>OY776680.1:78234625-83234625 GCA_963675555.1 Leptura quadrifasciata
GTGGTTGCTTTAATCATTTGTTCCTGTATTAGTTCACTAAGTTGTTGGAACTCAAGTTCGCTAAGACGGCGGTCGCTAGAATGTTGTTAAGGTTATCTTCTAATTTTTTGAAGTTACATAGTTTTGTTTTGTAAATTTGTTTGGTTTTGGTAGGTTTTAAAGTATTAATGTTAAAGCTAATGTTAATTATTTTATGGTCAGAGATGTAATGATCCTTAAGATGTATTGTCATATCAGATGGAATGTCAGTTATTATATAATCTATTATGCTTCTGTGCCCATTTCTCCTATCAACTCTTGTTGCTTCATGGTTAGCTATAGCATTTACTACACGATAGCCATTACTTTGTATTGTATTTAGGTATTCGGAAAGGATACAATTTTCTTCTAGCAAATTTATATTGGCATCACCAATTAAAATTAACTTTTTTGTGTTACTTATCACCTCCTCTAGATATTCAAAATAAATTTATAATTGCATGAACTTGGTTGTTTGTAAAATGATAATATTTTTAATGATAATTGTGATAGGTTAATAGTTATCACATTGTTCAGGTTACTATTTGTTTGATTAATTATATTGAAGTGTAATGTTTTAGATATATATATATATATATATATATATATATATATATATATATATATATATTCCATCTCTACATGAGTGAGCACCCATATAACCTTCAAATTTAAAGTGTTCTATTTCCTCCTCATATAACCATGTTTCAGTAAGTATTAGTATATCAGGATTATTTTCATTAAGTATAAGTTCAATTTCTTCTATTTTATTTCTTAAGCTACGTATGTTTATGTAAGTGAATTTCATTTTGTTTTTGGTTCCTATCAGTAGTTTTTTGATACTTGTTCTACTTCTTCAATCGTTGTAGGAACTATAATATTACTTGTTTCTTCTTTTGGAATGTGAATTTTCCCATTTTTGACCCAGACAAATTTGTAACTATAATTTTTTTTCAGATATTAACGACTATTAGGTGCAAGTGAGAGTTTTGCACATTAACCTTCCATTGGATATATATTTAATTTAAATATACTTTTTGACTGCAGTAACTCACATTGTGTCATAAATATTACCGTTAAAATAAAATTATATAAATTACCTCTAAATATAATTAGTAAACGAACAGTAAATTACCATTAAATACCATACCATATAACAATAAATAAAATTTGTTCTCTTACTTTGTCATCTGTGTATCATTCCTTGATAGTGATATTAATGACCATTAATTACTAATGAATAGTTATAGGCACATTAATTGTCCATTAAATGTATATAATTTTAAATGGCATCTAAATGCCACTTAATATAATACCAAACCACCATTAAAGACGTAATGGTACAAGTTACCATAAAAAACAAAAATTAAGTATGTCATTTTGTTAATTTTGCATTGCTTAGCAATGGGAGTAAATGACCATTATATCCGACTGAACAGTTAGTCACATTATTTGACCATTAAATTGTTAATGATTAAAAATCTCCATTATTTGTCATAAACTATCAATATATATTAATGACATATATTACCAACAGTTATATTTTTATACAGATACATCATTGAAACTTCCATGTGTCGCGAAGCTTATATCGTAATCGTAAACAACGTTGATTGAGTTTCTAGATGTAGTCTTTAGGAATATCTATTCACAGTTGTTTACAGAAATTGATTGTCGCTTTTAGTTTCTTCCTAATCGGTCTGTGGAGTTTTAGCAGAAGCACCCTGTATATACCTAAAATATTGTAAGTACGTTTACAGTGACACTTCCAAGAATATTTTTAAAAAAGTTGTAAATACAATGGATTATTAAAATTATGTTTTTCATTTTCCTTTCCCAAAAAATTTAAAACTATGCCAAAAAATATGACCACTATTCAGTTTTATAGGCCATTATATAAATTAAGTGTAATTGTAATAAATATTAATAGTGATGTAATGTAAATGTAATAATAATAAAATAAAATCTAAATATATTGGTAAAAACGCATCTTTGATAAAGAAAACAATTCCATAACTTTTGATGCATTTTACAATAAAATTAATTATAAAAGAATAAAGTAGTACATTTTAAAAAATTAATAATGAAAAATCTTAGGAAATTATAGATTAAAATATTTTTTACTGCAAATCACAGAATAAATGTATTCACTGACTAATAGCATTATAACTTAATTGGCTGTCAGAGATGGCTTCATAATATCTATTAAAAATGAATGTGTATTGACATCCAACATTGGTCGTGAGACCTCTACCGGCCGGTTGGTGAACCTAGTTAATCATACTCGTATAAGTTATAGCATTCACAGTTTTTTGTAATTCTTTTGTATTTACATTGCAAAAATATATATAAAATGATTATGGATCATGCAAAATTTATTAATAAACATAACCGTATATATAAAGTGTATTATGCATTGTCACAGAAAATCACATACATTGAGCTCACATTTCATTGTTTTTCTTAATAAAGGTAAACGTTTCGTTAACCTTAAAAATATTTGGAAACGATGAAAAATGGGATGTGTGAGGCGTGGCTGAAAGTGACATTTCGATTTCGAAAATAAACAACTTTTGACAGTACGCAAGAAAACGCGTCGGTTAAAAAACCCAAATAAAATACAGAATTAGAGTCAGTTCGACAAATCACCAAACGTGTTAGTAAAAGAGAACACTAATAATTAATTTTACATAAAAAAACTTTTAAAAAGCTCTGATTTAAAACTTGGGATGCTTAATTTAAATGACTGTGAATGCCACAAAAACTTTTGATGTCACTGAACTGAAGTTGCAGCTGGTTGTGATGTCAGCTGCGTACTCCATAGTGGTTCTCTGAGGAAGAAAAACTTCAGTAATTCTTTTCTTGTAGGTAGCTAACTAAATGCGTCGTGTGTAGTGGCGTGGCCTCATCTTATATATTTATTAGAACCAGTATATGCGGGACCTATACTGTGGGCCCAGCAATATTTCCATAATTTAAAGAAATAAATTAACAACACATTTCTCTCAGTGTAGACGTAACTGGTAGGTAAGGTCACGGAAATAGGTTTTGAGGCTTGCCTTCGTCTCTGTGCTGTGTGGATTCTCTACTGTGTATACCACTCTATGTCTATGGTGGTAAGGTTATGACTGTATGCTACAAATTAATGTTATTGATTAAAATTGGAGACTTAAATTTATATCAGTGTCACGTTAACGTAAATTTAGTTTATTTTTGAAATGGAAAACAGAGAAAATATATGCAGATTTTGTTTTGAAAAATGTAACAAAAATTTCAAAACTATAGAAGTATTCATGAAATATTGAACGTGCTTCTAGTGCCGATGGTAAGTTTCATAAATTGCTAAACTAATTAGAGATCGTAAAGTCATTATGAAAGGGTTGTATTAAGCTTTTAATTTAATTTGTTTTAGAATCTGGTCATATGTGGTGAAGCCGTGATGTGTAAAAATTGTTCAGAAATCCTTCAAAGCTGTTTTGTTTTCAAAAAAACTTTACTCGATATCCGAAGGCGTACAGTTGCTTCTGGCAGTGATAAGAATAATGACCATGTAGTATGTGACTTTTGTGTGAGTCCATTAGAATTAGAAAGTTGCCCTTTTGCTATCTTGAACATTGAAGAAGACATATCGGGGAAAGTGACATTAGAAAAATATTTTCCAGAACTGGTATGCTTTATGTATGTTCATAATAATACATTTTAATTTGGTAATTCTATAGAACAACCCCTTCTGCAATATTGCAGTTTTTTTTTTTCATAGACGTGTTCTACGTTGTTGTAGGAAGCATTTGTGATTTACGAAAATGTGTGCAATCGCAATTTTTTAAATTCTTCGGGGTGGGGGGGGCTTTTGACCGAGATTTTTGTTTTTTCCCTTGCCCTTCTTTATGTCTGTTGAGGGGAATGAGTGATTGCCAAGCAAGAGCTTCGCCCCTACTAAGTCAGTTGTTGGCATAGCATCAAAACCAGCAGGACTTAAATCAATTTTAGCCTAGTCATTTACTGCAATTAAAACACCGCCACTCTTGGTGTGATCAGTAGCCGTAAAGTTACGATCTGATCTATAGACAGTGCATTTATTGTAAAACAGTTCACTATCATAAACTGAGGCATCGAGCCAGATTTCAGTAAGCATTTTTAACGAATATTGAATATTGTTTTGGTCTTAAGCCCATGAGCGTTTTAATAGTAAATTACAAATAGTGTTAACCACCTTATCACTGAAATTGGGGGGATTCTACAGGTAGGGATAAGAGACTTACTACACCTGGCATTAGCATCGCTTGATTTTAATTGCTATTTCACAGCAAGGATATCATTACGAACTTTGCCTAAGCACAAATATACGCAGTACACATGTTTGCATAAAATACAGCATAATCAGTGGAAACATCTTTTAATTTCAAACAAAACAGCAAGACCACACAATTATCGCAACCAATAAATAAGTTTCCAGCCTTAATTACTCTGTCATAGGTCATGCGATCTAGTTGTAAAGTAGCTTGAAAAACATTCTAATTTTTTTTTTGTTGGATTTAGCTTAACTAATGTAGATGCAGTACTTAAAGCAAGCAGATCAGCATTTAGTTTTTTAACCATTCGAGTAGTTCGCCTTCTTCATACTTCTCGGTGGTGCCAACTATGCGGATCTTCAGCTTCAAACCTTGAAATTCCTTGACATCGTATAGGCGGAGAGCCCGTTAATTACAATTTTCATAAATTTTTCGTTATAATCCCTGTTACGGCACCCAATTTATACACTACAGTTTTTATGCTCTTCACTTTAGAAAGTTGAATATCTACATCCGCCAGATTTATATTACTCTTGATTTCGGCCTTTGTTTGCAAGTTTGATTGGTTCTGATTCTTGGGACGAATTATTACAGCAGGCTGGGTTCTGTTTTTCATAATATCAGAATACCTGCATTGTTCAGAATCAACGTCCAGTTTTTTAATGCAACTTAATTAATCGCGGTTAATTTTTATAATATCATTCTTTATAGCGGCAAAGATAAAATTTAGAATATCTAATGCATCCTGGGCCTTGTTATTCAGCATAATTGTTAAATCAGCTGGTTATTATATCTTCAAATTAAAAGATTTGTTAACAGTGAAACTTTGAGTTTTTTTTGTATCCTAAAACACTGACCACTGGTTTATTACTTCACCTACTTTAATTCCACTCTGTAAGAGTGCATTGGGTACATTTTGATTGTAAGCTTTACTACACCCAAGTGTAAAGTTCAGCAAATGTTACACAAAATTGGTAATTTTGATGTTAGTAACATGAAAATTATTAATCTCGAAGCAGGTGTAATTTGTTAAATTCGACAAACATAATTTTTTGTGATAGAAGTGTCTTAGGAGTGCATTTATTTTAAATGAATTTTAAACGTGTTGGAGTGCTACCAACCTAACAAAAATATTACAACCGACCAAAACCTAGAATATATAAAATTTGTCTTATTTTTTGTTAATAGGATTTAAGTACCAGAAAGAAACTTGTAATTTGTGAAGTCTGTCATGGGTCTTTGGAGAATTTTTTAAGTTTTATAACCATCAATTCAATTGCGGAAGACAAGATAAAGGAATATTGTCAAGCTGAGAGTGAGGAAGATACACATCCAGTAAAATTAAACAAGGTTGTACAGTTTGCAGCAGAAAATTTCTGGAAGAAAAACGATAACGGACTCGATGTGTTCAAAATGGAAAACATGATCTTTGTCAAAAATGAAAATGAGGTACGGTAAGAGTAATATTTTCATTACCTAAAGCCATACGCATTAAGTAGTGAGTAGTGTATACACAATCATCACCAAGTAGTTTAATAGGAAGTGTGGTTATGTCTAACTAACTAACATAGGTATGAATGTGAGAGTAGCACTGCGTACTCTTGAAAAACACCATATAAATTAAATTATCGCACTATTAAGTAGTTTTAAAAATCAGCTCAATCTATATTTTATTTAATTTCCAGTTACTTTGTAATGTTAAAATATTTTATAATTAATTTAACAAACTTGTTGGCACATTTATGCAATCAAATATTTCCATTCAGTATCCAGGGTGTGCCAAAAAAAACTCACAAGTGAAATATTTTGGAAACTTCTGGAGATATATGAGTTTTGTAAAAACCCATTGCTAGAACATATAAATGGCTTTAGTTTTGAATACAAATAGTTTCTTAATATTTATTTTTTTAACGGGAAACCCCCATTACAAAAATGTAAATACAATACATATAATTTGGGGTAAATAAATAATTTAACAAATATAATAATTATAAATATGCAAACAGCTTCCATTAATTAATGAATAGAATTTCTTACTGACTGTTTAAATGAGTTGAATTAATGAATGAATATGTTAAGGAGTAGATGGCGCTGTGCTACAAAAATAATTTTTTGGATGATAACTTAGAAATGTTATCTCTATTATAGAGAATTTAATTTCGTTTAGATTTCGTTATATGGAAGAAATTCGAAAATCCAACCGTTTTTGAAAAATATGAGTTTAAGATATTTAATTTTTAAAAAACTAAAATCTAGAATACATACAAAAATTTGGTATTACACAAAATAAATACGAAAAGTAAGAAAATATTATAAAGTAACAAAATACGACAAAAGGTAAAGACATTGATGCACTAGCAATGATCATTGGAGAATAATATAAAGAGTAGGTAACCAAAAACCATAACAAAACATTCTTATGAGTTTAATAAGCAATATTTAATGTGGTAATGAAAATAATTAATTGAATAAATTTTAAACGTATTATGCAAGGAATTGTATTGCTTAACAGCATTAAATGTAAAGGATTTTTGAAACGCGGCAGTCTTATGACATGGCATCGTTAGAATATCATTTTCTCTTATATTTGCACCATGAATTTTATTACAATGTACTAATTTATTTCTAAGATAGGTAGGTGTAGAGATAGTAATAAGACGATAAACAAAAACCAATAAATGATATTTCCAAGAGAGAACCAATTTTAACCATTTTAATTACTTTATTTTAAGACTTACATGATCGAATTTACACAGCCTATAGACGAAATGCCAGCAAGTATTTTGCACTTTTTTTATATGATATTTTGTGGTCGAATCTAAGCAAGGATAATTAGAGTAATCAAAAATAGGGAGCACCGGGGACTCGCAGAGTTTTTTCCTAATTTTAAAATTGAGAATACGTTTATTTGAGTATAACAGCTTTAGAGTTACATATGATTTTTTAATTAAATTGTACATGCGGTGTAAATTTGAAATCTTTGTCAAAAATGACGCCTAAATTTTTTGCCTACTCCACTATTGGTATAAGTTCATTTTCGATTTTAAGTACTACCGAGGTATACATCATTATAACAGTTTTTAAAACAAAAAAGGACTATCTGCGATGAATAATAAACTTCATCTATATAAAATTTATTTGGTGCACCACTTAAGACTGGAAGATAATCAGCGCAGGCTGCAATTTTTTGGCATACTTTTCCATTATCTTAGAGAAAAATCCTAATTTGCTAAATCAAAATATGTGAAGGAACGAATCTAGATCTAGAATAGCAACCAGACATAACTGTAAATACTCCTCCAAAGAAAATCCTAAATGGATGGGACAAACCGAATTCCAGACAAGTTTTAGAGTAAATGTTTGGTGTGGCACCGTAAATGGATACATTTTTGATCCATATCTTTATCATGAAAGTTTAAATAGTGAACGTTATTTACACTTCTTATTTACCGATTTACTTGTGCTATTGAATAATTTACCATTTCAATTAAATACTATGTGGTTTCACCAAGTGGTACTGGTCCACATAATAACAATATTGTTTAAACCAAACATATCCAGGAAGATGGATTGGTACAAATGGGTACTTAGGTGGCCAGCTAGATCTCCTGATATTACCCTATTAGATTTCTATTTGTGGGGTTATCTGAAAAGTGAGGTTTATAAAGAACCAATCATAGAGATACTGACCTTTATAATAAAGTTTATGCAAGTGTTGAAGCCATCAACAGGATTACACTACTTAAAGTTTGTGTAGATTCTCCATGTGTACAAACGAGAATGGCAATAATTTCAAACACCTTCTTCCAGTTTGTTTCTAATGGTACCAAGCAAATAAATAAAGAAAATATGGGAGACAGTGAGTTAAAAATATTCCATCTAAACATCCAGGGAATAAAATCTAAACACGATGACTTTCAACTATTTTTAAATGACTATAAAGAAGTAGATGTTTTGTGTCTATCAGAAACATGGATGAAACAGGAAGAAATTAATTTGTATCAATTTTCGGAGTTTTATGTTGCAAGTACTTATTGTCGAAGTAACTCTCGGCATGGCGGAACAGCAGTTTTTGTTAAACAAAATTTAAAATCAAAAAATTTAAATAAAATAACTGATATGTCAATAGAACAGCAATGTGAATTTTCGGCAATTGAATTGCTGGACTCAAACACTATCATAGTATGTATCTACAGAACCCCTCTGGGGGATTTTAGCGTTTTTTATAATACCTTTTCAAATCTAATGGACACTTTAAATATAATGGAAAAAGACACAATTATATGTGGCGACTTTAACTTAAATTTTCTTGATAATAATAATGACAGGGTTCTTGATTTTCAAAATTTGGTTGAGTCTTATGGTTACACCATAACCATAACACAACCTACTAGAGTCACAGACTGCAGCAAAACATGTGTTGATAATGTTCTGTGCAATATAGATGTTCCTTATACTGCAAGTGTTATACAGTTAAATTTATCAGATCACTATGGCCAAATGTTCTCATGCAAAAAGATAATAAATAAACAACGTCCAATCTATAAAAAAACTAGGCCTATAACAGAGGCAGGTAAAGCTTTCTTTCTTGATAGTTTATATAGAGTCGACTGGACAGGCTTATTCTCATGTGACAATGTAGAACAAAATTTTGAAATATTTATACAACAACTCACAAATTCTTTTCTACATGCATTTCCAGAAAAAAATCCAAAAATGATAGACAATCAAACCATGAAAATAAACTGGTATAACGATGATCTACGTAAAATTAGAGAAACACTTCATTTCTTGAGAGATCTGGCAAAAGTAAACAACTCAGACGAGATCAAACAACTAATAACATCCACCCGTTCTTTGTATAAACGTGAAATAAAGAAGGCAAAATTATTGGCAAATGATAATTTTCTTGAAAATTCTAGCAATAAGTGTAAATCAGCTTGGCATATTATAAAACAAAATCATAGGCCAAATAAACCTATGCAAAGCAACAATGAGATATCTGCAGATGATTTTAATACATTTTTTTCAAGTATTGCTGGGAACATTGTCAACACAATTGCTACAGTAGATAAAACGCCGTCAGATTATTTAACCAATCATGTAATGCCAGAAGGCATTTCGCTTTATAACTTAGAACCAGTAACACAAGCTGAAGTAAGAGACATTATTAAAAATTTAAATAACTCACATACAAAAGATATGTATGATCTAAGCAATAGTTTAGTCAACTATATTATGGAAGCCATTTTGGATCCATTGGTTTATTTAATAAACCAGTGTCTATATAGTGGAATTTTTCCTGATTGTCTTAAGTGTTCTAAAGTAACTCCTTTGCATAAAAAAGGTAATTTAAATGATATTTCAAATTATCGTCCAATATCAATTGTGCCAATATTCTCCAAAATATTAGAAGCGGTAATTAAAAAAAGATTTTTGAACTACTTTGAATTAAATGGTCTGTTTTCACATGAACAACATGGTTTCCGTAAAGGGAAATCTACTACATCGGCAATAGTGGAGTTTATTGACGTGGTACTGTCTGCACTGGAGGAGGGGCGTCTTGCTTTTGTCACTTTATGTGACCTGAGCAAGGCATTTGATTGTGTTGTGCATGACATTCTGCTAGATAAACTCAAACATTATAACATCGTAGGGAACGCTTTAGATATAATTCGCACATATTTACTTAACAGAACACAGTTCGTTGAAATGACTGAAGGTAGGTCAACCCTTAGGAGAATTACCTACGGGGTACCTCAAGGATCCGTGTTGGGACCTATTCTTTTTATCATCTATATCAATGATCTGGCAGACAGTATCATGAACATACGCTTAGTCCTCTATGCGGATGATGCCACGTTAATAAGCTGCCACAAAGATGAAAATTTAGTTAAGTCATCTTCTAATAATGCTGAAGCCCAAGCAGAGGAATATTTTTCCTCCATGAAATTAAAAATGAATACCGATAAAATACAAAAGATAACAATAAGTTTGAAGCCGAATAACACAAATACAGATCCAGTGAAACTTCTTGGTTTTCATGTCGATAGCAAATTAAACTGGGGAGCTCATACACTAAGTTTATCCAAAAAACTCACTTCCAACCTTTTTCTGTTGAGGAAACTGAGTAGCTCTGTCTCCCCGGAGATGGTCCGCACAGCCTATTTTGCATTCTTTCACAGCCACCTACAATATGGCTTACTAAATTGGGGTCACTGTGCCAACAAAGTAAATATATTTAGAATGCAAAAAATGGCTGTGAGAGTCATCGCGGGTGTAAATATTAGAGAACATTGCCGACCTTATTTTATTCAATATCAAATATTTACTTTACCTTGTATGTATATATACGATTGTCTTGTTTATGTGAGAACAAACATCGACAGTTATAAATTTCATACAGATATACATTCGTACAATACCCGCAATAAAACTAATATATCAAAAAAAACATATAAACTCACGAAATCAATGAATGGTGTGAACGATTTTGGACCAACTTTCTTCAATAAATTACCTGATCAGATCAAATTCTTAGATTTGAAAAGTTTTAAACACAAGGTGAAACAGTTTTTACTAAAAAGAGCTTACTATGATATGTTTGACTTTTTAAATGATGTTTTAACCTTTTAACTATTTAATGTCTTAAATGTTATTTAATTTTGCTAATTATGATTAATATTATCTAAATGTCTATAGTTGTAGTGCGAAATTTTATGTTACTGCTATATATATATATATGTTCCGAGAAGCTTCCGCGGTCGTTGGTATGAAAAATACTAGGTTCTCGGGTTGAACCGCGTCTGAGATTGTTAATGTCTCGACGTTTCGGCTCCCGTTTTGGAGCCATTTTCAAGAGAAAAAGTGAGTCAAGTAAAAATTGTCAAAGAAAATAATGCTAGGAGTTCGTGGAACTGGTTCGATTCCGGGGTCCGCGATCCGTCTCTAAGGCCTCAACCTGCCTACTCCTTAGAGCGAACTCGCTGGCAGTATCGGACGAAGTGTTATTTATACGAAAGCTGTCTGTGGGTGGGAGAGTGGTGGGGGGTTGAGGGTCTGTTGATGGAGGCATCAGAGCAGAACGGCTGCTATCAGGATTATGAGGTGTGGATGAATATTGTGGGGCTAGCCTGGAGATCAATGATTTCCAAGCGACTGGAAGACGATGACCGTCTAAACAAAAGGGATGACGGTCATCGTCTTCCAGTCGCTTGGAAATCATTGATCTCCAGGCTAGCCCCACAATATTCATCCACACCTCATAATCCTGATAGCAGCCGTTCTGCTCTGATGCCTCCATCAACAGACCCTCAACCCCCCACCACTCTCCCACCCACAGACAGCTTTCGTATAAATAACACTTCGTCCGATACTGCCAGCGAGTTCGCTCTAAGGAGTAGGCAGGTTGAGGCCTTAGAGACGGATCGCGGTGAGATCTGGGGAGTAGGCAGATTGAGACCCCGGAATCGAACCAGTTCCACGAACTCCTAACATTATTTTCTTTGACAATTTTTACTTGACTCACTTTTTCTCTTGAAAATGGCTCCAAAACGGGAGCCGAAACGTCGAGACATTAACAATCTCAGACGCGGTTCAACCCGAGAACCTAGTATTTTTCATATATATATATATATATATATATATATATATATATTTATTTTTTTTTACGATGATTTTTGTAAATGGAAGTGACGAATGTACACAATTTTATTGTCTTAACAGAATAAACTATCTATCTAATGAAATTTTTTATTTTATTATTATTTCCTTCATTGCTAAGTTACTACTATGGTTCCACTGGAAAAAATGCATGGAACACATTTTTATTCAATATTGTGTAATAAAATATATGGGCAGACGCTTTAGAAACGTAACAAATGTCATTTCCGGTTTAACCGGAAGTTGTAAAAAAGTTTTATTAGCACATTATACACATTACCTTTCTATGAGGAAAGTTTCAAACGAACTATGGTCTAAAATTTAATTTGACTAATGGAAGAAAGTATCGGCGATTTTAGTTTTTCAAAAATTAATTATTTTAAACTCAAATTTCTCGAAAACGGTTGGATTTTCGAACATTTTCCATATAACGAAATCTAATCGAAATTAAATTCTCTTCAACATAGACGGCATTTCTAGGTGCCTGTCGCTCAAAAAATTCTTTGTAACATAGCGTCATCTACCCCTTAACATAAAATTATTTGTATTCAAAACTAAAATCAGTTACATGTTCATGCAGTGGGCTTTTACAGAACTCAAATATCTAGTAGTTTCAGAAATATTTTACCTGGGAGTTTTATTGGCACAGCCTTATACTACATCTACTATTGGTATAAAAAATAATGATCTTGACCTCGTCTCCAACTGACAAGTTAAAGCAAGTGCGCTTGTAAAGATCTGTCAAACAGGCAAATCTTTTTTGATACTGTACTTCATTTTCAATATTTGTTTTTTTGATTGATAGAATTTAAGTACAATCAAGAAACCTGTAATCTGTCCATCCTGCCATGCATCTGTAGAGGGTTGTTTCCATTCTGCGATGAACTGTTCAACAGTGGGGGAAAAAGTAAAGAATAACTGTGAAGCTCAATATACAAATAGCAATGGTCAAATAGAGTTTAACAGTTCATTGCAGTTTATGGTAAGAGAAGTAACAACATACGAGGTAGATGGTAAATCAGCTGATGAAATTAAAGTAGAAGAACAATTCTGTGAGGATGAAGAAATTGGCAATAGGGAATATGCTAGTAAGGATGTCGAAAATAAAAATTTTATGGAAATGAATGGTAAGGAAGTTAACAATGAACAATTGACATCCCAAAATTTGTTGGGTTATATAGAAGAAGGTAAACTTGGTTCCATTAAAGTAGAAGGAATATTTTGTGACGAAAACGAGACTAAATGTAAAGAGGAAAACCATTTTAAAATGAATGATAAAATATTGTTCCTTAATGAAGAAATTGAAATAAAAACAGACGACCATGACTTCAACACTAACAGGTAATAATATTATATTACGCTTCATTTTAAATTTCGAAAATTAGCTTTATCCGTTCACTCATTTGTACACAGACAGACACTCTGAATCTATAGTCCAGCATAATACATGTCTAACGCTATTAAATTATTGTGATGTAAAATGTTTAATATAAGCAGCAAATAAGTCGTAACAATTATTTGAAACAATGTCCTCTTTTACGTTTTGGAAGCAAAGCCTCACTTGTTCCCTCAATATCAAATTTAATTACCGTAAAACCTGTAATTATCTCCAAAATTAATTTTAATCATTGATGCCATAGAGGTTGGAACTTGAGTCAAGTATGGTATTAGGAGTGTAGTGCTCAGTGTTTTGATTTTGTGATAACCACTTGTTCTGAAATGTATTATGTGTACTTTGATCATATAAATTTATAATGCCGATTTAGGAAATCACTGTTTCTAGTATAAGAAACGTACTATGGTCAGGGCCGGATTAACCATTATTGGCGCTGTTAGGCACAATACTCAACTAGCGCCCCCTGTTCAACGAGGTTTTAAAAATCATACAATAAGAAATTAGACTTTAATACAGAAGTATATTTAGATAGGTAGTTAGAACAAACGAAAGTAATTTCCAAATGTAAAATAACTTAAAAGAACGATTATAATTTTAAAAATGTTTTTTTCTGGATTTCGCAAAAGCAAATGATTTAATTGTCTCCTCGAAAGAAATCCTTCTAGTAAATTCCCCCTCTATGCAGAGAAGAGCAAGCCCACTAAAGCATTCTTGAATCATACTAGTTCTATAAAGATTTTTAAAGCGTTTCAGGACTGAAAATGATTGTTCGGTAGAAGTATTCGAAATCGGGAGCGTGTTAAATATTCTAAATAAAATTTCGACGTTCGGGTAAATGTCTTGTAATTCCTTCTCCTTGAGCCATTTTAATAAAGTCCTTGGGTTTTCTGGAATTGCAACCCTATTACTGCCAAGGTTTAAACTTTTTAAATGACACTGAAGATGAACTAGCTCTTCTATTATTTCATTTTCGATGTCATGGCAGAAGGCTTTGCTAATTGTTAGCCCCTTTTCTTTCAACTCTGTAACATTTACATCGTTTAAGTGAAACAGTACATCAAATTTTTCTAAAGTGCTTATGTAAGCTTGACATCGACGGTCCATTTCTGCAATAAGCTTATCTATGATGGCATAAAACGTGTGAATTCGAAGTTGGTCACGTTCGTTGAAATACATTTCTTCGTTGTCTCGAATTTCATCTGTTTTAAGTTTCTGTATTTGTTTCCTTTTTATTTTATAAGAGGTTAGGCCACATAATTCTATCCCTTTTTTTTCATATCCATCAAAATCCTTACGAATTTCTAAGAAAAATGAGGCTAACGATTTTAAGAGATTAACTACCTCGGCTAAATCTAATTCTACTTTCTGTAAATGCATACTGACATTATTTACTCTTTTTAAAATCATTCCCCAAACCTTCAATAATATTGCTGTTTCAAGACACTGTAACTTTGTCTTTAATGTAGTCGCCTCAACTCTAGGCGCAGTCTTCTGATTTGTGTCACTCTCGATTTCAGAAAATGCATTAATCACCGCAGACCAATTTTTGTTTAGCGCAATGCATGCATCACCACGAGCAGACCATCGTGTAACAGATAAACTTTTAAGCGTTATTGTTCTATCATTACTATCACCAGGCTGGGCCTGGGCTTGAGACTTCGTTAAAACTTCCCACCTGCCCATAGAGACAGAGAAGAATTTGTAAATTTCCTGTAGCAACCCGAAAAACGAGACAGCTTCAAGGCAGCTTTCAGCACTAGTGTTCCCAACTAAGTTGAGTGAGTGTCCGGCGCAAGGTACATAAAGAGCGTTGGTGTTAACTTCCTTGATTCTAGCTTGTAGCCCTGAATATATACCGGGCATGTTTGACGCGTTATCGTAAGCTTAACCGCGGCAGTCCTGTATATTTATTTTCAATTCGTTCAGCTGGTCGGTGATACAGTTAAAAAGATCTGATTTGTGACCCACATTGGGTAAACACATCAAAAATCTTTCAACGGGGTCCCCATTTTTAAAAACATATCGCACAACTAAAAATAACTGATCGATGTGAGCCATGTCCGGCGTTGTGTCAAGGATTAGAGAAAAGCATTTCTGTGACTTCATCTCACAAACAATTTCACTTAGAACTATTTTAGACATAATTTGAATGAACTCATTACACACGGTTGAAGACAGGTACGATACCTTACCCTTACCAGAATTTCCGTATTTTTCAATGTGTTGCCAAAAACGGATCAAATTCGGAAATTACCTCAAGTAACATCATAAAATTTCCATTATGTAAAGAACCAAAAACTTCATCTGTTCCCCTAAATGGCAGCCCACGGGAAGCCAGAGCTTTCACCACAACGACAACTCTCCGCAAAACATTTTGGCAGTAAGACATTTCTTCATCTATTGCCTCGGTTAAGCCTTCATCAATTCTGCCTAATTTACTACCTCTAAATTTAATAAGTAGTAAGTTATACTTATGATTAGTAGAATTTTCGTGGATCATTAACAGTTTTTTAAGATTTTTCCAGTCATCAACACCCTCTTTGGCAAATGTCGCGTCTACAGAAAACAGGCGGCAGGGTCCGCAAAACACTTTTTTGGTGGACTCTGAATAAATTAACCATTTGCGTGGTTTAACTTCACCATTCGCCATTTTTCTAATAAAATCGTTTTTATTAAGAAACCGCGCCTTGTCGCCAAATACCCATTTTGTCAACTTAAAATCTAGTTTTAAATTTTGAGCAGTACTATATATCTATATAGTCTATTAAACGTTCTGTCAAAATCCATTTTGCAGGATCTGGATTATAAAATGTCATTGCATTAGTAGTTACTTCTTCATTCCGAGAATGGCGTAGCTGATGCTCTTGCTGTACCTCAGATGACGCAAAAGTAGACGCACTCTGATTTTGGGTTATATCAGAATTATTTTCAGGCAAGAGGCCTTAAAAAAAAATTCGAAAAGGTCAGATCGTCAGAAAACTTAAAAAGTAACAAAAGAAAGTTATTACACACCACGTTAAGATGCACACTGAGGACGTCGTCGCGTCGGTGCGCTTCAATTAACTTTTGCGTCGCGCTTGAACGGTGCTGGCGCTTTTATGTGCCTGATAAAATGAGGCGAACTTTAACATTGACCTCGGTCATAGGTCATAACCAATAAAAATACACAAAATCACATGTTCAGTGCACATGCTTTACAAGAAGGTCAATAAATCTTCGTTTATACCTAATTGTGACAAGGATCCCAGAGACTTTCAAAGGGGGAGATACTTCATAGGCTCGAGAGGCAAAGAAAAACAGAAAGAACATTAACGGCGCGACGCCCCTTGGCATTGGCGCCATTAGGTATGTGCCTAATATGCTAATATGGCCCTGACTATGGTTGTTATTGTTGTGGAATACCTTGTACAACACACCAGTTTAGATATTGCTCCTAAAGTTATGTGCTGCTTCTAAATGCTTGGCCGGTAAATAATGGACTATGTAATTTTGCGTATTGGCTTTTTCAAAGTGGGAAATACAGACCGTGCCTTTGTTTATTTTTTTACTATGTACTTCGAAAAAATTGAAATTTCAAATTTATATGGTCTTTTCCTGGTTGTGTGGTTTTTAAATTTAGATTTTTTCTTTGGCAAAATCTGAACACGATTTTGGCCCAGTGCAAACCACAGCTGTACCTTTTAATAACAGGTTAAAAACTGCTTCGGGAATGAATATTCTGTAATATGTATTGTGATAAATTTATTCTGTGGCATCTTTCTTCAAATAACGATATAAAATAATTATTAGTTCACAGTTCACTGGTAATAACACGCTATAATTTTCAGGTTATATGAAACAAAGGAGTGTTCAGTGCTGAAATCTGAAAAGGATCCTTCAGAAGTAACATTGTACAAATGTGACTTTTGTACGCTTCAGACGAAATATAAAAGTTGCCTCAAAAAACATTTGTTAACGCATAGGGATTCTTCAGAAGTAAAAATGCACCAATGTGACTCTTGTTCGTTTCAGACAAAACATAGAGATAGTCTTGCACATCATTTACTGACACATAAGGATCCATCAGATGTAACAATGTACAAATGTGATTCTTGTTCGTTTCAGGCAAAATGTAAAACATACCTCAAGAGTCATTTACTGACTCACAAACATCCTTCAGAAGTAACACTATACAAATGTGATTCTTGTACGTTTCAGACAAAACATAGAAATTACCTTGTACATCATTTACTGAAACATAAGGATCCCTCAGAAGTAACAATGTTCAAATGTGACTCTTGTACATTTGAGACAAAATATAAGCGTAGCCTCAAAAGTCATTTATTGATGCATAGGGATTCTTCAGAAGTAAAAATGCACCAATGTGACTCTTGTTCGTTTCAGACAAAACGTAGAAATAGCTTTGCATATCATTTACTGTCACATAAGGATCCTTCAGATGTAAAAATGCTCAAATGTGACTCTTGTTCGTTTCGGACAAAATATAAACATAGCCTCAGAAATCATTTGTTGACGCATAGGGATTCTTCAGAAGTAAAAATGCAGCAATGTGACAGGCAAAACGTAGAAATGGCCTTGCACATCATTTATTGACACATAAGAATCCTTTACAAGTAGCAGTGCACAAATACTAACACCATGAACTGACCCATATAACAGACTAATGCTCATTTCGGATATTTCTTGTATAAAAAATGATTCGAATCCTCTTTTTGGATCACGGATCGAAACTCTCAAGCTAACTAGAACTGTTGTTACAGTGACACTTATTTTCTATTTTAATATTATGCCATATAAAACTAATACTTTATTTGTTGATAAGTCAAAATGAATATGAAAACGCTCAACGTAACACGGTTCACATCGCATCGTCCATTTTCAAAGATAACTTTAGTATTTTATGCTCATTAATTATTAAAGTTGATGAACTTTTTTGTGTCTAAGTTTATGTTATAGTGATATTATCGATAAGATTACAAAATTTGTTTTTCTATATTCTCTATTATTGGCGCATGAAATGAACAATATCACACAATGACAATTTGTGGTTCCTGTAATGTATCGATAAGCAGAACTAAACTTTGCGTTTTTTGTGCTGTCTGCAAAAAGCAGGTTCATGCTACCTGTATCACTGAGACGATTGATATAGTCCACTTGCTAAACACTGTAAAAGGGCACTCTTGGAAGTGCTCTGAATGCACTGATTCTTGTATGGTCATCAACCAGGCCGATTTGTGTAAGTTATTGGACGAAAAGGTAGGAAGTGCATTGTCAGTCCTAGAAAAATATCGTCCTTGAAATCCGATGTATCTAAATATGCGAAAGAAAATTTTCCTACTTCGAGCCAACCTCGGTATTCTGATGGTCTAACAAACAAAACACAACCAGCCGTAATAATTAAGTCAAAAAACATCGAGCAATCAGTTACACAGACAGTCAGATATAATGCGTTATGTAAATCCTATTGCGCCTGATATTCAGCTATCAAAAGTTAAAAGCATTAAAAATGGAAGTTTTCTGATTGGGTGCAAGAACAAGGAGGATAACCAAAGATTTAAAGAAACATCGCCACTACCAAGCCTATTCCCCACTACGTCTCTGATTGTTTGCATTTATTGTTTTCCGCTACTATACCTAGTAGTAGTTGATATTTACGAGGCTATTTTCAACCTTCTCCAGTGATGTATGCATGCATGGTCTGTATGTCACCCCAATTGCCAATTCCCTTTTATTGTATGTACAATGGATCCAGTTATATTAAATATGTCAACAACAGGTGATACAAAAGTCACTGCCAAATGTATTATAATTAAATTTCTATTTAATTGGTAGCATTTACCTAATAAAAGTTATAGTTTGCATTAAATTTTATGATTATAAAATTTGAACATATTTTAAAAAATGGAATTTTTGAGTATAATATATTAGTTGCTAAGGAACCTAATATTGATGTCATATGTGTTAGGAAACACTGGCTACATGAATTCGAAATACAACATATCGAAGTTAGCGAGTATACAGTAGCAAGCCATTTTGCAAGAACTGAATTTACTCGTGGGGGTACACTAGAATAGAATAGAATAGTATATTTATCATGTTAGATATACAGAGTATATATATGAACGTCACAACAGTAATAAGATAATTTCAAATAGTTCAAAAATTTACAAATAATAATCGTAATACACTTGATGCATAAAATAAACAAATAATCACAAACAGGTAAATATACAACATTGAAATAATTACAGATTATGTACATGAATGTTTCAGCATCATTGTGGCTCATAGTTCAGATACTCCTCAACCGAGTAGAAACTGTTTGTAACAAGGAAATTTTTCAGACAAGTAGTAAATTTGTTTAGTGAATTTATAGATTTAATTTCAGGAGGTAGCTTATTATACGTTTTGATACCTGCATGATATGGAGATTTCTTATATAAAGTCGTGTTATGATTTTTTACTTTTAATAGATGACCTTGTCTAGTACTGTATGAATGATTGTCTGAATTTTTTACGAATATGTTTAAATTTTTCTTGACAAATTTAATGGTGTTTAATATATATATGCTGTGTATGGTTAAGATTTTATTACTTTTGAAATAAGGTTTACAAGAGTCCCTTGGTGCAATGTCAAATAATAATCTGATTAGCCTTTTCTGTAGGATAAATACGCGATTTATATTTGAGGCAGCACCCCAAACCACAATGTTGTATGATAAATGTGAATATGCAAGTGCATAATAAACATTTAATAGTGATTTTATATTAAAGATACCCTTCAACTGTCTTAATGCGAAATATGCATAATTAATTATTTTGCAAACATGTTTAATTTGTTCTTCCCAACAAAGACTATTGTCAATCATAGTTCCCAGGAACTTGACAGTTGCTGATAAGTTTTCGGTAGGTATTACTTTGATGAGATCTTCTGAAGGTGATCTTCGTTGCGAGAAGTATACATATTGAGTTTTGCCAATATTCGAGATAAGTGTATTACTATGACACCAGTCTTGATATGATTGTAAAATCCTCTTTATTTTATCCCGAAGTTCTACAGGGTCCCGTGCTGAGAGCAGCATGGAAGTGTCATCCGCAAACATGACAACCGATCCCTCCTGCATAATAGTAGGGAGATCATTGACAAATAATAAGAATAGTACTGGTCCCAGTACGGAACCCTGAGGGACTCCTTGAGCGACTTCATAATTTTCTGATATTGTATCATATATTTTCACATGAAGTTTTCTATCAGTCATGAATGACTTAATAAGATTTAATGCTACACCTCTAATTCCCAACCTCTGTAACTTGTATACAACAAAATCAACATTCAAAGTATCAAATGCCTTGCTTAGGTCGAAAAATAACCCAACAACGTGATTTTTCTTGTCAATTTCGTCATATACAAACTGCAGAAGCTGAAAGGTGGCAGTTTCTACTGATTTATTTTGTTGAAAGCCATGTTGATTTGTTGTTATAATATTGTGTTTAATTAAAAATGCTGATATTCTGTTAAATATTAATCTTTCTAAAACTTTTGAGAGAACACATAAGATGGAAATTGGTCGATAATTTTCAAAGTCAAGCTCATCACCTTTCTTGAACACTGGCAAAACTGATGCAATTTTGAAGATACTTGGAAAATGGCCTTGCTTGAAGCATTCGTTAATTAAATGTGCCAGAGGTTCCGCGATTTTCTCACAGGCATACTTTAGGGCTTTAGTGGATATTCCGTCAATACCTGTAGCAGACTTATCCTTTAAATTTTTTATTGTGTCTATAATTTCCTCGGGTGTTGTAGGCTTAAAAAATAATGATTGTTCAACATAGGGGCAGCTAGTGCACTCAGTGGAAATATTGTCCTTGTAATGTTCAGACACTTTTTCAGATGCAACATTTGAGAAATAATTCCCAAAATGGTTAGCAATGATTTGAGGATTTGTTGTAGGTGTGTTGTTTATGTTTATTGTTATTTTATTGCCTTCAACCTTTCTACCGAGTTGTTCATTAACCAGGCTCCAAATTTCTTTTGAACTATTTGTTGCTTTATTTACTCGTTGTGAAAAATAATCTCCTTTGGTTTTTTTGATTTTGTTGACATGTTGTTTTTTCTTGTCTTTATATAAATTAGTTAGATTCCAATCGTTTAATTGATTTGCAAGCCAATAGAGATTTTTTAATTCTTGGCTCTCCCTGATTATTTCACAATTTAGCCAGTTTTTGCAACTCACTTTATTAGATATCTTGTTACAGTGGGCAACTTGAGGACATGAGCCCTCAAGGCATACTAGGAACAACTCGATAAAATGTTTGAAAGCTTCATCAATATTTTCAATGTAAATACTATCCCAGGCAGTTTTTTCAAGCATATAAATAAATTTTTCAATATTTTCATCTGAGAAATGTCTAGTGTAATAAAAAGTGTTATTCTTTTCTTTATTTATTTTTAGATCCTTGCAACAAATTATTTGTGCTGCATGGTCAGCTATGCACGGATTACTTACATAAGCTAGGTATCTATCTTCTGGTAGATTTGTAGCTATGTAATCAATGCCCGTTCTTGATGTAATATTATTTATATTTGTTGCAATGCGAGTAGGTACATTTAACGTTGTTGTAAGATTAAAACAATCAAAAGTATCTTGCAAATATCTTCTTCTGCAGATTCCCTTAAGGAATCTATATTAAGATCGCCGCAAAGTATAACTATCGAATTTTGTTTACTAAGTAATTTTAAAGTATGTGACAAATTGTTAAAGAACATATCAAAATTGCCTGTTGGAGGTCTATAAATTGCAATTACATTTATTTTAAACTGTTTGTAGCATAGCGATGTCGCACACAGTTCTATGTTAGTTTCAGATGCAAAAGAATTAATATACTTCACACTTTTTGCTTTAAGTGTATCTTTAATATCATTTCTAGCATATATAGCCACACCACCATGTTGGCGGTTCACCCTACAGCAAGCACTTACTAGTATATAATGTGGGATACTTAAGCTCTTTAATTCAGTTTCATCAGCCCAATGTTCAGTGATACATAAAACATGCAAGTTCTGTTGATGAGCAAAAATTTCCAGAAGGTTTAGCTTGTTCCTAAGACATTGTACTAATACTTATGAATAAATCGCAAGAATTTTATCCACTCATAAATGTAAATAAATTGTCTATCGAAAAACACTGTGAAATAGCAGCAGCAAAAATAAAAACCTTAATGTCACAATTTTAACTATCTACCGCTCTCCAATTGGAGATTTCAATGTTTTTATAGATACCCTAGAAAAACTACTAATCTCTGTCAATAGCAATCAAGTAATTATTTGTGGTGATTTCAATGTAAAGTTTAACAGGGAACCACCAAGATGTAACACTAACCAATCTTTTTAAAACTTTCGACCTGGAGCAAACCATTAGGGAAAGTACTAGGGATGCGAATTGTATTGACAATATTTTTATTAATTTCTCAACAGATGCCTACAATTCCTACAGTTCGGAGAACTCTTTATCTGATCATAAAAGTGTAATTCTTGAAGTAACTACTTTTAATCATAATATTAAATATAAAAAGATGTGTCGTCCAATTACTGAAACTGGCAAATACATTTTTTTTTGAACAGCTAGCCGGTGCCACATGGGATTTCATTGATGACGGCAGCTTAGATGTAAATACGAAATGGAACATGTTATTAGATATTATCCTATTGGCATATTGTGAATCATTTCCAGAAAAACTATTAACATTTAAAAACAATAATTTGTTACAACCAACATGGTTCACAAATGAGATCCGAACCATGGGGGAGCATTTAAATTTTTTAAATGATGTGTGTAAGCAGGCTAACAGGAAGAAAATAAAAAATAAGAAACCAATTCAGGCTTAAATATAGACAAACTATTAAATGTGAAGATAACCTCGTGAAAACAAATGTGGGGTATAATAAATGCATATAAAAGCAATAAACTCACCGAAAAACCTATCATCACTTCCACCCAATTTAATAATTTTTTTGTGCATATCGCGGAAGATATTACTAGCAGTCTGCAAGCTACTAACATTGATCCATTACAATACACAGAATTCGTTAACACCAATGAGTCATTTAGTTTTCATGAGGTCAGTTACATAGAGGTTCGAGATATTATTAACAGTTTAAAAAACAACAATAGCAGGGATACATATGGTTTAAACATTACCCTCATAATAATAATAATAATAATAATTTATTGCACTTATTACAAACAGACATAAAAGTTGCATAAGCCAGTCAACAGAGAGATATACAGAGTATATAAATAAAATTGAATAAAGAAAAACATGTATCTATAATCTATATGCTAAAAGTTAAAATAATTTAAAAAAATAAAAATACATCGTTAAAAATCACACCTAATAAAAACACATAAATGTAAAGATACTATATCACTATTGCTGACCAATTCTATTATTTAAGAACTCATTAACAGTGTAAGGTTCTAATTTACAGAGAAATGATAAAAGAAGTTTTTTTACTTTAATGAATGGTTCGTTGACTTTTAGATAATTTGGAAGATGGTTGTAGAGTTTTATACAGGCATATAATGGACTAGATTCGGTTAAAGAGAGCCTATGGTTAGGGTAGGTGTACCACTCCCCATGTCTAGTGTTATGCATCGGGTTCATTAAGTGCATATGGAAATTATCTCTATTATTATATAGTAATTTAATACATTCATATATATATAAACCACTAAGCAGGGTCAGTAAACCTGCAGCCCTAAAATGCCCTCGGCATGACTCTCTAGGCGGCAACTTTCTTACAATTCGAATTGCTCTTTTTTGTATTTTGAATGTGCTATCACTATTAGTGCTGTTGCCCCAGAGTATTATCCCATAGCGAATACGAGAATAAAAATTTGAGTAATAAAATGTTTTAGCTATATTATCGTTAGCATATTTAGCTAGTATTCTCAATCCATAGCAGGTTCTACTTAATTTTGAATTTATATATTGGATATGTTCTTTATAGCATAGTGTTTCGTCTAAGTATACACCTAGGCACTTCATCTGCTTTGAGAAGACAATTTTATGAGTGTTTAGTATAATATTAGAGGGGGTATCAAGCCGCTGAGTAGTTTTGAAAAATATGGCGTTAGTTTTATTCTGATTTAAAATTTGCTCATTTGTATTGCACCAAGTTTCTATACCAATGTACCGTCATTAACTAAGTCAATGAATGTTTCCTGATTTTTTAAGATAATATTCGTGTCATCTGCATAGTTAATTAAGGAAATGTTTTCATTGCTAAGTGTGTGAATGTCATTAATAAATATTAAAAAGAGTAGTGGTCCTAACGTGCTGCCCTGGGGAACTCCCCTGGTCATATTCAGTGCTTCTGAACACACATAATTGCCATTATTAGTATCAAGCATTTTAACTGCATGTTTCCTATCTGATAGGTAAGATTTAATCAAAGTTAGAGCTGTCCCTCTTATACCATAATGGGAAAGTTTAGTAAGTAATATGGTGTGGTCAATGAGGTCAAAAGCCTTAGACAGGTCTAGAAAAATACCACAAGTAACGCAGCCCTCCTCTAAGGCCGAGTAAATATAATTTGTAAATTCAAAAAGAGCAGTTTCGATGCTTTTGCCTCTTAGAAAGCCATGCTGGGCCTTGCTAATTAATTTATGATAGTTTAAGAAGTTTATAACTCTATTATAAATGACTATTTCAAAAAATTTGGAAAATACACTAAGTAAGCTCAGAGGGCGATAATTTTCATACATACTTGGGTCATCTTTTTTGAACACTGGTTTGATAATTGCATATTTTAGGTTTGAGGGGAAAACCCCTGTTTGCAATGATTTATTAATAACATCACACAATGGAGCCACAATATGTTTAAAGCATTTTTTAAGTATAAATACAGATATTTCATCATAACCTGAACTCTTTTTAGCCTCCATTTTACTTAGTATTTCCCACAATTCACTTATAGTGACCGGTTCAAATTCTAGTGAGGCAGGGTTAAAAGGTATATTAAACTGTTTAACTGTTAAAAATCTATTAATTACTCCTTTTACTAAACTTATAAATGAAAGCTTTAGAACACGTGTATTTCCTGATATCCTAAAGGTAGCATGCGTTATACCTATTTTTAAAAAAGGCGTTAAAGATGATCTTGGTAATTACAGGCCCATCTCACTTCTCCCAATGATTTCAAAAATATTCGAAAAGACAATAAAAAACCAAATTGTCAAATATTTGGAAAAACTTAAGATATTAAATAAGTATTAGTATGGGTTTAGGAAAAAAACTGATGCCATTTTAAAATTTACAGAACACACTTTAGAATGCTTCGAAAATGGTAAGTACTCAGCCTCACTGTTTTGCGACTTCAGCAAAGCTTTTGACTGTGTCTCACATGCCATATTACTAAGAAAACTAAACACATTTAACTTTAATGCAATTAGTATAAAACTGATCAATTCGTATCTTGAAAATTGCAAACAATCAGTCCAGTTAGAGGGTGAGAACTCGAGTGAGTTGCATGTCAAGGCTGGCGTCCCTCAGGGCTCGATTCTGGGTCCTGTGCTCTTCCTGATGTGTATTAGTGATTTACCAAACGCTCTTGGAAACATTGCTTGCTTGTTTTACGCTGACGACACAACTCTTTCGATGTCTCATCACAACCTGGAGCATTTAGAAAATCAATGTAAAGAGGCACAGTCAATTGCTAAAATTTGGTTTGCCTCAAATGAGTTCTCATTATATGAAACTAAAACAATAAAGATGATTTCATCCACGCATGATATTAGTGATGTTGTGAACTACCCTGCCAGCACCAAATTTTTGGGTGTATTTCTAGACCCGACTTTAAAATGGGATGCTCATGTTAACTATATATCAGATATTCTAACGAAAAATATCTATGCCCTACGGCAACTTTCAAATTCCGCATCGAAAGAAGTACTTAAATCAGCCTAATTTGCTCTATGCCACTCTAGATTGTCATATGCCATTCTTGCATGGGGGCATGGTACAGGAAAACGAAGACTTTTTGGTCTGCAGAGGAAGGCTGTTCGAATTATAGGTGGGGCTGGGTACCGCGATGACACTAAAGTTTTGTATACACGCCTAAAAATTTTAACTTTCCCTGGCATCTATGCATTACAATGTTTATTATTTATATGTTCATAACCACCTAAAAAATTTCCATACACATGCTGATATCCATGATTACAACACACGGAATAGAAACAATCTATACACGGATTACACCCGATTATCTCGAGGCCAAACGGGTACCTCCTATCATGGCGTTAAACTTTACAATGAAATTCCGAACTATGTAAAATTACTTTCCCCAATAAATTTCAAAAACAAAATAAAGGAGTTTCTCCTAAAGACTGCCTGTTTCTCAGTGGATGAAATAATGAGAGATTTAAAAAATATGTAGGCCATTTTATACTTAAATACTATATGTATACATATATCGATGTACAATGTTTATCTTTTACAAATCCCACATGTAATATATCCTACTTGTTTGTGATCTACTTTATACACTGTTTGACTCGCGCATGTATTTTTAAACTTTTGAGCATCAATAAATTTCTATTCTATGTCTAAAGGGGTAACAAATATACAAAAAAAAATGTATGTCTGTGCTATTATTTCCTCACAAATATATATGATGTTTACCTAAAGTTATGTTAAATAGGCCAAAATGTGATGTCAGAAATAAGCTGAGAGAAAAGGGTAACACTGATAAAACTTTTTGTTTGATAAATTTTCTTTCCAATTTGTTGTAGGTCAAATATTTTGACAGTCGTGTAAAAATTTCTCTAGAGACTTCTTCAAGAACTGCAAATTCATCTTTATAAGTTCCGCTGATGCTACCCAAATTTTGTAAGGAAAATCTAATTTAAGTTACAATAACTTTTGTTGTAGTTGCCCAAAAAGTAACAAAATATTGGTTTCGTTGCAGTTCCTACAGGGAACGACGTAAACCTAAATTTCATTGTATTAAAAGGTCATAATAATTCAAGTTTCGTTATAGTTCGTAAAGAAGACATCGCAGAATGAAAGAAAGGGTAATTAAAATATGAATTTCGCAGCAATAATGAAAACTCGAATTTTGCTACAGTTTATAACAGAACACTTGCCATTCACTTCAAAATATTTTATCGAAAGCATTTTTAAATGGCGTACACTCCATCATAGTCTCTTTTATATCAGATTTCATTACAATACCTAAACGTGTTTCAGGAAGTTATTTATACGGGTTTGATTTTATGGTTTTTTGGAGGTTTTTATAACAATATCAACTGACTGGAGAAAGTTTTTTTCTAATTATTTACATCATAAAGAAAACCTATTAGTGGTTATTAAAAATTTAATAACTTTTACATAAAACTTCAATTAAACAGGGGACAGGCAGAATCATTTGCTATGGTTATTAAAGACCATGGAAATTTATATAATAACATTTATATTACCATCAGTTTTTGTGTTTTCTTATAGTTATTAAATGCTTTATCTAATGCTGCAAATTGAACAACTGGTTACTATTATCATTATTATGCTGAATTTATTGAAGTTTCTGATAAGTCAGTATTAGATAGCTTCATTGGTTTTGCTGAATTAACAGAATGACAGGTATTAAACAGTTTAATAGCAGTTACACTAAATAATTGCTGGGATAGTGATCTTATAGGATACCTTGGAATGTATCTACAGTGAGAAAATCTCCAGCAATAAATTCTTTACTACGACTTTTTTAACTAGAGTAATATTTGTTGGGTTAGAAATATCTATTCACTCTATCAGAAAAAATCACTTTACTGTGTGTTTGTATTAGTTCTTAAAAAGTACTTTTCAACCTTTATTAATTACTTTACTAGAGCACTAGAACATTTAGCTACTATTAGGAGGACAAGAATACAAAAAAAGTTTAATTATGGTAAATAAAAATTCTCCTACATTACAAAGTTCTGTGTTGAGTTACGTCATCATGACACCGCCAATCGGGCACAATCGGTCAACTTTTATTGCAAATTGCAAGAAGTTCTTTCTATCCTGATAATTTTGTGCGATTTGTTCATTCATTCTCGATGCATTAAAACTTTAAGAAAACGCAATTAAGTTAATCAATATAATTATTAAGTTTCAAGGTGGTAAATAAAATCTGTAATATAAATAATAATAATAATAATAAATAAATTTATTGAGTTCATGTAACAAATGTGCTTTTACAATTATACATAAGTTCTTTAATATTAATATTAACAGATATTATAAGCAGCTAAGAATTTTATGATTTTACCGACAATTACAGGACTCAAAAGGTGTAATTCAGCATAGTTGATTTTCAATTACACCTGTACATTATTTCATAAGTAATACATTTCTGTTCATTTAATAGTTTTCTCCTTATGACATTTTTAAAATTGTACTTAGAGGAACATGAGAAATAAAACTCTATATATTTGTTAAATATTACACAAGCTTTGTAGTCAAAAGAAGTCTTAAATTTGGAAGTAAAATGTTTTGGTATAGCTAAATGATTTACAGACCGCAGATTTAAGCTGTGCACATCACAACGTTTCACCAACAGATTGGATAAGTAACTGGGCATATTTGTAGTATAAACTTTGTATATTAGAATAGCTAATCTTAGCTCAAACCTATAATCAATTTTTAATATATTATCTAAATTATAAAATGGTGTAATATGCAGTCTATAATTAATATTAGTGTTAAGCAAGAGTTTTGCATAATCTGTGCTGCATATTCTTATTTAAGTGATCATAGTAGGCAGAACTACAATAATCTATTTGGCTAAGAATCAGTGAGTTGACCAAGTTCCATTTCACATCACTTGTTAAAATATGCTTATATTGGTACAGACATTTTAACTTAGCATAACATAGACTTAATTTAGTGTTTGCATGTCTCTCAAAAGAAAGGTGTTGGTCAAAAACAATCTCTAGATTTTTAGCTGAATCTACAAAATTAATGGTAGTCTCTTCTAACTGAAGATTAACCAGTAGATTTTGTTTTGCCGTTTCACAGTAATGCTTAGACCCTATACACAAAGCTGTAGTTTTTTTTGGATTCAAAATAAGACCATTCTTTTGTGACCATCTTGAAATGACATCCAAATATTCACTGACTTCTAAAACACTGGCATCAACATCTTTGATATCACTGGAAACATATACCTGAGTGTCATCGGTATA
The DNA here is from genome assembly GCA_963675555.1 of Leptura quadrifasciata. Lineage (NCBI taxonomy): Eukaryota > Metazoa > Arthropoda > Insecta > Coleoptera > Cerambycidae > Leptura > Leptura quadrifasciata. The sequence continues at coordinate 78,264,220 of OY776680.1, forward strand.
CATGTGTATATTGCACTGTGGGTGTAATATATTAGTCAAATCAGATGTAAAAATTGTGAACAGAAGTGGACCCAGTATGCTTCCTTGAGGAACTCCATGAGTGAGCAAGTGTTCTTCTGATAAATTTCCATTAATATTAACTTGTTGGTATCTGTTCTGTAAGTAATTGGTTATCCATATCAAAGCTGTATCACTCAAACCATAATGACTGAGCTTAGCAGTTAACAACTTATGGTTAATTACATCAAAAGCTTTACTATAATCTAAAAGGACCATAAACGTAACTTTTGAATTGTCCATATTTCTGGAGATGTCACTGCATATTTTAATTAAAGCTGTACATGTACTGTAGGAAGGTCTAAAGCCAGACTGTACTTGTGGCAGAAGTTCATATTTTTGGAAGTGGCTAGATATTTGTGAATATATAATCATTTCAAGCAGTTTAGACGTTGTATAGTAAGTATATTTATTGGTCTCAAGTCTGATAATTCTGTTGCTTTATTTATCTTGGGAATAGGAATAATATACGCCCTTTTCCAGATATTTATACGGGTAATTAATATAATACTTTGTACATTTTTTTATACATTTATTTAACGCCGGCCTATTTCCGCTACTGAGGCCTAACACCGACGCCTGTAGACGAGCTACCCCCAACCAGGAATTTTGCCGAACCTCTTCCCTTAAGAAGAGTAGGGATCTTTTACTTGCCTAACATTTAATAGACAAGGGACTGACGGCTTTACATCCCCTCCGAAGGATGGTATATCTCCTATACAGCCCTCGCCTAAGGTTGTATAGCTTCCGTGCATACACTGATATACAAGCCACTGGAAGATGTGTGAGGCGAGGACGCGGTCTTCGTTGGGATGGTCATCCATCCAACTACTAACCGCGCCTAACTTTACTTTACATCGGAAATCGAAATATGAACATAGTAACGTAGTATGAATGCTCGTCCATTACTTTGTACGTATTAGCAGTATGTTCTTATACCCATAAAACAGAAAAACTAAAAAACTTTATTAGTCATCGACTGTTACCTCCTTTCCCTGGTTATATATTTTTGGGAAAGAATTGAGACAACATATGCGGACAATTAGCTGGTTTAAGCCGGAGCAAGGAGTCATAGATTTGGAGTACTTGTAAGAGATGTGAAACTTACCCTCTTTGAATGTATAACATAAAAGACAAATTTTTGTTTTGTTCAACAAAAAGAGACGATGAAAAATTGATATTATTAGGCACTATCTGTAGTTGATAATTAGTTGAGTTGTCTCTTTTTGCCGTAAAACCAGCCTCCTATAGACGAGACTGAAATTATTAGTAAGGGAAATTTAAAAAATTGAATAAAATGAATGATAGAATATATTACATAAATAAATAAATTTTATAATGTGAAGTTGTTTGAAGTACAAATTTAGATGAAATTGTATTAGCAAACAAAGAATAATTAATACAAAAAATTAATAGTGAATATTATACCAATCTCCTAGATTTCCAGACTAATTATGGTTGGTGGAAAGCTCTAGTACTGCAATTCAGGCCCCAATTGTCTCTTGTAACATCCAATCTAAATATCTTTGGCAATTTATTATTGCAAGACTGCGTTTTTCAAAGTTTGTGTGAAGATTGTAGAAATGATATAAAATCGAAGGCTTAAATGCCTTAAAAAAGCAGAGAAATATCCAATCACGCGGCTTGGAAAAAGTAATAATCGCGCAAAAGTAAAAATTAAACGTGAATGTTAAAGGACTGCTAAAAAAAATCTGCTTAATACGAAAAGTAATTAATATGTATTATTGATTAATACATAAAACTAAAGTAAATGTAGAATCAGAATTGAAATAAATGTAATGTTGAATACATGTAAATTTAGAAGCTGAATTGATATAAATTTAGAAGCTGATTTGCAAACTATAAATTGCAAAAATTAAAAGAAAAGAATATTTATTACCATGTGGTAACATGTAGTATTTTAATTACTCATTGAATTAAAAAGATTTGAATTTAAATTTATTTTAACGAAATTGAAATTGCATTAACGACAAAATTGAAACTTATTGAAATTTTAAATTACTAATAAATAAAATTTATCTGGTAAACACATGGAATGTGGATATGATCATAATATAAATTACTGGGATCTCACAGTGAACACTTGAAACTGTAAATCAGATCAAAATCAGTAGACAAATGATCCCTTCGCAATTTTAACTAATAAGGTAAACTTTTTTATATTACTTTCTACAAATAGTACCAATATACAAACTTGAAAAATATAATTTTACTAAATTGAAAGCTGTAATGTTATACAGGTATCGCCCGCCAACTGTTGATGGGCGATTTAGCTAGATAAAAGGAATCTTTAATCAATAATAGTTGGACATTAGTTGCATACCACAGATTAAATAGTTACTGTGCAATTTGTATACATAACCAAAAATACGAACTGTCGTAATAAATTGCAAAATGGTTTACAAACTGTTTTGTGAGAATTCAGTAAATACATTACATCATATAGAATACACTCTATAACAGGAGAATGAGCAAGTTTCAAAGGTAAAGAAAATAACCACACGTACATAGTAAACAAAGTATAGAAATGAATGTAAATGTTTTGCAGACTTCTTAGACAATTGGTTCTGAAGTGCTATAACAGAGATACATAGTTTAGTGTTAAAAACATGACTGAGTTCCTAAGATACAAAAATAGGTACATAAAACAATATGAAATAATTTAGCAATTATACAAAGAAAATTCTGATAGTTGAAACAGTCTCACTTACAAAAACTAAATCAAAATGCTATATAGATCATGCTAAATATAAGTAAAATACCAGTTATTATATAAAATTGTTAAATGGACATAGGCCATGTAACACAACATCAAACTAGAGGCAAAGTCAATAGGCAAATAATAATAATGCCAAAAAATTGAAGAACCATTGATTCAAAATTTGTGGATTACCTGGCTCCAAAGTTTTACAACTTGTTACCGAATGATATAAAACAAATAAGAAAAATTTCAACAAAAAAAGTAAACTTTTCATTATAAAAAAACTATGACAAATTTTTGTAGGCTTATGTTATAGTTGATGAGGTAAATGTAATGCTCTGAATCTTTTAGTAATTTTTATTTTATATAGTGAACAAAATGTTTTTTTTATATACCAAAATCCATACGGATTGAAACAATCCTCTCGGAACATTTAGATTTTTTTGTAGGCACATACGGATGTTACATACAGAGTTGGAATAGACTAGAGATATAATCCGTATATGCCGCTACTTGAATTGTTTGGTATACTACATGAAATTGAATATATGGAGCTGTGGGGCGACGGCGGAACTATTTTCCCACTTCTTGTCGCATACTATCGATGCGGTTGTTTCAAGTGGGTAAACAAATTTGTCTCGGGGCCAGTTGTCACGCCCACTTTATTACTCTATTCTATTCCAACTCTCTGGTTACATATAGGTGCCCATTTAACAGATGTATAAATTTTAAAATAATCTACTTTGTACAGAAATATGTTAATTGTAAAATCTATTTTGTATTTAAATAAATTAATAATAAATAATTATATTGCAAAAACTGTGTAAATAACAATCAATACGAATAAACAGATACACATAAACATAAAATTTTTTGATGAGATACTTCAGTGAACTGATTTACACAAAACAAACATATAAACAAGTGCAAATGTGCTTTTAGAGGGCGCAATATTAAAACATAATATTTTTAGTCGCAAACTCCTCTAAAAAATCGTTATTCTACTATAAGGAACGTAACCAGACTGCAACCAACAGCTACTCTCCGGGCTATGTGTCCCGCCGAGCGCTGAATTACAAGTTACAAGCCTGGCGCGTTAAGTGTAATAATTGCATATTATCATAGAAACTTTAATGCTTCGATTGCAACAAACACCAGCCGAAAGACTGATCCTACTTAAAGGAGCTCTCGTGCCAGTCATCACACACCACTTGCAGACTGTAGTTTCGAGCTGTTGGCTCTTGTCAGTGCAAGGTAGGCATGTGACGACCGACACGAGGATCACTTGGCCATAGTAGAATAAGGATTTTTTAGAGGAGTTTGCGACTAAAAATATTATGTTTTAATATTCCGCCCTCTAAAAACACATTTGAACTATGCTAAGCCCAGTCAGGCTATTTATTTTTCGATTCCAACAGACACTGGACCGCTAGATGGCGCCTGCTGATTATTTTACATGTCGCTATCTCAAAGATACCGAAATGTACTAAATGGTAAAGTGATCCTCGTGTCGGTCGTCATATGCCTACCTTGCACTGACGAGAGCCAACAGCTTGAAACTACAGTCTGCAAGTGGTGTGTGACGACTGGCACGAGAACTCCTTTAAGTAGGATCAGTCTTTCGGCTGGTGTTTGTTGCAGTTGAAGCATTAGCGTTTCGATGATAATATGCAATTATTACACTTAACGCGCCAGGCATGTAACTTGTAATTCAGCGCTCGGCGGGGCACATAGCCCGGAGAGTAGCTGTTGGTTGCAGTCTGGTTACGTTCCTTATAGTAGAATAAGGATTTTTTAGAGGAGTTTGCGACTGAAAATATTATGTTTTAATATAAACAAGTGGTATTTTGGTGCTACGGCCCTCGGGAACTACTTCCTGCGTCAGTCCTGGATCACCCCCCTGCGCCGAGCCTAACAAATGTCCGACGCCTACTTGCTGTACTACTCCCCATTTAGAAGTCTACGATAAGGCTGAAATGTGAAGCACCTACCTCCCCCAACACGGAAAAAGACCCAGAAGTCAGGAGTGTTGCAACCAATTTGAAAAATCTCACGTTTACATTTTTCTCTTGTCATTTTGGTCCGTTTGATTGATTTGAGTGCATTCTGCACTCTAAATTCAAGGATAAAAATAGCCCTAAAAGATCAAGTAGTCTCAGAAATGTTTTTAAAACTATACAATCGAACTTAAAATCGTTTGATACTTGTTCAGATGGTTATCTCTGAAGTACCATGTCTCAACATGTGTCTTTTAAAGTGTCCTTCGCATTTTGTCTTATAATCACATATTTCACACTGTCTGAGGGACTTTTCATGTACCAGCATATGGTACTTAATCCACTCTTTACGCTTTGTCTTGAAAGAACACATTTCACACTTATACATTGTCACCTCTGATGGATTTTTATGTGTCAACATGTGATTTTTAAGATTACTTTTACGTTTTGTCTCGAATGTACACATTCCACAGTTGAACATACTTATCTCCGATGGACTTTTATGGGATAATTTGTGTACCTTAAGGCGATCCTTACGTTTTGTACCATATGTGCAAATGTCACACTTATATAGTGTTACCTCTGAGGCATTTTTGTGGGTCAACATATGTATGTTAAGAGCATTCTTACGTTTAGTTTCAAAGTCACACATTTCACACTTGGCCATTGTCACTTCAGACGGACTTTTGTGGATCAACTTATGTCGATTGAGATATTGCTTATCTATTGTTTCATATGTACAAAATTCGCATTTGTACAATGTTGTCACCACTGAAGATTTTTTATGAATATGCAACAAGTGCCTTTTGATGTCGTACTTATGTTTTGTCTCAAATTTACACAGCTCACACTTAAACATTGTTACCTCTGAGGGGCTTTTATGTATCAATTCGTGTTTGGTAAGAGTATCCCTACGTTTGGTTTCGTATGTACATATTTCACATTTAAACTTTCTTATCTCTGAAGGACTCTTGTGGATCAAGATATGTTGCTTAATACCTGCTTTATATTTTGTGTTGTATGGACATATTTCACATTTGTACAGTGGTATCTCCAACGGGTCACTATCCAACATGATGTCGGTAGCCGGTTCTTGGAAGCTGAAAATAACGTTGTTTAATACGTAATCAAAAACGCACACTAATACACAAATGTTCGTAGTAATGGACTGAATTAGTGTTAGGCAAACCAACATGCTACTGTTATAACGCTAATGGTGCAAAATGAATGCACTGGAACTTGACTCTTCATGCTCTAGTTAATAAAGACTATTATCAAGAGGGTTAAAACATAGCTTAGAATTTTATTCTATTTCTACCTACAGAAAATATTTAAGAGCTTTCAGTAACTAATTTGCATTCACAAAGTATGTGAAATGATATACAGGCTGTCCATTTTATCAGGGCACTCGAGAATATTTCACTTAATATCGGTCGTACAAAAAAAATTATTTTTACGAAAATTGTGCCGATTTATATAACCTACAAAATAGTTTAAAGACATTTGAAATCCATGGCCTACTTTAAGAGTTTTGGCGGAAAATATCGAAAATGCGGAAAACGTCTAGGTCAAATATCTCCGTTATTTGAAGAGATACGAGAAAAATTCTAAGGCGAAAATTATTTGCAAAACAGAGTGTTTCAACGAGGCTTTATCTAATTTTTTTCAAAACCGCTGTATTTTGAGATTTACTCTTCAGGCTATTAAAAAAATTATTTTGAGACGGGCGGTAAATGGCGCCATTAAATAGAGTATTTTCCTCCCTTTTCAACGATATATCACATGCCATATTTATTCATTGGTACTACGTTAGTAATTATAAAAACATTTTTTTAAAACCAATAAATTTTTTTTAACAAGCATTATACTTGCCGTGGAGAAGTATGATTAAATAAAACGATAAAATAATTCAATAAGTTGTTCAAATCTTTGCTATAATAAAACATTAACACAATTAAGAAGAATAAAGTAAATTTAGGTAACAAAAACAAAATAATAGAAAGCAACATGGAGCAATTATAGAAAGAGTATTCGCAGTTATGCCAATGTATAGAGGTCCTCCATAAAAGCGTCACTCGTTGCTCAGAAAGTTAAAATGTCTTTACCAATTAATTTAAGTATAATATTCATTTGTTTGTATTTCATGATTTCACTATTATTTGAATTATTTTAAAATAGTTGGCTATGAACAAACTTGACAATTTAATTTTTGACAGATCATCTCAGTTAATAACTATTTAAACTCTCATTCAATCACACTTGTTTAAGAATTTAGAATTTTCAAAAATGACTTTCACTCACATTGATTGTTATAATATGTTCATTACATATTGCCAATGCAATTTTAACTCTGGATTAGCTCAAGTAGAATATAGAAACATATTTCCACAAGCACTACAGCCGAATAAAACTGTTGAGAAAATTAGCTACGAAACTGAAAAATAATGGTTCATTTTTAAAGAAGAAGACAAGGTTGAACAGTGTTACTGATAATGTAAGTAAGGTAAACCGAGTTATTAGTTATATAAGAAATAAAAATACAGAAAATTTGGAAACATCATTAAGAGAAATTCAAATTGCTTGTCATATAAATAAAATGGAATGGATATTTTAATCGCAATATTCATTACAAATGGACTTCTGAAAATACACACTAGCATAGACCGACTGGGTTTCAAAATCGTTTTTCAATAAATGTGTGGATAGGTATTTTAGGCACCAATTTAATAGGTCCTTATTTTTATGATGGTCACCTCAGTGGTCAAACGTACCTAAACTTTTTGAGAAATGAATTTAATGAATTCTTAGATGACCTACCTTTAGAGAATCGACACAACTTTCAATATTTTCAACAAGATGGAGCTCCTCCCCACAATTCCCAGATTTGTCTAGATTATTTAGACGAAATTTTGTCTCAACATTGGATAGGTACCAATCGATTTATTCGTTGGCCCCCTCGTTTTCCAGATATAATCCCAATGGATTTTTTTCTATGGGGGTATATTAATGATAAGGTGTTTTCGATGACACCGCAAAATGTAGAGGACCTAAAAGCCCGAATTCAACAGGCATGTATTACAGTTACCCCCAAAATGCTGAATAATGTTTTAAATGCAGTGCCTCGCTGCGCTCGATTGTGCATAAATCGCGGTGGACACTTTGAACACTTGATATGATATCTTAAAAATTATTTTGAGGATTAGATAAATATTAATGTCCTGTGTGCTATATTCTTTTTATTATTAATTTGTTTCTGTTACCTGAATTTACTTTATTCTTCTTAATTGTGTTAATGTTTTATTATAGCAAAGATTTGAACAACTTATTGAATTATTTTATCGTTTTATTTAATCATACTTCTCCACAGCAAGTATAATGCTTGTTAAAAAAAATTTATTGGTTTAAAAAAAATGTTTTCATAATTACTAACGTAGTACCAATGAACAAATATGTCATGTGATATATCGTTGAAAAAGGAGGAAAATACTCTATTTATGGAGCCATTTCCCGCCCGTTTCAAAATAATTTTTTTAATAGCCTGAAGAGTAAATCTCAAAATACAGCGGTTTTGAAAAAAATTAGATAAAACCTCGTTGAAACACTGTTTTGCAAATAATTTTCGCCTTTGAATTTTTCTCGTATCTCTTCAAATAACAGAGATATTTGGCCTAGACGTTTTCCGCATTTTCGATATTTTCCGCCATAACTCCTAAAGTAGGCCATGGATTTCAAATGTCTTTAAACCATTTTGTAAGTTATATAAATCGGCACGATTTTCGTAATTTTTTTTTTTTTTTGTACGACCGATATTAAGTGAGATATTCTCGAGGGTCCTGATAAAATGGACAGCCTGTATATATAAAATACATTAGAAGAAATTAACTTTCAGTTAAATAAATTGATATTACATATGAATTATTGTACCATCCAATAGAAACTGAGAATACAAAAATGTCATTTAGTTTTCTGCTAACTTTAAGATAGTTTAGATTTTGCTGTCGGTTCTCTAAAAAGTTTATAACCTCGTACAGATAACAGGTATATCTCTAAAAACTTTTTGATTTCTAATTTGGTACTTTATGAATGAGTATTTTGGTATAACTAATTAAGATGTCTAAAAAACAGTTGTAAGTATGATTGCAATATTTGACTTCTACAAAGGAACCGAAATGATACGGAAAGGAGAAAATTCTGTAGCTTCAGGATATGTTAAAAAATTCAGTAAAAGCACTATGATAATGAGTTAGTTGCATAATATACATGGAGAAGTTCAAGCAAGTATGAAAGACAAAGTGTATAAAGTTGAGGTAGATATCTAAATTTTAACTCAAATCGATCAATAAATATTAAAAGGGGTGTTGTAAAATGTTTATACGATATGGCCAAAATAATTTCAATAATGAAATATTAAATAACAAGGAAAAAATTTATCAAAGAGGTTCTAGTACAAAATCAGTACCCTGAAGCATTTGTTGGTAGAGTGTTCATAAATATTGAAAATAGGGACAATCAGGTACGACCAAAATCTGAATGTCATTATACAGCAAAATTCCTTATGTATATAGACTAACGGAAAAGCTAAGCCGTATAGGTGACAAATTTGATGTTAGGACAGTATTTCAAACGGGGAACACTTTGAGATCTATGTTAACAAAACCGATAAACCGGGACCAGAATTCAAAAAACTGTATTTACAATATCCCTTACGAATGTGATGTGTTATGTGGGTGAGTCATCCAGACCTTTCAGTGTGAGGTTGGATGAGCACAAGAATTACATTAGAAGGAATGAAATGCAGAAATCAAAGATTTGTGAATATGCTTGGGAAGACGAACATAGAATAAACTGGGATTCGGCAAAAATGTTAACAAAAGAAGCAGATAACAAAAAAAGAAAAATTAAAGAATCAGCAATAATCTTATTAAATGAAGATAAATGCGTATCGAATTGTTCTGTAGATATTTGTACAACCTGGCTACCAATATTAACTCAACAAACTCAACATTATCTAAAAGAAAATATCCTCAGTTCTATGTAAGTAGTAGGTATCTATGGAAATAACATAAACAGAATCTTAAAGCTGTGTATTTGACATACACAGCAAAATAAGAGTTCTTCCAAAAAAAGCTTTGAAAACGGAAAGAGATTATTTTCCGAAACGTCAGCAAAATACATTATTTCTGTGTTTATTCCGATTTATATTATTTGCAAAACATAACCTCTGACTGTTCCTTTGACGTAAACGTCACAGGCGCAGAGGCTTTTTTCCAATAATTCTATTATTTTGTAGACTCGGTGATTTGTTTTTGAAGAGGATAATACATGTGGTAGAAAACCCAAATAAAGGGAAAGAATATTCGTAGAATGCCACAAATAACTTTTAGACAATATTGAGGTAGGTATAGGCGAATCCGTCTTTCTGAAGGTGAATATGCAAACAGTTTTTCAATATTCCGTTTAAATATTGTTGGTAAATTGTTTCCGTCACCATCTTTAAAGTGGCAGAGCAGATCAATGAAAACTTATTAGATTTCCTATCGTCTTCTCTGAAAATAGAACAAATAAAATTAACTAGATACACAGTTTCTAATGAATCTTGTATATAATTAATGTAAATAGTAAAATTAACGTAATTTTTTGTATGAAAATCAGCACCGAAATAATACAAAAAGGAAATTGTTTCACAAATTTTAATACGTGTGCTCTTAACTGTAAATCATATATTACTATTACGCCCATATTCACCATCGTTAGTTAAATAGGTAACAAGCTGTTAAAGCATTAACAACCTGTTAAATATTTGTGGACATATTCACCAAACACAGTTAGGAGAAAACAACCTTTCATAGTTAACAGGAGAAAATTGGTCAGTTAAGCTCTCAACAGAGCGTTTTGCTGAGGTTATGTGATGTGTCAAAGGAATATAAATTTGCATTTAGATATTAAACATTATTAAAAGTGCCATTTTATAATGAAATTTTAAATAGACTCAATTTCGATTCAATAATGACGATGCATTACGAAATTCGATCAATACACCCAAAACAAAGGGATGAGGGACATATAAGAGAACAGTTTGTACTGTTACCATAAAAGCGTTGATAAATATAACTTTTAATTAGAATGTACAATATTACACTCATATGTATCTTGCTATTAAAAAAATTAAAAATTTTATAATTTTTTTTATTAACTATACAATTATATATACAATACGAATCATATACTACACAAATTAATGCATTCACAAATTATGAAAACAATTTATACTAAATTCTTTCTATTTTCAATACCAATAACTCTCTTTTATAATATATTTTATTTTATTCTTATTTTTCCTTTTAGATTTTCTAGTTCTGCCCTCTCCAACTATATCATTCTTTTTTAAATATCACTTTGGTTAATTAGTTTTTTATTTTTTGATGTTTGCCATTAAGTACTCTAATGAGTATATTTTCTTTCCCTTTCATATAATCACTTCCGTGATTAAAGCTTCTGTCATTAGTCAGTAACCGATGGTTCAGTACTTTGTTTTTGTTTATTTTGAAGAACTTTAAACAGTAATTTAGCCATGGTCAACTTCTATTTCTTCAGGAGATAATACAACTGCAATACAGACTAGATATACATTAAAGTAATTCTCACGTACGATAGTATTATAGTCACCTCGGTTACCTCTATTGTATTTATGGCATAGGCGTTTTCAATTGTAAAATACTGTTTACACAATAGATTTAAAAGTTTTTCATCACTGCTAGTAACTTTTGCCTAAAGCATTCCTCCACTAGTTTTTATGGTTCCCTAAAAGAACGAAATTATCTGGTTTTAATCATGTTCTATTATATTATTTCTTTATATTTGATATAATATAACATATTTGTGAACTTACATTGTACAGATATATTTTGTTTCCACTCCTTTTTCAGTAAAATTGTAAAATAATGATTGCGAAAATACTACAGAGGTTAGAGCAAAATATAAATAAATAACATTGTAAACTCTGTGAAGATAGGTTTTTACCTTTTTACCAACTGTTGCACAAGAATACTAGTTCCACAGACTAGTTCCTTTCTGTAGTGGTGAGAGGTAAGTGAAACCTCTCAAATGGTCAATTGCTACTATACACCATAGATGTCTCTATGGGCGTATAGCGACTTGCGATTCTGCAAGTACCTGAGAGCGGAGACCTTTCAGTCCTAGGTGGACTTAACCTACTGTTATAATATATGATTTGCAGGAAACAACTACTCAGCGGGCAAATACCCCGACCTGCATTGAATTACACCTTACAAATCATTAAAGAATGGTAACTAATATCATTTGTCAACTCCCTGACCAGACATAGACCGGTTTCGAACTTATTAGTTCTCATCAGTATGCCATAGGTCATGGAGCAGACAAATGATAGTGGCCAACCTGCTAGTTTTATACAAACTATAGTAAATTGAGTAGTGGTGAGAGGTAAGTGAAACCTCTCAAATGGTCAATTGCTACTATACACCATAGATGTCTCTATGGGCGTATAGCGACTTCCGATTCTGCAAGTACCTGAGAGCGGCGACCTTTCAGTCCTAGGTGGACTTAACCTACTGTTATAATATATGATTTGCAGGAAACAACTACTCAGCGGGCAAATGCCCCGACCTGCATTGAATTACACCTTACAAATCATTAAAGAATGGTAACCAATATCATTTGTCAACTCCCTGACCAGACATAGACCGGTTTCGAACTTATTAGTTCTCATCAGTATGCCATAGGTCATGGAGCAGACAAATGATAGTGGCCAACCTGCTAGTTTTATACAAGTTCCTTTCTGTTAACAAAGTGTTACCAAGGAGCATGCTCCTTGTTACTTAACTTTCACCACAATCTTTCACTCAATTTTCGTTGGTGAACAGGTGAATACGATATTGCTGTTACTACCTGATAAATTTTAACAGTCAGTTTAGTATCGGTGAGTTAAGCAAATATTGGTGAATACGGGCGTTTACCTGTACAACTATTTAAACAAAATATTACTTTAATGCACTTTTTATTTGAAAGATCATAGGAGTTACTCAACAAAATAATTAGTAAATTGATTTGTTGCAGAGACCAGTGAGACAGACCACACAATATGTAGATCGCCAACTCCGTCTTTTTTTTCCTATATTGCACGGTTAGTATCTATATTGTACTTCCGCTAGTCGTTCCTCCAGATGACTATTTCTGTTAATTAGGTAGTCTGCCATTTCGGCACTAGATAAATAAATAAATACACCACAGGTAATGACGACCCCCATTATCCCGGAAGGCTCTAGAAGAGCCTTGTGTGGGAGGGGGCTACACATTTAGAGACAAGAGACACACACCCAATATCCGTGTATAGTGGAAAAATCCCTCTCACAGTATTTTCCACTGCCACGACCGGGGATCGAACGCGGAACTTTTGGGTGAGAGGCGAGCGCGCTCACCTCTCGACAATGAGTCATGGCACTAAAAGGATAGGAAACTTCTTAGCCAGCAACCGGTAGATGTCCTCATTGCTGTTTCATTTATACTGTTTTATTAGGTACGGTGTAATTTGAGTGCAATTGGAATAATTTGGCATCATCGACAAAAACTGCGATTTTGTGTTGTTTTTTTTTTTTTTTTCAGAATATCAAAAATCATTCAAAATTTGATAACTCATCCTTGCCCATTATGTTGTACGAGTACCAGCCCTGTCAGGTGACGAATGTTTATTCTTATAGTGGAATGCGGCACACAACCATTTGAATTTCCTGGAATCTCTTTTCAAATTGGCATTAAAACCATAGACATATGGTTCGCTCAGTTAGCGCTACAGCGTGATGAACGCGGCCATTATAAGCTTATGATTAAAACATTTCTTAATGGTTGTGGCAGTACTGCCAGTGTAATTCGAAAGAGTTCCAGGGTAATTAAGCCAACGTGCATTGGTAACACTGGTTTCTATGATTGTTTACATGTTTACCTTTGACATGCATTAGATTTAAATGGTTAAAATTATTTACCATACTATAGTGTTTGAAATAGTTTGTGTTGAGTGGACTTATTGTCATTTTTAATATCGTGTGTGCTTATTTATAAATATAAAATGTCAACTGAATCTATATCGACCATCGACAAAAGGAAGAGGATCAGAGCACCCAATTTTACACCTGAGGAAACCTTCTCGTTGGTCTTTGCTGAGCAATAACATATTTCAATATAATATGGGTTAACTTTAAAACTAGAACCAATAAATTTAAATATTTAGACTTTTTATCTAAAACTGATATAATACCTCAAAAATATGTTATTGGCGAAATGAACCTAATAAACAAAAAGTAATAAAAATGAATACAATTTTAACATTTTATTGTGACAATCATTTCCATTTACCTCCGCCCATGTACAATAAAGAGATACCGACTGTTTTTGCCGGCTTTTAGTTTTTATACGGTTTCAATTCCAATAGTATATACTTTATATATTGGGCCTTTTCAGATAATTTTGTACAGCTACAAAGGTTATCAAGTGTATAAGTTTAACAAGAGTGTGGGTCCATACTACACATGGTGAGAATTAGGACGACTCGGACAATGCAGTCTCCAACTACCATCCAATGTTTAACTCTCATATTCACCATCGTTAGTTAAATAGGTAACAAGCTGTTAAAGCATTAACAACCCGTTAAACACTTGTGGACGTATTCACCTGTCAAAGTTAACAGGAGAATATTGGGCAGTTAAGCTCTTAACACAGCGTTTTGTTAAGGTTATGTAATGAGTCAAAGGAATATAAATTTGCATGTAGATATGAAATATTATAGAAAGTGCCAACAGTATGTACTGTTATCAGAAAAGCGTTGATAAATATAACTTTTAATTAGAATGTACAATATTACAGTCATATGTATCTAATAATTTTTTTATTAATTATACAATACGAACCATACTACACAAAATAATGCATTCACAAATTATGAAAACAATTTATATTAAATTCTTTCTATTTTCAATACTAATAACTCTCTTTTATAATATATTTTATTATTTTTCCTTTTAGATTTTCTAGTTCTGCTCTCTCCAACTATATCATTCTTTTTTAAATATCACTTTGGTTAATTTTTTTTTCATTTTTTGATGTTTGCCGTTAAGTACTCTAATGAGTATATTTTCTTTCCCTTTCATATAATCACTTCCGTGATTAAAGCTTCTGTCATTAGTCAGTAACCGATGGTTCAGTACTTTGTTTTTGTTTATTTTGAAGAACTTTAAACAGTAATTTAGCCATGGTCAACTTCTATTTCTTCAGGAGATAATACAACTGCAATACAGACTAGATATACATTAAAGTAATTCTCACGTACGATAGTATTATAGTCATCTCGGTTACCTCTATTGCTGTATTTATGGCATAGGCATTTTCTATTGTAAACTACTGTTTACACAATAGATTTAAAAGTTTTTCATCACTGCTCGTAACTTTTGCCTAAAGCATTCCTCCACCAGTTTTTATGATTTCCTAAAATAAGAATTAAATTATCTGGTTTTAATCATGTTCTATTATACTATTTCTCACTATATGATATAATATGATATATTTGTGTACTTACATTGTACAGGTATATTTTGTTTTCATTCCTTTTTCAGTAAAACTTAAAATAATGATTGCGAAAATATTACAGAGGTTAGAAAACGATTTAAATAAATAACATTGTAAACTCTGTTTTTACCAACTGCTGCACAAAAATACTAGTTCCTTTCTGTTAACCAAGTGTTTCTTAACTTCCACTCAATTTTCGTTGGTGAATACGATATTGCTTTAAGTACATGATAAATTTTAACAGTCAGTTTAGTATCGGTGAGTTAAGCAAATGTTGGTGAATACGGGTGTAAATATTCTACCGTTAACCTTGTTATTAAACAAAATACATACAAAAAACTATACAAATCGCCACTACCCAAAATACGTTCTACATTCGCCTTTAACTAAAAAGAAAAAACTGCAAAGCATCACTATGAGAAAAAATATATTTTACCATTTAATATTATAGTTTTACAGAATTACTCACCTGTCAAAGTGGTTAGAACAAATTCGAGCGTATTTAAGAAAGGTTTGGCTTAAATCGCCCCGTTTCAAAGATCTAATCCAACATTCTCGCGGTTCTTCAGAGGACACCTTTAATTTTTCACCTTAATTTTTAAAACAGCATTTTAAAAAATCGCACTTAGTCTCTTTATACTATTTATTTTTTCAACACTTTACTACCTCATGAAAGGATGGCATTTTATTTTTATTTCAAGTTTAAAAGATTACTTCTATTGTTTACAACAGAATAAAAAGTTTGGTTGCAGCTCAGACAAGATAGCCGACTTATCGCGCGTCGTCATCCTAAAATGGTCTATAAAGTAAAATATAAAAAACCCTAACCTACCTTTTATTAGTACAATCACATTCAGGAACAAAACATAAAATCATAGTTTAAATAATTTTAAAAGAATACAAAATTTAATTAGAGAAAGAAAGATTAGGTTATGAACTATAAATGTGAAATCAAACAAGAGTATTGAATAATATATGATTTACAGGAAACAACTACTCAGCGGGCAAATACCCCGACCTGCATTGAATTACACCTTACAAATCATTAAAGAATGGTAACCAATATCATTTGTCAACTCCCTGACCAGACATAGACCGGTTTCGAACTTATTAGTTCTCATCAGTATGCCATAGGTCATGGAGCAGACAAATGATAGTGGCCAACCTGCTAGTTTTATACAAACTATAGTTAATTGAGTAGTGGTGAGAGGTAAGTGAATCCTCTCATATGGTCAATTGCTACTATACACCATAGATGTCTCCTTGAGCGTATAGCGACTTGCGATTCTGCAAGTACCTTGTAAGGTGTAATTCAATGCAGGTCGGGGTATTTGCCCGCTGAGTAGTTGTTTCCTGTAAATCATATACTATAACAGTAGGTTAAGTCCACCTAGGACTGAAAGGTCGCCGCTCTCAGGTACTTGCAGAATCGCAAGTCGCTATAGGCTCAAGGAGACATCTATGGTGTATAGTAGCAATTGACCATATGAGAGGATTCACTTACCTCTCACCACTAAGAGTATTGAAGTTAGCTGCAATTGCATTGCTTTCGGCCCACATAATATAAATTTTCACATTCTTCATTCCCATTGGAGGAAACTGTTGCTGTTTTATATTTGGCATTATTAAAATAAAATTATAGGTTTATAAAATCTTACATAAATACATATATTTTAACATATATTGTGTATATGAGATTGGTAGTTCTTAAATATTTCTTTCAACAAAGAAATTCAAAAAAATGTATGGCAATGTTTTAGTATTATAGTTTATAGTCTTTACGAATAAGGTAATAAGGCTCAAACTCCAATGTTATTCGACGGGTTCAAAATTTCTAAGATGGTAGTCTGTTTGATTGCATAAGTTGTAACGTCGCAGCTAATTAAGTCCATTTTATATATTTAGAATCTTATGTTTACCTTCAAATATATTAAACTAACAATTACCTATCGTCATCGCTATGTTCCGATTTAATATCAATGCCTTCTCCTTTAATGCTCAGTTCTAGGTCGACCAATTCCTTATCATGTTTTATTTCAGTTTCAGTTTTCACGCCGTAATCTTCCCGAATCTGACTGTATGTCTCTTCTAATTCGCTTATTAAAGTCTTAGATTTTAATGTTGGTTTGAATATAAATTGCTGTACATCTTGTAATTTTACCTGACCTTCACCATCCGTTCCTTCTATCTCAATATATTTATTTATTTTCTCTTCCACGTCTAAACACTTGTTTATAAAACAGAAAACGTTTTGCATTCCATCAAGACAGGTTTCGCAAATTAAAAGATGTTCAGTGTTTCTCAGATTCTGAAATATAAATATTTAATTATAAACCACTTCTAGGATTATTGTGGATTAGGTATTGTCTACCTCTATCTACTAAATAATGCGTACCACTCAAGATATTCATACCAAGGGCAGTTGGAACCTTGTCAATTTTATGTCATTTTACACAATATGTACACTTAATTTCATAGAACCCATTATTCAGTGATTCAAGTGCATTTGAATTCCTCCACCAAACTTGTACGAAATATAGCCATCAGATCCCACTTTTGTCTGGAACATTTTCCTCGAACATGCTTTACTTTCAAGTTGTTCGTGTATGTCAACTTATAAGGAGTATACATCAATTTCTCAGAAATGCATAAGCAGGAAAAAATTAAAGTTACAAGAAATACTGATATTGACGAAAATCACTCAGCTGTGGATAGAATCTGTCCGTTCATGATGTGAATACTAAACAGAAAGAAAAGAATTATCATAATGAAATATAGCTATTAAAAAACAGGGAAAGCCGATTTATGACGACTATTATGATCGTGAGAGGCTGCATTCTGTGTAAATTTAGTTCTGTTTTTAAAAACACAAACAACATGCCTCATAAATGTAAGTGCCAGCGACTGTTAGGATTTGAAGATAGAGAAAACGATCGCTACAGGAATCGCAATAACCTAAATCCGCTACTATCCTAACGGCAACTTTCTGTAAAATGAAAATATGTTGGTCCTGCCAGCTGCTTCCTCAGTTTATAATACCGTTTTTTAAATGAGAATGAAAGGAAGCTTAATAGAGTGTTTTGAGATCTACAGAACTACAGAAGTTTATATGGAATTGTAGAGCATAACAGGTTCTACTTCATTTTCCACAAAAAATTTGAATGTGTGAATTTCAATGCAAATGGCAATCTAATGTGATACCTAGCATCTTAATATTATCACAAGTCTGTAAAGCAAAGTTATTATTCAAAGTGTATATGGATCTTTGTGATTTGAATAGTACACACTGTGTTTTGTCTTGGTTTATCAGTAAATAATTTTTCTGAGCCCGTGTTATGACCATATCATACACTGTACAAGAGAGTGCCATAGGAATTTCTATACTTTCAGCTGTTATCAAGATGTCTGTGTCATCGACATATCGTATAATTATTGGGGATACCTTACTTAAATAGAAGCATAGGTGGTTTGCAAAAATTACCAAGATTGAGCCCTGAGGTACACCAGCTAATATGTCGCATGCTGAACTAATTTTGCCATTTGACAATTGAACTTATTGTGTGCGCCCCTGAAGATATGAATTTAGTAACTGTAAAGTTACGCCTCTAATACCATATCTAAACAACTTTGCAAGTAATAAATCATGATCAACATTATCAAGTGTTTACTGGAATCAATGAAAAGTCCCAAAGCTGGTAATTTGCTATCAATTGCTTTAAATATTTCAAAGTCAAAATTAGTAACCGCTGAATCAGTGTTTTTGTTTTAGTATATCCATGTTGATTTGGGGAGTTTATTCCATAAGTATAAAGATAAATAGTTAACTAGTCACGTAACCCCCTTCCGCATAAGCCTCAGACTCCTGGAATTGGGGGTTGTCTAATTTCTGCGGTGTTTATTTATTATTATTGTCATTAACAGTATATTTTCTTAAAGAAAAGTTCAAATCAATGTAATAAAAGAATGTGTCGAAAAAATATCAAATACCAACAGCATTTAATGAAGTTGTTTGTAACCTTGGCTTATGAATGAATAATAATTTGAATTATGCGGCACATATTTCTTTGCTTAGTAGAACGGCTTTCGCCAAGCGTAAATGTATATACCACTTAAATATTTGTCTACCAAAAGATGCCAAAATTTGCGACTCGTTAGTATTATTGAGATTAAATTACTGCGATGTGGTATATATGGAACATGCCCTCCAAATGAATAATGCAAACAGACGTGTATAAGGTATTCCTACCAGGTGGCCCAAAGTGAAGATATTAGCTCATACCTTAGACAAATACGCTGACTAAATATAAAAGAAAGAAGGCTACATCACTCATGCTGCTTAATTCACAAGTAGTATCAAACAAGAAAGTGTCATACTTATATGCCAAAATCGAAAAACATTCAGTAGTACATAATGTAGAACTTAGACAGAGTGACCTGAGATTAAGTATTCCCCTGCACCAGACCAGTTTTTCAAAAAAAGTTTTAGTTATCAAGTAGCAAAAATTTATAACCAAGTCCCTAACGACGTTAAAAATCTAAATCTATACCATTTTATCAGTGCTGGCCCATATCCTCTTAATTAAGTTGTGATTATTGATTTGTAACATTTTCATATTTTTAGACAAGTAAGTACATTTACAAACCTTCCATATTACTGTAATTATGTCTTATTGTTTTCCATCAAAATTTTATATATCCTAATAAGCGGTAGTGGCCGGTGCGGGAGGGCTCTGGGGGGCCGCCCTCCCTGCCAAATTTAAAAGAATAAATAACAATGACAATAGACAATGACTTATCTCCCGATAACCTGCCTTATGACTATATTTAAAAATAATAAAAAACAAACGGAATACTCTCCTCACTTGCAATCAATTTAATTTAACTTCCAAATTGCACGTAAAAATGCTGAAATGGGCTCCAGATATTCCGCCTAAAATATGTACGGCGGTCGTCATGGCAACAAGTGAAAGAATGGGAAGTGGTTACGCGTGGTTTCGTTATCTATTGGGGTTCTAGTCAGTACGCCCACGGCTGTGTAGGAGTTAATTGCTTCGTCGTTTCTGTTTTCTTTGCTTTTTACGTATGAAATTGTTTTGAGGTTATCGCGTTTTTTTAAAAGTTTATCGATTTGTTGCATATATAATGTAATATAATTTACATTACAGATTTTTTAAATTTTTATTAAATATTAGACTAGACGGCAAATGTGCAAAAGACATAATTAATTATGAAAGTGAGTGAAATTAAAAAACTTATATTTAGCTGCTTGAGCTTCAATGAAAAACTTGAAATAAAACCAAACGGCCGTCCAACGCCAGTTTTAAGAATAGTACAAGAGCAGCGACAGTGCAAAAATAAAAATGCTTTTATGCGTAAGTTTGACAAAAAGATATACATTAAAACTATTTGGATTTGTGGTTGCGAGGAAACAAATTTGTTCTTTTGTTTTGTAGGTCTACTTTTTGGGGGCGATGATAAGTGGACAAAAAATGGGGTAAACGATTTAAAGCACATTTCTATAAAAATTAAAAAACGCGAAAATAGTACGAAACATCTAGATAATGTTGTCAGTTTTCAACGACTAATATTGCTACATTTCTAAGTACGGCTTATGCAGATCAAATTCGTAAGCATAATGAGACTGTGATCAAAAATCGACATGTAGTCTCAAAAATAATAGACATATTAAAACTGTGCTGAACGTGTAATCTTGCCCTTCGCGGTCATGACGAGAAAAAAGTATCTTCAAATAGAGAGGTATTTCTAGAATTGATTGATTATTTAGCAAACTCTGATAGTGCCTTTAATAGCCATATTCAAGAAGCAACAGGGTTCAAGGGTACATCAAAATCTATTCAGAATGAAATTTTGCAATGTATGTTCGAGGTTTGTCGAGAACATATTCTTGGAGAAATTCAAGAATCTGCGTATCTCGCACTTATGGCTGTGTGACTACAGATGTATCAACTCAAATTCAAACTGTAGTTGTATTACGTTATGAACTAAATGGAAAAATATTTGAGCGGTTTTGGAAGTTTGCAAATCCGAAAAGTCAAGATGCAGATGGACTGTCTCAATGCATTTTAGAACAGATTTCGCCGATTTTGCCAGATTGCCCAGAAAAACTGATTTGTCAAACATATGACGGAGCTGCTGTTATGCGTGGTTCATTTAGGTGGTGTTAACGTGAAAATTCGCAAACAGCACAAAAATGCACATTATACTGCTAACGCTCATCAGTTTAGTAAAATACTAGAACAAGCAGTTTGAAGCATCAGTAGTGTACGAATATTTTTTTCAAATTTGAATGGCATATCAACTTTTTTTTCTCAATCGCCAGACAGAATGGAAGCTTTGCAACATGTTTGTGACAAACGCATTCCAAGAACTTCTCAAACACGATGGAATTTTAACTCTCATATAGTACAGATTGTGTACAACAATAAAGACAACCTTACTGAATGCTTTGAAAATATAATGTCAGGAATATTCCAAAACAATACAACTCTGAAACAGTGACTCAAGCGGCTGGATTTATTAAATGGCTAGAAGATGATTCATTTTTATTTTAGTTAAATTTTTTTTCAAAAGTCATGCCACATGTTGATATTTTATTTAACCAGCTACAAAAAATTGAAACAGACCTTATAAAAGTCCAGATATGCGTAGATAATTTTGAAGAAGAAGTTGTACAAATTAGAAATAATTTACCTCCCTTAACAAATGAACCAGTGAATATAGAAGTTCCAAAAAAGCGACGTAGACTGAATCAAGAAAATGTTAACATGTCTGTAAGAGAGGTATGTGATATAATTACTTCAGAAATGAAATTTGATTTTCTTTCAAAAATCATTTATGTGGTGCAAAATTATTTTTAAAGAAGTATAATGAATATGAAAAAACACCACCTTTGGAAGACATCAACCACTTTTGTGAAGCATAGCCTATGATAGATAAGGAAGTTCTGAAAATATAACTAAGTATATTTTACTCCAGGAAAGAAATAACAGGACAAGATTCAGAAAATTCCACCAAAATTTTCAAAACTTTAACAATTTCCCCGAAAACAACGTCTAAACCGAAGTTGTTAAAGTTTTGAAAATTTTGGTTACTATTCCGATGACGACACCTGAAACGGAAAGATGTTTTTCGACATTAAAATTAATTAAAACATATGAAATACTATGAGTGAGACAGACTAACATCACTTGCAACGCTTTCAATTGAAAAGTCAAAGGTACGAGAAATACCAAATTTTAATGAAAAAGTTAATCTCCGGCAAAAATAGAAGAATGGAATTTCACTTCAAAAAATAATGGTGTGTACTTAATTAATCGCTTTAATTTATATTTGCGAACTTTTTAATGATTTAATTAGAACCTCAAAAATGTTTCACCTGTGGCGCTTTTGTTTATTGACCCTACTACTTTGATACCCGCGAGCCACCACTGCGCCCTCCCAAGTACATAAGGCACGAGCCACCACTGCTAATAAGACAAATCAATTAAACCTAATTGTATTTATAAAACAAAAAGATTTATTATCATTATTATTAAATGCTTCACTCACTCACCTCATGCAGTTTAACATGTAAAATACTTACCACTTCTGAAATATATTTCTTTATCATATCCACTAAGAACATATTTTCCTTTGATTCAAGTAATGAAATAAGGTCATCCCCTGTTGCCTTTGTGCAAAAACTACAACTTACTTCATTTTTGGGTATTATGAATGGCTTTATATCATCGGTATTTTCAATTTTTACAAGATCAGAACTGACATCGTTATTCATGTCAGGTAAAAGTGATGTCCTCTCCCTTATACAAGTGCAGGCTGACTTTAAATTCAAGAATACTTGAAAGTTATTGGTACATTCAACGCACATCACAGTTTCCTTAGATACGCCGAGATTCTGAAATAAAATTTATACACTATTCAACAGTACTTATGTAGGCGAAAGTGACAAGACCAAAATGTTAATTACTCGAGTTAATAGAAATTTAAAAAAGAGTACATAAATACCGATACCCAATTTATCAGCAGTGATTCATTTTGTAATTCATTTTACCAATAAATAGAACTATCTATACTAAATCGTTTACGTCTTTAAGACGGGTATTTCAAGTATGCGCGGATATGAACTGTGGAACATTTAGAATCTTTAATAATAACATATAAATTGAGGACATTGTGGATATTATCAGAATGAACAAACAATGCTCTATGGTGATATATGTATGCTTGTCACCCCTCAAAATACCGACCATAATAAGCCCGACCCTGTCTTTTCGTCGGGAGTATCAAATCTTCCGACTCATGGTCATAAGAAACAAAAGTATATCTTCGTGTCTCAACTTACCAAATTTAAAATATTTTTCAGTGTTTCTCCGATCGCTTGAAAATTTTCATTTATGGCTTGAAGGCAAAGCCTACAAATTTTTTCGTTCATAGTATTTCAAAAAACAGCTCTTAGAGCAAGTAAACCTTAATCGAAGAATTTACAACATAACATAACGTGACATAACCAATCCCACAATTATTCCGCTTCCTCATCCACAATCGCCACAATCAGATAGTCATATACTTCCTCCTCTTCATCTGTGTCATCGCAATGATCATGTCATGAGTAACGTGAACTTAGCTGTATCTCTTAGTCACAGAATCATCTTCCTTCCGAAGAGATTCTCTATCATTGGAATCAACGTTGGACAGACGCTTGGGTCAATAGAGTTGGTAGCAACTGTTTCTACTATATGATGTGGTATCAAGATTAGTAAACGCTGTGAACAGTTTCGGACTTTGAACATTTAATAGTATGTGGTATCGTGTAGGCGACGATTAGTCTTGGCTCGTTGCAGCGTCTAATGCCGGCTTTAGGAGGACCACTGATTTATACGCAATCATCGAAGAAGAGGATGTAGTGTGGTTATGTATAGTATCTCTGGTTTAGTGCGACTATATTTTTATACCTTTTTATTTTTGATGTGTATGATTTATGCATCTAACTCAATATGACTGAAACGGATATGAATGTGTGCAAATTTTGTCAGGAAATAATATATGACAATAATATCCACGTGATAGGTGAAGTTAGTAAGCAAATGTTGAATGTATTACTTCTGAAAATGGTAAGTATGAAAATGTAATGTTAAATGTAAGAACTACCCTCACAACAGCAATAGCAGCGATTTAATATATGTAAATGTATACCTAGCCATTACTTTCTTCATATTATATATTACGTATAGTATTTCTATTCGGAAGGAAACCATCTATTAGACTCGAGTTAATGCTTACTACTGTAATAGTAATTTTAGTATTCGAAAATTTCTGTTGTAACAATGACTGAAAAATGGGTAATTCTGGAGGATACCGACTTTTGGATTTTTCGCGGCTTTTTGGTTGGTTCATGTAGTATTCATTATAAGAAGTAATTTGTGTATATCGAAATGTTGTGCAAATGAATAGTAACTCCAGAAATTGACGGGATCGTGGAGCGAATAGGGATGCTGGGTGGGGTAAAGAACGTTAGAGGAGACGGCTGACAATAGCAAATTTGGGTTATTGTGGCTTTTTTTTTACTTGCGAGAAGGGCAAGGAAAATTTTCTGGATATTGTTGGGTTTGTTGAAGGTGGGGAGGGGAGGGAGGGGGTATTAGATGTACAACAGGCACGTTAGACAGTAAAAAAAGCAGCGCGTTTGGACTGGAAACGATGATGTGAAGTACAAGTGCGAGTGATGTTGATTTGAAGATGGCGGGTGCACAATGTAAACAGTGAATGGCGAAACTTTATGAATTTTTTTTTTTGGGTTATACAGCATTTGCACAACATTTAGTAGGTGGGAAATTGTTACGGACGTAACATGTGACACATGAGTATTTTTAATTTTTTGCTAGCATAGAAGTCGGTATCCTCCAGAATGACCGAAAAATGCTTTAAATATTCAAAATGTAATATGAAAAGTCTTGTATAGGTGAGCTTAGCACCATCACCTTTGATGGTGCTAGCTCCTTAATAATTACTGGACTAGACAAATAGTCGCCACGATTTCATTTGAGTATCTTTTCCTGGCTGGCCGGAATAATTTGTGGTGTATTGTTTTTCTTTATATTTGAATGCTTGATGGATTAGCACTAGAAAAATGTATTATTTAGGAATTATTCAAACAAAATTTTCGCATTGATAAGAAACTGCCTAACTTTCATTATTATATCAACGTTCTTTCATCTAAACTTGGGGATAATTTTCAAATTAAGGATCTCGACGCTGTGTATCAACTAAATGCTCTCATTTCAACTAGCTCCTTTACTGAAATGGAAGTTTTACCCTCTCTCAAAAAACTAACCGAAACTAACTTGTGGGGACGATTGTGTGCCGAGCTTTTTAATCAAAGATTGTGCGCCCATAACTTTAATTTTTAATTTGTCGTTAAAATCCAATTGTTTCCTAGACAGATGGAAGGTATCAAAAAATTGTCCAGTGTTCAAAGGAGGTTCTGTAAATGAAATTTCTAACTATAGGTCCATCACGCTCGAATCTAATCTAGCAAAGGCCTTCGAGATGTGTGTTTATAATAGTTTATTCACACTGGTTAAGGGACTAGTATCAAATCAGCAACACGGTTTTATAAACAATAGACCCACTGTTATCAATTTAATGTGTTTCACCCAGTATGCTAGTAATGCTATTGACAACCCGCTCCAGGTAGATACTGTATATACTGACTTCTCGAAGACCTTCGATAAGTTGGACCATGAAATTTTGCTGAATAAACTGGAACAGTTTGGTTTTAATAATAAGCTGATTTTACTTTTTAAATCTTACTTATGCAATAGAGTGCAATACGTTGAGTATTATGGTCATAAATCTTATCAGTATGTAGCAATCAGCGGAGCACCCCAAGGTAGTAACTTGGCTCTGTTACTTTTCTCATTGTATATTAATGACATAACTAATTGTATTACTAGTGAAAAGTTACTGTTTGCTGATGATCTTAAAATCTTTAGAACTATACAAACTATCGACGATTGTATAATACTGCAGAAAGATTTAAACAATTTGCAAAGCTGGTGCACTTAGAATGAACTTTATTTAAATATTAGTAAATGTAAGTTTATAACTTTTATTACTAAGGAGACTTATATTCAATATAATTATTTACTTGATTATACACCTCTGGATAGATGCTTCTTGGTTAGGGATCTTGGCATTCAATTTGACCCAAAATTAAATTTCTCATATCATGTTGATACGATCACAGTGGCAGCTATGAAAATGCTGGACTTCATATTGTGAAACTGCAAAGACTTTAATAATCGAGATACCAATCTTGCACTATATGACATATGTCCACTCACGTTTAGAATATGGATTCGAATCTCGATACCGATCTGGTGTGAACGGTTGTTAATCTGGCATGTGCATATAGGTGTTGTTAATATTCATATAAGTAAAGTAAACTAAAGAATGAATAATAGAAGATTAAGTAGTTGATGTGAGGAATTGGAAAATCGTTTTATTGGGTGCCTTAATTGTGATTTAATAATTATTAAAATTGACTCAAGTGTTAGGTTAAAATCGATCGTTAAAAGTGTAAAAACTATATAGATATAAATACAGCTAGAAAATGATTTCTTTTATCCAGGAGAGAAATTAAAGGATACCATACACTATAATTCACAAGTAAACCGAACAATGTGCGAGGATTGCGGCAGATGTAAAGTAAAGTTAAAACAAAATGAGACAAGCATTCAGTGTGCAGGCAGCTGCATACAGTATTTTCACATCGAATGCACAAACATAACTGGTGATATTTTTTTTTTTTATTATTATTAGCCGTTACTCGAGTCCGAGTATGAAAATGTTACAGTCGATAAATTGTGTACAATAAAAAACAAGTAACAGGTGTAGTTTATTGTAATTCCCATTCATCTACGGTGCACACGACTATGGCTATAGAGGCCAATTCGGGAGAGCACATGTCGACCGCAGTCAGGACAAACATAGATCTGGTTAGGTCTTGGATTCGGCCTTCTTGCAGCAACATTTCCTTGATAGCTGGCCACAACCCCTCGCCATTCGGTTCTGTCCGCTGCAAGTTGTTCCCATTGCTCGTCTGCAATACCGCAGGATTTTAGATTTTCATGGAGAGCGTCTTTGAACCTCTTTCGTTGACCGCCACGCCTTCTTCTACCGCTTAGCAATTCACCATAAAGTGTGCATTTAGGAAGGCGGTTATCATGCATACGATGAACGTGACCTGCCCATCTTAGGCGTGCTCTTGAAATAAGCACCTCAATTGCAAGGCTGTTTGCTCTCCTGAGTACTTCCACGTTTGATATGTGATGGAACCAACGGATTTTCATCATACTTCTGAGATGTCTTTGCTGAAAACGTTCTAATTCTTTCACATGACGACGGTAAGTGACCCAGCTTTCACATCCATATAGCAGTGTTGGAATGACAACTGCTCTGTAGACAGCCATTTTCGTTGACAAAGCAAGGTCGTGGTTGTCAAATACTCTCTCTCTAAGTCCCCAGAGTGCTCTAGATGCAGCGTTAATTCTATTGCGAATCTCGCTGTCCATGTTTGCTTTGTCATTAACAACGTTGCCTAAGTAATTGAACTGATCCACCACTTCAAGAGAATTTCCGTTAAGTGTAATGTCTATTTGGTTCACTTGATGAGGAGTTGACATAATCTTAGTCTTTCCAATGTTGATTTTAAGTCCTAAGGAATCATAGCTCTGGGCATACACATCTAAAAGTTCTTGAAGCTCTTCCGGCGTAGAGGCTAAAAGTGCACAGTCATCTGCATACTGGAGATCACAAATGAATCGTGTGCGTGTCTTCGTGAAAGCTCTAAAGCGCCCTATGTTAAAGAGACCGCCATCAAAACGGTATCTGAGACCTATTCCTCTGACAGTCAGTTTGTTGTCAACAATAATTGTTAGAGCAGTGGTAAACAAATTAAAGAGTAGGGGTGCCAGGACACATCCCTGCCTAACTCCAGTGAGGGTTTGGAAAGGTTCGGTTGCCTCATTATTATACATAACCTGGGCGTTGTTGTTTGTATGTAGACTGCGACATACTTCCACAAATTTTCTAGGGATACCTAAGCGGAACATAATTTTCCAGAGCACTTCCCTGTCCACCGAGTCAAACGCCTTGGTTAAATCAATGAAGGCTATGTGAATTTCTCCTTGATGTTCGAGTGCTTTTTCTTGAAGCTGTTTAAGTGTGAAGATTAAATCCGATGTGCCTCGGTTTGGTCTAAAGCCACTCTGTGTTTCAGGAAGTAACTTTTCCATAACAGGTGTTAGCCTATTTGCCATCGCTTTAGTGAGTATCTTCCCTCCAACAGCCAGGAGAGCTATACCCCTGTAATTTCCACAGTCCGCAGCGCTCCCTTTGTTTTTGAAGAGGTTAATTAAAAGTGTATCACGAAACTCCTGCGGAGCTTGACCACTTTCCCACACGACATCAAACAGTTTTTTGAGGTAGGGTATGTGCTCTGACGACACAGCTTTAAAGATCTCAGCTGGGAGTGAGTCGGCGCCGGGAGATTTGTTATTTTTTAGCTGCCCAATTGCGGTTAAGATCTCTTCCGTTGTTAGTGGCTTATCTAAGTCTTCGAAGGTGTCGTATTGAGGGATAAGATTTATAATATCGTGATCGGCTTGACTTTGCTGGTTAAGAATGTTAGAGTAGTGTTCTTTCCATCGGGCTCTTATTTCCTGGTCTTCTTTGAGGAGATTTCCATTTAAATCTTTAATAGGGCACATATTTTTCCGACTGGGGCCGTACACTGCTTTTACTCCTTGAAAGAAATTCCTGTAGTCGTGTGAATCGGCGTACCTTTGAATTTCTCTGGCCTTGCTTGCCCACCACTCGTTCTTTATTCTTCTGATTTCGCGTTGCGTTTCATACTTAGATTGGGTAAAAGCTTCTGCTTTTGATGAGTGATATTTACAAGGTAATGGAAAACAATCAAAACTTGAAATGGTTTTGTGATACTTGTATTACATGTCTTAATACAGGTATAGAGATGAAAACTGAAATGCATGATTTTAAAAAGGAAATTAAAACAGAACTACATGAATTTATGAAGAAGATAGCTAATTCAGATAAAAAGCACGAAAATTTAAAAACGGACAACAAAAAAAGTTATGCTGAAGTAGCGGGAGAAGTTATAGTAATACAACCAAAATCTAAACAGGAAAGTGTAAAAACAATTGAGGCTATTCGGAAAAATTTAAATCCAGTAACACTCGAAGTAGGAATAACCCAGGTGAAACATACGAAAGAAGGTGGTATACTACTAAAATGTAAAAGTAAAGAGGAGATGGAAAAAATAAAGGTTACAGCTGAAAAGAAATTAAAAAGGAACTATCACATTAAAACACCACAACAAAAAAATCCTCAAATTAAAATTCTTGATATCCAGGATGAAATAAGCAAAGAGGAACTAAAAGACAGTATTATAAAGCAAAATGGATTTTTCAAACGTGATAACGCATTTATTGAAGTGAAAGTTATTAGAAAAATGAAAACTCGATTCATGGGCATAATTGAATGCGACCCGTTCTCATTTCAGCAAGCAATCACACAGGGAAAATTGAGTATCGGATGGGCAATCTGCAGAATATTTGAGTATGTACCAGTATTTAGATGTTTTAAATGCGGCGACTTTGACCACAAAGCAAGTGATTGTGAAAGTGAAGAAAAATGCCTAAAGTGTGGGGTTCCAGATCATAATTCAGAGAATTGTAATATTGAGTCATTTAAATGTGCAAACTGTATTGTAGCTAACGAAAAGTTTAAACTAAAATTGGATGTTGATCATTTTATTTTTGACAACAACTGTAAATGCCTGCAGAGGAAAATTGATCAGGCGCGAAGAAATATTAAAACATACTCTCAAAATGAATAGCAATCAATTCAAACAGATTATGCAAATAACTC
This sequence comes from Leptura quadrifasciata, assembly GCA_963675555.1. Classification (NCBI taxonomy): domain Eukaryota; kingdom Metazoa; phylum Arthropoda; class Insecta; order Coleoptera; family Cerambycidae; genus Leptura; species Leptura quadrifasciata. Next base: position 78,294,559 of record OY776680.1, read on the forward strand.
TAAGTTTATTATAATGCATCAAAATGTACAGGGTATCAAGAATAAAATAGATCAACTAGAAGTATATATAAATTTAATGACTGATGATATTGATGTGTTATGTGTTACGGAACATTTTTTGAAAGAACATGAAGCACAAATCTTGAAACTAAGTGGCTATTTTCTGGCAAGTGTATTTTGTAGCTATGCTAATAAAAATGGAGGTGTTGCTATATTATGTAAACAGTACTTGAAAGATAAAGTAAGAGATATTCCTAAGATAAACAAATATTCTAAGGAAAAAATTATCGAGGTATGTGCAGTAGATATTGAACTTCCTAACAAAAGAATAAAAATTTTGAGTATATACAGATCACCCAATTCTAATGTAAACGATTTTTTAAAAGCGTTAGACAATATTTTAAAAGTCATTTGTTTAGACAAAAATGCAACAATAATAGTATGTGGGGATTTCAATATTGATAATTTCTCTCACTCTACTGCTGCAAATGAACTGAAAGATATCTTTAGATCATATAGTATTAATATACTAGTCAATGAAGCAACTAGGATAACAGTGAATACTTCTACTTGTATTGATTATATTTGCTCTAGCCTCAACACCAATGACGTCATTTGTCATGTCATGTCATATCTGATCATTCAGGACAGATTTTAATAGTCAAAAATATGAATAAGGTAAATAATAAAACAAGTTATCGTTATATGAGGTCATTTAGTAAAAATAATTATGAAATATTCTTGGGACACTTAAGTAAAGAAACATGGGCAGATATCTACAATACAAGTGATACTGATAAAGCTTTTAAACTGTTCATTGATAAAATGATATATTATATTGAACTTGCTTTTCCTCTTAAAAAAATTTCTATATCTGATCAAAATAACATAAAAAAGTGGGTGACAACGGGCATTAAAACATCTGCTAAAAATTTGAAGCAACTATACAATACAATGAAAAATAGTAATGACCAAAATGATATAACTTACTATAAAAAATATAAGCGCATGTACAGGGAGATTATAAAAGCAGCAAAAAGGCAGTTTAATGATAATTATTATTTAACGGCTGATAACAAGTCCAAAGCGGCTTGGAAAATAATAAATAATAGTGTCCAAAATAGTAAAAATGTTAATAGAATACCAGATATTATAGCGAACGACAAAAAAATTACTGATCCTAAGGAAAAATCTGACTATTTCAATAACTATTTTATTGCTTTACCTCAGACAAAAATTGGTATGTTGGACTCTGATAAAACTGATTATGAATTTAAAGTTGATAAAGATTTTCCCACTATGTTTGTTAGCTCTGTGTATGAAGAAGTTGTTATTAATATTATTAATGATTTGAAATGCTCCAATTCTGTAGGAATCGATTACATAAGTGCTAATATCTTAAAAAGCTGTGTGAATTATATAGTTACCCCTCTGACTTATTTAATAAATCTTTCTATAGAATATGGAGTCTTTCCAAAAATTTTAAAGACTGCCAGGGTCATACCACTATTTAAAAAAGGTGAGCCTTCAAGTGTTGAAAATTATAGACCAGTTTCGTTACTATCCACAATTTCCAAAATATTGGAAAGAATCATTTTTAATAAAATAACAAATTTTCTTACAAAATATAATATATTACATAATGCCCAACATGGCTTTAGAAAATCTAGATCAACACAATCAGCTATTTTCGATTTTATAAATATTTTATACAAAAATTTGGTAAAAACAAAAAATCAGTGCGTTTATTCATGGATTTAAGTAAGGCGTTTGATCTAGTTGATCATAAGCTACTTCTTGGCAAATTAAATGCGTATGGACTCAGGGGTAATATAAACAAATGGATCGAATCATATCTTACTGAGAGGACGCAAATAGTGGAAATAGAAGGCACTAAATCGGAACAACTACATATAAAGTACGGTGTGCCGCAAGGTTCTGTGCTTGGGCCGTTATTATTTCTATTGTTTGTGAATGATCTCCCCAGTATTGATCAAGATAGTAACCTTATCATGTTCGCGGATGATAACAGTTACTTATGTTACGATAATATTAGATCTGAGGCTATAAAACAGGTGCAAATTATGCTTGATAAATTTATTAATTGGTTCAACGGCAACAGACTAGTTCTGAATAAAGACAAAACAGTCTTCATTAACTTTACCCCAAAATCAAATGTAATAAATGAAAGTTACATAGTCAGAATAAAGGGCAAAACTATTGAACAAGTATCTAATACAAGGTTTTTGGGAGTGTATTTAGATAATAACTTAGGCTGGGAAATACATATAGATGTGCTTTGCAGAAAATTGTCACTGGTGTGTTATGCGCTATACAGATTATGGGAACTCAGCAGCGGCCAGATATTAATGTCATACTATTATGCACAATTCTACAGTAGAGTAAAATATGGAATTTTGTTTTGGGGCAATTCGTGTCATTCAATAAGAGTATTTCGCTTACAAGAAAAGGCAGTCCGATCGATACTGGGAATATCGAGATTGACTTCTTGCAGAACACTATTTAAACGATTAAGATTATTAACTATAACAGACATTTATATTTTGGAAACGCTATTATTTGTTAAGCATAACTACATGTTATTTCATTCAAATAGTTTTTTTCATGACTATAATACCCGGAGAAACAATGATCTATCTATACCACTGCACAATAGAAATTTAACTGAAAGTAATCCTGCCTATATGGGAATAAAAATATATAATAAGTTGCCTGATTACATAAAGAACACTGAAAATATCAAATTATTTAAGAAACAAGTATTAAATTTGCTCAAACAAGAAAACTTCTATAATCTCTCTGACTATTTTAATCATAGGTTTGTGTAACAATATTGTATTATTATATTATTATTTTAACAATTTTAAGTGCTCAATGTATCGACTATTCTAATTATTGTCTATTCTAAATGTATTTTAGCTCTAGTTTATTCTAAATGTATGTAATTGACGTGTTCTATACAAATTATGTACTCCTTGTATGATGTCTTGGACTAAATAAATATTATTATTATTATTATTATTATTATATAAATCAGCTGGAAACTCTTCAGAGAATCCTTACGAAATATCTGGCATTTAAGGATGATACCATTATCTACCCACCACAGGGAGTAGAGAGTGCCATATTATTTAATAGGTTTTCATTTATATCTCTTGAAAACCGCAGGATCTATTACTCGTGCAAATTTTATTTATTTACCAAGTTAGTTCACAATAGCATTAACTGCCCAGACCTTTTATCTCAATTAAACTTCCGATTTCCATGTTTGCATGGCAGAAATGAACATTGCTTTTACCTACCTATTTCGAGATCTAATTAACATGCTTATCAAATCGCCAATTTACGCTTTGTGTCAAAAATTCAATAACTATGTAATTACATTGATCTATATAATGATTCATTGATAACTTGTAAAAATAAGATTAAAAAGGTTCTCTTCGACTCACAAGTATTTTAAATAGTTTCCTTGTTTTATCTTATACTTTGTACTTGTGTGTATTTGTTTATTGACTAAGAAATTCTGGGAGGTTTACACCTGCAGATAAAACAGCCAAATACTGATATTGAAGTAAAGGATAATTACATACAGACGATCAAGAGAAGATCTCAATCTTTTGAGAATGGCGTTTATGAATCTGAACAAAACTACATGTTAGAAATAGAAGAAAACAGAAGAATAATTGAGAATTTAAAATCAAAGTTGGCTCAAATGATGAAGAGAAACTGTGAAATCGAAGAAATGTTATCCGACGAAGTCAATAAAATAACAAATTACCAAGAAGAAATTAGTGCTTTAAAAGAGAAAAATCTCATAATTTTAAATTGTACCGAAAATATTAAGATAGAAAATAATAAAATGTTAGAAGAATTAAAAATCCTGAAACAAAACAGAGTTAAAGAACACCATCAGGAAAGGCAACCAAAAAAAGTTAGTGAAAATTGTTTCGATAAAGAAAAAAACATAACTAAATCATATATAAGGAAAAATCGCATACTCATCTTAGGCGACCAAAATGCGAAACATTTAAATCAAGACTTAAGGAAATTTATGGATAGTAAATACGAAATTGTTTCTATTATAAAACCTGGTGCCCTTTTAAGTCAGGTCATACAAAATGTAGATGAACTAACTAAAAGCTTTTCTCTTAAAGACCACGTAATAATTGTAGCAGGGTCTAATGACATAGATGGGAAGAAGACACCATCCTTTAATTATATTTGCCGTAAATTAAAGTCATGTTCTCATACAAATATAGTTTTTATATTAATTCCTTATTTCACAGACAGTGTATTGAAGAACAGAAATGTCTTTAAGTACAATTCGAAGTTAACTGATTTTCTAATAAAATTTAATAATTGTGCTGAAGGACAAGTCAAACTCTTAGACATAACAAATAAGAGAAGAATGTGTGACAAAGACTGTAGGATTCGTTTGATTGTGAATTATTTGACGGCTCCGAAGCAAATAAAAAATTTAAGATTTGTTGATGGGTAGTACAATACCCAATAATTATGTGAATAATACAATACTAGAGGATGAGCAAACTGAGACAACTGATGACACTATTATTGATTTAACACGAAATAAGGATTGTGATGCCCAAACAATTTCTGTAGTAAACGAGGACAATAATTTTTTATACCCACGTCTGTCGCAGATCTCTCTTGTGTAAAGAAAACTGACAATCTTATCATTACTCATCAAAACATTCAATGTGTAGCTAACAAATCATTACAGTTAGAGTGTTTTCTAAAAGAAACGTCTAGTGATATATTATTAGGCAAACACTGGATGTCTGAAAAGGAAATTAATTTAATACATTTTGATGGTTTCAAATTATGCGGTTCTTACTGTCGAGAAAAGTATAAGCACGGTGGTGTTGCAATTTATTGCAAAACTAACTTTAAAACTAAAGCTCTAGATTGTACAATTTTTTCTGTATCTAATATATTTGAATGCTGTGGAATAGAAATCATTGGCACTAATATAATTGTAATAGCAGTTTACCTTCCGCCGAATGGTGATACTGGTCTTTTTTTAAATAATTTTGGTAACCTTTTAGATTTATTTTTACTTAGTAATAAGTTCTTAGTGATAGGTGGAGATTTTAATATTGATTTCAATGTAAATTCTTTGTTGCTTCATGATTTAACATTCATCTTGAATTGTAACAACATGTACACAACAATTCATGTGCCAACTAGAGTAACATCCTTCTCCAGTAAATGTATTGACAATATAATGGTGAACGACAAGGATAGGGTTTTTGAATCTAATATTATAAAGAGCAACCTGTCAGATCATTATGCACAATACGTCATGGTAACAACAGGTCCAATGTCGAATGTTGAGAGTAGTAAATTAAAACGTTTTTTTAGTGAAAACAGTATTAATAATTTCTGTCATTTTCTGAAGAATACTTGCTGGGCAGAAGTTTTTGCAATTCCAAATTGCAGTATAGCATTTAAAATATTTATGGAGATTATTTCTTTTTTCTTTGAAACATGTTTTCCACCGGAGATAGTTATGAATAAACAACCTAAAAAAGCTTCTGTCCCAATTTTTGATCAAAAAGTAATTCAAGCTAAAGAACAGGTATCACTTTTTGCAGATCTCAGTAGACAATACCTTCAGTTTAAAGATAATTTCAAAGCAGCTAATAACGAATATCGACATATTTTATCAGATTTTTATAAAGAGCGTAACGATAAGTTGGTAATGTTTTCTAAAAATAAGAGTAAGACCATGTGGAATATATTAAAAATACTATAGGTAAATCAAAAAGTGTTAAAGCTGGTATGGAAATAGAAGAAGAACCTTTAAAAACTAGTATGTATTTTATTTTGCGTCAAAGATATTTTCTCACGTCAACGACATATTCCCGGACATATTATACAAGTAGTTCAAATTATGCAATATTCTTTCTAAGATTTCATAAAAACGGTTGTTTATTGACTTGCCTCCTCTGCTTCTATTTACAGTGCTGAATATACAGCGTCAGAATAAATAATTAAAATTTTAAAGGGAACAAAATGTATGGAATTGTGTCACGCTGCATTATCACGCATTACACTGCATTCCACTGCATTACCTTGTATTACATCGCATTACTTTATATTACGTTGCATTCACCTGTATTACTTTGCATTACATCCAAATTACGTACAATTTTGCGGCAATACTCGAATTACCTACAATAATTCTCGGTTTTGCATTACATGCACATATTTTTCCAGAGTGGTTCACGTCTCGACTCCACCCATCATTACCTTTCTTCTCTTATATGTTATATGCACTATTGTGAATTTCAAATTGTATATTTTCTTTTTAAATTGTATTTTAGAAATGGCCTTAGACCCATAAAATTTAAAAAATATTTACGCTAGTTAAGATACGTTGGATAAATGTACTCACATGTTGCTTTGCAACAGCTTGGTATTATCACATTTTAATTATTGTAATGTTGTGTATGAACCCTGTTTGGATAATGCCGAATCAAAAAGAATACAAAGAATTCAAAACCAGATTGTGCAAGACAAATGTTTGGCAACTATATCTAATGTAGCCGTTTACTTGTTTCAAAAATTAAAAAAAAACGTGATTTTTCAACATAAATCACCAGTTTTATTTTAAAGAAAATCATGACATATCAACCCTGTTTATAATCCATTTCATTGGCATTGGCTTTCTACCCATTTTGTATCTATTATGCAAGATACCGATAGTGTCCTATCTAAATACTGACTATCCTGTTTAATTCTTTGTTTGTCTGGTGGTTCCCTATTGCCAATTTTTTTTTATTGATAGAAAATTAATTACACCTGTATTTGGTTCACAGTAGTGCGTATTTATAATTTTTATTTTAGGATTTTAATGAAGATAAGGAATCCGTGATGTGCCTTGAATGTGCAACAAAACTCCAAAACGCCGCCGATTTTAAAACAACTTGTCTGCATACAGATTTCAAGATGTCACCTTTGGTTGATTTTAAAAACGATGTAAAGTTGGTTTCCGAGGAGGAGAATTTTGAAAAAAATACAGACATAAAATTAACTGACATTCCTGAAGATCAGAAGACATGCCAATTTTGTAATAACTTGACACAGAGTGGGAGCTACACATATTTACAAGATAGGAAAGAAACTGTATTTATGATTGATGTGATACAAAAACATATTCCAGAATTGGTAAGGAATTGTATTACATAATATATTATTAAAAATATAGTTAATAGTTAGCGACATTTTTTAAGTAACTATGTCGGACATGTTAAAAAGTGCACATTAAATGCCACATTTTGATATGCTTTTGAAGTTTTTTTGTTTTAACTTTAGGAAATTTCTTATAAGAGCGTTATTTCACTGCGGGTTTTACTGCCTCATCTGCATTTTCTTCCAATGTTCATGTGACACCTATATTAATATTTTGCTTTGTTTTTCCATGTTTTAGCATTTAAATGTTACCAGGGAGTTGGTAACTTGTGATTCCTGTATTTCTTCATTACAAAATCTTTCAAATTTCATTTTGATCTGTTCTGAAACTGACGGAAAAATCAAGGAAATGGACAGAAAAATCGTTCACGGTCAATTTAAATTAAATGATAATGAAAACTTGCTTCCATTGAAGTACTCAAATGTTGCTGACACCGGAGAGAATTATAGTAACAATACTGAATATATTGCTGTGAAAAATGAAGTAGGATATGGCAAAAGTATGGAAATAGACAGTTTGGATGTCAGTATCAAGAATGAAGAAATAGATATTAAACTGGAACAAAACGACTATGAAAGGTAAATATAATTATATAAAAGTTTTTTGAAAGTGTAATTTCAGAAATATTTCTTTATTTCTTAGAATTATAATGTAACAAACTGAAGATGAATTATTTAAAGCAGTTACAAATGCTACAGTAGAGTCTGTCTATGGGTAGGGTTGGAAAAAGAGAAACAAATTTTTTAAGAATGAACTTATTCTTAAGAAGAAGTCTGTTTGGCTTCAAACCTCTAAGAATGGCCATTAAGGAAATGCTCCCTTCAATTACAGTTACACGTTCGTAAAAGTTTACTAAATTATTTATAAAAAGACAAAACATTTTGTTAGTGACTTGCCATATGCTAGAGAGAAGTATATAATCTTAAAATGATTTCAGAATGATCTTTATTGTATTCCTTTCTTATAAAAAGAAGATACGTAATATCAAATACAGTGAAAACATAATAGTTATGAAAGATAAACTTATAATGATATATGACTTAAGCAAATTCGATAACAATCTCAAAGCTGATTGCAATAAGATTACAGACGAGCTCTTAAAGATAAAACTATTAGGTACAATACTGAGCTAATTTCAGAAATAAACAGAAGGCAGCATGGTCAATAATTAAACAAACATCTAATCGTGATCAAATATCTCATGAAATTAGTGCTAACGATCTGAATAATTATTTTGTTAACATCGCCAATGAAATCTGAAAAATTTAAATTGTAGTAATTTTGATTAAGTATATCAATCTATGCAGGAATAATAGTATACCTTTTACTTTCTTCTTAGAACCAGTCTCGGAATATGAAGTTAATGATCTAATAGACAAATTAAATACATCTAAATCTGAGACTGTAAGACCCGCCGCACATGACAACACTCGCACTCGTTCACGATACTGAGACAATGTGGCACTGACATTGTTCGATACGTGGGTATCCGCAATTGCTCGACTCGTTTATTCACATAGTTGGCATTTGTTGACCAAACAAAATGGATGCGATAGATTTAAGTTCGGAATCCGACAGTGATAACGAATTTTTCTATAGATTATCGTTAATAAAAAAAGTATCAGTCAAGAAAACCTGGAAGAGTTCTTACATGAACAAAAGAAAAACACATGGAGAATTCGCATTAACTTCTGAGTTTTCAGAAGAAAAGTTTAAAAATTATTTTAGACTATCTAGAGACAACTTTGAAGAAATACATGTGTTAATTGCTGCATATTTAGAAGACCAAGGATGTGGTGGTCATGAAAGAATCAGTACTAAAGAAAAATTAGCCGTTTTCTTAAGGTAAGTTTATTCGTTAACCACAATTTTTTTATGGAATTAATTATAAAGCTCTGTACACAAAATTATTGTTAGAAGCTTCTAGTTCTACCAAAGGGAATTCCTGACTATCCCGACTAATTATTTGTGATGTATTTTCTGTCTGTGGCTCTGATGGCAAAGATTCATGTAGCTGGTGCTGTGCAGGAGAAGGACTATATGACGAATAATATGTCCCTGCCTCATTTATATTTGTAGCGCTAGACTGTGGACGAGGCGAATAGTTCATCAAGTGTTTAGCTTCCTCCCGTGACACCAATGAAAATATGTCTGTTTTAATATTATATTGGGATAATGGTGGCAATCTTTTTGTGGTTTCGTACATACTGATAAAAAAATGAAAAAGTGGATCATTTTTAACATTGGTTATTGTGAAATCATTTGCTGTCTTACTAGCTAAACGCTCCCGTTCTCGTTGCCTATTAGCTACTGTTCCTTGATGTTCCTCAATCGATCTATTTAGTAACTCATTTATAGTGTTCCCTTTACGTCGCTTTTTTCTTTGTAATTGACCATTTGGTATAGGTGATGATTCAGAGGACTGACTAATATCTTCATTATTAGTTTGGAGTTCTTGATGGTCCACTAGATTTTCTTGAACGTCAATTTCTTGATTATCAGAATGAACTTGGGATGGTTCATCAACTTGTATTTCTTCACGTACATTAGTGTTACATGACCTATTTGCCATATACGGGACTAAGAACGCCATTTGATCTTGAAAACGCCATGATTTTATGTTAACAGCCCCTGATCCACTTTTAGGTTTTAAATTTTTTTGGCGGCGAAGTGCATCTCTGTGGTTGTTTCTTAATTTTTCCCAAGCTTTCTTGGCTTCATTTCCTGAAATAAAATCAATTACATAATTATGACGTTTTAAACCTTAATCTTAAAAAATGTATAATATTTTTTTCATGTTTCAGATTTATTGCGAGCGGGAACTCGTATCGGAGCATTGCTTATAGCTATAGAATGGGAGAAAGGACTGTCTCTTATATTATTGTCAATGTGGCTTCTGCAATTTGGACAGTAATGCAACCTATTTACTTGCCAGAACCTACACTGGAAACATGGGAAAAAAATGCCGTCGATTTTCAAAACATTTGGCAAATGCCTAATACTATAGGTGCTATCGACGGAAAACATATGACAATTAAAAAACCAATAAACAGTGGATCCTCATTTTTTAACTGTAAGCAACATCATTCAATTGTACTGATGGCAGTCGTAGACGCAAATTATAAGTTTGTGTTGTTCTGAAGGTAGATTTCCAGATGGAAGTATATTCGATAACAGTAATTTAAAGAGAAAAATGACAAACAAAGAGCTGCATCTGCCAGAACCTAAAAGTCTCCCTGGAAGAGCAGACATAGTTGTACCTTATGTTTTTGTTGGCGACGCAGCATTCCCTTTAAAATCTAATGAGACCTTATCCTCAGAAAAAAGTAATAAATAATTATAGAAACAAAATTTTTAACTACAGACTCTCAAGAGCAAGACAAACGGTTGAATGTACATTTGGCATATTGAGTTCCCGTTTTAGATTATTCTTGCGGCCATTTGAAATGAAAGTAGAAACGGCAGATAAAATAGTTATGGCATGTTGTGTCTTACATAATTATCTGCGTACAAAAACGATAGCTCAAAATACAGATGAGGACCTGGACATATTACCAAATATTCAACAACTATCATAAATTTAACAGCTGATTGTTACAGGAAACTTGGATTTGTTCTTAGAGCTAGTCGAGATTTTAATTATAATACAACCATAACTCTGTTTAATGCATATGTGCGATCTAAGTTAGAATACTGTTGTGTTATTTGGAACCCTAGGACTCTCTCATACACTGATATGTTGGAAAAAATTCAAAAAAAAATGTCTAAGATCCATGTACCTAAAAAAGCATGGGATATATCCTCTTCTAATATCGTATGAACATCAAAGAATTGAATTTAGTGTAACTCTCTTAAGCAAGCGTCGCGAAAATGCTCAAATTCTGTTCATTTTTAACGTGTTACATAGCCAGTTTATTGCACCTAATATACTATCGGCCATAAATATTAACGTACCGGATATTAGACTAAGAGTTAGAGATAATGTATTTAAGATATCCAATGTAAATTCACCTATTGAGAACTGTTTATTTACTGTCAACAACTTCCTAAAAACCTGTGATATAGATATTTTTAACACCAGTGAAAATAAACTACGGTCATATCTGTGATATTATATACACCAATTTTACTATTTAAGTAAAGATTTTGTTTTTTATCATCAAATTGGTAAAACTTTGTGATCTTCTACCTACCTCTTGTTTTTCTTTTTTGTAGCATGTAATGTATATATATATATATGTGTGTGTTTTTGTATTGTAATATAATAACTGTATACATGTAATTGGACCCTGTCTGTTTGTATGCAGTATAAATAAATAAATAAATAAATAACTACTGCCTTTGGCTCGATCGAAAGGACGCAGTTCAAACAAGGCATTTGAAATAAAAAACCAATTTACGGATTATTTTAACTCTATAGAAGGATGAGTAACTTGGCAAAAAGACAGCATGCAAAGGGGCAAATATTAAAAATGGTTGAGAATTTGTGAAAAAAACGTGTAAAATTAAGATTAAATAAATTTTTAATTAAACCTACACAGTATTAATAGTTTTCATTAAAAAAAAAATTACTCACCATCCTTGAAATTTAGAGCCTCTGCGATTCCTTTCCAAATAGAATCTTTCAATTTGATATTCATATAATCGGGGTGCTTTAAATTATATAAATATTGTTCGCTTCGAACGGCTTCAATTAACTCTTCCTCCATGTTGATTTACTAGACACTGCCACTCGAAAACTGTGTATCAACCACAAGTGCCGGTCAGTGGACACGCTCATGTACGTGCCTGTGTCGACACGTGAGAGCAAATGCGGAGTTCGGTACTTAGTCATTGGTTTCAAATGGTACCACTCGCACGCGGCTCATGTTGGCCAATGCGAGTGTGGGCATGTGCATGGGTCTTATAGTTTAAACAATGACAGTATTAAAATGGCCAAAAATGAGCTTCTACCTTTCATAACTTATTTTGTCAATGTTTGTTTTGATAAGGGAATATTTCCTGACCATCTAAAAAAATCTAAGGTAACCTCTTTATTCAATAATAGGAATGAGAATTAAGTCAGTAATCATAGACCAATATCAATTATTCCAATTTTATCCAAATTGCTTGAATTAGCTTATAATATAAGATTAATGCTTACTTGAAAAATTAAGAACTCATTAAATCCCTGTCAATATGATTACTGTAAAGATTCTTCTACCACTAAAGCATTAACTGATATGATTGCGCTTATAACAGATGTACTTTAAGATGGACATATGGTAGCTGCCTCTTTCTTGGACCTGTCCAAACTTTCGATTATATGTCATCAGACATATTAATAAAATTAGAGAGTATTGTTATAAGGCGATCTGCGTTGTCTTTTGTAAAAAGCTATATGATAGACAGAATAGATATGAGAGTTGCAGTAATGGTGAAATCTCTTCCTTAAAATCTCTCGAGTTCGGTGTTCCTCAGGGATTAATATTAAGGCCAACACTATTTATTGTCTATATCAACGACATATCAGATCACATCTCTAGTAAAATTGTTGCATATGCTGATGACAGCACTCTACTTTCAGCCCATAATAATATGAATAATCTCACTAATATGTCAGCCGATGCACAGCAACAAGCTATGTAATAGTTTTCTAATGTAAAATTAAGCCGAAACACACAAATAACTCAAAATTTAATATTTTACCTGAGCACACATATCTATATTGACAATAATAATCCCATTAAGTGCTTAGGTATCCCCTTAGATAGGAAATTGACTTGGGAAAGTCACATCAGTTGCATGTTCAAAAAATTGTCGAATAGAATATATCTGCTGAAAAAACTTAAAAATCAAGTTGACCAAAATATTATCCTGCTAGCATATTGTGCACTGTTCCATAGCATAATGTGCTATGGAATTCTACCTTGAGGCGGCTCTGCACATACTGTAAAAATCTTAAAATTGCAAAAGAGGGCTATTAGAGTTATTATGAAAGCAAACCATAGCGAAAGCTGCCGACCGTTTTTTAAAAGATTAAGTATTCTCTCTTGTACAAATCAATATATCTTAGAGTGTATTCTTTTTGCTAGAAACCATCGATCTCATTATCTAACTCAAAATTGCTATAATACAAGGAATGAATCTATCATAGCTCCTTTTTTTGTCTGACAAGAAGCATAAATTCATGTGTGTATTTATCAATCAAATTTTATAACTTACTGCCAAATAACTGGAAAACACTTAATGATGCTACTTTTGCCAGGAAAGTCAAAAGTTTTTTGAAAGAAAATGTCTTTTATGAGATTGATGAGTATTTTAATGGTTTTTAAATGTGATTGTCTGTGTTGTTAATCTTATCTGTTTTACTTTAATGTAACTATTGCTATGTTGTACAAGTGCGTAAATAAATAAATACGTTGGATCATGAGAATTACAAGATATTACAGAAAAGAAACTCACTAGTGGCGTAGCAGATCGCAGACACTACCTAGCCCGGATAAGTGATGTAACGTGAAAAAATTTCACTAGCTCAATCTATCTCAGGGCGTTAAGCCCAAGTTAACATAAAGTATTATAAATTATTAGTTTGCTTACACAAATCGCTGAGGGTTTCATTTGCAGCGATCGCTAGTGTCACTAGCTTTAAACATGAAATGCACTATATTACAGAATTTACAAAATAATATCTGGTTCTCTAGCATGAAACCTGGCGATGTTCAGAAGGTGTGGTTAATTTTCCGATTAATAGGTAACATCATAAATAAAGATGCCTCATGTAGCTACACTTGTTTTACAACGTAATAAGTAAATTAACGTAAATCTGGCCACAACAGGTCTGATTAGAGAACCTCCTTAAATAAATATAAATGCGTAAAATCATTAAATATATACAAGTTAAAATGCAACAGTAAGTAAAAATATATATAACCACGCAGAACCACCGAAGGTGGTCCCCGTTAAAGAAAACAACACACTTATCAAAAACAATACAATTCACAAATTAAAATAGCAAAACGTTCCTTTTATAAGGGAAAAATTGAGTCAGCCTCCAATAAGGTAAAAGAATCCTGGAAAATCATAAATGAAAAACTAGGAAAAGCAAAGACAGATAACTGCATTTGAATAGATAATGGTGGCTGCATAATTACTGATAATAAAGAACTGTCTGAATTATTTGCAAAGCACTTTTCTGATATATGCAACATTAAAATAAGTGAGCATTTTGGCCAAAACCTTTCCTTACCTTGTACATTAACATCTAGTTCCTTGGGATCAATATTTGTTGATTATGTCGGTGAATGTGATGTTGTTAACATTATCAACAAAATGAAAAATAAAAACTGTAGTGGAATTGATGATATTTCTCCCAAATTGATAAAAACCATTAGTAGCTACATAATTACGCCTCTGACTAGTTTTATAAATTTGTCACTATAAAGCGGTAAATTTCCTGACTTAATGAAAATCGCTCTATTATCTTCGTTATTTAAAAAGGGTGATACATTAGATATCGACAATTATCGGCAAATATCCTTGCTGGCTGAGTTCTCTAAAGTTTTGGAAAGGGCAGTATATAATATAATTATTGATTTTGTGGAGACAAATAATTTAATTACAGTTTCTCAACATGGTTTCAGAGCCCATAAATCAGTTGAAACAGCTAGCTATCGCCTGCTAGATTATATATATTCTAAACTGGATAAAGGAGATTATGTGGTAACTATGTTGTTTGACTTGAGTAAAGCATTCGACACTATCAGCATGCCATACATTCTAAAAAAACTTAATAATTTAGGCGTAAGGGGAAAATTATTGGAGTGGATAGAATCGTACCTAAAAAATCGTTATATGTTGGTGAAAGTGAAAGATCAGATGTCTAGTCAATACCCAGTCTCACTAGGAGTTCCGCAAGGATCTGTCTTGGGACCACTTATCTTCTTACTCTACATAAACGACCTTTCTCGACACATTAGTAAAGGGCAGGTTACTATATTTGCGGATGACACAAGTATTACAGTCTCGGGAAAAACAGCTGAAGAACTTCAACAACATATTAAATTAACATATGATGAAATGTATGTCTGGTGTCAGAGAAATAGACTTATTCTTAATGATACTAAGACAGTTTTTATTAATTTTCATATTAGGAAGGAACTCAGTGGTGACTTTCAATTAATAAATGGCCTGCAATTTGCCAATTCCACCAAATATCTCGGTACTTGGCTAGACTCTGATCTTTCATTCAATACACAGATTGATAATGTTTGTCTTCTTTTAAGTAAAGCGTTTTATGCGATTATGCAAATGAAGTCATACTTAGATGAAAAAGGTCTTGTAAGTTTGTATTATGCCTTTGCTTATAGTCGCTTGTCTTATAATGTAGTGTCCTGGGGAAAATCTACGGGTTGGGGCAGAGTCTTCATAAGTCAGAAAAAAATAATTAGACATATTTAATCTCAAATTTCCTGAAAGCTGTAGGGAGACATTTAAACAAAAAAAATATTGACATTTCCATCTATTTATATCTTTAAATGTGTCACATATGTAAAAAGTCGCCTTTCTGACTACAATATGTTAAAAGATCAGCATAATTATGACACTCGCCACGCAAACTCATTATTAGTGCCCAAGCATAAAACATCTAATTTCAAAAGATCGCCAGACTACAGTAGTATCACTTTGTATAATTCGCTCCCATCACATTTGAAACAGATATCGAATTATCATAAATTCAAATCTGAAACCAAAAGTTTCCTTATTAACGAATGTTTTTACTCAATAAACGAGCTTGTGTCTATGCAGGATCAATCATGATAGTGCCATATTTATTTATGTATTAGTAGGTAGTCCAGTCTATTCTCTGGCCACAAATCTTAACAAGATTTACACTAGCCTATTAATTCAAATATGTGTTTACTATTGCGTACTTATACTTTTACAATTTATGTTAATGTTATGTATTCTTGACAATTTATATTTTATATATTTTTTACATAGTTTGTACTTTAATCGTATTTATACTTCTATGTTGTTCTGATTGTACCCTTATTGCTTGACTTGCCTGTTGTACTCTGTATGTTATTCTGGTCAATAAAATACTATACTATACTATACTATCTAGGGTGATACGATACCCAGACTTCGACGATGCAGAAACTGCAGCCCTACGGTGGTGTCTTTGGGAAGAAAGGTATTGACCGGACGATGGGGTTGATTACAGCCTCTCCAGGCCTGGAACTTTCTACCTTTGTGTGTGTGTGTGTGGGCGTTCCATCCCCGTCCGTGGAACTTCTTACTGTGTGTGGAAGCCCGTCCGTGGACCCTAAAGATACACCAATTTAATTTTCACGGTCGAAAATGCACGTGAAGCGTGCCTAATGAGAGCAATTTAAAATCAGGGATAACCCACAAAAGAAGTATAATGTACCTCTTACTGTTGAGGGAAACAATCCACCAAAACTCCTAAAGAAGGCTACAGCTGAATGAATGGGGTCGAGTCCGTCTTTCAAACCAACGAGATACTTCCAAAGGAAAGTCTGTACATTTGTGATACACGATAATAGAGACTGGTAAGATGGCGATAATGAGGTTAACTCACCTTATTAAATCCTGCACCAGCAGTTAAAATTCGCTCCCAACAACAAAATATTGTTATGTGCTGCCCTCTAACAAGGAAAGATGTGATTAAGTTCATGTTCAAAGTTTTCCTCAGAAGCTTAGTTACTTCCCTGACTAGTAGGGTGGCGCCGTCTATGAGCCAATTGACGAACAATCATCTATTACATGGTAGAAAATTCTGTAGAATTCCAGAAAATTGTAGAATACTGTGGTACATTTCTATGGGTGTATATAAGGAGATGAATCCAGTAGATGGGGGAACAGTACAGTTTAGTGAAATATAAAGAAGAGTTCAGTTCAGTAAACAAACAGAGAGTTCTTAGGTTAGACAAGAGTTGACTAGTTTAAGGGAAAAAGTAAAGTACATAGTGTTTTAAAAGTTGTGAATTTATATTAGATTAAGTGATTATTAGTTGTGTGATTGTTAAGTATTTACTAGTGTAATTTTAGTGATAAATAAAATAGTGGTTAGTGAAAATTCTTGTTGCAAGTTATTTAAACCCACGGAGTGTTTACTGAAAATTGTAAGCACGTAACAATTGGTGTCAGAAGCGGAATTGCAACAGAATTTTTGAAGAATTCGACAAAGTTCCATAGTGTTCTATTTGGAAACCACTGGAGATAGTGAAGTGAGTCGAACTGGAAAGTGATATCGATATTGGACAAGACTTATTTGTGCTAGTGTGAGGATTTTGTGGACATATTTGACGTATACCAGATATAGACTTTAAATAAGACTTGTTAGTGTTGTTTGTTAGTTTTTGAATGGAAACAAGAAGCATGACCGCTGAAAAACAAATGCAAGACATGTTCGCCGCATTTAGAAAAATCATGCTAGAGGAAAAAGAAGAACAAGAGAAACGACGTCAAGAAGAAAAGGAAGAGCAAGAGAAACGACGCCAAGAAGAAAAAGAAGAACAAGAGAGACGTCAAGAAGAATTGAGAAAAATTATACAGGTGCAACAAGATGCTATCCTGTCAGCCACTAATGAGGTCAAGGAAAAAGTAGATAAAGTTGAACAAAAAGTGACTGGCGTGGAAGGAAAAGTGACCGCAGTCGAAGAAGAAGTAGGTCAGGTAGAAGATGTCAAAGGAAAAGTAAATAAGGTTGAAGACGAAGTAACTGAAGTCAAAGGAAAAGTTACTGGTGTCGAAGGGGAAGTTAGTGGAGTTAAAGGGAAAGTTACTGATATGGAAGAAAAATTTCGTGCAGTTGAAGGAGAGGTAGAGCGACTTAAGCGACTGTTAAGAGAACAAGGAGGTCAGCTGGTATTATCATCATCAGGTCCTCGATTACAACCGCCTTCCTTTGATGGTCAAACTTCTTGGTCAACCTATAAAAGACAATTTGAGGCAGCGGCATACGCAAACAATTGGAGTAACGAAGACAAAGCTATGGCATTGGTGCTAGCATTAAGAGGTCAAGCCTCAGAGTTGCTTCAGACTATCCCAGTAACGCAGCAACGGGATTTTAAAGTTTTGGAGGCTGCACTAGATCTAAGATATGGCGACCAACACCTCGCCCAGGTATACCGGACTCAGCTCAAAACACGCACACAAAAGGCTGGGGAAAGTTTACAAGATTTTGAGGCAGCTGTTGAGCGACTGACGTACCTGGCTTACCCGGATGCACCCAAAGAATTCCAGGAACAATTAACAGTTGGTACTTTCATCGATGGCATAAGAGATGAGGAGATCAGGCGAGTGCTTAGATTATCTCGAGATAAGACTGGTAGCGAAGCCTTGATCCATGCCCTCGAAGTTGAAGCCGCTTATAAAGAGACTGCACGTCCGAGAGTACGAGCCATGAAGGTAGAAGAAGAGGGCCATTTAGAAAAATCAAATATGGAATCTTTGATGGCCGACATACACAAAATGATAAGCCAGTTGATGACTAAACCAGATGCTCCAAGGAAGCAGGAAAGAGAGCAGAACGATGAACAGCCAAGGAAGGTGATTCGTTGTTATAAGTGCGGCAAACCAGGGCATATTAAGCGAAACTGTCGGCAGCGGAGCCCTGAACGAGTAAATGCCGCAATGACTGAAGAGCCGCAGGAAAACTAAAGATAGCCAGCACCTTGGGGGCTGTGCTGGCTGGTGGACACGGTGCCCCCAGAGAGATACGGGTTTCCCAGATTAGAAGAGTCCCGAGTAGTCTGCTTTTGGATGGCTATGTAAACAAAAGGAGATGTATCTTCACTATCGACACAGGTGCCACGTCGTCAATAGTGCGGCCCGGATTTTTATCAGGAATAAAAGTTGATAAAAGCCAAAATGGATTGGTCGTTCGAACAGCCACAGGAGACAGGGTAAGGGTTTATGGAGAAGTTGACCTAGATCTGCAGTTTGGACGCCTGTGCTTTAGTCATAGGGTTATTGTGGCTGACATCACTGATGATTTCATTTTGGGGCTGGATGTTATGGGAGTACAAGATCAATTTGTACTTGACGTGGTAGAACGAGTCCTAAAGATTGGAAATGAAGAATTTATTTTGTCAACAGCAAATGACCGATTTCAAAAAGTGAGGCTACTGACGGCTCAGACAATCAAGATTCCTGCTCGTTCTGAACAAATAATCGAGGCCATTCTGGAAGGAAACCCTGGTGGATACCGTGTTGGCCTTGTTGAAAAAGATGATTCAATTAAGACAGAAAACGTAATCTTATCAAGAACTCTAACCCAGACAAAAGACAAAATTCCAATTAGAGTGGCTAATTTTAATTCCCACTCAGTGACTTTCAAGGAAGGCGAGGCAATAGGATCCTACGAACCAGTCCAGTGGATAGCAAGGTGCGAGGAACAAGGGGAGAAATGTTTGTCAACCAGCGTAGACAGGGAAGTTGTGACTTTGTTGAGTTCCCAGTTTGAACACCTATCTGAGGATGAACGTAGAGAGGCAATCAAGTTTTTGGAGAAAGAAAGTGCGGTATTTGCCAAAAACACAGACATCCTCACGAAAACTGATATAGTACAGCATCGGATAGATACTGGTGATTCAGCCGCAATCCGCCAACAACCTAGGAGGTTGCCACTAGCTAAACAGGAAGAAGCTGCTGCGATGGTTCAAAAGATGCTACAAGATGGAGTAATTGAGGAATCAACCAGTCCCTGGTCATCACCGGTAGTTTTAGTTGCCAAGAAGGACGGAACTTTGAGATTTTGTGTCGACTACCGGAAGCTGAATGATGTTACGAAGAAAGACAGCTATCCACTACCACGAATTGACGATACATTAAGTACGCTGGCAGGGTCACGATGGTTTTCAACTCTAGACCTTCGAAGTGGGTATTGGCAGGTGGGACTTCACCCTGACGACAAGCAAAAGACTGCCTTCTCAACAGGTAGTGGTTTATATCAATTCACCGTGATGCCTTTTGGACTTTGCAATGCGCCAGCTACTTTTGAAAGATTGATGGAATTTGTACTCCGAGGACTAACTTGGAAGACGTGCTTAGTTTATCTTGATGACGTAATGGTTATGGGACGAAACTTCAGGGAACATTTGGAAAATCTTCAAGAAGTATTTGGGAGAATCAGAAATGCACATCTAAAGTTGAATCCAAAGAAGTGTCTACTTTTCCAAAAAAGAAGTGAAATTTCTTGGACATGTCGTATCTTCGGAGGGAATACAGACAGACCCGGACAAGATCTCTGCCGTGCGTGATTGGCCAAGACCTTCAAATGTACACGAATTACGAAGCTTTCTTGGCCTCTGCACTTACTATAGACGTTTTGTGGAAGGATTTGCGGATATAGCAAAGCCACTACACCAGTTAACGGAGGAGAAAGTTAAATATCAGTGGACACCGGAGTGTGGAACATCATGGAAGAAGCTGAAAGCAGCGTTATGCAGTAGTCCTGTGCTAGCATATCCCCAACAAAAGGGCCTCTATATTCTTGACACGGATGCTAGCAACTCCGCAATTGGATGTGTACTATCTCAAGTCCAAAATGGAGAGGAAAAAGTAATCGAGTATTTCAGTAAGGTACTGTCCAAACCAGAGAGGAATTATTGTGTAACAAGGAAGGAACTATTGGCCATTGTTAAGTCCGTGGACCATTTTCACAAGTACCTCTATGGTCAACATTTCAAAATCAGGACCGACCATGCTGCATTAAAATGGCTACTGCAGCTGAAAACCCCAGAAGGTCAACTGGCTCGCTGGATAGAAAGACTGCAGCAATATGACCTCACAATCGAACACCGACCTGGAAAGTCTTATAAAAATGCAGATGCTCTGTCAAGAAGACCGTGCAAAGATGACTGCAAGCACTGCTATCGGGTTGAAAAAGCACAGGGCATGGTGATAGTAAACACAGTTCAGGTAGATGTTCCAGATGATTGGACAAAGGAAGTTCTAAGACGAGAACAAATGGATGACAGCGTAATTGGTCCTATATTAAGGGCAAAAGAAAAAGGAACGCGACCGGAATGGAAGGATGTTTCGGACAAAAGTGTGGAGCTGAAGGCATTGTGGGCACAATGGGACTCCCTTAAGGTTGTAGATGGACTATTAAAGAGAGCTTGGGAAAGTCCAGATGGGAAGGAAGTTACCATGCGTCTGGTGATACCTAGCTGTCGAATCCCAAAAGTACTTCAGGAAATACATGATGGAGTGTCCGGGGGACATTTTGGTATGAATAAGACATTGGCTAAAGTTCGGGAACGATTTTATTGGATAAATAGCCGTCAAGATGTGGAAGCTTGGTGCCGCAAATGCAAGGCTTGTGCAGCTACCAAAGGGCCACAGACGAAAAGCAGGGGCCAAATGAAGCAATATAACGTCGGAGCTCCTTTTGAGAGGATTGCTATAGATGTAGCGGGCCCATTCCCAGTGACAGATGATGGGAATAAATACATCCTGGTCGCTATGGACTATTTTAGTAAATGGCCGGAAGCCTATGCCATTCCGAATCAGGAAGCAGTTACTGTTGCTCGAGTTTTGGTGGATAACCTTGTATGCCGATTTGGTGTACCCCTGGAGCTACATTCCGATCAAGGGAGAAACTTTGAGTCGGGGGTATTTCAGAAAATTTGTGAGTTGCTGGGCATTCACAAGACTCGGACAACCCCTCTCCATCCCCAGTCAGATGGAATGGTGGAACGACATAATAAAACCATGAAGGAACATCTTTCTAAGGTAGTTCACAAGAACCAGCGAGATTGGGATCGACATATACCATTTTTCTTAATGGCATACAGGGCTGCCATTCATGAGACGACTAAACAGACACCGGCTCGTGTAATATTTGGGCACGAGATCAGACTGCCATGTGATTTGATGTTTGGTACACCAGATAAGAAGCCACTGTCCGTGGATGACTACGCAGACGAAGTTAGTCAACAGCTGAGGAATGTCCACGAATTGGTTCGAAACCAAGTTAGCATAGCTAGTGACAGAATGAAGGCTCCCTATGACCGGAAGGGAACGTCAGCAGGATTCAAGGAGGGCGATCTGGTTTGGCTATATAACCCACAGCGAAAGAAGGGAAAATCTTCGAAGCTTCACCCACCCTGGGAAGGACCGTATTCAGTCATCACTCGGATCAATGACGTTGTTTACCGAATTCAACGTAGTAAGAAGTCCAAGATGAAGATCGTGCACTTGGATAGGTTGGCGAAGTATGAAGTATGTTGGGGAATCTGAAGTGCCTGACCGGGACGTTCAGGCTTAAGGAGGGGGCAGTGTTATGTGCTGCCCTCTAACAAGGAAAGATGTGATTAAGTTCATGTTCAAAGTTTTCCTCAGAAGCTTAGTTACTTCCCTGACTAGTAGGGTGGCGCCGTCTATGAGCCAATTGACGAACAATCATCTATTACATGGTAGAAAATTCTGTAGAATTCCAGAAAATTGTAGAATACTGTGGTACATTTCTATGGGTGTATATAAGGAGATGAATCCAGCAGATGGGGGAACAGTACAGTTTAGTGAAATATAAAGAAGAGTTCAGTTCAGTAAACAAACAGAGAGTTCTTAGGTTAGACAAGAGTTGACTAGTTTAAGGGAAAAAGTAAAGTACATAGTGTTTTAAAAGTTGTGAATTTATATTAGATTAAGTGATTATTAGTTGTGTGATTGTTAAGTATTTACTAGTTTAATTTTAGTGATAAATAAAATAGTGGTTAGTGAAAATTCTTGTTGCAAGTTATTTAAACCCACGGAGTGTTTACTGAAAATTGTAAGCACGTAACAATATTTTGCTCAACAGAACAACATAAAATGGAGGAAATTTTCTTGGTGTTGATAATTCCAAAATCCACAAGAATGTCTTGAATAAAACAAGTTTTTGAGGAATCATCAACCGTATACACGCCACCGAAACGTATCTCCCTCTGAATCAGCTGGAAGTATATCGTACCTCTCGCGGACGGTAGCGGAAACTCCGCTACGGACGTGCGATTGCTATTATGCGGCCCACAGAACGCAAATGCGTATCGTGGGTCGTATATGCAACAGGTCCGCAACACTATGTTGTATTTTTTAATTATTATTAGTATTTCTTTCTTGACTTTCTTTTACCATTTGGCCTTATCTTATTGTATTTAAGTTTATTATTTATATAATTATCATTGTACCTGTCGAGTGTAAACAGTATTGTATTGTCACACAGAATAAACTATGTAAAGTTGGTGCAAGAATTCAGGCGATGCACGTCACGAGTGATGTAATTGAAAACATTTTAATGCCAACATAATTTTTAAGTATTAATTACATTAAAAAGAGTAATCTTGTCACCAAATTATTAAGCTTCTTTTAGAAATAAGTACAGTTCAATGTGGCTTCATAATCCTTAGCATTTTTGTCTTATTTTTAGAAATAGAAGTTAATTAAATCGTATTTCGTCGCGAAAGGTTGGTAGTATAAATTTACTAAATTTACAAAAGCACCGATATTTTAAATCGATTTACTGTCGATTTTATTGATTCGAATTATTTTATTGTTGATTTCATTCTCTCGTGCTTTTAATTAATTGTTGTTTCCTTGTTTTATTTACCATCAGTTCTTTTCAGAACAATATAATTGTATTATTAGTGTTACTCTGGTAAGTGGAGCAAGATTTATTTGTGTGAAAACAAATTAATGCATTATATTTTTTAGGTTATCTGTCATAATGCTGAAGGCATTTGGTAAAGATATCCAGGAATTAATTTGTTCTTTAATAAACTATTTTGAGAAAGACTGTGATGCCGGTGGACCACTGTTACCATTAACTGCTGTAAGAGAGGCAAGTATAATTCTAGAAGTTAACTATATATCATAACATAACTAGTAAATTTCAGAGAGTTGCTAATGTTTTAAACATAGGTTTGAGTGCTGTTAGCAACGTTTCCAAAAAAATGCAGACTGGGGAAGCTTTAGGTAGCCCTACAAGAACTGGACCAACAACAAAGCATGTATGCGACATTGATAACTTTGACCAAGCAGCAATTCGAAATGTTATTTATGATATGTACGGAAATAGTAAGTATTTATTAAAATAATGTATGGAAATATTTATTAAAGTATTTATTATCGTTTTAGTACAACATATTACCAGACAGTCCCTTTCAGAGCGGTTGATTGAACAGGACATTTACAAAGGAAGTTTGAGTAGCTTGGACAAAATATTGAAAAAAATAGGTTTCAAATTTCTAAAAGATAATCCACGTATAAGATTAATGGAACTGCCAAATATTGTTTTCAGCCACGTCACTTTTTTGCAGAAATATGTAAAAAATATTTCATTGGGGTATCCTCGACAATAAATATGTAAATGTTTTTTCTCTTATCATGAATAGTAAATAACTAAAAAATGTATAATTGTTTAATATCGTAGTAATTTTATTTAATTAGCAGAATTTAATTATAATTATGATTGTACTATATATATATTATAAAACTCATTGTCCAGTTATTAAATAAAGTTCATTTGAGAAATTATTTATAATCTATTTTTGTTCCAATTAATGAATTTTGATAGATTTTTGTTATATGTATTGTAGGTTGCAGACGTTGTAGTTATCACAGGCACAGAATAAAGCTTTATGCTGTGTCACAATTCATCATTTTAATGAGACATTTTCAGTTGTGGCAATACAATTTGCATGTGACCTGAATTTGGAGTTGCAACTATTTCAGGTGTAGTCGCTTTGATTGGCTTCTCATAATTATAGTAATTTTATCGATCTGTGACGTGCATCGCCTGAATTCATGCCCCGACTATATCTATATATATATAGCGCGTTTTCTATTTTTTGCTAAAAGGTAGATCTGTCGTATTTTTTTAATGGCTGTAGCAAATTGAACCAAATTTAACAGAAATGTTCCGCTAATAGAAGTGCATATAATTCAGTACCGAAAACAAAAAAAATCAGGGCCAGGGTAAATTTTTAAAATTTTGGCTATTACCTAAAAACAAAAGAATAATATTGTGTGCGCATCATTAAACAGGTTTTAATTTTTTTTTCATCTTTAAACCTAACACTGTAAAATCTGCTTCGTTGAGTCAACATCTTTTTATTTTCTTTGGTGAGTATATTTTTTATAGACCTTATTTCGTGTATTGTAGGTCATCCAAGGTGCTATTTGTTTTCTTTTATTCCTAGAAGTTTCAGGAGCATGGAAGTTTAATAAGGCTCTTATCCAAGAGTTAAAATATTCCGCTTTTTCATTCTATAGTACTTAGTTTTATCTGGTACATCCGTAACTAAGTCGACCACAACATGTGCAGCTTCATGATCAGATAAATTTGAGGTACCTAGTACCAGATAGATAGATAGAGACTTTATTTATCTTTAGAAGTTTACACAGGATGTATAACTTATTAGACTAGTCAACACTCACAAACACACATGTACACACACACATAAAATGGTTCACATTATATCTAAATTTCTAAAAGCAGTAAAGCATACACACAATTCAAACATATAATTAAAAATACAAAAACTCATCCACAGAATAAAAGGCCTTACTTAGTAAATAAATATACAATGTATGTTTAAAATTATTAAAATTTTGTATTTCACCAAAAATACTTATAAATTTATTAAAACATAATGTACCTTGATACACATGAGAATTTTTACCAACACTCATTCTTGAAAATGGCTGGTATATGTTATGACTATTTCTTGTATCATGATCATGAACTTCTTTGTTTTTTATAAATGAATTTTCTTCCTTTTTTACATTTACAGTTATTAAATATATATAGAGAGAAGTGACTGTTAATATTGGTAATTTAATAAATATTGGTTTACATGGTGTTTGCATACATGCTCCCACCATACATCTGACATTTTTTTTCTGCATGACCAAAATTTTGTAAATATGTGCTGAATAACCCCAGATAATCAGGCCATAACTTAAAATTGACTGCACAAGTCCATAATATGTAAGTTTAGGTATGTCCATGGAAACAGTTGTACGTAATTGTCTAATAATAAAACATACGCTACTTAACTTCGATAATATATTGTCAATATGTTTCTCCCATGTCAGTTTTTGATCCACCGTAATGCCTAGAAATTTGATTGAGCTTACCTGTTGTATCGATTTATGATTTATCTTAAGAGGGCTAAAATTGTAATTAACGTTTTTTTGTTGATAAAGCATAAAAAAGGTCTTACTTTGATTGGCTAATAGTTCATTGTATTGGCCCCATTGATGTATTTTACCTGCGGAGACATTTGCTTTTATGACTGAATTGGACAAATTGTTTTCAGCCATTAGTTGATTCGTATTATCAGCATATATTATTGTTTTGTAAGCAGAAATGCATGAACGTGGTATATCATTTATAAAAATAATAAAAAATAGAGGACCCAGAATTGAGCCTTGAGGTACTCCCATTGTTATTGTTTTTGGATTAGACTTAACTTTATCTAAGACCAGATTTACTGTAACTCCAATTATTATTAATGCATATAACTAGTGATGTTTCAGTGGTGACCGTAATTCTATTTGCACAAATTATTAGCTTACTGCATCATACCATTCATGTTTAAGGTGGGCATATCCGAGAGAGAGAGAGAGAGATCCGATAAGGAATTATTTATTATTTTTGGGCATAACTTTTTTTGTAATATATATATTGGTAAAAAAAGTATAAGACTACCTAAGTACAACTATGACAGGTGTAGTTATATGAATTTTCATATCACTACACCTGTCTTAGAGTTCGACATAGGTAGTCTTATACTTTCTTTTACCAATATATGTATTACAAAAAAGTTATGGCCAAAAATAATAAATATTTTCTTACCGGATGTCTCTCCCTTGGATATGCCCACCTTAACATAATTAAAATACCATATGTGTATTTATTTTTGTTGAGTAAGTTTTCATTTAAGACTCCCATAAATAGAATATTATCGCTTTCTAAACAGAGCACGTTAGGTAAGTAAGTAAGTTTATTGAATAGTACAAACCTAATATACATATTGAGAATGTTTCTTCTCATAAATACATTAATAACAAATAAAAATAAGACATAATATATATACACAAATACAAACAACTACTCATCTTAAGTACATGCGGCCCAAGTGGCAAAAAACAAGTAAACTATGACTATATAACAAGTTCAGTTATTTTAAATATTCATTTAAAGCAGCTTTAAATGTATTAATATTGCTACATTCTTTTAAACTATTTGGCAAATTATTAAATTCCCGTAGACCTTGTATAAATAGTGTATTCATATATTTCCTGTAGTTTCTATTTTGTATATGTAGATCATCGCGTCTTCTTGTTAAATGATTGTGAACTTGGTTATTGAACACTACATACTGATTAAAATATGATGGGAGTAGTCCTTTTAGAATTTTGAAAACAAAAATCAACATAAAATATCTCAAACGAGTTCTGACATTAAACCAATTTAACACCTCCAACATTACAGCAATTGATGTTACTCTACTACATTTTAATATAATTCGCATGCCCCTATTTTGTAACTTCTGTAATGCAGCTACACTGTTATTATCTAAAAAATATAGAATGCTTGAGCAATAGTCAAAGTGAGGCTGAATAATTGTTTCAAAAACTATAATATTAGTATTAATTGAAAGAAATTTAGCCACTCTAGAGAAATAGAATAATTTTTTTGATATTTTCTTTTGCATATAAATAAAATGATGTTTCAGTGAGAGATTATTGTCAATAATAAAGCCTAGAAATTTTATTTCAGTAACTATTTCTATTTTTAAATTTTCAAAGTTTAAATTAATATTATCAATATTTATCTTAGAGTGGTTATATGGTTTAGTGATAATCATGCCTTTAGTCATTTCTTCATTCATCCTTTCAATTGCTACATCAACATCACTATGACATATTGCAATAAGTGTATCATCTGCAAATAAATTCACAAAGTCACACGACAGAGAATAACTTATGTCATTTAAATAAATTATGAATAACAATGGGCCCAAGACACTTCCTTGCGGTACACCAGTGTCATTTATTGCCAAGGCAGATATGGCATTGTTTATTTTTGTACGTTGAGATCTATTGTGCAATTAACTTTTGAACCAGTCAAGAACTGATCCTCCAGTACCATAATATTTTAATTTACCTAAAAGCAACTTTCTGTCAATCGTTTCAAAAGGACGCCTGAAATGTAAAAACACTGCAACAATGTATTTATCTTTATCAATTTCTTCATTCCAATTTGCAAAAGTTAATTGTAGAGCAGTTTCACACGAATGTTTAAACCGAAAACCAGATTGATTTCCTATAATTGAAATATTCAATTAGTTGGTGATATACTGATAATTCAAGTACTTTTTCAATTGGGGGAAGAGTATTATTTGGTCTAAAGTCACCTGCATTGTTAGAGTTTGGAATTTTAGCAACCGGCACAATAATACTACATTTTAATGAACTAGGCACTTCCCCTCTAGACAAGGATGTATTGATCAAATGTAGTATTACATGTCCCGTCACTTCAAATATGGATTTTAAAAATTTTGAATTTAGAGTAATATTTACATTAGATTTATTGTTTAATGATGACACAATAAATTTAAGTTCCTGTAATGTTAAAAGTTTAAATTCATCAAAACTACTTTCAACCAAATTATAACCAACAGAAGACCACTGACCACCATTATTTATAGAGTGAATAATATCATGAATGCTATTAATAAAGAATTGGTTAAACATATGAGCTATATTTTGCTCTGTGTTTGCCACTACTATGTTGTTATTATTTTCAAATCTGATACTCTCAGCCATAAATGTTTTGTTTTCAGGTTTAATAAGGGTTTTTAATGTTTTCCACATCATTTTAGAGTCATTATAATATGCATCAATTTTTTGCTCAAAATAATTTCTTTTCTTGAGCTTAGAAAGATTAACTGCCATATTTATTTTCTGTTTGTAAATTATCCATAAATTTGATTTATCATTATCAGTAAAATTCTTCAAGTTACGATATGCCATATCTCTTTCATGACATGCACTTTTTAATTCAAAATCATACCATGGTACGTCTTTTTCAAAATGGTGTTAACCGGAGCAATACTATTAACAGTAGGTTCACACTCAATAAAGAAAGAATCATAGATATAATCAACTTCAACTGAATCAAGAGGCCAGTCCTTTTGAATCAATTGTAAACAAATTTGATGCATATTTTCAGAATTTAAATTTCTAAATTTTATAGGCACAGATATATTATGGGTTAAGTTTGACACAGGTTTAATCGTTATAATAGAATGATCAGTGATCTTAGGCCAATCATGTACTTTACATTTAACAGTATTACTATTTGTTATTACTAGATCAATTAGAGTATTACTTAAATTAGTACAACGTGTGAATTCATTAACAATTTGTTCAAGACCAAATATTGCAATCATCTGTTTCAATTTATTACTATAAAAACGGTTTTCATTAAAATTAATATTGAAATCCCCCACCATAATATATTTATGTTTAGTGTCACTACTTATTTCATCACACCACTCTTCAAAATGATCCAGGAATATAGGTATACTTGCACTCGGTGATCGATAGACAACTCCAATTCTCCACTTAGTATTATTTAATTCAATAGTGACAAACAAACTCCAAAAAATTCCCATAAGCACGTATATCTTGACTCCATAGTATTTAACACCATGACAAATATATACCAAGACTCCACCAGTATGTCGGCTATTAGAATCACACCTTAATAAACTATATGTATCAATATTAAGTTCAAAATCAAGCACATCCTCTGTAGTTCTAGACTCACTTAATAAAATTATTGATGGGCACAGTTCAAAATATTTACTTTTTAGTTCATCTTTATGGGGAATAAAATTTTGAATATTCAAGTAGATAATTTGTTCGTAAGATAGTATACTCGGTTTTGTAATTAGTTTTTTTGGCTATCTTGTTTTTTATCAACAATAGTTGGCATGTTATTAAAATATTTAATGACTTTATTATTATCACCTCTACTCTTTAATTCGTCCAGTTTAGTTCGCACATTTTTATAAAATTCTTGCTGCATTTTTGTTTTATCTCCAAATATGTGAATATTAGTCACTTAGTGAGTAGTTTTACCTTCACACCTTTACATTATTTACCACAGTTTCTGTTAATTCAATAATCTCTCTAACTTTCATAGTATCATCTTCAATTCTCTCCTTACGGTTCGATTTACCAGACTCAGCAATATTCAACATAATAACATTTGAAGCCCTAATTTGTCTTTCATTCAGCTCCTGAATAAGTTGTTCATTTAACACAATATTATCATGACTTTGATTTAGATTAGGAATTTGACTAGAGGTAAGTTTATCAACTAATGTCTTCATTTCTTCTAACTGGTTCTGAAACTCATTGATTTTCTTAATCAATAATGGGACTTGCCGAAGCCCTTGCTCACACTCATGACAAATAAATAATAGCCGTCTTTTTTTCATCTGTAGACATCTTATTTCAGTTGCAGATACATCCCCACATTTTTCACATAGATGACTCATACAACTGTCACACTGAAATAGCTGGCAATTATCCTCATTATTTTCACATTTTACACAGATCTTCATATTTAGTCAGAATAGGCTTATTATTTTAGGTGTATCATCTAATGAATTTAAGGTTAGATATCTGTAAGTTCTGTATTAATAAAATTTGTATAGGCGAATAAGGTGGAGTTCGTTCAATTTATTTCTTATTATAATCTTAATTGTAATACTTAAAACTCACTAAAATGGTTTGGTTAGTACACAGCAATTTAATTTTTAAAGATGTCAGTAAACTTGCGAAGAAATGTGTTGGGGTACAAATTCAAGTAAAAATATGGTATCTAAACAAAATGTGTTTATGCATTGTTTGTTTTTTTATTTATTTTTTTTCTAATATATATAAATTTACTTTTTTTACAGGGTGTCTCTGAAAGATGCGCATATATTCAATTCTATGGATACTCTCATCGTCCTGAGAAACAAACATATTTATGTATCAAAATGCAACATATAACCAAACACTAGCTTTGAAAAATTTCAATCAGTTGTTCAGTACGCCAATCAGTACTGTTTATATTTACGGTTGTCATCACAATAACCTTGAGTTTGTTGATCCGCTCATGAACTAACACTGCTGGTTGGTAAAAACAACTAACGATTTGTAGTACTTGTTTACAGCTGTCGCCGTGTTAATAGTGAATTACTGTTTTTACATTATGCTTTGTTATTCAAGATGCTAACGAAAATAAATGTCAGACATATGTACTCTATCAGTAACGGTTAATGTGCGCATCCCTGATGAAACAAAATCTCTGTCGTCTGTGCTATTTCTAAATTAGAAGTTGAACCACAAATTTGGTTTCAAAAGTGCGTGAACGTTTTGAAAGAGGTGAATTGCACTTCAAGCACTTTAACTAAATAAAATATCAACTTTGTGTTGTGTACCTCGATATCTATCTGTATCTTACTCAATGTACACTGAGGAATGGTACAGAGAATTAAATAGCAATAAATTAAATTATTTTCAGTGTCCGAGATACTCTTGCCTCATCACAGCCGATTATGGGAAATGCAAGTAGTTATAATCTAAACGACCACAGGGTGGCCGATCAAGCCCTTCCAGAAGCAACGGTAGATAATTTAGGGAACTCAAATGATACAAAATTTACATATAAGTGTCAAAGCTGTTCATTTGTGGCAAAATATAAATCGCATCTAAGAAGACATATGTTGATCCATCAACAACTCTCCGAAGTAACAGCATACGCATGTCAAAGCTGTTCATATATAACAAAACATAAGACTAATCTTAATTCCCATAATAAGCGGATGCATCAATCAGAAACTATAGTATACAACTGTGACCGATGTTCATTTAAAACAAAATATAAAACTTCTCTAACAAATCACATGCTGGTCCATCAAGAGCTTCCAGAAGTAACTGTGTATGCCTGCGAAAGCTGTTCATTTGTTACAAAGCATAAGAATAATCTTATCCGTCATAACCTCATCCATCAATCTTCGGGAATAACAGTGTACAATTGTGATCAATGTTCATTTAAAACAAAATATAAACGTTCTCTAATAATTCATACGTTGACCCATCGAGAATCTTCAGACATGACAATATACAAGTGTGAGAGCTGCTCTTATGTAACAAAACTTAAGAGAGAGTTTAACAGCCATAGACTATTCCATCCGGTAATAAAAGAATACAACTGCAACCATTGTTCATTTAAGACAAAATATAAACGTTCTTTAAAAGTTCATGTGTTGAATCATCGAGAATCGTCAGAAGCAACAATGTACAAGTGTAAAACCTGTTCGTATGTAACAAATCTTAATAGTAAACTTAAGAGTCATAATAAGCTGAGTCATCCAGCAATAACAGAATACAACTGTGGTGTGTGTTCGTATAAGACTAAATATAAACATAACTTAAAAAGTCATATGCTGGTTCATTGAGAACTATCAAAAGTAACAGTATACACATGTGAGTTGTTAATTTAGAATTTGATGTCATTGGTCCATCTATGTCTAAAAAATAGTACAGCTTTTCACCACTGGTTCACCAACTCTCTTTCAGGCTCTGGAAATTGTGTTATGCTGAATAAGTTTTCTGGACACTTATCGCCAAAGGAGTTCCTCAGGAAGCATCCTCAGTTTGTTACTTTTCATTAACTATACTTGCAACTTACCAACAATGTTAACTGCAACATGAACATGTATGATTGTGGACGATGTTCAGCTTATAAGAATATGAATTGTAATCTAATGTGTGTGAACCAAATAAAATCTAATTACCGTTTCCCGACATTCGAGATACCTTGATATGGTAATCTCTTTAACGAAATTTTGACCTTTGATAACAAGATACTTCGAAATGTATTTTAAAACTCTTTAAGTGTGCATATATTTTACCTTTCAAAATGAAACAGGCATTAGTTAGTTTTCTAATTTCAAGTAAATTTTATTATGCTATGTGTTTATTATAATTTAAAAATAAAATGTGAATTATCCAGAACTGTTTTTTTTTATAATTCAAAGATTATACAGGGTGTCCTACGACGAACTGAGCAGATCGATATCTTGAAAAGTAGACATTGGAAAATTTTGAAAATTTGTTAATAAACTGATGTCAATAGATATTAAGCGAGAATTTTTGGTATGGCCCTCGCAAAATAGACAGTTTGTATATTGGTCATATTTACATAAACGTATTTTTGGCGAATATTTTAAAAAAATGTTTACTGGGAAATAACTAGTTTTTATATATTAGTATAGATTTATTTATAGATTGGTACGCTTATCTAAGTGATATGAATGTGAATAGGCAAACCGAAAAATTGTACGAAATGATTTATATGGGTATAGCTTCTGTTTGTTCCTTCAAAGAAATTTAAAACTTCCCATTTTCCTAAACGGTTCTCTGCTGAATTAAGAAATTTGGTTGCCAGGAAAAAACTAGCACACAAAACTACATAATATCGAGAAATGACCATGATTACTTTATATTCTCGCAACTGAGATCAAGTTGCAAAAAACTTTCTAACATTTGTTACGGTAATTATTTGAGAAATGTTGACAGAAATTTACCAAGCAATCCAAAGTTTTTCTGGAAATTTCTTAGAGAACAAAGATCTTCCTTCGAGCTACCCGGGGAAATGTATTTAAATGAATTCATTACAAATAAAGCAGAGGAAGTTGTAGATCTTTTTGCTAGCTTTTTTTCCACAGTGTATTTAGGGGAAAGTTGTGATATTCCCAATAATATAATATCCAACAATAATCTCATTACATGTAACAACATATCGTTGGTTAATGTGTTTGATAAAATGCCTATCAAAAATACCTTATAAGTTATCGGTAGGACCTGATGGTATTCCTAAAACATTACTGAAAATGTGCGCCTGTACTTTATCTAAGCCCATCTAAGCCCCTACATATTCTCTTTAAAAGGTCCTTAGAAAGAGGTATTTTCCCTGAATTGTGGAAGGACAGCTTTGTTGTACTAATTTTTAAATCAGGTGATAGAAGTAATATCGAAAATTACAGGAGTGTATGTGTATTCAATCCTCTATT
Source organism: Leptura quadrifasciata (assembly GCA_963675555.1). Lineage (NCBI taxonomy): Eukaryota > Metazoa > Arthropoda > Insecta > Coleoptera > Cerambycidae > Leptura > Leptura quadrifasciata. The sequence continues at coordinate 78,328,933 of OY776680.1, forward strand.
CCGAAAATGTTTGACAGTCTTGTTTATGATCAATTATTCTGGTATTGTAAGGAATTAATACATTAACCAACAGCATGGTTTCTTTTGTGGTAGATCAACAGTCACAAACCTGTTAGTTTATAGGACATATTTGTTGAATGCCATGGAGAATAGAAAGCAGGTCAATGCAATATACACAGATTTTTCCAAGGCATTTGATAGAGTTAATCATAATTTACTGTTAACAACCTAACCTTGTCATGGTTAAGAAGTTTTCTAACAGGCCGTAAGCAACGAGTAAACATTGAGAACAATAAATCTAAGGAAATAGAGGTTTTATCGGGAGTGCCACAAGGGTCACATTGTACACCACTCTTGTTTAATTTATTTATTAATGATATCTCGTTATATATAATAGACTGTGATTTTTTATTATTTGCTGATGATCTAAAATTATATAGAAGTATTAATGTCGACGAAGCTCAGGAATTTTTACAGGGGGATTTGGATGGTTTGATAAATTAGTGCAAAATAAATAAGCTATCTTTAAATAAAAACAAAAATGTTACCACATCGGCGTTTTCAAAGCAAATAAAAAATGTAATACTTCGTATAATATAGATGGCGTCATTATTAAATCAGTGCGTCTATAAAAGATTTTGGTGTCATTTTTGATGAGCAATTAAACTTTGTTGATCATATTACCAATATATCCATTAAAGCATCTAAAATGTTAGGCTTTCTCTTACGTAATAGTAATGAGTTTTCGGTTAATTCTATAAAAACTGTTTATTGTGCCTTGGTTAGATCACAAATTGAGTATGCCTCAATGATATGGTCTCCTGTACACATGGTGCATGTGAAAACCCTAGAAAGAATGCAGCATACATTTTTGATGTTTTGTTCGTTTAGGTTCAACAATCCAATAATCAATCACAAGTATACAGACATTTTGACTTTGCTCAATTTAAATACCTTAGAAAAATGCAGAGTTTACACTGATATTATATTTATATTTAAACTGATTAATGGAATTATCGCGCGTCCGGATTTGTTACAGATTATTAATTTTAATGTGCCTATCAGAATACTAAGAAATCAACATACCTTTACTACTCGGCATCACTCAACTAATTACGGTAGAAATTCTCCAATCGACAGAAGTCTGAGAGCTATTGATGATCATAATTTGAATATATTTGATTGTAGCTTAGTAGCTTAGTTTATGAGACTGGTCAAGAGTACTATTTAGTCACTTCACGCTCATACATATTTGTTATAATAGTTTCGGTTTTTAGATAATGTATAGTTTACAGCCTGTAATTTTTAACTGTGAAGATATGTGTTTGTGTGCAACTTATAGTTTTGCGTGTGTATATTTATATTATGTATACGTATTATTTATTACGCTCTATACCTTTATTAGGATATATTTATATGTATATGTTCTTTTCTCTTTTTTTTTGTCTTGTACGCTGTATAATGGGGTTATCCCGTGAATTATATAAATAAATAAATATTTTTCCGATAAGTAAAAATAAAGAAAGAGTTAAAGTAGTAACAGACATATTATTTTCAGTTTCCGAGATGCTCCTACCTCCGACCAAGATGATTCAGAAGTTATTGTAGAAAATTTAGAGAAATTGGATGAGATAAAATTTGCACATAATTATCGAAACTCATCAAATGTAAAGGTGTACATATGTCAAAGTTGTTCATTTGTAGCAAAACGTAAAGCACATCTTAAAACACATATGTTGACCCATCAAGATGCTTCAGACGTAACGGTATTTAAGTGTGGCCAATGTTCATTTCACACAAAATATAAACGTTACCTAAAAGCTCATATGTCAATCCACCAAGAACCTTCAGAAGATTGGGTATACAAATGTGAAACCTGTTCATACATGACTAAATGTAAGCGTAATTTTAACAGACATAATAAGTTGATCCATCGACCTTCAGAAGTAGTATTATATGACTGCGACCAATGTTCATTTAAAACAAAATACACACATTGTTTAAAGAGGCACATGGTGATACATCAAGAACTTTCAGCAGTAGGAGTATATAGGTGTGGAAGTTGTTCGTTTACGACAAAACATAAGAAAAGTCTTAACAATCATAATAAGTGGATCCATCCATCTTCAGAGATAACAGAATATAAAATATACAACTGCGATCGATGTTCATTTAACACTAAATATAAACAATCCTTGAAGGGGCATATGTTGATCCATCAAGAACTTAATACTCATATACTGACAGATCGATCTTCAGATATAACAGTATACAGCTATGGCATATGTTCGCACAAAACAAAAGATATAAATGCCTTAAGAACACACATGCTGGTTCATCAAGAAAGTTCAGAAGGGACAGTATACACATGTGAGAAGTGTTCATATGTAACAAAACGAAAAGTTTATTTAAAGAAGCATATGTTGGTCCATCAAGAACATTCAAAAGTAACACTGTACAAGTGTGAAAGCTGTTCATACGTAACAAAATATAAGCATGGTCTTAATGCTCATAATAAGCGAATCCATCGACCTTCAGAAGTAATAACACATAACATATATAACTGTGGCGAATGTTCTTTTACAACAAAATATAAGAGTAGTCTTAACAGTCATAATATACATATCCATCGATCTTCGGAAGCAACGGAATATAACTGTGACCAATGTACTTTTAAGACAAACTATAAAAAAAGTCTAAAAAAACATGTGTTAATAATGCACGGGGAACTTAAGTAGTAGCAATATACATGAGAATTTTTTAAGTTCATTTATTTAGAGTCAGCCTATATCCATCCCAACTAGCACATTTAAGCGCTGAAAGGTAGCGGCAAAAATTCCCGATACCAGGAAATTACTTTTTTTTTATACATTCATTTAACGTCGGCCTATTTCCACTACTGAGGCCTAACACCGACACCTGTAGGCGAGCTACCCCCAACCAGGAATTTTGCCGAACCTCTTCCCTTAAGAAGAGTAGGTATCTTTTACTTGCCTAACATTTAATAGACAAGGGACCGACAGCTTTACATCCCCTCCGAAGGATGGTATATCCGCTATACAACCCTTGCCTAAGGTTGGATAGCTTCTGCGCATACACTGATATACAAGCCGCTGGAAGATGAGTGAGGCGAGGATGCGGTCTTCATTGGAACGGTCACCCATCTAACTACTAACCGCGCCTTACGTTGCTTTACATCGCATATACAGAGCTTTCAGTAATGATCACAGGACACGTGACCCCAAAAATATAGACAACCAACCATATACGATGGTATTGCACTAAACAGAAATACCCTAAATCCATTGGCGTTCTAGTTAAAGGTAAAAAATTCATAATAATTCATTTATTCATCAAATTTAAGAATTTTTTAACATTAAAAGCAAATTTAAATAAGATGCCTTTTATGTGAATAAAAAAATGTTCGCAAGAAATAAATTATTACACCTAATTCAACATAATCTTTATTTCCACAGAGAACATGAATATAAACATTCGAATCGAATAATTCACAGTAAATAAAAGAAATTACATAATAAAAACTTTTGTTACATGAGATTTAAATTAGAAGATGAATGAATACATTTTAATACGAAATACCAAGAAATTATAACAAATGCTCAAAATGGCCGCCTTCAGTTTCTAAACGCACATGGACTCTTCGTTTCATATTTTCGAATACGTTCTGTAACTGATCAACAGTAATATTGCGGATTTCTCTTTCTATTGCCTCTTGTAATTCGTCAATGGTATGTAATCTACTTTTAAAAACATTGTTCTTCATGTGTCCAAATAAGAAATAATCACAGGGTGTTAGATCTGGAGACTGTGCAGGCCATAGTCCCTGGCTGACTAATCGGTCATCGTAAAACTCCCGTAAAAAATCAAGTGAGCTCTTGCTGTATGGGCAGTAGCACCGTCTTGCTGGAAATAACCATCTTGCAGTTCATCATCATGCAACTGGGCCAGAAATGGCTCTAAAATAAGGGTTTGATACCTTTGGACATTAATTGTTTCACGAAAAAATATAGGGCCTAAAATTCGCCTTCTGGATATTGCCACCCATACACCAACTTTTAAGGGATGTAAACTTGTTTCTACATAAGTGTGAGGGTTTTCTGTAGCCCATGTCCTGTAGTTTTGACTATTGATATAACCTTTAAATGGAACCACGCTTCATCAGTAAAATAGGTTAAATCCAATACATTGTTATTATTTAAATTTCCGTTGAACCAACGACAATATCTTACTCGACTTTCAAAATCAGGGGGTAATAGTTCTTGAACAACGGTTACCTTGTATGGATGCTAATGGAGTTTTTTGAGTGCTTTATGGGTTGTTCCAACTGAAAGACCTAAAATAAATTTCGTTGATTTATCGTTTAGGTATATTAAGACATCTGAAGAGAACCGATTCCCAGTTTTATATATTTTTTATTTGCATTATGGTTTCATGTATAAACAAGAATTTTAGTAGGTATCGTTATTAGTTGTTGATAATAATTTTCACTAAAGAAATTAATATTTTATATTTTCAAGAAACTAAATTTAAATGGTATGTAACGTATTCAGTAATTAAAAAATTTAGTGTAAAAGTACCTACCTGTTTGAGCGGACAACTTTGGTATGGATTTTGTCGGGCTTCGATTCATTCTTTCTCGAACGTTGTTCATAACCACTTCAGTTAAAACCGTTGACCTACCAGTAGATTTTCCCTTGCAAAGGCAATGTTTCTTTGCAAAATGATCAAGAGAACATATTTACGATTTTAAAATGTGTCATATGGAATATTTGCGTCAGGAAATTTTTCCATAAATTGTTCGATGCATGATTGCAATGAATACTTCCATGATCCATCTTCGTTGCGAGTTCCACTTCGAAAATGAGCCATCAAAAGGAAGGCATCTTGCTCTGGCGTAAAAACCATTGCAAGACAGGACTTAACCTAACATTCTTTTTCTCTTTATCATTACTCACCAGAAGATAACTGATGTAAATTATGTAATTCTGAAATGAACTGATTAATACTCAAATATTAATTAAAACAATTCAAAACTCGTGAAAAAGAACTGATAATTATGCAAAATCCACCAAAACACTACTACTACGTCTATGATATGACATTACAGATTAAAATAAATAGTTAAATGTTAGGATATACCTACAAGAAGACTGTACGGGGCTAAATATTCTGCGTAGACAAACCGTTGCCTTATTGGTTCCGCTGGGCGTGTTCAGTTTCAGAGCCAATTAAACCGTGCATTCCGTCGAATTTCGTGTAACTTCATCGAAAAAAAACCGTCAGCAAAGATAATTGAAAATGCATCCTTAGATACATACAAATTAAAATATCCCTAGTGTGAAAGGTTCTGACATGGCTAAAACATGACAAGCCTAAAAGATGAACTAAAAAATCACGTGCCCTGTGATCATTATTGAAAGCTCTATAGAAGTATGTACATAGTAAAGACGCAACCACGCTCGCCCCTAGGAAATCTACTTAGAAGTCATATAATGAATTCGGCAGAATGCAGTATTCATTTTAAATTGGGTTGTTTTAATTGGCGGCTACGGCTAATTTTTTATTAAAAAATTAAACACAAGGTGTGGAGGAAACACGGAAATTTTATTTTTTAAATATTACCTCAGCCAAATGACCTCGCTGTTTCACTCTTGAAGCCTAATACAAAAGTTTTTCATCACCTGTTCCAACATTTCAATTGGGATTGCGTTGATCTCTGTCCAAATATTATATTTTAGTTGTTCCAAACTTTATGGGCGATTAGAAAACACTTTTGACTTTAAGTAACCCCATGAAAAGAAATCGCAATCTGAGAGACGGAAAATCGAAATGACATGAACAGAAAACGTTCTTCGCAAAATTGTCATAGAATCTCTAGCAGTATAGGAAGTGACTCCGTCCTGCTGAAACCATATTCTTCGAATATCCACACCAACATTACGAAGGTGTTTGTTCAAAGTTACACAATACCTGTTAATATATAACAGTAACTGTTAAGTTATTTTCCCAAAGGAGAACGCCCCAAAAATTCCAATTCCGCATACTGCAGTAACTTTTTTGCTATGAAACAGACTTCGTGCAATTGCAGAGGATTTTCTGTCGCCCAGTAGCGAAAGTTCTGTTTGTCAATGTTTCCGGAAAGATGAAAATGAGCTTCATCTGACATCAGGAAGCAATCAACGATATTTGGGTTTTCAGCTAATAGACTAGAATAGTCAAACATAAAAGAAAAGCCAGAGACAGAATGGGAAGTATATCGGAAAAAAAACAAACCTACAGGAGAAATAAATGAAATTATCATGGGTTCAGCCTCCAGTAATGCAGTTCAGTCTTCCAACTCACGCAATAAAAACTATCAAAACAATGATGATGAAGAACTTCCAGGATATGATTATCATAGTGGCAACAATGCAGAAAGAAATAGTCTAATATCTCAGATAAAATAATTAGAACAAGAAATCAAAATATTAGACCAGCAAAAACAAGGTACATCCATAGATAAGACACAAATGAAAAGTTCCCAACAAAAAGTGCAAGATACAAGACAATTCAACACATAAAAACAAAACAAACACTATAAACTACTCATCAAAAATGATGGAAATAATAAATAAAAAATACAGACACATATTCTATTTAACAACATCACAGGATACATCGAGAATAAGACTTGCTCAAATATGGGATTCATTTAACCCAAACAATAAAGACAATGTTAAAAACTGCAAAAGAATTTATTTTGAAATCAGATATAAATAAAGGCCGTACAGAGACATTAAATGAAATGTTAAAAAGCCACCATATTACCCACTACGAAGAAAATCAAGACATACCAGTAGCAACTCCTAAAAAATCATTAGTAGAAACATACTCTTGAATCATATCATCAATACAAAAGGAAATCTCAGATAAAGATATTAGTGCACATCTAAATAAATGTAACATAAAACATCGTTTTTGCAAACGAATAAGATCAAGAGCAACACAAGGAAATACTTACCTGATTAGAATAATTACCGGATGCATACACTCATTTCAAAAACTACTAAATGATGGGTTTTCTTCTGTAGCAGATACTATCCAGTATATCCAAGTAGAGCTCCACAGCCTATTCCCATACAATGCGGAAAATGCTCACTCTTTACTCACATGACAGCAAATTGCACCACACCTGTCACATGTCAAAAATGTCAAGATCGACACCATGCTAACACCAACCCCATATAAATGTGTTATTTGTCATACTGATGACCACCCAGCATGTTCAACAAAATGTCCCAAAAGACCATAGAAAAAATAAACAACCCTAAAAACACAAACGTGCGAGACGTAATCAACAAGATAGAGCAAAAATTTATTGACCTATATAGCATAGACAGCAGCAGTTTTCTCAGGAAACGGAGTCTATATTTTAATGTTTGACCTCACACTAAACGTGAAATCTCCAACTGAACCTATAGACTGCATTCGTAGAAACAAAAACGAAAGGAAGATACAAATGGACTGGCAATACATTCATAAGCAAGGAAATATAGTAAACAACAAAATACGAGGAGGATGTCTAGTACAAGCAAAAAAGACAATCAAATTAGGAAAAGCTAACCCTCCAAGCACGAACAATCCACTAAATGATGTCTCCATTTCACCTTACCTTTCCAGAACACCAAGCTATATGTTTTTCTCGCGTATATTCACCCAACATCTCAGATAGAAGACAACCTATTTATTAAAGCATCACCCTGAGAGAATATGCAATCATTATTGGAGATGTAAATACTAACGCACAAAAAAGAATACAAATACAAAACTTTTTACAAAACTCAAACTTAAAAAAAATCCTCACCCCCACCAACATTCATTATGGCTAATAACCCCAGCAGTACCCCAGACATTGTGCTAATATCCAGCAATATCAGTAGCAATATACTAAAAGTAGAACTGATACCAGATCTATGTTCTGACCACCTTGCTATGGAAATCACTATAGACCTAAGCATTACATCAGTTAAAGGCGTGAATGAAACCAAATATGGCTTAAAAAATGTGGCATAGGGAAAGTAAATACAGAGATAATGGAATTTAGCCATAATAACAACGAAATATCTCAAAACAATATATCAAAGTTCCAAAATGTCCTTTCTACATCTATAAAAAAAACTTACCACGACACAGAACGAACTATTAGGAAGGTAGAAATTACTGGCAGAAAATAAAAAAATTGTCAAGATACAAAAAAATAATCTAATGCTCCATATAGTAGAAAATAACAAAACCTACACAACCGATCTGGAAAAAACTGAAATATTCGCTGAACATTTTAAGGAAATATATAAAGAAACGGAAAATGACAAATTCGAATGTTTTACTAAGATGATCTGCATTATCGTAACTATTTTTTTGTTAAGACTGCATTATGATCATCTAACCATAAGAAAGAACGTTTTGCTAATGAGTTTTTTCAAGAGTAAATCTTTGACTGTTTGTCCCAATAACAGCACTTACTTAAAGTAGCTAAAATATTTTTTAAGGTTTTTTTTAATTAGTGCTAACTAAATAATTTCTTAAGGTAAATAAATGCATTTAGTTAAAATTGACTTTTTAATGGTTAAAACGAACATACCTGGCAGCTGTTGACCATAAAGACATGCTTGCTAGTCCTAGCATTTTACTTATTCACTTTTACATATGGAGCAACTGCAATTGAATGTGTGCAAATCAGCATTTGGCGAGAAGTTTGTGTGAAATTGAAAGGTTTTATGCAAAGAATATTTATAACAAACTTCTTTAGTCTTATGTTATTGAGTCTTCTTAAGTCGAAGGTAGAAGATTGGGGGCTGAAGGAATATGCGAAAGTATTCGAACGTACTAACTGCATATGACATTACTTTATAAATGGACTTGAAACTGCAGTTTAAAATTCAAGATGGTACAATAAGGATTTAGCATTTTTTAAGGTCTTTTCTTTTTCGAATTTTATTTTGAAAAATTCGTTGTGCAGATAATTAATTCAAACCTCTATCAGACAAGACTAAAGAATATACAGGAAGCTATTTTAAATAATAAAATTCTAGTGCACTTTTGGATCTGTCAGGTAAAAAGATGTATTTTTCTATAGTTAATATTCTATACCTACATTTCAAAATTTTACCTCCAGAAATTACAAAAAGGTGGGGGCGGGTTATGGTGGGCACCCGCGTAGTTTAGCATTAAGGCATATATTGGTGTTTAGTTTGTATTTGTTTATAAAAATGATTTATATTTTATTAATCTGTTAATATATTCTATTCTATTGATATATGTAAAATAAACCAATTATTTAAAATATGTATTGTTTATTAATCCTTTGTTTCCTTAAACAAATCATTTTTACTTGCAATACATTTGGAATATCCTAATATACAATACTAGAAATACAAAGATACAATGCCACCTTACTAAAATTTTAAGGAGAGATACTAGGTCCTAACCTAACCCTCGATGGTAGTGTGTCCAAGTTGTTGAGAGAAACGTTGGCTAGCTTACAGCCGGAGCTGGCCTTGAGGTTATTTAGAACTACTCAATATAATTGCAACTGAGCAGCTCAGGGCGTCAGTAACCGAAATTGCCTTACGTTTCCAAGTAGTGGCTTAAAGTTCGGTTACAAAACTTCAAGCACTCCAAAAAAATATATATAATTGGGCCAATGGGTCGACATCAGGTGTCAATTGATTTAATTTTACTTTACTGAATGCATTTTGAATATTTATTTTACAAGAAATAATTCCAAAATGTGTTAAAAAGCTACTTTAATTTTATATCATTCTGAAATATATAAATACATAAAAAAATATAAAGTTGTAACTGATAATAATGAATACTCGCTCGTGAATTTTTAGGTTTAAATATATACAGATATATAGAAAAATATAAACGTGGAATAAAAATAAATAAAATATGTCGTAATAATTATATTTGCAAAATAATAATAATTAACAAAAATAAATAAATACAGGTCACAATTTTGTCAAGACAAAATGAATTAGTTACTAAAATTTAGCGTAAAGGCCTTAAAAGACGGCCATTTAATTAGTAGAAGAAAAAAATGAATTACTATTATGTAATAGATTATTTGGTACTCAAATGAATATGAATCAATGTAAAATACTAAATAGAAGATACACAAAATACAGCTTATCGGCTTGATGTCGTCGCACGAGATTACTGCAAATGGCGGCTTCAACGGTCGATTGTCCAGGACAGCCAGTATACTGCGTCTATCTCAAAAATTCCAAAATAACAAACTGGAACGCAGGAACTTCGATAGATCTTCTAACTGCAGTTTGATATCCGAAATATCCCCAAATTAAATTACCAAAATTACTGCACCGCAAAATGAAATAAGCCAGAAAAACCAGAAATAATAATAATATGACTATTAAGGCGGGGCTCAGTCTCAGACTGCTTTTGCCCAACCTGAAACATTTACAACAAATACAAAATCACTATATAACAAGGTACAAAATTAACAGTAATAAAGAGCAAATAGTCTGTTTTACAATTTAGCACTAATAATACATTATAGGATATTTATCATATTTACTGACAACGATGATATTTTACTTTCGTTTTAAAAGTTTTTAAACTTCTTAACATTTTACAATCTGGTGGTAGAGAGTTGAACAAAGATGATGCATAATAGGTAAAAGAACTTTTGAAGGCAGAGGTAGTGTGTCTAGGTATGCGTAATAAGTATGGGTTCTGTCTAGATCGATTCTGGACTTCATCTGCAAAAATAATTTTATTTTGTAAGTATAAGGGAGTTTTCGTTAAAATAATTTTTTGTACAAGGTAACTATAATGGATGTCTCTTCTAATATTCATTTTTGAACAACTGTATTGAGTATAGCTAGGTGTAACGTGATCTCGTCTTTTCAGATTTGTTGAAAATCTCATACATGCATTTTGCACCACTTGTATTCGATGTGAATCATGGACTGAAAGACATGGGCCATATACTGCATCACAATAATCAAATATTGGTAAAACTAAAGACTCCGTGATTTTTAACTTAACTGAGGTACTAAGCACGTACTTAAATTTATATAATGACCTCAATTTTGCATAAGCAGCTTTAATTAAATTATTAACATGGAGAGTGAAAGATAAATTTTTGTCTAGAGTTACTCCGAGACTTTTACAGTGAGTTTTTATAGGTAATGCAGTATTATTTAAAAATAATTTATTCTCCAAGTCCACCTTATTAAGTTGTACATTTGTTCCAATTAACATTGCATTTGTTTTTTGTGGATTAAGATTTAATGCATTTTTACATGACCATATAAATATATTGTTTAAATCACTATTTATTTGTTCTATAGCTACTTCGACATTACTAGGTAAAAAAGGTAAGTAAAGTTGAAAATTATCGGCATATAGGTGCACATTTGTATTTGCTACTTGAGGAGCATCAGCAGTGTAAATAATAAAAAGTAACGGGCCCAAGATAGATCCCTGAGGCACTCCACTTATAATATTTATAGGATCAGAAAGAATGCTTTCGACACCAACTGAGATTTTTACCTGTGGTTGCCGGTATACCAAATACATATTGAACCACTCCAAGGCTTCAACTGATAAGCCATAGTATTTTAATTTTGCTAATAATAGTTGATGATCCAAACAATCGAAGGCCTTAGAGTAATCCAACATGATCAGAGCCGTTACCATAGAATGGTCAATTCGAGGATCCCTTGACTATTTGGTACAACTCTGTATCTTTACGATAGCGACATGTAAAATAGTAAGCAGGCGCCATCTAGTGAATGTCTGTTGCAATCGAAAAATAAATAGCCTGACTGGGCTAGTGTGCAAGTGTGTTTCTAGAGGGCAGAAATATTAAAACATAATATTTCAGTCACAAGCTCCTCTATAAAATCCTTATTTTACTATAAGGAATGTAACCAGACTGCAACCAACAGTTACTCTCCGGGATATGTGCCCCGCCGAGCGCTGAATTACAAGTTACAAGCCTGGCGCGTTAAGTGTAATAATCGCATATTACCAACAAAACGCTAATGCTTCGATTGCAACAAACACCAGCCGAAAAACTGATCCTACTTAAAGGAACTCTCGTGCCAGTCGTCCCATACCACTTGCAGGCTGCAGTTTCGAGCTGTTGGCTCTCATCAGTGCAAGGTAGGCATGTGAGCAGTCTTAAGCCATTTTTATTTGAACGAAAATAAGGCCCTTGTTCATATTCAATATCCCACCCTGTCTCATCCTCAAATTTATCACCAATGTTGCTTGGCTTAAAGATTGAGAAGCCCTGTAGTAGTGCCTCTACCTGTGGGGTAGTACAGTGGGCCAAGATTTTTAGGTAGATTTCGTAGATTAAGTTTATATTTTTAGACTAGCAATTTTTTTTTCTGCTAGCTCATTACGCCACTAAATTCATGAAGGTAGACTGCAAAGTAATACACAGCAAAATTTAACTTCTGTTTGGTACCTACCGTTGAAGTTTTTTGTTTGTCTAATTGATATCTACAACTAGTGTTATTTAATCACAAGGCACTATACTCAATACAATTTCTACATATAGCACAATAAATCTAGACCAATTTTTCACATCTTTTGAATTTTATTTCTCAGGAGATAATTTTATGATCAATCGATGGGGAAAATGTCAGGAACATATTGAAATGTTTAAGACTTGGGTGTTGTAGCAATTTTGTAAATAAATAAAAACTATTAACAAATTGGCCTTGCTCGACTTTAAAGCGATGCGACGGCCATATAATACTTCTAATAGTTAAAGAAGAAATATCGTGTTGTAGAGAAAGAAATTCTCTACAATTTTGATACAGGCAATATCCATCAACGATGCTTAATTTTTTTTTAATTAATTTTTTAAGATTTTTTTGTCAAGTTGTTTTCGTTTGGTCAGCAGACCTTTGTCGCCACGCCCCTTTGCGCTATAGCGGAACGGCGCGTGCTGCACTTGGTTTTTATATTAAATAATAATAATTTATTTATCTGTAAGACCAATTACATGGCGTAGGACAAGTCAAAGAACAACTAATAAATAAATACAATAAAACAATCAGTATACAAATAAATACAATAAAAATAAAACAATTTTTAGGAAATACAATATGTAGATAGGAATAATATCACAATAAAAACACATGGCAGAGGTATATCTATTAATAATTATCAATCACTATTTAAATGTTCTTCTATAGTATAGCAACATTTCCCTATTAAATAATTTCTCAAAATATTTTTAAACTGATTTAGATTGCTTATAGTTTTAATATGTAAGGGCAATTTATTGTAAAATAGCATACCCATATAAGCAGGATTTTTCTCATAAATAGCTAATGTATGTATTGGTAAGCATAGGTCATTACCCTTCCTCGTATTATAACTGTGAAAATAATAATTTTTGATAAACTTATCTATATTTGGCTTAACAAATATTAATGTTTCAAAAATATAAATTGATGGTAATGTTAGCAATCTCAACCTCTTAAAAATTTCTCTACATGATGTTATCCTGGAAACACCCACAATAGTTCTAACGGCTTTTTTTTGCAAACGAAAAGCTCTTATAATGTGATGCGAGCCTCCCCAAAATAAAATCTCATACCTCACTCTAGAATAAATTAGTGCACAGTAGTATGATAACATTACTTTCTCTGAAGTGATTTGTCTTAATCTGTACAAAGCGAAGGAAGTAAACGACAATTTTTTACAAACAACATATAGTTTTATAGTTTTTATAGATCAAAATATCATTATTATCATTTGTGATTAGCTGCTTCGAATACATTTTTTTAAAGTTTTTTGACGAAATTTGGATTCCTTTACTTAGCCATGGTTTTTTATTATGACATTGTGATCTTGTGTTTGCTTTTTTAAATGGAAATGCAATATCAATATAATATTTTAAAATATTCATAAATAACTCAAAAGACTTTTACATTATTACAATTATATACTTGACTCCATGATTCCCTACTTATATGTGACAAAAAAGAATCATAATTATTTTTACTCAGAAATCTTGTATAGACATCATTTTTAACAGTGCTTTTTCCGGTATTTAAATTAACAACTGACCTGTATGGTCCGATAAACCAGTGGGCACAACTTTATAAAATAAATCGGATCTTTAAAATTTGTGCACATATAATCTATAGATGTAGTTGTATTATAAATATTATGCGAAAATCTTGTGGCGTCCTTTATTAAATTAGTAATGTTGTAAGAGGATAAGAGGTCATTTAATTCATAGAATTTAAATATGGTACATTTTTTCGGGGAGTGGCTTAACTATTTCTATTCAGCAAAAGAGTATAGTTACTCCCTACTATTTTATTTCTACTAGGTAGTAGGCAACATTATAAAAAATTAAGTAGTAAACAGATACAATTATTTTCAGTTTCCAAGATGTCCCTGCCTCATCACAATTGGTCATGGAAAATTAAAATATAAGTGATTCTAAGGAACGCTTTATGACTGATCAAGCCCTTTCAGCAGTAACAATGAATAATTTCGAGAACATGGATGAGATAGAATTTGCATATAATTATCAAAATCAATCAAAAATAAAAGTGTACAACTGCCACCAGTGTTCATTTGAGACAGACGATAAATGTTCCCTACAAAGTCACATGTTGGTCCATCAAGAACTTTCCAAAGCAACAGGGTACAAGTGTGAAAGTTGTTCATACGTAACAAATTATAAGAGTGCTCTTAGCAGTCATATTCTAACCTATCATTCTTCAGAAACAACAGTATATAACTGTGGCCAATGTACATTTCAAACAAAATATAAAAGTAACCTAAAAGCCCACATGATTACCCATCAGGAACTCTCAGAAGTAACAGTATACGACTGTAACCAATGTTCATTTAGAACAAAATATAAACATGACCTAAAACAGAACATGTTAATGCATGAAGGAGTGTCAGCAGCGAAAGTGCACAAGTGTAAAATCTGTTCATATATTGCAAAATATAAAAGTGGTCTTAACAGGCATATTCTTCTGGTTCATCAATCTTCAGATGTAACAATATACAACTGTGATCAATGTTCATTTAAGACGAAATATAAATACAGCCTAATAAACCATATGTCGGCCCATCAAAAACCGTCAGAGGTAACATTATGCAAATGTGAAAGATGTCCGTATGTATCAAGACAAAAAGGGAATTTAAAAGCACATATGTCCACCCATCAACAACTTTCAGAAGGAACAGTATACGCGTGTGACAGCTGTTCGTATGTATCAAAACTTACAAGAGACCTTACAAGGCATAAGCGGATCCATGGGCTCTCCACCAGTCCTAAATATAAAAATTCCCCAAATTTGCACATGTTAACCGATGGAGAACTTTTGGAAGCAAAAATGTTTAAGTGTGAAAACTGTTCATTTATAACAAAGACAAAATATTATTTAAAAGTGCATATGTTGGTCCATCAAGAACCATCAGAAGTAACAATGTATAAATGTGAAAGCTGTTCATACGCAACAAAACGGAAAGGTACCCTTAAGAATCATAATAAGCTGTTTCATCAATCAGAAATAACAGAATATTATTGTGACCGATGTTCATTTAAGACAAAATATAAACAATCCCTAAAACAGCACGTGTTGGTGCATCACGAGGTTTTAGAAGCACCAATGTACAAGTGTGAACGCTGTTCATTTACAACAAAACATAAAAGTTATTTAAAAACGCACATGTTAATCCATCAAGAACTTTCAGAAGTAACAGTATACAAGTGTGAACACTATTCATTCGAAACAAAACATCCAAACAGTCTTAACAATCATAATAAGCGAATTCATCGACCTTCAGAGATAAAATATGCAACTGCGATCAATGTTCATTTAAGACAAAACATAAACATTGCTTAAAACTGCACATGGTGGTGCATCAACAATCTCCAAATGTAATAGAATACAAGTGCGAAAGCTGTTCGTATGTAACAAAACATAAGTATAATCTTCACACTCATAATAGACTGATTCATCCATCTTCGATAATAACAATATACAACTGTGACCGGTGTCCGTTTAAGACAAAATATAAGTATGGCCTAAAAAAACACATATTGATCCATCGAGAACTTTCAGATGTAACATTATACAATTGTGACCAATGTACATATAAAACAAGACATAAATACTACCTAAAGACCCATAAGTTAACCCATCAGAAATTAAATTAGAAAAAAAATAAGAAAATTATAATAGAACTTGTACTTTCTTAATTACTGATTTTTAAAAATTTATTTATTACTGCAACAGATTTTACAAAAACAAGGCGATATGCCTTTACCTAGTTTATAATCAATGTGACACTTGGGACCTCGTATTGTATCTAGCAGTATGTAGGGTGTATGAATCTCCCTTCACACATATTCACAGACTATAGTCTGTGCACATATTTAATAGTTTGAAATCGCGGCGTAAGGTGATGTTACATTCTCGTTTTTCAGTCTATTCTATTAAAATTGTATCTTTAATATAACAATAATAAAATAGAAAAAATCGCTAAAGTGAGTGTATAAATCCTTAGATCAGATGAAATTTGCAGCACGAGCCGCAGGCGAGTTCGTATTCTTCCATTTAAATAGTCGATATGATTTCCCCATTTTAAATGAGGGTCTAAGACTAGTTCTTGGTATTTTATAGTAACAGCACTGTTACACAGCCATTAACTGATTTGTTTATTAGAATGGGTTCAAGGACATGGGGCAATCCAACATTAGTTGGAGAAAAGCAGATGTATTTAATTTTTGTAGTGTTTATCTTAAGAAGATTGATGGCTAGCCAGGTTTTTATTTTTCTAATTGCCGCAAGTGGTTTTTTGTTTCATTTTGTCCCAAATCTCCTCTGCACAAATTAGTATCATGTCGTCTGCATATGATATAGTATTGCATGCATAATTTTTTTGTGATGATTGTAACGAATATGGTTAGTGTCACAGCCTAGTAGGACTCTGTGTTAATGTAGACCGAGTGAAAATTTGATCGTAAATATATTGTACCGTGGCAGAATTGGTAGAAGAAGAAGACAAAGCTTTCAAATTTTTAACTTTTTATCAGTCATCTGTCATTGGAACGGTCGGTCTTTCAAATGTCATTATGTTAATGTTGTAGTAGAACATTGCAACGATATCAAATAATTTCTTCGTTTTAATTAAGTGCTACAATGAAAATAGAGGAAGGTCGATTATGCAGACTTTGTTTGAGAACCGACCCTAATGAAATTTTCCAAGAAGTCGGAGATACTATAAAAAGACTCCTAGACGCGCTTCTGTTGAAACTAGTAGGTATATCTAATTGTATTATGGTATTTTATTTGTATTTTTGGTAATACTAAAGGAGAACGGAAACCTCGAGTTTTTGCGTGATTTTTTCAGGATACCCTATTTTGGGGTCGTAGAACACGAATCTGAAATTAGTTTTGCGTGCATACGAACCGTTTCTCAAAAAAAAAATTTTCTTATGACGCACTTTTTCATGCACGAATTTATACACCAACAGCACTTGTATATCGTCTTTTTCCTTATTAAGATCACACTATGTCCTTTATAGAACAATAAACCCTTCACTTATGGCAGAAAACTCACTTTCTTTTGCATAAAAATCAGAATTTTATTCATAGAAACTGTATTAGATGAACCTCCATCTGTCATTTGATTACACATATTTGCATGCGTTGTTTGCGCATGTGTAAGGTTTGGTGTCTAAAGGCACCTTATTAAATCTGGGGCAGACGGCGCTAAGTACACACATTAGCGCCTTGAAGGGCAAGGGATATGTATGTTTATAAATAATAATTAACGCCGTCTGCCCCAGATTTAATAAGATGCTATGTACTATTATATATCCCTTGCCCTTCAAGACTCTTTCGAAGCGTCGACGGGCGCGAACGTGCCTTGAAGGGCAAGGGATATATAATAGTACTTTAGCACCTTATTAAATCTGGGGTAGATGGCGTTAAAGCATTATTTATAAGCATAAATCAAGACATGTTCGCGGCCGGTCGATGTTTCGAAAGTGTCTTGAAGGGCATGGGATATATAATAGTACATAGCATCTTATTAAATCTGGGGCAGACGGCGTTAAGTATTATTTATAAACATACATATCCCTTGCCCTTCAAGGCGCTAATGTGTATACTTAGCGCCGTCTGCCCCAGATTTAATAAGGTGCCTTGAAGGGCAAGGGATATATAATAGTACTTGGCACCTTATTAAATCTGGGGCAGACGGCGCTAAGTACACACATTCGCACCTTAAAGGGCAAGGGATATGTATGTTTATAAATAATACTTAACGCCGTCTGCCCCAGATCTAATAAGATGCTATGTACTATTATATATCCCTTGCCCTTCAAGACTCTTTCGAAGCGTCGACGGGCGCGAACGTGCCTTGAAGGGCAAGGGATATATAATAGTACTTTAGCACCTTATTAAATCTGGGGTAGATGGCGTTAAAGCATTATTTATAAACATAAATCAAGACATGTTCGCGGCCGGTCGATGTTTCGAAAGTGTCTTGAAGGGCAAGGGATATATTGTTATGTGCTGCCCTCTAACAAGGAAAGATGTGATTAAGTTCATGTTCAAAGTTTTCCTCAGAAGCTTAGTTACTTCCCTGACTAGTAGGGTGGCGCCGTCTATGAGCCAATTGACGAACAATCATCTATTACATGGTAGAAAATTCTGTAGAATTCCAGAAAATTGTAGAATACTGTGGTACATTTCTATGGGTGTATATAAGGAGATGAATCCAGCAGATGGGGGAACAGTACAGTTTAGTGAAATATAAAGAAGAGTTCAGTTCAGTAAACAAACAGAGAGTTCTTAGGTTAGACAAGAGTTGACTAGTTTAAGGGAAAGAGTAAAGTACATAGTGTTTTAAAAGTTGTGAATTTATATTAGATTAAGTGATTATTAGTTGTGTGATTGTTAAGTATTTACTGGTGTAATTTTAGTGATAAATAAAATAGTGGTTAGTGAAAATTCTTGTTGCAAGTTATTTAAACCCACGGAGTGTTTACTGAAAATTGTAAGCACGTAACAATTGGTGTCAGAAGCGGAATTGCAACAGAATTTTTGAAGAATTCGACAAAGTTCCATAGTGTTCTATTTGGAAACCACTGGAGATAGTGAAGTGAGTCGAACTGGAAAGTGATATCGATATTGGACAAGACTTATTTGTGCTAGTGTGAGGATTTTGTGGACATATTTGACGTATACCAGATATAGACTTTAAATAAGACTTGTTAGTGTTGTTTGTTAGTTTTTGAATGGGAAACAAGAAGCATGGCCGCTGAAAAACAAATGCAAGACATGTTCGCCGCATTTAGAAAAATGATGCTAGAGGAAAAAGAAGAACAAGAGAAACGACGTCAAGAAGAAAAGGAAGAGCAAGAGAAACGACGCCAAGAAGAAAAAGAAGAACAAGAGAGACGTCAAGAAGAATTGAGAAAAATTATACAGGTGCAACAAGACTATCCTGTCAGCCACTAATGAGGTCAAGGAAAAAGTAGATAAAGTTGAACAAAAAGTGACTGGCGTGGAAGGAAAAGTGACCGCAGTCGAAGAAGAAGTAGGTGATGTCAAAGGAAAAGTAAATAAGGTTGAAGAGGAAGTAACTGAAGTCAAAGGAAAAGTTACTGGTGTCGAAGGGGAAGTTAGTGGAGTTAAAGGGAAAGTTACTGATATGGAAGAAAAATTTCGTGCAGTTGAAGGAGAGGTAGAGCGACTTAAGCGACTGTTAAGAGAACAAGGAGGTCAGCTGGTATTATCATCATCAGGTCCTCGATTACAACCGCCTTCCTTTGATGGTCAAACTTCTTGGTCAACCTATAAAAGACAATTTGAGGCAGCGGCATACGCAAACAATTGGAGTAACGAAGACAAAGCTATGGCATTGGTGCTAGCATTAAGAGGTCAAACCTCAGAGTTGCTTCAGACTATCCCAGTAACGCAGCAACGGGATTTTAAAGTTTTGGAGGCTGCACTAGATCTAAGATATGGCGACCAACACCTCGCCCAGGTATACCGGACTCAGCTCAAAACACGCACACAAAAGGCTGGGGAAAGTTTACAAGATTTTGAGGCAGCTGTTGAGCGACTGACGTACCTGGCTTACCCGGATGCACCCAAAGAATTCCAGGAACAATTAACAGTTGGTACTTTCATCGATGGCATAAGAGATGAGGAGATCAGGCGAGTGCTTAGATTATCTCGAGATAAGACTGGTAGCGAAGCCTTGATCCATGCCCTCGAAGTTGAAGCCGCTTATAAAGAGACTGCACGTCCGAGAGTACGAGCCATGAAGGTAGAAGAAGAGGGCCATTTAGAAAAATCAAATATGGAATCTTTGATGGCCGACATACACAAAATGATAAGCCAGTTGATGACCAAACTAGATGCTCCAAGGAAGCAGGAAAGAGAGCAGAACGATGAACAGCCAAGGAAGGTGATTCGTTGTTATAAGTGCGGCAAACCAGGGCATATTAAGCGAAACTGTCGGCAGCGGAGCCCTGAACGAGTAAATGCCGCAATGACTGAAGAGCCGCAGGAAAACTAAAGATAGCCAGCACCTTGGGGGCTGTGCTGGCTGGTGAACACGGTGCCCCCAGAGAGATACGGGTTTCCCAGATTAGAAGAGTCCCGAGTAGTCTGCTTTTGGATGGCAATGTAAACAAAAGGAGATGTATCTTCACTATCGACACAGGTGCCACGTCGTCAATAGTGCGGCCCGGATTTTTATCAGGAATAAAAGTTGATAAAAGCCAAAATGGATTGGTCGTTCGAACAGCCACAGGAGACAGGGTAAGGGTTCATGGAGAAGTTGACCTAGATCTGCAGTTTGGACGCCTGTGCTTTAGTCATAGGGTTATTGTGGCTGACATCACTGATGATTTCATTTTGGGGCTGGATGTTATGGGAGTACAAGATCAATTTGTACTTGACGTGGTAGAACGAGTCCTAAAGATTGGAAATGAAGAATTTATTTTGTCAACAGCAAATGACCGATTTCAAAAAGTGAGGCTACTGACGGCTCAGACAATCAAGATTCCTGCTCGTTCTGAACAAATAATCGAGGCCATTCTGGAAGGAAACTCTGGTGGATACCGTGTTGGCCTTGTTGAAAAAGATGATTCAATTAAGACAGAAAACGTAATCTTAGCAAGAACTCTAACCCAGACAAAAGACAAAATTCCAATTAGAGTGGCTAATTTTAATTCCCACTCAGTGACTTTCAAGGAAGGCGAGGCAATAGGATCCTACGAACCAGTCCAGTGGATAGCAAGGTGCGAGGAACAAGGGGAGAAATGTTTGTCAACCAGCGTAGACAGGGAAGTTGTGACTTTGTTGAGTTCCCAGTTTGAACACCTATCTGAGGATGAACGTAGAGAGGCAATCAAGTTTTTGGAGAAAGAAAGTGCGGTATTTGCCAAAAACACAGACATCCTCACGAAAACTGATATAGTACAGCATCGGATAGATACTGGTGATTCAGCCGCAATCCGCCAACAACCTAGGAGGTTGCCACTAGCTAAACAGGAAGAAGCTGCTGCGATGGTTCAAAAGATGCTACAAGATGGAGTAATTGAGGAATCAACCAGTCCCTGGTCATCACCGGTAGTTTTAGTTGCCAAGAAGGACGGAACTTTGAGATTTTGTGTCGACTACCGGAAGCTGAATGATGTTACGAAGAAAGACAGCTATCTACTACCACGAATTGACGATACATTAAGTACGCTGGCAGGGTCACGATGGTTTTCAACTCTAGACCTTCGAAGTGGGTATTGGCAGGTGGGACTTCACCCTGACGACAAGGAAAAGACTGCCTTCTCAACAGGTAGTGGTTTATATCAATTCACCGTGATGCCTTTTGGACTTTGCAATGCGCCAGCTACTTTTGAAAGATTGATGGAATTTGTACTCCGAGGACTAACTTGGAAGACGTGCTTAGTTTATCTTGATGACGTAATGGTTATGGGACGAAACTTCAGGGAACATTTGGAAAATCTTCAAGAAGTATTTGGGAGAATCAGAAATGCACATCTAAAGTTGAATCCAAAGAAGTGTCTACTTTTCCAAAAAGAAGTGAAATTTCTTGGACATGTCGTATCTTCGGAGGGAATACAGACAGACCCGGACAAGATCTCTGCCGTGCGTGATTGGCCAAGACCTTCAAATGTACACGAATTACGAAGCTTTCTTGGCCTCTGCACTTACTATAGACGTTTTGTGGAAGGATTTGCGGATATAGCAAAGCCACTACACCAGTTAACGGAGGAGAAAGTTAAATATCAGTGGACACCGGAGTGTGGAACATCATGGAAGAAGCTGAAAGCAGCGTTATGCAGTAGTCCTGTGCTAGCATATCCCCAACAAAAGGGCCTCTATATTCTTGACACGGATGCTAGCAACTCCGCAATTGGATGTGTACTATCTCAAGTCCAAAATGGAGAGGAAAAAGTAATCGAGTATTTCAGTAAGGTACTGTCCAAACCAGAGAGGAATTATTGTGTAACAAGGAAGGAACTAGTGGCCATTGTTAAGTCCGTGGACCATTTTCACAAGTACCTCTATGGTCAACATTTCAAAATCAGGACCGACCATGCTGCATTAAAATGGCTACTGCAGCTGAAAACCCCAGAAGGTCAACTGGCTCGCTGGATAGAAAGACTGCAGCAATATGACCTCACAATCGAACACCGACCTGGAAAGTCTCATAAAAATGCAGATGCTCTGTCAAGAAGACCGTGCAAAGATGACTGCAAGCACTGCTATCGGGTTGAAAAAGCACAGGGCACGGTGATAGTAAACACAGTTCAGGTAGATGTTCCAGATGATTGGACAAAGGAAGTTCTAAGACGAGAACAAATGGATGACAGCGTAATTGGTCCTATATTAAGGGCAAAAGAAAAAGGAACGCGACCGGAATGGAAGGATGTTTCGGACAAAAGTGTGGAGCTGAAGGCATTGTGGGCACAATGGGACTCCCTTAAGGTTGTAGATGGACTATTAAAGAGAGCTTGGGAAAGTCCAGATGGGAAGGAAGTTACCATGCGTCTGGTGATACCTAGCTGTCGAATCCCAAAAGTACTTCAGGAAATACATGATGGAGTGTCCGGGGGACATTTTGGTATGAATAAGACATTGGCTAAAGTTCGGGAACGATTTTATTGGATAAATAGCCGTCAAGATGTGGAAGCTTGGTGCCGCAAATGCAAGGCTTGTGCAGCTACCAAAGGGCCACAGACGAAGAGCAGGGGCCAAATGAAGCAATATAACGTCGGAGCTCCTTTTGAGAGGATTGCTATAGATGTAGCGGGCCCATTCCCAGTGACAGATGATGGGAATAAATACATCCTGGTCGCTATGGACTATTTTAGTAAATGGCCGGAAGCCTATGCCATTCCGAATCAGGAAGCAGTTACTGTTGCTCGAGTTTTGGTGGATAACCTTGTATGCCGATTTGGTGTACCCCTGGAGCTACATTCCGATCAAGGGAGAAACTTTGAGTCGGGGGTATTTCAGAAAATTTGTGAGTTGCTGGGCATTCACAAGACTCGGACAACCCCTCTCCATCCCCAGTCAGATGGAATGGTGGAACGACATAATAAAACCATGAAGGAACATCTTTCTAAGGTAGTTCACAAGAACCAGCGAGATTGGGATCGACATATATCATTTTTCTTAATGGCATACAGGGCTGCCATTCATGAGACGACTAAACAGACACCGGCTCGTGTAATATTTGGGCACGAGATCAGACTGCCATGTGATTTGATGTTTGGTACACCAGATAAGAAGCCACTGTCCGTGGATGACTACGCAGACGAAGTTAGTCAACAGCTGAGGAATGTCCACGAATTGGTTCGAAACCAAGTTAGCATAGCTAGTGACAGAATGAAGGCTCGCTATGACCGGAAGGGAACGTCAGCAGGATTCAAGGAGGGCGATCTGGTTTGGCTATATAACCCACAGCGAAAGAAGGGAAAATCTCCGAAGCTTCACCCACCCTGGGAAGGACCGTATTCAGTCATCACTCGGATCAATGACGTTGTTTACCGAATTCAACGTAGTAAGAAGTCCAAGATGAAGATCGTGCACTTGGATAGGTTGGCGAAGTATGAAGTATGTTGGGGAATCTGAATTGCCTGACCGGGACGTTCAGGCTTAAGGAGGGGGCAGTGTTATGTGCTGCCCTCTAACAAGGAAAGATGTGATTAAGTTCATGTTCAAAGTTTTCCTCAGAAGCTTAGTTACTTCCCTGATTAGTAGGGTGGCGCCGTCTATGAGCCAATTGACGAACAATCATCTATACATGGTAGAAAATTCTGTAGAATTCCAGAAAATTGTAGAATACTGTGGTACATTTCTATGGGTGTATATAAGGAGATGAATCCAGCAGATGGGGGAACAGTACAGTTTAGTGAAATATAAAGAAGAGTTCAGTTCAGTAAACAAACAGAGAGTTCTTAGGTTAGACAAGAGTTGACTAGTTTAAGGGAAAAAGTAAAGTACATAGTGTTTTAAAAGTTGTGAATTTATATTAGATTAAGTGATTATTAGTTGTGTGATTGTTAAGTATTTACTGGTGTAATTTTAGTGATAAATAAAATAGTGGTTAGTGAAAATTCTTGTTGCAAGTTATTTAAACCCACGGAGTGTTTACTGAAAATTGTAAGCACGTAACAATATAATAGTACATAGCATCTTATTAAATCTGGGGCAGACGGCGTTAAGCATTATTTATAAACATACATATCCCTTGCCCTTCAAGGCGCTAATGTGTGTACTTAGCGCCGTCTGCCCCAGATTTAATAAGGTGCCTTTAGACACCAAACCCTACACATGCGCAAACAACGCATGCGTATATATGTAATCAAATGACAGATGGAGGTTCATCTCATACAGTTTCTGTGAATAAAATTCTGATTTTTATATAAAAGAAAGTGAGTTTTCTGCCATAAGTGGAGGGTTTATTGTTATATAAAGGACATGGTGTGATCTTAATAAGGAAAAAGACCATATACAAGTGCTGTTGGTGTATAAATTAGTGCTTCATAAGAAAAATTTTCAAAATTTTTTTTTTGAGAAACGGTTCCTATGCACGCAAAACTAATTTCAGATTCGTGTTCTACGACCCCAAAATAGGGTATCGTGAAAAAATCATCCAAAAATTCGAGGTTTCCGTTCTCCTTTAGTATTACCGTATTTTTTTCTAACTCTTAATCCATGCCTACATACAGGCAAATTATACATTGTTGATAGGTACCTATAATGTGTTATGAGTATGACCCTTTGTTATCGTGAGTTCAAAAAACATGTTCAACTATCGAGTGTCGAAATTATTCTATATGTGCTTGATTAAATTGGCATGTTTTGGATTTATATGACTTTATATGTTCCTTTTCAGAATTTCCAGATTAGTGAAGAATGTGTTGTGTGTAGTAATTGCATGGAAAGCATTCAAAAATGCTTTGATTTTATATCAACGTGTAGGAATGCTGATAGTTTCATTATCCCATTCTGTAACGCGGAAAGTGAATCTAAACTGAATTTAAAACAGGTGTATATACAGATGAATACAATTACAACAATAGGCGACATCCCTATGGACAAGGAGATATGTAGATTTTGCATGAAATTGAACAAGAATTTGTCTTACAGGGCTTTGATTGAAGTAGATAAAGAAATGTTACAGAAATATATTCCAGATTTGGTAAGTACATAATTATTGTTAACAAATTTAAATGTAAATACCAAGTGTGCAGTTGACTAAATTTATGCACAATATTTCTAATGAATTCGTAGAAAAAAACATCTGTCTATATAAAACTAATTTGTGAATATCATTTGTGTAATACAGTAAAAATATCATTCTTTAGACCTATGGAGTATAAGTATAGAATAATATCACGTAAATAATAGATTGAAATTAATGTGAATAATAAGTAAATGGAACATTCTTACGAATTACTTTATATCATATGGACATTTTATATTGAATACTGATGAATTAAATGTGTAAAATACAAAAGGCATATTACTTAAACATAAAACGGTTACATTTCAATTAAAATGCATGGAAGTTTAAAAATTTCCTGACTGTATAAAAACTGTGCTCTTGCAATATATTACATACACAAGATTTAGTTAGACACATAGTTTTGTAAGGGCTTTAAGGAAGTACTTTGTCATATAATGCTGAGGCACAAGCACAGTATAATCTTTCAATATATTTTATTTTTCAGTCGCTTAGTATAACGTTTTTACATTACTTATCTATCCCTTTTGAATTCCACGGATTTTTACTATTTCTACTGAATAACATGCAAGGCCAGCAGTAAAGTTTATTTTTTATTTCACTTCCAGAAAGCCATAATCATTTATGTCGCTCTAATTTAGTTATAAAAATTTTGGCATCGTAAGTTAGGGATGCAAAACTATTTTCTAATAAAAAAAAAATAATAATAATTAGTCACTTGTCCACTCATCGCACTTTTTTCTACTAAAGCAAACAATTACTAAATACCGATAAAGATCACAGATTATAAATTAAAAAATTTGAGCGAACATAGAAACATTATACACAAACATAACCAAAATTTTCCAATTCCAAAACAATGATTTCCAAGCTCTGAGGTTTGCGCATAGTGATCCGTGATCCACATATTATCAAATACCAAAACTGAAAATAATGTCTAAAATTATTATATATAATTAAAGGATAATTGTAACAAAAAGTAAAAAGAATATAAATCTTTAATAGCAAATACCAAGAAGGTCCATTTTCAAAATAAACTAAATAAAGATGAATCAAAAAAACAAAAACAAATATGGAAACTAGTTAATGAGAAAAGGGGTAAGAAAAAACAAAACTTACCTATTGAATTGTACATTGATGGCCTACACATTACAAAGGAAGACGAGGTAGCTTCAGAATTTGTCAAATATTTTGCTAAGGCAAGAAATGCTCTGTCGAGTTGTACTACCAAGCCGTTATCTAACAACATATCAACAAAAAAACATTTACATTATTCTCGCATGCATTCATTTGTCTTCTATCCAGTAGAACCTCATGAAGTGATAGATGTCATAAAAAGTCTAAAAAACACGTCCTCAATGGGTGAGGACTGTATTTCAACAAAAATATTAAAAAACACATGCGAAGCTATTGTGAAACCCTTGGCATATAACATAAACACATCTGTAGAATCGGGCCAGTTTCCAGATGGCCTTAAAATAGGTAAAGTAATATATATATTAAAGTCTAATAATAATGAGACAATAGATAATTACAGGCCTATCACCATTTTAACAATTATCAGTAAAGTCATTGAAAAAATAATGTATAACAGACTCATAAAGTACTTGAATAAATATAATCTACTGTCTGATAGCCAACACGGATTTAGAACCGGTAGGCCAACGGAGAGTGCTGCATACAAGTTTGTTAACTATATATACTCCAATTTAGACAAGCAACAATTCGTAGGTGCAGTGTTCTTTGATCTATCAAAAGCCTTCGACTCCTTAGATTTGAGTCTTGTAAAAGAAAAACTGGTATACTTTGATCTAAGAGGTCATGTTCAAAACTGGCTAATGTCTTACCTCCACAGCCGGTTACTATTAACAATAATAATTCTAACTGTTGTGATATTGATCTAGGAGTTCCACAGGGGTAAGTTTTGGGGCCGTTGATATTTTTGTTATATATTAACGGCCTAGCTCTTGAAATTAGCCCTGACTGTGTTGTTCTTTTTGCAGACGACACATCAATAGCTATCACTGCCCTACTTATAAAGAACTCCAAAATAAATTAAACATTATATCTTGTCAGTTTACAAACTGGTCCAACAAAAATAAATTACTGGTAAATGCAAAGAAAACTGTATATATGCAATTTCAGAACAAAAAATCAATAGCACCAGTTACAGTTAATGGGACATTGATTCAGTGTGTTGATAGTACTGAATTCCTTGGAGTACACATCGACTCAAATATGAGATGGCAAACACACATAAATATAGTTAGCAAAAAAATTAATAGTCAATATTATGCTATTCTGCAACTTAAGTCTTCCCTCGCAAACAGACAGTTAATAAATATATACTATGCACTAATCTATTCAGCCATACAGTATAATATTTCACTATGGGGAAACTTTAGTGGTGCTGAAAGAATCCTGATTTTGAAAAAATGAGTAGTTAAATTAATATTTAATTTGGACCAGAGAATCCTGCAGGTCATATTTTAAAAACAACCATGTTTTAATTGTATCGTGTGTATATACTAAAATGTGTAAAGTGGGTAAAAATAAATTTACAGTCATTTCAGCAGAATGGAAACTTCCATGAATATTCAACTCGAAAGGGCAATGACTTGAGAACTGAGGCACACTCTACAGAACTGTATAAAAATCACCCCTTCACTCTGGAATAATTTTATATAACAAATTATTAGATACTGTAACAAATATTGGATCTGTAGAACAATTCAAAAGAAAATTAAAACTGTTTTTAATTTCAAAAACATATTCAGTCAAAGAGTACATGATAACTGTTGAACAGTAACGCTAATGGAAAATCAAATAACCAAAATTAATACATTCTATTCGCCTTACATATATGTATGTGTGTGTATATATATATATATATATATATATATATATATATATATATATATATATATATTGCTATGTATTTGCATATTGGACGATTACGAAGATTGCATGTTTGTGTTATTTGCTGAATCAGGGTTTGAATTTGTTTGTTTCCTTTAGATGGTTTTCAAAATTTATTTAAATTAGCTAAAGATCCGAAAGGTATGTGTTTTAGAATGTTAATACTTGTTTAGAGTTGTTTTAATAGTTTTTAAGTTTTTATTTGATGTCAACAGTAAGTTTGATACTGACATCTATGTTAGTAGTTATTAAGTTGTTGAAATAATTTCTGACATTTAAGTCATTATGACATTTCTTTTAAGTAGGAAATTTTTTTATAGTTGGTAAATGTTTTCCTGGAGAAAGACAAGGAGGTTTAAGTTGGGTTATGTTTGGAATGAAATTAATCAAAATTCATATGGTGTTTTGTTTTGTTTATTTTGAGTACTTTGATATTTAGTGATATAGAACAACAAACAACATATAAAAGAGAGGTTGTAAATTTGGAAAAACAAATTTAAGAAAAAAAAAAAAGTGAAAATTAGGGAGTGAAGAAGAAAAATAATAAACAAGAATTAATAATTTGAAATTGAATTAAAAAGTAAGAAATTGTGGAGATCAGCGAAGAAGAGTAAAAATAGACTGTAAATAAGAAGGAAGAGGTGTTATTGTGGATAGGAGTTGCAGAGGAGATAAGGACGAGATAAGGTGAAGAATTAATGAAAGGAAAATTGTTGGATTTGGAATGAGAAGAGTGTAGCTACGAAGAAGGAAGGTTTTTGTGTGTTTAATTTTGGACAAGGTTGTATATTAAAATTTAAATAGTGGATTAGACTTTCGAACCTGTTATAAAGCTAAATTATCTAAATATCAAGGAAAATAAATTACTTATATGAGATTAAAAATTTTACTTTAATAAAATTTCATTTTAAAACAGGAACTGAATTTGAACCTGCTCCTGAAGGAAAAGATAAGCTAGCCGGCCCATTAAATAAATTTGACGTACTTTCGGATCAAAAGGTAAGAGATTTTAATTTGATCTTTTGGTTTTAAAGTTTTTTTTTTATCTATTGGAAATAAACAAGTTAAAGTTTGACTAGTACTGCAAATTATGAAGTTCAATAAAAGTAGAACAGCACATTATATACGGATTTTCTTACCAAGTAGAAATCCCGATAAAAGTTGGATCCCCGAGATCCACCTTCAAAATTACAAATTTCGAAGTATATATTTCGTAAATAGGCTGGGAACAGATGTCTGCAGAGGGGAAAGAAATTATGATTTTAATTTTTTTTTTTTTGATAAAAGAATTAACATGAGATCCGCTGATAAAAATGCACTAGGTGAGATCCTTCAATGTATAAAATGATGAATATACATAAATATATTATAAGGTAAGATCCTACGCTGTTGCCAAATATAACGTAGCGACATAACTTAGGTCAGTACCAAAGATTCTATAATCTACAGATGAACTAAGTGATCAATGGCGAATGATGAAATTTAGATTGGCCATGTTTCAGTATTGAGGCATGGGACTTAAGCCATACTTTATGACATAACTACCGAGAGCAAATACAGCAGTTTTGCTGGACAAAAAACATTTTGCGAAAAATGTTCTCAATAAGTTGAGGTACCTCTTCACGTTTGCGAAAATATTTATATTTACAAAAAAAAAAAAATTTCACGAAAATTTATTGACTATTGGCATTTCAGGTTTCACTAAGAACTTTCAAAAATTTATTTTAAATTGTTCAGATTAAAGAGAAAACATTTACCGGCAGATTTCAAATTTCTTGAAGAAATTTTGATTTTTTTAAAAGTTCACCATTTTGAAATTTTTTAAATCAAACACCAATTTAAAATAAATTTCCAAAACGATGTACTTTAAAAAAAAATACAAATTACTTCCACATCCACGGAGTGGACTTGAGATTTGGTACACTCATATATTATTATAATGAGATCTGAAACTATATTTGAACTTATTCTGTTGAAGAGTTGGGGGTAAATAGGGGTAAAAGTTGAGATTTAGCGTTTCTATGAGTAGTCAAGGCCTCAATTTTTTCAGCCACCCCACCTACCACTCCCAGTTTATCATCAAAGGGGGTAACAAAATTGGAAACATTAAAATGTTTCCCGTCCTCCTGTTTAATAACAAAAATCCTTGATCGTGAAGCAATCAAGAACATATTTAATCCTACCCAGTAATTATTTATGCCAAGTTAAATAAACAAATTGACCATTTATGTGGTCGTCTAGTTTTACAAAGTTAGGAACCAAATTACGTTGTTTCTAGTAACCTTTTATATTTATTTACCCAAATTCTTTATGCAAAGTTTGACATTACAGTTTCCTATCTGATGTTATTTACCTGAGAAAATTAATCAATCACTGTTGATTGAAATACCTTATAAATTTAAACACACTGTTTATTAGTTGAGAAAATTAATTAATCATTTATTTCATGTATCTGCTATTTTGTTACTAAAGATTACACTGTGAATTTGTGGTTGAAGTTTGTTTTTTATTTTATTTGGTTGAAATGAAATCATTTATTTAGTTTATTACTTGTAGTACTAGAAAAGTAAAGTTGAAAGAAAAGACAAAGAAAAGACAGCAATCGTCTGGACAATAGTCATAGAAACCTTTTTATTTTATTAAAATTATTGCAGCAAATAGCCAAATATAAAGTAAAACAATCCAAATATTTAAGACAATTGTCTAAATATTTTATGTAGGAAAGTTTACGTTGCTACAGTAATGACATACATGTTTCAGAGTTGGTTATGCAAATAACAAGAAACATGTTATACAATGGTATTCCATGTCACTTTGATTGTAATTAGAGATGAAGCAAAAAAAGTCGGTTAAATGCTGGTTGGAAATTAGTAAAACTTAATGCAAAACAGGGGACAATAATCATGTCATGTTCGTGCATTATAGAATTTACGTGATAAATGGTAATTAAATACTCATGTAAAATATCATAGAATGTTGGGGAAATATTCCTTAATTGAATTACACAAACAGGAACTACCAAATTGTGTATGACTATCCAACAACTTAAAACGCGATTTGTCGATGTAATTTAAACAGATAAGACGTCCCGGTTCAGCGCTTCGACGAGAAGTAACTCCCTCTAATATGAGCAAGGTATACAGGGCCAATGGGTCCAAGTACTGACCGCTGGCCTGTATAGTTTGTAGTTCGTAGAATAATTATAGTGACGGATGGTTATTAAACAGTCATAAATAATCGGGTATATCGCCGGTAAGAAACCTCACACAATTATTTGAACTGCAAAACGTTCTTGGAAATCTTACGTGTCAAAGGCACACAGTAAGCCACCGGTCGTACATTAACTGAAATATAATTGAAGTTAATGTTGCTTGTCATTACATAAACTCTGAACATATCCAGCTTAATGATATCAACTTGTTCTTTCCTATTATTTGGGTTTTCTACTTGTTATTTAGCAAACGTAAATCTCCCTAATAAATACTTCGCAGGTGAACTTTTACCTAATCTCATTATTATTATTGAAAATAATAACTGAGCAAATTGTAATATAATTTTATCCTATTATCTCGTTAACAATCAAAGCTGATATTTCATAAAAATCTAACTTTTTTTTTTACCACAAATATGCGAATACTCATTTCCTACCCGAACCAGACTGTAAATTCAATTTTTTAAATAATAACGCAGAGTTCACAACAAATTTACCTGAGGCAATATAAACTGCTAAGTCCTTCTCCGGGACTTTATCGGCGCCCGCGTCGATGCTTGCGTAAGTTTCCATTATGCAGCGCACGGCAGTGTCAACTTGAATATTGAAATGAAATCGAAGTAAATACGTTTGTTGCCGATGTCTACGATGGCAATCTTGGTGTCAATAATATGAAGAGTATCCTCTAATATGCAAATATGATAGATTATTTCTAATTGGTGTAGAGATGTAAAAATAACTTGTGCAGCAAGTAGTTTGGAGAGAACCGCTCTAGTCAATGGACAATTAGCTCGTAATCTTCGATAATTCCTCTAACCCGTTCTTTTATATTAGAGCGGCAGGGGAGGGAATGATCCCCCTTTTACTTGCTAGTTATATGTACATTCCTATTAGCCAGAATCCCTTTTGCGCACGGTATGGTAAAAGTTTTATAATCCTTAGCACAATAATAACACCAAGAAATATTTGATGATAATTTGCCCATTATTTGTTATGTTACTTAATATATAATTATTAGTAGTTTCAATTTTCTCATAAAATAATAAAAATTATAAGGTATTGTCATGTAAGAACAAATATTGGTATAAATAATATACTTATATTTCAAAATGATTATCTTAATTTAATTAAAATGCTCTTGGAACCTTAATTATCCACCAAAGAAAATAGAAAGTATTAGAAAAAAGCTTTTGTAAGAGATAAAATCTACTTGCGTAAGTTATTAGGTTTAATTTTCATAACTTATTTTTTTATACTTGAACAAAATATACCAAAGTATCTAGCTTTTTCCAGTAAGCTTATCTTCTTGCTGTGCAAGGTTCTCAGCACTTCCAGAATTTTGAGCAGAAAACTCGAAAAAGCAATTTTATTTTGCTAAAATTCGCAAGAGACCAAATTTTGAATATCCCTACAACAGTAAAATAATTAAAACGTTTGCGCAATCACGCACGATTCTACAACACGCTAAAACTCAAATTATTATATTGATTTGAAATAACATATAACTTATTTCAAACTTCCCGTGCAATGGAGCGATGTATGTATTGCAGATCGCCCAAAGAATGATTTCTGTATATAGGTACGTATAATTCTCTGCTAAAGATGTACTAACAAAGATGAGATCGGCTACGTTGCCAAATTCAAGGATCTCATCTTGCTTAGATACGTAAAATTATATACACATATACACCTTGCTTGTCAGCGCACAATGGCGGACAAATCTGGAACGACGTGTATATAAATTGATAAATATGAGAAAAACGAGATCCAGCAAAAATTTTGAATTTGAAATTTACATTATCAGCTTTACCAAATAAACTCGATATACACGCTAAAAAAGGCGAAATCCGAAATCGGATCTCAGCTTTCAAAAGGACCTCGGCTTGGTAACAATTTATCACAAAATTATCTCAACTTTCCCCTTTTTATATCTATGTATATGTATGTGTGTATATATGTATATGTGAAGTGGTGTTGTAATTCCGGGTGCTCTCCCGCGTAGATGGTCGACTCCTCCAGGAGTCACGGTTGTCTAAACGACGTTTCGGCAGAATCTCATCTGCCATCTTCAGGTTCTCGCTGAAAGCTGCCTACTGCTGCTCCTCGTTGATCGAACTGAAGTTCAGTTCGAGAGGTGAGGTGATCGAGAGGTGAGCACACTTGCCTCTCACCCAAAAGTTCCGAGTTCGATCCCCGGTCGTGGCAGTGGAAAATACTGTGAGAGGGATTTTTCCACTATACACGGATATTGGGTGTATGTTCCTTGTCTCTAAATGTGTAGCCCCCTCCCACACAAGGCTCTTCTAGAGCCTTCCGGGATAAAGGGGGTCGTCATTACCTGTGGTGTTATGTATTCATTTATATGTTGTAAAGTGACCTGTCCAATATCGTTATAATCTTTATGAATGAAATAAATTATTATTATTATATTAAAGTACTTTCTGAGATATTAAGGAACACCCTGTATTCTATAAAATTATTTTTTGGTTTTCAGAATTTTAACTTGACCGAAGATCCTGTGGTATGTGATTCCTGTCTGAATTCTTTAAAGTTTTATTTTCAATTCATTCAGACCTGTAATGATACAGAGGAGAAAATAATCAAATATTGCAAATTTGAAGCCACCGACAGTGGAGGTCCAATAAATTTATGCAAGGTCTTGCAATATACACAGAATATGTTAAAATATGAGAGAGATATTGCCGGAGTAAATGCTAGTGATTTGGATGAAGTCTGTTGTGACACTAAAGAAAATGATGTTAAAACTGAAATGACAATTAAAAAAGAGAACGCAGAATTCGACAGAGAATATGCAAAAATTGATGTTAAAATGGATGTTGATGAAAATGTTATGAAAGTAGAAATAAATGAGGAACCATTAAATCTGCAGGATGAAGAACTGAAAATGATATATAAACAAGATGCATCAGAAACCGAGCAGAGCGACTTTGAAAGGTAGATCTTCTAAGTTATTATATTTGTAATGTGTCTTAAGATACGAGTTTATCTGTACATTCTATAAATTAAGTTTATATATTTGTTTGTCTGTTACTTAAGGTCTTTGGGACCACATAACCAACTGAAATGCTGTTTTTTTGATGTGTGGGGTATTTATCTAGGCCGGTTTTAGCACGTACACACACCATCGTGCTATTATTTCAATGGAATGAAACAGTAAACATAAAAGATATAATGTTTAGTTCACCAATTTGAATTGTGTTCAAAGACAAGGGTAAAATAAGCTAAAGCATAGTGCACTTAGTAGACCCATCAGGGCAATTGTATCCTTTAGCTGCAAAATAGTGAAGTAGGCTTTGTTAAGCAACTTACATATGTGCTCGATGTGTACTTCCCATGTTAAATTACTATCTATGTAAGTACCGAGAAATTTTGTTGAAAAATGTATGTTCTCATTTAAGGTTAAATGCTCTCCTGTATAACAGCTGATACTGAAACAGTGGTATCGTCTGCGTACAATCATGGTAATGCCATGTTGAATATAATTAGGTAGGTCGATAATGTAAATCAAGAATAATATTGGCTCTAATATTGAGCCTTGGGGAACACCTAAGGTTACATTATGGACATCCAATTGAGATCCATTATATCTTACTAGTATTCTGTTTGCCATATAGGAGTTAATAGAACTTTGCAGGCTTCCTCATACACCGATGGTTCCCAATTTTTTTGATAAAAAATTCGAAAGCTTTCTATAAATTAAAATACAGCGATGCAAAACATTTGCCCTCGTCTAACTCTTTATAAATATATTTAAAGAAATGTGTCGTTTCCATTGATTTGTTTGGTCGGAATCCGTGTTGACATTCCGTAAATATTTTTTCAATAAATGAATACAGTCGTAGATAATTGTTTCTAGTGTTTTTGAATACACGCTTAGAGAAATCTGCCGGTAGTTTCGATATTATTTTTACAAACTTTCTTGAAAATCAGGACTATTGACTTCATTTTAAGGAAATCAGGAAATTTACCATTGCACAATGACATATTTATGAGGTTCGAAAATGGTGGTATTATGTTGTCAGATATATTTTTTAATATGTGATTAGTGATGCCGTCCAAACCAGATGATTTTTTATTTTTGAAGTTGTGTATTTTACTAATTCTTTTTCGCTCAAAGAATTTAAAAAATATTGAATTTAATCTACATTCCGACAGTGTGCAGGGCAGAGACAAATAATTATATCTGGAATGTTCATTTATATAATCGGGTACAGTACTACTGGTAAAATCTTATGCAAAGCAATTTGACATTTGATTTCCATTAAAAATTAACTTATTTTGGAAGATTAGGTTTATTTCACTAGGACCCGGCTTTATCCTTCTTAATTTATTATTAATTAGATTTCATATTTCTTTGGTTTTGTTTTCTGCATTTATTATTTTTTTGTTATAACAATTAAGTTTGGTAACTTTTGAAATAACTTTTGATTTTCTTTATAATTTAAAGGTATTTTATGCAAAAGGCCCTAGACTAGCTCAAAATTAGGGTGTGGAGGAGAAATGCATTTTAGAATATAACAAATAAAAAAAAAACATGTATTACATAAAAAAAATCCGTAACTAGACAAAACAACAAGAATTAGAAACAGAAAGTCAGATACCCCCAACACACGCTGCACAATTCGTTATACTTGTTCTGGAGAATTTTAGCTGTAGGCTTATACCTTCCCCAATAGGTTTTAAGTGTCATAGAGAATTAAACAGTTCAGATATAATTATTTTCAGTTTTCGACATGCTTCTGTGTTGTCACCGTTGATCATGAAAAATATAAATATATATAATCCTAAGGAGATGGTGACTGATCAAGACTTTTCAGGAGCAACAGTAGAGAATTTAGAAAACTTGGAAATAAAATTTGCATATAGACTTCGAAACTCATCAGAAGTAACATTGTATAGTAGAGTGGAGTGAAAAATCCGACATTTTAGTTTCTGAACGCCTATATGCGGAACAGTGGTAAACTAAGTAATATTAATTCCCTGCAAAATCTGGAATCAATTGGATGACGTTTAGCGGTGCCCTCACTACTTCCAAAATTTGTCGGCGACTGCCAGAAACAAAGCCAATTCAATTAGTTCTCCGGCGACTGTCGTTACGTGAGAGTGCGTTTAAGCTGCCGATATTCGTTTGAAAATTATTATTGTTAAATTATTCTGTTTTTCTTTTCTATAAGTATTACTGTTGACATCTTCCAAGTGTCTGGGAATATACCTGTTTCTGAGCTGGTTTTTATGAGTTTTAAAAATTGGTTGCCTATTGCTTCAAATGATAATTTCAAAATGTGTATGTACATTTATGGCATCTATACTACAGGGTTTATTTTCCATATGTTTTATGATGTTTTTAAATTTTTTATTTCCAGTCATTTAAACTTTTCCACTTTACTAGTGGTCTTCTCCATGTTATTCAATATTGTATCATAATGGTTATTTGGATTTAAATTTACAGTAATTTGTTTTTCACTTTCCAGAAAGAACCTTTTAAATTTCTCAGCGATAACTTTATTTTCTAGTATTAATACATTATTAAAAATTATTCCATTATCGTTATCATTTCTTTTTTCTTTTAAAAGCAGTGTTAATGTCTTCCACATTTCATTTGAATTTCCTTTAACTTCATCAATTTTCCTCTGATAATATATTTGTTTTTTGTTGTCTAATGAATATCGCTACCAGATTCCTTTTTATTTTAAATTCATTCCAGTGTTGCTCGTTACCTCTTGTTATAGCTGTTTTATATATAACTGATGTCTTTCTTTTATTTTTTGACCTATCTCATTTGTCCACTACTTTTTGTTCCCCCCTTTATTTGTAATACTTATCTCTTTTACTGGTGCATGCTTGTTTATTGTTTGGGTTAAATTGTTTACTAATTTCTCGGCTAATGTGTTACCATCTGTACAATTCTGTATCCATTAAGTGTCCATTAAATCGAATTGAAAATGTATTTTATTAAAATCATTGTGATCTTTGATTACTTTTTCTGTGCTACTGTTACGTAGGGCATATTCATAATAGAGTTTTATTCATTTTTGAATTTTAGAAAAATATAAAATAGCATTAGTAGGTTTCATATTGATACAAATTACTGTTCCGATTTCTAAATTATTATCTTTTGCAATCATAATAAATATTAAGAATGAGGCCTGTTATTGAACCGATTTAACAATTAATAAAATAGACAATAAATACAAACTTGTACTCAATAGGTAACCAGCTAAGCTAGCATGTAGTAAATTTATAAATAAGAGTAGAATCATCGCGGGCGGGAGTCCAAAAACGGGAATCGCCGCAAGCTCGTATTGCTCTCGAAATTAGTGCTGGTTCGGTTTTTACAGTGGAAAGTCCCTAGAATACATCTCACCCTCGATATGGAATATTTTTGGTAAGACCCCTTTTTTTTGTCAAATTGTGTTGTTTTCTTGTTATTTGTTTTATCCGTTGGCTACAGTTGTGGCCTAATTGTTGTTTTGGTCAATAAACCATGTTGTTATACTTTCGTGTCTACTTTGGTAACCCAATCACCCTCTCTCACTAGCCAAGTGGCCCCAAGTTGCAACCATTTGAAAAAGGCGGTCCTGACACTATTGCCATATCATTATTATTTAATTGTACAATTATAATTGAATGGTCTGTGATTTTCGGTGTTAATAGAACCTCGAATTTAGTAATTAGTAGGTCTATAATTGTCGAACCGTCTTCTGTTATGCGAGTGAATTGATCCATTATTTGGTACAGTCCTAGATTTTGTATGGTGTTAGTTAACTTTTTATACTAGTAAGAATTCGTAGCAATATTTATGTTGAAGTCTCCTATTACAATTAATGTACCAGTTTTTGTTGTGAAATCAATTAAAATTTCTTCTACTTTGGTCACAAAGGTTAAATGGTTAGAGTTAGGCGAGTGATAAAGGATAAATATATAATATTTATGACTGTTTATAGTTATTTTTATACTGATTATCCACATATTCATATTTATAGCATTCTAGCCAACTTTTTGTCTAAAAAAATACAAACCCTAGGTATTAGAGGATCGTTAAATAAGTGGATTATGTCATTTTTATCAAATAGGCAAATTTCGGTAAAATTAGGTAATACCATTTCAGATACCTGCAACCTCAATTTAGGAGTTCCGCAAGGGAGGGTACTCTCTCCTTTACTTTTTATTTTATTCATCAATGACCTAGAATTTCATATTTCTAATGAACTAAATATCTTTCTAACAATGTTCGCTGATGATGCTACCATTTGTATCACTGCCAAATCTATTGAAATGCTTGAAACTACTTCCAACAATCTACTATCTAGCTTTTTACCTGGTGCTTATGAAATAAATTAATCATTAACACTTCTAAAACTAAATATATGATATTTCAAAACAAAACTGCAGTGCTACAAAATGTTACACTTCAGCTTAACAACACTAAAATTGAGAAAGTCGCTAGCACTAAATTTCTGGGTCTCCATATAGACGAAAACCTATCTTGGAGAACACACATTGACCACGTAATCTCTAAATTAAATTCAGCTTACTATGTAATACGTAATGTTAAGTCTATAATGGATGTTGATTATCTCCTAAACATCTACTACTAACTAGTGTACTCCCACTTAAAATATTTAATCCTGTACTGGGGTCAATCAACAGACATAAATAGGGTTTTTATTCAACAAAAAAGAATCCTAAGACTTATTTATTCATATGCACCTTTGGAATCCTGCAGACCTCTATTTAAAACAAACAACATATTAACAGTTTCTTCCATATTCATATATGAAGCTAGCTTATTCGTAAAAAATAATTTAGAAATATTCCATAGGCACAACAGTATACATAACTATGACACAAGATCTGCTGATAATATATATATTGTTAAATAAATTCGGCGCCTATGGTGGATGTCGGCGCCCGTTGGCATATCTAAGCGTGCTTGAAACATAAACAATCCAATATTTCTAATGAATAAGCTATTGACATATTTTTAAGAAGAGTGAGATCCTGAGATCATTCGATACTAAACTAGTGAACTGTTCATGTTAGGTTATTCGAATAAAACGTAATTTTGGTGTAAAACGGATTTAATGTTTTAGCCCCTTTTTCTACCCTTAACAATTCAGAAGCGGGGATCGTCCTATGTGCTTTTAGTGTGTTAGTTGTTAATTAAATAAGACATTATGCCGCGCAATAAATCAAAAAAGGCCGCGCGGTCTTCATCTACGAGTAGTACCAGTTCGTCGAGTAGTACGAGTAATACGAGTAGTTCTAGTAGTGACAATACGGCTCGTAAAAATAAAAGATTACGGCGCCAAGTTAAAACATTGAAGCGAAAATTAAATAATAAATCAAGTGTTTATCAGGGAAAAATTGATAATATAGCAGTATTTAGTGAAAGCTTCGACGAAGCTATGAACGCCAGTCAGTGGTTAAACTGTATCGACGCTACGGGTGATTTGTTTGAGTGGGATGAAAGGGCCCGTATTTATTGCATGATAAACAAACTTCGAGGTAAGGCGAAAACATAATCAAGAAAGTGTTCATCTTTCGTGGAAAAAGTGGAAGACTAAATTGCAAGAAAGTTTCCCGGAGCAGCAGTGTGTTTTCAGCAAATTAAAGGATCTAGTAAATACCGAGCGGAACGAATCCCAAAATTTGATAGACTTCTTCTACCAAAAGTTGTCCCTTGGTCAGTACTGTCAACTTCAGGACAAAATAATTGTGGACGTAATTACAAACACCATCAACGATCCGTTTCTAAAGTCAGGTATTCGAGCTGCTGGTTGCGTAAGTACAAAGCATTTGTTACAATTTTTAACTACCAATAGCGAACAGGTTCCTAAGAACACTCGCAAGGTAAGCTTATCCCATAGCTTTAAAAGTAGCCGACCAATCGAACAATCACATAATAGACATAGGAAAAGACTACAATGTTTTTTGTGCGGTCGTGAGGGTCACAAAAAGATTAATTGTTCAAACTATGTATCAGATAAAAACTGCTCATTTTGTAAACGCAGAGGGCATAACGACAACGAGTGTTGGAAAAGACAAAAATTCGGTGAAACCTCAAATCGCGAATTAAAACTTGTATCGAGTGGACAACATGACACGAAAAATGACAAATTTTACAAGAACGCAAAAATTAATGGGGAAGTTCTTTCTGCGTACGTTGATTTCGGCAGCAGCTGTAATACCATTAAATTAAATATAGTGCATAAATTAGGTCTTAAAATAGAAACTGATACTATGAACAATGTAATAGTAGGTTATGGCGGAGCCACAATAAAACCATTAGGGCAAATAAAAACAAACATTAATATTGTTATGTGCTGCCCTCTAACAAGGAAAGATGTGATTAAGTTCATGTTCAAAGTTTTCCTCAGAAGCTTAGTTACTTCCCTGACTAGTAGGGTGGCGCCGTCTATGAGCCAATTGACGAACAATCATCTATTACATGGTAGAAAACTATGGAGAATTCTAGAAAAAAGTTCTAGAAGGATTCCAAGTGTGTATATAAAGAGGTGACTCAAGCAGATGGGGGAACAGTTCAGTTGAGTGAAGTATGCAGTTTAGTGAAGTAAACAGACAAGAGAGTTTTTAGGTTAGACAAGAGTTGACAAGTTTAAGAAGAAAAGTAAAGTGCTTAGTGTTTTAAAAGTAGTGAAATTATATTAGATTAAGTTATTATTAGTTGTGTGATTTTTAAGTATTTGCTAGTGTAATTTTAGTGATTAAATAAATCAGTGGTTTGTGAAAATTCTTGTTGCAAGTTATTTGGAATCCACAAAGTGTTTACTGAAAATTGTAAGCACGTTACAATTGGTGTCAGAAGCGGAATTGCAACAGAATTTCTGAAGAATTCGACGAAGTTCCATAGTGTTCTATTTGGAAACCACTGGAGATAGTGAAGTGAGTCGAACTGGAAAGTGATATGGACATTAGACGAGACCTATTTGTGCTACTGTGAAGAAATTTCTGGAACATTCTGCTTAGAAATTAGTGTAGTTTTATTTAAGTGCTTTCAACTGAGAAGTGATATAGACTTTAAATAAAATTTGACTTGTACCTGGCAAAGACTATATAGACTTTAAATAAGACTTGTTAGTGTTGTTTGTTAGTTTTTGAATGGAAACAAGAAGCATGGCTGCTGAAAAACAAATACAAGACATGTTCGCCGCATTTAGAAAAATGATGCTAGAAGAGAAAGAAGAACAAGAAAAACGACGTCAAGAAGAAAAAGAAGAGCAAGAGAAACGACGCCAAGAAGAGAAAGAAGAA
Organism: Leptura quadrifasciata; assembly: GCA_963675555.1. Taxonomy (NCBI): domain Eukaryota; kingdom Metazoa; phylum Arthropoda; class Insecta; order Coleoptera; family Cerambycidae; genus Leptura; species Leptura quadrifasciata. Next base: position 78,371,180 of record OY776680.1, read on the forward strand.
CAAGAAAGACGTCAAGAAGAAAAAGATAGGCGACGTCAGGAAGAAAAAGAAAAACGACGTCAAGAAGAAAGGGAAGAACAAGAAAGAAAACGACAAGAAGAAAAGGAAGAATTGATAAAAATTATACAGGTGCAACAAGATGCTATCCTGTCAGCAACTAATGAGGTCAAGGAAAAAGTAGATAAAGTTGAACAAAAAGTTGGTAACGTCGAAGGAGAAATTAGTGATATTAAGGGAAAAGTTACCGACGTCGAAGGAAAAGTGACTACAGTCGAAGAAAAAGTTACTGGCGTTGAACAAAAAGTTACTGGCGTCGAAGGGAAAGTTACCGATATAGAAGGAAAATTTCAGGTAGTTAAGGGAGAGGTAGAACAACTTAAGCGACAGTTAAGAGCACAAGGAGGCCAGTTAGTATTATCATCAGGTCCTCGATTACAACCGCCTTCCTTTGATGGTCAAACTTCTTGGTCAACTTACAAGAGACAATTTGAGGCAGCGGCATGCGCAAACAATTGGAGTAATGAAGACAAAGCTATGGCATTGGTGCTAGCATTAAGGGGCCAAGCCTCAGAGTTGCTTCAGAGTATCCCAGTGACGCTGTAGCGTTCCTGCTACGAATTTTTAAAAAAATTTATAAAATTCCATTTTCTTCTCACACTGTATACGCGTATGACACAGTTTTGTAGATATAATATAACCGTTCATCCTTTAATGATTCAGAGTATTGTTCTTATACCAATTTATTTTTAATTTAAACACTTAGAACTTTGTCATTTTGTTATTATTAGTTATTGATAGTTATTTGTTATGTTATAGCTCTCAACGGTGTTCCACACATGTCTCCATGGACTCCTGCCTGAAACCCTAAAGTAGTTTTATATTTTTTATTGTATTTTATTAATATTAAGAATCAATATACATTGTTTTATAAACTAAACTAGTGATGAGCCTACATTATTTTCTTATTCTTTAATTGACTTAACAGTGTATATGATTAACTTTCTTTAACTTACCTTTAATTAAATCTCATTTTATATGAGATACATATTATTATATAATCGTATGCATTTGTTAATCATTATTGTATGCACAATGCACAATGCTTTTGTCGTTCTCACAATCAGCTGTTATTTGACATTTGCCAACTAACTTCATCACAGAGCTATAGAAATGTAGTACATGCAGTCTAACCGCAGTATCGCCATCTAGAGATAAACCGAATCACTGAACGATTTATAAATAACGTTTGTTTACTTACTTTTACAGGCTTTTCTTTTTATCGTCACATGTTAGGAAAATCAGTTTTGGTGTAATATACAATCACTATCAATTGTTAACTTTACTATTATTAATTTTTAGGTATTTCTGTTATCTCAAGATAGTTTTAGGATTTATGTTGGCAATACTAATAATGATAAAAGTTTACCTTATAACTAATTTCAAAATCTCAGATCATTTTCCTGCTCTTTATCGACAGAATCAGTACACTCTCGTGAGATACATTAGTAAAATAATTTACAACTTTGAATATCCGCAATTATCAGTGCAATCATCTATTTGAGAGGTAATTAGACTTTATTATCCATTTATTTTAATTAACTGTTAATAATCTAAATTTTTATATTTCAACTTTATTCTGTAATTAGCACATGTTAATATTTTTTTTCTCTTTATTTCCCTTGCCCTGTAGTTCTGTCGACGAATATATTAATTTTTTTAATTAATTTTTTATATTGACAAATATTTAATATTTACGAATATTTTATATCCAGGATTTATCTGGCTAATTGATTTAGTCTAGCATAGGATTAAATTTAATTTAATCAGTTCTGTTTCCCGTGCAATATTTTTTAATTGCAATACATATTTCTTCAGATTTATTGTAAGTAAAATACAAAATACGTTGTATATGGTATTTTGTGATTGTCGTCAAGTTAATGTAATTTTCACCCTGGATGACCATAATAAATATTTGATTTACACTCTACGTAGTCAATCATTATCACTTTTGGATTGGGTGACTATCTTTCAATATTTGTCTCCGAGACAAAGTATATTTCAACGTCAGAACTACACCGCAAATTATAGGGGTTCCTTGGCAGCGGGTGTGGTCCATGGTGTACATGTGGAAGACATCTTGTGGAGCTACAGTAGGACTGTTTGTAAATTTCGCTTCAAAATTTATTTGGGTGACTGATGAGTGGTGAGAGTATCTATCTATCTATCTTTTAAGCTTTCCTTATTTTATTGTGTCTAAATTCATAAGAAAATAAATTGAAAATATTTTGTTAATAAACTATATTTTTTTATTAATCTCCATCCAAATAATAAAGTTTTTTCAGGTTTTCCCGCATAAACTTGTTCTGTCTTCAAGTGGGTTAATTATTAACTAATTTTTCTTGCGGGTGGCGCCCTTAATAGTATCAATTTTATTTGTATAACCCACTTGAGAACAGAACAGACCAGTTATGCTGGTGTTGTCAAGTGTATGTCGATGCACCAAACTCTGGCCTCTATTTAATTAAAATTAAAAGAACTCACGCCAACGCCCCGCATCAGATCAGCTAGCCGTTAGCACTTGCTGGTGGGCTTTACTTTATTATTAACACTAAATTAATGGTAAATTAAAGAACAGCAGGCTATAACGCAGCAACGGGATTTTAAAGTTTTGGAGGCTGCACTAGATCTAAGATATGGCGACCAACACCTCGCCCAAGTATACCGGACTCAGCTCAAATCACGCACACAAAAGGCTGGGGAAAGTTTACAAGATTTTGAAGCAGCTGTTGAGCGACTGACATACCTGGCTTACCCGGATGCGCCCAAAGAATTCCAGGAACAATTAACAGTTGGTACTTTCATCGATGGCATAAGAGATGAGGAGATCAGGCGAGTCCTTAGATTATCCCGAGATAAGACTGGTAGTGAAGCCTTGATCCATGCCCTCGAGGTTGAAGCCGCTTACAAAGAGACTGCACGTCCGAGAGTACGAACCATGAAGGTAGAGGAAGAGGACCGTTTAGAAAAATCAAATATGGAATCTTTGATGGCTGACATGCACAAAATGATAAGCCAGTTGATGACAAAACCAGATGCTCCAAGGAAGCAGAAAAGAGAGCAGAACGATGAACAGCCAAGGAAGGTGATTCGTTGTTATAAGTGCGGCAAACCAGGGCATATTAAGCGAAACTGTCGGCAGCGGAGCCCTGAGAGAGTAAATGCCGCAATGACTGAAGAGCCGCAAGGAAAACTAAAGATAGCCAGCACCTTGGGGGCTGTGCTGGCTGGTGAACACGGTGCCCCCAGAGAGATACAGGTTTCCCAGATTAGAAGAGTCCCGAGTAGTCTGCTGTTGGATGGCTATGTAAACAAAAGGAGATGTATCTTCACTATCGACACAGGTGCCACGTCATCAATAGTGCGACCCGGATTTTTATCAGGAATAAAAGTTGATAAAAGCCAAAATGGATTGGTCGTTCGAACAGCCACAGGAGACAGGGTAAGGGTCCATGGAGAAGTTGACCTAGATCTGCAGTTTGGACGCCTGTGCTTTAGTCATAGGGTTATTGTGGCTGACATCACGGATGATTTCATTTTGGGGCTGGATGTTATGCTAAAAGGTTGACAAATTTAAAAATAATTAGTGAAAATAAAGTAGCATGCTGCGAAAGTGAGGTTATGAGCATATCGCTACCGCAAAATATTTCGCAAATAATGAAAGAAAACGAAAAGAATACACTGATTATGGAAAATCAGTACCTTAAAGAACTATTAGAGGAAACCAGGGACAAAAATAACATTCTCAAATTGAACAACGAATTATTACTAAGTAAAATAAAAGATATGCAAACAAAAGTCCAAGGTAGAAAAAGTGAAGTGATAAAAAATCCAGCACCTGAAAAAATCATTATTCCGACCCAGATAAAAAAAGTGATAAAGAATCCAGTACCTGAAACAATCAACATTCCAACCCAAATAGAAACAATTCCAGGAAAAAGGGACATAGGGTATGCAGCAGCAGCAGCAGCCAAACAAGAAATAAAACCGACGCCGAGTCTACAGGCAAAAACTCAAACAGAAAGGATGCCAAGTACGAACACTGAGCTAACTCCACCAAACATTGAATCTCCAGAAATAAACGATTCTTTCACTGAAGTAAAAGACAGTCGCAGACCCCGCAAACCAAAGAATCTAGGCACTTGCAAAATCACAGAGGAACAAAGCAAGACAGGTTTTGCTGGAGAGGAGAGAAAGGTTTGGCTGCAACTATATCGAGTTAAAAGGGCAACAACTGAACAAATGATAGAAACATACATAAAAGGCAAAAATGGGTTTGAAAATGAAAACATATGTGTCAAGGAAATGCAGACAGAGGCACACAGACTAAAGCTTTTTATGGTAACTGCACCTCTGAGAAGAAAGGATGAAATGTATGACCCTGCTTTCTGGCCAGAAGGAGTGGGTGTCCGAAGATTCGACTTTGAAAAAAATAAGAATTTCTTAAATCAACAAGGAGGTAGTTTTTTATAACAAATTTAGATGCCAAGGTAAGCAGTAAAAAAAATCATAAAAAAATGAGTAATAAGTACAGTAACAGCCAAACCCAGATTAATATCAACATATTTCACTTAAATATACAATGCATAACAAACAAAATTAACGAAATTGAAGTTTTTTTAAGTGAAAATAAAGATAAATATGATTTCCTACTTTTCAATGAGCATTGGTGTATAAAAGAAGAAATAAAATCTGTAAGTATACATAACTATAATTTAGTATCTGAATTTAGTAGGGCTATTCACAAACACGGAGGAGTTGCAATATTTGCTGCAAAGAAACATAGAGGATTTCCTCTTGAACAAGTAAGTAAATTGTCGATTGAGATACATTGTGAGATAACTGGTTTTGAAATGAAAGATGTTATACTCATAACAACATATAGATCGCCTAATGGGAATCTAGAAATATTTTTAGAGAAAATGTCTGCAATCTTAAACATCGTTACAACCCGAAATAAGGCAATATTTGTCTCCGGTGACTTTAATATATACTTTCACAAAGCAAATGACAAGAGTAAAAAATTAGTTGTAGATTTATTTAAATCATTCGGTCTCTCACCCACAAATAATATGAATACAAGAAATGCACACTGTATTGATAACATCTTTACGAATATAAATTTAAAGAATAAAGTACAAACCATTGACACTGGACTATCAGATCATGAGGGTATTTATCTGCAAAGTTCCATTAATTGTAAAAATTATTCAAAAAGAATAACTTATAGGCCGATAAACAACAATGGATTGTTAACGTTAAATAATCTTTTAGGACAAGTAGACTGGAGTTTCATAAATAACAAATCATTAGAAACAAACATCAAATTTGAATCTTTCATTGACACTATCAAGAACGCAATAGAAAATGTTTTTCCAATTAAAACGAAAATGGATCGCAATGATCAATCTCAAAAAATAAAATGGTTTAACAATGAACTACGTCTTATGAGAAACCAGCTACATTTTCTACAAGATTTCTGTAAAGCTAATCCGACCGATGCAAACAAAAATATAGTAAAGCAGCATAAATACAAATATCACTGTGAGTTATCCAAAGCCAAAAAAACAGCCCATGATAATTATATATCGAGCCATGGAAACCCTCAGCAGGCTATGTGGAAGATAATAAACTCTCATAACTCCAACACGAGGCAGCTTACTGGAAAAGTATCTCCAGATGACTTTAATAACTTCTTTGTTAACGTAGCTTCAAACATCGTAAATGAACTTCCACAAAGTAATCATCTATATACAGAGTTTCTGCCAAAGGTGACTAACAAAGATTCATTCTCCTTTAGACAAGTATCATACGGTGAAGTAGCTAACACCATAGACAATTTAAAAAATAAGCAAAGTAAGGACGCATATGACTTAAACTCAAAAATATTGAAATCAATTAAATTTTCCATCTTAATTCCTCTAACGCATCTTATAAATCAATGTATAACAGATAATGTATTCCCAGAACCATTAAAAATTGCAAAAGTTGTGCCAATTTATAAAAATAATGATATAGATGAACCCTCCAATCATAGACCCATATCTGTCATACCTTATATTGCAAAAATTTTAGAAACCATTTTAAAGACTCAAATAATCGAATATCTTGAAACAAATAACCTATTAAATCCAAATCAATTCGGATTCAGGAGTAAACATACAACGACAATGGCGATTGATAAATTAACAACAATCATTAACAAAGCATTTGAAGAGGGTAAGTTCACATGTTCTGTGTTTCTGGATCTGTCAAAGGCTTTTGACTGTGTGTCACATCAAATATTAATCAGCAAACTCGGTTACTACGGCTTCTCTACTAGCAGCAAACTCTTATTAACATCGTATCTTAGCCAAAGAACCCAATACGTTTCTTATAATGGATTGAGGTCTGATCTGCTTAGTATTGAATCTGGAGTCCCACAAGGCTCTGTATTGGGACCCACACTATTTTTAATGTACATTAACGATCTCTCAAATTCAATAGTAGACTCAGAATTAATCATGTTTGCTGATGACTGTAACATAACAGATTCTAACTCGGATATGTTTGACCTGCTAAGTCAGGTCAAACGAACACAATCAGTTGCCCATGACTGGTTTGTTTCAAACAAATTGAGTCTAAATGTGACAAAAACTGAAACGATGATTTTTGCTCTACGAGATATGCAAAATTTTAAAAATCCTGATTATGTAAAATTTTTAGGGTTGCAGCTAGACTCTAAATTAACGTGGGAACATCATACCAACTATGTCTGTAGTAAAATATCAAAAAACATATATCTACTGAGAAATTTATCTAGCAATGTATCTCAGCAAACTCTCCTCACTGCATATCATAGCCTTGTACACTCAGTGATAACATATGGCATTCTTGTCTGGGGGCATGCTGCCTCCCGAGAAAATGTTTTTAGATTACAAAGGAGGGCTGTACGTATCATAGGTGGTTTAAAATACAGGGAAGACTGCAAAGACTCCTTTAAAAAATTGAACATATTAACTTTACCATCAGTCTACATATTGCAGTGTCTTTTATACACCAAAGCCAATGAACTGTTATATCCAAAGCGAGGTCAAATACACTCGTACCCCACGAGAAATGTAAACAACTTAAACTTAAATCATTTAAGGCTTAACAAAACCAGAGATGGAACAGGTTATTACTGTATTAAATATTTTAATGCATTGCCTCAAAACATAAAAACCTTACCTGAAAAAGACTTTAAATTTAGAGTAAAAAAATACCTTCTGACTAAAGCATTTTATAAGGATTCCGAGTATTTTAGTAGTAATTTAAGTATTATATAACTCATGTATTGTACAATCATATACACTTTGTTTTATTTATATTTGTCATATACACTGTTTTTATCAATTTGTAATAATTTGTTTATACACTGCTGTTTATTGTTGACTTGTGTAAGTACATATGTATTATAACACCAATAAATTATGTCTATGTCTATGGGAGTACAAGATCAATTTGTACTTGATGTGGTAGAACGAGTTCTAAAGATTGGAAATGAAGAATTTATTTTGTCAACAGCAAATGACCGATTTCAAAAAGTGAGGCTACTGACGGCTCAGACAATCAAGATTCCTGCCCGTTCAGAACAAATAATCGAGGCCATTCTGGAAGGAAACTCTGGTGGATACCGTGTTGGCCTTGTTGAAAAAGATGATTCAATTAAGACAGAAAACGTAATCTTAGCAAGAACTCTGACCCAGACAAAAGACAAAATTCCAATTAGAGTGGCTAATTTAAATTCCCACTCGGTAACTTTTAAGGAAGGCGAGGCAATAGGATCCTACGAACCAGTCCAGTGGATAGCAAGGTGTGAGGAACAAGGGGAGAAATGTTCGCCAACCAGTGTAGACAGGGAAGTTGTGACTTTGTTGAGTACCCAGTTTGAACACCTATCCGAGGATGAACGTAGAGAGGCAATCAAGTTTTTGGAAAAAGAAAGTACGGTATTTGCCAAAAACACAGACATCCTCACGAAAACTGATATAGTACAGCATCGAATAGACACTGGTGATTCAGCCGCCATCCGCCAACAACCTAGGAGGCTGCCACTGCTAAACAGGAAGAAGCTGCTGCGATGGTTCAAAAGATGCTACAAGATGGAGTAATTGAGGAATCAACCAGTCCCTGGTCATCACCGGTAGTTTTAGTTGCCAAGAAGGACGGAACTTTGAGATTTTGTGTCGACTACCGGAAGCTGAATGATGTTACGAAGAAAGACAGCTATCCACTACCACGAATTGACGATACATTAAGTACGCTGGCAGGGTCACGATGGTTTTCAACACTAGACCTTCGAAGTGGGTATTGGCAGGTGGGACTTCACCCTGACGACAAGGAAAAGACTGCCTTCTCAACCGGTAGTGGTTTATATCAATTCACCGTGATGCCTTTTGGACTTTGCAATGCGCCAGCTACTTTTGAAAGATTGATGGAATTTGTACTCCGAGGACTAACTTGGAAGACGTGCTTAGTTTATCTTGATGACGTAATGGTTATGGGACGAAACTTCAGGGAACATTTGGAAAATCTTCAAGAAGTATTTGGGAGAATCAGAAATGCACACCTAAAGTTGAATCCAAAGAAGTGTCTACTATTCCAAAAAGAAGTGAAATTCCTTGGACATGTCGTATCTTCGGAGGGAATACAGACAGACCCGGACAAGATCTCTGCCGTGCGTGATTGGCCAAGACCTTCAAATGTACACGAATTACGAAGCTTTCTTGGCCTCTGCACTTACTATAGACGTTTTGTGGTAGGATTTGCGGATATAGCAAAGCCACTACACCAGCTAACGGAGGAGAAAGTTAAATATCAGTGGACACCGGAGTGTGAAACATCATGGAAGAAGCTGAAAGCAGCGTTATGCAGTAGTCCTGTGCTAGCATATCCCAAACCAAAGGGCCTCTATATTCTTGACACGGATGCTAGCAACTCCGCAATTGGATGTGTACTATCTCAAGTCCAAAATGGAGAGGAAAAAGTAATCGAGTATTTCAGTAAGGTACTGTCCAAACCAGAGAGGAATTATTGTGTAACAAGGAAGGAACTATTGGCCATTGTTAAGTCCATGGACCATTTTCACAAGTACCTCTATGGTCAACATTTCAAAATCAGGACCGACCATGCTGCATTAAAATGGCTACTGCAGCTGAAAACCCCAGAAGGTCAGTTGGCTCGCTGGATAGAAAGACTGCAGCAATATGACCTCACAATTGAACACCGACCTGGAAAGTCTCATAAAGATGCAGATGCTCTGTCAAGAAGACCGTGCAAAGATGACTGCAAGCACTGCTATCGGGTTGAAAAAGCACAGGGCACGGTAATAGTAAACACAGTTCAGGTAGATGTTCCAGATGATTGGACAAAGGAAGTTCTAAGACGAGAACAAATGGATGACAGCGTAATTGGTCCTATATTAAGGGCAAAAGAAAAAGGAACGCGACCGGAATGGAAGGATGTTTCGGACAAAAGTGTGGAGCTGAAGGCATTGTGGGCACAATGGGACTCCCTTAAGGTTATAGATGGGCTATTAAAGAGAGCATGGGAAAGTCCAGATGGGAAGGAAGTTACCATGCGTCTGGTGATACCCAGCTGTCGGATCCCAAAAGTACTTCAGGAAATACATGATGGAGTGTCCGGGGGACATTTTGGTATGAATAAGACATTGGCTAAAGTACGGGAACGATTTTATTGGATAAATAGCCGTCAAGATGTGGAAGCTTGGTGCCGCAAATGCAAGGCTTGTGCAGCTACCAAAGGGCCACAAACGAAGAGCAGGGGCCAAATGAAGCAATATAACGTTGGAGCTCCTTTTGAGAGGATTGCTATAGATGTAGCGGGCCCATTCCCAGTGACAGATGATGGGAATAAATACATCCTGGTCGCTATGGACTATTTTAGTAAATGGCCGGAAGCCTATGCCATTCCGAATCAGGAAGCAGTTACTGTTGCTCGAGTTTTGGTGGATAACCTTGTATGCCGATTTGGTGTACCCCTTGAGCTACATTCCGATCAAGGGAGAAACTTTGAGTCGGGGGTATTTCAGAAAATTTGTGAGTTGCTGGGCATTCACAAGACTCGGACAACCCCTCTTCATCCCCAGTCAGATGGAATGGTGGAACGACATAATAAAACCATGAAGGAACATCTTTCTAAGGTAGTTCACAAGAACCAGCGAGATTGGGATCGACATATACCATTTTTCTTAATGGCATACAGGGCTGCCATTCATGAGACGACTAAACAGACACCGGCTCGTGTAATATTTGGGCACGAGATCAGACTGCCATGTGATTTGATGTTTGGTACACCAGATAAGAAGCCACTGTCCGTGGATGACTACGCAGACGAAGTTAGTCAACAGCTGAGGAATGTCCACGAATTGGTTCGAAACCAAGTTAGCATAGCTAGTGACAGAATGAAGGCTCGCTATGACCGGAAGGGAACGTCAGCAGGATTCAAGGAGGGTGATCTGGTTTGGCTATATAACCCACAGCGAAAGAAGGGAAAATCTCCGAAGCTTCACCCACCCTGGGAAGGACCGTATTCAGTCATCACTCGGATCAATGACGTTGTTTACCGAATTCAACGTAGTAAGAAGTCCAAGATGAAGATCGTGCACTTGGATAGGTTGGCGAAGTATGAAGTATGTTGGGGAATCTAAATTGCCTGACCGGGACGTTCAGGCTTAAGGAGGGGGCAGTGTTATGTGCTGCCCTCTAACAAGGAAAGATGTGATTAAGTTCATGTTCAAAGTTTTCCTCAGAAGCTTAGTTACTTCCCTGACTAGTAGGGTGGCGCCGTCTATGAGCCAATTGACGAACAATCATCTATTACATAGTAGAAAACTATGGAGAATTCTAGAAAAAAGTTCTAGAAGGATTCCAAGTGTGTATATAAAGAGGTGACTCCAGCAGATGGGGGAACAGTTCAGTTGAGTGAAGTATGCAGTTTAGTGAAGTAAACAGACAAGAGAGTTTTTAGGTTAGACAAGAGTTGACAAGTTTAAGAAGAAAAGTAAAGTGCTTAGTGTTTTAAAAGTAGTGAAATTATATTAGATTAAGTTATTATTAGTTGTGTGATTTTTAAGTATTTGCTAGTGTAATTTTAGTGATTAAATAAATCAGTGGTTTGTGAAAATTCTTGTTGCAAGTTATTTGGAATCCACAAAGTGTTTACTGAAAATTGTAAGCACGTTACAATATCGACGAAATTTCTGTAACAGCAGATTTCTTTGTTGTTCCTGATACTCTTCAAATAACCGATCTATTAATAGGCCAACCGATTACGGAGTGCGACGGAGTTTATGTTTATAAAACATCGCAATATTTAAAGTTAACAGAACGAAATATTGTATTACCATGGGATGCCGTAGAAGAAAATAGCGTTGTTAAAATAAACACATTGGAGCGTACTGTTCTTAAACCTGGGAAAAATGTAATTGCTGTAACATCTGACTTAATAAATTGTGAGTTACGCACTTTTCACTCCGAACAAAATCGAAATGGTACTACAGTAATAATTCCTTCAGACGAAGTACAATTCTGTCACGGGACGGGTATGATGAGTATTTTAAATCTCGGTTTACAAACAATAGAAGTCGATAAAAATACATGCTTAGCACGAGGTTTTAGGAATAATAATAATAATGGTGAAAATGATAACCAATTATACTCACAAATAAATACAAATGTTAAACGACTTATTAAACAATATCCCGAGTGTTTTGGTAAAAACAATAAACTTTTAAGTAACATTGACATTGAAATGCATATTGAGCTTACTTCAGCTGTACCCATTGTACATAAACCATATCGTTTATCTTTATTTGAAAGAGAAAAGGTACGCGAAATAGTAAATGATTTATTGGTGAAGGACATAATCGAACCGACTATCTCACCATTTAGTAGTCCAGTTCTTCTGATAAAAAAGAAAACCGGCGATTTTAGAATGGTCGTAGACTACCGTAAATTAAATCAACTAACTGTGAAAGATCGGTATCCCTTGCCACTAATAGAAGACTTACTCGACCGACTTTCTGATAACATGATATTCACAACCCTTGATTTAAAGGCGGGCTACCATCAAATTCGGGTGGCAAAAGATAGTCAGTAATATACAGCGTTTGTTACCCCAGATGGTCATTTTCATTACAAAAGAATGCCATTCGGGTTGTCCAATGCACCCGCGGTTTTTCAGCGCGCTATTAACATGACGTTGGAACCACTAATACATCAATATGTTATGGTATATTTAGACGATATCCTTATTGTCTCCAAAACGGAAGAAGAAGGGTTAAGACGTTTGGAAGAAGTGCTAAAGCTACTGCAAAAGGCTGGACTGACACTTAATCTGCAAAAGTGTGAATTTCTGAAAAGCTCAATCGAATATTTGGGAACGGAAATACGAAATGGATGTTTGGCACCTTCTCCAAAGAAACTACAGGCAGTCCAAGAATTTTCTACACCAACAAATACACCAAATCAGGCAGTTTGTTGGACTTGCCTCACATTTTAGGAAATACATAAAAGGATTTGCACTTAAAATTAAACCACTGACGATGTTACTCAAAAAAAATAGCAAATGGATTTGGCAAGAAGAACAAAATCAAGCTTTTATACAACTGAAAAGCGACTTGGCAAGTGCTCCAACCCTAGCAATATTTAATCCTAAGGCGGAAACGCAACTGCATACTGATGCTAGCAAGTTAGGTATAGGCAGTGTTTTAATGCAAAAATAAGGAGATAGTGGTACCTGGAAGCCTATCGCTTTCATGAGCCGACAAACATGTGATGCCGAAACCAGATACCATAGTTACGAATTAGAGACTTTATCCGTCTACGAAGCTGTAAGGCGTTTCCGTAATTTCCTTTATGGCAGACATTTTACTATCATAACTGACTGTAATGCCATGAGGTTGACATGGACAAAAAAAGATATGTCACCGAGAGTAGGACGCTGGTGGTTAGCAATGCAAGATTTCGACTTTACTGTAGAACACCGACCAGGCACGCAAATGCGTCACGTGGACGCATTGAGTCGAAACCCCGTTACAACACTTATGATTAAAACTGGAGATTGGGTTTGTGGAGTTCAAGCCCAAGACGAAGATATACAGCTTATTAAACAACACATTTTAAACAAAGAAGCTCTAAAATGCTATAGCTTGCAAGATAATAAAGTTTGCATAGATGTTGGTGGTACTCCAAAAATTTTAATTCCAAGGAATGTTAGATGGAGAGTGGTAAAAATGTTCCATGATGATAACAGACACCCAGGTTGGCAACGAACTTTCAGTGCAATAAAAAACACTTATTGGTTTAATGACATGAAATGTTTTGTAAAGAAATTCGTTAGTAATTGTATTGCATGTATGGCGTCCAAAGGACACACTGGTAAAAGGCAAGGAAAGTTACATCCGATAGATAAAATAGCAGAACCGTTCCACACGCTACACGTGGATCACCTAGGCCCGTTTTGTGAAACAGAATCGGATAATAAACAAATTTTAACAATAATAGATGGTTTTACCAAATTTGTTTGGGTAGAAGCAGTACCTGATGCTACCAGTAAATATGCCCATCAAAAATTAGATCAGTTAATCCAGATAGAGGCAAGGCATTCGATTGTCGGGAATTTAAAGAATTCTGTGAAAATTATTCAATTAATCATGTAAAAAACGCTATAACGTCACCTCGAAGTAACGGACAAGTAGAACGCACAAACAGAACAATACTAGAGTCATTAACAGCTACCATCGAGGGCGAGCATGATAAGTGGGACAAGGAATTAGTTAAAGTCCAGCGAGGCATTAATTCCACAGTAAATGCGACTACGGGTATGGCTCCAAGTGAACTCCTTTATGGATTTACTCCAGAAATGAAAAATGAGGTCAGGTTAAAGTGCAGAAAAAGAATAAACCTTGAGAAAGCCAGGGTAGAGGCAAAGAGACGTTGTGATTTAGCAGCCAAAAGAATGAAAAAGTCTTACGACACTCGACGAGTAGACGCCAAACAATATAAAGTAGGAGATGTAGTGTTAGTAGAACGCAAATTATTGGTCAAAGGCTTAAAGAGTGGAAAGTTGGTCCCAAAATATATTGGTCCCGTACAAATAGTAGAAGTGGTGGGAAATGATCGTTATAGAGTAGCGTCATTTTCCAAAGACAAACGACGTTTCAAAGGAATAGTGGCCAGCGATCGCTTCAGATTATTTAAACCACAATTAAACTCTGTATAAAGTAGAGCCATAACGTGCCAATAGTGGTAGCAGTATAAGTTGTTTTTGGTTTAGAGTAAAAAGTTTGTAATTAAAGACGTCTTTGTATTTCTGATGTTCTAATGTTATAGGCAGCCCAGTGCACTACCACAGGTCTAGTGTACCTGCATTGTAAGCAGAGTAGCCCAGTGCGCTACCACAGGTCCAGTGCACTTGCAACGTGAGTAGCGCAGCCCAGTATGCTGCGACAGGTCCAGTGAACCTGTGAATGTTGGAAGAGTCCCTTGTGATATTCCAACTACGGTCCAGTGTACCGTGGAATAGTCTAGTGTACTATTCAAAGTGAAGTCGGTTGGCCATCCGCGGCGACCTAGTGAGTCGTGACGTTGGGAGAGTCCCTTGTGATATTCCAACTACGGTCCAGTGTACCGTGGAATAGTCTAGTGTACTATTTAACGCAGCCCAGTGTGCTGCGACAGGTCCAGTGAACCTGTGAATGTTGGGAGAGTCCTTTGTGATATTCCAACTACGGTCCAGTGTACCGTGGAATAGTCTAGTGTACTATTTAAAAGTATTAATGGTCCAGTGTACCACGTAGAAGTTCAGTGTACTTCTGTTACGGTCCAGTGTATCGTCCAACGTACTATTCGAGGGTGTAGTCACCTATGCTACCCAGCTCAGCTAGAAAAGAGGATAATGCCCTTCAACATGGTAGTCTAGTGTACTACAGAAGATGAATATTGCCACAGGCGCAAAGCTGCACCGGATATTGTGCTTCCAATAGGATACATGTGAGATGCGTGTGATGGACGACTCAAGAAAAAAGGGGGACAAACACAGAGGATGAAATCGCGAGGACGCTCCTACGTCAGGATTAGCCGACTGTTAAATAAATTCGGCGCCTATGGTGGATTTCGGCGCCCGTTGGCATATCTAAGCGTGCTTGAAACATAAACAATCCAATATTTCTAATGAATAAGCTATTGACATATTTTTAAGAAGAGTGAGATCCTGAGATCATTCGATACTAAACTAGTGAACTGTTCATGTTAGGTTATTCGAATAAAACGTAATTTTGGTGTAAAACGGATTTAATGTTTTAGCCCCTTTTTCTACCCTTAACAATATAAATAATTTCAGATTGTCCCTTTATAAGAAGAGTGCACTTTATACCTGCAGTACGATCTATAATATGCTGCCAAAATCCTTAAAAGATGCGAATAATCAAACTAAATTTAAAAGGGAATTACGGTCTTTTCTATGTTCCAATTGTTTTTATACCTTAAAAGAATTTTATGAATTCAATATGTAATTTTATCTAACTTTTTTATTTATTTTTTTATCTACCCTATTTTACTTGTCATGTTCTACTTAAGATTTTAAATACCAAATAACTTTTTGGGATTTATCCTAAATGTATTTAGCTTTAATATTGTGTAATAATTCATAAGAATAAAATATTTCTAAGATTCTATATATTTGCTGTATGCTATATAAGACTCTTTATATTTTGATATTGACGTTTCATATCCTGTAGGCTTACATGAAATAAAGTTATTATTATTATTATTATAGTCATTTATCACTATTTTATATTTATATTCCTTTTTGATATACTTGTAAAAATAAACGAAGAGTTAAAGTAGTAACAGATATACAGAGCTTTCAATAATGATCACAGGACACGTGATTTTTTAGTTCATCTTTTAGGCTTGTCATGTTTTAACCATGCCAGAACCTTCCATACTAGGAATATTCTAATTCGTATGTGCGTTTTCAATTATCTTTGCTGACGGTTTTTTTCGACGAAGTTACACGAAATCTCGACGGAATGCACGGTTTAATTGGCTCTGAAACTGAACACGCCCAGCAGAACCAATAAGGTTTGTCTACTCTGAATATTTAGTGCCATACAGTCTTCTTGTAGACATATCCTAACATTTAATTATTTATTTTAATCTGTAATATCATATCATAGACGTAGTAGTAATGTTTTGTTGGATATTGCATAATTTTTAGTTCTTTTTCGCGGGTTTTGAATTGTTTTAATTATTATTTGAGTACTAATCAGTTCTTTTCAGAACTATATAATTTACATCAGTTATCTTCTGGTGGATAATGATAAAGAGAAAAAGAAAGTTAGGTTAAGTAATGGTTTTTAAATTTTATTCTAGTCCTGTCTTGCAATGGTCTTTATGCCAGAGTAAGATGCCTTCATTTTGATGGCACATTTTTGAAGTGGAACTCGCAAGGAAGATGGATCATGGAAGTATTCATTGCAATCATGCATCGAACAATTTATGGAAAGATTTCCTGACATTAATATTCCATATGACACATTTTCAAATCGTAAATATGTACTCGTTGATCGTTTTGCAAAGAAACACTGCTTTGCAAGGGAAAATCCACTGGTAGGCCAACTGTGTTAACTGAGTGGTTATGAACGACGTTCGAGAAAGAATGAATCGAAGCCTGACAATATCCATACCAAAGTTGTCCGCTCAAACAGGTAGGTACTTTTACACTAAATTTTTTAATTACTGAATACGTTACATACCATTTAAATTTAGTTTCTTGAAAATATAAAATATTAATTTCTTCAGTGAAAATTATTATCAACAACTAATAACGGTACCTACTAAAACTCTTGGTTATATATAAAACCTGAATGCAAATAAAAAAAAATATAAAACTGGGAATCGGTTCTCTTCAGATATCTTAATGTACCTAAACAACAAATCAACGAAATTTTTTTTTATGTCTTTCAGTAGGAATAACCCATAAAGCACAGAAAAACTCCATTTGTATCCATTCAAGGTAACCGTCGTTCAAGAACTATTACCCCCTGATTTTGGAAGTCGAGTAAGATATTGTCTGTCGTTGGTTCAACAGAAATTTAAATTACAACAATGTATTGGATTTAACCTAATTTACTGATGAAGCGTGGTTCCACTTAACAGGTTATATCAATAGTCAGGACTACAGGACATGGGCTACAGAAAACCCTCACACTTACGTAGAAACAAGTTTACACCCCTTAAAAGTTGGTGTACGGGTGGCAATATCCAGAAGGCGAATTATAGGCCCTATATTTTTTCTTGAAACAATTAATGCCCAAAGGTATCAAACTCTTATTTTAGAGCCATTTCTGGCGCAGTTGCATGACGATGAACTGCAAGATGGTTAATTCCAGCAAGAAGGCGCTACCGCCCATACAGCAAGAGCTTCACTTGATTTTTTACGGGAGTTTTACGATAACCGATTAGTCAGCCAGGGACTATGGCCTGCACGGTCTCCAGATCTAACGCCCTGTGACTATTTCTTATTTGGACACATGAAGAACAATGTTTTTAAAAATAGATTACATACCATTGACGAATTACAAGAGAAGATAGAAGAAGAAATCCGCAATATTACTGTCGATCAGTTACAGAATGTATTCGAAAATATGAAACGAAGAGTCCATGTGTGTTTAGAAACTCAAGGCAGCCATTTTGAGCATTTGTTATAATTTCTTGGCATTTCGTATTAAAATGTATTCATTCATCTTATAATTTAAATCTCATGTAACAACAGTTTTTATTATGTAATTTCTTTTATTTACTGTGAATTGTTCGATTCGTATATTTATATTCATGGTTGTGGAAATAAAGATTATTTTGAATTAGGTGTAATAATTTATTTCTTCCGAACATTTTTTTATTCAGATAAAAGGCATCTCATTTAAATTAGCTTTTAATATAAAAAAACTTGTTCTTAACTTTGATGAATAAATGAATTATCATAATTTTTTTACCTTTAACTAGAACGCCAATGGATTTAGGGTATTTCTGTTTAGTGCAATATCATAGTGTATAGCTGGTTGTCTATATTTTTGCGATCACGTGTCCTGTGATCATTACTGAAAGCTCTGTATTATTTTCAGTTTCCGAGATGCCCCTACCTCATCACAGTTGATCATGAAGAATATAACGACGCATAATCCTAAAGACTCGGTAACCGATCAAGACGATTGTGATTTTAACAGACATAATAAGTGGATCCATCGACCTTCAGAAATAGTAGTATATAACTGCGACCAATGTGCATTTAAGACAAAATACAGACATTGTCTAAAACAGCACAAGTTGGTACATCAAGAACTTTCAGAAGTGGCAGTATATAAGTGTGGAAGCTGTTCCTTTATGACAAAGCATATAAGTAGTCTTAACAGTCATAATAAGTGGATCCATCAATATTCAGAAGTAACAGAATACATCTGTAGCATATGTGAGCACAAAACAAAAGATAAGAACGGCTTAAAAAAACACATGCTGGTTCATCAAGACCTTTCAGAAGTGACAGTATACACATGTGAGAAATGTCCATATGTAACAAAACGAAAAATTAATTTAAAAAAGCACATGTTGGTACATCAAGAACTTTCAGAAGCAAAAGTATATAAATGTGAAAGCTGTTCATACGTAACAAAATATAAGTACGGTCTTGACTCTCATAATCAGCGGATGCATCGATCTTCAGAAATAACAGAATACAAAATATACAACTGCGATCGATGTTCATTTAACACTAAATATAAACACTCCTTGAAGGAGCATTTGTTGAACCATCAAGAACTTAATACTCACATGCTGACAGATCGATCTTCAGAAATAACAGTGTACATCTGTAGCATATGTTCGCACAAAACAAAAGATAAAAATGACTTAAGGAAACACATGTTGATTCATCAAGAAGTTTCAGAAGTGACAGTATACACATGTGAGAAGTGTTCATATGTAACAAAACGAAAAAGAAATTTAAAAAATCACATGTTGGTCCATCAAGAGCTTTCAGAAGCAAGAGTATACAAGTGTGAAAGCTGTTCATACATAACAAAATATAAGCGGGGTCTTAGCGCTCATAATAAGCGGATCCATCGACCTTCAGAAGTAACATATAACGTATACAATTGTAGCGAATGTTCGTTTACGACAAAATATAGGAATAGCTTTATCAGTCATAATAAACATATCCATCGACCTTCGGAAACAACGGAATATAACTGTGACCAATGTACTTTTAAGACAAACTATAAAAATAGTCTGAAAAACCATGTGTCAATAATCCATGGAGAACTTAAGTAGTAGCAATATACATGAGAATTTTTTAAATTCAGTTATTTGGAGTCAGCCTATTTTCATCCCAACTAGCACAATTAGTTGCTGAAAGGTAGCGGCAAGAATTCCTGATACCGGGAAATCTACTTCGAAGTCATATAGCAGGTCCGGTAGAATGAAGCATCCATTTCAGACTGAGCTATTTTTATTAATGGTTAAATTTTTGTTCAAAAATTAAACACAAAGTTCTTGGGGAAAGACGAACATTTTATTTTTTAAATATTACATCAATTAAATGCTGACACTCTTGAAGCCTAACACGAAAGTTTTTCGTCAACCAAACATATTAATTGGGATTGCACTAATCTCTGTCCGAATATTATATTTTACTTGCCATCGATAATAAAACACTTTTGGCCTAGAGCAGCCACATAAAAAGATATCGCAAGCTGAGAGATCCATGACCGTGCCGACCAGTTGATGTTCCAAATTTCAAAATGACCTGACCGGGAAACATTTTTTGCAAAATTGTCATAGAATCCCTAGAAGTGTGGGAACTGGCTCCGTCCTGCTGAAACTGTATTCTTCGAATTTCCCCACCAACATTACCAAGCTGTTGTTCAATGTTACGCAATACCTGTTGATAACGTTCTGATGTAACAGTAACCATCAAGTCATTTTCCTTAAAGAAGAATGGCCCAAAAATTTCAATTCATAACAAAAAGGTTACTGTACGGTGTGCAGTCACCATATAGTAAACTTTCTGCTATGAAGCGGTATTTCATGCAGTTGAAGAGGATTTTCCGTTGCCCAGTAAAGAAAATTTTGTTTGTAAACATATCTGGAAAGATGAATATGAACTTCATCTGACATCGGCAAGCAATCAGCGATATTTGGATTTTCAGCAAATAGCTCTTCGAAACGTTCGCAAAACGAATTTTGTAGGAATGTAAGAATACGGCATAACTTGTAACGGTATAAATTTGCCCTAAAAATACTGTACATAGAGAGGCTCAATTTGTGGCTGATATGACGTACATAGTTTGGTTTTTGCTGAACCTAAAACAATATTGTTGGTTAGTCTAGGTGGTTTTGGATTGTATATAGATTGTTTTGTTGTGTTGTTCACATACAATGAAGTTGAAGGGTTTTACATTAGAGTTTGATTTCTAACACTTCGTGTACTACGCAGTGCCTCGATGAAGTTGCTTTCCTTAACTTTTCTTCCCTCAACAACATACTTGGCAATTAGTTTTGCTCAAGAAGAATTGTTTGAATGCATTTTTTTACTTACCTCTCTCAGATATTCCCTTCTGTCTTTCTCCATAATTGTTAAAATTTTGAGTATAATAATAGCCTTGTTATTGTATATAGGTTGTGTTGACGGGAATAGGCCAATAAATTATGGAAAACCATTTTCTGATTGTCGACGTTTCGATTTATTATTAAATCATCCTCAGGACTCTGTGAATACAATAAATAATAAATATAACTTGTAGTCAATACAGATAGATTTTTAGTGTATTGACCATAAGTTATATTTACTATTTATTGTATTCACAGAGTCCTGAGGATGATTTAATAATAAATCGAAACGTCGACAATCATCAGAATTTGGTTTTTCATAATTTATTGGCCTATTCCCGTCAACACAATCTATATATTGTTAATATTTCCAATAAATAAATAAATAATGAATGCTGGTTGTCTCTGCATTTTGTTGACATGTAGAAAGTGTCAAATTAAACCAGACAGAGAACCAGATGCAGAAAGTCTACCAAGGTTGGCCAACTGCCTATTTTAGCTAGGAAATTTGAAAATTAACTAACAAATAAACTTGTATAATTAATTCATTTTATTTATGCCCTTTAATTTTATGTAATAAGTAAAAAAACAGACACTATTATAATGTTATTACATAGAAACAATTGATATTGTGAGGGAAGTAAATTAGAAGTAAATTCACGGGGTGCGACATCTATTGACGAGTTGCAGAGACACTTGATTGATTCGTATAGATTTTTATACAGCTTGAGTTTTGTAGATGCTAAGGCGGTTTTTTTGGCACAATCATCTTTCTTTTCTACTGGTGTTCGAGGCAGCTTCTCCACAAAATTTATGAAATTTTAATTCATCTGTTAAGTGATTAATTTGTGTGGAGAAATTAATTATAATTTCATTGTGGAGGATTGAGAAGAATCTGTACTGATAAGTATTTCTATAATTACATACTTTTTAAGGGATTATTTGTCTCAATACACCCAATCACATGGTAGTCACAGTTGATTTCACATTATCAAAATACTATTTAGTATAGTGAAGAAAGTCTTTGGAAAAATATGTGAACGTTAATAATATGTTGTTCTCTATTTGTGTTGTAATGAGATAGTAATTTAGATTTTTTTTCTGTATTATATTATAGGGTTCTTCCAGAGAGTTATTTTCTCTTGGAGTCTGTATTTGGGAATAATTTTAACCCTGCTTAGTGGAAGCTGGGACAAAGGAATCCGTTGTGTTTCGCTGTGGTCTACTTAGTCCACCACGCTGACTTTTGTTACCATTTTAATCACCATTTAAGGGAACCAGGAATCTCAAGTTTGAACAGAATAGTTTTTTTAATTAATTTTCTTATTTAACTTTTACCTTTGAATTATAGGGTTTTACAAAGATATTCTGGGATTAAATTAGAATATAACATAATTTCCTTAAAAAATTAATTAACTTCATCCTAGAATCTAAACTAAACTATTACTTAGAAAACCACCACCTATGTACACAATAATTAAAAGAAAAGTCGCTTCTAAAGTAATGAAAATTAAAATTTAATTCTAACGAATACCAGAATTGCATCACATTCCTAGATGTATTTTTGAGGATATCTAAGATATTAAGATCTAATATATCAAATAATCAAATATATATATATATATATATATATATATATATATATATATATATATCCGCGTCGAATATAGTCGATTGTTTTAGAATGTTCCGGCCTAACATTTGCGACATTTCTGGCGCCGTTCTTAAATTTTCTATGATTCCGGTGGCGTTTGCCCGTTTGTTTTGGAGCAAATGTTTTCATATACCTCGTAGTATAGAAAGTAGAAATCGTGAAACATCTTATCTTGCTATTCCCAAGACAAATTTATTAAAAGTTTCAGCTATACATTTTATGTATAGAAATTACAACTCGCTGCAAAATGAGCTATATAATTGTAGTCTTGCCTCAATTAAACACTTTTTATCTGTATATGGTCAGCTTAGTATTAGATACTATTATTTATTATTATTTGTATAATAATTGTATTTTTTTCTGTTTTTCACTTTATACATTATACATTTATATTCATATATACCGATGATGTACTGCAAATATTTGTATTCTTAGTGCATTATTAAAGTAATTTCCCTACCCTGTAAAAGTCTGAAATGGCATATAGGAATAGTGTACAATTATACAAAAAAATATATTTGTTTCTGTGGTTTCTTGTGAAGCAGATTATAAGTGTATTTTGCAGGCATTATTATATTATGATATTGAAAATGGAAGCGTGGCTTACAAATTTTAACTTTATGAAAAAACCAAGACGAACCTGAAACTCTTTTATTATACAAGAGGGAAACATTAATATTTGTGCTCCACAGATTTATTTTAATATGAACCTACAACTTATGCTTAACAGACAATATAATTTTTCCTTCTATTATTTTATTATTTCATTTATATATTAGTATTTTTCCAGTGTATTCTCTATTTGACGCCATATCTAACGCGGATGGTTCGAAGGATAACTAAAATTAACAATCCTTGGTACAATGTGATAAAATTTCAGATCAATCACAGTTGTGGAAGATCATTGTGTAAAATAAAAAAATAATTATTTTTCCCAGTGTATTCCCTTTTTGACGCTATATCTAACGTGGATGGTTCGAAAGACCCCTGATTAATGTACAATGTGACAAAATTTCATGTCAATCAGAGTTGCAGATAACCATTTTACAGATAGGTGCAAAATAAGAAATTAATATTCTTTCTTCTTCTTTCTATTTGGACAAACTTTGATGATTATTTAGCAACTTTGATCATTATTTATCAAATTTTGCAATAATCTAGAACTTTCATGAGTATCTAGCAATTTTCTTAATTGTTTGGAAAACTTTCATGAATATATAGCAATTTCATAATTGCCTAACGTTCTAGCTACTTACCTTCATAATTATATTAAATATATTTAATGAAACCATTAGATTTGATCTTACTTTTGGCTCATACTAATTAATATGCTCAAGCCTTTAGTTTTTTTTATTAATTAATATCTGATGGTTATCAAAATAACCAAGAATCCACAATAATATACTAGAAGTTATTGTACAATTTTTCAGTTAGAGCTTATCCTTTGGAATCAGATATTGCCTAGCGATAGACTAAATTGTCGAAAACGTTCAGATTTGCTGCTGTGAGACAGTTGGAATCTACACTGCGGTATCAGAATGTGTCCAGCTTCACACACATCACACATCCAATTTGCAATCACGGGAAATTGGTATTATATCTTCCATTTTTTTTTGTATTAAAATTTTTTTTGTTCGATTTAAAACTTCTCATACATTTATATATTTTTTTAAGATTTACTTTTAAATTTCACGTTTACGCTTCCTAAATTTCTGGTGTATACTTTAATTATTTTAAATACATTTTATGATTCATTTTAACAATTGTTTCTTTTCCTTACCAACAAATTTCAGCCTCGTCTATAAGAGACTGGTTTTAAGGGAAAAAAGAGACAAATCTACTGATCCTTTACTATAGATGGTGCCCACTTAACATCAAATATTTCATTTTCTTTTCCTCAAGCAAAACAAAATTGTCTTATATAGCACATACAGAAAAGGGCAAGTTTCACTTGTAAGTTCCCTGAACCTATGACCATTTTCTCAGGCTTAAACTAGCTAGTCATTTGTTGCTTTGTTTATTTGCCATTCTAACAAAAGGGAAAGAAACAAGTAACAAAGTAATTAAAAAAATTCTAATGCCGTCCCTGTATTGGCTGGTAAAAGTCGTATACTTACAGCGTACATATGTACGCTAATACGTATGTTCCCATGAGAGAATAATAAGTTGCTGAGCAGAGCAAAAACTTTAAGATTTATTTTTAGTTTCAAGAGATTTTTTTTGTAGTAATTTTGTAATTCTGTGATAATATTAGCAATAATAATAAACAACACAAATTACTCGGGGACCGCCAGGAACGTTACTCAAATCATGGTGCTATTTGTCTGTAATTTTAAAGAAGAAAGAAAGAAAGATCTTTATTTAGGCACGTAACCTATTACAAATAGATAAATAGTTACAAAACTTTACACAATTTACATCGAATCTATTATACAACAGTAAACAAAACACAAATATAAGTTAAATAAATACTTTAAAATAAATTGCACAAATATAACTATTAATACAACTGGTTTACCTATTTAAAAATGTTGAGACAACAACTATTAAAGGGAATGACAGAGGAGAAAAAAACCTTTACACTAATTTTATATGACTGATTAAACTGCTCTTAAAATTTGCTAAATTTGCTGCATCCTTTATTTTTTGAGGCAATGAATTATATTCATTTAGCCCTTTAAAAAACATAGAATTCATAGCCTTTTTTGAGTTAGTCCGTTCAATATGTATATTATTTCGATACCTTGTATTATACTCGTGAATTTCATGGTTAAAAGTGACAAATGATTTCAAATAAGAAGGCAATAGGCCCTTTAATATTTTATATATAAATATCATGGTGAAGTAGTACAACCTATGATATACTGATTGCCAGTTTAATACCTCAAGCATCAAGTTTATCGGAGTATACCTGTTACACCGTAGTATTATTCTCATACCCCGGTTCTGAAGCTTTTGTAGTGCTGATTGGCTGTTTTTGTCTAATAAATATAATAACGATGAACAGTAGTTAAAATGAGGTTGAATGATTGTGTTATACACTAATAATCTACTTGCCATTGATAAATTAACAGATACCCTATAAAAGAAAAATAGTTTCTTTCTTATCTTTTTTTGAATATACTGGAAGTGACTCTTAAATGACAGAGTATTGTCCAAAATAAATCCCAGGTATTTAAACCCTGACACAATTTCGATCGAACTATTATTTATTTGTAAGTTGATATTATTAATATCAATATTTGCATGTTTGTATGATGTTGTTATTATCATCGCCTTGGTTTTGTTTGTATTAAGGACTAATTTGTTAGCATTAAAGTATTTTTGAATATTTATTAGTTCAACATTCATTCTCTGAATGGCTAATTCTATATTTTCATCTGATATGACAACGAGGGTATCATCAGCAAATAAATTTAAAAATGTACAATTTGTTGACAAATTAATATCATTAATATAGATATTGAAGAGTAACGGTCCTAAAACACTGCCTTGGGGCACACCGTACTCTGTTTTCAAATTATTTGAAAAAGTATTATTAATTTTACACCTTTGAGTTCTTTCATTTAAATAATTTCTTAACCACGTAAGCACATTGCCAGTTATTCCGTATTTCGATAATTTGTTTAAAAGAATTGATCTATCAATAGTTTCAAAAGCTCTTCTTAAGTCAACAAAAACTGCAACAATATACTTGCCATTATCAAGATCTTTTAGCCAGTTAGTAACAGTTAGCTGCAAACTAGCTTCGCAGGAATGGTTGGCTCTGAAACCAGACTGATATTGCATAAGGATATTGTTATCATTGAAATACTTCACTAATTGGTTATAAGCAGCCACTTCAATTATTTTTTCAATTGGTGGCAAAGTGTTTATGGGTCGAAATTCACTGGCCAAATTTGTATTAGCTACCTTTGGTATTGGGGTTATAGTGCTCAGTTTTAACTCATTTGGAAATTGTCCCGGGACTAGTGATGTATTTACAATATGTAGTAATATATGTCCTACTGATCTTATAATGCTTTTAAGAAATTTTGTATTTAATAATACGTTGGTGTCTGAACTATTTTTTAGATCTTTAACTATATTACTAACCGCCTGTATCGTAATTGGCTGAAATTCATTTAAATTTGAGTTAATTTGAATGTTATACATATTCATATCTACATTTCCTACATCACTAACACTGTTGACAATTTCATTTATGCTACTAATAAAATAGTTATTAAAATGGTTTGCCAGTTCAGTTGGCTCAGAAACTAAAACTTTTGAGTTATTAATATCAAATGATATTGTTTTAATATTAAAACTGTGCTCTTCCCCTTTTATTAATTGTTTTAAAGTTTTCCACATTAATCTGGGATTTCCCCTGTTAGTATCAATTTTATCTTCGTAATAATTTTTCTTTTTAAATTTTAACATATTATTAAACTCATTTCTATATTTTTTGTAATCTGCCCAGAATATGTTGTTTTCATTTCTGACGTTATTGCTCTTTTTAAATTGTCTATAGGCTTGATCTCTTTCTCTAATTTTATTTTTTAGTTCAAAATCAAACCAAGGGAGATTCCGTTTACTATTTCCACTAATTATTAGTGGTGAAATTCTGTCAACAATATTCATCACCCTCACCGCGAACTCATCAAGTATTTTATTAATATCTGTATAACACAGAAGGGACCACTCTGTAGCTATAAGTTCCATGTTGATTTCACGTATTTTTTTAACATCTAAACGTCTGTGATGTGTACTAATGGACTGTATATTAAGATTCCTATTATTTTCACACACCAGATTCGCATATAAAGCTGCATGATCAGTTACTTTTATTGTATTTAATATACCCACGTTTAACTTACTTTGGTTAGTCACTATATAATCAATAAGGGTGGAACTATTATTTGTAACACGTGTTGGGGTATTAATCATTTGCTCTAAGCCTAACATTTCAAAGGTGTTTCTAATTTTATTAGTATAAAAATTGTCGTTATTCATATAGTTTATGTTAAAATCACCAAACATTATAAATCTATTGTTATTTGATATAGAATCTTCACAAATACGTTCAATCGCTTCAATAAAGATGCTATCACTTGAACTTGGCGAATGATAAATCACTCCTACTTTCCAAATACAATTGTTAACATTTATTTCTAAACATAGGTACCAATAATTATTTTCAAATGTTTCATTATTAATGATCGAATACTTAACATTTTGTCTTACATATGCAACAACGCCACCAGTGTGCCTGCTATTGGAGTCACATCTTATTGTATTATAATTATGGATATTGATTTCAAAAGTTTCAATATCTTTAGTTATTCTAGTTTCACTTAGCAATATTAGTACCGGGTTGAAGCAAGAAACGCTAAATTCCAGTTCATCCTTATGATTGTATAGGCTCCGTATGTTTAAGTAAATTATATCTAAGGGGTGTCTGTTCCTAAAAAATCTGAATCCCTTCTATTGGACTCATTTCTTTCATTGGTTTCTTTACTACTATATGTCGTTTGCCTGGTTTTAAAGTTGAACCTAGTTACCCATGCCCCTTTGGGCCAAAAATCTGGTTGATACATTATGTCCTTCAGATCATAATCTGCACCAATTTTAAAACATCTACTACTTTTTCTTTGTACTTTGATTTCTTCTACTATAAACTTTTGAGAAGCTGGCATTTCTGATAGTGCATTTCTAAACTTTAGCTTTGTGCCTTTAGCTCATAAAGTTAGAATAAACTGGAGGGGTGTATGTCCTCGTTTTCGAGGGTGCTGAATCATTTTCCGGGGTCAAACCAATTTTCCACCTTGGCAACCCCCTCAAATTGGCCAAAACCACCCCCAAAGTCCCCTTTTCCCATTTATTTTCCCCAGTTTTTCGAATATTAATTGTTCTCTCGAGTAGAACGGAACGTCCCTCGAGAGATTGGACCTCAGCCGCCCCTACCCAAGGTTTGTAAAGTAAGATAGGTAGCATGGTAACTTGAACGGAATGGAGGGGTTACAATGAAGGCGGCCATCTTGCACGTCATCGTGCCTGCTGAAACTTAATTGTATGTATGCATTTTTTGAGACGTTGCGCTTATTTGTTGAGTTATTTCGAAATATTTGTTGTTTTTGTGTTTATAATCGTGCAGTTATAGTTATTTAGTGTATAATCTAATTGACAATTACTGTTAAAGAGAAAAGACTCATATATAGAAGTTTGTAACCTGTGTATTTACAGAAATAATTTTAAGGTAAACAGTTTTTATTATCTTCCGTTCATAATAATAACAAATAACAATGTTATATACAATTATTAGATGACTGGAAGACAGGTTTGTAGTGTAGCTGTTTACAAAAACAGCTCAAAAAAGGCAAAAGAGAGTGGTGAGATGTTGATGTTTTTTTCCTTCCCTAAAAAAATTACTTAATACAGGAAATAAAATTTATTTTCATATGATACAAAGAAATATTAGAAAAACCAATGAGTGATTTTTTCTTATTAATTGCTGTGTCTAATATGACACGATAAAATTTAATGGCCCTCTTGTTAAATTTTATTAATAAATTATTGTGTGCACATCTAATTCTAATAAAAAATTTGCATTAAAATTTTTTAATACTACATAATTGTAAAGGTTGGCCTGGGGAAAAATTTCTACTCAGTACGTCATAAAATAAGAAACTTTTCTAAGTAACTCTTTTCGTTAGGGCGAAAATTAGTATCATGTATGTTTCTTCATCTATCTTATAACTTATTAAATTCGCTAAGAATTATATAAAGCAATGAAATCAAGACTGAAGTCTCGGGCAAGAAATTGCACACAAGATTAAAAGAACCTACTTCAGTCCCTTGTTATAAAATGTAGTTCTTTAACTGCATATATTAATTTGATATATAGTGTGCCACTCAGTATATCTATATGTAATTGGTCCACCATGTATATCCCTCTGTAGATACGATAGTCTGACAGACTGCTGAGACAGCAAAATTGTAGGTGTGGAGAGACGACGATGAGGCGCGATGAAGTAAAGTAACGTTGTTGTTCTTAAAATTTGAAAGCAATGAAGAAACTCAAAAAATTTATTTGATATGTCAATTGTGCTTGTTTTGCTTTATATTTAAATTAATGTAACGAGTGTGTCAGTGAGTGGAACTACATCAGGATATGGGTGAGATCCATCTAATTGTATTTTCGTTTATCTTGATTGAAAGGTTTCGTTTCGTGATACCCGAGTGTCGAAATGCTCTATTCTCTTTGGAAATTCATAGTAATTGATTTGTTGTTCTTGTATGTAATCTCCTTCTAAATGTATAATGTGTTGGCGCTTAAAGAGATGGTAAATGTTTTTTTTTGTGTTTATATATTTTCGCCGAAATTTAACTTTTCTTATTAAATTTTATTTATACTTTTTACAAGTGTTTTACTCTAGAGCATCATACCCCAGAAACCCTCTTTCAGAATTAGGGCTACGGACTAACGTCCCCGAAGCACGCATACCTTAAATGGTTAATTTAATTTCCTTGTAATATTACAGGGTGGTGGCAGCAACAAACGTTACCTTATTTTTTTTTTTATTTAGTTTTTCCATTATTTTGTATTTTTATAATTATAATTTTTCTTCGCCCACTCAGTTAATGGAGGGGGTGAGCACCACAATAGTAATGTCAATTTTAAATTCCAAGGAAAACGTTATCGATGTTAATAATCATTAATCAAAAAAGCCGATTTATTAATTTGTGCTTGTACATTAAAAAATACAAAATGCGGAATTCAAATTCATAACTAATTATACTTCTATACTAATGGTTTGAATGCAGAAATTCGAATGAGCAAGCAGAGTGACGCGTTCCCGCAGTTTAAATAGTGATCTCTGATTGGTCGAAAGTTACCATGCTACCTATCTTACTTTACAAACCTTGACCCCTACCCCAGGCTTCCAACCCTTGTGTGTAAAGGCTATAGGTATTGTGTGAATATTTAAATAAAACAGAACATATCTATGTAAATTTATATTTATTGTCCATTAAAATACAATTGTATTGTTCTTATGCCTAATGCTTTGCGACTTATTTATTTTAAAATGTTACAGCCTATAACGTTTACGTATTTATTTGCTACTGTTTTTATTAACGGAATCCTATGGCTGTCCAAAGGTGGCTGGTCAAAAGAAGAATTTGACGATTGTGCTTTTTTCTCATATGTGTATTTAATGTTCTTTGGTGATTGTATATTTTTCCACAAATACAGCACTTTATACCCATTTGTATGCACTAATTCTTGTTGTCTATTCTCAAATGATAGATACAACAATGTTACAAGTTGTTATTTATACAGTGAACTTTCCGATGTTAGGTTTACGACTTGAATGACAGGACGTTAGCACAAGCGTCTAAAACCTTAGCTGCAACTGCGATCCCAGATGCGCGCGCTATTTGAAAATAATGCAGTGGTGCAGTCTAGTGCACAGATCAGATAATTATATACTGACGGTCTAGTAAGTGGTAACAGTTGAATCTTTGTGTTAAAATTGGTTTAAGTGATATTTCTCTTCGGTGTGTAAATTCAAATTTTATTAAACCATTAAAATTATATAATTAAAACTTAATCATGGAAGTAGAATTAAAAGACGATATTATTTGTGTGGAGTGTAAAAGAAAATTCAGCAATTCATCAAATCTCAAGAAACACGTAAGGAAATTCCATTCCCATAATTTGGAATATCTAGCATCTTTGCAAAAAACAAATAATTCAAGTTATCAGTTTTCTTGCAGCCAATGTTTTAAAAATTTTAATCATTCACGTAATTTAAAGTTTCACATGAAAACACATGGAGAACATTCAGACATATCCTTACAAGATAAAATAGTTCCCAACCAGAAGTGTGCTATGTGTAAATACAGCTCCAATAAAACAAATATTTTAAATCACTACAGAAACTTTCATGACATTGTAATTCTCGAAAAGAAAATTATTTTCTCGACAAATGAAGAATTCCATAGTTGGAAAAATAATTTTGAAAATGATACCAACTCTAAATTTGTTAAAAATTGTTCAAGATCAAATAAAACTTTAAGTTGCACTCGGTGGATTTGCCATCGCTCCGGCAGGTATGTTCCTCAAGGTAAGGGTTTGCGCCATTTGAAGATACAAGGAAGCAACAAGATCAACGGACTTTGCCCCGCCAGTATTAAGTTAAAAAAAAATGGTGATGGTAAATGTGAAGTTTACGTCACCGATCAGTCCAAACAGCTATTGTTCATCATATTGTACATATCTGTAAATATATATTCGTTATTAAGTGTAATGCTTTTCTACCATAACACACATTGATCCATGGTCCTTCGAACACATTAAAAATGAGAAAATTGTCTATACAGAGTTTTCATTTCAAAAAAGGGTTATGCAAATTATTAGCCCAAACATTTGTCTGAATACCTCTGACTGTTCGTTCCCTCTAGATATAATGGTTTCTAATGAAAAAGTTACATTATATTTGTTGAAATAAATCTGATCTCATCCAAAATTAAATCCAGTTTTTTATTAAATGCCCATTTTATTATTAATCCTTTTCTTTCTGATTAAAATTGTTGTCTTTTACATAACTTTAACTACTTTTAATTAAGATGTTAATTTAAGTGTTAAAAAAATTATACAATATATCCCTACATTGACTTTCCAAGAAGGAAATTCTTTTTCTTGTAAATTTTGCAAGAAATGCAAAAGAAATGAAAAATTTTTGCTTGATTTAAAGTGAAATAATCTGTAATTAGAACTTCAATATTAACAGAGTGTATACTTATAAAATCTCTATTTTTTTATTTCATTATTTTTCTCGTTATATTACAGCATTTTCATAAACTTTTAACACATATAAAGAAAAAGAAAATAGTACACATGGGCTGAATCCTCTTCGCCTCGTGTACTATTTTCTTTTTCTATATAGTTGTATTCACCATTCCATCTTAATAGTGTGTTGTTAAAAATGGAAATATAGCAAATAATATAAATAATGTATTAAATCAAGAACATTTCAATATTTTAAATATTCTTGATTTAATTTTCTTTCCCTTTATTTCCCGATTTTAAGAACATACTGTATTAATATTGAAGATTATATTACAGATTTATCCATTTTAAATGAAGCGAGACGGTTTATTATTCCTTTGGCATTATTTTTGTAAAGTAAAAAATTGTTCCCAATCCGGGGACATTCTATAATTTGTAGTAATGTCAGTTCCTATCTCTAATCCAGTATTAGTGCTGCACCACTGCATTATTTTCAAATAGCGCGCGCATCTGGGATCGCAGTTGCAGCCAAGGTTTTAGACGCTTGTGACGTTAGCAACCTGAGATGACATGTACGAGAACATGCGCAGTTACATGCCGCATTCGAGGCAAATTATCCGCTCCTGGTGAAGCTACATTTGCTCCCGGTTTAAACCGTGACTGTTGACTTACATGACTGCTTCTCCTGTCTATTGTAACTCTATGCTTCAGCACAAATAGCCCCGTTTCAAACTGGGCGACTAGGCCTTAGTAGTGCGGCTGAGCGTAAAGATAGGCGACTAAGTCGCGCGGTTTTAATCTAAAGACACAAGCCGTATGCCAGGCGAGTCGTCGCGCTACCTGCGGCTGCACGTCCGATCGCGCTACTAAGCCGCCTAATGTGTAAAGATATGATCAGTGAAAGGTATAGGGACATCACGTACAAATGGCGTGCACGACTCAGACGCACTACTATAAGTCGCTTAGTATGAAACGAAAAGGAGCATACCAAGCACAAGTAATAAAGTGAAGGAACCTAAAACCAAATTGGTAGTATCAGTGACGTCATCATTTGACAGCCTGAAAACGGTTAAGTGGATTGTTGAAGAATTTGACATAAGAGCAAGTCTTAGTTTGTGATCAATTCTAAAATTAGTGGTGCATAATTTTAATAACAAATTTGTGTGGAGACATTTATTAAGGTTTTTTTAAAAGCCTAGTGTGAAAGAAATTTCGATACATATCGTATCAGTGCTATTATTGGAAAAGAAAAATTTATTGTCAGGTATGTTAACATCCCTGTTAAATCTTAAATTGTAAATATAAGCATTAATAACGCTAATAATTTAGTTTTTCGGTTTTTTCTGTTAAGTAGGTATATTGTATGACTCATTTGCTTAAATATTCATTTAATGTATGTATTCATAGATTTGGTATAAGCCAATATTGACATAGGATATAATAGGTTAGGTAGCAGTAATTTCTATTTACTAATATTAATGGTTTTATAAAAGATTAATATCCATTGCTGTGAAATTTATATTTTCTGACAATATTATTAATTCCCTGCCAAAAATGGCATATAGAAATATCTCCAAAGTAATTTAAAATATATACTTTATGGAGAGAATCTATGTAGATGATGAAACAGTTTTACATATGAGTTTCTATGCCATTCTATTGCACAACGACTTCCCGTCATACTGAGGAAGAATATCTCTTGGGATTTTTATGGTTATTAATATGACTGTATGTGAAATCGACTAATTTCGTTCAAAAAATGTTATCGGTCTCATAGAACCTTATAGCTTTATTTTTATCTGTTTCTATGAGCATTTTTGGTAGGGTTGTAGGTACTTCAAGCTCAAAAGTTTCTAATGAGTTTGAATTTGTTACCATTTTAGAAACAGAATGTCAACGACGGCTGTTGTTGTGTGCACTAATCGATGGAATCGAAAAAGAACAGTTAGATTTTTGGGATTTCCATCTGCTCAAACCAGACGACAAGTAGAGCTTGCAAGAATAGAAATACGTACTCAGCCCAGCAGCATTCTGTAAAGATGATTTTCTCCAATCGAAAATAAAAAATGCAAGAATATGTTCCAAACATTTTGTCATGGGTACCTATACGATAGTTTTTACATCATTTATAAGATATTGCAATGTTGACAGTGAATTTGCCTATTTAGTCAAAATAGGATGCATAAATGTTCTTAAGGTTTCACTTAAAGTGTAGATTGTTCTTAAGGTGATATGTAACGTTTTTTTTTAGTATGCTTTACACATTATTTTAACATGTATTCTATTATATTGATTTGTGTAAAAAAGTATTGTTAATAACACAAATAAAACTGATTGAATATGTAGTTATATGGTTATTAATTACATCCTCTTCCAGTAACGTGCGAATAGACATAGTTTTGAGTTGATAAATGAAGGTGGGTTTTAAGATCAAATCAGATGTTAAACTGAGTGTACTAAACAATGCAAAATACATGGAAGAATGAAAAATAAAACCCTAACTTTTTGAAAAACTTCGTTGGATTTTCAATGTATCTGAACATTTTTAAATTCAGGAAGAAAAAACGATGAATATATTAAATGTTGATAGAGCAGCATAAAGCAAAATACTTTACTTTGTAGCAATACATTGTGGTTTTGTTGTTTTTATTAACATATTCTACATGTAAACTTAGGAAACATACATCTGTATATACATTATATAAAGCCATTAACTTTTTAAATATCATAACTGCATAATTTACAAATGTATAGATTACATAAAAATCTTTGTGAAATGCCAAAGCGCACTGCATACTCTAAGCATCTGGCCTTGTTTTTTAATACTACAGCCATATCAATGTCCTTGTTACTGAGTTTTATTCAATAAGCCAATGCATCCGTCACAGACGTATCCTCATACAACAATCCAAGGCTTAAGCATTGCTTCTGACACTCTCTGAGAATGCCGAACCTAAAACAAAAATTATATTCATCCTTAACCCATTTTAATAATATTCTAATGCTTGAAAAACAGTAATTTGTGATTAAACATTGCAGACAAAAGTAATATACTTTGATAATAAACGTTAAATTTCATACAGATCTACACTTACTTTACCAACAATGAGATATCGTTTGCTAATTTTTTTTGCCCCCAGAGATTCTATCCATTTACAGGCAAGCTGGGCAAAGGCATCTAAACTTTCACATGCTCTAATTTCATCATTGGTCATAGGGCTCGTTCGAAATAATAAATAATCCATCACCACACTTTTATAAATCTGGGATATCATCTAAAGATGCTGTCAAATCTGCCACTTTTAAACTATATGGATCAACGCCATTAATATACTCTAACTTAAAAATATAATTTGGTGACTCCTGAAATGAAGTGTATAGATCAAATTTCAATGAATTTAACAATCCTAATTGCTAAAATTAACTCACCATTTCGAAAATAAAAATCTGTTGACAGTACGGAAAAAAACACGTCGGTTAAAAAACACAAAATTAAAGTCAGTTCAACAAATCACCAAACGTATTAGTAAAAGGAAACACTAACTGTTAATTTTACACAAAAAAAGCTTTCAAAAAAGCTCTGAAATTCTTTAAAATTTGGGGTAACTAAATGACTGTAAATGTCGCAAAAACTTATCTATCCACTGAACTGAAGTTGCAGCTCGGTTGTGACGTCAGCTGATACTACCTAATTGATCGTAATACATTGTAGCGCGGCGGAACTGCTGGAAGAAGAAGAAGAAAAAACTTCCAGTCTAACTTTTATCTGTCATTTGAACGGTCTTTCAAATGTCATTTATTTTTATATTACAAGTTACAGCAGAATTTATTGCAACGATATCAAATAATTTCTTCGTTTTAATTAAGTGCTACAATGAAAATAGAGGAGAGTCGATTATGCAGACTCTGTTTGAGAACCGACCCTAATGAAATTTTCCAGGAAGTCGGAGATACTATAAAAGGACTCTTAGACGCTCTTCAGTTGAAGCTAGTAGGTGTATCTAATTGTATCTTGGTATTTTATTTGTAGTACAAACTCTTGTCGGGTTTTTTCTAACTCTTAATCCGTTCCCGCATACAGGAAAATTATACCTTGTTAGGTATAATGTGTTATATTTAGGTTAGGTTGAAATGTGAGTGGGTCTATACGAGACCCTCCACCGCGACCAATCTGTCCATTGTGGCTCACTCCTAATTTATATTTTACCCAAGTGTTATATATAACACTTACCATTTATTATTGTGAGTTGAAAAAACATGTTCCAACTATCTAGTGTTGAAGTTACTCTATATGTACTTGATTAAATTGGGATGTTCTTGGATTTGTATAAATTGTTCTGTTTCAGAATTTCCAGATTAGTGAAGAATGTGTTGTGTGTAGTAATTGTATGGAAAGCATTCAAAAATGTTTTGATTTTATATCAACATGTAGGAATGCTGAAAGTTTTATTCTACCATTCTGTAACTCAGAAAGTGAGTCTAAATTGAATTTAAAATATGCATATACACAGATAAATACGAATACGACAATAGGTGATGTTCCTGTGGACCAGGAGATATGTAGAATTTGCATTAAATTAAACAAGAGCTTGTCTTGTAGGCCTTTGATTGAAGTAGATCAAGAAATGTTACAGAAATATATTCCAGATTTGGTAAGTACATAATTATCATTAACAAATTTAAACGTAAATATCAAATGTGCAGTTGACTTTAAATTTTGCACAATATTTCTCATGAATTTATAGAAAAATAACATCTGTCCATATAAAACTAATTTGTGAATATTATTTGTGTATTTCCCATTTTACTGGGCGATCTCTAGTTACGGTAAATTTTTCAGAATGTTATTTGACATAACACACACACACACAATTTAAGATATATATGTTGGTAACTGTTGAGACATTAAGTACCTTAAATAAGCCTCTATAGGAAAACCTGAAATTTTTTAATGCCATGGTTTTTAAAATTCCTTTCGGAAGTATTAAGATCTCACCAACTCTCGCATAGTTGCCTTAACACATGATATCATAGCTTAAGATTGAGTGTACGTAAGTAATAGTACTTTTTTATGGTGTCTACTTAATATGACATCTAAGCTGCCAGATAATAAAGCACATGGTTGGTAATTTGTTGACCATGATTGTATATTGGATTGTCCCATGATAAATGTGTATCATTGAACAAACTTCAACTTGACAGAAGTACTTTGCTGGATATACTATTACTGTCAATCATTACTAATAAACTTTCGTTTAATTCTTTCATTGAGAACATTATGAAGTTGATTTTTGGATCGTTTAATACAAAAATCATTAATTAAACAATAATCTTGTATACAATGGTCGAGTTCATCATGCGGTAGCTCTAACTAAGCGATCACTTATCATTACGTCATTGATCACAAGAAGCGTATAGTTTAAGCATGTGATCAGTCGGGCAAATGTCGTTCATGTAAAATTATCAGTGAGCGCTACCTGATCGCTCACCATGATGAACATGACCAATAAATAATATTATTTACCTTTAGACTTAGATCACGCAGATTATTTCACGTGTCTGCTACTAAAGCATCATTGGCGAAGAGCGAAACACAATTTCAAGGGAGACTGTGTCTTCACTTCGCAACTCACAGCGGTTTATACCGTCCTGTCTATTTTATGAGGGCCACACCAAATATCTTACTTAATATCTATTGTAGAAGAATAAAGTTTTAGAAACATTATCCCATTTTTTGTGAACTATATTTCAGTAAAAAGAAATTTGAAAT
Organism: Leptura quadrifasciata; assembly: GCA_963675555.1. Taxonomy (NCBI): domain Eukaryota; kingdom Metazoa; phylum Arthropoda; class Insecta; order Coleoptera; family Cerambycidae; genus Leptura; species Leptura quadrifasciata. The sequence goes on from OY776680.1 coordinate 78,409,084, forward strand.
CCATAGCCTACTTTGTGAGATATATTACAAAAACCTGAAAAATAGGAAAACCACAAACGGTTATAGCTTCCCGAGTAGCTTCATTATTTGAGGAGATACGAAAAAAGTTACAGGGACGGGAAAGACAATAAGAATAATAATGTGAATCAAAAAACACAGTTGACTTCGACATACGCTCTTGTGCAAAAATGAACAGATCTCAGTCTCAAAGTAGGCCATGACACCATTAATTTCGTTTATTTTTTCTCTTTCCAATGATATAAAACATGTCACAAAAATGAACACTAAAAGTGGTGACGTCACCATCACGCGGTAAAATACGAATTGTGTTCCAAGCCATTTAAGAGAGATCCTTATGTACTGCTACTATTAGGGTCAAAATTAGGAGCACCTTTCTAAATATTGTTATTTTGGTGTTATTTTTCATATTCAACTATTGACAACATGTTTTTATATAACTATAACTAATTGATACAAATACTCCATCAGTTAAAAATGTTTTAATTTGTTGGAATAATAATTAAAATAATTATTTATATTTCAAATGGACTATGCATGTGTACGATCGAACGTCCGTCTTACCTTATTTTGTTTCTGTCTGTAAACTCTTGTCAATATTTACAGTATTTGAGGTTAGACTTCTTTCGTAGACTAATTTTTGCCTTTGTGTACTCTTTAAAAAACTGCATTATAATAGATAGCTTTATAACATGTTTCTCTGCCATTTTAATATTCAAAACAATTACAGTGTTGACGATAATAAGTCGATGAGTTACAGTAAACAAGTTAAATTGCAACTTTTCCGTAGTGTCCGCGTCAGAAAACAAGTGAACAAGTTTCGAGTCACGTCCGAATTGATAAACGCATGCGTAGTAAAATTACAATATTGCTAAATCTTAATCCAAAATACTTTTTAATACAGTTTTAATATAGGAAGAAATAAATTTCACTGGCAATAATTAAAAAATATATTTCAATACTTAGATATTTTTATTGAGTAAGAAAATTGGAAATATATTTTTATGTGTCTGTATGTTAAGAGGTAATAAGGTTCACTATTAATTCAGTATGGAAACATTGAGGTGGGGATGAAACGTCACACTATTAGCGTCTATTTTAACTGATAGTGTCAATGTTTAATATTTTACGAAAACCACAATTCATATCATTGAATTATAAAAATCAGCTATGCCATGATTAGCGAAAAACAGTATGTATAGTTATTAACAAATTTGACAGATTGTCAAATTCGATATGATTAGCATTTATTGTCAGTGCAATTTTGACGCTGAGATGGCAGTCACGGTTTACGATGATAGATTCCAGATGCTCCGCAGCCAAATCGAACTATGTTTAGGAAGTTAGTTCAAAATCTAAAAACGCATGGTTTATTTTCAAAAAAAGTAATAAGGTGGAGGGGGCATGTTGTGGATAATATAAAAAAAGTGAATAGAGTATTGAATTATGTTAACCAAAATGAAGAATCCTCTGAGACAAATTCAAAGAAACTGTCGCATAAAAAAAGACAGTGCAAGATAATTATTAAAAAAACTGATTTCGATGCTACAAAATGAAGAAAGTTCAACATTTAAATGAGGGAGATAAGCCGAGGGGAATAAGATTTTGTACATGTGTTACAGTTCAATTTCATATTAACAGTTGAGTGACACTTGGTATAAGCAGCAGCTCTCGCATTTTGCTGTATACTGTGTTGCATATTATCGAGGCTGCTTACTTAGAAATTATTCTTTAAGTAGATTCCTATATTATACGATCAAACGATCGAAAAATAATCTAATTTTCTCCGCGAGAGTTCACTCTGGGCTTCTTTTCTGTCATTCGACTTTGTCTCGCCCATGTTCACTTTTGCTGTTACTTGGTCATGGTCTACGTGCTTTTCGAATTAGTGAATTAATTTCAGCCAAATTTGGGATTTATTCGAAAAGTTATTTATCGATTATCCAGTTATTGTTTTGTTGTATTGGATGCGTAATTCTATGGAATATTGGAAATTGATTGTCTTCGATTTGAAGGATTTGTCGTAAATACCATTATACCAAGGACATTGAAACAGTACCTTGTTAGGTCAGGAATCCTCCGAAGAGGTAATTATTTTTATTACTATATTCAAACTAGGTAAATAACTTGTATGTACTTTGCTAAAAGGAAAATATTATATTTTTAGGGTTTTTCGCAGTTTTCACCTATGGTTACTTTACTATAGTTTTTGTCCCTGTTTTGAGTAGTTGTTGTCTTCAGTGGTTTTTTTTGCTGCCGTGTTTTTTTGTGGTTCTGGATTGGAATGTTTTTATGGTAACCATCCATTCTGTTGAAGGAGTTGACCTTGGAGCACTGCTGAATCCTGAGGACTTTGTGTGAGCCTTTTGGAGACTGGACTGTCCATCTAAAATTTCCCAGAAGGAACACTCCCGCAAGTATTTGTGTCCTGTATCCTTATTTTGTCCTAGTGTTTTTTTTTATCTTGATATATATACTACTTGAAAGAAAACAAGCCTTTATTACAATGTCTATGAAACTATAATTTTAAATCTGTTAATACTTATTAATATATAGAAAGAATATTTTGTCAAGCGGCAATTAATAGATTATCAATTGCGGAAGATTTTCTTTTAATAATCCTCTTGAGGTTTAAGCACTTACGTAAGCTGCGTTACAACTTGCTAGGTAAAATACATATATTTTATTTTAAATATCGCTTTAGCGTATACTGTAATCTAACCTGGTTTATAATTTACTATCATTCTGTTATACCATAACCACTTGTTATTTGTTCAGTAATAATTTATCGTTATTATTAAGTTTTAAAATATCACTTGGATTTTTTCTAATTATTGTTATTGTCTTGCCAAATAACTGTTTAGTAAATTTGAGTTATAGTTCACTTCGGCTGGTATTTGTAATTTATAAAATTTACTTGGCGTCATAGAAGATCGAAGCAAATCTAGAACCCCGACCATCTCCACTAGTAGTCGGCGGGCAAATACCGTCTGTCAGCAGACATACGGACATTAAATAAAAAAAGGAATGACCCACTGATATGTAGCAAAATTCTTTGGTCCGACGAATCAAAATTTTCTAATAATGGATTTATCAATAGAAATATGCATTATAAGTGGACACGAGAAAATACACATTGGTGCAGAAGGGCTGCTTTCTAAGAAAAATTTTTTACGAATGTTTGGGCGGGTCTTTTAGGGAATTTCAAGATTTTTTTTTTGAATTAACAGTGGCAGAAAGATTAAATTATTCATATTTTCAACAAGTAATATGTACAAATTATTTAAATCAAGGTATGCCAGATAGCTGGATAGGCACCTATGGACTGACCCATTCTATGGCCAGCTCGATCACTGCTGAAATGCTCCAAAATGTAATGCGTGAGGTGTCTCGTAGAGCATGTTTGTGTATTAAAATGCATGGTGCACAATAGGGTTTTCCCAGAAAAAAAAATTATTGCTGAAACACTTAACTCACGTAAAAAAATGATTTATGGCATATTTACTATCTTATTAATTTTACTAATAGTAACAAAAAAAAAACTCGAAGTTTGAAAAATATTGGCTTTATTTTAAACAGCCATAAATTGGCGCGTTGTGACGTCAACAGCCTGAAATTCAATCACAGAGGTTGTCTCTGTTCAAGATTGTTTATTAATCTTGGTCTCCGTTAACATAACATAACCTCTATTTATTGACAGCACTCAGCACTTTTCTACTTTAGGTAAAATATCAGTGGCACCTTTAACATATCCCTCTTCCACTTGATTCCATTTTGATTGTAGAATTAATAAAACATAAACCAGAAACTGATAAAATAATATTTTCACTCCAAACAATACAAATATAAAAATATAAATTTGACGTTTTAGGTTAGTCATCTGATGTGTAATGTCGGTGAAGGTTAAACCTAAACTACAGTACAAAATATTAACGTCCGACGCTTTCACGAATAACTTGTGCGGCATTTATCTGGATTCTGATTGGCCAATATTTACACGTCCACTGCTTTAGACCAATCACAGTACAAGCATTACAAATTGAAATTCTGAGAAGTTTTTAGAGGAAAGCTTTCTTTAACACACAGTTAGAATCTATTACAAACTAATTATATCCATAATCTCATTGGTTTTCATGCTAGATACGTAATTCTGGCGCGTAAAAATGCCCGTTTTAAAAAGCAGTGAAATTATCAGCAAGTTGTTTTAACGATATTTTCTTAGAAATAATTCTTATTACAAAAGTAAATTGTTGTAATATTCTTTCCTATTATTTGGGTTTTCTACCACATGTATTATTATAATAACTTGCCAAGCACCGACTTTGAATTTACTGAAGTTATTTATATCGAAATAAGAGACATAATTGCGAATCTTAAAAGCAAATCTAGTAAAGATGTGTATGGTTTAAGTGTGAAAACCATAAAAACTATTAAAAACCTCATAATATGTCCTATGACGAAATTAATAAATGAATGTCTCTTAGGGGGCATTTTTCCAAACATATTAAAAGAAGCAATAGTTACACCCATTTTAAGGAGTGGTGATATAGACGACCCCACAAATTACCGGCCAATATCAATACTTCCGGTTTTCTCAAAAATACTTGAAAAGTGCCTGTATAACAGATTAATTATGTATTTTGAATCAAACGATCTCTTTCTTGAATGCCAACATGGCTTTCGAAAAAGTCGCAGCACTAATAGTGCCATATTGACTTTTGTCAATAACGTCCTTGACGCATATGAAAATCTTGAATTCAATGATACAATATTTCTGGACCTTAGTAAGGCTTTTGATTGTGTTTCACATGCCATTTTAATGGAGAAGCTACTAAAATATAAAACTAGTGAGAATAGCATAAAAATATTGGAATCTTACTTAAAAAATCTTTATCAAATTGTTAAAGTTAATAATATAACATCAAGTAAAGAAATGTTAAAGATAGGTGTGCCTCAGGGTTCCATATTAGGACCCTTACTGTTTTTGATCTATATCAACGATATGCCTGTGGCAAAAAAATTTCTCACATATATTTTATACGTGGATGATACTACCATTTCCATTAGATCGAATAACTTATGCGACGTTGAACTGCAAAAAAGTGAAATTCAGTCAAAAACTGAACAATGGTTTACCTCTAATAATCTGATTTGTAACAAAACTAAATCACAAGGTATGATGTTTACGTTACATAATTTCGAGACTTCTACAGATATAATATCCACTGTAACATTTTTAGGTGTTTATTTGGATCCTTGCTTAAGATGGAATATACACATTGACAACATCTGTCGAAAACTGAGTAGTAGAACCTTCGTTATTCGTAACTTATCGGGCACTGTATCTACGAGTACATTGAGGTCAGCCTACTTTGCATTGTGCCATTCAATCATGAGTTATGCTATAATAGTTTGGAGTAATGCTGCAGATTTCGATAAGGTTTTTGCCATTCAGAGAAAATTAATTAGAATTATAGCATGCTTAGGATATACTGACGATTGCAAAAATGCTTTTATCAATTTTGATATATTAACATTACCATCACTATATATATTGGAATGTTTAACATTTATCAAAACAAATTTAAGTAACTACCCTACCTATCTGAGCCAACACGATCATAATACCAGAACTAAAAACAATATTGTTACCCCTTGTTATAGATTAAGTAAGTCACAAAATGGACCAAATTATCTAGCAATTCAAATGTTTAATAAACTACCACCAAACATTAGAAACATCGAAAACCTAAAAATCTTTCGAACCACAATAAAAAGTTTTCTCATAGGAAAGGCATTCTATCACTACAAGGAATTTTTGGAATGTGATATTCTGACACTGAAAGTGCCTAGTGTTAGTATTCATCTGTAAAATTTTGTTATATACACCATGTTTATGTTTGTCAACATATATGTTTGTAACTTGTCTTTTATAGCTTTTCTGTCACGTAGGTAATAGTTATCAATTACTTGATTTATCTGACTTGTGTAAGTACATTTGTACATTAACACCAATAAATTATTATTATTATCCTCTTCAAAACAAATCACCGAATCTACAAAATAATAGAATTATTGGGAAAAAACCTCTGCGCCTGTGACGTTTACGCCAAAGGAAAAGTCAGAGGTTATGTTTTGCAAATAATATAAATCGGAATAAACACAGAAATAATGTATTTAGCTGACGTTTCGGAAAGTAATCTCTTTCCATTTTCAAAGATTTTTTTTTTTTAAGAAGTCTTATTTTGCTGTGTATGTCAAATACACAGCTTTAAGATTCTGTTTATGTTATTTCCATAGATATCTTACTACTTACACAGAACATAGAACTGATGATATTTTCTTTTATATAATGTTGAGTTTGTTAAGTTCTTCTTTTAACATTGGTAGCCAGGTTGTCCAAATATCTACAGAACAATTCGATACGCACTTATCTTATCTTCATTTAATAAGATTATTGCTGATTCCTTAATTTTTCTTTTTTTGGTATCTGTTTCTTTTGTTAAAATTTTTGCCGAGTCCCAGTTTATTCTATGTTCGTTTTCCCAAGCATGTTCACAAATCTTTGATTTCTGAATTTCATTCCTTCTAATGTAATTCTTGTGCTCATCCAACCTCACACTGAAAGGTCTGGATGACTCACCCACATAACATTTATCACATTCACACGGGATATTGTAAATACAGTTTTTTGAATTCTGCTCCCTGTTTAACGGTTTTGTTTTTGTTAAAATAGATCTTAAAGTGTTCCCCGTTTGAAATACCGTCCTAACATCAAATTTGTCACCTATACGGCGTAACTTTTCCGATGGTCCGTATACATAAGGAATTATTGCTGTATAATGACGTTCAGGTTTTTGTCGTACCTGATTGTCCCTATTTTCAACATTTATGAAAACTCTATCAACAAAGGCTTCAGGATATTGATTTTGTACTAGAACCTCTTTGATAAATTTTTTCTCGTTATTTAATATTTCATTATTAGATGAAATTATTTTGGCCCTATCGTATAAACATTTTACTGAACATTTATCGACTGATTTGAGTTGAAATTTAGATATCTATTAGTATGTGTTGATTTTCTATAAACGCTTGTTTCAATTGTATTATTTACCCTTCTAATTAAAACATCTAAAAATGGTAGTTCATTCCTACTTTCTACTTCTAATGTGAATTTAATAGATGGTCCCTTACTATTTATATTTTCCAAAAAACTATCTAGTAAATCGACACCATGAGGCCAAATTGCAAAGATGTCGTCAACATATCTCCACCAGACAACCGGTTTGTTTATACAATTTTGAACATGTGTGTTCTCAAAGTTCTCCATAAATATGTTGCTTAAAATTGGTGATAATGCAGACCCCATAGCCATACCAAAATCCTGCTGATAGAACTCATTGTCCAATTGAAAATAGGTTGTCTTTATACACAGTGTTAAGAGTTCCATTATGCTATTTACACTTAATTTAGTTCTAGTTTCCAAATTATTATCATTTAGTAACCTGTCTTTAACTATTTTTAGGGTTTCATCTACCGGAACATCGGTAAAAAGACTAACTACATCAAAACTAACCATCAGGTGTGATTCATGAATATCGTTTTCATAAATTTTTTCTATAAAATGTTTACTATTTTTAATATATGAATCGGTATTTCCAGATAATGGATCAATAATTTTAAGTAAAAATTTTGCCAAATTATGACATGGTGAATTAATAGAACTAACAATTGGTCTTAAAGGAATATTTTGTTTATGTGTCTTTGGTAAGCCATAAAAATGAGGAGGCTTACTATGATGTGGTGTAAGTTTCCTTCGTTCAAAATCATTAAATTCATGTTTGTATTTAAACAAAGTTCTGTAAATTTTGCTCTCTATTGACTTTGTTGGATCTTTGTTTAGTTTTGAGTAGGGTCCCTCATTTACAAGAGTCATGACTTTTGTGTTATATATATCTTTATCTATAATGACTGTGGCATTACCTTTGTCTGCTGGCAAAATTTTTATACTTTCATCGCGTTTTAAAGAATGTATCGATAACTTTTCTTCTGGAGTTAAATTATCTTTAATTTTGTATTGCTTTTCTAAAGCAATTTTTGCCCGTATGCGATATTCATTACCATTATCTGTTGGTAAATTTTGAGCCGTTTTTTTCTATTGCCGCTACTATATCAAATTTTGGAACAGTTTTCGTGTTTATTGCAAAATTTAAACCTTTTGATAGGACTAGCCTGTCTGAAATGGACAAAAGTCTTTTTGACATATTAATGACAGTCCTGTCAATTAAAGGATTATTATTTATATTTTGTAATTGCCTAATCTGTTTTTCCCTTATTAAGTTTCTAAATTTATGTAAATGTGTACCTTTTTGCAGATTAAAACATTTTTCGTAACTCAACCTGACATTCCGGATTATAAACTGATAATCGTGTTCTATAATGTTCATTCTCCGTGTAAGTAATGTCGCCAATAGCTCGTTCTTTTTGGTACCTATGATATTGAATTCTTTCCCTAACCATGGACTTGCTTGCCTTGTCCAAAATTTTTCTGGTTTTCGCATTTTGGAAAGGTACTTTTAGCCGAAACGTCAGCTAAATACATTATTTCTGTGTTTATTCCGATTTATATTATTTGCAAAACATAACCTCTGACTTTTCCTTTGGCATAAACGTCCGGGCGCAGAGGTTTTTTCCCAATAATTCTATTATTTTGTAGATTCGGTGATTTGTTTTGAAGAGGATAATAATACATGTGGTAGAAAACCCAAATAATAGTAAAGAATATTCGAAGAATGCCACAAATAACTTTCAGACAATAAATTGTTGTAAATTATTAAAATGTTTTATTATATCATTTTCACGACACAAATTGTTAAAATAAAATTAGCGGGAAAACCCTATTTGAGCATTTGTAGTTAGAAAAATAAATCCACACATTTTGTTTTCGGTATGGTAGTAGGTAGTACTGTTATACATAATTATTCGTTTTTTGGATGTTCATTTCATACTTGTATTTTTATTTAGGAGATATTTGATTGTTTGTATTAAATTGTAATAAATAATTACTGAATTATAATTATTATAAAGTGAATTTTTACTATTATGGATTCAATGATACGAATTGTGGTTTTCGTAAAATATTAAATAATGACACTATCAGTTAAAATTTTTGTGACATGTTTTATATTGTTGGAAAGAGAAGAAATAAACGGAATTAATGGTGTCATGGCCTACTTTGAGATTTGTTATTTTAATTTTCCACAAGAGCGTGTCAAAGCTAACTGCGTTAAAACTTTTCGGATAAGTTGCGTTACATCCTGTATATATTTATGTATGTTTTTTATTCCTTTTAAATATTTATGTATATATATTTTGTATGTACCGTTTTTTTATGTATTATATATTCTGTGTATTATTACTATCTATGTTATATACATGACAATTCCAATACTTGTAAAAGTCTGATGGAAATAAAGATTATTATTATTATTGAAAAATTGCCCACTTTTAACATTCTTCTTCATATTCTATAAAATTATTTTTTGGTTTGCAGAATTTTAAGTTGACTGAAGGACCTGTGATATGTGATTCCTGTCTGAATTCCTTAAAGTTTTATTTTCAATTCCTTCAGACCTGTAATGATACAGAGGAGAAAATAATCAAATATTGCAAATTTGAAGCCACCGACAGTGAAGGCCCAATAAATTTATGCAAGGTCTTGCAATATACCCAGAATATGTTAGAATACGAGAGAGATATTGCCAAAGTAAATGTTAGCGATTTAGACGGAGTCTGTTGTGAGACTAAAGAAAACGATGTTAAAACTGAAATGACAATTAAAAAGGAGAGTGCAGAATTTGACAGAGAATATGCAAAAATTGATGTTAAAATGGATGTTGATGAAAATGTTATGAAGATAGAAATAAATGAGGAACCATTAAATCTACAGGATGAAGAACTGAAAATGATCCATGAACAACATGCATCAGAAACCAAGCAGAGCGACCTTGAAAGGTAGATATTCTATGTTATTATATTTGTAATGAGTCTAAGATACAAGTTTATCTATACATTCTATAAAATAAGTTTGTATGTTTGTTTCTCTATTACTTTTGTTTTGGACCGCATAACCAATTGAAATGCGGTTTTTTGTTGTGTGGGATATTTATCTAGGCCGGTTTTAATACATACACACGCCATCACACTATTACTTCAATAGGATGACATAGTAAACATATATTAGGACTATAATTAGGTAGGTCGATATTGTAAATCAAGAATAATAGGAGCTCTAATATTGAACGATGGTGAACACCTAAGGTTACATTATGGACATCCGATTGAGATCATTTATATCTTATAGTCACTTACTGGGCACTCAAAAAACGCAACAAAAACTTTACGATCTCATTAAAATACCGTTAAACTAGTCGGAAAAGTAATTGCGCTCAGGTACGCACTTGAAATATTTACATTAGCAACTTGTTCAATTTTAATAGTGTGTTATGGTCTAGTATTATTAATGTCCATTCTAATACATACGAATTTTAAGTTCGGCTCTACTATTTCTTTCACTAATTGACTTGCTTACCTTTATGGGTTTTTAATGTGCATCGACTTGTTTGATAACACCATACCGCATGGACCAACGGCGATAATAAAGAGGTCGTAAAGTTTTTGTTGCGTTTTTTTGAGTGTCCAATAAATGTGTAATTAAAGACAGTTTAAAAAGTGTGATCGAGGAAATTCTTGGCACTGCAGCAAGTAAAAAACAGGAGGACTGGTTCAATGATAATGAAGCTTTTATACAAGAACTTCTTGACCGCAAAGATATTGCCTTCCAAAACGCTATCAACCACCCCAACGACTCATCAAAAGCAGAAGCTTTTACCCAATCTAAGTATGAAACGCAACGCGAAATCAGAAGAATAAAGAACGAGTGGTGGGCAAGCAATGCCAGAGAAATTCAAAGGTACGCCGATTCACACGACTACAGGAATTTCTTTCAAGGAGTAAAAGCAGTGTACGGCCCCAGTCGGAAAAATATGTGCCCTATTAAAGATTTAAATGGAAATCTCCTCAAAGAAGACCAGGAAATAAGAGCCCGATGGAAAGAACACTACTCTAACATTCTTAACCAGCAAAGTCAAGCCGATCACGATATTATAAATCTTATCCCTCAGTATGACACCTTCGAAGACTTAGATAAACCACTAACAACGGAAGAGATCTTAACCGCCATTGGGCAGCTAAAAAATAACAAATCTCCCGGCGCCGACTCACTCCCAGCTGAGATCTTTAAAGCTGTGTCGTCAGAGCTCATACCCTACCTCAAAAAACTGTTTGATGTCGTGTGGGAAAGTGGTCAAGCTCCGCAGGAGTTTCGTGATACACTTTTAATCAACCTCTTGCGATGGCAAATAGGCTAACACCTGTTATGGAAAAGTTACTTCCTGAAACACAGAGTGGCTTTAGACCAAACCGAGGCACATCGGATCTAATTTTCACACTTAAACAGCTTCAAGAAAAAGCACTCGAACATCAAGGAGAAATTCACATGGCCTTCATTGATTTAACCAAGGCGTTTGACTCGGTGGACAGGGAAGTGCTCTGGAAAATTATGCTCCACTTAGGTATCCCTAGAAAATTTGTGGAAGTATGTCGCAGTCTACATACAAACAACAACACCCAGGTTATGTATAATAATGAGGCAACCGAACCCTTCCAAACCCTCGCTGGAGTTAGGCAGGGATGTGTCCTGGCACCCCTACTGTTTAATTTGTTTACCACTGCTCTAACAATTATTGTTGACAACAAACTGACAATCAGAGGAATAAGTCTCAGATACCGTTCTGATGGCGGTCTCTTTAACATAGGGCGCTTTAGAGCTTTCACGAAGACACGCACACGATTCATTCGTGATCTCCAGTATGGGGATGACTGTGAACTTTTAGCCTCTATGCCGGAAGAGCTTCAAGAACTTTTAGATGTGTATGCCCAGAGCTATGATTCCTTGGGACTTAAAATCAACATTGGAAAGACTAAGATTATGTCAACTCCTCATCAAGTGAACCAAATAGACATTACACTTAACGGAAATTCTCTTGAAGTGGTGGATCAGTTCAATTACTTAGGCAACGTTGTTAATGACAAAGCAAACATGGACAGCGAGATTCGCAATAGAATTAACGCTGCATCTAGAGCACTCTGGGGACTTAGAGTGAGAGTATTTGACAACCACGACCTTGCTTTGTCAACGAAAATGGCTGTCTACAGAGCAGTTGTCATTCCAACACTGCTATATGGATATGAAAGCTGGGTCACTTACCGTCGTCATGTGAAAGAATTAGAACGTTTTCAGCAGACACCTCAGAAGTATGATGAAAATCCGTTGGTTCCATCACATATCAAACGTGGAAATACTCAGGAGAGCAAACAGCCTTCCAATTGAGGTGCTTATTTCAAGAGCACGCCTAAGATGGGCAGGTCACGTTCATCGTATGCATGATAACCGCCTTCCTAAATGTACACTTTATGGTGAATTGCTAAGCGGTAGAAGAAGGCGTGGCGGTCAACGAAAGAGGTTCAAAGACATTCTCCATGAAAATCTAAAATTTTGCGGTATTACAGACGAGCAATGGGAACAACTTGCAGCGGACAGAACCGAATGGCGAGGGGTTGTGGCCAGCTATCAAGAAAATGTTGCTGCAAGAAGGCCGAATCTAAGACCTAACCAGGTCTATGTTTGTCCTGACTGCGGTCGACATGTGCTCTCCCGAATTGGCCTCTATAGCCATAGTCGTGTGCACCGTAGATGAATGGGAATTAGAATAGACTACACCTTTTACTTGTTTTTTTATTACACACAATCTATCGACTGTAACATTTTTTTATACTCGGACTCGAGTAAAGGCTAATAATAAAAATAATAATAATAATAATTTAGAACTTATTAGACTTCCTTGTACATCGATGGTTTCTAAATTTTTTGGATAAAAAAATTCTATCCACAGAATCAGAAGCTTCGATAAATTAAAATACATGGACGCAAAATATTTGCCCACGCCCAATTCTTTATAAATAGATAGATAGTACTTTATTGGTCTTTAACCAATTTACATTGGATAGATAAGTCAACAGTAAATTATCATAAGCATACATGAGTAAAACACATTAGAATCCATATCACAAATGTGACGATTACATATTATAAACTAATCAATTAATAAACTAATTAATCAATCAATTACTTAATTGCTACATATTAAAATTTCGATTAGGAATAAAGTAGTACACAGCTCGTATTCAGAATGACAACAAGGAAAGATGTAAAACTAGGCTCTTTGTACAAAGCCAATAAATTTTCGCCGGTGAGTAGAACATATTTTCATGTAGAAGTTTTAACAATAATTTGAATCTAATCAAGTTCGCTGCATTTTTTATATGCAGCGGTAACATGTTGAATAAGCAACATCCAGCATATTGAGGAGATTTTCTATTTAATATTGCCAAATTATTGTTATGTGCTGCCCTCTAACGGAGAGACATGTGATTAAGTTCCTGGTCAAAGTGAAGGAAACCTGTTATTCTGTTACTCCCTGACTAGTAGGGTGGCGCCGGCTATGAGCCAATTGACGAACAACCATCTAGTACATAGTAGAAAACTATGGAGAATTCTGGAAGATTCCAAGTGTGTATATAAAGAGGTGAATCCAGCAGATGGGGGAACAGTACAATTTAGTGAAGTATAAGGAACAGTTCAGTTTAGTATCCAGTACAGTTCTGGTTACAGAGACAGTTTGTAGGTTAGAGGAGTTCAGTTGAGTGAAGTATGCAGTACAGTTCAGTTCAGTGAAGTAAACAGACAGAGAGTTTTTAGGTTAGACAAGAGTTGACAAGTTTAGGAAGAAAAGTACATAGTATTTTAAAAGTAGTGAATTTATATTAGATTAAGTTATTATTAGTTGTGTGATTTTTAAGTATTTACTAGTGTAATTTTAGTGATTAATAAAATAGTGGTTAGTGAAAATTCTTGTTGCAAGTTATTTGAATCCACAAAGTGTTTACTGAAAACTGTAAACACGTAACATTATCTTATTTAGAAAATTTACAACCTAATGGTCAAATTAGAGCCATGAATAATTTTCTTGTTGCTAATAACTTATTCCAGCACAATTTAGTTCGCGATTCCAATGACAATATTCTTGACCTAGTGTTGCACGACAGAAATTGTTGCGTTACCCTTTCTATTGATCCTTTACCGATAGAAGATATGCACCGCCCTGCTCTGGACATATCAATCGATATGAACACCTCCAAAAATCTCAGTCACTTTCCAACTTGCCATAATAACAGTTATAATTTTCGTAAGTGTGGTCTGTCTAAATTGTATGATAATCTTCTTGGCATCGACTGGTCCTTTCTTTCATCTTTTAATGACGTCAATAGCATATGTACTCAATTCTATGATAAATTTGACTTTGTGTTTGCATCTTGTGTATCTAAGAAATCAATCTCTCGTAGTGGTAAATACCCACCATTATAAATAAAATCAAAGTCAAGGAAGGCCTTCGAAAGCAATATGCAAGAACTGGTGATCTCCTTATTTATAACGAGTTTAAAAATGCCAGGCATGAAATAAAGTGCAATATTAATATAGCATACAGTAACTTCGTGAAAGATTCTGAAAGAACAATAAAAAGTGATCTCAACAAATTTTGGGCCTTCATCAATAGTAAAAAATGGTCAACAAATGTCTCGGAGGAAATGTATTTGGATGGAGTTTCATTAAAAGATCCTGATGATATATTGAATGCTTTTGCGAAATTTTTTAGTCAATCCTATACGGACGGACTCCTCATTGGACACCGGGAATATTTTCACTGAAAGTGACTGCCCGTACAATAACCCTATTGTAAATATAAATTCGTTCTCAGAGGTCCAGGTTATTCAGGCTTTAAAACGAATTGAGCCTAAAATAACAACAGGCCCTGATTCCATACCGGCGTTTTTATTGAAGGATTGCGCAATTATATTTGGATATCCCGTAACGTTAATTTTCAACTTAATACTAAAAGTTCCCAGACTTATGGAAATATTCCAAAGTGTGTCCAATTTATAAAAAAGGGAATAAATTAGATATTCGGAACTTCAGACCAATCTCTGTAATCTGCAAATTTTGCAAAGTCTTGGAAATCCTACTGTATGACAGAATATGTTACTCGATTAACACCAAAATTTCTATTTACCAACATGGTTTTATTAAAGGGCATTCGACTACAACAAATCTTTTCTGTGTCACTCATTATATTTCTGAGTTCTTAGATGAGCATAGTCAAATAGATGTTGTATATACGGACTTTTCCAAGGCATTTGACAGACTCCATCACCGGTTACTTCTCGACAAATTAGATAAAATTGGTCTCTCGTATTCTCTACTCCGCTTATTTCAATCTTATTTAATGAATAGGACTCAGTACGTTGTCCTCAATGGATTCAAGTCGGAATTGGTTGCCACCTTTGGAGTTCCCCAGGGATCTATTCTTGGACCCCTGTTATTCAATATGTTTATTAATGACATAACAGACGAAATTGATTTGCCTTGCCTGCTACACGCTGATGACCTAAAAATATTCAGTTATAAATAATATTGATGATTGTTTTCAACTTCAAGCGTGTCTTAATAAACAACTGCTGTATAACCAATAAATTATACTTAAATGGTAAGTGCAACGTATTGTCCTTTTCTTTAAAAACATCACCAAGTATTTTTGAATACCATTTGGATAACGTCTCACTTCAGAGGACCTTCAACGTTTTATGACCTCGGCGTAAAAGCTGTCTCTTATTGATCATATCGACACTATTATCTCCGAAGCTTTTAAATGTCTTGGATTCATTGTTCGCACTAGTCGTGAATTCACTGATACGGATACTTTAAAAATTCTTTACCAATCATTTGTTAGATCGAAGCTTGAGTATGCATCACTTATCTGGTATCCGAGCTATGAGATACATAAAACTAACCTGGAAGCAGTGCAGCGTAGATTTGTCAAATTTGAGATATCTATGGAGTTGGCACTTTTGGGGATGGGAATGACGTGCATATTTCCAAGCATTAGGAAAGACACCTTTTGATGAACAGAAATTAATGCTAAATGTAAAATATTCACTAAGTTGTGGGAAAACTAAAGATAATATTTTATTGTTGATACTATCAGAAACCATGGCTTAAGATTTAATAGACACTACTACAGTGGCGGTTCCTCAGTTTTTAAACTGGGGAGGCAGGGGATAGATAGGCCTGGGTGGTTCCGAGGGGCGGGAGGTATACACATGTGCGCCGCGATGAAAATTTTGCGAATATCAAGGTCAACTTTTAAACTTTACCATTACACAAATATTAGTAATTTTCTCTTCATGTTAGTCAGTATAATTTGTTTTATGATAAGTATCAAAGTATAAAGTAAAAAACAAATTCTACCGTCCAGCAAGAACCAACGTGGAGGTCTGAATTATATCTTGCCAGGAAGGGATTGTGGGGTAGGGGTGCTTTTAATAGGTGAGGGAGTTAATTATTAATATAATAATAGTAATAATAATATGGCACAAATGCTACCACAATCAAAACAATTATATAGTAATATGAAATAAATAATAAACTCTGAAACGATAACATAAATAAAAATATTCTCAAATTAAAAATAGTTAAATAATAACAAACTGAAAAACAACAAAAATAAAAATATACTTGGTAGTATACTTACAATCTACAGAAGTAGAATAATTGCTGTGGTGGTTTTTTAAATTTTAAACAAAAAAGAAATTGAACAAAAAACTACATGTCTAAATGTTCTTGTAAATTAATGAAATCCGTCTATCTTTTTGTTTGGCAAAAATATCTATTACTTCGTCATAAAATGTATTATTCTGTGTTAACAAGCCGTTTTTCGATAGAAATGATAGAAATATTTTTTAATCTTTCTTGCTCAATAGTATTTCTAGTAAATGATTTGATTCGTTTGAGGGCGGAAAAACTCCTTTCTACTGAAGCAGACGTAACAGGAATTGTGACAGCTAAAGTAAGTAATCTATAAAATTCTGTTAGGCAAGAAATTAAGTCATTATTATAAATAAATGAAATCATTTCGGTAGGGGTTTGACAATTTTGAAATAATTCTTTGTCAGCGTATACAGTTGTTAATTCATTTTTTAGTGCTATTGAATCAAAAAGGTTATATTGTTTTAATAATGATTCAAATTTATCATTTGGAAATTCTTTTGAATATGAGAGAAAATTATCTTTTCTTATTAAATCGAAAAATTCTAATTTATCTAAATCGGAAAATCTTATCTGTAGTTGATTAATTATTGTATCCAAAATTTCATTGAAAATCTATTTATAATTCAGTCTCAAATCTTGAAGATTTAATGTTGTCTTTCTTTTCTTTGGCGCCGGTTCACCACTTTGGAAATCTTCAGACAGTTGGTTGTAAAGATCATTAAAATGAATTTCATTATTTCTAAAATTTTGCAATGTAATAGTTAATGCATTCAAACGTTTCCTGGCGTATGAAATGTCTGTGCTTTTATTTTGTAAAATTGAAAATACAACATCGGTGTGTTTAAAGATAAATTTAAAAGTATGTAAAAGAAAGAGAAAATGAGGATCTTTAAGATGTCTTTTTAAGCCAACAGCTTCTCTTAAAGTTGGCTGATCTTGTTTGAAATCATCATGTGTTAAAATATAATCAAAAACTTCTATTAACTTATCCCTGTTTTTGAATATTGTAAAAACTGCTCTAGATGTAAAATTCCACCTTGTTGCCACATTTGACGGTAAACGGTCAGATCGTATGGTATTAAGTACCTCTGTTCTTTTAGTTGGTTTTGAAAAATATGATGAAAATCCAGACAAGTTGGCAAAAAAAATTTTACATTCTTTGATGCTATCTGTGCAGGCTTTACTCAATACTAAATTCAACGTATGCGCATAGCAATGTGTAAAAAGTGCCTGAGGGGCCATTGTTTTAATTTTTGCCTGTAAGCCATTTAAGTGACCAGCCATAACTGATGCCCCATCATATGTCTGAGCAACAAGTTTATTTTTTAAGTCGCATTTTCCAAATTTTTCTGTTAAAAAATTAAATAAATCATTTGCGGTTCGACCTGAACTAACATTGTAAAAACCTGCAAATCGTTCAACCACTTGCCCTTTAATAACATATCTGAAAACAACCGATAACTGTGAACAGCAGCTGATGTCTGTGGTTTCATCAGCTTGCCAAGAAAAGAAAGGTACTTCATTTAATTCGCTTTCAATTTTTTGTACTACAACACAACTAATTGATTCAATTAAATCGTTTTGAATAGCTTTAGAAGTTCCCAAAAAAACTGTTGTTTAAAAATTGTTCCATTTTGCCATCGTATCTGCTCAGAAAAGAAATAAGCTCTTGAAAATTTCCTCTATTATCTGAATGCACATTCTCATCATGTCCCCTAAAAGCCAATTCTTGACAACATAAAAAAATTACCGTATCAATTAATCTATTTAAGATATCTCTATTTTCTTTAACCTTTACATTATGATCTACAATTGACTGTTTGTGCCCTTGATCAATAGAATTTAAAATATTCTGTTTGCCAAATAACTTGAATTTTATTGAAGCAGTTAAATGTCCTTTTGACCTAGCAAGCCTTTCAATTGATCTGGGTAAGTTTTTTAAATCATTATATCCTAAGTTTGACCAAACAGTGTTCTCTGGGTCATTAGAAAAAAGTAAACAATACCAGCAATATAATTTATTTTGTACTGGACATCCAGTTAACCACTCACATTTATCATACCATTGTACACAAAAAGAACGATTATGTTTTGAAGTTACTATGAGATTTTGCATGGTAGGTTGGGGCCTTTTTAAAGTTTTTATTATAAATATCTTGTCATCATATGTTAATTGACTAAAATGAACATTCTTCAAAAGGAAATTTACAATATCATCTACAGATTTAAACACTTCACCGATACTGACATTACCATTGTTATTGCTTGTACTTACGTTTAATTCCATTTTTGACGTTTTATCAATATTTAAACAAAAATTTTAA
The DNA here is from genome assembly GCA_963675555.1 of Leptura quadrifasciata. Taxonomy (NCBI): domain Eukaryota; kingdom Metazoa; phylum Arthropoda; class Insecta; order Coleoptera; family Cerambycidae; genus Leptura; species Leptura quadrifasciata. The sequence goes on from OY776680.1 coordinate 78,428,209, forward strand.
ATGAATTTATTGCACTTAATAAAATACAACCACCACAGACACTTTTACTTTCAATTAACCTAAAGAGTAAACGGTACGACTGTCTGGACTCAGGAAGCGGGAAAATAAAAGTCAGATGTTTATTAATCTTTGTTCCTATTGGTCCGGAGCTTGGCCTCCGGCACGTGGTTTTGAGAGCAGATTTTAATGGGTAGCTTCAAACGTTTCAAATTGAACCATTCTAAACGCGAAAGCTATGTTAGAAGCGTTTGGAGGCCTGCCTCACCAGTCACCATGGATAGAATGTTACAGTTGTGCAGCATTGCCGGTTATAATAATAATAGTTTAAATTCGCAGATTTAGGGAATATTTCTGTTAATTTAAATTTGTCGTTTCATAAAGTATATTTATATTTATAATAATGTAAATATGTAAAGTAACTGTAAAGGCAAATCAGAAGTAGGGAGGCCCGGCCTCCTCTGCCTCCTCAGAGAAACCGCCACTGCACTACTATCTATTAATCATTTCTATTTGGGAATTTTAAATTATTATATTTTGCAGTGATTAAATCATCGTTATTCTGTACTTGCGGTAAGTTGTTGATAACAAAATTGTTGATTAAATTAGGATTGGTACAGTTACATTTAAACTGTAGGTATGCCCGCTTTTCTAATTTAATTGATCTGTTAACAAAATTACATACTTCTTTATATTCATTCCACGAGATATATTGTGGGTATGTCTGTATAATCCTATTTATTATGAAAATAATATTATTTAATATTTAAACTTCACCTTAAACTGAAATAATAATTTTTCATTAGAGAGCAAATATAAAATGCATATTACAAAAGTAAACATGAAAATACAATTTTTGAAATGACAAGTAAATGAAGGATTTTTATTACACCTAACAAAGCAGTAGTGTGTTTCGCACATTTTCAAAGGCGATCTTGACATAACTAATAAAATTTTATCAGAGACCTAGCACATTGTACGATGATGTTCAACTAAATGAATTCTGCAAGAAAAGCATATACCTTTAAAAACTGGGCAGTATAAACAAACATCACTTAAAAATGCTCTCATGGTTAGTAAATGCAACTAATTGTACAAATGGTAAGATGTTGTACTTAAATAAAAAAAAAAATAGAATACAGGAAGAATATTAAAACAACTAAAAGCAATTATTACAAAAATAGAATCAATAATTCAGGAAACAAATGCAAAGAAACATGGAAAATAATAAATACTAAACTTGGTCGTAATAATAAAAAAGTAAATTCAATAAACCTACCAATTGATAATAATACAATAAGTGATTCTACCGAAATAGCTATCAATTTTGCAAATTACTTTAGTACGATATCTAAGATTAAATTATTTGAACATTTTGGAGAAAACCTGTCACTACCATGCACTACTGTAGACAACCAGCCACAAACTTTATTCGTGTGCTATATAGACGAGTATACTATTAAAAGTGAGATTGCAAATCTAAAAAATAAAAATTCAACTGGATTAGATGAAATTACCATCAAATTATTAAAACGCATTAGTGACGCTATAAGTAAGCCTTTAGAATATTTAGTTAATAAATCTTTGGAATCTGGTGCTTTTCCAGATATCCTAAAAACAGCATGTGTAATACCACTTTACAAAAAAGATGATCCACATAATATAGCTAACTATCGCCAAATCTCACTATTGAGTGTGTTTTCAAAACTACTTGAGAGACTTGTTCATGTCATCATAGTTAAATTTTTAAATTTGCATATTATCTCACCCTGTCAACATGGTTTTATATCCACAACGTCTATCGAAACTGCTTCCTATTATCTATTAGATCCTGTTTATAAAGACCTTGATAGAGGAATGTATGTAATGTCACTAATGTTTGACCTCTCGTGCGCGTTTGATACCGTTAATATTGAGTTTTTAGTTACCAAATTATATAGCATTGGAATACGAGGAACCTTATTAGAGTGGATAAAATCCTTTATGTCCAACAGAAAACTGTTGGTTAAGTATAACAACACTATGTCAGATACGAGGGATGTACACATGGGAGTTCCTCAGGGTTCTGTGTTAGGACCTTTGTTATTTGCATTATACGTGAACGATTTGCCAAAGTATATCAGCAACGGTAGAGTCACAATGTACGCTGATGACACTACCATTACAGTTTCAGCACAGACCCCTGAGGAGCTAGCTGAAAAAGTTACTCTTGCCTTCAACGAACTTGATACCTGGTGTCAGCGTAATCAATTAATATTAAATGATAAAAAAACTGTCTATATAAATTTCCATTCTAGAAAAGAACTTACTCCGGTTTTTCTAATTGATAACAATATTAATGTGGTACAAAAGGTAAAATTTTTAGGAACTTGGCTCGATAATAAACTTTCTTGGAATGATCACATAGACTTTGTTTGCAATAAACTAAGCTCTGCGTATTTTGCAATATTACAAATGAAAACTGTACGTGATACAGATGGCTTGCTAAATATTTACTATGCCTTAGCCTACAGCCATTTGTCGTTGAACATAATTACATGGGGTGTAGGCAGAAATATAAACAGAGTGTTAATTTCACAAAAGAGAATTATTAGACTTATTTTTAATTTAAAACCATTAGAAAGCTGCAGGGGTGTTTTCAAGAAAAATAAAATTTTAACAGTTGCATGTATTTTTATTTTAAAATGTGTGTGCTATACATATAAAAACATTGCTAATCTTAATAGACTGGGAGATACACACTCTTATAATACTCGAAACAATAATGTATTAACAATCCCACGTCACCCTACCAAATTACAACGCCATCAATTTATTTAATAAACTTCCAGTTAACCTAAAATCTATAACAACCTACAACAAATTCAAGGTAGCTACAAAAAATTATTTAATAGAAATGGTTTTTTATAGTATATATGAGTTTTTGACTCAATAACTTAACTGTTGTGTTTACTGTGTAAATATATGTACCTATACATACATATATATTTTTCTCTTTTATTGTCTATTCTATTTCTTTTTTATTTTATTTAATGTATATGACTTTTATATTTACGATATATTATACCTATATTTTTTTATATTAAGTACCATATTTTGACTTACCATATATACATGTTATGTATCTCACAATGGTTAATAAAGATTACAATTACAATTAAAATATAGTGGGTGGTTTGCAATAGACATGTGATGAATTCATATTTTTTCATTTCTTAATCTTCTCTATTAAGAGCACTCTGGATACCTATAAGCCGTCAAGATGCTTCGATATACTCTCGTATAAATCATTATTTTAAAAAACGGCTTTCGCTAAAAGAAATGAAAAACATGTTACAATATGGAATAATGAGAGAAAAAAAAGTATATATAAAAAAATATAATTTTTTTCTTCTATTTTCGATTTACAAAAATAATTTTTATCATCCCATATAGGTATTATTAAAATAAACATTTTCCCTTTTGTAGAACTAAAATAAAATTAGCCCTACATGTCCTCAGGAACAAATAGAGATTTAAAGATTAGGTATAATAAATTTTGTACAATGTCATATTCTATTTCGTCTATCTCCATCTTTCTAAGCACACCGTACATTCGGCTGCATCATTTTATTGACGTGAAGTCATTTACAATTAAAATTGCAAGCATCGATGACGAATACACCCCGGAGAACTCCTAACATATACGCATCTAAAAAGGACATTTTAGCTATATAGTAAGTGCAATATGTCATCCCATGCTATAGCAGCAGATGACATCACGCAGCTGTCGACAGCTATAAAAACCCTAGAATATTCTGTTTTTGTTGCATATCGCTCTAAAATTAAGGTATCCTTGAGGGAATACATTATCTTTCATTCGTTAAAGTTTCTGTCGCTTTCCAGTTGGTTAATTTTCCATTTTAGATTTAAGTCTAGGAAATTTTATTATTCCTTTCTGCCTCTATAGTAAACCATATACTGGGATGAATACTACGAAATTTAGAAAGGTGTATAACTAATTGTTTCAATGTACATCAAAACTGGCTAACATATCATCTGTGTATCTATAAAAAAAATTAATTTTTTTTTGCTAAATGGTATAACGTTAATTTTCTCTTAATGTTGCACAAATATTTTTTTTAACATTTTTGTTTAACGTCGGACTATTTCCGCTACTGAGGCTTAACACCGACGCCTGTAAGTGAGTCACCCCCAACCAGGAATTTTGCCGAACCTCTTCTTTTAAGAAGGGTAGGGATATTTTACTTGCCTAACATTTAACAGGCAAGGAACCAACAGCTTTACATGCCCTCCGAAGGATGGTATATCCCCTATACAATCCTCTCCTAAGATTGTACAGCTTCCACGCATACACTGATATACAAGCCACTGGAACATGTGAGGCGATGACACTGTCTTCCTTGTTAAGTAAAAGTTCAACATGGTTAAACCCATGTTCTGGACGTTATAGTTATTTCATTGGAAATAATTTTACTGAATCATTAAGTGCGAACACATTCATTCTTTACTAAAAAGTTACATGTGATTTATATATTTGAAAATGGTTTATTAAGTGTCGAAACTGCAATACACTAACCATATAAACAGTAAAAAATGTTGTTGTTATATTACGATTGGTTATTACAAAGTAGTGGCTTCCAGTATTAAATTTTTGAAACATTACAAAGAATTATGTATAATTATTTTCAGTTTTCGAGATGCTCCTTCTGAAGCGACAGTATATGCATGTGAAAACTGTTTATACTTAACAACACGTAAGAGACACCTTAAGAGGCATAATTTGCTGGTCCACCAATCTTCAGAAGTAGCCATACATAACTGTGACCAGTGCTCATTTAAGACAAAATATAAACAATCTTTATATTCTCACATGTTGGTGCATCAGAATCTTTCAGAAGTAACAGGATATACATGTGAAATCTGTTCATACGTAACAAAACATAAGAGTAACCTTAGGAGGCATAATATGCTAGTGCATCAATCCTCAGAAGTATACAACTGTGACCAATGTTCATTTAAGACGAAATATAAATATTCTTTAAGTTCTCACATGTTGGTGCATCAAAATCTTTCGGAAGTAATAGGATATACTTGTGAAATTTGTTCACACATAACAAAACGTAAGAGTGATCTTAACAGCCATATGTTGATCCATCGATCTTTAGATATAACCTGTGAACAATGTCCATTTAAAACGAAACATAAAAAATGCCTAAGAAAGCACATGTTGATCCATCAAAAACTTTCAGATGTAACATTATATGGCTGTGACCAATGCTCATTTAAAACAAGACATAAATATTATTTAAAAGGACATATGTTGATTCATCAGGAACCTTCAGAAGTAAAAATGTATAAGTGTGAAAGCTGTTCATTTGCAACCAAACAAAAAAGTTATTTAAAATCACACATGTTGATCCATAAAGAACTTTCAGAAGTAATAGTGTACACATGTGAAAGCTGTCCATACACAACAAAACATAAGAGTAATCTGAACAGTCATAATAAGCTACTTCATCAATCTTCACAAATAATACTATACAACTGTAATCAGTGTTCGTTTAAGACAAAATACAAATCTACTTTAAAAAGGCACATGTTAAACCATTAAGAGTTTTCAGCAGAAATGTTAAGAATTTCTTTAGAAATAGTTACAATCACAAGGTTGGAAGCTTTTATATTCAGATGAAATCTCTTGTTTTCGAAGCCAATGGAATTAATCTCTAAGTGTGAAAATCTGTGTTTCCAAGTTGTAGAGAAGCAGTTACTCAGTTAACACTGTTACATAACATTTATGTAAGTATGACATAATTATATTTCTTATGCAAAATTTTCAGTATATTGGCAGAAAACTTTTAGAACTTGAGGCATTTTTATCGGCCACAAACTAAGAATTATTTTTTTATTTTGCTAAACACAGAAGCTTATGTTTTAGTTTAACTTTACAGAAGTCCAAATGGTGATATTGGAATTTCCTGGGATAAAAATAAAAAGTGCGATATAATTATCTGTGGTGACTTTAACATTGATTTCTTAACTCCCTCACATTATTTAACTGGTCTGTTGGATACATTAAACTCTTGCTGTATTAAACCTCTTATTAATGCACCAACAAGTCTCCATAACTTGTGGATAATATATGTGTAATCTTTGATAGCAGTTGTAATTCTAGTGTCACAATTAATAAAACTCTTACTGATCACAACACCCAATGTTTATGTGTTTCTCTAGACACCCAAGAGAACGTTTCAGAAACCTTTAAATATTAAACTAATCCCACAAATATCGTTAAGTAATTACTTTGGCGAATTCTTCTCAGTAGTAGCTAATAATGCGGCTCAAAATCATTTTGGTGCTAATATATCCACTACTATGATCAGAAGTTCAAATTCCTCTTTTTTACAGCAGCAACTGAGGAAGATATAATCGCTGCAATAGACAATCTAAAAAAAATGCAAATTCTTGCTGCATTGACTGCATACCTACAAAAATAATAAAAACGCTAAAATATTATATAGCAGGATCTTTAGCACATATAGTTAACCGTTCTATTGAACTTGGGCGATTTCCTAGTGATTTAGAGATTGGTATAGTTGTACCGGTCTATGAGAAACACGATTCCACCTGTGTAGAAAATTATCGTCCAATTCTATTCTGACTATATTATGCAAAGTTATCAAAAGAGTAATTTATAATAAAATAATGCCATTCTTATATAAATATAATATAATAACAAAGTGTCAAAATGGATTTTATCCTGGTAGATCTACAGAGACAGCTGTCTATGATTTTTCTGAATATGTACATAAATGCATTGAAAATAAGAAATCAATTGGTGTGCTCTTTTTTGAAAGAGCTTTTGACTGTCTTGATTTTGAATTTATTAAACAAAAATTATATGCTATAGGTTTTCGAGGCAAATTCCTATCATGCATAGTCTCCTATTTAAAATATCGGTTCAAATTGGAAATCTTTTTCTGACAAATTTGAAATTCAACCTGGTGCTCCACAGGGATCTGTGCTGGGTCCTTTCATATTTTTATTATTTACTGATGACCTACCAATGCATGTTTCTGCAAATTGTATTGTACATGATGTTACACTAGGATTTGATGCAGACAATCCAGCTGAACTTCAAAACAAATTTAACTTTATCTCCAATCGGTTTACCAACTATAGCTGAAAAAACGGTTTAATTGTCAATGCAGAAAAAACAGTTGCCATGAACTTTTATGACATGAAAATAAGTAATCATATAAGCATCATTTCGATATAAAAGTTAGTAATGTGTTTTCAAATAAATTTTTAGGAACTTATTTTGGTACTTACTTAAGTAATAATGACCACATCGAACATGTGTGTAAAAAAATTAATACTACCCAAGCAACACCAAATAGTTTAATAAACGTTATGATTTCTTTTATACGACTGATATATATAATGTTTATCCCAACCTATATTCAACGTTGGAACATGTTGGAAACCAATTCCCGAGAGAGCCCAACAATGATTCCGAATAAAACTTCATTATTGACGTAGGAATGGAAATTAATGAATAGAAGTTGATAAAGACTGTTTCTTTAAGGCAAGTTGGGTTTGAATTGGACATCAGTCACCAAACAGTAAGCCGAATTTTGCACAAATATACCATAAATCTTTTAAATACCAGTTGCACCAGCATTTGTACGAAAGTGATTACGAACATAGGATGGAATATTGCAATTGGATTTTGTATAATAAGGTGCAGCCAAACAATGATTTTTTGGGACCGATTTTATTTTCAGACTAGTCTAGGTTTACAAATTTGGTATTATTTAACCGACAAAATACATAATATTGGTCACAAGAAAATCAAAATTTATTATGGGAGGGTAACTTTCAAGTGCGGTTCGGTTTCAATGTTTGGCTTGGAATAATCGATAATAGAATCATTGGTCCAATAATATTTGAAGGACAAAGACAAAGAAATCAAGGGGCGTTAAATTAGGTGACCTTGGATGCCACCTCACAGGATCATTCGTCGAAATTAATGGGATTTCGATTTTTGTAGCATTACACGGATCATTTAGAATAAATCGGAATTATCATGGCACACTTAAATGGAAAACTAAAAATTATATTATAAAAAAAATTGATGTTTGATGTTAACTCCCGTTATTTGGCATCGTTGGATTCAGAAAATTATGCAGAATTCAAAAATGCAATAATATATATTCCATTTTTATATTATGCATTAATTATACAATAGCATACTTAAACTAGCGATTAAGTTAAGCACATACAGGTGTTAAGTCACTTAAGCATAGAGAATTTCAGGGCACCAATAATGTACGAAAGACCCCTAGCATTATCGCAAGAGGTGAAGTACTTAGGGGTGATCCTAGATAAAAAACTGTCATGGGGAACACAGGTCGGCAGAATCATAGAGAAGTCGACGGCAACCTTCTGGCAGTTGCGCCAGGTGGTGGGCAGGAACTGGGGATTTAGCCCACGGATCCTGCACTGGGTCTATACGGCGGTAATCAGACCTAGACTCCAATACGGGTCGGTGGTCTGGTGACCGAGTGTGAACCGCATCACCACGTCTTCAATACTGGTAAAAGTTCAAAGACTTGCCTGTCTTGGGATAACAGGCGCAATGAGGACGACACCTACAGCTGCCTTGGAAATAATGCTAGGGATGCCAACGCTTCCAGCCTGGATCAAGAAGGAACCTGTTACATGGCCTATGTCCATTTAACAGTTTTATATAGAAACTAGTGATTTGGTTATATTTAGCATGATCTGTATAACATTTTTCGATTCAGTTTTTGTAAGTGAAACTGTTTTCAACTAACAGAATTTTACTTGTATAACTGCTAAATCATTTCACACTGTTTTATGTACTTAGTTTTATATCTTAGGAACTCGGTCATGTTTTTCTATTAACTATTCTGTATCTCATTTCCGTTGTAATACAGCATTATTATCCCAGGAAACAATTGTCTACAATACATTTATTTACATCAGATATCTATTTTTCAATTTTTATATTTTTGTTTACTATGGAGTACATATGGTTATTTTCTTTACCTTTTCTCATTCTATATATAGTAAATCCTATAAGATGTAATATATTTACTGAGTTATCAATACGTTTTACTATTTATTTACATCTGTTCATATTTGTGGTTATGTATAAAATAGAAATTACAAACTGAGGTAAAAGCAAATCAGCTGCTATGGTAATAATAGATTCCTTTTATCGATTATATGCCACTAATTTAGTTGTGAGTACGGGAATCTACAAGGTAGGTTGTTGCGCTTAACTCAACCACTGACAGATGGCCATACTTGTACTATTTTTATATTTTATAGCTTTCAATTTAAATAGAGAATTAGATTTCTCACATTTTTTTGGTAGCATTATTTTCCAGTAACTAGGAAAAAAAGTTTACCTTATCAGTAAAACTCACCAGGAAGTCATTTGCTTGCAGCCTTTGTACTGATTCAAACGTATATAATTTTTAACTGTGGACTTCAGTAATTGATATTAGAATTTTTATATCCCAGTTAACAAGTGTTTAATATACAGCTAATTTCATTATTCATTTAAAAATTTAATTAATCTTCAAATTTTGCCTTTGATATAATTTCAATTATTTTTAAAATAAATTTGAATTCAAGGTCAATTCTTTTTAATTTAATAAGTAGTTAAAATACTATATATACCACATGGTTTTAAAAATATGTTTCTCTTTCCTTTTAATTTTTTTGGCAATTTATAGTTTTTATGAAATCAGCTTTTGTACAGCTAACTTGCTTATATTTGTATAGCTAATTTGCTTAAATTTTGTACAGTTAACTTGCTTAAATTTTGTACATGCATACATGCTTAGATATTTACATGCTTAGATGCGTATATTCTTAGATATTTAAATTCTGAGATACTTCTTCTACATTCCTGCATAGTTTTTGCACAGCTTATCTTTCATAAATAATATTTCGATATCTTTTCATTAAACCACATAGTTGGTTAATTTTCATACAACTTTCACCCCATTTCATTGAGAGACGTAAATTGCCAAGGAAACCTTAGAATTCATTCTTGTAACAAAAGACAATTGTGGGCCTGGATTGCTGTCCCAGAACCAGTCACCTCAACCATAATCAATCTAGGATACTGGTATAAATTTGTTATATATATATATATATATTTTTTAAATTTCCATTTGTCTTTCAAACCGATTTGTCTATTTTTCATGTAATATATTTTAACATTCATTTTAAACTATCTTTTTATTTCTCTTACCAACAATTTCAGTCTGATCTATAGTAGACTGGTTATTCGAGAAAAAGAGACAATTTTGCTTATTTTACCATAGATGGTGCCCAATTTAACATCAATTTTTCTTTGTCTCCTTTTCTCAAAATAAAAAGAAATCTGCCGCTTATGCTGTACATGTCAGAAAGGGTAAGTTTCTCCACTCTTACGAATGCTCTGGACCCACGGCTCTCTGCTCCGACTTAAACCAGCTAGTCGTCCGCATATGTTGCCTCAATTCTTTCTCAAAAATAAATAATAAGAGAAAGGAGGTAACAAAGCCATGGCGGCCCATCTAAGAATGCGAGACTCAGGCAGCTGGCGATGTAGTGGAAGGACAGAGGGTCATGCAGCCATCGCCAGATTGGTGGAGGAGGAAATTCCAATCTTTGCCCTAAAGGTGAGGGAGGCAACTGACTGCTTGAGATTAGAAAGAAAGTACACTCTAACCCTACCTAGTAGAGAAGAGTGGGCAGAAGGAAAGATTAATTTTCCCCCGAACTCCCTGGTGTGCTACACAGATGGTTCCTTTCTAGTAGATGGACAGGGGCAGGAATATTCCTGGAAGGCAGGGAAGTACAGGAGAGCTTTACTCTAGGATCGTACACTACAGTCTTTCAGGTAGAGGTATATGCCATCCTAAAAGTGGCATATAAGGAAGAAACGAGGAACGGTACGGAACAAAATATTTGTATCTGTTTCGACAGCCAGGCATCACTTCGGGCTTCTCCCAGGACGAGGTTCCCCCTCGTCCAGGAGTGCGGAGATGCCCTAGAGGAACTTGCCAGGGACAAGGAAGTGAGCCTGATATGGGTTCCGGGACACACCGGGGTCCCAGGAAACGAGAGAGCCGATGAATTGGCTAGGCTCGGAGCCAGGGAGCCCTGTCTTGGCCTGGTGCCCACGTTGGGAATTACAAGGAAATATGTCGCTACGGCCCTTATTGAGTGGGCACATGCAACATTGAGGGAACATTGGAGGGTGATCAGTGGTTGGAGACAGGCTCGAGACTTCGTAACGGGGCCAAACAATTCAAGGGCGGCCTGGTTGCTAGGCAGAAGCCGGAGGACTCTGAACCAATTGGTCGGAGTCCTAACTGGTCATTGCAGGCTCAGAAGACACCTATCACTGATAGGGGTTGAGGAAGATCCCACCTGCCTAAGATGCGGAAGTGATGAAGAAACATCATTTCACTTCTTGGGACAATGTGAAGCGTTCGGGCGCCTGAGGTATGAACTCTTCAGCGCCACAATGCTCCCAAAAGAGGAAATGGACTCTCCTGAATGGAAATATGTCCTGACCTTCATTGGAAGATCAGGAAGGTTTCAAGAGGGAGTAGGAGGTCGAGTGGAAGTGAACGGTTGAGGGGACATCAGGGGCTAGGTAAAAAGGGCCCATTTGTGGCCTACTTGCCAGGCACCAGGCCTCCCCCAACAATTACTACTACTACTAGGTGCACTAAGTAAGTTAAGAAAAAAGTGTACTAGTTGTATTTAAAATTTTACTGTGAACATTAGCTTGTATCGTTGGTAAATAAATAAAAATAAATAAATGAATATAGGGTGTTCCATTTAAAAGTCGAAAATTAGTGTCACTTCCGGCGAAATCGGAAGTGAAAAAAAAAATCAGTCGTATGTCAAAAGTGCCGCTTATTATATATGTAGTATATCCTAAATTCAAATTCCAATCAATTAGGAGAAAAGGGAGGTATACCATGATCCTGTTACACCCGGTATACCTATATAGGTATACATTACTTATATGCCCAATTACTTAAATACTGTATAAACTTACCTTAATTCAACTAAATTAATTTTAGAGTATATTGTGTTTCGTTTTCCAAAAATTAAACTTAAATTATTATTATTATTATGAAAATATATAGGGTAGGTGTAAGAGTAGCCAAACTTCGCCCTTATATATCCTTATTTAAATAAAGACGTTTTTTATAATCATTATTATTAAATGAACCTAATACTTTTTCGCCTCTCGACGCTTAACGTTAAAACTGACAGCTGCTAATTTGATTATTTTTACGTTAACTATATTGGCTTAAACTTACATGGCAAACTGCTGCTGCCGGCCAATTTACATACATTTGCTGATAATTATGGAAATATATAATAAAATACAAAATAGTTAGGGTTTCCCCAACATCATCTTTTATTAAAAAATTCGCAAAAGTGCAGTAATGTTTAGCTGCAATAAACTAGTCAGAAATACAAAGTAAAAGATGTATTATTAGATTATGTTTGATTATCACAAAGCAGTAGCTTCCATTATTAAATTTTTCAAATATTACAAAGAATTATGTATAATTATTTTCAGTTTTCGAGATGCTCCTTTGGAAGCAGCAGTATATGCATGTGAAAACTGTTCATACTTAACAAAACTTAAGTCGAACCTTAGGAGTCATAATATGCTGGTCCACCGATCCTCAGAAGTATACAACTGTGATCAATGTTCATTTAAGACAAAATATAAACATTCTTTAAATTCTCACATGTTGGTGCATCAGAATCTTTCAGAAGTAACAGACTACACATGTGAAATCTGTTCATTTGTAACGAAACATAAGAATAGCCTTAAGAGACATGAAATACAGATCCACGGATCCCTAGAAGTATACAACTGCGACCAATGTTCATTTAAGACAAAATGTAAACAATCTTTAAGTTCTCACGTGCTGATGCATCAGGATCTTTCAGAAGTAAAAGGCTACAAATGTGAAATCTGTCCATTTGTAACGATACATAAGAATAGCTTTAAGAGACATGAAATACAGATCCACCGATCCCTAGAAGTATACAACTGTGATCAATGTTCATTTAAGACGAAATATAAAAATTCTTTAAATTCTCACATGTTGGTGCATCAGAATCTGTCAGAAGTAACAGACTACACATGTGAAATCTGTTCATTTGTAACGAAACATAAACATAGCCTTAAGAGACATGAAATACAAATCCACCGATCCTCAGAAGTATACAACTGCGACCAATGTTCATTTAAGACGAAATATAAACAATCTTTGAATTCTCACATGTTGGTGCACCAGAATCTTTCAGAAGTAACAGGACACGCATGCGAAATCTGTTCATATGTAACAAAACATAAGACTAACCTTAAGAAGCATAATATGCTGGTTCACCAATCCTCAGAAGTGTACAGCTGTGACCAATGTTCATTTAAGACGAAATATAAGCATTCTTTAAAGTCTCACATATTGATGCATCAAAATCACCAACAGGTGAAATTAGTTCACACATAGCAAAACGTAAGAATAAGCTTAAAAATGAGATAGTAAATGTAAAGATAGTAAATGTAAAGGAGCTAAATTCAAATCCTAATCAGCTTAAATGCTTTGTAGTGAGTGCCCCTCTTACAAAAAAAGATGAGATGTATAATTCAGAGTTTTGGCCTGTTGGAACAGGTTTCAAAAGATTTAGTTTCACAAAGTATCGATCATACAATCAAGGTGAGGATTTTTTGTAAATCACTCCAGAATTAATGTCACCTCCAAGGACAATAAAGTCATGAACATTCACAATCAAAGAAATAAAAACAACAGTAAAAAAATAAGTATAATACATCAAAATGTTCAATCTGTAGGGAATTGCATCGATGAATTAAATGTTTTGCTTAGTAATTATGAAGAATGTACGTTTCTGTGTATTACTGAGCATTGGAAAACTGAAGAGCAACTAACAGCATATGGCATAGAAAACTTTCATTTAGTATCCAGCTTCTGCAGACAGGAAAACAAACATGGAGGTACTGCCATCTATGTAAGAAAAAGCATCCAGTGTAAAGAACGAACTGATGTAAAGATACTATCGATATCAGGTCAATTTGAGTGTTCAGCTTGCGAATGGAAAATAAACAGGGAAAAAATAATCATTATGTCTATATATAGGCCACCAACTGGTGATATTAACATTTTTATTAATAAAGTAGATGAAGCATTATATTTACTTTGTCATGAAAATGCAACCATTATTGCTGCTGGTGATATGAATATAGATCTTTTAGTAGATAACAGAAGTAGTTCAGAGCTACGCTCACTTTTTAGTTCATACAACCTAAATCCTATATTTTTAGAACATACACGTATTACTAGCAACAGTAAGACGTGCATTGATAATATATTTACAAATTATGAAAATGTATGTGATGCAGAGGTGATACATTCTCTAATCTCTGATCACACGGCACAAAAGTTGAGTATGGAAATAAATAAGAGTATAGCACCTAATTTTGAGTATAAAAGAATTTTCAGTGATTCTAATAAAAAAACGTTTATAATAAAACTATCTCAAATGGACTGGCATACAATTTACGCAATAAAAAAGCAAAATGTTAATGAACAATGGGAGAAATTTATGAATATTTTTATGACAGTTTTTGAGGATAGTTTTCCACTCAAAAAAATGTCAACCAAAAAACTTACTCAAAATTTAAAAAATGATCCAAAGGTCAGAGAATGTAAAAACAGACTTGACATCTTATATATAGCTTGCAGTGTAGATGATCGGTATAAAAGTGTTTATAATGAAACTAAAAAAGAATATAACAAATTACTGATACAGAGTAGATCAAATAAGTTTTGTGAAAGGTTGCAAAATTCTGACAATAAATCAAAATGTGTGTGGGATATTGTAGATGAAATTAAGGGTAAAAATAACTCGAATAGAGATGTAGCTATAGAGGGGGATCCCAAAATAATAGCTGAGCATTTTAACAGTTACATAATAAACTCGGCATCAAAGTTAGTGTCACAATTGCCAAATAAGCCTTTCTCGTGTCAGATTGAAGCTAGCAATAGGTCAATGTTTGTGAAAAGTGCCAACAAGCAAGAGATTATAAATATAGTAAAAAAACTTGAAGAACAAAATGAGTTGTGGTGATGATGGGGTGCCCACAAATTTATTAAAATTTTGCATTAATGAAATAGTAAATCCTCTTTGTTATATAATTAATAACTCTTTAGAATATGGTATTTTCCCAGAATCACTAAAAGTAGCTGTGGTTATACCCCTGCATAAAAAAGGTGACCAAGCAGTAATTGACAACTATAGGCCAATTAGTCTGTTATCAGCCTTTTCAAAATTATTTGAAAAAATTATGTCAAATAGGCTTATGGATTATATGTTACTGAACAATTATTTCAATATTTTTCAGCATGGTTATTTAAAGGGTAGATCGACTCAAACTGCGGTGTACCAATTTACACAGAAAATACTATACGCATTAGAGAAAAATGACATAGCTCTCGGAATTTTCTTAGACTTGTCTAAGGCTTATGATTGTATAGATCATAAGCTTTTGCTTTACAAGTTGGAGAAATATGGTGTACGAGGTAATGCACTTGAGTGGTTTCGGTCATACCTTTCAAATAGAAAACAAAAAGTGTCTATCATTAAAGATGGCCAAGTTACTAAGTCAGAATTTCAGTACATATTACGTGGAGTACCTCAAGGCAGTATTCTGGGGCCGACACTTTTTATAACCTTTATAAATGACTTAGTAAATGTAGTAACTTTAGAAGATACATCCATAACAAACTATGCAGATGATGCTAACTTGCTAGTATCGGCTACAACATTTTATGACATAATTATGTCAACAAATACTATATTTACAAATGCTAAGGAATGGTTTCTTTCAAATAAACTTGTGTTAAATGAAGAAAAAACAAATACCGTATTATTTAGAACTAATCGAGCTGGTCTTGAGACTGTGAACAAAATTAAATTAAATGAGAATACTACATTAAAATTAACACAAGCCACAAAATTTTTAGGTATACATGTTGATGAAACATTGCGGTGGGATGTCCATATAGATTATATTAGCAAAAAATTAAATAGTGCATGTTATAGCATCAGAGTATTATCCAAATATATGAAATTTATTTCTCTCAAAATCGTATACTATGCAAATTTTGATTCAGTATTGCGCTATGGAATAATATTTTATGGAAACAGTGTAAATATAGAAAGATTATTCATAATTCAAAAGCGTACCTTGAGAACTATGTTAAAAATAAGACCACTTGAAACATGTAGAGGAAAATTCAAGAAAAACAAAGTATTGACTCTTTATGCTATTTATATTCAAGAATGTCTGTTGTATTTCTTTAAGAACAAACAGCTCTTTTCGGACAATGAACCCCAACACAATCATAACACGAGAAACCTTAATTACAACTATCCCATCCACAGGTTGACTATGACAGAAAAAAATGCCCACTATAATTGCATAAAATTTTATAACAGGCTTCCACAATCCATTCAGGCAGTAAACTCTTTAAGAACTTTTAAAAAACTTATATATGAATTATTATTAAATGTAGAGCCATACACAGTACAGGAATTTATGAATTATGCTTAAAATATGTCTATATTTAGATTCATTTTACATGTTTAATTATATTTTATTATATTTGTTATTTATCTATCATTCATGTTGTTATTCGTCTGAAGATATGTTTGTCATTTACACATTTTATAATCATGTATGCGTTTGAATTGATTATTGTTTTTTTTGTTGTTGTTTTGACGATATTTCATCTTACTGTTATTATTATAACTTTTACTTTGAAATAAATACTATTATTATTATTATTATTATTATTATTATTATTAATAACTATATGTTAGTCCATCGATCTTTAGATATAACGGTATACACCTGTGAACAATGTTCATTTAAAACGAAATATAAAAGTTGCTTAAGAAAGCACATGTTGATCCATCGAAGACTTTCAGATGTAACATTATATGGCTGTGACCAATGCTCATTTAAGACTAGGCATAAATATAATTTAAATGGACATATGATGATCCATCAAGACCTTTCAGAAGTAAAAGTGTGAAAACTGTTCGTTTACAACAAAACAAAACAAAAGAGTGGTTTAAAATCGCACATGTTGGTCCATAAAGAATTTTCAGAAGTAACAGTATACACATGTGAAAGCTGTCCATACATAACAAAACATAAGAGTAATCTGAACAGTCATAATAAGCTGCTCCATCAATCTGTTCGTTTAAGACAAAATATAAATTTGCTTTAAAAAGGCACATGTTAAGCCATTAAGACTTTTCAGAGATGAAATCTTTTGTTTTTCAAGCCAATGGAATTAATCTCGAAGTGTGAAAATCTGTGTTTCCATATTTTTTAGAATAGAATAGAATAGTTTACTCGTGTTAACAAAGTACACAAAGTGTTTACACACGTCCAATAATGGTGTCACTTAATAATATAATCTAGGCAATAATAAAACAATAAAATGTATATGACAAGACAGGTTTAGTTAACAAAACATCAATTAAAAAAACATCAATCAAATAAAAAAAGAAATATAGAAACAAATAATATATGTCTTGCAGGGTAACATGAGTGTATTTAGATAGTTGCACCCGAATACACTAAATATGTTAGATAAGACTAAAGTCGCTATTTAAATGTTCATGTGTGGTGTAGAAAGCGCCATCAAGTAAATACTTTTTTATTTTCCTCTTGAATTGTGTTTCATTTAGAGCCCTTACCTGAGGTGGCAAGGCATTATAAAACTGGATTCCCAAGTAACCAGTGCCGTCTCTGGTTCTACTTAGCCGTAGGAAATTATTGTTTAGATTGTTCTTAGCTCTGGTGTTGTAACAATGGACTTGGCTTCTGGTGCTGAATGAATCTTGATTTAATTTTATATATGAAAGACACTGAAATATGTAAGTACAAGTTACAGTCATGATTCCCAACTTTTTGAACTGTGGTTTACAGTCGTCCCTATATTTCAACCCTGAAATAATTCGTATAACCCTTTGGGCAGAAAATACATTTGCACAGGTTGTTGCATGCCCCCAAACTAGAATCGCGTATGAAATTGTAGAGTGGATGAAGCTGTGATATGCAGTTGTTAAGATGCTTTCGGATACTTTCCCCACAAGATTTCGGAGCAGGTAAGTATATTTCGAAATTTTGGCACAAACGAAAGCTGTGTGATTTTCCCACAACAACTTTGGGTCAAAATTCACCCCCAGGAATTTAATTGATTAAGGGTTGTTCACTTCCTTCATGTTACGTAAGCTGAATATCATAGTCTCTGTTTTTTATGTGTTCAAGCACAACTTATTAGATGTGAATCAGTTCAGTATAGTTGACTGAGTTTGTGGAACCTCATTTGTTAGATCTTGTTTATTACAATTGGAGAAGGTTAAATTGGTGTCGTCGGCAAATAATATGGTAAGTACATTGTCCCGAACTGAACGTGGTAAGTCATTAATAAAGATAAGAAAAAGTATGGGTCCCAGGACAGGGCCCTGGGGAACACCATGATTTAATTTTTGTAAAGTGGACTTATTCCCGTTATAGATGACAAATTGCTGTCTATTAGTGAGGTAAGAACTGATAAGTGTTATACTGTGTTTTGAAAAGCCATAATAGTTTAACTTGTTAATAAGTATGTCGTGGGACACGCAGTCGAAGGCCTTTGTGAGATCTAAAAACTGGGAACACACATATTTCCCTTCTTCAAATCCAACATTAATTGCAGTTGTTAGTTTATCAATTGCAAGTGTTGTAGATAATTTATTTCGGAAACCATACTGGTTGGTGTTAAGAAGCTTATTGTTTTCTAGGTAAGTTGTCAGCTGATTTTTCAGAATGACTTTGTAGATTTTAGCTATACATGGTATGACTGATATTGGTCCATGATTGGAAGAATCATCGATATTATTTTTTTTATAAATTGGAACTACCTTTGATATTTTTAAAGGGTCCGGAAATATGCTCCTAGTAATACCGCTGTTAATTAAATTGGCGAGAGGAATTACTATTGAATGCTTTATGGCTTTTATAATATCCATTGAGATGTCATAAGCATCTTTAAATTTTTTATTTTTTAATCCAGTAATTATATCAGATACTTCTTGAAATGTAACTAGAGCGAAATAAAATTGGTTAGGCTGGCTAAAATCGGTTAAATAGTTAGTATACTCTACGTTACATGGAGGTAGTTCATCTATAACCTTATCTGCTATATTTACAAAATACTTGTTGAATTCCTCACAGGAAATATTCTTAGATATGTTACTTGAAGCAACTCTGTAATTATTAACAATTTTCCACATTGCCTGATGTGGGTTACTATGGTTATTCACAAAGTTGTCATGAGAGGCCTTTTTGGCTATGTTTATTTGACGGCGATAGTTAGATCTGAACTGATTCAGTATGATCTTATTATTTTCTGTGGGATTTCTTTTATGAAATTCGTACAGAAAATGTAGTTGTTCGCGCATGCTCGAAGATCTTCATTAAACCATATTAGTTTGGTTTGCTTAAAATTTCGTACTACACGAGACTTTAGTGGGAATACAGTATCTATTGCATCAGTTATGATATTGATGAATCTTATAAAGCGATCGTTTATATCTACGTTGTTGTCATTGATAAATTCCCAATTTACTGCATCTAGGTAGTTACTTAAATCTACAAAACCGCGATTGTGCATAGGTCTATAGATAATAGTCTTTGGTGGTGTTTTGGAATCAACACTTGTCTCTAGATATATGGCTAGATGGTCTGATAGTTCGGTATCTACTGATCGTGTACTCAGATAATTAGCGCTGAGGTTTGTGAAGATGTTATCTAGACAATGGTTGTTTCTGGTAAATCCAATGTAACTTGAAGTTAATCCAAAAGATTTAAAAGTGTTTATAAGCAATGCAGTACGCTGCTCTTTTTCATTATGTAAATATACATTGAAGTCACCAGATACCACCATTATCTTATCCTTTTTAGAGAAAGCTTCAAGGGCAATCGTAAGTCTTTCTAGAAAAAGATCATAATCGCCACTAGGTGGTCTGTATATCGTCATGAGTCTAATGCTATCACATTCGATGGCCGCTATTTCGCAATGCAGTTCAACTGATAAATTGTTTATCTGGTTCAAACTTGTACAGTTCGTATAGTTATTATGTGCAAATACCGCCACACCACCATGGGCGGACTTAGATTTACAAAATTTAGAAGCAGGACTGTAACTGTTGATACTTACATAACTCAGTTCATCATATGTGCACCAGTGTTCATTTATTAATAGAAAATTATACTTAGTATCATTTAAGAAGATTTCTAATTCATTTGATTTATTTCGTAAACTTTGTATATTCAGGTGCAATATCCTAACATTACATAATATTTGTTCACGGGATTGCTTATTCTTCGGATTTCCTGACTCTATCGTTGTAACGGGGTTTTGGTCTTCGTTTTTCCTGTTTAATTCTTCTGTCCTGTAGCCTCTAAAAAAGAATTTGATCTATCATCGGTTTCTTCATTAAGCACGTCACGAATTTGGAATTTGTCGTAATATCGTTTGAAGCCGACCCCTCTAGGCCAAAGCTTGGGATCATAAAACTCCTTTTTATGTTTGATATCTGTGGCGACCATAAATTCTTTAAACTTGGCACCTTGCAGTGTTTTTAATTCCTTTACAATTAATTTGTCTTGTTTTTCCAGATAAATAACTCTTAATATCTTGTTCAGTGACATCTTGTTTTACTTTATATATGAACATCCATATTCTGGGGTTTTCACCTTTAAAATTACATGAGTCATCTTCACTTTCTCCTTTACGTTGTATATTTCGTTTCTGTTTTCTTCTGACGTCTTTCCATTCTTCCTTGGGTCTCTTAGCATCTTCTTCCAACATATTTTCATTCTCTGTCATCCGTTCAATACTAAGATTGAGAGAATCATGTTTATTCTGATTATCGTTTATGTCATTTGCTCTTAAAACTATTGAATTCATGGAACCGGATCCTCTTAATGTATCATTCTGTTGTTTTGTTGTGTTTAGATTTTTTTGTTGGGTCTTTATCTTCGGTGTACCTTTTTGTTTTGAGTCATTTTTTCCTTCACCTTTTTTATTAGGGTTATGATGTTGATTATTATTAATTGTTATTAATTCTTTTAATGAATTAACAGATTCCATGATTTGGTGGAAATTATGGTCACAAGATTGCTTCAGGGTGTTGAACTGCGTTTTTAATTTATGATCCTCTGTGCTGTGGTTTTTTTCGTTCAAGTAAAGGTTGTTTCTTAGGCTAACGATTTCAGCTTCCATGTTTTCAATTTTGGTCGTTGAGGGGACGAACAGTTCAGTGAATGGTAAATCCTCTTTAAATTTCGAGGCCTCTGGGGGGGACTGAACGAGCGTTCAGATACTTTAGGCGTGCTTAAAATCCAGAAGGGATTTGTTGTATCAGTATCAAGAAGGAGTCAAAGAACAGTAATATCTAGGGACAATAACACTTATCTCTCAGATTGGGGCGAGATAGAGAGTGGAGTTCCGCAAGGTTCGATCCTTGGACCACTTCTTTTTTTGCTCTATATCAATGAATTGCCAGATATCGTTGAAGAAGCAGAATACACGTTGTATGCTGATGATGCGTTAGTTATAATAAGTGACAAATCCACGGATCGCCTTCGAGATAGAGTAAATTTTAATATCCACCTGATTTCTGATTGGTGCAAATTAAATCAGATTCAATTAAATTTGACTAAAACAAAATGCATTAACTTTTCAATAAACAGGGAGGTAGTACCTTTAGATAAAGCTGAACTTGATATAGAGTATGTTGATAAACTAGAGTCTTTGGGATTTGTTCTGGATTCTCATTTGAAATGGAAACTACACGTAGCTACTCTGAACAAGAAGCTGTCAAGCAGCTGTTTTTGCCTTAGAGCAATGGTTAACAAAGCTTTTGATCTGCGCACTATTAAAGTAGCTTTTTTTGCTTGTTTCATGTCCAAGCTGGCTTACGGAATTTGTACATGGGGTAACTCTATTGATGTCCCTTCTTGTTTTATACTACAAAAAAAGGCTATCCGAATTATGCTTGGTTTAAACAAATTTGATTCTTGCAGAAATCATTTCATCAATTTAAAAATTCTTACTATGCCAGCTGTGAAGAGATTCATACTTGAGACTTTATTACACGTCGTCAAAAACAAACACTTATATAATTTTGCTAGTTCTGTCACATGAAATCGCGGTCACAGCATAACACCACTTTTTATGAAAAATCTAATTTTTACGTGGGAGCCAAATTATTTAACAAATTGCCAAGTGCCGCTAAGAGCCTCTCAATTAACAAATTTCAATGCAAAATAAAATCGTTGTTATTATCTAAGGCGTATTACTCAGTTGTTGAATTTTTGAATGACGAAATTTCTCTGTAATAAATTGTTCACCTTAAAATCTCTCAGAGATATAGCACATTGTTATTTTGAATATTGTTATTTTAGGATTAGATACATTTCAGAGTGACGATCTATTCTTTCTTAATATGTATTAATTTATGTAAGTTGCCATTCACAATATACTTTTCTATACATGTAAATGTTCAGAAAATTCTATTCTATTCTATTCTATACGTGTAATAAAGCTTTATTATCCACTGTAATTCATTTTTTATAGTGTTCCTTCAGCTTATCAAACTTTTTTTGGCAATGCCAAAATTTAGGTAATATATTCAGAGAATATAAATATCTGACTTCGCTTAAGGTGAACATATTTCAAATTAAAATTATAGAAGTTTCAAAGCCTCATAAAGCTGGTGAACTGTATGGTTAAAAGGAAATTAGATGTGTAATCGTAAATTATAATTGTTTTTATTTAATTTTTTTTTCTTTTGAGAATCTGAACTTTTTCTGAAGAATTTAGTTTTTCTCAAAAAATTTAGAATTAAAAGATAGAAAATATCGAGAGATTTTTTAAAGGGAATCCACCCTTGTATCTTTGTAAATGAATATACGCTATAAGTTCTTTAGACCTTTTTTTATATTGTTTTATAAACTAAGAGCTCATTTACTAAATGATTAAATAGTTCCATCACTTTATTTTTACCAAAATTACCTTACTTTCAAAATTTAAATGGAAAATTCTGTTATATAGTATTATAGACTAATCGATTTCAAATAACTTTGCAAGTCGAATCATGTCTTAAATCAGAAATCATTTGCTACTTATGATAAAATTGTTAATATATATGGCTGCATAACAATAATAAGATGACATTGAAACAAATTAATTTCTAAGTGCCTTATTTTGTAAAATATAATCATTTTTCTTTAATTATAATAGGGAAATTAGAATTAAAGTTTTTTTTGACTTTCGATGCATTTCCCTTTGCAAAATTATTTAGAATTGATCGGTCTACAACACTATAAAAAAGTTAGAAGGTACCCGTTTTCAAATTCGAAAGTTAATATTATAATCTTCAACTTTTTAAAAGTAAATATTTTACACCTACCTATATATAACTACTGATATCAAGGAAAAATAATTCAATTGCATATATGTGTGCAGATAGTAATTTTTTAAAAATATTTATTATTTAGTATTAGCTTTTTTATGTTATATTAAGCCTTACCTATTCTGCGGGATTGGCTAAATACGTAAAACTATTTTATCATTTACTATTTCAACCTTGAGGACCTAGGATGTTTGACAAAGATAACAATACACAACATTGTTCATTACTCTTTACTAAAATCCAAAAATAGAGTCTATTTATTATTATTAACGTAACTATAGCGGCTTTTGGCAAGCTTCAACCAATCTTGAATCGTCCCTCTAATTTAACTGTCACTGGTCTCACCCACGCCTTCTACGCTAGCCATGCAGAGTTTTACACCTTCTGTGATAAAAGAAATGCAGTTACTATGAAATCACTGAGATAAACAATAACTCTTACCAATCACAAGTTGGTTCGTTCTTGTAACTTTAACCCACTACAACGTGATAACTCAAGGATAAGGGCGGCTCATCAACATAACACTTGTTGAATTTCAATTAAACAATATGTATGCAAAACCAAACAAGTAAATATTCTTTGTTTCGATCACAAGGCCACACTATTAAGGTTGTCTACCACCACACGAAACAGCAATTAACACGACGATCTGCGGTTGCTCACCAGCTATACTGTTGAGACAATGAGAGAGATGCATACTTTTATGAGAACTGCTTATGTATTCTGCAACAAAGACAACAATACTAACCTGGTTGCTGGCGACTGCGCAATCGATGTAGATTGATATACGTTTAAAAATCGTACATTATAAACTGCAATATTACTGAACAAATATTTTCATCATCATATATCTATAACAAATTTTGATTAATGTAAATATTTTACTCATATTTCCAGATATTGTTATAATCTTCGAACTCTTAGTTGCAATTGTTTATGACATGCCTATAAAACATGTAGCGCAAATACATATTTATCGTATACATTTAAAAATCATATATTAAAAACTATAATACGGCTGAAAAAATGCAAGTAGTGTCAATTTCATCAATTTACAATTTAAACATTTGACGGAAGTGTAGTCTCAACTCTCAATTAATTATTTCTCAAATATTCTGCGTTACTCCAAAAATTTTCGGAGATATACATTTATAATATACGTAGAAAAATCGTTTATGAAATAAATTCTGTTCATAGACGTTGATTAAATATACGATAACGAAATTTAAACCATAATTTCATATAATAAATGTTTATTAAACCATCATGTGTGCTTGGGTTATAATGGATAATGGTGGTTCTTATAGTTGTTGCTTTTTTAACTATCGTCTAAATTGCTTAAAAAATCTGAAAAGATTTGAGAACAATAAGTTACCTACTAATTTACAGTAAAAAAATTGATTTTGTAGACCCTTGAAAAATGTAAAAATTTTTGCAATTTTTTTGCATGTGATATTGGGATGGGCGCATTTTGCAAAAAATTGGGTCTTAATGGGTCCTTGATGCCAAAAACGATTGAATTTTTTCAGATTTTTTCGACAAACTTTTCTTAAAAATTTTTAAAAAACGAAATACGCAAAGCGCCTGACCACACCTCCAATAAGGCGGTTAGAGGGTTGAAATTTTGGGAAAAACATTTTCAGACCTCAGAAGTCCTTTTGAATAGCCTATGCACTTTAATGGGCCTTTCCCGCATGACTGAATTTTACTATTTCACCATGACCGAATTATATAATAAACTGTAATATAATTTTATATTAATTTAGTTTCTTGCAATTTTCTATGTTCTACCAAATATTTACTTTACAAAATCAGTTTTATTCCACTTAATTTGAAACGAGCTCTAAGGTGTGATGCTTGTAACGTCAGTCTGATTAGACCAATAAAAACTCATATTTTTAAAGGGAGTTGTCTATTGCCAGGTATATGTCTTTTTATGTGAACATCGTATTTCCGATATCAACTGTGTAATTTGAATAGTAAGTACATTTTTTTCAACGTACTCTTCTTTAACCTGATACTAAAGAAAAACAAAAATTCTATCAACTTTTCACTGTCTGAGTAAAATCTATATATCCTGTTTATATTCTCTATTTTTGATCGTTTTAATTCACATATGGTATAATATCAGTGTCATCTAGCAACACTGTACTGAAATGCTCAAATCATATTCGATAACCTCACTTTCTACTGTTTATGATTGATAGGATATTTACGTAATATTATTTTATAATTAAAAAATGCCGCTTACAAGGGTTTGTTTTGTACCAGTGTGCCCAAACACTAGTGAAAATACTACCAAGTTATTTTTGCACGTCCCAACAAATTTGGAAATTCGAAAATTGTGGTGGAAATTTGCAAGAGTTTCTGGTGTTGTTTATACTGCTTCTGGATTTTTCTGTGGTGAAGATCATTTTAATGTATGTGTATATTGTTATTAACTTTCTTTTATTGGGCTTGATTTTATACTTTATTTGTCTCTTTATATTGCAGAAGATTCATATTTTTAATAGAATACACTATACAAAAACAACTAAATCACATTTACTTTTACGCAATGTCAATCGGGATCATAAACGGACGTTCTCAATTAAACGTTAGCACTTTACTTTACGAGATTATATTGATGGTTCCTCATAAATGTACTTCAGGCACCAATAGAATTGCAAGATATGGATATCAGAATGCAAGTGAGATTGTTTGGGAATGCACCTTTATAGCCTCGTTTATAGCTAATTCGGACAGCGGGTTAAGATCATATTTATTGCTGTAGTTTATGATGACGTCACATTGCCGTCCTAATGCTATCATTTAAATCTGCTGTTGATTTAGGGAACATTTAAATATTTGCGTTCAGAAAAAAAATAAAATTCATTTTTAGTAATATTTTGATAGGATCGCTCCAATAACACAATAAAAAAAAATAGCTGGAAAGGCCCATTGTTAAAATAAACAATGTGCCGACTTGAACTTAACATGACTCCCTCAACATGTTAAAACAAAAACCTTCTGGCCAATTCACGATAAAGTCACAATTTGGCTCTAGGTTATTATGCCAATGTACCTTTAAAACCGCCCAACACATTGCCTACGTATCTGCACCAAAGCAAATTATTTTTTTGCTATGAAGTATAACATTGTTTTGTCCTCCAAATGTGGCATTAAAATATCTGCTAAATGAGAGCTCAACCGAGATCCCATTGCGAAACCCATGTGTTATTATTTGATTGGCAAGAATTTTAACTATTTCATTTTTTACAAAAAAATTCGCCGAAGCTGCAGTAATGTTTAGCTACAATAAATTAGTCATAACAGCAAAGTAAAAAGTGTATTATTACGTATGATTGATTATCACAAAATAGTAGCTTCTAAGTTTTTCGAACATTACAAATAATTAACATAATTATTTTCAGTTTTCTAGATGCTCCTTTGGAAGCAACAGCATATGCATGTCAAATCTGTTCATACTTAACAAAACGTAAGTCAAGCCTTAAGAGGCATAATTTGCTGGTCCATCAGCCTTCAGAAGTAGTAGTATATAACTGTGAAACTTGTTCATGGATAACGAGATACAGTGCGTGTACTGAATCATTAGCCATATACCTCCACATAGAGCGAGAAATGTGACAACCTCGCCAGCTTACAACACCATCTCGCACTTCGGCAACTTCTCAGTGTCTCAGTCAGTGTCAGTATCTGTTTGTCGGCGTGGAGGGTAGGTTGATTTTTATTTAAACATCACGCGTAGTACGCTCATTGCCAAGACCCTAGTACCTAATTAATGAAAGAGTTTATGGTGACTTTAATGAAACCAAAAGCGTTATTTAACAGAAAATGAACTCTTTATAAAAAAATTAATTAAAGAAACTCTCGATTAAAAAATTAATTAAATGAACTGTCAATTAAAAAATTAAATATACTCTCATTAAAAAATAAATAAACATCTTCATTATTCTAAAAACAAAAGAAACAACTCTCAATAAGAAAATTAATTAAATAAAATCATTAAAAATAAATAAAAACTCCATACAAGAAATTTTTTTACAATAACGGTTCAAATAATCCACCTTCCTGTGCTAGGCAATAACCTAACCTGTCATAAAAATTTCCATTTGCAAGCATTTCTGGCAAAATTAAGTTACAGGCATTCCTTAAATTTAACTTTAACTCTTCTAAGTTACTCGCCCTGCCAAATTCAGGGCCATAAACAGAGGATTTCATATGCCCCCCAAAAAAAAAGTCCATTGGAGCTAGATCTGGAGATCTAGCTGGCCATTTAATACCCCTTGTTCCATTTATAATACGGTCATGGAAAGTATTTCTCAAATACCGTGACACGTCATTTGCATTATGAACGGAACAACCGTCCTGTTGAAGCCACACTGTATTTAAATTTACCCCTTGAAGATTTTGAATGGCGGGAATAACATTGTCTTGTAAAAGAGTGAGATATTTAGCCGTATTTAAATTCCCTTCTATAAAAAATGGACCAACTAGATGATCGCTTAAAATACCGGTCCAAACTTTCAGTTTTTGAGGACGTTGGGTGCGACACACAATAATTCTGTGCTGGTTTTCTTGAGACCAATATCGAGAAATAGATGAATTGTGTTTACCATGTAAAGAAAATGAAGACTCATCGGTAAAAAGAATATTTTTTATGAAATTTTCATTCTGATCTGCCTTTTCCATATTAATTTCACAAAACTCCATTCTTCGAAATTGGTCCCCTGGATGCAATTCATGTGTTTTGGTATACCTAAAACATTTAAATCCGTTTTTTTTCCAAACGACCGCCACAGTTCTATTGCTAATACCCAACTCCTCGGCAACGCTTCTAGTAGTCCTCGAGCTATCTAACTCGAGTGTAGCACAAATCTGTTCATCCCGCCTTTCTCTTTCTTCGATTCTTTCAGGAGGAGTCTCTCTTTTTTGGTGGCATTTTTTACACTCTTTCAAACAAAAACAATTTTCAAAACTATTTACAGTGTTGTAAATTGTCTGTTTACAGGGGACAGGTCTTTCTTGAAATGTAAGAGAAAAAAGCTCCCCGCACCGTGTTGCTGAATTGCCTGCATAAAACCATTTAATTATTTGTACCTTTTCCTCTGGTGTGTAAACAGACATTATGTACGATGGATTATTTGAACCGAAAATAACGCTCTTGCTTTCACCGTCGCCACTCAAGGAATGAAATAAACAATGCAATGCAACCCAAGCTGTTCTCAATACGCCGCGCGCCGGCCTATCGGCCTCGTGCAGAGCTGACATGGGTACAAGACACAAGCGACGTTGCAATTTTCATTCCCTATGGCTAGTCGACAAGTAAACGCACTGTATAAGATAGATAGATAGATAAAAATTTATTCATCAATAAAGTTATACAAACATATAAACTTATCTGACTAGTCAAAAAAGAACAGTAATTTGCAGTAAAAGACAATTATAAACATTGAACAATTTAAAAACGTTTGTAATAGATACAGTGAAGCTACCATACAACGGCGAGACGTGCAGCAAAACACCAGAGAGAGAGATAGAGAGAGAAATGCATGTCACGCAACATACACCGCTCCCCCTGCCTCCCCGAAGGCTTACCACACATCCCACCATCGCACAATAATTTCACTTCACATACATTAACACACACTTACACGCATACATATATTAAACATTATTATTTGCAGACCTTTAGAGTGTCTCCGCAAGGAACACCAAAACATAAATTTAATAAAACCATATAAATATAGGTGAAAACAAACTTAAAAATTAAGGAACCCATCAACATCATAAAATGCATTATCACATAAAAAATTTTAACATTTTATTCTTAAATGACACGTTGCTGCCAGTATCAATACATTGATTAATATTGTTGAAAAATTTAATGCCGATGTGTCTTGGAGAATTTTCTCCTAGTGCAAGGCGGGAGTACGGCTGATATAGGTTATCTCTGTTTCTTGTGTGATGTGTATGAATATCACTGTTTCTCGGGAATTGAGATTCGTTTTCTTTGATGAACATTATTATTTGGTAAATATATAAACTAGGCAAGGCAAGTATTTGTAACTCTTTGAATAATGGTTTGCAGCTAGTTAAGGGGTGAGTTTTACACATAGCTCTTATAACCTTTTTTTGTTGTTGAAATGCTCTTTTAAAGTATGGAAAATTTCCCCAGAAAATGAGCCCATACTGTAATTGAGATTGAACCAATCCATAATAAAGAGTTTTCAGAGTGTTTATCCTGACAGTGTCTCTCAGATTCCTTATTATGTAGCAAATGGTGCTTAATTTTGAGCAAACCGTATTTATATGCATTTCTCATGTAAGTTTCTGATCTAAAGTAACACCCAAAAATTTAGTAGTTGTTGTACTCTGAATGGATTTGTTTGATATCTTCAGATATAGATCATAGTTTGTCACCACATTTTTTGGCAAAAAACGCATATAACACGTTTTATTTATATTTAAGTTTAGTCCATTCTCATTACAATAGCGACTCATTTCCTGTGATGCATTGTTACTGTCGATGACAATCTGTTCAATACAGTTATGAGACATTAGCATGTTTGTGTCATCCGCATAGAGAAGAAGTTGATTTGGAATAATACATGTATTAGGTATGTCGTTGATGAAAATTATAAAAAACAGAGGTCCCAAAATCGAGCCTTGAGGCACCCCCAGATTTACATTTTTTTGTCTCGAATTTAGCCCCGTCAACGACGGTGGTTTGCGTGTGGTTTTGTAAATATGCGGCAGCCCAGCTATATGGTGCACCTCGTACCCCAATGCCTTTTAATTTCATGAGTAGCAGATTGTGATCTACAGTATCAAATGCTCGACTTAAATCATAAAAAAGCCCTAGGACATGACTTGTTATTTAGTGCATTGTATATAAAATCTATGCAGTCTAATATGGCAGTATTGGTGGATTTACTTTTACGAAAACCATTTTGAACATTTGGTATCAGATTAAAATTCTCTAAATAATTAGTTAGTCTTATGGAGTATGATGCTTCAAAAATTTTAGCAATTTGACTTGGCATACATATAGCTCTATAGTTCACAATGTCCGTTTTGGGGCCTTTGTTTTTATATACAGGTATACATTTGGATTCTTTTAGGTTGGGGAATACACCAACTGAGAACGATTCATTCACTAGGTATGCTAATGGCTCATCAATAAAGTCTTTTACTGACTTCATCACTTTTCCGCTGATGTCGTCGATACCAGCAGCCGGTTTAAGAGTGGTTTTTCCAATTATTTCGTTTATTTCTTGTGGTGTCGTCGGTGTGAGAAAAAAACTGGTATGTGCCTTTTCAATGTTGATGTTATAATTAGGTTTGAGATGGTTTGAAGTAACACTTATAAAGTAATCGTTGTTAAAATTACTCTTCTCCGCGGCAGTTGATATCAGAATACCCTGGCTATCACGTATGTCTATGGATGATTGCTTTTTATTAACTGACTTGGATTCATTGATAATTATCCAGGTGTCTCTCATTATGTTGTTGGAATTCATTAGACGCTGGCCATTACATTGTTTCTTGTGTGTTGATCGATGCAGTTTTTATATATTAATTTAAATTGCATATACCTTTCAGTATATGCTGGGTTATTTAACCGTTTTCTGATGCTGTTCATTTCACACAGTTGGTCATGCATTGACTTAATAGCAGATGTAAACCACTTTTTTGTCTTGAATTTGTTTGGAGACTTCATTATAGGAAAAGCACAGTTGTAGTGGAATAGAAAAGTGCAATAGAATGCCTCAAACTTCTGTGAAAATGTGGAGGCTGTATACATTTCAATCCAGTTCTCAGCGGATAACAGATGTTGAAATCTTTCAATATTTGTGGCGTTGTAGTTTCTTCTGTAAGTATGATTTAATCTGCTATTTTTAGACAAAAGTAGTTGAAATGAGCATATTTGAAATGTATAAGAGGTGCCTTATGAGACATAATATGCTAGTTCACCAACCCTCAAAATTATACAACTGTAACCAATGTTCATTTAAGACAAAACATAAAAATTCGTTATATACTCACAAATTGGTTCATCAAGAGCTTTCAGAAGTAACAGTACATACATGTGGAAGCTGTGCATACACAACAAAATATAAGAGTAATCTAAACAAATATTATAAGCTATTCCATCAATCATCACAACCAATACTATACAACTGTGACCAATGTTCATTTAAGACAAAATATAGATACTGTTTGAAAAGGCACTTATTGAACCATTAAGAGTTTTCACCAGAAGAATAGAATATAACATTTTATTTCAAAAACATATTTACATGTATGGAAATATATAAGAGGTTTTATTGTATGAAATAATGTTACGTGTTTTATTTTATCCCTATGTAACTGGATAGGTTTGGGCGTATGCTGTCGACTTTGCTTACTGCGGAGACGAGAGCGGGTTCATATGAGTATTTAATTATGGTAATAAGAACAACAAGAATGGGGCGCCAAGGAGTTCTACTTTAGCCCAAAAAGTTCAGCATACCAGAGTAATTGAATTCCTAAAATTTGCTTTAGTCTATACCTTTAAGAAAACACCAAGATACTTAAATATTAGAAAATATATTACAGCATTCAGATAAGTTGACTTTTGCAGGATGTGATTTTATAATAAAATATCAAAGAACAAATTGGCGTATCGTATACGATAGAGATAATGAATCTAAAAAGATGCGAAAACAACGTCCAAGGTCTTATATGATGTAATTCTTACACAATTTTATTTCTACCTAATTATAATGGGGAAACTTGGGTTTTCTAGAGCATGTACCAGTCAGTTTCATGTGGAGGCGTGATAAGGTCAAGCTTACAAATAAAACATGGGTTCCCACAAGGAAGTGTTCTTGGACCATTACTTTTCTTAATTTATATAAATGACTTCTCTATGTCAAATGGTTTTTTTTATGTACTTTTTGCAGATGACATAACCTTAGCTTTACACATTTACACAACTTTACAAAAAAAACGTAAATGTGGACCCTATCAGGGAAGAAATGATTGAGACTGCTTCTGATTGGTTCAATGCAAATTATCAATGTCTTAATAGAGACAAAACTCAATCTTTAGAATTTTCACTTAAATCAAAAACAGCCGACGCTGTAAAATTTTTAGGTCTTAACAGCGATACAAAATTAAATTGGCAAAGTCATTAACTCTCTCTCGAAAAAACTATCATCCGTCATATATGCAGTGAAGAACATTAAGTATAATATTAATTTGGAAGCAGCTCTAATAAGTTATGCTTTATTCCACAGTACTATGACTTACAGAATAATAAACTGGGGAACCTCTTATTACATGCAATAAATTTTTATTCTCGAAAAGAGAGCTTTCAGAACATTAGCTGGTGTTTTATACCGTGACAGTTGTAAACTATGGTTTAGAAAGTTCAGTATATTAACCTTGCCCTCTGCAATTATATATTACAATTTAGTTTATGTAAAGAATAATTTGGATGAGCTTAATAAAAATAGGGAATATCATGATCACTTGACTCGCTCGAGGTTGTTCAGCCCACAGCACACAAATAGTAAGGATTTGGCTGAATAATAATTTTCCAGAAAAGTAGATTGGACGATTTGGATCCTTTTGACTATTTGCGATTTTTATTTATGGGGTCATCTGAAGTAAATTGTTTATTCCCATCATTTAACAACGGATGTAAATGTATTGAAAGAAAGAATTACAAATGCTATATATTCAATTAACTTTCAAGCCATTCAAAATACCTACAAAGAATTTAAGAACAGATTTGAGATGTTTGCTGAAAATGGAGGAACATAGGTAGAATAAATAAATTTAAATTATCATTACATTTATGATATTTTAAAAAATTAAAATTTTATAAATAAAAAAGTATTTAGTTCTGTAATTTGGTACGTTATATTTTTTAATTTTTAGCAAGAGTTTCTAATAAAAATTTTTCAATATTTCGCACAGAAAAGGCACTTTATCTGATGCGATTTTTAATTTTAAGCTGTTACCAGCGTTCTCTATACTTTTTTAAAAGTATTATATTAAAACATCCATTTTGGTAAAATAAATTTGTGCTGTAGAAAGAATGTCTTACCCATATGTCTCTCTGATGGGACCTTCTTGTCCTGGACGAACATAGATGATGCGTAGTAGATGACACTAATGATACTTCAAAACCATTATATAGATGCATTTTCTGGTCTCAAAATATTGACTATTTTAAATTTTTAAGAGTGATGCACAGTGGTCAATTTGTTCGATATAGCTGGATAATTCAGTATGTGCATTTCTTATAATCACATTATTTCTCTATTTCTTAAACGGATTAAACTATGCTATATAATTCTGGGAGATTTGCAATTAATTCTTCTAAATTACTGAATTATAATGAGGGTTTATTTCGGCACAAAGGCAAATAAGTGCATATTCTTATTATAGTATCTTACTTGAAGTCAAAGTATAAGCAGTTACTTGTGTGTGAAATAAATTATTTTCCAATAAATACTGTGCTTTATGACAAAATACAACTTATTGTTTTTTATTCTTTTTACAGAATTATAGTGCGCTAATTTAATTGTGCCTGAAATTCTTATTGTAAGCTGTGTTAAAATTTCTATAAATCTGCAGTATTCTAAAATTGATCAGTTGACCATTGTGTGACATGAAAAAAATACATAAAATAATTATAACATTTATTTTCAGCTTTGAGGAATCCCCTGCCACAATTAAAGTTGCTAATGGGTCAATCTATATTTCAGCGCGTAAATCACAGAGAAGACATAAAGAATGTGTTAGTCAGCATGAGTGGGTTTCTGTAAATAACTCCGAAGGAATAACAGTGTATAAGTGTGAAATATGTTTATATGAGATAGAAAATGAGGATTACCTTAGACAGCAGAAAATGGCCTATGAGAGATCGTTTAAGTGTGAACTCTGTTCATACAAATCGAAATATAGGAATCACCTCAAACGACACAAATTGATTCATAAGAGCCATTTAAAGTTGAAAATGTTTAAATGTGAAATGTGTTCATACAAATCAAAGCATATGGACACTTTAAAACGACACATATTGACCCATAAGAATATTTCGGAGTTAGAACTGTTCAAATGTGAACTGTGCTCATATGAATCAATGCGTAAAGACAATTTGAAAAGACACATATTGAACCATAAGAGTCAGCCTAAGAGTATTTCAGACTCACAAATACTTAAATGTGAACAGTGTTCATATGAATCAAAACGAGCGAGAAATTTAAAAGAACACATATTGACCCATAAGAGTATTTCGGAATTAAAAATGTTTAAATGTGAACTGTGTTCATACGAATCAAAACGAGCAAGAAATTTAAAACGACACATATTGACTCATAAGAGTATTTCGGAGTTAAAAGTGTTTAAATGTGAATTGTGTTCATACGAATCAGAGCGTGCAGGTGATTTAAAACGACATATATTGACCCATAAGGGTATTTCAGAGTTAAAAATGTTTAAATGTGAACTGTGTTCATACGAATCGAAGCATAAGGGTAATTTAAAACAACACATATTGACCCATAATAGTACTATTTCGGAGTTAAAAATATTGAAATGTGAACTGTGTTCATACGAGTCAAAACGAGAGAGAAATTTAAAAAGACACATGTTGACCCATAAGAGTATTTCGGATATAAAAATGTTAAAATGTGAACTGTGTTCCTACGAATCAAAGCGTGCGAATAATTTAAAAGATCACATGTTGATCCATAAGAGTATCGCGGAGTTAAAAATGTTTAAGTGTGAACTCTGTTCATACAAATCAAAGCGTTTAGGTGATCTAAATCGACACATATTGACCCATAAGATTATTTCGGAGTTAGAAATGTTTAAATGTGAACAATGTACATATGAATCAAAGCGAAAGGACATTTTAAAACAACACATATTGATCCATAAGAGTAATTCAGAGTTAAAAATGTTTAAGTGTGAACTATGTCCGTATGAGACTAAATTTATGCGTTATCTTAAACGACACGAGTTGACCCATAAGAGTATTCGAGTTAAGAATATTTGACCGTGATATCTGTTCATACCCGACAAAATAGCAAAGTAACCTTAAAGGGCACAAATTGATTAATAATTGTTCCATAAAAACTCTTCAGATGTAATAATGTTTAATTATGAAATATATTCATATAATACAAAATGCCAAGATTAACCTTGGAGGACACAATTCTGTCCATTTAAGTACTTCAGAGTTGAAAACATATGTGTGAATTATGCTCGTGCAATGTAAATAGTGCATGCAATTTGAAACAACACATATTGACTCATAAGGGGACTTTGGAGTTAAAAATGTTTAAGTGTGAATTCTGTTCGTATTGGTCGAAACATATGGATTATCTTAAGCATGAATTAACCCATAAAAGTACTTTAGAGTTATCAGTGTTGAAATGTCATCTATGCGCATATGAAGCAAAACGTAAGAATCATCTGAAACAACACATCCTGCTCCGTAGTAGTTCTCCAAATGTAACAATATTTAAGTGAAAAATGTGTCCATATATAAACGACATAAACGGACCTATAAAAATCTGAACAATTGGCTTTCAGGCCTGGCTCATCTTAAAGTTTATATATTCTATCAGCTTAGAGATATTTTAAATAAAAATATTCTGTTAATGATCTATAAGGCATTTGTAGAGTCAATTTTTCGATATGGTATACTGGTTTGGGGTGGTCTATATATACAACATCTTTACAAAAGTTAAATGTCATCCAAAATACTATTCTAAAAATAATGTATAATAGAAAAAGAGATTATCCAACAAAATTACTTTATAATAACAGTGAAGTTCTCAATATTCGATCCTTATATATCCACAATGTCTGCATTTATATATATAAAAAAGGTGAACTAAAAGTACATGTTAATAATCAATATAAGACCAGAAGTACAAATGAACATCACATACAAATTCCTACCAGGAAAAAAATATTAAACAAAGATTTGTTACATATTTAGTTCCAAAATTTTATAATTTATTACCAAAAAATATTAAACTTATAAAAACTGTTCGGCAATTTACAAAACTATGTAAGGATTATATTTACTTTAATTACCATGAGGTCATTACTTGTTTAGAAGCTTAGTACGTCAAATATTCCTTTTTGTTTTTCTTTATATTATAAATTTTTTGATTTTTTAAAATTTTATTCAACATATTCCTTGATTTTCTTTTATATTTATTTCCACTTTTATATTATGCATTAATAATACAATAGCATACTGAAACTAGCGATTAAGTTAAGCACATACAGGTGTTAAGTCACATAGGTGCACTAAGTAAGTTAAGAAAAAAAATCAATATACTAGTATTAAAAATTGTATTGTGAACATTAGCTTGTATTGTATTAAATAAATAAAATAAATAAATATCATTAGGAAAATGTGATAAACAGAACTTCTCTAATTACAAATTACTAGATAGATATAGATCTTTTTATTGGTCAACAAATACACCGTAGTGGCTACACAAGTCAGATATCTACATAATTAAATATATAGGTATAGTTTTAAAAATATATACTTCGACCAAAAAGTTGAGTCAGTAACATAAAAAATAAGCGGCGCTCTCGTCAAAGGATAGTAGCTCTTATTTGATACTAAAGCGGCACCACGTTCTACCATATAATCCCATTGAATCGAGAGAAATATATTAAGTTTTATCTGCCTACTAGAAATGGAAACCACGACTACCAGAAACAATTTTAATGACCTAGTCGATCGCATAGAGTAAATGATTTAACGTGACGCCTTTATACGTAATAATTTACTCGACTAACTATGCAGTCCTAAAAAAACTTGGAAAGAAAGAAAGAAATCATATATCCCGGTTACTCAGTGGCGCCACATATGTATTTATGTAGATATATATAAAATAATATTTCATAAAATAAAAAATAAACATAATTAAATTTGTTCTCACGGTCAACTCAGCCAAAAAGAAAAACTGGAGTTCTTTTAAGAAAATTTTTAATGGCAGGCATAATTTTATTAGGAGTGGAGTACTTACGTAATCCGGCATTAAAACTGTAGAATGGTTGATGTTTGTAAAAATTTTAAGCCAGTTGTTCTTATTGCCCAGCAAGGACCAACGTGGAGGCATGAGCATATTCCTTGCCGGGAAAGGATGGTGACAAGGTTGTTAATTAGAGAGTAACAGGTTAACAAAGAAATAAATAAATAGACTTACAACTTACAAATAAATGACTGTTCTAACAACATAAATAAACTTTCTTGTTAAAATAGAATAATTAAAAACAAAACGTATCAACG
Organism: Leptura quadrifasciata; assembly: GCA_963675555.1. Lineage (NCBI taxonomy): Eukaryota > Metazoa > Arthropoda > Insecta > Coleoptera > Cerambycidae > Leptura > Leptura quadrifasciata. The sequence goes on from OY776680.1 coordinate 78,466,154, forward strand.
TTAAAAATAAATAACTGTTCTAACAAGATACATAAACTTTCTTGTTAAAATAGAATAATTAAAAACAAAACATACCAAAGTTAAAAATAAATAACTGTTCTATAACAACATAAATAAACTTTCTTGTTAAAATATAATAAAATACAAAACTTACCAACAATAATTTTCCTCCAATAAATAATTCATAATATCACAATCACTACATGACACTATCACAGATTAACTCACTCACCACTGTCTCTATCACTGCTGGCTCCTACATTTATTATTATTGGCGTCAATCCGAATATCCGTATTAAAAGTTCTATTTTCTCTTGCAACATTCCCCTTTACTTCAACCCAAATAAGCTCAATGGGATTGAGTTCACAGTGGTAAGGCGGCAGCCATTTCTTATATATCCGCGAATGCCGTTTCATTAGCGTTGCAGTTCGGCTTTCAGCCAAGCACAATCGATTAGGATACCTTTACCATATAACCATTAAATTTGTGCTTTTTGCCTGCCATGCACTGATGGTTGGTAATTTTTCCAGTAATCGACTGTGGTACGGGATGTTATCCATAATAACAATAGATCCGAGTTCAATCTTAGCGAGAATTTTGCAAACCATTCTTCCATAACATCTGCATTCATGTCCTCATGATAATCGCCACTTTTTTTCAACACAAACAATAGAAGTCCATCTTCCACGAATCCTGAATCACTTCCTATGTGCGTTATTAAACACGTTGACTGTCTGTATTATAACAAAACGGGAACCGTGTGAAGTCCACTGCAACTAAATAAAAACCTGTAATTATATTTTCCATCAATCGATATTTTTACGTTAGTTTTAGGTAAATTTGAAATTTTGAATAGTTTTTGTTTGTTTTAAAGCGTGAGACAAATATGGGTCACGGACATACAGTAAGGAGAAAAATATGTTTAAAGTCATCATTTTCTAAATATATTATTGTTATACAATACTTTTTTATCGAAACACTGTGTATTCACTTTCTTTTTTTGTTTCAGTTGTTCAGTAAAATATATTTTTATTTGCTGTATTTTGTATTACCTAACTTTTCTTGACGTATTTTTTTTTCATTTTCATTTTAAAAAAATGCAATAAAATGTTAGTGACATAGTACATGTTTTATTTTTCAATTTTTTAAGTTTTAGTTGCAAAAATAAAAAATATACTATATGATGTACACTGTGACGTGAGACACTGTGTACAATAAATAAAATTTATATGTAGATTTTCGCCACGTCCTGTGGGCCATATATGGGTCACACTCATATAAACTAACATTCTGGTCTGTACTTATGAGTCCATATAATAATAAGTTTCTGTATCTCTAAGTCCGGGAGAAATACGTCGCTTCAAACAATATGTAACGTGTGACCCACATATGGATCATGGACTCTGCAAAACCAGAGTCCGTGACCCATAGGTGGGTCACGGGACAGTCAACGTGTTAAGCATTTTCCTTTTCTTGTTGGCATTTTTAATCCTGTTGACCAATCTTCCATACGGCCTTGACGAACACTTTTTACATTTCTATCTTGCCAAAATTGCATTACAGTATGTCCTTCATTTAACCACGTCTCATCTAAATAATAGCATTTTCTTCCTCTTTCACGGGCAGCTCTAATTGCCCGAATATAATTCCTTCACCAACAAATAATATCATTTCTCTCAAGTAGGAGGCTATTTCTCATTCCTTTTGCAAATACAAAGTTCATATCATGCAAACATTTTTTAACGTCGATTTGCCCATTTTGGGTATACAGGGTGTAATTACTTTCATGTCATTAAAAAAAACTGGTAATGGGGAACGACCAGACAAACAAGAAACCTATATAACTTTTTCCTCTAGGAGCACTTTGGAAAAAACTGACCTAGGTCAACAATTTCAATAGTTTCTACAAAAAAGTTTGAGAACCTCTACATTATGGGTCAATGAACGAAATTTCTCACTTTTAAAAAAGTCATAAAAGCTGAAAAAGCTTTTGTTCTTGAGCCGGTGCCGACATTCGCGGCTTGGTTTAACAATGGAGAGAAAGGGTATCGACTTCTTGGTTCTTAAAAACCGAGCAAAATAAAATAATTTTCCACGAAAAAAAAAATGCAATGACAGCCAACAAATGATAACTTACCAGTGTTGTTTATTCACATAAATTGTTCGAAATGTCCTCCAGCTACATTAATACACTTTTCAGCAGGACGAAGTAAAGAAATACGCACTCCGTTCAGCACATTGGATAAATTAGGCTTATTCTTTTTGGTCTCTATGCACATTAAAACACGTTGCTGCAATTGTTCCAAGGTGTCAATTGGATCAAGGTAAACAAGCGATTTAAAATGCCCCCAAAAGTAAAAATCCATTGGATTTTAAGTCAGGTTACCTAGCAGGCCATCCAACCGGTCCACCACATACAACCCATTGTTGAGGAAATTGCGTATTTAAAAAATTTCGAACCGCCAGACTAAAATGCACTGGTGCGCCATCATGCATATACCACATACGTCTGCGCATCGCCAAAGGTACATCTTACAACAAATATGGCAATGTTTGTTGCAAAAAATTTAAAAAGATTTCACCATTGGGTAATTCTGTTGGTCCAATAATTTCATTACTACAAATTCCTGCCCACAAATTAACAGAGAAACGTCGTTGAAAGTTAAACACCCCGTTCCAGGTAAAACATGACTCATCAGAGAAACATAGGACGTTTACGCTTCAATTATCCTATCCTCGCGTTACGGACCTCGTTCGCCCGCATATCCGTCGAGACGACCTGTTTCCCGAAGATGCTGAGCGATATTAACAAATGTCCGTGGACAAGGATGTCGTCGATTGGGGAATCTTTGAGCATACAGACGTTCTGCAGCAGCTGCATTTCCACGACATTCTCCATACAACAAGTACATATCCGCGAGCTCTGGATAAGTGTAATTTTCTGCCATAATGTCCAGAATTCACTTTTAAATACAGCGTTTTAAAATACTGCACTAAATGAAAGTAAGTCAATAAAATAAATTCTCACTAAGGATACAGAAAAATGTGGTCCAAAATCGAAAAAGAACAGAAGCTATGACACAAAAGAACCGTGTGATTGTAACCGACATGAACTAAAGTAGATTTTTTCTAATAACCCGTCCCTTCTACTTTTATTGGTTCTTAGTCCACGTTAACTGATGCTATTGGCTAAATAATTTAAATTGGAAGGTGTATCGGTGCAGTTTTTCATGTATATTCCGGTTATAGATAATAAAACCACAAAAGTAAAAACACAAATGAGAGCAGCCGACCGGCAGCGGCAGCTATCTTTGTGTATTGGATGTGCATGGGTACCTGTTACTTTATTACGGTCCTTGCCTGGGTTTTCACTAACATCGGATTCCTCTTTTATCATCCGTTTTAAGAATCTAACACTGTATTTTTAAGATGCACTATTTAAATAAGTCACAGATTGGCGATATTAATTGATTATGTACTTATATTTTTCTTTGAAAATATCACTGTATTTTACCAATAGATTTTTGGTACACTCTAGTTAAGTTCTGTTTCATTTATCAAACTTTTTACCGGTTGTTTTTACTTTTTTCACTGGAGCCACGCTACGCTTAACCACTCCACCAACAATATTTAAGTGAAAAATGTGTCCGTATATAAACGACATAAACTGATCTATAAAAGTCGGAACAATTGACAACTGACTCATCTTAAAGTTTAAATCATTAGGAAAATGTGGTAAATAGAACTTCCCTGATTACAAATTACTACATCCGTCATCAACCACCTGTCTGTTTCTAATGACAGGATATATTTTACGATGAAGTGCACATCATGCCACGAATGGAATAATTTAAACATTTTCGTTTTTTATGTTGAATTTCGATTAACTATGTGATCAAAACATATCTCTTGACTTGACTATTTTATTGAAAATGATGTATTATAAGTAACAAATAAATTACATGTTATTTAAAAAATTTGACCTTTTATATAAAATATATATTTTGTAAACAACTTAAATATTAAGAGCAATAGAAAGTTCTTTATGGTTTTCCTTAAGTTTTGTGATTGTGTTTGACAATTCAGATTTCTTTTAGACTTTTTAGCTCAGAATTTTCGGAAGGAAATATTTTTACAAAAATGAATTTATATGTATTCTCTTTTTAATGTAAGCACCCTTTAAACTAAGTATCTGTAAGATGGGATCACTTACATCAATATTTATTATTGACAATTGGATTTGCAAAAATGAACACTATCAGGTATCACAAGTAGAAATTTGAAAATTGTAATATATATATATTATTATAGGGGGCGAGCGTAGGTGCGTCTATACTATGTACATACTTCGGTATGCGATGTAAAGCAACGACAGGCGCAGTTAGTACTTGGATGGTGACCATTCCAACGGAAACCGCATTCTCGCCTCACACATCTTCCAGCGGCTGTATATCAGTGTGCGCGGAAGCTATACAACCTTAGGCGAGGGTTGTATAGGAGATATACCATCCTTCGGAGGGGATGTAAAGCCGTCGGTCCCTTGTCTATTAAATGTTAGGCAAGTAAAAGATCCCTACTCTTCTTAAGGGAAGAGGTTCGGCAAAATTCCTGGTTGGGGATAGCTCGTCTACAGGCGTCGGTGTTAGGCCTCAGTAGCGGAAATAGGCCGACGTTAAATAAATGTATTAAAAAAATATATATATTGCTATGTTATTTTTATACTAATCAAACTTATTAAATTAAGTTAAACCTGTTTATTCCCCATAGACAAAACTCAAAATTCAAAAAAATTATGATCAAATTAAATTTCTTACCTTAGATCCAAAAGTGTCAATTCTATAAATTTATGCCAAATACTTTACTCTTTTTCTCAGGAGCAGGTTCAGGTTTAAGTTATCTGTTTTTTCAAAAAAATTTGTTAAAGTAAAATTTTGAATCTAATAATAATATAATCTATTTATTTTCCCTTTTTGATATTTATGATTGAATATAATAACTATTTTTAATGAAAGTCTTTTATAACTATAAATTTTGATACAACCTTAATACAAATATACCAACTTCTCTCTTCGTAGCTACAGGCTTCTTCCAGCATCTGTCCACAAACTGACGTTTTCCCTTTTTGGATATAATTTCTTCTCTTCTGGATTACTACTACTATTACTATCTTCCTTACTTTTTTGTTTTTTTTTTATATATTATGGCCACTTCTTTCTTCTCAATTCCAATTTTATCATTAGATTTCAACCTCTCTTCTTCAATATGACTTTTTTCCTTCTCAGTTTTTTAAAAAAATTTCTCCATCCCCCCTCTCTTGTTTTTTTTTCCGTTCCTTCCCAACCAAATTCCATCTTTTGTTTTCACTTTTATTTTTAACCGCCTCTATCATTTGTGGTTGTTGTCATATCATAACCCCAAATATCAAAAATGTACAAACAAAATAGATACCCATCAAATTTTGATCTGTTAACATAACCTAAAACTTAAACCTCCTTGTCTTTATTTAGAGCAAACATTATAACTTTAAAAATTAAAATTACTAATTTAAAATGTCATGATGACTTTATTGTCATAAAATATTGTAACTCTAAAATTAAAAATTACTAACTTGGATATCAGAAATTAAAACCTTCTTGATAACCTCATTAAAAACTATTTTCAACAAATACTAACATAATAAATTTTAATTTCACAAAACTTAAATTTTTTTTTTAACATTTTAACCTTTCGGATCTTTAGATAATTTAAACAAATTTTGAAACTATCTAAAAAAAACAAACAAGCAAATGACAACAAACATGCAATTTTAATAATCGCTTGAAAAACTAAATTTTTTAAATTTTCTAATACATAGTTATTTTGGCCCAATATTAACTTTATTTTATTAAGAAAATTTGATTCATCTGATAACTTTACAAATTGAAAATATGACAATATATACATTATTATATTAAAACATCCATTTTGGTAAATAAATTTGTGCTGTAGAAAGAATGTCTTACCCTTATGTCTCTCTTCTGGGACCTTCTTGTCCTGGGCGAACATAAATGATGCGTAGATGGCACTAATGATACTGCAAAACCATAATATAGATGCATTTTCTGGTCTCAAAATATTGACAATTTTCGATTTCAATTTTTTAAGATTGATGCACAGTGGTCAATTTGTTCAATATAGCTGGATAATTCAGTATATGTATCTTATAATCACATTATTTCTCTATTTCTTAAACGGATTAAACTACACTATACCGGGTGTCAACGAATCATGGTAGATTCCCCTTTTTTCCATATTTTTGAGAATATCGGAATGAAACTTGGAAGATGTATTATATGACCAAGAAGACACATTGTGGCATAACTGGCATTTCTTTCTCACTTCCGGTTTCACCGGAAATGACCCCAACTTTTGATTTTTAAATGGAACACCCTGTATATCCTTATATTTTTGGAATCCTTCAGAAATTCTGAGGACGGTGATGCCCTATAAGTGACATTTCGACTCCATAAAAGAATTTACTCAAAAATTAAAAAAAAAACAAAAATAAAATAAGAAAAAATTGCTTTTGAGCACATATCCACCGATTCCTTAGAACATCCGCTATTTTATGGTAGGACTCTATCATTATGGTTCCATTTGATAAAAATAAGTTTTGGTAAAAAACGTGTTCAGGCCAAATTTGATGGCTCACAAAATACACATTCTCAAATTTTTATGCTCGATTTGATTTTTCTGACATCACACTAGTCCATTAAAAGCAATTTTTTCTGGTCATGGCACTCTAGATGTACCAACAAATTTCGAGTCAAATTTTTTTCATGGAATCGAAATGTCACTTATGGGGCATCACCGTACTCAGAATTTTTCACGGATTCCAAAAATATAATAATATACGGGGTGTTCTATTTAAAAATCAAAAGTTGGGGTCATTTCCGGTGAAATCGGAAGTGGAGAAAAATGACAGTTATGCTACAAAGTGTGTTTTTGGTCATATAATACATCTACCAAGTTTCATTCTGATATTCTTAAAAAAAGGGGGGTCTAGCATGATTCGTTGACACCCGGTATAGATTAGGGAGATTTGCGATTAATTCTTCTAAATTACTGAATCATAATGAAGGTTTATTTCGGCACAAAAGCAAATAAGTCCATATTTTTATTATAGTATCTTACTTGACGTCAAAGTATAAGCAGTTACGTGTGTGTGAAATAAATTATTTTACTATGGATACTGTACCTAAAGGTATGTACTTTATGACAATATACAACATATTGTTTTTTATTCTTCTATTTGCAGAATTATAGTGCGCTAATTTAATTGTGTCTGAAATTCCCATTGTAAGCTGTGTTAAAATTTCTATAAATCTGCAGTATTCTAAAATTGATCAGTTGACCACTGTGTGACGTGAAAAAATACATAAAATAATTATAACATTTATTTTCAGCTTTGAGGAATCCCCTGCCACAATTAAAGTTGCTAATGGGTCAATCTATATTTCAGTGCATAAATCACAGAGAAGACATAAAGAATGTGTTAGTCAGCATGAGTGGGTTTCTGTAAATAACTCCGAAGGAATAACAGTGTATAAGTGTGAAATATGTTTATATGAGATAGAAAATGAGGATTACCTTAGACAGCAGAAAATGGCCTATGAGAGATCGTTTAAGTGTGAACTCTGTTCATACGAATCGAAATATAGGAATCACCTCAAACGACACAAATTGATTCATAAGAGCCATTCAAAGTTGAAAATGTTTAAATGTGAAATGTGTTTGTACAAATCAAAGCGTAAGGATGCTTTAAAACAACACATATTGACCCATAAAAGTATTTCCGAGTTAAAAATGTTTAAATGTGAACTGTGTTCATATGAATCAAAGCATAAAGGCAATTTAAAACGACACATATTGAACCATAAGAGCGAGCATAGGAGTATTTCGGAGTCAGAAATATTTAAATGTGAACAGTGTTCATACGAATCAAAACGAGCAAGAAATTTAAAAGAACACATATTGACCCATAAGAGTATTTCGGAGTTAAAAATGTTTAAATGTGAACTGTGTTCATACGAATCTAAACGAGCAAGAAATTTAAAACGACACATATTGACCCACAAGAGTATTTCGGAGTTAAAAATGTTTAAATGTGAACTGTGTTCATACGAATCAAAGCATAAGGTCAATTTAAAACAACACATATTGACCCATAAGAGTATTTCGGAGTCAAAAATATTTAAATGTGAACTGTGTTCATACGAATCAAAACGAACAAGAAATTTAAAAGAACACATATTGACTCATAAGAGTATTTCGGAGTTAAAAATGTTTAAATGTGAACTGTGTTCATACGAATCAAAACGAGCGAGAAATTTAAAAGAACACATATTGACCCATAAGAGTATTTCGGAGTTAAAGATGCTTAAATGTAAACTGTGTTCATACGAATCAAAGCGTGCAGGCGATTTAAGACGACACATATTGTTCCATAAGAATATTTCGGAGTTAAAAATGTTTAAATGTGAACTGTGTTCATACGAGTCGAAGCATAAGGGCCACTTAAAACAACACATATTGACCCATAATAAACGAGGGAGATTCAAAGAACACATGTTGACCCATAAGAGTATTTCGGATATAAAAATGTTTAAATGTGAACTGTGTTCATATGAATCAAAGCGTGCGAGTAATTTAAAACAGCACATACTGACTCACAAGAGTATTTCGGAGTTAAAAATGTTTAAGTGTGAAATCTGTTCATATGAATCAAAGCGTTCAGGTGATCTAAAACGACACATATTGACCCATAAGATTATTTCGGAGTTAGAAATGTTTAAATGTGAACTGTGTTCATACGAATCAAAGCGTAAGGATGTTTTAAAACAACACATATTGATCCATAAGAGTATTTCGGAATTAAAAATGTTTAAGTGTGAACTATGTCGGTATGAGACTAAATCTATGCGTTATCTTAAACGACATGAATTGACCCATAAGAGTATTCCAGTTAAAGATGTTTGACCGTGATATCTATTCATACCCGACAAAATAGCGAAGTAACCTTAAAGGGCACAAGTTGACTCATATTTGTTCCATGAAGATTCTTCAGATGTAATAATGTTTAATTATGAACTATGTTCATGTTATGTATAAGACAAAACGCCAAGATTTCCTTGGAGAACACGATTCCATCCATATAAGTAGTTCAAAGTTGAAAACGTTTTAATGTGAACTGTGTGAACATAAGGGGACTTTGTAGTTTAAAATTATTTAAGTGTGAATTCTGTTCGTATTGGGCGAAATATATGGATTAACTTAAGCTGCATGAATTAACCCATAAAAGTACTTCAGAGTTATCAATGTTTAAATGTCATCTGTGTACATATGAAGCAATAAGTAATAATCATCTGAGACAACACATCCTCCTCCATAGTAGTTCTCCATATGTAACAATATTTAAGTGAAAAATGTGTCCGTATATAAACGACATAAACTGACCTATAAAAGTCAGAACAATTGACTACTACCTTCATCTTAAAGTTTAAATCATTAGGAAAATGTGGTAAATAGAACTTCCCTGATTGCAAATTACTACATCCGTCTTCAACCACCTGTCTGTTTCTAATGACAGGATATATTTTATGACTAAGTGCACATCATGCCACGAATGGAATAATTTAAACATTTTCGTTTTTTTATGTTGAATTTCGATTAACTTATGTGATCAAAACGTATCTCTTTATCTCTCTATTTTATTGAAAATGATCTATTATAAGTAATAAATAAATTACATATTATTTAAAAAATTTGACCTTTTATATAAAATACATATTTTGTAAACAACCTAAATATTAAGAGCAATAGAAAGTTCTTTATGGTTTTCCTTAAGTTTTTCTTAATTTTTAGACAAAACTGGGAATTTTAAGTATAACCTGTATAGCTGCGGGTGACCGGCTTAAATGAAACACACCTGTTCATGGTTAACATCGTACTGCTACTAATGCTCTATTTACTGAGGAGAACTACATTAGTAACATAATAGGTGTATAGATGGTGCTAGGTGTATTTTGATCTATAATCAACACCCCCACTAGATTAAAATACATATCAAACATTAGATAATACATTTGTAATGCCTAAAGCACTTGAAAACTTATTATGTTTAGCAAAATTCAAGCTTTTGGTTAACATATCAGCTGGCATATCACTGGTTTCTAAATACTTTACAATAACAAAATTCTTCGAGACTGCCTCCCTAACAAAATGATGTCTAATGTCAATGTGCTTGGTGCGCTTGCGGAAAGAAGGATTGTTACACACTTTCTGTGCACTTTGATTGTCATTGAACAAAGTTATGCATCTGATCTTTCCCGTAAACTCACCAAGCGGGTTACGCAGATAAATGGCTTCTTTAGAAGCTTCTGATATGGCAACACACTCTGCTTCAGTACTAGACAGAGCAACTGAACTTTGTTTTCTACTTTCCCACGACACTATAGAACCAGAAAGTTTAAAGCAAAACCCGGTAAATGACTTTCTGTCAATTATATTTGCACCCCAGTCTGCATCAACGAATCCCTCTAGTTCTAGAATGTTTGGTTTTACAAATGTCAGTCCATGACCCTTTGTACCTTTCAGGTAACGCAATACCCTTTTGGCACATTTCCAGTGTGACTCGTCAAAATAATTATTAAACTGGCTCAAGTAGCTAATACAAAAAGAAATATCGGGCCTCGTAACCACAGCCAAATACATTAAAGCCCCTATTAGTTGCTGATAGGGAAGAACAGTATCATTTTTAACTTCACTTTTGGTTAATTTCAAATTATTTTCCATAGGTGTATTTACGGATTTCAATCAGTCATATTAAAACGTAATAACAATTCATCAACGTATTGTTCTTGATCCAAAGATATTGATCCATTTTCCTTATCAGCAATAACCCTCATGCCCAAACACTGTTTCATTTGACCTAGGTCTTTTATTTTAAACTTCAAACTAAGTTCCTTTTTCAAAAAATTTGTTTCGGCATCAGAATTTGAAAAAATGAAAAAATCATCTACGTACAAGGCTATAATTGTCTTAAAACTACCCTCATATTTCATATACACACATGGCTCATACTTTGATTTTTTATAACCTAATGCATTTAAAACATTTTCCACCTTTTCGTACCAAACCCTGGATGCTTGTTTCAGGCCGTAAATGGCTCTTTTTAACTTAAGAACCTGGTTTTTATTTACTGATTTATTAAAACCTTCGGGCTGCATCATAAAAACCGTTTCTGTCAAAGAACCATTTAGAAAGGCTGTTGCTACATCCAGATGCGTGGTTTTCAAATTTAAGTGAACCGATAAGGCAATTAACAATCTTAATGTTGAGTGTCTGATCACCGGAGAAAAGGTCCTCGTCATAATCAACCCCAGGCTTTTGGGTAAAACCTTTTGCCACTAACCGAGCTTTGTACCTTACCTTATTTTCACTGTCGAATTTTTTTCTGAATACCCACTTGCACTGCACAATTGTCGCACTGTCTGGTCTCTCCACCACATCCCAGGCCTCATTTTCTTCTTCAAAAGATGTTAACTCAGCTTCAATAGCTTGTTTCCACTTCTCACCGTCTGGTCTTGATAGGGCGTCTGACACACTCAATGGGACATCTTCTATCTTGACATTGGTTTGGCAGGCATATATCATGTAATCATCACGATTTACGGGTTTCTTTTGTCTTGTAGATTTTCTCACTATTTTTGATTTGTCAATAGAATTGTCGGCAGCGTCCTGAAAATCACTAGCCTGTCACCATCCGGCAAATCTGTTTGTGGATCGTATTCATCTGTTGAGTTTTCTGAAAACGCTTCATTTAGTGCCATACTCGATTCCATGCTACTGTTTTCACTCATATCCCCCACTGAAACTTGCACGTCTTCATAACTGTCATTGTTCAATATTAAATCAAAAACCTCTGAACCATTTGATGGTTTTTCATTAATAATGACATCACGGCTCGTAATAATTGACTTTTTTATTGGATCAAATAAACTATAGCCTTTGACATTCTCACAAAAGCCAACCAAAATCATCTTTTTAGATTTTTTATCAAATTTTCGCCTTTTTTCTGTAGGTATTAACATCATGACCTCACTTCCGAAGATTCTAACCTTACTTACATCAGGCTGTTTTCGTGACCAAGTTTCGTAGGGTGTCTTTTTATGTCCTGCCACCACCGACCTGTTTCTTAAATATACAGCTGTGGTTATTGCTTCAGCCCAAAAACCTTTCTGAAGCCCTGCATCGAAAAGCAAACAACGAGCTTTTTCTACTAATGTGCGATTCATTATTTCGCTCATCCCATTTTGCTGTGGCGTGTAGGGATGGATGATCCCATTTTTAGTTCGGAAATTTTCAAATAATAAACTGCAAAATTCACCCCCATTATCCGACCTAAAAACTTTAATTTTGACATCTTGTTGATTTTCAACCATCACTTTAAATTCCTTGAAATGACCGAGTGCTTGGTCCTTGGTTTTAAGAAAATAAACAAATGCCATTCTGCTAAAGTCATCTGTCAAAATTAGATAATATTTTGAGCCACCCAATGAGTCCACCTCCATGAGTCCACACAGATCGGCATGGACGACCTCCAAAACTTGTGTCGCTCGTGTGCCTACATGCTTAAATGGCAATCTACATTGTTTTCCTTCACAGCATGTTTGGCATGTTTCCTTATTAACATTTATTTTACCTTGGCAATCTAGTCCTTTGACTACATTCTGCGTAAGGGAAAGGTCCTTGTAGTTTACATGCCCAAAACGTCTGTGCCATACATCCACTGTTGCTGCTACAGCGATAAAATGTTCTTTTGGTTTACTTAAGTTCAACTGTTACATGTTGGTCTTCATAGTAGCTGTTGCAATTAATTCTCCGACACTATTATAAATCTGACAATCTGTTTTACTGAAAACTACACGATTACCATTTCTTGTAAGTTGTCCAACAGACAATAGGTTAGTTGACAGCTCTGGAACACATAAAATGTCTCTCACAACAATGTCAAACGATTGCTCGCCAACAACTGTGGAAATCTCCACTTGACCCGAGCACTTCACCGATAGCTTTTCATTGTTGGCTACAGTTATTTCTTCGACATCAGTCTCTCTGATATTTTTTAACCAATCTTCCTGAGCAGTTATGTGGTTGCTGGCTGCAGAATCGAGAATAGGTGTATTTTGATCTATAATTAACAGTTTTGTCATTGTGTTTGACAATTCAGATTTCTTTTAGACTTTTCAGCTCAGAATTTTCGGAAGGAAATATTTTACAAAAATGAATTTATATGTATTCTTTTTTGAATGTAAGCACCCTTTAAACTGAGTATCTGTAAGATGGGATCACTTACATCAATATTTATTATTGACAATTGGATTTGCAAAAATAAACACTATCATGTATCACAACTAGAAATTTGAAAATTGTAATATATATATATCATTATATTAAAACATCCATTTTGGTAAAATAAATTTGTGCTGTAGAAAGAATGTCTTAACCTTATGTCTCTCTTCTGGGACCTTCTTGTCCTGGGCGAACATAGATGATGCGTAGATGGCACTAATGATACTGCAAAACCATTATATAGATGCATTTTCTGGTCTCAAAATATTGACAATTTTCTATTTCAAATTTTTAAGATTGATGCACAGTGGTCAATTTGTTCAATATAGCTGGATAATTCAGTATATGTATCTTATAATCACATTATTTCTCTATTTCTTAAACAGATTAAACTATGCTATACCGGGTGTCAACGAATCATGGTAGATCCTCCTTTTTTCCATATTTTTGAGAATATCGGAATGAAATTTGGTAGATGTATTATATAACCAAGAAGACACATTGTGGCAAAACTGTCATTTCTTTCCCACTTCCGGTTTCACCGGAAATGACCCCAACTTTTGATTTTTAAATGGAACACCCTGTATATTCTTATATTTTTGGAATCCTTGAAAAATTCTGAGGACGGTGATGCCCTATAAGTGACATTTCGACTCCATAAAAAAAATTGACTCAAAAATAAAAAAAAAAAAAACCAAAATAAAATAAGAAAAAATTGCTTTTGATCACATAGCCACCGATTCCTTAGAACATCCGTTATTTTATGGTAGGACTCTACCATTATGGTTCCATTTGATAAAAATAAGTTTTGGTAAAAAACGTGTTCAGGCCAAATTTGATAGCTCACAAAATACACATTCTCAAATTTTTGTGCTCGATTTGACTTTTCTGGCATCACACTTTTCCATTAGAAGCAATTTTTTCTGGCCATGGCACTCTAGATGTACCAACAAATTTCGAGTCAAATTTTTTTCATGGAATCGAAATGTCACATATCACCGTACTCAGAATTTTTCAAGGATTCCAAAAATATAATAATATATGGGGTGTTCTATTTAAAAATCAAAAGTTGGGGTCATTTCCGGTGAAACTGGAAGTGGATAAAAATGACAGTTATGCGACAAAGTGTCTGATATTCTTAAAGAAAGGGGGGTCTACCATGATTCGTTGACACTCGGTATAGATTAGGGAGATTTGCGATTAATTCTTCTAAATTACTGAATTATAATGAGGATTTATTTCGGCACAAAAGCAAATAAGTGCATATTTTTATTATAGTATCTTACTTGACGTCAAGGTATAAGCAATTACGTGTGTGTGAAATAAATTATTTTCCAATGGATACTGTACCTAAAGGCATGTACTTTATGACAATATACAACTTATTGTTTTTTATTCTTCTATTTGCAGAATTATAGTGCGCTAATTTAATTGTATCTGATATTCCCATTGTAAGCTGTGTTAAAATTTCTATAAATCTGTAGTATTCTAAAATTGATCAGTTGACCACTATGTGACGTGAAGAAATACATAAAATAATTATAACATTTATTTTCAGCTTTGAGGAATCCCCTGCCACAATTAAAGTTGCTAATGGGTCAATCTGTATTTCAGTGCGTAAATCACAGAGAAGACATAAAGAATGTGTTAGTCAGCATGAGTGGGTTTCTGTAAATAACTCTGAAGGAATAACAGTGTATAAGTGTGAAATATGTTTATATGAGATAGAACATGAGGATTATCTTAGACAGCAGAAAATGGTCCATGAGAGATCGTTTAAGTGTGAACTCTGTTCATACGAATCGAAATATATGAATCACCTCAAACGACACAAATTGATTCATAAGAGCCATTCAAAGTTGAAAATGTTTAAATGTGAAATGTGTTCGTACAAATCAAAGCGTAAGGACACTTTAAAACAACACATATTGACCCATAAAAGTATTTCGGAGTTAAAAATGTTTAAATGTGAACTGTGTTCATATGAATCAAAGCATAAAGGCAATTTAAAACGACACATATTGAACCATAAGAGTAATTCGGAGTCAGAAATATTTAAATGTGAACAGTGTTCATACGAATCAAAACGAGCAAGAAATTTAAAACAACACATATTGATCCATAAGAGTATTTCGGAGTCAAAAATATTTAAATGTGAACTGTGTTCATACGAATCAAAACGAGCGAAAAATCTAAAAGAACACATATTGACTCATAAGAGTATTTCGGAGTTAAAAATGTTTAAATGTGAACTGTGTTCATACGAATCAAAACGAGCGAGAAATTTAAAAGAACACATATTGACCCATAAGAATATTTCGGAGTTAAAGGTGCTTAAATGTGAACTCTGTTCATGTGAATCAAAGCGTTCTGGTGATCTAAAACGACACATATTAACCCATAAGAATATTTCGGAGTTAAAAATGTTTAAATGTGAACTGTGTTCATATGAATCAAAGCGTAAGGACGTTTTAAAACAACACATATTGACCCATAAGTGTATTTCGGAGTTAAAAATGTTTAAGTGTGAACTGTGTCGGTATGAGACTAGATCTATGCGTTATCTTAAACGACATGAATTGACCCATAAGAGTATTCCAGTTAAAGATGTTTGACCGTGATATCTGTTCATACATTAATACTAGTCAAAAACAATTTAATTAGCAATTCACTACCTCATTTAAATAATATATCCATAGAAAAGCACTGTGAAATATCAGTTGTGAAAATAGAAAATCATAATATCATTATTATTAACATTACCATTCCCCAAAAGGAGACCTTAATATTTTTATGAAACTGTTGGAAAACCTACTAAACAAATTAGATGTAATTAAAAAAAAAAAGGTAATACTTTGTGGAGATTTTAATGTAAGATTTAATACATCTCGTCCAGCCAATATCTTATTAATTGATTTATTAAAAATATATGGCCTAGAGCAAACAATTTTTGAAAATACTAGACTGTCTAATTGTATTGATTATAATTTTGTATATTTTTCAACAGACGACTGTAAGTAACTCGTATAACATTGAACCACATTTGTCGGATCACTTGAGTCAGATCCTTGAGGTACCATTATATTTCAGTAAAAAAGCCCTAGAACACCAAAAACTAATCAGACAATTACAACTACTGTGTAAGAATAAATTGTATGATATTATGTCTACTTGTTCATGAGAGTTTGTTGGCGATCACACTCTCGACATAAATGAAAAATTCCGGATATTCTTAAATATAATTTTACAGGCTCACAATGAGTCTTTCCAAGAAAAGCTAATCTATTTTGCAAGCAGTCACACTACAAAGATCAGCAGGTTTACAGATGAGCTATGGAAAATGAGAGATCATTTAAAATTTCTTAATGAACTATACGCACTGCATAATACCGAAGCTAACAAAAAATCAGGGACAACTTCAAATGGAGATATAAAAATGCCATTAAAACTAATAAAATTATGTCAAACGATAATCACATAAAAATGTCAGGAAATCCCGTAAAAACTGTGGCAATTAATAAACTCAGCTAAGCAAAACATTCCACCTAAACCAGAATAAAAAATTCAACCAAATGCCTTTAATGACTTTTTCATCAATGTCTCTGGAGAAGTGATTGCCGGTCTTCCTAAATTAGATAACATCGACCCGTTACACTATGTTAAACAAGTAGAGTCGAACATCGAACTTTTTAGTTTCGCGAGGTCACATACAATGAAGTAAGAGATATATTGCATTCCCTAAAAAAGAGTGACAGTAAAAACATATATGGCTTAAATGTCGCCTTAATAAAAACTATAAAAAACCATATTATAATACCCTTGACAAAATTAATAAATGAAAGTCTAAGGACTGGAATATTTCTAGATGTACTAAAGATTGCGTCAGTTGTCCCGATTTTCAAAAAACATACATAATTATAGACCAATTTCACTCCTCCCATTAATATCGAAAATTTTTGAAAAAGTTATCAAAATCCAGATAACTAAATACTTAGAGAGAAATAATATATTATATAAATCTCAATTTGGTTTTCGCGGAAATATGTCTACAACTCACACAATTTTGAAATTCACTGAACATACATTGGATTGTTTTAAAAAAGGATTATACTCAGCTTCTTTGTTTTGTGACCTCAGAAAAGCATTTGACTGTGTGTCACATAGTTTACTAACACAAAAACTCAACAAATACAATTTCAGCACAAATAGTATCTTACTTATTAAATCATATCTAGAAAATCGAAAACAGTCAGTTAGATTAAATGGAGTAACATCTAAGGAGATACTTATTAAATCAGAAGTACCACAGGGTTCAATTCTGGGTCCCGTTTTATTCTTGATCTATATTAATGTTATGCCAAATGCCCTTCTCAATGACACATGCATTTTTTATGCTGACGATTCCACATTACAGATATTTGACACTAACTTTGACAATTTGATGCTGAAATGTGATGACGCACTGTCAAATGCCAAAAACTGAGTTACATCAAAGGCTCTAGCACTGAATGACGCAAAAACCATAAAAATGATATCGAGTACACGTGATCTTAGTCAAATTACAAATAACCCCTCCAGTGCCAAATTCTTTGGAGTTTTTATTGATCCATTCCTAAGATGGGATGCTCACACTGAATACCTAGCAGGACAACTAACAAAAAATATATAATAAGAAGGGCTATTAGAATTTTGGGTGGCGTAGGATATCGAGAGAAAGCAAACAAACTCTTTATTAAACTTAAAGTCCTGCCAAGCCTTATATGCATTAGAAGGCATAACATATGTCCATAGAAATTTGAATAACTACATCACTCATGCTGACATAAATCAATATGAGACGCGACGCAGAGACGAAATATGTACCGAATTTACAAGGCTCACTAGAGGACAAACTGGTGTTAATTTTCATGGTATTAAACTGTATAATCTGTTGACCAACAATATAAAAACCCTACCTCTGATAAAGTTCAGATCTGCAATTAAGGACTTCTTGCTAAAAAATGCGTTCTTTTCACAAGATGAAATAGAGAGGGAAATAGCCAATCATTTTTTTGTAAGAGTTTGTGACGTATGTACAATTTTATATTTTTCTATTCTATTCTTTTCCATAGTAGTTCTCCATATATAACAATATTTAAGTGAAAAATGTGTCCGTATATAAACGACATAAACTGACCTATAAAAGTCTGAACAATTGGCTTTCAAACCTGACTCATCTTAAAGTTTAAATCATTAGGAAAATGTGGTAAATAGAACTTCCCTGATTACAAATTACTACATCCGTCTTCAACCACCTGTCTGTTTCTAATGGCAGGATATATTTTACGACGAAGTGCGCATCATGCCACGAATGGAATAATTTAAACATTTTCGTTTTTTTATGTTGAATTTCGATTAACTTATGTGATCAAAACATATCTCTTGACTTGACTATTTTATTGAAAATGATGTATAAGTAACAAATAAATTACATATTATTTAAAAAATTTGACCTTTTATATAAACTCTATGTTTTGTAAATAACTTAAATATTAAGAGCAATAGAAAGTTCTTTATGCTTTTTAATGTAAGCACCCTTTAAACTGAGTATCTGTAAGATGGAATCACTTACATTAATATTTATTATTAACAATTGAATTTGCAAAAATAAACACTCAGGTATCACAACTAGAAATTTGAAAATTGTAATATATATCATTATATTAAAACATCCATTTTGGTAAAATAAATTTGTGCTGTAGAAAGAATCTTACCCTTCCCTCTTTTGGGACTTTCTTGTCTTTCACGAATGTAAATGCTGCGTGGATGGCACTAATGATGCTGCAAAACCATTATATCGGGTGTAACAGTTTAGTTTTGAAGATAGTTGATTGAAATTTAGGATATACTACATACATAATAAGCGGCACTTTTTGACATACAATTGATTTTCTTTTCATTTCCGGTTTCGCCAGAAGTGACACTAACTTTCGATTTTTAAATGGAACACCCTGTATATTATTTCATTCTTGAACTCTACATAATTTTCTGAATCCAACGATGCCAAATAAGTTACATTTCAAACATCAATTTTTTTTATAATATAATTTTAATTTTCCATTTGTATGCCATGACGGTTCCGATTTATTCTAAATGACCCGTGTAATCCTACAAAAATCGAAATACCGTTAAAAACACTAAATTACGTGATTTATGAGCAAATAAAATTCACCAAAATTGTTTTTGGGCCAAAACTCAATTTTTTCAAATGGAACCATATCGCTACCGTGGTACTATTTATTAGTACTGTTAATATAGAATTTGTTCATATGTCGTATTAAAATGTGCGATAAATACAAATAAAAAAATACAATTTTATTCTAATTATCTTGTTACACATAAGGTGGTTTTGGAATACAAAAAATTAACACAAAACATTACAACAGTTGTTGAAAATGCTGTCCATTAACGTCAATGCACTTCTGAACTCGCATAGCTGTTTCTCGAAGAACGTTCGCCAATTGCTGGGCCGTATGCTATTGATTGCTCGTCTTACTCGTAGCTCCAGATCTTCACGAGTTGTAACAGCGGTTGCATGGAGGCCACCCCACAGGACCATTGTCGAAATTACGTTTTCTCCAAGTCTCCGTTGAAGGTAATCATTTACTATCCTTGAATTATGGGGAGGAGCGCCATCTTGCTGGAAATACATTCCCTGTCCTACATCTAAAGGTAACTCATCTAAAATGTCCTCAATCTCATTTTCCAGGAATCTCAAGTATCTGGCAGCAGTCAGAGGTCCTTGAAATATTATTGGATCAATGATTCTACTACGGATTATTCCAAGCCAAACATTGAAACCGAACCGCACTTGAAAGTTACCCTCCCGTAATAAATTTTGATTTTTTTGTGATCAATATTTTGTATTTTGTCCGTTAAATAATCCCAAATTTGTAAACCTAGACTCGTCCAAAAATAAAATTAGTCCCAAAAAATCATTGTTTGGCTGCACCTGATTGTACGAAATTCAGTCGCAATATTCCATCCTACGTTTGTAATCACTTTCGTACAAATGCTGGTGCAATTGGTATTTAAAGGATTTATAGTGGTATTTGTGCAAAATTCGGCTTACTGTCTGGTGACTGATCTCCAATTCAAACCCAACTTGCCTTAATGCCTTTATTGTTTACAATGATATTATACACGATTATAATACAAGAAATAATGATAATTTCCACATAAACAGAACTATGAACAGGCAAGCAATGAACTCCATTTTTTTTAAAGGTTTAAATGAATTTAATAAACTACCAGCATTAGTAAAAAATAGTAGTAGTGTATGTGTTTTTAAAAAACACCTGCTAAAAACGATTGGGGACTTGAGAGTAATTTAAATGTTCGTATTTATATATGTTTATTTTTGTTTATATTTATATTAGTTTTATGTAGGTATATATATTTATTTGATAAATATTTTATAAATCTATCTATACCTGATACTTGTTTATTGCAATTTATAGAATACTTTGTATATTAGGAGATTCCTATTTAATAAATAAATAAATAATAATAATAAAAGAAACTCAATTTCTATGTGAGCCAAAACATTAATTTCCATTCCTTCATCAATAATGAAGTTTCTTCAGGATCATTGTTCGGCTCTCTTCGGAATTGGTTTTCAACACGTTTAAAATAATTTTTAGCCGGACATTGTCTATCAGGATATCGTTGGGGATAAAGGTCGGTAGCCGTAACTGCATTTCTTTTACATTTCCCATAAATAATTAACATGTCCACCTTTTCATCTCTTGTATAAATTAGCGGCATTTTGAACACAATTAACAAGAATTTTAAACAAAGACATAATAAAAACACCGTTAAACCAACCAATGTTTGACAAGCTAAATATTTCATTGTTTTCAAAGCCACCTTAGTTACTTCTTAACATTTAATTAGAACAAAATTGTATTTTCTTATTTTCTTTTAGCTGTATTTGTTTGTATTTATCGCACATTTTAATATGACATGAATAAATTCCTTATAAATAGTACTAATAAATGATACCACGGTACCGATTATGTTCCATTTGAAAAAATTGAGCTTTACCTCAAAAACAATTTTAGTGAATTTTATTTGCTCATAAATCACGTAATTTAGTGTTTTCAACGGGATTTCGTAGCATTACACGGGTCATTTAGAATAAATCAGAACCGTCATGGCACACTTAAATGAAAAACTAAAACTTATATTATAAAAACAATTGATGTTTGAAATGTCATTTATTTGGCATCGTTGGATTCAGAAAATTATGCAGAATTCAAAAATTCAATAATATACAGGGTGTTCGATTTAAAAATTGAAAGTTAGTGTCTCTTCCGGCGAAACCGGAAGTGAAAAGAAAACCAATTGTATGTCAAAAAGTGCCGCTTATTATGTATGTAGTATATCCCAAATTTCAATCAATTATCTTCAAAACTAAAGGAGAAAAGGGGGGTATACCATGATCCTGTTACACCCGGTATAGATACATTGTCTGGTCCCAAAATATTCATGGTTAACAATTTGAATTTTTTATACTGATGCACAGTGGTCAATTTGTTCAGTATATCTGGACAATTCGGTATATGCATTTTTTATAATCACATTATTTCTCTGTTTCTTAAACGGATTAGACTATGTTATACAGGGTGTTGCATCATGAGAGGGACATAGCTTAATAGGAGGTAGAGAACATCAGTGGTAACCGGAATCTCCCATAGAAATGTCTCATTGGGCTTTCATTACGAAGTTACAGGGTGTTAAATAATTTTTGGCCAAACCTGTTTTTTGTCATAACTTTGACAGGGAATGAAATAACGGATTCATATTTGGTACGGCTAATGTACTAACGAGCCCCAAGAGGTACATGTATAAAAAAAAATATATCCAGGTCCGGACTCACTATAATTTATGTTTCTTCTTTGCATCAATAAAACATCACCCTGTATATATTTTTTTGAAATTTCGATACGATATTCGAAAAGAGCAAGAAAAAACAAACAAAATGGCCTATTTAATTTTTTTGTTACACCTTCGTGGTTATTTAAATATGTTGTTTCTATGCTACAAGAGCCTTATTTTCCTATGGTATATGAAATATGTTTTTCTATTGTTCATTAACAATGTCTGGTCGATAGCCGAGTGGGTTAAGACGCGAGGTGGCAATCGCGATTAATCACATGGATATCGCACCACCGGGTTCGAATCACCGGAGGAAACGGTTGTATGTCCGCGTTTTTTCAATGTGTAACCCCCTTCCGCACAAGCCCTGGCTTCTGGAATTGGGGGTTGTCTAATTTCTGTAGTGTTTATTTATTATTTATCATATTATTAATTGAAAAAAACAGCCATTTTAGCATGTTTTTTACAATGACTCATAAACAAATTAACCGATTTTGATGAACTAGGTCTCATTTTGTAGGTATTTTCAGGGCGCACAACTTTTCATAAACACTTTTTTTTCTAAAGTCAATAGTTTTTTCTATAACTCGAAAAAACCATTTTCTCAAACCTTAATTGTTCAATGAAAAATTTTGCCGTGCAAAGAAATTGAAGCCTAAGACATCCATCACATTCCTACCATCATTCTGAACATCCTGGATTTGGCTTATACCTAGAAACATTTTTTGTCAAAATCACGGCTTTTCATGCCAATTCAACTGGAGTATATTCTCTAATAAATAGATCTGATTTAATTTAATGATCTTTTGCTCGACTTATTTGATCAATATGCCCCAGTAAAAACTGTAATAATCCGCAAAAAGGAAGTTCCTTGGCTAAACGAGAATATTTAATTTACCAAATATAAAAAAAGCAAACTTGCCCGGGATTGGAATTATTACAAAGATTTACAAAATCAAACAAACTATGCAATAAAACTAGAAAAAAAGGCATACTTAGAATTCAATTTGAATAACAGAAAGTAAAAAATATATTTGGAAACATCTCAAAGATTTGGATATCCATGTTAAACAAAAAAATCGTCAGATTCAAAATCATTTAAGTAATGTAGAATCAATCAATAGATATTTTATAAATTCCTCAAAAAGTGATACCTCTCTAGATGTCAATACAGCAAATTATTATTCAAATAATAGAGCTGAAAATGTAGAGTATTCCTTGTTTAAGCCAACTAATGATACTGAAGTTTTTAAAACTATTTTATCTTTTAAGTCCAAAGCTGTGGGGTTTGACAAAGTTAGCCTAAGTATGTTATTTTATGCCTGTCCACTTGTTATACCATATATTAGTCATATTTTCAACTTTGCTGTAGAAAAAGGAGTTTATCCTGGTATCTGGAAGCAATCACGTGTAATTCCTCTACCGAAAGTCACTAATCCAGAAAAGTTGAAAGATTTGCGTCCTATCAGTATTTTTTGTTGCCTCTCAAAAGTTTTTGAGAAAATTACTATCAATCAAATTAGAGAACATCTGGATACATTTAATGTTTTACCTTTGCATCAGTTAGGCTTTCGTTCGGGATATAGTTGTGCTACCGCATTGCTAAAAGTGACTTGATCATTTCTTCACTGCTATCGATCAAAATAATTTATGCTTACTTGTTTTACTAGATTATTCTAAAGCATTCGATAGAATTAAACGTCAGTTACTTTTAGCTATCTTGCACTATATTGGATTCACAGGGAATGCGATGTTTTTAATGGAAAACTACCTGATAAATCGTTTACAGTTTGTTACATTGAGAGGCCTAGAATCTGAATTCGCAATTATAGAAAACGGAGTTCCACAAGGTTCCATTTTGGGACTTTGTACACATTTCAATTCAGTCTACTTCATGTTTTAGGAAAAAATTTAGAACAAATTATTAAAGATAGATTAAATGATGAAGTTGACCACCTATCCCACAAAAGCAGTTTGGATTTAGAAAAAACTCATCCACTATATACCCACTAGTCATACTAGCATCGAATGTTCAAGTTTATGGTATTTATGGTAACAAATCTGCAGCTCTATTTATTGATATTACCAAGGCTTTCGACTCCGTATGGCATAAAGGACTCCTATTCAAATTATATTCATTGAACTGCTCGCACTATATTCTAAGATTAACAAAAAACTTTTTAGAAGGCAGAAAAGCTAAAATCAAAATTAATCAAACATTATCTGAAGAATTTGAATACCAACAGGGGGTTCCGCAAGGATCACCGTTATCCCCTCTTTTATATAATATTTATTGCTATGACATCGGAAATGACTTAAACCCTGTCCAACAAAATAACTTAAACAGCTATATTCTCCAGTTTGCAGATGACAGCTCTGATAACACATGGTAAAACAACCGACATTGTTACACAGACCCTGCAGAACAAAGTTGACCGTATTATCATTTGGTTTAATAAATGGCAATTAAAACCCAATCCAAACAAATTGCAGCTCATCTTATTCCACCATAAAATAACAGACATTTCACCAACAATCACGATTAGTAATAATATCATAAAACCATCCCAAACAGCTAAATATTTAGGAATAAAGTTGGATAGCAAACTAAATTTCAAACGACACACCCAGGAAATTAAGAAAAATACCATTAATAGAGCCAGGCACTTCCGGTCCATGACCTACAAAAACAAGGGTATCAATAGGAAAACTGCACTGAACATTTATAAAATGATATGTTGGCCAGTTATTGAATATGGATATATTCTATTTAGTACCTGTAGAAGACCCACACTTAACAACATAGAAGTAGCTGAAAGAAGCTGTCTACGTTCAATAACAAAAATTCGTCACCCTCAAAATCCTCTTCATAATCCTTCCAACAATTTCCTTTACGAAATGACACACATTGATCCCATTCTCTCCCGTCTGCAAAAACGCTTTACCAAATTCTCAAAAGCACTAAATAACCTGCAAATTATTCGACCCCTGCTAGCATCGATACCAGAAAACCTTCGAAGAAAGAGACGTTACCCAGAAAAAACAATCGCAGAGCTGCTGATGGAAGTGAATAGACACTAAAATAAAATCGATGTTTTGTGTACTTTAAAAACATGCTTATATGATTCATTCACTGTTCTCTACATTTTAAGTTTGTGCCTTTTTTTTTTTTAAATCTGTATATTATCATTCTATATGTTAAATTTGGAAAAAATTAATATGTATTACCACTGGCTGAAAGACCTAGGTCGATGGCCTTTTGGAGACTTGTTCCAATAAAGTATATTATCTCCCTCTCTCTCTCTCAATTCAGTCAACATCTAAAATATTCTAGTTCCCAGGTTTACTCCGACAACACACAAATATATCTGGCTTTTCCCGAAAATGACATGTAGATGGCTTGCACTAAACTAAATAAAGATCTTGTGTCATTAGTCTCAATTTCGGAAAAAATCTGCCTTTCCATAAATCCTTCTAAATCTAAGCTTATACTAATTGGGAGAGATGCTGTGCGTAATAGATGTTGAAATAGAGTTGACATAAAAGTAAATAATGAACAACTAACACTTGCAGTAAGTGAAAAAAGCTTAGGATTAGTTCTAGACAATCGCCTCAGATTTTCTCAGCATGTCACAACGATAACCAGAAGAGCGTTCTTAACCTTCAATTAATTTACTGTAACAAAAATATTCTTAGTAAAAAGTATATGATACTTTTATGCGACTCATTAGTAACGTCTCATTTAAATTACGGAGATAGTGTGTACGGCCCTTGTATTACTAAATCTGACTCTCAACGTCTACAACTAATACAAAACTCTTGTATTAGATTAATTTGTGGTATAGGGAGGCGTGACCATGTTACCACTCACTTAAGAGGGATCGGTTGGCTTAATACAGAAAATAGGAGGGCTATTGCATAGTTGTGTTCTTCTCCACAAAATTATTTCTGTAAAAAACCTTCATATCTCTATAATAAGCTCATATTTCGTACAGATATCCACAATATAAATATACGTCGCAAAAGTTACCCAACAATTCCTCAGCATAGCACCGCTGTTTTTCAATTGTCATTGTCCTACAACATTGCGAACCTTTACAACATAATTCCTTACAACTTGAAAAGATTACCCATACTGTCATTTAAAAAGAAGCTTAAAGAAATACTTACCTTAGGGACTTTCAAATTTACTTACCCTGTATAATATTTGTGTTTCAATTTTATCTTGTTCTATCTTGGTATTAATAATCTGAGTCCTTTGTCTTATTATGTAAATTAGTTACTTGCCCACCGTGGCAAGTGGGCTTGTATTTAATCAATGTTATTTACAAATTTATAAATCTATTATGTACTATTTGCTTTCGGTGGGCGCCTGTAGTTGAGTGGAAGAGCGCAGTTCCTCGTACTCCGATGAACAACGAACTCTGCCATTTGATATATGTAAAGAGCACATAATCTATTTTTTTTCTTTATTAACTGAACCGTTCTAAATTCATTTAGTGATGTAAATTCAGCCTGCGAACATTTTTATATAGCATTCTATGACATTCTTGATTTTTGCGTGCCTAAATATGTTTTAAAACCAAAAAAATATCCGCCCTGGTTCACTAACAATATTATTAATAACTTAAAAGAAAAAACTAGAATCTGGAAGTTATCTAAGCAAACAGGTGCAGAATATATTTATAATGAATTTAAAGCTTTAAGAACTCTAATTAAGGCAGACATAGATAATGCTTATAAAATATATTTAAATGATATTCAAAACAATATTAGACATGACGTCAAATCCTTTTGGAACTATATTAACTCTAAGAAACGTGTATCCACTATTCCTCAAAATTTAGCATATAGAGATGATCAGTTAAATAATACACAAGAAATTGTGGACGGATTTGCAAGATTTTTCAGTACCTCATTTACTTACAATAAATAACGATCCGCTTAACAATTCGTTCAGTCCGAATAATAGTAATTTACATATTGATATATTTTCTACAGATGATGTCTTATCTTCCTTGAAAAAGTTAAAACCTAAATTTACGAAAGGACCTGATGACATTGTCTGAAAGTTATTTGTGGTATTCTACGATTATTGAAAATATATGATGACGTATCAGCTTTTATTGTTAGGGATTGTGCACGTTTTTGCAGAACCCCTCCGTATAATTTTTAATATGTCCTTGAAGATTGGTATATTTCCGGATATATGGAAAAAATCTCGTATCTGCCCGGATTACAAGAAGGGCAAAAAAATAATGTAGAAAACTATCGGCAAATTACTATAATTTGTAATTTCGCAAAAGTTTTTGATATAACTCTACATAACGTGCTCTATCGTCATATAGAGGGGCAGATCAGTGTACATCAACATGGCTTCGTTAAAAATAGATCCACGGTATCAAACCTATTTTGTGTTACTAAACGGCCAAGTAGATGTTATTTATACGGTCTTCTCCAAAGTCTTTGATAGAATTGACCACAATATATTATTACACAAGCTAGATTTAGCTGGACTTTTTATACGACTGTTAAATTTATTTAAATCTTACCTTAGCCAAAGAACACAATATATTGAATGTCGGGGTGTAAAATCATTCGAAATATCAGTCACATCAGGTCACATTTAAAAAGAAGCTTAAAGAAATACTTACCTTAGGGACTTTCAAATTTACTTACCCTGTATAATATTTGTGTTTCAATTTTATCTTGTTCTATCTTGGTATTAATAATCTGAGTCCTTTATCTTATTATGTAAATTAGTTACTTGCCCACCGTGGCAAGTGGGCTTGTATTTAATCAATGTTATTTACAAATTTATAAATCTATTATGTACTATTTGCTTTCGGTGGGCGCCTGTAGTTGAGTGGAAGAGCGCAGTTCCTCGTACTCCGATGAACAACGAACTCTGCCATTTGATATATGTAAAGAGCACATAATCTATTTTTTTTCTTTATTAACTGAACCGTTCTAAATTCATTTAGTGATGTAAATTCAGCCTGCGAACATTTTTATATAGCATTCTATGACATTCTTGATTTTTGCGTGCCTAAATATGTTTTAAAACCAAAAAAATATCCGCCCTGGTTCAATAACAATATTATTAATAACTTAAAAGAAAAAACTAGAATCTGGAAGTTATCTAAGCAAACAGGTGCAGAATATATTTATAATGAATTTAAGGCTTTAAGAACTCTAATTAAGGCAGACATAGATAATGCTTATAAAATATATTTAAATGATATTCAAAACAATACTAGACATGACGTCAAATCCTTTTGGAACTATGTTAACTCTAAGAAAGGTGTATCCACTATTCCTCAAAATTTAGCATATAGAGATGATCAGTTAAATAATACACAAGAAATTGTGGACGGATTTGCAAGATTTTTCAGCACCTCATTTACTTACAATATATAATGATTCGCTTAACAATTAGTTCAGTCCGAATAATATTAATTTACATATTGATACATTTTCTACAGATGATGTCTTATCTTCCTTGAAAAAGTTAAAACCTAAATTTACGAAAGGAC
Organism: Leptura quadrifasciata; assembly: GCA_963675555.1. Taxonomy (NCBI): domain Eukaryota; kingdom Metazoa; phylum Arthropoda; class Insecta; order Coleoptera; family Cerambycidae; genus Leptura; species Leptura quadrifasciata. The sequence goes on from OY776680.1 coordinate 78,495,002, forward strand.
CTGATGACATTGTCTGAAAGTTATTTGTGGCATTCTACGAATATTGAAAATATATGATGACGTACCAGCTTTTATTATTACGGATTGTGCACATGTTTTTGCAGAACCCCTCCGTATAATTTTTAATATGTCCTTGAAGTTTGGTATATTTCCGGATATATGGAAATAATCTCGTATCTGCCCGGTTTACAAGAAGGGCGAAAAAAATAATGTAGAAAACTATCAGCAAATTACTATAATTTGTAATTTCGCAAAAGTTTTTGAAATAACTCTACATAACGTGCTCTATCATCATATAGAGGGGCAGATCAGTGTACATCAACATGGCTTCATTAAAAATAGATCTACGGTATCAAACCTATTTTGTGTTACTAAACGGCCAAGTAGATGTTATTTATACGGACTTCTCCAAAGCCTTTGATAGAATTGACCACAGTATATTATTACATAAGCTAGATCTCGCTGGGCTTTTTATACGACTGTTAAATGCATTTAAATCTTACCTTAGCCAAAGAACACAATATGTTGAATGTTGGGGTGTAAAATCATTCGAAATATCAGTTACATCAGGGGTTCCCCAGGGCTCTGTTCTGGGGCCTCTCCTTTTCATACTATTTATTAATGATATTGTAGATAATTTAGATGTATGCTACTTATTCATCATTGAATAATCTTCCACTAAATGTTGACAAGTGCAATGTTATGTCTTACTATAAAAAACAAAGTCCATTACTATAAGATTATCAATTAAATGGCAACACATTACACCGCCCTGAGCATATAAGAGATCTTGGGGTCACCTATCACAGTGAATTAACTTTTATTATACATGTCAATAACGTAATGCAATCTCCTTTTAAAAATTTTGGCTTTATAATAAGAAATTCAACCGGCTTTACCAATGTGAACACGTTAACACTGCTTTTTAATTCTTTGATCGAATCAAAACTTGAATATACTATTCACTAATATGGAATCCCAGCTATTTTGCCTATATCGACAGCTTAGAGGCAGTGAAAAGACGGTTCCTTAAGTATTTATCCTTTAAGGAGGATAGGATATATCCACCAATTGGAATACCACAAAGCCCTCTACTTGATAGATTCTCATTACCTAGCCTGAAAGATCGCAGAATTAGACAGTCATTAATATTTCTGTATAAAATACTAAATAATAAAATAGATTGCCCTCAGGTATTAGAACAAATACGCTTTCATGTACCAAGAACTGAGGCCCGTAATAACATTACCTTCTATCTTGCCAGACCGAGGACTAATTTGTGAAAACATTCACCGCTTCACTTTATGTGCGATAATTACAACAACCTGCAAGACAGAGTTGACATATTTAATTGTAGTATAAATGAACTTAAGACACTGAATATTGTGCAGTAGTTCTTATTTTGTGTATAGTTTCTGTTTTCTCCGTTCCTCTGTTTCCACGCTTGTTAAAATTATATAATGTATTATACATTGTTATATATATTATTCTTTTCGACGTATTAATTTGTAATTTGTGATATTTGCTCATAAACCTGTATTTTCCCATCCAGTAATTGGCCTTGGCTGTTGGATGGTGTATGTAAATAAATAAATAAATAAACAATGTAATCTAATATCTATCAATAAAAGCAGTTATTATTATTTAATTTAACATTTATTATTGACAAGGTTCTTATCAGCTGTTGTTTAAAATTCTCATCTAAAATACTGACAATAAAAGACCAGTTGAGGATCAATATGATAAAATTACCGAATGATACAGGAGTCACTCTAATAGCATTGCTGAACCCATTTTCTGGGTTATAGTTATCATTTGATTGGTAATAATTTTAGTTATTTCATTTTTTACAAAAAAATTTGCTACATATCGAAGCTGCAGTAATGTTTATCTACAATGAACTAGCCATAAGAGCAAAGTAAAAGATGTATTGATTATCACAAAGTAATAGCTTCCATTAAGTTTTTCGAACATGACAAATAATTATAATTATTTTCAGTTTTCCAGATGCTCCTTCGAATGTGACAGTATATGCATGTGAAAGCTGTTCATACTTAACAAAACACAAGTCGCACCTTAAGAGGCATAGTTTGCTGGTCCACCAGTCTTCAGAAGTAACAATATATAACTGTGGCCAATGTTCATTTAAGACAAAGTATAAACATTCTTTAAATGCTCACATGTTAGTCCATCAAGAACATTCAGAAGTAACATTGTACAAGTGTGAAAGCTGTTCATATCAGACAAAACATCAGTGGAATCTTAAGGGTCACAATATTCAGATCCATCAATCTTCAAAAACAACAGACTACATCTGTGAGCAATGTTCATATAAGACAAAATATAAGTCGAGCCTGAAACGTCACATGTTGACTCATCAAGAACTTTCAGAAGTAACAGTATACAGATGTAAAATATGTCCATACGTAGCAAGAGTAAAAGGAAACTTGAAAGCGCATATGTTGGTCCATCAAGAACTTTCAGAAGCGACAGTATATGCATGTGAAAGTTGTTCCTGGATAACAAAAAATAAGGGATGCCTTAAGAGGCATAATTTACTGGTCCACCAACCCTCAGCAGTAGCAGTATATAACTGTGACCAATGTTCATTTAAGACAAAGTATAAAGCTTCTTTAAATGCTCACAAGTTGGTTCATCAAGAGCTTTCAGAAGTAACAGGATACACTTGTGAGCAATGTTCATTTAAAACTAAACATAAAAAGTGCATAACGAAGCACATGTTGGTCCATCGAGGAGTTTCAGATGTCACATTATACAGCTGTGACCAATGTTCATTTAAAACAAAATATAAATATTCTTTAACAGCACATATGTTGATCCATAAAAAAATTTCAGAAGTAAAGTTACATAAGTGTGAATGCTGTCCACACACAACAAAATTTAAGAGTAGTCTAAAGAAACATTATAAGCTGGTCCATCAATCTTCACAAAATACTATATAACTGTGATCAGTGTTCATTTAAGACAAAATATCGATACTGTTTAAAAAGGCACGTATTGAATCATTAAGAGTTTTCACTAGAAATGTTTAAGAATTTCATCAGAAAATGATATGATGACAAGTTTGAAAATTCTTATGTGCAAATTAAATCTTTTGTTTTTGATTCTGTTGGAATTAATCTGTAAGTGTCAAAATCTGTGTTTCTGGAACGAAGTAGTAGCTCGGTGAACACTGTTACATAGTGTTTATGTAAGTGTAGCATTATTATGTTACTTCTTATGTGACATGTTCAGTGTCTTAGCAATAAACTTTTAGAGTTTGGACAAATAGTTACAAATACTTTTATTTTACCTCATATATACACCTCAATTTATAGCACTCGACAAGTTGGTGATGTTACATGGTTGATATTGTTTAAGTATTTATAACAATTTTGTTTTAAACCTAAATAGTATGAAGGAAATAGCAGGGAAAATTTTTGATAGTTTGGGCTATTTGGACCCTTTATGTAAAAACAAAAACACGCCTGGTAAATTTTTTTAAGAATAATAAGATATTGAATGAACATCAGTATGGTTTTCAAGAAGGCAAAAGTACGTCGGATGCTATGTATGAGGTAATTAAGGAAGTTTCAGACAGTCTTGATAACAGCAAAAAATGTATTGCAGTATTTCTTGACCTCGCAAAGGCTTTCGACACAGTACGCCATGGAAAGCTACTACAAGTATTGGAGCATAATGGAATCCGGGGTACTGTGTTGGATCTCTTTGAAAGTTATTTAAGTGATCGCATACAATATGTTAAAGTTAATGGATGCTTAAGTAAACTAGTGAAAGTGGGTGTGAACCAAGTAACTGTCCTTGGTCCTATCCTATTCACAATTTATATTAACTCTCGATATAGACAGCAAAATAATATCATATGCTGACACTGTTGTAATATTTAGTGGGGCAGACTGGACTAAAGAAGAAGTCTATAATGGTATACATTCTATAAAAATGTGGTTAGATGAGTACCAATTGTCTCTTAATGTAGATAAAACAAAATATTAGCTTTTTCAATCACCAATGTAAATAGACCTAACTATAAAAAAATTGATATTAATGCACTTGGAATAGAAATAAAAGAGAAGGTTAAATATATTAAATATTTAGGTATTATTATAGATAAAAACATAAAGTGGAAGGAACATGTAACATATCTAACAAAGAGGATTAGGAAATTAATTCACAAATTTTATCAGTTAAGGGATATTCTCAGCAAAAATGTAATGATTCTAGTATATAAATCTTTGGTAGAATCTTTGTTGAGATATGACATATTGGTTTGGAGAGCCCTATACAGGAACTCATTAAAAACTCTATCTCAGTTCAAAATTATATATTAAAAATTATTTTCAAAAGAAGCCGACGATACTCAACTAGCTTACTTTATGGAAATGATATATGTAACATAAGATCATTATACTTTCACACCTTGTCCATTTGTATTTATAAAAAAGAATATCTTAAAAATGCTATCTCTCATGAAATTGTAACTCGTAGTATGGAAATGCCTACTTGTCACAAAAATGCAAATTCAAGATTTGCACGCCATCTAGCCTCTAGAACCTATAATTTATTACCGATTAATATTAGAAATATTAAAAGCTACAAAAAATTTTCCTATCAATGTAAAATATACATAAATAAGAATTATGTTTCATTTGTTAATCTGTTGAATTGATTTCTTTGATTGCTCATTTGTTGATGTTTATTGCGTATTATTTTTGAATTTGTTAATGTCTTTCACTGCACACATCAAGTGTTAAGTCACTTAGGTGCAGGTTTACAGGTTTAAAGTTTTTTTTTTTTTAAATTTCATCTAGAATTGTCAATTGCAAATCTATAGTAATTTAAGTTAATTTATTAAGTTATTACCCCCTATTTTTGTCATCTGATACCTGTCAGTGGCGGTTCCTCAGTTTTTAAACTGGGGAGGCAGGGGATAGATAGGCCTGGGTGGTTCCGAGGGGCGGGAGGTATACACATGTGCGCCGCGATGAAAATTTTGCGAATATATCGAACTTTTAAACTTTACCATTACACAAATATTAGTAATTTTCTCTTCATGTTAGTCAGTATAATTTGTTTTATGATAAGTATCAAAGTATAAAGTAAAAAACAAATTCTACCGTCCAGCAAGAACCAACGTGGAGGTCTGAATTATATCTTGCCAGGATGGGATTGTGGGGTAGGGGTGCTTTTAATAGGTGAGGGAGTTAATTATTAATATAATAATAGTAATAATAATATGGCACAAATGCTACCACAATCAAAACAATTATATAGTAATATGAAATAAATAATAAACTCTGAAACGATAACATAAATAAAAATATTCTCAAATTAAAAATAGTTAAATAATAACAAACTGAAAAACAACACAAATAAAAATATACTTGGTAGTATACTTACAATCTACAGAAGTAGAATAATTGCTGTGGTGGTTTTTTAAATTTTAAACAAAAAAGAAATTGAACAAAAAAACTACATGTCTAAATGTTCTTGTAAATTAATGAAATCCGTCTATCTTTTTGTTTGGCAAAAATATCTATTACTTCGTCATAAAATGTATTATTCTGTGTTAGTTCCTTAACAAGCCGTTTTTCGATAGAAATGATAGAAATATTTTTTAATCTTTCTTGCTCAATAGTATTTCTAGTAAATGATTTGATTCGTTTGAGGGCGGAAAAACTCCTTTCTACTGAAGCAGACGTAACAGGAATTGTGACAGCTAAAGTAAGTAATCTATAAAATTCTGTTAGACAAGAAATTAAGTCATTATTATAAATAAATGAAATCATTTCGGTAGGGGTTTGACAATTTTGAAACAATTCTTTGTCAGCGTATACAGTTGTTAATTCATTTTTTAGTGCTATTGAATCAAAAAGGTTATATTGTTTTAATAATGATTCAAATTTATCATTTGGAAATTCTTTTGAATATGAGAGAAAATTATCTTTTCTTATTAAATCGAAAAATTCTAATTTATCTAAATCGGAAAATCTTATCTGTAGTTGATTAATTATTGTATCCAAAATTTCATTGAAAATCTGTTTATAATTCAGTCTCAAATCTTGAAGATTTAATGTTGTCTTTCTTTTCTTTGGCGCCGGTTCACCACTTTGGAAATCTTCAGACAGTTGGTTGTAAAGATCATTAAAATGAATTTCATTATTTCTAAAATCTTGCAATGTAATAGTTAATGCATTCAAACGTTTCCTGGCGTATGAAATGTCTGTGCTTTTATTTTGTAAAATTGAAAATACAACATCGGTGTGTTTAAAGATAAATTTAAAAGTATGTAAAAGAAAGAGAAAATGAGGATCTTTAAGATGTCTTTTTAAGCCAACAGCTTCTCTTAAAGTTGGCTGATCTTGTTTGAAATCATCATGTGTCAAAATATAATCAAAAACTTCTATTAACTTATCCCTGTTTTTGAATACTGTAAAAACTGCTCTAGATGTAAAATTCCACCTTGTTGCCACATTTGACGGTAAACGGTCAGATCCTATGGTATTAAGTACCTCTGTTCTTTTAGTTGATTTTGAAAAATATGATGAAAATCCAGACAAATTGGCAAAAAAAATTTTACATTCTTTGATGCTATCTATGCAGGCTTTACTCAATACTAAATTCAACGTATGCGCATAGCAATGTGTAAAAAGTGCCTGAGGGGCCATTGTTTTAATTTTTGCCTGTAAGCCATTTAAGTGACCAGCCATAACTGATGCCCCATCATATGTCTGAGCAACAAGTTTATTTTTTAAGTCGTATTTTCCAAATTTTTCTGTTAAAAAATTAAATAAATCATTTGCGGTTCGACCTGAACTAACATTGTAAAAACCTGCAAATCGTTCAACCACTTGCCCTTTAATAACATATCTGAAAACAACCGATAACTGTGAACAGCAGCTGATGTCTGTGGTTTCATCAGCTTGCCAAGAAAAGAAAGGTACTTCATTTAATTCGCTTTCAATTTTTTGTACTACAACACAACTAATTGATTCAATTAAATCGTTTTGAATAGCTTTAGAAGTTCCCGAAAAAACTGTAGCTTCGTTTAAAAATTGTTCCATTTTGCCATCGTATCTGCTCAGAAAAGAAATAAGCTCTTGAAAATTTCCTCTATTATCTGAATGTACATTCTCATCATGTCCCCTAAAAGCCAATTCTTGACAACATAAAAAAATTACCGTATCAATTAGTCTATTTAAGATGTCTCTATTTTCTTTAACCTTTACATTATGATCTGCAATTGACTGTTTGTGCCCTTCATCAATAGAATTTAAAATATTCTGTTTGCCAAATAACTTGAATTTTATTGAAGCAGTTAAATGTCCTTTTGACCTAGCATGCCTTTCAATTGATCTGGGTAAGTTTTTTAAATCATTATATCCTAATTTTGACCAAACAGTGTTCTCTGGGTCATTAGAAAAAAGTAAACAATACCAGCAATATAATTTATTTTGTACTGGACATCCAGTTAACCACTCACATTTATCATACCATTGTACACAAAAAGAACGATTATGTTTTGAAGTTACTATGAGATTTTGCATGGTAGGTTGGGGCCTTTTTAAAGTTTTTATTATAAATATCTTGTCATCATATGTTAATTGACTAAAATGAACATTCTTCAAAAGGAAATTTACAATATCATCTACAGATTTAAACACTTCACCGATACTGACATTACCATTGTTATTGCTTGTACTTACGTTTAATTCCATTTTTGACGTTTTATCAATATTTAAACAAAAATTTTAAATGAATTTATTGCACTTAATAAAATGAAAACCACCACAGACACATTTACTTTCAATTAACCTAAACGGTAAACGGTACGACTGTCTGGACTCAGGAAGCGGGAAAATAAAAGTCAGATGTTTATTAATCTTTGTTCCTATTGGTCCGGAGCTTGGCCTCCGGCACGTGGTTTTGAGAGCAGATTTTAATGGGTAGCTTCAAACGTTTCAAATTGAACCATTCTAAACGCGAAAGCTATGTTAGAAGCGTTTGGAGGCCTGCCTCACCAGTCACCATGGATAGAATGTTACAGTTGTGCAGCGTTGCCGGTTATAATAATAATAGTTTAAATTCGCAGATTTAGGGAATATTTGTGTTAATTTAAATTTGTCGTTTCATAAAGTATATTTATATTTATAATAATGTAAATATGTAAAGTAACTGTAAAGGCAAATCAGAAGTAGGGAGGCCCGGCCTCCTCTGCCTCCTCAGAGAAACCGCCACTGATACCTGTTCATTAAACGAATTAAACCAATGTCGTTCACAAATAACAAAAAATAAAGGAACTGCAGATCTGCTTTATTTGGGCTACTCATTACGTATTCAAATAGAGACAGATTTACATTAGAAAAAAAAGCTGTCCTGTTTTTTTCTGCTCACGACAGTACCTAATAATATTTGTTTTCTTATAACATACATTGTACATATTTAAACAAAGATTTTATTCACTCATATCGCTTAAGTAAGTTCTCTAATTTAATCTATTGTGGCGAAATTTTATTTTAGTCAACCCTTGTAAACCAAGTGTAGCTACACGAGGGGTATATCTTTATTTTATGCTGTAACATATTTATCAGAATATAGCTACATAACTGAACACCACCAGGTTCATATTAGAGAACCATAACTTGTAAATACTATAATATAGTACATTTCATGTTGGAAGAAAGTGTCATTATTTCATCTGCGACCACTATGAATCCCTCAGTGATTTTATGTTAAATAAGCAAAAAAACTTCTAATAGTTTATATTAAACTTGGGCTTAACACCCTGAGATTTCTGAGCTAATGAAATTTTGTTGTAGGCACATTACATCACTTATCCAGGCTACGTAGTGTCTACGACCTGCTACGCACAGCAGCCCAAGTGTGTCTGTATTATCTAACAACTTTAATAGTTCATACTCCTGTAGCAGCCTATGAAGTTTAAAATATGAATTTGATATTTAAAATGAAAGGGCCTATACCCTTATCGGCGAGTGTGTCTATTAAAAACAAGAATTTAACAAGTGGGCTGTATAAATTCAGAAGTTATCCGTAAAAATTTAATGTACAACGGACCCAAATACGATAGCGCAAAGCACAAATGAAAAAATCAACTTTCAAAATCATTTAAAAATATGTACTTGTAGGCCACTGGTATTTATTTGGTTGACTATACTTTAATAAAATCGTATAAAAAGTGATAGGGATACAATTGAGCATCGTGCAATATGCACCACACTGTTGATTACAGCCGTCCCAGTAAATAGTATTTACAATACTTGTATATTATAACTTTAATATTTTTTTTGCGGCCGTTCTGTTAAACTTTTATTATATATTTTTTTGTGGTATCGACTTCAATTTTAAGGGTACTGTCATGAGCAGAAAAAATAGGACAACTTTTTTTCTAATGTAAATCTGCCTCTATTTGAATATGTAATGAGTAGCCGAAATAAAACAGATATCACTTTTAATTTATTTTTTATTTTAATGCTGTAGTTATTGCCATAATAAATGATGGATTGTTAATGAGACAAATTGCACTGCGTTATAACATTAACAAAAATTTGGTGTGTAACATTTTAAGAAAGTGGAGAATAAACTGTACGATTAGTAGAAATCTTGGATCAAAGGACAAAGGATATCCTACTTAACAAGAAACTAACTAATAATATTTCGTTATTGCGCCATTTCTATTTATAACTTCTATAAGTCTGTTTGGCATAGAATTAAATAAGCTTATACAATAATCATTAGTAATAATATTTTCCCATGCATTATTTACTATTTCCGGTAATTCTTCGGCATTCCGTGGTCTCACATTTCGTTTTTGGATACTTCTTACGAGTAGTCCCCATTCTTCTTCCACAGGGTTAAGATCTGGACTATGACGGCCAGTTAACAACATTGATGTTGATATCTTGAAACCAGTTAGTTACGGTATGAGCAGTATGAACGGAACAATTGTCTTGTTGAAATATGAACTCATTATTAGGAAATAATTGTGAAGGGAGCATAATATTGTCTAAAATCCTAATATACGTTTCACTATTAAATTGTTCCTCAATATGCCACAAAACATCAGGACCACGTGCCGATATCCAAGCCCACATATTGACGGAAAATCTACCACTTTTATCATTGTTAGATATATATTTCTCATTGGATCGATTATTCGGAGGACGGTAAACACGAATACGACCGCTGTGTGTTGACTGGAAAGTTTTTCATCTGTAAAGATTACATTGTTCAAAAAATTTACATCATGAGCTAAAAATTCAAGCGCTAATCCTACTCGAGCTTCTTTATGTTCAGCTTTAAGTAAGTATTTCTGTGCTCCTGCATGACAGCATAGCTCCGATTCTCTTACTCGCCCGCCGGCCAGTCGCCACCAGTACTACTCGATCCAGGAAAATTCGTTTTTTCAGCAACCTGAATAACTGAGTAAAATGGGTTTTCTACTAAAGCATTTACCAATTGCAAATCTTGTTGTTGAGTTGATATCCTTCGTCGCCCTAATCCAGGATTTCTACTAATGATACCGTTTATTCTCCACTTTCTTAAAATTTTACACACCGAATTTTTGTCAATATTATAACGCAGTGCAATTTGTCTCATTGATCATCCATCTTCTGCTTTAGCAATAACTCCAGATTTAACTAAATCGCTTATATGAGGCATATTAGTTTTTTGCACACTTGCAATAAATTATGACAACTAACTGACAATGTCACAAAAATTAAAGTTAGATGTACACAACTAGATTTTAGCAAAATACCGTTATAAGACTTGTCCTATTTTTTTTGCTCACACCGTACATATCCCCTTAAATTTTTACGGATAACTTCTGAATCACCCAGTATAATAACTATGAATAAATGATTAAAATGAATTGAATGAGTCGAAAACTGATGATTTCTTTCTTCCTCAGACTGGTGTTGGTTGGTAAAGGCGCAAAGGAGAGGGAAGAAAGACTATAGTACGAAAGAATTTCGCACGAAATGATAGAAAAATGACCCTCGGTTAAATGGCACAAAATTTTAGTATGATATTGGCCTTCTGAACAATAGTTCCCATGACATTGCTCAAAAGTCACTATAGCGCAAGCCATTACTTGTTAAAGGAAGGGAAGCACGGAATCAAAGAACTAGTATACTACTAGTATCCTAATCAAAGAACTAGTATACTGTTCCTACCCTACATGAATTACAAAAAGAAAAATGTAGACGCCAGCAACCCAGTATAAAAAATATATCTATTCACACAGATATTACAATTTCTTCCTCACAACTACTAATTAAAGCGTGTTTGTGTGCGCGAGATGGCGTATGTTTCTATGTTTTTAAAATGTCTCGAATTAGAATAATACGTGCTTCGGCTCCATACGTTTCTCTGGCCCTATGACCTTGACAATATTTTTTTAAGAAACGCCAAAAAACCTATTTACTTTTAAATGTCTTTTAAGGTGAGTAACCACTAAGGGAGTAGGAAGATATTTTCGGAAGTAAGTTTATATAAAAGACTACCATTACTCTTGGATATACTATCCGTCGCAGAAATATCGGGAGACAATTTTGGACCATCTTGTATATTTATGAAAATGACTCGCTAAGTGTCAAAATTGTAGTAATGTTTGGTTACAATAAACTAGTCATAAAAAGTATTTATAATATAATTGATTATCACATCACAGAAAGAATACAGATAAAAATTTAAAGAAATAAAATGATTCGTCTTTAGACATACTTTGAGTGAACCTAAGCAAGTGGGCTTTCCATATTTATTTGCAATATTAAAACTAGGTATATTATACTGTATATTTAATAACGTATAGGGGAGTAGGTAGAGGATTTGAACAGTTTTTTGTTTTAATAAAACATAAATATTAATTATATACTTATATCAAGTTTTTGAACATGAAGACACAGGTTAGGTATATTCAATATTCTGTTTGGTCTCATGATATACGTCTTCTTCAATTTCATTAATAATATCATCATCATCAGAACTGTCATGAAGCAATATCACTTCATCACTCATGCTACTGCTGTCACTGCCATATAATACCCTCGGTTTCACTCTTTTAGCACTGTGTGTAGTTTCTCTTCCATTTGATTTTTCTGGAGACTGTAACACCTTCCTTTTTACTTTTTCACATTGTGTGTTATTTCTGGAAAATGTAATTATTCCGGAGATTGGAACTTCTGTAACAACGCCGAAATTATCCTATTTTCAAGCCCATCCTCAATGTTCTTATTTTTCTTTCTTTTTATCAAGCGCTGCTGGTTTTTGGGCATCTTTTGGGAGTAGAGTATTTTTTCGACTTGAGCAATATAATGAACAACTGATTTTTTTGTTGCAAATCTTGCAAGGATAAAATCGTTCTTAGAAACACTTTCAATATTCTGTTTGGTCTCATGATATACGTCTTCTTCAATTTCATTAATAATATCATCATCAGAACTGTCATGAAGCGATATCACTTCATCACTCATGCTACTGCTGTTGTGAACGATCCATGCTTTGATGGAAGTCTGAAGGACGTATTTTCTGCTCGAAAAAACTTAGAAAAAATTTAAAAAAATAGGGAAAAGAAAAAATTAATTTTCTTTTTCCTCAACCCTTTCTAAATTCTAAATAAAAATATTACGTTCACAAAATTTTTAGGGTTCAAAGTGACTGTTTCAGACGGAGATTAATGGATAAATCATACTTACTGTCGTTTATGCTTAACTGCGGCTCTGATGGTATCAATTGGAAGACGTCGTAACACTATAAATCTAACACTGTCTGTTTCACACTCTCTTAAAATTAAATCTGAAAGGGAAATTTTGTTAGAAAACACAAGTAAAAGACAATATAAAGTTCAAAAAATGTATATTAAATCTTTAAAAAATTTATGTTTTTACAACAACTTCTTCAGAGAAAATGTTAACAAACAATGGTCTGACCCGTGTACAACACATGGTGAGGAACGGGACGATTCATACGTTACCAACTACCATCCAATATGCAGTTTGAAAAGCTAACGATGCACAAAAAGATTCAAGAAAAGTTTCATGTAACTGAAATTTTGGTGGGCTTATGCTTGCCTGTCTTATAAACGTATTTTATTAATTCACATAAATTTTGGTCGCTCCTCGGAGCTTAAAATTGCTTGAAGCGTATCTACTTCGTTTGTATTATGCAATAACAAATTTTACGTTCAGGCAAGGCAGATCCCATGCACGTGTGAGTACATGGTATATGTTACCGATCTTCCTAATTTCGGTAAATCATTAACATTCAATTCATAATTTTAATTATTTTTAGTATCCGTTTTAAGAAAAAATTAACTACTATTTATAGTTCGACTAAACACGACAAAACGCTACTCTGACACGACACACATTCGATATTCCGAGAGGCCCGGTCACAACGCTCCAAACGCCGGTCGCCTATCCGCGCCCGGTTTTAATATAAAACTAGCACGCAGACTCGACTCTCTCTCAGTTCGCATCGACCGATCGACCAGTACAGACGTCAAGCTCCATCTATAGTCTCAAGCGCCCCTGGCCTAGACTTGGATACCGGCGGCAAGGGCAGTCTCGCTCAATCGCTCCGACAATCAACACGTACCTGCTTAGCACATACAGTGCCCCACACTTAAAACTACACAGGAAAATCGAACTTTACAAGTGTAGATCGAATACTATAAATAGTAGTGCTTAAATATTCGTGTGATTTAGTGCAACGAACGACTGTAAGAGCTGCTTTTAGTTATCGTTAAAATCAACTGTGACTTTCATTAGTACCTACTCCAAAATCGCAAGTATTGCTGGTCAGTAATTAGGTGAAGCCACCTCCCAGTGATATCTTTCGTCGCAAAAGTGTTCTGGTTAGCAAAAAGGCACAGCTGCCTTTCCAGTTACACCTCTTTGTGCCTTAACACGTGATCCACGTGTTTTTCTAAGAAAAATTCGTCATCGTTGATCCGACCACGTGGCCCCCGTGCGACCACGTGTTCACATGAGAGAGCGTTGCTGGTTAGTAATTAGGTAAAGCCACCTCCCAGCAATATCTTTCGCCACAAACGTGGACTGGCTAGTAAAAAGGCACAGCTGCCTTTCCAGTTACACCAAACGTGTCTTATCACGTTTTTTTTTATAAGAAAATCGTTGACCCGACCACGTGGCCCCCGTGTGACCACGTGTTCATAGCCCAGCTTCCTGAACTTCAACGAGGCACAGCGTCAATACGGCTATTAAATCGACCCTGAGAAAACCACCGTCAATTATACGAAGTTTACTAGACCCCTGAAATACTACTGGCGCCCAACATTCCAAACAACAACCAGAAAATTTGTAGTCAACCCAGGGATAACAGTAACATGGCGCCCTGAACGTGGGTAGGAGAAGCTTAAGCGACGATAGGCCAAGAAGTAATAGGTCAGGTGAGCATTTTTTTTTAGAAATTTTATTATTAGTGGTGTTTTGTGTAACAACAACCGACATGAATCGAGACACACCGACCTCGTCACGCATGGCCGACCTCGAATCGCGCTTACGCTCAATGCAATTCCTGGAGAGGAATACGGACCCTATGACGGTAGCAGATACCTCCACGCTGACGCTACGATCAGGAGGCCCCCCTACAGAGTACAATACTCAACAGTACTCGTTCTCCCAAACTGGACCAGCACGACGGCACGAAAGCGAACAATCATTACCCACAACGGTACCGCCATCGGTACCCGAGTCACGACCAACAAGGAGCGACGATGCAAGCGTCGCCTCCTCAAATAGCCGACAACGTGCACGTGAAGAAGATATAGAAAACATGTTTAATAACGTAGCTGCAACATTCACAAGAGCCATCGAAAATATGACGCACAGAAACACGCCGAAGAAACCCCTACATTGGTTCAGCGGTCTGGACCACGAAGATCCACTAATTTTTGTGAGAAGGATGGATAGATACTTTGAACGTATACAACTCGTAGACGATTATGAGAAATTCCTAATAGCTGCCGAGCAATTACAAGGAGACGCCCGGAGGTGGTTCGAACCACACCGTGATTACATGGATGACTACGAGATATTCGTGGATCAGCTGTTAAAACAGTTCGATTCGCCAGAATACTTAGCCGAGACAACAACTAAATTATATGGCGAGAATCAGAGAGCAGATGAAACTGCCGAGACATTCATCAGGAGAAAGTGTTGCCTCTTTAAAAGAATCGATCCTGAGAAGAGCGACCGCATGCAAGCAGCGACGATTCTGAAACAATTGCTCCCAGAAATCCGCTCACGGATGAGAGCAGCAAGAGTGAGAACTACAGAAGAACTATTAGAAATAGCCATGGAGATCGAGAAAGATCTACAAGAAGATCACCACCACGACTGGCGAGCGCACCCTAGATACCCCTCCTCAACCAACGAAAACTGGCGTGCACGCAATAATAGCACCCCCGTAGTTGCAAGGCAATCTCGTAACGTCGAACCCCAGACAAGAGGGACAACAAGACGGCGAGAAAGTACGGGAGGGAACGAAGCACTCCCTCCGTCGCCGTGTAGGTACTGCGGAGAATGGCACTTCCACCGAGACTGCCCCATAAAACAACAACGGCCGGAAAACTATCAGAGGGCTGGGGAAAATTCTCGCCGTCCCCAACAGACAGCCCGAAGAGGCCAGCCAATTCACGCCATTCGGCAGAACGAGGAAAGCGTACCAGCGCAGATGTCAGCGAGCGACCAATAAACCGCTGTACAGCCTCGGATATTATCATCGATCTAACGCCGCTTTTCAAAAAACAGTTCGGAAGCGACCAACCGATCGAATGCCCCTCGAGCGCTCAGAACGAAGTGATCTCTCTGAATAGCGCCACAGACTACCAACAGCGCCCTCGCATTAAAATCGTCATTGAAAACAAGGAATTCACGGCCCTTGTAGACACCGGAGCAGCAAGAAACTTTCTTCGCACCGGCCTAATAGACGTAAGGCCCCAGGACTCGAAGAAACTATCATTTTCCTTAGCCTGTGGTTCCACAGCCGTCCAATCCCACGGCAACGTCACCATAGATTACCGTCTTGACGGTTTATCTACACACGGTCCATTTCAGCTAATGGATGATTTAAATGAAGAGGTGATACTAGGTTCGCCATTTCTACATATGGAAAACGCCGTGATTAACTATAACCTTAAATGCGTATATGCTGGCACAGATATACGCAGCACAATCTACTGGGACCAATCCAGGACGTTCCGAAACACCTCAAAAACAATCACGACCCATATCGAAGTACCACAGGAGCATGAAAAACTTCTCCGCCCCCTGCTTGACGAGTTCGCCGACCTGTTTGAAGAAATACCAGCAAAGGCAACGACGGACACCGTTAAGCATAGAATACAACTGGTCACCGACAAAATCATTCACCAGAAACCATATCCCATGTCGCCCGAAAAGAAAAGGATACTAAACGAACAGATTAAGGAAATGCTCGAAGCCGGAGTCATCGAGCCTAGCAGATCGCCGTATAGCTCGCCACCAGTCCTTGTCGAGCGGAAGAACAAGAAACCTCGTTTCTGCGTGGATTTTCGTAAACTAAATGAGATCACCGAAGGAGAGTCGTCGGTACTACCGAAAATTCACGAATCCATCAAGGACTTCGGCAACGCCAAATATTTCACGTTACTTGATCTCAAGTCAGGGTATTGGCAGATACCCATGGAACCAAACTCGAAGCAATATACTGCGTTCACTACACCGGACGGAGCGTCGTATCACTTCACTGTTATGCCATTCGGCTTGAAAACGGCACCGGCAACTTTCCAGAAATTCATGGTACGTGAAGTTCTCAACGGCTTCTTACACATATTCGTCAATGTCTACTTAGATGACATCATAATCTACAGCGATACCATCGACAATCACAGAAACCACCTGCGACAAGTATTCGAACGGATCCGTACCCACAATTTACACATCTCGCCGGAAAAATGCACAATCGCCGCCCAAGAACTTGACTACTTAGGGCATCACATTCTTGGTGATACGACGGTTCCACAGAAGAAACACTTAGAGACGATATTGGACTTCACACCTCCCCAGACCAAGAAACAGTTACAGAGCTTTTTAGGAACCTGCAACTGGGTGAGAGAATACATACCTGAAGCCGCACAGTTAACCAGGCCACTCACTCGCCTATTGTCAAAGACCGTCAAATACAAGTGGACTGCGGAGTGTCAACAAGCATTCGAACAGCTGAAAACTGCGATATCAAAGGAACCGCTCATCTTGCATAGACCCAACTTCGACAAGCATTTCTATCTACAGACGGATGCTTCATTACGTGGATTGGGCGCCACGCTCTTTCAACTTAACGACACAGGAGAACGCTTAGTCATTTCTTACGCCAGCGCAACGCTGACAAAGACAGAAATGCGCTACCACGTCAACGAGCTAGAGGTGTTGGCCACACTCTGGGCCATTAAACGCTACAAGATGTACCTGCAAGACAAACCATTCACCCTCAAGACGGACAGCAAAGCATTGACATGGCTCAATAAAAATAAGGATTCAAAAACTAAACTAATGAGATGGTCGCTCCTCCTGCAAGAGTATCAATTCACCGTTGAACACTGCCCCGGGAAGGAGAACGAACTGCCAGACTTCCTCAGCCGAAATCCAAATCCCTACAATGCCCGTGAGGATATTGACGAAGAACGGTTAGTCCCACCATCTTTTCGACGAGAGGCCGCCGAACAAGATACAGCCGAGGCCGTACATGCCATAGATCACCTTGAGCTCTACGAAGACTTTTACGGACACAGGGTAGATCACGAAACATTCAGAATGACATAACACTCTGGCAGGCAATCGAACGCTATGGAGCACAGAACCCCAAGGAGGAGGTATTCCATCGAAACCACCACGTCATTGACGGGGTACTATGGCGACGTTACCAAGGCAGGGAACTCTTAATATTGCCAAGAAGCCGCATACAAAGAGCAATTCACCACTTCCACGACACGACAGATGCCGCCCATCCAGGGAGAGAAGAGACGCTACGTGCCCTCACACAGAGTTATTACTGCAGTAATATCCGCAAGCAAGTAGCGGAGTACGTGCAAAACTGCATCGTATGTTCAACGATTA
Organism: Leptura quadrifasciata; assembly: GCA_963675555.1. Taxonomy (NCBI): domain Eukaryota; kingdom Metazoa; phylum Arthropoda; class Insecta; order Coleoptera; family Cerambycidae; genus Leptura; species Leptura quadrifasciata. The sequence continues at coordinate 78,513,157 of OY776680.1, forward strand.
AAACAAGGCAACCTCAACGGGCCGCACCGCAGCAGGCTCACAGCCCTAAATACCCTTTCGAAATGTTAAGCATCGATGTGCTAGGACCATACCCAGAGACACGCCTCAAAAATAAATACGTTTTAATCGTTACAGACGTGTTCTCCAAGTGGACAGAGGCGCGAGCTTACCCAGCCGTGTTGGGAAAAACTGTAGTCGACTTTTTAGAGGACGAAATAATTTTGCGCTACGGACCGCCGAAAACAATAATTTCTGACAACGGATCAATATTTAAAGGCGTCACTTTGACAAACTGGTGTGAAAAACAACATATTGGCCAACGATTCTCGCCAATTTACCACCAGCAGGCCAACCCTACCGAGAGACGCGTCCAGGAGCTGAAGAAGACATTACGGACGCTGATGTTAGGGAAACAACGGAACACATGGGACAAGTACCTCGCAAAAGCCTTGTATGTATTACGGACGCGTAGCAATGCTGCCACAGGCATGACCCCAGCCAAGGCGATACTCGGGTATGAATTACCAAAAAAGGGGGAATGGGACGTTCCCCAGTACCAGAAGTCGCGAGCAGCACCAGCCCCAAAGCAGAAACACCGCGTACGGCAGATATACGCTAGACAGCTCCAGTGTCAAACAAAATACGCTCATCCAGATGCCACGCCTGAAGTGACCTTCGCAGTAGGAGACCGCGTATTGGTCAAGATGTTACAGAAAAGCAAGAGAGCTTTCGATCCCGTGTGGACAGGGCCACACACCATCGTCAGGCATATCAGTAACGAGGTGTACGAGGTTGACCGGGACGGTCACCTATCCACTGTACACGTGGACCATCTCCGACCAGCGCCGGCCGGAAACGAGGAACCCCAGGTCGATACAGAAAGTGAGTACGACCAGTCCGAGGAAACAAACGAAAGTACCGAGTCCTCTAGTGACGATGACGACGACCATCCAAAGCCACGACCAGCGGCGGACGAGCAGCCCCAGAGAGAACAGCCAATAGTGGAAAAGCAGTTCAAGGGAAAAAAGTCGGCCGGCGTGCCGCCCAAGGAAGGGCCACTGCTCATGGAGGAGCGAACGGCCTTGACATTGAAATCGAACGTTGCAAGCGAGCAACAGTCTCCAGTTTCTTCCGATTTAGACGAACCCCAAGCAGACGTCGCCTCTCAGCAGCCACCAGGTCATCAAATCCGCGCGTCGCCGAGATGCCGACGCAGGAATCACCTAGCAGTTGTCGATTCTGGACCAGAGGCTCAAACCAACCCAATCCAGAACGATCCACAGTACCACGCCCCAATCCTAGGACACTCTGTGCAGTGCCGTGTAAGTAAATTCGCGCAAGTGCCTAAACCAGTGCTCACGCGAATATTTTATCGTCAAAAACGCTAAACCAGTGCCTATTTTATACGTAACTTTTCCTTCACCGCGAAAGACACTAGAATCAGTGACCGCGAAACTTTATGTCCGATACACACCATTTGTAAGTAGTTCTAAGAAATATTTTTATTATTCATACTATATCATATTCTCCATCATTGTCACTAGCTCTAAATCATATTTTATATTCTGTAGCTTACGCCTTCCATTGTATTATCAATAAACCAGATAACGCCCAAAAGCAGCCCTAACAGACGTCCTTTTCGAAACGAGGGGGGTGTTACCGATCTTCCTAATTTCGGTAAATCATTAACATTCAATTCATAATTTTAATTATTTTTAGTATCCGTTTTAAGAAAAAATTAACTACTATTTATAGTTCGACTAAACACGACAAAACGCTACTCTGACACGACACACATTCGATATTCTGAGAGGCCCGGTCACAACGCTCCAAACGCCGGTCGCCTATCCGCGCCCGGTTTTAATATAAAACTAGCACGCAGACTCGACTCTCTCTCAGTTCGCATCGACCGATCGACCAGTACAGACGTCAAGCTCCATCTATAGTCTCAAGCGCCCCTGGCCTAGACTTGGATACCGGCGGCAAGGGCAGTCTCGCTCAATCGCTCCGACAATCAACACGTACCTGCTTAGCACATACAGTGCCCCACACTTAAAACTACACAGGAAAATCGAACTTTACAAGTGTAGATCGAATACTATAAATAGTAGTGCTTAAATATTCGTGTGATTTAGTGCAACGAACGACTGTAAGAGCTGCTTTTAGTTATCGTTAAAATCAACTGTGACTTTCATTAGTACCTACTCCAAAATCGCAAGTATTGCTGGTCAGTAATTAGGTGAAGCCACCTCCCAGTGATATCTTTCGTCGCAAAAGTGTTCTGGTTAGCAAAAAGGCACAGCTGCCTTTCCAGTTACACCTCTTTGTGCCTTAACACGTGATCCACGTGTTTTTCTAAGAAAAATTCGTCATCGTTGATCCGACCACGTGGCCCCCGTGCGACCACGTGTTCACATGAGAGAGCGTTGCTGGTTAGTAATTAGGTAAAGCCACCTCCCAGCAATATCTTTCGCCACAAACGTGGACTGGCTAGTAAAAAGGCACAGCTGTCTTTCCAGTTACACCAAATGTGTCTTATCACGTTTTTTTTTATAAGAAAATCGTTGACCCGACCACGTGGCCCCCGTGTGACCACGTGTTCATAGCCCAGCTTCCTGAACTTCAACGAGGCACAGCGTCAATACGGCTATTAAATCGACCCTGAGAAAACCACCGTCAATTATACGAAGTTTACTAGACCCCTGAAATACTACTGGCGCCCAACATTCCAAACAACAACCAGAAAATTTGTAGTCAACCCAGGGATAACAGTAACATATAGATACTTTTTTGACTCCGAATCACTGAGGAACCGGTTTAGGGCAAACCCCGTCAAAACGCATCATTTCCCCGTCAAATCCGACTGCTAGGAAATGATGGGGGTCCCATGTCGCTAAGGGCTATTTTCGCTATAACTTCCGATATACTTTGAATAGTCGTTGGATTAACTTGTCCTCATATTCAATACTTCGTAAGAGTTGCAGTGCTTGACAACGTGGATTCGTAAAAGGGTTTTTAATCTTGGAAATTTGGAAGTTCAAGTCCAATTTTATTATACCTTCTAAAATTGGGTGGTCGGGGCGACATTACGTCCCTGTGCAGCGACATTTACTACACTTACCAAATTAACGCTCCTCGAAGAGTTAGCGAAAATTTGGCATAAAAAACGCTCCGAAGAGCAAAAATATATTTCCAAGAATTAAAAACCTCCTCCACGGCGTTTTTACGTGAAGCACGCTTTTCTTACGAAGTATTTCCTAAGTCGGATTTTGTTACAACGTCGAAAAGTATATCGGGGTTATAGCGTTCTTTAACACTCCCCTCCTTTCCGTGAATCTTTTTGTGTAACGTTTGGTAAATTGGTTGTTTGAAAATAAAATGGATCATTGGATGTAGTCTCCCATGTGTTGTATTCGGTTATAGTTCAGACCGGCCTATCTGAACAAAACATAGATGCAAATCTAAAAATGGTTATAAGTTTGAACATATATCGATGCATAGCATTCGATTGAATTATTGAACATTGTGTTTCAAAAATGGCATAAAAAAAAAAAAAAAAATCGAAAATCCTCAGATTCTTGATGACACAACACAAACACTTTCGACGCACTTATCTTTCTTAGTGTTCTTCCACTAATGCGGGCTTGCGTCTGCTCCTCCTCGTGTCTATGCCTCGTCGATCACCTTCGGTGTCGAACTGCCTTCTGGAACAGCTTAGGTGGTCCTCGGACTGCTTGGCTCCAGCTATACTATGGCTCTGCTCAGTTTATATGAAACAATATAAAACAAAATTTTAGTAATATGTTTGTTCATATCCCGTCGGGGAATCTGCGACCGATAACATATCGTCGTCTTTGAGAATAGGAACACTGAATTTTGTTGACTTATATTGATTGAAATGGTTTCCGTGTAGTTAAAAAAAAAAAATCTCTTCTTGGGAGAAATCTGCGACCGATATCACATCGTCGTCTTTGAGAATAGGAACATTGAATTTTGTTGACTTATATTGATTGAAATGGTTTTTATTAAAATCTCTTCTTATGAGAAATCTGCGACAGAATCTGCATCCGTCGGATCATTGCATCTGCCCCTCCAGCAGACGTGGCGGCATCTCTCCCTTGAGTTGCTAGACTCGTCTGAATCGCGCTCTTGCGTCAGAGTCGTCGTCTTTCCATGCCGTGCCAATGGAACATTTGTTTGGACCCTTTGGGTCGGACTCTGCTTACAGATGTATATGTTTTGAACATATGAGGACTTAGAAAAATTATAAAAAATACCAACTCTGCCGGACACGGTCAGAGTTGCTGCAGTGAATTTTGAAGATTTGTATGGACGATACAATATCCCCAATGAAAATAACTTGTAAAAAATGCATAAAAAAATACCAACTCTTGCCTGACACGACAAGAAGTTGGTATGGAAATTTTGATATAAAATAAACCTAGCACTAAGTTAAAACTTAGCCTAGGTTGAAAAATGTTATAAAAATATGATTGAATCTCCAGAACTTGATTCTGAATCAGAAGTGGAAGCATCTCGTGGCGGTGCATGAATTTGTACAACCGTTTGCTCCGGCGGTGGAGGTTCTGTGGAATCGTCTGAGAACGGGGAATCATTTCCATCGAGTGATGTTCCGCCTGGACTAGCATTTTCTTCATCGGAAGATTCGATTTCCAAGTTGTGCTCCTCTGGCGGGGCTGGTCTCAAATCATCGACATGTACTCTTGTCGTTACATTTCCCTTTTGCACGAGATACACCTCGTCTGAAAACTTCTTCAGAATTCTGGTTGGGCCTGACCAAGACGGCGTGAAGGTATGTACCTTCTTTTTTCTCTTACTCATGACTCTGTCTCCTACTTTGTAAATGATCGTAGTGACGGCCTCTTTCGGCGCATATTTCTGTTTGTAATTTTGTTGGGCCTGACGGGCGGGGTATCGTGGAAGCATTTGTTGCTTGGCTCTTTCTTGCCTCCAGGCATACAAATCCCATTCGCCTCTTTCGGCTGGATCATATCCTAACACGATCATGCTAGGTGTTTGATTTGTAGCTGCGTTCCTACGATTTCTTAATATGTATGTCATCTGATGCACGTAGCGATCCCAAGTGTCGTTTGGCTTTTTGAATAAAAGAGTCTTTAAAATTTTCTTGCATTCCTGAACCCGTCGTTCCACGGGGTTGGACTGTTGGTGATATGCCGGAATTAAATATCGTTCGATACCATTCCTTTCGCAAAATGTGATGTACCATTCGGAATTGAAATGACCACCGTTGTCTGAAATTATGACTCGAGGGACTCCGAATCTTGCTACTATTTCTTCGTCGATATATTTGGCTATCGTTCTGCCGTCGACCTGAATGTATGCCTTTGCCTCTATCCATTTACTGAAAACGTCTTCGACGATAATCATGTATCTGTTTTCGGCGTCTTTAGTCCTCTGCAGCGGGCCAATTACGTCGACGCTCAAGGTTTCAAATGCATTTTGTGGTGCATGACTTCTAAGTGGAGCATTGGGTTGGGCTTGTCTTGTCTTTACAGACTGGCATATCAGACAGTCGTTTATGTATCTGCCTACGATCCTGGCCATATTATTGAAATAGTAGCGTTTCGCTATTTTCCTGAGAGTCTCGTCTCTTCCTGGATGACATGCTTCATCTCGGTCATGATAATGGTAAATCAATTCTTTTATTTTCCTCTTTGGAACTATTAATTTAAAATTTCGATCGCAATCTTTAAAAAGTACATCGTCTTGGACGTGAAAATTTTTCATAAAAATAAGATCCGCATCGGAACGTTGTTCCTGTTGAAATAGATCATTCCAACGGCGGATCTTGTCTTGAATATCTCTTGAACTCAATTGAGCCTGTACGATATCTTCGTATATTTCTGAGTGCGTTAAAACAGAAATACGTTCTGGACACTTATAATTTGGTAGGAACATTCTTTCCTCTTCATCGTCTGTCTCGACATACTGATTTTGTGGGTTACGACTTAGAAAATCTGCTAATAAATTCTCCTTTCCTGGACAGTGTTCAATTTGGAATGCATATTCTTGCAATAGTAATGACCATCGTGTAAATTTTGTTTTGTCGTCCTTATGTTTGTTTAACCAAAGTAACGCCCTGTTGTCCGTCTTCACCAAGAACGGTTTGTCTGCTAAGTACATCTTGTACTTTTTAATATAGTTCACCACCGCCAAGCATTCTAGCTCGTTTATGTGGTAACGTCTCTCCGCTGGAGATAACGTGTTGCTTGCATACGAAATTATATATTTCTCGCCGTTGTCGCCTAATTGATATAATACGGCCGAAAGGCCTTGGAGGGATGCATCTGTTTGCAAAATGAATTGACGTGAAAAATCCGGCCGATGGAGTTGAAGCGGTCCGGATAATAATTCTTTTAATTTTCTAAACGCTTCATCGCATGTATGGTTCCAGTGAAAACGATTTTCCTTCGAAAGAAGTTTCGTTAGTGGCTTCGTGATCATCGCCACATTTGGTAGATATTCTCGTACCCAGTTGCAAAGCCCTAGGAAACTTTGTAGCTGCTTGTTTGTAGCTGGAACGGGATAATTTTGAATTTGTAAGACATGTTTTTCTAATGGTTGGGAAGTATCAGTTCTAATTGTATGGCCTAAATATTGGATTTCATTCGTCGCTATTACACACTTTTCCGGTGACACTTTTAGATTGTGCAGACGTAGTCTTTCAAAGACTAATCTCAAGTGGGACATATGCTCCTTCACGTTTACGCTGTAAACGATTATATCATCTAAATACACTTTACAGAAATGGTGCAGGTAACCCGTTAAAACGTCCTTTGCCATGAATTTCTGAAAGGTACAGGGAGCTGTCTTGAGGCCGAAAGGCATGACATTAAATCTGTAAGCTGCCCCATCAGGAGTGGTAAAAGTCGAAAAATCTTTTGATGCTTCATCTAGCGGTATCTGCCAATATCCACTTTTTAAATCCAACACAGAAAAAATCTTCGAATTGCCTAAATCTTTAATACTTTCGTGTATTTTTGGTAAGACGGAAGCCTCGTCTTCAGTCATTTCATTCAAATGGCGATAGTCGATGCAAAATCGTGGTTTCTTGTCCGAGCGTTTTATTATCACGGATGGTGAACTATATTGGGCAGTGCTAGGTTCGATGACGCCAGCTTTCAACATCTCTTCGATTTGGTCGTACATAATTTTCTTAGTACTCGGAGACATCGGATATGGTCTGATATTAAATGGTTTTGTGCCTTTTACTGTAATTTTGTGTTTCACAGTCACTGTGGTTGCTTGAGTCGGTTCCGCAGTGAACAGATTGACAAATTCTTCGAACAGCGGCCGTAGAAATTTGTCTTTAATAACAAGCTCTTCAGGAAGCTTTGCCTGCTGTCTCTCCCTCTGAGAAGCTTGATTCCAGAAGACGGTAATACGCTCTTCCCTGCCGGCATATAGGCATTTTCGGCCATAATCATATGCGACATTGTTCATATATAAGAATGGTGATCCTAATATTATCGTTTCGTTCAAATTTTCGATTACTTGAAAATCAATTTCAAAAGAGGTGCCTGAAATTATTACTTGTAATTTTGTCGTGCCAAGAGAGTCCACCATTCGATCTCCGCACGCCATAGCAAATGATCGACGTGTCGTGAGATTTTTAAAATTATCCAACATCCTCGGATGGATAACGTTTCGCGTCGAGCCTGAATCGATCAGTGCGTCGACCGCATGTTCATTAATTTGAACTTTTATACGAGGCAAAGGGAACGCTTCGCTCATATAATTTATTGACTCTCTTGTCTTGTGCAGAGGAGCGTCGTAGTGGTCATGAGTATCGGAAAAAATTACTGGACATTGCTGCCGCCTTGGTTCGGCCGTTGTGCCGGGGATCTTGCAGATGGACCCTGGCCTGGGTCTCTGGCCCCTCGAAAGTTTCCCGGTCTCCTGTTGAGATGCGGGTTATTCGGGCATTGGCTATGGAAGTGCCACTGCACTGTGTCTGTACAGTATCGGCATGGGGTTGCCGGTCGGTCGGGTACTCGGAATTTCCCCGATCCGCCATTGAAATTAGTTTGCCTGCGGTCAGGATTCACTGATCCGCTTGTAGAATTAGGCATAAAAAAAGGACGACCAGGCGCTCTGCCTGGACCGTCCTGTCGAGATACGTCCTCTCGGAAATGCACCCTCGGTGCTGTCGGAGTTGGGCTTCCATTGCTCCTTATACTTGAATTTTGTGAATTTAAACGTCCCGGCTCTTGATAGTAAGACGCGCGGGACAGACGTTGATCTATAAGTTGGATTAGCGACGTCTGTTCGTCAGCTGAATCCCGCTCGACGTTAGTAGCCGCTGCTATTAACATCTCTGTGGTTGAAATTAGGTTGCTTCTCAAGCGTGACCTAATTTCTGGACGCAGTTGGTCCATGATGACCCGAGCTCTGATGGCTTCGGATTTAAAGGGATCAATACGATCGAAAAGACAGGTTTTCCTTGTGATAAACACTGCCGTGTCGTCTAAAGACGTTTGCTTGACGGCATACAGTTGAGCAATAGCTCGTGACTGTATGTCGGGAGAATTAAATCTCGTAAGGAATCTTTCCTTGAATAAGGCATACGAAGTAGTCAACGTCCTAAATTGTTCGGACCATCGTTGAGCTTCGCCCTTGAGTTGGCCGGTTACGTTATGGAGGCGATCATAGTCGTGGCTTATGCGAGCTCTGTCGAAATATTCCTCCATAATTTTCAGAAATGCTTCTGGATCTTCATGATCAAGCCCATGGAACGTCACGTTCGGACATCTTTGTCTCTCATGGGGCGTACAGGTCGACACGTTCTGTATCGCCTGCACGAAGCCCTCTGCCATTTTCAGAAACATACTTTCCATCGAATTAGCAGTTTGTGGCTGTGAAGCAGATAAATTTACATTATTTCCCTCTGGAAACAGTCGCTGTGGTTCTATCCCTCTAGAACCGTCGTCGACGAGCGGTGCGGTGACTCGCTCGTAAAATTCTCTTGGGGTCGACCCCTCGGAGTCTTCCGCCATGAATGAGAAAGGATTTGTTGGGTTTGGGGACGGCATGGTCCCTGTTCGGGCGCCATGTGAACGATCCATGCTTTGATGGAAGTCTGAAGGACGTATTTTCTGCTCGAAAAAACTTAGAAAAAATTTAAAAAAATAGGAAAAAGAAAAAATTAATTTTCTTTTTCCTCAACCCTTTCTAAATTCTAAATAAAAATATTACGTTCACAAAATTTTTAGGGTTCAAAGTGACTGTTTCAGACGGAGATTAATGGATAAATCATACTTACTGTCGTTTATGCTTAACTGCGGCTCTGATGGTATCAATTGGAAGACGTCGTAACACTATAAATCTAACACTGTCTGTTTCACACTCTCTTAAAATTAAATCTGAAAGGGAAATTTTGTTAGAAAACACAAGTAAAAGACAATATAAAGTTCAAAAAATGTATATTAAATCTTTAAAAAATTTATGTTTTTACAACAACTTCTTCAGAGAAAATGTTAACAAACAATGGTCTGACCCGTGTACAACACATGGTGAGGAACGGGACGATTCATACGTTACCAACTACCATCCAATATGCAGTTTGAAAAGCTAACGATGCACAAAAAGATTCAAGAAAAGTTTCATGTAACTGAAATTTTGGTGGGCTTATGCTTGCCTGTCTTATAAACGTATTTTATTAATTCACATAAATTTTGGTCGCTCCTCGGAGCTTAAAATTGCTTGAAGCGTATCTACTTCGTTTGTATTATGCAATAACAAATTTTACGTTCAGGCAAGGCAGATCCCATGCACGTGTGAGTACATGGTATAGATACTTTTTTGACTCCGAATCACTGAGGAACCGGTTTAGGGCAAACCCCGTCAAAACGCATCATTTCCCCGTCAAATCCGACTGCTAGGAAATGATGGGGGTCCCATGTCGCTAAGGGCTATTTTCGCTATAACTTCCGATATACTTTGAATAGTCGTTGGATTAACTTGTCCTCATATTCAATACTTCGTAAGAGTTGCAGTGCTTGACAACGTGGATTCGTAAAAGGGTTTTTAATCTTGGAAATTTGGAAGTTCAAGTCCAATTTTATTATACCTTCTAAAATTGGGTGGTCGGGGCGACATTACGTCCCTGTGCAGCGACATTTACTACACTTACCAAATTAACGCTCCTCGAAGAGTTAGCGAAAATTTGGCATAAAAAACGCTCCGAAGAGCAAAAATATATTTCCAAGAATTAAAAACCTCCTCCACGGCGTTTTTACGTGAAGCACGCTTTTCTTACGAAGTATTTCCTAAGTCGGATTTTGTTACAACGTCGAAAAGTATATCGGGGTTATAGCGTTCTTTAACACTGTCACTGCCATATAAAACCCTCGGTTTCACTCTTTTAGCACTGTGTGTAGTTTCTCTTCCATTTGATTTTTCTGGAGACTGTAACCCCTTCCTTTTTACTTTTTCGCATTGTGTGTTATTTCTGGAAAATGTAATTTTTCCGGAGATTGTAACTTCTGTAACAACGCCGAAATTATCCTATTTTCAAGCCCATCCTCAATGTTCTTATTTTTCTTTCTTTTTATCAAGCGCTGCTGGTTTTTGGGCATCTTTTGGGAGTTGTTTTAGTATTTTCTTTACTATATGATTCATCATGTTATTCTCATCTTCATCTTTGATTGGAGTATCAGTTAATATTTTTGTGCTGCCTTGTTTTCTACCTTTCGAAGTTTTTTTACGTGCCTCTGTTATTTTCGGGTAAGGTCTAACAGATTCGGGAGAAATTAACTTTTGTATTCCTGAAGGTTCAGGTTGGGGTATAACAGCATCATTCTGTTGGTCAGAAACTTGTTCAATAGTTGAGATGTTTTGAACATCCACAGCTGGGGCTGGGCAAACATTATTTGAGGGAATGTTAACTGGACAAGGTCTATCTGTTGCAAATGAGCTTTCAAAATCCTCATCACTGAATGCATTTCTATTTATAGACCATATTCCCAGTTTTTTGAACCCTTGTTTGATATTATGAATTGTGAACATAGCTGCATATACAGTTCCAACTATTTCGATGGTACTATACAAGTTAAGGGTTCTTCCTGGGTGATTCAGTAGCCAATCATTGCTAGCCATTTTAAATTTAGTCTGAATGGTCCGAGAACACCAACATCCAGTGGTTGTAGACGGTGTGAACAGTGTGGAGGAAAGGTTAAAAGAACAATATCGTTATCTCAGGCAAATAAAATTGCTTCTAACGAGCAATGACTTTCATGGTTCATTGATCCATGATCAAAAGAATGCGGTCATCTTTTGAGCATCTAGTATACTTTTCAAATGATCAAGCACACTCAAAAAAATTTCTGACATCCATCCACTTTCAGGATAGTTAGAGAATCCCAAACTCCCACTAGGTGCGCCATTCATCAATGCATCTACCATTTTGGCCCTGGGAAATACAAATACTGGCAGGACCGAAGTAGCACTGGCAGATATAATTGAACACATTGTAATAAGTTTTCCACGTTCCCCTGATATAGCTTGCCCCACTTGTTTTATGCCTCTGGCAGCTATAATATATGGTGCTTGCACGACTGTCTTTACATCAGTTTCATCTAAATTAAATATTCGATCCTCGCTGAAATGATATTTCTCAATTACTTTCGAATAATTGTCTTGAAAGGCGGTGACATTGGCTAGGTTAAAACTAGTAGCCCTTGAGAGGCTCGTGTTCTCAGGTTTGCGCAAACTTAGTTTAGGATGTCTTTATCAAAATCCCTTCATCCATTCAATTCCCGCTACATCGTCTTCGGTACCAAGAATCGAGAATTTTTTTGTTTAAGTGTAAGGCATCTTCAAATGCGAGATTACCCATGGAATCATAAGTCAGGCCATAATTTATTCAAAAACTTTTTAGAAGGTAATTTTGTAATTGTTCCTCTTCTGTATCACTAAATATCTGTTTAGTCTTATATTTTTTTGTATAGTCTTTGGCAAGATGTTGATTCTTTAATCTATAAAATAATGCCGTGTATTTCACACTGTTGCGCTCAGCAGCTGCTCTTAGTGATAATTTATTTTGGAGTACATCTTCAATAGCTTTTTTCATGTCCGCTTCCGAAAACTCAACCCTGGTACCCCTCTTCTTGTATATTCTTGGCATGGTTAACTTGGATACTGAAAATAATAGCAAATTTAATATTCATTCCCTTGAAAATTTCCACTTTTTAAATATTGGGTAGCCTTTGAACAGCCTGGGGTGCATTTGAACACTGTTCAAAGCCTCCTTAAATTCTTTGTTCAAATGATCCCCGTGTACTAGTTTTTACTATTCACAATAATTTTTCGTTTATAAGTTTTTTATATCTAATGTTCACTTACCTTGTAAGAATAATACCACTTTAACAAACAACTGTTACCACAAATGCATTTATTCAATGTAACATATTTTGCAAAAACAGTTGTTTTTATTATGATAATTTATGATAAGGATACTAGCTATAAATTAAGAATCGGCATGTCAGCAACACACATGAATGAATGGTGTTGATAACAAATGCCAGGCAAGACTAGCAGTTTAGCCAACCTGTGAAAAACGGCGAGAATGTTAAATAAAAATATCTGACTTAGTTATTTGATCTGTTTAAAGTATCCTCATGTTCAAATCCTCTACCACTTCCCCTAGACATTAAACGAATAAATTGTGTATACAGAAAATGTTTGTGAATTAATAATAATAATCATTTTATTTTTATTAATATGTTTGAATTCGATATAATTAGCGGATTAAAACTATAATGTTCGACAAAGATTTACTATTTTCCAATTCATCAATTTTCTGTTGTAAAATAGCTTCCTTCCTAATATGTACTTCAATTTGACTCCTTAATACTGCATTTTCCTTCAATAGGGCATCATAACTACACTTTAATGCATCATAATCTGAATCTTTTCCAGATGATGGTGAACATAAGTTTGTTAAATCTTTTTCAGATGGAAATATAGATTTTGGGGCAAAAATTGTTTGTCCGTCCACTTGATTTTCTTGTTTTGGTTGTATCGTCTGTAACCTGTGAGTTGGGCCTAAGTTCTGGTTATCCAAATTAGCATGTTCAGATGAATGAGGAATAGATTCGGATGGAGGAATTGTTTGTCTAACCACTTGATTTTCTTGTTTTGGTTGTATCGTCTGTAATTCGTGAGTTGGGCCTAAGTTCCGGTTATCCGAATTAGCAGATTCAGATGAATGAGGAGTGGATTCGGATGGAGGAATTCTATCTACGGCTAATTTCTTCCGCAACCTCTTTATCCGTCGTGCTTCAAAATCTACAGTTCTGGTGTTGGGTGGAAGTAAATTCAAAGTTGGAATAGCTACAACATTATCATTTGTTAGTTTTACAAATTTAGCATCAAGATAAGATTCATATATACTGAATGCAAAGGTGGGTATTATTGTTAAACCGAGAAACAAATAAGATGTTGACGCAACTTTAGTGTGACATATTGAAGCCTGTAAATCTTGTAACATCCAGTATAAATCTTGCCAAAGTAAAAAATGTTAGTGATGATGGCATATTGTCAGTTGTTCTAACTCAAGGGATAGTAATAAGTTTAAGAACTTAGCCGGTAGTATGTTATCTGATCAGTATGAAATTAAAGAAATTGCTTCTCTATATCTTAGAATTAAAATTGTGGGTATTTCTAAAAATACCAACCAATTACATTTCAAACCAAATACTCAATAACTGAATGTAATGAACTTAAGTTTGTGAATTAACTCTACTAAGGAAGAATAATAATTTGTACAGTGTGAGCAAAAAAAAATAGGACAAGTCTTATAATGGTATTTTGCTAAAATCTAGTTGTGTACATCTAACTTTAATTTTTGTGACTGTCAGTTAGTTGTCATAATTTATTGCAAGTGTGTAAAAAACTAATATGCCTCATATAAGCAATTTAGTTAAATCTGGAGTCATTGCTAAAGCAAAAGATGGATGGTCAATGAGACAAATTGCACTACATTATAATATTGACAAAAATTCGGTGTGTAACATTTTAAGAAAGTGGAGAATAAACGGTACGATTAGTAGAAATCCTGGATCAGGGCGACGAAGGATATCGACTCAACAACAAGATTTGCAATTGGTAAATGCTTTAGTAGAAAATCCATTTTACTCAGTTATTCAGGCTGTAGAAGAAACGAATTTTCCTGGATCGAGTAGTACTGGTCGCTGGCGAGTAAAAGAATCGGAGCTACGCTGTCATGCAGCAGCACAGAAATACTTACTTAAAGCTGAACATAAAGAAGCTCGAGTAGGATTTGCGCTTGAATTTTTAGCGTATGATGTAAATTTTTAGAACAATGTAACCTTTACAGACGAAAAACTTTCCAGTCAATACACAGCGGTCGTATTCGTGTTTACCGCCCTCCGAATACTCGATTCGATGAGAAATATATATATCTAACAATGATAAAAGTGGTAGATTTTCCGTCAATATGTGGGCTTGGATATCGGCATGTGGTCCTGGTGTTTTTTGGCATATTGAGGAACGATTTAATAGTGAAACGTATATTAGGATTTTAGACTATATTATGCTCCCTTCTGTGTCACAATTATTTCCTAATAATGAGTTCATATTTCAACAAGACAATTGTTCCGTTCATAGTGCTCATATACCGTAACTAACTGGTTTCAAGATAACAACATCAATGTTCTTAACTGGCCCAGTCGTAGTCCAGATCTTAACCCTGTGGAAGAAGTATGGGGACTACTTGTAAGAAGTATCCAAAAACGAAATGCGAGACCACGGAATGCCGAAGAATTACTGGACATAGTAAATAATGCATGGGAAAATATTATTACTAATGATTATTGTATAAGGTTATTTAACCCTATGCCAAACAGACTTATAGAAGTTGTAAATAGAAATGGTGCAATAAGGAAATATTAATAGTTAGTTTCTTGTTAAGTAGGATATCCTTTGTCCTTTGATCCAGGATTTCTACTAATCGTACCGTTTATTCTCCACTTTCTTAAAATGTTACACACCAAATTTTTGTTGATGTTAAAACGCAGTACAATTTGTCTCATTAACCATCCATCATTTACTATAGCAATAATTACAGCATTAAAATAAAAAAATAAATTAAAAGTGATATCTGTTCTATTTCGGCTACTCATTACATATTCAAATAGAGACTGATTTACATTATAAAAAAAAAGTTCTCCTATTTTTTTCTGCCCACGACAGTACCAAGCATCATATCAGGTCATAATAAATATAGTAACATAAAATATAGTATTACTAAAGAATATAAATCTGTGGTAATCTGCTGTATAAATTGTTATAATTTAAAAATCGGTCGATGTTGTTAGTACAACTTTCTTGTCAATGCCTGTACGCAGCAAATGTAATTACTCTCACATATTTGTTAATACCAAAATGTTAACTAAAGCATACGATATATTTATTACTTATGTAAGTAGCTGCTACTGAATATGACCTAATTGAATTTACTGAATCTTGGTTAAATGATAGCATCAATGGCTCTGAACGTTTTGATACATGTTAAGTTAAATTAAAGAATTTGAATTTTCAGGTTAGGTCTGTCCTACTGGGCCTTAGCGTTGTTTATTGTAATTTAAATAATAAATAAAAAAGTTGTTTCCATTAGCGTCGCATAATTTGCATTCATATATAACATTGAATTATTTTACTTGGTGATGCTGCCCACAAAAAAGCTATTAATTTTTCAATCTTCAGATTGTTTTAAAACCATGTAAGTAATTTCACTAATGAATACTGTAGATATTTTAATACATGGTAATTAATAGGTAAGCGTTTACCTGTGGCTTTAAGTCTTTTTGGTATAGTACCCATCAGTCTTGCTTGTATAACATCTGTGTAATCATCTTCAGTAAAATGCTTATTACATACTCTCTTGTTCTCTGGATGAAAATCGTCCGATCTGTAACATCTCTTTATCCATTCTCCTCTTATAATGGGGTCCTTGGGAAAAGAAAAGAATACAATTTTTTCACCGCGTTTTTTTGCATTCACAAAATTGCTTCGACAGACCGCCACACTGCAAATAGTTCCAGGCATCTTCTATAGTTAATACACAAATATTGTCAATAAACTTCAAACAAGAAAAATTATCTCATTAAAAGCAATATTCCACAGTATCCTACAAATTTTACATTATATTGACACATACATGACGGTTAAAAACATGTCCAGCATTTAACAGTCATGAAACGAAAAATGTTTAATATCGCCAAAAAATTTTTTTTTTAAACAAACCTAACCCATGTTCTTCAGCTTCTTCCTGATGAGCGCTAATTTTTTTGAATAAAAGTTGAAAGAAGACGAACGTTATTTAGATTTGATAACGGACAATAAGCTCGTGGAAGAAGAAAAATAAGGGTTATACTACTGAGTTTTCAGTCATCAATTCGTTGCTAGAATGATTGTTGACGTTTAAGATTAGTTTTTATAAACAAACATGAATGATACAATCCAAAACATTTGCAGCTTTTGTTTGAAAACAGTGTACAGCAATGACTTCGAAGTTGTGGGGGAATGTATTAAACAAATGTTGAGAGAACTCTTGATATCAGTAAGTTTTGAGATTATAGTCGGATTGATACTATTAAACGTAATTATATCGCTTTTTGCTTAACACTGTATAAACATGTATTTGTCATTTTATTTTTAGCATTTGGAAATAAGTAATAAAACTTTGATATGCAGTGAATGTGCTACGACACTTCGAGATGTCTTTATTTTTAAAACGACTTTTATCAAGTCTGAGGAAAATACAAAGTTAGCTTTAAAACAGGAACCTGATATGAAAGGATTAAATGTGTATGATGAACAGAAGATATGTCGTTTTTGTAAGACAATGGTACCTAGTGAATGTCACACGAATTTATGTGAAAAGGAGTATATAGATATGGCAGATATGATACAAAAGTATATTCCAGAAATGGTAAGTAACCATTTACAGTGTGTCCTATATACCTAACATGAAGACATCCCAAATATTAGTTATTTTTAGTACTGAAATGTTTCAGTTTTGCACCGTCCCAGAACTCATGAGATGCATCTTATGAAATGCTCAAATCAAATGGCACTTTGAAAATTATTCACAATTTAATGTAAACCCGGTGTACGAAGTTCCATTGCAAAATTCGCATTTTTTAACTCTTGTCCACAGTTGTACTATTGATCTTTAATGTTGATAACCCAAGTAACATTTTGAGTTATAATTTTTGGTATACCCACATGCCCTATTAGTTGTGAAATGGTCTTTAAAATAAATTTAACAACTCTAGGTCGTTTGAAAGTCGTTATAAAGTTATACACAGCGAATCTCCCAATCAATATACAAAAAGAAATGTACTTCCTGTTAAGTGGTTTGTTCAGGCCTTTGACACCTTTGCCAAAGATAGACTCTCAGGTAAACCTATTAAAATGTATAAACTTTTATATGAATGGGCAGAAAATTGCAGTAACATGTAATAATACGGAGTGAAAAATATATGATGTAAGTTTAGGAGTTCCTCAAGGCTCCATACTAGCACCACTGCTATTCGCACTTTATATTAATGACTTGCTAATACACATATAGGGTGATTTCACTATAATGTATGCCGATGATACAACAGTACCTATCTGTTGCATCACTGAATGAACTGAAAAGAATTATACTCTGTGATTGATAATATGAAGACATGTGATCAAAATAGACTCATACTAAATGATACTGAGCCGTGTTTATAAACTTCAACATGAGAACACACAATACTAAATAATAATCCGCTATCTGAAAGCAGTTTATGTTGATAATAAATTAACTTGGGAAGTGCCAGGTTGAACATGCAAACAATTAAACAAATTCTATTGTGCAATGATTTTCTCGCATAGTTATTTCTTTTAATATAATAATATGGAGTAAATATTATAATCAGGTCCATTTGTTGAAGCTTTTGTCCTTTGCATATACTTGGTATATGAGTCATGCAAAAATCTGTATCCTGACATATGTAATGTGTATACAGGGTGATTCCCATAAAACTCCCCAGGCAGTTTCCGTATTAACGAAAGAAGGTATTCAGTTTCTGTAAAGGCCAGTCGTTACATATTTTTGGTGGCTTTATGTTGTCGTTCAAATATTGTCAATGACAGTGGCGTCCGCGACGTCTTGTGATGCCGGAAAGAAAATTTTCGATGATTGGAACTTTGAAAGTATAGTATTGTTAAAGTTTGTTTAATTCTAAGTACTTTTTGCCGTATACACTTTTCTATTAAAATCAGTGGTTTTCGAGATAAATCGATAAAAATCATTCAGTCAAATATTTGGCAACTAGCAAAAAAATTAAATTTCACTCAAAGGTAGTCACTACATACAATAGGTACTTAGTTTAAAGTGATTCACAATCTTTCAAATGGTTGTACGGTCGTGAGCAAAAAACCATAGGACAAGTCGTGAGCATTTTAAGAAAGTGGAGAATAAATGGTATGATTAGTAGAAATCCTGGATCAGGGCGACGAAAGATATCAACTCAAAAACAAGATTTGCAATTGTTAAATGCTTTAGTAGAAAATCCATTTTACTCAGTTATTCAGGCTGCTGAAGAAACGAATTTTCCTGGATCAAGTAGTACTGGTCGCCGGCAAATAAGAGAATCGGAGCTACGCTGTCATGCAGCAGCACAGAAACACTTACTTAAAGCTGAACATGAAGAAGCTCGAGTAGAATTTGCGCTTGAATTTTTAGCGCATGATGTAAATTTTTGGAACGATGTAATCTTTACAGACGAAAAAACTTTCCAGCCAACACACAGTGGTCATATTCATGTTCACCGCCCTCCGAATACTCGATTCGATGAGAAATGTATATCTAACAATGATAAAAGTGGTAGATTTTCCGTC
This sequence comes from Leptura quadrifasciata, assembly GCA_963675555.1. Taxonomy (NCBI): domain Eukaryota; kingdom Metazoa; phylum Arthropoda; class Insecta; order Coleoptera; family Cerambycidae; genus Leptura; species Leptura quadrifasciata. The sequence goes on from OY776680.1 coordinate 78,532,099, forward strand.
AATATGTGGGCTTGGATATCAGCACCTGGTGGTGTTTTGTGGCATATTGAGGAACGATTTAATAGTGAAATGCATATTAGGATTTTAGACAATATTATGCTCCCTTCTGTGTCACAATTATTTCCTAATAATGAGTTCATATTTCAACAAGACAATTGTTCCGTTCATACAGCTCTGGTTTCAAGATAACAACATCAATGTTCTTAACTGGCCCAGTCATAATCCAGATCTTAACCCTGTGGAAGAAATGTGGAAACTACTCGTAAGAAGTATCCAAAAACGAAATGTGAGACCACGAAATGCCGAAGAATTACTGGAAATAATAAATAATGCATGGGAAAATATTATTACTAATGATTATTGTATAAGGTTATTTAATTCTATGCCAAAGAGACTTATAGAAGTTATAAATATAAATGGTGCAATAAAATGTTACACACCAAATTTTTGTTAATATTATAACACAGTGCAATTTGTCTCATTAACCATCCATCATTTACTATAGCAATGGCTACAGCATTAAAATAAAAAATAAATTCAAAGTGATACCTGTTTTATTTCAGCTACTCATTACATATTCAAATAGAGACAGATTTACATTAGAAAAAAAAAAGTTGTCCTATTTTTTTTCTGCTCATGACAGTACAAAGATGGCGTTGAAGTGCAAAATTATTTTTCGATACCTGGAATATTGAAACATAGCATAATCGATAAGGAATCAAATAATATACAGATAATTTTGTAATGACACATTTTTTAAAAAGGCCACTGTCTTTGAAATAATCTTATATTTCCTATTTTTAATTTTTTTAAAGTATAATTGTCATTAACCCCTGTATTGTTTTGTTAATTATATAAACTAGTGGTCCCAAGTCTAATTTAATAATATAAAGTCAAGTATATTGTGTAGCAATTTATTTTGACGTTTGATACAATCAATTTTTAAGTTGTTGAATGCGTTTGTTATTACAAGATAATTCAGAAATGGTTGTGTACTCCAACAAAGACAAATTAAACATGATTTTGATCTATGGATAATGTAGAAAAATTTCCCATGTAGCCAAAAGTTTATTCCATATATGTTTGCCCAATTTGCCTAAGCCAGATCATAAGACCTTTATTTCTTTAACCAACAATTTTCAAAGTTATAGAAGTTTTAAACAGTTAAAGCATAATAAACAGTTAACGGCTACAAATGTTGCAAATACTGCTTTAGTAATTAACAATATTGTAAATAATCCTAATATATCTTTAGGGAAATTATCGTCTGAAACAAATATTTCCTACTCCTCCTGTCAAAGAATTTTAAATGAAAATAAGTACCATTCATATAAAGTACATTATGTTCATCATTTAAGACCTGATGATTTTCAGGGTCGCATAAATTTCATTGCCGAATTATCAGTACTACATGAAGAAAATCCGAATTATTTGAAAAATGTGTTGTAGAGCGATGAGAGCTGCTTCCCTAGTAATGGGCTTGTGGCTACACAGAACGCTCGGTATTGGTCTCAAAACAACCGGGGTGGGTACGAAGAACCAGAAATCAAACATTTTTTTAAGTAAATGTAAGGTGTGAAATATGGAACGGATACATAGTTGGACCTTATATATTTCATGAGATGTTAAATAATAAAGAAATAAACACCACAGAAATTAGACAACCCCCAATTCCAGAAGCCAGAGGCTTGCGTGGAAAGGAGTTACACATTGAAAAATCGCGGACATATAACCATTTCCTTCGACAGTGCCAGTGCCGGAGCCAGGATTCGAACCCGGTGGTACGATGTCCGTGTGAATAATCGCGATTGCTACCTCGCGCCTTAACCCACTCGGCTATCGATCAGCAAATGGTGCTAGATATCGGAGTTTCCTGCAAGAGGAGCTGCCAAATTTATTAAGAAACATTCCTCATGATGGGCACATAATCTGGTTTCATCAAGACGGGGCACCGGCACATAATTCAAGAATAGCAGTTAGATACTTGCAACGAACATATACTGGAAGATGGATAAGAACTAATGGACTTTACTCCATTTGATTTCTTCTTATGGGGAGGGACATCTAAAAAAATTTAGTTTACACTGAACCAATCGATGATATGGCAGAACAAAATATATGCGAGTATTGCCACAATAGATAGAAATACCTTATGGAAAATAACTGGGGAAGAAATAATTAAGTGGTTTAACATGTGTATCCATGAAGGAGGAAACAATTTTGAACATTTACTTTAAAAATAAATACATACATATGTACATATTTTATTTAAAAGTCAAAAAAATTATTTAAAAAACTTATTTGACTTTATATTATTTCGATTTATCTCGAAAACCACTGGTTTTAATAGAAAAGTGTATACTACAAAAAGTACTTAGAATTAAACAAGATCTAATAATATTATACTTTAAAAATTCCAGTCATTGAAAATTTTCTTTCCGGCGTCGCGACGTCGAGGACGTCACTGTCATTGACAACAATTGCACGACAAAATAAAGCCACCAAAAATATGTAACGACTGGTCTTTACAGAAATTGAATACCTCTTTTCGTTATTACGGAAACTGCCTGGGGTGTTTCATGTGAATCACCCCGTATACAGTTAAAATTATCACCACTCAAATTTGATGGAATAAACGTGCATAATAATTGTCCAAATATTTAATTTTTGTCTTTCCTGTTTTAGAAATGTAGCGCTGCTGAAGAACTTAGAACATGTGGTAACTGCCTTGATTTGTTGCAAGGTTTTTTAAATTTTGTGATGAACTGCTCTGGTATGGAGGTAACAATTAAAAAGGAAGTCAATGACATAGATACTAAGGATAATTTGAAATTGAACGATCAACACAGTTTTATATTTAAGAATGAAGTTGATTGTAGCAATATTAAGACTGAGAAATTTGAAGATGATATTGAACATATGTCACCAAATGAAATAATGTTTAAAAATGTTATGAGAGAAGATGGTCTAGAACTACATAGTAAAAATGATGATACTGAGAATAAATCAGATCAAAATTTCTCCGAAAGGTAATGCTCTTGATCATATATGCCTTTTTACTAGTTAAAACTGTGGTATTTTATTTATGTACATATATGGGTGAACCCATTACTACAATTGAAACAAAGTTTTAATAAAAACAAAAAGTGTGAGCAAAAAAACATGAAAATGATATACACCTAAATAAGTATAAAAATGCATGGAAAATTCCTCATCATGGTGTTAAGTTCGGCGGCAAAGCCATTTAAACTTTTGGTTTACGCAGAGTATTAATGGTACGAATCATAAAGGTTTTTAAATGCTTTCGTTGACACTGCACAAAAACAGTCATTAGATAGAGAGTTCCAGTCTCTATTTACTCTATTAGAGAGAAAGTGCTGGCGGCATAGTTTACCAAATTTGCTCCTGACTAGTTTATAATTATGGCCTCTTAGTCTTCTGTCCCCCTATCAGTTAAGGTTGTCAAGTGCAGTTTTGTGAGGCATTGCTCATAAGTTAGGTGACAAATTGCTGGAGAAAGTTTCGTGATCCGTCTTTGGGTTTGTTCAAGTGTATGAATGTCCTTGGCAAAATATGGGTTCCATACTGGTGCACCATATTCAAGTATGGGCCTAATATAGATTTTTTCAAGAAGTTCTGGTGATATTCTTTCCTATTATTTGGGTTTTCTACCACATGTACTATATCCTCTTCAAAAACAAATCACTGAATCTGCAAAATAATAGAATTATTGGAAAAGAGCCTCTGCGTCCTTATGTATACGGACTATCAGAGAAGCTACGCCGTATATGTGACAAATTTGATGTTAGGACGTTATTTCAAATGGGGAACACTTTAAGATTTATTTTAACAAAAACAAAACCGATAAACAGGGAGCAGAATTCAGAAAACTGTATTTACAATATCCCGTGTGAATGTGATAAATGTTATGTGGGTGAGTCATCCAGACCTTTCAGTGTGAGGTTGGATGAGCACAAGAATTACAATAGAAATAATGAAATTCAGAAATCAAAGATTTGTGAACATTCTTGGGAAAACGGACATATAATAAACTGGGACTCGGCAAAAATTTTAACAAAAGAAGCAGATAACAAAAAAGAAAAATTAAAGAATCTCCAATAATCTTATTAAATGAAGATAAATGCATATCAAATTGTTCTGTACATATTTATACAACCTGGCTACCAATGTTAAAAGAAGAACTTAACAAACTCAACATTATCTAAAAGAAAAGATCATCAGTTCTGTGTAAGTAGTAAGTATCTATGGAAATAACATAAACAGAATCTTAAAGCTGTGTATTTGACATACACAGCAAAATAAGAGTTCTTCCAAAAAAAAGCTTTGCAAACGGAAAGAGACTATTTTCCGAAACGTCAGCAAAATACATTATTTCTGTGTTTATTCCGATTTATATTATTTGTAAAACATGTTCCTTCGACGTAAACGTCATGGGCACAGAGGCTTTTTTCCAACAATTCTATTTTGTAGATTCGGTGATTTGTTTTTGAAGAGGATAATAATACATCTGGTAGAAAACCCAAATAATAGGAAAGAATATTCGTAGAATTCCACAAATAACTTTCAGACAATATTTAAGTTCTGGTGAGATATTCTTAAAAGCTCTAGAGACCTATACAAGTGACTGCGTTCTGACTGCTTCTTTATGATTTTTCCTATGTGAGGTGCCCATTTTAGGTCCTGTTTTTTATTGTAGTGTTATATAGCAAAAACTGGTGACCAGGATTATCAGTGTCAACGTGAATGATACAGCACTTGTTTTCGTTGAGCCAAGTGATCAACAGATGCACCATTCTTCTATTCTCCATAGATCTGTAACAATCTCTTGGTAGTGGGCTAATGGATTGCTATATATCTTGGTATCATCAACAAACATTGAAGTCCCTGAGTTTAATCCTACCTTAAGGTCGCTAATTAAAGTATTAAATAAGATGGTTCCCAGTACGGAACCTTGAGGGACTCCGTTTATCATTCTGTAGCGGTCCGACGTTTCTCCCTCTATTCTCACTCTACTGTTCCTGCCAGGCAAAAAATCCTCGATCCAACTTATCAAAATCCCCAATGCTATAAAACTCCAGCTTGTGGATCAGTCTGATATAAAGGACCTGGTCAAAAGCCTTCTTGATATCAAGATGAATTATGTCTATAGGTTCATTTCTATTCATTGATGATGTCCAAGAGTTAACACACTCCAGAAGATTGGAGACCGTGGATCTACCTGAAAGAAACCCATGTTGTTTCTTGGAAATAATTTCCTTTTCAAGAAAAAGTGTTCTTCATCTTACAAGGTATGGAGGTTAAGCTTATTTGCCTGTATTAAAACATAATATTTTTAATCGCAAACTCCTCTATAAAATCCTTATTTTACTATAAGGATTATAACCAGGCTGCAACCAACAGCTACTCTCCGGGCTATGTGCCCCGCCGAGCACTGAATTACAAGTTACAAGCCTGGTGCGTTAAGTGTAATAATTGCATAATTGACGAGTTACAGAAATACTTGACATGATTTGTATAGATTTTTATTAAGCTTGGGTTTTGTATGTGTTAAAGATTTTTGAATCTTATGGAAAATCGCGATAATTTCTTTTGATGCTTTCCTATCATCTCATCTACTGGTGTTCGAGGCAGCTCCTGTACAAAATTTCTGAATTTTTATACATCCGTTAAGGGATTATTGTTTGTGGAAGTATTCATTGTAATTCCGTTGTGGAGGATTGAGAAGGATCTGGATTGATAAGTATTTTTAGAATTGCATACTCTTTAAGAGGATTATTTGTCTCAGTACACTAAATCACATTGTGGTCACAGTTTTGGATTTCATTATCAAAACACTATTTGGTATAATAATGAAGAAAGCCCTTAGGAAAGGTATGCACACATTAATAATATGTTATTCTATATTTGTGTTGTAGCGAGATAGTAATTTAGAATTTCTATATTATATTAAAGGGTTCTTCCGGAGTGTTATATTTTGTTTTGGAGTCTTTTATTTGGGAATAATTTTGACCCTGCTTAGTGGAAGCTTGAATCTGGCATGTAACATTGAAGCAGTCCGGAGTTGGGTTGTCAATGAGAGAATCCGTTGTGTTTTGCTGGGGTCTACTTAGCCCACCACGTTGGCTTTTGTTCTGAGGGAACCAGGAGTTTCAAGTTTGATTAGGTTTTATGGTTTTTTAAATTATTTTCTTATTTAACTTCTAACTTTGAATTATTGGGTTGTGCAAAAATATCCTGGGATTGAATTGGAACGTAATTTCCTCAAAAACTGAGTCAACTTAATCCTAGAATCTAAACTAGGCCTTGCTAAGAAGGCCACCACCTGTGCACATGGTGGTTGGAAGAAGAATCACTTCTAAATTAATGAAAACTAAAAATCCAAATGTAACAAATACCAGAAGTAAAATACATTGCTAGATGTTTTTTTTTTTTTTGTGAATCTGAGATGTTAAATCCAAATATCATTTATTTTTTTTTTGTTGCTTACTAGATTTCCTATCATTGATTATTTTATTCACATATTCAATTATATTATATGCATTTATAGGGTGGACCTATAAGTGAGTGCCGCATTAGGCATGGCATTTTTTTTACCACGGTGAGAATATTTGCCTTACAGGCGGGGGAGCTGTGCTTAAGCCGCACCATGTTGTTTATGATGTTGTTTATGATCGCCTTATTTATAGTTTACGCCTTTCTTATTATTTATGCGCCTATGACTTGGAATCCATTTTGGTGAATACATTGATTTATTGCATATATTGTACAGATTAGTTTTAAGTACGCTGCTAACTGTACCTTTTAAGTATGACCCGATAATCTGTTCATAGATATTCCTATTATTACTACCATTGCTCATGGTCAAGCATAATTAGAATAAATTAATATACTTAAGTTGGCTGTCGTTTTATTGTAATTGTCATTTGGTAAGTTTGGAAGTTATATACTCAGATATTTCGGGTATTGCGCATATGATATGTTTTTTTAATTTACCTAGCACCGATATATTTGCCCGTAGGGCATATATAATATATTTAAAATTGTCAACCTTTGAAAGAAACTCCACCCATCTCCTCTGTTGTCTAGTCGGAGCATACCCGCTGACACCACGACAGCTGGTTTATATGTGACTCAACTTTGAGTAGTCGCTAAGAGTAAGTTGTACGTTACAACGTCATACCATATGACACACACCAGTTATCGAGAATAACTAAATTAACTTGTAGCATCCTTTTTAGATTTATTATAGAAAACACTTTGGGATCATCTGCAAATAAGACAATTTTTTCAAAAGAAAATCAGTTTTTGTTATCATTTATAAATAAGTTAGGCAACAATGGTCCCAAATGTGACCCTCGAGGTACACTGAAAGTGGCTAAAATTCTAGAAATGCTAGAAATCTAAAAAATTAAGGAGAAAAATAAAATTTTCATCAAAAACCAGAATTATTGACATTTTTTGAGGTTATTTAAAAAATAAAGTTTCCACCGTCAAACATACAATCATAAAAAACCCTACAATATTTTGAAAAAATTCTAATGATCTGCAAGTTTTGAAGTAAAATGCGTTTTTAGGTTATGTATCGTCTTGAAATATGGTACACGTTTTATTATCAAATGCTGTTAATAAAAATACTATTATAATTTAACTAAAAAAATAACTTTGTTACCTTACATATTAAGTAAAATATTATTTTTCAGATATATGAACACAGAGAAAACAGAACTATTACACCAATGCCATCTATGCCCCTTCTCTAATTATGATAAAGCTAAATTATCTCGTCACTTAATTACCCACGCGACAATGGAGGAATGTGCCAAAAATGAATTGACATTTGTTTGTGACAGATGCGACTTTCAGACTCCACTGAGGGAAAACTTATCAAAACACATGGAAAAGCATAAATTAAATGAAGAAAAAGCTGCAGACTCATGTCATAACGAGTTTAAATGTGATAAATGTTCTTTTGTGAGTGTCAAAAGAAAATATCTTCGTCAACATATGTTCGAGCATTCAGAACCAGATGGTCCGAAGATAGTTGAATGTTACACCTGTGGTTATAAAACAAAACGAAAAAGAGCTCTCGTTAGACATATTCAGGTGCATGCAATGCGCCCATACGAACCGATGCCAGAAAAGTGTCACTTCTGCCCATACCAACCTAAAACTACGTCAAGATTACGTCGTCACCTAATCACCCACAAAACATTTGCAGAGTGCGCTGAACTAGGTATGACAATTAAATGTGATAAATGTGATTTCTGGGCAAAACATAAAGAGCGGTTATACGACCATATGAAGACACACGAACCGAAAAATGAAAAGCCATACAACCAGTACAGTTGTGATCAATGTTCCTATGTTACTCAAACAAAACGGTTACTTAAGAGCCATTTAAATAGACACTTGAATGATGATAGTCCAGACTTAGCTCTTTATTCCTGTGATAAATGTGACTTCAAGTCCAAGTGGCGGTCGTCGCGTAATAAACATATGAAGAGGTTTCATAAGAGTGTTGAAGGGGTTGCAGAGCATTTACCAAATGACACTAGTGATGTACCACATAAATGATACATGTAACCTTACCAAATTCCTTTGTGTGTTTTTTAAATGTTAATAATACGGTAAAAGTCACTTATCTCAACAGAAAGTAGCTTGTAAAGACGAAAAATTATATAGGGATTATTTAAATAGTGTACAAATTAATACATTATATAGTTTTTCTAGTTACACTATTATTTATAGTGTTGTATTATACAATTATTGTTTATAGCATATGTACATATATTTATTTATTTAAATAATTTTGTAATTATGTACATATATATAATTTCCTGTTTGGTACAAATAAATTTGTTGCCACCATATTTAAAGCCTAAAAGAAATATAATTGTAAATCATAAAAAAACAATGTATGCACTATAGATACAAAAGTGAAAATAATGTGCACATAATTGAACAACTGGAGATTTAATTTATTTATATTAAAATACGTACCCGTTTTATTGACACAAAAACTGTCTTGGCTAGATTATATTTATTATGACCATTATCATTAAAACTTGCGATTTGATTTCCAATCCACAGTAATCGATAGAATTATTCCAAGGAGGTCCACACAAGCAGAAATAGGTACGGTCATGAGCAAAAAAAAAAAATAGGACAAGTCTTATAACGGTATTTTGCTAAAATCTAGTTGTGTACATCTAACTTTAATTTTTGTGACATTGTCAGTTAGTTGTCGGTGCAAAAACTAATATGCCATATAAGTGATTTAGTTAAATCTGGAGTTATTGCTAAAGCAGAAGATGGATGGTCAATGAGAGAAATTGCACTGCGTTGTAATATTGACAAAAATTCAGTGTGTAACATTTTAAGAAAGTGGAGATTAAACGCCGGTACGATTAGTAGAAATCCTGGATCAGGGCGACGAAGAATATCAACTCAATAACAAGATTTGCAATTGGTAAATGCTTTAGTAGAAAATCCATTTTACTCAGTTATTCAGGCTGCTGAAGAAACGAATTTTCCTGGATCGAGTAGTACTGGTAGCCGGCGAGTAAGAGAATTGGTGCTATGCTGTCATGCAGCAGCACAGAAATACCTACTTAAAGCTGAACATAAAGAAGCTCGAGTAGGATTTGTGCTTGAATTTTTAGCGCATGATGTAAATTTTTATAACAATGTAATTTTTACGGATGAAAATTATTCAGAAACGATTTAATAGTGAAACGTATATTAGGATTTTAGATAATATTATGCTCCCTTCTGTGTCACAATTATTTCCTAATAATGAGTTCATATTTCAATAAGACAATTGTTCCATTCATACTGCTCATTCCGTAACTAACTGGTTTCAAGATAACAACATCAATGTTTTTAACTGGCCCAATCATAGTCCAGATCTTAACCCTGTGGAAGAAGTATGGGGACTACTCGTAAGAAGTATCCAAAAACGAAATGTGAGACCACGGAATGCCGAAGAATTACTGGAAATAGTAAATAATGCATGGGAAAATATTATTACTAATGATTATTGTATAAGGTTATTTAATTCTATGCCAAACAGACTTATAGAAGTTATAAATAGAAATGGTGCAATAACGAAATATTAATAGTTTGTTTCTTGTTAAGTAGGATATTCTTTGTCCTTTGATCCAGGATTTCTACTAATCGTACCATTTATTCTCCACTTTCTTAAAATGTTACACACCAAATTTTTGTTAATGTTATAACACAGTGCAATTTGTCTCATTAACCATCCATCATTTACTATAGCAATAACTACAGCATTAAAATAAAAAATAAATTAAAAGTGATATCTGTTTTATTTCGGTTACTCATTACATATTCAAATAGAGACAGATTTACATTAGAAAAAAAAAAGTTGCCCTATTTTTTTTCAGCTCACGACAGCACAGTATTATAATAGTATATGGTGGTTTATTATTTATAGTAATTTTTGTCCCTAGGAATCATAAGTTCATTGCCATGGTTCTCGCAGGTGTATTAGGGGTTGCGTCTTTTGTCAGCTTGTAAGGTCACGAGATGAAGGTGAGAAGTTGAGTTTGGAGACGGTAGCCATTAGGTACAGTGCGCCTGGCGTTCTTCGTGAATTTTTCCTTTTAATTACCGTTAATGGGGCTTTCCATTTGATGTTTTCATGGGATATTGGAAATTCATGATTGGTTGTGTACGTTTTGGTTGTTTAGAACGACACACCTTACTCGACTAGTTCGGATTTTGAATTATAAGTAGATTATATTTTTTTTGTAAAGCAAGCACATGTCTCCCTAACGCATTTTCTGTGGTAATTGTAGAAAGCCGTCCCACGAGGAATTACTTCCAAGTTTGATCTCTTGGATCGCCGATTTTAAGCCGCCCTACACCTTTGAGTAAGGAATAAAGATCTTTTAATCCTTTTTAGTATACTTATGAAATTATTTTTCTTTAGGGCTTCTTATTCTTTTTCTTCTTCTTTTCTGTTTTATTCAACTTTTTGTTGTTTTCGTAATGTTCAATCCCGAATGTTACGAATTCCCCCCACATAATTATTGAGTCTGGCGTTACCCATCTCCTGAGCAAGAGAGGCCTGGGTTTCGGTCACCTACTCTTGTTCTCCACTTGTGGTCCCCTAATTGGAACTTTATAGACAACCCTTTGCTTTCACTTCGGACAACGATTCGGGGTTTTGGAAAACAGGTATGGAACTGAATTGACAACTGCAGGCTTCGATATAGGACAACGATTCGTGGTCTGGATCATTTTGATGGATGGGAATTAACAACGACAACTTATGCGACCAATTTGGACAATGATTCGTGGTACTTCTTGGGAGGCAGCTACTTAGCTCGCCATACAGGTTTTTATACTTAACGTATGAGTTCGGGATACATAATTTGTGATTTCACTTTTGACTATTTGAAAATTTTAAGTATTCGAACACAGTTTTCTTTTATATGTAGTGTATGATTTGTAAATATATTATGCCTGTATTTTGGTAAATAATTAATTTTTTTGGTGTGACGTGAACCGTAAGGAAATGGCCTTTTCGGTTAAGCACTCGCCGGCTGCTCTTCTGTTCGGAGGCGGGTCGTAGGTTCTTTCGATAACTTTAACTTAACCAACAGTTTATATTGAAGAAAGAGTTGTTAATTTGTAAGCTCTGGGGCGCCAGTCAATTTCTTGACAGAGAAGGGGTTAGAGACCAGAATAAAAAAATTAAGTAATGTATACTAAATATAATAATAGTAAAAAAATGTATAAATACAAAGCCACCAACAAATAATAATATAATACACAGGATAGGGTATAACACAATTGCTAAAATTAGATTTACTAAGCTATGAGGGTGTGAGGCACAAATGGAACAAAAAAAGTTAAAAAGATTAAATTGATTTTATGGCCTCTCTGGCTATGAATATTTTAACTTCTAGAATATTTCAGATTTTAGAAATAAAAAAGGTACAGTAGAAATGACCCTGACCTTGTCAGTAATCCTGAAGGGATAAAGAAATCTCAAAAAAACAAGATGGAATTTAAATTCCCAAACAGCTGTTTAGTTAACAATAAAAAAATATTTAATTATGACGCTTTTCCAAAAAATATTAATCCATTTACGATGCAATACTTTGTCCCTAAATAATGAAATGTTGGAGGCTCCTCCCTGCAGTTGTAAACTAGACCAGTTGTACTTACAGTCGTTAAGGCGAAGGCTGGAGAATTAGAATAGTTACCAACTAGCTGGACCAACAAACCATTCAGCAAAACTAAGCTGGTTGAAAACGATGACCGAACATCTCAGGTGGAACGTCTTAGTTCTTTTAGATTACATGACCCGTTCCGGCATCCACGACAGGTGTTATGTGTCCTCAAGCCACACAAGTGGGTAATACCTGCGACTGGCTTAAATCTTTGAGTGTCAGATTATCGGGTGAGGGTTGGCAAGGCCCTCCAAAAAAAACCTATAAAAATTACTAGTATCAAAACTTGGTACTCTCTTGAATTTTATGCTATTTGTACTTATATTAAATTAAACAAAATATAGATCTTTAAATGAATATACTTCAGATTTACTGACCTTAGATGTTCTTAGGTTTTCTATTACAGAAAGGTGGTGTCTGCACTTGGCTGGAGTTACAGCAAAAATGCCTCTAGTAACATGGCTATTCCTTTTTTTACTTTGACACAAAAAAATGACCAAAAAATCCGCCACAAAAACTATCATTTTTCCCTCTAATCCGGGGCTACCAATTATAGCATAAAATTCCTATAGTAGAGTAGAGCCAAGTTTGAAATGCCCCATTTGATCTGTCTTTTAATAGACCAGTATTCCTGAGATGTTGTCATTGTATTTTCACACTATTTATTTGTTGGTTATATTAATGTCATCTGACATTGCCTTCCAATTCAAAACTATAGACTGTAGAACCCTCTGTTGTTGTCTTAATTTACTACAATGTATTGAGTGTTGCATAAGGTCGTCAAGTGAAATATGCAAGAAGTCGCATTATAGCCCGGGCGCGCATGAAAAATGGATTATTCAAAAAAAATTATGTTACATTGGCTATTCAAAATTTTAAGTATTTGGATGATTCCTTTTTTTATGTTAAATGTAAATAAGTAATGTCGGGTAACTCAATTCAAACCTTTTATCATTTGGGGAGGTATATTATATAAGTATAAATAAGTTCATATGCACGACTTTTATTATCTCGTGTGAACCTAATGTGAACCCTTCGTGATATCACGCACGGTAAGATTAAATTATATAACCAAGGACCGGTTCAAATATATTTATTGTTTATGAATATATATATCTACTCCAGGTGAATACCCTTTTATTGAATAAATTTGATATCCAAATTCTATCTTTACATACTGATTTTCTTTTAAATTCATACCTCGAAGAAATACGGTGTAGCGTTTGGGTACCATTGTAAATTTTGGGAGCCTTCTAGCTAGGTTGCAGTCATTTTATTAGCTAGTGGCGCCCCTTTATACATATACATGAGTAACTAATGTGTATATGCTTTATTATTATTTTTTTTGGTGTATGAACCTTAACCTACCCCCCCACCGACTAGAGCTGAGCTAGCCCTCGGCACACCTGTTGCGAACCTCTGCGACTCGAACGCTACTGTTTATTTTCACTCCATTTCTTTTTGTCATATCAATATTACTTTTTGTTTAGAGACTAAATAGGCTCGTCATATATTTTTGGCACCCAACGTGTCATAACTCCTCCTGTATGCCCGCTTAGTGAATCACAACGCTCACACTTATATCCTGGAATCGAAATTTCATTTTATTGTATAAAACTTGTAATGTGTGTTTCTGACAAGCAAATTACTATAGGACTACTATCAAAAATAATTTTCGCTAGTTCGGTTTTGTTTGTTATAAATCCCTGTATATTTAAGTAGAGCATATCATTATTTACTATTAATAGCTATCGGTCGGTACTTTTTATTTTTTTACATATTCATTCTACAATTCTATTATAACATAGACAGTTTCTGTCAAATATGGAATGACCTATATCTAATTTTAAATTAACTTTTTCGTTTATATTCCTGCAATTTATACAAATAGGGTCCTCTGCACATTCTTGGTTTGCATTGTGCTTATTAAAACACTTAATACACACTTCCATGCATAATTCCAGAAAAGTAACTGGTTTAAATTTTAAATAGCAAAACGGTCATATAAAGTAGAGCGCAATAATGCAAAATTGTGTCAATTTCTCTTCTACATATGATAGAACTTCAGTAAAATTAAGGCAATATAACACAATTCTAGTAAAAGCAATAATTATTATAAATAAAAACCTACACGTATTTGATTTTTTTGAGGTTTAGTTAAATAAAAGATATACTTAAATAACACTTGATATTTTATTTACCTACAAAGCATTTATTAATAGCCTCAAATCTCATTGCACTACAAAAACTAAAAAGATGTATAAACTAAAATAAGATTTAAATGATTTATAAAAGATTCCAACAGTACCTACAAACAATATTTATATAGATGATGTTGATAAAAAAGTGGGCGGAAATATGTAAAATTAGAAAAATCTACCTTTTCCAAGTTTTCCAGTCTCCTTATCAAATTATTTATTAACAGTTAATTCACCTGGTATGAACTCGTTCTAAAAGAAATTTCAAAGACTTATATCGAAATACACATACCTACCTGGATTTGCAATAACTTAAAAGAAGTAACTATTTTTAACTAACCTATTAGATGTACATATTACTGATTATGTAGGAGTGTGTGTCACATCGAACTGATTTTACGCCGCATTTATGTTCCAATATCTTCCATTTTTAAAGTAGGTAATTTTGAATTTTCATGGAACAAACGAATGGTAATGTTCTTACTAGCACAGATAGAATAAACAAACAGAACAAAACCTCGATTCCTCAGGAATATTTTTGTTAATCATTAGTATCATTTTATCCGTAAAACTCGTTCGACAGAATAACATTAGTGCATTTTATATTTCATATTAATAAAATACATTAAGTAAGCTGATTTGTTATTCACACATCAAGTGGTTATAATGTTAATATATAGATGTCGTATACTCGTGATTTTCGTCTATTTGATTTACCTCTCCGCTTATAAAAGAAGAAGATGCGCAAGTGTGGTTAAGTTAAAAGTCAGACATTTGACAATATGTCGTGACGATTCAAGGATTGCTAACGATCCTTGATGATAATTATGCTTGTGTTAAATTTTTTTATTGTTTGAGTGTGATAGTGTATCTTAGTGGTTATCAACATGAACGACAAAATGAAGAAAACGTGTAGATTTTGTTTAAGAGCGATATACAATGAGATCAGGATAATGGAAGAAAGTGCGAGGAAACTGTTTAACACAATTTTTCCTAAACTGGTGAGTTTTGAATACGTGACATGTAGTGTATTAGGTACAAACTAACATTTTTTCTTTAATCTATTAATCACATCTTGTTTTGTGTAATACTGCTAGTGTGCTACTGGATAGTCTTGAAGAAAAGGCATGAAAGTTTTTCATCGCCTGCTCCAACATTTCAATTGGGATTGCGTTAATTTCTGTCCGAATTTTATATTTGTTGTTCTAAAGTTTGCGGTTGATTAAAAAACAGTTTTGAATGTAAGTAGCCACATAAAGAGAAATCGCAAGCTGAGAGATCCGGTGATGTGCCGTCCAGTTGATGTCCCCAAATTTTGAAATGACATGACCAGGAAACATTCTTACATTCTTTGCAAAATTGTCAGAATCCCTGGCAGTGTGGGTAATACTAAAGGAGAACGGAAACCTCGAATTTTTGCGTGATTTTTTCAGGATACCCTATTTTGGGGTCGTAGAACACGAATCTGAAATTAGTTTTGCTTGCATATGAACCGTTTCTCCAAAAAAAATTTTTGAAAATTTTTCTCATGACGCACTTTTTTCATGCACTAATTTATACACCAACAGCACTTGTCTTTTTCCTTATTAAGATCACATTATGTCCTTTATAGAACAATAAACCCTTCACTTATGGCAGAAAAGTCACTTTCTTTTGTATAAAAATCAGAATTTTATTCACAGAAACTGTATTAGATGAACCTCCATCTGTCATTTGATTACATATATTTGCATGCGTTGTTTGCGCATGTGTAAGGTTTGGTGTCTAAAGGCACGACGGGTCTGGTAAAGTTCAAGTACCTCCGATTTTAACAATTTTTTAATAAGATTTGGAAAGAATATGAACAGTACAACACGTTAAAGAAAAAAAAATGCGGATGAACCATAAATTAATGAAAAAGTTAATAAAGTTAAGTTAAAAGTTAATAGACACTTTTGAAGCGTCGACGGACGCGAACGTGTCTTGAAGGGCAAGGGATATATAATAGTACTTAGCACCTTATTAAATCTGGGGCAGACGGCGCTAAGTATTATTTATAAACATACATATCCCTTGCCCTTCAAGACACGTTCGCGCCCGTCGACGTTTCGAAAGTGTCTTGAAGGACAAGGGATATATAATAGTACTTGGCCCCTTATTAAATCTGGGGCAGACGGCGTTAAGTACACACATTCTCGCCTTGAAGGGCAAGGGATATGTATGTTTATAAATAATACTTAACGCCGTCTGCCCCAGATTTAATAAGATGCTAAGTACTATTATATATCCCTTGCCCTTCAAGACACTTTCGAAGCGTCGACGGGCGTGAACGTGTCTTGAAGGGCAAGGGATATATAATAGTACTTAGCACCTTATTAAATCTGGGGCAGATGGCGTTAAAGCATTATTTATAAGCATAAATCAAGACACGTTCGCGGCCGGTCGACGTTTCGAAATCCGCGTCGTTTAGTATTTCTGTTTTTTCGGCAGAAGAGGGGGGGGTGTTCTATAGAATGACCCATACCGCTTTCACAAGGAATATTAATGTAACATTGAGAACGTGAAAAATCGCCTCATTGGTCGGTGTCGGTACTTTAGACACAACTTTGTAAATGCATGCGCATCAGGTTGACAGTTGTATAGTTTTGAGTAGCTGTTTTGTGATGTTTTATAAACTATCTTTTTTTTTTTTATATAAAAGAAAGTGAGTTTTCTGCCATAAGTGAAGGGTTTATTGTTCTATAAAGGCCATAGTGTGATCTTAATGAGAAAAGAGACGTTATACAAGTGCTGTTGGTGTATAAATTAGTGCATGAAAAAGTGCGTGTCATAAGAAAAATTTTCAAAAATTTTTTTTGGAGAAACGGTTCGTATGCACGCAAAACTAATTTCAGATTCGTGTTCTACAACCCCAAAATAGGGTATCCTGAAAATATCACGCAAAAATTCGAGGTTTCCGTTCTCCTTTAGTATTACCGCAGTGTGGGAAGTGGCTCCGTTCTGCTGAAGCCATATTCTTAGAATATCCACACCAACATTACGAAGTTGTTGTTCAAAGTTACGCAATTTCTGTTGAAGACGTTGTGATGCAGCAGTAACTATCAAGTAATTTTCCTCAAAGAATGGTCTAAAAATTCCAAAGGCGGATGCTGCACACCCCACAGTAATCTTTTTACTATGCCGCGGTACTTCATGCAATTCCAGACAATTTTCCATCGCCCAGTAGCGAAAGTTCTGTTTGTTAACATACCCGGAAAGATGAAAATAAGCTTCATCTGACAGCAGCAAGCAATCAATGATATTCGGGTTTTTAACAAAGAGTCCTTCAAAACAGTTCAAATGTGCTTCTAGAGGGCAGAATGTTGAAACATAATATTTCAGTCACAGACACCTCTATAAAATCCTTATTTTACTGTAAGGAACGTAACCAGACTGCAACCAACAGCTACTCTCCGAGCTATGTGTCCCACCGAGCGCTGAATTACAAGTTACAAGCCTGGCATGTTAAGTGTAATAATTGCATATTACCAACAGAACACTAATTCTTCGATTGCAACAATCATCAGCCAAAGACTGATTCTGCTTAAAGTAACTTTCGTGCCAATCGTCCCACACCATTTGTGGACTGCAGTTTCGAGCTGTTGGCTCTCGTCAGTGCATCAATTGACACGAGAATCCTTCGATTATTTGGTACATTTCGGTCTCCTTAGGATAGCAACATGCAAAATAATCAGCAGGCACCATCTAGCGGTCCTTATTTTACTATAAGGAACATAGGATCAGTCTTTCGGCTGGTGTTTGTTGCAATCGAAGCATTAGCATTTTGATGGTAATATGCAATTATTACACTTAACGCACCAGACTTGTAACTTGTAATTCAACGCACGGTGGGGCACATAGCCCAGAGAGTAGCTGTTGGTTGCAGTCTGAGTATGTTCCTTATAGTAAAATAAGGATTTTACAGAGGTGTTTGCGACTGAAATATTATGTTTTAATATTCTGCTCTCTAGAAGCACATTTGAACTATGCTAAGCCCAGTCAGGCTATTTATTTTTTGATTGCAACAGACACTGGACCACTAGATGGTGCCTGCTGACTATTTTACATGTGGTTATCCTGAGAATACCGAGATGTACTAAATAGTCGGATTCTCGTGACGGTCGTCACATGCCTACCTTGCACTGACGAGAGCCAACAACTCGAAACTGCAGTCTGCAGGATCTTGAGGCAGAAGTTTCTGTACAACTAGAATTTTGTAGGGAAGGAAGTGCATGTCTTTCAGAATGCGGTGATATCTGCAGTTCAAAATATTGAGTGCTAATGCTTGTCATTTTACATATTGTTTAGGACTTCACAGCGCAGCTGCTCTTACCCTTTCGGGATTTTCAAGTGTGTGTACAGAACGAGTTCTTCTTTTTGGTTTTTCTCTGGAACAAGAAACAGTACTGAGGAACTTGTGTATCCGTTTGTGTTATTCAACTAGGAACTGGATCTTTTGAATTTAAACGAAAGTGAAGACGAAATAAATGCTGGGCGATTACAACAGAATAGTTATTTCTTAAATAAGCTTCAACCGCAAAAAAGCGTTGAATGTTTGACCAACTCTTCATATTCACATTTCTCGCAAACACTTTGACAACTGTCATAAATTTCCATTTATCGTTAAAGCATGGCAACTCAATTTGAATTTATATCTTATTACATTATGACACGAATTAACTTTGAAAGTGGATATTTCATTCTGCCGGATAAATCAGGTTTACAGCTCTAAGAATAACATTACTACCTACTCTGTTAACTCAATTCGTGTGTAAACAATAATGTTTAGTGCATATTTGAATTTAAAATTAATTTTTATTATTTTAGAATTTGGACATAGGTGAAGAGCCTTTAATGTGCAATGAATGTGCTGGAAAAGTCCAAAGTGCTGTCGATTTTAAAACAACTTGTTTTAATACAGAGAACAAAATCTTACCTTTTATTAGCTCTGGCGACAGTGTCAATTTGGCGTTGAAGAAGGCTGGTATGAGGGAGAATATAATTGCAGCTTTAGTTGATGATAGTGAGGACCAGAAGATATGTCGCTTTTGTGTGAAGGTCACAGAAAGAGGATGCTATACGTATTTGCATGAAAGAGGGGAAAATATATCTTTAATAGATATGGCACAAAAATATATTCCAGAATTGGTAAGTCATAATATTATTCTCGTTATCTACAGTGTGACCCATTTGTTTTGAAATCACCTTGTAAAATATTTAGTGTGCAATTTTCACCATTTTTTTTTAATTGTAGAGCTTGTTGCACTGCATTTTTGGAGCAAAAAGCGCCAGATTCCTACCAAATCCAAGGCCTACTACATAAATTTTAAGGAGTTAAGCTTTAATCATTCATATTATGAAAATGATGTATTGTGCATTTTTAATGTCTACAAAAACGTTATTACTTTAAAATTTTTGCAAAATATAGTGCAGACTAGTTTTGAGGCGTGGTGAAACCAGTGGCGCGCACAGATTGTCCAACAATGCAGTAACGAGCTCTATAATTTAAAAAAAAATTATGAAGATCGCACGCTAATTAAAGATTTTACAGGATGATTTCAAAACAAATGGGTCACGGTGTATATGTTCCTTTACTCAAGCTTAAACTTCTTAAAGACTATTTTCTTTTTACTTTGGCTACTAATGCTCATTATTTGGTATTTGTGCATGGGTTTTGTGTTAGGAAATTAGTTCCAACTGTTATTTGTAATGATGTTTATTAAGTAGGAAAGAGACCCTAATATACAAACTCCACATATTAATTGGTTATACACATATACATAAAGAGATATAACAATTATAAATATTTATTTATTTATTTTGGTTACGACTGCCCAGACAGAAATCCAATTATTTTGCTGTGTTTGTCAAATACACAGCCTTAAGATTCTGTTTATGATAGATAGATAGATAGATAATTTATTGACCAAGAAAAACATACATAAAGTACAACTGGCAAGTCAACAAATGCAATGAATCAAATATTAAAATGAAATAAATAAATACAAATATAAACACATAAGTAGACAAATAAGTAAATACAAACACATAAGTGGACTATATAATAAATTGGATACAAATGGGTAATAATAATAAATAAAAGAAACACATTAAAAATAGTCAATAAAAACCGATTAATTTGAATAACAATATCACGTAAGACCTTGCTTAGACACAAACTCATTTATAGAATAGAAACATTCGTTAATAAGGAACTTTTTAGTTTCCAATTTGAATTTATAATAATTTGATATATTTTGTAAAGATGTTGGGAGTAAATTATACAAGGTGATACTGCTATAGTCTGGTGATCTTTTAAAAGTAGATGTTGAATGTCTGGGCACTAACAATGTGTTTACATTCCGAGTATTATAATTATGCTGATCTCCTAGCACAGGAAGATCAGAAATACAACATTTAACAAATGTGACCGACTTCAGAATGAAAATAGATGGAAATGTCAAAATTTTTTCACATCTAAAAGTGTCTTTGCAGCTTTCCCGATAATCCAGATTAAAAAGAAGTCTAATTATTTTTTTTTGGTTTATAAAAACTCTATTCCAACCCACAGATTTTCCCCAGGATAATATATTATGTGATAAGTGACTGTAAGCAAAAGCATAATACAAACTTACAAGACCTTGTTTATTTAAATATGACTTCATTTGCATTATAGCATAATATGCTTTATTTAAAGATGCACATACGCTGTCAATATGTGTAGCAAATGAAAGATTAGAGTCTAGCCAGGTACCAAGAAGTTTAGCAGTGTCTGAGAATAGCATCAGACTGTTTATGGATTGGAAATCCACTTCAGGTACTTTTTTGATGTGAAAATTCATGTAAACTGTTTTTGAATTGTTCAAAATAAGCCGATTTCTTTGACACCAACTATACATTTCATCAAGTGTTAAGTTAATGTTTTCTTGAAGTTCCTTATAGTCCTTACCTGAGACTGTAATATTAGTATCGTCTGCAAACATAGTTACCTTTCCCTTACTAATATATTGAGGAAGGTCATTGATATAAAGTAAGAATATAAGTGGACCCAATACAGATCCCTGAGGAACTCCAAGTGTGACTGGGTATTGACTAGAAATTTGATTTTTTATCTTTACCAACATATACCGGTTTTGTAAATACGATTCTATCCAATCCAAAAGCTGTCCTCTTATACCTAAGCTATTAAGCTTTTTTAATATGTATGGTAAACTGATAGTGTCAAATGCTTTACTTAGGTCAAACATAAGAGTCACCACATACTCTCCCCTATCTAATTTATAATATACATAGTTCAATAGGTGATAGCTTGCTGTCTCTACTGATTTTTGAGCTCTAAAACCATGTTGAGAAACTGTAAGTAAGTGATGTGTTTCCACAAAATCAATAACTAAGTTATATACAACACGTTCTAGAATTTTTGCAAATTCAGCCAACAACGATATCTGTCGATAATTGTCTATATTTGATGTGTCACCTTTTTTAAATAACGGAAATACTAGAGCAATTTTCATTAAATCTGGAAATTTACCGCTCTGCAATGATAAGTTTATGAAACTAGTTAGGGGAGTAATTATATAATTGATCACAGTTTTGATCAATTTGGAAGAAATACCATCCAACCCACTGCAATTTTTATTTTTCATGTTATTAATTATATTAAGAACATCTAGCTCAGTGACATAATTAACAAAAATTGATCTTAAAGGAGTATTTGTTATCAATGTGCAAGGAAGAGACATGTTTTGGCCAAAATGCTCATATATTTTGAGATTGCATACACCAGAAAAATGGCTTGCAAATAATTCAGATAATTCTTGGTTAGACGTTATTATGTGATCATTATTCATTATTGAAATGTCATTGTCTGTCCTTGACCTACCTAGTTTTTCATTTATAATTTTCCAAGTCGCTTTTACTTTATTAGAAGCTGACTCAATTTTGTTCCTATAAAACCTCCTTTTAGCTATTTTAATTTGTGTTTTGTACTCCTTTTTTAAGTTAATATATTGTTCCTTAATTGCATTGCAATGCAAGACAGACATATAAAAGTGAAGTTTATTTAGAGTATTTTTAATTTCCCGTAAGTCATTCGAGTACCAATTTGAACCCTCTTGTTTTTTGTTTATGGTAATAAATGGGCAACTAATATCTAAGCACCAACTTATATTTGTTAAAAATTCTGCATACGCTCCATCAACTTCGTCCTTTAAATAAAACTCATTCCAATCCACTTTACTTAAGAGGTAAATTAAATGATTTATATTTGACTGTCTTGTATTGCGTATTTGAAAAGATGTAGCAATGTGATTATCGCCTTCAGAACCTGATTCTAAATTTAATGAAAAAATATGAGCAAAATGATCGCTTATATTAGGATTCACCACGAAAGATGAGTAGTGTTCTGTAGAAATGTTTGTAATAAGGTAGTCTATGGTACTGCTACTTGTCAAGCCATTTATGTTGGTAAAAATGCGTGTTGGACTGGTAGTAGTCACATGAAGTTGAAATGATTCTAGGATGTCTTTTAATATTTTAGTATGCAAATCATTTTGATTTTCATAATTGATGTTAAAGTCACCTGTTAAGACTGTGTATTTATATTTAATAAAAACATGTTTTAGAGCCGAACATACTCTATTTATAAAAATTTCAATATCACTATTTCCTGGCCTGTATATATTTATTACGGCTATATCAATGTTATTAGTTTTATAGCTTACTCCACACATTTCGACATGGCATTCAAAAGATAGATTTTTTATTGTTGAAATTTCTTCTGCAATTAGTTCATTTTTAGCATAAATAGCAGAACCACCATGTAAGTGAGATATTCTAGAAAAATAGGAAATAAGTTTGTATCCAGGCAGAAAAACATATTCAATATCACGATTACAATACCAGTGTTCGCAAATACATATAATATCAGTTTTATACTGACAAGTAAGCGCTTCAAGTTCATCTAGTTTGTTATTAAGACATTGTATATTAATATGAATAATATTGTACAAATTATATACCTCGTGTTGTTGACTAGCATTATGTGATGATATTTTATTTATACTTAAGCTGTCTAATGAATTTGAGTGTTTCCTAAAAAAGCAACTTCTTGAGTTAAACTGGTTAAGGTTCCTTGGGATTTACCAGGATTTTGATCTTCTTGGTTGTTGAAATCCTTATGATTGATGACATCTCTTATTTGAAATTTTTCATAATAAATTTTGAAATCAAATCGACGATAATATACCCCTTTAGGCCAGAACGATGAGTTGTAAAATTTCTCCTTAAATTTGTAATCAGCAGCTACTAAAAAGCACTTATATTTTCCTTCCATAGGCTGTAAGATTTTTACAATAAATTCTTCTTGCTTATTTCCAGTTTTATTTACCAGGTAATTTGTTATGTCCTCCTCAGTTACATCTTTAAGTATTCGATATAGGTAGAGCCACACCCTCTTGTTAGCGCCTTTAAAATTACCTTCTTCATGTTCAGACTGTCCTATGTTTCTTTTATAAGAGTTTTGCATATTTTTCTTTCGAACAACTTGTGTCCAGCCTTCCCTTTTTGAATTATTTGCTTCGACTTTTCCTGGTGACGGGCTTAAATTTATAATGTCGTTCATAAGAGCCTTTTGTTCGTTTTCCATGATAGATAAATTCTTTTGTTGTGGTAATAAGTTTGGACTTTTGGTGTTTTCTCCTATGTTCCTACTTTTTTTTAATGTTTCAGAAAATAGTTTTGGTGTTCCTGTACTTTTATTTATAACTGCCATTGCTTAGAGTTTTTCTGTGGGCTGGTTTTTGTGTTCAATTTTTTTGTCATTTAGATTGTTTATTTTGATTTCTAGAGATTCAAGATTACTTTTAACTGAGGCTTGTAACGTTTTTAAGGCACTGATTATTTGTTCTTCATTTGTTTTTTGTATTGGTTTTTCATGTTGCTCATTATACAGAGTGGATTTTTTTAGATAATCGATTTCCATTTCCAAGCTTTTAATTTTTTCTTTCAGAAGAAAATTGTTTTCTCTTAACTCAGTATTTATTTCCTTTAATAATGAATTTTCACATTGTAATGATTTTTCTGTTAATAAGTCAAATGGATCATCCTGATTTTCAGTCGCTTCACTTAAAGAATATTTGTTTACCTCTTCAGAATAAGATTGTTTTTCACAACATCTCTTTGTTTTCTTTATAGAACATGCATTGTGGAAAGCTGTCTTGCAATTCTTACATATTACTTTTTTATTAACAGCTGGTTTTTTGCAAAACCCACAGAGCACACTTTCACTAGCTTCTTCACTCATTCTAGGTTAGTTTATTCCCATAGATACTTACTACTTACACAGAACACAGAACTGATGATATTTTCTTTTAGATAATGTTGAGTTTGTTAAGTTCTTCTTTTAACATTGGTAGCCAGGTTGTACAAATATCTACAGAACAATTCCATACGCTCTTATCTTCATTTAATAAGATTATTGCTGATTCTTTTTTTCTTTTTTGGTATCTGCTTCTTTTGTTAAAATTTTCGCCGAGTCCCAGTTTATTCTATGTCTGTTTTCCCAAGCATATTCACAAATCTTTGATTTCTGAATTTCATTATTTCTAATGTAATTTTTGTGTTCATTCAACCTCACACTGAAAGGTCTGGGTGACTCACCCATATAACATGTATCACATTCACACAGGATACTGTAAATACAGTTTTTTGTATTCTGCTCCCTGTTTATCGGTTTTGTTTTTGTTAAAATAGATCTTAAAGTGTTCCCCATTTGAAATATCGTCCTAACATCGAATTTGTCAACTATATGGCGTAGCTTCTCCGATAGTCTGTATACATAAGGAATTATTGCTGTATAATGACGTTCAGGTTTTTGACGTACCTGATTGTCCCTATTTTCAACATTTATGAAAACTCTCCCAGGCAGAACATAATATTGGCTGGACCGTGGTTCAATATTGGATCAATAAAGATACATTGAAATTGTAACAAAAATATTGAACTAATATTAATATACACTGGTATTAAAATATCGGCGTGCCTATATTGGTAGTATATTGTTTTAACACATTCCAATCCAGATATATGCAGACAATATTGATAAATATCTGTTAATATTAATTTTACAACATTGAAAAATCTATATTCGCGTTATATTGTTATTATATTTCTTGATAATATTGTACAAAAAATATCGATTGATAAAGATAAATATTGATTCTAAAATGTTTGAAAACTCATATTTGTCAACTATGTGTAAAATTATATTGTTTAGGGAATATTTTCTAATACCAATAAATATTGATTTTCCAATATTGGAAAGTGTATATGTTATTATGTTGTTATTGAATTTTTTAGTAATATTGCACAACAAACATTGACTGATAACAACAAATTTAATTTTAAAATATCGGGATATTCATATTGGGATTATATTGTTAAACTCTCTTTTAAATAATATTGTTTAACCGATTTATATCTATATTGGATAGTCATGCTGCGCCTAGGATGATTGCAATAAGTTGCATAGATGGCTCTCCTTGCAATATGCTTGTACAAGCGTACAATTTCTGACTTAGGGTCTCCAGGCAATGTGATTCAATAATGACAAAGAGAAATTCACTGTGGTGATGCTCACCTAATCTGTACTAACAAAGGCTCAAGATACCTTTAGTAATTTTACAGATGATGTAGTTGTACCTACCATACACAGGTATGGAGGTATATTTCAGCTGGAGGTTTTAGTACAATCACTCCTAGATCCTGTTAGTGAGGTTCTTAACATAGTAATAATTATTCAAAAATTGTATTATGAAAATTACAAGAAATAGCTTTCTTTGGGCATTAGGCTAAACTTTCATTAAATATTGAGCCAATATATGATTTCAAATAATAATTTATATTGGAATAAAATATTGTTACGTGTTTACAGTCTTCAGTAAACACTCTGTGGGTTCAAATAACTTGCAACAAGAATCTTCACAAATCACTATTTTATTTATCACTTAAATTACACTAGTAAATACTTAAAAATCACACAACTAATAATAACTTAATCTAATATAAATTCACTACTTTTAAAACACTATGTACTTTACTTTTCTTCTTAAATTTGTCTAACCTAAAAACTCTCTCTGTATACTAGAACTGTACTGTATACTCAACTGAACTGTTTACTTCACTGAACTGAACTGTTTCCCCATCTGCTGGATTCACCTCTTTATATACACACTTGGAATGTACCAGCATCCTATTCTAGAATCCTCCATAGTTTTCTACTATGTGCTAGATGATTGTTCGTCAATTGGCTCATAGACGGCGCCACCCTACTAGTCAGGGAGTAACAGAATAACAGGTTTCCCTTCACTTTGACCAGGAACTTAATCACATCTCTCTCCATTAGAGGGCAGCACATAACACTGCCCCCTCCTTAAGCCTGAACGTCCCGGTCAGGCAATTCAGATTCCCCAACATACTTCATACTTCGCCAACCTATCCAAGTGCACGATCTTCATCATGGACTTCTTACTACGTTAAATTCGGTAAACAACGTCATTGATCCGAGTGATGACAGAATACGGTCCTTCCCAGGGTGGATGAAGCTTCGGAGATCTTCCCTTCTTTTGCTGTGGGTTATATAGCCAAACCAGAACGCCCTCCTTGAATCCTGCTGACGTCCCCTTCCGGTCATAGCGAGCCTTCATTCTGTCACTAGCTATTAACTTGGTTTCGAACCAACTCGTGGACATTCCTCAGCCGTTGACTAACTTCATCTGCATAGTCGTCCATAGACAGTGGCTTCTTATCTGGTGTATCAAACATCAAATCACATGGCAGTCTGATCTCCTGCCCAAATCTTACACGAGTCGGTGTCTGTTTAGTAGTCTCATGAATCGCAGCCCTGTATGCCATTAAGAAAAATGGTATATGTCAATCCCAATCTCGCTGATTTTTGTGAACCACCTTAGAAAGATGCTCCTTCATAGTTTTATTATATCGTTCCACCATTCCATCTGACTGGGGATGAAGAGGGGTTGTCCGAGTCTTGTGAATGCCCAGCAACTCACAAATTTTCTGAAATACCCCCGACTCAAAGTTTCTCCCTTGATCTGAATGTTGCTCCAGGGGTACACCAAATCGGCATACAAGGTTATCCACGAGAACTCGAGCAACAGTAACTGCTTCCTAATTTGGAATAGCATAGGCTTCCGGCCATTTACTAAAATAGTCCATAGCGACCAGGATGTATTTATTCCCATCATCCTGCCACTGGGAATGGTCCCGCTATATCTATAGCAATCCTCTCAAAAGTAGCTCCGACGTTATATTGCTTCATTTGGCCCCTGCTCTTCGTCTGTGGCCCTTTTGGTGGCTGCACAAGCCTTGCATTTGCGGCACCAAGCCTCCACATCTTGACGGCTATTTATCCAATAAAATCGTTCCCGTACTTTAGCCAATGTCTTATTCATACCAAAATGTCCCCCGGACACTCCGTCATGTATTTCCTGAAGTACTTTTGGGATCCGACAGCTGGGTATCACTAGACGCATGGTAACTTCCTTCCCATCTGGACTTTCCCATGCTCTCTTTAATAGTCCATCTATAACCTTAAGGGAGTCCCATTGTGCCCACAATGCTTTCAACTCCACACTTTTGTCCGAAACATCCTTCCATTCCGGTCGCGTTCCTTTTTCTTTTGCCCTCAATATAGGACCAATTACGCTGTCATCCAATTGTTCTTGTCTTAGAACTTCCTTTGTCCAATCATCTGGAACATCTACCTGAACTGTGTTCACTATTACCGTGCCCTGTGCTTTTTCAACCCGATAACAGTGCTTGCAGTCATCTTTGCACGGTCTTCTTGACAGAGCATCTGCATTTTTATGGGATTTTCCAGGTCGGTGTTCGATTGTGAGGTCATATTGCTGCAGTCTCTCTATCCAGCGAGCCAGTTGACCTTCTGGGGTTTTCAGCTGCAATAGCTATTTTAATGCAGCATGGTCGGTCCTGATTTTGAAATGTTGGCCATAGAGGTACTTGTGAAAATGGTCCACGGACTTAACAATGGCTAATAGTTCCTTCCTTGTTACACAATAATTCCTCTCCATTTTGGACTTGAGATAGTACACATCCAACTGCGGAGTTGCTAGCATCCGTGTCAAGAATATAGAGGCCCTTTTGTTGGGGATATGCTAGCACTGGACTACTGCATAACGCTGCTTTCAGCTTCTTCCATGATGTTTCACACTCCGGTGTCCACTGATATTTAACCTTTTCCTCCATTAGCTGGTGTAGTAGCTTCGCTATATCCGCAAATCTTTCCACAAAACGTCTATAGTAAGTGCAGAGGCCAAGAAAGCTTCGTAATTCGTGAACATTTGATGGTCTTGGCCAATCACGTACGGCAGAGATCTTGTCCGGGTCTGTCTGTATTCCCTCCGAAGATACGACATGTCCAAGGAATTTCACTTCTTTTTTGAATAGTAGACACTTCTTCGGATTCAACTTTAGGTGTGCATTTCTGATTCTCCCAAATACTTCTTGAAGATTTTCCAAATGTTCCCTGAAGTTTCGTCCCATAACCATTACATCATCAAGATAAACTAAGCACGTCTTCCAAGTTAGTCCTCGGAGTACAAATTCCATCAATCTTTCAAAAATAGCTGGCGCATTGCAAAGTCCAAAAGGCATCACGGTGAATTGATATAGACCACTACCTGTTGAGAAGGCAGTCTTTTCCTTGTCGTCAGGGTGAAGTCCCACCTGCCAATACCCACTTCGAAGATCTGGAGTTGAAAACCATCGTGACCCTGCCAGCGTATTTAATGTATCGTCAATTCGTGGTAGTGGATAGCTATCTTTCTTCGTAACATCATTCAGCTTCCGGTAGTCGACACAAAATCTCAAAGTCCCGTCCTTTTTGGCAACTAAAACTACCGGCGATGACCAGGGACTGGTTGATTCCTCAATTACTCCATCTTGTAGCATCTTTTGAACCATCGCAGCAACTTCTTCTTGTTTAGCTAGTGGCAACCTCCTAGGTTGTTGGCGGATTGAGGCTGAATCACCAGTGTCTATCCGATGCTGTACTATATCAGTTTTCGTGAGGATGTCTGTGTTTTTGGCAAATACCGCACTTTCTTTCTCCAAAAACTTGATTGCCTTCTACATTCATCCTCAGATAGGTGTTCAAACTGGGAACTCAATAAAGTCACAACTTCCCTGTCTACACCACTGAACTCTATTACAGTAAATGGAATGCCAATGCCCACAAAAATTTCTACGTACAATTGAATATCGCGCAAGTATGGCGGCCACATAGTAGCGCGCAATCGCACTATGAAATACGTCAGGGCCGGCCTTATTTTTATTGCGTGTTTCATATTTTTAACTTTTAAAAAAAATCGCATAAATAAATATAACAATTTATTTGCCTTGATAGTTATAAAAAAAATCAAAGTTATCGTTATTCCCAAAACAATCATTTTATTTTCAATTTCTTGTAGCAAATGTCGAATATGTATGACCATAAGTTCAATATATAGTTCACAAAAAACAGTCATATATTTTCTATCTCTGGGGTCGAAATATGATTTTAAAATTAATAAAAGCTAAAATTGAGGCCTGAAAAAAACCTATACTTTTTTTCTATGATCAATCAGTAAATATATGAGTAGGTACTAGTGAATTTTTATTGAAAACTAAAATCATGCATTTTATATTCACAAATATGTTTGAATTGACAAATGAAATGAAGAAAAGGTAATAATTAACTATTTTCAAATACTTGGTGTGGTATTATTATTTGAATTTCAAGAGAACTTAGCTTTTTTGTTTAAGATCAAATGCCTTGATATATAAGTGATAGATTGTTTTACTCGTTTGTTTATAAAAATATGACATACTCATGAGACAATGAATTGTAAAAGAATATGTAAAGGTGTTTACGTAAAACTTCCTTCTCTATTTTCAAGAGAAAATTAAAGTATAATGTCCATTTATATTTTGACTAAAAGTATGTGGTTTCATCCCCGGTAGTAGTGAACATATACCAAATGTTTACTTGCTACATTAAATAATTTTTCTGACAAAGTAACTGAATAACTAAAATTCGTAATATACTTCGTCTGAAACGTGGAAAATCTTATAAAATCTTGTACTGCACTTTTGACAAATACAATGTAAACATGAACCAAGGGAAGCAACAATTTTCTTACTTTTTATTAAGTATTTTGCACTGAACTCTATTGCTTTATTTTCCTTGATTTTTTTAACATCGGTCTATTTCCGCTACCAAGGGCAAGAACTAATACTAGGAAACAAGCTACCCTCAAACTGGAAATTTTGCTAAACCTCTATCAAAGAGTAGGGATTTTTTTACTTGTCTAGTATTTAATGGACAGGGGATTAACTGTTTTACATACCCTCCCAAAGATGGTATATCCACTACACAATCCCCATCTAGAATTAAATAGCATTTGTTAATACACTGAAATACAAGCCGCTAGAAGGTGAGTCAAGATTGCTGCGTTTCTCTGAAAGTCACCCATTCAAGCACTAACTGCGGCTCCTCTTACTTTATATTTAGTATCGCAGTACAATGCCATAGAGACAGAGCTGTGCTCATCCTTAACTGTTCTGTTATAATAGATTTCAGTGGTATCTTGCCATGGTGTGCAAAAAATATTTAAAAATTTTAATAAATGGAACTTCTGCTTAAAAATAGCAGAACTTGTTTTTTGAATATTACAAAATGTCTCGCTAGTAAAATATATAAATTAAAACAAAATTTTTAAATAAATTATTACATAATTAAAAATATAAATTAGTTATTAAATTTCAGGAAAATCTCTTTTTATTCACAAAACGCTTTGTTATATGTCAAACATTGTCATTCTGTTTGTATTTCCATAAACATTTGGCACATATTTGCATTATTTTTAACCGACTGCTCTAAGCAAAGGAGGGTAATGTGTTCCTTATTTATTTTGCATAATACACAAATAATAGAGATGCCTGGCTGCCGCACTCTATTAACTTACTAGTAATATACTTAAGTGTTCCTATTGTCAACTTTACCACGTTGGCTGACTTTGAACTTGCTTGTTTCATAAAACTGTGATATTAATTTATAAAAAGTATGATAACGTTATGTGTTTTCAAAAAGATCTTGGAATCAGTATTATTATCCCGAATATGTTGGATACGTATTTATATTAATACTATTTAGGTACTTAACAATTCACAAATAATAAACTTAAAAATCGCAGCAATGAAAAAATGTGAGGTTACAATATTTTGCATCCTGATATCTCGGGAAGTATATACAGCCTATTTTTAATAAAAATTCGTGTTTAAGTAGGCAAAAGTACTCATTTTAAAAGAAAAAAAATTCAAGATCGGACTGTCTTGCCAATATTTAGATGGTAGCTTATTTTAATACAACAGACAAAGGTTGAGTAGGTATACTTACTTAAAATATAACAAACTCGGGATTTCGTCCCGGTTCTTACAAAACAGTACCATACAAGTGCGCACCTATTGTCTTAATTAAGATACACACTGTTTATAAGTCACAAAATTATATACAAAATAACCAATATATCTCACAACTTTTCGTAAACGAAAGGATAAAATCACGAAGACCGACTCTGTAATTCCCATTCAATTTAAGACCTACGCTTTAGAAACATATAAAACACAAACTTGCGTCAGCGCATAACTTCCGTACACAACTGTTTGAGTCAAGCTCCGACATATTTTTAACCTTAGATTTCCTACTGCGTCGGCGTTTGTCTGTGCATTTTAAATCGCATGATTATCACATTTTGTTTACGCGCATATGCCTATAATGGCGTTCCATTTACTGTAATAGAGTTCAGTGGTCTACACAGATTGGCGAGCATTTCTTCGTCTTAATTGAATCATCTTTTTTAACAAGGCCAACACGGTATCCACCAGAGTTTCCTTCCAGAATGGCCTCGATTATTTGTTGTGAACGAGCAGGAATCTTGATTGTCTCAGCCGTCATTTTTTGAAATCGGTCATTTGCTGTTGACAAAATAAATTCTTCATTTCCAATCTTTAGGACTCGTTCTACCACGTCAAGTATAAATTGATATTGTACTCCCATAACGTCCAGTCTCAAAATGAAATCATCAGTGATGTCAGCCACGATAACTCTGTGACTAAAGCACAGGCGTCCAAACTGCAGATCTAGGTCAACTTCTCCATGAGCCTTAACCTGTCTCCTGTGGCTGTTCGAACGACCAGTCCATTTTGGCTTTTATCAACTTTTACTCCTGCTAAAAATCCGGGTCACACTATTGATGACATGGCACCTGTGTCGATAGTGAAGATACATCTCCTTTTGTTTACATAGCCATCCAACAGCAGACTACTCGGGACTCTTCTAATCTGGGAAACCCGTATCTCTCTAGGGGCACCGCGTTCACCAGCCAGCACAGCCTCCAAAGTGCTGGCTATCTTTAGTTTTCCTGCGGCTCTTCAGTCATTGCGGCATTTACTCGTTCAGGGCTCCGCTGCCGACAGTTTCGCTTAATATGCCCTGGTTTGCCGCACTTATAACAACGAGTCACCTGCCTTGGCTGTTCATCGTTCTGCTCTCTTTCCTGCTTCCTTGGAGCATCTGGTTTGGTCATCAACTGGCTTATCATTTTGTGTTTGTCAGCCATCAAAGATTCCATATTTGATTTTTCTAAATGGTCCTCTTCTTCTACTTTCATGGCACGTACTCTCGGACGTGGAGTCTCTTTATAAGCGGCTTCAACTTCGAGGGCATGGATCAAGGCTTCGCTACCAGTCTTATCTCGAGATAATCTAAGGGCTCGCCTGATCTTCTCATCTCTTATGCCATCGATGAAAGTACCAACTGTTAATTGTTCCTGGAATTCTTTGGGTGCATCCGGGTAAGCCAGGTATGTCAGTCGCTCAACAGCTGCCTCAAAATCTTGTAAACTTTCCCCAGCCTTTTGTGTGCGTGATTTGAGCTGAGTCCGGTATACCTGGGCAAGGTGTTGGTCGCCATATCTTAGATCTAGTGCAGCCTCCAAAACTTTAAAATACCGTTGCTGTGTTACTGGGATAGTCTGAAGCAACTCTGAGGCTTGACCACTTAATGCTAGCACCAATGCCATAGCTTTGTCTTCGTTACTCCAATTGTTTGCGCATGCCGCTGCCTCAAATTGTCTTTTGTAGGTTGACCAAGAAGTTTGACCATCAAAGGAAGGCGGTTGTAATCGAGGACCTGACGATAATACTAGCTGGCCTCCTTGCGCTCTTAACTGTCGCTTAAGTTGTTCTACCTCTCCCTTAACTACCTGAAATTTTCCCTCTATATCGGTAACTTTCCCTTCGACGCCCGTAACTTTTTGTTCGACACCAGTAACTTTTTCTTCGACACCAGTAACTTTTTCTTCGACGCCAGTAACTTTTTCTTCAATGCCATTATCTTTTTCTTCGACGCCAGTAACTTTTCCTTTGACTTCAGATACTTCCTCTTCAACCTTATTTACTTTTCCTTTGACATCACATATTTCAGTCTTTATGTTGCCCATATCCTGTTTAATTTCACTTTTGAGGTCTTCAGTTGCTGAAAGGATAACATCTTGTTGCCCCTGTATAATTTTTCTTAATTCTTCTTCACGTTTCTCTTGTTCTTCTTTTTCTTTCTGACGTCGTCTTTCTTTTTCTTCTTGACGTTTCGTTTCTTTTTCTTCTTCGCGTCTCTCTTGTTCTTCTTTTTGGTCTAGCATCATTTTTCTAAATTGCTCGAACATGTCTTGCATTTGCTTTTCGGCAGCCATGCTTCTTGTTTCCATCCAAAAAATTCTTAAAAAGGCACTAACAAATTTTATTTAAAGTCTATATCACTTCTCAGTTGAAAGCACTTAAATAAAAACTACACTAATTTCTAAACATAATGTTCCAGAAATTTCCTCACACTAGCACAAATAAGTCTTGTCTAATGTCTATATCACTTTCCAGTTCAACTTACTTCACTATCTCCAGTGGTTTCCAAATAGAACACTATGGAACTTTGTCGAATTCTTCAGAAATTCTGTTGCAATCCCACTTCTGACACCAATTGTTACGTGTTTACAGTCTTCAGTAAACACTCTGTGGGTTCAAATAACTTGCAACAAGAATCTTCACAAACCACTATTTTATTTATCACTTAAATTACACTAGTAAATACTTAAAAATCACACAACTAATAATAACGCAATCTAATATAAATTCACTACTTTTAAAACACTATGTACTTTACTTTTCTTCTTAAACTTGTCTAACCTAAAAACTCTCTCTCTCTCTCTATACTAGAACTGTACTGTATACTCAACTGAACTGTTTACTTCACTGAACTGAACTGTTCCCCCATATGCAGAATTCACCTCTTTATATACACACTTGGAATGTACCAGAATCCTATTCTAGAGTCCTCCATAGTTTTCTACTATGTGCTAGATGATTGTTCGTCAACTGACTCATAGACGGCGCCACCCTACTAGTCAGGGAGTAACAGAATAACAGGTTTCCCTTCACTTTGACCAGGAACTTAATCACATCTCTCTCCGTTAGAGAGCAGCACATAACAATATTATATGATATGATTTATAAATATTTGTTGAATATAGCTTAACGAATATTGAGTCTATACAAAAATGTTCACATTTTTTATTGGTTCAGTGTTGCGTTTTTTACATTGAGCCAACGTTTTTGTAATATTCAACCAATATTGGTTCAATATTAGTGTTCTACCTGGGCTATCAACAAAGCCTTCAGGGTATTGGTTTTGTACTAGAACCTCTTTGATAAATTTTTCTCGTTATTTAATATTTCATTATTAGATGAAATTATTTTGCCTCTATCGTATCAACATTTTACAACACCCCTTTTAACATTTATTGACTGATTTGAGTTAAAATTTACATATCTATCAGTATGTGTTGGTTTTCTATAAACGCTTGTTTCAATTGTATTTTTTACCCTTCTAATTAAAACATCTATAAACGGTAGTTCATTCCTACTTTCTACTTCTAATGTGAATTTAATAGATGGTTCCTTACTATTTATATTTTCCAAAAAACTGTATTTACAGTATCCCATGCGAATGTGATAAATGTTATGTGGGCGAGTCATCCAGACCTTTCAGTGTGAGGTTGGATGAGCACAAGAATTACATTTGAAATAATGAAATTCATAAATCAAAGATTTGTGAACATGCTTGGGAAAACAGACATAGAATAAACTGGGACTCGGCAAAAATTATAACAAAAGAAGCAGATACCAAAAAAAGAAAAATTAAAGAATCAGCAATAATCTTATTAAATGAAGATAAGTGCGTATGGAATTGTTCTGTAGATATTTGTACAACCTGGCTACCAATGTTAAAAGAAGAATTTAACAAACTCAACATTATCTAAAAGAAAATATCATCAGTTCTGTGTTCTATGTAAGTAGTAAGTATCTATGGAAATAACATAAACAGAATCTTAAAGCAGTGTATTTGACATACATAATAGCAAAATAAGAGTTCTTCCAAAAAAAGCTTTGAAAACGGAAAGAGACTACTTTCCGAAACGTCAGCAAAATACATTATTTCTGTGTTTATTCCAATTTATATTATTTGCAAAACACAACCTCTGACTATTCCTTTGACATAAACATCACGAGCGCAGTGGCTTTTTTGCAATAATTCTATTATTTTGTAGATTCGGTGATTTGTTTTTGAAGAGGATAATAATACATGTGGGAGAAAACCCAAATAATAGGAAGAATATAATCAATTAGAGAGAAAAATATTTATTGAAATATAAAAATACATTTCAAATAATAATAGTAATGATAATGGGCCATCGACCGAAGTCTTTCAGCCAACCTATAATCAATTAATATTGAACTTAAGTTTGTACATCTCGTATACTCATTTATAAGTTGTTCAATAACATATCTTTTAATTTTTTTGCATAAAAATTATCAAACAAGTTTATATTTATGACACCAACATTACACATTTACAGTCATTTGCAAAATAGTCTTCACACCATTCCAATCTTTCTAAGAATATTGCGTGACTTGCAATAGAGGAATGATACACTCCACCAATTAACCATTTAGTTCCATTGATGCTTGCATTAATAAACTGACTCCTGTAGTTAGCTTCCATAATATAGCATTTTTTAACTGAATAATCTAATATTTGTTGACGTAGCTCGGAAAGCAGTTGTGTATTTTTTTATATTAAAATAATATATTGTATATAATATTCCTGTTAAAATTATTTTTTTTCATTTTACAAATTGTATTGTTATTGGTCTCGTCCTTAATAACACAGTTTATAATCTTCAGCCTTTATTGTTCACTGTCCTAAGTAACAAAGCAAGTAAAATATACATGGAATATTTCTAATCTACGTGACTTATGTTTTTCACCTGCAGCTCTCTCTACCATCTTGCTTGCACTCCTGTCCCCCACCCCCCCGGTTACTGTCCTGGTTCTTTATCTCTTGTGCCCCTAGGTGGCGCACTAACACAACATCTCTCTTTTTCAGTACAACCCTGTTTATGAGAGAGAAGCATAAACAATAAATCTTACATTATTTAACATACTTATCAACTACAAAATCTGACATCCAAGCAGGCTTTGCCACTCTTCGTGTAGGTCTGCTTGAAGTCGGAATAACATTATTACATGTGCTCGTTGAAGGAACTTCCTTCATGTCTGCCTGAATAATATTCTCTTCTTTAGGCAAATCTTTATCATCAGCTGATACATTCTTATTCTTATTGTTACTTAGGCGGACCTCTTCATCTACCACAGAGTGTGAAAATGTCTGGGGTACCTGGGCTATTGACTGGTTATTATTTTTATAAGGGGCGTTTACTAGAAACCAGCGATTCCTCCGATATGCACCATTATCGGTTTGCACTAAATATGAACGAGGTTCTTCCAATTTTTTTATAATTTGACCATAAGCTCTTACATCTGTAACCCAGACACTATCACCTTCAGATAATTCTGATAGATCTCTTGTACTATGAGTTTTATTATAGTTACATCTTTGTTTTTCTTTCCGACTTTCCTCAGTCATTATAGACTTAGACGGGTCCACAATTTCCCTTAGTTTACTCGGCAAAAGTGGTAGATGACTTTTTAATTTTCGCGACATTAACAGTTCCCCTGGACTAAATCCATTTTCCAATGGGGTTGTCCTATAAGCCAATAAGGCCATACATATGTCATCATTCTTTTTAATTAACGACTTAGCTACTTTTACCGCAGCTTCTACACCCCCGTTTGACTGAGCAAAGTAGGGACTCGATGTTACATGCTTAAAATTGAATTCTCTTGCAAATTGCTTAAATTCTAATTGAAACTGAGGTCCGTTATCACTACGTACCACATCCGGGATACCAAATCTAGCAAAGACCTCCTTAATTTTATTTATGATTGTTTTCTGAGACATATCCACCAAAGGCATAAATTCGAAAAACCTAGAAAAGTAATCAGTGATTATCAAATACCAAGTATTTTTACATTTAAATAAGTCAATAGCAACTTTTTGCCATGCTCTTGTAGGTAATTCTTCTTTACAGAATGTTTCCTTGATATTTACCCTTTCTTCAATACAATTTGGACAGTTGCGAATTAAATTTTCTAATTGAGATGATAAACCTACCCACCAGACTGACATTTTTGCCCTTTCCCTACATTTCACTATACCTTGATGACCCGTATGAATAAAGTTTAAAATCTGTAATTGTAAAGCAGGTGGAATTATTATCCTAGAACCTTTCAATAGAAACCCTTCGCTAACAGAAATATCGTGTCTGAATTGAAAATATGCTAACATCTCTGGAGGTATTTTATTTTTCGTAGGCCAGTTTGACAAGGAATATTCAATTAATTTTCTACAGACTGGATCCTGTGATTGTTCATCTGCAATTTTGATTAGAAAGTTATCCTTAATGGGCATATTTTTTACTATTAAGGAAACATAAGCCTCCGCTTCCTCCTGTAACTCTGAAGATTCTAAACAGGTTTGCAATGGATTTCTACTTAATGCATCTGCTACAACTAAATCCTTTCCCGGTGTATATATAACCTCGTAGTTATATCGCATCAACCGAATCCTAAACCGTTGCAACCTAGGAGTTAAA
Source organism: Leptura quadrifasciata (assembly GCA_963675555.1). Classification (NCBI taxonomy): domain Eukaryota; kingdom Metazoa; phylum Arthropoda; class Insecta; order Coleoptera; family Cerambycidae; genus Leptura; species Leptura quadrifasciata. Next base: position 78,570,724 of record OY776680.1, read on the forward strand.
TCGTCTAAATTTTTTGTAGATAAAATCTGAATTAAGGGTTTATGATCAGTTTCTAGAAAAACATTTAACCCTAGTATATATTCCTGAAATTTTTCGCATGCCCATGTCAAACTCAATGCTTCCCGCTCGATCTGAGCATAATGACGTTCCGCCACAGACAAAGTACGAGAGGCATAAGCAACTATCTCCCGTTCTTGATTTTCCCCTATTTGAATTAAAGCTGTTCCTAAACCATAGGATGATGCATCGGCACTAATAACAATTTTTTTATTAGGATCGAAATAAGATAGACAGGGTGCCTCTTTCAATAACAATATTATTTTTTTGAATGCCTGTTCCTGAGCATTTCCCCACGCGAACAAAATACCGTCTTTTAAAAGAGCATTAAGAGGATCTAATATTTCTGATTTATTCGGAATAAATCGTGCTGCGAAATTTACCATCCCCAACCAACGCATCAGTTCCTTCTTATTAGTAGGTTTCGGAAATTTAGAAATCGCTTCTACCCGACCTTGATCAATACTTATTCCCTTCCCCGAAATTTCGTGACCTAAGAATTTCACCGACGTTACCCCAAACTGACATTTACTTTTGTTTAAAGTAATACCCTCCTTCTCTATTCGTTGAAGAACCTCACGAAGAATATTATCATGCTCTTCAATTGTCCCCGCATGAATTAATATGTCGTCTATATGCATAACTACCCCTTTGATGCCTGAAATTATCTTTGAAAATTTAACACTAAAATACTCTGGCGCACATGAAATTCCAAATGGCAACCTTGTAAACATAAACCGCCCGAAGGGTGTTATGAAAGTTGTTAAATGCTGACAATTCTCCTTAATTCGGATTTGATAAAATCCAGAAGTTGCGTCTAATTTTGAAAAATATTTTGACCCATTTAGTTTTGCTAAAGTACTTTCCACTTTTGGAATTGGAAAATGAGATCTCAACACACTTTTATTTAACCGTGTATAGTCACAACATAACCTAATTGCGTTGTCGCCTTTCGGCACTACCACTATAGGAGCGACCCAAGGGGTTGGCTCTTCTACAGGCACAATTATTTTTAACTTCTCTAACCGCTTTAGTTCGGCCTCAAGTTTGTTTAACAAAGGTAAAGGTACGACCCTCGGACCCGCTTGTACAAAAGGTTGCGCATCGCTCCTCATTTTTATTTCTATTTCATCCCGAAATTCTCCTATTTCCTTAAACACCTTAGGAAATTCTGTAAATGGTCTAACGTGAGTACTGAAATCACTGATTTGACAAATTTTCTTATTAAATTTTAAAACTTTTAGTTCAATTATACCTGGTCGTCCCAAAATAGGCGTTTGTATATTTTTTAAAATATGCACATATGCGCTAGAAGTCTTCCCTAGATGTGATATCCTTAACTTTAGTTTCCCTACAACAAGTAATCGTTTACCATCTGGGCCTGAAATTAAATCGTTACAAACTTTTATCTTACTTATAAAATTAGCTGGTGTCATTTTCTCTGGTAAACAAGTAATGTCAGCTCCAGAATCGATTAAGAATGACACAGGCTTTTTAAATCCCTCTATTTCTAATTCACAACGCCACTGAGGTATTTCCTCAAGCCTAGTGTTTACAGAACCTACAAAATATTTTACATTCTCCTCGTCACTAACATTATCATTACTGACCTGAGAAACATCTAGCGTAATAGATTTAACAGTTTTACAAACCCGATGCCAATGTCCCATCTTTGTACACTTCGAACATTTCGAATTTTTTGCCGGACACTTTTCCCGTGGATGATATTCTTTACCACAAAACTGACACTTCCCGTCGTTTCCCTTGGCACTAGAACTAGCACTATTACCTGAGTCCTTCTTAGAAAATTTGGTCATCGCCCTAACCTCCTGACAGTCTCTACTTAATTCTTGACCTCGTTCTTGACGTAGTACCGCACTCTGTTGCAACTGTAGTTCAGCCTGCCTTGCCGCCAAAACTGCCTCTGCCAAAGTTAAATTTGCCTGTAGTTGAAGTCGTTCACTTGTTTTTGTGTTAGACATACCCACAACTATTCTATCTCGTATTAACTGCTCCTTGAGATTCCCATATTCACAAAACTCTGACAGAGTATGCAATGACGTTATGAATGAATCGACCGATTCTCCTGGATTTTGAATCCTAGAATTAAATTTGTACCTTTCGAAGATTACATTCCTTCGGGGAATGAAATATTCATCAAATGCTTTCAAAGCTTCCCCGTACGTGGTTGGTGCCTGGGGCAGTTGAACTATCACCTGCTCGCTCTCCTCCCCCATAATATATATCAATATATTAATTTTATCCTCATCACTTTTCCCGTTCAAACCTGACACTGCCATGTATCTTTCAAATCTCTTCTTCCATTGAGGCCAGTTGCCAGGCGATGAAAAGTTGAACTTGTCTGGCGTCGTTACGTTTAAATTTAAACTGCCAGCAGTGCCAGCTTGGCCTTCAGTCGACATTGTAAAACCCGCTGTTTTGTTCTAATAGCGTCCTGTCCAGTTTACCGCTGCCACCATGTATTGTTATTGGTCTCGTCCTTAATAACACAGTTTATAATCTTCAGCCTTTATTGTTCACTGTCCTAAGTAACAAAGCGAGTAAAATATACATGGAATATTTCTAATCTACGTGACTTATGTTTTTCACCTGCAGCTCTCTCTACCATCTTGCTTGCACTCCTGTCCCCCACCCCCCCCCGGTTACTGTCCTGGTTCTTTATCTCTTGTGCCCCTAGGTGGCGCACTAACACAACACAAATAATTTCTCTTCTTGTTTTAGCATTTAAACGTTACTGAAGAAGTAACATCGTGTGGCAGCTGTCTTGATTCATTACAAAGTTTTTTAAATTTCGTTACGGACTGCCTTAGTCTGGAGGACAATATCATGGGAAACTTAGATGGTGCGGACGTTACACATCTGATCGATTCAAAAGACTTCAAATTGAAGCACGAAAATAACTACAGTGACAATGAGGCGCACATGGAAAAAATCTTTGTTAAAAGTATGGAATGTGTTACTGTCAAAAAGGAAATAGAAGATGAAGATTTCATGGAGAGAGAAAATGGACAATCAAACATCAAGGCTGAAGAAATTGATATTAAACTAGAGCAGAGTGGGAGCGACAGGTAATCATCAGAGTTACTTTTAAAATTAAGACAAAAACAATATTAGTAGTTCTATATACAGGGCTTTCATAAATGATTACAAGAAACATGACCATAAATCAAGAGAGCAACTAATTAATTTGTACTATGCACAAGTTGGTTCACCTTTATAGTATGGTATGTGTCTGGCGAAATTCTACAGTCAATGTTTTTATTATGCAAAACATGTTTTGCTATTGGTAGTACCATAAGTATCTTTAAAAATTTATTGTTGTGCTGTGCCTCAGATTCTGCCGCCCTAGGTGGCCACTTAGCTCGCCTATGTGGTTGCGTCGGGGCTTATTTTTAGTATACCTAATATGCTTGCAAGAAACTTTTAAAGAATTCACATTTCTTACTTTGCCTTTCATTTTAAATAGTGACTATCGTTGTGTCAGTTCAAGATAAAAAAAAATAGAATCTGCGAAACTTACACCAGTAAATCGCCAATAAGTATTCATAGGGCCTTAAACCATTTGCCGGATGACAAAATATCTAAATATACTAATGAGAATCGTAATTATTTATGGTTATAAAAGCCTTGTATATTTCAAACATAATCTAAGACTAATATTTTTTTTAGTGTCACAGAATCTACATCTGTTTGCCAGAGCAGTCCTGACAAAGGTCAGTACAGCCCTTTGAAGACCATAATGTATAAATGCGAGATATGTTCATATAAAACGAAAAATAAGCAGCATTTTAACAGACATTCACTGCACCACCAAGACCCTTCTGAAGTAAAAATTTACAGATGTGAACTGTGTTCATACGAGACTAAATATAAAACTGCTCTTACCAGGCACATTCGGATCCACCAGAATCCATCAGAAATTAAAATGTACAAGTGTGAAAGATGTTCCTTCGAGTCGAAATATAAAATAAGTGTTGACAGACATCAACTGTCCCATCAGGATTCTTCTGATTTAACTTTATACAAATGTGAAGTGTGTCCTTTTGTAACAAAAGTCAGGGACACTGTTAAGAGACATATGCTAACTCATCAAGACCTTTCAACGTTAACACTTTACAAGTGCGAACTATGCCCATTTGAAACAAAACATAAATATGGCCTTGGAAAGCACATGCTAACCCACAAAAACCCCTCAGAATTAACAATGTACAAATGTGATTCGTGTTCATTCGAAACCAAACACAAATTTGGACTTAAGGCACATAAATTGACTCATCTTGACGCCTCAGAAGTACCGATTTACAAGTGTGAAACGTGTTCGTTCGAATCAAGACATAAACATAGCCTTGACAAACATGTGTTGATACATCAAAATCTTCTAGATGTACCTTTGTATAAGTGCGAGATTTGCCCGTTTGAGACAAAGTATAAATATTATTTTGGCAGGCATATGCTCACCCATGAGGATCCTTCCGCCTTAACAACGTATCAATGTGAAAATTGTTCATTCGAGACAAAATATAAGCCTTATCTTAAAAGGCACCAATTGACTCACAAAGACGTTTCAGAAGTAACACTATTTAAGTGTGAATTATGCCCGTTTCAGACCAAACGTAAGGACAGTCTTAAAGGGCACGGTCTAACCCACAAAGACATCTCAGAAATAATTTCTTATCAATGTGAACGTTGTACATTCCAGACGAAACGTAAGGATCTTCTTAAGAGGCACACGTTGACACATCAAGAGCTTGCAGATTCGACAGTGTTTAAGTGTGAAAGTTGTTCTTATAGAACAAGACATAAAAATTATCTTAAAACGCACGCGCGAATTCATCAGGACTCTTCAGACATAACAATGTTCAAGTGCAGTAAATGCCCGTTTGAAACGAGACATAGGGGCAGCCTTAAAATGCACAGGGTGACCCATCAAGATTTTTCGGGAATCAAAATGCTGACTTGTGAATTATGTTCGTATAAGACGAATCTTAAGACAAACCTCACAGAGCATATGCTGTCCCATCAAGACGTTTCGGAAGTAACAACATATAATTGTGATCAGTGTTCATTTAAGACGAAATATAAACGAAGCCTTAAAACTCACAAGCTGACACATCAAGATGTTTCAGAAGTGATAATGTACAGTTGTCAAAAATGTACCTTCGAAACAAAACATAAAATTAGTCTTAAGAGACACTCTCTGTCCCACCAAGACCTTTCTAAAGGGACACTGTACAAATGTGAGCGATGTACATACACGACAAAACATAAGGGTAATCTTAAAACGCATAGTCTTGATAAGCATATGGTAACCACCAATTAACAGCATAAGGTGAATATATGTTGAAAATATCAATTCTAGAAGAAACTAGGGGATGACCGAATGAGACTCAGAAGCATGGGAATATGTCAATGAGTGGACATCTGTTCCTTATTGTAATAGGATTTTTTTGTGAAATAAGAATATTTGTTATGTTATGAAATGTAGTCGCTCTTGTCCATTAATATTTGTTCAAGTAAAATAAAAAAAATCTTATGTGTAATATTTATTTATTTATTTACATACACTGCTCAACAGGTAAACCCATTTAGAGAGCAGGACAAATACACAAATTTAGCATAACATAGCAGTATGGCACAGGTACAAAACAAACAAAAAAAAAATACATATAGAGAAAGAATACAAAAAATACACAATACAAAATACAAAAAAGTACAAAATGAAATTACCAACCAAAGAAAAACAAAGGTTCAAGTAAGGTTAAAGAGTTTTTTTAATATCATTGATTGAGCTGTGAAAAATGTTAAATAGTCCACAGTTTTTGTTGTAATTATTACACATGGTATAGAGTGGAGAGAATTTTAAAACATTAGAATGTGGGATGCCGAGGTAAAAAGTTTGTGAACTTCTGGAATTCAAATTCGGAACGCGGAAATTTAATTGACTTAAAATGTCTTGACAGTGTATATTGCTGTGAACAATATTGTATAAAAATACGAGAGAAAAGTATTCGCCTCTGGTGACCAAAGAATTTGTAGAAAATCTAGCTAGGTTCTTGCTGCGGGAAGCCAACCTCTGGGTATACACCATCTGACTTAAACCAGAGCAATTTTACAAATCGTCTCTGCACACTCTCCAAGGCGTCTGTGAATATTGTAATGGGGATTCCAGACGAGAGATGCATAATCTAGTTTAGACCGGACAAAAGCAAAATAGAGGATCTTTAGTGTACAAATGTTTGAGAAATCTCTGCTCATTCTGATTATAAAGCTCAGAGTTTTAAAAGATTTGGCTACAACATTGTTTACATGCGGTACAAATGTAAGCTCTTTATCGAAGATTACGCCAAGGTCTACAAGGGTATCAGGTCTCTGAAGCACTGTGCCATCTACATTATAGTCGAAAATAACCGGCCTTGCACTAGTTGTGTAGGTCATAACATTACATTTTGCCACGTTTAGATATAATTACATATGCGTGCTAGACTATCCTGCAGTGTGATGCAGTCATCCAGAGATTAGACTGTATTAAATATTTTAAAATCGTCGGCGTACAGCAAACAGGATACTTGAATACAATTCACGATGTCATTTACGAAGATGTTGAATAACAGGGGTCCAAGAATTGATCCCTGCGGAATACCAGATGTTGCACCGTATTCGACAGATCGAAACCCACCATAAGTAACATATTGCTTCCTATTTGACAGGTAGAAGTGAAAAAATGAAATGAGTTGAAAAGAGAATCCAAAATCAGACAATTTATTTAGCAATATAGTGTGATCCAGTCTGTCGAATGCCTTAGAGTAGTTAGTATATATTACGTCCGTAAGATTTCATTTCATCGCCTTTTTTGAAAACTGGGCATACTTTTCAACGTTTCCAAATATCTGGGAGACAGCAGTTTTTCATACACAGATTGAAAAGTACCGATAGTGGAGCTGCAAAGATACAAGCACAGTCTTTAATCAAAAAAGCGGGAACGCCATCCGGACCAGTAGTTAACTTAGGTTTAAGTTGTTTCAGCACATTAAGTACAGCAGCCTCACTAAAAGAGGTAACGTTGAATGCAAGGTTATTCGAATATGTTATTAATGGTATAATGGTAAGGTATGGTCCAAAATTGTTTCTCGATATTCCTGCGGCTGATTGTACATCCAAAAATAATCGTAGTTTTTTTATATAAACTTATTTCCAAAAATGAATAATAAGGGAGATATACTCTCTTCTGCTTAAGGAGTAGTTCTATGGTGTGACTCTCAGTATTTTCCTCATATTTTTTAAATTTTTCGTGTTTCTAAAGATTATTATAAAAAACTAATTTTCAGGTCATTAAATATAAAACAGATTCTTATCGCATTTCAATAAACCAAGCTGTTCTCGAGTAATATATGTTTAAAAAACAACGTGCCTTTACAACATTTTATTAACAAATCCTTTTACTCATAAAGAATGCTTTGAAATTTAATTAAACGTAGAAAATAGCTAATTATCAATTACTAGAATTGTTCGAAATGTCCTCCATTTTCCCTTATGCACAATCTAAGTCTTACCCTGTAGAATTCCTTCATCATTTATTCTAATTCTATCTCAATACCGGATTTAACAAGAAAAATGTCCAAGAATGAATTTATAAAGCGGAAGCGGAATTTTCTCTATAAGGTGCATGTCTAGCGGATGTTGACGCAAGTGATTTTTTATTTATTTTCCCCTTTTTTCCACAAATATGCATTTTTTAATTAGACTTCTCGGTGCGTTTTTTTGAGTGATTTACCCTGTAAGCCTATTACACTAAAAGTCTGTCCAATTTTACTCATTAGAGGGTTCTTCATCGACGAACAGTTCTTCAAATTTGGAATTTAAACATCCTTGTCCATGGCAATTAGAGCATATTGTTGAGCAGCGCAATCCAATCTTAACACAGGTGCATCGTTTTCCGCAACCTTTTTTGCAGCTACAGGATACCAGCTGAAGGGTGAAAATTGGTGCTGGTAACTTGATGGTGTAATTGGGAGCTAAGATTTTGCCCACTTTCTTTCAACCCTGTCCTGTTGGTTCCAAGTTTTCTCCTCGCCAAGATTGAATTTGATATATATAGCCGTAATATTTTGAAATTTATATTTATCGTTCCGTCGAGCTTTGCTAACGGCTATTAAATTCACCAAGTCTCTTTCAACACGCACCTCCTTGAAGCGTCTTTTCACAAATGAAAAAATCACCTATTGTCTACATATCTACAGAAACACTTTCACGCACATTTAAGTTTATGTAGTAATAACGTACCTGCATATATTTTTTGGTCTAGCTTTACCATATTTCATAAAAGTTTTCTTTTGTACTGAAGGATCGAGGTACAATGCACTCTCGGGCTTAACAAAGAGTCTATTCTGATCTCCGCCTTTTCCTTCTCCTACATATCACAATGCTTCAAACATCTGGTCTGAAGGTCGTCTAGAATGAATGGTTTACACAAATTAGTGAGGTACATATTTTACGTACAATTAGAAAATGCATAGTTGTGGAAAAAATGAGAAAATATATATAGTTCAGTTTATTTATTCCATGCACTCAAAAAACGCAACAAAAAATTTTTGACATAATTATTATCGCCCCTGGGCCAAGCGGCATACTGTCATCAAACAAACCAACGCACATTAAAAACCTATAAAAGTAAGCGAGTCAATTTTTCGGCGGAGCAGTACAGAGAGTAACAGTATTTTAATGAGGTTGTAAAGTTTTTGTTGCGTTTTTTGAGTGCAGGGAATAAAATACCGAACTATATCTCACTAATTTATGTAAACATTCATTCTAGACGACCTTCGGCGCAGATAATAATAAACAAACATCAGGAATTAGAGATGTTTGAAGCATTGTGATATGTAGGAAAAAGGCAAAGATCAGAATAGATTCTTTGTTAAGCCTGAGAGTTCCTTGTATCTCGATCCTTCAGTACGATAGAAAACGGTTATGAAATACGATAAAGATAGACTAAACAAATATAAAAATATATGCATGTACGTTACGTCGTTGTCAATTTGAAGCTTACGTTCACCGTTCACTGAGTGTTGTTTATATTTTTTGTTGTTGTTTTAGCTTTGTTCCACCTCCCTGTAGAAAAAAATGCCCTGACAGACCCCTGGGCGAGAAAAGTGTCTCATACTTTTCCAGTTCCTGATGTTTATTTCTATAGTATTCGTGTTAGGTTAGAACTATCATTGTTTGTGTTGGATTAATCCACGTTAAATAATTCTGCTACTTTTGATACTATCAACAGTTTGTGGTGTGTGAGCTTTCCATAAGCTCGAAGCAAAAAATTTCAAAAAAAAAATCATTTTCTGAATCATTTGATCAACAAAACGGTGTTAAATATTACTATATATGTCTCAACCCATTTTCATGGTTAATATTGTAGATTTGGATATTGATGAACTTTTGTAGGACAAAGTTTGTTTCTGATTACCTCGACTGGCATTATTAAATATTGAAATATCAGTTTTCCGATATTACATATGCTGCAACATTTAGATTTTGTAATGTTTTAAGTCACCGATAAAAGATACAAAGCTAAAACTGAAGACCTGCAGAAACTTTGGAGACAGACTTTTAAATAGATAAACGATTATCGCCATAGAAATTTAGGGAATTTTATACGTTTGCGGCCTCTACGGGTAATTTTTAAGAGTCTCTTTGTGAGAAATATTGGGAATTCTTCAGTAACTACAAATAATTAGATACAAACATCATCAACATTCTTTGAAATTTGTTATCGAACATATAAAATTTGCCATATTGAAAATTTTTCATGCACTGGCAATATTCATCAGTTAATGAGGAGCTGATAAGTAACACACCAGAAATTAGAGTTTCATCCAAAATATTTGTAAAAATTTGTTTAATGTGAAGAAGTAAATAAAGAAAGACAGCTTTAAATATTTTTGGTTTTATTAACAAATACTATGACAATTCATATTTAATCTTTTGCTTATGTTATATCAGTTAGTAAAGTCGGCAGTTTTTAGATGAAAAAGTAAAATATATAATTGTAGAGCGTTACCTCCTTTCCCTTATTATTTAATTTTGAGAAAGAATTGAGGCAACATATTGTTATGTGCTGCCCTCTAACGAGGAAAAGATGTGATTAAGTCCCTGTTCAAGGTGAAAGGAAACCTGTTATTGTGTTACTCCCTGACTAGTAGGGTGGCGCCGTCTATGAGCCAATTGACGAACGATCATCTATTACATGGTAGAAAACTCTGTAGGATTCCAGAAAATTGTGGAATACTGTTCTGGTACATTTCTATGGGTGTATATAAGGAGGTGAATCCAGCAGATGGGGCAACAGTACAGTTTAGTGAAGTATAAAGAAGAGTTCAGTTCAGTAAACAGACAGAGAGTTTTTAGGTTAGACAAGAGTTGACAAGTTTAGGAAGACAAGTAAAGTACATAGTGTTTTAAAAGTAGTGAATTTATATTAGATTAAGTTATTATTAATTGTGTGATTTTTAAATATTTACTAGTGTAATTTTAGTGATTAATAAAATAGTGGTTAGTGAAAATTCTTGTTGCAAGTTATTTGAATCCACAAAGTGTTTACTGAAAACTGTAAGCATGTAACAATATGCAGACGACTAGCTGGTTTAAGTCGGATCCAGAGTATTCGTAAGAGTGGAGAAACTTACCCTTTCTGAAATGTACAGCATAAATAACAGATTTCTGTTTAGTTCGAGAAAAGGAGACAAAGAGAAATTGATGTTAAATTGGGCACCATCTATAGTGAAAATAAGTAGAATTGTCTCTTTTTTTCGAAAAACCAGTCTACTATAGATCAGACTGAAATTGTTGGTAAGAGAAATAAAAAGATAGTTTAAAATGAATGTTAAAATATATTACATGAATAATAGGTAAATTGACTAATTGAAATTTAAATATATACATATAACAAATTTATACCAGGATTCTAGATTGACTATTGTTGAGGTGACTGGTTCTGGGATAGCAATCCAGGTCCACAATTGTCTCTTGTTGCAAGAATGGACTCTAAAGTTTCCTTGGCAATTTACGTCTCTTAATGAAATGGAGTGAAAATCGTAGGAAAATTAACCGACTAGGTGGTTTATGAAAAGTTAACGAAATTTTATCTGTATGAAAGATAAGCTGTGCAAAAGCTATGTAGGAATGAAGAAGCTATGCAGAAACGTATACAGAAATGTATAAGTATATATGTGCATAAACATATAAGTACATATAAATATATAGAAACATATAAGTATATAAAAGCATATATAAGAATATAAGTATATAAGCTGATTTCGTAAACTATAAACTGCAAAAAAATGAAAAAGGAAGAAAATATTTTAAAACCATGTGGTACATATAGTATTTTAACTACTTATTAAATTAAAAAGAATTGACCTTGAATTTAAATTTATTTTAAAAATAATTGAAATTACATCAGACAAAAATTGAAGATTACTTCAATTTTAAATGAGTAATAAATGAAACCTGGATGTTATTGCTAACGCGGATATAAAAATGTAATATCAATTAGTGAAGTCCACAGTTAAGTTTATATATGTTCGAATCAGTACAAAGGCTGCAAGCAAATGATTTCCTGGTGAGTTTTATTGATAAGGTAAACTTTTTTTGTCCTACTTACTGCAAAATAATGCTACCAAATAAACTTGACAAATCTAATCCCCTAATTAAATTGAAAGCTATAAATATAGAAATAGTACAGGTATGGCCAGCTGTCAACTATTGAGTTAAGCGCAACAACCTGCCTTGTAGATTCCCGTACTCAAACAAATTACAGAATCGATAAAATAAATCTATATACCGCAGCTGACTTAAATTGCAACAGTTTGTGATTTCTATTTTATACATAACCAACAATATGAACGGCCGTAATAAATAGTAAAACGTATTGTGACTATTGTGAGAACTCAGTAAATATATTACATCTTATAGGATATACTATATATACCTAGTAATGAGAAAGGTAAAGAAAATAACCATATGTACTTCATAGTAAACAAAAATATAAAAATTGAAATATAGGTATCTGATGTAAATAAATCTTTTGTAGACAATTGTTTCCTGGGATGCTGTACAGAGATACATAATAGTTAATAGAACATGACTGAGTTCCTAAGATATAAAAATATGTACATAAAACAGTGTGAAATGGTTTAGCAGTTATACAAGTAAAATTCTGTTAGTTGAAAACAGTTTCACTTACAAAAACTGAATCAAAATGTTGCACAGAGTGTGCCAAACATAAACAAAACACTAGTTTTTATATAAAAGTGTTAAATGGACATAGGCCATGTAACAAGAGGCATTAGAAAATATAGCACAGCTGAAGCAGCAGTACATGTTTCATTTACAATCTTAATTGTTGCTGTTATTTTACACCCTAACACTTATTTATTTTATGTGTTCACTTTTGTAATATTGGTCGCGTTCATTACGCGGTAGCGCCAACTAAGTGATCACATATCATTACATCATTTGATCACAAGAAGCCAATGAGGACAGTGCAAGATGCGTAGTTTAAGCATGTGATCAGTGAGTGCTACCTGATCGCTCACAATGATGAACGCAACCATTGAAATTTATCAATACTGTCAGCTGTGTGTGTGGAGGTTATTTGACTGATGTAATATTTAAAAAATAAAATTTCCGCATTTCTTCAAGAAACTTGTATTTAGTTGTACTGTAATGTATTTAATTTTTGAATAATAATTGTGTAATTAATAAAAACAGCTCAATTTAAAATTGACACTTCATTCTGGGGCACCCATAATGTGCTAGTGTTAACTATTTTTGGTAATTAATATAAGTTTCAAAGTGATAATTAATTGACTTTGTGGAGTTACGAAACTGCAAATTTTAAAATATTTTTTCAATTTAGCCTTGAAGAGTATGGAGATATTATGTATGTATGGATTTTGTGACAGAAATGGAAACTGTAGCAGATCTCCGAAAGATAGTAGGCCTGGCATATCAGAAGTAATTTTTTTAGATTGAATAAAAGATCAAACTTGACTGGGATCATATATTACATTTGATTCTGCTTTGCCAGCAGCAAATACAGGCTTTTTGCAAAACAAGTAAAGCTAGAGCGAATCCAAAGTTTCCTTTAGTTTTGAAATGAAAAATTTTGCATTTGCCCATAGTTATTTCTCATGTTGCCGTTCCATGTGTCTGGCAACGCTATGCCTGAAAACAGATGTATAATCACACTTTTCACATGAATGCTTCTCTAATTTAGATTTATCCATATGCACAAACAAAATGTGTTTAGTAAGTTGTCCTTTATATATAGTTTCATACGCACAAATTTCACACGTATACTTTTTCAGTTTGGAGCGGTCCTTATGTAAATTCATGTGTCTTTTTAAACTCTCTTTATATCTTGTCTTAAATGTGCATATGTCGCATTTCAGTTTTTTTTTGCTCTCATGTTTTCGCATATGATCCTTTATATCGCCTTTGCGTCTAGTCTTATATGCACAAATTTTACAACTATGCATATTCAAAGTCGCACGATCTGCATGAGTCTGAGCATGTGCTTTTAAATTACTCTTCCATCTTGCTTGATATATGCACTTGTCACATTTGAAAATTGTTTGCCTCTCGTTTTTCTCCTTTTTGTGTGATTCTAAGTGAGATGCTAGACATCTTTTGCTTGTACCCTTATACGAACATAGTTTGCATTTAAACCATCGTATTTTTGACGGGTCCACATGAACAAGCTCATGCCTTCTGATGTGTGTAATGTGCTTGGTTCGAAATGAGCAGCTTTCACATTTATATAACATTAGCTTTGCTGAATCACCATTAACACGCTTTATATATTCACTACTATTTTCCTTAACGGATGTTTCACTCTGTGTTAACTTCCCCGTTTTTTCCTTTTCGTGAGTTTTTATGTGAGCTTTTACATACCGTTCGCATTTTTCCTGGTATGGACATAGCTCACATTTAAACCATTGCAGTTCAGAAGGGTCCTTGTGAAGTATCTCATGTTTTGTGAGATTTCCTCTGTACTTGGTTTGAAATGAACAGCTTCTACAATTATATAATTTTATTTCTGCTGAATCATTATTAGCTTGAGTTAAACTTGAGTCATTATCATTTTTAGCAGAGTCTTCACACCTCTTCAATTTTACACTGGAAAAAAAATAACATTATAACTATTCAATAATACAATTATCTTAGTGATTTAAGGGTGCGTTACTAAGGTCAAATAATAGTGTGTTAAATGTCTTCATTCTTATTTTACACTCTTCTTAAAGGCGAGCCATTCGAGCCAACAGAATTCAGAATTGATTTCATCATGTAAACTAGCAAATTTACGACAAGGACCTATTATATTTTATATTGTAATCCTAGGTAAAATTATTAAGTTTCCAAAATTTTCAACTCCTTGATTATTCAACGCCAACGTTCTACTCATTCATCCCAAATTCATCATAAATTATTTTATATCCTACAAAGGGACTTAAATATTCAAATGAAATATAATACGATAATATATGAATACTCCATAGATAACTAGGATCGAGACTATTCTCTATGTTATGTATCACGAAATATGCTCACATTTTTATATAAATTTTTTTATGCCTGGAACTTCCCTGTGTTTTAAATTGTTATTAACATTTTATTATGTATTTTTATTGTAATTTATAAATACTATTACTTAAGATAATTGCAGCAATTTAGACTTGCTACAAATGCAAAACTCTTTTATACAGGGTGTCACACCGGGAATTGAATCAATCGATATAGAGAAAAGTACGCATCAGAAAATTTTAAAAATTTAAATAGTTACTAATGTCGGTGTGGCCAATCCAACTAAAATAATTACAAGCAGCTGGCAATTCCGCTTATACCGGAAGTCGATACCAACTTGCTTGTTTCAGATGGAACATCCTATATATTTTAGGGTTTTCAAAAAGAGCCTAAAATTCTGAGTCAAAAATATGTAGCATATCCTAGACCTAGCCGTTTCAGAGATATTTGACATTTTATAGAAAATTTAACAGGCGCAACGGTTTGCAAGAACCGTTATAACTTTCTTCGTGTAAAAGATCCTCATTTGCTTCTTGTCACATAAAAAGAACACGAGGAGAACTACGTTCTACAACTGAAATAAATTCAATAATATCATACCAAGTGTTCCGTTTTTCGCGTTACATTTTGTCAACTTCAAACCGTGAAAACTTGTTTAGGTCAAATGGAACGCCCTGTATTTTTTTACGTTAACTTGTGTAAAATTGAATTCCCTTTTTTCTGATATAAGCATTCTGGGGGTTAAAGTTACAACTTTTTGAAATATTTGCGATTTTATTAGAAATTCATGAATTGTTGTAATCATTTCATCAAAATAGCCATGATTAGAAACAACCAGTCATTATCTTATGTCAAAAAATGCCAGCACGTTTAAATTACACCCACGAATACTTCTTAAATTTGTTTATTATTTATGGAGAATGTGATAAAGTAATATCAAGAACTTGCAGCATATTTGCTACTCGATATCCAGAAAAACGGAAACTGTCACTAAACTGTACAACGCATAGTGGAAAATTTTAAAAATTATGGCTGTCAAGGTAAAAATGCAAAGAAGAAAGCCTATTGTTGATGACGAAAACATTGAAATAGTCATTCTGGAATATTTTTATGCATTTCCAAGGATGTCATTAAGACAAGCTGCTCTGGAATCGGGACTATGCAAGGATTCAATTCACAGAATCTTATTAAAACATAACGTTCACTCGTTTTCATTCCATATGGTTGAAGGATTAAAAAAAACAGATTTCCTAAGAAGAGTGAGCTTATTCTAATAAGGTCACGATTCTTATTTGGGAAATATTTGGACAGATGGAGCAAAATTTATTAAAAATGGACTTTTTAATAGACACAATTCGCATTATTGGAGTGACTCAAATCCTCATATGTTCAGAGAGCGAAGCTTTCAGGAAAGTTGGCAGTTCAATGTTTACTGTGCCATAAGAAACGATAGAGTGGTGGCATTACAATTTTATCAGGAAAGTTTAAACAGTAAATTAAATTTTCTCTTCTGCTAATATGTATAGGTAAATTTTTGTTTTTTTTTTAGGTGGAAGATATCTGAATATCTTACAAAATTTGAATAATAACTATTTAGAAAATTTACCTCTCGCCGAACATAGAAACATTTCTTATCAGCACGACGGTGCTCCTCCACATAATGCATATTTAATTAATAATTATTTACAAGAAATTTTTTATGATCAATGGATTGCCAATTTATCAGTTCTGGATTATTTCATTTGGGGAAATATTAAAAATAAAGTTTATGAGAGCCCATTAACAACCATTGAAGATTGTATGCAGAGTAAGAAAGGCATTTCAAAACATATCACAATTTTGAGCAATTATTAAATTAAAATGAAATCATATTTTAAATTGATCTTATCTCTGCTATTTTAGTTCATGCCATATCTTCAATTCGATTAATATGCATGTTACAGTGTTAGTGTTATTTTGCGTTTTTGTGGATATCGAGTAGCAAATGTGCTGCAAGTTCTTGATATTTCTTTATCACATTCTCCATAAATACAAACATATTTAAAAAGTTTTCGTTGGTATAATTTAAACGTGCTGGCATTTTTTGGCATAAGATAATGACCTGTTGTTTCTAATCATGGCTATTTTGATGAAATTATTACAACAATTCATGAATTTCTAATACAATCGCAAATATTTCAAAAAGTTGTAACTTTAACCCCCACAATGCTATATCAGAAAAAAAGGGAATTCAATTTTACACAACTTGACGTAAAAAAATACAGAGTGTTCCATTTGACCTAAACAAGTTTTCGTGGTTTGAAGTTGACAAAATGTAACGCGAAAAACGGAACACTTGGTATGGTGTTATTGAATTTATTTCAGTAGTAGAACATAGTTCTCCTTGTGTTCTTTTTACGTGACAAGAAGAGGATCTTTTACACGAAGAAAGTTATAACGGTTCTTGCAAATCATTGCACCTGTCAAATTTTCTATAAAATGTCAAATATCGCTGAAACGGCTAGGTTTAGGTATAGGATATGCTACATATTTTCGACTCAGAATTTTATGCTCTTTTTGAAAACCCTAAAATATATTTACATTTAGCAAGTTGCTATATAATTATCCACACAGAATACATGAATAATTAGATTAATAACATACAATACTTCACAAAACACTTTGTGCACCTAGGTGACTTATCACCTGTATGTGCAAGTAATAATATGATTGTATACGGATCTGATACAAGAGAAGAATTCAGAATTTATGCATATGAGTAATAACATTGATTATAATAGTTTAAAGGAGCAATTCAAGGTGATTTTTCAATGTTGTGTAGCGATTATTAATGTGTTAACCTTATTCTAAGAGTCTTAACAAATTCATCATAATTATCAGTTATATATTTTTTACAAGTATTACAAAAATTTTTAAAACTTCTTAAAAGTCTGATCTTTAATGGGATTAAATTGTAGAACTTTGGACTTAAATAGGTAACAAATCTTTTATTTACATTTTTAGAACTAGTAGGAATTTTTATATGTCCTTCTGCTGTACTTCGTGTATTATATATATTGTTAACAAATGCTTTCAGTTCATCCTTTTTATGTGTATAGATACAAACGTTTAAGATATACAGTGAACGTATATTGAGAATTTCATTTGTGTAAAGCAATTTAGTTGGATAGTCTCGCTTTTTATTATACATAATTTTTAAGATGCTGTTCTGGATCACGTTTAATTTTTTTAGTGATCTTGTATATAGACCACTCCAAACTAATACACCATACCGGAAAAGCGGCTGCACAAAGGCTTTATAAATCAAAATTAGAATATTTCTATTTAAAATATCTTTAAGCTGATAGAATTTGAAAATAAGGTTTCTGACTCGGTTTGTTAAATAGTCAATATGCTGTGTCCATTTTAAATGTTTATCCATTATGATTCCTAAGTGCTTTATTTCATCAACTTCTTTAATCTTTTGTTGTAATTTTTTTATTTCTATTGAGTTATAATCCGGATGATTATGATTAGTTACTGAAAATGCAATATAATTGGTTTTTTTGACATTTAGTGAAAGTTGACATTTATCAAGCCATTTTTTAATTATTTCAATTCCCTCATTTACATTTTCTTTAGTGGCATTCCAGGTTGTACCACTGAACAAGGCCACGGTATCATCTGCATATGAAAAAACTTTAGCATTTATGTCTAGTTTCAATAAAGAATTTATGTAAATAACAAATAGGATTGGCCCCAGAACTGTGCCCTGTGGTACCCCAATCTTTATGATGCTAGCATCACTTAAGTTCTTAATTCTGACATGTTGAATACGATTAGTTAAGTAGTTCTTGAAAACGTCTGATACAATTAGACGAACTCCATAATGTGATAACACATCAAGCAGCTTCTCGTGATTCACCATATCAAACGCTTTCACTAAATCCATAAAGACTCCAATGCATTTTTTATTTTTATTCAGACTATTTGTTATTTCTTTTGTCACCTCAAACATTACATCGCACGTTCCCATACCTTCGATAAAGCCAAACCGATTTTTATGCAGGACATTATTTGTTTTTTTGAAATACCGTTAGACGTTCCTTTAAACATTTTTCGAATATCTTTGAAAAATTGCTTATCAAACTTATGGGTCGATAATTAGATATTAAAATTTTATCTCCAGATTTATGTAAGGGTGTTATGATAGAGATTTTAAATTGTTGCGGGACAATACCAGTTTTAAAACTTAAGTTAATAATATAGGGTGTTCCATTTGAAATAAGCAAGTTGGTACCGACTTCCGGTATAAGCGGAAGTGCCAGCTGCTTGTAATTATTTTAGTTGGATTGGCCACACCGACATTAGTAATTATCTAAATTTTCAAAATTTTCTGATGGGTACTTTTCTCTATATCGATCGATTCAGTTTCCGGTGAGACACCCTGTATGATGTAGTTAAATAAACTTATATCTATCTATCTAATCAGACATAATCAAATCCTGAGACCGCCACTAGCAAAAGCAGTGATTATCATTAAAACTGCTTAGTATCGTATTAAGCACCTTCATTTTATTTTCTTTCTTCTTTGCAGAAGGTTTAGGTATAAGAAAATTTAAGCTGTCTTTAAGGGGCTGAGCCTGGTTTACTTACTATAGAGATTTAGTGCTCTTGTTGTTTTCTTTAGCACCAAAACAGTTTTCTTCACTATCATCTACATTTAAATTACCGTTACGACTTTTTTTCTGCATAAATTCTACGACCTTGCTCAATTTTATTCGAGATCTATTGTGTATTCTGTTCAGGTTGCAGTATTTTTTTATGTGTTGCTCTGTGTCCAAACAATTTTTCATGAAGCAAAAATAGTGCTTTAAAAATTCAGAACAATCAGTACATATTACGGGCTCTCTGGTGGAATCAAGGTCCTAAAACACAAGAAATATAGTACAGAAGGGCAATACAATCAACATAAAGCAAGGAGAAAAATTCGCATCAAATAGTTGGTGGAATTAAGAGGGTGTGCAAACACAGCTGTAAAAGAAAATACAAAAAATTTTGAAATTCATCACTCACATGTAGTTACAGCTTGTTCTGATAATCAGCAACAACTTGATATTCAAGATGAAATATATCATTCATTGTTTTGATAGCATTTGCTACTCCATACATACAATACATTATGGTAAAATTTCAATATTTACTTTATTACTTCCTTCCATGTCTCACGAAATCTATGGTTCTACAATTCTATGGTTTCCATGCCATTAATTTAAAGTGAATAACACAATAGGAGACAGAGAGAGAGAGAGAGAGAGACTCCTGATTTTTTTTTTTAATTAAATAGTACTCATGGGGTAGAAGGTTGTATAATTCAATAGAAATATATCTAAACGAAGAGATACTCTTCGAAAGCCACAAAAAAAATGAGCAATCAGTTTGTGTCTAGTGTCATATGTATTTTCATTTCGATAGTTGAAAGTATGTTTGTTAGCATATATTATGCACTCACAAATATATTGACTTGTGCATGTTAGAATACCTAGACTTTTAAAGAAAGGTCTACAAGAGCCCCATTTTTTTAAGCTAGCGATTGCTGGGATAGCACGTTTTTGAACACGTAACATTTTCATTATGTGTGCAGAGCCTCCCCAGATTAGGATACCATAACACATTACACTATGAAATAAGGCATGATAAGCCATTAGCATGACATCTTCATTTATTGAAATGGTTAAATTTTTTAAAAGGTATACACAACTAGATAATTTTTTCGAAAGAGAATTTATGTGTGGCTCCTATGATAGTCGACTGTCTAATGTAACATCTAATTATTTGGCTGGGTTATTATTGGTGATATTAATAAAATTATTAAGACTAATGATTATATTTTGCGTTTTTCCATTATTTAAGCATGGGTGTATATTATTATAGTAGTTTTTAGCTTGTGATTGTGTCTCTTGGTGCATATTAGTAAGCACATCTATTTTTTTGTTGGTCGATAATAAAGTGATATCATATCCTACCATTTTGCCTGTAATGAAATCAGTTATATCATTTACATAAACTATAAATAGGACTAGCCCTAGTATGGATCCCTTAGGAACACCATAAATAATGACGCTGTTGTAAAGAAGATATATTACCATCAACATACACACTCTGATACCTTTCAGTGACATAGCTTTAATGAATGATAATGCTGAACCTCTGATTCCATACGTCTCTAATTTAATTAGTAGTAGGTCATGAGAAACACAATCAAAAGCTTTGGATATATCCATAAGAGAAGAAGCAGTTGTCATATTGCCTTTTTCAAATTCATCAGTTATAAAATTGATCATATCTATTAAAGCAGTGATAGTTGATTTACCTTTTCTATATCCAAATTGGCCAGGACTTAATAATTTTTTATGTTCTAGATAGTCCACCAACCTGAATTTACAAGCTAATTCTAGTAGTTTTGATAAAATAGGAATTAGAGAAATTGGTTGATAATTACTGACTAGGTTTTTAGCACCTTTTTTATAAACTGGAGTTACTTTAACAATTTTAAAATTTTCCGGGAATATATCTCTTTCAAAGCAGACGTTAATAAGATATGGTATTTGCATTAATAATTCATTTTTAGCTAATTTGATTGCCTCACTATCTAATCCGTAGTAGTCTTGCGACTTAGAGGAGCTTAACATGTCTATCAGATCACTTACTTTAGTTTCAGAAACAGGACTTAGATAAAAAGAGAATGGAACTTGATTGTTCTGTAAAGACTTTATATATACTGCATTATTGAAATTGCAGTTTGCTATTATATCATTAGCAATAGTAACAAAAAATGTGTTTAAATCTTCTACAGGGATATTGATGATATTATTATTGTTATTGTTCGAATTTATGATAGACCAAGCCATTTTTTGTTTGCTTTTTGCATTGCTTATAAAATTGATTTCAATGTGGCCCTATAATGTTCCTTAAATTTATTGTAATTTTCTTTGAATTTAATGTCAAATACAGAGAAGTCATGCAACATTATAAGTGTGTGTTTTTCATGTTTTTAATCTCCCTATATATTATATATTATATCATTATTATTCTCATTATTTGTTTTAACCGGAAAAGATTTGTTGTAACATTTGACTATATGATTTAAAAGTATTTCTGACATTATTTACATCATTAATTAGATAAAATTGTGGCCGATCACAACAGGATAAGGATAATTTGTAGTTGTGTATGGTTAACTGATTGACTAATCTATATGTGATGATATAATACTATCCAGGGGCCGCTTCAGACACTGGACATAGTGGGCGGCCGCCCAGAGCGCCAGAATTATAAGGGAGGCATTTTCGGCGTAGCGATACGAATATTTTAAGAATCGCAAATCCTCAAGAAAAAAGTTAATATTACTGGAGAAGTAATTTCAAAATCTCATGAGCCGCGAAATGCGCAAAAGGCGGAGCTTGTTGTGCGGTATAAGTACATTTTGAAAACACTGACTCAGCTATCTACCATATGTCTCGTTACATAGCCAGCTAATATTTTTAGGTAGTGCTGAAACAGATCTTTGTTTATAGCGTAGAGTGGCGGCGGCAAAATACCATTTCGCCCAGGGCGGCAAAAGAACTAGAGCCGCCCCTGATACTATCCTTATTTGTTCAAATGCAAATCACCATTTAATTATTCACACTTGTTAAAGTCAATTTTGATTAAATTTCTGATATCTAATTTTTAACTACCTATCTTGATATATCCTGTTCTAATTGTTAAGCATTGAACTTCTAAGTGTTTACATTTGATTGATATAATACACACAGTACAAATTTGTTGTCTTAAAAATTTACATCATCAGTACAAATGTTAGAGCTTTTAAATTTCAACTTTATCAAACTGCAACCTAGTAATTATATACCCATGCATTTTTATACTTGATGAGGTCTATCATTTTCATGTTTTTTACTGACACTCTTTGTTTTTTTTAAAACTAACAAATTAATAATCTTTGTTTTTTTTAGAAAACAAATCTATTTGATATAAATAAATATTGAAGTACTAAGGTATTGCCAATATTTAGTAAAAACTAAAGAAACCCTCTTTCTCCTCCATTCCCTCCAAGTAGGCAAAGTGTGGTATCTTTGATCACACTTAGCGGATATTAAATATTATTTATAGGCTATCTTAGGAAAAAGAAAAATATAGCTACTTACTAATTCTGGAACACACTTCACCAACATATTTTTCACATCACGCAAGTGAGTGAAGCATTCATCTGTTACTAAATTCAAACAAAGTCGGCATATATTTTCATCCGCCAGAATATTAAATATGTTCAAGTCTTTGTTCTGTTTCTTATAAACCTCTCTCAAATCTAGTTTCGACGTGTCATCAGGGTTGAGGAATGGAACGATACAATCTTCTGTATAGAAACATGCTGCCTTAAAATTGAAAGAACTTTGAAGGTTTTGCATGCAGCTGCTGCAAATAGCATGCTCTTGGGTGACTTTTAAATCCTAAAATATGACAAATAATAAGATAGAAATATAATATACCGGGTGCGGCATTTAAATTGAGACAGAGATTTATCTCAAGGGTCAAGACCAAAACACTTCAGACAATGTTTGAAATAAAAGCTGTTTGGTGTCGAGGGGGGAACAAAATGATGTGATATTTGTTTTTGATCTCAGCCACGTTTTCAAGGTTTTCCTAAAGGTGGTAATTTGGATTCTTAAACTTCATAACGACAAAAAATAATATTTTCTATTGTACTACATTTCAAAATGAATGGTTTGGCCAACTAAATGTAACCAAAAATCTTGTTAAGTAATTAATATCTTACGAGGTTGAGGTTGGATAAAAAAAAGTGTAGGCAAAAGTGACTGCTTTAATAAGAGCTGATCCTACATATAGATATATAAACATGTGGTGTAAACACTATAAACCTGTGCTTGAAAAGGTTTCCCAAGGAAGGTTAGTCATATAATGCACCTAAAGTCTATGATTACAACCATTACTATTATAGAATTAGCATACAAGCAATAATTAATATGTTAAACAATTAAACATCAAAAAAAGAAATATGTATTTTTAATGAGGAAGTTGCATGATTTTTTTTATATCACAGATAGATCGACGACAGAAAAATATGCTTCCTCGTATTTTTTCTTTTTCTTTTTTCTTAAAATTGAGGGTGAAAAAAACGCTCCATCCCTAACGAATAACATCATTCGTAACCTGTAGCGTCACGTCGTTATTGTTAAAACGTTGAAACATCTAAGAAGGAAACTGTGGTTATAGATAAACACGTTAGGGATGTTATAAAATGATTATCCGTCATATTAATCAATAATTAATAACAAGATTAAGAATAACAACGTAAATTAGCAAATTCAGATCCAATTAGTGACGCCAAAATGACGTCAAAGCAATATTATAGCGTTTTCAGTCACGTGGTTTTGTTTACACAAAAGTTCAAATTTTAATGTGGCATATTTACGAAGCGAAATTTTTCTATGAGTTTCTTTTATTATATTATCAAATATTATCAACTTATATAGTACATATTATGGAAAAATAATAAAATTAAGCATTTTAAAAATCCATGCATCTTCCTCATTCATAAGGAAACAGAGCTGAGTACTTTTTTTAACTAAATTTTTACTGCAGTAGCTTAGGTTCTCTTAAGTACTTTTAATATTTCTGTACTGATAATGTAAATTTCTAGTATATGTTTACAATGTACTTGTACTTATTTTCTACAATTATTGATGAAGTATTACTTGTCACTTCAAAAAGTACTACGAGTGCTTTACTTAAGTACTCCCAGTATTACAAAATACTCCCAGTGATAATAAAAACTGTAAAACTATAAACTACTCCAAGTACTTAATTAAGAAAACCTGAGCGAGTATATTTTGATAATTTAAGTAATTTTCCCAAAATCCTGTGACAGGTTTGGCGATTGACGTCAACTCCTATATAACCTAACAATTTCAACCTCATTCAGCATTTGTTTTGCTGGTCGTAATGATGGTATTAATTTATCAAGTTAAAATATCATACAATTTACAAAATGCAACATACATTAAATGTGTTCTATATGATCTTAAGATATTTTTATACAGTTATATGAATACTAATCAATTTTATTTTTTGTGACAAAGTGGTTTGTAGGTAAACTGAATAAATTATTTTTTCCATCTTAAGGTGGGCATATAATCCTTGGGCATATCCAAGAGAAAGAGAGAGAGAGATCCAATAAGGAAATATTTTTGGCCATGACTTTTGAATGTTTATCAGGACACGATGGGACTCAACAAATTATAATAAATAATAAACCAATCAAAATTGCCATGACTTATTTGCCATTGCCCTGAAATGACTTTTTCAATGCTAATCGTTTCAAAGTGACATAAAAACGTCGTATTTTCACTCGTTTTTACGTTTTATTCAATCGAGCGTTTTATTCCCTCCATTTTACTGTCAATTTCTTTGGCTAGTATACATTAAAAAACGCTTCATATAACTCTCTAATTAATGTATGAACAAAAAAAAACTCAAAAAACCGAGAAAAGGACAAACTATGGCCAAAATTTTTTCTGCTATAAAAGTCTGGATACATACTGGAGTTAGCAAAAGAACATCCAAGATCTCTTTAGTAATCTCTCCAATTTGTTCACTATTTTTTCCAAGTGCTTTGAGGCAAAGTCTACACAATTCTTCTTTACGGACTTCCATTTTCACTTCAAATTCTGCAAATAATCGCAGTGATGATTCAACATGGGAATATAGTAAATGCTTATGAGTTTATGTAACTTTTTGACAACACAACACCGACAAACACATCATCCTAACCTAACCACTAACCAGGAGGCGGTAAATCCAGCAACTCGTACCGTGATGTTATTCACAAATAAGAGTAAGTAGTCTGTGATCAAGGATATACTATCACTATCCTTGGTCTGTGATGTTATATGTTGATATTGTTGATGTTATTCATCGTGTTCGTGACGTCCATGCGCGATTGACGTATTGAATAGTATTGATATACAAGTATGTAGGTTTGTCAACTAACAGCTCTCCTTGGTGTAGTGGATAGGGCTCTAAAACTAATAAACGTCATAAATTCATGTTTATACAATCTCTGATTCTGCTAAAAGAATTTGCTGTACCTGAAAGCAAGGTGTAGGTAAATAAAAATTAGAAATCTTTTATGCTTCTTGCATACCAACTGCATCTGCCATAGTTTCTATGTATCCGAAACATATTGTGACTCGGCGGGATGATCTATATTGTCAAATAAGATAAATAAAGTAAATGAAATAAGAGATGTATTGTAAATTACTAAAAATGTTCAATA
Source organism: Leptura quadrifasciata (assembly GCA_963675555.1). Classification (NCBI taxonomy): domain Eukaryota; kingdom Metazoa; phylum Arthropoda; class Insecta; order Coleoptera; family Cerambycidae; genus Leptura; species Leptura quadrifasciata. The sequence goes on from OY776680.1 coordinate 78,596,714, forward strand.
AAGATATTTTAATGGTTAATGGATGTCCGGTTCTCACACGCGAGCTCTCGAGGATTTGAATCCTTTTGTAAAATTATGATTTTTTTTTACTACTTACTGTAGTATTTATGTATAAAGTTAATTTGTGTGACCATCATATCGCTGTGTATTGTTTTTATACCAGCTGGCGTTTTTGTACTCGATGTCTATATTTGCCTGGTGAAAATAAATCAGTCAGTAACCTGCCTTGGTAGTTTCATTATCAATTAATTAATTGCTAAATAGAACTGTATATTTGAGCTATTACAGTATAATTGTTTCCTGAGATACCCAAAGATATAACACTTACATTTTGTTAATAGCTAAAATACGTAATACGAGTATTTCTTTAAGTTAGTTCGTTAAATTAAATATGTTAATATTATTTGATTTAATATAGTTGCTTATAATAGATAATTTCCCTTGCCCTTGATAGTATAATGTGTTTTACTACATTTTGTTAGCAACTAAAATACGTAATACGAGTATATCTTTAGGTTAAATGTGTTATATATTATTTTATTTGATGTAGTTTAGTTGCTTATGATAAATAATTTCCCTTGCCTTGTCATTTCAGTGTAACGTTACACGGCACGAGTTGCTTGGTTTACCGCTTTCTAAATTAACCTATATTCTATATTTATGAAGTTAACTGATTTAAAACAAGAACATGGGTTAAAAGTGCCTTCTTCTAAAATTGATCTCAATAGATTACTTCTCTCAATCACAGACTAATAAAGTATTCGCGAAAATAACGGAGTGCGCTTCATCTACATTTAGACAGTATAACCTATTAAGACGGTGCTAAACAGAGGACTAGGTTTTAGTGTAAAGTGAAGTTGGCTCGCTACGAGTCAGTGCTGGCCAAGGATTGTAAACAAAGACCGTCTTTGATCAAGGTTTGTAAAGTAAGATTATTCATGACATGACTACCAACTTAAACATAACAAACTTACTATTATTTAATTTTACAATGCTACCAATTCTTACAAACTAAAAAACCCAAAAATACTTTATTGCGGTTAACACTTTCTCTTAATAAATTATTTTTTTAAACATTAAAAACTGTTTCTAAATTTAACAAATAAGTTTCCGCCCAATGGCTTTGTAAACAGATCACCTAATTGTTCACTTGTACACACATACTCAATATTAATTATACCCTTATCTAGTTTTTCCTTAATAAAGTAGTGTTTAATATCTATATAAATGTTTCACCCTCCTATTTCCAGGATTATGAGCTATCTTAATTGCTGACTGATTATCTTCATACAAGGTAATATTAATTTCCATTAATGCAAAATTCTAAAAGTAAATCTTTTAGCCAACAGGCTTCACTGGTTGCTGTACTTAATGCCATATATTCTTACTCGGTAGCCGACATTGCAACTGATTGTTGCTTCTTTGATGACCACATAACAGTGCAATTAAATACTTTAAAACAAAAACCTGTTGTTGATTTCCTGTCTTGAGGACTTCCTCCCCAATCACTATCTACGAAACCTTGTACTAAATCATTTTCATCTCTTTTATAAACTAAATTTAAATCACTTATATATCTTAAAACATTTTTTAACAATTTATATAGCAATGCACTTGCACAACTTTGAAATCTACTCAACATTGTAACAACACAACAGCACACAAATCTGGCCTAGAGCCCATTACTGCGTACATAATACATCCTATCAATTTTCTACATTCAGATTCTATATTTTTACTCTCCGATACATTTCGTTTTAATAACTCAAACTTGAAGTTTTTATCTATTGGTAATGATAAAGGTTTCAAATATTCAGACTGGTTAATTATTGTTACACCTTTTGTGAGATCCTGTACTACATTAATACCCAAAAACTTTCTCACATTTCCCATATCTTTCATTTTAAAATTTGCGCCTAACATCTTTCAACTTTTCTATCTCTGTTTTGCTATTTCCAAAAAACAAAATATCATTAACATATACAGAAGTAAAAACATTTTAATATTTTCGTTACATTTTATGTACAAACAACAGTATTTGCTTGATTTAGTATAACTTTCCGAGCACATTACTTTATCAAAAGTGTTATTCCAATATTTAGGTGACTTCTTAAGGCCGTATATTGATTTATTTAAATTTACATACTGCATTTTTACTATCAAGGTCAAGGCCTTCTGGAATTTTTAAGTAAATTTCCTCAATCTTACTATTCAAAAATGAACTACATACATCCATTTGACAAACTTGTAAATTTAATTTAGTAGCTACAGCCATGAAAACTCTAAATGTGTTTAACTTTGCTACAGGAGCATACAAATCATATATATCTATGTGGTCTTTTTGTTCAAAACCCCTAGCAACTAGCCGTGCTTTATATACCTAATCACATTATTATCTAATCTTTTTATTTTGAATACCCATTTACAATTTATTTCATTTTTACCTTCTGGTAATTTACTCACAATTTTCCACGTATTATTTTCACTTAGTAAACGTAACTCAGTGTTCACTGCTTCCCTCCAGTTTTCAACATCTTCGCTCTTCATAGCTTCCGCATAACTCACTGGTTCATTTTCAAGACTTGCAACTAAGCCCGTCTCATAATCATCCAACCATCCTGTTTTCCTGACGAATCTTTGTCTCCGAGTTGTAGTTTCAGGTAGGTGCACCTCACTTTCACACTCTTCAACATCACTTTCTTCCTCTCTTTGATGAACTATTTCACTCTGAGATACTATTTGTTCCTCTGGTATATCCTCTCCACATTAGAAGCGAAATCCTTACAGGAACACCGCTTCACACAAAACAATTTGCCTATCAACCTGGCAAATCGACAGTAAATGCTCTACATTGCCTGGTTCAAGGCATTGAAAAGACATTTACAGCAAAAGAAGTGGCTATGTGTGCTTTCATAGATATAGAGGATGCTTTTGACAACACCTATGAATCCATACAAAAAGCCGCGGAAAAAAGGGGAATACAGTCACCTACAATTAAATGGATACAATCCATGCTCAAAAGCAGAATTATTACTACAAGTGTGGGGGATGAGTCGGCTACGGTGACTGCAGTCAAAGGTATTTTTTGACAAAAAGTGAGGTTTGCGGATAAGTTTTTGAGTACCTTTGATTTCATAGACAAGAGAGTTTTCAAAATTCTGCTTATACTGTTATGTTGGGCATATTAAGGGCTAGTAGGGTAGAAACGTTATTAACATTAATCTTATACAGAGTGCTGAAAAAATTGAGTTTATTTTTTCGCTAACAAAAAGGCCGTAATTCAATTTTTTCAAATGGGACGTACTATTTTCAGTTCTCTCATCTAATGAAGTGTTAAATTACCTTCCCATTGATATATCATAGTAGGTATTTATCTTTAGGGCTTGAACAAATATTAACGTTAAATATCTGTTTGACTGAAATTCACACAATTTTACATCACATCACATAAATATTTTAACTTGGGCGGTATGCCTTGCTGTTTGTCGTGCAAACTCAACTTTTACGAGCTAGCACAACAATCTTCAAAGCATACCGCTCATGTTGGCTCATGTAGACAGAGAAATGATACATCCGTTTATGCAACGCGTTGAGTATGTTCGCTCCGCGCCGAGGCGATAGTGCGAACACCGTTCTTAAGAGTTGTTCGGAGTGTATTAGTCATCCATGTTTCCAATTTTAATTGTAAATGACTTCACATCAATAGAATGACGCAACCGAATGTACGGTGTGCTTGGAAAGAGAGAGAGATAGAGATGTAATAGAATATGACATTGGACAAATTTATTATACCTAATCTTTAAATTTCTCGGTACACTTGAGGACATTAGGGCTAATTTTATTTTAGTCCTACAAAAGGAAAAATGTCTATTATAATAATAATACCTATCTGGGATGATAAGAATTATTTTTGCAAATCGAAAACAGAAGAAAAAAAATTTTTTTTTATATATACTTTTTTTTCTCTCATCATCCCACATTGTAACATGTTTTTAATGTCTTTTAGTGAAAGCCGTTTTTTAAAATGATGATTTATATGAGAGTAAATTGAACTGTCTTTCCGGCTTATATCCGGAGCGATCTTAACTTGACATCGCTACAAATTATATCTATCGTTGTTTATCTAAAAGCTTAGAATAAATCCATTTCATTCATTCACATTGTAACCCGCTATGTAATTCTGAGCTTGCCAGGAGTGTAATGTATTAGGTATTTGCACATTCTAGCTTGTCGTTAGTTTATGTTATAATAATAATAATAATATTTATTGACCAAAAGATACACGAAATACATATGGCATGTCAATACAAAAATAGAACAGTTTAAAAAATAAATAAATAAAAATATATATACACATTTATATACATAATATAAACTATAAATAAAAGTATAAATACAATAGACAAACATAAATACAAGATTAACAAACAAATATTATAATTCTATTCCATATAAGAAGAGTTAATGATTGGCCCAAAAACTCAAGTGTGCTGTAAAAACCCCCATTTATCAACATATTTTTTTACTTTATTTTTAAACATAGATGTATTTTTAATAGTTCTCATTTATTAAGAACAGTTTCCCAGCGGAGGTGGTCATTAAATGTATGGGGTGCTGTAGTAGGGCCGATTGTTACTGGACTTCATTTCTTTAATGGACCTTTAAATGGAAGAATATATCGCGATTTTTTGGAAAATGAATTGCCAGTTCTCCTAGAAAACGTTCCTCTTGATATACGGCAAAAAATGTGGTTTCAACAAGATGGAGCTCCGCCTCATTTTGCAGCAAATGTCAGAGAATGGTTAGATCATAACTTCAATGATATGTGGATAGGGCGTGGTGCAGCAATAGCATGGCCTGCAAGGTCGCCCGACCTGACAGGTATGGACTTTTTTTTACGGGGCTATGTAAAGGATATAGTTTATCGCGACACTCCTACCACTGTTGATGACATAAAAAGTAGGATCATTCGTGCCTTTGCATCCATTACTCCGCAGAATGCTGCAAGAAATGCGTCATTCATTTAGGAAGAGGATTCAGATGTGTCTCGATCGAAATGGTGAACATTTTGAACATTTGTTAAAATAATTGTATTTTTATTATGAGTAAATTCTTTATTACATACGTGCTGGTATTAATTTCAATTCTTTGTCCAACAATTCTAAGTAAAAAAATAATAATTCAGTTCAACATTTTAGAAGACTAATAATTCATTATGGAAAACTGCTTGTACTACTACACAATTAGTCTGATCCAGACAATTAACCTTAATATCTATGCAACCCCTAAAGATAAATACCTGCTATGATATATCAGTGGAAAGATAATTTAAAACTTCATTAGATGACAGAATTGAAAATAGTACGTCCCATTTGAAATAATTGAAATACTTTTTATTAGCGAAAAAATAAACTCAATTTTTTCAGCACTCTGTATAAGATTAATGTTAATAACGTTTCTACCCTACTAGACCTTAATATGCCCAACATATCAGTATAAGCAGAATTTTGAAAACTCTCTTGTCTATGAAATCAGAGGTACTCAAAAACTTATCGGCAAACCTCACTTTTTGTCAAAAAATCTCTTTTATTTCGTAAATGGTTCATTTTAAGTACCTACCACCTTAATAGAGTTATGAATATAATTAGATGGGTAACTCGATAAAGGAAAAAAATATAGGGTGTTCCATTTAAAATAACGAAGTTGATGCCTGGCCAACCAAAACGGAATGCCCTGTATAATTGTACATATTTTCTGGTTATTCAGAATTTAAAACCAAGAAAATAATCTATAGACAATATCTTTCCACCACTTCTAATACAGCCGTAATCGACCAAATTCAGAACTTTGGCGAACCCTGTATACGTGAGCTAGGGTTACTTAAGCAAGATGAAACAAGGTTTGTGTACTATTCTTGTTTCCTCAATAAAATTTTAACTAACAGGTCTGCCTGAATATCTGGCTGCCAAGATTATCAGATGTGATCAGGTCCATGAGAGGAATTTAAGAAATATCAATAGCAGACTCACAGTACCTTCACATCGTAGCGCTATATTTCAAATAAGTTTTTCCTATCTTTCATCTTACATCCAGAATAATTTAGCAACAGATTTCCAGAAACTCCTTGTACACACAGTTGACTTTGCTGAATTTTAAAAATGTTATGTATTTTAAACTGTATTTAATTCTTTTAATTGTGACTAGTATTTGGCTGTATTTTATATGTTTTAATGCAAAATTTTAGGGTTAGGTTAAAATCGTCGTGTTAATCGGTTAAAAAAGTCGTGTGTTGATAGTTCCACAATAAATCTATTTAATAGTGGTATAAATGTAAGAAATCAAATTTTTTTTAATATTTGCGAACTCAGGAAATTCCCGCGAAAAATTCTGGCAGTGTTGTTGGTGTACAAAGTGCATTCAAAAACATAATTAAACAATAATAAACTTAAATCAGTAGTTATAGTTATCTATAAAGAATTTTTAAAAAAACTTATCAATGCATAAAAACAAAGTGTGAATAGGAAGTTTACTGATATTGACTATTATACACAGTGAGCAAAATACGTCCAAGAAATAATATAAACATTCTAGTGCTATGAAATCAAATAAATTATGAAACATGGAGAGTGAAAAAACGTTAGCAGATATCTACAAACTTATACAGGATACCAATAAAAGTCTATGTGATAAAATCGAAGGAATCGGAAACGATTTAAAAATTCTCGCAGAGAAGGTGGAAAATGAAGTCAAGGATGTGAAACAAAAGGTTCTGATTTTAGAAGCAGAAAATAAAACTCTAAAACAACACCTCCAGAAAATTGAGCAATTATTACGCAAAAATAACATTGTTTTCTATGGTTTTGAAGAAAATAAGAACGAAACAAGCGTACAGTTATTGCACCATATCCAAAATTTTCTGAAAGGAAAGCTTACAGTTGATATCCCAACTCTTGAATTTACCAATATTTACCGATTGGGTAAAGCATCAAATAATAAAAGGCCGATCTTAATAGAACTTCTTTCTTATCGAACAAAAGTAAACATATTAAAAAATAAAACAAAATTAAAAGGAACGGGTATCTGGGTATCTTCGTAAGTGATGACATAAGTAAAGAAGATAGAGAAGAAAGAAAAGTATTAGTAAAATATTTAAAGGAAGGGAGAGACAAACACAAACAAGCACACATAAGAGGCAATAAGTTAATAATAGAGGGGCAAGCTTACGGATGTGAAGAATTACTTGATGAGCAAAGTGATTTATTGAACGATTATTACTCACCACTTGCTGTCAGGCAAACTGCTAGCGAACCATCAACACCAGTCACATTAAACCAACTTGAACTAAACCTTGAGGAAAAGCCAGAAGAAAACAAAAAAGAAGTGTGTGAGGAAGAGAATATTGAAGGAGGGCAAAAACGAAAGCAGGAATATTCACCTGGTAAAGTCGGTAAGGAGTCAAAGAAAAAACTAACCTACAACGCACTACAAAGACCCACTCGAAATCGTAATAAATAAACTCTTATTAGTAAAACTGCACATATTATTATACAATTAGAATAAAGTACATTATACAAAAAAAATTATAAAAAATTAATAAAACAAAAAAAATAAAGATACATAAATAATTAACCAATAGTCTGTATACTAAAAAGTGTTAATCATTTCTTTTTATTTTTATTTAATATTTCTGACTGTTTTTAAAAATATTCATAGGTAAATAGCAATCTGTATATATATATACATATATTTGTTTGTGCATTTAAGAATAATTATTTTTTGTGTGTGTTAAAATTAAACTGGGTAATCATTTCATGTTGTACGCTAAGGTTATGTATATGAGTTGATAATTTACTTATGTGAATATGACGAAAAACGGTAGCTTTAAACTATCACATATAAATGTCAGATCACTACTCAGGCATTTCGGTGACTTTAAAGGATTAGTACACAACAAATTTGATGTCATAACAATATCTGAAACCTGGTTAAATCCCAATTTGTCAGATGATGTCATCGCACTGGATGGGTATTACCTATACAGACAAGATCGCAGGGATCGAAAAGGTGGGGGAATTGCTGTATACATAAAGCACAGGTTTAAGGTAACATTAATAAAAAATTTACAACACCAAAATAGTGAGCAATTATGGCTGTCAATCATTCACAATAATCAAAGTTATGCATTGGGGGTTCTTTACAGACCTCCAGATTTCCCCTCAAATAATTTTTTTACTGAACTTGAAGGCGCGCTAAGTATTATTTCCCCAAAATTTGATTATACAATTTGTTCTGGAGATTTAAATATAGATTTTTTAGATTTAAATGATAATACAATGCAAAAATTTAATGATCTACTGGAATGTTTTGATCTGAAGCAGATAGTCGGAGAACCCACGCGTTTTAGTGCAACTAGCGCCAAATTAATTGATGTCATATGCTGCTCACATAATGTTTCAATCAAAGACACTGATGTTTCAGCTGCCTCCACTAGTTTTACTGATCATTGTATTGTATCTTGTACTGTGGGCAGTGAAAAACATAAATATCAACCTTTTGAATACACTTTTCGTGATTACAGATATTTCAATCATGCCAGTTTTACCCATGATTTAAAGAATATTTACTTCGATCAGATATTTTATCTTAACGATATTAATGATAAAGTTAATTGTTTCAATAAGCTTCTTCTCGATTTATTTGATCTCTACGCTCCAGTTAAAACTGTTATGATCCGCAAAAAGAGAGCCCCATGGTTAACTGACAATATTAGAGTCATGATGTCTCTTAGGGACAAGGCTCTTGCTAAATATAAAAAAAGCAAATTGGAGCGAGACTGGAATTATTATAAGGATCTAAAAAACCAAACAAATTATGCAATAACGCGGGAAAAGAAGGCTTACTTGGAATTCAATTTAAATAATAACAGGAGCAATAAAAAAGGTATATGGAAACATCTCAAAGATTTAGATATTCATACCAAACAAAAAAATCGTTGTATCCCTAGCCATTTAAGTGATGTTGAATTAATAAATAAATATTTTATAGCTTCATCAAACAGTGATACACCGGTTGACGCTGATACACTAAATTATTACTTAACTAATACCAAAGAAAACATAGCGGACTTCTCATTTAAAGAAACTGATGACACTGAAATATATAAAACTATTTTATCCTTCAAGTCCAAAGCTGTAGGTGTAGACAAAATTAGTTTAAGCATGCTACTATATGCCTGTCCCCATATTTTACCATATATAAGCCATATTTTTAATTATGCATTAAAGAACGGAGTTTACCCTGTTATTTGGAAACAATCTCAAGTAATTCCTTTGCCGAAGGTTACCAACCCAGAAGATTTAAAAGATTTACGTCCCATTAGTATCCTATGTTGTCTTTCAAAAGTGTTCGAGAAAATTATTAATAACCAAATTAGATCTCAATTAGATGAATTTAATATTTTACCACTTCATCAGTCGGGTTTCCGATCTGGGCATAGTTGCACTACCGCGTTGCTTAAAGTAACTGATGACATATTCACCACCATAGATCAAAATAATTTGTGCTTACTTGTTTTACTAGACTACTCCAAAGCCTTCGATAGAATAAAACATCGGTTACTTTTGGCCATCTTTCATTATATAGGTTTCACAGAGAAAGCCATGTTTCTGATTGAGAATTATCTAATTCAACGTTCTCAATCTGTCATTTTGGGAGGATTGGAGTCAGAACTTGTCAATATTGAAAATGGGGTCCCACAAGGCTCTATTTTGGGCCCCCTAATGTTTACTTTGTATACGTTTCAATTTTATCAACATCTAAAATATTCTAGTGCTCATTTCTATGCGGACGACACACAAATATATCTGTCCTTCCCCGAAAGGAATATACAAATTGCATGTAGTAATCTAAATAATGATATTGATTCATTAGTATCAATTTCTAATAAATTCTGTCTCTCTATAAACCCTTCTAAATCTAAAGTGATTCTATTTGGAAGAGACGCTGCTCGGAAAAGATGTTCAGATTTGATTGATATCAGGGTAAACAATGAAGTACTATCACAATCAGTCCATGAAAAAAATTTGGGATTAGTTCTAGACAATCGACTTAAGTTTTCTCAGCATGTTACAATGGTTACAAAAAGAGCATTTTGTAATCTCAAATTAATTTACAGTAATAGGGGTATTCTCAATAAAAAGTCTAAGACAGTCTTATGTGATTCATTAGTATTGTCACATCTCAACTATGCCGATAGCGTGTATGGCCTTGGCCTTAATAAAGCTGACTCCCAACGGCTTCAATTAATACCAAATGCATGTATCCGATTAATCTGTGGTTTAAGGAGACGTGACCATGTTACGAAACACTTAAAAGAGATTGGATGGCTCAACGTCGAAAACAGAAGACTACTGCATAGCGGTGCCCTCTTCCATAAAGTTGTAACTCAACAAAAACCGTCCTATCTATATAATAAAATCAAGTTTCGGACAGACGTCCATAACATAAACGTACGTCGCAAAGGTCACCTTACAATCCCCCAGCATAACACAGCTCTTTACCAAGCGTCATATTCATATAACATTGCTAAACTATACAACAAGTTACCAGATAACATGAAAAGTCTACCCATATATTCCTTCAAGAAAAAACTTAGAGATTTACTCATTGCAGGTGCTTTTCAATTTAAATAAATATTATATTAGTATAGTAGAATAGTATAAATAGTATTTTGATATCCTGCCTTACAACTCTGTCTTCGTTCTGGATCTAATAACTTCCCTATCTTATATATTGTGTGTATATTAAGTTTTATTGCCCACCCTGGTGAATGGTATCGAATGTGTTTGTTTTATTTTTCCTAAATTTTCAAAAGATTTTAATTGTTCTGTACCATTCACTGACGGTGGGCGTTGCGGTTGAGTGGAAGAGCGCGGTTCTTCGTACTCCGATGAACAGCGAACTCTGCCGTTTGATAGATATTTAGTTTAAATTTTACCAATCCCTTTTTGTATTTCTTTATCTATCAATAAAAGCAATTATTATTATTATTATTATTATGTACCTGATCCTTTTGTGTTTCTTTTATTAGCACAATATATATATTAATTAATATTATTATTATATTCAATGTTCTTTTGTGGTTGAAGCTTATTTAAAAAATAACTATTCTATTGTAATCACCCAACGTTTATTTCGCTGTCACTCTCATTTAAATCCACGAGACTAGTTCCTAGTCGAATAACAATTAGAAGGTGGGTACACAAATTTCACAGTACTGCTTCATGTGCAAATGATAAATCAAAAGGAGGAACTCAGTCTGTACATACACCTGATAATGCTGATAGGGTAAGAGCGGCTGGGCTACAAAATTCCTAAACAATCTGCAAAACGACGAGCATTAGTATTTCGAACCGTAATTATCGCCATATGAAAGACTTATATTTCCATCCCTACAAAATCCAAGTCATACAAAAACTTCTACCTCAATATTTTGGAACACGCATTGATTTTTGCGAACGTTTCTAGGGGTTATTGCTGAAAACCCCAATGTCGTTGATTGCTTGATGTCAGATGAAGCTCATTTTCATCTTTCCAGATATGTTTACAAACAAAACTTTCGCTACTGGCTGACAGAAAATCCTCCGCAGTTGCATGAAGTACCGCTTCATAGCAAAAAGGAATTTTTGGGTCGTTCTTCTTTGGGACTCGACAGTTACTGTTACATTACAACATTATCAACTGGTATTGCTTAACTTTCAACAACTTCGCAATTTTGGTGTGAATACTCAAAGAATATGGTTTCAGTAGGATGGTGCCACTTTCCCCACACTGCTAGGGGACATCAGCTGGCCGGCACGGTCACCGGATCTCTTAGCTTGTGGGGATACTTAAAGTCAAAAGTGTTTTCTAATCGACTGCAAAGCTTGGAACCACTAAAATATAATATTCGGATAGAGATTGATGCAATTACTATTGAAAGATTATTAATAAAATGAAAAATCAAAAAGTAGTACAGATGGAATAAATACGAAATTAATAAAATTATCTTTTGAAACAATTGGGGATAAATTTCTGCAAGTTATAAATAATTCTTTGGAATCAGGATCTTTTCCCAGTCAATGGAAAACATCAACTATACGACCCATTGGAAAAAAGCCAATACTGATAAATGTGATGAATTCCGGCCTGTTAATAAGGTTCCTACTTATGAGAAAGTATTAGAACTCGCAGCTAATGAACAAATTGTGGAATATGTTAAATCTAATAATATATTAATGAAGAATCAAGCTGGTTTTCGTAAGAATAATTCCTGTGAGAGTGGACTGCAAAAAATTCTAGCTCAGTGGAAAAGTGCCTTAAACGACAAATTTATGATAGGTGTTGTATTCCTTGACCTACGTAGGGCTTTTGAAACTATAAAAGGAGAACTGTTGCTGTTAAAATTAATAATATGGGATTTACAAATATAGTAGTAAAATGGATAGAAGATATCGAAAAACCAAATATGGAGATACCACGTCTTCAGAAAAACTTATTAAAGTTGGTGTACCCCAAGGAACAGTTCTCGGCCCAAATTTGTTTATACTGTATATAAATGATATTGTAAAATCCATAAATGATTGTAATATACAGCTTTTCGCAGACGATACCTTAATATATACAATAGGCAACAATGTGAATGAAATATTAAAGATCTTAAACAGGGATTTGGAAAATTTAAATAAATGGTTAAGTGATAACAATTTAAAGTTAAATATAGACAAAACCAAGTATATGTTAATAAAAAACAAATACAACATATTAAATACAGCTAATAATAGAGGAGTGATAATTGATGGTGAAAATATTGAGCAAGTCAAAGAATTTAAATACTTGGGAGTAATAATTGATGAAGAATTGAGTTTTTCAAATCATGCAGTGTATGTGACTAAAAAAATTGCGAGGAAAGTAAACCTCTTGGGTAGACTAGGTGAAGATCTTAGCCAATGGACAAAGTTAACAATTTATAAAACTATTACACATCAACATTTCAATTATTGTTCAACAGTACTATTCTTACTTAATGCTACACAAGTTTCCGTGTTACAAAAAAAACAAAATCAAGCTCTTCGAGTGATACTTAAATGTAATAGATATACTAGTGTGAAATATATGTTAGAAAAATTACAAATATTCAGTGTCAAATGAACTATAATCTTCAACACTTTATTATTTATACAGGGTTACTGGTAATTCGATACATTCCTTTGGAGATGTGATGGGGCATGATCTAAGAAGTAAATTTAGCCCTAACATATATTATGCAAAACTCAATAGTTTTTGAGATATTTAATTTTTTTTGTTTTCTCAAAAAGTAGATCTTAATGTCCTAAAAGTTAATTTTCGAAAAATCTATTTGACATTTTAAATTTTTTTTACTGGATTACTTGTCCAATATTATAGATATTCGTTTGGAATGAAAAATATCTGGAAACATTTCGTTCATGTGAACATCTGAAATAAAAACTTTTAAAAAAATCAGCTATGAAATTTACCTATTAGGCTTTTTCAAAAAAATATTAACATAACGCGCATAAATTATTATAAAAACTGCCTTATTTCAATAGCTATCTAACAAGGTACAAATGTTCAATGTGCCCTTAATAGTTCTAAGAAAATACTAGTAAAAATAACACAGGTAGTACGAATTTTATTTTTAGATAAACAGTAAAAAACATTTTAAAAGTAGAGTTTAATTCTTCATTAATTTTAAAGTTGTACTTTATTTTTTATGTCTTGCTCAAAATGGGAGCCCCTATTCCGTATACAGACACGGCAGCGTCTTCTTATTTCCGTCCTTGTTACTCTGGTTGTCAGATTATGCCTTATGTGTTGGGCAGCATCGACTATCTTTTATCTAAGGTTTTCTATAGTATTGACTGGTGTGGCATAGACCATCTCCTTCATATGACCCCATACGTAATAATCAAGGGGTGTTAAGTCGGGCTTCGCGCTGGCCAAGGTATTGGGCCCGCTCTTCCAATCCAACGGTTAGGGAAACGTTGATCTAGTAACTGTCGTACTGTCAGCCGATAATGTGCTGGACAACCGTCGTTCTGAAACATCATTCGCTGTCTGACGGCGAGAGGAACATCTTCTAAAATCACCGCCAGATCATTTCTTAAAAAATTTTCATAGATTTCCCCCCTTAAATTTTTAGGAAGAAAGTGTGGCCCTATTAAATAGTGGCCAATGACTCCCATCCACACATTAATAGAAAACTTCATTTGGAAACTAGTTCCACATGTTAACTTGGGATTTTCCTCTGCCCAAAAATGTAGGTTGTGGAAATTTGTTATACCTTCGCGATTAAATTTCAACTCGTCCGTCCATAAAATACTTGTTAAAAAATTTGCACTTTCTGCATCTGAATTTAACATAAAGCGGCAGAATTCCACTCTCCTTCCAGGATCACCTTCCTCCAACCCTTGGATAGGGGTATAGTGGTAAGGATGACATCCAACTCTACGTATCGTAGACCATACTTTCCATTGTGACGCTCCGGTTAGTCTTGCGACTTTATTAGTTGAAATAGTTGGGTCTTCCTCAAAATACCTCAATATTTCTTCCTCATCATCTGGTTCATAAACGGGAGGAGCACCAGCGTCACTTCTTCTACATTTCACGGAGCCAGTTTCAGCGATATTTCGATATGCCGTATTGAATACACGTGCATTTGGTAAGCGGCGGTTAGGGTACCAAAGACCATATTCTCGGCGAGCTTCAGCAGCGTTGCCGCCACAGTATCCATAGACAAACAAGATATCAGCGTATGCTGCGTTGGCATACGCGGCCATGGCACAGAAAATACAATAACAACAACTACGAGCAAAATCAAAATCTTCGATAACTAATTTAAGAAGACCAACAAACTTAAGGGACACGGAGATAAGTATGTCAGTTAATGACTATATGCACAAACGTCAAAGTCAAGGACTGACTGACTTAAATGAAAATGAACGATTAGTCGTTTAATAAATTCCGCCGCCAGCATTATCTTTACTAATTTTTTATTAGAACTATCAAGGGTACATTAAACATTTCTACCTAGTTAGATAGCTATTGAAATAAGGAAGTTTTTATAATAATTTGTACGCATGTACATTAATATTTTTTTGAAAAAACCTAATAGGTAAATTTCATCTGATTTTTAAAAAAATTTTTACAAGTTTTTATTTTAAATGTTCACATGATCGAAATGTTTCCGGATATTTTTCATTCCAAACGGATATCTATAATATTGGACAAGTAATACAGTAAAAAAAATTTTTAAAATGTCAAGTAGATTTTTCGGAAATTAACTTTTAAGACATTAAGATCTACTTTTTTGAGAAAAACAAAAAAATTGAAATATCTCAAAAACTATTGAGTTTTGCATAATGTATGTTAGGGCTAGATTTACTCCTTAGCTCATGCCCCATCAAATGTATCGAATTACCAGTAACCCTGTATATAAAATTTTGCATCAGTTACTTCCTCAGCATTTATTAGAAAATTGTTCATTTATAAAGGATATGCATGACCACTATACAAGAAGTCAAAATAATTTTTACATTTCAACTGTTAGTACATCATATGGTCAAAATAACTTATTTCATAATGGTCTAAAAATATATAATGTATTGCCTGATGAAATAAAGCTTAGTCCAAATTTGTGGAAGTTTAAAAAGGGATGTGGGGATTATGTAAAAAATCATATAGCTATAATAATTTTTTATGTTTTTTTATTTATATATTTTTATTTTAGAATTATGGAAGTATGTATTATGTAAATGATTATAGGTGTGTGTATATACATATATATGTTATTATTTGTATTTATATTTAGCTTTGGCTAATAAAGTTTATTATTATTATATTATATAATGTTGGAGCGGGCGATGAAAACTCAATTTAAAATGGATACTTCATTTGCCGGACCTGTTATTGATATATTTGATGAGTTTTTATGCACAAATCTAAGATAATTCCAACATACATATGAACATAATTCTCACCTATTCGCAACTTATATCTAAAGTGCTTTTATGGTTTAGTCTTGTAAAAACAAATCAGATTTGAATATTGTTGCATTCGAAGTACATTTATGGAACAATTTGTATCTCTATTTCTATCTCTGATGGACTTTCATGGGTCAATTTGTGCCGTTTAAGAAAACCCTGATGTTTTGTCTCATACGAACACAATTCACATCTAAATATTGCAGGACTATGAATCAATTTGTGTCTACTCAAATTACTTGAATATTTTGACTCATATGAACACAATTCACATCTAAATATTGCAGGAAGATGAATCAATTTGTGTCTCTTAAAATTACACTGATATTTTGACTTATATGGACAAAATTTACACTTAAACTTTGCTACATCTGCAGGATTTTTATGGGTCAGTTTATGTTGGTCTAGTCCATATTTATGTTTTGCTTCATATGGACACATGTCGCATTTAAGTTCTTTTAACTTTGACGAATTTTTATGGGTCAACTCATGTTGAACAAGATGACCCCGAGATCTTGCCCCGTATGGACACAGTTTACACTTAAACATTACTCTATCTGCAGGATTTTTATGAAGTAATGTGTGCTGCTTTAGATTATATTTACGCTTCGACTCATATGGACACTGTTCACACTTAAACATTGTTATCTCTGAGGGACATTTATGGGTTAACTCGTGCCAGTTTAGAATACTTCTACGTTTTGCCTTATAGGGACACAGTTGACATTTAAACAACTTTTTTATCTCTGACAGGGTTTCAAGTGGCTTTTTTTCCTCTAATGTTTCCTCTTTGTGGACCGAGTAGTGTCGTTTAATATGACCCTGATGTTTTGTCTCATATGAACACAGTTTACACTTAAACATATCTGAGGGAGTTTTGTGGGTCATCATGTGTCGTTTAAGATGCGGTTGCTGTCTTGCCTCATATGGACACAGTTTACACTTATACATTGTTATCTCTGAGGCACTTTTGTGAATCAATTTATGTCCTTTTAGATGATCCAGGCGTTTTCCCTCATATGGACACATGTCACATTTAAACATCCTAGGCGGAGTGCTTTCATGGGTCAATTTATGTCGATTGAGAGAATAGAGACTGTTTGTCTCATATGAACATGTTTCACACTTATGCGTTGTTTTCTCTTTAGATTTTTTCGACTTATGAGTCAATTTGTGTTTTTTTAGATGATCCGAACGTTTTCCCTCATATGGGCACATGTCACATTTAAACGTTGATGAAGTGCTTTCATGTGTCAACTTATGTCGATTAAGCAAAAAAAGACGAGTTGTCTCATATGAACATGCTTCACACTTATGCACTGTTTTTCCTTTAGATTTTTTCGACTTAAACACTGGAATGTCCAAAGAGCCATTAGAAGTTTTAAGTCCAGATGAAGGATCTTGAAACCTGAAAGTAAATGTTATTATTTTCTTATGTGTGTAAATGAACAACTGCGTTATGGATTAGTGGTGAGAGGTAAGTGAATCCTCTCATGTGGTCGAATGCTACACATCATAGATGCCTCCATGCTGTATAGTGACTTAGATTTTGCAAGTACCGAGAGCGGTGACCTTTTTCAGCCCTTGGTGGACTTAACTTACTGTTATTATATATGATTTTCTGCTAGTCTTATACAGACTAATGTGAATGGAGTAGTGGTAAGCGATTTGTAAAGTCGGGGTATTTGCCCGCTGAGTAGTTGTTTCCTGCAAATCATATATAATAACTGTGTTATGGTTATTAAGGCGTGCATATCCATGAGAGAGAAAGAGACCCGAATAAGGAAATATTTATTATTTTTGGCCATAACTTTTTTTAAATACATATATTGGTAAAAAAAAGTAAAACTATGACAGGTGTAATGATATGAATTTTCTCTCAATAATTTCAGTTATTTGCAAAATTAGTTACTTTAAATTATAAAATAGTGCCAATCTTCATATCTTGCAGTTTTAAGGGTTTACCAAGGTCAAATAGTGTGTCAAATATACTCATTCTTATTTTTATTGTTAAAAACGTGCCAACAGAATTCAGAATTGATTTTATTAATGTAAACTAGCAAACTTAACCAATATGTGCATTAAAATCTCATCTAACTATTAGATCCATCTGCCAAACCAGTGATGGAGAATTCTGTAAACTCAAGTATATTTTTAAGCCCAATAGACATTTGTGAAACCAAAGAGATTATAAGAAAAGTTGCGGTAAAAAATTCTGCAGGTATCGATGGTATTCCTTGCTCAATTCTTATACATGTAATTGATTTCATTGCCCCAGTTTTAACAGATTTAATTAATTGTTCCTTTTGTGAGGGCATCTTTCCTGAACATCTTAAAACCGCGATTGTAATTCCAATTCATAAGAAAAATGATAGGATGGATATAACCAATTATCGAGCAGTGTGTCTTTTATCAGTGTTCTTTAAAGTTTATGAAAATGCCTTTTATAACAGATTAATTAAGTTCATAGATATTAACAATATACTTTACAAATATCAATTTGGTTTTCGCAAAGGGCTGTCAACTCAAGATGCTCTGGTCTCTTTTACTAATTATATCTTGGAACAACTTGACAAAAACTAAAAAGTAGTAGGTATTTTTTTTGATTTTACACGTGCCTTTGACACGGTGGACCATAGTATTCTATTAAAAAAGGTTTACAACTATGGTATAAGAAGACCAGCCTATAATTGGCTATGTTCTTACCTGGCAAATCGAACACAAAAGGTCATTTTAAAATCAGGAACGAGTGAGTACCATTCCGACCTGCGGCCATTACATGTAGGGGTACCTCAAAGCAGCACGTTGGGTCCTTTATTATTTTTATTATTCATTAATGACATTAATAAGGCCCTGAACTTTGCACACATTTCGCTATTTGCGGATGATACAGCAGCAGTTACAGCAGATAAGGACTTTAATTCTTTAAGTCAAAAAGCCAGTATGTGTACCAAAAACATGCAAAATTACTGCAGTAATAATAGGTTAATACTAAACACAACAAAATCACAATTAATTTTATTTTCAACACGTGATAATAACTGCAGTTTACTAGTTAGAACCTCGGACAAATCGTTAATTCAGAGCCCGACCGTCAAATTTCTGGGAATAGAAATCGATAGTAACTTTTCATGGTGTCCTCAAATCGATGTAGTTTTAAAAAAAATTGTCAATGAGCTGTTTTTAAATATGGCAAATGAGAAAACTGGTGAATAAACAAACTTTACTAGCATATTATTATGGGTACGTAAATTCAGTCCTTAGCTACGGCGTTATAAATTGGGGTAATTCAACTAGAATATCTGAGGTCTTAATAATGCAGAAACGGATAATAAGAACTATGTGTTGTAAAATCATATCTTACTCCTGAAGAAGTATATTGACGGTTGTTTCTGTGTATATTCTCAATTGTGTTATGTATGTAAAAAGAAATACTGAGGATTTAACACATTCTGTTACATGGCCTATGTCCATTTAACAGTTTTATTTAAAAACTAGTGTTTTGTGGATATTTAGCACGACCTGTATAACATTTTTCGATTCAGTTTTTGTAAGTGAAACTGTTTTCAATTAACAGAATTTTATTTGTATAACTGCTAAACCATTTCACACTGTTTTATGTACTTAGTTTTATATCTTAGGAACTTAAGTCATATTCTAAACTATGATGTATCTCATTTCCGTTCTACACAGCATCCCAGGAAACAATTAACAATTTGTCTACAAAATTTAGTTACATCAGATATCAATTTTTATATTTTTGTTTACTATGTGGGTACATTTGGTGATTTTCCTTACCTTTTCTCATTCTATATATAGTAAATCCTATAAGATGTAATATATTTACTGAATTATCAATACGTTTTACTATTTATTTACATCTGTTCATATTTGTGGTTATGTATAAAATAGAAATTACAAACTGAGGCAAAGACATTGGTATGGAACAAAAACTTTTATTATAGATTCCTTTTATCGATTATATGCCACTATTTTAGTTGTGAGTACGGGAATCTACAAGGCAAGTTGGTGCGCTTAGCGCACCCATTGACAGATGGCCATACTTGTACTATTTTTATATTTTATAGCTTTCAATTTAATTAGGGATTTCAATTTCTCAAGTTTATTTTTTGGTAGCGTTATTTCCCAGTAAACAGGACAAAAAATTTACCTTATCAGTAAAACTCACCAGGAAGTCATTTGCTTGCAGCCTTTGTACTGATTCAAACGTATATAATTTTTAACTGTGGACTTCAGTAATTGATATTACAATTTTTATATCCCAGTTAACAAGTGTTGAACATACAGGTAATTTCATTATACTCATTAAAAATTTTTAATTAATCTTCAAATTTTGCCTTTGATATAATTTCTATTATTTTTAAAATAAATTTGTCAATTGTCAATTCTTTTTAATTTAATAAGTAGTTAAAATACTATATGTACCACATGGTTTTAAAAATATTTTTCTCTTTCCTTTTAATTTTTTTGGCAATTTATAATTTTTATGAAATCAGCTTTCGTGCAGCTACCTTGCTTATATTCGTGCAGCTAACTTAAATATATTTTGTATAGCTAACTTGCTTATATATGTACTTTTAACTTGCTTAAATTTTGTACATGCATTCATGCTTAGACATTTACATGCTTCGATGCTTATATTCTTAGATACTTAAATTCTGAGATACTTCTTCTACATTCCTGCATAGTTTTTGCACAGTTTATCTTTCATAGATAACATTTCGTTATCTTTTCATTAAACCACATAGTTGGTTAATTTTCCTATAACTTTCACCCCATTTCATTGAGAGACGTAAATTGCCAGGGAAACTTTAGGATTCATTCTTGCAACAAGATACAATTGTGGGCCTGGATTGCTGTCCCAGAGCTAGTCACCTCAACAATTGTCAATCTAGGATACTGGTATAAATTTGTTTTATACATATATAATTTTTTTTTATTTCAATTTGTCTTTCAAACCGATTTGTCTATTTTTCATGTAATATATTTTAACATTCATTTTAAACTATCTTTTTATTTCTCTTACCAACTATTTCAGTCTGATCTATAGTAGACTGATTATTCGAGAAAAAGAGACAATTTTGCTTATTTTACTATAGATGGTGCCCAATTTAACATCCATTTTTTTCCTTTTCTCGAAAAAAACAGAAATCTGTCACTTATGCTGTACATGTCAGAAAGGGTAAGTTTCTCCACTCTTACGAATGCTCTGGACCCACGGCTCTCTGCTCCGACTTAAACCAGCTGGTCGTCCGCATATGTTGCCTCAATTCTTTCTCAAAAATAAATAAGAGAAAGGAGGTAACAAAACCTCGGAAGCCACCACCTATAATTTAAGACACGGAGGTCACATAAGATTACCCCCTCACAAGCTTTCTGTTTTGTCAAATAGCTCCTTTGTGATGCCTGCAAGAATGTTCAATAAATTACCTTCCAGTATAAAAAATATTGAGAATGTAGGTAAGTTCAAAAAATCTGTAAAATTATTGTTACTAAAACATAGTTTTTATACAGTACATGAATTTCTTTCCACTCCGCTGTAGTAATTGCCATCACTCAGTATTCTTTCTCTTCGTCAGGTACTTTTTGTCGCTATTGTCGTTGTCATGGTCAACTTAGCAGGTATTATTGTGTTGACTATAACATTTACATGTTTTTAATTATTTATATACATATAACTGATAGTTTTGTACTCTTATACACTCTTTTTTTCTTTTATATATTATATGTTTTTATTACTTTTATTTATTAAGTGTGTGTTTGACAATTTCTAATACTTTTCATGTAAAAGTCATATAGAAATAAAGCTTATTATTATTATTAAAAAGAGTTATGGCCAAAAATAATAAATATTTCCCTATTGGATCTCTCTCTCTCGCTCTTGGATATGCCCACTTTAATAGTCTTCAATAATAACAAGCAGTCAATGATAACAATAGCCATTTATCTAGATTTAAGTTAAAAACTGAAGAACTCACATGTGAGCTTCCGATTGAGGTGGTTATTATTGTAAATATTTTACAGATCAAAATAAATCACAATATTAATTAAGCACCATCATATGCTTAAAGAAAAATTGACTACAGTAATTAGCGTTTGGTTTGTAGGCAAGCTACCCCTACTAGAAATTTTGCTGAACCTTTTCTCTTTGGAAGTAGGGAGCTTTTACTTGCCTAACATTTAATAAACAAGGGACCGACGGCTTTACATCCCCTCCAAAGCATGGTATATCCACTACACAATCCTCGCCTAAGATTGCATAGCTTCCATGCAAACACTGATATACAAGCCCCTGGAAGATATGAGTCGAGGACACAGTCTTCCTTGAAACGGTTGCTCATCTAAGTACCAACTGTGCCTGACGTTGCTTTACATCGCAAATCGAAATATGTAAATAGTAAAGATCTATGCTCGCTCCTATATCAATAACTCTAAAATGTAAATTCTGTCTGTATATCAAACACAAGGTTTCACATGAATTAAACTGCAAAAGAATAGTAATACATACCTTTCACAGTTATCTTCTTTCAATATAATATCAAGTTCTTCTGGTTTTATATTTAAATCTGCCTCTGCACTTTTTATTTCGGCTTCAGTTTTCATGATCATATTTTCCTCACAGTTATCATCCTCTCCTTTCATTGTAGAACTAGCTTCCCACTTTGACATAGGTTTGAATGTAAATCTTTGCACATCATTTAACTCCACGTGGCCATTACAATTAGTACCTCTCATTTCAACGTACCTATTTATTTTTTCTTCCACATCCAAACAATTCATTACAAAATTTAGCACACTTTGTAAGGAATCCAGACAATTATAACAACTTAAAAGTTCTTCGGCATAGTTTAGATTCTAAAATAACACATTTTTGAAACAGGATCAATGACCCTTCAGACTGAAGAGTGGGTTCTCAAGTGCAACAGTGTGTGATATGGATTTATGTATAAGAATAAGTTATCAAGTAAGCTACAGAGTTTTGGCTTAACAACATATTATAAACTACCAGTATTGGTCTAATATTTATATGCTCGCCACTCATTAATGTCATCACTTTCACTTGACTGATTTTTATAGGCTTCCCAGTGGTATTTAAGACTGTCGACAAGCTCTTGAATTTCCTTATTATATTCTTTATACAGGGTTACTGGTAATTCGATACATTCCTTTGGAGATGTGATGGGGCATAATCTAAGAAGTAAATTTAGCCCTAACATATATTATGCAAAACTCAATAGTTTTTGAGTTATTTAATATTTTTGTTTTTCTCAAAAAGTAGATCTTAATGTCCTAAAAGTTAATTTTCGAAAAATCTGTTTGACATTTTAAAATTTTTTTTACTGGATTACTTGTCCAATATTATAGATATCCGTTTGGAATGAAATATATCTGGAAACATTTCGATCATGTGAACATCTGAAATAAAAACTAAAAATTTTTTTTTTTTAAATCAGCTATGAAATTTACCTATTAGGTTTTATTCAAAAAAATATTAACGTAACACGCGTATAAATTATTATAAAAACTGCCTCATTTCAATAGCTATCTAACAAGGTACAAATGTTTTTTTTTTTTTTTTTTTTTTTTTTTACATTTATTTAACGTCGGCCTATTTCCGCTACTGAGGCCTAACACCGACGCCTGTAGATGAGCTACCCCCAACCAGGAATTTTGCCGAACCTCTTCCCTTAAGAAGAGTAGGGATCTTTTACTTGCCTAACATTTAATAGACAAGGGACCGACGGCTTTACATCCCCTCCGAAGGATGGTATATCCCCTATACAACCCTCGCCTAAGGTTGTATAGCTTCCGCGCATACACTGATATACAAGCCGCTGGAAGATGTGTGAGGCGAGGACGCGGTCTTCGTTGGAACGGTCACCCATTCCAAGTACTAACCGCGCCTTACGTTGCTTTACATCGCATATCGAAGTATGTACATAGTAAAGACGCACCCACGCTCGCCCCAGGTACAAATGTTCAATGTACCCTTAATAGTTCTAAGAAAATACTAGTAAAAATAACACAAGTAGTACGAATTTTATTTTTAGATAAACAGTAAAAAACATTTTAAAAGTAGAGTTTAATTCTTCATTAATTTCAAAGTTGTACTTTATTTTTTATATGTCTTGCTCAAAATGGGAGCCCCTATTCCGTATACAGACACGGCAGCGTCTTCTTATTTCCGTCCTTGTTACTCTGGTTGTCAGATTATGCCTTATGTGTTGGGCAGCATCGACTATCCTTTGTCTAAGGTTTTCTATAGTATTTACTGGTGTGACATAGACCATCTCCTTCATATGACCTCATACGTAATAATCAAGGGGTGTTAAGACAGGGCTTCACGCTGGCCAAGGTATTGGGCCCGCTCTTCCAATCCAACGGTTAGGGAAACGTTGATCAAGTAACTGTCGTACTGTCACCCGATAATGTGCTGGACAACCGTTGTTCTGAAACATCATTCGCTGTCTGACGGCGAGAGGAACATCTTCTAAAATCACCACCAGATCATTTCTTAAAAAATTTTCATAGATTTCCCCGTTTAAATTTTGAGGAAGAAAGTGTGGCCCTATTAAATAGTGGTCAATGACTCCCATCCACACATATAGAAAACTTCATTTGGAAACTAGTTTCACGTGTTAACTTAGGATTTTCCTCTGCCCAATAATGTAGTTTGTGGAAATTTGTTATACCCTTGCGATTAAATTTCGACTCGTCCGTCCATAAAATACTTGTTAAAAAATTTGCACCTTCAGCATTTGAATTTAACATAAAGCGGCAGAATTCCACCCTCCTTTCAGGATCACCTTCCTCCAAGCCTTGGACAGGAGTATAGTGGTAAGGATGACATCCAACTCTACGTATCGTAGACCAAACTTTCCATTGTGATGCTCCGGTTAATCTTGGGACTTTATTAGTTGACATAGTTGGGTCTTCCTCAAAATACCTCAATATTTCTGCCTCATCATCTGGTTCATAAATGGGAGGAGCACCAGCGTCACTTCTTCTACATTTCACGGAGCCAGTTTCAGCGATATTTCAATATGCCGTACTGAATACAGATACATTTGGTAAGCGGCGGTTAGGGTACCAAAGACCATATTCTCGGCGAGCTTCAGCAGCGTTGCTGCCACAGTATCCATAGACAAACAAGATATCAGCGTATTCTGCGTTGGCATACGCGGCCATGGCACAGAAAATACAATAACAACAACTACGAGCAAAATCAAAATCTTCGATAACTAATTTAACAAGACCAACAAACTTAAGGGACACGGAGATAAGAATGTCAGTTAATGACATATATGCACAAACGTCAAAGCCAAGGACTGCCTGACTTAAATGAATATGAACGATTAGTCGTTTAATAAATTCCACCACCAGCATTATCTTTACTAATTTTTTATTAGAACTATCAAGGGTACATTAAACATTTCTACCTAGTTAGATAGCTATTGAAATAAGGAAGTTTTTATAATAATTTGTACGCGTGCTACATTAATATTTTTTTGAAAAAACCTAATAGGTAAATTTGGACAATCCAGTAAAAAAAAATTTAAAAATGTCAAGTAGATTTTTCGGAAATTAACTTTTAAGACATTAAGATCTACTTTTTTGAGAAAAACAAAAAAATTAAAATATCTCAAAAACTATTGAGTTTTGCATAATGTATGTTAGGGCTAGATTTACTCCTTGGCTCATGCCCCATCACATCTCCAAAGGAATGTATCGAATTACCAGTAACCCTGTATATTGCAGGCATTGAAGTTTGCCCATAATTTTTTTTTTGACAAAATGTTGTCAAACACTATATTCTGTCTTGCCTCGACTAAACATTTATTTTTAGTATATGTCGCGCGTCAACGTTGAGTCAGTACTAAATAATAAATGAATTTGAAAATCATCTCCTTTTCTTTATATAGCCGACTACGATTTGCAAGTTTCAACGAGTCCCAGCAAACTCGCAAGGGGCTTTTTGACATGCGGGGTCAAGTCAAATAAATGCTTTCATTTAAGAATTTAAAAAGAATCATAATTTTTAAAAATAAATCGACAATTTTTGATAAATTTTTTGAAATCATGATTTTTATTAACTCTGTATTTAATTATTTTATATATTTATTATAGTTTATTTTCTACAACTAATACTTGAAACTATTTTTTGTGGCTATTAATAATGCTTTTATAGGGAAATTAAAAGATACATTTTCTATATACAGTACGGGGATCGCTGCTAGGCATATAGGGAAATCCTATATACTTATGTACATGTGCAATATGGGTTAGAATCAAAGGCTGACATGAAATAGGTGCGAGATATAGGCATGACAGCTGGTCGGTCTGCTGCAGTTAGTAATAGTGCACCGTAAAACAGGGAAAAAGCAGCTTCCTTCTTGAACAATTTTTTTTTAAGGTACAACCACATGGGACCTTCACAGCATGATAGATAGGTCCTTGGCCATCTGTAATGGCCAATTACAACATTTTTTGGGAGGTCAAACTTTTTTTATTACGAAAAATTGTGACGCTCTTTTTCACGTACAGTGCGAGAAACACGAGCTTTATTTATTACTCGGGCGCCAGTTCAAGTTGGAAGTGGTTGAACAACACTACCCAAAAGTCGATGAGCGAGACTGAGCAGCTCAGTGAAGATGCAGTCAATTCCAGTGGGTCAAATAAGGGAAATTAGACTTTCACAAACACAACAGTAAAACGCAGAAGTTCAATAATATTTGAGTATATTACTGTAATCCTATGGTTATAATCCTAACCAGAACAGAAAGCAAAATTAACACAAATTTATATACATATGTTTAGGCAGTAGAGGGAGAGTAGCAAGCAATATAATAATATTAGCGGCAAAAGCGCATAAGCGGTAAAGTTAGTGAATTTATATATAATAAAATGGCTATTAAGCAGACAGTGTACAGATACCAGAAAATATGAAGCAAGCAGAATTATTTACAGTGTTAAAAACAAACAGGTTATAAAACAGACCAGAAACTTGGCTAGTGTTTTAGGACGATAACAGTACGGAGAACTAAATATCGATGAGGAAATATTTTGTCATGAAGGTTTTAATCACGGACTCAAGACAATATGTAAGGATAGAATGTAATTAATTACTCGGTATTAACGCGAAATTAACAGTAACGTGACTAGAGGTAGATAAAGGTGGACAGAAAAGAAAGAACCTGTTGTCGCCACAGGGCCAGAGTCAGGTTCGGAAAAGAACTCACAGAAATAAGCAATTTAAAGTAAAATATTCAAACAGTAAAATAAGTAAAATATCCAAAAAATATCAATCAGTAAAATAAACAGAATGATAGAAAATATTCATAAGTATACAAAAATTTACTAACAGTAAATTGCGGAATAAAAATTTCATTAAGAGTAAAATATAGTTACACTACCCAAGCGTTTGAAAAGGTCTTACTCTTTCCAATTTCGCTGGGCACTGGTACACTGGTAGTCGACTGCTTTCTTCGAGTTGTAGGATAACTACTGAATAAAATACCTGGTACCGTTTATTTTATAGCCGTTCCCTACCAGGATATCCGAGGGTCCCCTCTATTTCAGCGTATGGATCAATATATTGACGACAAGATAGCGAACACGGCTGCTTTGAATTATTTAATGTGCCGGTGAATTATTATTACGAGCATCGGTTACTATAAACAAGGTATTCTGAATTTTGTAATGTATAAAATCGGTTTCAAACAACTATTCTAACAACTGCGAAAAAGAAACGGATTCCAACAATAATTCCAAGTGTACAAATAGTCTGACATCAAATAAATATTCCGGTGTTCAAATAGTAAATATTGCTTCCTAATATACTGTTACGTGCTTACACTGCTTACAGTAAACACTTTGTGGATTCCAAATAACTTGCAACAAGAATTTTCACAAACCACTGATTTATTTAATCACTAAAATTACACTAGTAAATACTTAAAAATCACACAACTAATAATAACTTAATCTAATATGAATTCACTACTTTTAAAACACTATGTACTTTTCTTCCTAAACTCGACAACTTTATCTAACCTAAAAACTCTGTATTGCCTACTTCACTCATCTGAACTCTTCTTCTACAAAGTGTCTCTGTAACCAGAACCACAGATTACCCAGAACTGAACTGGATACTGAACTGTTCCTTATTCTTCACTAAACTGTACTGTTCTGTTCCCCCATCTGCTGGCTTCACCTCTTTATATACCCACTTGGAATGTCCAGAATATCATTGTAGAACTTTCCAGAAGATACTGGAATTCTCTATAATTTTCTTAGGCACTACTAAATGGTGGTTCGTCAGTTGGCCCACAGATGGCGCCACCCTTCTGGCCAGGGAGTAATTACAACTCTCCTCTCTGTTAGAGGGCAGCACATAACAATACTATCGTGTGCATAAGGGCAGTACAATATAGATTTTACCTTAACAGAAAATATTATACAGAGCACAAATAAACATAAATCTTATGCAGATTTCCGTAAAGAAAAATGCTTCTTTACAAAATGCAATAAATTTGTCAAAATCAATTTTTTCTTACTTTTTCACACATCCCTCGTGATATCTCCGGAACCAATTGAGATAATTATATATTTATTTTTTTAATTGATAAGGGAAATATGAGTGAAGGTCACTGATTTGATTTCGTTTTTATAGAAAATCTAATTTTTCAGTATAACTAGGTAAAACTTGAACATTTACTTTCCCTGTAGCACTGTTTTCAGTAAACGAAAAACTTTTTTATTTTAAAGAATTTTGTCATATCATCTTTGTTTGAAATAAAGCTTACACTTCAAGGAAGTTTTTCAAAAAAAATCGAGTTCTGCACAACTTATAGTTTTCAAAATTTTGTTATTTAACGCTATGAGTTTTTCGATCCTAGATGCGCCCACCACAGCGCCACGCAAGTGTGTGGACTATTCAATACAAGTAATCTTATATTGCCCATTGGAAACAAACTTTTCTTTGTGTAATGTGAATGCGAATGAGTAATATTTAATTTTGTTGAGTTTCTACATATTATTTGGTGCTTGACAATGGAATGTTTATTCCTTGGTCAAACTTTGAAAGAAAATGACAAATTAGTGACACAAAATCCTAGATTGCAAGAATTCAAAACCATTATAGTCCTGCCGAAAAAAGGCAAGACATTTGTGCCGAAAAGATTTTGCAACAAAAGGAAAATATTTTATGTCAAAAAGTCAAAGTGAAATTTCATATTGTCTGCAGGCAAACCTATATTAGATTGTAAAATCTTAAAAATGTTTCCCAATTCAGTGAAATTGAAAATGCGTCATTGTCTTCGTTAAGATGCAATAAAGAGAAATTCAATATTTGGACAATGTGCTTAATTACAGATCATGCCTTCATAACAGTAACCCTTCAAACACCTGACCGAAAATTAGGTGAAATAAAGCGACTATTTAGAAGCTTCAAAAATTATAATGTAAATGATTTTCAGAATCTATTGATAAATACGGAATGGGATAATAACTTAACGGACATTAATATTTTGGTTAAAAATCTGATGAATAATATCACAAATTGTTTTGACACACTTTGCCCCATGAGAGAAATTATAATACCACCCAAATATGCTGACAAAAAATGGATTACTGAAGAAATTATACAGGCCATGAAAGAACGAGACATAAAATATGAGACAGCTAGGATCACATGCAATGAAGAGGATTGGAATACATTTAAGGAAAAAAGAAACAAAGTAACTTCAATGATAAGAAAACAAAAACAAAACTATTATGAAAGAAAGATAGATAATTGCAAAAGTGACACAAAACTGATGTGGAAGACACTTAAACTAATTATTAAGACAAAAACTCAAAATGTGTCTAAGTTTATTAAATTTGATGAAGATGAAATTCATGACGAGATGAAGATAGCAGAAAAATTCAATGTTTACTTTATAGAGAGCATCATGGATATTATCCAAAATATACCTAAATTCAACATCTATGGCATACATGAGAATAGAGTAAGAAACAGATTTACTGAATTTAAACATATAGAAATGAATCATCTTAGAAAAATTATCACTGCATTACCTAATAAATCGGGGAGTGATGGAATTCCCGCACATGTTATAAAATCTTCATTCGAAGTGATTGGTAATAGGTTTTTAGACACAATAAATTGCTCACTACAGACAGGAGTTTTTCCACGAAAATGGAAGAGTTCACTTGTCACACCAATACCAAAAATGATTAATACTGCACTAAGTGAACAGCATCGCCCTATAAACTCGTTACCTATCTATGAGAAAATTTTGGAATTGACCGTTAAAGAGCAACTAATAAATTATCTTGAAGAAAATAACACAATTATCTCGATGCAATCAGGGTTTAGAGGTGCACATTCATGTGAAAGTGCACTACAGTGTATATTAGATGACTGGGTGAAAGAAATTGATAAGGACAACATTATTGTGGCAGTATTCTTAGACTTCAAACGGGCTTTTGAGACAGTAGACCGAGAACTACTTCTCTCAAAGTTAGAAAATATTGGCATCAGTGGTTTGGTGTTAGAATGGTTTACATCCTATCTAACTACAAGAAGTCAGAGAACAAAGTATAGTACAAGTGTGTCCGGTGAAAAAGAAACAGAATTTGGTGTACCTCAAGGTTCAGTCTTAGGTCCTATATTATTTATAATTTTCATTAATGATATTGTTAAGTCAATAACAAATTGTAAAATACATCTCTTTGCAGATGACACTATGTTATACATATCGGGTAAAAATGTAAACGAAATTATAAATATCATAAATACTGAGCTAACTAATATATATATGTGGTTATGTGACAATAATCTTAAAGTAAATATTGATAAATGTAAATGGATGTGTATCGGGAAAAAATATAAACTAAATAAAAGTGTACTAACAGATTGTGTTAAACTAAATAATCAGGCATTAACAAAAGTTGCTGAAATAAAATATTTAGGAGTGATCTTAGATGAACAGTTGAGTTTTAAACAAAATGCTGCCTATATTGTTAAAAAAGTGGCAAAAAAAATCAATTACTTAAGGAGAATATCCAAGAATCTATCGATGTTTTCTAGATTAACAGTCTACAAAACTATAATCGCACCACACTTTGAATATTGCTCAACTATTTTGCTCTTCTTAAATAACAATGAACTTCAAATGTTGCAAAAAATGCAAAATAAGGTAATGAGGGTAATATTAAAATGCAATAGGTATACTCCAATACATAATATGTTAGAGACATTAGGATTTATGACTGTAAGACAAAGAATTCTGCTGAGAACCCTCCAATTTATCCATAAAGTAAAAAACGGATTATTACCGAACTATTTGTATGATAAATTAACATATGTTGGAGACATGCATGATTACAACACTCGTCAAATAAATGATTTTTATGTAGATAGGCATTATTCATCAGTAACCAATAAATCGTTGTTTTGTAAAGGTATTAAAGAATATAATAAGTTACCAAATCACATAAAACATTCCAACATATCTATTAACCGTTTTTCAAATCTGTGTGTTAAATATATAAGAGCGTTACCTGTATGAAACAGATAAGGTGTGGGGTGTGTATATAAATCATGTAAGTGTATATTTGTATTTTATTATGTATTGTATGTATTTTTATTATAATGTGTTGTACAGTACTTAGTACTTTATTATATTCTATGTAAATGGCACTAAGGTTTTGCCACTTAATAATTTATATTTTCTATTTGTTTGTTTTCCGTCATGAATTTCATCTATTCTATTTTATCTATATTTTATTTATTTTATCTATTCTGTTTATGTATCTACTATATATATACTATAATAAGATGCAAGAATGATGTATGTGGAACTGTATAGCTTTCATTAGCTAAATAAAGAAATTATTATTTATTATTATATGGAATGAATTAGTAAAGAAAGACAAAAAGTCTTCAATATCTGTACAGACAGGTATAGTCGGGTGTATATTTACTGAGCAGTCAAAAAACGCAACAAAACCTCTGCGACCTCATTAAAATACCGCTACTCTCTGTGCTATCTCGCGTGCAAATTGAATCAGTTTTATAGGTTTTTAATAATGTATGTCGACTTGTTTGATAAGACCATGCCGAATGGTTAACCGGTGTTAATAATTAGCTCGTAAAGTGTTTGTTGCGTTTTTTGACTGCCCAGTAAATATACACCATCAGACTATAAGCCCTTCGTTCACGTTGTCTTTATCGACTAAAAAAAAATCTTGATTATCTCAATTGGTTCCGGAGATATCGTAAGAGATGTGTGGAAAAGTAGTAAAAATTAATTTTGACAGATTTATGACATTTTTCATTTTAAAAAAGTTGGACCTCCCAAAAAATATTGTAATTGGCCATTTCAGATAGTCAAGGGCCTAATCTATTATTCTGTGAAGGCCTCATGTGGTTGTACCTTAAAAAATTTTTTTGAAATATTTTAGTCGGTTTTTCGGTCGATTATAATGTAAATGTATTTGGAGCGGAAGGTGTAGGTGACCGGTCATCAAATAAGGATTTACAAATTACCACGTGTCATCTCAAAATATTACTTTGTTGAAATTTATTATGGTGGTCAACAAAAATATCTTTCTTAAAATAAGTGGGAGTGGGTCGACTTTCGTAAGCTACAACAAATAAAATTGTATCATGCAGTGAACGCCCACTATAGTTGTTACGGACCTCTAGTGTATGCGACCCACCATACGCTTTAGCGTTTTGTGGGCCGCATTATAACAACTGCTACACGTCCGTAACACATTTCGCTATTCTCCATGGGAGGGCGACACATTTGTGACACGTGATCAACGGAAGCAGACATTTTTGGTTGGCTTGGCTTGGCTTGTTGGTTAGTTGTTATTCTGTGAACCTTGATTTTATCCAAGGCATCCGCGAGGATTTTAGAATAATCAACTCAAGAAAGTTTCCTCAATCTGTTGTTGTTCCATTTAGCGGAATATTTTGTGTTTGTGAGGAAATTTTATCTGCGGAAGCAGGATATTAAATTACACAAGGCTTTCCTTTGGAAATACCATGTCAACCTGAAAGGCGGACTCAACCCCATTCATCAGACTGTGGCTTTTGGTGGACTGTTCCCTCATCAGTGAGGGTTCCACGGACGGGGCTTCTACACACGTCAGTGAGAGTTCCACGGACGGGGCATCCACACACAGTGGAAGGTTCCAGGGCTGGTGAGGCTACCATCAACCCCATCCTTGGGTCCATGTCTTGTGTCCCGAAGACATCTACGTAGGGCTACAGTTCCTCCACGTCCGGACTCGGTATCGTACCACCCTGAATAAGTGTTTGTGTTGTGTTATTTGTTTTACTTACCGGGGACCACCTTCAGTGGTTCCGCTGGACATCAATTCATACCTTTGGCATTTTAACCAGTACATATTAGAGATTTTATGCATATATTTACATATACTTAAGGAGGTTTTTTAAATCAAACCTTTGTGGCAGAATCTATGACAATTTTATGATCAAATTGTAAACCGATGTGTAGCTACACGAGGCATTTTATGAATGTTATAACTGATTAATCGTGAAATATTGGCCACAACTGTGAACATCGCCAGGTTATATTCTAGAGAACCAATTTTGTAAATTGTTCAATATAGTGCATTTCATTTTTAAAGAAAGTGTCATTATTTCGTCTGCGACCACTACATATGGAAAAACTCAGTGATTTGTTAAGTAAGTAAATTAATAATTTATCATAGGTTTTGTAAGCTTGGGCTTAACGCCCTGAGATAGTCTGAGCTAGAGAAATTTTATCGTAGGCACGTACATCGCTTTCCGGGTCAAGTTTGCCTACGGTATCTGCTACGCTACAGTAGCCCAAGTGATTTCGTTACGTAATATCTGATAATCATTAAGATCCAACGTATCTATTTGTTTATGTACGTTCAACTCGTAGCATAGTAAATTCTAATTATTTGTACTTTCTTTTCTGTTAAATAAATATCCATTTTAACAGGTTAATACAGAGCTTTCAATAATGATCACAGGACACGTGACCACAAAAATATAGACAACTAACTATACACGATGGTATTGCACTAAACAGAAATACCCTAAATCCATTGGCGTTCTAGTTAAAGGTAAAAAATTTATGACAATTCATTTATTCATCAAATTTAAGAGTTTTTTAATATTAAAAGCAAATTTAAATGGGATGCCTTTTATAGTCTAGTATACTTTAACTTGGCGTATGTATGTATGAGTTAATATTTCCGTACGATTTCATTTTCTCTTGTACACAAAGATCCAGAAATATTGTCCATGTAGGCAATGTTTCTGGACTATTGCTTTAACTTTGTGTACAATATGGGAGAAAATGAAATCGTACGGAAATATTAACTCATACATACACACGCCAAGTTAAAGTATAGTAGACTATATCTGAATAAAAAAAATGTTCGCAAGAAATAAACTGTTACACCTAATTCAAGATAATCTTTATTTCCACAGACATGAATATAAACATTCGAATCAAACAATCCACAGTAAATAAAAGAAATTACATAATAAAAAATTTTGTTACATGATATTTAAATTAGAAGATGAATGAATACATTTTAATACGAAA
This sequence comes from Leptura quadrifasciata, assembly GCA_963675555.1. Classification (NCBI taxonomy): domain Eukaryota; kingdom Metazoa; phylum Arthropoda; class Insecta; order Coleoptera; family Cerambycidae; genus Leptura; species Leptura quadrifasciata. Next base: position 78,631,395 of record OY776680.1, read on the forward strand.
TGCCAAGAAATTATATTAAATGCTCAAAATGACTGCCTTGAGTTTCTAAACACACATGGACTCTTCGTTTCATATTTTCGAATACGTTCTGTAACTGATCAACACTAATATTGCGGATTTCTCTTTCTATTGCCTCTTGTAATTCGTCAATGGTATGTAATCTATTTTTAAAAACATTGTTCTTCATGTGTCCAAATAAGAAATAATCACAGGGCGTTAGATCTGGAGACCGTGCAGGCCATAGTCCCTGGCTGACTAATCGGTCATCGTAAAACTCCCGTAAAAAATCAAATGAAGCTCTTGCTGTATGGGCAGTAGCGCCGTCTTGCTGGAAATACCCACCTTGCAGTTCATCATCATGCAACTGTGCCAGAAATGGCTCTAAAATAAGAGTTTGATACCTTTGGGCATTAATTGTTTCACGAAAAAATATAGGGCCTATAATTCGCCTTCTGGATATTGCCACCCATACGCCAACTTTTAAGGGATGTAAACTTGTTTCTACGTAAGTGTGAGGGTTTTCTGTAGCCCATGTCCTGTAGTTCTGACTATTGATATAACCTGTTAAGTGGAACCATGCTTCATCAGTAAAATAGGTTAAATCCAATACATCGTTGTTATTTAAATTTCCGTTGAACCAAGGACAATATCTTACTCGACTTTCAAAATCAGGGGATAATATTTCTTGAACAACGGTTACCTTGTATGGATGCAAATGAAGATTTTTGAGTGCTTTATAGGTTGTTCCAACTGAAAGACCTAAAAAAAAATAAATTTCGTTGATTTGTCGTTTGGGTATATTAAGACATCTGAAGAGAACCAATTCCCAGTTTTATATATATTTTTTTATTTGCATTCAGGTTTTATATATAAACAAGAGTTTTAGTAGGTATCGTTATTACTTTTTGATAATAATTTTCACCAAAGAAATTCATATTGTACATTTTCAAGAAACCAAATTTAAATGGTATGTAACGTATTCAGTAATTAAAAAATTTAGTGTAAAAGTACCTACCTGTTTGAGCGGACAACTTTGGTATGGATTTTGTCGGGTTTTGATTCATTCTTTCTCGAACGTCGTTCATAACCACTTCAGTTAAAACAGTTGGCCTACCACTGGATTTTCCCTTGCAAAGGCAGTGTGTCTTTGCAAAACGATCAACGAGTACATATTTACGATTTGAAAATGTGTCATATGGAATATTTGCGTCAGGAAATTTTTCCATTAAATTGTTCGATGCATGATTGCAATGAATACTTCCATGATTCATCTTCGTTGCGAGTTCCACTTCGAAAATGAGCCATCCAAATGAAGGCATCTTGCCCTGGCGTAAAAACCATGGCAAGACAGGACTAGAATAAAATTTAAAAAACATTACTTAACCTAACATTCTTTTTCTCTTTATCATTACTCACCAGAAGATAACTGATGTAAATTATGTAGTTCTGAAAAGAACTGATTAGTACTCAAATAATAATTAAAACAATTCAAAACCCTTGAAAAAGAACTGATAATTATGCAATATCCACCAAAACACTACTACTACGTCTATGATATGACATTTCAGATTAAAATAAATAGTTAAATGTTAGGATATGCCTACAAGAAGACTGTATGGCGCTAAATATTCAGCGTAGACAAACCGTTGCCTTATTGGTTCCGTTGGGCGTGTTCAGCTTCAGAGCCAATTAAACCGTGCGTTGCGTCGAGATTTCGTGAAACTTCGTCGAAAAAAACCGTCAGCAAAGATACTTGAAAACCACCCTTAGATACATACGAATTAAAATATCCCTAGTATGGAAGGTTCTGACATGGCTAAAACATGACAAGCTTAAAAGATGAACTAAAAAATCACGTGTCCTGTGATCATTGTTGAAAGCTCTGTATTATTTTGAGTGCAATAATACTTAAATTTCGTACGGTTACCTGTGACCCAAGCCGAATGGACTCTAGTAAATAATAGATAAATCCATAATATCGACAATCACAGCAGCGCCAGCGTACAGCCCATTGGAATGCCCCACGCCAATCACATTCCGTTAGATGACATTCTCGCCCGTATTGCACATGGATATAAGTGTATAGGATTTCCCTATACTGCTAGTAGCGATCCCGGTATACTGTGCTTAAAATATGTACATGCATTGGATTCATCTAATGTATGATGCGTAACAAATGCAGGTACACAAATTGCTACCCAGACACCATTCTAGCAGTTAAATAATATAATGTTGCTGTCCAATTATCCTAATAATACGTAAAATATAATAGTTACCCATTCTGGAATATGTTTCTGTAGCATGTCTACTAAAAACATATTCTCTTTTGTTTCATTCAGGGATATGTAGTCTAATATCCCAAGTAATTTCCTACAGAAACGGCACGTTTTCTGATCTCCAACTGAATTTATATCTGTACTATTAGCTTCTTCTGGATCTAACTTCTCAATTTTTGTATCAAGCAAGACAGGTTTTATATCTTCTATATTAGTTGATGCTGATTTTTTAAGGTTAGAAAATATCTGAAGGTAGTTGGCACATGTATGGCATACCACAGTTTCATCAGATATATCTAAATTCTGAAACATATGTAAATTGATTAGTAGTTTATAGAGGTCATATGTATATAAAGATAACCAGTAAACGCACATAGGCTTTTAAAATGTTTCTTCAATTTTACTTTTCAGATTTACTGATACGCAAACCGCAGCCCAAAATTTGTACACTACATGTCTTTTTGCGATGGTTTCTCTTAGATTTCCTCCAAATTTAATGAGTACCTATATTTTCAATGTGGGTAGATAAAGATATTTTAGTCAGTCCCGAAATACCATGATTGTTTAGAATAATTTAGATTAATGTTATATAGTCATGTTATCATAAAATCCTATATGATAAATATGCTCAAAGAAATTAAAATAATACCTATTTATCATCGTACTTTTTTAAAATACTGCTACCTAGAACTAAGTTACCCTGTTCAACCATTTGTGGCAATATCTCGCTATATTAATTGAGATAATAGTTACAGCTTCAACCACATTGACTGATTATTATTAAATTGCTACATACAGATGTCAAAAGTCAAATCGCTAATTTGATTTTTTGTGAATTTCCTGTAACATGCACACCAGATTTCCTCTACAGTTTGTCTCTTGAGATTTACCTTATTCATGTCAGCTATAAAAGCCTTCATTATATGACATTTTAAAATGTAAAAATTGAAGCATATTTATAACTAATAATTATCGTATCAATATCTTTGTTATCTGAAATGCAAAAATCCACAGCATTTTTAAGTCGACCATATGTAAAATGATATTTTTTCAAATGTCTGGATATTGTATATATCTTTAATATATTTGTGTTTACTGGGATATAATTTAGTAATGAAAACCATCCACGTTTTTCTTCTGCTCTCTTCACTAAAATATTTTTTATTACTTCTGTCAAATAATGTTATATATCTTTACAGTTTACATGCTGTTTTGATTTATTTTATTATCAATCAATTACAATTCATTAATAGAAGAATCCTGTCAACTTGAATAATTTAGCTTTTGAAGATTTACCAAAACAAGAAAAAGTGACAGAATGCAAATTTATAGTTGCCGGCAATACACCAAACCAATGTTATTTTCGATTACACATCATTGTAAGGCACAAATCTGTAATCAGATTAACTCATTAACATTTTCAACTTACAACATTCAATAACAGTTCATTCAAAATGACTTTCCAATTTTCTACTGGTTGAAAATCGCTGTCACTTATTGTGTTCAGGCACAGTCTACAGGTTTTTTCACTCATTTTGAGAATACTTTTTACAATCTAGGTATATCCTTGTTTATACGTATATCATATTATAATCTGGCAATAACATCAATTTTTGAAATCCATCTCAATCTGAGGAAAGAGGAAAACATATAACTAAATATTAATAACCTTACAACACAACCTCACTTTTGTCAGGTACTTAGTACTTAAGTTAAACGTTTGCATTCCTCTTCTTCTTGATAGATGGTTCTTGACGCGAAAATCTTAGTCCCGATAGGCGAAAATCACGCATCAATAGATGGCAATGCTGAATTGTGTATTGACAGTACCAATAGTGAACAACAAAGTTTTACATTGGCGATATAAGTAATTATAACAATAAAGAAAGCAGTTTTTTTAATGAAAGTTGTGTTTTGTGATAGATACAAATTTCCTAAAATATTTAAAAAGACCAACAAGTATGAAATTATGCCTAGCATTTATTAATAAATGGAATTTCTGAGTTTTGTATAGTAGTGTCACACAGTATCTGAAAAGTAAAAATGTCGATTTCGGATATTTTGATGAACGTGTGAGGCCTTTAAAACAAGAATAGGCCGTTTCCAAAGGTGAGCATATAATATTATTACGTGGTATAGATGCAATTTCTAGTACCTATAGTGTTCAATATTTTGACAATTATAGAAAATAGTCTTCGTAAACTGCACTATCCAAAATTAATCACATCCAGAAGAAAGGTATCTGTTTCAACCGTGATCTCAGAGTCTGTGATCTCAGGTTGCTAACGTCCTGTAGTCCTGTCATTCAAGTCATAAAATGGTCGTAAACCTAACCTCGGAAAGTTCACTGTATAAATAACAACTTGTAACAATGTTGTATCTATCATTTGAGAATAGATAACAAATATTAGTGCATAAAAATGGGTATAAAGTGATGTATTTGTGGAAAAATATACAGTAGAACATTAAATACACGTATGACAAAAAAGCACAATCGTGAAAGCGATATTATTTCATTTGAATATGATAAATTTGCTAACAAATGCTTGGAGGGATGTAATATTTCTTTTAATAAAATAAAGGTTTTGCGACAACATTTAGAAAAACATCATAATATTATTGCTGAGCATCAAATTAAAGAATTTCCGAGTAGTGATGGTAAGTAACTTTTTTATATAAAATGATTGCTTGATTAAGGTGACCATATGTCGCGCTTTATGTGGGATTGCATCCCATTTTTGAGGTCTGTCACGCAAACCTAAGTGTCCCTCATTTAATAATTCAAACCGTCGAGAAAACATTGTTAACCGCAGAAACGTTGAAGGCTATAAGCATTAGGTGCAATTTAGCAGATTCCTATAAAGTAGAGACTAGTCACTGGTTGCATAATGGCGGCGATGGTCTGAGTGTTCGCATGTGTGTTTACAAGTATCGCAAGTGTCAAAACTAGTTTGCAGTATTCGTTTTGAAAAATGGAGAAATAAGCTCGCATATTTTTGATACCTCCGAGTGAAAAATAAGCCAAAATATGTAAGTAATAACATTACCATTATGACCATTCCAACGGAAACCGCGTTCTCGCATCACATATCTTCCAGCGGCTTGTATATCAGTGTATGCGCGGAAGCTATACAACCTTAGGCGAGGGTTGTATAGGAGATATACCATCCTTCGGAGGGGATGTAAAGCCGTCGGTCCCTTGTCTATTAAATGTTAGGCAAGTAAAAGATCCCTACTCTTCTTAAGGGAAGAGGTTCGGCAAAATTCCTGGTTGGGGGTAGCTCGTCTACAGGCGTCGGTGTTAGGCCTCAGTAGCGGAAATAGGCCGACGTTAAATAAATGTATAAAAAAAAAAAAAAAAAAACATTACCATTAGCGGCAATTCTGTAACTACATATTATGTTAAATTTAACCGCACGCTAAATGATTGCAAATTAACATTAAATTGTATTCTACAAAATGAAAATTAACATGCGTGTGTTAAAAATATTGATTTTAACCTTGCCGTTAAAATATTTCCGAGTAGGTCTAAAAGTTACATAAAAAAAACAACTTTTATTGGCTGACTAAATCTTACTTAACCTAACCTGACCTGACCTAGATAGCTGACGTCACAACCAGGCTGCAACTTCAGTTCAGTGGTATCAAAAATGTTTTGTGACATTTACTGTCATTTAATTATCCCAAGTTTTAAGGAATTTAAAAGCTTTTTTTTGTGTGAAATTAATTATTAGTGTTCTCTGTTACTAATACGTTTGGTGATTTGTTGAACTGACTTTAATTTTGTATTTTATTGGCGTTTTTTAACCGACGTGTTTTTTTGCGTACTGCCAAAAGTTGTTTATTTTTGAAATAGTGTTAATTTTAGCAATAAGTTCATTAAAATTTGATCTATAGGAATCACCAAATTATATTTCTAAGTTAGAGCACATTAATGGTGTCGATGCAGTTTAAAAGTAGATATAACTGCATTGTTAGATGACATCTCATAGATTTCTAAACGTGTGATGATGGATTATATGTTATTACGAACAAGCCCTACGACCACTGATGGCCAAGTTTAGACAACGAGCTCTATGAACAATGAGGAAATTAGAACATGTAAAAGTTTAGATGCCTTTGGCCATCTTGCCTGTAAACAGATAGAATCTCTGGAATGGAAAAAAAAATTAGCGAGTGATATCTCATTGTTAGTAAAGTGTAGATCTATGTGAAATTTTATCAAAGTATACTACTTATGTCTAATCACAAATTACTGCTTTTCAAAATTAGAACATTAATAAAAAGGATTAAGGATGAATGTAATTTTTGTTTCAGATTGGGCATTCTCAGAAACTACCAAAAGTACCATTTAAGCCATCGATAGTCGTATGTGACAAATGTATTGGCTTATTGGATTGAACCCGGTAACAAGAACATTGATATAGCTATAGCGTCCTTCCACAGTATTAATTAAAAAACAAGGCCAGATGCTTAGAGTATGCATTGCGCTTTGGCATTTCACAAAGATTTTTCTATAACTTATACATTTGTAATTTATGCAGTTCTGATGCTTCAGAAGTTAATGGCTTTATATAACATATATAGATGTATGTTTCTTAAGTTTACACGTAAAATTTATTATTAAAAACATGAAAACCACTATGTAACTATGTATAGCCATAAAATAAAGTATTTTTCTCTATGCTGTTCTAAGTTGAATATATTAATCGCACTGTTGTTCCTGAATTTAAAATGCTCAGATATACAAAGATATTAAACGAAGTTTTTCAAAGAATATGTTTTCATTCTATGCATTTTGCATTGCTTATTGCACTTAAATTTTAAAATCTGACTTGATATTAAAACATACTTCATTTATCACACCCAAAAATATGTCTATTCACATGTTACCAAGAGGAGAAAGTAATTAATAACCATACAACTACATATTCAATCAATTTTATTTTGTTATTAACAATACATGTTTTAGATGTCGAAAGTATCATATAGGTAAGGTCGTGAGAGAAAAAAAAATAGGGCAAGTCTTATAACGGTATTTTGCTAAAATCTAGTTATGTACATCTAACTTTAATTTTTGTGATATTGTCAGTTAGTTTTCACAATTTATTGCAAGTGTGCAAAAAACTAATATGCCTCATATAATCGATTTAGTTAAATCTGGAGCTATTGCTAAAGCAGAAGATGGATGGTCAATGAGACAAATTGCACTGCGTTATAATATTGACAAAAATTCGGTGTGTAACATTTTAAGAAAGTGGAGAATAAACGGTACGATTAGTAGAAATCCTAATGGATCAGGGCGACGAGGGATATCAACTCAACAACAAGATTTGCAATTGGTAAATGCTTTAGTAGAAAATCCATTTTACCGAGTTATTCAGGCTGCTGAAGAAACGAATTTTCCTGGATCGAGTAGTACTGGTCGCCGGCGAGTAAGATAATCGGAGCTACGCAGCACAGAAATACTTACTTAAAGTTAAACATAAAGAAGCTCGAGTAGGATTTGCGCTTGAATTTTTAGCTCGAGATGTAAATTTTTGGAACAATGTAATCTTTACAGACGAAAAAATTTCCAGTCAACACACAGCGGTCGTATTCGTATTTACCGCCTTCCGAATACTCGATTCGATGAGAAATATATATCTAACAATGATAAAAGTGGTAGATTTTCTGTCAATATGTGGGCTTGGTGTTTTGTGGTATATTGAGGAACGATTTAATAGTGAAACGTATATTAGAATTTTAGAAAATATTATGCTCCCTTCTGTGTCACAATTATTTCCTAATAATGAGTTCATATTTCAACAAGACAATTGTTCCGTTCATACTGCTCATACCATAACTAACTGGTTTCAAGTTATCATCAAAGTTTTTAACTGGCCCAGTCATAGTCCAGATCTTAACCCTGTGGAAGAAGTATGGGGACTACTCGTGCAATAACGAAATATTAATAGTTAGTTTCTTGTTAAGTAGGATATCCTTTGTCCTTTGATCCAGGATTTCTACTAATCGCACCGTTTATTCTCCACTTTCTTAAAATGTTACACACCAAATTTTTGTTAATGTTATAATGCAGTGCAATTTGTCTCATTAACCACCATCATTTACTATAGCAAAAACTACAGCATTAAAATAAACATAAATTAAAAATGGTATGTTTTATTTTGGCTACTCATTACATATTCAAATAGAGATAGACCTACATTAGAACAAAAAAAGCTGTCCTTTTTTTTTGCTCACGGCAGTACCCATAACAAAATGTTCGGAACACATTCTTGCATTTTAACCTCTCCACAATAAAATTGTGAGAGGTTACTAAAATTGGTACAAAAACGAAAATTGAGATAACATCAAATCTTTACGTTTTGAGGTCCTAGGAACCCAAAAAAGTGATTTTTGAAAAATGTCCGTGTGTGTGTATGTGTGTTAGCACGATAGCGCCGAAACTACTGAACGGATTTGAATCATACTTTGCGTGTGCGTTTCTTTAGTGCCCCAGAAGATCTGAAAAGGTTTTGGTTGAGATCGGATTACGTTTAGTGCCATTTTGACGCAACAAGTTGTTTAATTTATAATTACTTTCAATTTGCAATGGAGCCATTGAAAAGCAGTTAAAATTCTGATTTCAACGATATATCACACTTCCACCCTTTCGATTTGGTTTCCGTGAAAAAAATTAAAAACAAAGCAAATATGGCATAGATCACATTTCGCATGATACTAGTAAAATTACTGAAATGCTAATGTTTCATTTAACAAAGACAGCCGCGAGCGATCGGATTGCAATGGGCAAATTTTGACGATTGTCATTGTCATCGTTTGTCATCCGATAACGTTGGTGTCATGTCATGTTAATAAAACTTCGGCATATTTGTAACTTTTAGTGGATTGTCACAAACTTTAAAGGTAGATATAACAATATCATATGCTTTCTGTACCTTCGTTGGTGAATTTATTATAGATTATCACTTTACCAATTTTCAAATTGTTGCTTTACAAATCTGTAGTATTTAGGATAACTAGACTTTCTTAGTCGTTCAAGTGATGTTAAAGTTGTTAATATCCTAATAGTATATTATTCAACGAGCGATAATATAGGTAATAACTCGCATAGATGATTGTAAATTCATTAAGTTGAGGGTTTTTTTAGTGCCCCAGAAGATCTGAAAAGGTTTTGGATGAGTTCGGATTACGTTTAGTGCCGTTTTGTCACACAATTTAATGCTCTTTTCGGCTTCAAAGATCCACCGAGTGGGGAGGTTCCAGTCGCTTCCAGTAGCTGCCGATTTTTTTATTTTCGATTCAAGAAAATCATCTCTACGGAGGGCTGGGCTTGTATTTCTATTCTTGCAGGCTCTACTTGTCTTAAACTTATTAGAAACTTTTGAGCTTAAAGTACAACCCTGCCAAAAAGTGCTCATAGAAAAGTATACATTTTGAATTACTTTGGAGTTGTTTCTATATGCCATTTTTGGCAGGGAATTAGTAATATTGTCAGAAAATATAAATTTCACATCAATAGATATTAATCTTTTATAAAACCATTAATATTAGTAAATAGAAATTACTACTACCTAACCTATTATATTCCATGTCAATATTGGCTTATACCAAATCTACGAATGCATATATTAAATGAATATTTAAGCAAATAACAAAATAAGTTATATACCTACTTGACAAAAAAAAAACTGAATAACTAAATTATTAGGCTGTCAAATGATGACGTCACTGTTAGTACTCCATTGGTCATATTATTATTATAATTCAAAGTGTTTAGCCAAACTTGGTAGTAGTGTAGTTGGAAAATGGAGCGAGATTACTGTATTTCCTTGGCAGTATGAAATTTTCGATCTTGCCTCTTGCAACCATGTTAATGGATTGGTACTAATATTTATTTTTCCTGTCAATGCATTAGCAGAACTTACCTGTGGATGAATATTCCCTGCATCACATTAATAGTATGTATTGGAATTATGAGTTTTGAAATTGAAATTTAAAATAATGAACACAGAAATGGTATCTTGTAATTTTTATAAAGGAACATTAATTTATTTTACCAAATAATGCTTAATACAACTTTTGACAAAATCATAAAATATCTTCTACTAGCAACAAGTATACAAAATATCAAGAGGTAATAAATGTAAACAAAATTTCAACAAAGAGATTTCACGAGCACTTTTTGTCACTGCCCAACATAGGCTGTAGGTCCCATTCAGGCATCGATTTCGTCGGTAAAACTTACATAACATGAAAGTTTGGACCTAAAGGAACGCATAAATGCAAAGGTTGGTGGGAAAATGTGTGCACACCATTCGGAGCATAAAAATTGCAGTTTTTCCAGGTATCGATTTCGTCACCGATGTTTGCACCATGTTTTAAAGCGCAATTTTCCCTGCAAAATGACCCTGGGTTGGCACCCGCCAACTTTGTAGAACCCTGCCAACCCTATCTGAAGGGATAAATGAATCCTTAAAATTTATATTACATATAATAATACCTTACGTTTCTAAACCAAAAATGTCCTGAAAAATTGGAACAGAAATAATGTATTTTGCTGACGTTTCGGAAAGTAATCTCTTTCCGTTTTCAAAGCTTTTTTTTTTTTTTTGGAAGAACTCTTATTTTGCTGTATATGTCAAATACACAGCTTTAAGATTCTGTTTATGTTATTTCCATAGATACTTACTACTTACACAGAACATAGAACTGATGATATTTTCTTTTAGATAATGTTGAGTTTGTTAAGTTCTTCTTTTAACATTGGTAGCCAGGTTGTACAAATATCTACAGAACAATTCGATACGCACTTGTCTTCATTTAATAAGATTATTGATGATTCTTTAATTTTTTTTTTTTTGGTATCTGCTTCTTTTGTTAACATTTTTGCCGAGTCCCAGTTTATTCTATGTCCGTTTTCCCAAGCATATTCACAAATCTTTGATTTCTGAATTTCATTCTTTCTAATGTAATTCTTGTGCTCATCCAACCTCACACTGGAAGGTCTGGATGACTCACCCACATATCATTTATCACATTCGCACGGGATATTGTAAATACAATTTTTTAAATTCTGCTCCCTGTTTATCGGTTTTGTTTTTGTTAAAATAGATCTTAAGTGTTCCCCGTTTGAAATATCATCCTAACATCAAATGTCACCTATACGGCGTAGCTTTTCCGATAATCCGTATATGTAAGGAATTATTGCTGTATAATGACGTTCAGGTTTTTGTTGTACCTGATTGTCCCTATTTTCAACATTTATGAAAACTCTATCAACAAAGGCTTCAGGATATTGATTTCGTACTAGAACCTCTTTGATAAATTTTTTCTCGTTATTTAATATTTCATTATTAGATGAAATTATTTTGACCCTATCGTATAAACATTTTGCAACACCCCTTTTAACATTTATTGACTGATAAATAACGAGAAAAAATTTATCAAAGAGGTTCTAGTACAAAATCAATATCCTAAAGCCTTTGTTGATAGAGTTTTCATAAATGTTGAAAATAGGGATAATCAGGTACGACAAAAACCTGATCGTCATTATACAGCAATAATTCCTTATGTATACGGATTATCGGAAAAGCTACGCCGTATAGGTGACAAATTTGATGTTATTACGATATTTCAAACGGGGAACACTTTAAGATTTATTTTAACAAAAACAAAACCGATAAACAGGGAGCAGAATTCAAAAAACTGTATTTACAATATCCCGTGCGAATGTGATAAATGTAATGTGGGTGAGTCATCCAGACCTTGCAGTATGAGGTTGGATGAGCACAAGAATTACATTAGAAAGAATGAAATTCAGAAATCAAAGATTTGTGAACATGCTTGGGAAAACGGACATAGAATAAACTGGGACTCAGCAAAAATTTTAACAAATGAAGCAGATGATACAAAAAAAAAAAAAGAAAAATTAAAGAATCACCAATAATCTTATTAAATGAAGACAAGTGCGTATCGAATTGTTCTGTCGATATTTGTACAACCTGGCTACCAATGTTAAAAGAAGAACTTAACAAACTCAACATTATCTAAAAGAAAAGATCATCAGTTCTATGTTATGTGTAAGTAGTAAGTATCTATGGAAATAACATAAACAGAATCTTAAAGCTGTGTATTTGACATACACAGCAAAATAAGAGTTCTTCCAAAAAAGCTTTGAAAACAGAAAGAAATTACTTTCCGAAACATCAGCAAAATACTGTTATGTGCTGCCCTCTAACAAGGAAAGATGTGATTAAGTTCATGTTCAAAGTTTTCCTCAGAAGCTTAGTTACTTCCCTGACTAGTAGGGTGGCGCCGTCTATGAGCCAATTGACGAACAATCATCTATTACATGGTAGAAAATTATGGAGAATTCTAGAAAAAAATTCTAGAAGGATTCCAAGTGTGTATATAAAGAGGTGACTCCAGCAGATGGGGGAACAGTTCAGTTGAGTGAAGTATGCAGTTTAGTGAAGTAAACAGACAAGAGAGTTTTTAGGTTAGACAAGAGTTGACAAGTTTAAGAAGGAAAGTAAAGTGCTTAGTGTTTTAAAAGTAGTGAAATTATATTAGATTAAGTTATTATTAGTTGTGTGATTTTTAAGTATTTGCTAGTGTAATTTTAGTGACTAAATAAATCAGTGGTTTGTGAAAATTCTTGTTGCAAGTTATTTGGAATCCACAAAGTGTTTACTGAAAATTGTAAGCACGTAACAATTGGTGTCAGAAGCGGAATTGCAACAGAATTTCTGAAGAATTCGACGAAGTTCCATAGTGTTCTATTTGGAAACCACTGGAGATATTGAAGTGAGTTGAACTGGAAAGTGATATAGACATTAGACAAGATTTATTTGTGCTAGTGTGAGGAAATTTCTGGGACATTCTGTTTAGAAATTAGTGTAGTTTTTAAGTGGTTTCAACTGAGAAGCGATATAGACTTTAAATAAGACTTGTTCGTGCTGTTTCGAGTTAATTGTTTGGATGGAAACAAGAAGCATGGCTGCCGAAAAGCAAATGCAAGACATGTTCGAGCAATTTAGAAAAATGATGCTAGACCAAAAAGAAGAACGCGAAGAAGAAAAAGAAAGGAAACGTCAGGCAGAAAAAGAAGAACAAGAGAAACGACGCCAAGAAGAAAAAGAAGAACAAGAGAAACGACGTCAAGAAGATAAAGAAGAACAAGAAAAACGACGTCTAGAAGAGAAAGAAGAACAAGAAAAGCGACGTCTAGAAGAGAAAGAAGAACAAGAAAAACGACGTCTAGAAGAGAAAGAATTAAGGAAAATTATACAGGGGCAACAAGATGTTATCCTTTCAGCCACTGAAGACCTCAAAAGCGAAATTAAAGAGGATATAGGCAACATAAAGACTGAAGTAAGTGAAATCAAAGGAAAAGTTACTGGCGTCGAAGAAAAAGTTACTGGTGTCGAAGAAAAAGTTACTGGCGTCGAAGAGAAAGTTACCGATATAGAAGGAAAATTTCAGGTAGTTAAGGGGGAGGTAGAACAACTTAAGCGACAGTTAAGAACGCAAGGAGGCCAGCTAGTATTATCATCGTCAGGCCCTTGATTACAACCGCCCTCCTTTGATGGTCAAACTTCTTGGTCAACCTATAAAAGACAATTTGAGGCAGCGGCATACGCAAACAATTGGAGCAATGAAGACAAGGCTATGGCATTGGTGCTAGCATTAAGAGGTCAAGCATCAGAGTTGCTTCAGACTATCCCAGTGACGCAGCAACGAGATTTTAAAGTTTTGGAGGCTGCACTAGATCTAAGATATGGCGACCAACACCTCGCCCAAGTATACCGGACTCAGCTCAAATCACGCACACAAAAGGCTGGGGAAAGTTTACAAGATTTTGAAGCAGCTGTTGAGCGACTGACATACCTGGCTTACCCGGATGCGCCCAAAGAATTCCAGGAACAATTAACAGTTGGTACTTTCATCGATGGCATAAGAGACGAGGAGATTAGGCGAGTCCTTAGATTATCTCGAGATAAGACTGGTAGTGAAGCGTTGATCCGTGCCCTCGAGGTTGAAGCCGCTTACAAAGAGACTGCACGTCCGAGAGTACGAGCCATGAAGGTAGAAGAGGGCCATTTAGAAAAATCAAATATGGAATCTTTGATGGCTGACATACACAAAATGATAAGCCAGTTGATGACAAAACCAGATGCTCCAAGGAAGCAGGAAAGAGAACAGAGCGATGAACAGCCAAGGAAGTTGATTCGTTGTTATAAGTGCGGCAAACCAGGGCATATTAAGCGAAACTGTCGGCAGCGGAGCCCTGAGCGAGTAAATGCCGCAATGACTGAAGAGCCGCAGGAAAACTAAAGATAGCCAGCACCTTGGGGGCTGTGCTGGCTGGTGAACACGGTGCCCCCAGAGAGATACAGGTTTCCCAGATTAGAAGAGTCCCGACGAGTAGTCTGCTGTTGGATGGCTATGTAAACAAAAGGAGATGTATCTTCACTATCGACACAGGTGCCACGTCATCAATAGTGCGACCCGGATTTTTATCAGGAATAAAAGTTGATAAAAGCCAAAATGGATTGGTCGTTCGAACAGCCACAGGAGACAGGGTAAGGGTTCATGGAGAAGTTGACCTAGATCTGCAGTTTGGACGCCTGTGCTTTAGTCATAGGGTGATTGTGGCTGACATCACGGATGATTTCATTTTGGGGCTGGATGTTATGGGAGTACAAGATCAATTTGTACTTGACGTGGTAGAACGAGTTCTAAAGATTGGAAATGAAGAATTTATTTTGTCAACAACAAATGACCGATTTCAAAAAGTGAGGCTACTGACGGCTCAGACAATCAAGATTCCTGCCCGTTCAGAACAAATAATCGAGGCCATTCTGGAAGGAAACTCTGGTGGATACCGTGTTGGCCTTGTTGAAAAAGATGATTCAATTAAGACAGAAAACGTAATCTTAGCAAGAACTCTGACCCGGACAAAAGACAAAATTCCAATTAGAGTGGCTAATTTAAATTCCCACTCGGTAACTTTTAAGGAAGGCGAGGCAATAGGATCCTACGAACCAGTCCAGTGGATAGCAAGGTGTGAGGAACAAGGGGAGAAATGTTCGCCAACCAGTGTAGACAGGGAAGTTGTGACTTTGTTGAGTACCCAGTTTGAACACCTATCCGAGGATGAACGTAGAGAGGCAATCAAGTTTTTGGAAAAAGAAAGTACGGTATTTACCAAAAACACAGACATCCTCACGAAAACTGATATAGTACAGCATCGAATAGACACTGGTGATTCAGCCGCCATCCGCCAACAACCTAGGAGGTTGCCACTAGCTAAACAGGAAGAAGCTGCTGCGATGGTTCAAAAGATGCTACAAGATGGAGTAATTGAGGAATCAACCAGCCCCTGGTCATCACCGGTAGTTTTAGTTGCCAAGAAGGACGGGACTTTGAGATTTTGTGTCGACTACCGGAAGCTGAATGATGTTACAAAGAAAGACAGCTATCCACTACCACGAATTGACGATACATTAAGTACGCTGGCAGGGTCACGATGGTTTTCAACTCTAGACCTTCGAAGTGGGTATTGGCAGGTGGGACTTCACCCTGACGACAAGGAAAAGACTGCCTTCTCAACAGGTAGTGGTTTATATCAATTCACCGTGATGCCTTTTGGACTTTGCAATGCGCCAGCTACTTTTGAAAGATTGATGGAATTTGTACTCCGAGGACTAACTTGGAAGACGTGCTTAGTTTATCTTGATGACATAATGGTTATGGGACGAAACTTCAGGGAACATTTGGAAAATCTTCAAGAAGTATTTGGGAGAATCAGAAATGCACACCTAAAGTTGAATCCAAAGAAGTGTCTACTATTCCAAAAAGAAGTGAAATTCCTTGGACATGTCGTATCTTCGGAGGGAATACAGACAGACCCGGACAAGATCTCTGCCGTGCGTGATTGGCCAAGACCTTCAAATGTACACGAATTACGAAGCTTTCTTGGCCTCTGCACTTATTATAGACGTTTTGTGGAAGGATTTGCGGATATAGCAAAGCCACTACACCAGCTAACGGAGGAGAAAGTTAAATATCAGTGGACACCGGAGTGTGAAACATCATGGAAGAAGCTGAAAGCAGCGTTATGCAGTAGTCCTGTGCTAGCATATCCCAAACCAAAGGGCCTCTATATTCTTGACACGGATGCTAGCAACTCCGCAATTGGATGTGTACTATCTCAAGTCCAAAATGGAGAGGAAAAAGTAATCGAGTATTTCAGTAAGGTACTGTCCAAACCAGAGAGGAATTATTGTGTAACAAG
This sequence comes from Leptura quadrifasciata, assembly GCA_963675555.1. Taxonomy (NCBI): domain Eukaryota; kingdom Metazoa; phylum Arthropoda; class Insecta; order Coleoptera; family Cerambycidae; genus Leptura; species Leptura quadrifasciata. The sequence continues at coordinate 78,647,976 of OY776680.1, forward strand.
GAAGGAACTATTGGCCATTGTTAAGTCCGTGGACCATTTTCACAAGTACCTCTATGGCCAACATTTCAAAATCAGGACCGACCATGCTGCATTAAAATGGCTATTGCAGCTGAAAACCCCAGAAGGTCAACTGGCTCGCTGGATAGAAAGACTGCAGCAATATGACCTCACAATTGAACACCGACCTGGAAAGTCTCATAAAAATGCAGATGCTCTGTCAAGAAGACCGTGCAAAGATGACTGCAAGCACTGCTATCGGGTTGAAAAAGCACAGGGCACGGTAATAGTAAACACAGTTCAAGTAGATGTTCCAGATGATTGGACAAAGGAAGTTCTAAGACGAGAACAAATGGATGACAGCGTAATTGGTCCTATATTAAGGGCAAAAGAAAAAGGAACGCGACCGGAATGGAAGGATGTTTCGGACAAAAGTGTGGAGCTGAAGGCATTGTGGGCACAATGGGACTCCCTTAAGGTTATAGATGGGCTATTAAAGAGAGCATGGGAAAGTCCAGATGGGAAGGAAGTTACCATGCGTCTGGTGATACCCAGCTGTCGGATCCCAAAAGTACTTCAGGAAATACATGATGGAGTGTCCGGGGGACATTTTGGTATGAATAAGACATTGGCTAAAGTGCGGGAACGATTTTATTGGATAAATAGCCGTCAAGATGTGGAAGCTTGGTGCCGCAAATGCAAGGCTTGTGCAGCTACCAAAGGGCCACAGACGAAGAGCAGGGGCCAAATGAAGCAATATAACGTTGGAGCTCCTTTTGAGAGGATTGCTATAGATGTAGCGGGCCCATTCCCAGTGACAGATGATGGGAATAAATACATCCTGGTCGCTATGGACTATTTTAGTAAATGGCCGGAAGCCTATGCCATTCCCAATCAGGAAGCAGTTACTGTTGCTCGAGTTTTGGAGGATAACCTTGTATGCCGATTTGGTGTACCCCTGGAGCTACATTCCGATCAAGGGAGAAACTTTGAGTCGGGGGTATTTCAGAAAATTTGTGAGTTGCTGGGCATTCACAAGACTCGGACAACCCCTCTTCATCCCCAGTCAGATGGAATGGTGGAACGACATAATAAAACCATGAAGGAACATCTTTCTAAGGTAGTTCACAAGAACCAGCGAGATTGGGATCGACATATACCATTTTTCTTAATGGCATACAGGGCTGCCATTCATGAGACGACTAAACAGACACCGGCTCGTGTAATATTTGGGCACGAGATCAGACTGCCATGTGATTTGATGTTTGGTACACCAGATAAGAAGCCACTGTCCGTGGATGACTACGCAGACGAAGTTAGTCAACAGCTGAGGAATGTCCACGAATTGGTTCGAAACCAAGTTAGCATAGCTAGTGACAGAATGAAGGCTCGCTATGACCGGAAGGGAACGTCAGCAGGATTCAAGGAGGGCGATCTGGTTTGGCTATATAACCCACAGCGAAAGAAGGGAAAATCTCCGAAGCTTCACCCACCCTGGGAAGGACCGTATTCAGTCATCACTCGGATCAATGACGTTGTTTACCGAATTCAACGTAGTAAGAAGTCCAAGATGAAGATCGTGCACTTGGATAGGTTGGCGAAGTATGAAGTATGTTGGGGAATCTGAATTGCCTGACCGGGACGTTCAGGCTTAAGGAGGGGGCAGTGTTATGTGCTGCCCTCTAACAAGGAAAGATGTGATTAAGTTCATGTTCAAAGTTTTCCTCAGAAGCTTAGTTACTTCCCTGACTAGTAGGGTGGCGCCGTCTATGAGCCAATTGACGAACAATCATCTATTACATGGTAGAAAATTATGGAGAATTCTAGAAAAAAATTCTAGAAGGATTCCAAGTGTGTATATAAAGAGGTGACTCCAGCAGATGGGGGAACAGTTCAGTTGAGTGAAGTATGCAGTTTAGTGAAGTAAACAGACAAGAGAGTTTTTAGGTTAGACAAGAGTTGACAAGTTTAAGAAGGAAAGTAAAGTGCTTAATGTTTTAAAAGTAGTGAAATTATATTAGATTAAGTTATTATTAGTTGTGTGATTTTTAAGTATTTGCTAGTGTAATTTTAGTGATTAAATAAATCAGTGGTTTGTGAAAATTCTTGTTGCAAGTTATTTGGAATCCACAAAGTGTTTACTGAAAATTGTAAGGACGTAACAATACATTATTTCCGTGTTTATTCCTATTTATATTATTTGCAAAACATAACCTCTGACTATTCTTTAGGCGTAAACGTCACGGGCGCAGAGGCTTTTTTCCAATAATTCTATTATTTTGTAAATTCGGTGATTTATTTTTGAAGAGGACAATAATACATGTGGTAGAAAACCCAAATAATAGGAAAGAATATTCGTAGAATGCCACAGATAACTTTCAGACAATATACAGTTATTACACTTAACGTGCAGGCTTGTAACTTGTAATTCAGCGCTCGGCGGGGTAGAGTAGCTGTTGATTGCAGTCTGGTTACGTGCCTTATAATAAAATAAGGATTTTATAGAGGAGACTTGCGACTGAAATATTATGTTTTAAAGCTGTATATTAGAGCTGTGAACTTTTGTATTTCGCTCATTTTTTGATCATCAAAAATATCAGATAGATCATTTATAAAAGCGAAAACTTCCATAAAATCTTCGTGTTTTTGAAGGATCTGAATGGGTTTAATTTTTTCTTTACGGTGGAAGGACACAATGTAGTGGCAGAGTATGGCACAGATTGGGTCCTAAACTTTTCGCTAATTCGGAAATATTAGTGTAAATTTCTTCACCCTTTTCGGAACATGAACTGGCAATCCAAATGTCGAAATTATTGAATTTATGTAGATTTTCTAGCACAATTACAAGGAAATCAATATCAGAAGACTTGATGAGAATTTTTAAATTAACTTTGCACTAGCTCATGAGAAAATTGATTCTCATATCAGCTTTCTCAAGCCATAACGTATTTCTGTGGCTTCCCGGAATAACCATTTAAATGTCCATTCTTGATATTTTTGACGTGGGTAAAATTTACTCATGCCAATATTCACAATATAAAATAAATTGTAAAATTATTCCTGACAAAATTTTAGAAGATTAAATGCAAAATCTATTCCAAGAAAAAATAAATATGGACTTAAGTGATTATTCCGGGAGGCAGTGGAACTGCAATATGTTTCAGAATAGGCGTATTCACTATCGCACTAGGCAACACGATACGCTTTTTAGTGCAATTTAATTCATAAAAAAAATTTTTAGGTGAGAAAAAATTTTTATCCAGTGCAAGAAATTTAATAAGAAACGTCGCAACAAATTGTTTTATGCCTGCAAAATAAATTAATGAATAATTTTTTTTGCCGAAATTTAAAAAATTTTTTTTTTCAGTTTCAGCGCGTCAACTCTGGCTTATTGCTTTAATAAATTGATTAGCTTCATGAAAATATTTTTTTCGTCGACTAACTCGATACCTGAATGGGGATCCATTTTTTCCTTCAGATAGGGTTGGCGGGGGTTCTGCAAGGTTTGCGGGTGCCAACCCAGTGTCATTTTACAGGGAAAATTGCGCTTTAAAACAAGGCGCAAACATTGGTGATGAAATCGATACCTGGAAAAACGGCGTTTTTTTATGCTCCGAAAATGCGTGCGCAATAAAATTCTGCACACATTTTCCTGCCAACCTTTGCATTTATAATAATAATAATACTCTATTAAATAGGATTCCTAATATACAATAATTAAATACAATGTCATATAATATGAGTTCTTAAATATTATATCATATAAATTAAGGTAAGTATAGTTTATACTTTGTTTCTACAAAGAGTTGTTTCTTTATTTTTAAATATTCTAATTATTCATCTCACTAATATGTTTATTTAAAGACGATTGGAGAGTTTCACAACCTTTAATGGGAGAAAGGTTGTTATATTGTAATAAATCTTTATGGAATAAAGAGTTCATTGTTCTACTAAAATTAGTCCTAGGTACATATAATTGATTATTTTGTCTTGTAGGATAATTATGAATTTCGTGATTATATATAATGTATTCATTAAAATAGGTTGGTCCTAAGTTATGCAATATTTTGAAAATGAGTATCATTGAGAAATAATGTAACCTGTGTTTTACAGAAAACCAATCCAAGGCATTTAGCATTAAATAAATTGGTGTATGCCTATTACATCTAAGCACAATTCTCATTCCTCTGTTTTGTAACTTTTGAAGCATTGCAATACTATTATTATCTAGGAGATAAAGCAAACTGGCACAGTAGTCGAAATGGGCTTGAATAATAGTTCTATATACAGTTAACACTGATCTAATTGTTAGTTTAGAGGAGACTCTAGAAAGGAAAAACAATTTTTTACAAATTTTTTTATGAATATAATTAAAGTGACTTTTTAGAGTTAATGTGTTATCTAAAATGAAACCGAGATATTTGATTTCTTCAACTATTGTTATTTTTTCATTATATATTTTAATATTTATTTGTTTGGTGTCGATTCCTTTATATTTATATTGTGTAGTGATTATCATGGCTTTTGTTTTCTGTACATTGAGTTTTAATTTATTGACGTCTAGGAAATTTGATATGTTTTGTAGAGTTAGATTTATCTTGTCTATAGCAACGTCAACAGAGTGATCACTAGCAGTTATTAAGGTGTCATCAGCAAACAGATGAGTTCCCTTAGGTCCAAACTTTCATATTATGCAGGTTTTATCGACGAAATCGATACCTGAATGGAACGTACAGCGGGATCTTAGACTAACAGGTAGTGTTCACATTTAAAGTGCTAAGTACTTTTGCGTTATGTCAAGCTCTGTTTTAGCTTATGCGTCAATTTATGTTTCTTAAGGTAATATTTCCATTTCGTCTCATATGGACACGCATCACATTGAAACTTTGTTACCTCTGACAAATTTTTATGGGTCAACTCGTGCTGTTTAAGGTGATGTGGACGTTTTGCCTCATATGGGCACAGCTTACATTTAAACATTGTTATCTCCGAAGTACTTTTATGGATGAGTTTATGTTGCATTAGGCTAGACGAATATTTCGTTTCATACGAACAGAGATCGCACTTGAATATTTTTAGCTCTGCAGTATTTCTATGGGTCAATTTGTGCATCTTAAGGTGATATCTCAATTTGGTTTCATATGGACACATGTCACATTCATATTTTGCTGCCTCTGGCGACCATTTATGGGTCAACTTGTGTTGTTTAAGATGATGCCGAAGTTTTGCCTGATATGTGCACAAATCACACTTAAACATTTTTAACTCTGAAGCACTCTTATGGATGAGTTTGTGTTGCTTTAGACTATGTGAAAATTTCGTTTCATATGAACAAAGGTCGCACTTGAACATTTTTACCTCTGAAGTACTTTTATGGATCAAGTTGTGTTGCTTAAGGTAATACTTCCACTTTGTCTCATACGAACACAAGTCACATTTAAACTTTGTTACCTCCGACGGACTTTTATGGATCAATTTGTGTCGAGTAAGAAGGACCCGATATTTTGTCTCATATGGACACTCTTCACATTTAAACATGGTTATATCTAAACCACTTTTATGGGCTAATTCATGCTGTCTCAGAGCCGCTTTATGCTTTGTCTCAAACGAACACGTATCACATTTAAACATTGTTATTTCTGAAGGACTTAGATGAGTCAATTTGTGTCGGTTAAGATAATCCTTACGTATTGCTTCATATGAACACACGTTGCATTTAAACTTCGTTATCTCTGATCGATTTTTATGGACTAATTTGTGTCGTTCAACTAGACGCTTCTGTTTCGCTTCATAAGGACACAGTTCACACTGAAACATCGGCACATCTAAAGAACTTTTATGGACCAGGTTGTGTCGTTTTAGATTATCGCTACGTTTTGTCTCGTATGTACATACTTCACACTTATATATTGTTATTCCTTCCAAATTTTTATAGGTCGACTTATGCCGATTAACACTTTTTTCGTTTCTTCCTTGCGACTTAAGCACTAAAATATCCAAAGGCCCATTATCACTTTTAATTTCGGCACAAGGTTCTTGAATGCTGAAAATAAATGTTATTATTTCCTTGTGTAAAATGTGATGCTTAACAATTACTGTTAAGTTCTAATTTTAACGGTGATTCATTAAGAACAATCAAATACATCAGAAAAATGTATTGAAATCATTTTGCAGCCCGTCTAAGAGGGTGAGATAGGGCTTGAAATATTTTAAAAATTCATTATTTTAGCAACAATTCCTGTCCAGTTTTAATTTTAACGAGGATTCATTAAGGACAATGAAATATATCAGAGAGATGTTTTGAAATCATTTTTCAACTCGTCTAGGAGGGTGAGATAGGGGTTGAAATATTTTAAAAATTCATTATTTTAGCAACAATTCCTGCTGAGTTTTCATTTTGAGGGGGATTCATTAAGAACAATTATATACATCAGAAAAATGTATTGAAATCATTTTCCAGCCCGTCTAAGAGGGTGAGATAGGGGTTGAAATATTTTAAAAATTTATTATTTCGGTACTTAACAATTGCTGTCAAGTTTTAATTTTAACGGTGATTCATTAAGAACAATCAAGTACATCAGAAAAATGTATTGAAATCATTTTCAAACTCGTCTAGGAGGGTGAGATAGGGGTTGAAATATTTTAAAAATTCATTATTTTCGCAACAATTACTGTCGAGTTTTAATTTTAACGGGGATTCATTAAGGACGATGGAATACATCAGAAAGATGTTTTGAAGTCATTTTCCAGCCCGTCTAGGAGGGCGAGATAGGGGTTGAAATATTTTAAAAATTCATTATTTTAGCAACAATTCCTGTCGAGTTTTCATTTTAATGGAGAATCATTAAGAACAATTATATGCATCAGAAAAATGCATTGAAATCAATTTCCAGCCCATCTAAGAGGGCGAGATAGGGGTTGAAATATTCTCTATATCCACGACTTTATCGATTATAGTCGTACTTGAAAATGTGGATGTGGATAACTTCACACTGATTTATTTATTTGTATTATATTTTTTATAATTTGTGATTTTTATGCAAGATTGAAAAGCGGCTTTGCCAAATCTTGTCCTTTTGGTTTATTCTTTTAAACTTTTGTTATGTTTCTATTTGTAACTAGTTAAACCAACAAACATTATTATTATTATATTGTAGAATCCTTGGTTATTTTTTATAAGAAAATATATGTGACAGAAAACCCAAAAAAGGAAGGAAATTATTGCATGATATGTAACGTAAGTCTTATACTGTATCTCAGATAAGAATGTAGTGGTTAGTCATAAGAGCCGAGCACAGTTCACACAGGTATAAGAGAATTCGCAAGTGTGAAATCTCCCCCAGGGCCGTTTCGACCCATTGGTACTCAGAATGAAAAATAACGGAAGGTTTAAATACGTTTTACTTTTCTATAACCATAAATTGGAATCTTTTAATTTAAATTGCACATAAATATTCTTATTTTGTCACAGCAAAAGCAAAAAGTAAAACAAACTCTCCTTATTTTAAATATTTAACACGGTTCAAAGATTCATATTTTAACTTTTCCAGTTTTGTTAAGTTTTTAAGTAATGGAAATTGTTCTGCAAGAATGTCATATTAATCTGAATTAGAAAATTCAGGATCTTAATCAGATGTACTTCAACCTACTACAGTTCACTTCTATCTGTTCCACTATGTTATCTAATTTATATATGTTTTAATCTTCTTTTATCCCACGCTCGAAACATTTGGTCCACGTTTGTGGTGTAATGTTATCCAAACCCTCACAAAACAGATTTTTCACATCGACCAATTTAAAAGTCTTATCCTTCTCTCTTCTCTCTGCAACATATCCCTTAACCTGTGACCAAACCAATTGGGATAAAATTGCAATGGTAGTATGGAGGTAGTCGCAACACTTCTCGACCGGTTTCATTATTTATTTCACCCACAGCATGCGAAACAGGATGAGGTAAATTTGGAATTGTACCTTTAAACGCTCGTCTCTTACCACAATTCTCTTTTTGTGTATATAATTAGAAATATCTGCCTTTTCCCAAGATGTTATTGGTGTTTTCTCTTCACTCCGTGAAGGTAGGGAAATACACACAATAACACTATTTGGTTGTAAGTGTGGCAGTATATGTTTAATCCAACTTTCAAAGACTGTGGAACTCACGTCTTCATGGTATAATCTCCAGTTTTTTGGACTCTAATATTAATAAACCATTTTCATTCCCAATATGGGTTATAATGAAGCATTTACCTCTTCCTATAGCATCCTTCAAACCTACTGATGAATCGTCAAAACAAGCTTGTCGTGGCACTTTTTATTGTTTTATCTTTCCAAATTTTTGTTTTTGTGTGTCTAGCATTAATCCATATTTCAGCAAGGTAGTAAATAACATGACCATTCTTGCGAATCTTTATTCAAGTAGCCTCTCTGTCATAAAATAATTTCTGGTTATTCCACTAGCCTACTATTTCTTCCCTGTTTTTCCCAAATAAATCCTAATTTCTTCACGATTCTATGTAAAGTTGCCCGGGACATAGGCGGCATGGTATCATTCGCTTGAACTATCTAAAAGAAGAAGAAAGGATATAAGGGCATGAATATAAATACACTTTGTATCTGTGACCTGGCTAGTTCTGTATATTAGGCAATCCAACGACCTATCAAATATGGCAGTGAAGGACAAACCAATCACAACACTTGTACAGTGTATCTCACGTTTCATCACTACACCCCAATATCTGTCATTTGTTGATCAATTTAGATCGAATTTGGTACACTTCTTGTGTTTCAGATTGTGATTAAAAAGTTATTAATTTTTTTTTTTTCCAAATTAAATACACCTATTATCAAAATAAATTGGCAAAAATTAGGAATTTATATTAGCGACTGAGACAGGGTTTTTTGTTCGGCATGACCTAAAACCCCTGTATACCAAATTTTGTTAAAAAATATTAATTCCTTAACAAAAAAGAATCATCTAAGATTTCAATAATAATCACCCTACTATTCGAGTTATTTATTGTCTGATATTTACATAACTTGGTAGTCGTGTAATAATGACTCTAATTAAGCATTATGACACATTTTTTATCCAAAACACTATTATGAAATCGCCCCATTAGCTTAACCTCATTTCTCCTAAAAACAATGGAGAAACTTTTAGATCAATATATTAAAAGTGAAATCCTTACAGGAACACCGCTTCACGCAAAACAATTTGCCTATCAACCTGGCAAATAAACAATAAATGCTATACATTGCCTGGTTCAAGGCATTGAAAAGACATTTACAGCAAAAGAAGTGGCTATGTGTGCTTTCATAGATATAGAGGGTGCTTTTGGCAACACCTCCTATGAATCCATACAAAAAGCTGCGGAAAAAAGGGGAATACAGTCTCCTACAATTAAATGGATACAATCCATGCTCAGAAGCAGAATTATTACCGCAAGTGTGGGGGATGAGTCGGCTACGGTGACTGCAGTCAGGGGTTGTCCACAAGGTGGAGTCCTATCGCCCTTGCTGTGGCCAATGGTGGTCGATGATCTCCTACATAAAATGAGTAATTCAGGCTTCAACGTCCAGGGATATGCAGATGACCTGGTCGTCATTGTGAGAGGCAAAAATGAGGTCATGATTTCCAGCCTCATGCAAATTGCCTTAAATATAATATCCAAATGGTGCTCGTCAGAGAGGCTCAATGTCAATCCGAGCAAAACAACTATTGTCCCGTTCACTAAAAGGAGAAAACTCAATTCTAGAACTCCTGTACTAAATGGAACAATACTAAATTTTTCCAGTAAAGTCAAGTATCTAGGAGTAATCCTGGATCAAAAACTTACCTGGAACTCACATCTGGAAAGGACTCTTACTAAAGCAACAGCGGCAATATGGACGTGCCGTAGGTTGTTTGGTAAGACTTGGGTTCTAAGACCGAAAATGACATATTGGTCTGATCTTTCGGTTGTCAGACCTATGGTAACCTACGCATCATGCGTATGGTGGCCAAAAACAGAAGAAAAAATAGCACAGGGAAAGTTGCAGAAACTGCAACGCCTTGCCTGTATAGGGACTACAGGAGCAATGCACTCGTGTCCCACAGCAGCTATGGAGGCTATGCTTGACCTACTTCCCTTGCACTTGCATGTAAGAAGGAGGCAGCACTCAGTGCCTTACGACTGCACCAGGCACATAAATTTAAACCAGGCGATCTGGTTGGTCACTTTAGGATTCTGGAGTTAATCCATTTGAAGTCCATGACCAAACCCACTGACTCAATGCCAATCAAACAAGACTTTGACTGCCCGTTTGACGTGCTAATTGAAAGCCATCAGACGAGCAAGATAGAGGCACTGCGATAGGAACAAGGGTCACTCATCTGGTATACAGATGGATCTAAGATGGCTGAAGGGGTAAGAGTGGGCATAGCAGGGCCTAAATGTAGGCTATCCAAAGCCCTCGGTAACACCCCAACCATCTTCCAGGCAGAAATTTACGCTATAGATCTGTGTGCCCAGGAATGCCTAAATAAAGGCATCCGAAGGGCAAAGATTATCATCTGATAGCCAGGCAGCACTAAAAGCTCTAAGGTCCTATACCTAAAATTGCCTGGGAATGTAGACAATCCCTGAAGCAACTGACCAACAACAACAAGGTTATCTTGATGTGGGTGCCAGGGCATGAGGTACAAGGAAATGAACTTGCTGACAGCCTTGCAAAAAAAGGATCTCAAGCACCATTCATTGGACCCGAACCGTTCTGTGGCCTGGCCAAGGGACACATAATGGAGCATATCCAAGAATGAGAAAATGACCTGAAAAAGTCCTATTGGAGGAATACTTCAGGCCAAAGACAAGCGAAAAAGTTTATAACTTATTCGACAAAGAATGCCACAAGGCTTCTCGAACTTGAAAAGTCCGAATTAAGGCTAATCACAGGCCTTCTAACTGGCCACTGCCCCTTGAGATATCACCTCAAGAATATGGGCAAGGCGGTAGACAACAAATGAAGATATTACGATACTGCAACTGAAACTCCAGAACATATACTTTGTGAATGCAAGGTGTTAGTCCGCACTAGGCTAAAATTCCTAGAACAGGCGGAATTAACGCCTGAAGACATAGGGAAATTAGCCCCCAGGAAAATCACAGGCTTTGTAAAAAGTCTTGGAATCCTGGGCAACAACTAGATGTAGGGTAAATCACAAAAGATCTTTTAGGTCGTCGAAGTGAAGTAAGGCTGTTCGAAGCCAAACGACCCCATTAAACAATCTACAATTATGAGATGAATATTTGAAAATTGGTAGCTATTTTTTAAAATACTTAGAACTCGACATACCAATATCTTTATTGGGATGGATTTGACAATTGTATCGAATGTCAAATTAAACTTAAACATGGCTGCACAACAATTAAGTATTGCTGATAAAATTGAAGACATAAGAATTGTTGGTGACAGTGTGCACTCTTATCGAGATGCAGCCAGTATATATATATTATATATATATATATATATATATATATGTTCCGAGAAGCTTCCGCGGTCGTTGGTATGAAAAATACTAGGTTCTCGGGTTGAACCGCGTCTGAGATTGTTAATGTCTCGACGTTTCGGCTCCCGTTTTGGAGCCATTTTCAAGAGAAAAAGTGAGTCAAGTAAAAATTGTCAAAGAAAATAATGCTAGGAGTTCGTGGAACTGATTCGATTCCGGGGTCTCAATCTGCCTACTCCCCAGATCTCACCGCGATCCGTCTCTAAGGCCTCAACCTGCCTACTCCTTAGAGAGAACTCGCTGGCAGTATCGGACGAAGTGTTATTTATACGAAAGCTGTCTGTGGGTGGGAGAGTGGTGGGGGGTTGAGGGTCTGTTGATGGAGGCATCAGAGCAGAACGGCTGCTATCAGGATTATGAGGTGTGGATGAATATTGTGGGGCTAGCCTGGAGATCAATGATTTCCAAGCGACTGGAAGACGATGACCGTCATCCCTTTTGTTTAGACAATTGGGACGTTTTTCAATCTCAATTGCTTCGCGGATGATTCGCGGTTTCTGGAAAAATGATGGTGCTATGGTTTTGGTGTTATCGAAGTCTATATTATGGCCTGTTAGAAGGCGGTGTTGGGCAAGTGATGATGTGGGATCGGATTTTCTAACTGCAAGACGATGTTCATATATTCTATTGTTAATCCGTCTGTTGGTTTGTCCAACGTAGGTTTGGAGACAATTTGAGCAAGGTATTTCGTATACACCGTGGGAATCATTAGGTATTTGGTCTTTTGGGGTTCTGATTAAATTGGAAATTGTTTGGTGTGTTGTGAATATGGTTTTTATGTTATTGGATTTCAGGACTTTTGAAATTTTGTCTGTGACACCTTTGATGTAAGGTAGCAAAGCTTTTTGCTGAGGAGGAGTTTCTGTCTGATCAATTTGGGAAGGATTTTGTGCTTTGTGTATGGATCGCGTTATATGTCCTTTGTCGTAACCGTTTTGTAGAAGTGCTTCTTGTAATGTTTGTAGTTCGGATTGTCTGTTAGTCTGAGGGATCTGGTTACAAGAGTGTTGACAACGGAATTTATTTGTGATGGATGGTGGTGTGATTTTGAGTTAAGGTAACGGTTGGTGTGGGTTGGTTTTCTATACACAGAGTAGGAGAGTTGATTGTTGTTTTGTTTTGTAATGAGGACGTCTAGGAAAGGGAGAGAACAATTGTTTTCGATTTTTTGTTTTTTTGTTGTTTTTTTCTCTTGAAAATGGCTCCAAAACGGGAGCCGAAACGTCGAGACATTAACAATCTCAGACGCGGTTCAACCCGAGAACCTAGTATTTTTCATATATATATATATGGTATAGTGGTGAGAGGTAATTGAATCCTCTCATGTGGTCTAATGCTACTATACACCAGACATCATAGATGTCTCCGTGGTGCATAGCGACTTGCTATTTTGCAAGTACCGAGAGCGGCGACCTTCAGCCCTTGGTGGACTTAACCTATATACTGTTATTATACATGATTTGCAGGAAACAACTACTCAGCGGGCAAATACCCCGACCTGCATTGAATTACACCTTACAAATCATGAAAAATTGGTAGCCAATGTCATTTGTCAACTCCCTGACCAGACATAGTAGTTCTCCTCAGTATGCCATAGGTCATGGAGCAGACAAATGACAGTGGCCAACCTGCTAGTCTTATACAGACTAATGTAAATGGTATAGTGGTGAGAGGTAATTGAATCCTCTCATGTGGTCTAATGCTACTATACACCAGACATCATAGATGTCTCCGTGGTGCATAGCGACTTGCTATTTTGCAAGTACCGAGAGCGGCGACCTTCAGCCCTTGGTGGACTTAACCTATATACTGTTATTATACATGATTTGCAGGAAACAACTACTCAGCGGGCAAATAGGATTCAATTACCTCTCACCACTATACCATTTACATTAGTCTGTATAAGACTAGCAGGTTGGCCACTGTCATTTGTCTGCTCCATGACCTATGGCATACTGAGGAGAACTAATAAGTTCGAAACCGGTCTATGTCTGGTCAGGGAGTTGACAAATGACATTGGCTACCAATTTTTCATGATTTGTAAGGTGTAATTCAATGCAGGTCGGGGTATTTGCCCGCTGAGTAGTTGTTTCCTGCAAATCATGTATAATAACAGTATATAGGTTAAGTCCACCAAGGGCTGAAGGTCGCCGCTCTCGGTACTTGCAAAATAGCAAGTCGCTATGCACCACGGAGACATCTATGATGTCTGGTGTATAGTAGCATTAGACCACATGAGAGGATTCAATTACCTCTCACCACTATACCATTTACATTAGTCTGTATAAGACTAGCAGGTTGGCCACTGTCATTTGTCTGCTCCATGACCTATGGCATACTGAGGAGAACTAATAAGTTCGAAACCGGTCTATGTCTGGTCAGGGAGTTGACAAATGACATTGGCTACCAATTTTTCATGATTTGTAAGGTGTAATTCAATGCAGGTCGGGGTATTTGCCCGCTGAGTAGTTGTTTCCTGCAAATCATGTATAATAACAATATATATATATATATATATATATATATATATATATATATATATATATATATATATAGTATCTTCAATTTAAGACATCCAGAACGCCCAGATTCACTACACCACAGTTGGTTCAATTAAAAATATTTCATAGAACTGGAGATATATCCAAACTTAGAGACAAAAAATACATCGTCGCCGACCGTCCATTGGATCAAGTAATATTAGATGCTGTTAATGCTGAACCACGTGTTAGTGTCAGAGATTGTAGAGAATGTAGACAGAAATAAAATTTGGAGGTGCCTTAAATGTCATAATTTAAAACCATATAAGCCCAAGTTCTTACAAACTATGGAAGAGGAGACGCAGAGAGGAGATTGGAATATTGCTTCTGGGCACATAGTTTTTTAAATAACACAATTTTTTTTTAAATTATTTTCAGTGATGAGGCTATTTTCACAACAAATGGCGTGGTCTCATAGCAAAACTGAAGGTATTGATCAACGCAAACCCACACTGGGTTATAAATTGTAAACGGCAATACTCCGAAAAAGTAAATGTCTGGTGTGGAGTTTTAAATGAGACCTTGATTGGCCCATTTTTCTTTGATGACACTTTAAATAGTGTGAGATTTCTACATTTTTTAACACATGAATTTCGATACGCCATTCAGAATTTACCTTTAGCCATACAACAAAACCTCTATTTCCAACTAGATGGAGCTTCCATTCATAATGCAGTACTAATTAAAAATTGGCTGAATAACAACTTCCCTATGCATTGGATTGGAAGAAATAGTCCTATAATTGCGTGGCCACCTAGATCACCAGACGTCACCCCTATGGATTTTTATTTATGGGGTACCATAAAAAACAAAGTCGATAATAATAGACCAATGTAATAGAGCGGAACTATGTGACAGAATTAGAGAAGCATGTAGTGAAGTAACAGTTGAAGAATTAAGAAAAGTTGTTAAAAATAATAAGAAGAGAATTGAAAAATGTATCAGAATTGATGGAGGACTAGTAGAGAAAGATTATATTTAATATTTACTTTTTAAAATTATATTTTTGTTTAAGTAATAATTTTAAGTGTTATTTAAGTTACAATATGACTTTACAAAAATAAAAGTTCAGTTATCTCAATAAATCTTGGGCAATTTCCGGACATACTGAAACTAGGTAAAATAATCCCATTGTATAAAAAGGGAGATCCGCAATTGATTCAAAATCATAGGCCTATAACGTTACTGAGTTATTTATCTAAAATCCCCGAAAAAGCTATTGCTAATAGAATATATTTGTACTTAGAATCCTTTAACTTATTTACAAAAAGCCAATTTGGTTATAGAGCTAACAAATCTACAGACATAGCCACTATAAAATTTGTCCAAAAAATTTATGACTACATGGATAAAGGCAAAAAGGTAGCTAGCCTCTTTTTTGATTTGACTGCTGCCTTCGACTCGGTCAATCCGAGGTTTTTAAAAAGTAAGTTATTGGCATTAGGCATATCTGGCAATATTTTAAATTGGGTAATGTCATATCTCGAAAATAGGAAAATTATGGTCTCAATGAACTCGGAGACATCTAATGTATATGACATGGAAATCGGTGTTGCCCAAGGTTCGATTATTGGTCCACTTCTGTTCCTTGTTTTTGTCAATGATTTATCTGACTATATAACAGATGGGGATGTCTTTATGTATGCAGACGACACATCTGTTATAATTCACAGTGATACCATTAGTGAACTGGAAGAAAAAACGAGGAAAGTAATGGGACAGTTTGAAGTGTGGTGTAACAGAAACTCGCTAATAATTAACACGAAAAAAACTGTTTTCCTGTATTTTACAAATATAATAACCACTAAAGTTATTCCCAAAATAAAACATGTTCAGACAAGTAAAGAAGCAACATTCTTAGGCTCTGTCATTGATGCAACTTTAAGTTTTACTCCCCAAGTAGATAGTATATGTTCTAAATTAGCAGAAACGACATTTGCCATTTTAAATTTAAAAAAGGAACTAGATGTTAGTGGACTGTTGACATGCTATTATTCTTTAGCATACTCAGTTATCAGCTATAACATCAGCATATGGGGACAATCAGTGGAGGCAAACAGAGTTTTTATAATGCAAAAAAGAATCATTTGCATATTATACAACTTAAGCTATAGAGAGTCTTGTAGAGATATTTTCAAAACAAAAAAGCTAATGACGGTAACATGTATTTACATATTTAAAGTCTCGTGTTTCATATATAAAAATATTGATAAATTAAATGCGAATAACAGCATTCATAATTACCCTACTAGGAGAGCGCAAGATTTACATATTAAAAGTTGTAATTTAAGTAAGTTCAAAAAATCTCCATATTACGCCGGCAGTTATATATTTAATAAACTCCCTTCACAAATAAAATTAGCAGATTCTTTCAGACTGTTTAGAAATGAACTTAGAATATTTTTGACTGAGCATTGCTTTTATAATATGACAGAGTTTCTTAATCCATAAACAAACAATCACTATTAGTAATACTATCCTATGTATTTCTGAATTTGCGTGTTATAAATATATTGTTGGTTATATTATTAGTATATTATCTTTAAGCACTTATCTATATTATGTTTGTTATATACCTTTTTTATTTGTCGTGTTTACTTATTTTTGTGTCGTTTTATACACTCTTTTATATCAGTTTACTGTTTATTTTTTATATATGATGTGACAAAACCGATATTGTTCTTGTAACAATGATTTACGGTTAATAAAATTTATTCTATTCTATTCTATTAGAATAGAATAGTTTATTAACCTCAAATTAACATAACATAAGTTACAAAAGGCAAGTCATAACAAACAGTACATAAAATTACAGAAAAAAATATAAACAGCAATACATAGTAAAATTCTATTAAAATAATCACTAATAAAAATACATAGTTATATTATAAAGTGAGAAATGAGTGACAGATTATGTAAACCCAAATTACAGGCCTTATCTCCCTACTGGAAACAAAAATTCCTTAAGAGAGTAGAAAGCGTTTAATTCTAAAAATGACTTTACACTTTTTTGAAAGTAGTATAGCTCCCTAATAATTTGATAAGATCAGGTAATGCATTATAGAAGATGGTACAGTTGTAGCGCGGAGATTTACGAAACATAGTTGTTCTGTATATAGGTAATCGGAGGTTTGTAGTTTTTGTATTGTAGTTTATTTATTTATTTATTTATTTATTACCCAACAGTAAAACCAATTACAGGGTAAAACAAATAGTGTATATAACATAAGACAAAGGATAAAAGAGAGTAGAGAATAAATCAAATTTACAAGTTAATAAGGATATTTAAAACAGGATATCGTTACGTATTAATATTATCACAATATAATATAGATTTGAGACTTGAAAAATTTACATCACAGTTATTGCTTAAATTATTATAGTTTGTGCACATGGTATTAATTGGAGACTTTAACATCATATTTGTTAAACATAGATTTGGTTGAAATGTAGTGGGATGCCTTGTAGATATTCTTGGTATATTAAATTTGATTTCACTTAACAAGTTGGGGCAGTCAATATGATAGTGAATTAAATTATATAAGAAAGTTAGAGATGCATTAACCCTTCTAGTACTAAGAGATAATAGGTCAAATCTATCCAACAGAGAAATATGGTCTGCACCTTGAGGCGGGTATGTCCGATCCACTCTATAGGCCAGAAACTTGACAAATTTACGTTGAATCGATTCAACTTTATTTATGTAACAGTCATAAATTGGATTCCAGATTAGTGAGCCATATTCCAATTTAGATCGAACATAAGCGAAGTATAGTGTTTTTAGGCACTCTATGGTAATAAAAGACTGAGAGTTACGTATGATAAATCCCAGCATTCTCGACGCGGAATTACATATCTGATCAATATGTGTACAGAATGACAGTGATGAATCAAAGTATATGCCCAGATCCTTAACCTCTGTGCATCTTATAAGAGAAACGTTGTTAATTGCATAGTTGTATAACAGTGACATACTTTTACGAGTGAAAGTTACTATTTTACATTTTGAGACGTTTAAAATCAGTTTATTTGAGTCACACCATTGATTAATTTTATCTAAATTAAGTTGCAGGTTTCGGCAATCATCTACAGTGCAAATCGAGGAATAATAGTTGTGGATATCGGATTGATGTACAAAGTCCATTAGATGCCTTTTCGTAAACATAACACATTTCAGAATGTATATAGATGGCACAGTTAAAATTGCATACTTGACGACAACTTGCCCGATAGTCCAAATTAAACATTAATCTTAATATTCTCTTTTGTGAAATCAAAACTCTACTGAGATCAGTGGCAGAGCCCCAAGACAAGATGTTATAGGAAAGATGGCAGTAAGCAAAAGCATAATAAAGGTTTATTGTACACTCTACAGTTAAGAACGATTTCATCTGTAGAATCGCGTAAAAGGCCTTGTTTAACCTTCCACATACGTGTGTGATTTGATTGCAGAAACTCATATCAGAATCGCGCCAGATGCCTAGTAGTTTAGTATGTGTTACAAAGGTATAATGAAAGTCCTTTATAAAGGTAACAGGAATAGTTTTCTGAAGATGAAAATCTATGCATATTGTTTTTTGCTTGTTCAGAATTAAAGAATTTTTGTGGCACCGGGAATCCATTTCGTTAAATGTTTCTGCGATTTTTATTTGAATTTTCTCAAGGGATTCGTCAGCTACCATTATTGTGGTATCGTCTGCAAACATAATGACTCTACCCTTACTAATAAAGTGAGGTAAGTCGTTAACAAAAAGTAGAAAAATCAACGGACCCAAAACTGAACCTTGCGGAACCCCTAGTGAAACTGTAAATCTGTCTGATAATTCATTATTTATTCTTACTATTAATTCTCGGTTTTCTAAGTAAGATTCGATCCAGTATAATAAATTTCCTCTAATGCCTAAGGTGTATAATTTTTTCAAGATAAAATGCCTATTTAGACTATCAAAGGCCTTAGATAAGTCAAACATGATTGATACAACGTAACTGCCTTTGTCAAGTATTGTATTGTTGTATTTAATTAGGCGTATTTAATTTTGACATTTTTTTTTTTTAAATAACTTCTTAATCAAAATCTCAGAAGTGTACCAAATTTGATCTAAATCGATCAACAAATGGCCGACCGAAATAAAATGAGACACACTGTATATAGCTGCCCAAGGCAGACTCGGTACTTACGACCGTTAACCTATCAGAAGTCACCAATTCCTTCCCGACTTAATGTTTGCCCTCTGCCGCCACTTGTATTGGGTTACCTAACTGCATTATTACGAAAATAATATAGATTTTAGAATGTTTACTAACCTTCAAAACTTTATCTAATGTTGGCATTTCATTTTTGGCATAAAATGAATTCATTATCGCTCTTATCGTATTTTTATGGTGTTCCTCTAATTTGGAAAAGGCATCCTTTCGGTACCTTTTTTTCTGAGGAGATTGCAGTCTTCCACTTGAATTGACTTCAGATATGATTTGCCAAAGTAGCCTCTCCGATAATCCAACTTCCATTGCTGTTAATCTAACGCTAGCACTTTTTGATTTTCCTTTCTGAACATGTCGAGCATAAATATTAAAAGCCAATAGCCTTTGTCCACCCTTAACATGTTTTCCTTGCACATTTTTTGCAATTTCGATATTCTGCTTGGAACAACCAGCTTGGTGGTCATCCACTATACTTCTAGATAACTTTTTATTATTAATGAAGTGAAGAGTTATACAACACTAGACAGGTAATCACTATGCCAATAATTTTCACTAGCCCAATAAAATGGGATGAAATTTATCGATTTGGATGAAATAATTCAGAGCGGGCTGAAATTTTGGGAACAGGCTTATTATGTTGTACTTTTTAACATATCAAAAGTTCTCACCTGTAGACTTGGAAAGTATCAATTTTACTGTAAAATATGTACACATGAAAATTGTAGGTAATAAAAATCCGCACAATTCCGTTTTTTTTTTTAACTTCGTACAACCTATTGGAGCCGAGATAGGTTTTTGAAATTTTGAGAGTTTTGCGGCGCAACGGAAACGCGCGCATTTTTCGCTAAAATGTCCAAAATGGTCATTCGGATCGCAAAATTCTTCAAATGAAAGTTGTAGAGAATTCGATTACGAACAATTTCTTTTTTTTTTTTTCATTTCCATTCGACCAACATTTGCAGAGTTATGAATTTTCTGAACATGCAATCGGTGATACTTAAATGAGTTATAGCGGTAAAAATTAATAATAATAGAAAATGGATAGTATGCAACAGATATGGAATGAAGTATAGTTAAAAATATGAAAAGGCATTAACAAATTATTATTATTTTTTACGTATATGAAAATGCAGAGTATGACTGAGTCGCAACGCACAACGATCGCTTGTGCCTCCGCTGTGCCACATGTCAACAGACCTTTCTTCTTTGTGTGTAAATAGTACTACTAGATTCCACACTTATGATACATAAAAATGTGAAAAAGTATTATTCATTGTACTTTTTTGTACTTCAAGCGTGACGGAAATTGCTTGTTTGCTAAAATTAAAAATCAACCGCACTTTCAATTGTCAGTTCCTTGTCGCTACTTATTGAAAATCATGCACGAGAAAGTGTATTTTGTAGGAAATTTTGTAAGCTTTCATTTAGGTCTTATGAAATTTTGTCGTAAAGTCAAAAGAAACGATGATATATACAAGAAAAGGAATTAAAAAATAATATTGGTTCAATTTTTCTGAACAAAAACAGTTTTCAACAACCTTTTATTTAAAGAAAATACACCTTGAGAACGACTTATGCTATTACATTACTTTCAATGTATATAAACTAATAAAAATAGGTCAAAACCAATTTTTAAAAAATTGTCATGCACAGTTCTTGCAGGAAAATCTTAATTTATAATTAAAAAAGAAATTTTTGCTCATAGCTTTAAACAGCTGTAACTCGTGAACCATTCATCGTATGAAGGTCAGTTGGAGCTCATTTTACAGATAATTTAATTCTCTTCAAAGAACCTTTAGTGTCATTATTGCTAAAAGCCAATCAAAAATAGCTATTGTTACCTCCTTTCCCTTGTTATTTATTTTTGAGAAAGAATTGAGGCAACATATGTGGACGACTAGGTGGTTTAAGTCGGAGCAGAGAGCCGTGGGTCCAGAGTATTCGTAAAAGTGGGAAAACTTACCCTTTTTGATATGTACAGCATAAATGACAGATTTCTGTTTATTTCGAGAAAAGGAGACAAAGAAAAATTGATGTTAAATTGGACACCATCTATAGTGAAAATAAGTAGAATTGTCTCTTTTCCTCGAATAACCAGTCTACTATAGATCAGACTGAAATTGTTGGTAAGAGAAATAAAAAGATAGTTTAAAATGAATGACAAAATATATTACATGAACGATAAACAAATCGGTTTATAAAGACTAATTGAAATCGTTGCTCCAGCTGAACTGAGCAACGAGAAGCAGCAGTAGGCAGCTTTCAGTGAGAACCTGAAGATGGCAGATGAGATTCTGCCGAAACGTCGTTTAGACAACCGTGACTCCTGGAGGAGTCGATCATCGACGCCGGAGAGCACCCGGAAGTACAACACTTCATTTAACACCCGCAAAAACCTAAAAAACAATATATATATATATATATATATATATATATATATATATATAACAAATTTATACCAGGATCCTAGATTGATTATTGTTGAGGTGACTGGTTCTGGGACAGCAATCCAGGCCCACAATTGTCTCTTGTTGCGAGAATGGATTCTAAAGTTTTCTTAGCAATTTACGTCTCTTAATGAAATGGAGTGAAAGTTGTAGGAAAATTAACCAACTATGTGGTTTATTAAAAGTTAACGAAATTTTATCTATATAAAAAATAAGCCGTGCAAAAGCTATGCAGGAATGAAGAAGCTATGCAGAAACATATACAGAAATGTATAAGTATATACGTGCATAAACATATAAGTACATATAAATATATAGAAATATATAAGTATTTAAGAATTTAAATATCTAAGTATATAAGAATTTAAATATTTAAGCTGATTTAGTAAACTATAAATTGCCAAAAAATGAAAAAGAAAGGAAAAAATATTTTAAAACCATGTGATACATATAGTATTTGAACTACTTATTAAATTAAAAAGAATTGACCTTGAATTTAAATTTATTTTAAAAATAATTGAAATTACATCAAAGACAAAAATTGAAGATTAATTAAATTTTAAATGAGTAATAAATGAAATTACCTGTATGTTAAACACTTGTTAACATGGATACAAAAATGTAATATCGATTACTGAAGTCCACAGTTCAAATTTATATACGTTCGAATCAGTACAAAGGCTGCAAGCAAATGATTTCCTGGTGAGTTTTACTGATAAGGTAAACTTTTTTTGTCCTACTTACTGCCAAATAACGCTACCAAAATAAACTTGAGAAATCTAATTCCCTAATTAAATTGAAAGCTATAAAATATAACAATAGTACAGGTATGGCCATCTGTCAATGGTTGAGTTAAGCGCAACAACTTGCAGGTCGCAAATTCTACAAGTTCCTTTACTCACAACTAAAATAGTGGCATATGATCGATAAAAGGAATCTATAATAAACCTCTTTATTACTACACAAATATGAACTGCTGTAAATAAATAGTAAAAACGTATTGTGACTATTGTGAGAACTCAGTAAATATATTACATCTTATAGGATATACTATATATAGTATCGAGGAAAGGTAAAGAAAATAACCATATGTACTTACATAGTAAACTAACATATAAAAATTGAAATATAGGTATCTGATGTAAATAAATGTTTTGTAGACAATTGTTTATTGTTTCCTGGGATGCTGTATAGAACGGAAATACATAATAGTGTAGAAAAACATGACCGAGTTCCTAAGATATAAAAATAAGTACATAAAACAGTGTGAAATGGTTTAGCAGTTATACAAGTAAAATTCTGTTAGTTGAAAACAGTTTCACTTATGATTGTGCCAAACATAAACATTAGTTTTTATATAAAACTGTTAAATGGACATAGGCCATGTAACACTATTTGTCAAAATGCACTTGAAAATGACAATTTTTCATATTTTACCCTTTTATCTCCATTCTCTCCTTATCAAAACGATTTTGCACATACATCAACGTATTCAAAATTTGATTATCTTTAACTTTCATTAAATACACTATATGCGTGCGATCTATCGTTTTCGAGTTTTTATTGATGTTATCATGATGAAACAAGTGTTCTGCGCACTATAAAAATTCATATCTCTGCCAATATTGATTGAATGGAAATGAGAAATAAAAGGAAATTGTTCATAATCGAATTCTATACGACTTTTATTTGAAACATTTTGCGATCCGAATGACCATTTTAACGAAAATCCGTTGCGTCACAAAACTGTCAAAAATTTCAAAACAATCTATCTCGGCTCCAATAGGTCGTACAAAGTTAAAAAGAATAGCGAAATTATGCGGATTTCTATGTGTACATATTTTACAGTAAATTGATACTTTTCGAGTTTTTTGCGAAAAATCTCCTATCCTATTTTCACCCCCCCCCCCCCCCTTCCGTCGGCGTCTACGGGTGAGGACTTTTGATATGTTAAAAAGTACCACATAATAAGCCTTTTCCAAAAATTTCAGCCCGCTACACACGAAATTTACTAATACACTAATGCAATATGCACCGATAACTATTTAGTTTTTAAATGAGGTCGTTATAGACAATTTTACATAGCTGCTACATGGCATATGAGGAACCAATCAGAGGAAGGTAGAAGCGGATCGGACCTGGCAAGGAAACTATATGATTCATTTATTTTTCCCTGTGTGAACTCGGCTTGCAAATATACCAATGGGAGACAAGGATACACATTGCCTTGTTTATAAGCACTGCATGCTTAACTGAGATAGAATATTGCTGGGGTTCAGACATATAGCACTTTTGTCAGTGCTTGTGAAACTTTTTGATAAAATAATAAGAGCTAAAATTCAAGAATTAGTGTGGCACACAATACCAAAAGGTTCAGGTGCCAGTCTACAACATTTAATTATTTGGTATAATTTAGGAAGGCAGAATTATATTTGGAGGGGTCGTCTATTTTCCAAACAAATTGTTCGATTCGAATGGTTTCTTTTCAGTTAAATTTATAATTTCTTAATAAATGAAAAATATGTCAACATTTTTTCAAATAATTGGAAACAATGAAGTTAATCAAGGTGGTCCAAAATTGTCTCCCGATATTTCTGTGGCTGAGTACATCCGAAAGTAAGGATAGTCTTCTATGTAAACTTATTTCCGAAAATGAATAATAAGGGAGATATATCCCTTAAAAGAAGGATAATAAATTTCAGTTTTTCTGTAATATCTTCCGACTCCCTTAAAATATCAAATTCGTATTTTAAAATTAGTCATAGGTCATCCGGCTTAAGGGGCAGTTTTACTGAAATAAATTTAACAATTGTTAAATCAATTAGTGACAGTGAATTTAATTTGTAACACCATCACTTGCATTAGATTTTATCGACCATCTTTGAAATTAACTTGAACATTAAAGGTTAAAAAAAGGTAGCTGATGTACTGTGGAGTCTCAATCAAGTGTAGTTAAACTCTGGTTGGGAATTGGGCATCAAAATATGTTGAATAAATTGACTTGGAAAATTCATTAGATTTATTTTTTGGAAAATAGGACATCCTAATATAAACATGCACTAGTCCATTTACATAGCTTACAAAACCATGTTATTAACAAAAACAAAAAATAAAAAGAATAAAACACAAAGACGCCAATAAATCAAATTTAGATTCGACATTAGCCGATCTTAAACTTTGTGCCCTCCCCACCTAAATAGCCGACAAACATAAGTACACACATAAATTACAATCACATCTTACTATACAACTAAGATTTCAGATACACCAGCAAATTAAATTTAAAGTTATTAAGACTGCTGCTATTTTTAACCATAATTCATCAAATAATTAGAAGTACAGGGTTCACTGTGGAGAGCATCTCAATCAACAATATGGAAACTGAGATTGGCAATTGACCACGTGTCTTGTGCTTACATGGTATTTAACCTGTAGTCTAACCTTAAAAAAAATAATATTTACCTTTCACAATCATCTTTCACTAAAATATCAAGTTCTTCTGATGTTATATTTAAATCTGTATTGTCCATTTCTTCATCTTCACGCTTTATTTCGACTTTAGTTTCCAAACTCATAATTTCCTCACATTTGTCTTCTGTTTCTTCCATTTTAATAATATTACTATAATCAGATTCAAGCTTTGGTACAGATCTGAATATAAATGTTTGCACATCGTTTAACTCTATCTGGAATTTACCATTACTACCTTTCATTTCAATGTAGCTTTTTATTTTTGCTTCCGTATCCAAACATTTCATTACAAAATTTAAAAGATTTCGCAAGGAATTCAGACAAATGGGACAAGTTAAAAGTTCATCGGTATGCTTTAAATTCTGAAATAAAATATATATTTTTTGAATAAGGCTGTTATACAACAATAAAATACTTTAGGTGTGACTATATACAGGGTGGGGCAATAGTGCGTTGAATCTCGATATCTCGAGTTCTACAATAGCTAGAAATTTGTAAAAAAGTTGCAAGTAAACTAGATAAAAAAGTCTATACCGGGAAATTATTTTCGAAATAATAGGAATAAGTGCCTTTTTTTAAATGGAATGATATGTATATCAGTACATTTTTTGAAGCCTCTTCCTAGGCTCTATTCATTCCTTATTAGCACTGAATATCTCCCAACCACTTGGATGTAATGAATTTTTTTCTTGAAATAATGCAATCTACAGATGGATATTAAAAAAATCACCACAGTTACAATTATGGGTTTTAAGAAAAACGTATGTGAATACCAGTTACGAGACATGTAATTAATGTTTTTGAATCATGTTCATATCCTAAAAACGTACAGGGTGGCCAAAAATTATTTTTCAATTAAGAGCACTTTAAGTTGAATTTTCTCAATTTTTTCAAATGGAACACCCTGTATATTTTTCGACGATGTGATGTAGAAATGAAAAACGAACATTTTTGTAAGCACTTCCCTATGGTTAATTGCAACCATTTTCGTTTTATAAATAAATAAGTGTTTATTTTTCAATTAAGAACTTTTTAAATTGAATTTTCTCAATTTTTCATATTCCGTCATTTCCTAAAAATGCACAGGGTGGCCAAAAATTATTTTTCAGTTAAGAACATTTCAAATTGAATTTGTGATGATTGTGATGATGTGATGTAGAAATGAAAAACGAACATTTTTTGTAAGTACTTCCCTAGGGTTAATTGCAACCAATTTCGTTTTATTGAGCAATAATTACTATATTCAAAAATAAACTTAAAAAAAAGAGGTTTCTTCAAATAACTCGGTAGAAAAAATTATAATAAATGTTCCACATGTTGACCATTTTGATTGACATATCTCTATGCGCTTTTGAAATGAGGTTCCCACTGTTTCTAAAACTGTCAGTGTGATAGATGTAAAGGCAGTTATTATTCTTTCCTTCATATTTTGTACCATTGTTGGTGTGTCTCTATAAACACTTTCCTTCATGTATCCCCATAAAGAGAAATCCATTTTTGTAAGATCTGGGGATCTAGCAGGCCATTTAGTGGGTCCATTTCTTCCAATCCATTGATGATGGTAGGTATTATTTAAGTGGTCTCTAACTGCATTTAAATAATGTGGTGGAACACCATCTTGCTGAAACCACATCCTATTTCGAATTCTTTCAGGGAGATTTACCAATAATTGTGGCAGATAGTTTTCCAAAAAATGAAGATAAATAGCTCCAGTCAATGTACAATCAAAGAAATGTGGCCCTATTACATGTTCTCTAATAATTTCTCCCCAAACGTTTATAGACCATCAGTGTTGGTTATCAACTTTCATAAAAAAGTGAGGATTTTCCGAAGCATAATAATGGGAATTGTGTCTATTAACAAATCCATTTTTATGAAAAGTTGCCTCATCACTGAATAAAACAGTATTGAAGAAGTTGACATCATATTGCATTTTACTTTTTTCAGGATAACGTTGGTGATAAATTCTATTGGCAAGTAAACAATTTCTGTCTGACTCGCCCAAAACAAAAGTCATGTCCACAAATTCTGCTTTATTAAAATTCATATTGTAAAATTCCAAATATTTTAAATTCAATACAAATTGTAACGACCGATAAGTGTGATAAATGCTCCTTCGTACAAGACAATTTATACCAAACTGAGGTTTTATTGCTTGTCGAATAACGAAAACAGTAAAAAAATGTGCAAAAAAAAACAATAAAGTAAAGGACCGGTTAAATACTATTTACTCATTTCAATGGACTGGAAGAAATGGTCCCATAAATGGCCTCATTTCAAAATTGCATAAAGACGTGTGTCAATCAAAATGGGCAACACGTCGAACACCTATTATAAATTTTTCTAATGAATTATTTGAGGAACCTCTTTTTTTAGTTTATTCTTGAATTTGACACTTATTTATTTATAAAACGATTATGGTTCGAATTAGCCATAGGGAAGTACTTATAAAAACAGTTCGTTTTTCATTTCTACGTCACATCGTCTCAATCATCACAAATTCAATTTAAAATGTTCTTAATTGAAAAATAATTTTTGGCCACCCTGTGCATTTTTAGGAAATGAAAATGATTCAAAAACATTAATTAGATGTCCCGTAACTGGTATTCACATAAGCTTTTCTTAAACCCCATAATTGTGACTGTGGTGATTTTTTTAATATCTATCTGTAGATTGCATTATTTCAACAAAAAAAATCACTTCATCCAAATGATTGGGAGATATTCAATGCTAATATAGGAATGAATAGAGCCATGAAAGAGGCTTCAAAAAATGTACTGATATACATAGCATTCTATTTTAAAAAAAGGCACTTGGTCCTGTAATTTCGTCTTGGCTCGCCCTGTATCTTCGAAAATAATTTCGAGTTATAAATTTTTTTATCTTGTTTACTTGCAATTTTTAAAAAAATTTCTAACTACTGTAGAACTCGAGATATCTGTAGATCAATAACTACCCAAGTAACACATGTCGCCCTCTTATTACACTTAAAGCTTTATAAACAATACATTATAGCAACTTGTACAGAAAATTGGTTATATTGAAGCTTTATTCAACACTAAACTGCTTATAAAGTAGCTCGGCGGAATAAGATTGCTGGTAAAATGCTTTCACAGCATAAATATAAAGCTTCTTTATTAAAGCATTTTATACAGTTTTTTTTTATTTATAAGAGGCTTAATAAGGTCTATTATACAGATACACACCATGTATATTTATAACAGGTGTATAAACCTCTATATAACATGTATACATCCGTTTTACAGCTTAGCAATTTCTCATAATGGTTTTATAACATTGAGTTTTAAAGGTTTTTAAAGCAAAATTTTACAGCAATGTAATTATTTCAGCCGAATGCCATTTATGTCAGCCCTAATATAGATTATTTATAAATGCTTTTTACGTTTAGTAGAAGTATTAATTTTATAAAGCATTTATTCAGCTGAAATTTTGTTTTGGAGCTATGTAGCTGCAATCTTCCGCCTTTATAGAACTCTGATACAGCTAAACTTATTCCATTTCATAACCTCCAATATCATTTGATTTGCTTTCGAATTGTTCTTGTTATGTATGACTGATGGTAGAGAAGTAAGCGCACTTGCCTCTCACTCAAAAGTTCTGAGTTCGATTCCTGGTCGTTGCAGTGGAAAATACTGTGAGAGGAATTTTTTCACTATACTCGAATATTGGGTGTGTGTACCTTTTGTCTCTAAATGTATAGCCTTCTCCCACACAAGGCTCTTCTAGTGCCTTCCGGGATAAAGGGGGTTGTAATTACCTGTGGTGTTACTATTATTATTAAAAAAGAAAATTATGCAGTCATTTTCTCATTACAAACTACAAAAATCCACCAAAATCAATAAAAAGTTACGTCTGAAATTCAAACAAAAGTAATAATATGTCCGTCAAAATCAAATGATGTTATCATGAATTCAAGTATTACACAGACTGTGGATTTCTATCAAAGTAAATTCACCTGTCCGAGGACTTTGTCTTCCACCACTACTTCTACACAGCCAAAGTGCTGCTTTAAGAATTTGTAACTGCTCCTGTAGTGACCTTCTTTGGATACTTATAGGGAACCACATTGTATTTTCTAATAGTAAATATGACAGGGCGGCCATTGTTACCGGTTTGAGTATAATTAACTTTTTATCACTTGAAAAGGAAAATCTTGCAAAATATTTACAGCAATCACTTATGGGATGTTCAAAATACGTGGCTTATCACTTTAAAATAATTCTATAGAAAAAAATTAAAAAATATATTTTTTAAAACAGTTTTCAACTTATCAAATTCAAGGAATTTTGGAGGCGCGTCTATTTATTTCGAAGTAGAATAGCATATTTCAACAGAAAAATTTTCTTCCCATGACAAATTTAGTTTTCTACGAACCAGCATACACTATTTCGCAGGTAATATTCTTCATTCAGCTTCCTAATAATTTGCCATAAGAAAGTTGTCACATTGAAGCTGCCAGAGACACTGTAATATCGATGCTTTATAACCGCAAACAGTAACTAACATTTAGAGGAATTTTTACTGTATAAAAACTTACTCGCAGCAATTATATAACAACTTCTTAGCAGTCATATAACATGATTTATAACAGCTAGTAAGACGAAACAAAGAGGTTGCCATAATGTTACTTTAAGCATTTATGTACCTTTTACAGAGTTTACCGAGGCTGTATAAACTGTGCTTATTTTGGGTATATAGATACTTCATTAACACTGGACTATTGTTGTTAACTCTTAATCATAAAGTATTATGCTTTATAAAAAGATGGAGTAGATAGTCATAGAGTTTTTAAAAAGCAATTTGTGCTACTTGAGTATCCATGTTGAAGAAGTTCCTAATTCCGACAGTGTGCATGATATGCGATTATGCAAAAAAATCTTAATAAAACTAGAGGGACAGGCTGCCTAATGCTTTCGTATAGAATGTCTATATAAATAGAGAGATATGAGATACTCTCTTCTAAGTGTGTGTATAAATACATTTTCTTAACCTGAGGCTTTTATATTAGCATGCTCAGAAGAAGAAATATATAGAAATTGGGTAGGTATCCTACTCCTATATTTCAAATTTGCTGTATGACACTTTATGGCACAAAATTTGAATTTTAGTGCCTAAAAAATGAACCAGAAGCTATATTTTACTACAATCCTTTATTAAAAATGATAATATGTTATAACATATAGTATGACTGATGGTCGAGAGGTAAGCACACTTGCCTCTCACCCAAAAGTCCCGGGTTCGATCCCCGGCCGTGGCAGTGGAAAATACTGTGAGAGGGATTTTTTCACTATACACGGATATTGGGTGTGTGTCCCTTGTCTCTAAATGTGTAGCCCCCTCCCACACAAGGCTCTTCTAGAGCCTTCCGGGATAAAGGGGGTCGTCATTACCTGTGGTGTATTTATTATTATTATTATTTATCTAGATAGTAATAAGTGCTTATTGCACATTGAAAAAAACATTAATAATCGATTATTTTTCATATGCAATGTGTGTAAAAAGTATTGAAACATGACCGTAATTTTTAAAATGTTGATTGTATAACCCTTGGACAAGTCGATTTTATTTTCAATTACACAACTTTTGGCATAATTTATATTTCTTTGGTTTACACACCTCCATCTGTAGCCACCCCAAAGAATCTATAAATAAACTAAATTTTGTGAAAATCATAAAATGACTTTAAGTTTTGTTTTGTTCACGTTAACATGGATATATCCAATACGTAAAGGTCGAATTGAACAATTATTGATGATGGGTTTAAGACATTGTCGGCTCCCACCTATTGTGCACAATAAAGAACGTAAAAATTTCATTGACTCTTAGAAAACGTTGGTATTATAGAAAATGTCACCGTCCAACAAAAACCAACGGGGAGGTGTGAGTAATTTTTGCCAGGAGGCACACTACAAGAATCATTCCATACCTTAATAACAATAGGCTCTACGGGCGGCAAAATGGGATACTCTTTTTCTTTATATATAACGTGATTCACGGATACTTTCCATATGTCGGTTTTGTTTAAAGCGGATATTACGATTCTTATATTATCTAGAATTACAGTGCTTAAAGTCGGATTCTAATTGCATTTTCTCAACTCGTGTTTTACACTTCTCCAAATCAATACTATTAGATTAAATATACAGTAATATAGTGGTAAATGGAACAGGCTATGGCCGTGTGTTTCTCAGATATGGTCTACAACTATTCTTTTTTTAAATTATGTTCTTTGATATTTTTTAATAAATCTTTTTTTACTGGATTATTTTCAGGAATATTTATATTTTTAGGTCTCATAAACTTTATTATATCATCCTTTTTTGTATTATTATTTGATATTTTATGTAATAGTCGCGAATGATAAGAAGCGTTATCCATAACGATAACTGAATTTGTGGGAATATTAAGCGACAGCTATTCAGTGAACCATCCATGGTCATATCTTCTTGATAGTCAGCAGAAGACTGTTTTATATTTTTGATTGACAATAGCAGTTCGCTGGGTACAAACCCATTTTTACTTCCGATGTGCAGAATTATAATACTGTTACGTGCTTACAGTTTTCAGTAAACACTTTGTGGATTCAAATAACTTGCAACAAGAATTTTCACTAACCACTGATTTTATTAATCACTAAAATTACACTAGTAAATACTTAAAAATCACACAACTAATAATAACTTAATCTAATATAAATTCACTACTTTTAAAACACCATGTATGTACTTTTCTTCCTAAACTTGTCAACTTTTGTCTAACCTAAAAACTCTGTCTGTTTACTTCACTGAACTGAACTCTTCCAACCTACAAACTGTCTTTGTAACCAGAACTGTACTGGATACTAAACTGAACTGTTCCTTATACTTCACTAAACTGTACTGTTCCCCCATCTGCTGGATTCACCTCTTTATATACACCCATAGAAATGTACCAAAACAGTATTCCATAATTTTCTGGAACCCTACAGAGTTTTCTACTATGTGATAGATCACTGTTCGCCAATTGGCTCATAGATGGCGCCACCCCACCTACTGGCCATGAACACAATACAGGTTTCCCTTCACTTTGACCAGGGACTTAATCACATCTCTCCCCGTTAGAGGGCAGCACATAACAATACGTTTTCCCCTTGAACACGGTGCATTTAAAGTATAATTTTGTGTGGTGTCTACCCAACCGTAATTAACAGTATCATGGGTATCAAATCACGTCCCGTCAAGATATATTGTCCTATTTGATTCGCGGTACTCTTTTATTTTCCTGTCGAATTTCCACAATACGGCGTGGCGTGATTCCATTTCTATTAACCGGCTATTAATTTTTTTATATTTAAATCCGCACCCTAATAAAATACCTCTTAAAGTATCCAAAGGTTGATAATTATAATAAGGGTATTCACGTAATTTATTAGAATTCTTTTCAAATAAAATCAACTCTAACCTAAATAACTCAAAAGAGATATGGTCGTTAGTCAATTCTCAAATAAGAAATCAAAAGTACATCGAGGACCCGTCAATAACCATTAATAATGCCCCAGAGACAGGTCCAGGCACTCTCGCCAATCACTTTGGACAATTTTTTTCTAGCATGGCAGACATTTCAAAAATAACATTTCTCGAAAAACACAACATGTAACCATGTAAATAACAGTATTTTCTTTGAGCCAACCTCTTCTAAAGAAGTACGAGATGTTATAATTAGCTTAAAAGACAAGACTGCCGTAGGAGTGGATTGTTTCGACCACAGCATTAAAATATACTAATGAAGCGATTGCAGAACCCTTGGCTTATCTAATTAATAAATGTTTTCAACAAAGATACTTTCGATCGATCTTTAAAATAGCTATAGTCTTGCCGATATACAAAAAAGGTGATAAACAGGACAGCGAAGACTATCGTCCAATATCTTTAGCGTGCATAATATTAAAAGTGATAGAAAGACTGATTTTCAATTGATTAACGAACTTTTTGATTAGATTTCGCTTCGATTGTCAAAATTCCACATGGTTTCCAATGTAATAGATCTACTGGAACTGCTACCATACAGTTATTTCAAATTATGTACAGCGAAATGGATAAAGGATTGGGCTCTTCTTCGACCTTAGCAAGGCTTTTGACACTCTTAACATTGATTTCATTTTGTACAAGCTAGAGAAATTAGGTATTAGAGGGGTGCCGTTGAACCTAATCCGCACTTTTCTAATGGACAGAAAAATCTAAGTTAGAGTATCAAATTATTTATCTGATGAATATAATCTAAATATGGGTGTACCACAGGGACAGTATTAGGACCATTGATTTTCTTGCTTTTCGTTAACGACCTTCCTAATAAAATTCAAGACAAACAAATTGAAATATTTGCAGATGATACCACCATGTTGTTATCAGCATTTGATGAAAACGAACTAAAAATTAAAATATCAAATACCTCGCAAATACATAAGAAATGGTTACATAACAATTCTTATTTTAAATATCGGTAAGAATGAATGCCTTTACTTTTCCAAAAGAAGGACACCCCCAAATAATAATAATAATAACAGCATCCTTATTTTCCACTTAAAAAGATTTACTTAAAATTTTCTCTTATATACATATTTTAATGGAATAATAGGTGAAGTTCAGCAATAGATTTACAATACTGACAATAAAATGAATGATCTCACTTTAGAAATTCCTAATGATGGCTTCTCTAAATCAGTAAAGTTTCTGGGTGCAATTATAAATGACAGTCTATGTTGGAATCTACAGATAAATCAAGTTTGCGCAAAATTAAAACAAGCCTATTATGCCATGAGGCAACTAAAAGGTATTCTTTGCAGAGAAGCTCTATTGAGTGTGTATTATGCACTAGCATATTCTCATTTAACAAACATCGTTGCTTGGGGATGTGCATCCAACATAAATTAATAATTAATTATTTAATTTAGGTATCTCTACAATAAGTGTGAATAAAACGAATTTAGGAAAAATATTGGTCAATAATAAAGACGAAATCAAATGTAAAGATTGTAATGCCGTCTATATAGGTCAGAGTGGTAGAAGCATAGAGAACAGGGTAAAAGAACATAAAAAATCTATTTTAAATACCAATAAAAATACGGGAATGTTAATACACTGCATTGAAAATAACCATTTTATAGACACAGTTAACATAAATTTGCTTCATACAGAAGGAAAAGGTAAACGTCTAAATCTTCTTGAATAATTAGAAATTTAAAAAATCTCTTAAAAACAATCCTTTTACCACGAATGACCAGCAAAATTTCTTAAATACTATTATACTAGATAAAATGTTAACAATTACTTGTTTATTTACATTACAACGCCAGTTCTACCCGAAAGATTTCCACGGTTAAAGTTTGAATCATAAAGATATTAAGTCATAAATGTTTTTAGGTACCTATATTTTAAAACAACCACTTCTGTTACTTTAATATACACTTTGTGCTCTCTTGATAAAGGCCTAATAAGCCGAAACATTTGTAGAGAATTTTAAACAAAGTAATTTGATACATCTAAAAGCAGTGTTTACTTAAAAACAATTATTTTACTTATTTAACTACAAACTCAGTTCAGTACAATTAAATGTGTAAAAAAAAACATAACTGACTTTACCCTCAACTCAGATAGTCACACTTATAATACAAGGCATGGAGGGACCCTTACCTCAATATACCACAAAACTGCAAAATATGAGAAATCCCTCAATATAAAGGAATCCAGCTGTATAATAAACTGCCGATTGAGTTAAAACTATTTCTTAGTAGCAAGAGTTTTTACTCAATTGAAGAATACATGAATCACTCAATGTAATAGTTCGGAGGACATGTAATGGAAATGGCTGTCATTTTTATATTGTAATTTTATATTTTTTATAATTGTATTTTCGCATTTGCATTTTTACGATATAATCTATTATAATGTTCCATCTTGTATTTTAATGTTCTACATATTATGTTTGCTTTTGCTCTATATTTTTTATTGACGTTCACATATATACAATGTAGATCTATGTGATAACAGTGATAAATAAATAAATAAATCACTTCCAAAGTAGGGACTTCATTTTGTTGATAAAAATTATAAACTGTTATCCGGATAACGTCTTTCGAAGCAATCGTCAATTATTCTACATTTCTGATTTTTCTGTTTCCTTTTAACAGAGTAATTTACAACAACCCTTTATTTTTTATAACAAGATTAAAGTAGAAATCGGATTCATAGTTAAATCAAAGTTTCTTTTTATAATACCCGTAAGTATCTGTGACTTGATTATTTTCTCTCTATAATATTGTTATAAATATTTAAAAGAAGCACGTGTAAATCTTAGTTCTTAAACTCCCAACTCGATTCGGTCAACTCACATTTCAAACTGAGACTGGATAAACGTCTTCACTTTTTATCATTTGATTATTCAAAAATGTAGATATACTGAATTAGGTAAACGATCTAAATAAATTGGCGTCTGCCTTCTAGGTAACATTTTAACTGTCAACTGAGGTAATTCTGGAAAGTTTAATTATTCTGTTATGTAATAATATATAATAATTACCCATTCTGGAATATGCTTCTGTAACATGTCTACTAAAAATATATTCTCCTTTGTTTCACTCAACGATGTGTACTCCCATATTCCACATGATTTTCCACAGAAATGACAGATTCTCCAATTTCCAATTGAATTTATATTTACATCCTGGGCTTCTTCTGAATCAATTTTATTGATTTTTAGATCAGGCAAATTAAATTTTCCATCTTCAATATTAATACAAGCTGACTTTTTAAGATTAGAATATATCTGTAGGTTGTTGACACATGCGTAACACACCACAGCTTTGCTAGATATATCGAAATTCTGAAACATTAATACTTTTGTAAATTGATTTTATTAACAGTTATATAACAATATTGGTTATGCTAGATATAACAAGAAACATTATATTAGATAGAGAAAGACAACACACCAAACAAAATAATATTACCTAATCTAAGTTTACTGAAGCTTAGGAAAGACAGGTGTAAGGTTGAATGACACAGACTTTTAAAGCAACTCAATGTTCCATCCAGTCTTTATTATCAAGAATAATATTACAAATGTAAACTTTGCCACAATAATTTAAATGTAACCTTTACATCCTCTCAGAAGGATGGTATATCCACTACGCAATCCTCGTCTAAGATTGCACGGCGCCTCTGAGCATATACGATATATAAGCCGCTAGAGGATGCGGGGCAAAGACACAGTATTTCCTTAAAAACGGTCACCCAATCAAATAATAACCGCGCCTAATGTTGCTTTACATTACATATCAAAATACATATATAGTATTGTCTGAAAGTTATTTGTGGCATTCTACAAATAATCTTTCTTTTTATTTGGATTATCTACCACATATATTATCCTTTTCAAAAACAAATCACTGAGTCTACAAAATGATAGAATTATTGGAAAAAAGCCTATGCGCCGGTGACGTTTACGTCAAAGGAACAGATGTTATTTTTACAAATAATATAAATCGGAGTAAACACAGAAATAATGTATTTTGCTGACGTTTCGGATGATAAATACACAGAATCTTCAAGCTGTGTATTTCATACACAACAAATAAGAGTTCTTCGAAAAAAGCTTTGACAACGGAAAGTGACTACATTCCTAAACGTCAGCAAAATACATTATTTCTGTGTTTAATCTGGTTTATATTATTTGAAAAAAATAAGTTCTGACTGTTCCTTTGACGTAAACGTCACAGGCGCAGAGGCTTTTTCCCGATAATTCTATTATTTTGTAGACATGGTGATTTGTTTTTGAAGAGGATAATACATGTGGTAGAAAACCCAAATAAAAGGAAAGGATAAACACTGTAATTAATTTCAGATTCGGAGATTCCTGTTCAACCCCAAAACCTGAAAAAAATTGTGGACAATTAGATTTACGTTATCCTAAAGAATTGCCCAAGATTAAAACCAACTCGCTAGCTCTCTCCTTGCTGTTTCCTATTCTTTTACAGTATAATATAAATTCCCAGTTTATCTCACGCCGGCACTTACTAGATTTAATAACAGCGCATCCAAAATATTTTTAAAATCTTCAATTGGTTGAAAATCACTGTCAATTATGGTGTTCAGGCACAGTCTGCACAATTCTTTATTCATTTTGAAATATCTTATATAATAAAATTTATTTATTCATATGATGAAAAGAAACCAGAAACTACAGTCTTAACCACACTTTTATATTGTTTCTGTCAAAAATTATTGTCAATTGCTATGAAGTTAACAACAGAATCGGAACTGACCATTTTTGGATACTACGCAAGGAGTGTTTACAATCCTTATGTCTACAGCCAGACTGAATAGAAGACTACCGTCGACTTTCATCAAGGATAGTATACTATCGTTGGACTTTCATCAGCCAACCATCAAAAACATATGCTGGGTCACACTGCACCTACCATCGTTGACCAAAAACTACTGTTTGGAATGATAGTAGGTACTTTCTTAACCTTAAACCTAAAGGTTTTAGATATGATTTAACACGTTTCGAAGTGTTTCGACCACGTTCACAGTCCAAACATAACCTATAAATGCATAATTTACTTTTCTATGACCATACAAATCGATCTGCGCATGTGTGCTACCACTAACAGCCAAAAATTTCCAACATGCTGGAAATATAAACCGACTTATAGCAATTGATTGCGGTTGGTGGTAGCCGGTGGCCGGTGGTTGCAGTGTGACCTAACGCACAGTTTACTCTATGTTGGAAAGTTGGTCGGTGGTTAGCGGTGGATCAGTCTGACTGCGGCCTATTGGATACGACCACTAATTTAGTTAAGTTAGCTGAAAACAATCTATTAAAAATATTAGAACCTACATGAAGTTAAACCCCTTAAAAACTTTCTTTCGTTAAGAAGAGTAAGTGAGGTTACATCGAGAAATGTTCACTTATGAAGCTTAACCTTCTGTATTATATTCTCATTTCGGGTATTAATAGAAATGAATGAAAGAAACTGCAGACTTTGTCTTAAGACAATATATGACGATTCCCAAATAATAGAAGAATCTGTGAAAGATACTTTAAATCAACTATTACATTTGGTAAGTAACTAGGAATAACAAAAATGATTCATTGTCGCTTTACTAATACTCTCAATTCAATTAGGATTTAAAATGTATGACAAGCATGAACCAATGCTATTAATTAGATATAGATATGTTGAAATTAAGTGAGTTTATTAAAGCTCCTTGTAGAGTGCTTCATTTTTACAGCAGAAGCGATGGCTATCTATATAACACTTAAATTTGTACTTCCATCAGATTTTCCAAAAATTCTTTTGTTGTTACGAGCCGTAAATTGATATTTAATATATATATATATATAATTTTTTTTTGCAACCTTTCACTTATTACTCTGAAGAGTTTGAATATCTTATAAGCAGACTTCTCTGCACTTAGCAGCTAGCCGTGAGCCAAGCTTTCTTCTTTTCCTGTTTTATCTTTGGGACTCATGCTAAAGATAAAAAGGGAAGGCGCAACGTTAATACTGCTCATATCTGTATATCTACTTGTTAAATATTTCTAGTTTTAAAGTTAGTTGAAACATTACACGTGTATTTTTAAATATTTCATTAACATATCTTATCAACTGTATCTGGTAGCATGGAAATTTGATAAAAATATGATTTCATTTCAGAATTTGCATGTATCAAAAGAAGCTGTGATGTGTAATCAGTGTGCAAATATTATTCAGGTATTGTTTAATTTTAAATCGGCCTTGGTTATAAAGGGCGGGATATTTTTTACTAACTTTGCTAATGATGTTAGTGTAAATCCAACTGAAGTGAAAGATACAAGCAATGTGAAATCATTAGTGGATTCAATCAACCATGTAAAATGCAGATTTTGCAGACAAAATATTGGAAGAGAGGACCTTATTTCATTAAATGAATCAAAGGAAAGTTTGTCGTTAATGAATATGCTAAAACAACACATTCCAGAACTGGTAAATATTAATTATATTTTCATCATAACATCCTAATCAAATATTATTATTAATAACTTCATTAATACATTTACTTTAACTCTAAATAAAAATGGTCGGACCCCTGATCAGATTTTTTTTTGTGTGGCTGTGTTATCATTAATATCGTGTTATTGAGAAAATACTATGTGATTAAAATTTAGGAAGTAAAATTGACTTATCCGAACTAAAACAACTGTAGGAGCTGGTTAATTGGTCTTTATCACTGAGACCTTTTCAGATATACAGGGTGTCCCACGACGAACTGCGCCGATCGATATCTCGAAAACTAGACATTGCAAAATTTTGAAAATTTGGCAATAAAATAATGTCGAGGGGGGCAACTCGGCTAAAATATTTTTAAGATGGTCGCACTTCCGATTATACCGGAAGTAGATGTTAACTTGCTTATTTTAAATGGGACACCCTATATATTATTACATCTTTGGATTGTACGTAAAATTCTAGGCCGATTTTGTGTATCATGTCTTATACCTAAGTATCTCCGTTTTTGATTTATTTCAATTTTTATGTCAAAAATAACGTTTGCAGGCCCTAAAAGAATTATTAGTTCTTCCTATAAAGAAGTCTTTATTATCTAATTTGCGTTGGATTCTTTGTTGAAAAGGTCTACTTTAATAGAGTTTTTGTAATATTTTGATGTGTTCAAAAAATAAGAATAAAACTGAAATTGCGAAAACTGTCAAAAATCAATTTTTTTCAAGTAGAAACCCCCAATTTTTATAATCTTATCTTATTTACCATTAAAAATAAGGGTAAGTTTGTGTATGGATGTCTAGTCCGAAAATTTTTAGCTTTCGAAATATTGCCAATTCAATACTTTTATATGGAGATTTTGCTATGGATTTTAAGTTCAATTACTCTTAGTTGGGCTATGACAGCGTTGAGTGCTAAACAAATGTATACAGGTTGATTTACCTAAACATGCGGAAAATTATTCAGTGAGTTGTCCCCACCAAAAGAAGTTAAAAAAAATTAGGACAGAAAATTTGGAAAAAAAAATTGCCTTATTTTTTTTGTAGAAGTGCGCCGCCTATGATTAACCAATCTGACGTAATACGCTGCAACGAAATCAGTTCCTCTCTTATGTGGTATGGGTAAAAATGATTCTCGCGTATAGGGTACTTATTGAAGGGTCTTGTTCTAGTAATTCTAGAAGTCCTTCGCCTACTTCAAGGACGATTTACTACACGTTCTCTATGGCCAGGTAAACAAAACCCGGTGACACGAACTCGTTGCACTGCACTTAAAATTGTTCTCATTAGGTTTGCGCCTATGGGGAAATTACCTCCCGTATTCTCGTACAGCCGCTGCAAGACTTCCATTCATTGCACCATAGGTTAATATCATGTCGCAGTACTCTTGCGACGTGAACTCTAGCATAATCGATATTTGCGAATACAGTTTAAAATTTAACAAAAATGGGAAATGCTGTAAACGGAAGTCGAAGAGTCGCTGAACTGAACACTGAACGCGTGGTGCACTGACCATAGACAACTAAAACAGCTGATTAGGTATTAGGTACCTGGAAAACAAAAAAACGGCATCTGTGTGAATGGGTCGAGATAGCATAACTCCCCCGTTCAGAGGCGTATCTTTGCAGGTTTTAATAATAATAATAATAATAATAAATGTTCTTTATTTCCCAAAACAAACATTATACATCATAGAAAGAAGGTAACAGACAATAAAAAACATACATGTTTTAGGAAATCGCCGAAGATCAGATGTCTATGCAGGACATAGTCCCTGTTTTTCATCTTAAGCGGGGAGACAAAAATATATCATCAATAAAAAACATATAGCAGACAAAAGAGTGACAAGAAGTTCAAGAATATTTCAATAGCCTAAGTTAACAATTTGTTGTGTATTAAGAAAGTGTTTTTTAAATTTACGTTTGAATGCAGTAACAGGATAGGGCTTTAGAAAGTCGGGTATGTTATTGTAAATTTTAGTGATCTGGTAACTAAAAGAGCGTTTGTAAATTTCTGTTCTATGTGTTGGAGGAGTAAGTGTGCCTTTAAATCTAATGTTTAGGTTATGCACGACGGTCCTAAATTGGATTTTTTTACTAAGATAAGCAGGAATTTTGTTTGTGATAATTTTATGGAATAGACAAGCTGAATGCAGTAGGCGTCTTTTGGACATATTGAGCCATCCTAAGTCATCAAGTTTGGAAGAAATATGTTGTCGGCGTCTAATATCGAATATAAGCCGCACGCAGGAATTTTGAATTACTTGAATTCTGCGAATATTTTCTGAATCCAAACAGGGGGGCCGTATATGATATCGCCAAAGTTAAATTTGGACAAAACAAGTGCCTCACTTTTTGACTGAGAAAGTGCCTGTTAATGTAAATCATTTTTAAACTGGCATATGTGTGGTGATTTTACTATTTATGTGTAGTTTGAACCTTAAACTAGTGTCTAGTGTTAACCCCAGATTTCGCGCGCTTTCGACAGGCGATATTAGTTGCCCTTCTATATTTACTTGCAGTTGGTTGGTTACAGCTGTTCTAACATTTTGAGGTCCAAAAACTAAAACCGATGTCTTGCTGGCATTAATATTTAAGGAATGACCTCGCGATTTAGTTACTAAAGCCTCAATGTCTTTGTTAATACCAGCAATTGCTTCAAATATGTCATGAGGTGAAAATGAGAGGTATAACTGCATATCATCTGCGTAAAAGTGTATTTTACAATGTTCAACGACATGTTGAAATTCGGAAGTGTACAAAGAGAACAAAAGTGGTTTTAATGCAAAAAAAGTATAATAAATTACCTCAGATCGCTTTAAAATTTTACAGAGGCTTTCCCACATAAAAGACTAGTATACCATTTTATTTTCCACATGTTTACATAAATCACACTGTATAGCTGTCACTTACCATTTGACAAGTATTAATTATGCCGGAGCACTTAAATTATGCGCACGAGGATTATTTAAATTTGTTTATAATCTATGGAGAATATAACAGTTTTCCATTTTTGGACAACCTAATTTGGAAGCAAAACTTATGAAAAATGGCCTTTTCAACCTACATAGTTTCCACTTTTGGAGTGATTCAAATCCCCATTCCATGAAATTGCGAAATTATCAAGAAACCTGGCAATTTAACGTGTACTGTGCTGTGAGGAATGATGAAGTCGTAAAACTACATTTTTATGAAGAAAACTTAAATGGTAGCTAATGAATTAATACTTACATAATTTCTTTTTATCAAATTAAGTATCAACTTTTTTTTAGGAGAATTTAAATATATTACAAGATTTAGATAATGAAAATTTGAACAATTTACCGCTAGCTGAACATAGACAAAATTTTACCAACACGATGGCGCCCTACCACACAACAGCTTCCTAGTTAACAACTTGTTGGAAGATACTTTTTACGATGGTGGATTGCTAACAATATACCTTTTCTGTGGCCTCCTCGTTCTCCTGATCTGTCTGTCCGAGGCTATTTTATATGGGGAACAATAAAAGATATTATAGTTTATTTTAATCCATTCACAGCAATGGAAGATTGTCAGGCAAGAGTAAGGAATGCTTTCGAAAGGTTATCTCCATCAGGTCCTATTAGAACGGCCACCCATGACGAACTAATTCAGAGGTGCGAAAAATTTTTGGAAGTTCAGGGTGAACACTTTAAACACTTATTAAAATAAAATGTTTTTGTTTCTCTGGATATCTATTAGCAAATATTTCATATGTTCTTGATAAAACGTTACATTCTTCATAGATTATAAACAAATTTAAATAATCCTCGTGCGTATAATTTAAGCGCCCTGGCATGATAATTAATACTTGACAAATGGTAGCACTCAACGCCATCATAGCCAACTAAGAGTAATTAATCTTAAAATCCACATAGCAAAATCCCATATAAAAATATTGAATTGGCAATATTTCGTAAACTAAAAATTTTTGGAATAGACATTCATACACAAACTTGCACTTATTTTTAATGGTAAATAAGATAAGATTATAAAAATTGGGGATTTCCATTTGAAAAAATTGATTTTTGACAGTTTTCTAAATTTCATTTTTATTATTATTATTTGAACACATATCGAAATATAATAAAACTCTATTAAAGTAGATCTTTTTCAACAAAGAATCCAACCCAAATTAGATAATAAAGGCTTTCTTATAGGAAGAATTGATAATTCTTTTAAAGCCTGCAAACGTTATTTTTGACATAAAAATTGAAATATGTCAAAAACGGAGAGACATGATATGCAAGTTCGGCCTAGAATTTTGTGTACTATCCAAAAATGTAATAATATATAGGGTGTCCCATTTAAAATAAGCAAGTTGACAACTACTTCCG
The DNA here is from genome assembly GCA_963675555.1 of Leptura quadrifasciata. Taxonomy (NCBI): domain Eukaryota; kingdom Metazoa; phylum Arthropoda; class Insecta; order Coleoptera; family Cerambycidae; genus Leptura; species Leptura quadrifasciata. The sequence goes on from OY776680.1 coordinate 78,691,574, forward strand.
GTATAACCGGAAGTTCCACCATCTTGAAAATATTTTAGTTGAGTTGCCCCCATCGACATTAGTTTACTACCAAATTTTCAAAATTTTCCAATGTTTACTTTTCGAGATATCGATCGCCGCAATTCTTCATGGGACGCATTGTATTGTGGCACTTCTAAGGGCTCTTCCTTACAATACCTCATCGAGCCTTGTCCTTTGTATCAGACTCCATAGCTTTGATGGAGACTACTTAATGTAGCTGTATGCCCTTGGCTTTTCGGCTCCAATTAATTGAAATCTCAAACTCACTAGGAGTAAAGTCCGAGTCATTCCCCTTGACCTGTTGAATGTAGAAATTTCTTATTTAAATCATGTTTTTCTTGTCTTAATTCATCGATATTCATTCAAAAATGCACTTAAGTAAACAGAAATCATTCACGAATGCATACCTTGCATAATGTGTAATGTTCTTATTGAAAACGGGAATGGTTTTATGTATATGAGGATATAGCGGTGCTGCAACATTTTAAGTGCAATGGATTATATCATAAATATACAAACTGCAATAGAAATGTTATATGTGCTTACTGTGGTGGTCAACACTCTAAGAAAGGCTGTGATAAACAATTTAAGAAATGCAGAAATTGTGAGGAAGCTAATGCTAAATACAAGACCAAATGCAACACTGAACATGAAGCAGATAATCGATCATGCCCAACGTACCAGTACCACCTGCAAGCTTTAAAAAATAAAATAGACTATAGTCATAATGGCTAGAGCTCAAGTATCAAACTTATTAGAAGCTATAAGTAGTGAAATATGTAACGAAATTGTTGATGCTACGGAAATATCAAGCAAAGTTAGCTTAAAAGAAAAAAATTGAATATTCTACATCTTAATATAAGAAGTTTTAAAAAAAACTTTAATTAACTTGTATTTTTAGAATCTTTTGAAATTTACTGTGATGTAATTGTATTACACTACTCATTATAATGCCAGTGACATCACTAGAAATGATGGAGTTTTAATATTTGTTAAAACGGAACTAAATGCAGACATAACAATACACAAACTGGATATATCTGAGGTAACTGTAAGTAGAATACATATTGAAATTAACAATATTACATATGGTGTTAACGCCTTGTACAGATCACCAAAAACAAATACTCAATCATTTATTGCCAACCTTGAAAATTTTGTTAACGAAACACTGAATAGAGATATAGAAATCATTATAGGTGACATAAATATTAATATGTTAGATACAATTAACCCTCTTGTAAATGAATACCTTGCAGTTATGTCCTCTTTTGGATTGAAATCTTACATAAATACCATCACACGACCGATAAGCAAAACTTGCCTTGATCACATATTCATGAGAAACAATCTAAGAATAGATAACTTACTCTTTAACTCATATGTAATAAACTATGAGATCACAGATCACAACCCAATCATGATCAACATCTCACAGACCAATATAAATCAGAAAACACAATCAAATTTTACACAAAATAATATTACAATAACAGACTGTAACAAACTAATAGATTTATTTAACAATGTAACTTGGGAGAACGTTTTAAACGAGGAAAATTCAGAAATCGCCACACAACAATTTTTTAAAACTTTTCTAGGTGTATTTCAACAATGTTAAACAAAAATGATGAGGATTAAACAACACTTTAAAATAAAACCATGGATATCCAACTCTATCATAAATTCAATAAAAAAAAGGGACAGATTAAGAAGACAATTACAAAAAAAATAAACATGACTTGAGAAAACTTATCAAATTATCTCAGAAGCAACAAATGAGAGCAAAAGTAAAGGTAACAATAACATTCAAATTAAAAATGACAATAACTGCAATTTTGATAACGACAAGGATGTGGCCAATTATAGCAACAAATATTTCTCGAACATAGGTATCCAAATGTATCAAAACATTGCACCTTCAACATATCCACCAATTAATAAATCTATGTATCTAATACCTATCACAGATAATGATCTTATAAAATATATAAACAGTTTAAAAAACAACAGTGCTTCCTGTGGTGATGGCATATCAGTCAAAAATCTAAAACTTCTACACGTCTACATACTGAAACCGCTAAAACACATTATTAATTTAATCTTTAAAACTGGGATTGTACCGTATCAATTTAAAACATCTATCGTTATCCCAATTTACAAAGCAGGATCCCCAAATATCATTGGCAATTACAGACCAATTTGTCTAATTAGCAACGTAGCTAAAATCTTCGAAAAATGCCTAAAAGACCGGTTATTGTCATTTTTAAAACCTAACAATTTACTCTCAGAACATCAATTTGAATTCACAGAAGGTCTTAATTCCAGTGACGCTATACATGAACTTATATCTCATATTGCTGAGAACATAAATGAAAATAAAAAATGCACTGCTGTACTTCTAGATTTGGCAAAGGCCTTTGACACGGTCGCTCATAAAAAACTCCTGAGTGTTCTCGAACAAAATGGAATTAGAGGCACCGTGTTGGGAGTCTTTGAACACTATCTCACAGGTAGAACACAGAAAGAAGTGAACCGGAGATCGTGCGCATAGGAGTACCTCAAGGTACCGTACTAGGTCCCATGCTCTTCAATCTATACATAAAAGGACTAACTGAAATTAATGTAACTGGCAAAGTAATATCCTATGCGGATGATACTGTAATTTTATTTAGTGATAACAGTTGGAGGGGTGTAAAAGGACAGATCATTGATGGACTAGAAAGGATAAAAAACTGGCTTGATTTCCACAAACTTTCTCTAAATATTAATAAAACAAATTACATTGCTTTCACAAAAACAATAGCTAACCGTCCTGAATTTACAAATATAAAAGTAAATAATTTTTCTCATGAAATAAAAGAAACTAAAAGTACTAAATACCTTGGAATCATAAGAGATCAAAATCTAAAATGGGACATGCATTATTTGACAAAAAAACTTAGATTTTTAATCTACAAATTTTATATTCTAAAACAATTCTTGTAAGTTTAAAACTAACGCATTCATATTTAATAGAACGCAATTTACCTTTGTTAATAATTTTTCTTCAGATAGTTCTGGTCTGGTCCGTGGTGTAACCCAAGGCTCAGTTATCGGACCTATCCTGTTTCTCTTGTATATTAACGATATCGATGAAAGTTTCCCAGGTACTGACCTAACACTTTTTGCTGATACCACATTAACAAATAGAGATAAAACTTTGTCAAACCTGATTAGAATTTTAGAGGATACACAGCCAAGAACTAGTGATTGGTTCGCTTCAAGAGAGCTCTGCTTAAATGCAGACAAAACTAATAAATTAATTTTTTCGCAGAGGGATATATCTAATTTTGAAAATCCTCAATTTGTTAAATTTTTAGGGGTATACTTGGATCCCAAACTCAATTGATCATCACATATCGATCATATCTCAAGCCAGCCAAATCACAAAAAATATTTAACCTGGTAAATATTGTCCCTGATGAAGTCCTATCTTCAGCCTACCATTCACTTATAATATCACATGTGTCTTATGTCTTAATATGTTCTGTACAGAAGATGTGAGAAATAAATTTATAGATAGAGAGTTATTTTTATTTACTTTTCTTTGCTTTTATATATATACATTTGGTTAATTTACACCAAAGAAAACCTCCATTTATATACACCCCAAAATAGTATACACTCTTATAACACGAGAGACTGCCAAAATATTAGAACTACCTGGTTAAGGATTAATTCCAGTCGTCATGGTCGTAACTATTTTGGCCCCATTTTCTTTAACCTGTTACCTTAAGATGTAAAACAATTGCCAATGTGTAGATTCAAAACTGCAATAAAAAAGTTCCCTTATAAGAAATGCCTTGTACAGTATAGATGAATTTTTAAATAGTGAATTCCATTTTAGCATGTAAAATTTATGTTTTTTTTTAATGTGTACTCTTTCTCTTTTTTATCACTTTGTCGGTCCCCGGACCATTTTATTTGACTTATTTGTTTGTCTGTAGTATTCTGACGTATGTAAATACTATGTATATTTAACATGAAATAAATTACTAACAAAGTTGATACATACCCCAAGTAGCACCCGACAACATACTCGTTACATTTTGCCTTTCAATGTGCAACTAACACCAAAATAAGCTTTTCTATTAACTAACTGCTATAAAGTTATTTTCATATTTTAGGGTACGAATAATTCTGAAGAATTTTTAACTTGCCCAATCTGTCTTGATTTCTTACAAAACCTGTTAAATTTTATTACAAACTGGTTGGATGTAGAACATAAAATAAATAAATATGTTGAAATTGAAGGAACAGATGATAATAACCACATAGAATTAAGGGATGTGCAACAATTTACGTCAAAAGGGGCATTAAATCATGAACTTGAGTACAGCGATATAGATAAAATAGGGAAAACCTATGATAATAGTGAGGCAAATTACAATGCGAAACCTGATGCTGCAACAGGTAACTTGGGATCAAATATAAAAACTGAGGTTATTGATATTAAAACCGAATTTGTTGATATTAAATCGGAACAAAGTGACTATGATAGGTAAGTCTCTTATTTTATTTTGTTTATAGACAAAGTGGTCCAAAATTGTTTCCTGATATTTCTGCGGCTTATAGTACACCCAAAAATAATGAGGAGTCTTTTATATAAACTTATTTCTGAAAACGAATAATAAGGGAGATGATATACCCCTTAAAAGGGGGATAATAAATTTCAGATAAGCCAAGCCGTTCTCGAGTAATTTATATTTAAAAAACAACGTGCATTTATAACATTTTATTAATGAATTCTTTTACACAAAAAGAATGTTTTGAAAAATAATTAAACATAGAAAATAGCTAATTATCGATTACAAAAATTGTTCGAATTGTCCTCCATTTTGTCTTATGCACAATCTAAGTCTTTTTTCTAAGGAATGTTGAATATCCTGCAAAATTCCTTCGTCATTCTGTAGCATTGTAAAATCTTGATTAATTTTTTCTCTCAACTCAAATCGTGTCAATTTGTGTATTATAAACTCATGATTTTAGATAACTCCACTCAGTGAAATCAAGAGGATTTAGGTCAGGAGACTGAGCTACTTGATCATTGCCTCTGCACCGTGGCCAATCCATCTATTAGGATAATTGTTGTGTAACCATGTTCTGCATGTTTTGGTATAATGCCGATACTTTTGCGGCTGATAGTACATCCAAAAATAATAGTAGTCTTTTATATGTTAGTTAGTTATAAGACCCTTGTCGAATCACTTATACGTTATGGTATCGTAATATGGTTAGGAATGTATGGAAACTCATTACAAAAACTAAATGTAACCCATAATTATATATTAAAAATTATATTTTGGAAACAAAGATGATACAAATCTGCTTTATAATGAAGAAAATTCGGTCATTGTGGTGTTGCGAACCTCTAGCGTATGCGACCCACCATACGCTTTAGCGTTTTGTGGGCCGCATAATAACAACTGCTACGTCCGTAACACATTTCGTTATTCTCCACGGGAGGGCGATACCCTTGTGGCACGTGATCAGCAAAGAGAGCGGAAGACGGGTAGGCAACCATTTTTGTTGGTGGTAGGTAGTTGATAATTCTGTGAACCTCGGTTAATCCAAGGCATCCTGGTGGATTTTGGAATTTTCAACACAAGAAAATTTTCTCAATCTGTTGTTGTTCCGTTTAGCGGAATATTTTGTTGTTGTGAGTAAATTTTAACTGCGGAAGCAGGATATTTAATTACAGAAGGTAAGCTAACCTCTTCACGCCATCTTACCCGTTCTCTACCCACGTGTTTCGCAAATTTGCAGGCTCTCCTTTGGAAATACCGTGTCAACTTGAAAGGCGGACTCGATCCCATTCATCCGACTGTGGCTTTCGAGGAGTATTGGTGGATTGTTCCCTCATCAGTGAGGTAAATTATGTTTCTTTTACAGGTTATGTCAGAATTGCTCACATTAGGCACGCTTCACGTGCATTTCTGACTTCGCAAATTAAATCGTGATATCTTTAGGGTTCCACGGACGGGGCTCCTACACACGTCAGTGAAGTTCCACGGACAGGGCATCCACATACAGTGGAAAGTTCCAGGGCTGGAGAGGCTACAATCAACCCCATCCTTGGGTCCATTTCTTTTGTCCCGAAGACATCTCCGTAGGGCTACAGTTCTTCCACGTCGAAGTCGGTATCGTACCCCCTTAATAAGTGTGTGTTTGTTGTTTTACTTACCGGGGACCACCTTCAGTGGTTCGACTCGGTTGTATTCGATTCATTTTTTTTTTGTATTTTAACTTGTAAGTACATATTTAAAGATTTTATGCATTTATATTTATCTAAGGAGGTTCTCTAAATCAGACACGTTGTGGCAGAATTTATGACCATTTATGAGGACATTGTAAACCGATGTGTAGCTACACGAGGCATTTTATTAATGTTATAACTTATTAATCGAGAAATTTGCCACACCTTTTGAACATCGCCAGGTTACATGCTAGAGAACCAATATCTGTTAATTGTTTAATATAGTGCATTTCATTTTTAAAGAAAGTGTCATTATTTCGTCTGCGACCACTACGTATGGAAGCCTCAGTGATTTGTTAAGTAAGTAAACTAATAATTTGTCATAGTTTATGTAAACTTGGGCTTAACGCCCTGTGATAGTCTGAGCTAGAGAAATTTTATCGTAGGCACGCACATCACTTATCCGGGTTAAGTAGTTCCTGCGATATCTGCTACGCTACAGTAGCCCAAGTGATTTCGTTATGTAATATCTTATAATCATTAATATTCAACGTATTTATTTGTTTATGTACGTGTAAATCGTAGCAGTGGGGCAATAGTGAGTTGGACCTCAATATCTCGAGTTCTACGATAGCTAGAAATTTTTTAAAAAATTGCAAACTAGATAAAAAAGTCTATAATTGAAAATTATTTTCAAACATACAGGGCGAGCCAAGACGAAATTACAGAACCAAATGCTTTTTTTTAATGGAATGCTATGTATATCAGAGCATTTTTTCTAAGTACTTTCCTATGGCTAATTGCAACTATTTTCGTTTCATAAATAAATAAGTGTCAAATTCAAGAATAAGTTAAAAAAAGAGGTTCCCTGAAATAATTCATTAGAAAAATTTATAATAGGTGTTCGACGTGTTGCCCATTTTGATTGACACACGTCTTTATGCAATTTTAAAATGAGGCCATTTAGTGGGACCATTTCATCCAATCCATTGAAATGAGTAAATAGTATTTAACCGGTCCTTTACTGTAATCCATAGTTAGGTTTCCCGGTTCTCTTCTGCGTTTATAATTTTGAATACTTGACGTTTAGACCATCTTGTCTTCTTCTGAAGCGAAGTCACTTCGATAACTATGGATCATTAGCTCCGCCAAAGCCTTAGAACCAAAACTTTAATGTTTTTTTTACATTTTTTTGCTGTTGTGTCGTAGCATTTATCACACTTATCTGTCGTTACAATTTGTATTAAATTTAAAATATTTGGAATTTTACAATATGAATTTTAATAAAGCGGAACTTGTAGACATGCTTTTGCTTTAGGCAAGTCAAACAGAAATTGTTTACTTCTAATAGAATTTATCACCGTTATCCTGAAAGAAGAATTCCTGATGTTAGCAGCTTCCAAAACCTTCACGATAGATTTCCAGACACTGGAAATGTAGACTATATAAAAAGTGAAAGAAAATAAAACATGTTGTGAACAAAGAAAAAGAGTTTTCTGTAGTGCTGGCAACGGTTGAGAATCCCCATGTTAGTCAAAGAGAAGTGAGCTCATTAGTAGGAATAAGTAGACGGTCTCTGGGTCGAATCTTAAAAACAAATAAGTTGCATGCATATCATATTCAAATGTATGTATGTTACTGTATAAACGGGCATTAGGCAATAATGATAACCAATTAAAAAAAATAATTATTATTAATTGAAATTGCAACGCCGATGACTGCCCTAACCAGACTTGATTGGTTAGGGAAGAAGCTCTTGCTGGCTAGCTTCTTTTCGTGGTAATAACAAAAAAAATAGTATTTATAGTGCCCCTTCCGGATACAGTTAATAAAATTTTTTTGTGCGGAAGCGACACTGGCTAGCTCAGTGGGCGGTGGGGTGAGTAAGTGGTTTATTGGGTGATTAATGATAAATAACTTTCAACACCAAGTAAGAAAAATAAAATATATATACACATATACATAAATCTACTCAAATCTCACAGTGCACACTACACAATATAATAGGAAAATAAAGAAAATGCAGAACTTTTCAATTCAAAAGGAAATTATGAGCATAAAAATTTAATACCTTGAGTGATCACTCGGGTGTACAATTTATTTTTTTTTATATACACCTAGTATTGGTAATTTAAATAATTTAGGTTGGTAACTTAGGAAATTACTAACCATACATATATGTAACAATTATTGTGATGGTAAGTGTAAACTTATCTGTATGATAAAGATGGCGGTATGCAAATGGCCGCTGTCCACGTCGAAGAGGGGAAAGATTTCTCAAACTGATGGCCGTCACGATGCTCCCTTGTAATGTCTCAACCTCTCAAAATTCTACACCAGGAAACCACAGAGCGAACACCACTCCACAAGTTCAAAAGGGCTCTACCAGACCCAAGCAGTCACAAGGGCAGTCGGCCTCCAAGACAGTTTCAGACAACAGCTGTCTACAAATGGTAGAAACAATTTGAAGTGAAGATGGTAATACGAAAGCCAAGACACAAAGCCCTAAAAGGATAATACGGTTATATATAGGCTGACATGATCTCAATTTAAAAATTACATAACCAGGACTATGAATTATTAATTGAATGATAAAAAAAATGTAACTAATTTTTATTTTAATAATTAACACATGAAAATAATGATTTTATCATACCTGGGGGTGTTAGGCGGGCTTTTAAAAGTGATTGTCCTCAGCTTTGCCTCTAGTGAATATATTAAAGGAATCCCAAAAAAAATGGATAAGTTGGTGGCTAACTTTCAAAATCCAAAACTCAATCGGCCACAACTTACTATCAGTGTAATTTTTCTTAATCCTTACACAGTAAGAAATTTCAACTCTTCAATTACACCAATTCCAATCTATCTCATTAGAAAGCAAAAAGGAAAGTGACGACCCCTAATAAAAAGACTACATACCTTTCTTTTTTTGCTGTTCCATAAAGTTCCATGCGCGATAGAAAAATATTAGAGTAAGTTAAAATATGAGATCATGCGCCTACATCGTAGAAAGGAACTATTTTAAAAGAATTTTCACGAGGAACCTCTTCCGTCACCGGGACAGGGATTCTTCTGAAATAATTTATAAATGACACTTCGTATAATAAGGAGGATTGACTACTACAATGCAATTTAAACTAGGCAACTGTGATGTCGATGGTCCAAAAGTGTACTATTTTGGTGATCAGAACTGGTACAGCAAGTAATATTTGCGATCGCAATAACGAATAACACGGCGATGTCAACCATGTGACCAGCTACTATACGCATCGCATCAACTTGACTATTATTGCTTTCTACTCTAGGTTTGTTTCGTAGCCCGAAACGTACAGAATTAACCTAATACTATCATATACGTGTAGGCAGCCACAGTTTGTTTACGTACCTAACATTCATGATCATGAGGACCTCAGTTACCTCAATTTAAATTACAAGGTAGGTCGAGACAAATAAAACAAATCCTGATATTTTGATTGACGAAGTAGAACTATTTGTTCAAAATAAAGATATTATTTAGTCATAAATACACAATTTATTGCCCTTATATCGTGCCGCCAAAATATCCTGTAACAATTCCCCTCTACTTCCAGGGGATTAACCCGTTAATCTCCTTTTGTCAAAAAAATAAAATAAATTAAATAATCCTCGTCTCTTCGAAACACTATTAAACCTACCTAACAGACAACAATACGAATAATAACTAATGATGAATGCATGATAGTTTTCTCCAAAAAGCTTCATAGAAGGCAACATACAATCTCAAAATAAGCCTAACTATGACTTACACATCAGGATCTCACTAATCCAGTTCAAGACTGATTCTAATTTTTATTTTCATACTAAAAATAAATTTAAAAGAAAATGAGATATTCCCTAATGCAAATATCACGATCCTCATCATAATTCTAATTAATAATTACAACATATATTTTACCCCAACTATATACAAAAGAAAAATTATATTACAAGAAACTGACCTAATGCATAAGACCAAAAGAAAAAGTTAATTTTTTTTTTTTGCCATCAAAAATACTAATCAGAATCATCCTGATCACCGTTAACAGGCGGATGTGATTTTAAATCTTTGACGTGCCAAGTACCCTTGCCTTTACCTTTATCATCAACAAGTTCGTACGCCACTGGAGATAACTTACGCTTTACAATGAATGGACCTAAATACTTCGGTGCCAATTTAGCAGTAAATTGTTTAGCTGCGTCGGACAAGGCATAATTTCTGCGATAAACTTTTTCACCAACTGCATAAGATACAGGACGTCTCCTTAAATCGTACCTATTCTTAGAGCGTGCATGTGCACTATCAAGTATTTTACGGATATCATTAAATATTTTTTTCAAATTCCGCAGCAGATGGTGTTACTTTCTGCTGGTCAGTATCTGAAAAATTAAGACGATCATATTTGTCTCCTGAAATTATGTGTTCACGTCCGAAATTTACAAAAAATGGTGTACATCCCGTAGCTTCATGAACCGCAGTGCGAATTGCACATCCTATTTTAGGTAACAATTTATCCCAATTTGTGTGGTTGTTTTCGACATAGCACGACAACATTGTTTTAAGAACTTGATTTACCCTCTCTACAGGGTTAGCCTGCGCATGGTAATATGGGGTAAATTTTATCGTAACATTATAATCGTCACATAATTTTTTGAACGATTTAGAGTCGAACTGTGAACCATTGTCACAAATTACATATTGTGCACAACCAAAAACTAAGAAAATTTGTTCCTCTACGATTCTGCAAACTGCAGCTGCTGTCGCGGCTCTAAGAGCGAAAAATAGGGAGAATTTACTAAAAGTATCGGTAACTACAAATATATATTTATATCCCTGAGACGAACGTGGTAACGGACCGAACAGATCTATACTAATCATTTGCCAAGGTTTACTAACTATTGGATGTTTACCCATAACTCCTGGAGGAGGTTTCAGGCAGGGTTTGTGCTGTAGACATACCGGACAATTCCTGACATAACGTGCGACATCAGAACGCATTTTTGGCCAATAATAGCGTGACTTTAAACGTTCGAATGTTTTGAAAACGCCGGCGTGGCAAGCGGACATCGAATCATGGTTATCGTGAATAATTGAGGCACGGAGTTGTTTCGGGATGACTTCTTTCCAAGAATCATTTTCATCAGACAGTTTAGGATATTTGCACGAGACATATTTATAAAGTTTGTTTTCAGATAAACGCCATTGAGGATACTTAAGAGGATTGTTACCTACTGCTTTACACATTTTTTTATACCATTTATCTGATATATCTGCAGTGGCGACAATATTTATTTCAGGTACAGTACGAGATAATAAATCAGGTACAACATGGTCTTTACCCTTTCTATGTATGATTTCAAAGTCAAATTGTTGAAGACGGACTGCCCAACGAGCTAGACGACCAGATGGCTCTCGCAGATTATGTAACCAAATAAGACTATGTTGGTCCGTAATTACCGTGAACTTATACCCCTCGAGGTAAGCTCTTAGGCGCTCCAAGGCCACCACAATAGACAAAAGTTCACGCTCAACTGTGCTGTAATTTCTTTCTTGGCGAGTTAAAGACCTGCTGATGTAACAGATTACGCGTTCTCCATCATCAAATTGCTGTGTTAGGGCCGCTCCCACCCCATAGTTGCTAGCATCTGTTTGCACGATAAATGGACGATTGAAATCAGGACACATCAAAATAGGCGCTGTCACCAAGGCCGTTTTAATTTGTTGCAATGAACGCTCGCAGTCTTCCGACCAAAACCACTTTTTATTTTTGCATAAAAGAGCTGTCATGGGTGCAACTATTGTGGAAAAGTTAGGTATAAATCGTCTGTACCAAGAAGCAACTCCAAGTATACGACGGACTTCGGTAGTGTTTTTAGGTGGCGGAATATTAAGTACTGCTGATACTTTTTCCGGGTCAACATGTAGGCCTTGATGATCTACAACGTAACCCAAATATCACAACTCAGGTCGACAAAAGAAACATTTTTCCTCAGAGACAGTAAGACCTGCATTTCTGATACGTTTAAAAATTTCTCGCAATATTTCTAAATGTTTTTCAAACGTTTCTGTAACGACAATTACGTCGTCCAGATAAACGAACACATGAGGTTCTAATTCTACACCAAGCACTCTATCTATGAGCCTCTGAAATGTAGCAGGCGAATTACACAGACCAAAAGGCATTCTTTTGAACTGATATAACCCACGCCCTGGTATGGTAAATGCTGTAAATTCTCGTGACTCTTTAGCAACTGAAATTTGCCAATAAGCAGATTTAATATCAAGCGAGCTAAGATATTTTGCGTTACGCAATTTATCTAAAATTGAGGACATATAAGGTAAGGGATACGCATCTTTTTTTGTTACTTGATTGAGGCGTCTATAGTCTACACAAAATCTATATTGGCCATCTTTCTTTGGTACTAACAACACAGGACTCGACCACGCAGACTCTGACGGTTCGATGATGTCATCATCTAACATAGACTTGACAGCATCGTCAATATGTTGTTGAATAACTGGTGACACCCGATAAGCACGCTGTTTTATCGGCTCGGAGTTAGTCAAAATTTTATGTTCAGCTAGTGTGGTACAACCAATTTTTGGCCCTTGTAGTTCAAACTGCTTCTTAACCAACAAATCTAAAAGTTCTTTTTGAGCCGAGGTTAAAACTGTTCGCGATACAACCGCAGATACGGCCTGTATATGTGAAATATTAGAATTACTAAATGACCAACAATCACGTTTTAAATCTGGAACAATTCCCATTAAAACCCAAAAATCAATTCCCAATATAACAGTGTGAGGCAATTCAGGAACTACTAGTGCCTGAATAGTCTGTATTTTATTTTCTAATTTAATCGGTACACTGACTGAACCCAATACTTTACAAGTACTATCATTTGCTACGGTACACGATGTAATTTTTGAAGCGAATAATTGTAAACCTAAATGTTTTAATATATCCCAACCATACTGACCAATTATAGTGTTATTAGCACCTGAATCTAGCAAAGATTTAATTTTTATACCAAGTATATCGATTTCTAAGTAGGGTCTATTATCACCTTCGCAATGAGCCATTATATAAAAGAGAACAGGTTGAATATAATTTGATGACAAATGTTCATTGCTTTTGTTATCAGTGGTCGACAATTTAAATGACGTAGAACCAACTACGCGACCAGTTAGTGGTTCATTTGCCCGTTTCCCGTACAAGTAGGGCAAGTACGTACCGTGACATTCAATTTACCACAACGGTAACAAAGTTTTCGAGGAGGCTGTGTACAATTATAACGGACATGTCCTTGCTGACCACAGTTCCAACATTTAACTGATATGGCCTGTACCGACGCTGAAGTTAAAGGAGGTGCATTAAAATCTATCAAATCCTCCGATTCATGTGACTCCACGATCGTTAATTTCGGATTAGGACGGCGATATTCTAAACCTGGTTCTACCGAATTTTTAGGGTTAATTGGTGGTGCCTGATATTCTCGCGCGCTAACGCTAGCCTCTTCTATCTCGCGACCTACTCTAATCAAAGATTCCAAAGTTGAAATATCTTTACCGGCCAAGGCCATTTGAATGTGAGGTAACATTTTATTTTTGATAAAGTTAACACGAGATTCCTCCGTCGGTTTGTCCTGCAATTTACTAAATAAATTTTCCATGTGAGCTACATATATGACAACCGACTCGGTAGATGCCTGTGTTCGATGTTTAAGAATTTCTCTTACGCGTTCCTCGTAATTCCTAGGTAAAAAGGTGGTCCGAAAGTATTCACAGAATTCGTCGTAATTTCGAATATTAGCTCGAGCAAATCTATACCACACGGAAACATCGCCTTCTAGCAGTTCGGATATAGAATTAAAAAGTTCTGTCTTGGACACATTACGTGATACACGCATTTCTTCTAAACGTTCCAAGAAATCAGTTACACTAGTTGTGCCATCAAATTTAAGTTTCCATCTTGTCACATCAACATATTTGGCAGAATGAGAACAAGGAGAATAAGGAACTTCCCGCGAAGTAGAATTTAAAACCCCAAAATTTTCATTAAAATGGACAAGACGTTCATTAGAATTTTCATTAATGTGTATATAATTACTTAAATTAATCTCCTTTAACTTTTCCGATAGTTTAGCTACCCTATTATTAACAAAAGAATTGTCATCGGGCCCTGCCGAATGTGTAGATGCATTAACTGGTTGTGGGATTACTGATATTCCACCAGAACGTTCAAATGAGGTTTGAGGCTCTTGGCCCACATCTAGCAATTCATCCACTACCACAATACCTGAATTATTTACTACATTATTACTCTGACTGGGTACAATTTCTGGTAATAAGAGATTTGGTTGATCAATAATCGAAACAGATGCATTTGAGTTTGAGTTATTATTACCCAAGTTTTGATTTTGATTAGCTTGTTCATTATATAACGTGGTAGCTGCATATGCTTCATCTAATGCACGCATTAAATCAATACACAAATCATGCAATTTTTTTTTTTTTGTTTGGAGATCTAATTCGTTTGTATTAATATGATTTATACGACCCTGTATATGTAATAAACGAGATTTAATTCGTTTATAATTATTATCCTTGTTAGCAATATTAAATTCCTGAATGTCCCCTAATAATTCGTCTAATTTATTTGAGCAAATATCTAATTCCGATTTCGGATCAAAACATGCATTAACAGGTATTTGTGCACGTATGTCTAAATCTAAACGTTCCTTACGCAGCGCTTCTCGCAGCAAGCTATGCTTTTCAACAACTGTGCCATTGCCTATATCCACACCGCGATATCTTAATTCAAATGTAAGTTCGTCACTTAAAAGACGATTAATATCCATTGCCAAACGTAAATAGTAAACAGAAGAATTTTAAAAAAACTATATTATTTGCACACAAATATCAGATAAATTACTAGATAAAGAAATATATGGTCATATACCCTGTTTCACTATAGTTGATACTGAATAATTAAATATTTCAAATAATTAATTATGACTAAAAAGCACAGGTACTGGCGTCAAATGATTTCTTATCACGGCAAAACAATAATAACTAGCGGAGAGAAATGGAAAAAAAAAATATTCGCAGAATTTCCCCCCTCCTTCCCGGAGAGAAAAAAAAATAGATATAAACAAATATATATTATCAAACAAGCACGAAAGAAATATGTTTACCTAAAGGACTTACCAACAAAATAAAAAAATAATCATGACAGCTATAATTGTTACGTCACCCTGTAGATTTGTGTATATGGTTCAAATAGAAATAGAAAAAAAAAAAAATTAAATGTAAATCTAAAGTGAATAATTTACTTTACTGTTTGTGAAATACTTGGGAGTATATACTGAAAATTATATGCCTAAAATATATAAAAAAAAATTACTTTAAAATTTTCTCTCGAAACTCACAACTCCCCCAATACCAATTGAACTTATTAGTTGGGCGCCATTGTTACTGTATAAACGGGCATTAGGCAATAATGATAACCAATTAAAAAAAATAATTATTATTAATTGAAATTGCAACGCCGATGACTGCCCTAACCAGACTTGATTGGTTAGGGAAGAAGCTCTTGCTGGCTAGCTTCTTTTCGTGGTAATAACAAAAAAAATAGTATTTATAGTGCCCCTTCCGGATACAGTTAATAAAAATTTTTTGTGCGGAAGCGACACTGGCTAGCTCAGTGGGCGGTGGGGTGAGTAAGTGGTTTATTGGGTGATTAATGATAAATAACTTTCAACACCAAGTAAGAAAAATAAAATATATATACACATATACATAAATCTACTCAAATCTCACAGTGCACACTACACAATATAATAGGAAAATAAAGAAAATGCAGAACTTTTCAATTCAAAAGGAAATTATGAGCATAAAAATTTAATACCTTGAGTGATCACTCGGGTGTACAATTTATTTTTTTTTATATACACCTAGTATTGGTAATTTAAATAATTTAGGTTGGTAACTTAGGAAATTACTAACCATACATATATGTAACAATTATTGTGATGGTAAGTGTAAACTTATCTGTATGATAAAGATGGCGGTATGCAAATGGCCGCTGTCCACGTCGAAGAGGGGAAAGATTTCTCAAACTGATGGCCGTCACGATGCTCCCTTGTAATGTCTCAACCTCTCAAAATTCTACACCAGGAAACCACAGAGCGAACACCACTCCACAAGTTCAAAAGGGCTCTACCAGACCCAAGCAGTCACAAGGGCAGTCGGCCTCCAAGACAGTTTCAGACAACAGCTGTCTACAAATGGTAGAAACAATTTGAAGTGAAGATGGTAATACGAAAGCCAAGACACAAAGCCCTAAAAGGATAATACGGTTATATATAGGCTGACATGATCTCAATTTAAAAATTACATAACCAGGACTATGAATTATTAATTGAATGATAAAAAAAATGTAACTAATTTTTATTTTAATAATTAACACATGAAAATAATGATTTTATCATACCTGGGGGTGTTAGGCGGGCTTTTAAAAGTGATTGTCCTCAGCTTTGCCTCTAGTGAATATATTAAAGGAATCCCAAAAAAAAATGGATAAGTTGGTGGCTAACTTTCAAAATCCAAAACTCAATCGGCCACAACTTACTATCAGTGTAATTTTTCTTAATCCTTACACAGTAAGAAATTTCAACTCTTCAATTACACCAATTCCAATCTATCTCATTAGAAAGCAAAAAGGAAAGTGACGACCCCTAATAAAAAGACTACATACCTTTCTTTTTTTGCTGTTCCATAAAGTTCCATGCGCGATAGAAAAATATTAGAGTAAGTTAAAATATGAGATCATGCGCCTACATCGTAGAAAGGAACTATTTTAAAAGAATTTTCACGAGGAACCTCTTCCGTCACCGGGACAGGGATTCTTCTGAAATAATTTATAAATGACACTTCGTATAATAAGAAGGATTGACTACTACAATGCAATTTAAACTAGGCAACTGTGATGTTGATGGTCCAAAAGTGTACTATTTTGGTGATCAGAACTGGTACAGCAAGTAATATTTGCGATCGCAATAACGAATAACACGGTGATGTCAACCATGTGACCAGCTACTATACCCATCGCATCAACTTGACTATTATTGCTTTCTACTCTAGGTTTGTTTCGTAGCCCGAAACGTACAGAATTAACCTAATACTATCATATACGTGTAGGCAGCCACAGTTTGTTTACGTACCTAACATTCATGATCATGAGGACCTCAGTTACCTCAATTTAAATTACAAGGTAGGTCGAGACAAATAAAACAAATCCTGATATTTTGATTGACGAAGTAGAACTATTTGTTCAAAATAAAGATATTATTTAGTCATAAATACACAATTTATTGCCCTTATATCGTGCCGCCAAAATATCCTGTAACACAAAGCCTTAGAACCAAAACTTTAATGTTTTTTTTACATTTTTTTGCTGTTGTGTCGTAGCATTTATCACACTTATCTGTCGTTACAATTTGTATTAAATTTAAAATATTTGGAATTTTACAATATGAATTTTAATAAAGCGGAACTTGTAGACATGCTTTTGCTTTAGGCAAGTCAAACAGAAATTGTTTACTTCTAATAGAATTTATCACCGTTATCCTGAAAGAAGAATTCCTGATGTTAGCAGCTTCCAAAACCTTCACGATAGATTTCCAGACACTGGAAATGTAGACTATATAAAAAGTGAAAGAAAATAAAACATGTTGTGAACAAAGAAAAAGAGTTTTCTGTAGTGCTGGCAACGGTTGAGAATCCCCATGTTAGTCAAAGAGAAGTGAGCTCATTAGTAGGAATAAGTAGACGGTCTCTGGGTCGAATCTTAAAAACAAATAAGTTGCATGCATATCATATTCAAATGCACCAGGAATTATCTGATGATGAGCGCCTGCAATTTTGTAATTGGGCCAGAAGTAAAATACTGTTTATTCAGTGATAAGGCAACTTTTCATATAAATGGATGTGTTAATAGGCACAATTTCCATTATTATGCTTCGGAAAATCCTCACTTTTTTATGCAAGTTGACAACCAACACAGATGGTCTATAAACGACTGGAGCTATTTATGTTCATTTTTTGAAAAACTATGTGCCACAATTATTGGTAAATCTCCCTGAAGGAATTCGAAAGAGGATGTGGTTTCAGCATGATGGTGCTCCACGACATTATTTAAATGCAATTAGAGACCACTTAAATAATACGTACCCTCATCAATGGATTGGAAGAAATGGACCCACAAAATGGCCTGCTTGATTCCCAGATCTTATAAAAATGGATTTCATTTTATGGGGATACGTGATGGAAATTGTTTATAGAGACACACCAACAACAGTACAAAATATGAAGGAAAGAATAATAACTGCCTTAAACATCTATCACACCGGCAGTTCTAGGAACAGTGGGAACCTCATATCAAAAGCGCTTAGAGATGTGTGTCAATCAAAATGGGCAACATGTGGAACATTTATTATAATTTTTTCTACTGGGTTAGTTGAAACCTCTTTTTTAAAGTTTATTTTTGAATTTTGTAATTATTGCTAAATAAAACGAAATTGGTTGCAATTAACCCTAGGGAAGTACTTACAAAAACTGTTCGTTTTTCATTTTTACATCACATTGTCGAAAAATATACAGGGTGTGCCATGTGAAAAAATTGGGAAAATTCAATTTATAAAGTTCTTAATTGAAAAATAAACACTTACTTATTTATAAAACGAAAATGGTTGCAATTAGCCGTAGGGAAGTACTTACAAAAAATGTTCGTTTTTTTCATTTCTACATCACCGTCGAAAAATATACAGTGTTCCATTTGAAAAAAATTGAAAAAATTCAATTTAAAATGTTTTTAATTGAAAAATAATGTTTGGCCACCCTGTACATTTTTAGGAAATGAAAACGATCAAATACATTAATTAGATGTCTCGTAAATGGTATTCACATAAGTTTTTCTTAAAACCCATAATTGTGACTGTGGTGATTTTTTAAATATCCATCTGCAGATTGCATTATTTCAAAAAAAAAAAAAATTCATTACATCCAAGTGTTTAGAAGAGGCTCCAAAAAATGTACTGATATACATAGCATTCCATTTAAAAAAAAGGCATTTGGTCCTGTAATTTCGTCTTGGCTCGCCCTGTATGTTCTAAAATAATTTTCAGTTATAGACTTTTTTATCTAGTTTACTTACAATTTTTTTAAAAATGTCTAGCTATCATAGAACTCGAGATATCGAGGTCCGACGCACTATTGCCCCACCCTGTATACATTAAAAATAAAACATTTCAGAATTACATATCTTCAACATATCACACCCGTAATAACATTAATGGGGCTCTATTCACCCCAAGATTCAATAAAGTTATTTGTCACAGATTTTTAATATATATTGCCAAAAGTTTGTAATCTTTTGCCAACAGAGATTAAGCGTATTAAAAATGTAAAAAAAATTTCAACATTGTCAAAAAAGTTTATTTTTCAAAATTATTCTGATTGACAATTGTATAGTATAAATTGTGGGTTACTTGGTAAAAGTAACCAAGTCCGCCTCTTTCATAAAATTAGTTAATATGACCAAACAATGCACAAGACAAAAGTTACAACTAGAAAAAATGCTCAAGTCCAAATGTACATTTTAACACAGCACCAGGGGGGCGAGCGTAGGTGCGTCTTTACTATGTACATACTTCGGTATGCGATGTAAAGCAACGACAGGCGCAGTTAGTACTTGGATTGGTGACCATTCCAACGGAAACCGCGTTCTCGCCTCACACATCTTCCAGCGGCTTGTATATCAGTGTATGCGCGGAAGCTATACAACCTTAGGCGAGGGTTTTATAGGAGATATACCATCCTTCGGAGGGGATGTAAAGCCGTCGGTCCCTTGTCTATTAAATGTTAGGCAAGTAAAAGATCCCTACTCTTCTTAAGGGAAGAGGTTCGGCAAAATTCCTGGTTGGGGGTAGCTCGTCTACAGGCGTCGGTGTTAGGCCTCAGTAGCGGAAATAGGCCGACGTTAAATAAATGTATAAAAAAAAAAAAACAGCACCACAAGCATGTTCCTTATGACTAAGTCATATATTTATTTTATTATACTGGTAAATCTACCCAAGTCCCATAGCATATAATTATGGACTTGGTCACTTTTACCAAGGAACCCACGAAATACTATATTCTAAGCTGTAGAAATTGTTACCTATAAGTATATCATTCACTAATTGTACACTACCCATTTTGTACGTTAAGAAAGTAAATTCAGTAGTTAAAATTCACACTTGCTCAGAGCACAATACAAGTGTTTAATCACTTAGGTGCTCTCCATACACAACGGCAAGATAATTTAAAAAATAATATTTTTTTTCGCACATACTAATCCTTTGTAATTCTGATCTCTCGGTATATGTTTATTCGAGGAAGAAGTATTTGTATTTGTTTTTTCTTTCATTGTAAATTGCAAGTTTGTATTTTTAAATAAATGAAATATAAACTTATTTCCGAAAATGAATAATAAGGGAGACATACCCCTTAAAAGGGGGATAAGAAATTTCAGTTTATCTGCAATACCTTCTCACTCCCTGAAAATATCAAATTCATATTTTACATTTTCTACATGGTATCAGTCAGGCACTCAAAAATTTAAAAAGTTATTAGGAAAATACTGATAGTCACCCCTTAAAATCACCCCTTAAGCAGAAGAGAGGGTTTGCCTGATACCATGTAAACTAGTGTTCGGATGGCATATGGCTAAGTTTAAAATATGAATTTGATATTTTAAGGGAGTCGGAAGATATTGCAGATCAACTGAAATGTATTATCTCCCTTATTCATTTTCAGAAGTAAGCTTATATAAACGACTACCATTGTTTTTGGATATACTATCAGCCGCAGAAATATCGGGAAATAATTTTGGACCGCCTTGCATAATTATAAATTTACTTTATAAAATGACAAACTTGAATGAATATAAATATTCCCTAAATCTGCGAATTTGACCTATGATTGATTATAACTGACAATGCTGCACAGCTTTACCAGTCTATCTGGAAGCAGGCCTCTGGCTCTTGGAATGTCCCTTTTTGCTTTGTGCGAACGTTTAACCAGCTGTATTTGAAACCTTAGAAGCAACGCCAGTTAAAATTTCGTTCTCAAAACCACGTGACGGAGGCTCTTCTCGGTACCAGTAGGAACATAGATCCCATTGTCCCCATCCCGTGATCTTTTACTTGAACGTTAGCAGATTATTACGTGGTGGCAAGAGCATTTTGAAGTTTTATTTAAATATTTCATATTGATAATGTATAATTTTCCCTTTAAAAACAACGTACCAACGGCCAAAGATCACCACAGCACAACAGTCCTAGTATTTTTAGAATGTATACTACCAAAACAAAAATTTTTATTTAGGTTGTGTTTATAGAGTTTATTTCCTATTATTAAATAAATATTTCTGCCATATTAATAATTAACTCCCTCACCTGCTAAAGTTATTCCCTACCCCCATAATCTCTCCCTATCAAGGTTGGTTGGTTCTTGCTGGACAGCAGAAATTGTTTTTTGCTTTGTTATTTTGTACTTACTAACATGAGGAGAAAATTACATTTGTTATTTTTAAAGTGCTAGAACATAATGACCTTGAATTTTCTGAAAATTTTTTCCTGTGGCATCCGAGGGAGCTCACGCCTTCCACATCCCCCCGACCCGCATCCTCCCTTTTATGATCCGCCATTAAGTAGAATAGCTTTGTTCTGCAAATGTGAATTTCCTTACATGCATAGAATATGTCCACGGCAAAGCGGTATTATAGGTGTAAATAACAACTTTTTACAATTATTTATTTATTATTATTATACAGATTCACCATTATACAAAAAGGAAAGAAAAAGAATACATATTAAAATGAGTTAAAACAATAAAATAAAGTAATGACTAATTTAACATTGGTAAACTACTAATATTAGATTTGAACTTACTTACTGAACACGAAAAAGGAATTACAAACACAATTTTTTGTATTCTGCTCTTGCTTCACCCAAAAACTATTTTTAGTATGTTAGACTTTAAAAAATTTATAGTGTGTGAAATATTGAAAAATATTAGATTTAAAAAATATGACGTACCAAATTACAGAACTAAATATATTTTTTTTATCTATAAAATTTTAATTTTTTTAAAATATAAATGTAATGATAATTTAAATTTATTCTACTCATGTTTCTCCATTTTCTGCACACATCTCAAAGCTGTTCTTAAATTCTTTGTAACTATTTTGAATGGCTCGAAGATTAATTGAATTTATAGCATTTGTAATTCTCTCTTTCAATACATCTATATCTGTTGTTAAATCATGGGAATAAACAATTTGCTTCAGATAACCCCATAAATAAAAATCGCGCAAATAGTCAAATCAGGCGATCTGGGTAGATACGGAAAGGATCCAAATCGTCCAATTCACTTTTTTGGAAAACTATATTTTTTTTTCTACCTATCTATCTATCTAATTCTAACCTAGAATGAGTGAAGAAGCTACTGAAAGTGTGCTGTGTGGGTTTTGAAAAACCAGCTGTTAATAAAAAAGTAATATGTAAGAATTGCAAGACTGCATTCCACAATGCATGTTCTATAAAGAAAATAAAAAGATGTTGTGAAAAACAATCTTATTCTGATGAGGTAAATAAATATTCTTTAAGTGATGTGACTGAAAATCAGGATGATCCATTTGATATATTAATAGAAAAATCATTACAAAATTAATTATTATGGGAAATAAATACTGAGTTAAGAAAAAAACAATTTTCTTCTGAAAGAAAAAATTAAAAGCTTGGAAATAGAAATCGATTATTTAAAAAAATCTACTCTGTACAATGAGCAACAAGAAAAACCAATATAAAAGAAAATGAAGAACAAATAATTAGTGCCTTAAAAAGGTTACAAGCATCAGTTAAAAGTAACCTTGAATCTCTAGAAATAAAAACAATCTAAATGACAAAAAAAGTGAACTAGACAAGAAAATTGAACAC
This sequence comes from Leptura quadrifasciata, assembly GCA_963675555.1. Taxonomy (NCBI): domain Eukaryota; kingdom Metazoa; phylum Arthropoda; class Insecta; order Coleoptera; family Cerambycidae; genus Leptura; species Leptura quadrifasciata. Next base: position 78,714,891 of record OY776680.1, read on the forward strand.
AAAAACCAACCCGCAGAAAAACTCCAAGCAATATTAGTTATAAATAAAAGTACAGGAACACCAAAACTAATTTCTGAAACATTAAAAAAAGTAGGAACTTAGGAGAAAACTCCAAAAGTCCACACTTATTATCACAACAAAAGAATTTATCTATCATGGAAAACGAACAAAAGGCTCTTATGAACGGCATTATAAATTTAAGCCCGTCACCAGGAAAAGTCGAAGCATATAATTCAAAAAAGGAAGGCTGGATGCAAGTTGTTCGAAAGATAAATATGCAAAACTCTTATAAAAGAAACATAAGACAGTCCGAACATGAAGAAAGTAATTTTAAAGGGGCTAACAAGAGGGTGTGGCTCTACCTATATCGAATACTGAAAGATGTAACTGAGCAGAACATAACAATTACCAAAATTTCTTCTCCCACTGAAGTCTCACATCTTAGGCCTATTAGTATCCTACCCACTATGTCTAAAATACTTGAATATCTTATGAAGGAGCAAATTTCCGCCTATGTTTTCACTAACAAAATTATACCTGACATTCAGTCAGGGTTTCGTGACCTACACAGCACCACTACTGCTTTATTAAATGTTACTGATGACTTTTATAGGGCCATTGATAAAAATAATGTTTGCTGTCTTGTTCTATTAGACTATAGTAAGGCATTTGATACTTTAGATCACAGTTTGTTGTGTAAAAAATTATCTTTCTTTGGCTTTGATAATACATCCGTTTCGCTAATACAAAATTATCTATCAAATCGCTCACATAGCGTTCTCTTGGATTCTGAAGCGTCAGAAGCTTTGCCTGCTAATTTTGGCGTTCTCCAGGGGTCAATTCTTGGGCCCCTGTTGTTCTCTTTATATATCTCGGATTTCCATACGTTTTTAGAAAAGTGTAATATTCATCATTATGCAGATGATACACAGCTTTACCTTGACTTTTTTCCAAGCTAATATATATATTAGCATCTGAGGCTATTAATAATTATTTGAAATCTTTATTAGATATTTTATTAGCACATAATTTAAAACTTAATGCTAACAAGTCGGCGGTAATGTATTTAGGGTCAAAAGCAAAGAGAAACACCTTGGACCAACTAAACATTAATTTAAATGGTGAACAACTACCTGTTGTTGATCATTATAAAAATTTGGGTCTTTGGATAGATTCAGACTTAAGATTCGCCAAGCATATTAGTTATTTGTGTCAAGTTTCATACTGCACACTGAAGAAATTATTTTCCCAAAAAGATATTTTAGATCCTAAAATTAAACTTCAATTATGTGAGAGTCTAATTTTGTCTAAGATATCTTATTCAGATGCTATCTATGGCCCTGCATTGAGAGTTTCTGATGCCAAACGACTTCAATTATTACAAAATGCCTGCCTACGATTCTCAACAGGACTTCGTAGATTTGATCATGTTAGTTATAAATATTCTGAAGTCGGCTGGCTAAAATTAGACAAGCTACGTTCTCTTCATCTTCTCTGCTTAACCCACATGGTTCTTGATAAGCAAGTTCCGACATATTTGTTTGAGAAATTGTCACGGTTTAAATGTAATCAAGTGAATACACGAAAGCGGGATTTTCTGGCAATACCGAAACACTCCTCTGCCATCTTTAAACGTAGCTTTTCATATAATTCTAGCAAGTTATATAACAGTCTATCCTCTGACTTTAGGCACTACTCAATTTATAATTTTAAAAAGAGACTAAAGAGATATCTATTTTCTTCTTAATGGTCTGCATATTATATTTTCAATGCTTTGCTTAATGGTACTGTTTTTTCTTTTTTTTCTTTATGTCAAGCGTATCATTAATTTTAAGTTGTAGTTGTATTATTAATATGCATTTGCAATCCATGTTTTTCGTAATTATATTATTTTTAAATTTATGTATTTGTTGTGCTCTGGTTACGTTGAAAATCAGCCTTCGGCTGACACTTCGCCATTTCTCTAGGTAGTAGTTGTTAAATATTTGCTTATACCATTTATTTTTGTTAATACCTATGAATGAAGACGATTTATTATTATTATTATATATATCTTCATCACCGTACTCAAGATTATGTCCAAATCTTGGTTTGAATGCAAAAACTATATTATATTTATACTTTATTAGCAGAGCTCTTAACAAAAATACAATACAATCTTACATAACATACATACATTACATAACCTAATATTAAAATTACACAGACAGATATTTAAAAGGTATTCTTTATGTGCTCTATGCAACGCCTCTTAAAGATATATATATTCCTGCATTTTTTTATCTCACATGGTAAGTCATTAAACCAAATTAGACCTTTTCCTAGCATAGTATTGGGTTTTATATATTCAATTTTCACATAGAAATCATTATTTATTGTGGCCCATGTTTTATACGAATGAAAGTCAATTACATAATCTAATTTATTGGTCAAGTAAGGTGGCATCAGTCCATACTTTATTTTGAATATAAACATCAATGTATTATACATAATTCTTTGTTCGATATTCATTAAATTCAGAACATTCAGCATAGTATTAATTGGTGTATATCTACTACAACTCAGTATGGCTCTTATGCCTCTATTCTGAACTTTCTGTAATGTTTGAATTTGTTGTTTGTTGAGGAAAATAAGTGTAGTTCCACAGTAATCGATATGTGGGGAAATCATAGACTTATAAATAGTTAATTTAGCGAACATTGATATTTTATTAGATAACCGAAACAACAGGCCTATCTTTTTTGCCATTTTATTTTTTATATACTCACAGTGAGCATTAAAATTCAGTTCAGAGTCAATGATTACTCCTAAATATTTAAATTTGGTAACCTCCTCAATGATGCAGTGATTTAATGTGATATTAAGTTTTATTTTATTTAGTTTTAACTGCTTCAAATTGTGTTTGGATGCTACAATCATAAATTTAGTTTTATTCAAGTTCAGCTTAAGATTATTATCACATGTTCATTCATACACATTTTTTAAGTCCTCATTTAATTTACTCTCAATATCTTCTACTTTGCCTGTCACATACAACATTGTATCATCCGCAAACAGTTTGAGTTTACATTTTTTATAATAATTACTAATATCATTAATGTATAATAAAAACAGTATTGGAGCAAGTACTGACCCTTGTGGTATTCCGTGTTTTATATTCATTTTTTCTGAATAAAAGTCATTAAATTTAACTATCTGTTCCCTGCTGTCAAAGTATGATTGTAAACCATTGTAATACTGTCCCCTCAATTCCATACTTTTTTAGTTTTAATATGAGTAAATCTTTATTTACAGTTTCAAATGCTCTTTTGAAATCCAAAAATACTACCCCAATTATTAAGTTATTAGAGATATCCATTTTCCACTAGTTTAAAACATACTGAAGTGATGTTTCACAAGAATGGTTTTTCCTAAAGCCAGATTGTTCACTTATAATGATATCATTCTCCTGAATAAATTTCATTAGTTGGTTTTTAACGACTAATTCTAATAGTTTCTCGGGAATTGGTAGAGAATTAACTGGTCTAAATTCAGAGCAGATGTTTGTATTATTAATTTTTTCAAATGGTATGATTGTCGACGGCTTCCATACGTTTGGGAAAACACCTGATTGAAGTGACACATTAATGACATCTACAAATTTATGACCAATTACTTCGAATGCTTCTCTAATTATTTTAAGAGTAATACCATCTTTATCACATGTATCTTTTTTTATATCTCTAATGACGCTGATAACCCTTGTAAATCAATTTTCACAAACTTATGAAATTTAGTCTTTGATTCAGCTATAAAACTTAACACATATTCAAAGTCATGTAGCGGAACAACACTATGTACAATATCATCAAGACTATTTATAAAAAAATTATTGAATGCATTTGCTATTTCATTATCTGATGTTAAGATTATGCTATCAAATGTAATACCTTTATTGCTGTAACTTTTTTTATCATTCACTATTCCCTTTAAAATCTTCCACATGGCTTTACCGTCATGTTTGTTCTGATCGATTTGTATCTCATAATAATTTTTTGTTTCTTGTCTAATTAATGATGTCACTTTGTTTTCGTTGAATATTTCACAAGTTAACGATTTACTTATCCCTGTACCACTAGTGCGGATTCCCTCTGAGAGAATCCATTGCTAGTAATATTGCCGCATCATCTTCATTGTACAGTTTCTTTTGCATAGTCTGCTTATTTACATTTCCACTTTTCTTGAATCTTTTCACAATTCTCCATGCCTTTTGTATCGTTAGGGCGATATTCGAAAACTTTTCGTTAAACTTTGAAATCACCTTTTTCATGCTAGATTCGTAACTGCCATAACATAGTAGCTAGAGAAACTCTTTCTTGTAATAGTAATAAATTATTCTGACACAAAGACGGACCATTTTATTTTTGTTTCCATGGCATATTGTTCTTAAAAAATTAAAATTGTATAAATAAAAAAAATGTATTTAGTTCTGTAATTTGGTACATCATATTTTTTAATTCTGAGCAAGTTTTTCTAATAAAATTTTTCAATATTTCGCACAGAAAAGGCACTTTACATGATGTGATTTTTATTTTTAAGCTAACAAATTAAATGTATTTTCAGTAATCAAGAATTATCCACGGATGATATGGATCATACACACGAACAACCTTTAGCGGTGAAGAAGTACAAATGTGAAATATGTATATTCGAGACTAAGCATAAATCTTCCCTCGCCTCCCACATGGTGATACATAAAAGTCCCTCTGAACTAACAATGTACAAGTGTGATAAATGTAAATTTGAAACAAAACATAAAAGTTGTCTCACCATGCACAAGGTGATGCACAGAAATCCCTCAGATATTACCGTATATAAGTGTGAAATGTGTTCATATGTGGCGAGATTCCGGAAGCATCTTGTACGGCACATGTGGATCCATGGAAGAACTTCAAATATAAAAATGAATAAATGTGAGATATGTGCATTTGAAACAAGACACAAGAGTGATCTTAATCGTCATGTGTTATGCCATAAAAATCCTTGGGAAGTACCACTATACAAGTGCGAGCTGTGTACATATGAAACAATACAAAAAAAAAATTTCACCAAGCATATGTTGACACACAAGGTTCGCCCCTATGCAACAGCTTACAAGTGTTATACGTGTTCATTTGAGATAAAAGACAAGAGTAACCTCCGCCGGCACATGTTGACGCATAGGGATCCCTCAGAGATAACAATGCACAGATGTGTATCATGTGGTTTTGAAACAAAACAAAAGAGATATCTAACAAAGCACATGTTGATCCATAGCGAGGTTACCACATTCAAATGTGAATTGTGTACACATGAGACAAAGCATAAGAATAATCTAGCTCGGCACATGTTAATTCATAAAAGTCCTTCGGATGTAACAATGTTTAAGTGTAAAATATGCACATTTGAGACCAAACAGAAGATCAATCTTAGCAAGCACATGTTGATACATAAGAAAGATTTGGTGGTATAGTGCAGGCGAATGATATGTAGAATGAATTGGGAAGAGTTAGATGGAAAAAGTTTAAACCATCTTTGACTATTATTCTTAAAAGCCATAACTTTAGTTTGATTCTTTCAATGACAATTTTATTGGCTTTAGAACGAAGAACGGTAGATCAGTGGGTTGGTGGGTCTAGCTTGCTCTCTGAACATAACTACCGAAGTGGGTTCGAGCCCCACCTAGTGTGGCGTAATTTTCAAAAATAAAATTATCCCCAAGAAGTGGTTCGGATCACACTATAAACTATAGGCCCCTTCTCCTTACTCTACAAATCTAGATCTCCACTACTTGAACTAAGAGAAAGTTTCGAACAATATTTAGTACTAATGCTTAGTCAAAGATTTCATTTATTCTATTGAAAAATACATATTATTGTGTCTGAACACTAGTAGTAAGAAGAGTTTCATTTCATTTACCAACTGTGTACTTTTAATATAACTGAAGAATTATTTGATTCGATAAATATCTGATGTTGACTGAAATGTTTCTAGATTTACCAATAAGGCAACGGTTTGTCTACGCTGAATATTTAGCGCCGTACAGTCTTCTTGTAGGCATATCCTAACATTTAATTATTTATTTTAATCCGTAATGTCATATCATAGATGTAGTAGTAGTGTTTTGGTGGATATTGCATAATTTTCAGTTCTTTTTCACGAGTTTTGAATTGTTTTCATTATTGTTTGAGTACTAATCACTTCTTTTCAGAACTATATAATTTACATCAGTTATCTTCTGGTGAGTAATGATAAAGAGAAAAAGAATGTTAGGTTAAGAAATGTTTTTTAAATTCTATTCTAGTCATGTCTTGCAATGGTTTTTATGCCAGAGCAAGATGCCTTCATTTTGATGGCTCATTTTCGAAGTGGAACTCGCAAGGAAGATGGATCATGGAAAAGTATTCATTACAATCATGCATCGAACAATTTATGGAAAAATTTCCTGACGTAAATATTCCATATGACACATTTTCAAACCATAAATATGTACTCGTTGATCGTTTTGCAAAGAAACACTGCTTTTGCAAGGGAAAATCCATTGGTAGGCCAACTGTTTTAACTGAAGTGGTTATGAACGACGTTCGAGAAAGAATGAATCAAAGCCCGACAAAATCCATACCAAAGTTGTCCGCTCAAACAGGTAGATACTTTTACACTAAATTTTTTAATTACTAAATACGTTACATACCATTTAAATTTAGTTTCTTGAAAATATAAAATATGAATTTCTTTAGTGAAAATCGTTATCAACAACTAATAACCATATCTACTAAAACTCTTGTTTAAATATAAAACCTGAATGCAAATAAAAAAATATATGAAACTGGGAATCGGTTCTTTTCAGATGTCTTAATATACCTAAACGACAAATCAGCGAAATTAATTTTTTTTCAAAAAACTCCATTTGCATCCATACAAGGTAACTGTTATTCAAGAACTATTACCCCCTGATTTTCAAAATCGAGTAAGATATTATCGTTGGTTCAACGGAAATTTAAATTACAACAATGTATTGGATTTAACCTATTTTACTGATGAAGCGTGGTTCTACTTAACAGGTTATATCAATAATCAGAACTACAGGACATGGGCTACAGAAAACCCTCACACTTACGTAGAAACAAGTTTCACCCCTTAAAAGTTGGTGTGCGGGTGGCAATATCCAGAAGGCAAATTATAGGCCCTATATTTTTTCGTGAAACAATTAATGCCCAAAGGTATCAAACTCTTATTTTAGAGCCATTTCTGGCGCAGTTGCATGATAATAAACTGCAAGATGGTTATTTCCAGCAAGACGGCGCTACTGCCCATACAGCAAGAGCGTCATTTGATTTTTTACGGGAGTTTTACGATGACCGATTAGTCAGCCAGGGACTATGGCCTGCACGATCTCCGGATCTAACGCCCTGTGATTATTTCTTATTTGGACACATGAGGAACAATGTTTTTAAAAATAAATTACATACCATTGACGAATTACAAGAGGCAATAAAAGAGAAATCCGCAATATTACTGTTGATCAGTTACAGAACGTATTCGAAAAGATGAAACGAAGAGTCCGTGTGTGTGTTTAGAAACTCAAGGCAGCCATTTTGAGCATTTGTTATAATTTCTTGGCATTTCGTATTAAAATGTATTCATTCATCTTCTAATTTAAATCTCATGTAACAAAAGTTTTTATTATGTAATTTCTTTTATTTACTGTGAATTGTTCGATTCGAATGTTTATTTTCATGTTTGTGGAAATAAAGGTTATTTTGAATTAGGTGTAATAATTTATTTCTTGCGAACATTTTTTTATTCAGATAAAAGGCATCCCATTTAAATTTGCTTTTAATATTAAAAACTTGTTCTTAAATTTGATGAATAAATGAATTATCATACATTTTTTACCTTTAACTGGAACGCCAATGAATTTAGGGTATTTCTGTTTAGTGCAATACCATCGTGTATAGCTGGTTGTCTATATTTTGCGATCACGTGTCCTGTGATCATTACTGAAAGCTCTGTATAACTAAAGGCTAACAACACCTATAAAGATAAATATAAACAAACACACTCAAGTACAAAGTATAAGATGAAACAAGGGAACTTTAAAATTCTTGCGAGTCGAAGAGAACCTTTTTAGTTTTATTTTTACAAATTATCAATGAATCATTATATAGGTCAATGTAATTACATAGATTATTGAATTTTTGACACAAAACGTAAATTGGCGATTTGATAAGCACTTTAGATCTTGGAATAGGTAGGTAAAAGCAATATACATTTCTGCCAAGCAAATGTGGAACTAGTAAGTTTAATCGAGATAAAAGGTCTGGGCAGTCAATGCTACTGTGAACTAGCATGTAAATAAATATACAAGAGTAATAGATCCTGCGATTTTCAAGAGATAGAAATGAAAACCTATTAAATAATAATAATAAATTTATTTATTCACATAACTTACAACCAATAATGTTATATTAGTATGATAAAAAGAGAAAAAAATGGATAAAAAGGAGAACGCTCAGTTACTGCCAGCAGCTTCTGTTCTTCCGCGAATCCTAAATAAGATAATGATTTCTTGCAGTACTACTCTCTAAATATGTGAGAAAACATGAGGCGAGAAAAAATTTATTAACTAAATATTTAGCAGCTTAGACTTAAGGGAAATCTTAAACTTACCAATGTACATTGACTTTAAAGAAGTACTTAGCTGGTTGTTCTGTTTTACTATATTATAAAAGAATGATCGCTTGAAAAATCCAGTTTTATGCATAGGCATTGAAAGCAGACCTTTACTACGTATATTAATGTTGTACACGAGTACACGTCAGTCACTGATTTATATAACTGGATATCGCTTAGGCCACGAACGCCTGTGCCACGAAGCGGCCATGTTGGTTGGTGGCAGTTTCGATATGTCGGTAAGGTAGATGCGCGAAAAGTGACGTTTGTGACATTTATTTTGTTATTTTCGTCCAGCGCTTTTTATTTGATTTTCAATTTTCATTGATTAATAAAATGGTTCACAATTGTATATATTGTGAAATACAGTGGAGTGCCACAAATCAACGAACATTTCATATGTAAGTACCATAATGACAACAATACAGGAATCCTCATGCTTTAAAGTCCAGCCAATCTAAATCTATTGCTATTACGTGTGTACGTGGCGTGCTGCCGTCAACAGACTGTCTGTAGATTTCGTAGTTTTTTTAATTTTGTTTAGAGTTATTAAGGTTAAAATTTTAGTCTCCGAATATATAAAATAACAGCTAGCAGAATTATTGTTTATATAAACCTTAATAATTATGATTTAAACCACCCATGAGTATTACGCATGTGCACAGTTAACCGACCTTCATTTTGGACCGTGATCCAACGTTCTTTTTCGTTGGAGCCTCGAACGAATTGGTTGTCTACTGTCTTAACAACATATAAATTTTAATTCAATCTCTTGACTGGAGGTCGTCCCTGAGGTAATATTATTTTATTCATTTATTATCGCTGTTATTCTTATTGTATGTATTTCTTTCTATTTTAGACATTCTAGTTGAATTACATTTATAATTGTTATAATAATAAATTATTATTATTATTATAAATTTGATTTGGGAGTTAATTTGACTTGAAATTGATTTATTAAGTGATAAATTAATTTAACATGTGGAGTTAATCGAGTTATCAATTTAAAATTTGAGATTAAGAGTTGGTCGGAGTGTATTAGTCATCCATGCTTCCAATTTTAATTGTAAATGACTTCACGTCAATAAAATGACGCAGCTGAATGTACGGTGTGCTTGGAAGGCGAGAGATAGAGATGTAGTAGAATATGACATTGGACAAATTTATTATACCTAATCTTTAAATTTCTCATGCATTTGAGGACATTAGGGCTAATTTTATTTTAGTTCTACAAAAGGGAAAATGTTTATTTTAATGATACCTATGCGGGACGATAAAAATTATTTTTGCAAATCGATAATAGAAGAAAAAAAAATTATTTTTTTATATATACTTTTTTCTCTCATCGTCCCACATTGTAACATGTTTTTAATGTCTTTTAGTGAAAGCCGTTTTTTAAAATAATGATTTATATGAGAGTAATTTGCTCAGTATTTCCGGCTTATATCCGGAGCGCTCTTAAGAATTTCAATTATCTACCATTTCATTGAAGGTTGCATGGTCGCTGGAATTATTAAACAAATTTTATGTCGATACATTTGTTTGATTCGTTGCCGATTGAAGAAATCATTCACACATGTAGTCACTTTTTACCCCTGGGAATTTAGTTTTTATCACGTTACCCTACCTACCATATCAGGAGTGAGGTGGCAGCTGCTATAGGGCATCTGCACGTGACGTCACATTTTTCAAGGTCGTGGCTTGGAGGATATACAAATAAATAACATAACCTTAACCATAACAGAAACAAGGCACATTTATATCTATTTGGGTTTTTATTTCCTCACATTTTACTGAAAATGCCAAGTTTTTGTATGGTAGTTGGTTGTGGAAGCAACGGGGCGAGAGATGCTGTCAGTTTTTTTCGAATTCCCTCAGTTTTTAACAATCAAACAATTTACTCAACTTGCCTGTGATAGACGGAATGCTTGGATAAATGCCTTAAAAAGGGACGATCTAACCAAATCAAAGATTGATTATGGTAGAATATGCTCCAAACATTTCATTTCAGGTAATACTTTACACTATTCGTATCTAATAAATACATGGATGTACCTAAATTATTGTTTCGTAAGTATGACAAATAAATATATTTAGGTAAACCTTCAAAGTTAGAAGATCACAATAACCCAGACTGGATACCGTCTTTAAATATGGGTTATAAATCTATTAGCTTATCAAAACCTTCTAGTAAAGATAGATTTGTTAGAATGGAGAAAAGGAAAAGATTACGAGACGATGTAGAGGTTGCAGTGAATTTTGAAATTTTGCTTTTGCATGATTTTTTTGTCTACATCAAGAAATATGTAGGTTGCACGTTTAATATGATTTATTTTGTTTTCAATTATGAAATGATTGATATTCAAATATTAGGAAGATAATGCTTTGCTCTTTCCTGTGCCTTTGTTTTATATGTGATACGAACGTTTAAATATTTGCTTTGCTATACTTTTTTGAATAGGTAGGTATGGTGCTTTAAAAAATATTTTAGAGTAGATTATGTGTACATTTACATTTCAGAAAATTATTTTATTTTTAGAGGTTGGGAAATCTTTTTGAAAACATATTATGCTTTTTATAGATAGTTCTTTTTTCAGCAAACCAGATTAGGTCAAAGACCACCACCAGAATCTGTAAATCCTGAAATTGAACATGAGAACATATTTCAAGAGACCTTCTATGTGCTACATCTAAGTAAAACAATACAGCACAAACATGAGTACATGTTTCGCCTAGCCCTGCCATGCAATTGCAGTGAGCGCATATTATACTACCATCACTTTTTGTTACAATCCACGGTTTTAAAAATTGCTCACTTAGTTTTTGGGAATGCATAACCTGTAAAAAAGTAGAATAATGCTTGACATGCTTAAACCTCAACTATAGTAACTTACTCTTCCCAATATCAAGAAGTTTTCATACATTTTCTTTACATGTATATTTTTAACCCATCCACAAGTAGCTTGTTTGTAGGCATCAAGTCCTTTATAAGCTTTAAAATCTTCATGGGTGTACGCACTCTTAGTATATAGTAAATAATTAACAATATCTGGATATATCGTCTTGGGAAAATCTTCGATTTTACTACTGCATTGTTTGATGTCTACCAAGTATGGATCTATACCAATTACAGCGATTTTTTCCCTATATCTAACCGCACTTTCAGCGTCTAAGGTGTAGTAATAATCACTAAACATTATTAAAATAAAATTTTTGTTATAGGCACACAAACTAAACAAATATAGCGTTCACAATAAACTGAAACTTTTCACACAATGCTATCCAAATGCGTTTAGGTTATGGTATCTGCTTTGTTTATCCTCCAAGCCAATTAGCCACGCCCATATGATCACGTGCCGCAGATGCTTTATTAGCAGCGAACCGGTCAAGGTCAAACAACAGCTGGCAGAATCGTAAAATGGCGAGTTGGTGATATTGGTCTGCATCAAATTTAATACCTCTCGGAGGATGTAATATAGTTATATGGACGAGCAGCCATAAGGAATTGTTCCCATATAATTATATGCTGGAGGGTAGACATACAGGACACTATTTGTCTAAGATAAGTACTTTGTATTTGTCCCATTTTGCATGAACTGTTTGCAAGCTAGTAGCTACCTTAAATTTTAACATGTAACGATATATTCCATGAGAACCAGGTCCCCAACGAAAATTGCTCATTAACGTCACTTATACACTGTCTGTTTATTTGTATTGGTATTATTTATTTAGTGGCAAGTAAATAGCGTATGCATATGCAAGGATGGTTAACTATAAAGGATTGCTCATCTCCATAAGAGTAACGTTGCCCATTTCCCCACTCCGTTTGGCCCTTTAGTGACGTATTAAGCGGTGTATTTCTCGGTGCGGCGGTAGTTGATTGCGCCCAAGGATGGTAAACTAAGAAGGATAGTTTATTCTAGGGATGCACGATGTTCATTGATGTTTCTGAAATATCGATGTGTTCCCTTCGAACCTCGATGTTTTGCCATCGATATTGTGCTGCAGATTTCATCGATGAAACATCGATGTTATAATATAACATTGAATAAGAATATAAAGGGTAAACTTGACACTGGAAAGTGGCAAAATAAAAAATAGGTCACTTTAAAATATTTTAAACTAACTGAATACAGAAACGGAATGAAATAATTCCTTAACTCTTTCTAGAAATTATATAAGGTACCGTACTGTTGGTTACCTATTAATTTCATGGTAAATTATGGATAGTCACAGCCCAGAGCCCTCTACTGCTAGTGAAGTGAAACTGTAAAACTAAGCGATGACAATAATAGCATTCTTTAAATTTTACAATAGATTTTATTTATAAAATAAATATTTTTAATTTTTATTAAAATGCACATCTCATTTAACACATTACACTTACTTAGTTAAGAAATAAGTTTAACCTTTTTAGCTTGTCATAAATAAATAAAAAAAAAACATCAATAATAAAATATGTATATACACGCCCTATCTAAAAATAAAGTTGTTATAATTAGCGTTGCCTATGCTGCAGGATCCACAAACTTAAAATTTATTGTTGGACTTTCTTAAAAGTTTTTTTCTTCCACCATTGATGTTGACGAAACATCGATGGCTTGCATTCGATGTTTTGGAACTATCGATAGTCTATTTCGATGTTAGCATCGATGGCCAACATCGATATCTCGTTTCGATGTTACAACCCTAGTTTATTCCCATAAGACTGTATGTTGGCTCTCCGATCGGCTTACGATCTAGTTGACGTCACCGTCTGGCGTACTAGCTTTGTTTACGTTTGCTTATACGTGTGTTTAGCCGTGTTTTACAACTTTTAAAGACAAAATTAACTCTACTTTGTGATTCTGCATGTGTTTACTGTGTTTTAAAACTAATTTTAAGTGTTCTTTGTTTTAAATAGACTATAAAATAAATCAACTGTAGGTACGTTTGTGTTTAGGTATTTTCTGCTGTTTATTGTAAGTTATTTTATTTTGCCTTAAACTTCATGGATATGTGTGTAAAACTAATTAGTTATTTCAGAGACTCTAAATTAAAATTATGCCTGGCTGTAGATGTGCCATTTATGGCTGCAATAATAGAAGTGTGGTTACAAAAGGCTGCGATACAAAAATTGTTTATCATTCTTTCCCGAAAGGAAAAGATTTTGTTTCTATGACTATGCTTAAAGAATGGATTAATTGCTGTAAACGTGCAGATAAATTTAATCCCAGTTCAAGTGTGATTTGTTTTGTTCATTTCACACAAAATGATTATGAAAGGGATCTACAAAATGAACTGTTAGGTAAGATAATAAATTTTAAATACTTACCTAACAAAAGTTATGGTTGGTGTAAATTTAGGTACAAATAATGTTAATTTGTAGGTTTGCCTTTAAAGAAAATTTTAAAGAAAACTGCTGTTCCCACATTAAATATACCTGGAAAAACGAAAAAGGTGGATATCATCTCAGATAGACAAGATAGGCATACCCAGAAAGAAAGAAGAGATTTAGTACAATCCATATTAAAGGAAACAAGTTCTAAAAATGAAGTTTGTGAGAAACCTACTCTGCCGGAGACTCCAGAGTGTGAACCACAACCTTCTACTTCTGACTCAATGTCTAGTCGTTCACTTGAATCTATTGAAAAAAAGTATAATGATCTTTTAAAAAATTATGATGATTTAAAAACTAAACATTCTGGTTTAAAACAGCGTTGTCAAAAAAAAATTAAATCGCTAAATGCTCGGGTAAAGTACTACAAAACTAAATGTAAGAGTAATATATACACTCCGAAACAAACAAATAAAGCAGCTGAAAGCTGTTGAAAATGATTCTGACAAGTAATCAAATTGCTTTACTTTCAAAAAAGAAAAAGGTTGTCCGATGGACCAAAGAAGAAATTGCCATTGCTTTTACGGTGCGGTATTATAGCAAAAAATGTTATTTATATCTAAAAAACAAACTGCACTATCCATTGCCTTCTTTATCTTCGCTGAGAAGGTGGGCATGTAATTTAAATGTGGGCCAGGGCATTCTATCTGATGTAATTATGATATTAAAGTTGGCTGGAGAATCATTTACAATACTGGAGAAAACAGTAGTAATTTTATTTGATGAAATAAAAGTAAAAAAAGTTGAGGAATATGACGTTGCCAACGATAAAATATTAGGTCCATACAGTCAAATGCAAGTTGTGATGGTCCGCAGCCTTTTTTCAAATTGGAGGCAACCAATTTACGTCGACTTCGACCAAAAAATAACCAAGGATATTCTCTTTGAGCTCATATCAGAATTGCATAATATTGAATATAATGTTGTAGCGTGCGTCTCTGATTGTAGTGGAGGTAATGTTGGGTTATGGAAAGAATTAGGCATTAATACTAAAAAAACTTATTTCACACACCCGCAGACAAACAAGAACATTTACATGTTTGCAGATGCTCCACATTTATTAAAACTAATTCGTAATTGGTTGTTAGATAGAGGCTTCCGATATGCAGACGGCAAGGTTATTAATAAAAAACCATTAGAGGCCCTAATTTCATTAACAAATTCTGAGGTTAATGCTTGCTGGAAAATTAGTCAGAAACATATTGATTGTGAAAAGAGTCAACGTCAGAACGTAAGGCTTGCAGCACAACTTTTGTCTAATACCGTGGCAACTGCTCTTCTTCGCTACAAACCTGGGGAAGATGAAGTAATGGCAGAAGAATTAGGTAATTTTATTAGTGATATTAATAAGTGGTTTGATATCTTTAATAGCTACATGAAAGATGGAGTTGTAAGTACAAAAAGTGCTTATGGGATACATTTAGAACTACAAACAGAGCACCTAAAAAAAATTAGTAAATTATTTTTTTCGATGCGTGCACAGGGAACAAACTGTTTACAAATCTTTCAAAAGGGGGTAATAATTTCCACAAAATCTCTACAACTTCTTTATGAAGACATGAAGGACACTTTGGATATACATTATATATGTACTCATAAACTTAATCAGGATTGCCTTGAGAACTTTTTTTCTCAAATCAGAAGTCGAGGCCCAAATGACCATCCTAGTCCGTTAGAGGCAATGAAGAGGATACGGATGATAATATTAGGAAAAAATCCAGGTATATTGGAAGCTAAAACCAATACTGTTGCACAAGATGAAGCTGAAGAGTATATAGTAACCACAAAAGTTTTGGAACTTGCCAATATAAAAATTACAATGGATGACTCTTTGGAACCCAATGCATCAAACAGTAGTTCATCTTTTTCTTCAGAATCAGAATCGTCTGAACAAGTCATCTCAATCTTTAACGCCTCAGGAAACCACAACGGATGCTTTCGAATATTTAGCAGGCTATTTAGCAAAAAAATATATTAAAACTGTGCCGAATCTGGGTGACCATACATATAAAATAAAAAGTGACCATAGTTACAATATCCCTTCTTGGGTGCAACAGCTTTCATACGGAGGTCTTATTAAGCCTACAGAAAAATGGCTTAATACAGTATTGCGATAGAATGATTACTTTGTAAAATTCCACGGTCAATCTTACAGAAAGAATGTTAAAGTGGTTAAAAAGTTAGCTCTAAAAATAGCAAAAAAAGAAAAAATGCCGTTTAATTTAATTTACGACTTTTGCAAATTAAGGACAATTATGAGAATGAAGTACAGAAATCTTCAAATGACAGAGAGAGCATCGAATTTAAAAAGAAAAAGGTCCATTGATGAAAACCGCAGAACATATAAAAAAATGAAAAAGATCGTTAATTAAAGAAAATTTTATTATTTTATTTTATTATTTCTAGTGGCACACAACATTGTAATAATTTGTTAACTGATCATGAATTAATGTACTGTTCCTTTAAAAAGTCAATAGAAAAATTGCCACATACAATGAAAACTTTTAGAGAATTTAAAAATTTTAATTATGTGAACTTTTCCAATGACCTTCAGTCTCTGCCATTTTATTCAATTCTTTACATTAATGATATAGAAAATAAACTTATTTATTTTAACAAGTTAATAATTTCCTTATTTGATAAGCATGCACTGCTAAGGACCGTAAGATGTACAAAACCTAAGGCACCTTGGCTAACCGAAAACTTAAAATTAATGATGAAGTTGAGAGATAAAGCACTATCTCGTTATTAGAGTAGGCAGTTTCTTTAAATATATATGTTACGTTTTATTAATATTTTATATAAACAGTAAATCATGTGGGTAGGAGAGGTTAAGTGGTAGAACAGTACACATTGCACTGAACTTCGCCTCTTCAATAATACATATTATTTAGTAATTAATATCTCTGTTAAGTTGTATGTTATTTTTGCATTGTTGAAATAAAGACCATTTATTATTATTATTATTATTTGTTGGTAATTAGTTTAATAAACAATTGTAAAAAACATTTGGTTTTTTTAGTTACCTTTCTTATTAGCTGTGGTGGGGGAAAAATTTATTTCTCATCTGACTAAACAGGTATTTTTTCGTACTCACTATAAAGTTTAACATAGTTTTGCCGAAGAAATATCATTATTGCCTTTAAATTCAAAGCTTAGTAGTAAATATTTTAGTTGTGATTTTATAAGTAACTAAATTTTCAAAATTGGTATTACAAAGTACAATTCATCTTACTATGAATAATGGTCGTCTTCCTAATATTATCAGGTATTTATTATTTATTGACTAATATTTTCGTCAAATTTGTAAGACATGAGTAGTCTTGACTTTTATAAACTTTTAGTATTTTCCTGAAACTTTAACAATTACAAAATTCCTCGACTTTCAGATTTTCTGGATCTCACAGTATATTTAAACTAATTATTCCTTACACCTATATACATATTTTAAACAATAATATTTATATTCGGACATATTTTTATAATATCCATAACACTTATTACCTTTGATTTTTATATTATGTTAATATACTTCTGCTGCAGTATGTAAGTCAAAAATTGCAGTTTATTAGCCTATATAATATTACTCTATATTCAAATTCTGGCCAGTCGTCTACGTCATCATAGCCACGCCCACTCGCCGATAAAATAGCGTTTATAAACTATCCTTCTTAGTTTACTATCCTTGGATTGCGCCATGGGCTCTACGGCTACGGTTAGGTATACGCCATATTTGTGTTTGGTTTCTTTTTCCTTTTATGTGTTTTGAAGGTGTTTTTTGTAATTTGGTTATTACCAACTTATTAACAGGAAATATTTTTGAATACGTTCAATTCGATTTGTTTTTGTTTATGTGAACTATTTGTGAATTTTGAACTTCTTCGTGAATTATATTTCTAACCCAATTGTTTTTTTTTTGTAAGTATGTCAACAGATTTTACAAGTATTTTTTTCATTTTAATTTTTTAATTTAAAGTAACGAAGATGCCTGGACATCAATGTGCTGTAGCATCTTGTAAAATAACAGTTTAGCTTTAAAAAAAGCGGGCGTTACGGATATCATTTTCCACTGTTTCCCTGTTGCAAATGATATGGTATCTAGTACCATTCAGAAAGAATGGATTCGTCGATGTAAAAAGGCAGATACGTTTAATTTAAAAAATGCTCGTGTTTGCTCTAATCATTTTGACAAACATGCTTATGAACGTGACCTTCAAAATGAGCTTTTAGGTAAAAAATGTTACATTTGATTGAAATTAGATAAGTATTATTTATTTTCTCTCTCTAGGCCTACCTTTACGCCGAAAATTAAAAAAAACTGCAGTTCCAACAATAAAATTAGAAGCAATTATTATTGATGAGAAAAATAAGACTAGTGAAATCGCCCAGTCTGAAATGCCACTTCAGATCTCCAAGCTTGAGGTTCCTAAGCCATCTACGTCAAATTCTCCAAATATTGAAAACTCATATGAAATTTTTGAGGCATAGTTAAGTTATACAACAAATTTCCCTTTTATAATAAAAAAACAAATGTAATTCGCCTATTTAAAAGAGAAGTGAAATTTTACTTTTACTTAAATATTCCTTTTATTCAGTTGATGAGTACTTAGGTACTAATCTTTTCATCGATGCCAGCTCATCTTGATATTTTCTTTTCCCTATTTTAAAGTATTTATGCTTCCTAAAACCTTATATATTGTTAGTCTTTCATTGTTTGCTTTTTACTTATTAAGTTTTGTATTTATAAGTTGTATTACATATATTGAATTTGACTTATTTTATCTACCTTTTCTGAATACATTCTAATACCTATTCAAGTCTATAGAAATAAAGTTTTATTATTATTATATGCAGTATTAAAACTATATCTTTATTTTAAAAAATATATGTGTTTTATTCTTTTTTCCATAGGTACCTGTACATAACTATTCACTAGTTTCAAAAATAAGTTTTTAAACAAATAAAAAAAATTGTTATTCATTGTACATAATATATACATTTATATATGATAACTGTTATATGTTATTTATAAAATATCGAGAGCTACTTAGCTAAAAAAAAATAAATAAATAAAACAGCATCCCACAAAATATATCTATTTTAAAAAGGACCGCTGGTGCAAGTCGCAAGCAGACGGAGCCCTTTGCCGACGTCACAGCCGACAAATCGCGTGTGACCTTGGGGGGAATAAATCGGTGTAGGTAAGCTATCCTTTGTAGTTAACCATCCTTGATGCGTATGGACTATTAGTGTATACCGAAGTGGGAGAGGACATGGATTTGTATGGGTGGAGCTGAAAGAAGAGATAATATTCAGCTGCTACTTCTCACCCAATGCCAGGTTTAGGAGACTTAGAATGATCCCTGCAAGAGCTGCAGGACACGTCATGGAAGAGGGCAGGAGATCGGGAAAAGATATCATTGTCGCTGGCGACTTCAATGCTAGGGCCCCAGAGTGGGGGATGGAGGAGGTGGATGCTAGGGGCAACCTCGTTGTGGACTGGAATGCAGAATGATCTGCAGGTGCTCAACGAAGGTTCGGTGTTCACATTCGTGTGAGGGGAGGGTGGCTCCATTCCGGATATAACATAGGCCTCAGCGGGCGCTCCTAGGAGAACAAGCGGATGGAGAGTCTTGCGAGAGGAAGAGACGCTGAACGACCACCACTACATCGGGCACGTGGTGGGGCAGCAGGAGAGAACGCCGGTGATACGGGCGAGTGGATGGAAGCTGGGTCTACTAGACAGAGAGGCCTTCAAAGGCTCACTAAAAGAACAGGTGAGAGGTGGCATGGTGACGACGGATGAAACCCTGATAAGGGTGGTCTCTAGGCAATGTGTGGCAGCCAGAAGAAGGTGTGTTAGGGAAAATAGGAGGCAAGGAATAGAGGCTGAAAACCTAGCTACCCAAGACTACCGAGAAGCAAGGAAAAGACTCAGAGATGCGATAAAAGATTCCAAAAGGAATAAATGGAGGAAGATGTGTGAGGATATTGACAGGAACGTGTGGGATGACGGGTATAAAATTGCGACCCGAAGTATGAGAGCCACCCCTCCCGCAACCCCAGGAGAAAGGATAGAGGAAATAGTGGGCGTCTTATTTCCTGCGAGGGAAGAAGTCAGATGGGGAGCCACGGGAGTGGGGGACATGGCCCCCTTTACAGAGGAAGAGCTTAAGGCTGCTTGGAGCAGGCTTAAAAGAGGTAAAGCTCCGGGCCCAGATAATATCCCACCCGAGATAGTGAAGATAGTTGCAGAGGAGTATCCCGTGGTCACCCTGAGAATTATGAACCAGGCGCTGGAGAGTGGGGTTTTTCTGGACAGATGGAGGAAGGCAAGGCTGGTATTGCTACCAAAAAGGAATAAACCGCCAGAGGAACCATCTTCTTACAGGCCACTGTGTTTGTTGGACGCATGGAGCAAGTTGCTGGAATACCTTGTATTGGGAAGACTAGAGATTGAAATAGAGCAGAAAGGAGGATTGGCGGATAATCAGTACGGTTTTAGGAAAGGCAAATCGACGGTGGATGCTGTAAGGAGGATTACGGAGATTGCGAGGGAGGCCATGAACTCTAAAGGGATCTGTGCAGTAGTGACCCTGGATGTCAGAAATGCGTTTAACAAGTTGGGATGGGCTGAGATTGTCAGTAGTCTGAGGAGAGTGAGAGTAGCTCCTTATTTGCTCAGAATCATTAAGAGCTATCTGGAGAACAGAAGAATTGGATGGGAGGCAGAAAACGGAGCACACTGGAAGAAGGTGACCTGCGGGGTTCCACAGGGATCGGTCCTGGGTCCGACCTTGGGGAATTTAATGTTCAATGACGTCTCACAGCTGCCTCTGGCGGGCGGTGTTACGGTGACAGGGTACGCCGACGACTTGGCCATAACAGCTACAGGAAACTGAGTGGCTGGAGTAGAGGCAGGGGTAAATGAAACCATTAGGAGAATAGAGCGGTGGTTAAATGGGGTGCAATTAGAACTAGCCCCAGAGAAAACAGAGTGCATCATCATTAAGAGGATAAGAATTCTACCACCCTTCACAGTAAGAGTAGGGCAGGTGGAGATTAGACCTAGCATCTAGGAATATGGTTAGACCCGCGGCTAACCTATGGGTTACATGCACTGAAGACAGTAGAAAAGGCGGGGAAAACCGCCTCTGCCTTAGGGAGGCTTATGAGTAACGCGTATGGGCCCAAGACTAGCAAAAGAAGGGTATTATGCAGTGTGGTGCATTCCATTTTACTGTATGCGGCCCCAGTATGGGAGAGCTCGATGGCAGTACAGAGCACCAGAAGGAGGCTTGAGAGAGTACAGCGGAGTGCTGCACTCAGAGTTTGCAGTGCTTACAGAACTGTCGTATGAAGCAGTCTTGGTGCTAGCGGGGGTCCTCCCGATAGATCTACTGGCCAAGGAGAGAAGAGAGACATATGAAGGGACGGGGAAGCAAGAGGCAAGGGAGAGACTCCTCGAGAGATGGCAGACTAGTTGGAACAACTCAACTAAAGGGAGGTGGACAAGACGATTTATTCCAAATATAAGAACGTGGATGGAGAGGGGGCATGGAGAGATGAGCTTCCACCTCACCCAGGCTCTCACGGGACATGGTTGCTTTGTGGAATATCTCTTTGATATAGAAAAGGTTGACACACGGGAGTGTGTGTATTGTGGGGAGAACGACGATGCAGAACATACCTTATTCTACTGCAACCGGTGGAGGACCGAGAGATCAGGAGACTGTTGGAACCCTGATAACCTAATTAGGTATATGCTGGAATCGGAGGAGAACTGGGAAAATGTAGCACATGCTCTAAATCGAATAATGAGGACAAAGGAAGAGGATAGAAGAAATCTAGCCCCGAACCCCTAATTGATTTAACAGATGGGGGATGTAAGGGAACACGTGGGAAGTTTTACTAACACTAATAAAAGACGAATGACCCGTGGCCTGATGGAAAGCGAAAGCAGTCCCAGGTTACGTGGAAACACTGATCCAGGAGGGGTTTTAGTCGGTAGGAGTCCGACACTACCCGGTGTGGGCAGACCCTAGCGCCGGATGTTCATGTAGGATTTCCCCTCCACCATAAAAAAAAAATAAATATAGCGTATGCATAACTTTTTTATCATAGTCTGGGTGACACGACATCTTAATTTATAGTGTAATGAGCATCTTTGTGTATTTTAGTAGTCGAGTAATTAATTTTGGTGGCACGGGTTAGCTACATAGATTAATTTCGTTTTCGAAATTTAGTTCTTGCAACGTTTTATCGTGTTTTCTATGTAAAATTGAACCGTGTTGTATAGTTACTGCCGGCTATAGATGTCCATGTGGACCATTAATTAATTTTGCTGTTGAAGCGTTCCGTGTTTACACTATTGGGTAAATTTTGTAATTGTTATAACTTTATTTAGTGGCAGCACTGCTAGTCCCTAATAAGGGAGTATGTAGTAACTAGCACTTACCGGAATTAATTTTCGAACACAAAAGTGCACTGAGAAGAATATTTACTTAATCATATATCACCGACGCTACTAATATCTGTTTATTTTTTCTTGAGGCCTTTGCCCATTGTTTTATCTATTGTATAGTATACCTTTTAAGCTTGCGCTTGCTTTCATTGTTCTATTTTCTTTATACGAGATTAAATTTACAAATTTTATCTCGTGTGTTATTTCTCTTATTTTTCTGGGCTACTATAGCCCTGGCGCCCCCAAGCACCTTTAAGTTATTTCTCCGAACAGTGGTGTTGGCTTAACCGCCCTTACCTACGACCTTTGCCTTCCTAGAAAAGCTGTCTAGCCTGGGCCAGTAACTTTGAGTAGAAATACCTCCATAGCCTCCGTGAACATCGAGATATAATAAGCTCTTCTGCCAAAGGTACTGTATCTAAATTAAGCTTAAGTGCATTATGTGTGTTTAATAACATTTATAATTGGCAACATACCAGCAACAATTTTTCTCGACTGTTGCGTCATAATACTTTGAACAAGTTACTTATTAACTTAAAATTTGTTTGTGCATTATGAATAAGTACTATATGTCATTATTATATCGCTCTCTGAACTCGTTGAGGTTGGACGTGTGTATTTTTACTAATGTGTTGTATTGGAAATATATACATTTGCAAAGTGATTAAAATTTCTTAATTGATTTTTAAATACTGCAGTGCATAACTACTATACTCATATATTGAAAATAGGTTTAATAGATAAGGAAATAGATCGCTAGTTTATTGACTTCGTGTTAAGCCTTGAGCATAAAGGTTATTTTCGATTGTATCAAAAGTAAACAAGAAGACCCATTGATGTGCGTTGGAATATAAACATTCATTTTACACGGTGAGCCAAATGAAACAGGATGAGTGAGGAGTGTGGCATATGTAAAGTGAAAATTAAGAGAAGTGACCAATCTTTAAAATGTTCTGGCTGTTGTGAAAAATGTTTTCATCCAAAATGCCTGGAGTTATCACATGAAGAATACTCTATGATTAATAAAAATAAAAATATAAAATGGTTTTGTGATGTCTGTATTTTTAAATTTGATGCCAGGGCCGTGGTAAATAGTGACATGGAGCAATTTAAAACTTCAATAAAGGAACAACTGGATGAGTTTAAAACTCTTATTTCTAGTAATCTAATAAATAAAGAACCTGAAATAAAGGAAAAGAAAAATAAAAGTTTTGCTGATGTCGTAGGTGAAGTTGTGTTAATTAAACCCAAAATTAAGCAGGATAGTAAGAAGACTAAGGATGTTTTGAGAAAAGTGATTGACCCAGGTCTACTAGAAGTGGGAATTACCCAAATAAAAGACACAAAAGATGGAGGTGTGCTTATTAAATGCAGAAATAAAGAAGAAATTGAAATAATAAAAGCAGCTGCGGAAAAAAAGTTAAAAAAGGACTACCAGTTTAAAACAACGGAGAAAAAATTGCCAAAGATAAAAATTGTAGATATTGAGGATAACATATCTAAGGAGAAACTGGAAAATTTTATAAAAAAGAATTCATTTTCAAATCACGACGATATTTACTTAGATGTAAAATTAACTAAAAAAATGAGAACCAAATATCAAGCAATTGTGGAATGCGATCCCCTCTCTTTTCAGTTGATTACAACCAGGGATAGAATCTGTATCGACTGTACAATGTGTAGAGTGTTTGAATATATTCCAGTCTTTAGATGTTTCAAATGTGCAAATTTTGATCATAAAGCAGAGGATTGTACTTATGAGGAAAAATGTTTAAAATGTGCAAAAACGGACCACAAAACCGGAAACTGTGTAAGTCGTAATTTGACATGCATTGCATGTGTTACTTCCAATGAAATGTATAATCTTGAATTAAACACTGACCACTCTGTATTTGATACAAATTGTCCATCATTATTGAAAAAAATTGAAATGGAAAAACGCAAGATAAAAACATGTAATATATAGCAATCACTTAAAAATAGTCCTAATGTAAATTATAATTTTCGTATTCTTCATCAAAATATTCAATGTATAAGGAACAAAATAGATCAGTTAGAATTATTTTTAGATACTGAGAGAATAGATATAGCATGTTTCACAGAGACGTGGTTAAAAACTAACGAATCAGCAAATATCAAAATAAATGGCTATAGGTTATGTACGGTGTTCAATAGATCTGAATTTAAAAATGGCGGTGTAGCAATTTTTTGTAAGGACAGTATAGTAGATCATGCTAAAGAATTGAAAGTACTACAAAAGTATTGTAAAGAAAAAATTATTGAAGTGTGTGGCATTGAATTAACTTATGCAAAGTATAGTATTAAAATTATCGCTGTATATAGGTCACCTACAGCTGATTTGAATTTATATTTTGATGAGCTAGATAATATTTTAAATTGTATATGTTCCAATCCTAATTGTCATATAATATTGTGTGGTGACATGAATATAGATCACTTAGTTACGTGTAATATATCAAAGAACCTCTCAGATGTTCTAAATTCCTTTAAGTTACATAATAACATTAAGGAAGCAACAAGGATAACAACTATTTCAGCTACATCCATTGACTACATGTGTACTAGCTTTAATTTCTTTGAAAAAACATGTCATGTAATGAATAATGTATTGTCAGATCACACAGCACAGTTTATTGTCATTTAGGATTGAAAAGGGCAGACATCTTGAAAATAAGTTCCATACCACAAGACTTTTTAGTCACAATAATTTTGAAACATTTGTTTCTTATATAAGTAACGAATCCTGGCAAGACGTATTCAGTTGTACCGATGTCAATAAGGCATTTGAGTTATTTGTAAATATTCTTAAGCACTACATTGATATAGCTTTTCCAATGAAAAGAATTAACATCAACAATTCAGTTAAGAAACCTTGGGTAACTAAAGGAATACGGATTTCATCAGAAAAGCTAAAAGACCTTTATAATAATATGAAGTTAACAGGTAAACAAAATGATAAAGTTATTTACAATCGTTACAAGCAAATATATAGGAAAGTAATAAAAGTAGCAAAAAACTTATATAACGAACAAATATATTTTAAAACTGATAACAAATCAAAGGCTGTTTGGAATATAATCAATAACACAATAAAAAACAAAAATGACACCAGGATCGTGATTAAGGAAATTCAATCAGATAATAATGGACTAATTTTAAATATTAATGATATTGCAAACCACTTCAATGATTTTTTTGTTAATACACCAGGCAGTTTAAGTAATAATTTAAAAAATAAAGACAGAATACAAGAATATACATTTAATCGTAGAAATATAGAATACCCAACAATGTTTCTAACGCCTGTGGATGAAATGTTTGTTTTGAATATCATATCCAATTTAAAAAATTCTAATTCTTCGGGAATTGATGATATAAGCACTAATATTATAAAATCGTGTAAAAACTATTTAGTGAAGCCTTTAGTACATCTAATTAATCTGTCATTTTTAAACGATATATTTCCAGAAGTTTTAAAAATAGCCAAGGTTATACCAATATATAAAAAAGGTGATAAAGACCAGGCAGGAAATTACAGACCAATTGCATTATTGTCAATTATATCAAAAATATTGGAAAAGGCAATCTGTATTAAAATTTGTTACTTTCTCGACCATCATACTATTCTAAATTGTAAACAACATGGTTTCAGAAAAGGTAAATCGACAACTTCGGCTATTTATGATTTCTTGGATGTGCTTTATAATAGTCTAGATCAGAATAAAAAAACCATTGGGATATTCATGGATTTAAGTAAGGCCTTTGATCTTGTTGATCATTCCTTACTCATAAAAAAGATTCAAAAATATGGTCTTAGAGGAAACATTAACAAGCTTTTGAGCTCATATCTGTTTGAACGTAAACAACTTGTTGAAATTCAAAGGGTTAAATCAGAGACACGTGAAATTTCATGTGGAGTACCACAAGGGTCAGTTTTGGGACCCTTGTTGTTTCTTTTATTTGTTAATGACTTACCTAATGTAGATGAACTCAATAACTTGGTGATGTTTGCTGACGATAATAGTTACCTATGTTGTGAAAATACAATTGAAGAAGTAATAAATAAAGCCCGAGTTATGCTTACTAAATTTGTTACTTGGTTTAATTCTAATCTACTATTCTTAAATAAAAATAAAACAGTATTTATTAATTTCACTCCCAGATCGAAAATAATAAATAAAAGTTATTTAATTCAAAACGATGGCAAAAGTATCGAGCAAGTAACAGATACAAAATTTTTGGGATTATTTGTTGACAATGACCTTAGTTGGGAAGCACATATTGACAATTTGTGTGCTAAATTATCCTCCGTATGTTTTGCGCTATACAGATTAAGTCAAGTTAGTACAATGAATGTGATGCTATCGTATTATTATGCAGGGATGTACTCGAGAATAAAATATTGTATTTTATTTTGGGGATGCTCGCATCATACACTTCGAATTTTTCGCTTACAGAAAAAGGCAGTCAGAACCATTGCTGGTGTATCCAAATATGCGACATGTAGAAATATATTTAAAGAACTACATCTGTTAACCATGTATATACATATTGGAGGTCTTATTATTTGTCAAGCAAAATTTGAACAGGTTTGTTACTAATAATAATTACCATGATTATAATACTAGGGAAGGATCAAATTTATGTCTACCAAATCACAATTTATCAATTTACGAAAATAATCCAACTTACGTAGGTATTAAATTACTTAATAAATTGCCGAACAACATTAAGATACACAATAATATTAGAAAATTTAAAGATACTGTTAAACATTTCCTTATCGATAACTGCTTTTATAGTGTTGATGAATATTTAGAAACAAGATGAAACATCTAGCCGCATTGTTTCGCAGGAAAACATGTACATTAAGCACTGTGTGTTAGGTTTCGTATACTTTGTATATATATGTGTACATATATTTAGTATTTTTAAATGTTCTCGTTATTTACTATATGTATAATATTTCCTAAACGACTTTTTTATTTGTAATTGAATTGACGTGTCCTATGCCAATTGTAATGGTCTACTGGATTTAATAAATTCTATTCTATTCTATTCTATTATCAGCATTTTTGGAAGTATATGAAACAATGGTAATATGAAATCAATGTCACATGAAATAATTCCTTGCACGGAAAATTTGACTTTGAAAAGCCTTCTTCGAGTATCTTGAAACGTTTTTTTGTGACTTTTTTGCATTGAAATGAAATTGTCCATGTTTTGAAAAAGTCAGCATAGGCATTACTTATTGCCTCATATTTATTTCAAGATACACATACAAACACTTTTCAAAGCTGAGTTCTTCATGCATGGAATATTGTAACGTATTAAAGTTACATTTTAATGCTCAATATTTCTTTAATTTCATGCATAATTTCTATGTTTTTCTGTAAATTTCACAAAGCAAGATAATTAACATAGGTAATAAAAATTTGCATTTTTAGTTGTCCACTGAAAAATTCAGAAAAATTGGAGAAGTGGCTTTCAAAGATTGATGTTCCTCTTGACAAAATAAATGCCTCATCCAGTTGTGCTCGGATCACTTTCAGCAAAACTGTTTCAGGGAAGGAAATTATAAAATACTGAAAGACGATGCAGTACCAACAGTATTTTGGTGATCACAAATCTGCATGCTGTTAAGCAAAGAAAAGCGCAATCATGGAACTAATAATATAATATAATTTTATAGGTCCTACGTGCATTGCGTATTCACCGATGGATTCATCGTCAAAGGATATTGATCAAGGGGTATTTTAAAATATTTTTATGCAAAGTTTCTAATGAATTTTTAATATTAATTTTAATTGAACTTATTATCCTCAAAATGACAAGTTCTTAAAAACAACAATTTTAAACTTAAGTAATTTTGTGCGACAAGAAAAAAATTAATATTATGCAAAAAATTTGTAATAAAATGAAATTGTAAATAAATAATTAATGTAATAAATTGTACTGCAGTACTGACACGTTTTCAATACTTGAATAAATCTTTGTTGTCGAAAACGATTTTTTATTATCTATTTCTCACCCTCAAATATAATTCATCATAAAAATAATTTATATAATACACATTACTTTTTCATTTTACAAATGCAATTATAAATATTTGTTTAATGTTTACTAAAATTTCATTCATATCGAAGAAAAATATACATATCAGAAAAGATAATATTGTTAAAAGTTGTATTCATAATTATAATAATATACACCGTATAAATGAATAAAATAACAAAATTAAAGAACTGTCACAGAAAATGCACTTATATTCAAAAATAGATATTTATAGTCCATGAAAACGTTGCAGAAATATACTTAAAACACAAACGTTCTGTGATAGGGATGAAACATGAATACCCCCCTGTTTTCGAGGGCGCTGAATACGATGGTTTTTAATGTTAATGTCGAAATCCCCTTAAAAATCTCGATCCAACAAATTCCCACAAGCGCACTGTAAAGAAATATGAAAACGGGGTGGCTTTAGAGGTGGACAGTGGGGGAGAATGAATACTACCATCGTACTGAACACCTTCGAAAACGGAGATTAACAGATTTTCATGCATTTTGATTTTTTGGGGATATTTTTAGTATTAGAGGAGGGGGTAGTTTCAACCCCGGGGGTGGATAAGATGTTGTATGTTTAAATTTCATACGGCTTACCCAAATACTGCTCAAAAAACCGATCCATATGCCTAAGATGGAAAAAACAGAATAGGGGTGGTTTTTTCCAGTTTGCGGGTAGTTGCTGAGGGGTGGGAATCTTAAAAATATCACCGTCGTGTTCAGCGTCCTCGAAAACGGGGGTTACCCATGTTTCATTCCTGTCACAGAACTTTTGGGGCTTTTAAAACTTTTTCATGGACTACCATCTGCAGCTTTTAAATTTTATTTATTATATAGATAAGTGTATATAGTATATAGATGGTAGATGAATAAAATAATAACAAAATTAAAGAACTGTCATGGAATATGCACTTATTTAATTTATATTTAAAAAATAGATAACATTTACCTACACTTTTTCAATTTTATGAATTGCGCGTCTCTGTTTTACCGGCAATCTGGAATTTACCATCAAGCAACATGGCCGCTTCACGGCACAGCCTATGAGATATCCAGTTATATAGATCAGTGACGTCAGTCCTAAACATTATTTTATTATATAGATATGAAGGAGTCTTGCTGATAATCAGTTTGTGATAAAAAAAAGTGCATGATAATTTCGTCTACTTTTCATTGACAACCATTTTAAATTCATGAGAAATATGATCGAACTTTTTTATACTACAAATAAACCGAACACATGCATTCTGCATTCTTTGTGTTCTGTTGGAGTCAACACTGTCAATACAAGAATTATAAAGATAACATAATTTTAAGTTCTTTGGATAACATGTCTACTACTATATATAAAAGTTTCAAGTTACAATATGGCTTTTTTAACACACAATTAACAAATGTTTTGTACCTTAAATGAGAGTCCAAGCCAAGGTGACACCCAGATTCTTGACCTCTCCAGCAACTGCAAGCTTTTCATTATTAATTTCTATTTGTATTGAGTATAATATGGCACTCTCTAATCCTTGCGGTGGGTACATACCATCATCCTTATATGCCAGATATTTTGTAAGGATTCTCTGAGGAGCTTCCAACTGATTTATATATTTGTGGTATATTAGACACCAGATTAGTAAGCCATATTCTAAACGTGCCCTGCTAAAAAGTCTCATAGAAACTCATAAAAATATATACTTATAAGATTTGA
Source organism: Leptura quadrifasciata (assembly GCA_963675555.1). Classification (NCBI taxonomy): domain Eukaryota; kingdom Metazoa; phylum Arthropoda; class Insecta; order Coleoptera; family Cerambycidae; genus Leptura; species Leptura quadrifasciata. Next base: position 78,745,209 of record OY776680.1, read on the forward strand.
CAAGTTTCTAAAGCCAGAAATATGTAAGAGTTGACAAGATTTTAAAAGATTCTATATGTGTATTTGAAACAGTAATAAAGAAATGTGTATCTCTTAGATGACAACGAATTTTGATTTTACGAAATTTTATGCGCTCTACTGCTGTAAATGGCGAGAATATTCAGATAACTTCTGAATGTTTTTTATAAGATATAATTCGTACTTATAAGTTTTAATGACCTCTTCCAAAACATATTTATGAGTTTATGTAACCTTTTGTATGTGTATTTGAAACAGTTTCCCAGAGTATGTTACCTCCTTTCTCTTATTATTTATTTTTGAGAAAGAATTGAGGCAACATGTGCGTACGACTAGCTGGTTTAAGCCGGAGCAGAGAGCCGTGGGTCCAGAGCATTCGTAAGAGTGGAAAAACTTACCCTTTCTGACATGTACAGCATAAGCGACAGATTTCTGTTTATTTCGAGAAAAGGAGATAAAGAAAAAATTGATGTTAAATTGGGCACCATCTATAGTAAAATAAGCAAAATTGTCTCTTTTTCTCGAATAACCAGTCTGCTATAGATCAGACTGAAACTGTTGGTAAGAGAAATAAAAAGATAGTTTAAAATGAATGACAAAATATATTACATGAAAAAAATTAGACAAATCGGTATTGAGACAAATTGAAATGTAAAAAAATATATATATATATAAAAGACAAATTGTTACCAGTATCCTAGGTGGTTTATGGTTCAGGTGGCTGGTTCTGGGACAGCAATCCAGGCCCACAATTGTCTTATTGCAAGAATTCTAAATTTTTCCTTGGCAATTTACGTCTCTCAATGAATGGGGTGAAAATTGTAGGAAATTTAACCAAATATAAGCACATTCAAAATTTATGCAAGTTAGTTATGCAAAATTTAAGCAATGTTAGCTATGCAAATATAAGCTAGTTAGCTATACAAAATATATTTAAATTAGCTGCACGAAATATTAAGCTAGCTGTATAAAAGCTGCAGGAAATTAATTTAAGCTATACAAAAGTAAGCTGATTAGCAGTACAAAAGTAATTATTAGCTATGCACGAGTAATTATTAGCTATGCACGAGTTATTATTAGCTATGCACGAGTAAGCTGATTTCTTAGACTATAAATTGCCAAAAAAATGAAAAGGAAAGAGAAAAATATTTTTACAACCATGTGGTACATATAGCATTTTAACTACTTATTAAATTAAAAAGAATTGACTTTGAACTCAAAATTTATTTTAAAAATAATTGAAATTATATCAAAGGCAAAATTTGAAGATTAATTAAAATATTTTAATGAGTATAATGAAATTAAATTACCTGTATGTTCAACACTTTGTAACTGGGATATAAAAATTGTAATATCAATTACTGAAGTCCACAGTTAAAAATTATAATGTTTGAATCAGTACAAAGGCTGCAAGCAAATGACTTCCTGGTGAGTTTTACTGATAAGGTAAACTTTTTTTTTTCCTGTTTACTGGAAAACAACGCCACCAAAAAAACGTGAGAAATCTAATTCCCTATTGAAATTGAAAGTTATAAAATATAAAAATAGTACCAGTATGGCCATCTGTCAGTGGTTGCGTTAAGCGCACCAACTTGCCTTGTAGATTCCCATACTCAACTAAAGTAGTGGCATATAATCGATAAAAGGAATCTATAATAGTAGTTTATTTTCCATGCCAGCTGATTTGCCTTTGCAATTTCTATTTTATACATAACAACAAATATTAACAGATGTAAATAAGTAGTAAAACGTATTGATATTATTGATAAATCTGTAACATATTACATGTTATAGGATTTACTATATATAGAATGAGAGAAGGTAAGGAAAATAACCATATGTACTCCATAGTAAACAAAAATATAAAAATTGAAAAATAGATATCTGATGTAACTAAATTTTGTAGACAAATTGTTTCCTGGGATAATAATGCTGTATTACAACGGATATGAGATACATAATAGTGTTAGAGTATGACAGTTCCTAAGATATAAAACTAAGTACATAAACAGTGTGAAATGGTTTAGCAGTTATACATGTAAAATTCTGTTAGTTGAAAACAGTTTCACCTGCAAAAACTGAATCCAAAAAAATATACAGGTCGTGCTAACTATCCACAAAACACTAGTTTTTAAATAAAACTGTTAAACGGACATAGGCCATGTAACAAGTATTTATAAGATATGCTAAAACTGTCAGAGCTTCAATGACCATTTCCAATCTACATTTTGTAAGTTTCTATAACCTTTACCAGTGTATTTAAAGCAGTATCCAAGAGTATTTATAAGATACAGTTAATGAGTGAGAGTTTTAATGATCATTTTTAAAAGATATTTTATGAGTTTATATAACCATCTACGTGTATTTGAAATAGTTTCCAAGAGTATTTATAAGACATGGAAAGAGAGTGACAGCTTCAATGACCATTTGCAAAGTACATTTTATGAGTTTCTAGAACCTTTGTCTGTGTATTTGAAGCAGTATCCACAAGTACTTATAAGATATAGTCAATCAGTGGGAGTTTCAGCGATCATTCTCTAAAGATATTTTATGAGCTTAGAGCTTATATAACCGTCTATGTGTATTTGAAACAGATTTCAAGAGTATTTAGAAGATATGGTAAGACGGTGACCATTTCTAAAGTAAACATTGTGATATTCACTTTTATAACTCATTAGATAATTTTAAATAATCATCAAACAAGTATGCAAAATAAATTCATTGATGGCAATAAGCCAGCAGCGATAGTTCCAGTTTAAATTTAACGAACCAGAAATTTGTATAAGGCACCTGGAAAACGATATATGCAGGCAACATGAACATGAGACCCCTCTACTAGAAACTGTAGTATGTAGCTACGAAGTTTTTGTACGTTTTGAGGATTTATTTGAATCCTGTTTTTAGTTTGCCGTACGATTGATCAGTATTTGTAAGTTTTGGCAAGTTTTAAAAGAACTAAGTAAACATTGTTTATAAGAAATGTTGCAGTGATGTGATCAAAAGCTTTCACATGAATTTATGAATGAAGTTTGTATGAGATTTGTAGAGATTTTATAATCACAGTTACGAACATTCTAAGGGATTGAAAAGAGCAAATATTTTACAAGAATTTACAGTCAAGACATTATGAGCTTTTACAAGCATTATTATTTCAAAGAGAGATTCCATGATGTTTTTAACAGTATTTGTAAGTTTTAAAAGTACTCTAAGAAATATTGATTTTAAGAGATTTTACTGTTATGGGATAAATGCTTTCACATCAAATTATCAATGAAGTTTGTATGAGCTTTGAAGAGGTTTTATAATAGTTTTTACGAGGAGAGATTCTGTGATGTTTCTTAACAGTATTTTTATGTTTTAAAAGCACACTGTCTTTAAGAGATTTTGCGGTTATGAGATTAAAAGTTTTCACATGAATTTATGAATGAAGTTTTTATGAGATTTGTAGAGGTTTCATGATCACAGTTTTTACGAGCATTCTAAGAAATTGAAAAGAGCAATACGATTTTACAAGAATTTACAGTCAAGAGTTCACGAGCATTTACAAGTACCTTCGTGTAAAATTTTCGAAAATTTCAAAGAGAGAATCCATGATATTTCTTAACAGTACTTGTAAGTTTTAAAAGTACTATAAGTAAAAATTGTGTATGTATGAAGTTTGTATAAGATTTGGAGAGGTTTTATAATAACAGGTTTTACAATCATTCTGAGGAATCGAAAAGAGCAAGTATTTTACAAGAGTTTACGAGCTTTCACGAGTGATTTCGTGTAAAATTCTCGAAAATTCCAATGAGAGATCTATGATGTTTCTTAACAGTATTTGTAAGTTTTAAAAGTACTATAAGCAAGCATTGTTTTTAAGAGATTTTGCAGTTCTGGGATTAAAAGTTTTCACATGAATTTATGAATGTATAGTAGGGTAACTGCCCCAGTAATGGACACTGTTCCAGTAATGGTCACCTTCATGCATAAATATTTCATAAATTTCAAATTAAGCGCCAAATATTTCGTATTTTCTTGTCTAATTGTCTGTTGGTATACCAGGCAACATGTCTTCATGAGAATACGCAGCTATCTTCACACTACTGTCAAAAAATAAATATTTCTTAATTGACAGCTATCAATCAGCTGTTCTAATCTTACTTTTAAGAATGAAAGCGTGTTAATTATTTGTGCTAAAAAAATAAAAGAAATATACTTTCCATTACCAGTGTTGTGTTTATCCTGTACCTATACAAGTAAGTAAGAAGTGTCGGTAATAAAATTTTGATTTTTTCCAATTTTATTCACTTTATGCCGGGGTGACCATTACTAAAATTATATTTTTACAATGCATCATTAATGGTCACATGAGTGACCATTTCTAAATATGTATATTTCAGTAATGGTCATTCAAATAAAAAAATAATTTAAGTCAACTAATTTTATTTTATTATGACCTTGAAGGTATAATGGCACCCACAAAGAAATCCAAAAAGTCGCAAAATCAGTCCAGAATATTTTTTTCGTATACAAACGAAAATTTACAATTGGCAATTAAAGCTGTTCAAGAAAATGGCTTGAGCAAAAAAAAGGCAGCACAGCAGTTTGGTGTTCCTCGTTCCACCCTCATAAGAAAACTGTCTGGTAAAGTCCCACTCGAAAGGAAAATGGGACCCCAGACGGAGTTATCTAAAACAGAAGAAGAGGTGCTAGTAAATTGGATCCTCGCTATGGCTCGGAAGGGTTTTCCAGTACATAAGAGAAACCTTTTGGTGACTGTTCAGAAACTGGTTAAAGATGCTGGAAGAGAAACACGATATTTTACTGACAACGGACTACCAGGACGTACCTGGTTTGAAAGTTTTCTTAGACGACACCCATCCATCAAACAAAAACATGCAGAATCAGTTAGTAAATCTCGTGCTGCTGTAACTCGTGATAGACTGGAAAACTGGTTTGATGAGATATTAAATTATTTAAAAGAAGAAAACTTGAACGGCATACTTGAAGACCCTGATCGGCTTTTCAATGCAGATGAAGCAGGATTCAAATTGTGCCCTACTAGTGGTAACGTTTTGGGCCCTGCCAAAAATACAGAGGATTTTTATGAGAGGGTCAGTTCCGAGAAAGATCAAATTACTGTTATGGCGGCCTTTTCAGCAAGTGGAGTAACTGTACCACCTATGCTAATTTTTCCTTATAAAAAGATGACAAAAAAAATAGTAGAGTCAGTGCCACCTACTTGGGGCTTAGGTAGGTCTGAATCTGGCTGGATGAACTCGGAAGTCTTTTACGAATACATTTCAAATCATTTTATTCCTTATCTAAAAGACAAGAATATTGTTCGTCCAGTCATATTTTTTGTGGATGGTCTTAAATCCCATCTAACCAAATACGTCAGTGAGTTATGTGATATGAATAGAATAATATTAATTTCATTATTCCCAAATTCCACTCACATCTTACAACCAGCAGATGTTTCTGTATTTAAACCACTCAAATCAGGGTGGACATCTGCAGTAAGGACTTGGAAATTTGAAAATTTTCCTAAGGAAGTCACCAGATTTACTTTTGGCACAATTCTATCCGGTGTTTTTGATCAATATGCCACCAAGAAAACGATTGTAAATGGTTTCAAAAAGTGTGGTTTATACCCATTCAACAAAGGTAATGTGGATTATTCAAAATGTATTCCAAATAGAGTCACTGAAGCACGGAACGATGTTGAAGTTGTTCAGATACAACACAATTTAAATGAAATTGTACTGTCAAAAATAGAAGATAATATACAAAAAAATGAACTTAATGTGTTTCTTGACACATATTCAAAGGGAAAAGAATGGACTGGAAATGTCGAGTCTTTGAACCTTTACAAAGTTTGGGCTGCAATCAAGAATGAATATCAAAGAAATAATAATGCTCCAACAAGTGCCTTACTGGAAAATAAGGTTAGTCAAAGTGAAGATAAGGGCGTGGGAGAAATTGAGGAAATAATTTTACCACCAATAGATGATTCTTTAATACCCAATAATGAAATTGAAGATCAAGATTTAGAGAAATTAGAAGACATTTTTGAGCCACTACAGCCTATAGAATCTCTTGCTCCACATAGACACATAGATACGATTTGTCCAGTAATTGCGAAAAATTAGCAGAAAATATTGAAAGTCAAATTAAAAATAGGCTTTTGGAAGAACCAGAAATAATTGCAACTCCACAAGAGAATGATGACAGCTACATTTCACCAGAGCCTCACACGTCTCGTGTATGGCATACACCAGAATATATAAATATTAAACGCTATGAAGAGAAGATTCCTGAAGGTTTCAAAGTTCCAAGTCCATTCAAGAAGTATTTAGTATTTCCAAAAACGCCAGAAAAAAAAAACTACAAAAAGGAAGCTTACAATTTTTCCTGCAGTTGTCTCCAGCAAGAAGTATAGAGAGTATTATGAACAATTGGAAAAAGAAAAGGCGACGAAATCAAAGAAAAGAGTAGAATTACAACTTGAACCTGAGGAAGCGGTCACACTTAAATCAAAGAAGGGAAAAGTACCCCAAACTCAATCAGCAAAATCACAGAGGAAAAAAGAATCTGCACCAATTTTGATTGAAAGTGATAGTTCTTCAGAATCAAATATAGATATATCCTATGATGATGAAGATCTTGACTTAAGTGAACCAGAAGACTTACATGTAGCAGTTGGAGATTATGTTATTGTCCGCTATGAAGGAGAACATTACCCAGGTAACTGAAGAAATTAAACTTGCCCCAACACTGCTTATTTTTGAAACTATCTTAACGTTAAATGTGTCAAATATGCCCCTTGCTGTCTAAATTATTACATCTTTTCTACTTGCTCAAAACTTTGCTTAGTGATGCTTCTCTACATACTTACTCATTTTCATATTTTAAATTGATGCCGTTATATTTAAATTCGTTCTAAGCTGAATAAATTTTTCTTCACAGGATTAATACTAAAGAAAAATGACGAAGGAGCAGAAATAAAATCGATGCAGAAAGCAGGGTCCGACTGGAAATGGCCATCAAAGGATGACATTCTTTTTTATTACAATGAAGATATTCTGAAAATAATTCAAGAACCTCAATTAAAAAACAATAGGGGGTTGTACAATGTAATAGGGATATCAAAACATCGATGATTTCTTGTTTGCTGTTTCAATAAATTCAATATTTTGGGATGGTGTCCATTACTAAAACTAACAGTGTCCATTACCTACCCAAGTATGCTCATTACTGACACATTTCAACATACACATACAAATTTCATTCATACACTTATGCGAATGAAGCTTTTAATCACGTAACTGCAGAACTCAAAGAAAATTTCTACATAGAATATTTTAAAACTTACAAATATCTTTAATAAATGTCATTGAATTTCTCTTTGATACTTTCGAAAATTCTATACAAAAAAATACTTGTAAATGTTTGTAAATTGTTGTCTGTAAATTCTTGTTAAATAATTGTTTTCAATTTCTCAGAATGCTAGTAAAAATTTATTATTAAAAAACCTTTCCAAATCTCATACAAACTTCATTCATACATTCATTTAATCAGTTAACTGCAAAAATCTCTTAAACACAATTTTTACTTTATAGTACTATTAAAACTCACAAATACCTACTGTAAAGAAACATCACTTTAGACGAGGAAGACGTTTCCTAAATAGCGCTCAAAATGACACTGAGCCTAATGAAAATACACAGCCTATCTCGTTTTTAACCTCAACTTCGTAAAACAGTGTGCTTCAATTACACAGCAATACCCGAAAAATAAGCAAATCCATCATAACGTCATAACATCAGGCAACCAATCAGTGCACAATCAAGGAAGGAAAGATATATTTCGGCTTATGCATATCAACATTCAGTGCATTAGAAACAAAATAAATGAACTGGAAGCATTTATTATCAGTGAAGCATCACCACTAGATGTTATATGTGTTAGCGAACACTGGCTACATCAGAATGAATTAGACTTTTTTTAAATTAACAACTAGCATTTAGCTAGTACATACTGTAGATCTGAATTTTGTCATGGCGGTACATTAATACTAGTCAAAAACAATTTAATTTTCAAACCACTACCTCATTTAAATAATATATCCGTAGAAAAGCACTGTGAAATATCAGCTGTGAAAATAGAAAATTACAATATCATTATCATTAACATCTACCATTCCCCAAATGGAGACCTTAATATTTTCATGAAACTGTTGGAGAACCTACTAAACAAATTAGATGTAAGTAAAAAAAAGATAGTACTTTGTGGAGATTTGAATGTAAGATTCAATACATCTCATCCAGCCAATATCTTATTAATTGATTTATTAAAAACATATGGCCTAGAGCAAACAATTTTTGAAAATACTAGACTGTCTAACATTTTCGTAAATTTTTCAATAGACGACTGTAACTCGTATAACACTGAACCACATTTGTCGGATCACTTGAGTCAGCTCCTTGAGGTGCCACTATATTTCAGTAAAAAAGCCCTAAAACACCAAAAACTAATTAGACCAATTACAACTACTGGTAAAAATAAATTCTATATTATATCTTCCTGTTCATGGGAGTTTGTTGGTGATCACACTCTTGACATAAATGAAAAATTCCAAATATTCTTAAATATAATTTTACAAGCTCACAATGAGTCTTTTCAAGAAAAGCTAATTCATTTTGCCAACAGTCACACTACACAGATCAACTGGTTTACAGATGAGCTAAGGAAAATGCGAGATCATTTAAAATTTCTAAATGAAATGTATGCACTACATAATACCGAAGCTAACAAAAAAATCAGGGATAACTTCAAATACAGATATAAAAATGCCATTAAAAATAATAAAATTATGTCAAACGATAATCACACAAAAAAATCTGGAAATCCCATAAAAACTATGTGGCAATTAATAAACTCGGCTAAGCAAAACATTCCACCTAAACCAGAATCAAAAATCCAACCAAATGTTTTTAATGACTTTTTCATCAATGTCGCAGGAGAAATGATTGCCGGGCTTCCTAAATTAGATAACATCAACCCGTTACACTACGTTAAACAAGTGGAATCGAATATCGAACTTTTTAGTTTTCACGAGGTCACATACAATGAAGTAAGAGATATATTGCATTCCCTAAAGAACAGTGACAGTAAAGACATATACGGCTTAAATGTCACCTTAATAAAAACTATAAAAAACCATATTATAATACCTCTGGCAAAATTAATAAATGAAAGCTTAAGAACTGGAATATTTCCAGATGTACTAAAGATTGCGTCAGTTGTCCCGATTTTCAAAAAAGGGGATACAGATGACGTACATAATTATAGACCAATTTCTCTCCTCCCAATAATATCGAAAATTTTTGAAAAAGTTATTAAAATCCAGATAACTGAATACTTAGAGAGGAATAATATATTATTAAATCTCAATTTGGTTTCCGTGGAAACATGTCTACAACTGACGCAATTTTGAAATTTACTGAACGTACATTGGACTGTTTTGAAAAAGGATTATACTCAGCTTCTTTGTTTTGTGACCTCACCAAAGCATTTGACTATGTGTCACATAGTTTACTAACACAAAAACTCAACAAATACAATTTCAGCACAAATAGTATCTTACTTATTAAATCATATCTAGAAAATCGAAAACAGTCAGTTAGATTAAACGGAGTAATATCTGAGGAGTTACTTATTAAATCAGGAGTACCACAGGGTTCAATTCTGGGTCCCGTTTTATTTTTGATCTACATTAATGACATGCCAAATGCCCTTCCCAATGACACCTGCATCCTTTACGCTGACGATTCCACATTACAGATATTTGACACTAATCTTGACAATTTGATGCTGAAATGTGATGACACACTGTCAAATGCCAAAAACTGGTTTGCATCAAATGCTTTAGCACTGAATAACGCAAAAACCATAAAAATGATATCAAGTACACGTGACATTAGTAAAATTTCAAGTAACCCCTCCAGTGCCAAATTCCTTGGAGTTTTTATTGATCCATTCCTAAGATGGGATGCTCACACTGAATATCTAGCAGGAGAACTAACAAAAAATATATATGGTTTAAGACAACTCTCAAACTCGCTCTCATTAGATGTATTGAAATCTGCTTACTTTGCACTATGTCACTCTCGATTATCTTATGCCATTCTAGCCTGGGGGCACTCTGCTGGCCGCCACAGAATCTTTGGCCTTCAAAGAAGGGCCATTAGAATTCTGGGTGGCGTAGGATATCGAGAGGAAACAAAAGAACTCTTTATTAAGCTTAAAATACTTACCCTGCCAAGCCTATATGCATTAGAAAGCATAACATATATCCATAGAAATTTAAATAACTACATCACTCATGCCGACATGCATCGATATGAGACGCGGCACAGAGACGAAATATATACTGAATTTACAAGGCTCACTAGAGGACAAACTGGTGTTAATTTTCATGGTATTAAACTGTATAACTTGTTGAACAACAATATAAAAACCCTATCTCTGATAAAGTTCAGATCTGCAGTTAAGGACTTCTTACTAAAAAATGTGTTCTTTTCACAAGATGAAATCCAGAGGGAAATAGCCAACACTGTGTGAAAGCATTAGTCCAAGCTTCTATTAATGTGTTATTTATATTTAATTATTTTTATCAATGTAATCAACATACTTATATTTTTTAAATTATTTTAACCTGTTTCTATCAATTTTTTGTAAGAGTTTGTGATGTATGTACAATTTTATATTGTTCACATGAATAAATTCTATTCTATTATATTCTATCATGGAGTCTGTTTTGAACTTTCAAAAATTTTATACGAAAATACTTGTAAATGCTCGTGAACACTTGACTGTAAATACTTGCTCTTTTCAATTCCTCAGATTGCTCGTAAAACTGTTAATACAAAACCCTCCAAATCCCATGCAAACTTCATTCATACATTCATGTGAAAATTTTTAATCACATAAGTACAATATCTTTTAAATATAATTTTTACTTATAGTACTTTTAAAACTTACAAATGCTGTTAAGAAACATCGTGTAATCTCTTTTTGAAACTTTCGAACATGTTATACGAAAATACTGTTAAAGCTCGTAAACTCTTGACTATATAAATTCTTGTAAAATACTTACTCTTTTCAATTCTCTAGAATGCACATAACAGCTGTGATTTATAAAACCACTTCAAATCTCATATGAACTTCATTCATAAATTCATGTGAAAACTTTTAATTACATAAGTAACTGCAAAATCTCCTAAAAATTATGTTTACTTATAATATTTTTAAAACTTACAAATACCATTAAGAAACATCATGCAATCTCTCTCTCAAACGTTTGAATTTTTTATGGATAGTACTTGTAAAAGCTCATAAGCCCTTGACTGTAAATGCTTGAAAAATACTTGGTCTTTTCAATTCCTTAGAATGCTCGTAAAAACTGTATTTAAAAAACTTCTCCAAATCTCATACAAACTCTATTCATAATTTCATGTGAAAGTTTTCTATCACATACCTGGAAAATATCTTAAAACAATGTTTACTTATAGTACTTTTAAAACTTACAAATAATGTTAAGAAACATCTTGGAATCTCTCTTTGAAAATATTTGTAAAAACTCGTAAACTCTTGGCTGTAAATTCTTGCAAAATAATTACTTTCTTCAATCCCTTAAAACGATTGTAAAAACTGTAATTATAGAACCTCTCCAAAACTCATACAAACTTCATTTATAAATTCATGTTAAAACTTTTAATTACATAACTGCAAAATCTGTTAAAAACCACACGTTTACTTAAAGTACTTTTAAAACTTACAAAATACTGTTAAGAAACATCATAGAATCTCCTCCCTGAAACTTTCGAACATTTTATACGAAAATACTTGTAAAAACTCGTAAGCTCTCGACTGTCAATTCTTGTAAAATACTTGCTCTTGTCAATTCCTTAGAATGTTCGTAAAAACTAATTATAAAACCTCTCCAAATCTCATACAAACTTTATTCATAAATTCATGTGAAAGCTTTCAATCGCATAACTGCTAAATCTCTTAAATCAAATATTTGCTTATAGTACTTTCAAAACTTACAAATACTGTTAAGAAACAGGATGGAATCTCTCTTTGAAACTTTCGAAAATGTTTTACGAAAACACTTGTAAATACTAGTAAATTCTTGACTGTAAATTCTTGTAAAATATTTGTTATACAGCAATATCTGCAATACTCAAAATCTCGTGGGTAATTTCTCTTGAAGTCGTCTATAAACTTTGCTTACAGACCCCCACAAATGTATAAAAAACAACATCAGTAAATACTTATTAAAGATTCGTTTTACTCGTACGCCTGTTGGGAACTTATAATTACTCTTAAAGCACATCAAGAAATTAACACTTCAAATCTTTTAAAAACTGCTTATGATTCCTTTTAGATGCTTATAAAGTTTTTAACACAATTTCTTGTGAAATCTTTGATAAACATTTATATTCAATTCTTATCAAAACTTGTGGAAGAAAGTGAGTAGAATCATAATAAAAACTCATAAAACACTCGCTCTTGAAAACTTTCAAAAATCTTATAAAGCCTACACCTTCGGCTCATAGATACATGAAAACCTTATATATGATTACAAAAACTAATAAAACTTTATGAGTTCTGATTGTATATTGACGAGACATTTTTAGCAGGGTGAGCGAACATATAAGTTATACAGGGTGTCCCGAAACTCCCGCCTTCCCCTTTAGGTGCTAATTCTCCATGCAAAAATTGTAAGAAAAGTTCCTTAACTTGGTTAACTATTTTCGATTATTAAAGGTTATTGTTTTACAGTATTAGCCAAAATTAATTTTATCCAGGGGCGGAGAAACGAGGGGTCGGTGTTCTTTGTTTCTACATATTTATTTTTCCATTTGACATTTCTATTATTTTTATCCCCGCTTATGATTCCCTGGTTAATTCTGCAAAAAAAAGATCCTCTTTATAATTAGCCATATGGCAAGCTGTTTTCGAGTAAAAGCGGTCTAAACGAAATATTGCGTATTCGTTTGCAAAATGTGCATTATTTTTCAAAGTAGGCGTATGTCATTTATTAACAGAAATGGCTGAGCCACTAAATGCATGGGCAAATAAAATATTATCTTTGCAACCCTTTAAAACTTCCGAAATTTGTAAGTCATGGGAACTATACGCAGCCAACAATTACGAAAAACCTGTTGTTGTTGGGCAAGATATTGATTTGTTAACACTTTCATCGCTCTTTCTCCATCAGACAAAGACATTCGCTTTTTGAGAGATGCTCAAGGAAATATTAAGAAAAGGGCGTATAGTTCCCATGACTTACAAATTTCGGAAGTTTTAAAGGGTTGCAAAGATAATATTTTATTTGCCCATGCGTTTAGTGGCTGCGACACCACTTCTGCCTTTTTTGGGAAAGGAAAATCGCAGACTATAAACTTAATAAATTCAAGAAAAGATTTACAAGAAGTGGTTGAAATATTCAATAATCCTTCATCGGCGAAAGATGACATAGCAAGAGCTGGTGAGAAATTTACGCTTGCCTTATACAAGGCACCCCGAAATGAGACATCTTTGAATCATTACCGGTTCATTTCATTTAATAAGTTAGTTGGCCAATCCAGTCACGAAGTAATTTTGCCCAGACTACCACCTACATCTGCTGCATTAGCACAACATTCATATCGGGTTTTTCATCAAATTCATACGTGGCGAGGAAAAACTTTAACTACAACTGAATGGGGCTGGAGAAAAACTAAAAACATTCTAATACCAGTGGTTATGACTGAAGCGCCAGCTCCAACTTCAATTCTTCAGCTTATATCCTGCGGCTGTAAAAAGGGGTGTGGAAAGCGATGTAGCTGTGTAAAAGTTGGTTTGCGCTGCTCCCCAATGTGCTCTAGTTGTCATGGGCAAAGTTGTTTCAATTCGTACGAGGAGGGCGACTTTGCAGAGGAAAATTAATGATAGATATATTTTATTAGTGGAATAGGCCTAAGGGGGAAACCACGTAAAAAAAAAACGCGCCAAGAGCTCTACCTCAAAGGTGGTGTGGAAATGGGCTCAAAGTACAGAATGCACAAATATAAAAAAAATCATCATATGAACACTAACACTTGTTCATAAATATCTTATTTTATATGCACCTTGTAGAGAAAAAACTACTCTTTAATTTCGATTCTATACATTTTTTTGCTCAGACTAACACTTTTCAAAATAACCGTCTCAAAAAACGGCGCTGGACTCATTTTTCTCTTCGCGCTGAGAACTATGCTTATTTTCCAAGCTCATTTACGAGCGTTGGGTGGGAGATACGCAAAAAACAGTAAGAGACATTTTTATAGACAATTTCATGGAGAATATAAAAAGTCTTATAACATTTTTTCGTACAAGTTGCGGTTTACGATCAAAACGCCGAAAAAGATCGCGAGGTCACGATTGGGGGTGGTTTTTTGGGCCACCGGAGAGGTGGGAACTCTTCGGATCTGTATTTGGGTTCCTACTGAGAGTTCATAACCATAATTTAAAAACTTTATAAATTTTTTCTTCTACAAAAACTAATTTTCCTACACTATGAGGAGTGCTCTGTCGCCAGGGCCTCCCCCTCTTTGCCTTCCAGGGAGTGTTCCTTAACAGGGACTTCCCCACTCCTTACAGTGTAAAGCTCCAGAAATGGGGCGTCCACTTCCCACCCTTTTGGGGAAGGCTCCGTACAAGGAGCCTCCCCTTCCAATCCAACCCCAATTCCCACATTAGGGGGGAGCTCCGCTCACGGGGCACCCTCACTCACAGTCACCGTGGCGGGCCCCAATCCTCGAGCGAGGCTCACAGGCGACGAAATCGCACTGGTGCACAACGCAGCAGGGAGGGATAGACCCCCCCTAGCGCCTCAAAGCACTCCAAAAGAGCCAGACCTGATCTGACTTACAGTCAGGTCGCTGGCAAAGGGGTTAGGGTAGCGGTGGCTGTGGCGGGTTTTCCGACCACGCAGCCGACGGCTAGCCTAACAGAAAAACTGCAAGAGGCCCTCGACTCGAAATGGATGGGCTCCCCGATGGGATGCCAGTGCCAGAGTTCGATGGCTTCAAGCTAACGGAGCAGGGGGTCGTGCAGCTGTTCTGTGGGCTGAAGGAGGCCATGGGGGGCGTCTCTCCCATAGATGGCATAGAGCTCAAGCTCCTAGAAGAAAAAAAAAATGAATATACTCCAAATCAACCTGCAACACAGTGAGCCGCCCTCGGCTATTATAAGTCGGCAGGCCGCTGTGGGACAGGTACACATAGCACTGATTCAGGAGCTTTGGGTTTGCCATGGCTCCATTCAGGATTTAGATAAAAGGAAGTGGAATATATACTCTTCCACACATAGCATCCCCAGGGCATGCATTTATACCTCCGAGGATATACAAGCAACGGCAATCCCTGAGCTTTGCTCTAGGGATGCAGTTGCGATCAAAGTGAGTCTTAGGAGGGGAAGAAACAGGATAGAACTCGTCTTCGGTTCTGTCTATCTCCCCTACGACTCTCCAACACCACCACCTTCAACGGAGTTTGAGGAGTTGGTTCAATTCTGTAGCAACAAAAAGCTGCCTCTCATCGTAGGATGTGACGCCCACGCACACCACACTTGCTGGGGTAGCACTGGAGTCAATCCGAGAGGCCACAACTTGCTACAGTATACCACCGATTTAGAACTACTAAATCGGGGCAACTCGCCCACCTTTGTTACTCAACGAAGGCAAGAGGTAATTGATATCACGCTGGGATCCCCGTCGGTGATCCCACTGGTTAAAAACTGGTTGGTGTCTATGGAACCTTCGCTTTCGGATCACCGCCACATCAGATTTAAACTGGACCTAGCTCCCCAGTTAGAGGATAGCTGGTACAGAAATCCCAGACATACTGATTGGGACCTCATACGAGAGCAGCTGTCCTCTCAGGAGGAGGAAAGAACAGAGCAACGTTCCCTGGTGGAACAGAGAACTGCAAAACTTACGCAGAGAAACACGCAGGCTCTTCAATACGGCAATGCGTTTTCAGCTTTCTGAGGATTGGGAAAATCACAAGAGGTCCCAACGCCTCTATAAAAGTCGTATTCGAGACAGCAAAAGGACTGCTTGGAAGGACTTCTGTGAAGGCATAGAAGACCTCCCGCAAGCCGCAAGGCTTTGTAAAACTCTCAAAAAAGACAGTCCAATGCGAATAGAATATTTGAGGCTCCCCTCTGGTGGTCTTACGGCCACCACTGCAGAGTGCCTCAAGCACTTGCTGGAAACTCATTTCCCCGAATCTGTGGTGGAGACAGAGGAAAATCCAGCCCCACGGCCGTCCCGCCCGGTCGTCACGACAGCGGACTGGAGGACGGCCTCTAGAATATTGACAGTGGAGAGAGTCAAATGGGCCATCTCCACTTTCGATCCTTATAAAAGTCCAGGGACGGATGGTATCTACCCGGCACTTCTTCAGGAGGGCCTGGAGATGCTCATGCGTCCTATTTATCACCTGTTGAGAACTTGTCTGGCCCTAGGGTATGTCCCCATACGCTGGAGAACGGTCAGAGTGGTTTTCATCCCAAAAGCAGGACGCATTTCTTACGACACTGCCAAATCCTACAGAGCAATCAGCCTTACATCCTCCCTGCTCAAAACGTTAGAGAGGTTGGTCGAAAAGTACGTTAAAGACGGAGCATTGGCCTTGAAACCTTTGCATCCATCACAACATGCCTACCAGGCTGGGAAGTCGGCGGAGACGGCCCTTCATCCGATTGTTTCCAGGATCGAGAAGGCGCTACACCGCAAAGAACTCGCAGCCAGAGCTTTTCTGGACATTGAAGGAGCGTTTGATAACACCTCCTTCGACTCCATTTGTGCCGCGGCCGCCTATCATGGCTTTGAGGACACCATCATTAGATGGATAAGAGCCATGTTGGTGGACAGGCAAATTATCGCTGCCAGTGGAGACACGGCAGTGAAGGTAGCAGTAAGGAAGGGCTGCCCACAAGGAGGCATTCTTTCCCCTCTGTTATGGTGCCTCGTCCTTAATGGCCTACTCAAGGCACTTGAGGACGAAGGTCTTTACACGCAAGGCTACGCCGACGACTTAGCCATTATCATATCGGGAAAATTCCCTAATACGGTCAGCGGGCTCATGCAAAGGGGCCTGCGAATCGTACAGCAATGGTGTGACGACCAGGGCCTTTGAGTAAATCCCTCCAAGGTAGAACTGGTCGTTTTTACCAGAAAACGTGTGCCCTTCTGAATCTTGTGCCCCTTCATGTGCTGATCGAGGCCGAGGCTCGGAAAGCGGCCTACAGGCTGAAGTGCGGTGGTCAGTGGAAAGAAGAGGGAGAACGGCTAGGGCACACTAGGGCCCTATCCGACGCGGTGAGGACTCGCTCACTTCTGGACGCCAGGAGTGATTGTATAACTCTCGTGTTCTCCTTCTCAGTACTCTTTAAGGTCATGATTCCGAAAAGGGAGGATTGGTACTCAATCGGAAATATACTCGGATCTGCCGATATCGTCTGGTTTACGGACGGATCTAGATCTGAGGGTGGTTCCGGAGCCGAGAAACCCAGGGCAAAATTCACCTATGCTCTGGGTAAATTCGCAACGGTATTCCAGACCGAGATATTCGCTATTTTGGTCTGCGTACAGGAGAATATCCGCAGGGAATATTCTAACAAACACACACACACACACATATATATATATATATATATATATATATATATATATATATAGTGACAGCCAAGCGGCCCTCAAGGCCTCAGTTAAAACCAAATCTTCTTTGGTTCAGGACTGTAAAAAGGCGCTCTGCAAACTTGGCTCATCCAATTGGGTCTGGCTTCTCTGGGTGCCTGGGCACAGTAACATTGAGGGTAATGAGCAGGCAGATGCTCTGGCCAGAGAGGGTTCTCAACAGCCCTTGAGGGGCCCGGAGCCAGCACTGGCTTACCCTAAAGCAAACGCCAATAGGTCAATAGAAGACTGGTCTCACTCCCAGTTTGTGGACCTCTGGAACTCCCGTCCAGGACTTCGGCAAGCGAATCTCCTCATCCCAGGACCCTTGCCGAATAGGGCGGAACATTTACTGCATTTAGGCAGAAAGCAAGTTAGAATTGTGGTTAGTCTCCTGACTGGACACGGCCCTTTCAGGAAACACCTGCACAACATCGGAGTGGTTAACAACCCCGAGTGTAGGTTTTGTGGAGAGGAGGAAACTTCCATCCACCTCCTAACCTCATGCCCCAGTCTCATGAATTTGAGACACAAGCACTTCGGTATAGGATTCCCTATGCTGGAGGAGGCAAGGAATACCCCGCTGGGAAGGATTCTGGCCTTTGGTCTGGAGTCCGGCCTGGATGGGGACATCCACTGATCAGTTAGCGGATGCACAATGGGTCACTAGGCCTGAGTGCCGCGATTTAAGATTGCACCGCTAAGAAGAAGAAGAATCTTGCCACAACGGAGTAGGTACCCTACGTCTCTAATTTGATAAGGGCCAAATTATTAATAATCTGTTAAGGTATCTGATAAAGATATCTCCCTTTTTTTTTCTTTTTTTTATACATTTATTTAACGTCGGCCTATTTCCGCTACTGAGGCCTAACACCGACGCCTGTAGACGAGCTACCCCCAACCAGGAATTTTTGCTGAACCTCTTCCCTTAAGAAGAGTAGGGATCTTTTACTTGCCTAACATTTAATAAACAAGGGACCGACGGCTTTACATCCCCTCCGAAGGATGGTATATCTCCTATACAACCCTCGCCTAAGGTTGTATAGCTTCCGCGCATACACTGATATACAAGCCGCTGGAAGATATGTGAGGCGAGGACGTGGTCTTCGTTGGAACGGTCACCAATCCAACTACTAACCACGCCTAACGTTGCTTTACATCGCATATCGAAGTATGTACATAGTAAAGACGCTCCTACGCTCGCCCCAAGATATCTCCCTGTTAATAATAATAATAATAATAACTTTATTTCCTTTAGACCTGTTGAAATACAAGTATAGGATAAGTCAGAATGTGAATACATTAACAATAAAAACGAAATGATATACTAATAAATAATAAAATAGAATAGATAGTCATAATTATATACATAAAAATCATTGCTTTTACATAGTCATATACAAAAACAAATAAATATATAAAATACATTCAAAATAATATATGACATGGACAATATAAATTTAATAAATAACAAACAACAAACGGGATGTCTGACAAACACTATATTAATTAATTGCATAAAAATACACATAATTATTATGATTCTTATCATGCTTAAGTCAGATTACATGTAGTGGTACAGAAGATGACAAATTCGTGGTAGGTGTAAAAACATTCCTTAATAAGGAAGTCCCGAACTGCACTTTTAAAGCAATTGAAGCTGGTAGCATCTTTAAATTTTTTAGGTAAAAGATTATACATCTTGATTGATGTAATAAAAGGACCTTTATTTACTTGGGTTAATCTACATGCTGGTAAATAGACGTTTTCGCCGGTTCGGGTGTTATAGTTATTTATATCACTACATTTTGGTAGTTGATTAATGTTTTTCCTTACATAACATACTGACTGTAAGATATACATGCAGTAAATGGTAAGTATCCCATGCTGTCTAAAGTAAGGTCTACATGATGTGGTGTAACCTAGATTAAACATGCTTCTTATAATTCTCTTCTGCATGAGAACTTTTTGAACTCCTACACAGTTACCCCAGCAAAGTAAACCATATGAAAATATCGAGGTTAATATAAAAATAGAAATTATAAATACCATGTTAGAGATAACTAGAAGATAAAATGGTGTTAACATGAACATTATTTATCTGCCGGTTCATCTGGCTGTTTGTATTTAATCTGCAGATCAATTTTAAACAATATTAACAAAATTTATGTACCCGTTAACTAACAGCCACTTTAACAGCCTATTAATAATTTGGTCCTAATACGCATACACTACAAATCTGAAATCTAACCGCCAAAAGTTTAGCGCATGAGTATATGGGTCGCGGTTCTCAGTGTTGGCCCAATTTTACTGCATGAGAGATATGAAGCTAGCAGTATTGGTTCTAATAAGTATATGCATTAAAAACATCTCATAGGCCAAATGAAATATAAAAAAAAATCTTCCAAATGGTTTTATTTCTTTATTAATTTAATAAATGTATTAAACAGAAGACTGTTATTTTGCAGCTAAAAATATATATCTTTTTATTATCTTAATAATAATAATAATAATAATGTCTTCTATTATATTTTTTGATAAATAAATGTGCATCAGTACATAAGCATTCATATTTTATTTTATAGACTAGTTTTGCAAGATTCAGAATCCTAGCCCTGATACCAATGGGCAAAAAATCATATATGAGATACTGCAGTTTAATGTAAAAGTGGTTTTGTAAAAAAGTTGTCGATAAGTTCTTTGCTATATCAATCACCATTTTTCCACATATACAAAGAAACAGTGTAAGTAATACTTTTAGATAGAAAAGGGACAGCTAATGGAATTATTAATGTCTTATATTTTCTCAGTGCTCAGTGTGATGCAACGTATAGTTGAAATCACGAATGTTTTCGTTCACGTCATCAATTTATGTACTTATCAATGACATGCGATTTTTCTATCTTTGCAAATACAAATCGCATAAGATATGAATAACCCTTTTCCCTTTGCAAGAAATTCATGAGGTGAATTGTAAAATTATATGAGGCAACGGATGTTAAAATTCATTGTATCGCATGCTATTATTGTCCATATACTTTTTCATTGCAAGACACTTGTGTTTTGCAAACATTGATATGCCCATGGGTGCCATTCTATGTGACCTTGAGTTGATTTGTTTTGGAAATCAAAGAATGATGACGGAAAACATTCATGATTTCAACTATATGTACATAACTGTTTCGGTTTGAATATTTGGTAAAATGGTGATAGTGCCAGTAGAGATGTTTTCACTTATTTTTTTTTTAAGATCTTATTTACTACAGTCGATTTAGATGAAAAAACGTGAAAGTTAAGAACTTTTGGATAAGTGGCGGTTGGATTTTCATGAAACCATTTGTATTGTGTTTGTATTATTATTTAGAAAAAAGTCCCTAAAATAATTTTGTGGTCAATTTGTTCCTGTTAAGCAAAGTTAAAAAAATCGCATTTTTTTGCCAAGAAACAACTTTTTAAATTTCTGAAAGATCGCGTATTTTGCGATTTATTGGTTTTAAATTTTTCAAAAAGGAGGGCGATAAAACTAAAAATTGTATAGAAAAAAATGTAGGTAAATATATTTTTAAAATATGCATAACTTCTTTCCGTGTCGATTTTCCAGAAAACACATAGCTGCAAGTTTTTCCATAAAACCTATAAAAATAGTAAAAAAACCGCTGCCCAAAGAATCACTACTTCCACATCCAGATTTTGTAGCCAAGTCATATACACACTAAATCCCAATGTACTATTTTGTCCCTTTTAATAATAGAGTGGGGGTGATAGAAGGGGTGGCAAAACTTAAAAAAATGTTAGAAGCCCTTGGTTCCCATATCCTCACTAAATCCCATTTAATTTTTTATTCCCTTAACCAATAGGGTGGGGTGGTAGAAGGGATAACTAATGCTAAAATAAATTTTAAAGGCCCTCGGTTCTTGTACACACTAAATCTCAATTTAATTTTTTACTCCCTCTAATAGAGTGGGGGTGGTAGAGGTCGCTGATGCCAAGAAAATTTTAGTCTCTTGGTTCTCGTATACACACTAAATCACATTTGAAATCTACTCCATTTCATAATAGTGGGGGGGTGGTATTGGGGGTGACAGTGGGGGTGAGGGGATGGCTGATGCCAAAAAAAATTTTGATACCTTGACTCTTCGTACATGCCCTAAATTGCAATTTTATGGACTCTTACCTGTTTGCTTTGCCTATTTACCCTTATTTACCCCGAACCCTTCAACGGAATTAGATCAAAATATGATCTAGTTCCAGATCTCGTTACAATACACAAGTGTACCAAATTTCAAGTCAATATCATAAACGCCAGAGTAAACGTGCGTACAAAAAAAGTTACAGACAGGATTTTTTTTGCTCAAATTTAAAATCTCGACGTTTCATGACATTTTAAGCCTATTTCAACAAAAAGAAATTAAATTTTTCTTTGCGTTACTATATAATTATAAGGAAAATTACTGAATTTTTTAAAGAAATCTAAAAAAAATCGTAATAGAACATTTAATTCTAGATAATTTTAATCTTAATTTTTTTTTAAATTCATATTTTCTGAAATACCTGGAAAATATGCACTTTTGAAAAATTTAATAGAGATAAATATTGATTAGAATTAATTAGTTACTATTACGAATTTTTTCAGTTTTCTGAGTTTTTTTCACTGATTTTCCTTCTGAAAGTTCTTTATAACTTTTTTCGGAAAAGCTTTGCTTTTCTGAGAAAATCGATACGACAAAAAGTTTTGTATTTTAACAATATCATTACCTCAACTTTTTCAGATTTTTTTCCATAAAATTTTTGTTTTCTCTCTTCTTTTTTGAAAATTATAAATCAGTGTATCTCGGAAAATCAAAAAACGTGAAAATTCCATTTCTTAAAAATATTGCATGTCTCTTGCACGTTAAATTAAAAACAAGATTAACGTTCATAACAATTTCTGAATGAGAGCGGCAAAATCGGAATTGCCGATTTTTTTCTAAGTAATAATACAAACCCAATACAAAAGATTTTATGAGAATTCCACCGCTTATCCAAAAGTGAAACGCTAATTCGACCGTACTAATTCTAAACTTGTAGGAAATTCAGTGTGAAAAGTTTATGTGAAATTACAGTTGCCACTAAAAGGTAAGTCGCATTGGGATATTTCCGTGAATATTTTAGTCTAACGTTACATGAAAATTAATAATTTGCATTATTGAAACTTTCAATTACGTTTCTGTAAAGTTACTGAGTTTTGTTATTAAAATCCATGATCCTTGCCGGTGCGTTGCCATAGATAACATTGCAAGATACAATGTTGCTGCATGGACATTACGGTCATTGCATCAAAGTTACAAGCTAAATGCAATTTGCTACAATGTTAGTTTCCAAAATAAGATTACTAGAAGATTCCTGAAATATTATTTTGCCCAGTGGCTTGCTTCAGCAAATGTATTCTGAGATCACTTTTATAATTTGTCTGATATGAACAACACTCGCACTTGTACATTGTTACCTATGAGGGATCCTTATGCTTCAGCAAATGCCTTTCGAGGTTACTTTTATAATTTGTCCGATATGAACAATCGTCACACTGGTACATTACCTCTGAAGGATCCTTATGCCTCCGCAAATGTATTCTGAGGTTATTTTTACGATTTGTCAGATGTGAACAATCGTCGCACTGGTACAGTGTTACTGAAGGATCCTTATGCTTCAGCAAATGTTTTTCTAGGCTACGTTTAAAATCTGTTTGATATGAACAGCAGTCGCACTTGTACACTGTTACCTCTGAAGAATCCTTATGCTTCAGCAAATGATTTCTGAGGTTACCTTTATACTTTGTCTGATATGAACAACAGTCGCACTTGTACACTGTTACCTCTGAGGGATCCTTATGCTTCAGCAAATGCATTTCAAGACTGCTTTTATAATATGTCTGATATGAACAACAGTCGCACTTGTACATTGTTACCTCTGAAGGATCCTTGTGCTTCAGCAAATGTTTTCTGAGGCAACTTTTCTGATTTGTCTGATATGAACAACAGTCGCACTTGTACATTGTTACCTCTGAGGGATCCTTATGCTGCAGCAAATGCCTTTCAAGGCTACTTTTATAATTTGTTTGATATGAACAACAGTCGCATTTATACATCATCACCTCTGAAGGGTCCTTGTGCTTCAGCAAATGTCTATCGAGGGTAGTTTTACGATTTGTCTGATATGAACAATAGTCGCACTGATACATTGTAACCTCTGAAGGATCCTTATGCTTCATCAAATGCTGTTTGAGGTTACCTTTCAGAATTGTCTGATATGAACAATAGTCGCATTTATGCATCATCACCTCTGAACGATCCTTATGCTTCAGCAAGTGTGTTTTAAGGCTATTTTTATATTTTGTCTCAAACGAACAAGACTCACATCTGTACATTGCTACATTTAAAGAGTCCCTCATAAAATGTCTATTGAGGTTATCTTTATGTTTTGCCTGAAATGAACAAGACCCACATTTGAGGCAATTTTTATTTTTCGACTGGAGTAAAGAGCATTCGCAGTAGTATGTTCTTTCTTCAAACCTGCAAATTATAAAATCGTTATCACTGAACTGGAAATTCGCATTCATATTATATTACACCTTAAGGTGTTATTCTGAATTTAGCCCTATAGTAAAACATTACAAAATACTGTTGATTAATGAATGAATTTTGTCATGATTCAAAGTAGGATGAAAGGAAAATTCGGTGAATAAAATGTCCATTCTTGGAAAGTGGATAAAAGTTTTTGTTTTAATGGTTACCATCGATGGCAACAGTTGCTGGTGTATTAATTTCTAAAGAATCCAGATTCTAATTACTAGCAGTGGCAGGTGGAAGATACAGAACTCAGAGAGAAAAACATACTCAATATAACACAATCATAACCGTTAGGTTAGGTGACTTAGGCATGATATAAGATACTCTAAAGAGATTCTTATAATGAATCTATGGAGTGACTGACGGCAAACATAGCTAAAAACACCAACCCTTGAGAAGGGGCAATTTTGGACGTGGTCCTGGTCGATCGGCTCTCTAGACTAAACAAAGCAGCCCTGTTCATTGTGGGTGAACTGGATGTAGTGATGCGACACCTACAGGCGCAGAACACCTGGGCAAGTGTTAAAAACTGGCTGCGCTTCCACGACGCTGAAAAGGACGAGCGCAAAGGTCGGATCCTCGTTTTTAGAGTTGGGGACGAAGATCATGCGGCCATAACTGAGAGGGGAATGCCAATCAACTATAAATTCACATCCCTAAACGTTGGGCTGCAAAAGTCTTTGGATGTAGCCGAAAATACGACTCCCGTTTCCCCAGATGCCATGGAAGTGTCAAAAGACAGGACACTCCTGTAGAGGCAAAGCCATCCGAACTTAATATCACTGCGGATTGTTCCGCAGCAGAGTCCGGTCGGTAAAAGAGCTTCATTGGATCGGACGGTCTTCGTCCAAGCCAACTTGCAGAATTGTTAAATGGCAGTGGCTACCATATGCCGCTTCCAAGACAATGAATCAAACATTATAACCTGTAACTGGGAACTCTAGATAATAAAACCTAGGGCTACTCGGCTACTACTGGTATGAGCAAATTGAACAGAAATATTTACATATTATCTAAAGCAGTAAGACCGACGACATGCATATATGTACCTAAAGGACTACAAGCTAATCTCCTACCACAGTTTTGATCACATGATATGACAACTATGAGCATTTACTGGAATTTAGGCAACGGCAACGAGCAAGGCTATAACGTTGGTAGAGTACTGCGAGGTAATGAAATTACACATTATTGAGGTGGTTCCAACACTCACCATATCTTACGGAGAAGTGAACACATCAATAATATAGGATAATTTACGGTGGGATATCTAACAACCGCAAATTTAGAGGTTAACAGAGATGACGGACCTACGTTTGTCTCCTCATGTAGACAGTGCTCTCTCTCTCTCAAACAAAGTCAAGAACTAGCGTGTCTACAGAGATTTTAACTATCAAGGTTTAAAATAAAACTTAATTACCCACTGAAATCATGATCGTCTGTTTTAATTTCAATTTCTTGGTCAAATAGAAATTTCTGATCCTCCACTTCAACAAGATCTTCCACTTTGTCTTTAACTTCCTTGCCTTCACAAAATATTTCTTCTTTTTTAATGGAATCAAGTTTAATACTTTCCTCTGTACAGACGAGCATTTTTTTTGGCGTGACCTGATGTTTATTGTCAACTTTTTGATCTTCCACTTCCATAAAACATTCATTTTTATTTTCAAAATCCACGTAGGAATCCACACTATCGTCGAAGAACACTTCTTCCAATTTAGTAACTCTGTTACCAATTTCCGCTTCATCGAAGTTTTTTCTATTCTTGCAAATTATTTCTCCTATTTCAACATCAACTGAGTTATCGCCTACCTCGTTTGTTGTCAAATCATTTATTATATGTAACAAACGGCTTAGCTTTATTTGACCGTCACTGTCTATATCTACAGTTTCATAATATTTCTTAATCTTCTCTTCTACAATCAAACAGTTGGTTATGAAGTGGAACGAGATCTCTAGAGATTCATAGCAGGAGGCACAGATAACCGGCTTCTTGATGATCCTTAAATCCTATCGATAAAAAAAAAATATTGAATATGGCATGATAATAATTATCAAAAAAGTGTGTCTGCCTACCAGCGTTCGTCAACGCAATGATTATTATTCACAGAAAAAATTTAACAAACATGAAAAGTAGTGCAGAAAAATAAATCGATAAAGCAGTGCACGCAGATGTATAGTACAAATAAATTCTTTATTTAACGAATAAACTAATAATATAAATCTGTAGAGAATGCTATAACAATGATGAAAAATACCATGGAGTATAAGATACCATAAGAATAAATTATCCTATGAATTATTTGAATATTATACTAAAGATAAGTACATTTGATTTTGCTATTTTCTTTGTTATGCAAAATCCATTTACATATATAATGCTATTTTTTTACTTTAGAAGGCTCCCGTGTTAAAATGGTACCTGCCCAGTGCCGTTACCATAACGATTTGCCGATTTATGTGTCTCCCGCAACTAACATATTGTTACGTAGTTCAAATGTGCTTTTAGAGGGCGGAGGAGCACATTTGAACTATGCTAAACCCAGCCAGGCTATTTATTTTTCGATTGCAACAGACACTGGATCGCTAGATGGCGCCTGCTGACTATTTTACATGTCGCTATCCCAAAGATACCGAAATGTACTAAATAGTCAAGTGATCCTCGCGTTGGTCGTCACATGCCTACATTGCACTGACGAGAGCCAACAGCTCGAAACTGCAGTCTTCAAGTGGCGTGTAAGTAGGATCAGTCTTTCGGCTAGTGTTTGTTGCAATCGAAACATTAGCGTTTTGATGGTAATATGCAATTATTACACTTAACGCGCCAGGCTTGTCACTCAAAGATTTGATATTCAAAATGTTACATACCTCGGTATTATCCAACAGGAATGGATTATTACTATTTGAATACAATATACGTGATATACATCTCACAGATCTATTCTAAACCGATTTGATTGATTGAATATGATTGTTATACAATGAACTCCACAACACAGCAGCATACTCTAAATGAGACCGAACATATGCACAGTATAAAATTTTTAAAGTTTGAGCTGAGAATTGTTTCCCAATTCTCAAAATAAATCTAAGCATTTTGCTAGCCTTATTAGTAATAGTAGATATATAGTTAATGAAACATAGCTTTGTATTAAACAAAATGCCTAGATCTTTTATTTCAGTAACCAGTTTTAGAGAAATGTTATTTAAAGTATAATCGAAATCCATGGAGGAGCATAACCGATTAAAGTTCACACAATAACATTTGTCAGTATTCAATTTCATACAGTTTAGATGACACCAAATACCAAAGCTATTCAAGTCTTCCTGAAGTAGCAAACAGTCAGACTGATTGCTTATTTCTAAATAAATTTTTGGATCATCCGCAAAAAGTAGAAACTTGGAATGTCTTATATAACCAGCTATATCATTAATAAATAAATAAATAAATTGAAAAGTAAGGGGCCACAATGGCTACCCTGAGGAACACCAGAGTGAACCTCAATGGTATTAGATCAGAAATTATTGATTTTAACCAATTGATTCTGTCCTGTTAATAAACTTTCAATCCATGCAAGTAGTGAGCCACCAATTCCTAAAGAACCTAATTTTGATATCAGATGTTTCCTTTCAAATGCATCAAGTATATCATTTTGATAAATAAGTAAGTTGGTGAGTGTCGAATTACCCTGATGGAACCCATGCTGTTCATTAATTATTATAACATTCTTAAATTTCCAAGTTAACAGTTGAGAGACAAAATAATCTAGCATTTTTGGTATACATGACTGTAAACAAATTCCTCTATAATTCTTAATATTATTTACATCCCCACTTTTGAAAATAGGTCTTATGAAACTGTATTTCCAGAATTGTGGGAAAACACCCAGATTTATAGACAAATTAAACAAGATATGTAACGGGCTGCTAACAGTATAAATACAATTTTTTAAAAATATACCTGGAATTCCATCAGGACCACAAATTAAACTGTTCTTTAACCCTTCAATTTTCGAAAATACTTCACCTAGGGTAATTTGACACTCATTGACATTAATGTAAACATCGTCATTACAATGATTGTGATCCACTATATCTGCAACAGCTGCAGTGTAAACAGAAGAAAAGCGATCAGCGAATAAGTTAACCATATCATAGCCATTATCACTACTTATATCATTTAAGAACATATTGTTTGGGTACGAGTAAGTGTTGTTACAGCGTTCACAAATTTCCACAAGTTTTGCAGGTTCGAAGAAATATTACCTTCAATTTTATACAGATAAGATTTATAACAACTATCCGTTACAACTGTACATCTCGCTCTCAGATTAGAAAATTGGACATAATAATCATTATTATTAGTTGACTTATATAATTTATGTATCCGTTTCTTCCCTGAATTAGCAGGACATCTTACAATAACACCAAGCTCGTTATTGGACCAGTGAGCATCCGGAATATTATAATCACCCAAATTTATAAACTTATGATTAGGGTAGCGCAATGATAAGTCTTCATTTAATACTTAATTACAATAATCAATCGTTACTATAACACACTAAATACAACTATAGAAAATAATACAATTCAGAACTTATTACTGTTCTTATTTTGTCTGTTCACTTGTTCGTCCAATATAAAACTCTGAACTCTCTGCTCGAATGCACTTCTAATATATATGCGTTGAATGTACTCGAATTCTCCATCTCTTTTCAAAACTCATTTCGAATAGTTTTCTGAGTGTTAATGGCGGTTCGTCAATTGGCCCAGAGATGGTGCTACTTTACCAGCAACCAACTATATGCAGGTTTCCCTTTACTCTACCACCAGGGATAGACCTTTCTTCGTGAGAAGGCCTGGGTGTGCATATACACTGCCCCCTCTTTAAGCCTGAACATCCTGGTCAGGCAATTCAGGGGCCCCAACATACTTCGCCAGTCTGTCCAGGTGCACGATTTTCATCTTGGACTTCTTACTACGTTGAATTCGGTAAACGTCATTAATCCGAAGAGTGATGACAGAATACGGTCCTTCCCAAGGCGGGTGAAGCTTCGAGAATCCTTCTTCACTCCGCTGTGAGTTGTACAGCCGAATCAAGTCCCCCATCTTGAATGCCGCTGAATTGATATTACGGTCAAATTGAACCTTCAACCGTTGAATATTTCCCGTAGGTGACCCCTTGTTCGCCACCGCACAAACGTTGCATCTGGTCTCTACATCCTGATGGCTACGTATCCTATAAAATCGTTTCCGTATTCTAGCTAAGAGAGATTTTTCGAGTTACCTTCACCAAAATGCTCTCCGGATTTTCTAAGAAATGGGGTGTAATATTTGCAGAGAAGTTAAAAATGAAATTTTCAATTGTTATGAATGCAGAAGATCTAGTGTGTCTCACTTTTCGCAACTACACCTCTATATCTTGCCCATTTGTTGATCAATTTAGATCGAATTTGGTACACTTTTTGTGTTTCAGATTGTGATTGAAAAGTTATTTAAAAAATTTCTTTTTCAAAATTAAATAGGCCTACTACGATCAAAAGAAATTGGTAAAAAGAATTTATATTAGCGACCGAGATAGACCTTTTGTTTTTACAGAATCTTGTTCGGCATGACCTAAAACCGCTGTATACCAAATTTCGTTAAAAAATACTCATTCCTTGACAAAAAAAATCATATCTAAGATTTCAATAATAAACTCCCCACTATTCAAGTTATTTATTATCGAATATTTACATAACTTGGTAGTCGTGTAATAATAGAGAGTTATTATACAGGCAATAAGGTCAAGCAGTATTAAAGTCAGCGTTATTTTGATGTCTACATGTGTGCAGTTTAATCCGCAAATAAGGGATATTTTGACATATCGGAAATTTGACATTCGACAGCTTGTTTAATGCTTTGAATGAGCAACAATACACAAGTACCAGATTCCATCAGAGTACGAGGGATTTAAAAGAATAATAGACAATAGACAATTTATTTGTGTTAAAATACAGGAAAGTGTTTAGACATGTCCAAAATATAAACAATAAAGGTTTGTAGTAAAATATTAAATAAACAAATTAACATCGTACAAAATATAATGACATATTAAATTTTAAATAAAAACCAGATTAAGACACACTAATATAACTAAGAAGCACATATTATAACAATTATAGAGGATTGCATCAGGATATACAAAGTATTCTAGATTAGCCTGAGATTGTGAACGATCCATCTTTACACGTCTGAAGGACTTTTATTATATTTTCCAAAGTGGATATTATGGTGAATTGCTAAGCGGTAGAAGAAGGCGTGGCGGTCAACGAAAGAGGTTCAAAGACGCTCTCCATGAAAATCTGAAATCCTGCGGTATTGCAGACGAGCAATGGGAACAACTTGCAGTGGACAGAACCGAATGGCGAGGGGTTGTGGCCAGCTATCGAGGAAATGTTGCTGCAAGAAGGCCGAATCCAAGACCTAACCAGGTCTATGTTTGTCCTGACTGCGGTCGACATGTGCTCTCCCGAATTGGCCTCTATAGCCATAGTCGTGTGCACCGTAGATGAATGGGAATTACAATAAACTACACCTTTCACTTGTTTTTTATTGTACACAATCTATCGACTATAACATTTTTATACTCGGACTCGAGTAACGGCTAATAATAATTAAACGTTCACAAAGAACACGAACACAATAAAAGACAATATAAAGTTCAAAAATATATATTAAATCTTTAAAAAAAATTATGTCTTTACAAAACGTTCAAGAAAAATGTATTGACAAACCATAGTCCGGCCCGTGTACAACACATAGTGAAGAACGGAACGACTCATAATGTACCAACTACCATCCAATGTTTAGTTTTTAGCTGACAATTACACAAAAAGATCCAGTAAAATGTTCAATATTTATAAATTTTTTGGTGGGCTTTTGCTTGCCTGTCTATTGACATATTTTCAGTTCAATATAAATTTAGTTCGCTCCTCGGAGCTTAAAAATACTTGAATCGCAACGACTTTGAATTATATTTTGCAATTATAATTTCATACGTTCAGGCAACGCGATCCCATGTACGTTCTGAGTATATGGTAACTATACTTTTTTGACACTGAATCACTGAGAAACCGGTTTAGGGCATATACCGTTAAAACCCATCATATTCCCGTCAAAATCGACTGCTAGAAAATGATAGGGCACCCTCGACGCTACGGGGCTATTTTCGCTAAAACTTTCTACCGTAACTAGAGACTGGATAACTTGGATTCGTAAAAGGGTTTTTATTTTCAAAATTTCGTCGGTTTTCGTTATACTTTCTAAATTTTGTGGTCGGGGCGACATTACATCCCCGTGCAGCGACATTTACTACACTTTTTAAAATTTTACACTCCTTGATGAGTTTCCAAGATTTTGGCATAAAAAACGCTCCGTAGAGCGAAAATGTGATTGAATGTATAAAAACCTTTTCCAACGGCATATTTACGTGAAGTACGCTTTACATGCAAAATGTTTCTTTAGCCGGATTTTGTTACAATTTCGAAAAGTTCATCGAGGGTTTTTGGTTCTTTAACAAGATCACTGGTCAAAAATTCGTCTGTGTTGTAAAAGGCGTCAGTAAGTAAATAATTTTTTATTTTCGTTTTGAACTGTATTTCATTTAGGGATCTGACCTTAGGAGGGACTGCATTAAAGAGCTGAATTCCTAAGAAACCAGTACTGTCTCAATTTTATTTAATCTTAGAAAACTATTATTTAAGTTATCTTTAGTTCTAGTACAGAACTTTCAGTAATGACCACAGGACACATGATTTTTTAGTTCATCTTTTACGCTTGTCATGTTTTAGACATGTCAGACTTTAATTCGTATGTATCTAAGGTTGCATTTACAATTATCTTTGCTGACGGTTTTTTTCGATGAAGTTACACGAAATATCCACGGAACGCATGGTTTAATTGGCTCTGAAACAGAACAAGCCCAGCGCTGTGCTAGGGGCGATGTTTTCTCCTCTTCTCATATTGCATTCATATGTTCTTCCTTTCTTACATAATACGTCTATTGTTCTGTCCTATGTATGATTTGTTGCAATCTTGGCATGGGATTTCGTATACTCCTTGGTTTTCTAGGGTAGTTTTTGATTTTGGATTACGGAGGACTGCACTGACTATCAAGTGAAAAACCAGATTATACTGAGAGAGAAATCTTCAAGATGTCCCAAATTATATGGCCTACCCAAGATCCATAAGGAAGGAGCCCCATTAAGACCTACTGTTAGCTCTGTGTAGGGTCACCGTTACAGGAGTTAGCGAGATATCTGGCTAGACAGATGCATCCACTAGCAGAAAAAGCAACGTCTTATGTGAAAAACGCACAACATTTTATCGAGTTACTAAACAACGAGACTGTCCAACCTGAAGATATTCTAGTGAGCTTCGATGTAGTGTTATTATTCACAAACGTACCAATAGAGGAGTCACTCGTATTGATCAAACGAAATTATCATCCAGAGGAGCATATTTTTAGCCTAACTAAACACTGTTTAAACAACACACACTTTATATACAATGATCAGCGCTACAAGCAAATGGAAGGAGCACCGATGGGT
The DNA here is from genome assembly GCA_963675555.1 of Leptura quadrifasciata. Lineage (NCBI taxonomy): Eukaryota > Metazoa > Arthropoda > Insecta > Coleoptera > Cerambycidae > Leptura > Leptura quadrifasciata. The sequence goes on from OY776680.1 coordinate 78,778,181, forward strand.
TCACCGTTATCTCCAGTCATCGCTAATCTCTTCATGGAGGACCTAGAAGTTCGGGCAATACAAACGACACCACTCAAACTAAAACTTTGGTTGAGATATGTGGACGACGTAATCTGGACTCATGGAAGAGAACAATTAAATAGTTTCTTAGATCACCTGAATAGCATTCAGAATAATGAAATTTACCATGGAGGTAGAAACAGAAGGCAAGCTTCCATTTTTAGACATATTAGTGAAAAAGAAACAAGACAGGACACTAGGTCACACAGTATACAGAAAACCCACTCACATGGACAGACATCTAAATGCGGCATCATAAATGCGGCATCACATCACCATCCAGCACAATTAAATTCAGTAGTAAAGACTCTAGTGATCGTTCCCAGAGGTTGGCAGACGTCGACCATATCAACGAAGAGATGTCGTCACTTCAGAAAGTACTAATGAAAAATGGATTTTCGAAGTACACAATATAGAAGGCGCAGGGGCCATACAGACAAAAAACCCAGGAGGAATCCGAGAAACCAGTGACAAAAGCATATCTACCTTACGTGAAAGGGACGACAGTTAAAATTGGCAAACTTCTACGTAAACATAACATAGAAATAATATTTAAAACAGACCGAAAAATCAGTACAGTTATCCATAATCCAAAATCAAAAACTACTCTAGAAAGCCAAGGAGTATACGAAATCCTGTGCCAAGATTGCAACAAATCATACATAGGACAGACCAATAGACGTATTAGTGTAAGAAAGGACGAACACATGAATGCAGTACGAAAAGAGGTGAAAACATCGTCCCTAGCACAGCATGTAAAATCTACAGGACACAAAATAGACTTCAACAACACCAGAACAGCAGCTAATATGGAGCATTATAGGTCAAAAATTACCAGAGAGGCCAGTTCTTGGAAGCCCGCTCTTGTGGGAAGATACGTAACAGAAAACACACGACGATTCACTGTGGACGAACCAATCAAGAGGAGGCATGTTCAAGTATTGACAAATAGTGAAGAAACCCAGCAACCTGCCCGAAATAGACCTATCACGAGGAGTCAGAGCCGAGCGCGGACCAATCAAGGAGAACCACGACATTCTGCGGCACCGATTGGCCACGAGGATGCCCGACCACCAGCGAAAAATCACGTGGAGCGTGATGTTTCAGCGAGGCCACTTGTCGGGTTGGCTCAGGCGCCCACTACACCTACCACAAGTGGTGTGGGACCGGTAACGCATAGCCAAACGCGCAGGCGCGCCCTAGACTGGAGCATATATAAAGCCGCACAACGCAGAGAACGTCAATTTAGTTCGAGCAACGAGGTGCAGCAGTAGGCAGCTTTCAGTGAAAACCTGAAACGTCGTTTAGTGACCCCTGGAGAGGTCGACCATAGACGTGGGAAAGCACCCGAAAGTACAACAACACTTCATTTAATAACACCCGCGAAAACCTAAAAAACTACATATATATATGTTATATTAGAAATATACTATGATATATAATATTATCGAGACAGGCTTAACCTTCTCAAACATATCGTATTACATACTGCGTAACAGCTCTTCTCGATAACCGCTCACGCTGCATGAGCATTGTATTTCAATTCTCAGTAATTCTGATTGTGCTGAATCAGCAACACTGTTTCCTTTGTTCTCAAAATATTATAAATATTACCAACAACCTTTTTGTAATCAGTCTTATACTCACTTTCGAATAAACCAGTCTAAATTATTATTGTATTTTCTTAACGAGTCAACGTTGACTCCAGTGTTAAACTAAATAAATCTTTTTAAAAAGTTAATCAAGTAATCCACTATCTAACATTGGCGCAGTCGTGGCGGATCTGAAAAACACACAGTTCGGGAGCCTAACCAGTAGCAAACATATCCGAGGGAACAAGGAGTCCATCTGAAAAAGGTGCCTAACCGGACGAAAAGAGCTTCTGGAACAAGGAGAACTTCTTAGCTGTAGTGGTGGATCCCAATCCTTTGTTCAGAAGAACCTACATTATTCTCAAACGCACAGAAGCGAAACAATAATAATTATCAAGAAATACAAGCAACAAAGCAACATTTCAAATCAACACGATTCAACAATTAGCAAGTAAGAATTTCATCCCGTCCCATCGTTGGTGTATTCGGCATCAAAGGCAACCCTGTGGAAGGAACACCCAGTGACGCCCCTGGCAGAGAGAGACCTTTGGTGAAGCTAAGCTCACGAAGTCGCATTCAACTGGACCACGAGGAATGAAAAATTTAGGGTAAGTCATTTTTGAATCGTCTCGCAATTATTGATTTTCAACGACATAATTTTACATTATATTTTATTAAAATACATTGCATTGCTACATACAGTTCTAATATCTAAAATAGTAATTTTATTTAAACTTGAAACAAAATATCTTGATTATAATTTGTGTGACCTATATAAATAACCGTAATCATACACTGTTCCTATCGTAACATTATTTTTATGGTAATATCATATACTCCTCAAGTGCGAATTTATCTAATTAACTACAATCACATACCATTTTTATCTTAACATTATTTTTATCATAATATCATATATCATATAAAGGTTAAGTTTACGCCTTACTTGACTGTGAAATAAAATAAAACCCACATGTTCTATACTGTTTAAATGCACATTAGTATATAAAATTTCAGTGACATTATTCCCAACTAAAAACACTTTTTAAATTAATCCAATTATCCTTGTAATTAAATTTTGAAATATTATAAAATAAACAGCACATTGTTTTACATATAATAAAAAATTGCCAATTATCAGTAACGTACTAGCTCAAATTGAAAAGGTGTTTTAAGTTATTCGATTATCTAAATAATATAAATAAAATGGCTACAAACGTAAGCAATTCTAATGCAAACAATTCAATCACGGCGAACGAAACAATAAATATTGAACCTTATAGGTTAAGCGAAATATTTTCCATAGTGCCCGAATTTGACGGCAACCCCATATTCTTGCAAACATTTATTTCAGCTTGCATAACCGCTCAGGGTATCGCTGTTGATGATCAGCGCGTCTTATTAACGCTTCACATAAAAAATAAATTACGCGGAAAAGCCGCAGAATTAATAAATTCCCGAAACCCTACTACATGGGCAGAAATCAAAAGCTTACTTGAAGCTCATTTTGGTGATTCTCGTGACCTGACAGCACTAATTCAGGATCTACAGAGGATTCGCCAATCATCTAACGAAACTGCATTGGTATTTATATCTAGGTTGCAGACACACAACGCGAAAATGCACGCCGCTATACAAAAACAAACTCTAACCCTTGAAGAAAAAACGGCTCAATCAAATTTGATTGAAAACATGACATTGACCACTCTATTGACCGGGTTAGAACCCAAATTAGGCCAAATCATTAGGGCTGGTAATCCTAGCAACATGCTAGATGCCATAAACAGGATCAAACGAGAACTACAGTTGTCATATTTCGAATCACAAAAATTTTCCATTAAGGCCCCAATCAAAAACCCTGTCCAAAATGTTCAAAGACGCCTAAATTCTCATCAATTCTGCACATTCTGCAGAAGAAATGGGCACCATGTTAACGAATGCCGCACAAGGCAAAATTATCAGTCCCCATCTCCCAATTTCACACCAAATGCTTATTCTAATCAAGCACAGCTTCCAAGGCAACATTTCACATCTAATCATAGACCGCAAAATTTCCAAAATTTCTCTAACCAGCAGCAAAATTATTCTCAACAGAACAGGCCCTCAGCTATCAGGCCAAATCCAAACTTCAACCAACAAAGACCTTCTGCCATCCAACCAAACCCAAATTTCAACAGGTTTAATCAACAAAAGACACATCACCTAAATCAAGAACCTTATGATAACTACACTGATAGCCCAAACCAATATGAAAGTTATCCTGTAAATTATTCTACCAATTATTCTCCCAATTATTCTAACGAAAATGATTATGATTACGATTTTGGAACCCAACAATGTGAGAATTATACTGCTAATTCTCAATCTCAACAGCACGAGGATTATACTGCTAATCCTCCGGATTTTTGCATAGGCCCGGAGTATTCCACGAATACTCCAACACAACAAACGGACGAACTAGACCAAATTTCTCGCCAAGTCCAGGCGATGAATCTCAAAGACAATTCCGACCCACATTCGAACCCTCAAGAGCAATGTTTCACGTAAATTTACCATCTAACCCTCCATTTCAAGTAAGTTCGGCAAACCTGTATTTCATGAAAGACCCAACAAATAAATCTAATATTCTAATCAATTTAGGTGCAGATGTTTCCATTTTCAAACCCAAAGCAACAGGAAATTATAACCAAAGACGTCCCGAAAATTTAAATATACAAGCAATAGGTCAAAAAATTAATATCACTGAATCTGTTCTCATACCATTCAATTCTAACAACCCATACGAAGTTTATGTACACGATTTAGATACAGACTTTGATGGCTTCGTAGGTAGCGACTTTCTAGAACATTACGAATGCATTATAGACTTCAAAAATAATCAACTAATTACTAATTTTAAAAATATACCATTATTTAAAGTTAACGATTATTTACCTTTACAACAAGTTACAAATTCAAACAAAAATATTAACAATCACATTTCAGGCAACATCATTAATCAAAATCCTATTTTATTCGAACCACATACTGAAGAAGTATTTGAATTTTATTGTGACACTGACACTATACCGCTAGCTCAGAAACATGAAAAAATACGCCTACTTAACACCTCTGCAAAGACAAACGTACAAAGTGAATTTTTCGAGACAACATCTAATGTAAATTATCAAAAATCAGACTCCTATCAAACAGACAGAATTCTTAAACTTTTAGACATGTTCTGTGAAAACAAAAATCAAAGTTCTACTTTTACCGAATCAAGAATCAAAAAAATATTTAAAAGCAAAGTACAAGAAACAGAAAAAACTTCAAATGTAACCCCTAACGTTAACCCACAAAAAATAAACCTTTCGAAAACAAAATCATGCCGTATAGATAAATCTAAATTGGTAAAGTTAAATTTAAACCTTTCAAAAAATAATTCGAGACAAGTAAAACCAAAAGCATTAAACAGAAAAATTTCTATTTCGCAAACATTATTCAAAATTAATAATAAAATACTTTGGAAACCGAAAATTCAAAAGTCAAACAAAGTAAAGAACAATTCAAGAAACACGCATACAATCCTGCGTAATCAAAACAATAGAAAAATCTATACACCCCACACAATCAGGAAAATGTACCGACAAAATCCATTTGTGTCTCCTGAAAAAACAATTCCAAAAACAGTAGAATTTTCTAACTTAAAATTTGAACCAGTGCAAAAATTCAAATCTATATTTAAACTTAATTGAAAATGATAATACCGATTCTCGTCTCAACCATATACCGACCCTGCGAAATAAAACACTTACACAAAAACTTGCAACCCAAAATAATTTTCAAAATTATCTCACAAATTTTTAGTCACCTAATCGAAATCTTTTACAATATTATTACCTAAAATTAACAGTTTATATTAAAGATATTCTCCACTTTTCTCAAATTTTTCTAAATTAATATTACTAGAAAATCTTTAAAAAATAATTGTACGATATATCAACTAACTGCATAGATCAATTATTGATCAAAAACACTTCTTATGTAAATAATTTTATTCCTTTCCTCTATTACTAGGATATTTCGACATTTCTTCCCCTGTAATAAATTCTACAAAACCTTAATCATAAGGAAATACTTTTGTTCATTTAAATAAATGCACATAAAATATTTACATTTAATTCGAAGAAATTCATAATAATAGTACTACTTTGATAACAGTGCCTTGAACTTTTGCACAGAAGCACGTCTTGTATGTTTATGAACTTAAACATTTTAAAAAGAAATGCCTGATATCCAACACCTCAATATTGCATTGTACTCATTATGATATTTCATTACACCAACATAAACGCTTTACAAGCACAAGTAACAACAGCTGTTAATTAATAGCAAGGGCAGAAATTTAAATAATATACATTTAGAAATTTTCAGACTTTAAATTAGAACCTAAATTCAGAACATACCTTTACAAATTAAAAAAATTGAATCACTCGAAAATCCTGAAAATTCACAAATATACAAAAGAAATTTCAGGAACTGAAAAATCAATCTTTCTTCAAAAATGTTCAGAATTAAATTTGTATGACCCTAAGTACAAACGAACAAATTGCCCAAGAATTTTACACATTTTCTTGACCTTACAAAACGATATCTTTAATAGATTACTCTAAAATACAAATTACAAACAAACCCTACACCTTACACCATTTGACAACTTTTATACTTACACGAGACAAAATTTCTAGTAGATTACGAAAACAAAACGTAAAACTACAAATTTCACACAACTACTATATCGAAAAATTGTGAACTTACTTCCACACAATAATTTCACTAAAACATCTCCCTATAAAAAGAAAACTACGAAATTATTCTGTAGTTTAGTAACAACAACACCAACATTAACTCAAAAAAAACACAGACGGACAGAATTATTTCTCTTTAGGATCAATGTTAAGACATTTATTCTCAACATTATTTTAAAAATCAAAACAATTTAGGGATTTCAAAAGAAAAACATGTTGAAAACAATACCTCAAAATTTCCAAAACTTATGTTAGACCAATATACAAAATTTATCATACTTCAACTACTAATCAGAACCTAACAAGAACCCCTGATAAATAAGGTTCCGTTTATAAAAATAGGTTACATCAAAAACAAATATCATTGGCAAGAACTAACAAACCACGCCAAGTTTTATAAAAAAAAAATGCAAAATTTGTCGAAAACCAAATCGCAAGGATCCTAACAATCCTTTGGTAATCACCAAAACCCCAAAAAGCACCGTTCGACTAATCAATATCGACCCATTTCAATTCTCACACAAAACATTCACTGACACGTATAAAAAATTGACAAATTCTCACAGCTTACACTGTCCTACACAAGATTGCAAAATCAATCGTAAACATCATTATGTTACAATTTCGACACTATAATCATGTAACAGGAACATTTACATTCTCTCATTCCCTGGCCAACTTCTTAAAATAAAAAGAAACTATTTTCTCGTAACATTTACATAGAATTATTATCTGAAACGTACATCACCCTAATTCTGACAAGTAGTAACCATTTCACGAATTTAATTTCAAACAATTATTCCTTCAAAAATCTCATCTATAATTTTCCGAATAATTCCATCAGTCAATCTCTTCATTACCTCGGAAATATAATGCGTATAGACTTATGACAATCATTTATGTTCGCATTATAAACTAATAAGTGAATCCTCTTATTCTTATATTGACAACTCCATATCAAATGAACACGCGGTAACTACCCATCTTTAACGCTACTCCAGAAACTGAAATTCTGTAATTTTCCCACTCAGAAAATTTGTCACGCAAGAAAAATATCCCAAAGTTTTCTAACATTCAGATAGTTCAGTCCACCCTATGAAACTCAATCTTAAAGCCCTACGTAATCAAGGGAAACAAATAACTAAACATTATGATTTTCCAAGTGTACAACCCTGTTAAAACTATTCAACATATAAATAGCAACTACTGTGACATACGTTCGAAACGAAACATTAAAATATTGCGATAATACATCATAAACATGATTATTGTCCTAATATGTTATATCCCCGGCTACACGACAATCGTACAAGAAACTAAATACATGATTGGTACACTGTTTTACGAAATACCGTGTATTAAATAGCGTACGAGACCAAAACAAAAGAAATGTTAAAAATCGTTTCGATAACCACGTTTCAAGAATTGACCAAATACCAAACTGACAATAACACCTATTTCTAAAAATAATCTCAGATGACAAAATAAATTGCAAAACAATTTAATGACAACGGTACTTTTAAAAAGTAATGTTCTTTTCAAAATTAATCATTTCAATCAACTCGAAAACCTAATTAAAAACAAATATCTGTTACAACTTCAGTAATAAAAAAATTTTCAACGCGACTATTCAAAAATTGCAAGTTGAAAAGGAAACTTTCAACAAAGATCGAAACTTCAATTTTAGACATGACTAAAGACATAGAAAACATCCATGCAAAACTGAAATTTATGGAAATCTGCGAACAACTTATGGCAAGTTACTTATTTATTGAGGATAACCTAAATGACATCCTAAATTCCATCACTTTCGCGAGGCTTAAAATAATTCACACGTCAATTATAAATCCAAAAGACTTAGTAAATTCTCTACAGGAAATTTCGCAAAACCTACAAAGGAACAATTTACCGCTTCCAATCAAACTATCAAAGGTTGCACAGTACTTAGACATTATAGAACTAAAAGCTTTTCAAACAAATTCGGATCTAATATTTGTGTTAGACATACCTTTAATAGACCCTCAAACATATTCAGTATTTCAATTATACCCTATTCCTATTTTGGATAATAGAACTGGTTTATATCATGTATTATCAACTTCTCAAAAATATATCGCGAGAGATGATGATTCATTAATGTACATACCTATCTGGAACCTTGAAGAATGCAAACCACTTTATTTCAACACCAAATTATGTCCAAATTTATTTGCATATCCTATTGACAACAATGCCATATGCGAAGCCCGTCTCTTCAAGAACCTCAAAACTCTGCCAGAAAACTGCCAGACGTCATTTATCATCAGCCAAGGCTACAACGTCCAAAAAATAGACGAAAACACATGGTTAGTTATTAACGCAGAACCTCTACAAACAACCATCAACTGTCCAGAAAGAAATTCAAAAACTGAAGTCATCTACAAAAATTCAATAGTAAAATTACAACCAAATTGTTACGCCTTCATAGGCATCATAAAAATTCAAGCCAGTACCAATGAAGTAACCGACGTAAAAGACGACACTCATCCAATCCAAATTCCATTTGAATGTTGTAAACATATTCCAGTCAAAATCCGAGCTCCAAATCTTAAACCACTAAAATTAAACAATCTCAACACGGAAGACCTCGAAGTTGCCAAACACAAGTTGGACCAATATTCCAGAGATTTAGATGATTTGGTTAACGAACCCTTTATAACAAAACACATATCCTGGTTCACCTATTTTATCATTGTGCTAATATTTGGACTGTTATTTCTGTACCTATTTTGTAAGTGCAGAACAAAAAAACGAAGACTAGCCATCGATGTTTCTGCATCACCCCCATCTCCACCGAGGCCTAGCAAACCCTACAGGACATTTGCTAACCTATTTCCTTCACGAAGACGACCTACCTTAAGAAGAGAAGACAACGAAGCCGAAGACATAGAACTTACCTAAAGACAAACTGTTTTGTGCCTTTTTACTGACTTTTAGTGCCAGACTCTTCAGTGAATTTTATTTCATTTGTTTAATCATTATATTTCATTATTTTTCTATCCTTTGTTAATTTCAATTTTATTAACATTTTTACATCACTTTCATTTAAACTTATCATACTTATATTTTATGTTTTTATAGTAAAGCTATATTTTAACCTTGGGAATATTTTATCCCACTTTACAATTCAAACTTAGTATGTTTGTATTTTACGCTTTCCTGCTAAAGCTATATTTTAACTCTAACATTTTTATGTTATTTTATTTTATGAATCAAGCTTATTGTGCTTGCATTTCATATTTTAGACGCTAAGGTTATATTCTGTATTTTAAACCTTACTATTTAACATTTTTGTATCTTTTATATTTTTCCAAATTGTACCATTACCTTTTATACACATTTTATATTCATTTCAAAAGTTGCTGCATAAACACCAACTTTTTTTATAAGGGGGAAGCTGTTATATTAGAAATATACTATGATATATAATATTATCGAGACAGGCTTAACCTTCTCAAACATATCGTATTACATACTGCGTAACAGCTCTTCTCGATAACCGCTCACGCTGCATGAGCATTGTATTTCAATTCTCAGTAATTCTGATTGTGCTGAATCAGCAACACTGTTTCCTTTGTTCTCAAAATATTATAAATATTACCAACAACCTTTTTGTAATCAGTCTTATACTCACTTTCGAATAAACCAGTCTAAATTATTATTGTATTTTCTTAACGAGTCAACGTTGACTCCAGTGTTAAACTAAATAAATCTTTTTAAAAAGTTAATCAAGTAATCCACTATCTAACATATATATTTCAAGTATGCTTCTAGAGGGCAGAAATATTAAAACATAATATTTCAGTCGCAAGCTCCTCTATGAAATCCTTATTCTATTATAAGGAATGTAGCCAGATTGCAATCAACAGCTACTCTCCGAGCTATGTGCGCCGCCGAGCTCTGAATTACAAGTTACAAGCCTGGCGTGTTAAGTGTAATAATCGCATATTACCAACAAAACGCTAATGCTTCGATTGCAACAAACACCAGCGGAAAGACTGATCCTACTTAAAGGAGCTCTTGTGCCGGTCATCCCATACCACTTGCAGGCTGCAGTTTCGAGCTGTTGGCTCTCGGCAGGACAAGGTACGAACGACACGAAGATCCCTTGATTATTTGGTACATCTCGGTATCTTTGCGATAGCGACATGTAAAATAGTAAGTAGGCGCCATCTAGTGGTCCAGTGTCTGTTGCAATCGAAAAATAAATAGCCTGACTGGGCTTGGCATAGTTCTAGAAACACACATGAACTATGCTAAGCCCATAAAATTGAAGGCCACACTGAAATAAAATAAAAAATGTAAGCTTAAAACCTTTCTATATATAATTATTTCATATTTACACTGTCAACATGAGTTTCTGGCAAGCACAAACCTATTGATTTTCAATTTTTTTCACCAAAATACAAATTTTCTTTTCATTATTTAAAAAACCCTGACAATGTAATTCAAATAAGCAATGTTCTTCATAAAGCTCTTCGATTCTTATGAGTATATTTTATAAAATTATAAAATATAGGAATTATAATATTCCAACCTAACTGCAAGTGCCTTATACAAATAAGGACTCAACAAATTAAACCAAAACAGCTATTCCCCCTTACGAACGCTGGATTATATGGTAAAATTTGCGTATTTTGTCTAAACACAGTTAACACTATAATGCAATGACTTGGAATGCTCGAATGATACGAGGAAGATGCGAGGCTTCCTTCATCTCAGGATGTTACTAACTGCAGACCGGTTTCGACCTAGTTTTGGGTCTCGTCACTGCAGTGCAAGTGACACCTTCAATACCCAGAGTTCGCATCTCATAGACACTGTCAAGTTCCACCACAGTAGAGCATAACTAGCGCCATCTCTGTTTCGAGACTACTGAGAGATGGCGCTAGTTATGCTCTACTGCAGCGGAAGTTAACAGTGTCTATGAGATGCAAACTCCGGATATTGTAGGTATTACTTGCACTGCAATACCCAGAGCTAACTTTCTGGGAACATATCAGTTCTATGAACAATTGGCAATGAAATATTTTTATATTTTCCATTCTAGTGTACTTATTTTTTTTTACATAACATGAATATAATGTAGTTTATAAAATGTTTATATATAAAAAATCTTTATATAATTGTAACAGGCTGAAGGACTTTGGTCGATGACCTATTGGTGTTACCAATAAAATACTATTATTATTATTATTATAAAATTCCCTTCTGCTATAAAATTGCTTATTCGGTGATGATTATCAATTTTATTTTCGATTTGGACTGTTTCAAGTCTGCTGAGAGATGGCGTTAGTTACGCCCTACTGTGGTGGAACTTAACAGTGTCTATGAGATGCGAACTCCCGGTATTGAAGGTAACACTTGCACTGCACTGACAAGACCCAAAACTATGTCGAAACCGGTCTGCAATTAGTGACGTCCTGAGATGAAGGAGGCCTCGCATCTTCCTCGTAGCATCCGAGCATTCCAAGTCATTGTATTTTAGTTCTAACTGTGTTTAGACAAAATACGCAAATTTTGCCATGTAATTCAGCGCTCGTAAGGAGGAATAACTGTTTTGGTTTAATTTTTTGAGTCCGCATTTGTCGGTTGGAATATTATAATTCCTATATTTTATATTTTTATAAAATTTCCTTCTGCTATAAAATTGCTTATTCACTGAGTATATTTTGTTTCATCATTTTGTCTTTCAACAGGTGGCTTGGCAATTTAAAACATTTGCAGCACGATTAGAATTCAAATTGATTTATAATTTCTCTGATATTGATGGGACATTTAACAACATTTTGATTTGCAATCAATAGTGTTATGGTTTTCAGTGCATTTATAACAAGCCAATCTATTTGTACATTTGTTAGGCTTATGATTTTATCGGCACAGTTAAAGCATCTTATTATATCTAAACAGTTATATAAATATTATATACTACCTTTTCTCCATTCGATATCGATTTTTTCCATCTTTTTTAAACTTAAATAAATTTCCGCTCAAGTTCAATTACTACATTTGCACTATTTTTCTTATTTTTTAAATTAAATTCAAATAAAGTGTAATGCAAACAACTCAAAGATCTGTGTTTTTTTTTTACAAAAATTTGCATACTTTTGTGCTAACTGTAAACTAATCCAAATTATTTCTTAAAGTTGAAAATTAATAAAAGTGAAACAGTTCAGTTCGAGCAATAAAAACCAGCAGTAAGCAGTTATTAATAAGAACTTGAAAACATCACTCGATTCTATCGAAATGGCGTGCAGATAATCGTAGATCCTTCAGAAGCCTATCAAAAGGAAGGGAAACATCATAGCAACAATTTTAAAGTCAAATTTATGATGCATTGTTTAGCATATATAAAAAACCGAATATGGACAAATCTGCAGGAAACGAAGATTCCGGTTTGTTGAGTCAAGTTAAACATTCTACACCTTTATAGGCCTTACTATAATTTGATACGAAACTTTGAATCAAACTAACCGTGTCATCAGTAAATTAATGCAAAGGAAACACGGAGTTAGCTTCTGTAATACAATAATTATTAAAGACTGAACTTTTTAATCAACTCTTGTACAAGCCAAGAATTAGCCACTGAAATTGATATCGATTTTCCCAAATGCTAACGCAGTAATTATTTGGCTTTTCTTTATGATATATATGGTATAAGAAAGATGCCTAAGGATGAACAGTTATTTAGTTAATGCAAGGATCATGGTTATTTTAAGTGATAAAGACTCATCTAACATAAACGGACTAGACATTGCAGACGAGTTGTCAATTCATTGTACATTTTTAGATAAAAATCTGCCTCTCGGGACATTCCAAAGTTTACCACAGAATTTACTAAATTTTGGAACAAGCGTAAATATTGCTCTCAGAATTCTCTCTACTCTACCTGTGACAGTTGCTAGTGGCAAAAGATTTTCTAAATTAAAAATAATCAAAAATTAGTTTAGGTCAGAAGAAAAATTCAGAAGATGATTTTTTAAATGTTGAAAATGAGTTTAATGTATTTTATATGTATATCGTCTTTTTACTGATTTTTTTAAAAATCATGCATTTTAAAAAATATGAAACTTAGTTGGATGGAATCTGAATATGTTTCATCTTGATGAAACATATTCAATAGAATAGTTATAAATACTCAGAAGAATAGTTACAATACGCACTTGGTTTATTGTTTCATTAGTTTTGTTCAGATTTCTCTGACATATGTTTCGGCCTTGCGACCATTATCAAAGAGTCTTAAAAACTGACCTGAAAGTGATGGTTCACAGTATATATCTTACAAATCCTCTACCCACCTAGAGGGGGATAATAACTTAATTTGCTATTTCTTAAAATTTAACAATACAGGCCGGAACTACGAACTTAATTTTAATTTTATTACTGTGTCTAGTACAGGATTGTTCATAAATTCTGTTTGTGTATTTGTAACATTTTTATGGTTTCTTAGGGCCTTCTTAATTTCTAAAATTTCAAGCATGTCTAGGATTTTCCCTTTGTTTTGAAACATCTCCACCCCAGGTGTGTTGATTTATCAAAATCCTTAATCGTGAAGCAATCAAGAACTTATTAATTCCTACCCAGTAATTATTTATCTCAATTTTATATCAAGATAAATAAACAAATTGGCCATTTACGTGATCGTCTAGTTTTATGTGGTTAGGACTTTAATTACGTTGTGTGTGTGTAGTAACCCTTTATAATTACCCCAGGTTCTTTGATTTAAAGTTTGGTATTACTTGTTTCTGTCTGATACTGTAACTGAGAAAATTAATCACTCTGTTATTGTAAATACACTGTAAGTTTGGATACACTGTCTATTATTTGAGAAACCTAGTTAATGTTTTATGTTATTTATGTGATGTTTTATTACTCAAGATTGCACTGTACATTTATAGTTGAAGTTTGTCTTCTAATTTATTTGATTAGAATGAAATCATTTATTTAGTTTATTACTTGTGTGATGAAAAAGGTAAAGGTAAAAGAAAATACAATAATTGATGGGAAAAAGTAGTCAAAAAAAACCCATTTTTATTTTATATAAATTGATGCGGCAAATAGCCGTACATGAAATCAAAACAATCCAAATATTTGAGACAATTGTCTAAATATTTTAATAGGAAGGATTACGTCGCTATAGTAATGACATACTATACATATTTCAAAGCTGGTTATGCAATAACAAGTACTAAGGTAATACCATCGTAGGCCGTGTTATTTGTAGGTGTAATTAAAGATGCGGCAAATAGCCGATTAAAATATAATTGGAACTTTGGTGTTAGCAATCGCTCTGATAAAATAAGTTTACTGCAAAACAGAGGACCAGAATTATATCCTGTTCGTGCATTAGAGAATGTAAGTAATAATGAGACACTCAGGTAAGAGATCATAGAATGTTGGGGGAAAGCTCCCTTAATTGAATAAACAAACTGCAAATCCCAAATTGTATATGATTGTTCAACAACGTGAACAGGGGGCGTCGATGTAAATCAAACAGACAAGACGTCCCGGTTCAGTACTCGACGATAAGTATACCCCTAAAAATAAAAGCAAGTATACAGGGTGCGGGGACCCAGTACTGACCGTTGGCCTGAACAGTTTGTAGTTTGTAAGGTAGAAACGTAGTTGAGTACAAACCCACGATCGCGGTGTTTGTACTAGAGCCAGAGAACTCTTTATTAATTTGATGGATCGTTATTAAACAATCATAGAAAACTAGGCATTCGCAGGTGAGAAATATCTCACAATAGTTTGACTGGAAATATTCTAGTGAAACCTTACAGGTGAATCCAGGCACACGGCAAGCCCTTGATAGTAAACAACTGAAGTATAATGGAAGCTAAAGTCTCTTGTCATTGCATAAACTCTGAAAATATATAGTTCTAGAATATAAACTTGTTAGGGTGCAAACGTAAATCTT
This sequence comes from Leptura quadrifasciata, assembly GCA_963675555.1. NCBI lineage: Eukaryota > Metazoa > Arthropoda > Insecta > Coleoptera > Cerambycidae > Leptura > Leptura quadrifasciata. Next base: position 78,793,579 of record OY776680.1, read on the forward strand.
CCTAGCAAAATATTCAGTATGTGAAATTTCATGAATTAAATTCGTGAATGAAATCATAACTGAATAACTGGTAATATAATATTCTTTATAATAAAAAATCAAAGCTAGTATTTCATAAAAAAACTAATATTCCTTTAGTACCACAAATAAGCCAATTTCCCCTATCCCCCCCAAACCAGAATGTAAAGTCAATATTAAATAATAACGCAGAGAAGTAAATAGGTTTGATACTTAGATAGTTATGTTGGTGAAATTGTCGTCGTGTAAATTGCGAAGTTATGTTCTAGCAGCCCAAATCTTTTAGTAGCCAGCCTGGATTTATTCGTAGAATTTATGGATGTATTTAGAGAACTAAGGCGGGCTCGAGTATTTAATCGTCGACAAGCGTCCGGCAATTAGTATCTCTTAGCAAATTCAGAGGGTTCGAAAATCGACGACAAACATCCTCGATGAAATTTGCTATGACTGGAATAAGTATTCTTCCGGGCAAACCGAGAGGGCTCGAGTAGTTAATCGTCGGCAAGCGTCCTCTATCAGTTCTGCCAGGAGGTATAGCATCGCCTGGCTTTTATTCTGTTCTTCCAACAACGCGGTTCCAAAATCACAGTGCCAATGCTCCTATTAGCTGAACGTGGCTTGTATATTTGACACATGAGACGTGGCTTCGGTATCCTGCCCTATCTTCGTCTTATACGTTTGCTTAAAGTCTCCCTATTCACTTCATACACAACTCTCGACGCTTTGCTGGTTTTACTAATGCATTAGTCTTGTTTTTAAAACTGCCAAGTTTTAGATAAGAATTAATAACCATGTTACAAGCTATTTTAAAGTGGCACTTGACATATGTACAACTTTCTACCCCAATAATTTAAAACGTAACGGCGCCCTGAAGTCCGCTATTATTGAGAACATAATTTCTGTTGTAAAAATAAATATTTGTATAAATTTGGAAATGAAATTAAGAATGTAATGTTTAAATAATTTCTGGTTAATTGTAGTTATAAAAGCGATATTTCCCTGAATTTAAAACAAATTTAAGACATATTTTTAAAGTAGGACGCCCCCCAGGGCGGTGTTCTTCAGTTTGGATTATGAAAAAGTTTAACACTACTACCGTTAAAAACGTGATTTTGCTCAATGCAATGTTCGGCGAAACCAGTTGATTTTTTATTATATAAAATAGACTGCGTTCTCTCAACTTCATATCTGTGCTACGGCCACTCTGACCTATATATACGGCATCACAGTCGTCACACATTATTTCATATACCCCCGATTTTTTAATATCTTCTGTCTTTTCTTTATTATTAACCAACAAGCGACTTTTCTTTCTTATTGCATTAATACCTAATTTATTTAATCTATTACATACTGAGTTGCTAACCTTATTTACATAATTTATACTATGCCACTTTTTGTTTTCTATATTTGGCTCGTTATAAAAATATTTTTGTAATAATTTTCTCTATTTATTTTTTATTAATTTGTCAATAAGTAACTCATCATAGCCATTGTTTTTTCCTAGCGTTTTAAGAATTCTAACTTCTTTTTCAAAGTTAACCCTATTTAAGTTTAGAGATAATAGTCTGTGTACATAGCTATGAAACGGTGACATTTTTATCTTCCAAGATTGATTACAATTTGCATGTGTAAGAGTGTCAGTAAAAGTTGGCTTTCTGTAATTATCAAGTTCTTGCCCATGTTCTTTACGTGTCAGCGTAATATCTAAAAAGTTTATTGACCATTCTTTTTCCACTTCAACTGTAAATTGAATTTTGTTGTTTAGGGAGTTAATAAAATGGATGAAATGTGACAATTGTCTCTCAGTACCGATCCATATACATCCATATATTTTTTGTTTTGTTTATCTTTTGTATATCCTTATATTAAATATTTTTTAAATATGTGTCATATGTTATAATATGTGTCATCTGTTGTAATATGTTGTTAGTTGCAGCTAAATAAATAAATAAATAAATAAAACACATCGTCAACATATCTCACCCAAAAATGTATGTATTTAAGGAGATTATTGTTTGTGGTAAAAACATTATTTTCAAAATTTGCCATGAATATTTCAGCTAATAATGGGCTTAACGGACTACCCATAGGTAAGCCGTTTACTTTTGTATACATTTTATTATCGAATTTAAAATAATTTTGTTTGATACACATACTAATTAATGTTTGTAAATCTTTTTGTTCGTTTTGATTCAATTCACTATTAGACATAAGATGTTGTAATATATCCTTAAGCTCTTGAATAGGGATAGAGGTAAATAAAATTTTAACATCAAAGGAAACTAATTTGGCATTTTCGGGTAAGGTTATGTTTTCCAATTTGGTCACAAGTTCTAAAGAATTTTTTATACTGTAAGGGGATTGAAACTTGATCAACTGTGGTAAAGTCAAATTGAGTTTATTACATAGTCTATAAGCCGGTGCATTAATATAAGACACTACCGGTCTCATAGGAAAACCCTCCTTATGAATTTTTGGTAAACCATAAAGTATGGGGGCTGTAGCATTCATTAATAGAAGGTTGTTTGTTTGAAAATTTATTATATTGGGTGTATTTTTCTTTAGTAGTACCTGGATTTCTGACTGAAATTTTTTCGTAGGGTCATGTTTTAGTTCTTTAAAATCATCAGTATTTAATAATTCGTTCATTTTATTACTATAATCAGATCTAGATAAAACTGTCACAGTATTACCTTTATCTGCTTTACATAAAATTAACCCGTTAGAAGACAATTTACTACAGATATCGTTTACTGATTTTTGTTCTAATTTGTTAGAGGTTATATTCTTTTGTGAATTTTTTATAACCTTTGACAAAAGGTATTTTTCGTCATTGTTATCTAATGGGTTAAGTGCCAATTCAGTGTTTACAGCTAATAAGTCTAAGTCTTTCTTGTTGGTTATTTTAGGATAATATTTTAGGCCTTTTTCGAGCAACTTGGTTTCATTAGCGTTAAATTGTACATCGGTTAAATTAATTAATCTAAGATAAAACTTATCTGAATCCCCAGCTGGTAAGTTCGTATTCAAGCAGTTTTTCGGTGGTGAATTTCTACACAGATTTTCAAGTTTTTTCAGCTGTCTAACGTATTAATTGTCTAACGTATTGATGTCTAACGTATTGATTTATGTAATAAATAATCAACTGGTTTCGCCGAACATTGCATTGAGCAAAAACACGTTTTTAACGGTAGTAGTGTTAAACTTTTGCATAATCCAAACAAAGGGAAAATCCTAGACATGCTTGAAATTTTAGAAATTAAGAAGGGCCTAAGAAACCATAAAAACGTTACAAATACACAAACAGAAATTATGAACAATCCTGTACTAGACACAGTAATAAAATTAAAATTAAGTTCGTAGTTCCGGCCTGTATTGTTAAATTTTAAGAAATAGCAAATCAAGTTTTTATCCCCTCTAGGTGGGTACAGGATTTGTAAGATATATACTGTGAACCACCACTTTCAGGTCAGTTTTTAAGACTCTTTGATAAGGCCGAAACATATGTCAAAGAAATCTGAAAAAAAATTAATGAAACAATAAACTAAGTGCGTATTGTAATTATTCTTTTGAATACTTATAATTATTCTATTAAATATGAACCTTCCTTCTACATATATAATAATATCAAGTAAACAAAAAGCTTTTGTTATTTAACAAGTAGCTGAACAAATATCACTACTCATTGTCAAAAATTATTGGTAATTCTGGAGGATACCGACTTTTGGTTTTTTCACGGTTTTTTGGTTGGTTCATGCAGTATTCATTATAAGAAGTAATTTGTGTATATCGAAATGTTGTGCAAATGAATAGTAACCCCAGAAATTGACGGGAACGTGGAGCGAATAGGGATGCTGGGTGGGGTAAAGAACGTTAGAGGAGACGGCTGACAATAGCAAATTTGGGTTATTGTGGCTCTTTTTTTACTTGCGAGAAGGGCAAGGAAAATTTTCTGGATATTGTTGGGTTAGATGTACAACAGGCACGTTAGACAGTAAAAAACAGATAATACGTGGCAACAGCGCATTTGGACTGGAAACGATGATGTGAAGTACAAGTGCGTGCGATGGTTCTGTGGTGCGATGTCGATTTGAAGATAGCGGGTGCACAATGTAAATAGTGAATGGCGAAACTTTATGATTTTTTTGTGGGGTTATACAGCATTTGCACAATATTTAGTAGGTGGGAAATTGTTACGGACGTAACATGTGACACATGAGTATTTTTAATTTTTTGCTAGCATAGAAGTCGGTATCCTCCAGAATGACCAAATTATTATATATTATAATATTATTTTAAAGTGATTATTTATAATCAAATATTATAGGATGGCAAAAAACATGTTTGCCCAGAGCGGCCAAAGGGTTAGATTGGGCCCTGCCTGCATATTTCAGATATAATAGCATTTAATTGCCAAAAAAACTATTTAAATTACGTCTCACTTAGATTAGTCACATCTAACAAAAAACTAATAATGATCCTTACCAATTCTGGGAGGCACTGTTCTACCATTTTTTTCAACATTACATTATTTGCCTCGTCAAAATTGAGAGATACACCAGAGCACGTTTTTACTAAACCCATGCAAAATGCACATATCTCCCGATCCGCGGGAACGCAAGTACTTGTTACATCTTTGTTCAGATAGACATCTTTTAGATCCAATATGATACTCTCCGATTTATATAAAAATGGAATTATATAATCACGTGTGCGCAAGCATGTCACTCTAAAATTAAAACACTTTGTAAGCATTTCTGCACAGTTCTTACACATCACTGGCCCTTCTATTACAGTACAATCCTAGAACAAAATTCGATGAAAACGTGTCACAAAATGTGAGGCAAATTTATTCGTAATTAATTTAAGCTTGTAATTGAACATTCTTTCCACTTACCATTTTCAGTAGAACTATATCTAAGACGTTTTTCATATTTCCGTCTATATCTACGAAGTTTACGCATTTTGTTAAACAAAGTTTGCATATTCTTTCTTGCAATTCCATTGTTTATTTACATAACAAAAACAAATCATGGCAACCATAGATCATAGAATTATAGGATGTAAGGTGCTTCCCTTTTATACGAAGTTCTGCGTTTTGCACTAAGCGCTCTTGGATCGGAGGTCATTTTTTGTTTCAAACAAAATTGTGCTCAGTGATCCAAGGATTATAAACGGAAATTGTTTATAATCAGTGATCGACTGATTAGTATAGTTGGGAAGAAACATATACAAGACTGTTTAAATTTCCATAATGTGGCACAATCCAAACCAGTTCCCAATATATCCAATAGATGACGCTATGCACACTCGGTTTAATGTCATTCTCAATTTGTATCATATAATATAGAGAATGACATTAAACATCAATTTAAAATTTATATTATAACTTTTAAATTGTTTAAATTTCCCGATTCCTGAGAGCTTCCCAATCTCTTATTGGTAGAAACGAGCCAAATTGATAAAAAGGATTACGGCAGTTGGTCATTAAATCGTTTAAAACATTAAAAGCGGAGCTGAGAAAAAAAGGTGCTATAGAGTTGATCGAAACAAAATGATTTGGTTGAAAGGTATATATTACATTTATGAACTTGTTGAATTTTTTGTTTATAAATCCTCTTTTATTCTAGATTAATCAATTATGACAATATTTTAGTTAGTACACTTGAAAATGAAGATATAGATTATAATTTTAAAATACCAGCTTTATCATACAGTTGTGGGAAACTGTCATTTTTAGGAAATAAATGTCCTACTGTGTTAGAGTACTTTGGTACACAGCAACAAGTTTTCATTTTACATCCTAAATTAACTTTGTTTATTCAAAGACATATTTTCCCGACATTGACGGACAAACAACCGAGTACAGCTGGTGCACTCTGGCGGATAAAATAAAAGAGAATTTTCTCCACTAGCACAAAAGGTTAAACTGAAGCGTGCCTCTCAAAGTGCCGCATTTTTGCTTTAGGAGTCCGGTCGGCTTGTGGGTATAGCGAAAAACGCGGCAAGCTTCAGTTTAACTTTTTGGGCTAATTCTGCAAATGTAAACAGTCTCGTATATGTTTCTTCCCAACTATATTCTCATAGAACATAATAATTTTCGTTAAAGTAATCAAGGAGGGGACCTTGGAGCGAAATGGGGCTGGGTGGGGAAATAGCAGTATGTAAATAACAGAGAAGGAGGCAAATGGAGTTGTACAACGTAATACCAGTTGATGAAGTGTCTTCGGTGTACAGCATGGAAGAAAAAATAAAAAACCATAACCTAACCCAAACCCACGGTGTAGTATATTAGGTTATGCGACAAGACCCGTACGAATGGCTTCGTAAGTGTTTAGTTGTTTGCAATGCAATAGATGGCAGGACAAATAAAGTCTCGTGTCGTTACTTACGCATAGAAATATTAGAAATGCAGTTTACATACATACAATAGTTAATGTTCTGTAGAATTGTTTTATTTATATTTAAAGAGCCTTTTAGTTCGTTTTTTTTGTCTTACTTTTGCCGTTTAGTTGTGTATATATGCAACACATATGCATCAAAGGAAATCCGTCTATCTATGCCCAGATATATGTCTAAGTAATAGGTCTGTCCACAAAAAAATTAATTTACATTAAAAGTAGTGAAAGAAAAAGATTTTTACCCAATAATAACAATATTAGAACTGTGGCTGAAAAAAGTTAATCAGAACAACAGCAGCGACCATAGAAATTGCTTGCTATATTTCAGTAAGATAAACGCATATGACGTCAGATGCTTGCAAGCTAGGCAGGCGCCAGATCATCTCTGTACGCTGCGTTAGGTTTATTCCGTGTCGTTCCCGTTAAAATAAAGTTTGAATTCACGGAAGTAACAGTGCCTTTAAGAACATCAAATAGAGTTTGTTTACTGTTGTCAAATATGGAGGAGGGTTATTACCAGAAAGAAGATTCACATACTCTTCCGAACGTAGATGTGATTATGATATTCAATTTTCTTTTAAAGCACAGATACATAAGAACAAATATCATGACAATCGCAAAATTAACCACATCACTATAGCGACACCTAGAGTATCGCAGCGTATATCGCATTGCGAGCATGTGAAATCACTCGCGCTTGGGAGCGTTTCCTAGCCTCGACGCGTTGAGGTAATTTCTACTACAAATAACGCCGAAAGTAAATGACTACCTACTTTTAAAAAAACTTTGTAGGGGTTTATAACACCCATAAACATGAACACTAAATTTTATGGACAAAACTATTGCAGGGGTATATTCCGAACAGCATTTACTGAATTAAATAGAAACCAAGCACTTATGAATTAACATAACAAGTGCCGTGTGTTGGACCACCGTTTTAATATACTACACCGTGACCTAACCTAACAATGTAGCACGTTCTAATCGAAATAAAGCAAATGAACAGAACGTATGTTGACGCAAATGTAAGAGTGTCACCACGTTAAGATTGGATTTTATTTGTCGGAACAGACGAGCGTCTTGCGACACATCCGATCTTGGCTGCCGTCAAGGTCATAGGAAATTTTTATCAATCATAAACAGAGGTACCAACCCTACCGAATTTTCGGTATTTCTACCGAGACTTTAGAATCTTGCATTTTAAAAAATTTAACAAAAAAAAATTCATTATTATTTTCTCGCTTAGTGGAAGATTTTCACTTCCGTTGTATATTATTATGGGATTGATATCGAGAGACAGGGCCGTACTGAAGCTTACTACTTGGGGAGGGGGGGGGGAGAAGATAAAATAAAAACAACTGAATTTTTTTTGTAAGCATAATTATTATTAATAATAGGAACTTGACATTGCATCATTTTAATAAAATAAAAACTTTTACGGGAACAGCTACAAAAACTAAAAAATTTATATCGAATTCAAATTCAGGTCACTATGTACAATGTATAGGGTGCTCTAACCAAGACGGAATTGCTGTCAATATAAAAGGATTTTGAGAAACACCAACATGTTTAATTTTTGTTTTTTTTTAAACACAGTGATTTTTTTTCATGCATTTTTTGATAATTTTTGTTAAATTCAGAACCACAAGATAAGCACTTTACTTGAGCTCGTCCCAGTCGAACTTCCTTTTCTATGTCCATAACAATACACTATCGAAAGCAACGCCTAATACGAGTTATATTAGTATAAAATATGATAGTGATAATGAGGAATTTGAAACACCAGATAATACCTTATCTAAATTACGCAACAAACTTGCTGCGGAACTGTCAATAAATGAAGAACTAACAGAAGTTAATAATGGATTAAAAGCAAAAATTCAAAACCTAGAAAACGCAGTTCAAAATAAGGATGAAATAATTAGCAATAGAAAATTTTAAAACAAAAGAAATACAAATGGTGAGGGATAACAAATGCGATAGTTGTATGTTACTTAAAACAAATTTACGGGACTCGCAACAGAAATTATACAATATGCAAAAAGAAAATGACATAATAGTTCAGGAACTAAAAACAAATTTGGAAAAACATAAACAAAAATTAATCGACATGCAAATGGAAAATAACTTGCTAAACCAAAAAATTATAGACTGCAATAAAATTTTAATGGAATTAAAACTATTTGGCTCACAATTACAGCAAGTAAGCAACAACAATACTATTAGTAAATCTTTTGCCAAGAATAAAGTGCCATCAAAAAACAAAGTTCTTTTAGTAGCAGATGAATGCGGCTATAATGTAAATAGACTTAAGCAGAATTCGGCAGATAATTCAGGCATTCCTGTACAATCAATACTAAAACCAAATTCAACCTTTGATAAACTTTTAAAAAATATTGACAATTTGTGCTTAAATTTGACACAAAGCGACTTTATGGTAATATTAGGTGGGCAGAATGACTTCCTAAATAAGCAACAATATCCCTCTGTTAAAAATACCTGGAAAAGCATAAAAAAATGTGGAAACACCAACATTATAATTTCATCAGTGCCTTATGCTTACAAGAACAATTTCATAAATAAATATATTGTGAGATATAATAACAAATTAAGGGATTTTGTTAAAAAAATAAAGGAAGTTACACACATGAATATTACATTTTTGGATGTTAATAAACACTTTGGTGTGGCGCTAAGTAAATTCTCGATGGCTGGAAAAATAATAGACAGTGAAAAAGCAAACACATATTAATGAAAATTTGTTATGTAAAGATATTAGAGAATTGTGACGATTTTGAAATAAACAAGAGGCAAGTAGGTCAGCAACAAATTGCCATTGACTTGGACAACGTTGATAGTGACTGTGCTGTGGTTTTATCTACATCTGCGTCTACCAGTGGTCCTGATATGTTACAAGGATCTGACTCGCTCCAGATAAATGAAGAAACACATTTTTTTCGTGAGTAAACCTTACAGTAATAAGGATAAAAAACAATATACTCACCATATTTCATCAAAATATTCAGTGTTTAGGAAATAAAATTTTAAATATAAACAATGTTTTTAATGAATATAGCTGTGACATTTTATTGCTTACTGAACACTGGCAAAATGAAACGCAAATAAATGTAAATAAGCTGAGTGACTTTACTCTTGTTAATTCATACTGTCGGAAAACTCTATGTCATGGTGGAGTAGCCATCTACGAAAATAACAGTTTTTTTAGTGATGTCTCAGTGTTTTTAATGGACGAATTTTGTTTAGATGGTGTTTTTGAGTATACTTCTGTATCTTTAACAGCGCTTAATATGTTAATTATTGTTATCTATAGACCACCTAATGGTGATTTTAATTTATTTTTAGAACTGTTTGACGGGTTATTACAAACATTGTCAGTAAAGGATAAGCTTTTGGTTATAGGTGGTGATTTTAATGTAAATTTTAATTCCTGCAGTACTAATTTGGCACTTTTGACTGATTTACTTGGATGTTATGACATTACAATTACCATCAAAATGCCTACAAGAATAACCGCTTCATCTAGCACATGCATTAATAATTTTCTGATCAATTCTAATGTTAACAACTTTAAAACTAATGTTATTAACCTCTACTTATCCGATCATCTTTCTCAATCAATATATATAAACACAGTTTTTCCTGAAAATAAAGAAAATAAGTTCGTTCAGCGTAGAAATTTTTGCAAAGAGAACATTGTACAGTTCTGTAATTTTTTAGAGAGGGTAGATTGCTCAACATTGTGTAAATAAGGCTTGTAAAATTTTTAATGATACCATAACGTATTATTTTCAGCTGTGTTTTCCATTAAGACGGGTATCACTGTTTAAAAAAACACAGAAAGATAATTGGATGACTGATGAATTAAGAGAATTAAAACACAGAGTTACACTTTTTAGCGATCTTGCGAAAATGAATCAAGCTTATAGGAATATTAGTATACTTTTGCAGAAACGATACTGCAAAACACTTGTAATAGCTAAAAGAAACTATCATGAGAGGCAAATTCAAGAAGCTCATAACAAAACAAAGGCAATGTGGAACACAATAAATAAAATAAAAGGCAAATCAAATAAGTCAAATATTATAACTATAACAGAAAATGGCAAAAAAATTCCAGATGCTATAGTTGCCAATAATTTCAATGATCATTTTACATCCGCAATAAGTAAAAATTCTGTTTTTGATCCAGACTTTTTAAGCTCCAATGTGCCTTTTTTGAACGATCACTTTTTTTAAAACCACTTTTATCATCTGATATATTATCTTTAATAACTAAACTGAAATCGTCTAACTCTTGTGGATACGATAATATTTCCAATAATTTAATTAAACGTTCTAAATTGAGTATCTGTCAGCCATTGGCTTTTTTGATAAACCTATCTTTTAACACCGGAAATTTTCCAGACATTTTCAAGCTAGCTATTGTCCAACCTTTATATAAAAAAGGTGATCCTAATGATTATGGAAATTACAGAGCCATCAGTTTGCTTTGCAGTTTTTCTAAACTTTTTGAACTTGCTATCAAAGATCAGTTGTCTTCATTTTTGTATCAGAATAATTTACTATCTGTCTGTCAACATGGTTTCTCTAAAAACAAGAGCACCGAATCAGCACTCTGCGAGTTCCAAGACTTAATTGTTAATGCCCTCGATAACAAGCAATATGCCTTAGGGTTATTTATCGATTTCTCCTGTGCTTTTGATGTTGTTGACCATGAAATTTTATTGAATAAGCTAGACAGGTACGGAGTCAGAGGAGTTACTTTAAACCTCTTTTCCTCTTACCTAAACAATAGAACACAGATCGTAAAATTAAACTATGATATAACCAGTGCTGTATGCAACATAATACATGGAGTTTCTCAGGGATCTGTTTTGGGGCCTCTACTTTTTAATATATTTGCTAATGATTTAATAACATATTTAAATAAAATGCCAAGTATTCACTGTGTCTGTTATGCGGATGATACAAATATTTTAATCATTGATAATGACTTAAATGTTATTAAAAACTCCGCTGAGTTAGCGTACTCGCAAGTAGTTCATTGGTCTAAGGAAAACGAGCTTAATTTAAATAAAGATAAAACTAATATGCTGTTGTTTACTTTACACAGAAATCTGGATATGTCAATTTTTAATGGAACTGATATAACTTTGTGTGAATCGGTCAAAATGCTAGGCATAATATTTGACAAATACTTGGATTGGGAAAACCATATAGATATTCTGTGTAATAGATTGCAAAGCAACTGTTATGGTTTGAGGTTTATGTCATTACACTGCAGTCGTGATGTACTCATGACCCTCTATTATGCAAATTTCCACTCACATTTGAGATATGGTATAACGAACTGGGGCAACAGTGTGCATATAAGTCGAGTATTCATTTTGCAGAAGTATGCTATACGAATTATTGCTGGCTTAGGTTTTCGTGAGAGCTGTCGTACTTCTTTCAAAAACTTGAAAATATTAACTGTAGCAGGTGTCTATATTTTGGAGATCTGTACATTTGTTTACAAGAATCAGCATAGGTTTTTTGCCAATCAAGTCAGCCATAACCATAATACAAGGTTTAAAGGACTATTACAGCCACAATCTCACCGAACAGCTTTGTACCCAAGAAGCTTTTATTACAATGGTTGCAAATTTTTTCATGCTCTAAGCGAGGAGATAAAACTTTCTCCGAATTTACATGTTTTTAAATTAAAATTGAAAAAAATTATACTGGAAAAAAATTGTTATGAGGTTGATGATTTCTTTCTTTAAATAAGTACTGGTCCGATTAGGTACCCTTAATTTTATGTGTTTTTTATTAAGAATTCGCTGCACCCGCAGTTTTGAACCTTTTATCTATATTTTTTTTTAGTGTATATATTTTTTATGTATGTATTTCCTGTATTATTGACTTAGTATTGTGTTATAATTCAATGTTTTGTTTTCTTGACGAAATATTTCTCTTTTTTGTTTTTTCTATATATATTTATACTCTTTATGTAATATGTTTTATATTTGTATGTTTGACTTGTGTAGAACAATTTCTGTTTTATACACCAATAAATATTATTATTATTACCTCATAATATTCGCTCAAATGACAAAATTTACAACTAAACCTTAAAATTCACATCTGTTTGATTTAAAAATCTAGAGCTAAGTAAAGTCAGCAGGCGCCATCTAGCGGTCCAGTGTCTGTTGCAATCGAAAAACATAGCCCGGCTGGGCTTAGCATAGTTCAAATGTGCTTTTAGAGGGCGGAATATTAAAACATAATATTTTTAGTCGCAAAGTCCTCTATAAAATTCTTATTTTACTATAAGGAACACAACCAGACTGCAACCAACAGCTACTCTACGGGCTATGTGCCCCACCAAGCGCTGAATTACAAGTTACAAGCCTAGCGCGTTAAGTGTAATAATTGCATATTACCATCAAAACGCTAATTCTTCGATTGCATTGAGTTGTAAATATTTGAATTCGTTTTTGAAGCCGCGATTACTTCTAGTATTATTAGTATGCAATTTATTGGAAACATGCATTTTTTCGTATTCGTCTTCGTACTAGGTAACAATGCAATAAAATTTCGAAGTTGTAAAAATTATTTTCCTATCAGCCTTTCTGTAAAATATGCCGTCTTTTATCAAAATGATGTGCCCATATGCCAAGTATGTTTCATCAGTTGTGCTTGTCAAACAGTAATTGTTACTCAGTGTTGCGTGTTCATCGAGTGTGGTTGTGTGTGTAGAGAGGCAATAAAATATGTAATAGTAAGACAAGCGGCACACATTCTTTGTAGATAAGGGTAATTTTCTGTTCGTCGTGGCAATACCACTCTTTTAATAAAAGGGATCATTTTTTGTTGAACGGCTGAAAAGTTTTTGAGATTTCACTGTTATGCCCCCCTATTCCAGAGTAGGAGGTTTCTTTTTTATATATCGATCCTCCGTGATATTTTGTTGTCATATAAACGCAGCCTTCGCAATTATAGGTGATAGCTAGAATAAAACACAGGTACATTATAAATGGTTGTTACTCCTCCTTTGTTTAATTTTTGTTCTATTAATTTTATAACATGTAAACGTAGAGAATCTAAAAACAGTGTACAAGATCAAAAAACAAATAGGTAATAAACAGGGTTATACAGACAATAGTTTTTATTTCTTAGATCGTCAGATCGAATCATACGCTAATAAAAATATATATTTACTAAAGCTTAAATTGGAGTTGAAAGTAATTATACAGGGGAATCGAAGGGGAAATAGTTCATTTACATCCTCTGATAATTTTGCGCTCTCGGTTATCATAAAAAGTTATTATTATTAGTATGCAATTTACTGTCTCGCATATCTGAGTTTGAATAATTATTATGGCGCGACATGTTCTGATTTTCGTTCATTAACTGATATTAAGAAAATACATACATGAAATTGCAAAAATGAATGTCGCGACGCGTTAACTCGTAATATTTTAATGTGACAAATCCACTGTTGCCCTATGGACCATTACTTACGAGCCACCCTGTATATACACCGGATGTAAACCAATTAGCCAATCAGTTGATTTATCGTTCAAATATTTCTTTTCTAAAATTCTAGCGCTTTTAACTATACAGATGCAGCATTCTACGATGGCTCTGAAGGGCCATGATAAAAACATTTTTCCAAATGTCCAAATGTAGTTGCACTGCGAATTATAAAGTCGTACTGCGAATATTAAAAACGCACTGTGAGATTTAAACTTGCACTGCAAATAAATGTTTACGTAAGGGACAAGCACATTTATCAACAAATTGCATCCGCCAAAGAAACATACATAAATTTGGAAATTAATGCCAAAGAAATAGTTACTTTCCTGGCTTTGGTTTTGGGCCGTTTCATTTTCAATGGTAACTATGGCTAAATTTGTCAAATATTCTTGTAATAAAAAGTACCTTAAGTAGTTTTTAATTAATTTCTATTTCGAAAATTACCTCTCGGCTGAAGCTACTAATACAGGAATCGTTAAATATAAAATCAAAGCAGTGCCAACTTCTGTATACGAAGTTGATGAAATCGGGTCCAGATTTGCTAACTTGGCCAAATCAAGCATTCTAGCAATGTGCCGCTAGGCGTAAGCGGCATATTGAATGGTCTAAGATTGTACCTAACATTTTATTTATAATGCATTTAACAATCATCCTATGTTTATTTAATAAAACATTTTTTATAAAATTTTATTTCATTTAAATATTTATCTACTCCTATTTATCACAAGTTAAATTGGAATGTAGAGAAAACGTTATTATTTTAATTAGGATCATATTTTTGTGAATACTATATTCATAAGTTATTAGTAACAATGTTTTTGGTTGAGTAATAATTGGTTGAATAAGGCATTCGTTATATTTTCTTTCTCAAGGCCTAGATTCAAATTTTACGGAACCAAAATTATATAATCGATCAATAAACCACTTTTTAAATGTATTGCTTTTCTAACTAAAACAGAGTCAAAGTAACACAATTAGGTCTATTAAAGAAAGATCACATATTAGGTAAGATATTTTTAGAAACCCAAATAAATCTCACCTGATTATATTTAACCATAAGGTTACGAACAACTCTCCATCGGTTAATTTACTTCAACAGACACTCCAGCCTTCTCTAACTTGCAAATACCTGGGTATCAATATTGACAGTAAGCTAAATTTTAAGTCACACACCAAATTATGCAAGCAAAATATTATATCTAGGACAAAACATTTTAGATCTCTCACATATAAAAATGAAGGCATAGACACAGCAACAGCATCCAATATCTATAAAATGATTTGCCGACCGATATTGGAATATGGTTTTATTCTATTTGGGAATTGTCGAAAACCAGCATTAGGTAACATTGAAGTAGGGGAAAGAAGTAGCTTGAGAAAAATTACGAAAATTAGGCATCCTAATAATCCTTTACACAATCCCTCCAATAAGCTTCTCTATCAAAAAACCAAAATTGAACCTATACTCAACCGATTCCAAAGACTTTCACAAAGATTTGCCAACAATTCGTTTAACATCGAATTAATAAGTCCTTTAACTTTCCCTACCAACCCCAACATTCCGCCCAGAAGAACATTCCCTACCCAAACAATATATGAATCTCTTATGTTATTACGTAATCTTTAATAATATAAAACAGTCACGATAACACATTGTACATATATATACACTTTTTTTTTTTTTTTTTTTTTCAAAATGCTATTATAAACATGATGTATTAAATTTTATTTTAAATTAATATATACTGTAAATATAATATTATTGTAGACAGGCTGGAAGACTTAGGTCGTTGGCCAGTTGGAATTTCCAATAAAACTTTATACTACTACTATTTTTAGAAATTCTATAACATATGTATCTTACATTCACGATGATTGAAATCATTGGAACTTCTCATGCCACAATTAAAAACAAGGCATATTATTACTTATTAATTATATTTCACCAATAATATAAACCTCCTTCTAAAAAATAAACGTTATAAATAACTTGAGCGTTAATAATAAACCTTCAACACCGTTTGTTTACATAAAAGTACTATGTCAGCAATAGGTTATTTTACCTCCAGGGTAGGCCAGCTGTCAAGTCGTGCACGTCACCTATTATTTTCTAACAAATAATTTCCAATCACTTATGCATCGATAATCCTGCAATTTTCTTCCCATAATTTTAAGATAGATTGCAAATTAATCATATATTTCACATTAATCTTGCCACAAAGGAGTAGGTACCCTATGTCTCTAATTTGATAAGGGCCAAATTATTAATAAGCTGTTAAGGTATCTGATAAAGATATCTCCCTGTTAGTATAAAAATAGAACTTATAAATACCATGTTAGAGATAACTAGAAGATAAAATGGACATGAACATTATTTATCAGTCGGTTCATCTGGCTGTTTATATTTAATCTGCAGATCAATTTTAATATGATATTAACAAAATTTATCTACCCGCTAACTAACAGCCACTAACAGCCTATTAATAATTTGGCCCTAATACGCATCCACTACAAATCTAAAATCTAACCGTCAAAAGTTTAGCGCATGAGTATATGGGTCGCGGTACTCAGTGTTGGCCCAATTTTACTGCACGCGAGATAGGAAACTAGCAGTATTGGTTCTAATAAGTATATGCATTAAAAACATCTATAGGCCAAATGAAATATAAAAAAAAATCTTCTTCCAAATGGTTTTATTTCTTTATTAATTTAATAAGTGTACCAAACAGAAGACTGTTATTTTGCAGCTAAGAATATGTATTATCTTTCAATTATCTTAATAATAATGTTTTCTATTTTATTTTTTGATAAATAAACGTGTATCAGTAAGTATATAAGCATTCACATTTTATTTATAGACTAGTTTTGCAAGATTCACAATCTGAACCCTGATACCAATGGGCAAAAAATCATATATGAAATACTGCAGTTTAATGTAAATGTGGTTTTGTAAAAAAGTTGTCGATAAGTTCTTTGCTAGATCAATCACCATTTTTCCACATATACAAAGAAACAGTGTAAGTAATACATTTAGATAGAAAGGGGACAGTCAATGGAATTATTAATGTCTTATATTTTCTCAGTGCTCAGTGTGATGCAACGTATCTCGAATGTTTTCGTTCATGTCATCA
This sequence comes from Leptura quadrifasciata, assembly GCA_963675555.1. Lineage (NCBI taxonomy): Eukaryota > Metazoa > Arthropoda > Insecta > Coleoptera > Cerambycidae > Leptura > Leptura quadrifasciata. Next base: position 78,810,674 of record OY776680.1, read on the forward strand.
ATTTATGTACTTATCAACGACATGCATTTTTCTATCTTTGTAAATATAAATCGCATAGGATGTGAATAACCCTTTTCCCTTTGCAAGAAATTCATGAGGTGAATTGTAAAATTATATGAGGCAACGGATGTTAAAATTCATTGTATCGCATGCTATTATTGTCCATACATTTTTTCAGTGCAAGACACTTGTGTTTTGCAAACAATGATATGCCCATGGGTGCCATTCTATGTGACCTTGAGTTGATTTGTTTTGGAAATTAAAGAATGATGACGGCAAACATTCATGATTTCAACTATATGTATATAACTGTATTGGTTTGAATATTTGGTAAAATGGTTGTAGCGCCAGTGAAGGTCCTCTCACCTATTTTTTTTAAAGATCCTATTTATTACAGTCGATTTAGACGTGAAAAACGTGAAAATTAAGAACTTTTGGATAAGTGGTGGTTGGATTTTCATGAAACTGTTACGGTTTTGTGAAATATACGTTTATGTGTAGAAATTATTTTTGGCCCAGTCCAGTGGCGTAACTAGCATTAAGCGCGGTTAAGCACAGCTTAGGGGCCCGGGGGACTCAAGGGGCCCCTCGGGGCCTACGTTTAAAGATACTAAAAAAAATTTATATTTACTATGCCTAGAAATTTTTACACAAAATATCCAGAAATTGTTATTAAATAATTTTGTTTTCAATATTTGAAAAATGCGGGCTTTTCTCTAGCGCGCACAGCTGTGCTGTGCCGCACAGCACAAGTTTGTGCAAGTCTACAGTTGCGTAGTTGTCGGCGTGCCGTAAACCGGGGGCTATTATTGTTACGCTGTTTGGCCTGTTTTTAATCACTACACGATCACAGAACAACATATACTATATTATTATATACTAAACTGACCAAAATAATATTTATTTAATAGACTACATAGACATACAAAATGGCTGATAAAAATTATAGCAAAACAAGCGGAGCTGCAAAACGAAGACGTGCAAAAGAAATCCAAGAGAGATTAAATAAAATACCAAAAATTTCATCTTTTTTCGCTCGTCAAGATGAAAATGAAGTTATTCAAGTTGAAAATGAAATTGCTACTACGAGTACGAGTGTATCAGAGACATCAGAGTCAGAATCAGAATATATTCCCAAAACGTCACATGAAATAGAAGAAAAAGAAAGAAAAAGTGATCAAGAATTAGTAACAGAAAGTTCAGAATTAGAAGAAAGAAGTGTATGCCTATGCAAAGAAACAGTGTTTGAATCACTAAAAAACTCAGAACTAACTTATAAAATTAAACAGTTAGTAATTAGTTTAGAGCCATGCAAGCCAAATGGTCCTTTTCCAAAAGATGTAAATCAAGACAACAGATCATTCTCAGAAAACTATTATAAAGTGAAAACTGCTTATGGTTATATTAATAGAACATGGTTGTGTTATTCGGCTGGTTTAGATGTTGTGTATTGTAATCCGTGTTGGCTCTTTTCATCGTCAAGTAACTGGACAGAAGGAATAAGGACTTGGAAAAATCTGTCATTAAAAATATCGGTTCACGAAAATTCCCGTGTGCATATTAATGCTTGCTGTATATACGAACGATGCAAGAAAAACAATACAATAGACAAAGATCTTGAAGATAAAATTAGGTCTGAAACTAACTTTTGGAGACAAGTTCTTGAAAGATTGGTGAATATAACGATTTTGCTAGCGAAAAATTCATTACCATTTCGAGGACATAGAGAAAATTTTGGAGATAATTTTAATGGAGTTTTTTTGCAAGAAGTAAAACTCTTATCCAGGTATGATTTGGTAATGAAGGAAGTATTAAATAAAGGAAAAGGGCAAATTAGATACTTAAGCCCAACAATTCAAAACGAACTAATTAATACAATTGGAATATATTTGGAAAAAAAACTGGTTGAAGATATTAAATCTGCTCCATTTTATGCAATTATAATGGATACTACTCAAGATATTAACAAAGTAGATCAATTAAGCCATGTTTATAGATATATAGATATTGAAAGAAACTCAGAAGACATTCCAATTAGTATTAAAATTAGAGAAACATTTTTGGGTTACTTAGTAATAAATGATCGTTCAGCTACTGGTATAACGAATACAATTTATGAATTGCTTCAAAAGCACAAAATAGATTTGAACAAATGTAGAGGTCAAGGTTTTGGCGGGGCAAATGTAATGAGTGGTCCATATAATGGTGTACAACAAAAAATTCGAGAAATTCAACCAAATGCCGAATATGTACATTGTGCATCTCATAATCTAAACTTGGTAATAAATGACTGCATTAAAAATTCAAAGGAAGCTGACACTTTTTGAAGTTAATGAATGAAGTTAATATTACCTCAAAATTATTACAATCTAAAGAAATAGATTTGGAAAAAGCATCAATTGCATTAAAGACAACTACTGAAGCATTAATTAAACTGAGAGAATCTTTTAATGAATGTAAAAATGAAGCTAAAAAAACTGCTGATAAATGGGGAGTTCCGGATAATTTTATAGAAAAAAGAATATCCGTACCAAAAAATTTTTTTGACGAACAGGAACAAGAACAGGAACATTATGTCACGTTTAATAAAGCCGAAGATAATTTTAGAATAAAAGTATTTTTCAAAATTTTAGACGTTAGTATAGTCCAAATTAAAAGTAGATTCAATGCAATGCAAAAAATTGTTGATAATTTTTATTTTCTAAATCCTGTAAAGTTATTAACGCTAACCGAAGAAAATATTGTAACTTTTGCAGAAAATTTACAAAAAATTTATAGCAATGACTTAAGTACAAATTTTCCGATTCAACTTGTACAAATTGTTTCAAGCAGCTTTTTCAAAGAGCATTTAAATAAAATTACAACTGTAAGAGAATTTGCTGAATTATTAATAATAAAATATTATAATTTAACATGTAATTTCAAAGATGTTACTACAGCACTAATTTTGTATTTAACTTTGCCCGTAACGTCGGCAACAACAGAAAGATCTTTTAGTAAATTAAAGATTATAAAAAATTATTTAAGAAATGCAATGCATCAGGAACGGTTAAATTATTTATCTTTAATTTCCATTGAAGGAGATGAAGCTGATAATTTGGACACAACTGAATTAATTAAAAATTTTGCAGCTATGAAAAGTAGAAAAGTAAATTTCATGTAGATTTGAAAGTAAATATTGTAGAATATAATGTATGGAAAATATATGTTACTGTTTTTATATTTTTTATTATAAACAATATGTTTATTTTGTTACTTTTTAAATTTTTTGTTAATTTTGAGGATTATTTTTTATTTTTAGAACTTTTATATAATAATGTTGACTTTTTAAAATGCATTAAATAAATAAAAAAAATTTTAATGCTTTTTGTTTTGGACCCATGTGTGCGTTATGTTAGGGGCAAGTTACAATTTTTCTGGGGTTTTCTGGGCTTGTAAAACGCATGACCTTGATAATTTAAGAAAATTTTGCCTGCGGCGAATTTTTTTGCGCTCGTTTCGCTCGCGGGAAGGGGGCCCAAATGCAATTTTGCTTAAGGGACTAAAATTTCTAGTTACGCCACTGGCCCAGTCGTATTTTAACATCAGTTTGATACTACTCGAGGCATCTATTGGCGGGAATATTTATTTAGTACTGTATCCCTTTTTGAATGTAACGGCTATCAATATCGATAAATGACCGACCGGAGTGCATTGTACAAAGAAAGGGATGATAGATCATGACTTTTTTTTGGGTTTTGCAAAAAAAAAAAGTAGTGGCCTGCTAGGTTGGTGTGCGATTGGAAGTACAGTTGATTTATTACGTGATATATGGATATTACTCTCTAATGTTAAGAGTTATGGGGCTTGTTTATATGCCGATGATACAACATTCATAACAAAAGGGAAAAATAAAACAGAGTTAACAACACTATCACAAAATATATTGCACGAAGCAAATATCTGGCTCATGGCGAACTCATTAGCTTTAAACAGAGAAAAAACGCAAAATATAATTTTATCTACAAAAAGAGAAACGGAGAGGTTATCGTTGAAATTCTTAGGCTTAACATTAGACAGTAAATTAAATTGGAAAGGCCATATTGAAGAGCTCTGCAAAAAACTTGCCGCAGCTATTTACACCATTAGAATACTAAAAAACGTATCCACCAACCAATCCGCAAAAATAGCATATTACTCAAATTTTCATAGCGTCGCAGCATATGGAATACTACTATGGGGAACATCATCTGACGCTCAGAAAGTCTTCATCCTACAAAAGAAAGCCATCAGAACATTATGTGGCATGAATTATAGAGAGAGCTGCAGAGATGCCTTCAAAGAACAAGGTATTCTCACTATGCCAAGCTTATATATACTCAGTTGCCTTAAGTATGTGCATTCACATAAAGATAAATTTAGTCCAAATCTTGAAAATCACCACTATAACACAAGAAACAGGGAACAGCTACAAATTCCGCATCACCGACTGAATATAACTCAGCAGGGAGTGGACTACTGGGGTCCAAAATTGTATAATAAAATTCCTCTCGAGATAAGGAATAAAAATTTTAAGGCGTTCTCCAGTTGGGTAAAAAACTTGTTGACCACAGAAGTGTTTTACTCTCTGACAGAGTTTCTAGAACATTGACACTTTACTGATTGCTCATTTGTTACTTATATATATATTTTTGTTTGTTTGTGATTGTTCATTTGTTACTTATATATATATATATATTTTTTTATGTTTATATATACTTATATGTGTGTATGTGTCGTGACAAAATACAATAAGTTGTATTGTTATTTATATTTGATTTCATATTACTGTATTTTGACGCTTCCTGTAATATTCTTTTTACAGAATAAAGTACTATTATTATTATTATTATTATTATTTATCATCAATAAGACGTCGCCTATTGGATTCAATATTGTTGCTGGGTTGGCGCCGTCTTGAATGCACTTTTTAGAGCCACTTACGAATAATTTTTTTTAAACGTCTCCATTGTTAGGGGATTCGGCATTGGAGGTAAGCACCCAATTAATTTAATGGAAATTTATGGTCTATACGCGTATAAGTAAAAGTTCGTTAATTGCAGTTTTGTGTTTTTAGGCGTTTTTTTGTTGCGTTTTGGTACATACGTTACATAAGCCTCTCATTTTCTGGAAGCTAGCTTGAAACCTCACGCTATTTAAGATTGGTAAGATAGTACTCAGCCTGCGGCTCTGTACAGCGAGGACCTCGTGGATCGATTACAATTGGAAAATTGCGATTTTCTAGAGGAAACCAAAGGAGGTGACACACCAGCGAATCCTTCATCAGGAAACGGGGTTGTTCAGCTAAGTACCCGGAAAAATATTTATTTCTTTTTTTTTTCTTAATTTACCGTAAGTAAGAAAGCATTTGTTTCAAACGATTGATCAATATTTAACCAGAATAGTACATTTAGGGGTAGTAAGTTAATGCTTTTAAGTTCAATCACTATAATCACATTAGAACAATTCCTGAGTGCACTCATAAGTAGGCTATTATACCATTTCATTATTTATGTATCTGCTGTGCCAAAAATAACACATTTTTGTAGTTTATATAAATGTTAATATATCGTCTGTCTTCTTATTAAAATTATAGTGAGACTTAATGGTTTCCTTCACTATTACCACTTCCCATTTTAGCTTCAGGGCAAACCCGAAAAGGAAACCATTTGGCGCCCCTGCAACTAGTTAATTGTTTTTTTGTTCAAACTAATTGTCAACAATCGAGTAACTGACGCCCCCACTGAGGAGCTAACTAGCCAAAAAGTAATTATAAGAACTTAACGGTAAGATAAGGTAGATATAGATATTTGTATCAAACAGGGTCACAAAATCATTTGTATTGTGTTTATATTATTTAGAAAAAAGTCCCTAACAATAATTTTGTGGTCAATTTGTTCCTGTAAAGCAAAGTTAAAAAAAAAATCGCGTGTTTTTGCTAAGAAACAACTTTTTAAATTTCTGAAAGAGCGCATATATTGCGAGATATACCTATTGGTTTAAAATTATTCAAAAGGGAGGGCGACAAAACTAAAATTGTATAGAAAAAATGTAGGTACTTATATTTTTAAAATATACATAACTTCTTTCCCTATCGATTTTTCCAGAAAACACATTGCTGCAAGTTTTTCCAAAAAATCTATAAAAATAGTAAAAGAACCGCTGCCCAAACAATCACTACTTCCACATCCAAATTTTGTAGCCAAGTCTTATACACACTAAATTCCAATGTACCATTTTATCCTTTTTAATAATAGAGTGGGGGTGATAGAGGGGGTGGCAAATGTAAAAAAAAATTAGAAGCCCTTGGATCTCGTATACCCAACAGAGTGGGGTGGCAATGGAGTGGTAGAAGGGGTAAATGCTAATGCCAAAACAGATTTTAAATGCCCTTGGTTCTCGTACACACTAAATCCCAATTTAACTTTTTACTCTTTAATAGTAGGGTGGGGGTGGCGACGGTGGTGGTAGAGGTGGCTGATGTCACAAAGATTTTAGAGTTCCTTGGTTCTCGTATACACACAAAATCTCAATTTAATTTTTTACTCCATTTATTAATGGGGTGGGGGTGGTAGAGGGGGTGGCTAAAGCCAGAAACATTTTTTGAGCCGTTTTGTTCTTGTATAAGCACTAAATCACTTTTTAAATTTTTACTCCATTTCATAATAGTGTGGGGTTGGTATTGGGGGTGAGGGGATGGCTGATGCCAAAAAAAATTTTGAGACCTTGACTCTTCGGACATGCCCCAAATTGCAAATTGCTTTTCATAAATCCACCCTAATATCTCAGTTATTAATTATGCGATTTTCTTCAAATTTAGGTGGTAATTGTATGTTGGAAAAATGAATTATTTGGCATAGTAAACATTTTCATTTTTCATTGGAGTGCGATTTTAGGGGGTAAAATAGGGTAGGTATTTTGGCAAAAGGATATTAGGGCTTATTTTAGACAAATTTTTCAATCATATTTGGATTCAGCATGTCCAGAAACCCCTTGATCCATATTTTCAATGATCTCAAAAACGAATGGTGGCAGAAACGAAAAATGTATTAATTTCTTAAAAAAGCTGTTTAAATTTTTTATAACTTTATTTAATTGCTATAACAAATTAAAAATAACTTTTTTTAAAATCCTGGTCTCTTCAACATAACCACCTTCCAACAAAATACACTTTTCAACAACCCTTCTTAACCGTTTCATCACTTTTCTTAAAGTTTGGGGAGTAATTTCTTGACACGCTTGCCTAATCCTAAGGCAAAGCTCTTGTCTGATACGCTGCCGAATAACATACACTTTATTTTTCAAGTACCCCCATAGAAAAAAGTCACAAGGGGTAATATCAGGAGATCTAGGGGGCTACGGTTCTAAAGGGCTATTTCTACCTATCCACATCATAGGAAACTTTGCATTTAAAAATTTTTGAACTATCAGAGAATTGTGCACGGGGGCACCATCTAACTGAGAATATACATTTTGTCTCTGTGCTAAAAGCATTTCCATAAAAAAATCATGTAAATCATTTTGTAAAAAATTTAGAAAATTTTCTGCATTGAGGTTATCCAGGAAAAAGGGGCCAACAATTTGTTTGTTTAATATGCCACACCACACGTTAACTTTTTTGCTGTATTGGTTTTTACAGTTAATTACAAAGTTGGGATTTTCGGTTGCCCAATATCTACAATTTTGATTAGATACCACACCGTTTGTCGTAAATGTTGCCTCGTCATTAAACAGCATGTTCTTTATAAAAATCTATCATTAGTTACCTTGCAACCATAGACAAAAAACAAACCGCCGTTCAAAATCACCATCTAAGAGAGTATGCAAAAATTTTGGTTTAAATGCTCTAATCCTACTGCGTTTCAAACATCTCCATATTTTATTTTTGGTTACATTTAGTGTTCTCGCAACTCCCCTTATACTACCATTTAAATTGATTCGAAATTCTGTTAAAATGCGTTCGTCGCCTGGATATTGTCATGGATTTAAATTGTTCCTTCTTGGTCTTGTCTTGAAAATAGCTCCGGTTCTTGAAAATAGTCACCAACGGTTTTGTGCCAAATTGGTGCTCGATCACGAAGACGTTCATTAAATATTCGAGCAACCTGACGTGTAGATCTTTCATTATTACCAAATAAGTGGATACTTTCATCTTTTTCTTCAATTGTAAGTACTCTCCGATTTTCTGCTATTATCAGGAAGACTTATAAATTAAATAACAATAACTAACTAAATTAAATAACATTTGACAATTCTTATGAATCGCCAAATGTCAAATAAAAACTTATTTTTCAAAGCACCTTGCATTAATGCCTATGGCAGCAAGGTAACTATCTTAACGACAGATTTTTTTCAAAGAACATAATGTTTAGTGACGATGCAACATTTACGACAAACTGTGTGGTATCATTGGAAGGTGGTTATGTTGAAGAGACCAGAATTTTAAAAAAAGTCGTTTTTAGTTTGTTATAGCAATTAAATATGGTTATAAAAATTTGGTCGATAGCCGAGTGGGTTAAGGCGCGAGGCGGCAATCGCGATTAATCACACGGACATCGCCGCACCACCGGGTTCGAATCATGGCTCCGACACTGGCACTGTCAGAGGAAATGGTTGTATGTCCGCGCTTTTTCAATGTGTAACGCCCTTCCGCACAAGCCCTAACTTCTGGAATTGGGGGTTGTCTAATTTCTGTGGTGTTTATTTATTTAAATAGCGTTTTTTAAGAAATTAATTAATTTTTCGTTTCTGCCACAATTCGTTTTTGAGATCATTGAGAATATGGATTAAGGGGTTTTTGGACATGCTGAATCCAAATATGATAGAAAAATTTGTCTAAAATATGCCCTAATATTCTTTTGCCAAAAAACCTTCCCTATTTTATCCCCTAAAATCGCACGCCAATGAAAAATGAAAATGCTTACTATGCCAAATAATTCATTTTTCCAACATAAAATCGCATCATTAATAACTGATATATTAGGGTTGGTTTATGAAAAGCGGGACACACACAGAATAATTATAAGGAAAATTACTGATTTTTTTTTTTAATCTGAAAAAAATAGTAATAGAACATTTAATTCTAGACAATTTTAATCTCAATTATTTTTTTAAAATTCATATTTTCCGATACTTGGAAAATATGCACTTTTAAAAAATGTAATAGAGATGAAAATTGAGTAGAATTAATTAGTTACTGTTACGAATGAGTTTTTCCCCGATTTTCCTTCTCAAAGTTCTTTTTAACTTTTTCCGGAAAAGCTTTGCTTTTCTGGAAAAATCGATACGGCAAAAAGCTTAACAATATCATTTCAATTTTATCGGATTTTTTTCTATAAAATTTTTGTTTTTTCCCTCCTTTTTGGAAAATTATAAATCAGTGTATCTCGGAAAAGCAAAAAAACCTGAAAATTCCATTTTTTAAAAATATTGCATGTCTTTTGCACGTTAAATTAAGAACAAGATTATCGTTCATAAAAATTGCTGGACGAGAGCGGCAGAATCGGAATTGTCGACTTTTTTCTAAATAATAATACAAACACAATACAAAAGATTTTATGAAAACTCCACTACTTATCCAAAAGTGAAATGCTAATTCAACCGTACTAATTATAAACTTGTAGGAAATTCAGTGTGAAAAGTTTATGTGAAATTACAGTTGCCACTCAAAGGTAAGTCGCATTCGAATATTTCCGTGAATATTTTAGTCTAACGTTGCATGAAAATTAATAATTTGCATTATCGAAACTTTCAATTACGTTTTTGTAAAGTTGCCCAGTTTTGTTATTTAAATCCATGATCTTTGCCGGTGCTTTGCCATAGATAACATTGCAAGATGCAATATTACTGCATGGACATTAAGGCCATTGCATCAAAGTTATTACAAGCTAAATGCATTTTGCTACAATGTTACAGTTTCCAAAATAAGATTACTAAGAAGATTCCTGAAATATTACTTTGCCCAATGGGCTTGCTTCAGCAAATGTATTCTGAGGTCACTTTTATAATTTGTCTGATATGAACAATTCTCACTGGTACAATGTTACCTCTGAAGGATCCTTATGCTTCACCAAATGATTATTGAGGCTAGTTTTACGATTTGTCCGATATGAACAATCGTTGCACTGATACATTGTTACCTCTGAAGGATCCTTATGCCTCCGCAAATGTATTCTGAGGCTATTTTTACGATTTGTCTGAAATGAACAATCGTCACACTGGTACATTGTTACCTCTGAAGGATCCTTATGCTTCACCAAATGTATTCTGAGGTTACCTTTATAATTTGTCTGATATGAACAATCGTCACACTGGTACATTGTTACCTCTGAAGGATCTTTATGCTTCAGCAAATGTTTTCTGAGGTTACTTTTATAATTTGTCAGATACGAACAATCGTCGCACTGGTATAGTGCTATCTCTGAAGAATTATTATGCTTCAGCATATGTTTTCCGAGGCTACTTTTAGAATTTGTCTGATATGAACAACAGTCGCACTTATACACTGTTACCTCTGAAGAATCCTTATGCTTCAGCAAATGATTTCTGAGGTTACTTTTATAATTTGTCTGATATGAACAACAGTCGCACTTGTACACTGTTACTTCTGAAGGATCCTTATGCTTCAGCAAATGTATTCTGAGGTTACTTTTATAATTTGTCTGATATGAACAACAGTCACACTTGTACATTGTTACCTCTGAGGGATCCTTATGCTTCAGCAAATGCCTTTCAAGACTACTTTTATAATTTGTCTGGTATGAACAACAGTCGCACTTGTACATTGTTACCTCTGAAGGATCCTTATGCTTCAGCAAATGTTTTCTGAGGCAACTTTTCTGATTTGTCTGATATGAACAACAGTCGCACTTGTACATTGCTACCTCTGAGGGATCCTTATGCTGCAGCAAATGCCTTTCAAGGCTACTTTTATAATTTGTCTGATATGAACAACAGTCACATTTATACATCATCACCTCTGAAGGATCCTTGTGCTTCAGCAAATGTCTATCGAGGCTAGTTTTACGATTTGTCAGATATGAACAATGGTCGCACTGATACATTGTAACCTCTGAAGGATCCTTATGCTTCATCAAATGCTGTTTGAGGTTACCTTTCTGAATTGTCTGATATGAACAATAGTCGCATTTATGCATCATCACCTCTGAACGATCCTTGTGCTTCAGCAAGTGTGTTTTAAGGCTATATTTATATTTTGTCTCAAACGAACAAGACTCACATCTGTACATTGCTACATTTAAAGAGTCCCTCATAAAATGTCTATTGAGGTTATCTTTACGTTTTGCCTGAAATGAACAACACTCACATTTGAGGCAATTTTTATTTTTCGACTGGAGTAAAGAGCATTCGCAGTAGTATGTTCTTTCTTCAAACCTGCAAATTATAAAATCGTTATCACTGAACTGGAAATTCGCATTCATATTATATTACACCTTAAGGTGTTATTCTGAATTTAACCCTATAGTAAAACATTATAAAATACTGTTGATTAATGAATGAATTTTGTCATGATTCAAAGTAGGATGAAAGGAAAATTCGGTGAATAAAATGTCCATTCTTGGAAAGTGGATACAAGTTTTTTTTTAATGGTTACCATCAATGGCAACAGTTGCTGGTGTATTAATTTCTAAAGAATCCAGATTCTAATTACTAGCAGTGGCAGGTGGAAGATACAGAACTCAGAGAGAAAAGCATACTCAATATAACACAATCATAACCGTTAGGTTAGGTGACTTAGGCATGATATAAGATACTCTAAAGAGATTCTTATAATGAATCTATGGAGTGACTGACGGCAAACATAGCTAAAAACACCAACCCTTGAGAAAGGGCAATTTTGGACGTGGTCCTGGTCGATCGGCTCCCTAGACTAAACAAAGCAGCCCTGTTCATTGTGGGTAAACTGGAGGTAGTGATGCGACACCTACAGGCGCAGAACACCTGGGCAAGTGTTAAAAATTGGCTGCGCTTCCACGACGCTGAAAAGGACGAGCGCAAAGGTCGGCTCCTCGTTTTTAGTGTTGGGGACGAAGATCATGCGGCCATAACTGAGAGGGGAATGCCAATCAACTATAAATTCACATCCCTAAACGTTGGGCCGCAAAAGTCTTTGGATGTAGCAGAAAATATGACTCCCGTTTCCCCAGATGCCATGGAAGTGTGAGAAGTCAGGACACTCCTGTAGAGGCAAAGCCATCCGAACTTAATATCACTGCGGATTGTTCCGGAGCAGAGTCCGGTCGGTAAAAGAGCTTCATTGGATCGGACGGTCTTCGTCCAGGCCAACTTGCAGAATTGTTAAATGGTAGTGGCTACCATATGCCGCTTCCAAGACAATGAATCAAACATTATAGCCTGTAACTGGGAACTCTAGATAATCAAATCTAGGGCTACTACTGGTATGGGCAAATTGAACGGAAATATTTACATATTATCTACCGCAGTAAGGGCCACAAGCTAATCTCCTACCACAGTTTAGCTCACATGACATGACAACTATGAGCATTTACTGAAATTTATGCAATGGCAACAAGCAAGCTATAACGTTGGTAGAGTACTGCGAGGTAATGAAATTACACCTTATTATTGACGGTGGTTCTAATGCTCACCATATCTTATGGGACTGCTGAGAGATAAGAACAGAAAACTCCACAGTGACGCGTAGAAACCTAATATATCACATAACTGGGAGGTATACAAAAACGGTCAGGGGCTGTGCAAAAACATTATTCCTGAAAGGCAAAGGGCATCGTGGAGATGTTATTGTAGTGGAGTGGAATCCACTTCCTCAGCAGCTCGACTCAAAAAGATATTCTCCAATAACCCTCAATAACAATCAGGACTCGTTCTGTCTAGACTGGCCCCAGCTATCTCACTTGGTTCCTACGGTAGTGGATCGGAGGATCGCAAATGCAGCAGTGGATAGTGCAAAACCAACCTGGGCAATGACAATAAACATATTTCTTCATTCCAAATCACCAGGTATTGACGGCGTTTTCCAACCCTACTTCAGTGAGGTCTGGAACATATACGCAGTCACCTGGTGTGTATTTACTGGGCGTGTATTGCATTCAAGTACATTTGTTTAGAGCTGTGGGATTGTCACTACCTGCGAGGATAGCACAATGGTCCCACTTTCGAGGACTGAGTGCAACCTCACCTCCCACCCTTTCGAAGGCCAGATCCCTACCCTCCCCAGGTCTCCAGTAAAATCCAAAACGTCTCATTTCTCGTTTACCTTTATGTTACGCAAATTTTAAGCCAATTAGGTTAGATGAAACAGGCAAATGATACCAAGATGAGGTCTACGTAATTTTGATATAAGGTGCTGGGATGCTGGAAACGAGTATTTATTCTATTGAACAAATAACAAAAATAAATAAATCCATAAAAAAAACAACTTCAAGGAGAATATTAAACTATCAAGGTTTAAAATAAAATTTAATTACCCACTGAAATCATGTTCATCTGTTTTAATTTCAATTTCTTGGTCAAATAGATATTTCTGGTCCTCCACTTCAACAAGCTCTTCCACTTTATCTTTAATTTCCTTGCTTTCACAAAATATTTCTTCTTTTTTAATGGAATCAAGTTTAATACTTTCTTCTGTACAGCCGAGCATTTTTCTTGGCGTGACCTGATGTTCATTGTCAAATTTCTGATCTTCCACTTCCATAAAACATTCATTTTTAATTTTAAAGTCCATATAGGAGGAATCCACACTATCGTCAAAGAACACTTCTTTCAATTTAGTAACTCTGTTACCAATTTTCGCTTCATCGGGGTTTTTTCTATTCTTGCAAATTCTTTCTCTTATTTCAACATCAACCGAGTTATCACTTACCTCGCTTTTTGTCAGATCATTTACTGTATGTAACAAACGGCTTAGCTTTATTTGACCGTCACGGTCTATATCTACAGTTTCACAATATTCCTGAATCTTTTTTTCTACAATTAAACAGTTGGTTACGAAGTTGAAAGAGGTCTCTAGAGATTGATAGCAGGGGGCACAGATAACCGGCTTCTTGATGCTTCTTAATTCCTATCGATAAAAAAAAAACTTATTGAATATGGCATGATAATAATTATTAAAAAAGTTTGTCTGCCTACCAATGTTCGTCAACGCAATGACTATTATTCACAGAAGTATAAGTATCAGTAAGTAAAGTAGATGTGTATATTATAGCTCTCTAAAATTGTTAAAGTTTTTAGAAGAAACAACAGTTTTTAAATACTATATTTTGCATCAAATTGCTCAACATTTACTGGTGTTCGATTTCATCATATGGAACTGTGTATTAAATTGTAAATATCAAAAATATTGTTATTTAAACATTAAACAAGTGGAGTTCATTTACATCAGTTAACTTTTTTATGGCAGACAGTGTATAAATAAAAACTTATCTGCAAACTTTTTATGTGGTGGGTAGTAAATATGCAAAAACTATACAAATAAACGGTGCAGGTCAGGACATTAAAGTTTTTACATGGTAAATTCTTTTTAAATTGTGATAATGCTTCCACTTGTCCTAAATGTAAGTCAGACATTGGAAATGACTCCAAATTTTTAATCTTGTGACAACTGTAAAGTATATATTCATGAAAATTGCTCAGGTTTGTATGCCCATGAATAAACGAAGTTTACTGTTTCTGTGATGAATGCCGCACAGGTTTAAGTTTAGTACCGCAGCTTTTGATTCAAATTAAAGAACCAACTGTTGAACTTATACTATTACGCCAGGAAGTTAATCAGCTTAAATGCAATCATCAAATGAGTACGAGTACTATGAATTCTGAATTCTTGTTCCATGAAATACAAGAAAGAATTACTCGTTCAAGGAACATTATGATTTACCAAAAAGAGGAGTCTACATCGTCTAGTTTGGATGATCGTATTCTTCATGATAAAGCAATTGTCCAGAATATATGAAGTGAAACTGAACTAGTTACCGATAATTTTAAAATTATTCATGTTGGTCAGTGGAAAAAGATAAACGTCCTATGAAAGTAATATTTCCAGATGCAGGATTTGCCATTGAAATTCTAAAACGTAAATCTCATTTATTTAGTAAAGGCTTTCGCATTTCAGTTCACCAAACCCCTGTGCAAAGAGATCAGTATAATAAGCTCAAAGACGAACTCAAATAACGCATTTCTGTTGGTGAGAAAGATATTTTGATAACGTATTTTAGAGGTATTCCAAAGATTACTGTATCAAAAAACTAAAACGTACAATTACATGCTTCTATCATAATGTGGGTGGGCTACGTTCGAGATTTGTTGATTTTAGGAATGCAGTGCTTGTGAACAACTATGATATTTTGTTTATTACTGAATCGTGGCTTTCGGATAATTTTGCCAGTAATGAAAATTTTATTCCTAATTATGTAATCTATAGATGTGATAGATCTTCTCTAACAAGCTTAAGAACTATGGATGGTGGTGTTCTAATAGCCATACACAGGAGATTTAAATCTAAAGCGATTAATATGCAAGTTAACATTGAGCAGTTATTCATCGAAGTGGAACATAAGGACAAATTTATTTTTGGTGCAGTCTATATCCCTCCTAATGCAGCCCTAGAGGTTTACAATACACATGCGTCATCTGTCGAAGTCTTATCATTACGTTACCCTAATCATAAGTTTATAATTCTGGGTGATTATAATATTCCAGAAGCTCACTGGTCCAACGACGAGCTTGGTGTTATTGTAAGATGTCCTGCTAATTCGTCAGCTATTCCATTTGTGAAACTTTTATTTTTTTAAATATGTGTCAACTCAACAACATACCTAATAGCCGTGGTGTTTTTTTGGACCTTTTATTCTCACATATTCACAATATCACAGTTACATCTGCAACTGATGTCTTACTAAACAATACCATGCAACATACTGCTATTTCGTTTGATATACCAACTAACAATGATACTACATATACTCAATTTGAAGAAGTACTTTTTGCTTTTGCCAATGCTGATTATGTTGCTATTAACAACTTTATCGCTTCTGTTGATTGAAATAATTACTTGTGCAGACAATGTCGACACTGCTGTCGAACAATTTTATGATGTTGTGTATACAGCTATGAATTCATTTATACCAACCAAAATCCATAGATCTTCAAACTTTCCTTTTTGGTTTAGCTTCACAGGTAGAACATAATATTGGCTGGATCGTGGTTCAATATTGGATCAATATAGATACATTGAAATTGTAACAAAAATATTGAACTAATATTAATATACACTGATATTAAAATATCGACGTGCCTATGTTGGTAGTATATTGTTTTAACACATTCCAATCCAGATATACGCAGACGATATTGATAAATATCTATTAATATTGATTTTATAACACTGAAATGTCTATATTCGCGTTATATTGTTATTACATTTTTTGATAATATTGTACAAAAAATATCGGTTGATAAAGATAAATATTGATTCTAAAATATTTGAAAACTCATATTAGACTAATATTTGTCAACTATGTGTAAAATTATATTGTTTGGGGAATATTTTCTAATACCAATAAATATTGATTTTCCAATATTGGAACGTGTATATGTTATTATGTTGTTATTGAACTTTTTAGTAATATCGCACAACAAACATCGACTGATAACGACAAATATTAATTTTAAAATATCTGAATATTCATATTGAGATTATATTGTTAAACTCTCTTCTAAATAATATTATTTAGCCGATTTATATCTTATATTGGATAGTCATGCTGTGCCTAGGCTGATTGCCATAAGTTGCATAGATATGGCTCTCCTTGCAATATGCTTGTACAAGCGTACAATTTCTGACTTAGGGTCTCCAAGTAATGTGATTCAAGAATGACAAAGAGAAATTCACTGTGGTGATGCTCACCTAATCTGTACTAACAAAGGCCCAAGATGCCTTTAGTAATTTTACATATGATGTAGTTGTACTTACCATACACAGGTTAAATATTTCAGCTGGAGGTTTTACTACAATCATTTCTAGATCTTGTTAGTAAGGTTCTTAAAATAATAATGATTATTCAAAAGTTGTACTTTCTGAAAATTACAAGAAATAGCTTTACCATATTTGGGCATTACGCTAAATTTTCATTAAATATTGGGCCAATATATGATTTCAAATAATTTATATTGGAATAACATATTATATGATATGATTTTTAAATATTTGTTGAATATAGCTTAACCAATATTGAGTCTATATACAAAAATGTTCACATTTTTTATTGGTTCACGTTGCGTTTTTTACACTGAGCCAACGTTTTTGTAATATTAAACCAATATTGGTTCAATATTAGTGTTCTACCTGGGTTTGAATTAAAAAATTGTGTAAAGGAGAACAAACGGATGCATAAATTGTATGTCAATTAATAATAATGATTATTATGTCCAATGTTCTAATCTGCAAGCAAGATGCAAAGTTTTAACGGATAGTTGTTATAAATCTTATCTGGATAAAATTGAAGCCAATATTTCTTCGGACCTGCAAAATTTCTGGAAATTTGTGAACTCTGGTAACAACACTTACTCGTACCCAAATAATATGTTCTTGAATAATATAATCAGTGATAATGGCTATGATGCGGTTAACTTATTCGCTGATCACTTTTTCTCTGTTTGCACTGCAGCTCTTAGTGGATAACAATCATTGTAATGACAATGTTTATATTAATGTCAATATGTGTCATATTACCCTAGGTGAAGTATTTTCGAAAATTGAAGGGTTAAAGAACAGTTTAAGTTGTGGTCCTGATGGAATTCCAGCTATATATTAAAAAAATTGTATTTATACTGTTAGCAGCCCATTACATATCTTGTTTAATATGTCTATAAATCTGGATGTTTTCCCACAATTCTGGAAATACAGCTTCATAAGACCTATTTGCAAAAGTGGGGATGTAAATAATATTAAGAATTATAGAGGAATTTGTTTACAGTCATGTATACCAAAAATGCTAGATTATTTTGTCTCTCAACTGTTAACTTGGAAATTTAAGAATGTTATAATTAATGAACAGCATGGGTTCCATCAAGGTAAATCGACACTCACTAACTTACTTATTTATCAAAATGATATACTTGATGCATTTGAAAAGAAACATCAGATCATTTTATTTATATTGACTTCTCAAAGGCATCTGATACCGTTAATCATAAACGTCTAAAATCAAAATTAGGTTTTTTAGGAATTGGTAGCTCGCTACTTGCATGGGTTGAAAGCTTTTTAACAGGACGGAATCGATGGGTAAAAATCAATAATTTCCTATCTAATACCATTGAGGTTCATTCTGGTGTTCCTCAAGGTAGCCATTGTGACCTCTTACTTTTCAATTTATTTATATTATATAGATATAGCTGGTTATACAACAAATTCCAAGTTTCTGCTTTTTGCTGATTTAAAAATTTATTTAGAAATAAGCAATCAGTCTGACTGTTTGCTACTTCAGGAAGACTTAAATAGCTTTGTTATTTGGTGTGATCTAAACTGTATGAAACTGAATACTGACAAATGTTATCGTGTGAACTTTAATCGGTTTTGCTCCTCGGCAGATTTTGATTATACTTTAAATAACATTTCTCTAAAATTGGTTACTGAAATTAAAGATCTAAGCATTTTGTTTAATACAAAGGTATGTTTCATTAACCATATATCTATCATTACTAATCAATATGCTGCAAGCTATCATCATGGAATGCAATGGATTCATTGATGACCTAAACAGTCACAGCATCCTAGGTATGCCTTCTGATGTAATGCCTACCAGAACCAATCATGAGCTGCCTTTTAACATCCTATTTCCTGAAAGAGATGACTGGGATCGGAATAAAACCGACCTATAGATGGCAGACAGCTGTTGGTATACAGATGGTTCCAAAACTCCTGAGGGAACAGGAGCTGGAGTTTATAGTCGCTGTCCAAATGTAAGAATAACTTCGAGCCTGGGTGATACCGCGACAATTTTTCAGGCTGAAATATATGCCATTGAACTGTGTATACAGAGGCTGGAATCAACGCATCCTAGACACAGATCAATAAAGATTTTCTCAGATAGCCAAGCAGCCCTTAAAGCTCTTGGATCCTATCGCTGTAATTCTAAAACAGTGTGGAACTGCCAAAAACTCTAATTTAATTGGCTAGGAACAACAAACTGACTCTGGTCTGGGTGCCTGGCCACTCTGGGCTGGAGGGCAATGAAAGTGCCGATTGCCTAGCTAGACAGGGTGCGGCATCAAAATTTATAGGACCAGAACCAGTTCTTGGTATATCTTCAAGCACTGCCAAAATAAATATCCTAGACTGGGCCGAGAGTAAGACAAGAAGGAATTCATTACATATCCTTTGAAATCAAGGTCTAAAAAACTGCTAGAGTTGAATATGTTATACCTAAGGACTCTAATCGGCATATACACTGGGCACTGCAGATTAAATCATCACCTACACAGACTTGGACTGGTGGAAAACACCGAATGGCGTCTGTGTTTAGAGGAAGATGAAACAGTAAGGCACGTCTTGTGCACTTATCCCGCTGCAGAAAGAATCCGGTTCTTATTATTTGGCAAAGGTCGGCTTTTGCCTGAGGACCTGGACAATCTCTCACCCAACAAGGGTACCAGCTTTATTAAAAAGCTGAACTTAGTGGGTGAAATATAAATTAAGAGTGAGCCACAATAGAATAGCATATATAAAAACCGAATATGGACAAATCTGCAGGAGACGAAGGTTCTGGTTTGTTGAGTCAAGTTAAACATTTTACACCTTTATATGCCTTACTATAATTTGACACAAAACTTTGAATCAAATTAACCGTATCAGTAAATTAATGCGAAGGAAACACTGAGTTAGCTTCTGTAATACAATAATTATTAAATACTGAACTTTTTAATCAACTCTTGTATATGCCAAAGAATTAGCCATTGAAATTGATATCGATTTTCCCAAATGCGAACGCAGTAATTACTTGGCTTTTCTTTATGACATATATAGCTTAAGAAAGATGCCTAAGGATGAACAGTTATTTGGTTAATGCAAGGATCATGAAGTTATTTTAACTGATGAAGACTCATCTAACATAAACGGACTACATCTTGCAGACGAGTTATCAATTCATTGTACATTTTTAGATAAAAATTTGCCTCTCGGGACATTCCAAAGTTTACCATAGTATTTACTAAATTTTGGAACAAACGTAAATATTGCTCTCAGAAGTCTCTCTACTCTACCTGTGACAGTTGTTAGTGACAAAAGAAGATTTTCTAAATTAAAAATTAGTTTAGGTCCACGTTGACACAAAACAGAAAAGCGGATCGGTTGATTGGTATAGGACACTAAGAATAGGTTTGCCAAGAAAAAAGTCAGAAGATGATTTTTTTAATGTTGAAAACGAGATTAATGTATTTTATATTTATATTGTCTTTTTACTGATTTTTTAAAATATCACGCATTTTAAAAAATATGAACCTTCCTTCTACATATATATTAATATCAATTAAACAAAATGCTTTTGTTATTTAACAAGTAGCTGAACAAAATATCACTCATTGTCAAAAATTATATTTTAAAGTGATTACTTATAATTAAATATTAGAGGATGGCAAAAATCATCTTTGCCCAAAGTGGCCAAAGGGTTAGATTGGGCCCTACCTGCATATTTCAGATATAATACCATTTAATTACCAGAAAAACTATTTAAATTATGTCTCACTTAGATTAGTCACATCTAACAAGAAACTAATAATGATACTTACCAATTCTGGGAGGCACTGTTCTACCATTTTCTTCAACATTACATTATTTGTCTCGACAAAATTGAGAGATACACCAGAGCACGTTTTTACTAAACTCATACAAAATGCACATATCTCCTGATCCGCTAGAATGCAAGTACTTGTTACATTTTTGTTCAAATAGACATCTTTTAGATCCCACATGATACCGTCCGATTTATTTAGAATTGGAATTATATAATCATGTGTGCGCAAGCATGTCGTTTTAAAATGAAAACACTTTGTAAGCATTTCTGCACAGTTCTTACACATTACTGGCCCTTCTATTACAGTACAGTCCTAGAACAAAATTCGATGAAAACGTGTCACAAAATGTGAGGCAAATTTATTCGTAATTAACTTAAGCTTGTAATTGAGCATTCTTTCTACACTTACCATTTTCAGTAGAACTATATCCAAGACGTTTTTCATATTTCCGTCAATGTCTACGAAGTTCACGCATTTTGTTAAACAAAGTTTGCATATTCTTTCTTGGAATTCCATTGTTTATTTACATAAGAAAAAACATGAATAACAAATTAATCCGTTATATTACTTCAAGTATTAAATATATCAGGTTATCTTCTTCCTCCACGTTTATGCCTTGGCCAGTTATATCCAGAGAGTTGGAAGAGAACAAATGAATCAGTAAATATATCAAGTTACACCTATCAAAGTGGTTAACCTCAAGGATAATAAACTTTCTTGGTTAACCTAACCAAATCCAAGGATTGTAAACAAAATCCTTGAACCAAATCATGGCAAGGCCAAGGATTGTAAACAATCCTTGGGCAAGGCAACCATGCATAGATTATAGAATACAGAATTATAGGGTGCGTTTAGAAAGCTAGAGTGTCATTAGGACGAATTAATTAGTTAATTAAAGTTAATTAGATGTAAAATGAAAACTTATTGCTGTGTACCAAAGTGCTCTACTTCAAGTGTACTAACTAGAATATTATTATAATTGATTAATCTAGAATAAAAAAGGATTTATAAACAAAAATTTAATACGTTCATAAATGTAATTATATACCAAATCAGCTTTTTTTCGATGAACTCTAGCACTTGTTTTTGTCAGCTCTGCTTTTAAATGATTTAATGACCAACTACCGTAATCCTTTTTTCAATTTGGCGCATTTCTACGAATAAGAGATTGGGAAACTCTGTGAAATCGGGAAATAAGTTGAGAACGAAATTAAACCGAATACGCATGGCGTCATCTATTGGATATATTAGGAACTGGGAACTGGCTTGGATTATTCCGAATTCTTTTTATCAATTTGGCTCATTTCTACGAGTAAGAGATTGGGAAGCTGTCCGAAATCGGGAAATTTAAACAATTTGAAAGTTGTAATATAACTTTTAAATTGTTGTTTAATGTCATTCTCAATTTGTATCGTATATTATGATATAAATTGTGAATGGCATTAAACCGAGTACGCATGGCGTCATCTGTTGGATATATTAGGAACGGGCTTGGATTGTTCCCCATTGATGACGTCACGTCTTTTCAGTCCGGAGATTAGAAACGCACTACTGGTGTGTTTAATGCACAGATCATATACACTAGATGAGAAAGTTCCTCAGACAATGTCTTTGTTTATCAGAAGAAAGTTCTGTATTGTAACCTGGAACTCTTTTGCGCCACCTGGCGGTTGCGGGGAAAAGTAAAACACAACAGGCGGGTAATTTGAATATAACGTTATTGTTCCACTAAACTCTATTATAATAGAGTTCAGTCTATTGTTCTAGATAATCATTGAAAGTGTTGAAAAGTTGATGAGGAATTAAATTACATTAATTTTATTGTATTTTAATTCCATTAATATTAATTAACTCAATTCCTTGCCAAATTTTGAACAGTTTCTTTCAATAATATTTGTTTGTGAGGAATATTCAAAGTTTTGCTTGTTTAAAAACAAATTATATAATGAAACAGAATAGAATAGAAAAATTTATATTGAATTAAAAAATATTTCTGACTTATCATTACAACCCGGTAGCATATTCGTATCGAGCGTATGCTATCGCAGCGCAGAACTAGAGGAGCCGAATATTTGTTTATATCGAGCGTGTATGATCGTAAAGAATGAGGCGCCTTGGATTTTTCCTTTGATGGATTTTTAACTTTCCTCGATTTCGATGTGTCGATGGGCGCGAACGTGTCTTGAAGGGCAAGGGATATATTATTATAATAGTACTTAGCACCTTATTAAATCTGGGACAGGCGGCGTTAAATATTATTTATAAACGTATATATCCCTTGCCCTTCACGACATCGTTCCTTATCGGTTACTTCCGTCTCTGCAATAGCATACGCTTGATACGAATATGCAACCCGGTACACAACATTTGTTTTTAATCACGTCTGTTGTATTCATAATGGCAAAGATAATGAAAACAACAAATAGGTACGTGTACAACTGCAACACAAACCATCGACAAGTACAACGAACGCCAACTCAACAAGTTTCGATTTTTCTTCCACACTTTTCACTACCACAAAACTAACAGATTTTGAAAAATATAAACATGAAAAATGCGCTATTTGACACTACCCAGTGACAAAAGTTGATAATGTAAATGTAGTGTTACTTTGCAATCAACAAGTCACAAATCTGAGGCACAGAGCCACTCTGTGGATGCAGGGGAAACTATTAGCGGATGCAGGGGTAACCACCGATATTCGATTCCACGTGCTCCTATTTAACTGTCTCATCTATATGTGACTGAATTTCCAAAAATGACTATTAACGTTCACAAATAAGGGCTCAAAACGACTGTTTCAGAAGGAGAATAATACAAAATTTATACTTACTGTTCGTTTATGCTTAACTGCTTTTCTGATGGTACCAATTGGAAGTCGTAAGGAGAGTTCAGTGGTCGTAACACTATAAATCTAACACAGTAAGTACTAACACTTTCTTGAAATTAAACCTGAAAGGGAATTTTGAAAACACAAGAAAGAGGCAATATAAAGTTCAAAAATATATATTGTTATGTGCTGCCCTCTAACAGAGAGGAGAGTTGTAATTACTCCCTGGCCAGAAGGGTGGCGCCATCTGTGGGCCAACTGGCGAACCACCATTTAGTAGTGCCTAAGAAAATTCTAGAGAATTCCAGTATATTTGTGGAAAGTTCTACAATGATATTCTGGACATTCCAAGTGGGTATATAAAGAGGTGAAGCCAGCAGATGGGGGAACAGTACAGTACAGTTTAGTGAAGGATAAACAGTTCAGTTTAGTATCCAGTACAGTTCTGGGTAATTTGTGGTTCTGGTTACAGAGACAGTTTGTAGAAGAACAGTTCAGTTGAGTGAAGTATGCAGTTTAGTGAAGTAAACAGACAAGAGAGTTTTTAGGTTAGACAAGAGTTGACAAGTTTAAGAAGAAAAGTAAAGTGCTTAGTGTTTTAAAAGTAGTGAAATTATATTAGATTAAGTTATTATTAGTTGTGTGATTTTTAAGTATTTGCTAGTGTAATTTTAGTGATTAAATAAATCAGTGGTTTGTGAAAATTCTTGTTGCAAGTTATTTGGAATCCACAAAGTGTTTACTGAAAATTGTAAGCACGCTACAATTGGTGTCGGAAGCGGAATTGCAACAGAATTTCTGAAGAATTCGACGAAGTTCCATAGTGTTCTATTTGGAAACCACTGGAGATATTGAAGTGAGTGGAACTGGAAAGTGATATAGACATTAGACAAGATTTATTTGTGCTAGTGTGAGGAAATTTCTGGGACATTCTGTTTAGAAATTAGTGTAGTTTTTAAGTGGTTTCAACTGAGAAGCGATATAGACTTTAAATAAGACTTGTTCGTGCTGTTTCGAGTTAATTGTTTGGATGGAAACAAGAAGCATGGCTGCCGAAAAGCAAATGCAAGACATGTTCGAGCAATTTAGAAAAATGATGCTAGACCAAAAAGAAGAACAAGAGAGACGCGAAGAAGAAAAAGAAAGGAAACGTCAGGCAGAAAAAGAAGAACAAGAGAAACGACGCCAAGAAGAAAAAGAAGAACGAGAAAAACGACGTCTAGAAGAGAAAGAAGAACAAGAAAAGCGACGTCTAGAAGAGAAAGAAGAACAAGAAAAACGACGTCTAGAAGAGAAAGAAGAATTAAGGAAAATTATACAGGGGCAACAAGATGTTATCCTTTCAGCCACTGAAGACCTCAAAAGCGAAATTAAAGAGGATATAGGCAACATAAAGACTGAAGTAAGTGAAATCAAAGGAAAAGTTACTGGCGTCGAAGAAAAAGTTACTGGTGTCGAAGAAAAAGTTACTGGCGTCGAAGAAAAAGTTACTGGCGTCGAAGGGAAAGTTACCGATATAGAAGGAAGATTTCAGGTAGTTAAGGGGGAAGTAGAACAACTTAAGCGACAGTTAAGAACGCAAGGAGGCCAGCTAGTATTATCATCGTCAGGCCCTCGATTACAACCGCCTTCCTTTGATGGTCAAACTTCTTGGTCAACCTATAAAAGACAATTTGAGGCAGCGGCGTACGCAAACAATTGGAGTAACGAAGACAAAGCTATGGCATTGGTTCTAGCATTAAGAGGTCAAGCCTCAGAGTTGCTTCAGACTATCCCAGTGACGCAGCAACGGGATTTTAAAGTTTTAGAGGCTGCACTAGATCTAAGATATGGCGACCAACACCTTGCCCAAGTATACCGGACTCAGCTCAAATCACGCACACAGAAGGCTGGGGAAAGTTTACAAGATTTTGAAGCAGCTGTTGAGCGACTCACATACCTGGCTTACCCGGATGCACCCAAAGAATTCCAGGAACAGTTAACAGTCGGTACTTTCATTGATGGCATAAGAGACGAGGAGATCAGGCGAGTCCTTAGATTATCTCGAGATAAGACTGGTAGTGAAGCCTTGATCCGTGCCCTCGAAGTTGAAGCCGCTTACAAAGAGACTGCACGTCCGAGAGTACGAGCCATAAAGGTAGAAGAAGAGGATCATTTAGAAAAATCAAAGATGGAATCTTTGATGGCTGACATGCACAAAATGATAAGCCAAATGATAAACAAACCAGATGCTCCAAGGAAGCAGGAAAGAGAACAGAGCGATGGACAGCCAAGGAAGGTGATTCGGTGTTATCAGTGCAGCAAACCAGGACATATGATGCGGCAGTGTCGAGAGCGGAATCCTGGGGAAGTAAACACTGCAAAGAAAGAGGAAGTTCGCTCTGATAAGATGAGATTGATTGTTATGTTAACAGACATACAGAAAATGGTCGCACAATTACTAAACGAATTAAGTTCGCGACCGGAGCTGAAACAGGAACCGCAACCGCCGAAACAGGAGCCGAAGCAGCAGCGAAGTGCTGGAGGTCCGACAAAAGTAATCCGCTGTTATAATTGCGGCAAATTGGGGCATGTCAAGAGGTACTGTCGCCAGAGGAGCCCTAAGGAAGTGAATGCCGAGAATGTAAAAACGCAGCAGGATATAGCAGAAGTGAAGGCAGTTAAGATAGAGGTTCCGAAGGATTGGACGAAGGAAGTTCTAAGAGAGGAACAACTGAATGACGATGAAATTGGACCAATGTTGAAGGCGAAAGAAAAAGGAATCCGCCCGGAATGGAAAGACGTTTCCAGTAAAAGTGTTGGACTGAAGGCTTTATGGGCGCAATGGGATTCACTTAGGGTTATAGATGGCCTATTACGGAGAGCATGGGAGAGCCCGGATGGGAAAGAAGTTACCATGCGGTTGCTGATACCCAGGTGCCGAGTACCAAAAGTACTTCGGGAAGTGCACGAGGGAATATCCAGAGAGCACTTTAGCAGAAATAAGACTTTGGCTAGAGTACGGGAGCGATTTTACTGGGTAAATAGCTGTCAGGATGTAGAGGCTTGGTGTCGCAGTTGCAAGGTTTGTGCAAATGTGGCTGCCAAGAGGTCACCTACAGGGAGTGGTGATCGAATGAAGGCTAGATATGACCGCAATGCCAGTTCAGCAGGATTCAAGGTGGGGGACTCGGTTTGGCTGTATAACCCACAGCGGAGTGAAGAAGGATTCTCGAAGCCTCGATCACCTTGGGAAGGACCGTATTCTGTCATCACTCGGATCAACGACGTTGTTTATAGGATTCAACGTAGAAAGAAGTCCAAGATGAAGATCGTGCACCTGGACAGGTTGGCAAAGTATACTGGGGTATCTGAAATGCCTGACCGGGACGTTCAGGCTTAAGGAGGGGGCAGTGTTATGTGCTGCCCTCTAACAGAGAGGAGAGTTGTAATTACTCCCTGGCCAGAAGGGTGGCGCCATCTGTGGGCCAACTGGCGAACCACCATTTAGTAGTGCCTAAGAAAATTCTAGAGAATTCCAGTATATTTGTGGAAAGTTCTACAATGATATTCTGGACATTCCAAGTGGGTATATAAAGAGGTGAAGCCAGCAGATGGGGGAACAGTACAGTACAGTTTAGTGAAGGATAAACAGTTCAGTTTAGTATCCAGTACAGTTCTGGGTAATCTGTGGTTCTGGTTACAGAGACAGTTTGTAGAAGAACAGTTCAGTTGAGTGAAGTATGCAGTTTAGTGAAGTAAACAGACAAGAGAGTTTTTAGGTTAGACAAGAGTTGACAAGTTTAAGAAGAAAAGTAAAGTGCTTAGTGTTTTAAAAGTAGTGAAATTATATTAGATTAAGTTATTATTAGTTGTGTGATTTTTAAGTATTTGCTAGTGTAATTTTAGTGATTAAATAAATCAGTGGTTTGTGAAAATTCTTGTTGCAAGTTATTTGGAATCCACAAAGTGTTTACTGAAAATTGTAAGCACGCTACAATATTAAATCTCTTTAAAAAATCATGTTTTACAACTTCAAGAAAAATGTTTTTTACAAACTATAGTCTGGCCCGTGTGTAACACATGGTGAGGAACGGACGACTTATAATGTACCAACTACCATCCAATGTGCGGTTTTTTTGAGCTAACGATTACACAAAAAGATTCAAGAAAAGTTCAATGTTTATAAATTTTTGGTAGGCTTTTGCTTGCCTGTCTATTTACGTATTTTCAGTTCAATATCAATTTTGATCGCTCCTCGGAGCTTAAAAATGCTTGAATCGCAACGACCTTGAATTATATTTTGCAATTACAATTTCATACGTTCAGGCAAGGCGGTCCCATGCACATATGAGTACATGGTAAAGATACTTTTCTGACACCAAATCACTGAGGAACCAGTTTAGGGCAAATCCCGTTAAAACCCATCATTTTCCCGTCAAAATCGACTGCTAGGAAATGATGGGGGTCCCTTATCACTAAAGGCTATTTTCGCTAAAACTCTCGATATAATTTGAATAGAAGCTGATTTTTGTTACACTTTCTAAATTTTGGTGGTCGGGGCGACATTACGTCCCCGTGCAGCGACACTTACTACACTTTCTAAAATTACACTCCTTGATGAGTTATTGAAATTTTTACATAAAAAACGTTCCGTAGAGCGAAAATATGATTAAAAATATAAAAACCTCTTCCAACGATATTTTTACGTGCAGCACGCTTTTCATACGAAATGTTTCAGATTTTGTTACAGTTTCGAAAAATACATCGAATAATGAATAACACACCTGTTGGATTTTAAATTTATTTATTGTTAAATAAAGTACTTAATAAAACAGCCAATATATTTTGTGTCATCCTGTATATCTTTGTAAACATAAAAGAAATAAGGCAGTAAAATAAACATTTATTCTGTCAATAAATGATGAATGTTAAAGAAAGAATTAAATTAGTTATATAATTAGGTATGTTAATTTAAGTAGGTACGTGACTCGGTTATGCGATCCAGTGTAACATTAATTGGAAATGGGAATTTTACATTAACTATTCAAAATTCAAAATAATTTGTAAGTTATAATATAAAGTAAAAGGAAAAGTGTTTTCACTTAATGAAAATAAAATTAATGACAAAAAACAAAGTTAGGAGGTATATGTGTGGAAATATTGCCTTAAACTTAAATTCAAATGAAGGTAAAAATTTATTTAGTGACACTGAGTTGGCAAGCATGATCTGATTATAAAAAAGGAAATTTCTTTCTTTTTTGTGTTAAGTAAAGCAGCCATACTGGTCTATTGCAAATATTAACATATTTTTCCAGTAATTGGCCTTTTTTTTGTAAAAGATAATTTCCGAAAAATCTACTTGACATTTTTAATTTTTCTTTTACTGGATTACTTGTCCAATATTATAGATAACCATTTGGAATGAAAAATATCCGGAAACATTTCGATCATATGAACATTTAAAATAAAAACTTGTAAAAATTTTTTTTTTAAATCAGTTATGAAATTTACCTATTAGGTTTTTTCAAAAAAATATTAATGTAGCACGCGTACAAATTATTATAAAAACTTCCTTATTTCAATAGCTATCTAACTAGGTAGAAATGTTTAATGTACCCTTGATTGTTGTAATAAAAAATTAGTAAAGATAATGCTGGTGGCGGAATTTATTAAACGACTAATCGTTCATTTTCATTTAAGTCAGTCGGTCCTTGACTTTAACGTTTGTGCATATATGTCATTAACTGACATTCTTATCTCCGTGTCCCTTAAGTTTGTTGGTCTTGTTAAATTAGTTATCGGAGATTTTGATTTTGCTCGTAGTTGTTGTTATTGTATTTTCTGTGCCATGGCCGCGTATGCCAACGCAGAATACGCTGATATCTTGTTTGTCTATGGATACTGTGGCGGTAACGCTGCTGAAGCTCGCCGAGAATATGGTCTTTGGTACCTTAACCGCCGCTTACCAAATGCAATGTATTCAGTACGGCATATCGAAATATCGCTGAAACTGGCTCCGTAAAATGTAGAAGAAGTGACGCTGGTGCTCCTCTCGTTTATGAACCAGATGATGAGGAAGAAATATTGAGGTATTTTGAGGAAGACCCAACTATTTCAACTAATAAAGTCGCAAGACTAACCGGAGCGTCACAATGGAAAGTTTGGTCTACGATACATAGAGTTGGATGTCATCCTTACCACTATACCCCTGTCCAAGGCTTGGAGGAAGGTGATCCTGGAAGGAGAGTGGAATTCTGCCGCTTTATGTTAAATTCAGATGCAGAAAGTGCAAATTTTTTAACAAGTATTTTATGGACGGACGAGTCGAAATTTAATCGCGAGGGTATAACAAATTTCCACAACCTACATTATTGGGCAGAGGAAAATCCCAAGTTAACATGTGAAACTAGTTTCCAAATGAAGTTTTCTATTAATGTGTGGATGGGAGTCATTAGCCACTATTTAATAGGGCCACACTTTCTTCCTCAAAATTTAAACGGGGAAATCTATGAAAATTTTTTAAGAAATGATCTGGCGGTGATTTTAGAAGATGTTCCTCTCGCCATCAGACAGCGAATGATGTTTCAGAACGACGGTTGTCCAGCACATTATCGGCTGACAGTACGGCAGTTACTTGATCAACGTTTCCCTAACCGTTGGATTGGAAGAGCGGGCCCAATACCTTGGCCAGCGCGAAGCCCTGACTTAACTGACCCTTGATTATTACGTATGGGGTCATATGAAGGAGATGATCTATGCCACACCAGTCAATACTATAGAAAACCTTAGACAAAGGATAGTCGATGCTGCCCAACACATAAGGCATAATCTGACAACCAGAGTAACAAGGGCGGAAATAAGAAGACGCTGCCGTGTCTGTATACGGAATAGGGGCTCCCATTTTGAGCAAGACATATAAAAAATAAAGTACAACTTTGAAATTAATGAAGAATTAAACTCTACTTTTAAAATGTTTTTTACTGTTTATCTAATAATAAAATTCGTACTACTTGTGTTATTTTTACTAGTATTTTCTTAGAACTATTAAGGGTACATTGAACATTTGTACCTTGTTAGATGGCTATTGAAATAAGGCAGTTTTTATAATAATTTATACGCGTGTTACGTTAATATTTTTTTGAAAATACTTAATAGGTAAATTTCATAGCTAATTTAAAAAAAAAATTTTTAAAGTTTTTATTTCAGATGTTCACATGATCGAAATGTTTCCAGATATTTTTCATTCCAAATGGGTATCTATAACATTGGACAAGTAATCCAGTAAAAAAAAATTTTAAAATGTCAGATTTTTCGAAAATTAACTTTTAGAACATTAAGATCTACTTTTTGAGAAAAACAAAAAAATTAAATATCTCAAAAACTATTGAGTTTTGCATAATATATGTTAGGGCTAAATTTACTTCTTAGATCATGCCCCATCACATTTCCAAAGGAATGTATCGAATTACCAGTAACCCTGTATATAACTTTTCTAAGACGATGTTATATTTTAAGGCTTTTACGATACCCTTTACATTATCTCCAGTTGATTTTGTTTTCATGTTACTGATGTTAAACACTAAGTAAATTTTGCATGTACCTGTTTTATAAGTACTTCGAGACTGTACAATGCCCTACGACCAGCTAATTAAAATAAAAGAATTTTGGAAGTCGTCACGTGGTCAAGTTGGATTTTTATTTTGGAAAGCTTGAAACTTAGTGGAGATATAACCTGCAGATTATTTGGTTTCACTCAGTTCCCCGATTATCAGTCCCAGGAGCTTTATCGAGGTGCCCTATCGTGAATGTGACATACTTCGAAAAATATCTGTAAGTATTGTTACGTGCTTACAATTTTCAGTAAACACTCCGTGGATTCGAATAACTTGCAACAAGAATTTTCACAAACCACTGATTTATTTAATCACTAAAATTACACTAGCAAATACTTAAAAATCACACAACTAATAATAACTTAATCTAATATAATTTCACTACTTTTAAAACACTAAGCACTTTACTTTTCTTCTTCAACTTGTCAACTCTTGTCTAACCTAAAAACTCTCTTGTCTGTTTACTTCACTAAACTGCATACTTCACTCAACTGAACTGTTCCTTATCCTTCACTAAACTGTACTGTACTGTTCCCCCATCTGCTGGCTTCATCTCTTTATATACCCACTTGGAATGTCCAGAATATCATTGTAGAACTTTCCAGAAATATACTGGAATTCTCTATAATTTTCTTAGGCACTACTAAACGGTGGTTCGCCAGTTGGCCCACAGATGGCGCCACACTTCTGGCCAGGGAGTAATTACAACTCTCCTCTCTGTTAGAGGGCAGCACATAACACTGCTCCCTCCTTAAGCCTGAACGTCCCGGTCAGGCAATTCAGATACCCCCGCATACTTTGCCAACCTGTCCAGGTGCACGATCTTCATCTTGGACTTCTTTCTACGTTGAATCCTATAAACAACGTCGTTGATCCTAGTGATGACAGAATACGGTCCTTCCCAAGGTGAGCGAGGCTTTGAGAATCCTTCTTCACTCCGCTGTGGGTTATACAGCCAAACTAAGTCCCCCACCTTGAATCTCGCCGAACTGGCATTGCGGTCATATCTAGCCTTCATTCGGTCACCACTCCCTGTAGGTGACCTCTTGGCAGCCACATTCGCACAAGCCTTGCAACTGCGGCACCAAGCCTCTACATCCTGACAGCTATTTACCCAGTAAAATCGTTCCCGTACTCTAGCCAAGGTCTTATTTCTACTAAAGTGCTCTCTGGATATTCCCTCGTGCACTTCCCGAAGTACTTTTGGTACTCGGCACCTGGGTATCAGCAACCGCATGGTAACTTCTTTCCCATCCGGGCTCTCCCATGCTCTCCGTAATAGTCCATCTATAACCCTAAGGGAATCCCATTGCGCCCATAAAGCCTTCAGTCCAACACTTTTACTGGAAACGTCCTTCCATTCAGGGCGGATTCCTTTTTCTTTCGCCTTCAACATTGGTCCAATTTCATCGTCGTTCAGTTGTTCCTCTCTTAGAACTTTCCTTGACCAGTCCTTCGGAACCTCTATCTTAACTGCCTTCACTTCTGCTATATCCTGCTGCTTCTTTACATTCTCGGCATTCACTTCCTTAGGGCCCCTCTGGCGACAGTACCTCTTGACATGCCCCAATTTGCCACAATTATAACAGCGGATTACTTTTGTCGGACCTCCAGCACTTCGCTGCTGCTTCAGCTCCTGTTTCGGCGGTTGCGGTTCCTGTTTCAGCTCCGGTCGCGAACTTAATTCGTTTAGTAATTGTGCGACCATTTTCTGTATGTCTGTTAACATAACAATCAATCTCATCTTATCAGAGCGAACTTCCTCTTTCTTTGCAGTGTTTACTTCCCCAGGATTCCGTTCTCGACACTGCCGCATCATATATCCTGGTTTGCTGCACTGATAACACCGAATCACCTTCCTTGGCTGTCCATCGCTCTGTTCTCTTTCCTGCTTCCTTGGAGCATCTGGTTTGTTCATCAACTGGCTTATCATTTTGTGCAGGTCAGCCATCAAAGATTCCATATTTGATTTTTCTAAATGGTTCCCTTCTTCTACTTTCATGGCTCGTACTCTCGGATGTAGAGTCTCTTCATAAGCGGCTTCAACTTCGAGGGCATGGATCAAGGCTTCGCTACCAGTCTTAGCTCGAGTTAATCTAAGGACTCGCCTGATCTCCTCATCTCTTATGCCATCAATGAAAGTATCAACTGTTAACTGTTCCTGGAATTCTTTGGGTGCATCCGGGTAAGCCAGGTACGTCAGTCGCTCAACAGCTGCTTCAAAATCTTGTAAACTTTCCCCAGCCTTTTGTGTGCGTGATTTGAGCTGAGTCCGGTATACTTGGGCGAGGTGTTGGTCGCCATATCTTAGATCTAACGCAGCCTCCAAAACTTTAAAATCCCTTTGCTGCGTCACTGGGATAGTCTGAAGCAACTCTGAGGCTTGACCTCTTAATGCTAGCACCAATGCCATAGCTTTGTCTTCATTACTCCAATTGTTTGCGCATGCCGCTGCCTCAAATTGTCTCTTGTAAGTTGACCAAGAAGTTTGACCATCAAAGGAAGGCGGTTGTAATCGAGGACCTGATGATGATAATACCAGCTGGCCCCCTTGTTCTCTTAACAGTCGCTTAAGTCGCTCTACCTCTCCTTCAACTGCACGAAATTTTTCTTCCATATCAGTAACTTTCCCTTTAACTCCACTAACTTCCCCTTCGACCTTATTTACTTTTCCTTTGACATCACCTACTTCTTCTTCGACTGCGGTCACTTTTCCTTCGACGCCAGTCACTTTTTGTTCAACTTTATCTACTTTTTCCTTGACCTCATTAGTGGCTGACAGGATAGCATCTTGTTGCACCTGTATAATTTTTCTCAATTCTTCCTTTTCTTCTTGTCGTTTTCTTTCTTGTTCTTCCCTTTCTTCTTGTCGTTCTCTTTCTTGTTCTTCCCTTTCTTCTTGACGCCTTCTTTCTTTTTCTTCTTCACGTCTTTCTTGTTCTTCTTTCTCTCTCTGACGTCGTCTTTCTTTTTCTTCTTGACGTCTCTCTTGTTCTTCTTTCTCTTCTTGGCGTCGTTTCTCTTGCTCTTCCTTTTCTTCTTGGCGTCGTTTCTCTTGTTCCTCTTTTTCCTCTAGCATCATTTTTCTAAATGCGGCGAACATGTCTTGCATTTGTTTTTCAGCAGCCATGCTTCTTGTTTCCATTCAAAAACTAACAAACAACACTAACAAGCCTTATTTACAGTCTATGCCAGGTACAAGTCACACTAACACAAATTAGTCTTGTCTAATGTTTATTACTTCCCAGTTCAACTCACTTCACTATCTCCAGTGGTTTCCAAATAGAACACTATGGAACTTCGTCAAATTCTTCAGAAATTCTGTTGCAATTCCGCTTCTGACACCAATTGTTACGTGCTTACAATTTTCAGTAAACACTCCGTGGATTCGAATAACTTGCAACAAGAATTTTCACAAACCACTGATTTATTTAATCACTAAAATTACACTAGCAAATACTTAAAAATCACACAACTAATAATAACTTAATCTAATATAATTTCACTACTTTTAAAACACTAAGCACTTTACTTTTCTTCTTCAACTTGTCAACTCTTGTCTAACCTAAAAACTCTCTTGTCTGTTTACTTCACTAAACTGCATACTTCACTCAACTGAACTGTTCCTTATCCTTCACTAAACTGTACTGTACTGTTCCCCCATCTGCTGGCTTCATCTCTTTATATACCCACTTGGAATGTCCAGAATATCATTGTAGAACTTTCCAGAAATATACTGGAATTCTCTATAATTTTCTTAGGCACTACTAAACGGTGGTTCGCCAGTTGGCCCACAGATGGCGCCACACTTCTGGCCAGGGAGTAATTACAACTCTCCTCTCTGTTAGAGGGCAGCACATAACAGTATGCTTAAACTTTTTAAATACCATGTTCGCTGGACATCTCCAGTAGCAGCAATTTCTACAAAAATAAGGAAAAGAGCTTACATCTTGAGGAAGAAACAACAAGTGTCGCGGTAGCTCATTTTTATAAGTATTTTTATGATAAATATTACTTCTGATTTACGTAATGTAAACTCAAAAGGGCAGCATCTGTAGGGTCTTTAGTACTAATAATATATGCATCGCTGAAATAATAGAAGTGTTATTAAGATCTTATTTGAGTGTATTAAAACCACATTATTACTTACTCTTACTTCTTACTGAACAAATAACCAGGGTATATGGCTACATGATATCCTTGATGTATGTTGATTCCTTTTTAATGTAACACCAGAGGCATTCCTCTTTTCTTAATTAAAATTTTTATCATTGTTGTTATACAACGTTTAAAGTTATGTGTCATGTCATATGTCACCGTTATATGCAGCATTGTTTAGATCAATATCCATACTACGCTAGAGTCGCGGGCATCTTGCTGACCATCAGTTATTTCGAGCCTGGTGGACTGATAATTTTTAATATTCTCGTTTGTTTAATTTGTACACGTCGGTCGTTAGGTCGACCTTCACCCATGGGGTTTTCTGATGAACTTTGAATTTTGATAATATAATATATTAATAAACAAAACTTGATATTAAACATAATTTTTTTAGTCGCAAACTCCTCTATAAATCCTTATTTTACTATA
This sequence comes from Leptura quadrifasciata, assembly GCA_963675555.1. Lineage (NCBI taxonomy): Eukaryota > Metazoa > Arthropoda > Insecta > Coleoptera > Cerambycidae > Leptura > Leptura quadrifasciata. The sequence continues at coordinate 78,846,494 of OY776680.1, forward strand.
AGGAAAGTAACCAGACTGCAACCAAAGTTACAAATCTGGCGCGTTAAGTGTAATAATTGCATATTACCATCAAAACGCTAATGCTTCGATTGCAACAAACACCAACCGAAAGACTGATCCTACTTAAAGGAGCTCCCTTGCCAGTCGTCACACACCACTTGCAGACTGCAGTTTCAAGCTGTTGGCTCTCGTCAGTGCAAGGTAGGTATGCGACGACCGACATGAGAATCCTTCGACTATAGTACATACCGGTATTTTTACAATAGCGACATGTAAAACAGCCAGCAGGTGCCATCCAGCGGTCCAGTGTCCGTTGCAATCGAAAAATAAATGGCCTGACTTGGCTTAGCATAGTTCAAATGTGCTTTTAGAGGGCGGAATATTAAACATAATATTTTTAGTCGCAAACTCCTCTATAAATCCTTATTTTACTGTAAGGTAATATGCAATTATTACACTTAACGCGCCAGATTTGTAACTTTGGTTGCAGTCCGGTTCCTTTCCTTATAGTAAAATAAGGATTTATAGAGGAGTTTGCGACTAAAAATATTATGTTTAATATTCCGCCCTCTAAAAGCACATTTGAACTATGCTAAGCCAAGTCAGGCTATTTATTTTTCGATTGCAACGGACACTGGACCGCTGGATGGCACCTGCTGGCTGTTTTACGTCGCTATTGTAAAAATACCGGGATGTACTATAGTCAAAGGATTCTCATGTCGGTCGTCGCATACCTACCTTGCACTGACGAGAGCCAACAGCTCGAAACTGCAGTCTGCAAGTGGTGTGTGACAACTGGCAAGGGAGCTCCTTTAAGTAGGATCAGTCTTTCGGCTGGTGTTTGTTGCAATCGAAGCATTAGCGTTTTGATGGTAATATGCAATTATTACACTTAACGCGCCAGATTTGTAACGTTGGTTGCAGTCTGGTTACTTTCCTTATAATAAAATAAGGATTTATAGAGGAGTTTGCGACTAAAAATATTATGTTTAATATTCCGCCCTCTAAAAGCACATTTGAACTAAAACTTGATATGGTCGACATTCAATTTACCTGCACAAAATTAAAAGTTGTTATTTTTTTTCATGAATGTAGATATTGAGTTTTTGGATAAATTTATTACCAATCCAAAAGTAAAATATGTATACAATATGCCAAAGTTTGGTCGACATGTTCGTTCCCTGCATAAAATCAAATAGACAGGCATAAACAGGTAACTTTGAATTAGTATTTTGCAGTTATCGAGTTTTCTATATTGTCATACATGCAAATGTAGATAATTTTATTGCGGACACGGTGGTATTTGGTCGACATAGCAAAAACTTCGAGTCTTCAAGACTTAAGTTCGGAAATTATAGAGGAGAGTAGGGTGTGACAGAGAAGTAATACTTTTAAGAAGGATGCCGAATAGCAGTTGCTTGCATGGGGCCTACTCAGTTAAAGTAAGTGTGCATGCGTATTTCACCATTGACAGTAAGAAAGTCTGACTTACCCTAGAGAAACCGTTTTGGATTAAAAAAATATTATTAATGTTTGAAATAATAATAATATATTAAAAATAATAATAATACCTAATAATAGTAAATAATAATAATACTAATATTAATAATAATCATTATTATTATAATGAAAATATGTAATAAATATCTGATTCCTTTTAAAACGTTTTGTATTATATCTTTATAAATTAATGTTGATGAATAAAAAAATTAATTATAAGAAACAATTATATTTCTTAAAAAAAATAATTTATTGTGTATCAAATTCAAAAAGTTTAAAAAATAATTATTCAACGTCCGATTCATCAGATGTTGCTATGTTGTAATCACATTCTGCAGGATCCTCCTCATTATCACCAGTAAAATGTCTTGAACTTCTAAAGGCTGGATCGCCAAGGGACCCTGTTGGTTTTAAGTAGCTATCCATGTACCATCCACAAGATTCAGATTTTAGTTTTGCGCAACAAGGTTTGGTGGCATTGAGCCACATAGAATTAACAAAGTGCATAAAACTTTTTGATTTAAAGAATTCAAGCATGGTGGAACCGCATTAGAGTCGAAACCTTTAACTTTTTTTAAAAATACTTTATCTTTCTGATTGAGAGTTTTGGAAAGTAATATACATGTATACAAGTAATGTTCTGCTCCTTCAAAATTGTGTTATTTAAGTGGGAAAAATTAAGATTTAAATTTTAATTATTGTTTCACTAAGTAGCTGAAAGTACAGAGTGCCTTTTTGGTACTAATTAGTAGTCATCAATCTGTGAAAAAGTGCAATAAACTGCATAAGAAGCCTAATATAAGTGCGGATTTTACAGTAAATAATCAACTAGTTTTTGTGGTAAATTTTTTATCGAAGAAAAAATGCTAGTGAAAAAACTAAATAAAGAAACCTAAAATGAACTGTGTAAATAATAAACAATGTAAAAATGTAAACTTAGACATAAAACAAATCTTCATTTGTGATAAGTGTTCAAAAGCACACTGCAAAGGATGTTCTAAAATTGCACCTACTGAAATCAAGTGCCTTGAACTAAAAAAGGAAAGAAGGTTACGCTATTATTGCCCTGACTGTCTTGACGGTATCACTGAAAATGAAAATTTACTGAAGATTAATCAACAACTGATTGAAGAAAACACTGCATTAAAAAATAAGTTGGAACACACAACCCTAAATGACTTTCAAATGGCTTTAAATGAATTAAAAGCAATATTTATGCAAGCTATAAATGAAACTAATACAAACATAGTAATACAACAAGACGAATATCAGAAAGAAACTATTCTTTTAAGGAATGAAATAAAAGCAATACATGACAGTAATATAGACATGGTGAGATTATTAACGCAATCGGAAAAACAGGAGGTGCTATTACCAAAAAACGCTGTTAAAACTCCGGCCAGCAATCATTTTTCATATAAATCTGCACTCACTTTACCCACATCCTCTTCAAACATACAAAAATCACCAAATAGGAACACACATTCTAATACAAAAACCTTTATGAATATTACCACACCCTCTCCCATAACTATAAATCGGAATACAGCAGAATCTTTGAGAAACTTAAAAACGTCAGGGAAAAGTAACTCAAGAGTAACCAATAATTTAAATACCGGGGTGAATGCAGTTCCTCAAGCAATTGAAAGTGAGAATACTACTAGTACGTTCCCTGGGCAAAATGATGGTTTTCGTGAAATTAGACGTAGACGAAGGCAACCAAAAGTTGGAAACGGAGAAGGAGATATAAATTTCCATGGACGTGAGAATAAAACTGAGAAAAAAATATGGTTATATGTATCTAAAGTGCCGGATTCTACAACTGAAAATAATATAAAACAGTATATCGAAAAACGTACAGACACTCAGAACGTTTATGTTAAAAAATTAGAAATGTTAAACACACAGATTGACAATCAATCGTTCATGATAGGGGTCGATCCCAAACTAATCCAACAAGTATACGAACCTAGTTTTTGGCCAAGGAAAGTAATATTCAACCGATTCGACTTTAGATTAGGAAAGCGATTCCTCGATCAATCACACAGGAAGCAAGCAGAACCCCAAGAAGCAGCTACTCAATCACAGTCTTTTTTGTAAAGTCAAATTCAAGTATTGACTCTGAGACAAATAATGTAAAAACTCTAATAAATGATATCAGAGACGTTTCTGTCTATTACCATAACATTCAGTGCCTACGAAATAAAATTTTGGAGGTAGAACACTTCCTGACGCTTAACTCTAAAATAAAAATAGCTTGTTTTACTGAGCACTGGATGAATGAAAGTGAGATAGAATACTATAGTTTAAGAAATTTTAGAAATATTAGTAAATTCTGTAGGGTAAATAAAAAAAATGGAGGAACAGGTATTTATATTCACAGAGATATAAGAGCAACTGAACTTATAGACGTAACTAAATTGTCAGAGGAACGAGTATGTGAGATATCAGCATGTTATTTAAAAATACAAAAATTAGTTATTATCAATATATACAGAGCACCAGACATAAAAGTAGATGAATTTTTGACAAAAATGACCAGTGTATTAGAATTCACTGAGACGTTTGATAGTAGCACCGCTATACTTCTTACAGGTGATTTTAATGTACACTTCAATAATATAAATGACCCAAATACACAAAAGGTAACTCAATTATTTTTGACATTTGGTTTACAACACTTAATAAATGAACCAACTCATAAAAAAGGTAACTGCCTTGACAACATTTTCTGTAATTTAAATAGTGACTGTATACATGTAGACGTTATTCAATCAGGTATCTCTGATCATAATGGCATAATAGCTGAATTTAAAGACAGCGTTATAAATAAATCTCAATCAAAATTGGTTAGGTCTTATGGTTACAATAATATAGTCTTTGAATGAGTATCTAAAAAGTGAAAACTGGTCTGAGGTATATTTAGGTAAAACAGCGGAGGTTAAATATAATTCATTTGAAAATACATTCACATACTACTATAACATTTGTTTTCCAATGGTTAAGAGACAAATTAAACAAAAAAGTAGAGTAAATTGGATAACTACAGAAGTAACAGCTGCTAAAAATAATTTAATGTTTATTTATGAATTTCAATGCTGAAATCCTACTGAACAAAATAAAGAAATCTACCGGGAAAATAAAAAAGAATATCATAACATGTTACAGGTAGCAAAACAAAACTATTATCACAGACTATTGAACAACACAGATAATTACAGTAAAACAGTTTGGCAAATAATAAATATTGAAACAGGTCGAAAAACTAAGGTTTCTATAAATCCAGAAAATCTAACATTGGATCAGTTGAATCACTTCTTTGTAAATAATATGAATGATATGATTGGAAATTCATTCCAGTCTCATAATCCTGTTAACTTTATGAATGAAAGTCTAAACTTGAAGAACTCTATGTTTTTGAGACCTATAATTCCTGATGATATAAGAATATTAGCGCATAAACTAAAAAATAAAAAAACTGAGGACTTGAAGGGCATTAATGTTTTTGTCATAAAGAAATGCATAGCTTATTTAGTTGATCCATTAACTGATATAATAAATACATGTATTATTGAAGGTCATTTTCCCAATGAGATGAAAATTGCAAAAGTCCTCCCTGTATATAAAAAAGGTGAAAATTCTGATCCTAAAAATTTTAGGCAAATTTCTATCTTGCCAACCTTTTCTAAACTGCTGGAAATGGTAATCCACGAACAATTAACGGTATATCTAGAATCAAATAACATCTTGTGCCCACAACAATTTGGCTTCAGGAAAAACTTGTCAACTTCTGATGCAATTCATACTCTTACAAACTACATCAAAGAGGCCTTTGAGAACAGAGACAAATATATAGGTGTTTTCACAGATTTGACTGCAGCTTTCGACTGTGTAAATCACCAAATTCTAACTAGTAAGTTATATTTCTATGGTGTAAGAGGTATAAGTCTGGATATTATTCGTTCCTACCTAGCAAACAGATATCAAGTAGTGGAAAGCGGAAAAAAGCGAAGTGGTAAATTAGAAATAATCAGAGGCGTTCCCCAAGGCTCGATACTGGGGCCACTACTGTTTCTCATATATATTAATGATTTGCCGCATGCCATCAGTTCATCTGGTATAAATAGTACATTATATGCAGACGACGCAACACTAAGCAAAAATGTGAGCAAAGATGAAAATCCTCAACAGATTTTAACTACAATTTTAGAAAAGGCAAAAACATGGTTCATACCTAATGAACTTGTGGTAAATGAAAATAAAACAATGACATTAACTTTTGAGGCAAAAAAATCAAATCAAACTGATCAAGGTGTTAAATTTCTAGGGTTACAAATTGATGCAAACTTAATTTGGCAAGAACAAATTGAAAAACTCTGTAGCAAACTAAGTAGAATTGTATATGCTATTAAAAGAATTCGTAATACTGTAAACCAAAATGCGGCATTAATTACCTACCATTCTCTATTTCATTCAGTTATGAGTTATGGTATATTGACTTGGGGAAATGCATCTCATACTCATATAGAAAAAATATTAATTATTCAAAAATCTGCTGTAAGGAGTATAGTAAGTGCTGCACAGGAGGACAGCTGCAAGCCTATATTTACATCTCTGAAAATAATGACAGTTTTCTCTACACTCATATATCAAAACCTATTATACATACGGCAAAATATTTATCAGCATCCGTCGCATTATCCGACATACTCAGATGTACATCACCGTGATACACGTAATAATATGAATATTGTCCCTCCATTAACCAGACTGAAAAAATCGGGAAATATCGGCATTAAATTATATAACTCTCTGCCTTTGGATTGGCGCAATTTATCACTGCGAAAATATAAAAATAAATTAAAAGGCATATTAACAAAGAATCCGCTGTATAACCTAAATGATTTTTTTCAAATCGAATATGACAGAAACAATTCTGATACATAAAAACCAAGTCAATAGTGTATCTCATAATTTTTATTTCAATGTGAAAAGATATTTTAATGTGTTGTATACTTAATATTTAATTTTATAGCTAATAGGTTTTTATTTTTTATAAAATGTTCTATCTAAATTCTGTACACTTGCTTTGACTTATCCATAAATGTATCATTTCTGAGGATCAATAAACATTATTATTATTATTATTAGAATAATTTTTCTGAAAAATACGAAATCTTGCGTCATTCACACTCGTACATTGCTTTATGCCATACATTAGCATTGTAAACTCTTGCACTACCTTCATTTTCTTATTATGAAAAATATCAGCATCATTTGTTAATTGAGTAAAGGTTCCTTGGTATGTCTCGTTTTTAGAAAAAATGTTGAAAGGCCTGACTTTACCTTTATTGTAGAAAGCTGCAGTATAATCGCAACCTGTAAATGCGCGGAAAGCTGGAAGACCTAAACACAATGTGTGCTCCAGCTTTGCGCACTTACTTTAACTGAGTAGGCCCCATGCAAGCAACTGCTATTCGGCATCCTTCTTAAAGTATATACTTATACGCAGGGTGTTTCTCTGTCACACCCTGCTCTCTTCTATAATTTCCGTACATTATGTCTTGAAGACACAAACTTTTGCAAGTTTTTGCTATTTCGGCCAAATACCACCGTGTCCGCAGTAAAATTATCTACATTTGCATATATGACAATATAGAAAACTCGATAACTACAAAATACTAATTCAAAGTTACCTGTTTATACCTGTCTACCTGGTTTTATGCAGAGAATGAACATGTCGACCAAACTTTGGCATACTGTATACATATTTTACTTCCGATTGGTAATAAATTTATCCAAAAACTCAACTACATTCATGAAATAAAAAAATAACAACTTTAATTTTTTTATTAAAAATAGCTGTGCAGGTAAATTGAATGTCGATCAAATCAAGTTTTGTTTATTAATATATTATATTATCAAAATTCATAAGAAAACTCGATGGGTGAAGGTCGAAATAAGTCGGGATTTTAGACTATAACCATTTTTATACCTACTTTAATTTAATATAAGGTTTAGTTTATTGATATTAGTTTTGTGTTTCATTATTTGTTTATTCTGCCTACCGTTATTGTTTGTTAGTTTAATGAAAGCAAACTGACTGGCGCCCTCTGGTGTGCTTAAATGTCTGCCAAATTTACTGAGCAGAAACAATTTTTAAAATTTAAACAATTGCACCGATACCCGCTTTCGGCTACACAGGCTGCCGCGCTCGTGTGACTCTCTTTTCCAGAGAAAGGCCGACGCACTCGCTAGCATATACACATATAAGTTATAGCGTCATCTGCTGGGGTGGACTTATGGAAAGAGACAGAGTCTTTATTTGTCAAAAAAGGCTCATTCGCCTAATTTTCAATTTAAAACCAGGAGATAGCTGTGTTGCAATTTTACAAGTAACAAATTACTCAAAACGCCCTCAATATACAGGCTGTCCATTTTATCAGGGCACTTGAGAATATCTCACTTAATATCAGTCGTACAAAAAAAAATATTTTTACGAAAATTGTGCCGATTTTTATAACCTACAAAATGAATTAAAGACATTTGAAATCCATGGCCTACTTTAAGAGTTATGGCGGAAAATATCGAAAATACGGAAAACGTCTAGGCCAAATATCTCCGTTATTTGAAGAGATACGATAAAAATTCTAAGGCGAACATTTTTTGCAAAACAGAGTGTTTCAACGAGGTTTTATCTAATTTTTTTTCAAAACCTCTGTATTTTGAGATTTACTCTTTAGGCTGTTAAAAAAAATTATTTTGAAACGGGCGGGAAATGGCGCCATTAAATAGAGTATTTTCCTCCCTTTTCAATGATATATCACATGCCATATTTATTCATTGGTACTACGTTAGTACATTTTTTTAAACCAATAAATATTTTTTTAACAAGAATTATAATTGCCGTGGAGAAGTATGATTAAATAAAAAGATAAAATAATTCAATAAATTGTTCAAATCTTTGCTATAATAAAACATTAACACAATTAAGAAGAATAAAGTAAATTCAGGTAACAAAAACAAAATAATAATCAAGAAAGCAACATGGAGCAATTATGGAAAGAGTATTCGCAGTTATGCCAATGTATAAAGGTCCTCCATGAAAGCGTCACTCCTTGCTCAGAAAGTTAAAATGTCTTTAAAAATTAATTTAAGTACAATATCCATTTGTTTGTATTTCATGATTTCACTATTATTCCACTTATTTTAAAATAGTTGGCTATGAACAAACTTGACAATTTAATTTTTTGACAGATCATCTCAGTTAATACTTAAACTCTCACTCAATCACACTCGTTTAAGAATTTAGAATTTTCAAAAATGATTTTCACTCACATTGATCATTATAATATGTTCGTTACATATTGCCAATGCAATTTTAACTCTGGATTAGCTCAAGTAGAATATAGAAACAGATTTCCACAAACACTACAGCCGAATAAAACTCTATTCAGAAAATTAGCTACGAAACTGAAAAATAATGGTTCATTTTAAAGAAGAAGACAAGATTGAACAATGTTACTGATAATGTAAATAAGGTAAACCGAGTTATTAATTATGTAAGAAATAAAATACAGAAAATATGGAAACATCATTAAGAGAAATTCAAATTGCTTGTCATATAAATAAAATAAGTGCTAGAAAAATTTTAAAGAAAAATGGTTACCGGTGGTATAAAGCCAAAAAAGTTCACAATTTACAAGCGGGGGACAAACCAGACTTTTTGTAAATGGCTGTTGGTCCAACGAGGCAAATTTTTCCAATAATGGATTTTTTAATCGCAATATTCATTACAAATGGACTTCTGAAAATACACACTGGCATAGACCAAAACCGTTTTTCAATAAATGTGTGGATAGGTATTTTAGGCACCAATTTAATAGGTCCTTATTTTTATGATGGTCACCTCAGTGGTTAAAGGTACCTAAACATTTTGAGAAATGAATTTAATGAATTCTTACATGACTTACCTTTAGAGAATCGATACAACTTTCAATATTTTCAACAAGATGGAGCTCCTCCCCACAATTCCCAGATCTGCCTAGATTATTTAGACGAAATTTTGCCTCAATATTGGATAGGTACCAATGGATTTATTCGGTGGCCCCCTCGTTCTCCAGATATAACCCCAATGGATTTTTTTCTATGGGGGTATATTAAAGATAAGGTGTTTTCGATGACATCGCAAAATGTAGAGGACCTAAAAGCTTCGAATTCAACAGGCATGCATTACAGTTACCCCCGAAATGCTGAGTAATGTTTTAAATGCAGTACCTCGCCGCACTCAATTGTGCATAAGAAATCGCGGAGGACACTTTGAACACTTGATATGATATCTTAAAAATTATTTTGAGGATTAGATAAATATTAATGTTCTGTGTGCTATATTCTTTTTATTATTAATTTGGTTTTGTTACCTGAATTTACTTTATTCTTACCAATGATAAATATGGCATGTGATATATTGTTGAAAAGTGAGGAAAGTAGTCTATTTAATGGCGCCTTTTCCCGCCCGTTTCAATATAATTTTTTAACAGCCTGAGGAGTAAATCTCAAAATATAGCGGTTTTGAAAAAAATTAGATAAAACCTTGTTGAAACACTCTTTTTCAAAAAATTCTCGCCTTAGAATTTTTCTCGTATCTCTTCAAATAACGGAGATATTTGGCCTCGACGTTTTCCGCATTTTCGATATTTTCCGCCATAACTCTTAAAGTAGGCCATGGATTTCAAATGTTTTTAAACCATTTTGTAGGTTATATAAAACGGCACAATTTTCGTAAAAATATTTTTTTTTGTACGACCGATATTAAGTGAGATATTCTCGAGGGCCCTGATAAAATGGACAGCCTCTATATTTATTAGTGCCTGTGCTTTGTAAAAAAAAGAATTACATACGTTCAAAACTACTTCTTCTCGTCACAATTATAGCGCAAGAAATGACCTCGTGGCGTCACCACACAATTCCTTTCTGTACGAGAAATCGCCGCACTACTCAGGTATTAAATTTTGCAATTCTCTTACTGACCAATTAAGAAATGTGAAAAATTTTAATTTGTTTAAAATTAAATTAAGAAATCTTTTAACAGAGGGTACGTTTCACAGCATCAATGCATTTTCAGAAATAAAGTTTTATATATCTATGTTTTTTTATTCTATTGGTTGATGTAACTTATATCTAAATAGACTCCTTTATTTTAAACACTTAATTTAACAAATTCTTATTGTATTTTAGGAAATTAGTACAATTTATATGTTATGCTTATATTTTGACTTATCTTATATAATGTTTATGATCTATAGGACAAATAAAGTATTATTATTATTATTATAAATAATCGTCGCACTGGTACATTGTTACCTCTGCAGGATCCTTATGCTTCAGCAAATGTATTCTGAGGCTACTTTTATAATCTGTCTGAACAACAGTCGCACTTGTACACTTTTACCTCTGAAGGATCCCTATGAATCAGCAACTGTGTTTTGAACCTACCTTTTTGATTTGTCAAACATGAACAATAGCTGCATTAATGCTTTGAAGGATCCTTATGCTTCATCAAATGCTGTTTGAGGTTACTTTTATAAATTGATTGATATGAACAATAGTCGCATTTATACTTCATCAACGTTGAAGGATTCTTATGTTTCAACAAATGATTTCTGAGGTTACCTTTACGATATGCCTGATATGAGCAATCGTTGCACTGGTACATTGTTACCTCTGAAGGATCCTTATGTTTCAGCAAATGACTATCGAGGTTACTTTTGCGATTTGTCTGATATGAACAATCGTCGCACTGGTACATTGTTACCTTTGAAGGATCCTTATGCTTCAGCAAATGTGTTCTGAGGCTACCTTTACGATATGTCTGATATGAGCAATCGTTGCACTGGTACATTGTTACCTCTGAAGGATCCTTATGTTCCAGCAAATGACTATCGAGGCTACTTTTGCGATTTGTCTGATATGAACAATCGTCGCACTGGTACATTGTTACCTTTGAAGGATCCTTATGCTTCAGCAAATGTGTTCTGAGGTTATTTTTACGATATGCCTGATATGAACAATCGTTGCACTGGTACATTGTTACCTCTGAAGGATCCTTATGTTTCAGCAAATGACCATCGAGGCTAGTTTTACGATTTGTCTGATATAAACAATCGTGGCACTGGTACATTGTTACCTCTGAAGGATCCTTATGCTTCAGCAAATGTGTTCTGAGGCTAGTTGTACGATTTGTCTGATATGAACAATCGTCGCACTGGTACATTGTTGCCTTTGAAGGATCCTTATGCTTCAGCAAATGTGTTCTGAGGCCAGTTTTACGATTTGTCTGATATGAACAATCGTTGCACTGGTACATTGTTACCTCTGAAGGATCTTTATGCTTCAACAAATGCATTCTGAGGCTATATTTACGATTTGTCTGATATGAACAATCGTGGCACTGGTACATTGTTACCTCTGAAGGATCCTTATGCTTCAGCAAATGTGTTCTAAGGCTGGTTTTACGATATGCCTGATATGAACAATCGTTGCACTGGTACATTGTTACCTTTGAAGGATCCTTATGCTTCAGCAAATGTGTTCTGAGGCTAGTTTTACGATTTGTCTGATATGAACAATCGTGGCACTGGTACACTGTTACCTTTGAAGGATCCTTATACTTCAGCAAATGTGTTCTGAGGCTACCTTTACGATATGCCTGATATGAGCAATCGTTGCACTGGTACATTGTTACCTCTGAAGGATCCTTATGTTTCAGCAAATGACTATCGAGGCTAGTTTTACAATTTGTCTGATATGAACAATCGTCGCACTGGTACATTGTTACCTTTGAAGGGTCTTTATGCTTCAGCAAATGTATTCTGAGGCTAGTTGTACGATTTGTCTGATATGAACAATCGTCGCACTGGTACATTGTTGCCTTTGAAGGATCCTTATGCTTCAGCAAATGTGTTCTGAGGCCAGTTTTACGATCTGTCTGATATGAACAATCGTCGCACTGGTACATTGTTACCTCTGAAGGATCCTTATGCTTCAACAAATGCATTCTGAGGTTATATTTACGATTTGTCTGATATGAACAATAGTCGCATTTATACATCATCACCTCAGAAGGATCCTTATGCATCAGCAAATGTGTCTTAAGGCTATTTTTATATTTTGTCTCAAACGAACAAGAATCACATCTGTACGTTGCTACATTTAAAGAGTCCTTCATAAAATGTCTATTGAGGCTATCTTTATCTTTTGCCTGAAAGGAACAAGACTCACATTTGAGGCTATCCTTATTTTTCGTCTTGAGTAAAGAGCATTCACAGTGGTATGTTCTTTCTTCAAACCTGCAAATTATAAAATGGTTATCACTGTACTGGAAATTCGCATTCATTTTTTTATTGTATCTTAAGGTGTTATTTTAAATTTAACCCTATAATAAAACATTATAAAATATTGTTGATTAATGAATAAATTTTGTCATAATTCAAAGAAGGACGAAAGGAAAATTCTGTGAATAAAATGTCCTTTCTTGGAAAACGGATAAAAATTTTTTTTTAATGGTGACCATCGAAGGCAACAGTTGCTGGTGTATTCATTTCTAACGAATCAAGATTCTATTTAATATCAGTGGAAGGTGAAAGATACAGAACCCAGATAGAAAAACATACTCAATATAACACAATCATAACCGTTATGTTAGGAGGCTTAGCTATGATATAATAGGCGAGTGGTGCACCCCTATAAAGATGAATAAAAAGTAGCAGAAGCTCCCAAATAGAGTTGCCTAATTGCAGCCAATTGGAATCGGTTAGTTAAGTTTTAGGGAACAAAAACCTAAACAAAAGGCTGGTAATTTGTTATTAACAACGAAATCGCAAAGTAAAAAAAAATGTACAAAATTCATTTGAAAACACATTTTCGAAGTTAATTGGGCAAAAACAAACACTCTTTGTCTCCTGTAATGTTTTCGAAGAATGCACTGTTTTTGAGTTATAGGCGATTTAAGGATCGAAAATGACCAAAAGTCGACAAATCTAAAAATTCATATCTCGGCTTCTACTGAACTGTTTTTAATGTTTATGTAAGACACTATTTTGTAATAGAATATAACATGTAAATTATCAATTTAATCTTCAATTGTGCTTTCGTCGAATATTTCAGTGTCACAATGTATTATGTCTGAGTTTTTACATTTAACTGAACAACTGCAAAGTTCACAACATTTAAAAACTTGTGACAAACAAGAGCAAATGTCTTCATCGCTGCAAGGTGACTTTCCGCTCCAAGAACAAATGAATTTCTGTAAAAGTTCCATTGCTGAGTTCCCTTCCAAGTAATTAACACTCAATACATTATTTTGTTATATCCAGCCACATTTAGTAGGATCAAAAGAATTTATTCTTGAGTGTGGCCAGCTCCAACTATGCTTAAATCAATCTCACTACAAAGTTCCAATTGTTTTATTATTTGCAAATTATTTCTGATTTTTGCTGCCTTTAATGTTAAATTTATAGCATTGCTATTAGAACGTACACGTTGAAGATTTAAATTTTCATTTTTTTTAAATCCGCAGATAAAACACAACTTCAATCAAATTCACTTTTCGATGAATGAAGTACTTTTTTATTTGAGCATTCCTGATTCAAATCAGTTTTTTTTTTTTAATACATTTATTTAACGTCGGCCTATTTCCGCTACCGAGGCCTAACACCGACGCCTGTAGACGAGCTACCCCCAACCAGGAATTTTGCCGAACCCCTTCCCTTAAGAAGAGTAGGGATCTTTTACTTGCCTAACATTTAATAGACAAGGGACCGACGGCTTTACATCCCCTCCGAAGGATGGTATATCTCCTATACAACCCTCGAATAAGGTTGTATAGCTTCCGCGCATACACTGATATAAAAGCCGCTGGAAGATGTGTGAGGCGAGAACGCAGTTTCCGTTGGAATGGTCACCATCCAAGTATTAACTGCGCCTGTCGTTGCTTTACATCGCATACAGAAGTATGTACATAGTAAAGACGCACCTACGCTCGCCCCTAAATCAGTTTCAATTAGACGTTGTTGTAACTTGTTTTCCTTTCGTTATCCATAGTAAAACTGAAGTTGAACAAAAAAATGATAAAAACAACAAAAAGTGAGTTGTTGAATGGTATCTTACCTCCAATGTGTTATACGCATTTTCGCAAACTTCAGTAACAGTTTGACGTAATCAATACATTCAAAATGAAATGTATTACTCATGAAATTATTGCAGCTTCTTCAAATGAACTCACCTGTATGAACGTTCGCAATGCAGACTGCTTCACTCGTTCAAACAAATGAGTAACGTGAGATGCGCGCGTGATTTGAATTACGTTCGAATAATTCAATTAGAAAAAAATATTTTACATTAATTCTTAATTTTGAAATTATTAATTATTTAATTCTTAAATTTATATATGAATAGATGATTAAATAGAAAATAAACTCGTTGAAATATAAATAATTTAGGTGCCTATTTAACTATAAATATACGCGTATCTGCCTTAGATTAAGCAGCTTTGAAAAAAGTAGAAAAAGAATGAACATTTTTAACTTCAATACCTACACATAGGAACCTCTTTTTTTAAGTTTATTCTTGAATTTGACACTTATTATAAAACGAAAACGGTTGCAATTAGCCATAGGGAAGTACTTACAAAAAATGTTCGTCTTTCATTTCTACATCACATCGTCGAAAAATATACAGGGTGTTCCATTTGAAAAAATTGAGAAAATTCAATTTAAAATGTTCTTAATTGAGAAATAATTTTTGGCCACCTTGTACATTTTTAGGAAATGAAAATGATTCAAAAACATTAATTAGATGTGTCGTAACTGGTATTCACATAACTAACAGCCACTTTAACAGCCTATTAATAATTTGGCCCTCATACGCGTACACTACAAATCTGAAATCTAACCGCCAAAGGTTTAGCGCATGAGCATATGGTTCGCAGTACGAAAAGTGTTGGCCTAATTTTACTCCATGCGAGATATAAGAGGCTAGCAGTATTGGTTCTAATAAGTATATGCATTAAGAGTTGTTCGGAGTGTATTAGTCATCCATGCTTCCAATTTTAATTGTAAATGACTTCACGTCAATAGAATGACGCAGCCTAATGTACGGTGTGCTTGGAAAAAGAGAGATAGAGATGTAATATAATATGACATTGGACAAATTTATTATACCTAATCTTTAAATTTCTCGGTACATTTGAGGATATTAGGGCTAATTTTATTTTAGTTCTACAAAAGGGAAAATGTTTATTTTAATAGTACCTATGTGGGATGATAAGAATTATTTTTGCAAATCGAAAATAGAAGAAAAAATATTTTTTTATATACTTTTTTTTCTCTCGTCATCCCACATTGTAACATTTTTTTGGCCTTTTACTGAAAGCCGTTTTTTAAAATAATGATTTATATGAGAGTAAATTGAACTGTCTTTCCGGCTTATATCCGGAGCGCTCTTAAAAACATCCCATGGGCCAAATGAAATATAAAAAAAATCTTCTTTCAAATGGTTTTATTTTTTTATTAATCTAATAAATATATTAAACAGAAGATTGTTATTTTGCAGCTAAGAATATGTATTATCCTTTTATTACTTAATAGTAATGTCTTCTATTTTATTTTTTGATAAATAAATGTGTATCAGTACATAGGCATTCACATTTTATTTTACAAACTAGTTGATATGCCCATGCGTGCCATTCTGTGACCATGAGTTGATTTGTTTTGGAAATAAACGAATGATGACGGGAAACATTCATGATTTCAACTATATGTATATAACTGTTTCGGTTTGAATACTTGATAAAATGGTGATAGTGAGAGTGAAGATTTTTTCATCATTTTTTTTAAGATCTTATTTACTACAGTCGATTTAGACGAAAACACGTGAAAATTAAGAACTTTTGGATAAGTGGTGGTTGGATTTTCATGAAACCATTTGTATTATGTTTGTATCATTATTTAGGAAAAAGTCCCTAACAATAATTTTGTGATCAATTTGTTCCTGTACAGCAAAGTTAAAAAAAAAATCGCGTTATTTGTTAAGAAACAACTTTTTAAATTTCTGAAAGAGCGCGTATTTTGCGAGATATATCTATTGGTTTAAAATTTTTCAAAAAGGAGGGCGACGAAACTAAAATTGTATAGAAAAAATGTAGGTAAATATATTTTTAAAATATGCATAACTTTTTTCAGTATCGATTTTTCCAGAAAACGTATAGCTGCAAGTTTTTCCGGAAAACCTGTTAAAATAGTTTAAAAAAACCGCTGGTTCTCATATACACACTAAATCTCAATTTAATTTTTTACTCCCTTAATTAATGGGGTGGGGTGGCAATGGGAGTGGTAGAGGGGGTAGCTAATGCCAGAAAATTTTTTTGAGACGTTTCGTTCTTGTATACGCACTACGTCACGCTTTGATTTTTTTTACTTCCTTTCATAATAGTGTGGGGTGGTATTGGGGGTGGCTGATAAAAAAAAAAAAATTTGAGACCTTGACTCTTTGTACATGCCCTAAATTGCAATTTTATGGACTCTTACCTGCTTGCTTTGCCTGTTTACCCTTATTTACCCCCGAACCCTTCAACGGAATTACCCAAGCAACACATGATGGTTTAATAATAAACGTTTATTATATGAAATTATGGTTTAAACTTCGTTGTCGTATATTTAATCAACGTCCATGAACAGCGTTTATTTCATAAACGATTTTTCTACGTATATTATAAATGTATTTCTCCAAAAATTTTTGGAGTAACGCAGAATATTTGAGAAGTTATTAATAGTGAGTTAAGACTACATTTCCATCAAGTGCTTAAATTGTAAATTGGTGAAATTGACACTACTTGCATTTTTTCAGCCATTATAGTTTTTAATGTACAATTTTTAAATGTATACGATAAATATGTATTTGCGCCACATTTTTTTATAGGCATGTCATAAACAAGTGCAACTAAAAGTTCGAAGATTATAACAATATCTGGAAATATGAGTAAAATATTTACATTAATCAAAATTTGTTATAGATAGATGATGAATGAAAATATTTGTTCAATAATATTACAGTTTATAATATACGGTTTTTAAACGTATATCAATCTGCATCAATTGCGCAGTCGCCAGCAACCGGGTTAGTATTGTTATCTTTGTTGCAGAATACATAAGCATTTCTCATAAATATATGCATCTCTCTCATTGTCTCAACAGTATAGCTGGTGAGCAACCGCGGATCGTCGTGTTAATTGTTATTTCGTGTGTGTGTGATAGTCAACCTTAGTAGTGTGGCCTTGTGATCGAAACAAAGAATATTTACTTGTTTGTTTTTGCGTATATATATTGTTTGATTGAAATTCAACAAATGTTATGTTGATGAGGCGCCCTTATTCTTGAATTATCACGTTGTAGTGCGTTAAAGTTACAAGAATGAACCAACTTGTGATTGGTAAGAATTATTGTTTATCTGAGCGATTTCATAGTAACTGCATTATTTTTATCACAGAAGGTGTAAAACTCTGCATGGCTAGCATTGAAGGCGTAGGTGAGACCAGTGACAATAAAATTAGAGGGACGATTCAAGATTGGTTGAAGCTTGCCAGAAGCCGCTATAGTTACAATAATAGTAATAATAATAAATAGATTCTATTTTTGGATTTTAGTAAAAAATAATGAACAATGTTGTGTTTTGTTATTGTTGTCAAACATCCTAGGTCCCCGTGGGTGAAATAGTAAATGATAAAATAGTTTTATGTATTTAGCCAATCCCGCAGAATAGTTAAAGCTTAATATAATATAAAAAAGGTAGTACTAAATAATAAATATTTTTAAAAAATTACTATTTGCACACATATATGCAATTGAATTATATTTCCTTGATATCAGTAGTTGTATATAGGTAGGAGGTTTAAAATATGTACTTTTAAAAAATTGGAGATTGTAATATTAACTTTCGAATTTAAAAACGGGTACCTTCTAACTTTTTTATAGTGTTGTAGACCGATCAATTCTAAATAATTTTGCAAAGGGAAATGTATCGCAAGAAACTTTAATTCTAATTTCCCTGTTATAATTAATGAAAAATTAATATATTTTACAAAATAAGGCACTTAGAAATTAATTTGTATCAATGTCATCTCTTATTATTCTTAGAAAAAGTTTAGGTTTTTCATAAGAAAAAAAATTAAATAAAAACAATTATAATTTACGATTACATCTAATTTCCTTTTAACTATATAGTTCACCAGCTTTATGAGGCTTTGAACCTTCTATAATTTTAATTTGAAATATGTTCACCCTACGCGAAGTCAGATATTTATATTCTCTGAATATTGACCTAAATTTTGGCATTGCCAAAAAAAGTTTGATAAGCTGAAGCAACACTATAAAATATGACTTTCTCAAAAAATTTAAAATAAAAAAGTTTGTAAGTATTAGATATTCCATACCCTATGTATGTATGAATAATAGTGGATAATAAAGGTTTATTACACGTAAACCAGCAACTGGAGAAAAGGTTTTTCATAACCGTGAGAAAAACCTTTACATCATACGTATTATCGACGTATATGGAATACGTTTATTTGAGGTTCCACATAAAAGTATATATCTCGTATATGACGTGACAACAATATAACGTTTTCTTAAGACGTATATATTTAGAATATGATGTACCATATATATATGTTTTTTAAAGTCTATATTTAATATATGATAAGACAAATATATACGTTTGTAGCGCGGACATTCGAACGTCGTCATAAACGCCGGAGTAAACGCGAGCACAAAAAAAAAGTTACAGACAGACCGACCGACAGATAGGAAATTCTTTTTTGCTCAAATTTGAAATCTCTACGTTTCATGACATTTTAAGCCTTCAACAAAAAATAATAATTTTTTTGCGTTACTATAATAATAAAAAGGAAAATAACTGAATTTTTTTTAGAATCTGAAAAAAATCGTAATATTTAATTCTAGAGAATTTTCATCTCATTATCTTTTTTTAAATTCATATTTTCTGAAATACCTGGAAAATATGCACTTTTAAAAAATTTAATACAGATAAAAATTGATTAGAATTAATTAGCTACTGTTACGATTTTTTTCAGTTTTCTATGAGTTTTTTTCACTGATTTTCCTTCTCAAAGTTCTTTATAACTTTTTCCGGAAAAACTTTGCTTTCCTGGAAAAATCGATAAGGCAAAAAGTTTTGTAATTTAACAATATTACCTCAATTTTTTCGGATTTTTCTATAAAATTTTGGTTTTCTCTCCCTCCTTTTTGGAAAATTATAAATCAGTGTATCTCGAAAAAGAAAAAAAACGTGAAAATTCCATTTTTTTAAAAATATTGCATGTCTTTTGCACGTGAAATTAAGAACAGGATTATCGTTCACAACAATTTTCTGGATGAGAGCGGCAAAATCGGAATTGCCGACTTTTTTCTAAATAATACAAACCCAATACAAAAGATTTTATGAAAATTCCACCACTTATCCTAAAGTAAAATGCTAATTCGACCGTACTAATTCTAAACTTGTAGGGAATTACAGTTGCCACTCAAAGGTAAGTCGCATTGGAATTTTTAGTCTAACATTACATGAAAATTAATAATTAACATTATTGAAACTTTCAATTACGTTTCTGTAAAGTTGCTGAGTTTTGTTATTAAAGTCCATGATCCTTCCGGTGCTTTGCCATTGATAACATTGCAAGATACAATGTTGTTGCACGGACATTAGGGCCATTGCATCAAAGGTACAAGCTAAATGCAATTTGCTGCAATGTTACAGTTTCCAAAACAAGATTACTAGAAGATTGCTGAAATATTACTTTGCCCAGTGGCCTTGCTTCAGCAAATGTTTTCTGAGGTCACTTTTATAATTTGTCTGATATGAACAATAGTCGCACTTGTACATTTTTGCCTCTGAAGGATCCTTATGCTTCAGCAAATGCCTTTCGAGGTTAGCTTTACGAGTTGTCTGATATAAACAATCATCGCACTGGTACATTGTTACCTCTGAAGGATCCTTATCCTTCAGCAAATGATTCCTGAGGCTATTTTTACGATTTGTCTGATATGAACAATCATCGTACTGGTACAAGGTTACCTCTGAAGGATCCTTATGCTTCAGTAAATGTTTTCTGAGGCTACTTTTACGATTTGTCTGATATGAACAATCGTCGCACTGGTACAATGTTACCTCTGAAGGGTCCTTATGCTTCACCAAATGACTACTGAGGCTAGTTTTACGATTTGTCTGATATGAACAATCGTTGCACTGGTACATTGTTACCTCTGAAGGACCCTTATGCTTCAACAAATGTATTCGGAGGCTACTTTTACGATTTGTCTGATATGAACAATCGTCGCACTGGTACAATGTTACCTCTGAAGGATCCTTATGCTTTACCAAATGACTATTGAGGCTAGTTTTACGATTTGTCTGATACGAACAATTGTTGCACTGGTACATAGTTACCTCTGAAGGATCCTTATGCATCAGCAAATGATTTCTGAGGTTACTTTTATAATTTGTCTGATATGAACAATCGTCGCACTGGTACAGTGTTACCTCTGAAGGATTCTTATGCTTCAGCAAATGTTTTCCGAGGCTATTTTTATAATTTGTATGATATGAACAACAGTCGCACTTGTACATTGTTACCTCTGAAGGATCCTTATGCTTCAGCAAATGATTTCTGAGGTTACTTTTATAATTTGTCTGATATGAACAACAGTCGCACTTGTACACTGTTACCTCTGAGGAATCCTTATGCTTCAGCAAATGTATTCTGAGGTTACTTTTATGATTTGTCTGATACGAACAACAGTCGCACTTGTACGTTGGTAACTCTGAGGGATCCTTATGCTTCAGCAAATGCCTTTTGAGGCTACTTTTGTAATTTGTCTGATATGAACAACAGTCGCACTTGTACATTGTTACCGCTGAAGGATCCTTATGCTTCAGCAAATGTTTTCTGAGGCTACTTTTACAATTTGTCTGATGTGAACAATCGTTGCACTGGTACATTGTTACCTCTGAAGGATCCTTATGCTTCAGCAAATGGCTATCGAGGCTACTTTTACGATTTGTTTGATACGAACAATCGTTGCACTGGTACATTGTTACCTCCGAAGGATCCTTATGCTTTAGCAAATGAATATCGAGGCTAGTTTTACGATTTGTCTGATGTGAACAATAGTCGCACTTATACATCTTCACCTCTGAAGGATCCTTATGCTTCAGCAAATGACTATCGAGGCTAGTTTTACGATTTGTCTGATACGAACAAGAGTCGCATCGGTACATTTTTACCTCTGAAGGATCCTTATGCTTCTTCAAATGCTGTTTGAGGTTACCTTTATGAATTGTCTGATGTGAACAATAGTCGCATTTATACATCTTCACCTCTGAAGGATCCTTATGCTTCAGCAAGTGTGTTTTAAGGCTATTTTTATATTTTGTCTCAAACGAACAAGACTCACATCTGTACATTGCTACATTTAAAGAGTCCTTCAGAAAACGTCTATTGAGGCTCTCTTTACGTTTTGCCTGAAATGAACAAGACTCACATTTGAGGCTATCTTTATTTTCCGATTGGAGTAAAGAGCATTCGCAGTAATATGTTCTTTCTTCAAACCTGCAAATTATAAATTGTTGTTATCACTGAAATGTGTTGACATTTCTAGTAATATAAACATTCAAAAATGAAACGGAGCTGAATGTTATCGTTTTATAAACAAAATAAAGAAAATGAGTAATGGTCTTGCAGTTAAGCAGTCACGAAAGAATAAAGACCTGCTGCCTACTTCATTGTTTTTTTTTACCCTTAACTACTATAGGTTATGGGGCCAGTGTACGCGAGTTAGTGATCCTAAAATAGAGTACAATTACTCAGTTTTAATTAAACAATAGTCCAGTCTGTTTTGCGACATTCGTGTAATTTTTAAATATGGACATGTTAAAGCAGCACAAAAGAAGCATTCGACAGTTTAATGGTGAAAGATATAGTGTTCGGAAATTTAGGATAAAATCTTTATTAAACGAATTAGAAGTCCATCAAGTTATTGATGAACCCACGCCAGAACAACCAAGTGATGAATGGCACAAGAAAAATGGACTTGCGAAAAGTGCAATTATTGAATATTTAAGTGATGCATATCTTGATTTTGCCAAAAAACCTATGACCGCCGGTGAGATCATTCGTAATCTGGATGCTATTTATGAGAGAAAGAGTTTAGCAACTCAACTTGCTTTATGGAAACAATTACTTCGTTTTAAGTTACAACCAGACATTACCTTAATCCATCACTTTACGAAATTTGATGAACTTATGACCGAACTAATTGCGGCTGGAGCAAAGATAGACGAAATGGACAAAGCGTCGCATTTACTTCTGACATTACCTGTAGCATATGATGGAGTTATCACAGCGTTGGAGACCTCAAGCGAAGATAATCTAACTGTTGCTTTTGTGAAAACCCGTTTATTGGACCAAGAAACTAAGTTGAAAAATGAGAGCACTTCGACTAGTGCAAAAATTCTGCAAGCAACAACAACTGGATATAACAATAAGCATATTTCTAAGTTTGACCAATCAGGACGTGGTGGAACCGTGCGGAGACATAAATATAAAAATTTCTATCCAAGATCGAAGTTTACCAATAATCGTTCCAAAAACTCAAATTATAAATTTACAAAGTTAATTTGTTCTCATTGTGGAAAGAACAATCATGTTAAACAAAATTGTTTCCATTATAAAAAGATGATGGATAACCTGAACAATTCAAAAAATAATAGATCAGAATGTCGTACTCTACAAAATATTCAAACTACCACTACCAATACCAGACAAGATGGTTTTATATTTATGCTAGGAAACAATTGGAGCAATACAGATAAAAAAGAGCTGATGTTCATCTTGGATTCTGGAGCAACTAACCATATTGTCAACCAGGAGCATTTCTTTAAAACTTGAACGAGTTAAATCCACCTTTGAAAATAGCTGTAGCAAAAAATGGCATTGAAATTACTGCAACAAAAATGGGAACAATTGAAGTGACTACAAATATGGGTGTTCGAGGCAGACTAGAAAATATCCTCTATTCAAAAGAAGTGCCACATAACCTTTTGTCAGTGCGAAGAATGCAAGAAAGTGGTATGGTAATTGTTATTGATTCTAAGGGGGTCAGAGTTTCAAGTGAAACACAAGTCATTCTTACTGGTAAGCCAATCAATACTTTAATGTGTGTTATATTTCAAGTATCTAAAGATATGATCGAGTCACAGGGTCAAATAAATCTGAGTAATGCCGAAAATTATAAATTATGGCATAAACGTTTGGGACATCCTAGTCATGAAAAATTTTAGAAATTAAAACAAAATAAGTTGATGGATGACATTGACCAAATTATGCATGTGAATCCTACCAATGATTTATGTGAACCCTGTACATTTGGAAAACAAATTAGGCTACCTTTCAATAAAGTAAAAATAAAAGATCATATTGTTAGACCTTTATTTATAATACATTCAGATGTTTGTGGGCCAATAAAACCCACAACTATTGATAATAAAAATTATTTCGTCACATTTATAGATGAGTTCACCCACTATGCAGTAGTTTATTTGATAACTCAAATCAGAGGTGCTAAATGTTTATAAAGATTTTGCAGCTAAAAGTCAAGCACATTTTAATTTGCCAATTGTCAATCTTTACTGTGATAATGGCGGTGAATATTTATCGAATGACTTCAAAGAGTTTTGTGTTCAGAAGGGCATTACATATCATTTAACTGTTTCCTATACACCACAACAAAATGGTGTAGCTGAACGTCTAAATCGAACGATAACCGAAAGAGCTTGTGCAATGATAATTGCAGCCAATTTAAGTAAAGATTTTTGGGGTGAAGCTGTCTTGACAGCCACATATGTAATAAATCATTCACCCACACAAGCTCTAACTGTAACTAAAACACCTTATGAGCTGTGGCACAATAAAAACCTCGGTTGTCACATTTAAAGATGTTTGGAGCAACAGTGTACATTCTCATTAAAACCCAGAAATCTAAATTTCAAGAAAGGTCCTTCAAAGAGATTTTAATGGGTTACGAACCTAATGGATATAAAATATGGAACGAGGAAACAGAAAACTTTTGTTTTGCTCGTGATGTTTTATTTGATGAAGTAAATTTTAGTACTTCAAAACAAAGAAAGTCTAATGATGGGGTAAGGTTGATGGATGAGTGCCCGTCATTTATAAATAATAATACAAATAATGAAAGTTTAAATAACCCATCATTTACGAAATCTGATAATAAATCAGAAAACGTAAAAATTATAAGTAAAATAAACAACATCAATTCTGATATAAAGTCAGAAACTTCTGGCCATGAAAAGTCATTGCCACAAATAACTGAGTGTTCTTCAAAGACTTTAGAAGGTATCAATATTAGAAGAAGTGAGCGCATTAAAAGTCTTCCGAAACAGTCTTATAATGATGATATAGTTAATGGTTTAATGTCAACACAAACACTGATTTCATTAGTTCCTGAAAATTAAAATCAAATAAAAGATAGGGATGACCAAAGTCAGTGGGAGGAAGCGATAAAGGATGAACTTGCCACACGTATGATCAATAAAACTTGGTCATTAGTAAAGAAACCTTCAAACCGAAATATAATTGATAGCAAATGGGTGTTTACTCTTAAATATGATGAAGTTGGTAATCCTACAAAATACAAAGCACGATTAGTTGCTAGGGGTTTTAAGCAACAATATTTATTGGACTATGACGAAACTTTTGCACCAGTTGCAAGAATTCACATTTAGATTTATAGTAGCACTTGCAAATCAATATAATTTATTGCTACATCACATGGATGTTAAAACAGCATTTTTAAATGGAACATTAAAAGAGGATATTTACATGAAAGTTCCAGATGGTATTAAAGCCACAAAAGATCAAGTGTGTAAATTGCATAAAGCTCTATATGGCTTGAAACAAGCATCACGTTGCTGGTTTGAATCGTTTGATTTAGTTTTAAAAAGGAAAGGTTTCATAAACACAGCTGTTGACCGCTTTTTATATTATTATGATAAAGGAGACTTATGTTAAAATATTTACGTTATTCTATATGTTGATGACTTAGTCATCGCTACGGGTGATAAATATGCTCTAATTGCTTTCAAACAGTTTTTAATGTCTGAATTTAGAATGGTCGACTTAATTGAAATTAAATTATTTCCAGGAATTCGATTTCTTAGAACAGATGATAAAATTACACTTGATCAAAGCATGACTAATTGTAAATCAGTTGAGACACCACTACCGATGAAATTAAATTATAATGCTTTAAATATTGATGACAAATGCAATGCTCCCTGTCGAAATCTAATAGGGTCTCTTATGTATGTAATGCTTTGCACTCGACCGGATCTTTGTTACGCTGTCAACATTCTAAGCAGATATCAAAGTAAAAATAATCTTGAATTGTGGAAAGCTCTAAAAAGGGTCTTAAGATATATTAAAGGAACATTAAATTTAAAATTTACTTATAAAAGATGTCACATACAGGGGACATATTAATTGGTTACGTGGATCTGATTGGGGAACTCATGAGTGTGATAGAAAAAGTACAAGTGGCTATGTATTTAAAGTTTTTGAAAATAATACAATTTCCTGGAATACCAGGAAACAAAATTCAGTAGCAACATCTTCTACCAAATCAGAATATATGGCTTTATTTGAAGGGACGAAAGAAGAAGCTATTTGGCTGAAAGCAATGATGAACAGTATAAATATTAAGATCCTAAGTCCTATTTGTATTTTTCAAAATAATACAGGGTGTATCAGTATAGCAAATAATCCAACAGATCATAAAAGGTCAAAACATATAGATATAAAGTATCATTTTACTCGTAATAAGATACAAGAAAAGATAATAATTGTAAAATATATTTCCACAGATAATCAGTTAGCAGATATTTTTACCAAACCATTGCCTGTCTAAAAATTTAAGGATTTTAGATTTAAGCTTGGATTGGAATATTTTTTTAAAATTTTTATTATAATATTTTATATCATATATTATAAATATATACATATTTTTGTTAGTAAGTTAAATCTACTCCCTTCATTATTGAGTGAGAGTGTTGATATTTCTAGTAATATAAACATTCAAAAATGAAAAGGAGCTGAATGTTATCGTTTTATAAACAAAATAAAGAAAATGAGTAATGGTCTTGCAGTTAAGCACACGTGCCTTACTGAACAGTACCCTTGAAATAAAAGACATCTACATAGTTTGATTTTATAATTTGTAATACTGTGATTCATTCATTCCCAAGTCACGAAAGAATAAAGACCTGCTGCCTACTTCATTGTTTTTTTTTTACCCTTAAATACTATAAACTGGAAATTTGCATTCATTTTATATTGTACCTTAAGGTGTTATTCTGAATTTAACCCTATAGTAAAACATTACAAAATACTGTTGATTAATGAATGAATTTTGTCATGATTCAAAGTAGGATGAAAGGAAAATTCGGTGAATAAAATGTCCATTCTTGGAAAGTGGATAATTTTTTTTTTTTTAATGGTTACCATTGATGGCAACAGTTGCTGGTGTATTAATTTCTAACGAATCCAGATTCTAATTACTAGCAGTGGCAGGTGGAAGATACAGAACTCAGAGAGAAAAACATACTCAATATAACACAATCATAACTGTTAGGTTAGGAGACTTAGGCATGATATGATACTCTGGGGAGATTCTTATAATGAATCTTTGGAGTAACTGACGGCAAACATAGCTAACAACACCAACCCGTAAGAAGGGGCAATTTTGGACGTGGTTCATGTGGATCGGCTCCCTAGACTAAGCAAAGCAGCCCTGTTCATTGAGAGTAAGCAGGAAGAGATGGAGGTAGTGATGCGACACCTACAGATGCAGAACACCCGGGCAAGTGTCATGAACTGGCTGCGCTTCCACGGCGCAAAGATCGGCTCCTCGTTTTTGGTGTTGGGGACGAAGATCATGCGGCCATAACAGATAGGGGAGTACCAATCAACTATAAATTCACATCCCTAAACGTTGGGCTGCAAAAGTCTTTGGACGTAGCCGAAAATACGACTCCCGTTGCTCCAAACGCCATGGAAGTGTCAGAAGTCAGGACACTCCTGACGGACCCATCTGAACTTAATATCACTGCAGACTATTCCGGAGCAGAGTCCGGTCGGTAAAAAAGCTTCATTGGACCAGCCGGTCTTCGTCCAGGCCAACTTGCAGAATCGTTAAATGGAAATGGCTACCATATGCCGCTTCCTTCGACTGACATGCATATATGTACCTAAAGGACTACAAGCTAATCTCCTACCACAGTTTAGCTCACATGGTATGACAACTGAGCATTTATTGGAATTTAGGCAACGAGCAAACTATAGCGTTTCTCTACCTCCCTAGTGACTCAGAGGAACTACCCCCATCCCAGGAGATGGTGCGGCCGGTAGAGTACTGCGAGGTAATGAAATTACACTTTATTATTGACAGTGGTTCTAACGCTCACCATATCTTATGGGGCAGTGAACACATCAATAACAGAGAATAGTTTATGGTGGGATAGCTAACAACCGCAAATTTAGAAGTTAACAGAGATGATGAACCTACGTTTGTTTCCTTATGTAGACACTGTTCTCTCTCAAACTATGTCAAGAACTAGCATGTTTTCTACAAAGATTTATATGCAGATCACCGATAGATTCAGTTCAATTTGGAAGGAGAAATGGAAGAAAATACCCTCTACCGCAATCCCAGGCTGAAAATAGGAAGCGGTTTGAAGAGTTTCATGTCTGAAGGTCCCGTTTCAAGCTATGGGGACTTTTGTCCTTTAAGAGAAGCTGGAATGAGGCATGCTACACCTTGGTGAAGCAAAGAACTAGAACGCCTGAGAGTTAAAAAAAGAAAACTTCACAGTGAGGCGCAGAAATCTAATATATCACATAACTGGGAGGTATACAAAAACGGTCAGAGGCTGTACAAAACATTATTCCCCAAAGGCAAAGACCATCGTGGAGATCTTATTGTCTCTTCAGCAGCTCGGCTCAAAAAGATATTCTCCAATAACCCTCAACAACAACCAAGACTCGTTCTGTCTAGACTGGCCCCAACTATCTCACTCGGTTCCTACGGCAGTGGATCGGAGGATTGCAAATGCAGTGGTGGATAGTGCAAAAGCAACCTGGGCAATGATAATAAACATATTTCTTCCTTCCAAATGACCAGGTATTGACGGCGCTTTCCTACCTCAGTGGGGTTTGGAACATATACACAGTCACCTGGTGTGTATTTACCAGGCATGTATTGCATTCAAGTACATTTACTTAGCGCTGTGGGATTGTCACTACCTGCGAGGATAGCACAATGGGCCCACTTTCGAGGACTGAGTGCAACCTCACCTCCCACCCTCCCGAAGGCCAGATCCCTACCCTCCCCAGCTCTCCAGTAAAATCTAAGATGTCTCATTTCTCATTTACCTTTATATTACGAAAATTTTAAACCAATTAGGTTAGATGAAACAGGCAAATGATACCAAGAAGAGGTCTACATAATTCTGACATAAGGTGCTGCTTGGGATGCTGGAAACTGGTTTTTATTATATTGAACAAATAACAGAAATAAATAAATACATAAAAAACAACTTCAAGAAGAATATTAAACTATTAAGGTTTAAAATAAAACTTAATTACCCACTGAAATCGTGTTCATCTGTTTTAATTTCAATTTCTTGGTCAAATAGAAATTTCTGGTCCTCCAGTTCAACAAGATCTTCCACTTTATGTTTAACTTCTTTGCTTTCACAAAATATTTCTTCTTTTTTAATGGAATCAAGTTTAATACTTTCTTCTGTACAGTCGGGCATTATTTTTGGCGTGACCTGATGTTCGTTGTCAATTTTCTGATCTTCAACTTCCATAAAACATTCTTTTTTATTCTCAAAGTCCATATAGGAATCCACACTATCGTCGAAGAACACTTCTTCCAATTTAATAACTCTGTTACCAATTTCTGGTTCATCGGGGTTTTTTCTGTTCTTGCATATTCTTTCTCCTATTTCAACATCAACCGAGTTACCACCTACCTCGCTTGTTGTCAGATCATTTATTGTATGTAACAAACGGCTTAGCTTTATTTGACCGTCACTGTCTATATCTACAGTTTCACAATATTTCTTAATCTTCTCTTCTACAATCAAACAGTTGGTTACGAAGTGGAAAGAGGTCTCTAAAGATTCATAGCAGGGGGCACAGATAACCGGCTTCTTGATAATCCTTAAATCCTATAGAAAAAAAAATTTATTGAATATGGCATGATAATAATTATCAAAAAAGTTTGTCTGTCTACCAACGTTCGTCAACGCAATTATTCACAGAAAAAATTTAACAAACATGAAAAAAGCGCAGAAAAATAAATCTGTAAAGCAGTGCGTGCGCACAGATGTATAGTACAAATAAATTCTTTACTTAACGAATAAGCTATTAATAATATAAATCTGCAGAGCATGCTACAACCATAAAAAATACCTCGGAGTATAAGATGCCTTAAGAATAAATTATTCTATGAATTATTTCAATATTATACTAAAGATAAGTACATTTGATTTTGCTATTTTCTATGTTATGCAAGACCCGTTAATATATATAAATAATTCTATTTTTTTACTTTAGAAGGCTCCCGTTTTAAAATGGTACCTGCCCAGTGCCGCTAGCGTAAGAATTTGCAGATTTATGTGTCTCCCGCAACTAACATATTGTTACGATCAATGTGCTTTTAGAGGGCGGAATATTAAAACATAATATTTTTAATCGCAAACTCCTCTATAAAATCCTTATTTTTCTATAAGGAACGTAACCAGACTGCAACCAACAGAGAAGTTTGCGACTAAAAATATTATGTTTTAATATTCCGCCCTCTAAAAGCACATTGAACTATGCTAAGCCCAGTCAGGCTATTTATTTTTTGATTGCAACAGACACTGGACTGTTAGATGGCGCCTGCTGACTATTTTACATGTCGCTATTGTAATAATACCGGGATGTACCAAGTAGTCAAAGGATCCTCATGCCGGTCGTCACATGTCTACCT
This sequence comes from Leptura quadrifasciata, assembly GCA_963675555.1. NCBI lineage: Eukaryota > Metazoa > Arthropoda > Insecta > Coleoptera > Cerambycidae > Leptura > Leptura quadrifasciata. The sequence continues at coordinate 78,877,177 of OY776680.1, forward strand.
TGCACTGACGAGAGCCAACAGCTCGAAACTGCAGTCTGCAAGTGGTGTGTGACGGCTGGCAAGAGAGCTCCTTTAAGTAGGATCAGTCTTTCGGCTGGTGTTTGTTGCAATCGAAGCATTAGCGTTTTGATGGTAATATGCAATTATTACACTTAACGTGCCAGACTTGTAACTCAGCGCTCGGCAGGGCACATGGCCCAGAGAGTAGCTGTTGGTTGCAATCTGGTTACGTTCCTTATAGAAAAATAAGGATTTTATAGAGGAGTTTGCGACTAAAAATATTGTTTTAATATTGTTACGTGTTTACGATCTCCAGTAAACACTCTGTACGTAGGTTGAAATGATTGCAACAAGACTTTTCACTAGCCACTACTTCATTTAATACTTAATTAAAATAATTAATCGTTATTATAACACACTAGGTACAACTATAGAAATTAATACAATTCACAACTTATTATTGTTCTTATTTTGTCTGTTCGCTTGTTCGTCTAATATAGAACTCTCAACTCTCTGCTCGAATTCACTCCTTATGTATACGCGTTGAACGTACTTGAATTCTCCATCTTCTTGCAAAACCCATCTCGAATAGTTTTCTGGGTGTTAATGGCAATTCGTCAGTTGGCCCAGAAATGGTGCTGCTTTACCGGCAACCAACTAATATACAGAATTCCCTTTACTCTACCACCAGGGACCTTTTGTGAGAAGGCCTGGGTGTGCATATGACACTGCCCCCTCATTAAGTCTGAAGGTCCCGGTCAGGTAATTCAGAGGCCTCAACATACTTCGCCAATCTGACCAAGTGCATGATTTTCATCTTGGACTTCTTACTACGTTGAACTCGGTACACGTCATTAATAACTATATATATACAAGTTCTGCAGTTATCTGTAATGCATTTAAGTTGGTATAAAAAATTAGAATATTTGTATCGTCCGCGTAACATATGGTAGAGACATTGGGTATATTATTAAGGTATGCAATTAGGTCGGTGGCAAAAATATTAAAAAGCACTGGTCCTAGAATAGAGCCCTGATGAACTCCCTGTTTGATATCACAGCTATCACTGTTAACAGTATTAATTTTAACTATCTTAAAAGTTCCACAGGAACCCCTCTTATGCCATATCTATGCAACTTAGCTAGTAACAGTTGGTGATTCACCAAATCAAAAGCACGGGAGAAGTCAATAAATAAACCAAGAACATATTGTTTGTTGTCTATGGCGGTAATAATTTTATGTTGAAAATCGCAAAGTGCAGTTTCCGTGCTTTTGTTTGAGGTAAAACCATGCTGAGAAGACGAAAGTATACTGTTTTTATGTAGAAAAATTGAAAGTTGGTGTTTAAGACATAGCTCAAAAAATTTCGACACACTACAGAGTAAACTAATGGCCCTGTAGTTTGCATAATCATTTGAATCTCCTTTTTTATATATAGGGGAGACGATAGCTAATTTTAATCTCTGAGGGAATAATTCTTGGCTAAAGCAGGAATTTATTAAAAATGATATTGGCTTGCAGAGGCTGCGTTTACACTTTTTAATTAAATTATTGGAAATATTATCATGACCATATGAATACGAAGGTTTTAGTTTATCTATTAAGGACTCTACGTCTTTTTCGGAAACAGGAGATAGAAAGAAAGTTTCATTACAGAAAGGTAGGTTCGAGTTTAAGAAATCATAGTCGGGTGGAAGTTTGTTATCTATAACAGACGTGAAATGTAAATTGAAATTATTTGCGATTTCGATGTCGGGCAGTTTTTCTCCATCTTTATTTATAGCAATTTCAATCACACTTCTTTCTTTTCCCTGCAATTTATTAATGAGGTGCCACATAGTTCTAGATTTATTACCGGATTCGAGAATCTGTTTGTCATGAAATTGTTTTTTAGCAACTTCTAGTTTTTGCGGTATAATTTATGTAGGTTTTTGCTTATTTCTGAATAATCCGAATTTATTTTTGCCATATCGTTGTAAATAGTTACCCACTTTTTTAGTTGAGATACTTCTTCAGTCATCCAGGCATCTTTTTTATTCTTTTTATTTGTAAGCATTTTTACACTGGGAAAAGATATATCGAAATAGTAAAATATTATATTACTAAAATTATCAAACGCTGTATTGGGTCAATTTTGAGTGAAAACTTCTTGCCAATCTTCATTATTTAGGTAATTTTGAAACTGCATTATGTTTTCCTTCCCAAATTTTCTACGGTGGATGAATTTATTTTCGGTTTCTGTTTTCCCTACAGACTTTGTACAGACAACAGAAAGCAATTGAGAAAAGTGATCTGACAGGTAAATATTAACTACTTCGGCTTCAAAGTGCACAATATTGGAGTTCACTAAAAAATTGTCAATACAAGTACTAGACGAGTGAGTTACCCTTGTTGCAGAATCTACACTTATGGTCATATTATGAGAGCAAATTAAATCATTTAAAAGGTGAAAATTTATGCTATTAGATAGAAAGTCAACATTAAAATCCCCCCCTATAACTACTAAATTTTCACTATTGGATACTTCATTGAGTAAGTCGTCAAAGAAGTTTAAGAATAATCCAAAGTCTCCTACAGGTGGCCGATACAAGACTACAATTAACATTTTATGAGATGGTAATATTAAGCCACTACATTCAAGTACTCCTTCGAGGCAAAAATTGGCCACTGGAAACACTAAAGTACTAGCACTAAAACTATTGATTTTATATATAGCCGCCCCTCCATGCTCCATGTTTCTGTGGTAGTAGAAGTCAATCAAAGTGAAATTACTTAAGCGGATTGTATTTATTTTTTCTTGACTTTACCAGTGTTCTGTGATTAGAAATAAGTCACACTGATAGTTAGTGAAGACATCTTCAATATTTAGGATCTTGTTACCCAGACACTGAATATTTTGATGAAAAATTTTAATTGCATTTCTTTCACGAAAAAATTCCGCCTCTTCATTACTATCATTAGTGTCTAGGTTTATATTTGCACTGTTGTTAGAAATTAGGAATATAATTGTAATTTTCGCTATAATTTTTAATAAATAAATGGTCTATGCAAGTTTGATTGTTTCCCTGTACCCTGGTATATTTATTTATTGCAGATAAAAAGCCAAACTCGCACATTCTATTTAAGTAAATATGCACAGGTTCGTTATTATTCATTATGTTAATATTTAAATCGCCTACTATTATATGAATATCTAAATCATTAGAACAATTCATTAGATAATGGTTTAATTGCTCATTGAAAGAGTTGACACTTGTGGAAGTTGGTCTATATAAAGCTGTAATTTGTAAATTTTTGTCATTAAATTTTACTGTTATTTCGATGGCTTTAATTAAAGAAATATTAACAATTTTGTATTCAAATTTTATTCCATTTTTGACATACACAAACAGACCGTCATTTTAATTCACGTTACCTGTATTATAAATAAGTTTATAACCCTCAATATTGTAGAGAGAAATGTTTTTAATATTCCAAGTTTCAGATAATATTATGTATTCAAAATCTTGTTGCATTTCACTAAGCACTAATTCATCCAGGTTTTTATTGATACCTCTAATATCATTATGAGATATTTTAATGTTTTCAAAAGAAGTTGTATTTAGAATGCTACTTATTTGGCCAATATTTGCTGCCGTATGAGTTTCGATGGTTTTTATTTGAAAATCTCTAATATACTTTTCCATTTTAATTTTTTTTATTATTATTATCATTATTTTTTTCCTCTCTCCACTCTAATCTATGTCCTATACTCTGCTTTGATTTTCCGAATGTAAATAAACACTGTTAAAATTCACTGAATTACATGTTTATGTACATATATTTTCATTACAAAATACTTCCCTTTCGTGTTTATTGATACGTCCATGCGTGACATTCTGTGTGACCTTGAGTTAATTTGGTCGGTTCAAAAATTAAAGGAAGATGACAAACGACAACATTCAACTACATATTTTTGTATAATCGGCAAATATATTATATTTTTACATACATAATATAAAATATATTACTTTCAACTCGTTTCCATCACCCTTAAGATATAGTTGATTGGTGCCTTTCTTATGTGGTATCCCCAATAAACCTAATCCACAGTCAAAATCGAGGTTTAATTCACCTTGCGACGCTCACGATGATGCAAACCAGACTTACTTTCATTCTTTTCATCTTCAGCCATCAATTATGTAGTAAGGTCGGCAAAACCGTGGTGATTGAGAAGTTCTGTATCGTCGCTTTTGTCATTTTTGTTGTCCAAAAGTTGGTCAGGAATATTCTCACAAGACGTCCCATTGCAGTGCAATCACAGTCATTTTAATCCTGCTTTACGGCATCCATAAGCTGTTCCATATCCTTTCTGGCATCTGCAAGAAACGCTCTTAAGAAGGACATCTGGAGCCAGTTTGCATGTAGTCCTGTGCTTGTCCTCCCCCATCCGTGTTCTTCGGGAGCCTACTGCACACCCTAAAAGCTCTGTACTTGACAATAAGTACGCAGTGAATGTTATTGGCAAACGTCTGATGTTGGTGGCAACGCGGCGAGGTTGAATGAATTTTTCAAAACAACCCACACAAAGTTCTTATATTGCAGAGAATCTAAACATTTATGTTCACTACCTGCATCATACTGTCTCAATGAAAACAATTCTCCAGCAGCAACTACTTTTGCTAAATGTGCATTGGGGTCTTCAAATACCTGAACTGCATCACTTAAGCTATAATTCTTCGCTAGGGTATTGAAAAACCGGAGCTTACCCTGATTAAATGGAGCAGACGTAGTGTCCAGCCACTGAAGGCATGCACAAACCAGATGTTCAGCATCACCATATCAGAAATTATGGGGCGAATAGAACACCTCCTCCTTGTTCCCTCTAGCTGGTTTTTGCAAATAAACATTTGGGAGATCTCTGGCCCCAGCGATCAACAATACGAGCAAATTCATGACTTCTCCAACAACGAACACTGAAGAAAAAGAAGGGGACATTTTGATGGCAGAACAATTAAAGAATCCGCGTCTTCGACTGCCTGCTTAACCGTGTGTTATGTTCTTCCAACTTTAAGTTCAGCAATGCCTTTTGTTGCAGCTGTTCGATAAAAAAGTTTCTTGCGACATGGTCGGAATCATATATATTAATATATTTCTACTCCAGATGAATGGAATATATTTTATATGAAGAAAGTGGTACGCGTTGCAAACCCGACCAACTGTTGGAATGGAAATGACGAAAATAATGCTGCAGAAGATCTCGATCAGCATGATTTTGCCGATCCTACTTTAGAATTCGCCTGAAGATGATGAGAATGAAAGTGAGTCTGATTTGCATCGCCGTAAGCGACGCAAGGTGAATTAAACCTTGATTTCGACTGTGGATTAGGCCTATTGGGGATACCAGATAAAAAAACGCACCGATCAACTACACCTAAATGGTGGTGTGGAAACGAGTTGAAAGTAATATATTTTATATCATGCATGCAAAAATATATATTTGTCTATTATACAAAAATATATAAATATATATTGACCTTAGATAAGGATAATTTAAAAATCCACACATTTGAGTAGGCTGCGGCGCGCTTCAAAAAATCATATCTTTTTGTTGTATACAACCAAACTTTACAAATGAGGCATCATCAAACTCACAAAATATTGCTATTTCATAAAAAAAAATATTAGGAAATTGTTTGCAGTCGATCTTCGTCCTAACCCAACCCCAACTTTGGCGCGTTGTATCTCGGGAACTGTTGGTCACAGATAAAATACGAATAGACCAAAGATATGCAGAATTTTATAATCTACATTTTTTATTTGAACATTTTTTTTGATATCACTCCAAATAACGACGCTATTCCTCAAAGTGCGGCGATGCATAGTTGTCCACCCCCCCCACCAGAAATTAATTACCAGAAAAACTATTTAAATTAAGCTCCACTTAGATTAGTCACATCTTACAAAAAACTAATAATGATACTTACCAATTCTGGGAGGCACTGTTCTACCATTTTCTTCAACATTACATTATTTGTCTCTTCAAAATTGAGAGGTACACCAGAGCACGTTTTTACTAAACTCATACAAAATGCACATATCTCCTGATCCGCTGGAATGCAAGTACTTGTTACATCTTTGTTCAGATAGATATCTTTTAGATTCAATATGATGCCCGATTTATATAAAAATTGAATTATATAATCACGAGTGCGCAAGCATGTCCCTTTAAAATCAAAACACTTCCTAAGCATTTCTGCACAGTTCTTACACATCACTGGCCCTTCTATTACAGTACGGTCCTAGAACAAAATTCGATAAAAACCTGTCACAAAATGTGAGGCAAACTTATTCGTAATTAACTTAAGCAATTGAGCACCCTTTCCACAATTACCATTTTCAGTAGAACTATATCTAAGACGTTTTTCATATTTCCGTCTATGTCTACGAAGTTCATGCATTTTGTTAAACAAAGTCTGCATATTCTTTCTTGGAATTCCATTGTCTATTTACATTTAAAAAACATGGACAACAAATTAATTAGTTAAATACTTTCAATATATCAGGCAATTAGGTTATCTTCTTCTTCCACGTTTATGGCCTTTACCATAGAAAATATATATATATAATGATATAGATGTTTTTCTTAAATGATGAAGGTTAAATAGCATTCAGTTCTTACTACACTCACTTGTCGCTCTAATCGGTTAATTATCCCCTCTCACCCTTGCATTCGCGCGTTTGTTGTGGTTTTGAGTTTCAAGATTTACGTGTTTTTATAGGTTAACTTATTCTACGATGGTGTTTAAGTGTTGTGTTTCCTCTTGTTCCAATACAAATAAAGAGGCTATAATGCATCGATTTCCATATTTAGATAAGGAGATAAGGGTATTGTTAAATTTTATGTTTGTTTTTAACCGAATTTGTCATCATAATCAAGCTTATATCATAACAAATAAACCGATACAAGTATCGGTTTGCAATTTTATCTTACCAAAGTTCAAGAACTTTGGTAAGATAAAATTGCAGTTTATTTTCACAGATTTAACATATTTTGTATATGCTTGAATAAATTTAAAGTTAAAATATGAATAGACAGCTTCTTATACTTGCGAAAGTCTGAATTGTTGGTTATCTGCACACTGTAACTTGGGAACACAAGAAATATATAAATAAAATTGCCTAATTTTGAATTTGGTAAAATAGAGGAACATTCCTAGTATATGGTATATTTTTTCAAATTTAAGGAAACTATCGCTATTATAAAAGTACAAATAGTATTATTTTATTTTTAGGCTTACAAAACCTGGTTAGATGGAATTGGAAATGAGAAGTTAAAGAAAATGCACCCAGAAAAAGTCTATAAAAAATTCAGAGTTTGCCATAATCATTTTAATGGAGATTGCAATATTCTTGGTTGCAACAAAAGCATGTTAAAGGATCATAGTTTACCAACTACTGGATTACCGGGTAGGTTATGTACTTTTATCATTATTATATTTAAAATTGCTATTCACCTCCATATTGTGTACAACGCAGTGAATGCAAATGCAGCAGTTTCACTGTTTTGTAAGGAAGGGTTTTTCCGTTTTAGAGATTAAAAATATCTATTACAATTACTAAGAGATATATCTATGACATTTTCTTCAATCTAAGTTGAACCTTTGTAAAAGTTCTGCCATGTACGAACTGATTTTATTTTTAATTTTTGCAGATTTTCATCAAACTCCCACTGCAAAAAATTCTTTCTTAACTTGGAATGACGATATTAACAGACTCTCAGCCTGGACCTTCATGGCGAATAGGTAAGATTACAAAGTTAGATGAAATAAATGAACTCGGTATATCGGTTGAAAATAACTGACGTTTATTGAAATTAATAGGGATCACTTTTTTTAGAATATCAGACTTTTTTTCTTAAATTGAATAAGAAGTCGGTTAAAAATAAATAATACGTGCAATCTAGCCGTCATTTATATCCCTAAAGAGAGCATATGTACATCCAATATCCAAGTATACTGAGATTAATTTCTCTTCTAAAGAATTGTTCTTTCGTGTCTAGTACTGAACCTATATAAATATTTTACTTTAGGTAGAGATGAACAAGGCTATGTTATGGCTGATCGGCCTTTATTTGAAGTTACGTCACCACAAGTTACACTTGAAATGCAAAACATAGCATCATCAAACATCCCTATAGAATCTCCTACGAGGAAAGATATTCAATTATCATCACCCATACATACACCAAAGGGTAGTCGAGGTATGTTTTATGTTAAATGTGAATAAATTGATAAATAATGATTTGAATTTGCAGATTTCAAAAGACCGTTAAGATTACTTCAACGTGTGAAAGTAAGTAGAGCAGCAGATCTAACTCCGAAAGCCCAAGAATTATATTGCATTGGCACCAATTTAAGGAATGTATCTAAACAGCTTTATAAAAATAATGGAACGTGAATTCTACTTGTACCCAGTTTCGACAAACTTTTACATCCCTTCTTATTAATAACTTTATGGCTCCATATTCTCCTGGGGCAAACTGCGAACTAGATGAGTCTGATGGAGCTCTAGATACATTAAAAAGCTTACTTGAAATAAATATCCCTCTTGTCCCTACCAGTATAGAAACCGTTGCAGAATCTGTTGGAACTGACAATATAATTGCATCTACGTTACCAACTTTTGAAGCTGAAGTTAATGCTAAAGATGTGACTGGTATAAATGCTTATGTGGCAGGCTTCGTAGCTAAAAAATTAATGAAGAAAATTGGTGTTTGCCGTACAGAACTTATTTCTGATGACAGAGATAAGGAAGAGTATAAATATATCCAGATAAGAGCCTATAGCCAAAAGGCACTATTATGCCCTACCACAAACTATATGAGGGTGTTTCAGAAATATAGTATGTGTTTAAAAATTTTTTTATAAAATTATTATCTTCAAAATATTGAGACCATTTTCAAACAGAGATTTTCTATAGAAGACTTTAAATGCTTTACTTGCCCAAACCATAATATATCTGAAATATTCATCAATTACTTTTTAGATTTTTCCTTAGATATATTTACTAGAAATATAAACATTTCCTTAAAAGGGCTAGATGTACACAAACCCAAAAATCATTATAATAAAATTAGATTAATGGCATATGATCGCTATACAAAATGTAAAAAATGATTTATTTATATTTATGTTTCAGGAAATAAAGTGTATAGTTCACGCAATAAATGTTTTTTTTACAAAGTGAGATTAATTAGTAGGTTTATTTCTACAGTCGGAAATGGTCTCCAAACTGTCAGGAGTTTGCTCACAATTATTTTTCAAAAAAAAATTCACTGTAAAACTTGTAATGAATTTTGTTCTTGTAAAAATATTGTAAACAAACACCTGACGGCTTGGAAAGTGTTGCTGACTATGTAGAAACAAACCTATTACAAAATAAAATAAACAGTACTATATATAGCAATGAGAGCATACTGCCGGTTGCTTTTAAAATTCCCGCCACCATAGTTTAGTTCTTACTACACGCACAAGGCGCTAGCTAAACTGTTATAGAATTAGTAACAGGGAGATGACTATCTATATTATAATATTCTTTGTCTATGGCCTTTACCCATAAGATAGTTAGCCAGTTATATCATATTCAAAGTGTCAAAATTCAACATAGCTTTATTAACATTGTAATATATTACGTACCTCCCCAGAACCCATCCCGGGACCGACCGTGCAGCCGCTACGCTACGCGATGGCGGATTGCAGGGTCGGGCGGAATGGGTGTGGTTAGGTTAAAAAACAATTAAAAATTTAAACCTATACTCCTTCTGAGACAAACAGATTAAAATTACTTACATCTAACATAAACGATTTAACAACACTTAAAACTACACATTTTTTAGAAAACTGTTCACTTATCACTTTCTAAAAATTTCGTAGCTGACGTAGGCACCTCAATCAAAATGAGGAGCCTTTCGCGAGATGTATAAATGCCGGGCTGCGCAAAGGCGGGCCTAAACTTTGATTTTAAAAATTTTGATTTTGTAAAAATGTGCGATGAGAAATGAATTTAGTGAAAAAATGCACAAAAAGAAAGCAAGAACATCAAACGCGACAAAAATATTACAAACAGAAAGGAAGAGGGGGACGTGAAAGATTTAAAGATATGAAATATTAGTAAAGGTGGATAGGGTAAGCTGAGGTTATAGTTGGTGAAGTTTGGCTACAGGGGTTGCCGGAAAATCAGTAACGTCTGGTACGGTAAGGGGCGTTTAATCCAATATGGGGTATTATGCTGTCTAATTTATGTTATGTGTCTTGTTAACGGACTACCGCCCAGCTTGAAAGAGTAGAAGTTTTGAGAGATCTGCTGGACGTAATCCGCTATCGGGATTATGTCGCTGCAAAGTGCGTACAGGTCTCTGAGGGAGGTGTACCTTCCAGAATTAGAGATGAGGCGCATAAATTTGTGCTCAAGCACTTTTAGTTTTTTCATTGTCGTGGTCGGTATGCTGCACCACACCGTCGACGCATATGTGCCTGACCACCATTGTGTACAACAGTTTCTTATTATGTCTGTTAAGTCTGCTACCCCTAACCATGAGCGGATACAGACTCCTGGGCAGGGATTAGACCATCCGTATTGTATCATTGATATGGGCATTAAACGTCAGTCGTTGATCTAGTCTCACCCCCCAAGTACTTCACGCACCTCTTGGTAGGAATTTTGTTTCCCCGGATCGAGATTGGTGTTAGAATTTTATTTTTTGTGAATATTTCACCGGTCGTAATAGGCCATGTGCGCCTTCAGCAGCATATTCGCGGCTTGTGCATTGTGGGAATGCGCATACATGGCCGTGTTATCGGCGTACTTGGCCAGCTTCGTATTCGGGAACTCTGGTAAATCGGTAACGTACAGGTTGTACAACTTTGGCGACAGGCACGATCCTTGCAGGACTCCCGCGCGAATGTCCCGCCGTGTTGAGAGTTTGTTATTCACTCGAACTCGAATGAGGTTGATGAAGTAAGTAGGGAAGTTATAGTGGTGTAGTTTGTAGAGTAACCCCGGGATCCAGACGGCGTCGAACGCCTTTTCAATATCGAGGGCCACCATGCTGTTGTTCTTCCCGAGGTTGTATTGTACTTTGACGCCGTTAACTATCCTCACGACTTGCTGCACCGTGCTCCTGCCCGTCCTAAAACCAAACTGGGACTCATCGTCGACGTGGAGCTCCTCCTGAATGACAACAAGTCTGGTCAGGACGAGCTTCTCCACCAACTTGGAGTTCGCCGACGAACTTACCGTTCTTGTTTGGCTTGAGAATGGTAACGACCACGGCGCATTTCCACTGGCTGGGCCAGTGCCAGAGCCGCAGGATCGCGTTAACGATGTACGTCAATTGCACAATACCTTTCCTCGGGAGATATTTGACAGCTTGTACTCGACGCCGTCCTTTCCAGGGGCTTGGTCATGACCTTCAGAAGTTCTCGTCTTGTCATTTGTACGTCATGACCAATGATTTCGATGTGGTCGTGCTCTAAATTGTTCGGTATATCGTTATTGTGGATGTTTTCGAATTGGGTGGCTAAGTCACTCGCCTTTTGAGCGTCTGTCATTGATGTCTGTCCGTTCGCGCGTCAATGCGGATATAGCCCCCCGCATATTTTTCAAGGCCCTCGTCAGCTTCCACAGCGAGTTGTCCTGAGGATTTAGCGCAGCTAGTTTATCATCCCATTTCTGGTTCCTCGCCGTGTTTATGGAGGTTCTGATCTGCCTTTGCAGCCTGATCATCTCGGCCTTGGCGTTGACATCGCGATTTCGCTGGCAAAGCCGTCTCAGTCTATTTTTCTCTCTTATGTTTCGTATGACCGCTTAGTCGAGTCGGTCTTTGTTCTGATTCACAGTGATGGTAGTGGCAACAGTCTGCTTGGCATCCTGCAGTACTCTCGTGACTCCCCCACCGCACTTTCTAGCTCGGCGGGCGTGCTGATCGTGTTATTTAGTGTTATGTTTGTGTTAATGTGTGCTTTATAGAGGTGTCAGTTGACGCCTCTATATGACATGATTTTTCGGGTAGTGTTTTCCCTTGACATACCGTTCAACTCGAGAATAATGGTATTATGATCTGACGTGAGTTCCTCCAGGGCCACGGGGGCCGTGGAGTTCCTCACGCCCTTGTTGATCACTATGTCAAGGGTTGTAGTACGTTGGTATTTGATGGAAAATGAAATATTTGTTTTAATTTTTAGTTAACGAAAATATAAGAAAAGGCCAATTTATAATTTTTGGTTAGAGACATGGTGAAAAGATAGAAAAGTAGTATAAAATTTGCATTGTTAAATTTAATAATGGTTATATGTATATATAATTTTAAGCGTACATGAATATAAGTAGTTATTTTTTCTAATGAAGTTTACTTTTTAGAGAGCTATGAATTGGCAGAAGAAAAAATCTATCAAATTTTTAAATATAATAATTTTGAAAGTGAAGCTACTGGAAGCAGTAATAAGAGTATAACCAGGAAGCTGCACCCCGATAAAGAATTTAAAAATAACCTACCAGACACTTCAGATTCGGAAATAGAACTACAAGTTAAAAAAAAAAAATGTGATTCCTAATGCTATTGAAGACCCATCTCGGAAATATCCAATAGTTATCCAAGATATAATTGTTAAATGGTCCAATAAACACAACCAACAGTGGAAATTTTACTCCTTTAAATGTGTCCAATAAAGTTTTGAGTCCTATAAATGAAAATTTGCGTCCTTCACCTATGCCAACAAGAATAAATTTCAGGGCATCGTCTTATATTTCCGCTTCATCTGGAGCTAGCAGTATTAATCAAAATACATCAGGTAATTTTTTATTTTGAATTAGAGATGTATGTGGCGACAGTGCTGTAATGTAACATTTTATAATGTATTTTGATTCGATATATATTTTTTTAGATTTTCAAATAACGGTGCTGAATACCTTAAGTAAAATAATGGAACATATCGACCAACACTCTTTAATGTTACATGAATTAGTGAGGACAGTGAGGAATAATCGGGAAAATTCGATAAACCCTCCTGCTGATATCCTAATCTTCCCAATAAATTTGCTAGAAGACTTCCAGCAACTGGATGAAAAGCTTGAAGGCAAGAATTCAGTTGTATACAAATACTTGGTACTTAAAAGATTCAATGTTGATAACTAAATAATAATCCATAGTTTTAATTTTAAGGTTTCGAGACTAGCTGCAGTAGGTGATAGTGGAATAGATTCTCACACCAGAAGAATTTTACGATTTTTAATCACAAATGAGCTTGCATGTCTCTTCAACTGGAAAGGGAGAGACAAAATATCTTTTGAAAGGACTAAGATTATGGGCGTTATATACGGTAATATTTAAACAAAAAATGTAAGTAGTTAAGAGTTATTACAGTTTTACCTTTTACAGATGCTACTAAAACGAATTTTCCGAAAAATGAACAGAACTATTTGGTAGTGGCTAATGCAGTCAAAGATTGGCTGAAATATAGTAAGGCAAGGTTGGCATCAAAGAAAAAAAATTGTGATACGCTATTTGGAAATATTTTTACGTATCAGGCTGTAAACCAGAATAAAGAAGTTTTATTTTTTGTTCATTTGTTGTACAATACAAATATATAAAATATCTAACGAAATTTGTATTGATTTCTAAATAGCATAACTATTCGTTTTATTTTCACCAGCTATCCAACTTGAAACTATAAATCGCTCCTAAATTTTTTCTGTTGTGCTTGTGTCTAAAAGTGAAAAACAGATCGCCAAATAAAACACAGATGCATTAACTAAAGTTACAGGCAAGAAATGGTGCTTCAGTTTTTTTATTAGTGCAGAAGGCAAAGTAGAAATTTTTATATAGTGAGATATTACAAGTTACCTTTTGCTTATAATTTCACTTACTAAAGCTACCTTATTTAAATTAGTTATCAACAGAAATATTTTAAAAGCGAATATAACTTTATATTCTATAACCTGGTGAAAGCAGCCATACAGTGCATATAATTATCCTTTTCATTTTATAACCTAATGTGGGTTATGAGAATCGTATTGTTGACGCACGTTGAGTAGATTATTTGAGTAGTGTTCAAGTGTTTTGTTGTTTGTGGAAACTACGCCAGAAACGGTGTCACTAAATGTTCCAACTCTTCCAGGACTATGAACTTCAAAACTGACCAAGCATGAATTTATTTTACCAATAAAGTGCATTTTATAAAAAAAGTCACTTATAGGTAAGTAAGTTAGTAGTAATTTTTTGGTAAACAATTGTAACTTGACTAAATTTCCGTAAATCAAAATGCAATTAAGCGCAATATATAATATTGGGTAATGTGGTGAAGTTAATTATACAGTAAGTTTTGAAGGACCCTGTATATACCCCATATATAAATTTATTTTTTCTTATTTAGTTTCCAAATTCAAGTAAATATTGCAGTTAATTCATTTCATTTTTACATTTATTTAGTCATTTAATATTGAACACAATAAAGTTACCAGAATGCATTTTAAAATTATATTTTTAAGGCAAAGTTAAACGCTACAATTTTGAGACAGAATTTACATAAAATCTAGTCGAATCGCAGGGTTTGTTTATTGTATATTCAGATAAATGTCAAGTACTTCGTGTATTCCCATAGTGTGAAATCGCCTACTCTTTTCTATCTTAACCGTAGGAGGAGATAGAGAGTGGAATTTTAAACAATTCCCACATCCGACTTGGGGGACGCTTAAACTGTGACGTCATTTACAATATAAAAGAAACTGCGGGGCCCATGAAAAGGGGCAATCAGACTCGAGCTACATCGCAGGACATTGGGTTCGCTGTTGCTCGTACATTGCTGGACATTGAGTTCGCTGTACTGGCGCCGCAGACAACCATTCTTTGGCGTACTCTTTATGAAGTACCATTTTAACCTCTCTGTTTAAAAAAGGTTTAATTGACGCATTTGTGGTACCAAAAGAATATTAGATTAATATTTTAAATGGAATATTAGCTTTGATTTTTAACTATCATAATATTATATTACCGGTTATTCAGTTATGATTTTATTCACGATTTTAATTCACAAAATTTAATTTTCTGAATGTTTTACTAGGGAAGTTTGCATTTGCAAAATAACAAGTTTAATTCAAGAACTATAGCTTTTGACCATACACTACAAGTTTACAAATATTTTTTCTTAGGCGCTTTACGCTGATATAAGAGCTGTTATAAGAGTCTTTGTCGATTTCAACCAATTTTATTTATTTAACTACTAAATTGTTAACGATGTAAAGTTCTCGTGACTACAAGAACGTAATTGTTTGTGAACTATGTTTGCACAGCATAACAGTAAAATGGGTGCCTTACGGACTATCGGAGTTCCATCTAAATTTAAAATTAACAGTCCGCTGTTTTAAGGACACTTGTCTACAGCAATCTGTAAGGTCGTCGATCTTTTCGGCCACCCCATATTGACATCTGTTCAGTGCTAAACGCTTACTACTACTGTTTAGTTTATCAGTCAATTGACACAAAATCGAATTTCCAGCGTTGTTTAGACTGTTCTTTCTAATACTATTTAAGCCAATTGGTTAGGTGCAGTCGGTAATTGCCATATACTGTATCCTACTATCTTTCTTATCAGTAGACGAGGGCACAACTATAAGAAAACTGGAGATTTCCACAACCATTAATTACTTGCAAAAGGGAGTTTTATTTCCCACAGCTGGTGAGTGTTTTCACTGAAACCTGGCGCCGTACCAAACTACTACAGAAAATATCAAATAACTTGTTAGGTTGAAACACTTATTCTCTGTTATGTTCGTAAACTTTGACACTGCAGTTGCGTTCTCTTTGTTTCGAAGTAACATCTTTGATGTTTGTTCACTCATGTTATTATCATTCCCAGACTATTGTCACAACTGTTTAAAATAAGTATTGTCTGGCCGATAGCCGTGTTGTTTGAGATGCGAGGTGGCAATCGCTATTAATCACACGAGTATCGCGCCACTGGGTTCGAATCCCGGCTCCGGCCTTGGTACCGTCGGAGGAAATGGCAGTCTAATTTCTGTGTAGTTTAATTATTAATCATTATGTACATAGACTATTGTCACTGCTCTTATTCTTGTATATATTAATTTCTCAATGTAGACATGTGATATGTTTATTCAGGCATTTGCCACAACTCTAATTACTATTAAAATAACACGGCATACTTTTGTATAAGTTCTTGTTATTGCATCAAAACACTCAGGATATCTATAGTGTGGTCATTACTATAGCGACGCATATTTTCCTATTATAATAGTTAGACAATTGTCTCAAATATTTGGATTACTATTGATTTCATGTTCGACTATTGTTGCATCAATTTATATAAAATAAAAATGGGTTTTTTTACTATTTTCTCCCATCAATTGTTGTCTTTTCTTTCACCTTTACCTTTTTCTTCATATAAGTAATAACTAAATAAATGGTTTTGTTTAAAAGCAAAATAGAAAACAAACTTCAACTATAAATGTACAGTGCAATCTTGAGTAATACGATACTACATAAATAACATATATAATTAACTAGGTCTCTCAATTAATAGACAGTGTGTTCAAGTTTACCAGGTATTTCAATTAACAGAGTGATTAATTTTCTAAAGTATATCGTATCAGACAGAAACAAGTAATATTAAACTTTATATAAAAGAACCTGGGGTAACTAAAAAGGGTTACTACACACACAATAAAGTTTGAGTCCTACACCAACAAAACTGGACGATCACGCAAATGGCCAATCTTATCTGTTTATCCTTCAGATAAATAAATAGTAATGAATTTACTGGTGACATGATTACCAGTAATTTCTTTAATAATTAAATAGGGTACCCACAAGCAGTTTCAGTTTATTTTTGAAATGGATCAATTTGTGTATGAAGCAGACTTATGTTATGCACAAAGTGACCTTTTTGAAAAGTAGTTTTACTGTAAAATATTACGCTTTTTCACCCAATAAATAATAAACATGTTAAATATTTTTGTAACGGTTATTAATCACGTTTGTGTTGAATTCGGATATTGTGATTTTAGAACGTTTTTAATGCATCTGGATTTACTTGTAAAACAGGTAAAAAATATTAAGTGTTGTCCACCAAAAGAAAAACATTAAAATAACGTAATTAAGTAACGTCGTTTGGTAATCTATTTAATAGTAACAAAACCCGTAAAACGTTTTTAACACATTTGAGTTAAGTATGAAATAGATTAGTAATATGACGTATTTATCGCTAACAAAAGAAACGTTATAATAATGTAATTAAGTAACGTCGACTGGCAGTCCATTTTGTAGTGGAAAAACTGCATGAGTCGACTAAAGAACAGATAAGTAATATTAAGTGTTTTTAACCCGTAAGATACACGTTAAAGCAACGTAATTAAGCAACGCCGACTGGTAATCTTTTTAATAGTGGAAAAATTCGTGGATGTCTGCGACATTTTTGCGTTTATTCCACGGTTACTATTTACGTTTATGTAACGGTCGGTTATCGTAATTTTATAACGTTTTTTTAACGTATGTGTGTTTTCTGGGATAAGGCATCTGACGTGCATAGGATATTATTCAATTTAAATTTTATTCCACACGTACGCGAAATAATACGTAATATTATTGTATAGTATATATACATCGTAAGGCGCACCGCTACACTGACTTGCGCGCACGCGCATGCACATCTTAACAATTACAAAACAAGCACTTAAGCCAAAGAATAACAAAATATATCTACAATAAAATGTGGTATAAGCTTCAAAGAATAAAAACCGGGATGTACTATAGTCAAAGGATTGTCATGTCGGTCGTCGCATGCCTACCTTGCACTGACGAGAGCCAACAGCTCGAAACTGCAGTCTGCAAGTGGTGTGTGACGACTGGCAAAGGAGCTCCTTTAAGTAGGATCAGTCTTTCGGCTGGTGTTTGTTGCAATCGAAGCATTAGCGTTTTGATGGTAATATGCAATTATTACACTTAACGCGCCAGATTTGTAACTTTGGCTGCAGTCTGGTTACTTTCCTTATAGTAAAATAAGGATTTATAGAGGAATTTGCGACTAAAAATTATGTTTAATATTCCGCCCTCTAAAAGCACATTTGAACTGAATTATGTGAATACCAGTTACGAGACATCCAATTAATGTTTCTGAATCATTTTCATTTCCTAAAAATGTACAGGGTGGCCAAAAATTATTTTTAAATTAAGAACTTTTTAAATTGAATTTCCTCAATTTTTTCAAACGGAACATCCTGTATATTTTTCGACGATGTGATGTAGAAATGAAAAACGAACATTTTTTGTAAGTACTTCTCTAGGGCTAATTGAAACCAATTTCGTTTTATTGAGCAATAATTACAAAATTAAAAAATAAACTTAAAAAAGCGGTTTCTTCAAATAACTCAGTAGAAAAAATTATAATAAATATTCCACGTGTTGCCCACTTTGATGAATTGAAATGGGGTTCCCACTGTTCCTAAAACTGCCGGTGTGATAGATGTAAAGGTAGTTATTATTCTTTCCTTCATATTTTGTACTGTCGTTGGTGGTGTGTCTTTATAAACAATTTCCTTCACGTATCCCCATAAAAAGAAATCCATTTTTGTAAAATCTAGGAATCTAGCACGCCATTTAATGGGTCCATTTCTTCCAATCCATTGATGAGGGTAGGTATTATTTAAGTGGTCTCTAATTGCATTTAAATAATGTGGTGGAGCACCATCTTGCTGAAACTACATCCTATTTCGAATTCTTTCAGGGAGATTTACCAATAATTGTGGCAGATAGTTTTTCAAAAAATGAAGATAAATAGCTCCAGTCAATGTACCATCAAAGAAATGTGGCCCTATTACATGTTCTCCAATAATTCCTCCCCAAACGTTTATAGACCATCCGTGTTGGTTATAAACTTAAATAAAAAAGTGAGGATTTTCCGAAGCATAATAATAGAAATTGTGCCTGTTAACAAATCCATTTTTATGATGAAAAGTTGCCTCATCACTGAATAAAACAGTATTGAAGAAGTTGACATGTTGCATTTTACCTCTGGCCCAATTAAAAAATTGTAGGCGCGTTTGAAAATCGTCATTAGATAATTCCTAGTGCATTTGAATATGATATGCATGGAACTTATTTGTTTTTAAGATTTGACCCACAGACCGTCTACTTATTCCTAGTAATGAGCTCACTTCTCTTTGACTAACATAGGGATTCTCAACCGTTGCCAGCACCACAGAAAACCCATTTTCTTCGTTCACAACACGTTTTATTCTTTCACTTTTTTTTATATTCGACATTCTCAGTTTCCAGAAATCTATCGAGAAGGTTTTGGAAGCTACCGACATCAGGAATCCTTCTTTCAGGATAACGTTGTTGATAAATTCTATTGGCAAGTAAACAATTTCTGCCTGACTCGCCCAAAACAAAAGTCATGTCTACAAGTTCTGCTTTATTAAAATTCACCTTGTAAAATTCCAAATATTTTAATAAGTGTGATAAATGCTCCTTTGTACATGACAATTTATACCAAACTGAGATTTTATTGCTTGTCGAATAACGAAAACAGCAAAAAAATGTACAAAAAAACATTATAGTAAAGGACCGGTTAAATACTATTTATTCAATTCAGTGGATTGGAAAAAATGGTCCCACTAAATGGCCTCATTTCAAAATTGCATAAAGACGCATGTCAATCAAAATGGGCAACACGTCGAACACCTATTATAAATTTTTCTAATGAATTATTTGAGGGAACCTCTTTTTTTAAGTTTATTCTTGAATTTGACACTTATTTATTTATAAAACGAAAATAGTTGCAATTAGCCATAGGGAAGTACTTACAAAAAATGTTCGTTTTTCATTTCTACATCACATCGTCGAAAAATATACTTGGTGTTCCATTTGAAAAAATTGAGAAAATTCAATTTAAAATGTTCTTAATTGAAAAATAATTTTTGGCCACCTTATACATTTTTAGGAAATTAAAATGATTCAAAAACATTAACGTAACTAATAGGTAGCCACTTTAACGGCCTAGTAATGATTTGGCCCTAATATGCATACATTACAAATCTGAAATCTAACCGCCAAAAGTTTAGCGCATGAGTATATGGATCGCGGCACGCAAAGTGTTGGCCTAATTTTACTGCATGCGAGATAGAAGAAGCTAGCAGTATTGGTTCTAATAAGTATATGCATTAAAAACATCCCATGGGCCAAATGAAATATAAAAAAAATAAATCTTTCAAATGGTTTTATTATTTTATTAATATAATAAATGTATTAAACAGAAGATTGTTATTTTGCAGCTAAGAATATGTATTATCCTTTTATTATCTTAATAGTAATATCTTCTATTTTATTTTTTTATAAACAAATGTGTATCACTACATAGGCATTCGCATTTTATTTTACAAACTAGTTTTGCAAGATTCACAATCCTAACTCTGATACCAATGGGCAAAAAATCATATATGAAATACTGCAGTTTATTCTAAAAAAGTTGTCGATAAGTTCTTTGCTAGATCAATCATTATTTTTCCACATATACAAAGAAACAGTGTAAATAATACATTTAGACAGAAAGGGGACAACTAATGGAATTATTAATGTCTTATATTTTCTCAGTGTGATGCAACGTATAGTTGAAATCATATTGATATGCCCATGAGTACCATTCTGTGACCTTGAGTTGATTTGTTTTGGAAATAAACGAATGATGATGGGAAACATTCATGATTTCAACTGTATGTATATAACTGTTTCGGTTTGAATATTTGGTAAAATGGTGAAGACTTTTTTCATCTATTTTTTTTTAAGATCTTATTTACTACAGTCAATGTAGACGAAAACACGTGAAAATTAAGAACTTTTGGATAAGTGGTGGTAGGATTTTCATGAAACCATTTGTGTTGTGTTTGTATCATTATTTAGAAAAAATTCCCTAACAATAATTTTGTAGTCAATTTGTTCCTGTACAGCAAAGTTAAAAAAAAATCGCGTTATTTGTTAAGAAGCAAGTTTTTAAATTTCTGAAAGATTTTGCGAGATATACCTATTGGTTTAAAATTTTTCAAAAAGTAGAGCGACGAAACTAAAATTGTATAGAAAAAATGTAGGTAAATACATTTTTAAAATATGCATAACTTTTTTCAGTACCGATTTATCCAGAAAACGTATAGCTGCAAGTTTTCCCGGAAAACCTGTAAACATAGTAAAAAAAACCCTGCCCAAGGAATCACTACTTCCACATCCAGATTTTTTAGCCAAGTCTTATACACACTAAATCCCAATGTACTATTTTATCCCCTTTAATAATAGAGTGGGGGTAACAAATGAAAAAAATAGAAGCCCTTGGTTCTCGTATACCCACTAAATCCCAATTTAATTTTTTATTTCCTTAAATAATAGGGTGGAGGTGACAAGGGGGTGGTAGAAGGGGTAACTAATGCCAAAATAAATTTTAAAAGCCCTTGCTTCTTGTACACACTAAATTCCAATTTAACTTTTTACTCCCTTTATTTATAGGGTGGGGGAGGCAATGGGGGTGGTTGATGACAGAAAAAATTTTAGAGTCCCTTGGTTCTCGTATACACACTAAATCTCAATTTAATCTTTTACCCCCTTTATTAATGGGGTGGGGTGGAAATGGGAGTGGTAGAGGGGGTAGCTAACGCCAGAAATTTTTTTTGAGACGTTTCGTTCTTGTATACGCACTAAATCACGCTTTAATTTTTTTTACTCGCTTTCATAATAGTGTGGGGTGGTATTGGGGGTGGCTGATGCCAAAAAAAATTCTGAGACCTTGACTCTTCGTACATGCCCTAAATTGCAATTTTATGGACTCTTACCTGCTTGCTTTGCCTATTTACCCTTATTTACCCCCGAACACCAACGGGATTAGATCAAAATATAATCTAGTTCTAGATCTCGTTACAATACATAAGTGTACCAAATTTCATGTCACTATCATAAACGCCGGAGTAAACGCGCGCACAAGAAAAAGTTACAGACAGACAGACAGGAAATTCTTTTCTGCTCAAATTTAAAATCTCAACGTTTCATGACATTTTAAGCCTTCAACAAGAAATAATAATTTTTTTTGCGTTACTATAATAATAAGAAGGAAAATAACTGAATTTTTTTAGAAATCTGAAAAAAAAATCGTAATATTTAATTCTAGACAATTTTCAACTCTATTATTTTTTTTTAATTCATATTTTCTGAAATACCTGGAAAATATGCACTTTTAAAAAATTTAATAGAGATGAAAATTGATTAGAATTAATTAGTTACTGTTACGAATTTTTCCAGTTTTCTATGAGTTTTTTTCACTGATTTTCCTTCTCAAAGTTCTTTATAACTTATAATCGATAAGGCAAAAAATTTTGCAATTTAACAATATTACCTCAATTTTTTCGGATTTTTCTATAAAATTTTGGTTTTCTCTCCCTCCTTTTTGGAAAATTTATAAATCAGTGTATCTCGGAAAAGCAAAAAAACGTGAAAATTCCATTTTATTTTAAATATTGCATGTCTTTTGCACGTTAAATTAAGAAAAATATTATCGTTCACAACAATTTCTGGATGAGAGCGGCAAAATCGGAATTGCCGATTTTTTTCTAAATAATAATACAACCCCAATACAAAAGATTTTATGAAAATTCCACCACTTATCCAAAAGTCAAACGCTAATTCGACCGTACTAATTCCAAACTTGTAGGGAATTACAGTTGCCACTCAAAGGTAAGTTGCATTGGAATTTTTAGTCTAACATTAAATGAAAATTAATAATTAACATTATTGAAACTTTCAATTACGTTTCTGTAAAGTTGCTCAGTTTTGTTATTAAAGTCCATGATCCTTCCGGTGCTTTGCCATTGATAACATTGCAAGATACAATGTTGTTGCACGGACATTAGGGCCATTGCATCAAAGTTACAAACTAAATGCAATTTGCTACAATGTTACAGTTTCCAAAACAAGATTACTAGAAGATTGCTGAAATATTACTTTGCCCAGTGGTCTTGCTTCAGCAAATGTTTTCTGAGGTCACTTTTATAATTTGTCTGATATGAACAATAGTCGCACTTGTACATTTTTGGCTCTGAAGGATCCTTATGCTTCTGCAAATGCCTTTCGAGGTTAGCTTTACGATTTGTCTGATATGAACAATCGTCGCACTGGTACAATGTTACCTCTGAAGGATCCTTATGCTTTACCAAATGTAATCTGAGGCCACTTTTACGATTTGTCTGATATGAACAAACGTCGCACTGGTACATTGTTACCTCTGAAGGACCCTTATGCTTCAACAAATGTAATCTGAGGCTACTTTTACGATTTGTCTGATATGAACAATTATCGCACTGGTACACTGTTACCTCTGAAGGATCCTTATGCTTCTGCAAATGCCTTTCGAGGTTAGCTTTACGATTTGTCTGATATGAACAATCGTTGCACTGGTACATTGTTACCTCTGAAGGACCCTTATGCTTCAACAAATGTATTCTGAGGCCACTTTTACGATTTGTCTGATATGAACAATCGTCGCACTGGTACAATGTTACCTCTGAAGGATCCTTATGCTTTACCAAATGACTATTGAGGCTATTTTTACGATTTGTCTGATATGAACAATCGTTGCACTGGTACATTGTTACCTCTGAAGGACCCTTATGCTTCAACAAATGTAATCTGAGGCTACTTTTACGATTTGTCTGATATGAACAATTGTCGCACTGGTACAATGTTACCTCTGAAGGATCCTTATGCTTCAGCAAATGGCTATCGAGGCTACTTTTACGATTTGTCTGATATGAACAATCTTTGCACTGGTACATTGTTACCTCTGAGGGATCCTTATGATTCAGCAAATGCCTTTTGAGGCTACTTTTGTAATTTGTCTGATATGAACAACAGTCGCAATGATACACTGTTACCTCTGAAGGATCCTTATGCTTCAGCAAATGGCTATCGAGGCTACTTTTACGATTTGTCTGATATGAACAATCGTCGCACTGGTACATTGTTACCTCTGAAGGACCCTTATGCTTCAGCAAATGAATATCGAGGTTAGTTTTACGATTTGTCTGATGTGAACAATAGTCACATTTATACATCTTCACCTCTGAAGGATCCTTATGCTTCAGCAAATGACTATCGAGGCTAGCATTACGATTTATCTGATATGAACAATCGTCGCATCGGTACATTGTTACCTCTGAAGGATCCTTATGCGTCTTCAAATGCTGTTTGAGGTTACCTTTATGAATTGTCTGATGTGAACAATAGTCGCATTTATACATCATCACCTCTGAAAGATCCTTATGCTTCAGCAAGTGTGCTTTAAGGCTCCTTTTATATTTTGTCTCAAACGAACAAGACTCACATCTGTTCATTGCTACATTTAAAGAGTCCTTCAGAAAACGTCTATTCAGGTTCTCTTTATGTTTTGCCTGAAATGAACATGACTCACATTTGAGGCTATCTTTATTTTCCGTCTGGAGTAAAGAGCATTCGCAGTAATATGTTCTTTCTTCAAACCTGCAAATTATAAATTGTTGTTATCACTGAACTGGAAATTCGCATTCATTTTATATTGTACCTTAAGGTGTTATTCTGAATTTAACCTTATAGTAAAACATTACAAAATATTGCTGATTAATGAATGAATTTTGTCATGATTCAAAGTAGGATGAAAGGAAAATTCGGTGAATAAAATGTCCATTCTTGGAAAGTTGATAAAAGTTTTTTTTTTTTTTAATGGTTACCATCGATGGCAACAGTTGCTGGTGTATTAAATTCTAGCAAATCCATATTCTAATTACTAGCAGTGGCAGGTGGAAGATACAGAACTCAGAGAGAAAAACATACTCAATATAACACAATCATCACTGTTAGGTTAGGAGCCTTAGGCATGAAATGATACCCTGGGGAGATTCTTATAACGAATCTTTGGAGTAACTGACGGCAAACATAGCTAACAACACCAACCCATGAGAAGGGGCAATTTTGGACGTGGTCCAGGTGGATCGGCTCCCTAGATTAAGCAAAGCAGCCCTGTTCATTGAGAGTAATCTGGAAGAGATGAAGGTAGTGATGCGACACCTACAGGCGCAGAACACCTGGGCAAGTGTCAAAATCTGGCTGCGCTTCCACGGAGCAAAGGTCGGCTTCTCGTTTTTGGTGTTGGGGACGAAGATCATGCGGCCATAACTGAGAGGGGAGTGCCAATCAACTATAAATTCACATCCTTAAACGTTGGGCTGCAAAAGTCTTTGGAGGTAGCCGAAAATACGACTCCTCTTTCCCCAAACGCCATGGCAGTGTCAGAAGTCAGGACACTTCTGACGGACCCATCTGAACTTAATATCACTGCGG
Organism: Leptura quadrifasciata; assembly: GCA_963675555.1. Classification (NCBI taxonomy): domain Eukaryota; kingdom Metazoa; phylum Arthropoda; class Insecta; order Coleoptera; family Cerambycidae; genus Leptura; species Leptura quadrifasciata. The sequence continues at coordinate 78,902,576 of OY776680.1, forward strand.
ATTGTTCCGGAGCAAAGTCCGGTCGGTAAAAAAGCTTCATTGGACCGGCAGGTCTTTGTCCAGGCCAACTTGCAGAATTTTAAATGGAAATGGCTACCATATGCCGCTTCCTCCGACTGACATGCATATATGTACCTAAAGGACTACAAGCTAATCTCCTACCACAGTTTAGCTCACATAGCATGACAACTCAGCATTTACTGGAATTTAGGCAACAAGCAAACTATAACTTTTTTCTACCTCCCTAGCGACTCAGAGGGACTACCCCCATCCCAGCAGATGGTGCGGCCGGTAGTGTACTGGGAGGTAATGAAATTACATCTTATTATTGACGGTGGTTCTAACACTCACCATATCTTATGGGGCAGTGAACACATCAATAACAGAGGATAATTTACGGTGGGATATCTAACAACCGCAAATTTAGAAGTTAACAGAGATGACAAACCTACGTTTGTTTCCTCATGTAGACACTGTTCTCTCTCAAACTACGTCAAGAACTAGCATGTTCTCTACAGAGATTTATATGCAGATCACCGATAGATTCAGTTCAATTTGGAAGGAGAAATGGAAGAAAATACCCTCTACCGCAATCCCAGGCTGAAAATAGGAAGCGGTTTGAAGAGTTTCATGTCTGAAGGTCTCGTTTCAAGCTATGGGGACTTCTGTCCTTTAAGAGAAGCTGGAATGAGGCATGCTACACCTTGGTGAAGCAAAGAACTAGAACGCCTGAGAGTTAAAGAAAGAAAACTCCACAGTGAGGCGCAGAAATCTAATATATCACATAACTGGGAGGTATACAAAAACGGTCAGAGGCTGTACAAAACATTATTCCCCAAAGGCAAAGGGCATCGTGGAGATCTTATTGTCTCTTCAGCAGCTCGGCTCAAAAATATATTCTCCAATAACCCTCAACAACAACCAAGACTCGTTCTGTCTAGATTGGCACCAACTATCTCACTCGGTTAGTGGATCGGAGGATTGCAAATGCAGTGGTGGATAGTGCAAAAGCAACCTGGGCAATGACAATAAACATATTTCTTCCTTCCAAATTACCAGGTATTGATGGCGCTTTCCAACCCTACTTCAGTGGGGTTTGGAACATATACACAGTCACCTGGTGTGTATTTACCAGGCATGTATTGCATTCAAGTACATTTACTTAGAGCTGTGGGATTGTCACTACCTGCGAGGATAGCACAATGGGCCCACTTTCGAGGACTGAGTGCAACCTCACCTCCCACCCTCCCGAAGGCCAGATCCCTACCCTCCCCAGCTCTCCAGTAAAATCTAAGATGTCTCATTTCTCATTTACCTTTATATTACGAAAATTTTAAACCAATTAGGTTAGATGAAACAGGCAAATGATACCAAGAAGAGGTCTACATAATTCTGACATAAGGTGCTGCTTGGGATGCTGGAAACTGGTTTTTATTATATTGAACAAATAACAGAAATAAATAAATACATAAAAAACAACTTCAAGAAGAATATTAAACTATTAAGGTTTAAAATAAAACTTAATTACCCACTGAAATCGTGTTCATCTGTTTTAATTTCAATTTCTTGGTCAAATAGAAATTTCTGGTCCTCCAGTTCAACAAGATCTTCCACTTTATGTTTAACTTCTTTGCTTTCACAAAATATTTCTTCTTTTTTAATGGAATCAAGTTTAATACTTTCTTCTGTACAGTCGGGCATTATTTTTGGCGTGACCTGATGTTCGTTGTCAATTTTCTGATCTTCAACTTCCATAAAACATTCTTTTTTATTCTCAAAGTCCATATAGGAATCCACACTATCGTCGAAGAACACTTCTTCCAATTTAATAACTCTGTTACCAATTTCTGGTTCATCGGGGTTTTTTCTGTTCTTGCAAATTCTTTCTCCTATTTCAACATCAACCGAGTTACCACCTACCTCGCTTGTTGTCAGATCATTTATTGTATGTAACAAACGGCTTAGCTTTATTTGACCAGTTTCACAATATTTCTTAATCTTCTCTTCTACAATCAAACAGTTGGTTACGAAGTGGAAAGAGGTCTCTAAAGATTCATAGCAGGGGGCACAGATAACCGGCTTCTTGATAATCCTTAAATCCTATAGAAAAAAAAAATTATTGAATATGGCATGATAATAATTATCAAAAAAGTTTGTCTGTCTACCAACGTTCGTCAATGCATTATTCACAGAAAAAATTTAACAAACATGAAAAAAGCGCAGAAAAATAAATCTGTAAAGCAGTGCGTGCGCACAGATGTATAGTACAAATAAATTCTTTACTTAACGAATAAGCTATTAATAATATAAATCTGCAGAGCATGCTACAACAACCATAAAAAATACCACGGAGTATAAGATGCCTTAAGAATAAATTATTCTATGAATTATTTCAATATTATACTAAAGATAAGTACATTTGATTTTGCTATTTTCTATGTTATGCAAGACCCGTTAATATATATAAATAATTCTATTTTTTTACTTTAGAAGGCTCCCGTTTTAAAATGGTACCTGCCCAGTGCCGCTAGCGTAAGAATTTGCAGATTTATGTGTCTCCCGCAACTAACATATTGTTACGATCAATGTGCTTTTAGAGGGCGGAATATTAAAACATAATATTTTTAATCGCAAACTTCTCTATAAAATCCTTATTTTTCTATAAGGAACGTAACCAGACTGCAACCAACAGAGAAATTTGCGACTAAAAATATTATGTTTTAATATTCCGCCCTCTAAAAGCACATTGAACTATGCTAAGCCCAGTCAGGCTATTTATTTTTTGATTGCAACAGACACTGGACTGTTAGATGGCGCCTGCTGACTATTTTACATGTCGCTATTGTAATAATACCGGGATGTACCAAGTAGTCAAAGGATCCTCATGCCGGTCGTCACATGTCTACCTTGCACTGACGAGAGCCAACAGCTCGAAACTGCAGTCTGCAAGTGGTGTGTGACGGCTGGCAAGAGAGCTCCTTTAAGTAGGATCAGTCTTTTGGCTGGTGTTTGTTGCAATCGAAGCATTAGCGTTTTGATGGTAATATGCAATTATTACACTTAACGTGCCAGACTTGTAACTCAGCGCTCGGCAGGGCACATGGCCCAGAGAGTAGCTGTTGGTTGCAATCTGGTTACGTTCCTTATAGAAAAATAAGGATTTTATAGAGGAGTTTGCGACTAAAAATATTGTTTTAATATTGTTACGTGTTTACGATCTCCAGTAAACACTCTGTACGTAGGTTGAAATGATTGCAACAAGACTTTTCACTAGCCACTACTTCATTTAATACTTAATTAAAATAATTAATCGTTATTATAACACACTAAGTACAACTATAGAAATTAATACAATTCACAACTTATTATTGTTCTTATTTTGTCTGTTCGCTTGTTCGTCTAATATAGAACTCTCAACTTTCTGCTCGAATTCACTCCTTATGTATACGCGTTGAACGTACTTGAATTCTCCATCTTCTTCCAAAACCCATCTCGAATAGTTTTCTGGGTGTTAATGGCAATTCGTCAGTTGGCCCAGAAATGGTGCTGCTTTACCGGCAACCAACTAATATACAGAATTCCCTTTACTCTACCACCAGGGACCTTTTGTGAGAAGGCCTGGGTGTGCATATGACATTGCCCCCTCATTAAGTCTGAAGGTCCCGGTCAGGTAATTCAGAGGCCTCAACATACTTCGCCAATCTGACCAAGTGCACGATTTTCATCTTGGACTTCTTACTACGTTGAACTCGGTACACGTCATTAATAAATATATATATATACAAGTTCTGCAGTTATCTGTAATGCATTTAAGTTGGTATAAAAAATTAGAATATTTGTATCGTCCGCGTAACATATGGTAGAGACATTGGGTATATTATTAAGGTATGCAATTAGGTCGGTGGCAAAAATATTAAAAAGCATTGGTCCTAGAATAGAGCCCTGATGAACTCCCTGTTTGATATCACAGCTATCACTGTTAACAGTATTAATTTTAACTATCTGGGTCCGATTCTCTAGATAGGAAGTTAAAAGTTCCACAGGAACCCCTCTTATGCCATATCTATGCAACTTAGCTAGTAACAGTTGGTGATTCACCAAATCAAAAGCACGGGAGAAGTCAATAAATAAACCAAGAACATATTGTTTGTTGTCTATGGCGGTAATAATTTTATGTTGAAAATCGCAAAGTGCAGTTTCCGTGCTTTTGTTTGAGGTAAAACCATGCTGAGAAGACGAAAGAATACTGTTTTTATGTAGAAAAATTGAAAGTTGGCTCAAAAAGTTTCGACACACTACAGAGTAAACTAATGGCCCTGTAGTTTGCATAATCATTTGAATCTCCTTTTTTATATATAGGGGAGACGATAGCTAATTTTAATCTCTGAGGGAATAATTCTTGGCTAAAGCAGGAATTTATTAAAAATGATATTGGCTTGCAGAGGCTGCGTTTACACTTTTTAATTAAATTATTGGAAATATTATCATGACCATATGAATACGAAGGTTTTAGTTTATCTATTAAGGACTCTACGTCTTTTTCGGAAACAGGAGATAGAAAGAAAGTTTCATTACAGAAAGGTAGGTTCGAGTTTAAGAAATCATAGTCGGGTGGAAGTTTGTTATCTATAACAGACGTGAAATGTAAATTGAAATTATTTGCGATTTCGATGTCGGGCAGTTTTTCTCCATCTTTATTTATAGCAATTTCAATCACACTTCTTTCTTTTCCCTGCAATTTATTAATGAGGTGCCACATAGTTCTAGATTTATTACCGGATTCGAGAATCTGTTTGTCATGAAATTGTTTTTTAGCAACTTCTAGTTTTTGCGGTATAATTTATGTAGGTTTTTGCTTATTTCTGAATAATCCGAATTTATTTTTGCCATATCGTTGTAAATAGTTACCCACTTTTTTAGTTGAGATACTTCTTCAGTCATCCAGGCATCTTTTTTATTCTTTTTATTTGTAAGCATTTTTACACTGGGAAAAGATATATCGAAATAGTAAAATATTATATTACTAAAATTATCAAACGCTGTATTGGGGCAATTTTGAGTGAAAACTTCTTGCCAATCTTCATTATTTAGGTAATTTTGAAACTGCATTATGTTTTCCTTTCCAAATTTTCTACGGTGGATGAATTTATTTTCGGTTTCTGTTTTCCCTACAGACTTTGTACAGACAACAGCAAGCAATTGAGAAAAGTGATCTGACAGGTAAATATTAACTACTTCGGCTTCAAAGTGCACAATATTGGAGTTCACTAAAAAATTGTCAATACAAGTACTAGACGAGTGAGTTACCCTTGTTGCAGAATCTACACTTATGGTCATATTATGAGAGCAAATTAAATCATTTAAAAGGTGAAAATTTATGCTATTAGATAGAAAGTCAACATTAAAATCTCCCCCTATAACTACTAAATTTTCACTATTGGATACTTCATTGAGTAAGTCGTCAAAGAAGTTTAAGAATAATCCAAAGTCTCCTGCAGGTGGCCGATACAAGACTACAATTAACATTTTATGAGATGGTAATATTAAGCCACTACATTCAAGTACTCCTTCGAGGCAAAAATTGGCCACTGGAAACACTAAAGTACTAGCACTAAAACTATTGATTTTATATATAGCCGCCCCTCCATGCTCCATGTTTCTGTGGTAGTAGAAGTCAATCAAAGTGAAATTACTTAAGCGGATTGTATTTATTTTTTCTTGACTTTACCAGTGTTCTGTGATTAGAAATAAGTCACACTGATAGTTAGTGAAGACATCTTCAATATTTAGGATCTTGTTACCCAGACACTGAATATTTTGATGAAAAATTTTAATTGCATTTCTTTCACGAAAAAATTCCGCCTCTTCATTACTATCATTAGTGTCTAGGTTTATATTTGCACTGTTGTTAGAAATTAGGAATATAATTGTAATTTTCGCTATAATTTTTAATAAATAAATGGTCTATGCAAGTTTGATTGCTTCCCTGTACCCTGGTATATTTATTTATTGCAGATAAAAAGCCAAACTCGCACATTCTATTTAAGTAAATATGCACAGGTTCGTTATTATTCATTATGTTAATATTTAAATCGCCTACTATTATATGAATATCTAAATCATTAGAACAATTCATTAGATAATGGTTTAATTGGTCATTGAAAGAGTTGACACTTGTGGAAGTTGGTCTATATAAAGCTGTAATTTGTAAATTTTTGTCATTAAATTTTACTGTTATTTCGATGGCTTTAATTAAAGAAATATTAACAATTTTGTATTCAAATTTTATTCCATTTTTGACATACACAAACAGACCGTCATTTTAATTCACGTTACCTGTATTATAAATAAGTTTATAACCCTCAATATTGTAGAGAGAAATGTTTTTAATATTCCAAGTTTCAGATAATATTGTTATGTGCTGCCCTCTAACAAGGAAAGATGTGATTAAGTTCATGTTCAAAGTTTTTCTCAGAAGCTTAGTTACTTCCCTGACTAGTAGGGTGGCGCCTTCTATGAGCCAATTGACGAACAATCATCTATTACATGGTAGAAAACTCTGTAGAATTCCAGAAAATTGTAGAATACTGTGGTACATTTCTATGGGTGTATATAAGGAGATGAATCCAGCAGATAGGGGAACAGTACAGTTTAGTGAAATATAAAGAAGAGTTCAGTTCAGTAAACAAACAGAGAGTTCTTAGGTTAGACAAGAGTTGACTAGTTTAAGGGAAAAAGTAAAGTACATAGTGTTTTAAAAGTTGTGAATTTATATTAGATTAAGTGATTATTAGTTGTGTGATTGTTAAGTATTTACTAGTGTAATTTTAGTGATAAATAAAATAGTGGTTAGTGAAAATTCTTGTTGCAAGTTATTTAAACCCACGGAGTGTTTACTGAAAATTTGTAAGCACGTAACAATTGGTGTCGGAAGCGGAATTGCAACAGAATTTCTGAAGAATTCGACAAAGTTCCATAGTGTTCTATTTGGAAACCACTGGAGATAGTGAAGTGAGTCGAACTGGAAAGTGATATAGACTTTAAATAAGACTTGTTAGTGTTGTTTGTCAATGTTGTTTGTTAGTTTTTGAATGGAAACAAGAAGCATGGCTGCTGAAAAACAAATACAAGACATGTTCCAGCAATTTAGAAAAATGATGCTAGACCAAAAAGAAGAACAAGAGAGACGCGAGGAAGAAAAAGAAAGGAAACGTCAGGCAGAAAAAGAAGAACAAGAAAGACGTCAAGAAGAAAAAGAAAGACGACGTCAGAAAGAAAAAGAAGAACAAGAAAAACGACGTCAGGGAGAAAAAGAAGAACAAGAGAAACGTGAAGAAGAATTAAGGAAAATTATACAGGGGCAACAAGATGTTATCCTTTCGGCAACTGAAGACCTCAAAAGTGAAATTAAAGAGGATATGGGCAACATAAAGACTGAAATATGTGATGTCAAAGGAAAAGTAAATAAGGTTGAAGAGGAAGTATCTGAAGTCAAAGGAAAAGTTACTGGCGTCGAAGAAAAAGTTACTGGCGTCGAAGAAAAAGTTACTGGTGTCGAAGAAAAAGTTACTGGCGTTGAAGGGAAAGTTACCGATATAGAAGGAAAATTTCGTGCAGTTGAAGGAGAGGTAGAGCGACTTAAGCGACTGTTAAGAGAACAAGGAGGCCAGCTGGTATTATCATCGTCAGGTCCTCGATTACAACCGCCTTCCTTTGATGGTCAAACTTCTTGGTCAACCTATAAAAGGCAATTTGAGGCAGCGGCGTACGCAAACAATTGGAGTAACGAAGACAAAGCTATGGCATTGGTTCTAGCATTAAGAGGTCAAGCCTCAGAGTTGCTTCAGACTATCCCAGTGACGCAGCAACGGGATTTTAAAGTTTTGGAGGCTGCACTAGATCTAAGATATGGCGACCAACACCTTGCCCAAGTATACCGGACTCAGCTCAAATCACGCACACAAAAGGCTGGGGAAAGTTTACAAGATTTTGAAGCAGCTGTTGAGCGACTCACATACCTGGCTTACCCGGATGCACCCAAAGAATTCCAGGAACAGTTAACAGTCGGTACTTTCATTGATGGCATAAGAGACGAGGAGATCAGGCGAGTCCTTAGATTATCTCGAGATAAGACTGGTAGTGAAGCCTTGATCCATGCCCTCGAGGTTGAAGCCGCTTACAAAGAGACTGCACGTCCGAGAGTACGAACCATGAAGGTAGAAGAAGAGGACCGTTTAGAAAAATCAAATATGGAATCTTTGATGGCTGACATGCACAAAATGATAAGCCAGTTGATGACAAAACCAGATGCTCCAAGGAAGCAGGAAAGAGAACAGAGCGATGAACGGTCAAGGAAGGTGATTCGGTGTTATAAGTGCGGCAAACCAGGGCATATTAAGCGAAACTGTCGGCAGCGGAGCCCTGAGAGAGTAAGTGCCGTAATGACTGAAGAGCCGCAGGAAAACTAAAGATAGCCAGCACCTTGGGGGCTGTGCTGGCTGGTGAACACGGTGCCCCCAGAGAGATACGGGTTTCCCAGATTAGAAGAGTCCCGAGTAGTCTGCTTTTGGATGGCTATGTAAACAAAAGGAGATGTATCTTCACTATCGACACAGGTGCCACGTCGTCAATAGTGCGGCCCGGATTTTTATCAGGAATAAAAGTTGATAAAAGCCAAAATGGATTGGTCGTTCGAACAGCCACAGGAGACAGGGTAAGGGTTCATGGAGAAGTTGACCTAGATCTGCAGTTTGGACGCCTGTGCTTTAGTCATAGGGTTATTGTGGCTGACATCACTGATGATTTCATTTTGGGGCTGGATGTTATGGGAGTACAAGATCAATTTGTACTTGACGTGGTAGAACGAGTCCTAAAGATTGGAAATGAAGAATTTATTTTGTCAACAGCAAATGACCGATTTCAAAAAGTGAGGCTACTGACGGCTCAGACAATCAAGATTCCTGCTCGTTCTGAACAAATAATCGAGGCCATTCTGGAAGGAAACTCTGGTGGATACCGTGTTGGCCTTGTTGAAAAAGATGATTCAATTAAGACAGAAAACGTAATCTTAGCAAGAACTCTAACCCAGACAAAAGACAAAATTCCAATTAGAGTGGCTAATTTAAATTCCCACTCAGTGACTTTCAAGGAAGGCGAGGCAATAGGATCCTACGAACCAGTCCAGTGGATAGCAAGGTGCGAGGAGCAAGGGGAGAAATGTTCGTCAACCAGCGTAGACAGGGAAGTTGTGACTTTATTGAGTTCCCAGTTTGAACACCTATCTGAGGATGAACGTAGAGAGGCAATCAAGTTTTTGGAAAAAGAAAGTACGGTATTTGCCAAAAACACAGACATCCTCACGAAAACTGATATAGTACAGCATCAGATAGACACTGGTGATTCAGCCGCAATCCGCCAACAACCTAGGAGGTTGCCACTAGCTAAACAGGAAGAAGCTGCTGCGATGGTTCAAAAGATGCTACAAGATGGAGTAATTGAGGAATCAACCAGTCCCTGGTCATCACCGGTAGTTTTAGTTGCCAAGAAGGATGGAACTTTAAGATTTTGTGTCGACTACCGGAAGCTGAATGATGTTACGAAGAAAGACAGCTATCCACTACCACGAATTGACGATACATTAAGTACGCTGGCAGGGTCACGATGGTTTTCAACTCTAGACCTTCGAAGTGGGTATTGGCAGGTGGGACTTCACCCTGACGACAAGGAAAAGACTGCCTTCTCAACCGGTAGTGGTTTATATCAATTCACCGTGATGCCTTTTGGACTTTGCAATGCGCCAGCTACTTTTGAAAGATTGATGGAATTTGTTCTCCGAGGACTAACTTGGAAGACGTGCTTAGTTTATCTTGATGACGTAATGGTTATGGGACGAAACTTCAGGGAACATTTGGAAAATCTTCAAGAAGTATTTGGGAGAATCAGAAATGCACACCTAAAGTTGAATCCAAAGAAGTGTCTGCTATTCCAAAAAGAAGTGAAATTCCTTGGACATGTCGTATCTTCGGAGGGAATACAGACAGACCCGGACAAGATCTCTGCCGTGCGTGATTGGCCAAGGCCTCCAAATGTACACGAATTACGAAGCTTTCTTGGCCTCTGCACTTACTATAGACGTTTTGTGGAAGGATTTGCGGATATAGCAAAGCCACTACACCAGCTAACGGAGGAGAAAGTTAAATATCAGTGGACACCGGAGTGTGAAACATCATGGAAGAAGCTGAAAGCAGCGTTATGCAGTAGTCCTGTGCTAGCATATCCCCAACAAAAGGGCCTTTATATTCTTGACACGGATGCTAGCAACTCCGCAATTGGATGTGTACTATCTCAAGTCCAAAATGGAGAGGAAAAAGTAATTGAGTATTTCAGTAAGGTACTGTCCAAACCAGAGAGGAATTATTGTGTAACAAGGAAGGAACTATTGGCCATTGTTAAGTCCATGGACCATTTTCACAAGTACCTCTATGGCCAACATTTCAAAATCAGAACCGACCATGCTGCATTAAAATGGCTACTGCAGCTGAAAACCCCAGAAGGTCAACTGGCTCGCTGGATAGAAAGACTGCAGCAATATGACCTCACAATCGAACACCGACCTGGAAAGTCTCATAAAAATGCAGATGCTCTGTCAAGAAGACCGTGCAAAGATGACTGCAAGCACTGCTATCGGGTTGAAAAAGCACAGGGCACGGTAATAGTAAACACAGTTCAGGTAGATGTTCCAGATGATTGGACAAAGGAAGTTCTAAGACGAGAACAAATGGATGACAGCGTAATTGGTCCTATATTAAGGGCAAAAGAAAAAGGAACGCGACCGGAATGGAAGGATGTTTCGGACAAAAGTGTGGAGCTGAAGGCATTGTGGGCACAATGGGACTCCCTTAAGGTTATAGATGGGCTATTAAAGAGAGCATGGGAAAGTCCAGATGGGAAGGAAGTTACCATGCGTCTAGTGATACCCAGCTGTCGGATCCCAAAAGTACTTCAGGAAATACATGATGGAGTGTCTGGGGGACATTTTGGTATGAATAAGACATTGGCTAAAGTACGGGAACGATTTTATTGGATAAATAGCCGTCAAGATGTGGAAGCTTGGTGCCGCAAATGCAAGGCTTGTGCAGCTACCAAAGGGCCACAGACGAAGAGCAGGGGCCAAATGAAGCAATATAACGTCGGAGCTCCTTTTGAGAGGATTGCTATAGATGTAGCGGGCCCATTCCCAGTGACAGATGATGGGAATAAATACATCCTGGTCGCTATGGACTATTTTAGTAAATGGCCGGAAGCCTATGCCATTCCGAATCAGGAAGCAGTTACTGTTGCTCGAGTTTTGGTGGATAACCTTGTATGCCGATTTGGTGTACCCCTGGAGCTACATTCCGATCAAGGGAGAAACTTTGAGTCGGGGGTATTTCAGAAAATTTGTGAGTTGCTGGGCATTCACAAGACTTGAACAACCCCTCTTCATCCCCAGTCAGATGGAATGGTGGAACGACATAATAAAACCATGAAGGAACATCTTTCTAAGGTAGTTCACAAGAACCAGCGAGATTGGGATCGACATATACCATTTTTCTTAATGGCATACAGGGCTGCCATTCATGAGACGACTAAACAGACACCGGCTCGTATAATATTTGGGCACGAGATCAGACTGCCATGTGATTTGATGTTTGGTACACCAGATAAGAAGCCACTGTCAGTGGATGACTACGCAGACGAAGTTAGTCAACAGCTGAGGAATGTCCACGAATTGGTTCGAAACCAAGTTAGCATAGCTAGTAACAGAATGAAGGCTCGCTATGACCGGAAGGGAACGTCAGCAGGATTCAAGGAGGGCGATCTGGTTTGGCTATATAACCCACAGCGAAGGAAGGGAAAATCTCCGAAGCTTCACCCACCCTGGGAAGGACCATATTCAGTCATCACTCGGATCAATGACGTTGTTTACCGAATTCAACGTAGTAAGAAGTCCAAGATGAAGATCGTGCACTTGGATAGGTTGGCGAAGTATGAAGTATGTTGGGGAATCTGAATTGCCTGACCGGGACGTTCAGGCTTAAGGAGGGGGCAGTGTTATGTGCTGCCCTCTAACAAGGAAAGATGTGATTAAGTTCATGTTCAAAGTTTTTCTCAGAAGCTTAGTTACTTCCCTGACTAGTAGGGTGGCGCCTTCTATGAGCCAATTGACGAACAATCATCTATTACATGGTAGAAAACTCTGTAGAATTCCAGAAAATTGTAGAATACTGTGGTACATTTCTATGGGTGTATATAAGGAGATGAATCCAGCAGATAGGGGAACAGTACAGTTTAGTGAAATATAAAGAAGAGTTCAGTTCAGTAAACAAACAGAGAGTTCTTAGGTTAGACAAGAGTTGACTAGTTTAAGGGAAAAAGTAAAGTACATAGTGTTTTAAAAGTTGTGAATTTATATTAGATTAAGTGATTATTAGTTGTGTGATTGTTAAGTATTTACTAGTGTAATTTTAGTGATAAATAAAATAGTGGTTAGTGAAAATTCTTGTTGCAAGTTATTTAAACCCACGGAGTGTTTACTGAAAATTTGTAAGCACGTAACAATATTATGTATTCAAAATCTTGTTGCATTTCACTAAGCACTAATTCATCCAGGTTTTTATTGATACCTCTAATATCATTATGAGATATTTTAATGTTTTCAAAAGAAGTTGTATTTAGAATGCTACTTATTTGGCCAATATTTGCTGCCGTATGAGTTTCGATGGTTTTTATTTGAAAATCTCTAATATACTTTTCCATTTTAATTTTTTTTATTATTATTATCATTATTTTTTTCCTCTCTCCACTCTAATCTATGTCCTATACTCTGCTTTGATTTTCCAAATGTAAATAAACACTGTTAAAATTCACTGAATTACATGTTTATGTACATATATTTTCATTACAAAATACTTCCCTTTCGTGTTTATTGATACGCCCATGCGTGACATTCTGTGTGACCTTGAGTTAATTTGGTTGGTTCAAAAATTAAAGGAAGATGACAAACGACAACATTCAACTACATATTTTTGTATAATCGGCAAATATATTATATTTTTGCATACATAATATAAAATATATTACTTTCAACTCGTTTCCATCACCCTTAAGATATAGTTGATCGGTGCGTTTTTTATGTGGTATCCCCAATAGGCCTAAATCCACAGTCGAAATCGAGGTTTAATTCACCTTGCGACGCTTACGATGATGCAAACCAGACTTACTTTCATTCTTTTCATCTTCAGCCATCAATTATGTAGTAAGGTCGGCAAAACCGTGGTGATTGAGATGTTCTGTATCGTCGCTTTTGTCATTTTTGTTGTCCAAAAGTTGGTCAAGAATATTCTCACAAGACGTCCCATTGCAGTGCAATCACAGTCATTTTAATCCTGCTTTACGGCATCCATAAGCTGTTCCATATCCTTTCTGGCATCTGCAAGAAACGCTCTTAAGAAGGACATTTGGAGCCAGTTTGCATGTAGTCCTGTGCTTGTCCTCCCCCATCCGTGTTCTTCGGGAGCCTACTGCACACCCTAAAAGCTCTGTACTTGACAATAAGTACGCAGTGAATGTTATTGGCAAACGTCTGATGTTGGTGGCAACGCGGCGAGGTTGAATGAATTTTTCAAAACAACCCACACAAAGTTCTTATATTGCAGAGAATCTAAACATTTATGTTCACTACCTGCATCATACTGTCTCAATGAAAACAATTCTCCAGCAGCAACTACTTTTGCTAAATGTGCATTGGGGTCTTCAAATACCTGAACTGCATCACTTAAGCTATAATTCTTCGCTAGGGTATTGAAAAACCGGAGCTTACCCTGATTAAATGGAGCAGACGTAGTGTCCAGCCACTGAAGGCATGCACAAACCAGATGTTCAGCATCACCATATCAGAAATTATGGGGCGAATAGAACACCTCCTCCTTGTTCCCTCTAGCTGGTTTTTGCAAATAAACATTTGAGAGATCTCTGGCCCCAGCGATCAACAATACGAGCAAATTCATGACTTCTCCAACAACGAACACTGAAGAAAAAGAAGGGGACATTTTGATGGCAGAACAATTAAAGAATCCGCGTCTTCGACTGCCTGCTTAACCGTGTGTTATGTTCTTCCAACTTTAAGTTCAGCAATGCCTTTTGTTGCAGCTGTTCGATAAAAAAGTTTCTTGCGACATGGTCGGAATCATATATATTAATATATTTCTACTCCAGATGAATGGAATATTATTTTATATGAAGAAAGTGGTACGCGTTGCAAACCCGACCAACTGTTGGAATGGAAATGACGAAAATAATGCTGCAGAAGATCTCGATCAACATGATTTTGCCGATCCTACTTTAGAATTCGCCTGAAGATGATGAGAATGAAAGTGAGTCTGATTTGCATCGCCGTAAGCGACGCAAGGTGAATTAAACCTTGATTTCGACTGTGGATTAGGCCTATTGGGGATACCACATAAAAAAACGCACCGATCAACTACACCTAAATGGTGGTGTGGAAACGAGTTGAAAGTAATATATTTTATATCATGCATGCAAAAATATATATTTGTCTATTATACAAAAATATATAAATATATATTGACCTTAGATAAGGATAATTTAAAAATCCACACATTTGAGTAGGCTGCGGCGCGCTTCAAAAAATCATATTGTTATGTGCTGCCCTCTAACAAGGAAAGATGTGATTAAGTTCATGTACAAAGTTTTCCTCAGAAGCTTAGTTACTTCCCTGACTAGTAGGGTGGCGCCGTCTATGAGCCAATTGACGAACAATCATCTATTACATGGTAGAAAATTATGGAGAATTCTAGAAAAAAAGTTCTAGAAGGATTCCAAGTGTGTATATAAAGAGGTGACTCCAGCAGATGGGGGAACAGTACAGTTTAGTGAAATATAAAGAAGAGTTCAGTTCAGTAAACAAACTAACAAACAGAAGAGTTCTTAGGTTAGACAAGAGTTGACTAGTTTAAGGGAAAAAGTAAAGTACATAGTGTTTTAAAAGTTGTGAATTTATATTAGATTAAGTGATTATTAGTTGTGTGATTGTTAAGTATTTACTAGTGTAATTTTAGTGATAAATAAAATAGTGGTTAGTGAAAATTCTTGTTGCAAGTTATTTAAACACACGGAGTGTTTACTGAAAATTTGTAAGCACGTAACAATTGGTGTCGGAAGCGGAATTGCAACAGAATTTCTGAAGAATTCGACGAAGTTCCATAGTGTTCTATTTGGAAACCACTGGAGATAGTGAAGTGAGTCGAACTGGAAAGTAATATAGACATTAGACAAGACTAATTTGTGCCATATAGTGTGAGAAAATTTATAGAACATTCTACTTGTACCTGGCATAGACTTTAAATAAAACTTGTTAGTGTTGTTTGTTAGTTTTTGAATGGAAACAAGAAGCATGGCCGCTGAAAAACAAATGCAAGACATGTTAGCTGCATTTAGCAAAATGATGCTAGAAGAACAAGAGAAACGACGTCAAGAAGATAAAGAAGAACAAGAGAAACGACGTCAAGAAGATAAAGAAGAACAAGAAAAACGACGTCTAGAAGAGAAAGAAGAACAGGCGAGACGTGAAGAAGAAAAAGAAAGAAGACGTCAAGAAGAAAGGGAAGAACAAGAAAGAAAACGACAAGAAGAAAAGGAAGAATTGAGAAAAATTATACAGGTGCAACAAGATGCTATCCTGTCAGCCACTAATGAAGTCAAGGAAAAAGTAGATAAAGTTGAACAAAAAGTTGGTAAAGTCGAAGGAGAAATTAGTGACATTAAGGGAAAAGTTACCGACGTTGAAGAAAAAGTTACTGGTGTCGAAGAAAAAGTTACTGGCGTTGAAGTAAAAGTTACTAAGGTTGAAGAGGAAGTAACTGAAGTCAAAGGAAAATTTCGTGAAGTTGAAGGAGAAGTAGAGCGACTTAAGCGACTGTTAAGAGAACAAGGAGGCCAGCTGGTATTATCATCATCAGGTCCTCGATTACAACCGCCTTCCTTTGATGGTCAAACTTCTTGGTCAACCTATAAAAGACAATTTGAGGCAGCGGCATACGCAAACAATTGGAGTAACGAAGACAAAGCTATGGCATTGGTGCTAGCATTAAGAGGTCAAGCCTCAGAGTTGCTTCAGACTATCCCAGTAACGCAGCAACGGGATTTTAAAGTTTTGGAGGCTGCACTAGATCTAAGATATGGCGACCAACACCTCGCCCAAGTATACCGAACTCAGCTCAAATCACGCACACAAAAGGCTGGGGAAAGTTTACAAGATTTTGAAGCAGCTGTTGAGCGACTGACATACCTGGCTTACCCGGATGCGCCCAAAGAATTCCAGGAACAATTAACAGTTGGTACTTTCATCGATGGCATAAGAGATGAGGAGATCAGGCGAGTCCTTAGATTATCCCGAGATAAGACTGGTAGTGAAGCCTTGATCCATGCCCTCGAGGTTGAAGCCGCTTACAAAGAGACTGCACGTCCGAGAGTACGAACCATGAAGGTAGAAGAAGAGGACCGTTTAGAAAAATCAAATATGGAATCTTTGATGGCTGACATGCACAAAATGATAAGCCAGTTGATGACAAAACCAGATGCTCCAAGGAAGCAAGAAAGAGAACAGAGTGATGAACAGTCAAGGAAGGTGATTCGGTGTTATAAGTGCGGCAAACCAGGGCATATTAAGCGAAACTGTCGGCAGCGGAGCCCTGAGAGAGTAAATGCCGCAATGACTGAAGAGCCGCAGGAAAACTAAAGATAGCCAGCACCTTGGGGGCTGTGCTGGCTGGTGAACACGGTGCCCCCAGAGAGATACGGGTTTCCCAGATTAGAAGAGTCCCGAGTAGTCTGCTTTTGGATGGCTATGTAAACAAAAGGAGATGTATCTTCACTATCGACACAGGTGCCACGTCGTCAATAGTGCGGCCCGGATTTTTATCAGGAATAAAAGTTGATAAAAGCCAAAATGGATTGGTCGTTCGAACAGCCACAGGAGACAGGGTAAGGGTTCATGGAGAAGTTGACCTAGATCTGCAGTTTGGACGCCTGTGCTTTAGTCATAGGGTTATTGTGGCTGACATCACTGATGATTTCATTTTGGGGCTGGATGTTATGGGAGTACAAGATCAATTTGTACTTGACGTGGTAGAACGAGTCCTAAAGATTGGAAATGAAGAATTTATTTTGTCAACAGCAAATGACCGATTTCAAAAAGTGAGGCTACTGACGGCTCAGACAATCAAGATTCCTGCTCGTTCTGAACAAATAATCGAGGCCATTCTGGAAGGAAACTCTGGTGGATACCGTGTTGGCCTTGTTGAAAACGATGATTCAATTAAGACAGAAAATGTAGTCTTAGCAAGAACTCTAACCCGGACAAAAGACAAAATTCCAATTAGAGTGGCTAATTTAAATTCCCACTCGGTAACTTTTAAGGAAGGTGAGGCAATAGGATCCTACGAACCAGTCCAGTGGATAGCAAGGTGCGAGGAACAAGGGGAGAAATGTTCGCCAACCAGCGTAGACAGGGAAGTTGTGACTTTGTTGAGTACCCAGTTTGAACACCTATCTGAGGATGAACGTAGAGAGGCAATCAAGTTTTTGGAAAAAGAAAGTACGGTATTTGCCAAAAACACAGACATCCTCACGAAAACTGATATAGTACAGCATCGGATAGACACTGGTGATTCAGCCGCCATCCGCCAACAACCTAGGAGGTTGCCACTAGCTAAACAGGAAGAAGCTGCTGCGATGGTTCAAAAGATGCTACAAGATGGAGTAATTGAGGAATCAACCAGTCCCTGGTCATCACCGGTAGTTTTAGTTGCCAAGAAGGACGGGACTTTGAGATTTTGTGTCGACTACTGGAAGCTGAATGATGTTACAAAGAAAGACAGCTATCCACTACCACGAATTGACGATACATTAAGTACGCTGGCAGGGTCACGATGGTTTTCAACTCTAGACCTTCGAAGTGGGTATTGGCAGGTGGGACTTCACCCTGACGACAAGGAAAAGACTGCCTTCTCAACAGGTAGTGGTTTATATCAATTCACCGTGATGCCTTTTGGACTTTGCAATGCGCCAGCTACTTTTGAAAGATTGATGGAATTTGTACTCCGAGGACTAACTTGGAAGACGTGCTTAGTTTATCTTGATGACGTAATGGTTATGGGACGAAACTTCAGGGAACATTTGGAAAATCTTCAAGAAGTATTTGGGAGAATCAGAAATGCACACCTAAAGTTGAATCCAAAGAAGTGTCTACTATTCCAAAAAGAAGTGAAATTCCTTGGACATGTCGTATCTTCGGAGGGAATACAGACAGACCCGGACAAGATCTCTGCCGTGCGTGATTGGCCAAGACCTTCAAATGTACACGAATTACGAAGCTTTCTTGGCCTCTGCACTTATTATAGACGTTTTGTGGAAGGATTTGCGGATATAGCAAAGCCACTACACCAGCTAACGGAGGAGAAAGTTAAATATCAGTGGACACCGGAGTGTGAAACATCATGGAAGAAGCTGAAAGCAGCGTTATGCAGTAGTCCTGTGCTAGCATATCCCCAACAAAAGGGCCTCTATATTCTTGACACGGATGCTAGCAACTCCGCAATTGGATGTGTACTATCTCAAGTCCAAAATGGAGAGGAAAAAGTAATCGAGTATTTCAGTAAGGTACTGTCCAAACCAGAGAGGAATTATTGTGTAACAAGGAAGGAACTATTGGCCATTGTTAAGTCCGTGGACCATTTTCACAAGTACCTCTATGGCCAACATTTCAAAATCAGGACCGACCATGCTGCATTAAAATGGCTACTGCAGCTGAAAACTCCAGAAGGTCAACTGGCTCGCTGGATAGAAAGACTGCAGCAATATGACCTCACAATCGAACACCGACCTGGAAAGTCTCATAAAAATGCAGATGCTCTGTCAAGAAGACCGTGCAAAGATGACTGCAAGCACTGCTATCGGGTTGAAAAAGCACAGGGCACGGTAATAGTAAACACAGTTCAGGTAGATGTTCCAGATGATTGGACAAAGGAAGTTCTAAGACGAGAACAAATGGATGACAGCGTAATTGGTCCTATATTAAGGGCAAAAGAAAAAGGAACGCGACCGGAATGGAAGGATGTTTCGGACAAAAGTGTGGAGCTGAAGGCATTGTGGGCACAATGGGACTCCCTTAAGGTTATAGATGGGCTATTAAAGAGAGCATGGGAAAGTCCAGATGGGAAGGAAGTTACCATGCGTCTGGTGATACCCAGCTGTCGGATCCCAAAAGTACTTCAGGAAATACATGATGGAGTGTCCGGGGGACATTTTTTTATGAATAAGACATTGGCTAAAGTACGGGAACGATTTTATTGGATAAATAGCCGTCAAGATGTGGAAGCTTGGTGCCGCAAATGCAAGGCTTGTGCAGCTACCAAAGGGCCACAGACGAAGAGCAGGGGCCAAATGAAGCAATATAACGTCGGAGCTCCTTTTGAGAGGATTGCTATAGATGTAGCGGGCCCATTCCCAGTGACAGATGATGGGAATAAATACATCCTGGTCGCTATGGACTATTTTAGTAAATGGCCGGAAGCCTATGCCATTCCGAATCAGGAAGCAGTTACTGTTGCTCGAGTTTTGGTGGATAACCTTGTATGCCGATTTGGTGTACCTCTGGAGCTACATTCCGATCAAGGGAGAAACTTTGAGTCGGGGGTATTTCAGAAAATTTGTGAGTTGCTGGGCATTCACAAGACTCGGACAACCCCTCTTCATCCCCAGTCAGATGGAATGGTGGAACGACATAATAAAACCATGAAGGAACATCTTTCTAAGGTAGTTCACAAGAACCAGCGAGATTGGGATCGACATATACCATTTTTCTTAATGGCATACAGGGCTGCCATTCATGAGACGACTAAACAGACACCGGCTCGTGTAATATTTGGGCACGAGATCAGACTGCCATGTGATTTGATGTTTGGTACACCAGATAAGAAGCCACTGTCCGTGGATGACTACGCAGACGAAGTTAGTCAACAGCTGAGGAATGTCCACGAATTGGTTCGAAACCAAGTTAGCATAGCTAGTGACAGAATGAAGGCTCGCTATGACCGGAAGGGAACGTCAGCAGGATTCAAGGAGGGCGATCTGGTTTGGCTATATAACCCACAACGAAAGAAGGGAAAATCTCCGAAGCTTCACCCACCCTGGGAAGGACCGTATTCAGTCATCACTCGGATCAATGACGTTGTTTACCGAATTCAACGTAGTAAGAAGTCCAAGATGAAGATCGTGCACTTGGATAGGTTGGCGAAGTATGAAGTATGTTGGGGAATCTGAATTGCCTGACCGGGACGTTCAGGCTTAAGGAGGGGGCAGTGTTATGTGCTGCCCTCTAACAAGGAAAGATGTGATTAAGTTCATGTACAAAGTTTTCCTCAGAAGCTTAGTTACTTCCCTGACTAGTAGGGTGGCGCCGTCTATGAGCCAATTGACGAACAATCATCTATTACATGGTAGAAAATTATGGAGAATTCTAGAAAAAAAGTTCTAGAAGGATTCCAAGTGTGTATATAAAGAGGTGACTCCAGCAGATGGGGGAACAGTACAGTTTAGTGAAATATAAAGAAGAGTTCAGTTCAGTAAACAAACTAACAAACAGAAGAGTTCTTAGGTTAGACAAGAGTTGACTAGTTTAAGGGAAAAAGTAAAGTACATAGTGTTTTAAAAGTTGTGAATTTATATTAGATTAAGTGATTATTAGTTGTGTGATTGTTAAGTATTTACTAGTGTAATTTTAGTGATAAATAAAATAGTGGTTAGTGAAAATTCTTGTTGCAAGTTATTTAAACCCACGGAGTGTTTACTGAAAATTTGTAAGCACGTAACAATATCTTTTTGTTGTATACAACCAAACTTTACAAATGAGGCATCATCAAACTCACAAAATATTGCTATTTCATAAAAAAAAATATTAGGAAATTGTTTGCAGTCGATCTTCGTCCTAACCCAACCCCAACTTTGGCGCGTTGTATCTCGGGAACTGTTGGTCACAGATAAAATACGAATAGACCAAAGATATGCAGAATTTTATAATCTACATTTTTTATTTGAACATTTTTTTTGATATCACTCCAAATAACGACGCTATTCCTCAAAGTGCGGCGATGCATAGTTGTCCACCCCCCCCACCAGAAATTAATTACCAGAAAAACTATTTAAATTAAGCTCCACTTAGATTAGTCACATCTTACAAAAAACTAATAATGATACTTACCAATTCTGGGAGGCACTGTTCTACCATTTTCTTCAACATTACATTATTTGTCTCTTCAAAATTGAGAGGTACACCAGAGCACGTTTTTACTAAACTCATACAAAATGCACATATCTCCTGATCCGCTGGAATGCAAGTACTTGTTACATCTTTGTTCAGATAGATATCTTTTAGATTCAATATGATGCCCGATTTATATAAAAATTGAATTATATAATCACGAGTGCGCAAGCATGTCCCTTTAAAATCAAAACACTTCCTAAGCATTTCTGCACAGTTCTTACACATCACTGGCCCTTCTATTACAGTACGGTCCTAGAACAAAATTCGATAAAAACCTGTCACAAAATGTGAGGCAAACTTATTCGTAATTAACTTAAGCAATTGAGCACCCTTTCCACAATTACCATTTTCAGTAGAACTATATCTAAGACGTTTTTCATATTTCCGTCTATGTCTACGAAGTTCATGCATTTTGTTAAACAAAGTCTGCATATTCTTTCTTGGAATTCCATTGTCTATTTACATTTAAAAAACATGGACAACAAATTAATTAGTTAAATACTTTCAATATATCAGGCAATTAGGTTATCTTCTTCTTCCACGTTTATGGCCTTTACCATAGAAAATATATATATATATATAATGATATAGATGTTTTTCTTAAATGATGAAGGTTAAATAGCATTCAGTTCTTACTACACTCACTTGTCGCTCTAATCGGTTAATTATCCCCTCTCACCCTTGCATTCGCGCGTTTGTTGTGGTTTTGAGTTTCAAGATTTACGTGTTTTTATAGGTTAACTTATTCTACGATGGTGTTTAAGTGTTGTGTTTCCTCTTGTTCCAATACAAATAAAGAGGCTATAATGCATCGATTTCCATATTTAGATAAGGAGATAAGGGTATTGTTAAATTTTATGTTTGTTTTTAACCGAATTTGTCATCATAATCAAGCTTATATCATAACAAATAAACCGATACAAGTATCGGTTTGCAATTTTATCTTACCAAAGTTCAAGAACTTTGGTAAGATAAAATTGCAGTTTATTTTCACAGATTTAACATATTTTGTATATGCTTGAATAAATTTAAAGTTAAAATATGAATAGACAGCTTCTTATACTTGCGAAAGTCTGAATTGTTGGTTATCTGCACACTGTAACTTGGGAACACAAGAAATATATAAATAAAATTGCCTAATTTTGAATTTGGTAAAATAGAGGAACATTCCTAGTATATGGTATATTTTTTCAAATTTAAGGAAACTATCGCTATTATAAAAGTACAAATAGTATTATTTTATTTTTAGGCTTACAAAACCTGGTTAGATGGAATTGGAAATGAGAAGTTAAAGAAAATGCACCCAGAAAAAGTCTATAAAAAATTCAGAGTTTGCCATAATCATTTTAATGGAGATTGCAATATTCTTGGTTGCAACAAAAGCATGTTAAAGGATCATAGTTTACCAACTACTGGATTACCGGGTAGGTTATGTACTTTTATCATTATTATATTTAAAATTGCTATTCACCTCCATATTGTGTACAACGCAGTGAATGCAAATGCAGCAGTTTCACTGTTTTGTAAGGAAGGGTTTTTCCGTTTTAGAGATTAAAAATATCTATTACAATTACTAAGAGATATATCTATGACATTTTCTTCAATCTAAGTTGAACCTTTGTAAAAGTTCTGCCATGTACGAACTGATTTTATTTTTAATTTTTGCAGATTTTCATCAAACTCCCACTGCAAAAAATTCTTTCTTAACTTGGAATGACGATATTAACAGACTCTCAGCCTGGACCTTCATGGCGAATAGGTAAGATTACAAAGTTAGATGAAATAAATGAACTCGGTATATCGGTTGAAAATAACTGACGTTTATTGAAATTAATAGGGATCACTTTTTTTAGAATATCAGACTTTTTTTCTTAAATTGAATAAGAAGTCGGTTAAAAATAAATAATACGTGCAATCTAGCCGTCATTTATATCCCTAAAGAGAGCATATGTACATCCAATATCCAAGTATACTGAGATTAATTTCTCTTCTAAAGAATTGTTCTTTCGTGTCTAGTACTGAACCTATATAAATATTTTACTTTAGGTAGAGATGAACAAGGCTATGTTATGGCTGATCGGCCTTTATTTGAAGTTACGTCACCACAAGTTACACTTGAAATGCAAAACATAGCATCATCAAACATCCCTATAGAATCTCCTACGAGGAAAGATATTCAATTATCATCACCCATACATACACCAAAGGGTAGTCGAGGTATGTTTTATGTTAAATGTGAATAAATTGATAAATAATGATTTGAATTTGCAGATTTCAAAAGACCGTTAAGATTACTTCAACGTGTGAAAGTAAGTAGAGCAGCAGATCTAACTCCGAAAGCCCAAGAATTATATTGCATTGGCACCAATTTAAGGAATGTATCTAAACAGCTTTATAAAAATAATGGAACGTGAATTCTACTTGTACCCAGTTTCGACAAACTTTTACATCCCTTCTTATTAATAACTTTATGGCTCCATATTCTCCTGGGGCAAACTGCGAACTAGATGAGTCTGATGGAGCTCTAGATACATTAAAAAGCTTACTTGAAATAAATATCCCTCTTGTCCCTACCAGTATAGAAACCGTTGCAGAATCTGTTGGAACTGACAATATAATTGCATCTACGTTACCAACTTTTGAAGCTGAAGTTAATGCTAAAGATGTGACTGGTATAAATGCTTATGTGGCAGGCTTCGTAGCTAAAAAATTAATGAAGAAAATTGGTGTTTGCCGTACAGAACTTATTTCTGATGACAGAGATAAGGAAGAGTATAAATATATCCAGATAAGAGCCTATAGCCAAAAGGCACTATTATGCCCTACCACAAACTATATGAGGGTGTTTCAGAAATATAGTATGTGTTTAAAAATTTTTTTATAAAATTATTATCTTCAAAATATTGAGACCATTTTCAAACAGAGATTTTCTATAGAAGACTTTAAATGCTTTACTTGCCCAAACCATAATATATCTGAAATATTCATCAATTACTTTTTAGATTTTTCCTTAGATATATTTACTAGAAATATAAACATTTCCTTAAAAGGGCTAGATGTACACAAACCCAAAAATCATTATAATAAAATTAGATTAATGGCATATGATCGCTATACAAAATGTAAAAAATGATTTATTTATATTTATGTTTGAGGAAATAAAGTGTATAGTTCACGCAATAAATGTTTTTTTTACAAAGTGAGATTAATTAGTAGGTTTATTTCTACAGTCGGAAATGGTCTCCAAACTGTCAGGAGTTTGCTCACAATTATTTTTCAAAAAAAAATTCACTGTAAAACTTGTAATGAATTTTGTTCTTGTAAAAATATTGTAAACAAACACCTGACGGCTTGGAAAGTGTTGCTGACTATGTAGAAACAAACCTATTACAAAATAAAATAAACAGTACTATATATAGCAATGAGAGCATACTGCCGGTTGCTTTTAAAATTCCCGCCACCATAGTTTAGTTCTTACTACACGCACAAGGCGCTAGCTAAACTGTTATAGAATTAGTAACAGGGAGATGACTATCTATATTATAATATTCTTTGTCTATGGCCTTTACCCATAAGATAGTTAGCCAGTTATATCATATTCAAAGTGTCAAAATTCAACATAGCTTTATTAACATTGTAATATATTACGTACCTCCCCAGAACCCATCCCGGGACCGACCGTGCAGCCGCTACGCTACGCGATGGCGGATTGCAGGGTCGGGCGGAATGGGTGTGGTTAGGTTAAAAAACAATTAAAAATTTAAACCTATACTCCTTCTGAGACAAACAGATTAAAATTACTTACATCTAACATAAACGATTTAACAACACTTAAAACTACACATTTTTTAGAAAACTGTTTACTTAACACTTTTTAAAAATTTCGTAGCTGACGTAGGCACCTCAATCAAAATGAGGAGCCTTTCGCGAGATGTATAAATGCCGGGCTGCGCAAAGGCGGGCCTAAACTTTGATTTTAAAAATTTTGATTTTGTAAAAATGTGCGATGAGAAATGAATTTAGTGAAAAAATGCACAAAAAGAAAGCAAGAACATCAAACGCGACAAAAATATTACAAACAGAAAGGAAGAGGGGGACGTGAAAGATTTAAAGATATGAAATATTAGTAAAGGTGGATAGGGTAAGCTGAGGTTATAGTTGGTGAAGTTTGGCTACAGGGGTTGCCGGAAAATCAGTAACGTCTGGTACGGTAAGGGGCGTTTAATCCAAAATGGGGTATTATGCTGTCTAATTTATGTTATGTGTCTTGTTAACGGACTACCGCCCAGCTTGAAAGAGTAGAAGTTTTGAGAGATCTGCTGGACGTAATCCGCTATCGGGATTATGTCGCTGCAAAGTGCGTACAGGTCTCTGAGGGAGGTGTACCTTCCAGAATTAGAGATGAGGCGCATAAATTTGTGCTCAAGCACTTTTAGTTTTTTCATTGTCGTGGTCGGTATGCTGCACCACACCGTCGACGCATATGTGCCTGACCACCATTGTGTACAACAGTTTCTTATTATGTCTGTTAAGTCTGCTACCCCTAACCATGAGCGGATACAGACTCCTGGGCAGGGATTAGACCATCCGTATTGTATCATTGATATGGGCATTAAACGTCAGTCGTTGATCTAGTCTCACCCCCCCAAGTACTTCACGCACCTCTTGGTAGGAATTTTGTTTCCCCGGATCGAGATTGGTGTTAGAATTTTATTTTTTGTGAATATTTCACCGGTCGTAATAGGCCATGTGCGCCTTCAGCAGCATATTCGCGGCTTGTGCATTGTGGGAATGCGCATACATGGCCGTGTTATCGGCGTACTTGGCCAGCTTCGTATTCGGAAACTCTGGTAAATCGGTAACGTACAGGTTGTACAACTTTGGCGACAGGCACGATCCTTGCAGGACTCCCGCGCGAATGTCCCGCCGTGTTGAGAGTTTGTTATTCACTCGAACTCGAATGAGGTTGATGAAGTAAGTAGGGAAGTTATAGTGGTGTAGTTTGTAGAGTAACCCCGGGATCCAGACGGCGTCGAACGCCTTTTCAATATCGAGGGCCACCATGCTGTTGTTCTTCCCGAGGTTGTATTGTACTTTGACGCCGTTAACTATCCTCACGACTTGCTGCACCGTGCTCCTGCCCGTCCTAAAACCAAACTGGGACTCATCGTCGACGTGGAGCTCCTCCTGAATGACAACAAGTCTGGTCAGGACGAGCTTCTCCACCAACTTGGAGTTCGCCGACGAACTTACCGTTCTTGTTTGGCTTGAGAATGGTAACGACCACGGCGCATTTCCACTGGCTGGGCCAGTGCCAGAGCCGCAGGATCGCGTTAACGATGTACGTCAATTGCACAATACCTTTCCTCGGGAGATATTTGACAGCTTGTACTCGACGCCGTCCTTTCCAGGGGCTTGGTCATGACCTTCAGAAGTTCTCGTCTTGTCATTTGTACGTCATGACCAATGATTTCGATGTGGTCGTGCTCTAAATTGTTCGGTATATCGTTATTGTGGATGTTTTCGAATTGGGTGGCTAAGTCACTCGCCTTTTGAGCGTCTGTCATTGATGTCTGTCCGTTCGCGCGTCAATGCGGATATAGCCCCCCGCATATTTTTCAAGGCCCTCGTCAGCTTCCACAGCGAGTTGTCCTGAGGATTTAGCGCAGCTAGTTTATCATCCCATTTCTGGTTCCTCGCCGTGTTTATGGAGGTTCTGATCTGCCTTTGCAGCCTGATCATCTCGGCCTTGGCGTTGACATCGCGATTTCGCTGGCAAAGCCGTCTCAGTCTATTTTTCTCTCTTATGTTTCGTATGACCGCTTAGTCGAGTCGGTCTTTGTTCTGATTCACAGTGATGGTAGTGGCAACAGTCTGCTTGGCATCCTGCAGTACTCTCGTGACTCCCCCACCGCACTTTCTAGCTCGGCGGGCGTGCTGATCGTGTTATTTAGTGTTATGTTTGTGTTAATGTGTGCTTTATAGAGGTGTCAGTTGACGCCTCTATATGACATGATTTTTCGGGTAGTGTTTTCCCTTGACATACCGTTCAACTCGAGAATAATGGTATTATGATCTGACGTGAGTTCCTCCAGGGCCACGGGGGCCGTGGAGTTCCTCACGCCCTTGTTGATCACTATGTCAAGGGTTGTAGTACGTTGGTATTTGATGGAAAATGAAATATTTGTTTTAATTTTTAGTTAACGAAAATATAAGAAAAGGCCAATTTATAATTTTTGGTTAGAGACATGGTGAAAAGATAGAAAAGTAGTATAAAATTTGCATTGTTAAATTTAATAATGGTTATATGTATATATAATTTTAAGCGTACATGAATATAAGTAGTTATTTTTTCTAATGAAGTTTACTTTTTAGAGAGCTATGAATTGGCAGAAGAAAAAATCTATCAAATTTTTAAATATAATAATTTTGAAAGTGAAGCTACTGGAAGCAGTAATACGAGTATAACCAGGAAGCTGCACACCGATAAAGAATTTAAAAATAACCTACCAGACACTTCAGATTCGGAAATAGAACTACAACTTAAAAAAAAAAAATGTGATTCCTAATGCTATTGAAGACCCATCTCGGAAATATCCAATAGTTATCCAAGATATAATTGTTAAATGGTCCAATAAACACAACCAACAGTGGAAATTTTACTCCTTTAAATGTGTCCAGTAAAGTTTTGAGTCCTATAAATGAAAATTTGCGTCCTTCACCTATGCCAACAAGAATAAATTTCAGGGCATCGTCTTATATTTCCGCTTCATCTGAAGCTAGCAGTGTTAATCAAAATACATCAGGTAATTTTTTATTTTGAATTAGAGATGTATGTGACGACAGTGCTGTAATGTAACATTTTATAATGTATTTTGATTCGATATATATTTTTTTAGATTTTCAAATAACAGTGCTGAATACCTTAAGTAAAATAATGGAACATATCGACCAGCACTCTTTAATGTTACATGAATTAGTGAGAACAGTGAGAAATAATCGGGGAAAATTCGATAAACCCTCCTGCTGATATCGCAATCTTCTCAATAAATTTGCTAGAAGACTTCCAGCAACTGGATGAAAAGCTTGAAGACAAGAATTCAGTTGTACACAAATACTTGGTACTTAAAAGATTCAATGTTGATAACTAAATAATAATCCATAGTTTTAATTTTAAGATTTCGAGACTAGCTGCAGTAGGTGGTAGTGGAATAGATTCTCACACCAGAAGAATTTTACGATTTTTAATCACAAATGAGCTTGCATGTCTCTTCAACTGGAAAGGGAGAGACAAAATATCTTTTGAAAGGACTAAGATTATGGGCATTATAGGGAATATTTAAACAAAAAATGTAAGTAATTAAGAGTTATTACAGTTTTACCTTTTACAGATGCTACTAAAATGAATTTTCCGAAAAATGAATAGACCGATTTGGTAGTGGCTAATGCAGTCAAAGATTGGCTGAAATATAGTAAGGTAAGGTTGGCATCAAAGAAAAAAAATTGTGATAGGCTATTTGGAAATATTCTTACGTATCAGGCTGTAAACCAGAATTTTTTGTTCATTTGTTATACAATACAAATATATAAAATATCTAACGAAATTTGTATTGATTCCTAAATAGCATAACTATTCGTTTTATTTTCACCAGCTATCCAACTTGAAACTATAAATCGCTCCTAAATTTTTTCTCTTGTGTTTGTGTCTAAAAGTGAAAACAAATCGGTGACAGATCGCCAAATAAAACACAGATGTATTAACTAAAGTTACAGGCAAGAAATGGTGCTTCAGTTTTTTTATTAGTGCAGAAGGCAAAGTAGAAATTTTTATATAGTGAGATATTACAAGTTACCTTTTGCTTATAATTTCACTTACTAAAGCTACATTATTTAAATTAGTTATCAACAGAAATATTTTAAAAGCGAATATAACTTTATATTCTATAACCTGGTGAAAGCAGCCATACAGTGCATATAATTATCCTTTTCATTTTATAACCTAATGTGGGTTATGAGAATCGTATTGTTGACGCACGTTGAGTAGATTATTTGAGTAGTGTTCAAGTGTTTTGTTGTTTGTGGAAACTACGCCAGAAACGGTGTCACTAAATGTTCCAACTCTTCCAGGACTAAGTACTTCAAAACTGACCAAGCACGAATTTATTTTACCAATAAAGTGCATTTTATAAAAAAAGTCACTTATAGGTAAGTAAGTTAGTAGTAATCTTTTGGTAAACAATTGTAACTTGACTAAATTTCCGTAAATCAAAATGCAATTAAGCGCAATATATAATATTGGGTAATGTGGTCAAGTTAATTATACAGTAAGTTTTGAAGGACCCTGTATATACCCCATATATAAATTTATTTTTTCTTATTTAGTTTCCAAATTCAAGTAAATATTGCAGTTAATTCATTTCATTTTTACATTTATTTAGTCATTTAATATTGAACACAATAAAGTTACCAGAATGCATTTTAAAATTATATTTTTAAGGCAAAGTTAAACGCTACAATTTTGAGACAGAATTTACATAAAATCTAGTCGAGTCGCAGGGTTTGTTTATTGTATATTCAGATAAACGTCAAGTACTTCGTGTATTCCCATAGTGTGAAATCGCCTACTCTTTTCTATCTTAACCGTAGGAGGAGATAGAGAGTGGAGTTTTAAACAATTCCCACATCCGACTTGGGGGACGCTTAAACTGTGACGTCATTTACAATATAAAAGAAACTGCAGGGCCCATGAAAAGGGGTAATCAGACTCGAGCTACATCGCAGGACATTGGGTTCGCTGTTGCTCCCTGGAGATTACAATTGCACCACTCCTTGGGTACATCCCTGGACATTGAGTTCGCTGTACTGACGCCGCAGACAACCATTCTTTGGCGTACTCTTTATGAAGTACAATTTTAACCTCTCTGTTATACTCGACGAGTACACTAAACATGTAGAACCTGGGGGAGAGCATTCACGGGCGATATAACGCTATACAGAGCGCACAGAAATTCAGCTGACATAAATTTCTAAAGGTGATTACTTTCTTATTTCGAGACTCTACTTTATTATTTGCAATTGCATTCATATTCTGGTTACGGGGTGTTTAAAAAAGGTTTAATTGACG
This sequence comes from Leptura quadrifasciata, assembly GCA_963675555.1. NCBI lineage: Eukaryota > Metazoa > Arthropoda > Insecta > Coleoptera > Cerambycidae > Leptura > Leptura quadrifasciata. Next base: position 78,933,082 of record OY776680.1, read on the forward strand.
CATTTGTGGTACCAAAAGAATATTAGATTTTTTTAAATGGAATATTAGCTTTGATTTTTAACTATCATAATATTATATTACCGGTTATTCAGTTATGATTTTATTCACGATTTTAATTCACAAAATTTAATTTTCTGAATGTTTTACTAGGGAAGTTTGCGTTTGCAAAATAACAAGTTTAATTCAAGAACTATAGCTTTTGACCATACACTACAAGTTTACAAATATTTTTTCTTAGGCGCTTTACGCTGATATAAGAGCTGTTATAAGTCTTTGTCGATTTCAACCAATTTTATTTATTTAACTACTAAATTGTCAACGATGTAAAGTTCTCGTGACTACGAGAACGTAATTGCTTGTGAACTGTGTTTGCACAACATAACAGTAAAATGGGTGCCTTACGGACTATCGGAGTTCCATCTAAATTTAAAATTAACAGTCCGCTGTTTTAAGGACACTTGTCTACAGCAATCTGTAAGGTCGTCGATCTTTTCGGCCACCCCATATTGACATCTGTTCAGTGCTAAACACTTACTACTACTGTTTAGTTTATCAGTCAATTGACACAAAATCGAATTTCCAGCGTTGTTTAGACTGTTCTTTCTAATACTATTTCAGCCAATTGGTTAGGTGCAGTCGGTAATTGCCATATACTGTATCCTACTATCTTTCTTATCAGTAGACGAGAGCACAGCTATAAGAAAACTGGAGATTTCCACAACCATTAATTACTTGCAAAAGGGAGTTTTATTTCCCACAGCTGGTGAGTGTTTTCACTGAAACCTGGCGCCGTAGCCAACTACTACAGAAAATATCAAATAACTTGCTAGGTTGAAACACTTATTCTCTGTTATGTTCGTAAACTTTGACACTGCAGTTGCGTTCTCTTTGTTTCGAAGTAACATCTTTGATGTTTGTTCACTCATGTTATTATCATTCCCAGAATATTGTCACAACTGTTTAAAATAAGTATTGTCTGGCCGATAGCCGTGTTGTTTGAGATGCGAGGTGGCAATCGCTATTAATCATACGAGTATCGCGCCACTGGGTTCGAATCCCGGCTCCGGCCTTGGTACCGTCGGAGGAAATGGCAGTCTAATTTCTGTGTAGTTTAATTATTAATCATTATGTACATAGACTATTGTCACTGCTCTTATTCTTGTCTATATTAATTTCTCAATGTAGACATGTGATATGTTTATTCAGGCATTTGACACAACTCTAATTACTATTAAAATAACACGGCATACTTTTGTATAAGTTCTTGTTATTGCATCAAAACACTCAGGATATCTATAGTGTGGTCATTACTATAGCGACGCATATTTTCCTATTATAATAGTTAGACAATTGTCTCAAATATTTGGATTACTATTGATTTCATGTTCGACTATTGTTGCATCAATTTATATAAAATAAAAATGGGTTTTTTTACTATTTTCTCCCATCAATTGTTGTCTTTTCTTTCACCTTTACCTTTTTCTTCATATAAGTAATAACTAAATAAATGGTTTTGTTTAAAAGCAAAATAGAAAACAAACTTCAACTATAAATGTACAGTGCAATCTTGAGTAATACGATACTACATAAATAACATATATAATTAACTAGGTCTCTCAATTAATAGACAGTGTGTTCAGGTTTACCAGGTATTTCAATTAACAGAGTGATTAATTTTCTAAAGTATATCGTATCAGACAGAAACAAGTAATATTAAACTTTATATAAAAGAACCTGGGGTAATTAAAAAGGGTTACTACACACACAACAAAGTTTGAGTCCTACACTAACAAAACTAGACGATCACGCAAATGGCCAATCTTATCTGTTTATCCTTCAGATAAATAAATAGTAATGAATTTACTGGCGACATGATTACCAGTAATTTCTTTAATAATTAAATAGGGTACCCACAAGCAGTTTCAGTTTAATTTTGAAATGGATCAATTTGTGTATGAAGCACTTATGTTATGCACAAAGTGACCTTTTTGAAAAGTAGTTTTACTGTAAAATATTACGCTTTTTCACCCAATAAATAATAAACATGTTAAACATTTTTGTAACGGTTATTAATCACGTTTGTGTTGAATTCGGATATTGTGATTTTAGAACGTTTTTAATGCATCTGGATTTACTTGTAAAACAGGTAAAAAATATTAAGTGTTGTCCACCAAAAGAAAAACATTAAAATAACGTAATTAAGTAACGTCGTTTGGTAATCTATTTAATAGTAACAAAACCCGTAAAACGTTTTTAACACATTTGAGTTAAGTATGAAATAGATTAGTAATATGACGTATTTATCGCTAACAAAAGAAACGTTATAATAATGTAATTAAGTAACGTCGATTGGCAGTCCATTTAGTAGTGGGAAAACTGCATGAGTCGACTAAAGAACAGATAAGTAATATTAAGTGTTTTTAACCCGTAAGATACACGTTAAAGCAACGTAATTAAGCAACGCCGACTGGTAATCTTTTTAATAGTGGAAAAATTCGTGGATGTCTGCGACATTTTTGCGTTTATTCCACGGTTACTATTTACGTTTATGTAACGGTCGGTTATCGTAATTTTATAACGTTTTTTTAACGTATGTGTGTTTTCTGGGATAAGGCATTTGACGTGCATAGGATATTATTCAATTTAAATTTTATTCCACACGTACGCGAAATAATACGTAATATTATTGTATAGTATATATACATCGTAAGGCGCACCGCTACACTGACTTGCGCGCACGCGCATGCACATCTTAACAATTAAAAAACAAGCACTTAAGCCAAAGAATAACAAAATATATCTACAATAAAATGTGGTATAAGCTTCAAAGAATAAAAACAATTTTTTTTACATTATAAAACATTAATTTTCATATAGTTTTTGAGCCCTGGAAATCACAAATTTCGCGTTTTTTGAGATTTCAAGAATTTTTTTCCCTAAATCTATCAACTTTGGAGAAAAACGTCTAAGAACATTTTTTGTTTGTTTTGGTGTGAAAAATACGAAAATATTTCTCAGAAACGATAAAGTCAATGTTTCTATTTTGTTTAAACAATTCCTGACCACATTTTCATCTGGCAAACTGTACTTTCTTATAAAGGAGCACATTTGGAACAAAATAGCACAAAAACTTTCCATTCGAATTAATTTTCCCGGTCGATGACTGATTTCGCCCGGACTATTTCAATATAGGGGTGCATATATTTCATTTTAAGATAACTTGCTCAGTTCTGAAGTTTTTGTAAAACTTGCATATCAGTCTGAAATATAAAATTGACCCACAATATTCAAAATGATACTTTTATATACAGTTATTCTTGCAAACATAGATATATTATTACTAATTCTAGACACAAAATTAACTTTCTTTGCTACTTTTTTACATATACAGGGTGGGGCAATAGTGCGTCGGATCTCGATATCTCGAGTTCTACGATAGCTAGAAATTTTTTAAAAATTACGAGTAAACTAGAGAGAACATACAGGGCAGGGCGAGCCAAGACGAAATTACAGAACCAAGTGACTTTGGAATGCTATGTATATCAGTACATTTTTTGAAGCCTCTTTCTAGGCTCTATCCATTCCTATATTAGCATTGAATATCTCCCAACCACTTGAATGTAATGAATTCTTTTGTTGAAATAATGCAATCTGCAGATGGATATTAAAAAAGTCACCACAGTCACAATTATGGGTTTTAAGAAAAACTTATGTGAATACCAGTTACGAGACATCCAATTAATGTTTTTGAATCATTTTCATTTCCTAAAAATGTACAGGGTGGCCAAAAATTATTTTTAAATTAAGAACTTTTTAAATTGAATTCCCTCAATTTTTTCAAACGGAACATCCTGTATATTTTTCGACGTGATGTAGAAATGAAAAACGAACATTTTTTGTAAGTACTTCCCTAGGGCTAATTGAAATCAATTTCGTTTTATTGAGCAATAATTACAAAATTAAAAAATAAACTTAAAAAAGCGGTTTCTTCAAATAACTCAGTAGAAAAAATTATAATAAACATTCCACGTGTTGCCCACTTTGATGAATTGAAATGAGGTTCCCACTGTTTCTAAAACTGCCGGTGTGATAGATGTAAAGGCAGTTATTATTCTTTCCTTCGTATTTTCTAGTGTCGTTGGTGGTGTGTCTTTATAAACAATTTCCTTCACGTATCCCCATAAAAAGAAATCCATTTTTGTAAAATCTAGGAATCTAGCACGCCATTTAATGGGTCCATTTCTTCCAATCCATTGATGAGGGTAGGTATTATTTAAGTGGTCTTTAATTGCATTTAAATAATGTGGTGGAGCACCATCTTGCTGAAACTACATCCTATTTCGAATTCTTTCAGGAAGATTTACCAATAATTGTGGCAGATAGTTTTTCAAAAAATGAAGATAAATAGCTCCAGTCAATGTACCATCAAAGAAATGTGGCCCTTTTACATGTTCTCCAATAATTCCTCCCCAAACGTTTATAGACCATCCCTGTTGGTTATAAACTTAAATAAAAAAGTGAGGATTTTCCGAAGCATAATAATAGAAATTGTGCCTGTTAACAAATCCATTTTTGTGATGAAAAGTTGCCTCATCACTGAATAAAACAGTATTGAAGAAGTTGACATGTTGCATTTTACCTCTGGCCCAATTAAAAAATTGTAGGCGCGTTTGAAAATCGTCATCAGATAATTCCTAGTGCATTTGAATATGATATGCATGGAACTTATTTGTTTTTAAGATTTGACCCACAGACCGTCTACTTATTCCTAGTAATGAGCTCACTTCTCTTTGACTAACATAGGGATTCTCAACCGTTGCCAGCACCACAGAAAACCCATTTTCTTCGTTCACAACACGTTTTATTCTTTCACTTTTATTTATATTCGACATTCTCAGTTTCCAGAAATCTATCGAGAAGGTTTTGGAAGCTACCAACATCAGGAATCCTTCTTTCAGGATAACGTTGGTGATAAATTCTATTGGCAAGTAAACAATTTCTTCCTGACTCGCCCAAAACAAAAGTCATGTCTACAAGTTCTGCTTTATTAAAATTCACCTTGTAAAATTCCAAATATTTTAATAAGTGTGATAAATGCTCCTTTGTACATGACAATTTATACCAAACTGAGATTTTATTGCTTGTCGAATAACGAAAACAGCAAAAAAATGTACAAAAAAACATTATAGTAAAGGACCGGTTAAATACTATTTATTCAATTCAGTGGATTGGAAAAAATGGTCCCACTAAATGGCCTCATTTCAAAATTGCATAAAGACGCATGTCAATCAAAATGGGCAACACGTCAAACACCTATTATAAATTTTTCTAATGAATTATTTCAGGGAACCTCTTTTTTTAAGTTTATTCTTGAATTTGACACTTATTTATTTATAAAACGAAAATAGTTGCAATTAGCCATAGGGAAGTACTTACAAAAATGTTCGTTTTTCATTTCTATATCACATCGTCGAAAAATATACTTGGTGTTCCATTTGAAAAAATTGAGAAAATTCAATTTAAAATGTTCTTAATAGCAAAATAATTTTTGGCCACCTCGTACATTTTTAGGAAATGAAAATGATTCAAAAACATTAACGTAACTAATAGGTAGCCACTTTAACGGCCTAGTAATGATTTGGCCCTAATATGCATACATTACAAATCTGAAATCTAACCGCCAAAAGTTTAGCGCATGAGTATGTGGATCGTGGCACGCAAAGTGTTGGCCTAATTTTACTGCATGCGAGATAGAAGAAGCTAGCAGTATTGGTTCTAATAAGTATATGCATTAAAAACATCCCATGGGCCAAATGAAATATAAAAAAAATAAATCTTTCAAATGGTTTTATTATTTTATTAATATAATAAATGTATTAAACAGAAGATTGTTATTTTGCAGCTAAGAATATGTATTATCCTTTTATTATCTTAATAGTAATGTCTTCTATTTTATTTTTTGATAAACAAATGTGTATCACTACATAGGCATTCGCATTTTATTTTACAAACTAGTTTTGCAAGATTCACAATCCTAACTCTGATACCAATGGGCAAAAAATCATATATGAAATACTGCAGTTTATTCTAAAAAAGTTGTCGATAAGTTCTTTGCTAGATCAATCATTATTTTTCCACATATACAAAGAAACAGTGTAAATAATACATTTAGACAGAAAGGGGACAACTAATGGAATTATTAATGTCTTATATTTTCTCAGTGTGATGCAACGTATAGTTGAAATCACATTGATATGCCCATGAGTACCATTCTGTGACCTTGAGTTGATTTGTTTTAGAAATAAACGAATGATGATGGGAAACATTCATGATTTCAACTGTATGTATATAACTGTTTCGGTTTGAATATTTGGTAAAATGGCGATAGTGCCAGTGAAGACTTTTTTCATCTATTTTTTTTTTAAGATCTTATTTACTACAGTCAATGTAGACGAAAACACGTGAAAATTAAGAACTTTTGGATAAGCGGTGGTTGGATTTTCATGAAACCATTTGTGTTGTGTTTGTATCATTATTTAGAAAAAATTCCCTAACAATAATTTTGTAGTCAATTTGTTCCTGTACAGCAAAGTTAAAAAAAAATCGCGTTATTTGTTAAGAAACAACTTTTTAAATTTCTGAAAGATTTTGCGAGATATACCTATTGGTTTAAAATTTTTCAAAAAGGAGAGCGACGAAACTAAAATTGTATAGAAAAAATGTAGGTAAATACATTTTTAAAATATGCATAACTTTTTTCAGTACCGATTTATCCAGAAAACGTATAGCTGCAAGTTTTCCCGGAAAACCTGTAAACATAGTAAAAAAAACCGCTGCCCAAGGAATCACTACTTCCACATCCAGATTTTTTAGCCAAGTCTTATACACACTAAATCCCAATGTACTATTTTATCCCCTTTAATAATAGAGTGGGGGTAACAAATGAAAAAAATAGAAGCCCTTGGTTCTCGTATACCCACTAAATCCCAATTTAATTTTTTATTTCCTTAAATAATAGGGTGGAGGTGACAAGGGAGTGGTAGAAGGGGTAGCTAATGCCAAAATAAATTTTAAAAGCCATTGCTTCTTGTACACACTAAATTCCAATTTAACTTTTTACTCCCTTTACTTATAGGGTGGGGGAGGCAATGGGGGTGGTTGATGACAGAAAAAATTTTAGAGTCCCTTGGTTCTCGTATACACACTAAATCTCAAATTAATCTTTTACCCCCTTTATTAATGGGGTGGGGTGGAAATGGGAGTGGTAGAGGGGGTAGCTAATGCCAGAAAATTTTTTTGAGACGTTTCGTTCTTGTATACGCACTAAATCACGCTTTAATTTTTTTACTCGCTTTCATAATAGTGTGGGGTGGGGTGGGGTAATAGTATTGGGGGTGGCTGATGCCAAAAAAAATTTTGAGACCTTGACTCTTCATACATGCCCTAAATTGCAATTCTATGGACTCTTACCTGCTTGCTTTGCCTATTTACCCTTATTTACCCTCGAACACTTCAACGGAATTAGATCAAAATATAATCTAGTTCTAGATCTCGTTACAATATGTAAGTGTACCAAATTTCATGTCACTATCATAAACGCCGGAGTAAACGCGCGCACAAAAAAAAAGTTACAGACAGACAGGAAATTCTTTATTTTTAATTCATATTTTCTGAAATACCTGGAAAATATGCACTTTTAAAAAATTTAATAGAGATGAAAATTGATTAGAATTAATTAGTTACTGTTACGAATTTTTTCAGTTTTCTATGAGTTTTTTTCACTGATTTTCCTTCTCAAAGTTCTTTATGACTTTTTCCGGAACTTTTCTGGAAATATCAATCATTACCTCAATTCTTTCGGATTTTTCTATAAAATTTTGGTTTTCTCCCTCCTTTTTGGAAAATTGTAAATCAGTGTATCTCGGAAAAGCAAAAAAACGTGAAAATTCCATTTTTTTTAAATATTGCATGTCTTTTGCACGTTAAATTAAGAACAAGATTATCGTTCACAACAATTTCTGGATGAGCGCGGCAAAATCGGAATTGCCGATTTTTTTCTAAATAATACAAACCCAATACAAAAGATTTTAGGAAAATTCCACCACTTATCCAAAAGTGAAATGCTAATTCGACCGTACTAATTCTAAACTTGTAGGGAATTACAGTTGCCACTCAAAGGTAAGTTGCATTGGAATTTTTAGTCTAACATTACATGAAAATTAATAACTTTCAATTACGTTTCTGTAAAGTTGCTCAGTTTTGTTATTAAAGTCCATGATCCTTCCGGTGCTTTGCCATTGATAACATTGCAAGATACAATGTTGTTGCACGGACATTAAGGAAATTGCATCAAAGTTACAAGCTAAATGCAATTTGCTACAATGTTACAGTTTCCAAAACAAGATTACTAGAAGATTGCTGAAATATTACTTTGCAAAGTGGCCTTGCTTCAGCAAATGTTTTCTAAGGTCACTTTTAAAATTTGTCTGATATGAACAATAGTCGCACTTGTACATTTTTGCCTCTGAAGGATCCTTATGCTTCAGCAAATGCCTTTCGAGGTTAGCTTTACGATTTGTCTGATATAAACAATCATCGCACTGGTACATTGTTACCTCTGAAGGATCCTTATGCTTCAGCAAATGTTTTCTGAGGCTACCTTTATGATTTGTCTGATATGAACAATCGTCGCACTGGTACAATGTTACCTCTGAAGGGTTCTTATGCTTCACCAAATGACTATTGAGGCTAGTTTTACGATTTATCTGATATGAACAATCGTTACACTGGTACATTACCTCTGAAGGATCCTTATGCATCAGCAAATGATTTCTGAGGTTACTTTTATACTTTGTCTGATATGAACAACAGTCGCACTTGTACACTGTTACCTCTGAGGAATCCTTATGCTTCAGCAAATGTATTCTGAAGTTACCTTTATAATTTGTCTGATATGAACAACAGTCGCACTTGTACATTGGTAACTCTGAGGGATCCTTATGCTTCAGCAAATGCCTTTTGAGGCTACTTTTGTAATTTGTCTGATATGAACAACAGTCGCACTTGTACATTGTTAGCTCTGAAGGATCCTTATGCTTCGGGAAATGTTTTCCGAGACTACTTTTACAATTTGTCTGATGTGAACAATCGTTGCACTGGTACATTGTTACCTCTGAAAGATCCTTATGCTTCAGCAAATGGCTATTGAGGCTACTTTTACGATTTGTCTGATATGAACAATCGTCGCACTTGTACATTGTTACCTCTGAAGGATCCTTATGCTTTACCAAATGACTATTGAGGCTAGTTTTACGATTTGTCTGATATGAACAATCGTTGCACTTGTACATTGTTACCTCTGAAGGATCCTTATGCTTTACCAAATGACTATTGAGGTTACTTTTATAATTTGTCTGATATGAACAACAGTCGCACTTGTACACTGTTACCTCTGAGGAATCCTTATGCTTCAGCAAATGTATTCTGAGGTTACTTTTATAATTTGTCTGATATGAACAACAGTCGCACTTGTACATTGATAACTCCGAGGGATCCTTATGCTTCAGCAAATGCCTTTTGATGCTACTTTTGTAATTTGTCTGATATGAACAACAGTCGCACTTGTACATTGTTACCTCTGAAGGATCCTTATGCTTCAGCAAATGCTTTCTGAGGCCACTTTTGTAATTTGTCCGATATGAACAACAGTCGCACTTGTACATCGTTACCTCTAAGGGATCCTTATGCTTCAGCAAATGTTTTCTGAGGCTACTTTTGCAATTTGTCTGATATGAACAATCGTTGCACAGGTACATTGTTACCTCTGAGGGATCCTTATGCTTCAGCAAATGCCTTTTGAGGCTGCTTTTGTAATTTGTCTGATATGAACAACAGTCGCAGTGGTACATTGTTACCTCTGAAGGATCCTTATGCTTCAGCAAATGGCTATCGAGGCTACTTTTACGATTTGTCTGATATGAACAATCGTCGCACTGGTACATTGTTACCTCTGAAGGATCCTTATGCTTCAGCAAATGAATATCGAGGCTAGTTTGACGATTTGTCTGATATGAACAATAGTCGCATTTATACATCTTCACCTCTGAAGGATCCTTATGCATCAGCAGATGACTATCGAGGTTACTTTTACGATTTGTCTGATATGAACAATCGTCGCATCGGTACATTGTTACCTCTGAAGGATCCATATGCTTCTTCAAATGCTGTTTGAGGTTACTTTTATAAATTGTCTGATGTGAACAATAGTCGCATTTATACATCATCACCTCTGAAAGATCCTTATGCTTCAGCAAGTGTGCTTTAAGGCTATTTTTATATTTTGTCTCAAAGGAACAAGACTCACATCTGTACATTGCTACATTTAAAGAGTCCTTCAGAAAACGACTCTTGAGGCTTTCTTTACGTTTTGCCTGAAATGAACAAGACTCACATTTGAGGCTATCTTTATTTTTCGACTGGAGTAAAGAGCATTCGCAGTAGTATGTTCTTTCTTCAAACCTGCAAATTATAAAATTGTTGTTATCACTGAATTGGAAATTCGCATTCATTTTATATTGTACCATAAGGTGTTATTCTTAATTTAACCCTATAGTAAAACATTACAAAATATTGTTGATTAATGAATGAATTTTGTCATGATTCAAAGTAGGATGAACGGAAAATTCGGTGAATAAAATGTCCATTCTTAGAAAGTGAATAAAAGTTTCTTTTGAATGGTTACCGTCTAAGACAACAGTTGCTGGTGTATTAATTTCTAATGAATCCAGATTCTAATTACTAGCAGTGGCAGGTGGAAGATACAGATTTCAGAGACAAAACACACTCAATATAACACAATCATAACTGTTAGGTTAGGAGACTTAGGCATGAAATGATACTCTGGGGAGGTTCTTATAATGAATCTTTGGAGTAACTGACGGCAAACATAGCTAACAACACCAACCCATGAGAAGGGGCAATTTTGGACGTGGTCCAGGTGGATCGGCTTCCTAGACTAAGCAAAGCAGTCCTGCTCATTGAGAGTAACCTGAGCAAGTGTCAAAGACTGGCTGCGCTTCCACGGCGCAAAGGTCGGCTCCTCGTTTTTGGTGTTGGGGACGAAGATCATGCGGCCATAACTGGGAGGGGAGTGCCAATCAACTATAAATCCACATCCTTAAACGTTGGACTGCAAAAGTCTTTGGACGTAGCCGAAAATACGACTCCCGTTGCCCCAAACGCCATGGAAGTGTCAGAAGTCAGGACACTCCTGACGGACCCATCTGAACTTAATATCACTACGGATTGTTCCGGAGCAGAGTCCGGTCGGTAAAAAAGCTTCATTGGACCGGCAGGTCTTTGTCCAGGCCAACTTGCAGAATTGTTAAATGGAAGTGGCTACCATATGCCGTTTCCTCCGACCGACATGCATATATGTACCCAAAGGACTACAAGCTAATCTCCTACCACAGTTTAGCTCACATAGCATGACAACTGAGCATTTACTGGAATTTAGGCAACAAGCAAACTATAACTTTTTTTTTACCTCCCTAGTGACTCAGAGGAAGTACCCCCATCCCAGGAGATGGTGCGGCCAGTAGTGTACTGGGAGGTAATGAAATTATATCTTATTATTGACGGTGATTCTAACACTCACCATATCTTATGGGGCAGTGAACACATCAATAACAGAGGATAATTTACGGTGGGATATCTAACAACCGCAAATTTAGAAGTTAACAGAGATGACAAACCTACGTTTGTTTCCTCATGTAGACACTGTTCTCTCTCAAACTACGTCAAGAACTAGCATGTTCTCTACAGAGATTTATATGCAGATCACCGATAGATTCAGTTCAATTTGGAAGGAGGAGTGAAAGAAAATACCCTCTACCGCAATCCCAGGCTGAAAATAGGAAGCGGTTTGAAGAGTTTCATGTTTGAAGGTCTCATTTCAAGCTATGGGGACTCTTGCCCTTTAAGAGAAACTGGAATGAGGCATGCATAACGTGCTACATAACTTTCAGACAATATGCTACACCTTGGTGAAGCAAAGAACTAGAATGCCTGAGAGTTAAAAAAGAAAACTCCACAGTGAGGAGCAGAAATCTAATATATCACATAACTGGGAGGTATATAAAAACGGTCAGAGGCTGTACAAAACATTATTTCCCAAAGGCGAAGGACATCGTGGAGGTACAGCGGTGGATGGTGCAAAAGCAACCTGGGCAATGACAATAAACATATTTCTTCCGTCCAAATCACCAGGTATTGACAGCGTTTTTCAACCCTACTTCAGTGAGGTTTGGAACATATACACAGTCACCTGGTGTGTATTTACCAGGCGTGTGTCGTGTGTTGCACTCAAGTACATTTGCTTAGAGCTGTGGGATTGTCACTACCTGCGAGGATAGCACAATGGGCCCACTTTCGAGGACTGAGTGAAACCTCACCTCCCACCCTCCCGAAGGCCAGATCCCTACCCTCCCCAGCTCTCCAGTAAAATCTAAGACGTCTCATTTGTCATATATCTTTATATTACGCAAATTTTAAGCCAATTAGATGAAACAGGCAAATGATACCAAGATGAGGTCTACATAATTCTGACATAAGGTGCTGCTTGGGATGCTGGAAACGGGTTCTTATTATATTGAACAAATAACAGAAATAAATAAATCCATAAAAAACTACTTCAAGGAGAATATTAAACTATCAAGGTTTAAAATAAAACTTAATTACCCACTGAAATCATGTTCTTCTGTTTTAATTTCAATTTCTTGGTCAAATAGAAATTTCTGGTCCTCCACTTCAACAAGATCTTCCACTTTGCGTTTAACTTCTTTGCTTTCACAAAACATTTCTTCTTTTTTAATGGAATCAAGTTTAATACTTTCTTCTGTACAGCCGAGCATTTTTTTTGGCGTGACCTGATGTTCATTGTCCCCTTTCTGATCTTCCACTTTCATAAAACATTCTTTTTTATTTTCAAAGTCCATATAGGAATCCACACTATCGTCGAAGAACACTTCTTCCAATTTAGTAACTCTGTTGCCAATTTCTGCTTCATCAGGGTTTTTTCTATTCTTGCATATTCTTTCTCCTATTTCAACATCAACCGAGTTATCACCTACCTCGCTTGTTGTCAGATCATTTATTGTATGTAACAAACGGCTTAGCTTTATTTGACCGTCACTGTCTATATCTACAGTTTCACAATATTTTTTAATCTTCTCTTCTACAATCAAACAGTTGGTTACAAAGTGGAAAGAGGTCTCTAAAGATTCATAGCAGGAGGCACAGATAACCGGCTTCTTGATAATCCTTAAATCCTATAGAAAAAAAAAACTTATTGAATATGGCATGATAATAATTATCAAAAAAGTTTTTCTGTCTACCAACGTTCGTCAACGCAATTATTCACAGAAAAAATTTAACAAACATGAAAAAAGCGCAGAAAAATAAATCTATAAAGCAGTGCGCGCAGATATATAGTACAAATAAATTCTTTATTTAACGAATAAGCTATTAATAATGTAAATCTGCAGAGCATGCTATAACAACCATAAAAAATACCACGGAGTATAAGATACCTTAAGAATAAATTATCCTATGAATTATTCAATATTATACTAAAGATAAGTACATTTGATTTCGCTATTTTCTATGTTATGCAAAACCCGTTAATATATATAAATAATTCTATTTTTTTTACTTTAGAAGGCTCCCGTTTTAAAATGGTACCTGCCCAGTGCGGCTAGCATAAGGATTTGCGGATTTACGTGTCTCCCGCAACTAACGTATTGTTACGTGTTTACGACCTCCAGTAAACACTCTGTACGTAGGTTCAAATGATTGCAACAAGATTTTTCAGTAGCCACTACTTCATTTAATACTTAATAATTAAAATAACTAATCGTTATTATAACACACTAAGTACAACTATAGAAATTAATACACACTGAGAAAATTTGACCTATTAAAGTATCTTGCTAAAGAGTTCTTAATAAACATGATTAAAAATATTGTAACCATTATAATAACTTTAATACTTATAACGTTTCAAAGTACTAAGAGCTATTAAAGTCATTTTCCTAAAACAGTCTTATTATGGTTATCAGTTCCCTAGCTACGGTAACTAACATTCTTTATTGGAGTAAATCCGTATTTTTTAATAAGACGAAGTTGCTGCTAATATTCTGTTACCTTAATAATCTTTATTACGCATCTAACAAACATTATTAAAGTTCAAGTTGATGTTATTAAAAGGGGCTAACAAAATATTTCTTAATTAATGTTATTAGTCCACTATCTATAATAATTGGGAATACTACGTGTACCAAATAAGCATCGAATTAATATTTTATTCTCGATAATATTCGGTACTGATCGTATAAACATTCATACGTAGCGATATTGCGCCCAGACAGGACTCGGCTCTCGCGAGTTGCGACCATCACGTGATCACATCACATCACATCATCATTATCGTATTACATGTCTGTTCTTGTATCTCCAGTGCTCACAGGATACGGCAGTTAAAGTTATTAGTGATGGCTTACAAATTATTTTTATTGCAGTGGGGCCTAGATGCATTCAAAGGTATAGTGGTCTTCAATTTTACCGAGCAGATAAAAAGTGCAACAAAAACTTTACGAGCTCATCATTACGCTGCAGAACCAGTCGGTATGGTGTAATCAAACAAGACGACGTACCTATAAAGGTAAGTGATTCAATTTGCCGGCGGAATACTAGAGGTCGTAAAGCTTTTGTTGCGTTTTTTATTTGCTCCGGGGCTTTGGACGATACTATACCTATCCTATAAGCTCACTATCTCAGCAATTATTTCGTGTAACTGCTATTAAACCAACAAAATATAGGCCAACGAGAATGAATTAATTATTACAAAAATAAATGTGTCGTAAAAAACATACTACGAAACACCAAATACTCAACTGAAATAAATTCATTGCCACCCATCAAGGTGCTATTAAATTGTTTAATATATGTAGTCCTGTTAATTTAACCAAACCAATGAAGCTATCTAATACTGACTAAAAGTTCATTTTGTAGTGCTTATAAGAAACTCTAGTAAATTCAGCATAATAATGATAATAGTGACCAGTTGTTCAATTTGCAGTAGTAGGTAAAGCATTTAATAACCATAACAAAATAAAAAAACTGATGGTAATACAAATGTTTTTATAAAGATTTCTATGGTCTTTAATAATCGTTAGTAGATGTTTTTAGGAAAGCGACTTTAATAACCATAGGAAATGACTCTGCCTGTCCCCTATTTAATTGAAGTTTTATGCAAACATTATTAAATTTTTAATAATGGCTAATAGATTTTTCTCCCAGTGCAATTCACAACTTATTATTGTTCTTATTTTGTCTGTCTGTTCGCTTGTTCGTCTAATATAGAACTCTCAACTATCTGCTCGAATTCACTCCTTATGTATACGCGTTGAATGTACTTGAATTCTCCATCTTCTTCCAAAACCCGTCTCGAATAGTTTTCTGGGTGTTAATGGCAGTTCGTCAGTTGGCCCAGAGATGATGCTGCTTTACCGGCAACCAACTAATATACAGAATTCCCTTTACTCTATCACCAGGGACCTTTCTTTGTGAGAAGGCCTGGGTGTGCATATGACACTGCCCCCTCCTTAAGTCTGAACGTCCCGGTCAAGTAATTAAGAGGCCTCAACATACTTCGCCAGTCTGACCAGGTGCACGATTTTCATCTTGGACTTCTTACTACGTTGAACTCGGTACACGTCATTAATCTGATGACAGAATACGGCCCTTCCCATGGCGCCATGAAACTTCGAGAGTTCTTCACTCAGCTGTGGGTTGTACAGCCAAATCAATTCCCCCGCCTTGAATTCCGCTGAATGGACATTACGGTCAAATTGAACCTTCATCCGGTGAATACTTCCTGTAGGTGACCCCTTGGTGTCCGCCACCGCACAAACCTTGCATTTGCGACACTAGCCTCTACATCCTGATGGCTGCGTATCTAAAAATCGTTTCCGTATTCTAGCTAAGGTCTTATTTTTACCAAAATGCTCTCCGGATTTTCTAAGAAATGAAGTGTAATATTTACACAGAAGTCAAAGAGAAAACTATCAATTGTGACGGATGCAGAAGATCTAGTGTGTGAAAAGTTATTTAAAAAATTTCTTTGTCGAAATTAAATACACCTACTATGATCAAAAGAAATGGGCAAAAATGAAGAATTTATATTAGCGATCGAGATAGGCCTTTTGTTTTTACAGAATCTTATTCGGCATGATCTAAAACCCCTGTATACCAAATTTCGTTAAAAAATATTTATTCCTTTACAAAAAAATCATATCCAAGATTTCAATAATAAACTCCCCACTATTCAAGTTATTTATTGTTGAATATTTACATAACTTGGTAGTCGTGTAATAATAGAGAGTTATTGGACACGCAATAAGGTCAAGCAGTATTAAAGTCAGCGTTATCTTGACGTCTCCGCCTGTGCAGTTGAATCCGCAAATAAGGGATCCCTTATTAAGGATAGCACTTGACCTTATTTGTGAAGAGATACTGCAATACGTTAAGTTTACCATATTTTGACATATCAGAAAATTTGACATTCGACAGCTCGTTTACTGCTTTGAATGAGCAACAATACACAAGTACCAGACTCCATCAGAGTACAAAAGATATAAAAGAATAATAGACAATAAACAATTTATTTGTGTTAAAATCACGAAAGTGTTTACATATGTCCAAAATATAAACAGTAAAGGTATGTAGTAAAATATTAAATATGCCAATTAACATCGTACAAAATATAAAGACATATTAAATTTAAAATAAAAACAGATTAAGCCACAGGAACAGTAATATAATTAAGAAGCACATGTTATAACAATTATAGAGGATTACATCAAGATATACAAAGTATTCTAAATTAGCCTGAGATCACTGGTTAAAAATTCGTCTGTGCTGTAAAAGGCGCCATTAACTGATAATTCGTTTAGGTTAGTTGTACGTATAAAATGAAATGAAGCAGGAGTGCAAAAAAAATGTACATTATCACGGCTTCCCGTGCTCCACAATTCACCACACAACAAAAGGACGACATAATTCAAACAAATATTCCTATTATTAACAATCAATTGATCCATATAACATAAGAAGAACTACAATGTTTACACCACAGCAGCCATTTTTATTAGAAACTGACAGTAATGTGACAGCTTGTTGGACAGGCCTATTATATTTGTTAAGTTAGGGGGGAATGTAGTGTGAAAGCGTCTAAGCGTCAGAATTGCACAGAAATAACGACATGAGAAACGAAGGTACTACAATAACTAAAATTTCGTTGATGAAATAATGACGATGCATTAATAAAATCAGATAACCCCTTAATACTGCGTAGCAGTATTTAAAATATCCAATAACTCTCTAATGAGACTAATTAAGCAATTTATTATCCAAAACACTATTATGAAATGAATATTTGAAAATTGGTAACTATTTTTTAAAATATTTAGAATTCGGCATACCAATATCTCTGTTAACATGGAGTGCTTTGGAATGCAAAAACGAGTTTAATGTATTTTATACGTATATTGTCTTTTTACGGATTTTTAAAAATATCACGCATTTTAAAAAATATGAACCTTCATTCTACATATATTAATATCAATTAAACAAAAAGCCTTTGTTATTTAATAAGTAGCTGAGCAAAATGCCACTTATTGTTAAAAATTATGTTTTAAAGTGATCATTTACAATAGACGCTATTAGTGTGACGTTTCATCCCCACCTCAATGTTTCCATACTGAATTAATAGTGAACCTTATCGCCTCTTAACATACAGACACATAAAAATATATTTCCAATTTTCTTACTCAATAAAAATATTTAAGTATTGAAATATTTTTTTTAATTATTGCCAGTGAAATTTATTTCTTCCTAAATTAAAACTGTATTAAAAAGTATTTTGGATTAAGATTTAGCATATTGTAATCTTACTACGCATTCGTTTATCAATTCGGACGTGACTCGAAGCTTGTTCACGTTGTTTTCTGACGCGGACACTACGGAAAAGTTGTTATTTAACTTGCTTACTGTAACTCATCGACTTATTATCGTCAATACTGAAATTGTTTTGAATATTAAAATGGCAGAGAAACATGTTATAAAGCTATCTACTATAATGCAGTTTTCTAAAGAGTACATAAAGGCAAAGATTAGTCTACGAAAGAAGTTTAACCTCAGATACTGTAAATATTGACAAGAGTTTACAGACAGTACATAAGGACCTCTCCTAAATGGCCTGGAACACAATTCGTATTTCACCGCATGATGGTGACGTCACCACTTTTAGTGTCCATTAAATACTAGAGGATGGCAAAAATCATTTTTGCCCAGAGCGGCCGAAGGGTTAGATTGGGCCCTTCCTGTATATTTCAGATATAATACCATTTAATAAAAAACTAATAATTATACTTACTAATTCTGGAAGGCACTGCTTTACCATTTTCTTCAACATTACATTATTTGTCTCGTCAACATTGAGAGATATACCAGAGCACGTTTTTACTAAACCTATGCAAAATGCACATATCTCCTGATCCGCTGGAACGCAAATACTTGTTACATCTCTGTTCAGATAGACATCTTTTAGATCCAAGATGATACTGTCCGATTTATTTAGAAATGGAATTATATAATCACGTGTGCGCAAGCATGTCACTTTAAAATCAAAGCACTTTGTAAGCATTTCTGCACAGTTATTACACATCACTGGCCCTTCTATTACAGTACAGTCCTAGAACAAAGTTCGATGAAAACGGGTCACAAAATGCGAGCCAAATTTATTCGTAATTAACTCAAGTTTGTAATTGAGCATTCTTTCCACACTTACCATTTTCAGTAGAACTATATCTAAGATGTTTTTCAAATTTCTGTCTATGTCTACGAAGTTCACGCATTTTGTTAAACAAAGTTTGCATATTCTTTCTTGGAATTCCATTGTTTACATAAAAAAACATGGACCAAACAAATTAATCAGTTATATACTTTGAATATATAAGGTTATCTTCTTCTACTTCCACGGTTATGCCTTTACCTATAAGATAGTTGGCTAATATCAGGTTATATGCACATCAAAGAGTTAACCTAATGCAATCAACGCTGAGGGTATAAAAATTATCGCCGTGACTATTGTTCATACACTTATTAGATCAATACTATGCGAATATTTTGTCAGGCCAAGGCTTGACGTACTCAATAGCTTATGCGCATATACCGTTCCTTCAAATGCCAGATAGTTAAATCAGGATGCATATTATCATCTTCGTGGAGTATAATAGTTTATTCTGTAATAAGTTTGGAATGAAGCATATTCTGCCAGAGCGGAAGTTTGTCGCCGAGGGGGATGTCAACTGTCGACAGAAACGCAAACAGTATTACAAATTGCACTACTACTAGATGGCGCCACCTATGCTTGTTACATTCTAGAGGCATCTAATAAATATCAAGGTAGATTGGAAACTTTCATAAGACCACAATGTATTTTTTCGTACACGAGTTTCAGCGCTCGCGGCGAGTCGGATGCGGAACTAAATTCCCCCACTACCGTCTGTCAGCTTTACCGGCAAATTTAAATTACGAAGCAGTTTGGTTAGGATTTCTTCCAATGGCGTAACACGGGAGAAAATTGAAGGAAAAAACATATTAAAAAAATATATATTTTTATTAAATACCCAACTAAAATACAAATATAGTTTGCACATAAATATGATGTACAGATATTTATACACTAATTTAAGCCAAAAACAGTTAACAATACTTAAATATAATGACATTGTCATCATTACTATTAAACAGCTCTAGGTAAACATATATAGAAATATTTTTAATTATTTATATACGATACATTGAAAAAATAATATTTGTATAACATACTCATTATCGTACATGTATATTAGAAGGTGGTTGGACACATTAAAAACTCTTATTTACAATTATGTACATCGTGACTTTTCGGCCAAACAATTTGATGGCAACTTATTTAGGGTGATGATACGTACACAATTTTACACCACAAACCTGCAATAAAAAAATTAAAATGGTAATATGCTACACACATTATCAATAATAATAGATTGAACATCAGGCTCTAGTTTACTACTCTACCATGCATCAAATCTTAGAAAGCAAAAGAAACATATACGCTATATACATTTTTTACACAAACATCTTAACTACATATTAGTTGGGATTCAGACCCGATTACCATTAGACACCCCACCATATTGTTATTATTATTATATCCAGGTACATATTTTCACATCATATAATTAAATTTAAATAAAAATGTTACGACCAATTCGAA
This sequence comes from Leptura quadrifasciata, assembly GCA_963675555.1. NCBI lineage: Eukaryota > Metazoa > Arthropoda > Insecta > Coleoptera > Cerambycidae > Leptura > Leptura quadrifasciata. The sequence continues at coordinate 78,953,462 of OY776680.1, forward strand.
CATTTGTGGAACAATTATTATAAAAATTTTCGCATTATCTTTTGGGTTTTGTTTATTTTTGTCGTTTCCATATCTCTTCTTAAAAATCGGGCATGCCAGTGACATCTAATTGTAATAAATAGGCGTAAAAATATGTCGCTATTTTCTGGGCTACATAATTCTATTTTGTTGGCATTTTTCATAATTGTGTTTGCCAAAATGTCTGCAATTCCTCTCAAATGAAAAATATTGTTTATAACTGTATTAAACACTCCTTCCCAAGACATTATCGTTTCAAAAACATATTCTCTTGCATTATGCAATCTGTTTTCACCTGAAAAATTTTTTGCCAAAGTAAACAATTTATGTTCAGCAAAATCATTATTGTTGGGAACAAGTGAAATTTGCTTGCAGTTGTCGCAAGCATGGCGTGCTAGGAATTTTTTACATAAGTATCCAGATATGTAGTAGACAGCATTGCCCTCAGTAAAGTTTTCAATGTCTGTTTGTGCGGAAGTTTCATGAAGGTCTAGATGTTCGGGAATTGACACAGAACTAAAAGAATTAGTTCGTTTCTGTTTTAGAGCCACTGGAAGTTTACTAAGTTTCGCAAAAATTAAATTTGTGTCTACTTGGCAATTAGTGCCATTTGACAATTTTGATAATTGCGTAATAAGAACATGTTTTAAACCTGCTTGAAACTGTTCTGGAGATGGATTTTGACAACACCCATGCTGCCGACGAATAGTGGCAAACAAATTTTCCACAGAGTTTTGATTTAGATGCATAGTACACAACGTATTGATGGAAAAATTGCATCTTAAATCCTCGGCGAGTTGTAATACTGAATTTATTGTCAAGCGAAAACCTCTCAGACAGGGGGGGGTCGAGATTTTCCCCTCTCGGTCAGGAACAGACATTCCTGAAAAGCTTTGTCCATGTCTAGCAAAAAGTTTTCGTGTTCAGAGCCTTCTGTGATGGCATAATTTAATTTATCTGGTACTGTTTTGTTTTGTACAGATGAATTCAACGAATCAAAAAGTTTGTCCATGTCTGACAGAAATGTGGAGGTTACAGACTTCATGTTTGCCAATGAAATAACAAGTGGTTTTGGTTTTCTTTTTATAGAGTACGTTTCAGCCGAGTTGAACGGAAATACGTGAGGAAACATTGTTGTATAAATAACGTGTGCAATGTGCATAGATCGGGAGAACACTTGTGCTGCATAAGCCACATTCATTTTTGAGAAGTGTGTCAGCTTAAAATGTTTTTCTGAAATTCGTGGTATCAAATTTAATGGAGATCATGGATGTTCATTGACGTAAAAAACTTTCATTAATTCTTGCCAATCGACAATACCACTCTTTAAAAGTTTCTTGCTTAACAAATTGTTCCGTAGGCATTTCAATAGGTGAGGTGGATCATAAATAACGTAGATTTTACTATTATTTCTTTCAAAGAATGGCTTATCTGGGGAAACTCTTAAAGAATTTGCCAAATCTTTGTTTTTTGCTCCCAAGTCCCACACAACTGACTTGACCATTAAGCCAGTTTCGTTAACTTTGTCGATGGTCTGCAATATCAAGTCAGTTGTTATTTTTGGGGTCGTCTGTGTTGCCTAAGAACCAATAACCTACTACTTGCTTTACATTTTTGTTTACCCATGCAATCATGGCGACTAACGCTGTTGTAGCCACAGATGTTTCACGTGTATCTCCAATATCCACAACACCAAGAAATTCATCTGCATGTTCATCGTAATGAATTTCTTTTGAAAGATGAATTTTGTCATATAAGATAGATACAACTCTGTTTTCTATTTGTGAGTATTTGCAAGATTCTTTTAAATTTAATAAAACGGAATCGTTTAAACCAGTCTGCATAGGAAATCGCATTTGGTATTGACGTAGACATCGCTTAGTCGGTAATTGAATTATTTTTCTTACAAATGTGTAGGCCCTAGGCGAGTGATACATATTGGACAATGCAATATCTTTGCACTCGTCATTATATCTTTGGCTGCGATTCTTACATCTATTCAAGCGTAGCTGTGTGATTAATGAATTATGTGCTTCTCGGGGTAAGAATTTTGAAGTCTGTTGGATGAGATCTTCAATCTCGGCTACTTTTTTGTTTCTATTTCCCGGTTTACCATTCCGCATCTGTTTCAGCCGTTTAATTTTACTATGCAACGCAGCTATTGTTCTCCTTTAGGAATTAATTCGCCTGGTTTTTGGTGACTCAGGCTTTTTCTGGGGTAAATTCGAACAAGGAGGAGTTATCCCGCGACTAACCTCAGTGGTTGAATCATCATTCTCTGGTTCAGACGATCCTGAAGGCACTGGGTTATGCATTTTCATGAAGTTCCTTTTCATTACCCCCCCCCCCCCCCACTGTAATACAATAAACAATTCTTACCATTAAAAATTTAACAAAAAGGTGCTGGTATAAAGAAAGATGTAAGATTGTATGGTATAAATCAAAGTTCTTTACAAGTTTTACAAAATAAATTATTTCGTATCATCCTATACTATACACCTATATTGTAGTTTTACACTAAATAGTTAAGGCAAAGGTGTATAAACCTCTTCTTTCTTAAAATATTTACAAAATTTCGCTAATCCTTAAATTTGTTTTTTATTTTATTTGGCAGAATGTAGGTGAGAAAAAATAAATATTGTGAATTTCTGCATATACCTATGACGATGATAATACATACCTTCTTTATATGTATCAACATTTGTCTGATGCTTATGTTTCCTTTCGACAATACAACTTCCAATTGTCGGAATTGCATTTGGAATTAGCAGTGGCCTCGGATGTCTCTTCCAAATCATTTGTGGCTTGAAATGGTCCTCACACAAACGATAGTAGGTACAAACCTTGCTCCATCCACCAAATTGCATCCATTTTTTGCGACTGAAATAAGTTAAATTGTTTGAGATTTTTTAACTAGAAGAATGTATAAAAATATTATATATATATATATATATATATATATATATATATATATAATTATAATCTGCTAGCTTTCAATAACAATTTCAAAGCAAACTAGCAGCTATCTGGGGTACAATGTAACAGGTCGCGTGTCTACATTACTACTCACACTGCGGGTTTCTTCGGCACTAGAAAGAAGGCGTGCTCTTTATCATCTGCTTTATTTCTACCACAATTTCGGAAGAAACAGGTCACAACCATTTTAATGTCTGATTTTTTATTTTTCACCACTTTTTCACAATTTTTAACTAACTTTCTCACACTACTCCTACTATGACTCACTCACTGTCTCTGATCCGGTTTTATGTCAATTCTCAGTCAAATACTGTTATTTTCACTTGAATGTTTTCGCATCCCACTCGACAGATGGTGCTGTTGCCTTTATACGCAAAGTTTCCACTCTATCTAATCCTCTTTGATAAATATTACATATCGGCATATAGGTCGTTCCTTATTTAAAATTGACATGATAATGCTCATATTACATAATAGGCGTAGGAAAAATTAATAATGTCATGACTAAGGTAAAAATACACCGTATTCCATAAAATGATACTTTATTTGCGTATTTCACACAACTACATTTTAGAATCGAATCCACGGAACTAACCCATATAAAAGCCTAAGTCTATTTCAAATACAAAAAGGAATAATAAAATACTGGATTATATTTTGCATACAAAGTAATAATAAATGCTCAACTGGAATAATATTGGCCTCGACAGTGCATATTCAGCACGTCTCAAGTTCTGCGTGGCAGCCGTAACAATAAAAACAATTTTAAACTTTTCATTATAACAAACTATTTGTGACTATAATTAAATATTTGTATTGGAAAGTCTACATCACGTCCACATCTTCAGAGGTGCATTTAAAGCCTATGAAGCCCGGGCCCGGGACGAGACGGCGGACCAGATAGATCTAATTCAATGTTTTAAATGAAAACAAAATCTTGATTCTAACTAATAATATTACACTTAAATAATTATCGCAACAATGCAGCTCTAGTCTTACATGTTTTTTCCATAAATAAATTATTATTAGTAGATGTAAGTAATCTGTGTAGATATTTAACTCTTTTAAAGCAACAGCGAAGTGGTGACCTAACCTAAAAAAAACTCAACTGAAAGGGCTCAAAAATATTGTGGATTTAAAGCAATGCGCCCTTTCATCATTCCAGCCAAACTGACCTTGTAGACTTCATACATATTCACTAACAAGCAAATCTCCAATTGATGCAGTAGTAATAATTGACAGCAAGGATACCACTTCTTAAACACTTTGAAGTTTGGTTTAACAAGTCCCATTCATCAGCTCATCTCAAATTTAGCATATTATTTAATAGTGAAATATTTGTCGAGTTGATGCGAAATGTGTAAATGTGCCTTATTATATAAACACAAAATTACAATGGAAAAGTGACACGTAGTAGCTTTTCAGTTGCTGTCCACAACATCTATGTTTAAGATCATATCAAACCTAAGTGTGAAAACATAGTGAAACCTTTGTCTCAGGCCTCGACTCAGTAGCAAGGTAATAGTGGACTATATTTTAAATAATGAATGTTTAAAGAACGCAAACGACAATGACATCAAGGTTGTTACAAAAATAAATCGCAATTATACTCAAAACGTAATAATTGAAATGTTGCCTGACGTAAGAAATATCATAATAACCAAAGGATATCTGCATATTGGATGGGACAAGTGTTGGATCGAAGATTACTTCGGAGTCTTGCACTGTTATCGTTGTCAACGTTTTGGGCACATAAAAAAAATTTGCAAATCAGCTCGTCCTAATTGTCCTAAATGTGCAGAGAATCACGAGGAGAAAGATTGTGCATCATCCCTAATAAAATGTATCAACTGTTGCAGTTTAAAAAGTAAGCATAACCAGGAAGATATTCCCACAGATCATCTAACTAAGGATTCTAACATTTATTTTGCTTTTAAAAAGGAAATAGATTTATTAAAATCTAAAACAAACTATGGGTAACAAAACTAAAAATATTATGTTTAAACACTAGATCCTTAATTGCAGGATTTGCGGATATATCTAATATGGTTATACAACACTTACGTGATGCCTTTTTGGTAAGCGAATCACGGTTGTCGCCAGAGATCTCTAATGATGTCATTTATATACCTGGGTACCGTTTGTTCCGAAAGGATCGCCCTAGTAGAGGTGGCGGGGTGGCAATTTTTATAAAAAGTTCGTATACTTGTGAAATAATTTCTGTTGATATACAACAAAATGAAGCGCTTGAACACTTGTGGATAAAGGTTAAATTAAACAATTTTAACACAGCCATTGGAGTGGTCTATAGACCACCGCAGTCGAACGTAACACACTGCATTGATTTTCTTGATAGCATCTTATCAGAATTAATACCAGCGTACGAACATGTTATTATCTCGGGTGATGTAAATATAAATCTCTTTAATTTGACCAATCCATTGTCACAGTGTACGGACGCACATGGATTTTCACAAGTAATAAATGAGCCGACTCCTGTTACTGAATTTTCGTCTACGTTAATTGATCCTATTTTCTTAGATATTGAAAATGTCTGTACCAGCGGTACCATTGATGTAGGAACCAGTGATCATAAAATGGTTTATTATAATTTTATGATTCCCTACTCGGGAAAGGCTAAACCCAAATTGCACACGTACAGGGATTTTAAACATTTTAATAACGAGCTTTTCAACAATGATTTATTTTCTACCTCTTGGCATAATATTTTATATCTAGATAATATTGAAGATAAAATAAGTTATTTAACCAACAACATAATTGCTTTATTTGATTTACATGCTCCTTACCGGACAGCCCGAATGAGTAAACCTTTCGCTCCGTGGCTGTCAGGCGGCCTTAAATTAATTATGTCGGAGAGGGATAAAGCATATACCAAATACAATTTAAATAAAACTGAAGAAAATTGGCAACACTATAAACAACTAAGAAATTTTGCATTAGCTTCCATTCGTAGAGAAAAGGCGTACTTAAATACTTTGGAGACAAATAATAGTAAAATGTTTTGGAAATCTTTGAGAAATATGAATCTTCGAACTAAACGAAACATTGAATTGCCTGAAAGTTTAGCTGATCTCGAGAAAATTAATAACAGTTTTTTGGAGCCATTTAATACAACAAATGCTGATGTAAATACAATATTACTTTATAAAAACAACACTAACAATCCTGAATACAGGTTTGCTTTCTCATTTGTTGAACCGGACATAACTGTAAAAATTTCAAAAATTTTAAATCTAATACATGTGGAAACAACGGAATTACCCTAGAAATGATAAAGCTTTGTCTTCCAGCCATATCCATTTACATAACACACATAATTAACGTTTGTCTTGAATTTGGTATCTTTCCGACCTGCTGGAAGGAGAGCTTAATTTCTCCTATACCAAAAATTAATAATCCTACTGAGCTTTGTCACTTGAGGCCTATCAGTCTCTTATCAGTTTTAAGAAGAATACTTGAAAAGGTTGTTTATATTCATCTCGAAAAATATTTCTCTGAACACAATTTACTTCCAAAGCATCAATCTGGCTTAAGAGCAGGTCATAGCACCACAACTGCCCTTGTTAATATATGTGACAACCTGGTACATGCAGTCAATCACAAAAAGGCTACGGCCCTGATTCTTTTGGATTATTCAAAGGCTTTTGATTCTGAAAACCACGAGCTGTTATGTGCTAAACTGCACTTCTACGGGTTTGATGATGTACTTCACGGATTCTTCAAATCATACCTCACAGACCGATACCAGAGAGTACGTACCAAAATTGGAATGTCATCTGCCCAATCTGTAGGAGCAGGAGTGCCACAGGGCTCCGTATTGGGTCCCCTGCTATTCCTCATTTATACTGCCGACATATATGAACACGTAAAGTTCTGCTCCATGCAAAGCTATGCTGATGACACACAACTGCATCTTACCTTTCCTCCTGACTTACGGGAGCTTGCCTTGCATCAAATCAATAGCGACCTTACATCAATTTCTACGTATTGCGTGAACCATAACTTAACTTTAAATGCCTCCAAATGCTCAGTTTTATTATTTTCTCCAAAGTATTGTTACAGTTCAATTTAACATTTATACGTTATTAAAAAAAATCTCTAAATCATTACTTTATCTCTTACATTTAATGTCTAACGAATTCGTGTTATCCGTCGTCACACGTAATATTTATTATTTAGTTGTCTATATGAACCCTCAATTGTAAAGAATCTGTTGCACTTAGGTGTAGGCATAGCATTATACATTTTGTTGTGTAGTGTGTCGCATATACTTAGGCTCTCTATTTCTGTAATTCTTAAGCTAGGCAACCAATAACTTTTAAATAGTTTGTAGATAGATTCCTATAACCGTACTGACGATCGGTAACACAGATTTATTTCTTCACAATAGTTTTTGGCTTAGGTTTTGTCTTCCGGTATTCTGTCACTTTTCACGTGTAGTTCGCTTGAACGCTTGGCAATTTTTACATGCTCGTTGCGATTTTTGAAACAAGTAATTTCACCATTTTGGGATATATTCGCAACGTTACATTTTTCGATTATCCATTTATGTTTGGACGAGTGCATATTTTTATGGTATTGGAAATCGATTGTCTTCATTGGAAGGATCTATACGTAAAAGCCATTTTTGCCAAATTTACACGAGGCCAAGGACATCCAAGGTCAACAACATTTTTCTAAGAAAACCCTCCGAAACGAGGTAATTATTTTATTTTTATATTCAAACTAGCAACATTTTACTTGTAGTAAATTGTTCAATGGTAAAAATTTATTTTTAGGGTTTTTTTTTCCATCTACGGTTTCGCCTAGGATTTTGTAGTTTTTCCTACGTTTTTTTTGTCTCCCCTGATACGAATAACTTTTTTCCACTGGTCTACACGTACTTATGTTACTTCTCCTTGCTGGACTGGAATTTCTTTTTTGTGGAGGAGCCATCCATTTTCTGGGTTAATTGATAGGCTGGAAGTTGCCCATTCCTGAAGTTTGAGCCGAAGCTGAAGCCTGCTGCCTGCAAGTTTGTATCCTTCTATTGCATATTTTACTTTAAAAAAAAAATTCACCACTGTATGTATATATATATTTTTTAAATTTTGCTAAACGTTCTATGAAATTCTGTTAATTAATCAAAACATCTATGATATTTGTTGGGGGCTTAAGCACTTACGTAAGATGCTTATACCCAGTTAGATACATCTTTTTAGTGTTAATTTGTCTGCTATACCATACCCTACGTTATTGTACTGTTGAATGTTATAAAGTTAACCTACTTCGTTTATTGTCATTAAAAGATAAAACTGAATTTGAATTTTTCATTATCATCTCGCTAAGTAATTTATTTAGTAAATTTAAGGTTACATTGTACTTGAGCTGGTATTTGGATAGAAAAAAATTTACTTGGCGCCCTGATACATCAAGAAGTATAGAACCCTGACCATCTCCACTGTCAGTCGGCCGGCAAATACCGTTAGTCAACAGACGACGACCAACTAGGTACGTCAGATTGCAGTTTTAAAATTTGACGTAGCAGTATCAATACTCAAACCTAGCTAATCATATGATAATTAAAATCAACAATACTACTCTTCCTATAGTAACAGAGGCAAAAAATTTAGGAGTTATCTTTGATAATAATCTCACTTTTACACCGCATATAAATAGTTTGCTGAGGAAATCATACGTTTGTGTAAAAATGCTACATGCTAGCAAACAGTTTTTATCATTTAAAATAAGAAAGTAATTATGTGAAACGCTCGTTCTACCAATATTTTATTATTGCCTAATTATGTATTTTCCATATTTGGATTCGGTTAATAAGAACAGAATTCAAAAAGTTCAGAACATATGTTGTCGGTTTATTTTTGGCTTGTGTAAATACGACCACGTCAGTGTTAAAATTAAAGAGCTTCATTGGCTGAAGATTAACAATAACTGGAAACTTCATTTCTTGCCATTTATTTATTTATTTATTTATTATACGGATTCACCATTATACAAAAAGGAAAGAAAAAGAATACATATTAAAATGAGTTAAAACAATAAAATAAAGTAATGACTAATTAAACATTGGTAAACTACTAATATTAGATTTGAACTTACTTAGTGAACACGAAAAAGGATCTATGTTATATCTATTAAAATTCCTTAAGATACGAGATATAGGAGAATTAAAACCATAATTGGTGTTGGGAAAATTAACCACAAATAAATGAGAATTTCTCGTATTATAGGGACTAACAAAAACTTTTATATCATCCAGGATTTCGGTACAGTCATAAAGTCCGTTAACAACTTTAAACATAAAAATTAAATCAATCCTAAAATGACGAGCAGATAAATTGGTTAGGTGTAGACTTAAACTGTTTGGATAACAAAATTGTTCATGTGGAGTTAGTATTTGTACATTTTCAATTAAATCAACATCACATTGATAGTACGGAGACCAGATAACACAAGCATAATCTATGGAAGAGCGTATTAGGGAACAATAAAGAATTTTTACGGTATTAGTTGATAGTTGTTTAGAATTTCTCATGACAAAGCCAAAGGTTTTATTACAGGTTGAGGAAACTTTGTTTAAATGGCTTTTGAAATTTAACCTTTGATCAAAAATAACTCCTAAATCCTTAACTTCAACAACATTTTTTAAGGTGACGTCATTGATATTATAGTCGTAATTGAGACAACTATGAGATCTATAAAATGATATACTACAACATTTACTAATATTTAAGTTCAGATAATTATTAACTGACCAATTATATATATGATCAATATCATTCTGAAGATCCTGACTGTCCGATAAGCACCAAATTGTATGAAACAATTTAAGATCATCAGCAAAAAATAAAATTTTTACAGAAGTACTAATCTTAGACACATCGTTTACAAATAAGTTAAAAAACAATGGTCCACAATGTGAGCCCTGTAGTACACCGGAACAAACCTTAATTGGATTGGATATAAAGTTATTAATTCTAACCTGTTGTGTCCGATCAGACAGAAAACTAGACACCCACATGACAATACTATCACCAAAATCAATAGAGTTTAGTTTCTCAATTAAAAGAGCATGATTGACTCTATCAAATACCTTGGAAAAGTCAGTGTAAATAGAATCAACTTGCAAACCTTTCTCCAAGGCATTCAATATGTACTGTTGGTAAGACAATAGATTTGTAACTGTAGATCTACCTGCACTAAATCCGTGTTGCTGCGGAATGATAATATTTTTACATAACCATGATAATTGTACACTGATAATTTTATCAAAAAGTTTAGGCAAAACGGATTGAATGCAGATACCCCTGTAATTCTCCACATTACTCCTGTCACCCGATTTAAAAATGGGAGTAATGAAACTATTCTTCCAAAAACTTGGAAATTCCTTTGTATGCAATGATAAACTAAAAATGAAAGAAATAGGATGCGTTAATGTACAAATGCAGGATTTTAAAAAGACTGAAGGAATACCATCAGGACCATGCGAAAACGTATTTTTCAAACTCTCAATACCTTCAAAGACACCTATTGTACTTATGGAAATATTAGGTATATCTTTTTTTTTTTTTTTTTTTTTTTTTTTTTTTTTTTAATGGCATTAGGTAAATAACCACGCAGCCAGGCACAAGTTATTAGATATGCCAAAATTTAAACATACATAATCATGCACATATACAGAGTACACATACACCACCCTAAACCTATCTTACCAAAAATGGAAAATTTTAGAGAAGACTCAAAGGAGATACGTTTGCACATATTCTTCTCGCCCAGGAGTCTTTCAGGGCATTATGTTAGACATACAAAAATAGACTACGGTAAATAGGGATAAGGTAACTTTTAAACAAAGGTTAGACATGTAGGGAGCGAATCTATTATTTACACATTTATATTTTCAGACCAGAGGTTTTCAAAAAACGTATAATAATTTCATTCACTCTATTATTGTTCAAAGCTAATAAGTGCAATACACTGATTGGCATTTGGATATTTAAGTTCAGAATATCTGCATACAGTTGATTACGTCCAGATGAATATTTATCGCAGCTAAAAAATAAATGTTCAAGATCGCCTACAACATTACAAGTTTCACATAGCTTGGTTGGTAAAATTCCTATTTTATTTAAATGTAGAGGATAGCAACCATGCCCAAATCTCAGCCTAATAAGAGTCGTTATGTACCTCCTAGGAATTTGAAAAGACTGGTACCAAGGTTCTTCAGGAATTTCTATTTGGATTTGGGTGTATCTTGTAGGAGTGGTAAAACAGTATTCGTGCCAATAAGACGTCCATGCTTTATTTAAGCCTGTTTTACTGATATTTAAACAATCTTGCAGACATAGACTGTAAACGGGGTCACCATTCCCAACACTGTCTTTGGCCAATAAGTCGACTTTTTCATTATGTTTTATACCATTGTGTGCTTTAACCCATATATAATTGATGTTAAACCCAGATATTTTTAATGAATAATTATAATGCTTGATTAATTTAATGAAAGGGTGGTACATGCTGGATATTGAATTATACGTATTACTAATTGCCAAGAGTACTGATTTGGAGTCACTTAGAATAACTGAGTCTTTAATTTGTTTATTTGTAATATATTCTAAGGACTTGACAATAGCATAAGCTTCTGCTGAATAAATTGATGTCTCTTGAGAAAGTTTGAATTTTGACTGGGTACTTGAATTAGGTATTAGGAATGCACAGCCTGCACCGTGGTTAGATTTTGAGGCATCTGTATAAATATGCGTAGCATTGGCAAATCTTTCTAACATATTCTGGAGAATCGTTCCATTTATTATGGGATTTTCTGTATAGTTAGGGAATATGATGTCTGTTTGGCTTATCGACTCAAAATAGTAGGGCTGAGGGAGAAAGTCAGATTGATTAATGTTTTTAGAAATTTTTAGTACTTCCTGATATCCTATACACAGTGGGGGGGAATTTTTCTTTTCCCAGAAATTATTCGTGAGATCTAAAATATTTAGATTATGTATTTTATCTATAATCGCAGAATTTTTGATAATTAGATTTAGAATACTTTTCTCAGAGAGCAGTTGCCTCCTAAGGAAAAGAGGAGGTTCTCTGGATTCAACCCGCAAAGGTTCAATTGGTGTTGAATTCATAGCACCTATACATACTCGAAGAGCTTTGTTTTGTATTATGTCTATTTTACTTAGCATATGTTTACTAGCGGATCCATATAGTATGCAACCATAGTCAATTATTGATCGAATGTACGACCTATAAAAGAGAATAGAAATTTGTGGATCTGCTCCCCACCAAGTATTTGAGGTTAATTTTAAAAAGTTAATTCCTTTCTGGCATTTGGTGATCATATAATCAATGTGTGATTTCCAGGTTAATTTTTTGTCGAGAAATAATCCTAGATATTTTACTTCATTGCGATATGGGAATGTTATGTTTCCAAGTGTTATGTGATCACGTAACGGGGTATTATGTCTTGTGAAAATGGTGATCATGGATTTCTGTTCACATAAAGTAAAACCTCTGGTTTGTAAGCTTTCCTGAATTGTTGTTATTGCGGTACCTAGCGAGTGTAAGCACATTTCATATGAGGGTTTCTGAACATACATACAAAAGTCGTCCGCATACTGTATGATGGTCATATCATTGAACAAATTATGTAAATCTGCGGTATAAATATTGAAAAGGATCGGGCTTAACACCGAACCTTGAGGTAAACCTAGTGAGGTAAATCGCGGGCCTATTTTCATATTATCATATCGAAGATATATTTCTCTATTACAAAAGAGATTAGATATATTTTTAGCAACTTTCCCTGAGATACCAAAATTGCACAATTTTTGTTGAAGTATGAACAGATCGACAGAGTCATAGGCGCCTTTTATATCCAAGAAAACAGATCCCAGGTAATCGTTATCCGAAAAACAAATTTGTATATCTGTCACCAGATGAGTTAGTGCATCCATGGTACCGAAGTCAACTTTGAAACCATATTGATTACCGGGGAGTGGATGATGTTTATGTAACCACCATTCTAATCTACATTTTATTAGTCTTTCAAAGGTTTTGAAAATACATGATAGCAATGAAATAGGTCGGTATGAATCAGCGGTGTTGGGATCTTTGTCGGGTTTAAGTATAGGAATTATGAATACTTTTTTCCAAGTTTGCAAGTCTACTCCTCCAACCCATATATCATTAAATATTTCTAACAAGAATATTTTAGCAGACATTGGAAGATTTATGAGCATAATGTATCTAATCTCATCAAATCCAGGACTGGTGTTGCGTGGTTTCTTGAGTGCATATTCTAGTTCAGTTAAAGTAAATGGATTACTTAAGAAATCATTATTTTCGGCATTATTGAAATATGTGGACTCTTGAGAGACTTGTGGAGGTGTAATATTATCGTAGAAGGTTTCAACCCAGTCAAAGTTTTCACATTTTTTATAGGTAGTTGGCAATCTCTTAATTCTCCTTACTTGGTTCCATAGTTCGGTATATGGGATATTTTTGTTAAGTCTCGAAATGTAGTTAATCCAATTTGATTTCGCTTTACTTTTAAAAAGTTTTTTGGTTCGAGCCATTTCCTCTTGACATTTTATATAGTTTTCGATCGTACTACATCTTTTATAGGATTCTAATGCACATTTTCGTAGTTTAACGGCGTCATCACATTCTCCATCCCACCAAGGGGGAGGCATCCGATTTTTTGTTTTGAAAGGTTTATTTTTAGGTATAGATAATTCGGCTGCTTGCTCGATGCATTCTGAAAAAAATGTGTACTTTTCTTCTGTGTTAGAAAAATTGGGTAAGTTGGAAAAATATACACTGATTATATTTATATATTTTGTCCAATCAGCCTTATTAATCTTCCATTTATTTTTTGGTTGGATGACCTCAGATGGACAATAATATAAATCTAATTCACAAATAATCGGATAATGATCCGAACCCAAAGTATCCGAGCTAACCGACCATTGAACATTTGTTGCAACATCTGCCGAACTGAAAGAGATATCTACAACTGACTTTTGGGAGTTTGGGGAAGTAATTCTTGTAGCTGAACCTCTATTTAAAAGTATTAAATCTGTCTCCTCTGCTGCATTAGCTATTTGCTCGCCTACGGCATCAGTTTTCCAGGAGCCCCAAATTCTATTGTGAGCATTAAAATCCCCACCAACAAAAACTGATCCAGAAGCTTCTTGAAAGATATTACGCCAATCCTGTATATTTGTCGACACATTAGGGGGTTTATATAATGAGATAATGGACAAGCACTGCTTATTGACTGTTACCTTAGCACCACATATTTGGATACCGTTATTAAAATTCCTAGTAAATGAGATTTCTTTAAAAGAACATGTTTCATGAATTAAAATGGCAACGCCAGTTTTGCCATCCTGACGATCTTTTCTGACTAGGGAGTACCCGCCAAATTTATAAGAAATACCTGGTTTAAACCAGGTTTCACTGAGTAAACAGATGTCAATTTCATTTGTTTTTAAAAACATAATTAGACTATTTTTGTTAGCTACAGCGGAACGAGCGTTCCACTGCATAATTTTAACTTGTTTGTTTTTAGGTTTGAATGTTACTGTTATTAATATAGTCTAAAGTCGATGTTACTTTTGCTCTGAGGACATCCTCATTTAAGCTTTTTAGCTCTTCTACACTGTTTATATTGCTAAATAAATTCAATATTAAACCTGAAAAGGCATCAATTATTTTATTTTTATTATTTACAAAGTTATCAGGTTTGTATGGATTAGGGGGAAGGGGGTTTGATGGGCCTGCTACAAATGGAAACATAGGAGGGACAGTTACACTTGCAGATATAGGTGATTGAACCTTCCTTTTTTTGTTTTGTTGGGTTGAAGGAATAAATGTGTTTGTTTGAGACTTAGAGGTGGAGGGTTGAGAGAAAGATTGATAGAGTGACGGAGGTTTCCTCTTTTCCCTGTTACTTTCTAGTGGAGGAAACTGTGTTTCATCTATGGAATTTAGTATATCAAATTTGTTACTAGTTAATACATTAGCGTAAGAAGATTCTACTGTTTTTTTGGCTTCTAAGAAAGTCATATTGGAAGAAGCCATATGACTTTTAATTTTCTTCTGTTTTTCGAAATTAGGACAAAACTTGGATATGGATTTGTGGTTACCATTTTTACAGAAAATACAGAATGAGTCCTGTGGATCCTTACACAAATGTTCATCATTCAATTTTTCTTTACTACAATTAATACAGAGACTTGTTGTGCTACGACACTGATTGGCTACGTGTCCATACCGTAAACACTTAAAACATTGTATAACTCTTTGTATGTAAGGCTCCACAGGGCATAGTACGCTATTTATTTGTATATGAGATGGCAATTTATTGCCTTCAAAAGATAACAACACAGTTTGTCTAGGGACCTCCGCTGGTTCCCCGTCAATTTCTATTTTTCGTTTAAATCTCCTAACTTCAGAAACTGTGACGGTAGAAATAATATTATTTATCAAATACTCCTCATCGAATATTGTGTCTACGCCCCTGACAATACCTTTCCTTGTTAAAAGATTATTTGGTATATAGGCTCTTAGTTTTTCAGTGTTTAGTGCCGGATTACTTATCAATTTATTAGCATCAGAAATTGTTTTTAACACAACTTTTATTCGATTTCTGCCTACCTTTTCTATATTAATTATGTTAGGTACATTTAGCTTTTTATGCAAGATATGTCCCACAAACATGGGGTGCAATCGACCGATATTCTCCTCGTTAGTTTTTTCAATAAAAACGTATACCAATTTAGAATAGAATGTTGGCTTATCAAGATTAAAAAACTTACTTGGCTCCTTGGTTTTTGTGTTACCTTTATTAGCCACTCTCGGCTGAGAGCGGCTAATACTCTTTTCCTCAATGCGTACGTTACCAGTACCAGCTCCGTTCATGTCCGACTCGTTTCCATTAGGAAACATTGTATGTTCCGTCGTCAGATCTATGTGCATAATTGTACACTGATAATTTTATCAAAAAGTTTAGGCAAAACGGATTGAATGCAGATACCCCTGTAATTCTCCACATTACTCCTGTCACCCGATTTAAAAATGGGAGTAATGAAACTATTCTTCCAAAAACTTGGAAATTCCTTTGTATGCAATGATAAACTAAAAATGAAAGAAATAGGATGCGTTAATGTACAAATGCAGGATTTTAAAAAGACTGAAGGAATACCATCAGGACCATGCAAAAACGTATTTTTCAAACTCTCAATACCTTCAAAGACACCTATTGTACTTATGGAAATATTAGGTATATCTACTAAATTCTCCTTAGGAATAGATTGGATGGGTCCTTGATTATTAGAGTATACTGTGGAGAAATACTGAGCAAAAAGATTAACAGTATCCAAACCATTAGTTGAAGTAACATTATCTAAATACATAGTTAGGTATTGAACTAACGTTTCTTAAATTATTAACATATCTCCAGAAAGTATTTGAATCATTTTGAATATTTTCCTCAATCCTATTAAGATATTCTCTGTAACAAGTATCTCTAACCATTTTACATCTAAGACGAAGATCAGAAAACTCATTATAATAGAATTCATTACCTGTCATTTTAAAATTTCTATGAGCAATTTTTTTATGAGTAACAAGGCTTTTAAGTTCAGAAGAAAACCAGGGAGGAAAATGACTTGATTTAAATCTTTTAATAGGAACAAATATTGAAATAGCGTAATAAACAGTATCATAGAAAATTTGTAAAGCATAGTCGACATCCTTACATTCGTACAGTTAAGACCAGTCAACAGATGCAAAATAGTCATTGATGTCGACCCAATTGGCATTTTTATAATCATAATAGCATATGTCATACTGCAGGGATTTAGCAGTGTTATTAATAGGTAAACAAAAGCAATAAGAAATATGATGGTAATTAGTATCTAACAAAGAATCAACTGCTGGCGTAACTTCATATTTTTGATAAGAAAACAGTAGATCCAGAAACACTCCATGGTTGTTAGAAAATTTATTACATTGCTGCAAACCATACGCACTGAAAGAATCAGAAATAAATTTTCCAGGTGATGAATCAGGGCAAACTGCTTCTAAGCCATCATCGCTTTGAATCCACAGGGTATCAGGTATGTTGTAATCACCAAAGATTATTAATTCATGATCTGGGTGAGATCTAATCAATTCAAACAGGCCCTCTACATGCACATTATATAAATCAAAACCTGAGCGAGGAGGAATGTAAACTCCGCCAATCATGTATTTGTTATTGCCAATTGTAAATTGTACGAACAGTTGTTCAACTACAGAATCAATTAAAATTATTTGTTTTGAAAGAATGTCTTTGCGTATAGCGATAAGAATACCACCCCCACGTTTTTTGTCACTAGTTTGCTGGGAACGAAGGCATCTATATACTATAAAATTATGGAGATCAAATTCACTGTTAAGAAAATCTTGAGTTAACCATGTTTCTACCAATACAATTATGTCATAAACACAAATATTCACACTAGAATTAAATTCACTTATTTTAGTTCTCATACCGCCTACATTTTGACAGTAAACTGAAATATGTTTATTTAGTTTTTTGAGGAAATGGCTTTCTTGGTCGTAATACGTGGGACACCATATTTATATTGAATAATAAGATTGTCTTCACCATTGCGCTTGCGCTCCTCCAGCTGTTCGTGTAGGGACTTGATATGGTTCCTTTGAGCAGGATTAAGGTCGGCCGAAATACGAATATTTGAGAATCTGATAAGTTTTCTTCTATTCTTTACAGAAGAAAGAGCTAAGGAACTATCAGAAAACGTAACTTTTATAGGTCTTTTTTTATTACTAGCAGGGCCAAGCCTCCATACTTTAAAATCACCAGCATCAAGTTCCATAGCTGTGAATAGCTCACGACATTTACGAGTATCATGATCTATTCTTTCGTTGAAGTTGGATGATGGGCACTCATCGATGTTATGAATAAGGATATTCTTAGATCTAATGGCTCTATCCTGAATTTCAGCATAAACTGATTCAGCGTCTAATTTTGGGGAGTTTGACTGAACTGTTTTCTTAATTTCCGAAATTTCAGTTTGAAGGTCTGCAATTTGTTTTAGTAAATCAGGTATAAGGGCAATTCCTCTCTCACAATTTTGACAATAGTAAGAAAGTGTGCGCTTCTTAAGAGCTAGGCACCTTAACTCCGTTTCTGCCTAACCGGAACAATCCTTACATACAATTTTTCTGCAACCATCACATCTTACAAAATCTTTAGGATCACCACATGTTCCTGCACAAATAAGGCATTTATTTGTGGAAGGCATTCTGAGTAAGTCAGGTCCTGGACAATTTATAGAAGTAGTATAATAAAAACAGTTATCACTTAAAAAGAAGTAAGCAAAATAAAGACTGATAAGATATAAATAGATGAGTTTTTGTGTAATTATTTACACTATATATCACTGGGATAGATGCATAAAAATGCAGTCAGCTCTCTTAATACATTACAGATTCAATAACACAATATATGAACTTGAAGACGGCAACATGCACTAAATGTCAACACCAGATAAAATGCAATTCACACTGTTAAACTACTCAAAATTAACATTAAAGGAGCCCAAACAACCATCCATCCACTCTGTATGGCTTAACTTGACTCACTCCTGTGCTCACTCACTGATGTCTAATGTGACTTTTGTACACCGTTTGCTGACTACATCTGGGTAAGAAGGTTCTCTAATGATTGAATTTTTTTCAGATGTTCTCTGTTTTGTTGATATAACTTCTTGATTATTATTTTTTTTTAAATAGAATTATTTTGGTCAACTTTAGGGTCCTTTTTGCTCTTTTCGGTGTTGGTACATCCATAGAATTAATACCGCCTGTATATCCAGGTTTGTGAATTCTTCTAGTTGAGGTAGGAGTTGCCGGTGCAGAGACATCTTGTTCAACTACAATATATTTAAAAGACATAAATTTAAAGTATAAAAATATGTAACAAAGATTACCTTTATGTAGATCTTCATTTGTTTCGGTTTCTAATTTGGGCTGCTTTGGTTTCACTTCAGGCACAAGTGAATTCTCAGATTCCATATTATTTTCCTAAATTTCTACAGGCAGATATAACGAGGGCAATGCGCAAAACTTAAATCTTTTTGTATTGCTGGCTCGAACGTAGTAAAATGTTTTGAACATAAAAATTATTTTGACGCATCCTATACCTTCCACCAAATTACACACTTCATTACGTCATTACGACGTAATTACGTCATTCATTTTTGTGATGTTTCCTTATCGATGGGAAACCTTAAAATTTAAAAGTAATTTGCCAACATACATTCCTCACATATAAATTAGTTTATGTTATGGCAAGAAATAATTATTTTATAACAGATAATTTCCAAGCACTTACTTATGCATCGATAATCCTGCAATTTATTTTTTATTGCATATAAAACAAATTCTACCCATAATTTTAAGACAGATTGCAAATTAATCATATATTTCGCAGTAATCTTGCCACAACGGAGTAGATGCCCTATGTCTCTAATTTGATAAGGGCTAAATTATTAATAAGCTGTTAAGGTACCTGATAAAGATATCTCCCTGTTAGTATAAAAATAGAAATTATAAATACCATGTTAGACATAACTAGAAGATAAAATAATATTCCTTTTATTCATTTATACTATATCAGATAGTGCAGAACAAGTCAATATATACAGAGTACATAACATAACATAAGATAAAATGGTGCTATCATGAACATTATTTATCAGCCGGTTCATTTGGCTGATTGTATTTAATCTGCAGATCAATTTTAATACAATATAAACAAAATTTATGTACCCGCTAACTAACAACCTATTAATAATTTGGTCCTAATATGCATACACTACAAATCTGAAATCTAACCGCCAAAAGTTTAGCGCATGGGTATATGGGTCGCGGTACTCAGTGTTGGCCCAATTTTACTGCATGCGAGATAGGAAGCTAGCAGTATTGGTTCTAATAAGTATATGCATTAAAAGCATCTCATAGGCCAAATGAAATTTAAAAAAAATCTTCTAAATGGGTCTATTTCTTTATTAATTCAATTGTGTTAAACAGAAGATTGTTATTTTGCAGCTAAGAATATGTATTAACTTTTTATTTTTAATCGCTTATTTCCATGTAGACTTTGATAACAAAGTATTTGGATAAAGTCAAGATACAAATAACTTAAAGAAAATAATATTAAAGTATAAATATAAATATTATCCAAAAATATTAAAAAGAAAAATCTAATTGAGGTTGGTTATACAAAAATTTATAAAAAGAGGATACAAAATATAACATTAAGAAAGTCTAACTGAGTTACAGTATTCCTCAAATTCTTTGAGACTGTAAAAGCATTTCTCTAACAGTACATTTTTTTATTTAATTTTAAATATATTAGCTGATCTGCTATTTTTTATTTCGGAAGGGTGCAAGTTATAATACTTCTGGCCAGCATAGTATGGGGATTTTTTTATAGTACGTGTGGCTGAATTTCTCTACATAAATATTACTCTTATTTCATGTTGGGTACATATGAATGTTTGTGTTTTTTATGTTTTCAATATTGTGATGAATGTATACAAGTAGTTTTAGAATGTAAATACATGCAAGAGTTAATATATTTTTTTATCAATAATCTTTTTATTAATTATCTTAATAATAATGTCTTCTATTTTATTTTTTGATAAATAAATGTGTATGTATGTATATGTGTATGATAAATAAATGTGTATCAGTACATAAACATTCACATTTTATTTTATAGACTAGTTTTGCAAGATTCACAATCCTAACCCCGATACCAATGAGCAAAAAATCATATATGAAATACTGCAGTTTATTGTAAAAGTGGTTTTGTAAAAAAGTTGTCGATAAGTTCTTTGCTAGATCAATCATCATTTTTTCACATATACAAAGAAACAACAATACATTTGGATAGAAAGGGGACAGCTAATGGAATTATTAATGTTTTATATTTTCTCAGTGCTCAATGTGATGCAACGTATAGTTGAAATCACGAATGTTTTCGTTCACGTCATCAATTTATGTACTTATCAACGACATGCGATTTTTCTATCTTTGCAAGTACAAATCGCATGGGATGTGAATAACAGTAAGTCACGTCGGCTGAGGCTACGACAGGAGTTCCAAGAGTAACGATGCCTTTTACAAATTATATTACAAGCGTTAGTCGCAGCCGCAATCAACGTTCAGCTTTCTGTCAGTTTACTGTCAATTCAGTAGCGGCAGTGTATAAAAGACTGAATGCAGTAGCCAAAGACATGGTGGTGAAGTTAAATATGTATTTTAATCAGGGAAAACGTAATGAATGTTCCCTTTTACCTTTGCAAGAAATTCATGGTGAATTGTAAAATTATATGCAGCAACGGATATTAAAATTCATTGTATCGCATGCTATTATTGTCCATACATTTTTTCATTACAAGATACTTGTGTTTTGCAAACATTGATATGCTCATGCGTGCCATTCTATGTGACCTTGAGTTGATTTGTTTTGGAAATTTAGAACGATGACGGGAAACATTCATGGTTTCAACTATATCTACATCTGTTTCGGTTTGAATATTTCGTAAAATAGTGATAGTGCCAGTGAAGATCTTTTCACCTATATTTTTTTTAAGATCTTATTTACTACAGCCAATTTAGACGAAAAAACGTGAAAATTAATAACTTTAGGATAAGTGGTGCAGTGGCGGCCTGAGGCTTTTAGCTGTCGGTGGGCAGGATGGGATAGAAATGTATAGTAATTATAGTTTTCCACAGAAACTTAGTGGGTGTAAAAAATCAATAAGCAAAAAACCTCTAATTTCTTAAGTTTATTTTTGAATTTTATACTTATTGCTCAATAAATCGAAATGGTTTCAAAATAAATGGTGATAGAGATGTACACTTGATTTAAAAAAAAACTGGTACACTTTCTTTTAGCTATGTAAATCATTCGTTCTTTGATTGATATTAATAATCTTACAAATGTCACTTTGACATTAATCAGTGGCGTCATTATTAAAAATGGTTCGACATCTAACAGATATTCAAAAACTCCGAATTGTTTCTAAAATTGAAGATGGTTGGTCCATAAGAAGACTTGCTGCTGAATGCAATGTGAGTAAAACAACAATAATATAATGAGTGTTAAAAAACAATGGGAAACTAACCAAACGGTATCCCGTAAAGTTGGTTCCGGTAGGCCCAGAAAGAACAATAATCAAGAAGATGAAAATCTTATAAATTACCTAAGAGAAAACCCTTTTCAGACTGCAGTAAATGCAATTTCAGAGACAAATTTCCCTGCTTCGGGACCTACTGCTTGCAGAAGAATAAAACTAGGAAATGAATTGAAGAGTTGTTCAGCGGCTAAAAAATACAAACTTTCAGAAGAAAAGAAGCAGGGTAGGATTATTTTTGCACTGAACTATATAATCAATGATGAAAACTTCTGAGGACAAGTTGTCTTCTCTGACAAAAAGTTTTTAAAAATCCTGTAACAACGGACGTGTTCGCGTATATAGACCTCCTTCCACTAATATGACGAAAAATATACTTCGATCCACAAATATCAGGAAGGTTTTCAGTCAATGTCTGGGCTTGGGTGAGCCTAAATGGGTTAGGTGTGTGTTGGAACAGTGATGGTCATCTCAATTCCATTAAATATATTGAAATATTAAACAATATTATGTTGCCGTCAGTAATAGAGGTGTTTCCGGAAAATAATTTTATTTTAAAACAAGACAACTGCTTCATACATACGGTCCATCATGTCAGGCAATGGTTTCTTAATAAAAACATAGAGTTGATACCGTGGTCATCTAAAAGTCCGGATTTAAATCCAATTGAAAATATTTGGGGACTAATGGTGAAATATTTAATTACAACCATTAGTATCCGTAACAAATACTATTTTTTTAACAATAATATGGCAGGCTTGAAAATGTTTTGAAAAAGTTATTTTCCAATTATTTTTTAAAATTCCATTTGAATAAAATTAAAAAGAAAGATTTAATAAGTTTAAAAACACTAAGAAAACCGGTCTCCTCCAAAAAACCCAGGTCCGGGGTAAATCGCACCTCTTCTCCACCCCCTCTCGACATGCTTGGCCAGCCCTATTTACAGACATATGCACACAACACTATTAAGATTTTCAATTACAAGAGTTGTACCAGTTTTTTTTTAAATCAACTGTACATACACAAAAATGCTGGTTTTTCATTCCTACAACATATGGTGATAAAGTGCCCCACATATCCATTTTGATTGACACAATCTATGAGTCTTTGAAATGAAGTTTCTACTGTTCTACAAATCAAAATATGAATGAGAGAACAATAATATAACTGCTTTTCGATTGATCACACCAGCAATTTTAGAAACAGTAGAGACTTCATTTCATAGACCTTCAACGCCTTCTTTAAAATTAGCCGGGTAGAATTCAGTGAAGTTTGAATATATTGATGACCGAATAATTTATATTTTAAACTAGAAACGGTATAATATTTCAATATATTTTATTTTTCAATCGCTTAGTGTAACGTTTTTTACATTACTTATCTATCCGTTTTCAATTCCACGGATTTTAACTATTTCTACTGAATAAGTTTATTTTTTATTTCACTTCCAGAAAGCCATAATCATTTACGTTGCTCTAATTTAGTTATAAAAATTTTGTCATTCTAAGTTAGGGATACAAAACTATTTTCTAATAAAAAAAAAAAAAATAATAATAATAATTAGTCACTTGTCCACTCATCGCAGTTTTTTCTACTAAAGTAAACAATTACTAAATACCGATAAAGATCACAGATTATAAATTAAAAAATTTGGGCGAACATAGAAACATTATACAAACATAACCAAAATTTTCCAATTCCAAAACAATGATTTCCAAGCCCTGAGGTATGCCAGCCTCATTCTTAACAGCCGATGTCAGTGTCCACATTCCACCGAGTGAAAAGTCGCATATTTGAATTTGCATTTATTTCATTTACATTTAACATATTACATTATTATTATATTTTCACATCTAAAACTGAAAAAATAAAATACATTATTTTAGCACTTTTTGAACAATATAAAGGCACATGTATACTAATAAATTACACCTTAAAACACAAAGCAAAAATAATATGTGTAACTATATGGCACTATTGACAGGTATTTTAACTTCTTTTATCAAATTGGAAATCAATATTCATATTGTTTATCACAAGTTTTGCTTGCGGGGTGGCTTGCCTACTCTGGGTTGTAAATCGCTTAAACGCGCAAGATGTACGTCTCGTTTTGATGTATATTACAGGCGTAAGATCGAAGTGAAAGTCCAACATATGCGTAGATGTAGTATAATTGAAATCACGATTTCAGAGAGAGGCTAGCCTGCCCTGGCTTAGCGCATGACATGGAATTCGACAGTACTACCCTCAGTATTAAGGGGATTCATAATGTAGACTTATATAAAGCGGATTAATATGTAGTAGAAATAGTATCATAAATAAAATTAACTTTTCGAATTTCAATGTTACAATTAATTAACCACAAAATTCTATTTGATTATTTAACTACAAAAATATATAAAAATATGAATATAACTTTACAACTACGGCTTATGTAATTGGGTAGGCACTGCCTACCCTGCCATCCTTGACGAGTCGCCGCTGAAGTGGTGGTTGGATTTTCATTAAACCATTTGTATTGTGTTTGTATTATTATTTAGAAAAAATTCCCTAACAATAATTTTGTGGTCAATTTGTAAAGCAAAGTTTAAAAAAAAATTGCGTTTTTTGCTAAGAAACAACTTTTTAAATTTTTGAAAGAGCGCGTATTTTGCGAGATATACCTATTGATTTAAAATTTTTCAGACAGGAGGGAGACAGAACTAAAATTGTAGAGAAAAAATGTAGGTAAGTAAATATATTTTTAAAATATGCATAACTTTTTTCCGTATCGATTTTTCCAGAAAACGCATAACTGCAAGTTTTTCCGGAAAATAGTAAAAAGTATGAGAAGGAAAATTACTGAATTTTTTTTTAGAAATTGAATCGTAATAGAACATTTAATTCTAGAAAATTTTCATCTCAATTAATTTTAAATTCATATTTTCTGAAATACTTGGAAAATATGCACTTTTAAAAAATTTAATAGAGATGAAAATTGATTAGAATTAATTAGTTCCTGTTACGAATTTTTTCAGTTTTCTATGAGTTTTTTTACTGATTTTCCTTCTCAAAGTTTTTTATAACTTTTTCCGGAAAGGCTTTGCTTTGTTTTTCTGGGAAAATCGATAAGGCAGAAAGTTTTGTATTTTTAACAATATCATTACCTCAATTTGACCGTTCCAACGAAGACCGCGTCCTCGCCTCACACATCTTCCAGCGGCTTGTATATCAGTGTATGCGCGGAAGCTATACAACCTTAGGCGAGGGTTGTATAATAATAATTTATTCATACTTAGGCCATTTTACAATGTATGTACATGTCAATAAAAAAGTATTAAATAACATGATAGAAATGTGTTTGGTTTAGCCAGGCTAAACATCGTAACAATAATTTAAAAAACATATAAATATAACACTAGTACAGTGGGTAAATACAAACAAACATTTACACATAGATTCACATACCTATACATACACATAAATATATATACACATATATGCATATATATACATATATATACACACACATATATAGGGTATAGGGGATATACCATCCTTCGGAGGGGATGTAAAGCCGTCGGTCCCTTGTCTATTAAATGTTAGGCAAGTAAAAGATCCCTACTCTTCTTAAGAGAAGAGGTTCGGCAAAATTCCTGGTTGGGGGTAGCTCGTCTACAGGCGTCGGTGTTAGGCCTCAGTAGCGGAAATAGACCGACGTTAAATAAATGTATAACAAAAAAAAATTACCTTTTTCTATAAATTTTGTTTTTCTCCCTCCTTTTTGGAAAATTTTAAATCGGTGTATCTCGGAAAAGCAAAAAACCTGAAAATTCTATTTTTTTTTAATATTGCATGTCTTTTGCAAGTTAAATGAAGAACAAGATTATCGTTCATAACAATTTTTGGATGAAAGCGGCAAAATCGGAATTGCCGACTTTTTTCTAAATAATACATACACAGTATAAAAGATTTTATGAAAATTGCATCACTTATTCAAAAGTTCCAAGAGAAATGTTAATTCCACCGTACTAATTCTAAGCTTGTAGGGACTTTAGTGTGAAAAGTTTATGTGAAATTACAGTTGCCACCCAAAGCAAAGGGAAGTCGTATTGGAATATTTCAGTCAAACGTTACACGAAAATTTATAATTTGCACTATTGAAACTTTCAATTACGTTTCTGTAAAGTTGCTCAGTTTTGCTATTAAAGTCCATGATCCTTGCCGGTGCTTTGCCATAGACAACATGCAATGTTGCTGCATGGACATTAGGGCCATTGTATCAAAGTTACAAGCTAAATGCAATTTGCTACAATGTTACAGTTTCCAAAATAAGATTACTAGACGATTGCTGAAATATTACTTTGCCCAGTGGGCTGTGGGCTTATGCTTCAGCAAATGTTTTCTGAGGTTACTGTTACAATTTGTCTGATATGAACAATCGTCGCATTGGTACACTAGTACCTCTGAAGGATCATTATGCTTCAGCAAATGTATTCTGAAGCTACTTTTATAATTTGTCTGATATGAACAGTCGCACTTGTACATTTTTACCTCTGAAGGATCCTTATGCTTCAGCAAATGATTTCTGAGGTTACTTTTGCGATCTGTCTGATATGAACAATTGTTGCACTGATACATTGTTACCTTTGAAGGATCCTTGTGCTTCAGCAAATGTTTTATGAGGTTACTTTTATAATTTGTCAGATATGAACAATCGTCGCACTGGTACAGTGTTACTGAAGGATCCTTATGCTTCAGCAAATGTTTTCCGAGGCTACTTTTATAATTTGACTGATATGAACAACAGTCGCACTTGTACATTTTTACCTCTGAAGGATCCCTATGCTTCAGCAAATGATTTCTGAGGCTACTTTTGCGATTTGTCTGATATGAACAATTGTTGCACTGGTACATTGTTACCTCTGAAGGATCCTTGTGCTTCAGCAAATGTTGTTTGAGGTATTTTTTACGCTTTGTCTGATATGAACAATCGTCGCACTGGTACATTGTTACCTCTGAAGGGTCCTTATGCTTCAGCAAATGTTGTTTGAGGTAACTTTTACGCTTTGTCTGATATGAACAATCGTCGCACTGGTACATTGTTACCTCTGAAGGGTCCTTATGCTTCATCAAATGTTGTTTGAGGTAACTTTTACGATTTGTCTGATATGAACAATCGTCGCACTGGTACATTGTTACCTCTGAAGGATTCTTATGCTTCAGCAAATGTTTTCTGAGGTTACCTTTCTGATTTGTCTGATATGAACAATCGTCGCACTGGTACATTGTTACCTCTGAAGGGTCCTTATGCTTCATCAAATGTTGTTTGAGGTAATTTTTACAATATGTCTGATATGAACAATCGTCGCACTGGTACATTATTACCTCTGAAGGATCCTTATGCGTCAGCAAATGACTATCGAGGTTACTTTTACGCTTTGTCTGATATGAACAATCGTCGCACTGGTACATTGTTACCTCTGAAGGATCCTTATGCTTCAGCAAATGACTATCGAGGTTACTTTTACGATTTGTCTGATATGAACAATCGTCGCACTGGTACATTGTTACCTCTGAAGGATCCTTATGCTTCATCAAATGCTGTTTGAGGTTACTTTTATGAATTGTCCTATGTGAACAGTAGTCGCATTTATACGTCATCACATCTGAAACATCCTTATACTTCAGCAAGTGTGTTTTAAGTCTATGTTTATATTTTGTCTCAAACGAACAAGACTCACATCTGTACATCGTTACATTTAAAGAGTCCTTCAGAAAATATCTATTGAGGCTCTGCTTACGTTTTGCCTGAAATGAACAAGACTCACATTTGATGCTATCGTTATTTTTCGACTGGACTAAAGAGCATTCGCAGTAATATGTTCTTTCTTCAAACCTGCAAATAAAAAAATTGTTGTTATCACTGAACTGGAAATCCGCATTCATTTTTTTGAATTTAACCTTATAGTAAAACTTTACAAAATGTTAATTAATAAATTTTATCATGATTCAAAGTAGGATGAAAGTAAAATTCGGTGAATAAAATGTCCATTCTTGGAAAGTGGATAAGTTTCTTTTTAATGGTTACCATCGAAGGTTGCTGGTGTATTGATTTCTAACGAATCCAAATTCTAATTACTAGCAGTGGCAGGTGGAAGATACAGAACTCAGAGAGAAACATACTCAATATAACACAATCATAACCGTTAGGTTAGGAGGCTTAGGCATGATATGATACTCTGGGGAGATTCTTAGAATGAATCTTTGGAGTGACTGACGGCAAACATACCCAAAAACACCTACCCGTGAGAAGGGGCAATTTTGGACATAGTCCAGGCGGATCGGCTCCTTAGGCTAAGCAAAGCAGCTCTGTCCATTGAAGGTAAACTGGAGGAGACGGAGGTTGGGATGCGACACCTACAGGTACAGAATACCTGAGCAAATGTCAAAAACTGGCTGCGCTTCCACGACGCTGAAAAGGACGAGCTCAAAGGTCGGCTTCTCGTTTTTGTTGTTGGGGACGCAGAGCATGCGGCCATAACTGAGAGAGGAATGTCAACTAACTATAAATTCACGTCCCTAAACATTAGGCTGCAAGAGTCTTTGGACGTAGCCGAAAATACGACTCCCGTTGTTCCAGACGCCATGGAAATGTTAAAAGTCAGGACACTCCTGTAGTGGTGGAGCCATCCGAACTTAATATCACTGCGGATTGTCTCGGAGCAGTCTGGTGGGTAAAATATCTTCATTGGAACTGGTTTTCGTCCAGGCCAATATGCAAAATTGTTAAATGGCAGTGCCACCTCCAAGACAATGAATCGAACATTATAGCCTGTAACCCGGAACCCTAGATAATAAAATCTAGGGCGACTACTGGTATGGGCAAATTGAATGGAAATATTTACACATTATTTACCGCAGTAAGACCGGCGACATATATGTATCTGAAGGACTACAAGCTAATCTTCTACCACAGTTTAGCTCACATGTCCCTCTCCAGAGAGCTGTGACCTTGACATTGATGGAGAGGCTTAAGTAATTGCCATGATCCTTTGGATTATGCCGTCGGGGCTCGCAAGTGATCCCTGGCAGGGTCACCAAGCCGGAAATGCCAAAGGGGAGCGGTGAAAAACTAAAAACAGCTCAACCTCAGGATCTACTCCACACACGCAGTGGCTACGGAAACGGGCGCAGCCGGGGGTAATTCGAGCTACGAGTGAGCTGTGCCACTCACTCGCTTAGCGCTGTAACCACTGCCCACACCTCACCGACCTCCACGGAAAAGAAAAAACGGCATTGTAAGGGGAAAGTCATGTGGTCACTGTGAACGGGGGACTTGCCTTAACTGGCAGGTCCGTGAGAAGACTACCTATATAAAAGAACCAACAGCGAAGTCGTAAAACCTGTGGGGCACCGGGCTCACCTCACAGTACTAATGCCTTTCTTCCAGTATGAGCTCACTGTTAGAGGATGGCGGAGATTTGGACTCAGCTCGTGGGATTTAAAACGATGGACAACAACAAGAGCTAAAATCAAAAGGGCAGAAAAATTGAGTCGATGGAAAAGGCAAAGACAACCTAGTTGGAATATTTAGGATGTGCTTGGCACACCTTTATATTCCTATTGGGCTGAGCTACCCACTAGACACGTCTCCGGGTGGCAGATAGGTGTAAGCCATGGAGCCCTTACAGGTTCCATGGTGAGTGAGTGTCATAAGCGGATTGTCTGGGACTATTATCCTGGTCGGATCTAGCAAAAGCACTCAAGCGGACCAGCTTCCACGTGTTTGTGCCGTGCGTGGTGACCCGTGTCGTCGGATGAAGGGTGCCTGGTGATTGAGCGGGCCGTACCTGCCACACATCACTTTTGTCTGGAGTTCGGTCAGACGGGCGGTCGAGAGTTAGCCCACTCTCTATGAACCGGCTGCGTCATCCCGTCAGAGGGCCGGCAGGGTGAGTCCTTGGGGGCTGCAGACTCGGGCCTCGTCATTCAGGGATGCACAACCTTATCACGACGTTGGGGGACGTCTGGGGGCTATATCCACTTGGTAGCCCTGATGATCGCATGGGCTTGCCGTGTGACATCCCCAGCATGGGGCTCCGTGGCGGGCCACAAGGCTCATCGCATACGATCCCCCACAGGGAGAATGCAGGAGGAGGAAAGCACGCGAAGAGGAGGACTGCGCTGCAGGCCAAGCACCTCCCCCAGCCCAACTCAAAGCAAAGGCGGGGCACCCCCTAGGTGTGCCGGCCCCTACAAGGGATTCACGTCCCCCAAAAGGGGGCCGGGCACCCTAAGGGGGCTCCGCCAAAAACACAGAGCAAAGTAAGCATAGTACAGTGCAATCTGCAACACAGCAGGGCGGCGACAGCAGTACTGTGCCGGCACCTTGATGTAGAGCAGGACACACTAATTCAGGAACCCTGGATAGTTCAAACTAGGATAACAGGGTTATCAAGACTAAGTGGACTTATGTACAGGTCACCAATAAAAGATAGGCCAAGGACAGCCATCTACGTTCCTTGGCATATCAAAACTCAGCCACTTCAACACCTCTCAACATCTAACTTAACGGCCGTGAAGGTGGAATGTTTGGTGGCAGGCAAACCAACAAATGTTGTCTAGGCATCAGCGTACCTCCCTCAAGACTCAGCCACTCCACCGCCAACAAGAGAGATGGAGGACCTGGTAGCACACTGCCGCAATCAAAACTGGGAATTAATCATGGGATGTGACGCCAACGGACACCATGTGACCTTGGGCAGTGAAGACAACAATGCAAGAGATAAATCGCTTTATGATTATATTACCGGTAACAACCTTAGCCTAAGTAATAGGGGCTATACACCGACATTTATTAATACTAGAAGTTAAAATTATAATAGATATAACACTAACAACGTGGCATATATCCAGCCTAATCCAGAATTGGCATGTGTATGATTATGTAACACTATCAGACCACCAATGGATAAACTTTGAAATTAATCTCATCAAGGCATCCAAAAAACTATTCCGAGATCCCCGGAGAACTGATAGAGATAAATATTGATGTCAACTCAGGGAGAACTTGGAAGGGGTTAATAAGAGGGTGCCCAGAACGAGTGGCGAAATAGAGCAATATGTCAAAATCTTGCCAACAGCCATGAGACAATCTTTTGAAACATCCCGCCACCTGAGGTCCTTGCACCAGCACAATGACGCCACCAAGTGGTGGTCTCAAGGGCTGGCTGACCTCAAAAAGAAGGCTAGGACTTCGTTCAATAAAGCAAAACTGACAAGACAGGAATCCGATTGGGAATCATACAAAACCAATCTGAAAAAGTTTAAGAAACTAGTTAGACAGAGACAAAGAGATGCGTGGAGAGCCTACTGTGAGGAAATCGAAGATTACTCACAGATTACTAGGTTAGGCAAAATCCTCGCCAAAGACAAAAACCATGACCTCTGCTTATTAAAAAGAAGTGATGGTACAAGAACCAGCGACTTTCGTGAAAGCCTAGAGTTACTCATGGAGACTCACTTCCCGGGATCTGAGATAACAGAACGAAAGGAGTGGCCAAAAGAAGTCGACACCCAACCCTCGTATTTGGATTAGCAAATGGCCAACCAAAAAGTGAGTGAGGACAGAATAAGATGAGCAATAGAGAGGTTCTCCACTTTTAAGTAGCCAGGCATTGACGGTATCTATCCCGCCCTACTGTAACCCTTTACATTCTAACCAGCACGCATACCCCCTGGGAAGATCTACCGACACCGCCCTCTATGCAGTCTCAAATCGGATTGAGAGATCCTTGAACAATAAAGAGTCCACCATAGGTGTCTTCATCGACAAAACCACCTTTCCAAAAATTACAGCGGCCCTAGTGTAGAAGAATGTCCCCCCCATCATGGGAAGCTGGATATCCAACATGATCTCGAAGAGAGCTGTACAAATCAGTGTGGGAGATGCTCCTGTATGAGGAATGGTCGCGAGAGGCTGTCCACAGGGAGGTGTAATATCACCACTGCTATGGAACCTCGTTCTTGATAGCCTCTTGTGCTGCCTCAATTCAGAAGGATTTCACATAATTGCTTACGCAGATGATTTAACAATCATGCTTAGCGGAAAATTCGAAGGGGTCCTTTGTGAAAGAATGCACGGGCCCTAAGAATAATTGAAAAATGGTGCAGAGAACACTCCCTGTCTGTCAATACCAGGAAGACAGAGATGGTTCTCTTCACAAGGAAAAGAAAACTATGAGCATTGAAGGCGCCTGCCCTCCTGTATACAACACTAAGTTTCGCATCAGAAGTGAAATACCTTGGGGAAACCTTCGAGGTCAAACTAACATCGAATCTTCACATAGATAGAAGCTAAAGAAGGCTTACATTTCTTATGAGCAGTGCCGCAGGACCGTGAGAAAAACCTGGGGAATGAAACCCAATGTGGTCATGTGGATATACACTGCCATCATAAGACCAATGATAACCTATGGAGCTGTGGTTTGGTGGCCTAAGAGCAAACAGACTACAGCTAAGGTCAAGCTCAGCCAAGTGCAGAGAGTTGCCTGCCTAAGCATAACCGGAGCTATGCCAACAACGCCAACGAGAGCTATGGAGGTAATGTGTCTGCCACCACTAGATATATATCTAGGAGAAGTGGCTTTGACAACAATGGTACGTCTCAAATCCGTTGGCATACAACCAAATGTAGACTGTGGAGAGGCCAGAAGTCGCCTGTGGAATGAGGCTGTCAGAAAGACGCCTCTTCTGCAGGCGTGCATTGGTGGCAATTCTCCCCGGTTTGTCTTTGACAGACCCTACATAATACAGACGAATAGTGGGAACGAGGCTGCTGGCGAAGTTGTGATCAACATCTTCAGAGACGGATCAAAAAAGAAGGTTGGGGCCGGATGTGGAATACACTCCAGAAGTCTGCAAGTCCAATATAAATGGGCTATGGATGTGCGAGCCGGCGTAGTACAAACGGAACTGATGGGCATGGCCATAGCTGCAAAAGAGATTACGGGCAAAACAATCAGGATCTACACAGATTATAGACAATCATTACTAGCCCTGAGAAGTTACAAAATTACCACAGGAGCAGTATGGGAATGCACTTCTGGGTGCCTCCAGCATGAATAACATACTGGTATGCTGGATGAAAGAACATGCACAGTGTAGTAGCAACAAAGTAACCGACAGACTGGCTCTAAGAAGGGCCTAAGTATCTTTGGACCAGGCCCGGCCAGTCTGTTACCGATCACGGCGAAAATACAAATAATTAAAGATAGCACCCACAATGAATTCAAGAAACTGTGGGATGAAACTAACAGTTGTCAGCTTGCCAGGGAACTACTAAAATATCCCAACAAGAGCAATGGACTACCTGGCAATGTAAAGAAGAAACCTACGTTTTATAACGGAAATCCAGATTGGTCACTGTCCGTTAAGGAAACATCTCCATAATATGAGATTAAGCGAAAAACCTCTCTGTAGAGGTTGTGAACAAGAACATGTACTCTGTGACTGTTCTGCTATCTCATCAATCAGAGAACCCATTTTGGGAGGTTAGCCTACTTTGGCCAATGTAAGGGAGATGCCACTAGGCAGCATCACCATCTATTTCGCAATATTAGGTTGGTTGGAGGCCTAGGCGAGGGTCTGCCTACAGGGAGGATGTACAAGGGGCCCAATGGGGCCTAAGTGCTGTGGTTCAATAATTTTTATTGACCATCCTCCCAACCAATTCCAGAAGGCAAAGACAACGGACATGGACGATGGAACAAAAATGTTGAAACGACAGGAGATATTTGCAAGAAGAAGTTCCATTCTGAGGAGCCCACCAAGGAGCAGGAGCTCTTCGATGGGAAATATCTGGGGCGAAGACCAAGGGAGGAAGAGGAGACGAGTTGAATCCCCTAAAGTTAAGGGAGATGATGGGGCTAATTACCAAGCTGGAGGTGAGGAAACTAAGCTGGATAGCTGAGTATATCGGCTGGAAGAGCAAAAAATAGGTCGAGATGACGCAAGAGCGAAGACAAGAGATGAGTCTTCAAGGAAATGAGAGAATTCTCTACAAGACGGAAGGTCCCTGGCACTGTACAGGTAAAGAAAAGAAGGAGGAAGTAAGGAAAAAATCGGTGGATGGTTGGGGGAGTACAATGACCTGATCAATACCATTAAAAAGGACTGGCCGGAGAGGGTATTCCGAAAGACGAAATGCGAGGAGTGTAGTCCCAAATGAGGGGAGACAAACGAGGACATAGCATTGGTAATCGATATCGGAGAACAGCAGAGGTCTAATAAGACAGGCAAGAGTAGCCTGCCCAATAACGAAGGCCCTCCTAGAAAAAGGACTAAGAGAAGGCCAGGTGAGATACGGGGAGTGTAGTATCCACCTAACCTTAAATCGTGAAGAAGAGCACAGGGACATCACAAGACATACGTTCCTTCTACCGGGAAAATTGGGAGTAGAAGAAACATGGGAAAACGAGGATATATTTGAAATGCTGAAGAAATGGGCAGCTATATTAAAAAAACTAGGGAAAAGGAAGTGCACCCTTGCTGCACTAGATGGGGTGGACAGAACAGGGCAACGCTAAGGAAGCTCTGCGAATTGTAGATTGTTTTTATGGGGTCGTTTGGCTTCGAACAGCCTTACTTCACTTCGACCTAAAAGATCTTTTGTGTTTTACCCTACATCTAGTTGTTGCCCAGGATTCCAAGACTTTTTACAAAGCTTGTGATTTTTCTGGAGGCTAATTTCCCTATGTCTTCAGGCGTTAATTCCGCCTGTTCTAGGAATTTTAGCCTAATGCGGACTAACACCTTGCATTCACAAAGTATATGTTCCGCAGTTTCAGTTACAGTATTGCAATATCTGCATTTGTTGTCTACTGCCTTGCCCATATTCTTGAGATGATATCTCAAGGGGCAGTGGCCAGTTAGAAGGCCTGTGATTAGCCTTAATTCGGACTTTTCAAGTTCGAGAAGCCTTGTGGCATTCTTTGTCGAAGAAGTTATAAACTTTTTCGCTTGTCTTTGACCTGGAGTATTCCTCTAGTAGAACTTCTTCTGGTCCTTTTCCCATTATTGGATCTCCTCCGCTATGTGTCCCTTGGCCAGGCCACAGAACGGTTCGGGTCCAATGAATGGTGCTTTAGATCCTTTTTTTGCAAGGCTGTCAGCAAGTTCATTTCCTTGTATTCCCTCATGCCCTGGCACCCACATCAAGGTAACTTTGTTGTTGTTGGTCAGTTGCTTCAGGGATTGTCTACATTCCCAGGCAATTTTAGACTCAAAGGTATAGGACCTTAGAGCTTTTAGTGCTGCCTGGCTATCAGATAATATATAGATCTTTGCCCTTCGGATGCCTTTATTTAGGCATTCCTGGGCACACAGATCTATAGCGTAAATTTCTGCCTGGAAGATGGTTGGGGTGTTACCGAGGGCTTTGGATAGCCTACATTTAGGCCCTGCTATGCCCACTCCTACCCCTTCAGCCATCTTAGATCCATCTGTATACCAGATGAGTGACCCTTGTTCCAATCGCAGTGCCTCTATCTTGCTCGTCTGATGGCTTTCAATTAGCACGTCAAAAAAGGGCAGTCA
Source organism: Leptura quadrifasciata (assembly GCA_963675555.1). Taxonomy (NCBI): domain Eukaryota; kingdom Metazoa; phylum Arthropoda; class Insecta; order Coleoptera; family Cerambycidae; genus Leptura; species Leptura quadrifasciata. The sequence continues at coordinate 78,989,281 of OY776680.1, forward strand.
AAGTCTTGTTTGATTGGCATTGAGTCAGTGGGTTTGGTCATGGGCTTCAAATGGATTAACTCCAGAATCCTTAAGTGACCAACCAGATCGCCTGGTTTAAATTTATATGCCTGGTGCAGTCGTAAAGCACTGAGTGCTGCCTCCTTCCTTACATGCAAGTGCAAGGGAAGTAGGTCAAGCATAGCCTCCATAGCTGCTGTGGGACACGAGTGCATTGCTCCTGTAGTCCCTATACAGGCAAGGCTTTGCAGTTTCTGCAACTTTCCCTGTGCTATTTTTTCTTCTGTTTTTGGCCACCATACGCATGATGCGTAGGTTAAGATAGGTCTGACAACCGAAAGATAGGACCAATGTGTCATTTTCGGTCTTAGTCCCCAAGTCTTACCAAACAACCTACGGCACGTCCATATTGCCGCTGTTGCTTTAGTAAGAGTAATTTCCAGATGTGAGTTCCAGGTAAGTTTTTGATCCAGGATTACTCCTAGATACTTGACTTCACTGGAAAAATTTAGTATTGTTCCATTCAGTACAGGTGTTCTAAGATTGAGTTTTCTCCTTTTAGTGAACGGGGCAATAGTTGTTTTGCTCGGATTGACATTGAGCCCCTCTGACGAGCACCATTTGGATATTATATTTAGGGCAATTTGCATGAGGTTGGAAATCATGACCTCATTTTTGCCTCTCACAGTGACGACCAGGTCATCTGCATATCCCTGGACGTTGAAGCCTGAATTACTCATTTTATGTAGGAGGTCATCGACCACCATTGACCACAGCAAGGGCGATAGGACTCCACCTTGTGGACAACCTCTGACTGCAGTCACCATAGCCGACTCATCCCCCACACTTGTGGTAATAATTCTGCTTCTGAGCATGGATTGTATCCATTTAATTGTAGGAGACTGTATTCCCCTTTTTTCCGCGGCTTTTTCTATGGATTCATAGGAGGTGTTGTCAAAACCACCCTCTATATCTATGAAAGCACACATAGCCACTTCTTTTGCTGTAAATGCCTTTTCAATGCCTTGAACCAGGCAATGTAGAGCATTTATTGTTGATTTGCCAGGTTGATAGGCAAATTGTTTTGCGTGAAGCGGTGTTCCTGTAAGGATTTCACTTCTAATATATTGATCTAAAAGTTTCTCCATTGTTTTAAGGAGAAATGAGGTTAAGCTAATGGGGCGATACGATTTAGGCTCGTCTGGTGGACGTCTGCCTATTTTCGGAATAAACGCCACCTTGACTTTCCTCCAAGCTCGGGGAATATACCCAAGTATATAGCTTGCTATAAATATACTTCTCAGGCATGGGATAAGCTCCTCAATTCCATGCTGAAGTAGGGCAGGGAAGATGCCATCTCTGCCCGGTGATTTAAAGGGCTTAAAGGTTGATACCGCCCATTTAATTTTATTGGGGGTGAATATTTTTCTAGCCAGGCTTCTTCCTTCTCTGGTAGGACGATGAGCATCCTCATCCAGATAGTCCTGTGGAAATTCACCCTGAATTATGCGACAGCCTAGGAAATGAGTACCTAAAAGCACTCTCATATTTTCCTGCTGACTCTCTGTGTATTCGCCATCGGGCTTTTTGAGTAGCCCTATTCCATTTGAGTGGTCTTTTGCGAGGACTTTTTGTAGGCAGACTGTTGGGGCTAGTTCGTCTATCCCTTCGCAGAACCGTCTCCATGATCTTCTTTTAGACCTTCTCAATTCTTTGTTGTACTCCGTAAGGGCTTTTTTGTAGTCCTCCCAGTTTCCAGTGTTTTTGGCTTTGTTAAAAGCTTTCCTAGTCTCAGCCCTGAGATGGCTGAGATCTCTGTTCCACCAGGGCACATCTCTTTGGATTGCCCTTTGTTTAATGGAACAGCTTTTTTCATAACATGATGTCATGATGTTTTGTAGTTGATATGAGGCTATATCTAGTTCCTCTATTGTGTCGATGGAATGCGTTACATCTTCGACCTCCGTCCTCAAGTGTTCTTTATAAACACTCCAATCCGTCAGTCTAGGTATTCTACATTCCCCGAGGTTTGTTACAGCTGCTTCAAAGTCGAATCGTATGTGTCTATGATCCGACATGGAAGGCTCATCTGAAACATGACAATTTTTAATTAAGTCGGTTATGAGTGGATCAGCAAGGGTTATGTCAAGAACCTCTTTTCTAATCGCATTCATAAAGGTGGGTTCATTGCCCTTATTGATAATGTCGATATTATTTGCCAACAAATATTCAAACAGGCACTCACCTCTAGTGTTTGTATCAGTTCTTCCCCACATATGATGGTGAGCATTAGCGTCGCCACCTATTATGTAGGGTTTTTTCCTCCTCTTGCACCAGTTAATGACGTTTCTTACCTATTCTGGGGGTGGATTGCCTTCTTCACCGGGGAAATAGGCGGAGGCCACTATGACCTGCCTTTTTCCCCTTTCTGTAGGCACTTCCACAGCTGCTGCCACTAAGTCCCTCGTTATGAACTCTGAAAGGAGAACAAAGTTAGTATTCTTGTTGAACAACAGAGCTGTTCTAGGATAGTCATGCAAGGTTGAATAAATTAACTTGCATGATTGTGTACGGCGTCCTTTGATACATCCTCCAAGTGCCCAGGGCTCTTGGATTAGCCCGATATTTAATTTCCTCCTAATAAATTCCCTGCTGAGCACACTCGAGGCTGCTTTTGCATGGTGGAGATTTATTTGGAGGCACTTCAGATTATTTAGGGCCATTATGACGGCGTGGGGCCATTCTTGTGGCCCCTTTTAGCTGTCTTTTTGCCCGTGTTATTGATAATTAAATCAGGCTTCATAACACAGGCAGACATTTATTTAAACCAGGGTGCGTCAGGTGCCCTGGAGTCCGCATAAAAACGATTAAGCTTCCCCTTAGCCACGCAGTCATAGACTTATGCTGTTCCACCTTTGACTTGGGGGGAGTTTTACTGTGGCTCCCATCCACTTGGTCGGCTGGTTAAGGCAGACCTCTACGTGGAGCAAGCAATCCTCAAGAACCACCCACTCGCTCCACACGGTTTATACCAGGCAGGTTTCCACGACAGAGCTCCAGCCTCTCGCGCGCCCGAACCATCTGACCTTAATCAGACGATTCCGGCACCCGAGCGGCTGAGTCCCCGTCTCCACGCTGTTGATCCTAGTATAGCTCCAGGACGTTGGGTAAAGCTACCTCCCATACTGCATCACTGCAGTCCTGTGACGGAGCTTGTTGCGACCTGTGATACCCATCCACAGATGTAGATAGATGTTATACCCATCCTCAAACGTACACAGACATCCCAGGGCGTCAGTACCGGTGCGTGAACCCCAAGCTCATGCCGGATTTACCTCACTGGTCACTTGTGGCGAAGAGGAAGATAATTCCGGATTAGTACCAAGCTCTGCGAATACACATTTAGAGAATTGGATGCAGAAATTAAAATATTTGTCCCTATGGGAAGAAATGCTAAAAATAAGAGGGAGTCGCTTGTAGATACTCTAGGACAGGAAACCCGAGGAAGGAGATTAAGGGGAAAAAATGCGGGAATAATTATAAAGGCAGGAAATAAATCCTATGCGGAACTGATAAGGGAGGTTAAAGGGAATGTAAATATTGAGGAGATTAATGTAAAAGTGAAGAAAATGGCAAAAGGGGATCTATTGGTTACGGTTGAGGGAGGTGCAGATAAGCGTAAAGCCTTGAAAGAAGCTGTGGGAAAAAATCTACAACAGGTAAGGGTGGAGGAAAAAAGGGAGAGCAAAACGATATTCATCAGAGATATTGACGCATTAGCGACGGGAGATGAAATCAAGGAGGCCATTGTGAACATAGTGGCGAGTCCAGACTTTGGAGTAAAGGATATCGAAATATCCTCAATAAGGGAGACGTTGAATGGGAGTCAGACTGCAACAGTGCAAGTCCCACAGAGAATTGGGCCTCTTGAAAAGAGGAGAGGCGTAAGGATTGGATGGTTAAATTGCAGAGTCAGGAAAAACGTTAATATCGTCAGGTGCTTTAAGTGCTTGCAGTTTGGGCAGAGGGCAAGAACGTGTATGGGGGAGGATAGAAGCGAGGACTGCCTAAGATGTTGGTAAAAGGGACAAAGGATAAAGGACTGTAATAAACCTGAGTACTGTGGGAATTGTAAAGCAAGGGGACACAGAAGTGACTCTATGAAATGCCCAAAATACGGGGGCATGATTTACGAAAGGAAAGAAAGAGGGTGGAGACCTCAGCCATAAAATCGAGATGGATAAATGGATTCGAACAATGAGGACAAAGGAAGAGGAGAGAAGAAATCTACCCCCGAACCCCTAATCGTTTTAATGGATGGGGAATGTAAGGGAAAACGGGAAGTTTTACTACTAACACCAATATACAATGAATGACCCGTGACCTGATGAAAAGCGAAAGCAGTTCCAGGTTATGTGGAAACATTGATCCAGGAGGGGTTTTAGTCAGTAGGAGTCCGACACTACCCGGTGCGGTAGACCCTAGCGCCGGGCGTCCATGCAGCAGTTCCTCTCCACCATAAAAATGTCATGACAACTATAAGCATTGACTGGAATTTAGGCAACGGCAACCAACAAGTTATAATAACGTTTTTCTATCTCCCTAGTAACTCAGGAACTACCCACATTCCAAGAGATAGTGGGGATGGTGGAGTACTGCGAGGTAATGAAATTAGACCTTACTATCGACGGTGATTCTAATGCTCACCATATCTTATGGGGCAGTGAACACTAGTGAATAATAAAGGAGAATTTACGGTGGGATATCTAACAACCGTAAATTTAGAGGTACTTAACAGAGATGACAAGCCTACGTCTGTCTCTTCATGTAGTCGGCGTTATTGATATCACTGTGGCTTCCCCAGAATTTCAAACTAGCATGTCTACAGAGATATATATGCAGATTACAGATGGATTCAGTTCAATTTAGAAGGAGGAGTGGAAGAAGATACCCTCTACCGCAATTCCAGGCTGAAAATAGGAAGCAGTTTGAAGAGTTTCATTTTTGAAGCTTCTCCAAGAAAACTTCACAGTGAAGTGCAGAAATCTAATATATCACATAATTGGAGTTATATAAAAACGGTCAGTGGCTGAACAAAAACATTATTTCGGAAAGGCAAAGGACATCGCGGAGATCTTATTCTAGCGGAGTGGAATCCACCTCTTTAGCAGCTCGACTCAAAAAGATATTCTCCAATGACCCTCAACAGCAACCAGGATTCTTTCTGTCTAGACTAGCCCCAACCATGTCACTCGGTTCCTACGGTAGTGGATCGGAGGATCGCATGTACAGCGGTGGATGATGCAAAAGCAACCTGGGCAATAAACATATTTTTTCTTTCAAATCACCAGGTACTGATGGAGTTTTCCAATCCTACTTCAGTGGGGTTTGGAACATATACACAGTCACCTAGTGTGTATTTACCGGGCATGTATTGCCTTCAAGTACACTTCGGTAAATAAATAAATAAATAAATAAATCCTTTATTGTCCAAACAGGTTGGATACCCAATTACAGGACAAGATAACATAGAGATATAATGTGAGCAAAGTAAGTTAAAGTAAAGTATAAATATAAATATATAAAAGGTTCAAAGTGACATTTACAAAGTTAGTGAAAAACAGAGAGGAATACAACTATAGAGATTCTAATTGATTTTTAATCAGTTTCTTAAAGATGCCAAGTGAGTGCCAATAGATGTCTGCGCAACTACAATGTTGGTTTAGAATGTTGCAGATGGAATATACTGGTGATTTAGTCATTAAATTTGTTCTGGGAGTACAGAGATAAAAATATTTCTCATCTCTACTGTGAATACGAGGTACATGAAAGTTTAGCTGAGACAATAACTCAGGGCAGTCTAATAGGTTGTTAGTTAACTTGTACACAAATATAGCTGAGTAGTATTTTCTGCGGTTTTCAAGCGACAGAAGTGAAAATCTTGATAGCAGAATATTATTGTCAATACCTTGTGCAGGATAGACACCGTCTAGCTTAAATGCCATATACTTCATAAAGATACGTTGAACTGACTCAAGTTGTTGGATGTATGTATTATAATAGGGTGACCATATTAAAGAACAGTACTCAAGTTGTGATCGAACATAGGCCGTGTATAAGTTCATGTAGCAATCCTTATTTTTAAAATCTTTACAACTTCTGAATATAAAACCAAGCATTCGGGTGGCCGATGATACGATTCTGTTAATGTGAGGTGAGAAATTGAGTTTTTGGTCAAACTCAATTCCAAGGTCTTTGATTTTGTGTTCCCGGTGTAGAGGAATATTATTTATTGGGTAGTTGAACTGGATAAAATTATTTTTTAAGGTATAGGTTATATATTTACATTTTTGTATATTCAAGGGTAACTTGTTGGAAAGGCACCACACATTTAACGAGTCCACATCCTTCTGTAGTAGTTTGCAGTCATTTGGAGTTTTGATTATTTTGAATATTTTTAAATCATCTGCAAACAGAAGTATGTTGCTCTTGATATGATCACCTATATCGTTTATAAAAATGGAGAAAAGTAGGGGTGCCAGATTACTTCCTTGTGGTGCACCGCTAGTAGCAGTGAACTGAAATGATTTGTGACCTCTGTATTCAACATATTGAGGGCGATCACTTAAATAGGATTGAAAAAAAACTGTTAGGTTGATGTCAAAGCCAAAGTCGTTTAGTTTAGTTAACAGAATCGAATGGTCTATCCTATCGAACGCTTTAGAAAAGTCTGTATAGATTGCATCAGTTTGAAGTTGGTTGTCTATAGAGTCGCTCACCAATTGCGAAAAGCACATTAAATTTGTAGTAGTTGATCTCTTGCTCATAAATCCGTGCTGTCCGTATTATATTTTTAACGTTAGGAAATATTCTGTTATAGATGGACATTTCAAAAGCTTTGGCAAAGTTGGAAAGTAGGGTGATCGGGCGATAATTAGAGATATTGTTAATGGCACCAGATTTGAAGATAGGACAAATTTTTGACATTTTCCATGCAGTCGGGAAAGTATTGGTGTTAAGTGAGAGATTAAAGATTTTCTGCAGCGGGCTAGCTAGAACATGTGCACAGTCTTTAATGAGGAAACTGGGAACATTATCGTATCCGCACGTAAGCTTTGGTTTGAGCTGTTTAAGGGCATTTATAATTTCTATTTCGCTTAGCGATTTAACAGATATTTGAGGATAATTTGTAGATGTTGAGGGGGCATTCATGTTGAAATTGTCAGGGTCACTTGGATTGTAATTACTTTGAAAGAAGTCGGTAAAAGCATTTACAATTGAAGGTGGATTGTTATATTCAATATCGTCATAATATAGAAGCCCAGGAATGCTAGAAGTACCTTTCTTATTATGTATAAAGGACCAGAAGAGTTTTCAGTTTTATTTATATAATGGCTATATGCAATTTTGATTTTGGCTTTAATGGATTTTCTTAACACACTGAACTGTTGTTTGTATTCTTCCGAATTTGTGATTTTCAGCTTTTTAAAAATTCTGTTTTTCTGTTTGATTTCACTAATGATTTCCTTTGTAAACCATGGTGGATATTTTTTTACATAGTTCTGAGTGAGAGGTACATACAACTCAAACACTGAGTGAAGAGTTGCTTGAAATTCTTCAATGGCTAAATTGACATCTGTTTGGTTATCTAGAAAAGACCAATCTACGATTTCCAGGTGAGTATATAATAAGGGGAAGTTGGCTTTGCGGAAGTTGAAGTATATTGAATCAGTGTTGGAAGATATTGTTGGTTCTGATTTAGAAAACTTGAATGTTATATTTAGGGCTGGATGATGTTCATCTTCTGAAACAAATGGAAGATCGTCGTGCAGCACGTGGCATTCATTGTTTGCCAAGACTAAATGTAGAAGACGACCTGAGTTATTGGCTATTGTGTTAAATTGTTTTAAGTTAAGGTAAGTAAGTTAGAAGAAGGTTAAGGTAACATTTATACTGAAACCAGGACATCCGGATTATTCCTTACCAAAATCATATCGAGTCATTAGCCTCAACACCCTTACTGCTGAAAGGATTGGAAGATTTTGTGACCGAGAAATTAGGGATACAGTACTAATATCACACACGGCCAGAGAATCTAAATCAACAAGCTCATTTACCTGGTAGATGAAATGTGGAAAACCCTAAAACAATTAATGAAGGGGAAAAAGAGCAACAAAACAAAAAAGGTATTATATTTTATAACAAATTGGTGACTAATGACGAAGTTGCAGAAAAATTCAATACATTCTTTTTAGATAGTATTGAACAAATTGCCACCTCATTTAATCGAGACGAAGAGAGATCTGAACGTATTATTCGAAATATGAAAGTGCGCCTAACTGTAGATTAGAGAGATTTAAACTGATCGAGTTTATGGAAGTTAAAGAAACACTGAAAGACATACAAAATAAAAACAGTAGTACTGATGGCATAACAATAAAGATTCAAAAGTTATCATTTGAAGTTATAATAATAATAATATTTATTCACATATAAGCCGTATAAAATACAGGCGTGAAAAGTCATATAAAAGTATAAACATAATAATGTATAAAAGAAAGACACAGAAATAATAACAGTTATGCAATAGTAAGAAGAAAACAAAGTAAAATACAATAATAGCTAACAAAGTCGATAGGACAGATATTTTTACAATAAATACAAATCTAGAATATGGTAAATTCCTAAGTGTAGCAATTACCCCTCTGTATGTTTTTTTATTGTTGTGGAAAGGGATATTTTCCTAGTGCTAAAAGTAATTGGTATTGTAGCCCTCCTGTATGTTTTTTTTTTATTGTTGTGGAAAAGAGTATTTTGCTAATATGCTAAAAGTAATTGGTACACATATAGTAATTATTCAAGGAGAGCCGTTGTTGCATTTGAGTTGCCCTAAAAGATAAACCGTTGTCTAGACTAGCGGATATATAAAGTTTTATCTTATCAAGATTGAGAGAGATTTCATGTCATTTATACATTGTATGGTAGTTGGCGATGAAGCGATAAGATATGGCTGTAAGATGCTTAAAATTATTAAAAAGATGAAACACGCAGCGGTATCTGTGGGTAAACCGCTGAACCAACTATTGAAAGGTACCGATCGAAGGCGTGGCTATTCTATATGGATACAGCCTACACAGCCCATAAATTTGCACGAAGCGGTAAGCTAAAATGGGAAGTCGAGAATAAAGGGGGAGAGGGTTCTACGAGTACTAAATTGGGATTTTTACCTGGCCAAGGAATACTGCGAAATTTTAACAAGATCAGCAAAAGATTTTAAAAAGAGTAGGGCTAGATGGGAACCAGGAGGAACGCAAGAGAGTTCCCGGGGAAACGTCGAATTGGTGGGCTGGAAAGGTCTCGGCGGGCCCGTTGTCAATAATTGTTGTAATTGTTGGAAAAAAATAGCGTTACAGTTCTCCGGGGCGCGTTGAATGACTTTGATGTGAAAGTCCAGGAGAATTCTAGTGGGAGCTAGACGGGAGTACGTGCGCAAGTTAGACGAGTGAATAAGAATTTTAGGGGATTCTTTTTGTGTGTTAACTTAGTGGGTATCGTGAGAGATACTAGGGTAAAGGTTCCAGGGTTAATGACGAGACATTGTAAATTCAGTTTTTAGGAAGATTATAATAATTGAGTGTTGGAAGTTAAATTGTGAAAAAGTGATTTGAGCAAAGCCAGGGATTTTTAGCCGAGTAAGAACAGAAGTTACTAAGGATCTGGTAAGCGTCCTATTACCACTTTGGTACTAATAATTTTGAAGGGGGTTCATTTGTCGACAGGGGAATGCAAGTTGTTTGAGCCCTATAGTTTAAAACAGTTTAAAAATTGCGAGTGAGGAAATTCTTGGCACTGCAGCAAGTAAAAGACAGGAGGACTGGTTCTATGATAATGAAGCTTTTATACAAGAACTTCTTGACCACAAATATATTGCTTTCCAAAACGCTATCAACCACCCCAACGACTCATCAAAAGCAGAAGCTTTTACCCAGTCTAAGTATGAAACGCAACGCGAAATCAGAAGAATAAAGAACGAGTGGTGCGCAAGCAATGCCAGAGAAATTCAAAGGTACGCCGATTCACACGACTACAGGAATTTTTTCAAGGAGTAAAAGCAGTGTACGGCCCCAGTCGGAAAAATATGTGCCCTATTAAAGATTTAAATGGAAATCTCCTCAAAGAAGACCAGGAAATAAGAGCCCGATGGAAAGAACACTACTCTAACATTCTTAACCAGCAAAGTCAAGCCGATCACGATATTATAAATCTTATCCCTCAATATGACACCTTCGAAGACTTAGATAAACCACTAACAACGGAAGAGATCTTAACCGCCATTGGGCAGCTAAAAAATAACAAATCTCCCGGCGCCGACTCACTCCCAGCTGAGATTTTTAAAGCTGTGTCGTCATAGCTCATACCCTACCTCAAAAAACTGTTTGATGTCATGTGGGAAAGTGGTCAAGCTCCGCAGGAGTTTCGTGATACACTTTTAATCAACCTCTTCAAAAACAAAGGCAGCGTTGCGGACTGTGGAAATTACAGGGGTATAGCTCTCCTGGCTGTTGGAGAGAAGATACTCACTAAAGCGATGGCAAATAGGCTAACACCTGTTATGGAAGAGTTACTTCCTGAAACACAGAGTGGCTTTAGACCAAACCGAGGCACATCGGACCTAATCTTCACACTTAAACAGCTTCAAGAAAAAGCACTCGAACATCAAGGAGAAATTCACATGGCCTTCATTGATTTAACCAAGGCGTTTGACTCGGCGGACAGGGAAGTGATCTGGAAAATTATGCTCCGCTTAGGTATCCCTAGAAAATTTGTGAAAGTATGTCGCAGTCTACATACAAACAACAACGCCCAGGTTATGTATAATAATGAGGCAACCGAACCTTTCCAAACCCTCACTGGAGTTAGGCAAGGATGTGTCCTGGCACCCCTACTTTTAAATTTGTTTACCACTGCTCTAACAATTATTGTTGACAACAAACTGACAGTCAGAGGAATAGGTCTCAGATACCGTTTTGATGGTGGTCTCTTTAACATAGGGCGCTTTAGAGCTTTCACGAAGACACGCATACGATTCATTTGTGATCTCCAGTATGCGGATGACTGTGCACTTTTAGCCTCTGCGCCGGAAGAGCTTCAAGAACTTTTAGATGTGTATGCCCAGAGCTATGATTCCTTGGGACTTAAAATCAACATTGGAAAGACTAAGATTATGTCAACTCCTCATGAAGTGAACCAAATAGACATTACACTTAACGGAAATTCTCTTGAAGTGGTGGATCAGTTCAATTACTTAGGCAACGTTGTTAATGACAAAGCAGACATGGACAGCGAGATTCGCAATAGAATTAACGCTGCATCTAGAGCACTCTGGGGACTTAGAGAGAGAGTATTTGACAACCACGACCTTGCTTTGTCAATGAAAATGGCTGTCTACAGAGCAGTTGTCATTCCAACACTGCTATATGGATGTGAAAGCTGGGTCACTTACCGTCGTCATGTGAAAGAATTAGAACGTTTTCAGCAAAGACACCTCAGAAGTATGATGAAAATCCGTTGGTTCCATCACATATCAAACGTGGAAGTACTCAGGAGAGCAAACAGCCTTCCAATTGAGGTGCTTATTTCAAGAGCACGGCTAAGATGGGCAGGTCGCGTTCATCGTATGCATGATAACCGCCTTCCTAAATGTACACTTTATGGTGAATTGCTAAGCGGTAGAAGAAGGCGTGGCGGTCAACGAAAGAGGTTCAAAGATGCTCTCCATGAAAATCTAAAATCCTGCGGTATTGCAGACGAGCAATGAGAACAACTTGCAGCGGACAGAACCGAATGGCGAGGGGTTGTGGCCAGCTATCAAGGAAATGTTGCTGCAAGAAGGCCGAATCCAAGACCTGACCAGGTCTATGCTTGTCCTGACTGCGGTCGACATGTGCTCTCCCGAATTGGCCTGTATAGCCATAGTCGTGTGCACCGTAGATGATAAATGGGAATTACAATAGACTACACCTTTTACGTTTTTTTTTTTATTGTACACAATTTATCGACTGTAACATTTTTATACTCGGACTCGAGTAACGGCTAATAATAATATGTTCCCATGATTGTCAATGTTATTTCATATGACGTATTTTGTTAGCAAATGCATTAATAAACATATTATTATTACCCACAGAATTGGCACCACATCCTGCAGCGTCTTGGATCGAAAAATCAATGGACATGAAAACAACCTTTGAGACCATAGGCAGAGAGACATGGCTTTCCCAGCAATCTCAGTAAATGGATAACAAACATGTTTAAACGGAAATCTGTCCAAATTAATGCGGGGAATGTAGAGATCAGAGGTATAGTAAAAAAGGCTGCCCTACTGTGGGTCATGGTTACTGATAGCCTCTTAAACCGCCTCACCGAGTCTGGCTTAGGTTACGCAAATAATATTACCGTTCTGCTAAATGGAAAATTTGACGGCGAATTATGCGAATTTATGCAAACAACTCTCAAGTTGGCTGACAATTGATGCATAGAACATTCACTGTCTGTCAACCCCCAGAACACCAAGAAAAAGAAAGTTCCTAATATGAAAATGCCCAGGCTAGCAGACACTCAACTCCAGCTAATGAGTGAGGTCAAATATCTACTTGAATCGCACTCTGGCCTGGAAGATACTTATAGAAGTAAAGATAAATAAGGCATGTGCGGCCTTCTCACAGTGTCGTAGAGCAATAGGCAGGTCCTAGGGCTTTTCCACCAAAATCTCCCTGTGCCGTAATAAGACCCATGCTGTGCTATGCAACCATAGACTAGTGGCCCAGAGTAAATCAAAGAACACCAACATCCTAAATGGAGAAAGTTTAGAGACTGGCATGTGTTACGGAAGCAATGAAAAAGGGGCCTACAGCTGCAATCCCTCCTCTGAACCAGTATGTGTAGAAGGTGGTGTTGAGGGCTGCTGTAAGCAAATGAGAGGCCCCGCAGGAGGCCCACTACCTGTGGGGATAGCACAACTGTTCCACTTTCGAGGACTGAGTGCATGAGTGCAACCTCACCTCCCACCCTCCCAAAGTCCAGATCCCCTGCCCTCCTCAGCTTTCCAGAAAAATCCAAACATTAAAGAAAACAGAAGTTGTCCCATTCCTCGCTTACCTCTAATTTATGTGAATTTTAAGCCAATTAGGTTACATGAAACAGGCAGATGATACCAGGTCTACATAATTCTGGCATAAGGTGCTGCTTGGGATGCTGGAAACGAATTATTTATTCTATTGAACAAATAACAAAAATAAATAAATCCATAAAAAAACAACTTCAAGGAGAATACTAAACTATCAAGGTTTAAAATAAAACTTAATTACCCATTGAAGTCATGTTCATCTGTTTTAATTTCAATTTCTTGGTCAAATAGAAATTTCTGATCCTCCACTTCAACAAGATCTTCCACTTTATGTTTAACTTCCTTGCTTTCACAAAATATTTCTTCTTTTTTAATGGAATCAAGTTTTATACTTTCTTCTGTACAGGCGGGCATTTTTTTTGGCGTGACCTGATGTTCATTGTCAACTTTCTGATCATCCACTTCCATAAAACATTTGTTTTTCTTTTCGAAGTCTACATAGGAATCCACACTATCATCGAAGAACGGTTCTTCCAATTTAATACCTCTGTTACCAATTTCCGTTTCATCAGGATTTTTTCTATCCTCGCAAATCCTTTCTCCTATTTCAACATCAACCGAGTTATTACCTACCTCGCTTGTTGTCAGATCATTTATTGTATGTAACAAAAGGCTTAGCTTTATTTGACCGTCACTGTCTATATCTACAGTTTCACAATATTTTTTAATCTTCTCTTCTACAACCAAACAGTTTGTTACGAAGCGAAAAGAGGTCTCTAGAGATTCATAGCACAGGGCGCAGATAATCGGCTTCTTGATGATCTTTAAATCCTATAAAAAAAATTAAAAAAATTATTGAATGTGACATGATAAAAATTATCAAAAAAGTTTGTCTGTCTACCGACGTTTGTCAGCGCAATGACCATTATTCACAGAAAAATTTAACAAACCTGAAAAATAGTGCAGAAAAATAAATCTACAAAGCAGTGTGCGCAGACGTATAGTACTAATAAATTCTTTATTTAACGAATAAGCTATTAATAATATACATCTCTGCACAGCATGCTATATAACAATGATATCTTTACAGCATGCTATAACAACGATAAAAAATACCACAGAGTATAAGGTACCTTTCAGTTATCTTATAAATTTTTTAAAGAATATTCAAGATAAAATATATTTGATTTTACTACAATTTTCAATTTTGTGTAAAACCCGTTTACATATAAAATAATTTTATTTTTTACTTTAGAAGGCGCCCGTTTTACAATGGTACTTGCTCAGTGCCACTAGCGTAAACACTTTCGGATTTACCTGTTTCCGACAGAATGAAGTATCTATTTTAAATTGAGTTGTTTTTATTAATGGCTAAATTTTTATACAAAAATTAACCACTAGGTTCTTGAGGCAACAGGAAAATTTAATTTTTTAAATATTACATAATCGAATGACATCCTCGCTGCTGACACTTGAAGCTCAGCACGAAAGTATTTTACTTGCCATCGATAATAAAACACTTTTGACCTAGAGCAGCCACATAAAAAGAAATCACAAGCTGAGAGATCCGGTGACCGTGCCAGCTAGTTGATGTACTCAAATTTCAAAATGACATGATCAGGAAACATTCTTCAAAAAATTGCCATAGAATCTCTAGCAGTGTGGGAAGTGGCTCCTTCCTACTGAAACCATATTCTTCGAATATCCACACCAACATTAACACATTGTTGTTCGAAGTTACGCAATATCTGTTGATAACGTTGTGATGTAACAGTAACCGTCAAGTCATTGCCCTCAAGGAGAACATCCCGAAAATTCCAAAGGTGGGTACTGCACACAGTAACCTTTTTCCTATGAAGCAGTACTTCGTGCAATTGTAGAGGATTTTCTGTCGCCCTGTAGCAAAAGTTCTGTTTGTTAACACATTCGGAAAAATGAAAATGACTTTCATCTGACATCAGCAGGCAATCAACGATATTCGGGTTTTCAGCGAATAGCCCTTTGAACCGTTCGCAAAAATCAATGTGTGTTCCAAAATCTTGAGGCAAAAGTTTTTGCTTGACTTGAATATTGTAGAGATGGAAGTCTTTCGGTATGCGGCGATAACTACGGTTTGAAATATTGCGTGCTAATGCTTATCGTTTTGCAGATCATTTACGACTCCATAGCACAACTCCTCTTACCCTTTCAGCATTTTCAAGTGTGCATATAGAACGAGTTCTTTCTTTTTGTTTTTCTCTGGTACATGAAGCAATACTGAGAAACTTGTGTACCGATTGTTATTCGACTAGATCTTGTGGATTTAAATGAAAGTAACAAGGAAATAAACGAAAGGTGATTACAATAGAATAGTTATTTTTTAAATAAGCTTTAACCGCAAAAGAACGCTGAATATTTGACCAATGCTTAATATTCACAGCCAAACTGACATTTCTCCCAAACGCTTTGATAACTGTCTTTAATTTCCACTTATAAAAAATTACATTATATTATGATACGAATTAACTTAAAAAATAAATACTTCACTCTGCTGTATCCATTATATACAATTATTTCATATTTACACTGCGTCAATATGAGTTTCGGACAAGCACAATATTATTGGTTTTCAATTTTTTGCCTAAAGACAAATTTCTTCTTAATTATTTAAAAAACCCTGACAATGCCAATCAAATAAGCAATGTTTTTCATAAAACTTTTCTATTTTTAAGAGTATAGATAGAAGAGAAGATAACTTTTTTAATGTTGAAGACGAGTTTAATGTATTTTATATGTACTGTCTTTTGATGGATTTTTAAAAATATCACGCATTTTAAAAAATATGAACCTTCATTCTACATATATTAATATCAATTAAACAAAAAGCCTTTGTTATTTAATAACTAGCAGAGCAAAATGTCGCTCATTGTTACAAATTATATTTTAAAGTGATCATTTACAATTAAATACTTCATTTTTGCCCAGAGTGGCCAAAGGGTTAGATTGGGCCCTTCCTGTATATTTCAGATATAATACCATTTAATAAAAAACTAATAATTATACTTACCAATTCTGGAAGGCACTGCTTTACCATTTTCTTCAACATTACATTATTTGTCTCGTCAAAATTGAGAGATACACTAGAGCACGTTTTCACTAAACCCATGCAAAATGCACATATCTCCTGATCCGCTGGAACGCAAATACTTGTTACATTTCTGTTCAGATAGACATCTTTTAGATCCAAGATGGTACTGTCCGATTTATTTAGAAATGGAATTATATAATCACGTGTGCGCAAGCATGTCACTTTAAAATCAAAGCACTTTGTGAGCATTTCTGCACAGTGCTTACACATCACTGGCCCTTCTATTACAGTACAGTCCTAGAACAAAATCCGATGAAAATGGGTCACAAAATGCTAGCCAAATTTATTCGTAATTAGCTTAAAGTTCGATTTATAAACTATTCCGCTGCAGTTGAGGTTGCAGTTGGAGTTCCCGCAGCAGTATCAGTTGCAGTTCACGAAAATTCGTCATTTATAAACTCTTGCTGCCGTTGACGTCGAACGGGTTGAAAACTACAATTTCATTGGCTATCCGCTGGTAATTCCGCAGCGATTGCCGTTCAAGATAAAAGTTGGTTATCTACCTGCGGAATATGAACTGCAACCGCAGCGGCAGCGGACTTTATAAATGGAAACATTCGTTTCGTATTCTTCATAAACACTACAGGTGCGGCAACTGCAACTGTAACCGCTGCGGCTAGTTTATAAATTCACCTTAAGTTTGTAATTGAGCATTCTTTCCACACTTACCATTTTCAGTAGAACTATATCTAAGACGTTTTTCAAATTTCCGTCTATGTCTACGAAGTTCACGCATTTTGTTAAACAAAGTTTGCATATTCTTTCTTGGAATTCCATTGTTTATTTATATAAAAAAAACATGGACAACAAATTAATCATTAAGGTTATCTTCTTCTTCTTCCACGTTTATGGCCTTTACCTATAAGATAGTTGGCTAATATCAGGTTATATGCACATCAAAGAGTTAACCTAATGCAATCAACGCTGACGGTATAAAAATTATCGCCGTGACTATTGTTCATACACTTATTAGATCAATACTATGCCAATACTGCCAGTTCAGAATATTTTGTTAGGCCAAGACTTGACGTACTCAATAGCTTATGCGCATGTACCTATCCTTCAAATGACAGATAGTTAAATCAGGATGCATATTTTCATCTTCGTGGAGTATAATAGTATTTTCCGTAATAAGTTTGGAATGAAGCATATTGCGAGTGAAAGTTTGTCACCCGAGAGAAGCGAGGGGGACGTCAACTGTCGACAAAAACGCAAACAGTATTACAAATTGCACTACTACTGGATGGCGCCACCTATACTTGTTACATTCTAGAGGCATCTAATAAATATTACATATCAGCCACTGGTGACCGGAATATAGGTTGTTCCTTATTTAAAATCGACATGATAATGCTCATATTACATAATATGCGTAGGAAAAATTAATAATGTCACGACTAAGGTAAAAATACACCGTATTCCATAAAATGGTATTTTATTTGCGTATTTCACACAACTACATTTTAGAATCGAATCCACAGAACTAACCCATATAAAAGCCTAAAGCTTAATTTATAGATAGTCGTCCGCCCGTATACCGTCCTTACGTAGAAAAGCCAGCCTTAGCATGATCGTTGAGCCATTTATAAATTACAGTACGCCGCTAGCTTGTTCCTTCCGTTCGTAGAAAGTTGGTAAACATTCACCTTTCTCCCATTACAGGCCTACGGTAAGCAATGGTACCTCGGCACAAGATTTGTAAAGTAAGATAGGTAGCATGGTAACTTGAACGGAATGGAGGGGTTACGATGAAGGCGGCCATCTTGCGCGTCATCATGCCTGCTGAAACTTAATTGTACGTATGCATTTTTTGAGACGTTGCGCTTATTTGTTGAGTTATTTCGAAATATTTGTTGTTTTTGTGTTTATAATCGTGCAGTTATAGTTATTTAGTGTATAATCTAATTGACAATTACTGTTAAAGAGAAAAGACTCATAGTATATAGAAGTTTGTAACCTGTGTATTTACAGAAATAATTTTAAGGTAAACAGTTTTTATTATTTTCCGTTCATAATAACAATGTTACATATAATTATTAGATGACTGGAGGAAAGGTTTGTAGTGTAGCTATTTGCAAAAACAACTCAAAAAAAGCAAAAGAGAATGGTGAGATGTTGATGTTTTTTCCTTCCCTAAAAAAAATTACTTAATACAGGAAATAAAATTTATTTTCATATGATACAAAGAAATATTAGAAAAAACCAATGAGCAGTGATTTTTTTCTTATTAATTGCTGTGTCTAATATGACATGATAAAATTTAATAGCCCTCTTGTTAAATTTTATTAATAAATTATTGTATGCACATCTAATTCTAATAAGAAACTTGCATTAAAATTTTTTAATACTACATAATTGTAAAGGTTGGCCTGGGGAAAAATTTCTACTCATTACGTCATAAAATAAGAAACTCTTTTCGTTAGGGCGAAAATTAGTATCATGTATGTTCCTTCATCTATATTATAACTTATTAAATTCGCTAAGAATGCAATGAAATCAAGACTGAAGTCTCGGGCAAGAAATTGCACACAAGATTAAAAGAACCTACTTCAGTCCCTTGATATAAAATGTACTTCTTTAACTGCATACATTAATTAGTTATAATTTTGATATATAGTAATGTCAATTTTAAATTCCAAGGAAAACGTTATCGATGTTAATAATCATTAATCAAAAAAGTCAATTTATTAATTTGTGCTTGCACATTAAAAAATGCAAAATACGGAATTCAAATTCATAACTAATTATACTTCTATACTAATGGTTTGAATGCCAGAAATTCAAATGAGCAGGCAGAGTGACGCGTTCCCGCATTTTAAATAGTGATCTCTGATTGGTCGAAAGTTACCATGCTACCTATCTTACTTTACAAACCTTGACCTCGGCGAGTCATGCGCCGGATACAACATAACCTCGTGTCGTGCACGTGACGTCATTAACTAACCCTGGAGGTAAAATAACCTTAAAAAATCTGTGAATGTTTATGGCCTCCTCTATTTTCATTTCTTTATAACAGAAGTATATAACTATCTTTGACATTTAAAGAGGTAAGTTAAGGTAAGGTAAATGCCTAATTTATATGTAATTTCCAATTTGTTAATTGTAATTTTTGTTTGAAATTAAATGATAGTGAATAAAAATAAAATAGTATACATACCTCGGTGGACGGTGAAAAGCTTCATCCCAGCTCCAACCTCGCGTTAGCCGACTGCGGCGCTACGCGTCAGAATATTTTAGCCCTCGACTGTAATGTTGCACTTCCCACCTCAGTATATAATATACTATTGTTTAACTATAGGCTGATCAGTGCCCCTGGATTAATAAGTAACGTTATTATTCTGGCCGATAGCCGCGTTGATTCGGAGTACCGCGCCACTGGGTTCGAATTCCAGCACTGGCACTGTCGGAAGAAATGGCTGTATGTCCGCGTTTTTTTAATGTGTAACCCCCTTCCACACAGGCCTCTGGCTTCTCGAATTGGGGGTTGTCTAATTTCTGTGTTGTTTATTTATTATTATTATTATTATATTGTTTTTTATTTTTATAGTCATTGAACAAAGATGAAAAAAGAACATTCCAGTCTGGTGCTGGGAAACGAAAACGGATTAGAGAGAGAGAAAAATGTGCAATACAGCAAAAAAATTCTCTTGCTACATTTCTAGCACCTCAATCTCATAATCCAAATTCGGGAGACAGCTCTTGTAGAACACCATCACATAGTGATTGTGTAGACAGCGACAAGGGAACTACCTATATCGAAGAATGTGAACTTCAAGGAGAGCAAAATAAGCAGGAAGGCGAAGGGGAAGGAACAATGAGTAAAATTGGATTCAGTGAAGAATCAAAAATATGTGAGTTTCCTCATGATATCGCATTATGGCCAATGCATTTAACTGATGAAATGGTAGAATATTATTTAATAAATAAACCTCGCAACACCGGTGATATCACAAAACTCAAAAGTTGAATATGTCGAAAAAAACCGATCGTACTATAGAAATCTCTCTGAGTCTAACTTTTATTGCCTGAAAGCAAACGGCATCAAAGAATTTCGAGAATGGTTACTATTCTCGGAAACGAGTAAATCTGTTTACTGTTATGTATGTAAACTTTTTTCCAAATCTCAAATAAAATTGATAACAGGATTCAATGACTGGAAAAATTTAGTAGGTCATTTCAAATGTATGTTAAATCTAAAAAAACGATTATCAATTTCTGAACGTATCGACTCAAACATGGCACAGCAAATAGATGCGGAACAAAAATATTGGCGAGAAGTTTTAAAGCGAATTATTGCAACAGTTAAACTTTTGGCAATTTGGGAATAGCATTCCGTGGTCATAGAGAAGACACGGATTCGAATCGAAGAGGAAATTTCCTAAGTTGCATAGACTATCTCGCAGAATTTGATAGTTTTTTGAGCAACCATTTGCAAAAGTTCAATAATCCTGGTAGAGGTAACGTCAGTTATTTGTCGCATACTGTGTGCGACGAGTTTATAAATTTGATGGGGAGCGAGGTCAAAAAATTTTTAATTGCCGAGGTTCAAGAAGCATTGTATTTTTCGATAATTGTGGATTCGACTCCCGATATAACCCACATAGACCAATTGACTCTAATCTTACGGTTCGTTAATAAGCAAGGAGATATCAAGGAAAGATTTTTTGGATTCTTTCAAATCGAGAAGCATGATGCAGCATATTTAGAAAAAGTTGTATTGGAATCATTGCAAAATCTGGATATTGATATAAGAAACTGTAGAGGCCAAACTTACGATAATGCGTCTAACATGTCTGGTCAATACAACGGATTACAAGCAAGATTGAAAGAATATGTTGAAACAGCTACCTATACAGGGTGTTGCATCATGAGAGGGACATAGCTTAATAGGAGGTAGAGAACATCAGTGGTAACCGGAACCTTCCATAGAAATGTCTCATTGGGCCTTCATTACGAAGTTACAGGGTGTTAAATAATTTTTGGCCAAACCTGTTTTTGTCATAACTTTGACAGGGAATGAAATAACGGATTCATATTTGGTACGGCTAATGTACTAACGAGCCCCAAGAGGTACATGTATAAAAAAAATATATCCAGGTCTGGACTCACTATAATTTATGTTTCTTCTTTGCATCAATAAAACATCACCCTGTATATATTTTTTTGAAATTTCGATACGATATTCGAAAAGAGCAAGAAAAAACAAACAAAATGGCCTATTTCATTTTTTTGTTACACCTTCGTGGTTATTTAAATGTGCAAGAAAATGGATTACAGAACCCTATTAAATGAGAGGCACGTGAAATAAATAATTTTATAACTAAAATTTACAAAAATTCTATTGAGCTTAGGTGGTCTGGGTGAATCCTAATTCCGGCACGTTTTAAAGGTCCATTTTGGTAAAAAACTGTGGTCCTAATAAGTAATCGGGTATGAAATAACAAAATTTTTAATCAATCACAGTAGGCTTGTTCAAAGGATAAAAGTGACAGATAATTTAAACCATTTAGGCCTAAGCAACCAGTTACTTTGATCAAGAAAATCATCAACATTTTATACTTAATAAAAATTGGAAAAGAGAACAAACTAAAATCTAAATAAATAAAATATTTTCCATTCAATTAACAGTAAATAACAAAACAATAACTAAATGTGTTTAAAAATAAAACGTAATTGACACTAAAGTAAATTTTCAAAATGTCCTCCCCCACATTCTGTGCATTTTCTTGCGCGTTTAGAAAGGTCACCAATTGCTCGACGTATCATTTCTGGATTATTCCGTATTTCGTCGCAGGTTGTAACGATGCGCTGGATTAAATGTTGTCTACTTTTAATTTCAATGCTATAAACCTCATTTTTTAAGTGGCCCCATAAAAAGTAATCACAAGGGTTACAATCAGGAGATCTTGGTGGCCATTATGTGGACCCCCGCGTCCAATCCATCTATTAGGATACACATTGTTTAAGTGTTCTCTTACTTGAAGGTTAAAATGCGGTGGGGCCCTATCATGCTGAAACAACATGCCTCTTGTACCGATATTTTCTAACATATTCGGTAAAATGTTTTGAAGAAAATCAAAGTAAATTTCACCATTCAATCTTTCTTCAAAAAAATGTGGCCCTATCAAATGTCTATTCACAAGTCCGACCCAAATATTTACAGAAAACCTGTGTTGCGAACGGTGTTGGCGTACCGCATGTGGGTTTTCCTGTGCCCATTTATGATTATTTCGTGAATTGTTTACTCCATCCCTTGTAAATTGTGCCTCATCCGTAAATAAGGTTCTGTAAAGGTCTGGGCGATGGTTAGACAACCAATGACAAAATGCCAGGCGGGGGATATCGTCGCCTTGTTGAAGACGCTGTACCTGCTGGATATGATATGGATGGTAACGTTCTCTTTTTAGGGTTCTCCATACTCGCCAATGAGGAATACCAGTTGCCAAACTGATTCGTCTAGTGCTCATATTTGGGTTTTCTTGAACTACGTTTATAATATTGTTTTGTTCCTGCACACCTTGTTGTAAAACACGCTCCACAACTGCAGAAGTAGGAAACTTTCCGTGTTGTCTTGCATACTGGAACACCGTACTAAAGGTTTTATGATTAGGGCATCGACGACCAGGAAAACGCAGCCGATATTCTCTTTCCGCCGACCTACCATTTCCATTACAGAAACCATAGATGAATATTATGTCAGCATATTCCACGTTTGTAAATTTTACTGGCATAGTTAAAATATTTTCACAAGTTTTCACTAACTAAATGCGGATTATTGACACATTAAATTACTAACAAACAATTATTCAACTGTTTAGGAGATTTCTTTTTATTATCTGTCACTTTGAACAAGCCTACTGTGATTGATTAAAAATTTTGTTATTTCATACCCGATTACTTATTAGGACCACAGTTTTTTACCAAAATGGACCTTTAAAACGTGCCGGAATTAGGATTCATTCAAACCACCTAGGCTCAATAGAATTTTTGCAAATTTTAGTTATAAAACTATTTATTTCACGTGCCTCTCATTTAATAGGGTTCTGTAATCCATTTTCTTGCACATTTAACAACGTATTTAAATAACCACGAAGGTGTAACAAAAAAATGAAATAGGCCGTTTTGTTTGTTTTTTCTTGCTCTTTTCGAATATCGTATCGAAATTTCAAAAAAATATATACAGGGTGATGTTTTATTGATGCAATGAAGAAACATAAATTATAATGAGTCCGGACCTGGATATATTTTTTTTATACATGTACCTCTTGGGGCTCGTTAGTACATTAGCCGTACCAAATATGAATCCGTTATTTCATTCCCTGTCAAAGTTATGACAAAAAACAGGTTTGGCCAAAAATTATTTAACACCCTGTAACTTCGTAATGAAGGCCCAATGAGACATTTCTATGGAAGGTTCCGGTTACCACTGATGTTCTCTACCTCCTATTAAGCTATGTCCCTCTCATGATGCAACACCCTGTATACCATGTGCCAGTCATACCTTAAATTTAATTGGGAATTCTGCTGCCGAATCATGTTCAGGGGCATTGCACTACTTTGACTTTGTTCAGAATATATATGTGTATTTTTCTTCATCCACTCGACGATGGAAAATTTTGGAGGATAGTTTACCGGATACGAATACTAAAAAGAAGAATGTGAAGATAGTAAGCGACACTAGATGGTCGGCTAGAGCAGACGCCGTTTCAGCCTTAAGATTAAATTATAAAAATATAAAGGAATCATTAATTCAAATTAGTATAAGCGAAACGGAGAAACCAATGAGTAAATTAGAGGCAAAAACGTTAGCAAAAAAATTTGATGATTACGAAATAGCCTTAATAACTGTGTTGTGGGACAAACTGTTGCAGCGGATAAATACTACAAGCAAATCTTTACAAGACGTACAGTCAAATTTACTCCATGGGGCAAACCATTATAAATCTCTTTCAGATTTTATAAAGGATGTCAGAGACAAATTTGAAGATATTGAGAACGAAGCAAATTTACCAACAGAAAATAGAAACTATAAAAATAGTAATGGCAGAATAAGGAAAAAAAAATTGCAATTTGGAGAAACATCTGACAATGATACGCATTTCGACGGCAAGCAATTTCTTATAGTTAATATACATAATGTGATATGTGATGTACTCATATCTGAGATATCTAGGAGATCTGCTGTTTACAGCGATGTTTTGAAGAATTTTCAAGTTTTTTTCAATGAGAAAACGAGTAGAGATGAAATCATTGAATGTGTGGATAGATTATCATTGAAATACGGCAATGATATCGACATTACATATTTTAAAGATGAAGTTCTCCATTTCATCAAATATGCTAAAGAAGAAAACGTGTCCGATCCTGTCGTCGATATGTATAAATTATTAATCGACGGATTGCCGTCTACATTTCCTAATGTAGAAACAATTTTAAGAAACTTTTTGACAATGCCTATCTGCAATGCAAGCGGTGAACGTTCATTCTCCGCACTTAAACGAGTTAAGAATTATTTACGTAATTCATTAAGTCAATTACATTTGAGCAATTTGTCACTAATGTTCATAGAAAATGATGTTGTTCAATTGTTGATTATGAATCTATTATTGATAAGTTCTCAAGACTGAAGGCAAGAAAAGTTCCACTTTAAACCTGCACCACTCGTTTATAGTGGAACACTGTTCATCATTTTTAATTTAGTAATGCAGAATTTTACTGTGATTTTTTTCTTAACTGATAATGTGATTCTTTCTTTTAAATGGGAATGTGATTTTTTTTTCTAGTACCTGAGAATATTTTTTTATTTCTTTATTTCCGTAGGTATCTTATTTTTATGTGTTTATGTTTTTGTTGAATCCAAATATAAAAAACGTTATGATTTTCTGCATTATTCCTTTTTACGAACCATCCCATTCCTAGTAGGGCCAATAGGGGGCCTCCAGATCAGGTTGCGCCTGGGGCCCCACAAAGTCATGATCCGCCACTGGCTTTGATGTATATTACATGCGTAAGATCGAAGTGAAAGACCAACATATGCGTAGATGTAGTACAATTGAAATCACGATTTCAGAGAGAGGCTAGCCTGCCCTGGCTTGGCGCATGACATTCGACAGTATTACCCTCAGTATTAAGCGGATTCATATGTGGACTTATATAAAGCGGATTAATATGTAGTAGAAATAGTACCATAAATAAAATTAACTTTTCGAATTTCAATGTTACAATTAATTAACCGCAAAATTTTATTTGATAATTTAACTACAAAAATATATAAAAATATAAATATAACTTTACAACTACGGCTTATGTAATTGGGTGGGCACTGCCTACTCTGCCATCCTTGACGAGCCGCCGCTGAAGTGGTGGTTGGATTTTCATTAAACCATTTGAATTCTGTTTGTATTATTATTTAGAAAAAAATTTTGTGGTCAATTTGTTCCTCTAAAGCAAAGTTTTTTGAAAGAGCGTGTATTTTGCGAGATATAACTATTGATTTAAAATTTTTCAGACAGGGGGGAGACAGAACTAAAATTGTATAGAAAAAATGTAGGTAAGTAAATATATTTTTAAAATATGCATAACCTATAAAAATAATAAAAAGTATGAGAAGGAAAATTACTGATTTTTTTTTAGAAATTGAATCGTAATAGAACATTTAATCCTAGAGAATTTTCATCTCAATTAATTTTTTTTCAAATTCATATTTTCTGAAATACTTGGAAAATATGCACTTTTAAAAAATTTAATAGAGATGAAAATTGATTAGAATTAATTAGTTACTGTTACAAATTTTTTCAGTTTTTTATGAGAGTTTTTTTTACTGATTTTTCTTCTCAAAGTTCTTTATAACTTTTTCCGAAAAGGCTTTGCTTTGTTTTTCTGGGAAAATCGATAAGGCAGAAAGTTTTGTATTTTTAACAATATCATTACCTCAATTCTTTCGGATTTTTTCTATAAATTTTGGTTTTCTCCCTCCTTTTTGGAAAATTTTAAATCAGTGTATCTCGGAAAAGCAAAAAACCTGAACATTCTATTTTTTTTAAATATTGCATGTCTTTTGCAAGTTAAATTAAGAACAAGATTATCGTTCATAACAATTTTTGGACGAAAGCGGCAAAATCGGAATTGCCAACTTTTTTCTAAATAATAATACAAACACAATATAAAAGATTTTATGAAAATTGCATCACTTATTCAAAAGTTCCAAGTGTAATTCGACCGTACTAATTCTAAACTTGTAGGGACTTTGGTGTGAAAAGTTTATATGAAATTACAGTTGCCACCCAAAGCAAAGGGAAGTCGCATTGAAATATTTCAGTCAAACGTTACACGAAAATTAATAATTTGCATTCTTGAAACTTTCAATTGCGTTTCTGTAAAGTTGCTCAGTTTTGCTATTAAAGTCCATGATTCTTGCCGGTGCCTTGCCATAGACAACATGCAATGTTGCTGCATGGACATATTAGGGCCATTGTATCAAAGTTGCAAGCTAAATGCAATTTGCTACAATGTTACAGTTTCCAAAATAAGATTACTAGAAGATTGCTGAAATATTACTTTGCCTAGTGGGCTTATGCTTCAGCAAATGTATTTTGAGGCTACTTTTGCGATTTGTCTGATATGAACAACAGTCGCACTTGTACATTTTTACCTCTGAAGGATCCTTATGCTTCAGAAAATGATTTCTGAGGCTACTTTTGCGTTTTGTCTGATATGAACAATCGTTGCACTGGTACATTGTTACCTCTGAAGGATCCTTATGCTTCAGCAAATGACTATCGAGATGAGTTTTACGATTTGTCTGATATAAACAAATGTCGCACTTGTACATTGTTACCTCTGAAGGATCCTTATGATTCAACAAATGTATTTTGAGGCTACTTTTGCGATTTGTCTGATATGAACAACAGTCGCACTGGTACATTGTTACCTCTGAAGGGTCCTTATGCTTCATCAAATGTTGTTTGAGGTAACTTTTACAATTTGTCTGATATGAACAATCGTCGCACTGGTACATTATTATCTCTGAAGGATCCTTATGCTTCAGCAAATGACTATCGAGGTTACTTTTACGATTTGTCTGATATAAACAAACGTCGCACTTGTACATTGTTATCTCTGAAGGATCCTTATGCCTCAACAAATGTATTTTGAGGCTACTTTTACGATTTGTCTGATATGAACAATAGTCGCATTTATATATCATCACCTCTGAAGGATCCTTATGCTTCATCAAATGCCGTTTGAGGTTACTTTTATGAATTGTTCTATGTGAACAATAGTCGCATTTATATACCATCACATCTGAAACATCCTTATGCTTCAGCAAGTGTGTTATAAGTCTATGTTTATATTTTGTCTCAAACGAACAAGACTCACATCTGTACATCGCTATATTTAAAGAGTCCTTCAGAAAACATCTATTGCGGCTCTGTTTACGTTTTGCCTGAAATGAACAAGACTCACATTTGATGCTATCCTTATTTTTCGACTGGACTAAAGAACATTCGCAGTAGTATGTTCTTGCTTCAAACCTGCAAATTAAAAAATTTTTGTTATCACTGAACTGGAAATCCACATTCATTTTTTTGAATTTAACCTTATAGTAAAACTTTACAAAATATTGTTAATTAATTAATAAATTTTATCATGATTCAAAGTAGGATGAAAGGAAAATTCGGTGAATAAAATGTCCATTCTTGGAAAGTGGATAAGTTTTTTTTTTAATGGTTACCATCGAAGGTTGCTGGTGTATTGATTTCTAACGAATCTAGATTCTAATTACTAGCAGTGGCAGGTGGAAGATACAGAACTCAGAGAGAAAAACATACTCAATATAACACAATCGTAACCGTTAGGTTAGGAGACCTAGGCATGATATGATATTCTGGGGAGATTCTTAGAATGAATCTTTGGAGTGACTGACGGCAAACATAGCCAAAAACACCTACCCATGAGAAGGGGCAATTTTGGACGTGGTCCAGGCGGATCGGCTCCCTAGGCTAAGCAAAGCAGCTCTGTCCATTGAAGGTAAACTGGAAGAGATGGAGGTTGGGATGCGACACCTACAGGTATAGAACAGAAATGTCAAAAATTGGCTGCGCTTTCACGGCGCTGAAAAGGACGAGCCCAAAGGTTGGCTTCCCGTTTTTGTTGTTGGGGACACAGCGCATGCGGCCATAACTGAGAGAGGAATGTCAATTAACTATAAATTCACGTCCCTAAACATTAGGCTGCAAGAGTCTTTGGACGTAGCCGAAAATACGACTCCCGTTGCCCCAGACGCCATGGAAATGTTAAGTCAGGACACTCCTGTAGTGGCGGAGCTATCCGAACTTAATATCACTGCGGATTGTCTCGGAGCAGAGTCCGGTGGGTAAAATATCTTCATTCATTCTGGCAGGGTCACCAAGCCGGAAATGTCAAAGGGGAGCGGTGAACTGCCCACACCTCAACGACCTCTGCGGAAAAGAAAAAACGGCATCGCAAGGGGAAAGTCACGTGGTCACTGTGAATGGGGCACTTGCCTTAACTGGCCGGTCCGCGAGAAGACAACCTATATAAAAGAACCGACAGCGAAGTCGTAAAACCTGTGGGGCACCGGGCTCACCTCACAGTACTAATGCCTTTCTTCCAATATGAGCTCACTGTTGGAGGAAGACGGAGATTTGGACCCAGCTTGTGGGATTTAAAATGATGGACAACAACAAAAGCCAAAATCAAAAGGACAGACAAATTGAGTCGATGGAAAAGGCAAAGACAACCTAGTTGGAATATTTAGGATGTGCTTAGCGCACCTTCAGGATGTGCTTGGCACACCTTTATATTCCTATTGGGTTGAGCTGCCCGCTAGGCACGTCTCCAGGTGGCAGATAGGTGTAAGCCATGGAGCCCTTACAGGTTGCATGGTGAGTGAGTGTCATAAGCGGATTCTCTTGGAGTATTATCCTGGTCGGATCTAGCGAAAGCACTCCCGCGGACCAGCTTCCACGTGTTTGTGCCGTGCGTGGCGACCCGTGTCGTCGGACGAAGGGTGCCTGGTGATTGAGCGGGCCGTACCTGCAACACATCACTTTCGTCTGGAGTTCGGTCAGACGGGCGGTCGAGAGCTAGCCCACTCTCTATGAACCGGCTGCGTCATCCCGTCAGAGGGCCGACAGGGTGAGTCTTTGGGGGCTGCAGACTCGGACCTCGTCATTCAGGGATGCACAACCTTATCACGACGTTGCCTGTCTCTGGGGGCTATATCCACTTGGTAGCCCTGATGATCGCATGGGCTTGCCGTGTGACATCCCTAGCATGGGGCTCCTTGGCGGGCGGGGAGCAAAGTGGATGAAATAAAACCAACCCAATGGATAAGCAATCAGCTAAAATCACTGCGGCGGAGCCACAAGGCTCACCGCATATGATCCCCCACAGGGAGAGTGCAGGAGGAAAGCACGCGAAGAGGAGGACTGCGCCGCAGGCCAAGCACCTCCCCCAGCCCAGCTCAAAGCAAAGATGGGGCACCCCCTAGGTGTGCCGGCCCCTACAAGGGATTCGCGACCCCCAAAAGGGGGCCGGGCACCCTAAGGGGGCTCCGCCAAAAACACAGAGCAAAGTAAGCATAGTACAGTGCAATCTGCAACACAGCAGGGCGGCGACAGCAGTACTGTGCCAGCACCTTGATGTGGAGCAGGACACACTGGCACTAATTCAGGAACCCTGGATAGTTCAAACTAGGATAGCAGGGTTATCAAGACTAGGTGGACTTATGTACAGCTCACCAATAAAAGATAAGCCAAGGACAACCATCTACGTTCCTCGGCATATCAAAACCCAGCCACTACAACACCTCTCGACATCTAACTTAACGGCCGTGAAGGTGGAATGTTTGCTGGCAGGCAAACCAACAAATGTTGTATAGGCATCAGTGTACCTCCCTCAAGACTCGGCCACTCCACCACCAACAAGGGAGATGGAAGACCTGGTAGCACACTGCCGCAATCAAAACTGGGAATTAATCATGGGATGTGACGCCAACGGACACCATGTGACCTTGGGCAATGAAGACAACAATGCAAAAGATAAATCGCTTTATGATTATATTACCGGTAACAACCTTAGCCTAAGTAATAGGGGCTATACACCGAAATTTATTAATACCAGAAGTTAAAACTATAATAGATATAGCACTAACAACGTGGCGTATATCCAGCCTAATCCAGAATTGGCATGTGTATGATTGTGTAACACTATCAGACCACCAATGGATAAACTTTGAACTTAATCTCATCAAGGCACCCAAAAAACTATTCCGAGATCCCCGGAGAACTGATAGAGATAAATATCGATGTCAACTCAGGGAGAACTTGCAAGGGGTTAATAGGAGGGTGCCCAGAACGAGTGGCGAAATAGAGCAATATGTCAAAATCTTGCAAACAGCCACGAGACAATGTTTTGAAACATCCCGCCCCCTGAGGTCCTTGCAACAGCCGAATGAGCCCACCAAGTGGTGGTAACAAGGGCTGACTGACCTCAAGAAGAAGGCTAGGACTTCGTTCAATAAAGCAAAACTGACAAGACAGGAATCCGATTGGGAATCATACAAAACCAATCTGAAAAAGTTTAAGAAACTAGTTAGACAGAGACAAAGAGATGCGTGGAGAGCCTACTGTGAGGAAATCGAAGATTACTCATAGACTGCTAGGTTATGCAAAATCCTCGCCAAAGACAAAGACCATGACCTCTGCTTATTAAAAAGGAGTGATGGTACAAGAACCAGTGACTTTTGTGAAAGCCTAGAGTTACTCATGGAGACTCACTTCCCGGGATCTGAAATAACAGAACGAAAGGAGTGGCCAAATGAAGTCGACACCCAACCCTCGGATTTGGATTAGCAAATGGCCAACCAAATAGTGAGTGAGGACAGAATAAGATGGGCAATACAGAGCTTCTCCGCTTTTAAGTAGCCAGGCATTGACGGTATCTATCCCGCCCTACTGTAATGGGGACTGGATGAATTACTGCCGCATCTGGTTGGAGTATTTAGGGCGTACTTAGCACACCTTTATATTCCAGAGACATGGAGAGAAGTGAAAGTTGTGTTCATCCCGGATGGACTATACCACCCCCAAAGCCTATAGACCTATTAGCTTAACCTCGTTCTTACTCAAGATGATGGAGAAGCTATGTGAACGATACATAAGGGATGTTGTAATAAAAGACAACCCTTTACATTCTAACCAGCACGCATACCCCCTGGGAAGATCCACCAACACCGCCCTCTATGCAGTCGCAAATCGGATTGAGAGATCCTTGAACAATAAAGAGTCCACCATAGGTGTCTTCATCGACAAAACAACCTTTCCAAAAATTACAGCGGCCCTAGTGTAGAAGAATCTCCCCACGATCATGGGAAGCTGGATATCCAACATGATCTCGAAGAGAGCTGTACAAATCAGTGTGGGAGATGCTCCTGTATGAGGAATGGTCGCAAGAGGCTGTCCGCAGGGAGGTGTAATATCACCACTGCTATGGAACCTCGTTGTTGATAGCCTCTTGTGCTGCCTCAATTCAGAAGGATTTCACATAATTGCTTATGCAGATGATTTAACAATCATGCTTAGCGGAAAATTCGAAGGGGTCCTTTGTGAAAAAATGCAGGGACCCTAAGAATAACTGAAAAATGGTGCAAAGAACACTCCCTGTCTGTCAATCCCAGGAAGACAGAGATCGTTCTCTTCACGAGGAAAAGGAAACTTTGAGCATTGAAGGCGCCTGCCCTCCTGTATACAACACTAAGTTTCGCATCAGAAATGAAATACCTTGGGGAAACCTTCGAGGTCAAACCAACATGGAATCTTCACATAGATAGAAGACTAAAGAAGGCTTACATTTCTTATGAGCAGTGCCGCAGGACCGTGAGGAAAACCTGGGGAATGAAACCCAATGTAGTCATATGGATATACACTGCCGTCATAAGACCAATGATAACCTATGGAGCTGTGGTTTGGTGGCCTAAGAGCAAACAAACTACAGCTAAGGTCAAGCTCAGCCAAGTGCAGAGAGTTGCCTGCCTAAGCATAACCGGAGCTATGCCAACAACGCCAACGAGAGCTATGGAGGTAATGTGTCTGCCACCACTAGATATATATCTAGGAGAAGTGGCTTTGACAACAATGGTACGTCTCAAATCCATTGGCATACAACCAAATCTAGACTGTGGAGAGGCCAGAAGTCGCCTGTGGAATGAGGATGTCAGAAAGACGCCTCTTCTGCAGGCGTGCATTGGTGGCATTTCTCCCCGGTTTGTCTCTGACAGACCCTACATAATACAGATGAATAGTGGGAACGAGGCTGCTGGCGAAGGTGTGATCAACATCTTCACAGACGGATCAAAAAAGAAGGTTGGGGCCGGTTGTGGAATACACTCCAGAAGTCTGCAAGTCCAATATAAATGGGCTATGGATGTGCGAGCCGGCGTAGTACAAACGGAACTGATGGGCATGGCCATAGCTGCAAAAGAGATTACGGGCAAAACAATCAGGATCTACACAGATTATAGACAATCATTACTAGCCCTGAGAAGTTACAAAATTACCACAGGAGCAGTATGGGAATGCACTTCTGGGTGCCTCCAGCATGAATAACATACTGGTATGCTGGATGAAAGAACACGCACAGTGTAGTAGCAACAAAGTAACCGACAGACTGGCTCTAAGAAGGGCCTAAGTATCTTTGGACCAGGCCCGGCCAGTCTGTTACCGATCACGGCGATAATACAAATAATTAAAGAGAACACCCACAATGAATTCAAGAAACTGTGGGATGAAACTAACAGTTGTCAGTTTGCCAGGGAGCTACTAAAATATCCCAACAAGAGTACAATGGACTACCTGGCAATGTAAAGAAGAAACCTACGTTTTATAACGGGAATCCAGATTGGTCACTGTCCGTTAAGGAAACATCTCCATAATATGAGATTAAGCGAAACACCTCTCTGTAGAGGTTGTGAACAAGAAGATGAGTCGGTTCAACATGTACTCTGTGACTGTTCTGCTATCTCATCAATCAGAGAACCCATTTTGGGAGAACGTTGACCTACTTTGGCCAATGTAAGGGAGATGCCCCTAGGCAGCATCACCACCTATTCCGCAAGATTAGGTTGGTTGGAGGCCTAGGCGAGGGTCTGCCTACAGGGAGGATGTACAAGGGACCCAATGGGGCCTAAGTGCTGTGGTTCAATAATATTTATTGACCATCCTCCCAACCAATTCCAGAAGGCAAAGACAACGGATATGGACGATGGAACAAAAATGTTGAAAGGACAGGAGATATTTGCAAGAAGAAGTTCCATACTGAGGAGCCCACCAAGGAGCAGGAGCTCTTCGATGGGAAATATCTGGGGCGAAGACCAGGGGAGGAAGAGGAGACGAGTTTAATCCCCTAAAGTTAAGGGAAAGGAGGAAGATGGATGGGATAAGGCTACCTCAGAGATGACGGGGCTAATTACCAAGCTGGAGGTGAGGGAACTAAGCTGGTGCAGGTGCTTTAAGTGCTTGCAGTTTGGGCACAGGGCAAGAACGCGTATGGGGGAGGATAGAAGCGAGGACTGTCTATGATGTTGGTAAACGGGATAAAGGACTGTAATAAACTTGAGTACTGTGGGAATTGTAAAGTAAGGGGACACAGAAGTGACTCTATGAAATGCCCAAAATACGGGGGCATGATTTACGAAAGGGAAGAAAGAGGGTGGAGACCTCAGCCATAAAATCGAGATGGATAAATGGATTCGAACAATGAGGACAAAGGAAGAGGAGAGAAGAAATCTACCCCCGAACCCCTAATCGTTTTAATAGATAGGAAATGTAAGGGAAAACGGGAAGTTTTACTACTAACATCAATATACAATGAATGATCCGTGACCTGATGAAAAGCGAAAGCAGTTCCAGGTTACGTGGAAACATTGATCCAGGACGGGTTTTAGTCAGTAGGAGTCCGACACTACCCGGTGCGGTAAACCCTAGCGCCGGGCGTCCATGCAGCATTTCCTCTCCACCATAAAAAAAAAGCTCAAATGTCATGACAACTATAAGCATTGACTGGAATTTAGGCAACGGCAACCAGCAAGTTATAATAACGTTCTTCTATCTCCCTAGTGACTCAGGAACTACCCACATTCCAAGAGATAGTGCGGATGGTAGAGTACTGCGAGGTAATGAAATTAGACCTTAATATCGACGGTGATTCTAATGCTCACCATATCTTATGGGGCAGTGAACACATCAATAATAGAGGAGAATTTACGGTGGGATATCTAACAACCGTAAATTTAGAGGTACTTAACAGAGATGACGAGCCTACGTCTGTCTCTTCATGTAGTCGGCGTTATTGATATCACTGTGGCTTCCCGAGAATTTCAAACTACGTCCAGAACTAGCATGTCTACAGAGATTTATATGCAGATTACAGATGGATTCAGTTCAATTTAGAAGGAGGAGTGGAAGAAGATACCCTCTACCGCAATTCCAGGACGAAAATAGGAAGCAGTTTGAAGAGTTTCATTTTTGAAGCTACTCCAAGTGCAGAAATCTAATATATCACATAACTGGAGTTATATAAAAACGGTCAGTGGCTGAACAAAAACATTATTTCCGAAAGGCAAAGGACATCGTGGAGATCTTATTCTAGCGGAATGGAATCCACCTCTTTAGCAGCTCGACTCAAAAAGATATTTTCCAATGATCCTCAACAACAACCAGGACTCTTTCTGTCTAGACTAGCCCCAATCATGTCACTCAGTTCGTACGGTAGTGGATTGGAGGATCGCATGTATAGCGGTGGATGATGCAAAAGCAACCTGGGCAATAAACATATTGTTATGTGCTGCCCTCTAACTGGGAGAGATGTGATTAAGTCCCTGGCCAAAGTGAAGGGAAACCTGTATTGTGTTCATGGCCAGTAGGTGGGGTGGCGCCATCTATGAGCCAATTGACGAACAGTCATCTATCACATAGTAGAAAACTCTGTAGGGTTCCAGAAAATTATGGAATACTGTTCTGGTACATTTCTATGGGTGTATATAAAGAGGTGAATCCAGCAGATGGGGGAGCAGTACAGTTTAGTGAAGTATAAGGAACAGTTCAGTTTAGTATCCAGTACAGTTCTGGTTACAGAGACAGTTTGTAGGTTGGAACAGTTCAGTTGACTGAAGTATGCAGTACAGTTCAGTTCAGTGAAGTAAACAGACAGAAAGTTTTTAGGTTAGACAAGAGTTGACAAGTTTAGGAAGAAAAGTACATAGTGTTTTAAAGTAGTGAATTTATATTAGATTAAGTTATTATTAGTTGTGTGATTGTTAAGTATTTACTAGTGTAATTTTAGTGATAAATAAATCAGTGGTTTGTGAAGATTCTTGTTGCAAATTATTTGAATCCACAAAGTGTTTACTGAAAATTGTAAACACGTAACAGTATTTCTTCTTTCAAATCACCAGGTACTGATGGAGTTTTCCAATCCTACTTCAGTGGGGTTTGGAACATATACGCAGTCACTTAGTGTGTATTTACCGGGCATGTATGGCCTTCAAGTACACTCCGGTAAGTTAGAAGGAGGTTAAGGTAACATTTATACTTAAACCAGGACATCCAGATTATTCCTTACCAAAATCATATCGAGTCATTAGCCTCAACTCCTTACTCCTGAAAGGATTGGAAGATTATGTGACCCAGAAATTAGGGATACAGTACTAATATCACACACGGCCACAGAATCCAAATCAACACTCATTTACCTGGTAGATGAAATGTGGAAAACCCTAAAACAATTAATGAAGGGGAAAAAGAGCAACAAAACAAAAAAGGTATTATATTTTATAACAAATTGGTGACTAATGACGAAGTTGCAGAAAAATTCAATACATTCTTTTTAGATAGTATTGAACAAATTGCCACCTCATTTAATCGAGACGAAGAGAGATCTGAACGTATTATTCGAAATATGAAAGTGCGCCTAACTGTAGATTAGAGAGATTTAAACTGATCGAGTTTATGGAAGTTAAAGAAACACTGAAAGACATACAAAATAAAAACAGTAGTACTGATGGCATAACAATAAAGATTCAAAAGTTATCATTTGAAGTTATAATAATAATAATATTTATTCACATATAAGCCGTATAAAATACAGGCGTGAAAAGTCATATAAAAGTATAAACATAATAATGTATAAAAGAAAGACACAGAAATAATAACAGTTATGCAATAGTAACAAGAAAACAAAGTAAAATACAATAATAGCTAACAAAGTCGATAGGACAGATATTTTTACAATAAATACAAATCTAGAATATGGTAAATTCCTAAGTGTAGCAATTACCCCTCTGTATGTTTTTTTATTGTTGTGGAAAGGGACATTTTTCTAAAGTGCTAAAAGTAATTGGTATTGTAGCCCTCCTGTATGTTTTTTTTATTGTTGTGGAAAAGAGTATTTTGCTAATATGCTAAAAGTAATTGGTACACATATAGTAATTATTCAAGGAAAGCCGTTGTTGCATTTGAGTTGCCCTAAAAGATAAACCGTTGTCTAGACTAGCGGATATATAAAGTTTTATCTTATCAAGATTGAGAGAGATTTCATGTCATTTATACATTGTATGGTAGTTGGCGATGAAGCGATAAGATATGGCTGTAAGATGCTTAAAATTATTAAAAAGATGAAACACGCAGCGGTATCTGTGGGTAACCGCTGAACCAACTATTGAAAGGTACCGAACGAAGGCGTGGCTATTCTATACAGATACAGCCTACACAGCCCATAAATTTGCATGAAGCGGTAAGCTAAAATGGGAAGTCGAGAATAAAGGTGGAGAGGGTTCTACGAGTACTAAATTGGGATTTTTAACTGGGCAAGGAATACTGCGAAATTTTAACAAGATCAGCAAAAGATTTTAAAAAGAGTAGGGCTAGATGGGAACCAGGAGGAACGCAAGAGAGTTCCCGGGGAAACGTCGAATTGGTGGGCTGGAAAGGTCTCGGCAGGCCCGTCGTCAATAATTGTTGTAATTGTTGGAAAAAAATAGCGTTACAGTTCTCCGGGGCGCGTTGAATGACTTTGACGTGAAAGTCCAGGAGAATTCTAGTGGGAGCTAGACGGGAGTACGTGCGCAAATTAGACGAGTGAATAAGAATGTTAGGGGATTCTTTTTGTGCGTTAACTTAGTGGGTATCGTGAGAGATACTAGGGTAAAGGTTCCAGGGTTAATGACGAGACATTGTAAATTCAGTTTTCAGGAAGATTATAATAATTGAGTGTTGGAAGTTAAATTGTAAAAAAGTGATTTGAGCAAAGCCAGGGATTTTTAGCCGAGTAAGAACAGAAGTTACTAAGGATCTGGTAAGCATCCTTTTACCACTTTGGTACTAATAATTTTGAAGGGGCTTCGTTTGTCGACAGGGGAATGTAAGTTGTTTGAGCCCTATAGGGTGGCTCAAGGGTATACAGCTCTCCCTACACTCTGTTGCTACTGTAAAGATTTTTAATATATGTATACTTTATCCCTTTAAGTGGTGTTTCATTTAATCTCTCTACTCCAAAAGACCATGCATATAAGACGCGGCAGAGCCCACAGCCAAACAAAATCAACACCTTTCTACACTTCCGGGGTCAGGCGGAAGGATAATATCCTGACCTGGTGGCAGCAACACGCTACCCTTTTCAAATGACCAGCCTCCCTTTCTCACCTGATAGGACGGAGGGTGCCTAAAGGGTAAGGAAAGGGATAGCCATGAGAGTTACACAAGCACATGGAAGACTACAACAATAATACCAATTGAAAAAAAACTAATACAATTAGAAATGAAGAACACAGACCAATAAACATGGTACCCTCATATGAAAAACTACTCTAAGTCATTGTAAATTGTTAACTACATAGAAACAAACGATATATAATAACAGAATATCAAGCAGGTTTCCGTAAGCAGCATTCTTGTGGAAAGTGCATTACAAACAATTTTTAGTTAATTGGCATAGTGCTCTCAATAGAAGACTTATAATAGGTGTTTTTCTTGATTTTCGTACAGCATTTGAAACTATATAAACCGACAGTTACTTTTGTTGAAATTGAAAACTTATGGATGTGGATATATAGTTGCAGTGGTTAGGTGAATACTAATATCAGGTTACCAAATATAATAATGCATGTCTTCACAGAAACAATCCATGTATGGAGTACAGTGGGGGACGATCATGGGCCCAAGTTTATTTGTCATTTATATCAACAATATTGTACAATGCATAAGAAAAAAGTGTAGTATTCAACTCTTTGCTGATGACACCTTAATTTACATAATTGGTGAAAACGTTGATAATATATAATCTACGATAAATGAGGAATTAAATTCGATAATATGGTTATGTGATAACAGTATACAAATTAATATTGAAAAAACTAAATGTATGATCATCAAAAATAAATATGATACTGTCAATACCAACAGTCACAATGGAATAATAAACGGAGAAAAGTTAGAGCAACTGAAAGAAATGAAATATCTGGGAGTACTTACAGATGAAATTCTGACATTCTCAAGCCATGCTACATATATAACGAATAAAACAGCCAAGAAAATTAACCTGTTAGGACGTTTTGGAAATGACCTCAGTCCATGGACGAAATTGACAATTTACAAATCAATTATATTGCCTCATCTAAATTTTTGCTCCTCCATACTTCTCTTATTAAACAATGCAGAATTAGACATCATCCAAATAAAGCAAAACCAGGCACTTCACGTAATTCTTAAATGTAACAGATATACTAGCATCTGATCTATGTTTTCATCTACCGAATTGCTAAGTGTTAAACAAACAATATTTCTAAATACCATGACATTTGCTTTTAAAATGCTGCAACGTCTATTACCAAATCACTTATTAAGATTTCTAGTTTATGTAGAGGAGTTACATGGCTACAACACAAGGTCGAGAGGAAATTTCTATGTTGAAACGGTTTCATCTTCCTGCAGTCAGAATAATCTATTTCAGAAGGGTCTGCTCCAGTATAACAACCTACCAAATAACATAAGAAACTGTGTTTCGACACAAACATTTAAAACAGCCTGTATTGAGTATATAAAGAACAATATTGTATTTAATTTCAAACTATATAAGTTTATATGTACACATGCGTGTATATATGTTCCCATGATTGTCAATGTTATTTCATATGACGTATTTTGTTAGCAAATGCTATTAATAAACATATTATTATTACCCACAGAATTGGCACCACATCCTGCAGCGTCTTGGATCGAAAAATCAATGGACATGAAAACAACCTTTGAGACTATAGGCAGAGAGACATGGCTTTCCCAGCAATCTCAGTAAATGGATAACAAACATATTTAAATGGAAATCTGTCCAAATTAATGCGGGGAATGTAGAGATCAGAGGTATAGTAAAAAAGGCTGCCCTACTGTGGGTCATGGTTACTGATAACCTCTAAACCGCCTCACCGAGTCTGGCTTAGGTTACGCAAATAATATTACCGTTCTGCTAAATGGAAAATTTGAGGGCGAATTATGCGAATTTATGCAAGCAACTCTCAAGTTGGCTGACAATTGATGCATAGAACATTCACTGTCTGTCAACTCCCAGAACACCAAGAAAAAGAAAGTTCCTAATATGAAAATGCCCAGGCTAGCAGACACTCAACTCCAGTTAATGAGTGAGGTCAAATATCTACTTGGATCGCACTCTGGCCTGGAAGATACTTATAGAAGTAAAGATAAATAAGGCATGTGCGGCCTTCTCACAGTGTCGTAGAGCAATAGGCAGGTCCTAGGGCTTTTCCACCAAAATCTCCCTGTGCCGTAATAAGACCCACGCTGTGCTATGCAACCATAGACTAGTGGCCCAGAGTAAGTCAAAGAACACCAACATCCTAAATGGAGAAAGTTTAGAGACTGGCATGTGTTACGGAAGCAATGAAAAAGGGGCCTACAGCTGCAATCCCTCCTCTGAACCTGTATGTGTAGAAGGTGGTGTTGAGGGCTGCTGTAAGCAAATGAGAGGCCCCGCAGGAGGCCCACTACCTGTGGGGATAGCACAATTGTTCCACTTTCGAGGACTGAGTGCATGAGTGCATCCTCACCTCCCACCCTCCCAAAGTCCAGATCCCCTGCCCTCCTCAGCTTTCCAGAAAAATCCAAACATTAAAGAAAACAGAAGTTGTCCCATTCCTCGCTTACCTCTAATTTACGTAAATTTTAAGCCAATTAGGTTACATGAAACAGGCAGATGATACCAGGTCTACATAATTCTGGCATAAGGTGCTGCTTGGGATGCTGGAAACGAATTATTTATTCTATTGAACAAATAACAAAAATAAATAAATCCATTAAAAAACAACTTCAAGGAGAATACTAAACTATCAAGGTTTAAAATAAAACTTAATTACCCATTGAAGTCATGTTCATCTGTTTTAATTTCAATTTCTTGGTCAAATAGAAATTTCTGATCCTCCACTTCAACAAGATCTTCCACTTTATGTTTAACTTCCTTGCTTTCACAAAATATTTCTTCTTTTTTAATGGAATCAAGTTTAATACTTTCTTCTGTACAGGCGAGCATTTTTTTTGGCGAGACCTGATGTTCATTGTCAACTTTCTGATCATCCACTTCCATAAAACATTCGTTTTTCTTTTCGAAGTCCACATAGGAATCCACACTATCATCGAAGAACGGTTCTTCCAATTTAATACCTCTGTTACCAATTTCCGTTTCATCAGGATTTTTTCTATCCTCGCAAATCCTTTCTCCTATTTCAACATCAACCGAGTTATTACCTACCTCGCTTGTTGTCAGATCATTTATTGTATGTAACAAAAGGCTTAGCTTTATTTGACCGTCACTGTCTATATCTACAGTTTCACAATATTTTTTAATCTTCTCTACTACAACCAAACAGTTTGTTACGAAGCGAAAAGAGGTCTCTAGAGATTCATAGCACAGGGCGCAGATAATCGGCTTCTTGATGATCTTTAAATCCTATAAAAAAAAAAAAAAATTATTGAATGTGACATGATAAAAATTATCAAAAAAGTTTGTCTGTCTACCGACATTTGTCAGCGCAATGACCATTATTCACAGAAAAATTTAACAAACCTGAAAAACAGTGCAGAAAAATAAATCTACAAAGCAGTGTGCGCAGACGTATAGTACTAATAAATTCTTTATTTAACGAATAAGCTACTAATAATATACATCTGCAGGGCATGCTATAACAGCGATATCTGTACAGCATGCTATAACAACGATAAAAAATACCACAGAGTATAAGGTACTTTTCAGTTATCTTATGAATTTTTTGAAGAATATTCAAGATAAAATATATTTGATTTTATAACAATTTTCAATTTTGTGTAAAACCCATTTACATATAAAATAATTTTATTTTTTACTTTAGAAGGCGCCCGTTTTACAATGGTACTTGCCCAGTGCCACTAGCGTAAACACTTTCGGATTTACCTGTTTCCGACAGAATGAAGTATCTATTTTAAATTGAGTTGTTTTTATTAATGGCTAAATTTTTATACAAAAATTAACCACTAGGTTCTTGAGGCAACAGGAAAATTAAATTTTTTAAATATTACATAATCGAATGACATCCTCGCTGCTGACACTTGAAGCTCAGCACGAAAATATTTTACTTGCCATCGATAATAAAACACTTTTGACCTAGAGCAGCCACATAAAAAGAAATCACAAGCTGAGAGATCCGGTGACCGTGCCAGCTAGTTGATGTACTCAAATTTCAAAATGGCATGATCAGGAAACATTCTTCAAAAAATTGCCATAGAATCTCTAGCAGTGTGGGAAGTGGCTCCTTCCTACTGAAACCTATTCTTCGAATATCCACACCAACATTAACACATTGTTGTTCGAAGTTACGCAATACCTGTTGATAACGTTGTGATGTAACAGTAACCGTCAAGTCATTGCCCTCAAGGAGAACATCCCGAAAATTCCAAAGGTGGGTACTGCACACAGTAACCTTTTTCCTATGAAGCAGTACTTCGTGCAATTGTAGAGGATTTTCTGTCGCCCTGTAGCAAAAGTTCTGTTTGTTAACACATTCGGAAAAATGAAAATGACTTTCATCTGACATCAGCAGGCAATCAACGATATTCGGGTTTTCAGCGAATAGCCCTTTGAACCGTTCGCAAAAATCAATGTGTGTTCCAAAATCTTGAGGCAAAAGTTTTTGCTTGACTTGAATATTGTAGAGATGGAAGTCTTTCGGTATGCGGCGATAACTACGGTTTGAAATATTGCGTGCTAATGCTTATCGTTTTGCAGATCATTTACGACTCCATAGCACAACTCCTCTTACCCTTTCAGCATTTTCAAGTGTGCATACAGAACGAGTTCTTTCTTTTTGTTTTTCTCTGGTACATGAAGCAATACTGAGAAACTTGTGTACCGATTGTTATTCGACTAGATCTTGTGGATTTAAATGAAAGTAACAAGGAAATAAACGAAAGGTGATTACAATAGAATAGTTATTTTTTAAATAAGCTTTAACCGCAAAAGAACGCTGAATATTTGACCAATGCTTAATATTCACAGCCAAACTGACATTTCTCCCAAACGCTTTGATAACTGTCTTTAATTTCCACTTATAAAAAATTACATTATATTATGATACGAATTAACTTAAAAAATAAATACTTCACTCTGCTGTATCCATTATATACAATTATTTCATATTTACACTGCGTCAATATGAGTTTCGGACAAGCACAATATTATTGGTTTTCAATTTTTTGCCTAAAGACAAATTTCTTCTTAATTATTTAAAAAACCCTGACAATGCCAATCAAATAAGCAATGTTTTTCATAAAACTTTTCTATTTTTAAGAGTATAGATAGAAGAGAAGATAACTTTTTTAATGTTGAAGACGAGTTTAATGTATTTTATATGTACTGTCTTTTGATGGATTTTTAAAAATATCACGCATTTTAAAAAATATGAACCTTCATTCTACATATATTAATATCAATTAAACAAAAAGCCTTTGTTATTTAATACCTAGCAGAGCAAAATGTCGCTCATTGTTACAAATTATATTTTAAAGTGATCATTTACAATTAAATACTTCATTTTTGCCCAGAGTGGCCAAAGGGTTAGATTGGGCCCTTCCTGTATATTTCAGATATAATACCATTTAATAAAAAACTAATAATTATACTTACCAATTCTGGAAGGCACTGCTTTACCATTTTCTTCAACATTACATTATTTGTCTCGTCAAAATTGAGAGATACACTAGAGCACGTTTTCACTAAACCCATGCAAAATGCACATATCTCCTGATCCGCTGGAACGCAAATACTTGTTACATTTCTGTTCAGATAGACATCTTTTAGATCCAAGATGGTACTGTCCGATTTATTTAGAAATGGAATTATATAATCACATGTGCGCAAGCATGTCACTTTAAAATCAAAGCACTTTGTGAGCATTTCTGCACAGTGCTTACACATCACTGGCCCTTCTATTACAGTACAGTCCTAGAACAAAATCCGATGAAAATGGGTCACAAAATGCTAGCCAAATTTATTCGTAATTAGCTTAAAGTTCGATTTATAAACTATTCCGCTGCAGTTGAGGTTGCAGTTGGAGTTCCCGCAGCAGTATCAGTTGCAGTTCACGAAAATTCGTCATTTATAAACTCTTGCTGCCGTTGACGTCGAACGGGTTGAAAACTACAATTTCATTGGCTATCCGCTGGTAATTCCGCAGCGATTGCCGTTCAAGATAAAAGTTGGTTATCTACCTGCGGAATATGAACTGCAACCGCAGCGGCAGCGGACTTTATAAATGGAAACATTCGTTTCGTATTCTTCATAAACACTACAGGTGCGGCAACTGCAACTGTAACCGCTGCGGCTAGTTTATAAATTCACTTTAAGTTTGTAATTGAGCATTCTTTCCACACTTACCATTTTCAGTAGAACTATATCTAAGACGTTTTTCAAATTTCCGTCTATGTCTACGAAGTTCACGCATTTTGTTAAACAAAGTTTGCATATTCTTTCTTGGAATTCCATTGTTTATTTATATAAAAAAAACATGGACAACAAATTAATCATTAAGGTTATCTTCTTCTTCTTCCACGTTTATGGCCTTTACCTATAAGATAGTTGGCTAATATCAGGTTATATGCACATCAAAGAGTTAACCTAATGCAATCAACGCTGACGGTATAAAAATTATCGCCGTGACTATTGTTCATACACTTATTAGATCAATACTATGCCAATACTGCCAGTTCAGAATATTTTGTTAGGCCAAGACTTGACGTACTCAATAGCTTATGCGCATGTACCTATCCTTCAAATGACAGATAGTTAAATCAGGATGCATATTTTCATCTTCGTGGAGTATAATAGTATTTTCCGTAATAAGTTTGGAATGAAGCATATTGCGA
The DNA here is from genome assembly GCA_963675555.1 of Leptura quadrifasciata. Classification (NCBI taxonomy): domain Eukaryota; kingdom Metazoa; phylum Arthropoda; class Insecta; order Coleoptera; family Cerambycidae; genus Leptura; species Leptura quadrifasciata. Next base: position 79,034,012 of record OY776680.1, read on the forward strand.
GTGAAAGTTTGTCACCCGAGAGAAGCGAGGGGGACGTCAACTGTCGACAAAAACGCAAACAGTATTACAAATTGCACTACTACTGGATGGCGCCACCTATACTTGTTACATTCTAGAGGCATCTAATAAATATTACATATCAGCCACTGGTGACCGGAATATAGGTTGTTCCTTATTTAAAATCGACATGATAATGCTCATATTACATAATATGCGTAGGAAAAATTAATAATGTCACGACTAAGGTAAAAATACACCGTATTCCATAAAATGGTATTTTATTTGCGTATTTCACACAACTACATTTTAGAATCGAATCCACAGAACTAACCCATATAAAAGCCTAAAGCTTAATTTATAGATAGTCGTCCGCCCGTATACCGTCCTTACGTAGAAAAGCCAGCCTTAGCATGATCGTTGAGCCATTTATAAATTACAGTACGCCGCTAGCTTGTTCCTTCCGTTCGTAGAAAGTTGGTAAACATTCACCTTTCTCCCATTACAGGCCTACGGTAAGCAATGGTACCTCGGCACAAGATTTGTAAAGTAAGATAGGTAGCATGGTAACTTGAACGGAATGGAGGGGTTACGATGAAGGCGGCCATCTTGCGCGTCATCATGCCTGCTGAAACTTAATTGTACGTATGCATTTTTTGAGACGTTGCGCTTATTTGTTGAGTTATTTCGAAATATTTGTTGTTTTTGTGTTTATAATCGTGCAGTTATAGTTATTTAGTGTATAATCTAATTGACAATTACTGTTAAAGAGAAAAGACTCATAGTATATAGAAGTTTGTAACCTGTGTATTTACAGAAATAATTTTAAGGTAAACAGTTTTTATTATTTTCCGTTCATAATAACAATGTTACATATAATTATTAGATGACTGGAGGAAAGGTTTGTAGTGTAGCTATTTGCAAAAACAACTCAAAAAAGGCAAAAGAGAATGGTGAGATGTTGATGTTTTTTCCTTCCCTAAAAAAAATTATTTAATACAGGAAATAAAATTTATTTTCATATGATACAAAGAAATATTAGAAAAAACCAATGAGTGATTTTTTTCTTATTAATTGCTGTGTCTAATATGACATGATAAAATTTAATAGCCCTCTTGTTAAATTTTATTAATAAATTATTGTATGCACATCTAATTCTAATAAGAAACTTGCATTAAAATTTTTTAATACTACATAATTGTAAAGGTTGGCCTGGGGAAAAATTTCTACTCATTACGTCATAAAATAAGAAACTCTTTTCGTTAGGGCGAAAATTAGTATCATGTATGTTCCTTCATCTATATTATAACTTATTAAATTCGCTAAGAATGCAATGAAATCAAGACTGAAGTCTCGGGCAAGAAATTGCACACAAGATTAAAAGAACCTACTTCAGTCCCTTGATATAAAATGTACTTCTTTAACTGCATACATTAATTAGTTATAATTTTGATATATAGTAATGTCAATTTTAAATTCCAAGGAAAACGTTATCGATGTTAATAATCATTAATCAAAAAAGTCAATTTATTAATTTGTGCTTGCACATTAAAAAATGCAAAATACGGAATTCAAATTCATAACTAATTATACTTCTATACTAATGGTTTGAATGCCAGAAATTCAAATGAGCAGGCAGAGTGACGCGTTCCCGCATTTTAAATAGTGATCTCTGATTGGTCGAAAGTTACCATGCTACCTATCTTACTTTACAAACCTTGACCTCGGCGAGTCATGCGCCGGATACAACATAACCTCGTGTCGTGCACGTGACGTCATTAACTAACCCTGGAGGTAAAATAACCTTAAAAAATCTGTGAATGTTTATGGCCTCCTCTATTTTCATTTCTTTATAACAGAAGTATATAACTATCTTTGACATTTAAAGAGGTAAGTTAAGGTAAGGTAAATGCCTAATTTATATGTAATTTCCAATTTGTTAATTGTAATTTTTGTTTGAAATTAAATGATAGTGAATAAAAATAAAATAGTATACATACCTCGGTGGACGGTGAAAAGCTTCATCCCAGCTCCAACGTCGCGTTAGCCGACTGCGGCGCTACGCGTCAGAATATTTTAGCCCTCGACTGTAATGTTGCACTTCCCACCTCAGTATATAATATACTATTGTTTAACTATAGGCTGATCAGTGCCCCTGGATTAATAAGTAACGTTATTATTCTGGCCGATAGCCGCGTTGATTCGGAGTACCGCGCCACTGGGTTCGAATTCCAGCACTGGCACTGTCGGAAGAAATGGCTGTATGTCCGCGTTTTTTTAATGTGTAACCCCCTTCCACACAGGCCTCTGGCTTCTCGAATTGGGGGTTGTCTAATTTCTGTGTTGTTTATTTATTATTATTATTATTATATTGTTTTTTATTTTTATAGTCATTGAACAAAGATGAAAAAAGAACATTCCAGTCTGGTGCTGGGAAACGAAAACGGATTAGAGAGAGAGAAAAATGTGCAATACAGCAAAAAAATTCTCTTGCTACATTTCTAGCACCTCAATCTCATAATCCAAATTCGGGAGACAGCTCTTGTAGAACACCATCACATAGTGATTGTGTAGACAGCGACAAGGGAACTACCTATATCGAAGAATGTGAACTTCAAGGAGAGCAAAATAAGCAGGAAGGCGAAGGGGAAGGAACAATGAGTAAAATTGGATTCAGTGAAGAATCAAAAATATGTGAGTTTCCTCATGATATCGCATTATGGCCAATGCATTTAACTGATGAAATGGTAGAATATTATTTAATAAATAAACCTCGCAACACCGGTGATATCACAAAACTCAAAAGTTGAATATGTCGAAAAAAACCGATCGTACTATAGAAATCTCTCTGAGTCTAACTTTTATTGCCTGAAAGCAAACGGCATCAAAGAATTTCGAGAATGGTTACTATTCTCGGAAACGAGTAAATCTGTTTACTGTTATGTATGTAAACTTTTTTCCAAATCTCAAATAAAATTGATAACAGGATTCAATGACTGGAAAAATTTAGTAGGTCATTTCAAATGTATGTTAAATCTAAAAAAACGATTATCAATTTCTGAACGTATCGACTCAAACATGGCACAGCAAATAGATGCGGAACAAAAATATTGGCGAGAAGTTTTAAAGCGAATTATTGCAACAGTTAAACTTTTGGCAATTTGGGAATAGCATTCCGTGGTCATAGAGAAGACACGGATTCGAATCGAAGAGGAAATTTCCTAAGTTGCATAGACTATCTCGCAGAATTTGATAGTTTTTTGAGCAACCATTTGCAAAAGTTCAATAATCCTGGTAGAGGTAACGTCAGTTATTTGTCGCATACTGTGTGCGACGAGTTTATAAATTTGATGGGGAGCGAGGTCAAAAAATTTTTAATTGCCGAGGTTCAAGAAGCATTGTATTTTTCGATAATTGTGGATTCGACTCCCGATATAACCCACATAGACCAATTGACTCTAATCTTACGGTTCGTTAATAAGCAAGGAGATATCAAGGAAAGATTTTTTGGATTCTTTCAAATCGAGAAGCATGATGCAGCATATTTAGAAAAAGTTGTATTGGAATCATTGCAAAATCTGGATATTGATATAAGAAACTGTAGAGGCCAAACTTACAATAATGCGTCTAACATGTCTGGTCAATACAACGGATTACAAGCAAGATTGAAAGAATATGTTGAAACAGCTACCTATACAGGGTGTTGCATCATGAGAGGGACATAGCTTAATAGGAGGTAGAGAACATCAGTGGTAACCGGAACCTTCCATAGAAATGTCTCATTGGGCCTTCATTACGAAGTTACAGGGTGTTAAATAATTTTTGGCCAAACCTGTTTTTGTCATAACTTTGACAGGGAATGAAATAACGGATTCATATTTGGTACGGCTAATGTACTAACGAGCCCCAAGAGGTACATGTATAAAAAAAATATATCCAGGTCTGGACTCACTATAATTTATGTTTCTTCTTTGCATCAATAAAACATCACCCTGTATATATTTTTTTGAAATTTCGATACGATATTCGAAAAGAGCAAGAAAAAACAAACAAAATGGCCTATTTCATTTTTTTGTTACACCTTCGTGGTTATTTAAATGTGCAAGAAAATGGATTACAGAACCCTATTAAATGAGAGGCACGTGAAATAAATAATTTTATAACTAAAATTTACAAAAATTCTATTGAGCTTAGGTGGTCTGGGTGAATCCTAATTCCGGCACGTTTTAAAGGTCCATTTTGGTAAAAAACTGTGGTCCTAATAAGTAATCGGGTATGAAATAACAAAATTTTTAATCAATCACAGTAGGCTTGTTCAAAGGATAAAAGTGACAGATAATTTAAACCATTTAGGCCTAAGCAACCAGTTACTTTGATCAAGAAAATCATCAACATTTTATACTTAATAAAAATTGGAAAAGAGAACAAACTAAAATCTAAATAAATAAAATATTTTCCATTCAATTAACAGTAAATAACAAAACAATAACTAAATGTGTTTAAAAATAAAACGTAATTGACACTAAAGTAAATTTTCAAAATGTCCTCCCCCACATTCTGTGCATTTTCTTGCGCGTTTAGAAAGGTCACCAATTGCTCGACGTATCATTTCTGGATTATTCCGTATTTCGTCGCAGGTTGTAACGATGCGCTGGATTAAATGTTGTCTACTTTCAATTTCAATGCTATAAACCTCATTTTTTAAGTGGCCCCATAAAAAGTAATCACAAGGGTTACAATCAGGAGATCTTGGTGGCCATTATGTGGACCCCCGCGTCCAATCCATCTATTAGGATACACATTGTTTAAGTGTTCTCTTACTTGAAGGTTAAAATGCGGTGGGGCCCTATCATGCTGAAACAACATGCCTCTTGTACCGATATTTTCTAACATATTCGGTAAAATGTTTTGAAGAAAATCAAAGTAAATTTCACCATTCAATCTTTCTTCAAAAAAATGTGGCCCTATCAAATGTCTATTCACAAGTCCGACCCAAATATTTACAGAAAACCTGTGTTGCGAACGGTGTTGGCGTACCGCATGTGGGTTTTCCTGTGCCCATTTATGATTATTTCGTGAATTGTTTACTCCATCCCTTGTAAATTGTGCCTCATCTGTAAATAAGGTTCTGTAAATGACTGGGCGATGGTTAGACAACCAATGGCAAAATGCCAGGCGGGGGATATCGTCGCCTTGTTGAAGACGCTGTACCTGCTGGATATGATATGGATGGTAACGTTCTCTTTTTAGGGTTCTCCATACTCGCCAATGAGGAATACCAGTTGCCAAACTGATTCGTCTAGTGCTCATATTTGGGTTTTCTTGAACTACGTATATAATATTGTTTTGTTCCTGCACACCTTGTTGTAAAACACGCTCCACAACTGCAGAAGTAGGAAACTTTCCGTGTTGTCTTGCATACTGGAACACCGTACTAAAGGTTTTATGATTAGGGCATCGACGACCAGGAAAACGCAGCCGATATTCTCTTTCCGCCGACCTACCATTTCCATTACAGAAACCATAGATGAATATTATGTCAGCATATTCCACGTTTGTAAATTTTACTGGCATAGTTAAAATATTTTCACAAGTTTTCACTAACTAAATGCGGATTATTGACACATTAAATTACTAACAAACAATTATTCAACTGTTTAGGAGATTTCTTTTTATTATCTGTCACTTTGAACAAGCCTACTGTGATTGATTAAAAATTTTGTTATTTCATACCCGATTACTTATTAGGACCACAGTTTTTTACCAAAATGGACCTTTAAAACGTGCCGGAATTAGGATTCACCCAAACCACCTAGGCTCAATAGAATTTTTGCAAATTTTAGTTATAAAACTATTTATTTCACGTGCCTCTCATTTAATAGGGTTCTGTAATCCATTTTCTTGCACATTTAACAACGTATTTAAATAACCACGAAGGTGTAACAAAAAAATGAAATAGGCCGTTTTGTTTGTTTTTTCTTGCTCTTTTCGAATATCGTATCGAAATTTCAAAAAAATATATACAGGGTGATGTTTTATTGATGCAATGAAGAAACATAAATTATAATGAGTCCGGACCTGGATATATTTTTTTTATACATGTACCTCTTGGGGCTCGTTAGTACATTAGCCGTACCAAATATGAATCCGTTATTTCATTCCCTGTCAAAGTTATGACAAAAAACAGGTTTGGCCAAAAATTATTTAACACCCTGTAACTTCGTAATGAAGGCCCAATGAGACATTTCTATGGAAGGTTCCGGTTACCACTGATGTTCTCTACCTCCTATTAAGCTATGTCCCTCTCATGATGCAACACCCTGTATACCATGTGCCAGTCATACCTTAAATTTAATTGGGAATTCTGCTGCCGAATCATGTTCAGGGGCATTGCACTACTTTGACTTTGTTCAGAATATATATGTGTATTTTTCTTCATCCACTCGACGATGGAAAATTTTGGAGGATAGTTTACCGGATACGAATACTAAAAAGAAGAATGTGAAGATAGTAAGCGACACTAGATGGTCGGCTAGAGCAGACGCCGTTTCAGCCTTAAGATTAAATTATAAAAATATAAAGGAATCATTAATTCAAATTAGTATAAGCGAAACGGAGAAACCAATGAGTAAATTAGAGGCAAAAACGTTAGCAAAAAAATTTGATGATTACGAAATAGCCTTAATAACTGTGTTGTGGGACAAACTGTTGCAGCGGATAAATACTACAAGCAAATCTTTACAAGACGTACAGTCAAATTTACTCCATGGGGCAAACCATTATAAATCTCTTTCAGATTTTATAAAGGATGTCAGAGACAAATTTGAAGATATTGAGAACGAAGCAAATTTACCAACAGAAAATAGAAACTATAAAAATAGTAATGGCAGAATAAGGAAAAAAAAATTGCAATTTGGAGAAACATCTGACAATGATACGCATTTCGACGGCAAGCAATTTCTTATAGTTAATATACATAATGTGATATGTGATGTACTCATATCTGAGATATCTAGGAGATCTGCTGTTTACAGCGATGTTTTGAAGAATTTTCAAGTTTTTTTCAATGAGAAAACGAGTAGAGATGAAATCATTGAATGTGTGGATAGATTATCATTGAAATACGGCAATGATATCGACATTACATATTTTAAAGATGAAGTTCTCCATTTCATCAAATATGCTAAAGAAGAAAACGTGTCCGATCCTGTCGTCGATATGTATAAATTATTAATCGACGGATTGCCGTCTACATTTCCTAATGTAGAAACAATTTTAAGAATCTTTTTGACAATGCCTATCTGCAATGCAAGCGGTGAACGTTCATTCTCCGCACTTAAACGAGTTAAGAATTATTTACGTAATTCATTAAGTCAATTACATTTGAGCAATTTGTCACTAATGTTCATAGAAAATGATGTTGTTCAATTGTTGATTATGAATCTATTATTGATAAGTTCTCAAGACTGAAGGCAAGAAAAGTTCCACTTTAAACCTGCACCACTCGTTTATAGTGGAACACTGTTCATCATTTTTAATTTAGTAATGCAGAATTTTACTGTGATTTTTTTCTTAACTGATAATGTGATTCTTTCTTTTAAATGGGAATGTGATTTTTTTTTCTAGTACCTGAGAATATTTTTTTATTTCTTTATTTCCGTAGGTATCTTATTTTTATGTGTTTATGTTTTTGTTGAATCCAAATATAAAAAACGTTATGATTTTCTGCATTATTCCTTTTTACGAACCATCCCATTCCTAGTAGGGCCAATAGGGGGCCTCCAGATCAGGTTGCGCCTGGGGCCCCACAAAGTCATGATCCGCCACTGGCTTTGATGTATATTACATGCGTAAGATCGAAGTGAAAGACCAACATATGCGTAGATGTAGTACAATTGAAATCACGATTTCAGAGAGAGGCTAGCCTGCCCTGGCTTGGCGCATGACATTCGACAGTATTACCCTCAGTATTAAGCGGATTCATATGTGGACTTATATAAAGCAGATTAATATGTAGTAGAAATAGTACCATAAATAAAATTAACTTTTCGAATTTCAATGTTACAATTAATTAACCGCAAAATTTTATTTGATAATTTAACTACAAAAATATATAAAAATATAAATATAACTTTACAACTACGGCTTATGTAATTGGGTGGGCACTGCCTACTCTGCCATCCTTGACGAGCCGCCGCTGAAGTGGTGGTTGGATTTTCATTAAACCATTTGAATTCTGTTTGTATTATTATTTAGAAAAAAATTTTGTGGTCAATTTGTTCCTCTAAAGCAAAGTTTTTTGAAAGAGCGTGTATTTTGCGAGATATAACTATTGATTTAAAATTTTTCAGACAGGGGGGAGACAGAACTAAAATTGTATAGAAAAAATGTAGGTAAGTAAATATATTTTTAAAATATGCATAACCTATAAAAATAATAAAAAGTATGAGAAGGAAAATTACTGATTTTTTTTTTAGAAATTGAATCGTAATAGAACATTTAATCCTAGAGAATTTTCATCTCAATTAATTTTTTTTCAAATTCATATTTTCTGAAATACTTGGAAAATATGCACTTTTAAAAAATTTAATAGAGATGAAAATTGATTAGAATTAATTAGTTACTGTTACAAATTTTTTCAGTTTTTTATGAGAGTTTTTTTTACTGATTTTTCTTCTCAAAGTTCTTTATAACTTTTTCCGAAAAGGCTTTGCTTTGTTTTTCTGGGAAAATCGATAAGGCAGAAAGTTTTGTATTTTTAACAATATCATTACCTCAATTCTTTCGGATTTTTTCTATAAATTTTGGTTTTCTCCCTCCTTTTTGGAAAATTTTAAATCAGTGTATCTCGGAAAAGCAAAAAACCTGAACATTCTATTTTTTTTAAATATTGCATGTCTTTTGCAAGTTAAATTAAGAACAAGATTATCGTTCATAACAATTTTTGGACGAAAGCGGCAAAATCGGAATTGCCAACTTTTTTCTAAATAATAATACAAACACAATATAAAAGATTTTATGAAAATTGCATCACTTATTCAAAAGTTCCAAGTGTAATTCGACCGTACTAATTCTAAACTTGTAGGGACTTTGGTGTGAAAAGTTGATATGAAATTACAGTTGCCACCCAAAGCAAAGGGAAGTCGCATTGAAATATTTCAGTCAAACGTTACACGAAAATTAATAATTTGCATTCTTGAAACTTTCAATTGCGTTTCTGTAAAGTTGCTCAGTTTTGCTATTAAAGTCCATGATTCTTGCCGGTGCCTTGCCATAGACAACATGCAATGTTGCTGCATGGACATATTAGCCATTGTATCAAAGTTGCAAGCTAAATGCAATTTGCTACAATGTTACAGTTTCCAAAATAAGATTACTAGAAGATTGCTGAAATATTACTTTGCCTAGTGGGCTTATGCTTCAGCAAATGTATTTTGAGGCTACTTTTGCGATTTGTCTGATATGAACAACAGTCGCACTTGTACATTTTTACCTCTGAAGGATCCTTATGCTTCAGAAAATGATTTCTGAGGCTACTTTTGCGTTTTGTCTGATATGAACAATCGTTGCACTGGTACATTGTTACCTCTGAAGGATCCTTATGCTTCAGCAAATGACTATCGAGATGAGTTTTACGATTTGTCTGATATAAACAAACGTCGCACTTGTACATTGTTACCTCTGAAGGATCCTTATGATTCAACAAATGTATTTTGAGGCTACTTTTGCGATTTGTCTGATATGAACAACAGTCGCACTGGTACATTGTTACCTCTGAAGGGTCCTTATGCTTCATCAAATGTTGTTTGAGGTAACTTTTACAATTTGTCTGATATGAACAATCGTCGCACTGGTACATTATTATCTCTGAAGGATCCTTATGCTTCAGCAAATGACTATCGAGGTTACTTTTACGATTTGTCTGATATAAACAAACGTCGCACTTGTACATTGTTATCTCTGAAGGATCCTTATGCCTCAACAAATGTATTTTGAGGCTACTTTTACGATTTGTCTGATATGAACAATAGTCGCATTTATATATCATCACCTCTGAAGGATCCTTATGCTTCATCAAATGCCGTTTGAGGTTACTTTTATGAATTGTTCTATGTGAACAATAGTCGCATTTATATACCATCACATCTGAAACATCCTTATGCTTCAGCAAGTGTGTTATAAGTCTATGTTTATATTTTGTCTCAAACGAACAAGACTCACATCTGTACATCGCTATATTTAAAGAGTCCTTCAGAAAACATCTATTGCGGCTCTGTTTACGTTTTGCCTGAAATGAACAAGACTCACATTTGATGCTATCCTTATTTTTCGACTGGACTAAAGAACATTCGCAGTAGTATGTTCTTGCTTCAAACCTGCAAATTAAAAAATTTTTGTTATCACTGAACTGGAAATCCACATTCATTTTTTTGAATTTAACCTTATAGTAAAACTTTACAAAATATTGTTAATTAATTAATAAATTTTATCATGATTCAAAGTAGGATGAAAGGAAAATTCGGTGAATAAAATGTCCATTCTTGGAAAGTGGATAAGTTTTTTTTTTAATGGTTACCATCGAAGGTTGCTGGTGTATTGATTTCTAACGAATCTAGATTCTAATTACTAGCAGTGGCAGGTGGAAGATACAGAACTCAGAGAGAAAAACATACTCAATATAACACAATCGTAACCGTTAGGTTAGGAGACCTAGGCATGATATGATATTCTGGGGAGATACTTAGAATGAATCTTTGGAGTGACTGACGGCAAACATAGCCAAAAACACCTACCCATGAGAAGGGGCAATTTTGGACGTGGTCCAGGCGGATCGGCTCCCTAGGCTAAGCAAAGCAGCTCTGTCCATTGAAGGTAAACTGGAAGAGATGGAGGTTGGGATGCGACACCTACAGGTATAGAACAGAAATGTCAAAAATTGGCTGCGCTTTCACGGCGCTGAAAAGGACGAGCCCAAAGGTTGGCTTCCCGTTTTTGTTGTTGGGGACACAGCGCATGCGGCCATAACTGAGAGAGGAATGTCAATTAACTATAAATTCACGTCCCTAAACATTAGGCTGCAAGAGTCTTTGGACGTAGCCGAAAATACGACTCCCGTTGCCCCAGACGCCATGGAAATGTTAAGTCAGGACACTCCTGTAGTGGCGGAGCTATCCGAACTTAATATCACTGCGGATTGTCTCAGAGCAGAGTCCGGTGGGTAAAATATCTTCATTCATTCTGGCAGGGTCACCAAGCCGGAAATGTCAAAGGGGAGCGGTGAACTGCCCACACCTCAACGACCTCTGCGGAAAAGAAAAAACGGCATCGCAAGGGGAAAGTCACGTGGTCACTGTGAATGGGGCACTTGCCTTAACTGGCCGGTCCGCGAGAAGACAACCTATATAAAAGAACCGACAGCGAAGTCGTAAAACCTGTGGGGCACCGGGCTCACCTCACAGTACTAATGCCTTTCTTCCAGTATGAGCTCACTGTTGGAGGAAGACGGAGATTTGGACCCAGCTTGTGGGATTTAAAATGATGGACAACAACAAAAGCCAAAATCAAAAGGACAGACAAATTGAGTCGATGGAAAAGGCAAAGACAACCTAGTTGGAATATTTAGGATGTGCTTAGCGCACCTTCAGGATGTGCTTGGCACACCTTTATATTCCTAGTGGGTTGAGCTGCCCGCTAGGCACGTCTCCAGGTGGCAGATAGGTGTAAGCCATGGAGCCCTTACAGGTTGCATGGTGAGTGAGTGTCATAAGCGGATTCTCTTGGAGTATTATCCTGGTCGGATCTAGCGAAAGCACTCCCGCGGACCAGCTTCCACGTGTTTGTGCCGTGCGTGGCGACCCGTGTCGTCGGACGAAGGGTGCCTGGTGATTGAGCGGGCCGTACCTGCAACACATCACTTTCGTCTGGAGTTCGGTCAGACGGGCGGTCGAGAGCTAGCCCACTCTCTATGAACCGGCTGCGTCATCCCGTCAGAGGGCCGACAGGGTGAGTCTTTGGGGGCTGCAGACTCGGACCTCGTCATTCAGGGATGCACAACCTTATCACGACGTTGCCTGTCTCTGGGGGCTATATCCACTTGGTAGCCCTGATGATCGCATGGGCTTGCCGTGTGACATCCCTAGCATGGGGCTCCTTGGCGGGCGGGGAGCAAAGTGGATGAAATAAAACCAACCCAATGGATAAGCAATCAGCTAAAATCACTGCGGCGGAGCCACAAGGCTCACCGCATATGATCCCCCACAGGGAGAGTGCAGGAGGAAAGCACGCGAAGAGGAGGACTGCGCCGCAGGCCAAGCACCTCCCCCAGCCCAGCTCAAAGCAAAGATGGGGCACCCCCTAGGTGTGCCGGCCCCTACAAGGGATTCGCGACCCCCAAAAGGGGGCCGGGCACCCTAAGGGGGCTCCGCCAAAAACACAGAGCAAAGTAAGCATAGTACAGTGCAATCTGCAACACAGCAGGGCGGCGACAGCAGTACTGTGCCAGCACCTTGATGTGGAGCAGGACACACTGGCACTAATTCAGGAACCCTGGATAGTTCAAACTAGGATAACAGGGTTATCAAGACTAGGTGGACTTATGTACAGCTCACCAATAAAAGATAAGCCAAGGACAACCATCTACGTTCCTCGGCATATCAAAACCCAGCCACTACAACACCTCTCGACATCTAACTTAACGGCCGTGAAGGTGGAATGTTTGATGGCAGGCAAACCAACAAATGTTGTATAGGCATCAGTGTACCTCCCTCAAGACTCGGCCACTCCACCACCAACAAGGGAGATGGAAGACCTGGTAGCACACTGCCGCAATCAAAACTGGGAATTAATCATGGGATGTGACGCCAACGGACACCATGTGACCTTGGGCAATGAAGACAACAATGCAAAAGATAAATCGCTTTATGATTATATTACCGGTAACAACCTTAGCCTAAGTAATAGGGGCTATACACCGAAATTTATTAATACCAGAAGTTAAAACTATAATAGATATAGCACTAACAACGTGGCGTATATCCAGCCTAATCCAGAATTGGCATGTGTATGATTGTGTAACACTATCAGACCACCAATGGATAAACTTTGAACTTAATCTCATCAAGGCACCCAAAAAACTATTCCGAGATCCCCGGAGAACTGATAGAGATAAATATCGATGTCAACTCAGGGAGAACTTGCAAGGGGTTAATAAGAGGGTGCCCAGAACGAGTGGCGAAATAGAGCAATATGTCAAAATCTTGCAAACAGCCACGAGACAATGTTTTGAAACATCCCGCCCCCTGAGGTCCTTGCAACAGCCGAATGAGCCCACCAAGTGGTGGTAACAAGGGCTGACTGACCTCAAGAAGAAGGCTAGGACTTCGTTCAATAAAGCAAAACTGACAAGACAGGAATCCGATTGGGAATCATACAAAACCAATCTGAAAAAGTTTAAGAAACTAGTTAGACAGAGACAAAGAGATGCGTGGAGAGCCTACTGTGAGGAAATCGAAGATTACTCATAGACTGCTAGGTTATGCAAAATCCTCGCCAAAGACAAAGACCATGACCTCTGCTTATTAAAAAGGAGTGATGGTACAAGAACCAGTGACTTTTGTGAAAGCCTAGAGTTACTCATGGAGACTCACTTCCCGGGATCTGAAATAACAGAACGAAAGGAGTGGCCAAATGAAGTTGACACCCAACCCTCGGATTTGGATTAGCAAATGGCCAACCAAATAGTGAGTGAGGATAGAATAAGATGGGCAATACAGAGCTTCTCCGCTTTTAAGTAGCCAGGCATTGACGGTATCTATCCCGCCCTACTGTAATGGGGACTGGATGAATTACTGCCGCATCTGGTTGGAGTATTTAGGGCGTACTTAGCACACCTTTATATTCCAGAGACATGGAGAGAAGTGAAAGTTGTGTTCATCCCGGATGGACTATACCACCCCCAAAGCCTATAGACCTATTAGCTTAACCTCGTTCTTACTCAAGATGATGGAGAAGCTATGTGAACGATACATAAGGGATGTTGTAATAAAAGACAACCCTTTACATTCTAACCAGCACGCATACCCCCTGGGAAGATCCACCGACACCGCCCTCTATGCAGTCGCAAATCGGATTGAGAGATCCTTGAACAATAAAGAGTCCACCATAGGTGTCTTCATCGACAAAACAACCTTTCCAAAAATTACAGCGGCCCTAGTGTAGAAGAATCTCCCCACGATCATGGGAAGCTGGATATCCAACATGATCTCGAAGAGAGCTGTACAAATCAGTGTGGGAGATGCTCCTGTATGAGGAATGGTCGCAAGAGGCTGTCCGCAGGGAGGTGTAATATCACCACTGCTATGGAACCTCGTTGTTGATAGCCTCTTGTGCTGCCTCAATTCAGAAGGATTTCACATAATTGCTTATGCAGATGATTTAACAATCATGCTTAGCGGAAAATTCGAAGGGGTCCTTTGTGAAAAAATGCAGGGACCCTAAGAATAACTGAAAAATGGTGCAAAGAACACTCCCTGTCTGTCAATCCCAGGAAGACAGAGATCGTTCTCTTCACGAGGAAAAGGAAACTTTGAGCATTGAAGGCGCCTGCCCTCCTGTATACAACACTAAGTTTCGCATCAGAAATGAAATACCTTGGGGAAACCTTCGAGGTCAAACCAACATGGAATCTTCACATAGATAGAAGACTAAAGAAGGCTTACATTTCTTATGAGCAGTGCCGCAGGACCGTGAGGAAAACCTGGGGAATGAAACCCAATGTAGTCATATGGATATACACTGCCGTCAGAAGACCAATGATAACCTATGGAGCTGTGGTTTGGTGGCCTAAGAGCAAACAAACTACAGCTAAGGTCAAGCTCAGCCAAGTGCAGAGAGTTGCCTGCCTAAGCATAACCGGAGCTATGCCAACAACGCCAACGAGAGCTATGGAGGTAATGTGTCTGCCACCACTAGATATATATCTAGGAGAAGTGGCTTTGACAACAATGGTACATCTCAAATCCGTTGGCATACAACCAAATCTAGACTGTGGAGAGGCCAGAAGTCGCCTGTGGAATGAGGATGTCAGAAAGACGCCTCTTCTGCAGGCGTGCATTGGTGGCATTTCTCCCCGGTTTGTCTCTGACAGACCCTACATAATACAGATGAATAGTGGGAACGAGGCTGCTGGCGAAGGTGTGATCAAGATCTTCACAGACGGATCAAAAAAGAAGGTTGGGGCCGGTTGTGGAATACACTCCAGAAGTCTGCAAGTCCAATATAAATGGGCTATGGATGTGCGAGCCGGCGTAGTACAAACGGAACTGATGGGCATGGCCATA
This sequence comes from Leptura quadrifasciata, assembly GCA_963675555.1. Lineage (NCBI taxonomy): Eukaryota > Metazoa > Arthropoda > Insecta > Coleoptera > Cerambycidae > Leptura > Leptura quadrifasciata. The sequence continues at coordinate 79,049,347 of OY776680.1, forward strand.
GCTGCAAAAGAGATTACGGGCAAAACAATCAGGATCTACACAGATTATAGACAATCATTACTAGCCCTGAGAAGTTACAAAATTACCACAGGAGCAGTATGGGAATGCACTTCTGGGTGCCTCCAGCATGAATAACATACTGGTATGCTGGATGAAAGAACACGCACAGTGTAGTAGCAACAAAGTAACCGACAGACTGGCTCTAAGAAAGGCCTAAGTATCTTTGGACCAGGCCCGGCCAGTCTGTTACCGATCACGGCGATAATACAAATAATTAAAGAGAACACCCACAATGAATTCAAGAAACTGTGGGATGAAACTAACAGTTGTCAGTTTGCCAGGGAGCTACTAAAATATCCCAACAAGAGTACAATGGACTACCTGGCAATGTAAAGAAGAAACCTACGTTTTATAACGGGAATCCAGATTGGTCACTGTCCGTTAAGGAAACATCTCCATAATATGAGATTAAGCGAAACACCTCTCTGTAGAGGTTGTGAACAAGAAGATGAGTCGGTTCAACATGTACTCTGTGACTGTTCTGCTATCTCATCAATCAGAGAACCCATTTTGGGAGAACGTTGGCCTACTTTGGCCAATGTAAGGGAGATGCCCCTAGGCAGCATCACCACCTATTCCGCAAGATTAGGTTGGTTGGAGGCCTAGGCGAGGGTCTGCCTACAGGGAGGATGTACAAGGGACCCAATGGGGCCTAAGTGCTGTGGTTCAATAATATTTATTGACCATCCTCCCAACCAATTCCAGAAGGCAAAGACAACGGATATGGACGATGGAACAAAAATGTTGAAAGGACAGGAGATATTTGCAAGAAGAAGTTCCATACTGAGGAGCCCACCAAGGAGCAGGAGCTCTTCGATGGGAAATATCTGGGGCGAAGACCAGGGGAGGAAGAGGAGACGAGTTTAATCCCCTAAAGTTAAGGGAAAGGAGGAAGATGGATGGGATAAGGCTACCTCAGAGATGACGGGGCTAATTACCAAGCTGGAGGTGAGGGAACTAAGCTGGTGCAGGTGCTTTAAGTGCTTGCAGTTTGGGCACAGGGCAAGAACGCGTATGGGGGAGGATAGAAGCGAGGACTGTCTATGATGTTGGTAAACGGGATAAAGGACTGTAATAAACTTGAGTACTGTGGGAATTGTAAAGTAAGGGGACACAGAAGTGACTCTATGAAATGCCCAAAATACGGGGGCATGATTTACGAAAGGGAAGAAAGAGGGTGGAGACCTCAGCCATAAAATCGAGATGGATAAATGGATTCGAACAATGAGGACAAAGGAAGAGGAGAGAAGAAATCTACCCCCGAACCCCTAATCGTTTTAATAGATAGGAAATGTAAGGGAAAACGGGAAGTTTTACTACTAACATCAATATACAATGAATGATCCGTGACCTGATGAAAAGCGAAAGCAGTTCCAGGTTACGTGGAAACATTGATCCAGGACGGGTTTTAGTCAGTAGGAGTCCGACACTACCCGGTGCGGTAAACCCTAGCGCCGGGCGTCCATGCAGCATTTCCTCTCCACCATAAAAAAAAAGCTCAAATGTCATGACAACTATAAGCATTGACTGGAATTTAGGCAACGGCAACCAGCAAGTTATAATAACGTTCTTCTATCTCCCTAGTGACTCAGGAACTACCCACATTCCAAGAGATAGTGCGGATGGTAGAGTACTGCGAGGTAATGAAATTAGACCTTAATATCGACGGTGATTCTAATGCTCACCATATCTTATGGGGCAGTGAACACATCAATAATAGAGGAGAATTTACGGTGGGATATCTAACAACCGTAAATTTAGAGGTACTTAACAGAGATGACGAGCCTACGTCTGTCTCTTCATGTAGTCGGCGTTATTGATATCACTGTGGCTTCCCGAGAATTTCAAACTACGTCCAGAACTAGCATGTCTACAGAGATTTATATGCAGATTACAGATGGATTCAGTTCAATTTAGAAGGAGGAGTGGAAGAAGATACCCTCTACCGCAATTCCAGGAAGAAAATAGGAAGCAGTTTGAAGAGTTTCATTTTTGAAGCTACTCCAAGTGCAGAAATCTAATATATCACATAACTGGAGTTATATAAAAACGGTCAGTGGCTGAACAAAAACATTATTTCCGAAAGGCAAAGGACATCGTGGAGATCTTATTCTAGCGGAATGGAATCCACCTCTTTAGCAGCTCGACTCAAAAAGATATTTTCCAATGATCCTCAACAACAACCAGGACTCTTTCTGTCTAGATTAGCCCCAATCATGTCACTCAGTTCGTACGGTAGTGGATTGGAGGATCGCATGTATAGCGGTGGATGATGCAAAAGCAACCTGGGCAATAAACATATTGTTATGTGCTGCCCTCTAACGGGGAGAGATGTGATTAAGTCCCTGGCCAAAGTGAAGGGAAACCTGTATTGTGTTCATGGCCAGTAGGTGGGGTGGCGCCATCTATGAGCCAATTGACGAACAGTCATCTATCACATAGTAGAAAACTCTGTAGGGTTTCAGAAAATTATGGAATACTGTTCTGGTACATTTCTATGGGTGTATATAAAGAGGTGAATCCAGCAGATGGGGGAGCAGTACAGTTTAGTGAAGTATAAGGAACAGTTCAGTTTAGTATCCAGTACAGTTCTGGTTACAGAGACAGTTTGTAGGTTGGAACAGTTCAGTTGACTGAAGTATGCAGTACAGTTCAGTTCAGTGAAGTAAACAGACAGAGAGTTTTTAGGTTAGACAAGAGTTGACAAGTTTAGGAAGAAAAGTACATAGTGTTTTAAAGTAGTGAATTTATATTAGATTAAGTTATTATTAGTTGTGTGATTGTTAAGTATTTACTAGTGTAATTTTAGTGATAAATAAATCAGTGGTTTGTGAAGATTCTTGTTGCAAATTATTTGAATCCACAAAGTGTTTACTGAAAATTGTAAACACGTAACAATTGGTGTCAGAAGTGGAATTGCAACAGAATTTCTGAAGAATTCGACAAAGTTCCATAGTGTTCTATTTGGAAACCATTGGAGATAGTAAAGTGAGTCGAACTGGAAAGTGATATAGACTATAAATAAGACTTGTTAGTGTTGTTTGTTAGTTTTTGAATGGAAACAAGAAGCATGGCCGCTGAAAAACAAATGCAAGACATGTTAGCTGCATTTAGCAAAATGATGTTAGAAGAATAAGAGAAACGACGTCAAGAAGATAAAGAAGAACAAGAAAAACGACGTCTAGAAGAAAAAGAATTAAGGAAAATTATACAGGGGCAACAAGATGTTATCCTTTCAGCCACTGAAGACCTCAAAAGCGAAATTAAAGAGGATATAGGCAACATAAAGACTGAAGTAAGTGAAATCAAAGGAAAAGTTACTGGCGTCGAAGAAAAAGTTACTGGCGTTGAAGAAAAAGTTACTGGCGTCGAAGAAAAAGTTACTGGTGTTGAAGGGAAAGTTACCGATATAGAAGTAAAATTTCAGGTAGTTAAGGGAGAGGTAGAACAACTTAAGCGACAGTTAAGAGCGCAAGGAGGCCAGCTAGTATTATCGTCAGGTCCTCGATTACAACCGCCTTCCTTTGATGGTCAAACTTCTTGGGCAACCTACAAAAGACAATTTGAGGCAGCGGCATGCGCAAACAATTGGAGCAATGAAGACAAAGCTATGGCATTGGTGCTAGCATTAAGAGGTCAAGCCTCAGAGTTGCTTCAGACTATCCCAGTGACGCAGTAACGGGATTTTAAAGTTTTGGAGGCTGCATTAGATCTAAGATATGGCGACCAACACCTCGCCCAAGTATACCGGACTCAGCTCAAGTCACGCACACAAAAGTCTGGGGAAAATTTACAAGATTTTGAAGCAGCTGTTGAGCGACTGACATACCTGGCTTACCCGGATGCACCCAAAAAATTCCAGGAACAGTTAACAGTTGATACTTTCATTGATGGCATAAGAGACGAGGAGATCAGGCGAGTCCTTAGATTATCTCGAGTTAAGACTGGTAGCGAAGCCTTGATCCATGCCCTCGAAGTTGAAGCCGCTTATGAAGAGACTCTACATCCGAGAGTACGAGCCATGAAAGTAGAAGAAGGGAATCATTTAGAAAAATCAAATATGGAATCTTTGATGGCTGACCTGCACAAAATGATAAGCCAGTTGATGACCAAACCAGATGCTCCAAGGAACCAGGAAAGAGAACAGAGCGATGGACAGCCAAGGAAGGTGATTCGGCGTTATCAGTGCAGCAAACCAGGACATATGATGCGGCAGTGTCGAGAACGGAATCCTGGAGAAGTAAACACTGCAAAGAAAGAGGAAGTCCGCTCTGGTAAGATGAGATTGATTGTTATGTTAACAGACATACAGAAAATGGTTGCACAAGTACTAAACGAATTAAGTTCGCGACCGGAGCTGAAACAGGAACCGCAACCGCCGAAACAGGAGCCGAAGCAGCAGCGAAGTGCTGGAAGTCTGACAAAAGGAATCTGCTGTTATAATTGCGGCAAATTGGGGCATGTCAAGTGGTACTGTCGCCAGAGGAGGCCTAAGGAAGTTAATGCCAAGAATATAAAGAAGCAGCAGGATGTAGCAGAAGTGAAGGCAGTTAAGATAGAGGTTCCGAAAGACTGGACAAAGGAAGTTCTAAGAGAGGAACAACTGAATGACGATGAAATTGGACCAATGTTGAAGGCGAAAGAAAAAGGAATCCGCCCTGAATGGAAGGACGTTTCCAGTAAAAGTGTTGGACTGAAGGCTTTATGGGGGCAATGGGATTCCCTTAGGGTTATAGATGGACTACTACGGAGAGCATGGGAGAGCCCGGATGGGAAAGAAGTTACCATGCGGTTGCTGATACCCAGGTGCCGAGTACCAAAAGTACTTCGGGAAGTGCACGAGGGAATATCCAGAGAGCACTTTAGCAGATTTTTACTGGATAAATAGCTGTCAGGATGTAGAGGCTTGGTGTCGCAGTTGCAAGGTTTGTGCGAATGTGGCTGCCAAGAGGTCACCTACAGGGAGTGGTGACCGAATGAAGGCTAGATATGACCGCAATGCCAGTGCGGCGGGATTCAAGGTGGGGGACTCAGTTTGGCTGTATAACCCACAGCGGAGTGAAGAAGGGCTCTCGAAGCCTAGCTCACCTTGGGAAGGACCATATTCTATCATCACTAGGATCAACGACGTTGTTTATAGGATTCAACATAGAAAGAAGTCCAAGATGAAGATCGTGCACCTGGACAGGTTGGCAAAGTATGCTGGGGTGTCTGAATTGCCTGACCGGGACGTTCAGGCTTAAGGAGGGGGCAGTGTTATGCGCTGCCCTCTAACGGGGAGAGATGTGATTAAGTCTCTGGCCAAAGTGAAGGGAAACCTGTATTGTGTTCATGGCCAGTAGGTGGGGTGGCGCCATCTATGAGTCAATTGACGAACAGTCATCTATCACATAGTAGAAAACTCTGTAGGGTTCCAGGAAATTATGGAATACTGTTCTGGTACATTTCTATGGGTGTATATAAAGAGGTGAATCCAGCAGATGGGGGAATAGTACAGTTTAGTGAAGTATAAGGAACAGTTCAGTTTAGTATCCAGTACAGTTCTGGTTACAGAGACAGTTTGTAGGTTGGAACAGTTCAGTTGACTGAAGTATGCAGTACAGTTCAGTTCAGTGAAGTAAACAGACAGAGAGCTTTTAGGTTAGACAAGAGTTGACAAGTTTAGGAATAAAAGTACATAGTGTTTTAAAAGTAGTGAATTTATATTAGATTAAGTTATTATTAGTTGTGTGATTGTTAAGTATTTACTAGTGTAATTTTAGTGATAAATAAATCAGTGGTTTGTGAAGATTCTTGTTGCAAGTTACTTGAACCCACAAAGTGTTTAATGAAAATTGTAAACACGTAACAGTATTTCTTCTTTCAAATCACCAGGTACTGATGGAGTTTTCCAATCCTACTTCAGTGGGGTTTGGAACATATACGCAGTCACTTAGTGTGTATTTACCGGGCATGTATGGCCTTCAAGTACACTCCGGTAAGTTAGAAGGAGGTTAAGGTAACATTTATACTTAAACCAGGACATCCAGATTATTCCTTACCAAAATCATATCGAGTCATTAGCCTCAACTCCTTACTCCTGAAAGGATTGGAAGATTATGTGACCCAGAAATTAGGGATACAGTACTAATATCACACACGGCCACAGAATCCAAATCAACACTCATTTACCTGGTAGATGAAATGTGGAAAACCCTAAAACAATTAATGAAGGGGAAAAAGAGCAACAAAACAAAAAAGGTATTATATTTTATAACAAATTGGTGACTAATGACGAAGTTGCAGAAAAATTCAATACATTCTTTTTAGATAGTATTGAACAAATTGCCACCTCATTTAATCGAGACGAAGAGAGATCTGAACGTATTATTCGAAATATGAAAGTGCGCCTAACTGTAGATTAGAGAGATTTAAACTGATCGAGTTTATGGAAGTTAAAGAAACACTGAAAGACATACAAAATAAAAACAGTAGTACTGATGGCATAACAATAAAGATTCTAAAGTTATCATTTGAAGTTATAATAATAATAATATTTATTCACATATAAGCCGTATAAAATACAGGCGTGAAAAGTCATATAAAAGTATAAACATAATAATGTATAAAAGAAAGACACAGAAATAATAACAGTTATGCAATAGAAACAAGAAAACAAAGTAAAATACAATAATAGCTAACAAAGTCGATAGGACAGATATTTTTACAATAAATACAAATCTAGAATATGGTAAATTCCTAAGTGTAGCAATTACCCCTCTGTATGTTTTTTTATTGTTGTGGAAAGGGATATTTTCCTAAAGCGCTAAAAGTAATTGGCATTGTAGCCCTCCTGTATGTTTTTTTTTATTGTTGTGGAAAAGAGTATTTTGCTAATATGCTAAAAGTAATTGGTACACATATAGTAATTATTCAAGGAGAGCCGTTGTTGCATTTGAGTTGCCCTAAAAGATAAACCGTTGTCTAGACTAGCGGATATATAAAGTTTTATCTTATCAAGTTTGAGAGAGATTTCATGTCATTTATACATTGTATGGTAGTTGGCGATGAAGCGATAAGATATGGCTGTAAGATGTTTAAAATTATTAAAAAGATGAAACACGCAGTGGCATCTGTGGGTAAACCGCTGAACCAACTATTGAAAGGTACCGATCGAAGGCGTGGCTATTCTATATGGATACAGCCTAAACAGCCCATAAATTTGCACGAAGCGGTAAGCTAAAATGGGAAGTCGAGAATAAAGGTGGAGAGGGTTCTACGAGTACTAAATTGGAATTTTTAAGTGGGCAAGGAATACTGCGAAATTTTAACAAGATCAGCAAAAGATTTTAAAAAGAGTAGGGCTAGATGGGAACCAGGAGGAACACAAGAGAGTTCCCGGGGAAACGTCGAATTGGTGGGCTGGAAAGGTCTCGGCAGGCCCGTCGTCAATAATTGTTGTAATTGTTGGAAAAAAATAGCGTTACAGTTCTCCGGGGCGCGTTGAATGACTTTGACGTGAAAGTCCAGGAGAATTCTAGTGGGAGCTAGACGGGAGTACGTGCGCAAATTAGACGAGTGAATAAGAATGTTAGGGGATTCTTTTTGTGCGTTAACTTAGTGGGTATCGTGAGAGATACTAGGGTAAAGGTTCCAGGGTTAATGACGAGACATTGTAAATTCAGTTTTCAGGAAGATTATAATAATTGAGTGTTGGAAGTTAAATTGTAAAAAAGTGATTTGAGCAAAGCCAGGGATTTTTAGCCGAGTAAGAACAGAAGTTACTAAGGATCTGGTAAGCATCCTTTTACCACTTTGGTACTAATAATTTTGAACGGGCTTCGTTTGTCGACAGGGGAATGTAAGTTGTTTGAGCCCTATAGGGTGGCTCAAGGGTATACAGCTCTCCCTACACTCTGTTGCTACTGTAAAGATTTTTAATATATGTATACTTTATCCCTTTAAGTGGTGTTTCATTTAATCTCTCTACTCCAAAAGACCATGCATATAAGACGCGGCCGAGCCCACAGCCAAACAAAATCAACACCTTTCTACACTTCCGGGGTCAGGCGGAAGGATAATATCCTGACCTGGTGGCAGCAACACGCTACCCTTTTCAAATGACCAGCCTCCCTTTCTCACCTGATAGGACGGAGGGTGCCTAAAGGGTAAGGAAAGGGATAGCCATGAGAGTTACACAAGCACATGGAAGACTACAACAATAATACCAATTGAAAAAAAACTAATACAATTAGAAATGAAGAACACAGACCAATAAACATGGTACCCTCATATGAAAAACTACTCTAAGTCATTGTAAATTGTTAACTACATAGAAACAAACGATATATAATAACAGAATATCAAGCAGGTTTCCGTAAGCAGCATTCTTGTGGAAAGTGCATTACAAACAATTTTTAGTTAATTGGCATAGTGCTCTCAATAGAAGACTTATAATAGGTGTTTTTCTTGATTTTCGTACAGCATTTGAAACTATATAAACCGACAGTTACTTTTGTTGAAATTGAAAACTTATGGATGTGGATATATAGTTGCAGTGGTTAGGTGAATACTAATATCAGGTTACCAAATATAATAATGCATGTCTTCACAGAAACAATCCATGTATGGAGTACAGTGGGGGACGATCATGGGCCCAAGTTTATTTGTCATTTATATCAACAATATTGTACAATGCATAAGAAAAAAGTGTAGTATTCAACTCTTTGCTGATGACACCTTAATTTACATAATTGGTGAAAACGTTGATAATATATAATCTACGATAAATGAGGAATTAAATTCGATAATATGGTTATGTGATAACAGTATACAAATTAATATTGAAAAAACTAAATGTATGATCATCAAAAATAAATATGATACTGTCAATACCAACAGTCACAATGGAATAATAAACGGAGAAAAGTTAGAGCAACTGAAAGAAATGAAATATCTGGGAGTACTTACAGATGAAATTCTGACATTCTCAAGCCATGCTACATATATAACGAATAAAACAGCCAAGAAAATTAACCTGTTAGGACGTTTTGGAAATGACCTCAGTCCATGGACGAAATTGACAATTTACAAATCAATTATATTGCCTCATCTAAATTTTTGCTCCTCCATCATCCAAATAAAGCAAAACCAGGCACTTCACGTAATTCTTAAATGTAACAGATGTACTAGCATCTGATCTATGTTTTCAACTACCGAATTGCTAAGTGTTAAACAAACAATATTTCTAAATACCATGACATTTGCTTTTAAAATGCTGCAACGACTATTACCAAATCACTTATTAAGATTTCTAGTTTATGTAGAGGAGTTACATGGCTACAACACAAGGTCGAGAGGAAATTTCTATGTTGAAACGGTTTCATCTTCCTGCAGTCAGAATAATCTATTTCAGAAGGGTCTGCTCCAGTATAACAACCTACCAAATAACATAAGAAACTGTGTTTCGACACAAACATTTAAAACAGCCGTATTGAGTATATAAAGAACAATATTGTATTTAATTTCAAACTATATAAGTTTATATGTACACATGCGTGTATATATGTTCCCATGATTGTCAATGTTATTTCATATGACGTATTTTGTTAGCAAATGCTATTAATAAACATATTATTATTACCCACAGAATTGGCACCACATCCTGCAGCGTCTTGGATCGAAAAATCAATGGACATGAAAACAACCTTTGAGACTATAGGCAGAGAGACATGGCTTTCCCAGCAATCTCAGTAAATGGATAACAAACATATTTAAATGGAAATCTGTCCAAATTAATGCGGGGAATGTAGAGATCAGAGGTATAGTAAAAAAGGCTGCCCTACTGTGGGTCATGGTTACTGATAACCTCTAAACCGCCTCACCGAGTCTGGCTTAGGTTACGCAAATAATATTACCGTTCTGCTAAATGGAAAATTTGAGGGCGAATTATGCGAATTTATGCAAACAACTCTCAAGTTGGCTGACAATTGATGCATAGAACATTCACTGTCTGTCAACTCCCAGAACACCAAGAAAAAGAAAGTTCCTAATATGAAAATGCCCAGGCTAGCAGACACTCAACTCCAGTTAATGAGTGAGGTCAAATATCTACTTGGATCGCACTCTGGCCTGGAAGATACTTATAGAAGTAAAGATAAATAAGGCATGTGCGGCCTTCTCACAGTGTCGTAGAGCAATAGGCAGGTCCTAGGGCTTTTCCACCAAAATCTCCCTGTGCCGTAATAAGACCCATGCTGTGCTATGCAACCATAGACTAGTGGCCCAGAGTAAGTCAAAGAACACCAACATCCTAAATGGAGAAAGTTTAGAGACTGGCATGTGTTACGGAAGCAATGAAAAAGGGGCCTACAGCTGCAATCCCTCCTCTGAACCTGTATGTGTAGAAGGTGGTGTTGAGGGCTGCTGTAAGCAAATGAGAGGCCCCGCAGGAGGCCCACTACCTGTGGGGATAGCACAATTGTTCCACTTTCGAGGACTGAGTGCATGAGTGCAACCTCACCTCCCACCCTCCCAAAGTCCAGATCCCCTGCCCTCCTCAGCTTTCCAGAAAAATCCAAACATTAAAGAAAACAGAAGTTGTCCCATTCCTCGCTTACCTCTAATTTACGTAAATTTTAAGCCAATTAGGTTACATGAAACAGGCAGATGATACCAGGTCTACATAATTCTGGCATAAGGTGCTGCTTGGGATGCTGGAAACGAATGATTTATTCTATTGAACAAATAACAAAAATAAATAAATCCATAAAAAAACAACTTCAAGGAGAATACTAAACTATCAAGGTTTAAAATAAAACTTAATTACCCATTGAAGTCATGTTCATCTGTTTTAATTTCAATTTCTTGGTCAAATAGAAATTTCTGATCCTCCACTTCAACAAGATCTTCCACTTTATGTTTAACTTCCTTGCTTTCACAAAGTATTTCTTCTTTTTTAATGGAATCAAGTTTAATACTTTCTTCTGTACAGGCGAGCATTTTTTTTGGAGAGACCTGATGTTCATTGTCAACTTTCTGATCATCCACTTCCATAAAATATTCGTTTTTCTTTTCGAAGTCCACATAGGAATCCACACTATCATCGAAGAACGGTTCTTCCAATTTAATACCTCTGTTACCAATTTCCGTTTCATCAGGATTTTTTCTATCCTCGCAAATCCTTTCTCCTACTTCAACATCAACCGAGTTATTACCTACCTCGCTTGTTGTCAGATCATTTATTGTATGTAACAAAAGGCTTAGCTTTATTTGACCGTCACTGTCTATATCTACAGTTTCACAATATTTTTTAATCTTCTCTTCTACAACCAAACAGTTTGTTACGAAGCGAAAAGAGGTCTCTAGAGATTCATAGCACAGGGCGCAGATAATCGGCTTCTTGATGATCTTTAAATCCTATAAAAAAAGTAAAAAAAAATTATTGAATGTGACATGATAAAAATTATCAAAAAAGTTTGTCTATCTACCGACGTTTGTCAGCGCAATGACCATTATTCACAGAAAAATTTAACAAACCTGAAAAATAGTGCAGAAAAATAAATCTACAAAGCAGTGTGCGCAGACGTATAGTACTAATAAATTCTTTATTTAACGAATAAGCTATTAATAATATACATCTGCACAGCATGCTATAACAGCGATATCTGTACAGCATGCTATAACAACGATAAAAAATACCACAGAGTATAAGGTACTTTTCAGTTATCTTATGAATTTTTTGAAGAATATTCAAGATAAAATATATTTGATTTTACTACAATTTTCAATTTTGTGTAAAACCCGTTTACATATAAAATAATTTTATTTTTTACTTTAGAAGGCGCCCGTTTTACAATGGTACTTGCCCAGTGCCACTAGCGTAAACACTTTCGGATTTACCTGTTTCCGACAGAATGAAGTATCTATTTTAAATTGAGTTGTTTTTATTAATGGCTAAATTTTTATTCAAAAATTAACCACTAGGTTCTTGAGGCAACAGGAAAATTTAATTTTTTAAATATTACATAATCGAATGACATCCTCGCTGCTGAAACTTGAAGCCCAGCACGAAAGTATTTTATTTGCCATCGATAATAAAACACTTTTGACCTAGGGCAGCCACATAAAAAGAAATCACAAGCTGAGAGATCCGGTGGCCGTGCCAGCTAGTTGATGTACTCAAATTTCAAAATGGCATGATCAGGAAACATTATTCAAAAAATTGTCATAGAATCTCTAGCAGTGTGGGAAGTGGCTCCTTCCTACTCAAAACAATATTCTTCGAATATCCACACCAACATTACGACGTTGTTGTTCGAAGTTACGCAATACCTGTTGATAACGTTGTGATATAACAGTAACCGTCAAGTCATTGCCCTCAAAGAGAACAGCCCAAAAATTCCAAAGGTGGGTACTGCACACAGTAACCTTTTTCCTATGAAGCAGTACTTCGTGCAATTGTAGAGGATTTTCTGTCGCCCTGTAGCAAAAGTTCTGTTTGTTAACACATTCGGAAAAATGCAAATGACCTTCATCTGACATCAGCAGGCAATCAATGATATTCGGGTTTTCAGCGAATAGCCCTTCGAACCGTTCGCAAAAATCAATGTGTGTTCCAAACTCTTGAGGCAAAAGTTTTTGCTTGACTTGAATTTTGTAAGGATGGAAGTCTTTCAGTATGCGGCGATAACTACGGTTTGAAATATTGCGTGCTAATGCTTATCGTTTTGCAGATCATTTACGACTCCATAGCACAACTCCTCTTACCCTTTCAGCATTTTCAAGTGTGCGTACAGAACGAGTTCTTTCTTTTTGTTTTTCTCTGGCACATGAAGCAGTACTGAGAAACTTGTGTACCGACTGTTATTCGACTAGATCTTGTGGATTTAAATGAAAGTAACAAGGAAATAAACGAAAGGTGATTACAATAGAATAGTTTATAAATAAGCTTTAACCACAAAAGAACGCTGAATATTTGACCAATGCTCAATATTCACAGCTAAACTGACATTTCTCCCAAACGCTTTGATAACTGTCTTAAATTTCCACTTATAAAAAATTACATTATATTATGATTAAAAAATAAATACTTCATTCTGCTGTATCCATTATATACAATTATTTCATATTTACACTGCGTCAATATGAATTTCGGACAAGCACAATATTATTGGTTTTCAATTTTTTGCCTAAAGACAAATTTCTTCTTAATTATTTAAAAAACCCTGAAAATGACAATCAAATAAGCAATGTTTTTCATAAAACTTTTCTATTTTTAAGAGTATATTTTATTTCTTTGTTTTCCCTATCAACATGTAAAAAGGGCAATTTAAACCATTTGCAGCACGATTAAAATTCAAACTGATTTATAATTTCTCTGATTTTGGTAAGCAATTATTACATTTAAGAACATTTGATTTGCAATCAGTTGTGTTCTGGTTTTCAGCGCATTTATGACAAGACAATCTATTTGCACATTTGATAGACTTATGATTGTACCGGCACAGTTAAAGCGTCTTGTTATATCTAAACAGAAATTAAAAGTAAATACTACATTTTCTCCATTCAACATCGATTTTTTCCGACTTTTCTAAACTTAAATAAATTTACAGCTCAAGTTCAATTACCAAAGATCTGTGCTTTTGTTTTTTTTTTTTACAAAAACTTGCATATTTTTTTTATTATGTAAATTAATCTAAATCATTTCTTAAAGTTGAAAATTAATAAAAGTGAAAAAGTTCAGTTCAGTTTGAGCAATAAGAAGCAGCAGTAAGCAGCTATTAGTAAGGTCCTGAAAATATCACGCATGATTCTGCCGAAATGTCGTGTAGATATCGTGGATCCCTCAGAAGCCTACCAAAATGAAGGAAAGCACTATAGCAACAATTCTAAGGTAAAATTTATGATGCATTGTTTAGCACATATAAAGAACCGAATATAGACAAATCTGCAGGAGACGAAGCTTCCGGTTTGTTGAGTCAAGTTAAACAATGTAAACCTTTATATGCCTTACTATAATTTGATATGAAACTTTGAATCGAATTAACCGTGTCTGTAAATTAACGCAAAGGAAACGCTGAGTTAGGTTCTGTAATACAATAATTATTAAAGACAGAACTTTTTAATAGACTTGTACATGCCAAAGAATTGGCCACTGAAATTGATATTGATTTTCTCAAATGCGAACGCTTTCTTTATGATATATATGGCTTAAGAAAGATACCTAAGGATGAACAGTTATTTGGTTAATGCAAGGATCATGAAGTTATTTTAACTGATGAAGACTCATCTAACATAAACGGACTAGATCTTGTAGACGAGTTGTCAATTCTTTGTACATTTTTAGATAAAAATCTGCCTATTGGAACATTCCAAAGTTTACCATAGAATTTACTAAATTTGGGAACAAATGTAATTATTGCTCTCAGAATTCTCTTTACTCTACCTGTGACGGTTGCTAATAGTGAAAGAATAGTTTAGGTCTACTTAGACACAAAACAGAAAAGCGGATCGGTTAATTGGTATAGGATACTAAGAATAGGTTTGACAAGAAAAAAGTAAGAAGATAATTTTTTTAATGTTGAAGACGAGTTTAATGTATTTTATATGTACTGTCTTTTGACGGATTTTTTAAAATATCACGCATTTTAAAAAATATGAACCTTCATTCTACATATATTAATATCAATTAAACAAAAAGCCTTTGTTATTTAATAACTAGCAGAGCAAAATGTCGCTCACTGTTAAAAATTATATTTTAAAGTGATCATTTACAATTAAATACTAGAGGATGGCAAAAATCATTTTTGCCCAGAGCGGCCAAAGGGTTAGATTGGGCCCTTCCTGTATATTTCAGATATAATACCATTTAATAAAAGACTAATAATTATACTTACCAATTCTGGAAGGCACTGCTTTACCATTTTCTTCAATATTACATTATTTGTCTCGTCAAAATTGAGAGATACACTAGAGCACGTTTTCACTAAATCCATGCAAAATGCACATATCTCCTGATCCGCTGGAACGCAAATACTTGTTACATCTCTGTTTAGATAGACATCTTTTAGATTCAAGATGATACTGTCCGATTTATTTAGAAATGGAATTATATAATCACGTGTGCGCAAGCATGTCACTTTAAAATCAAAGCACTTGGTAAGCATTTCTGCACAGTTTTTACACATCACTGGCCCTTCTATTACAGTACAATCCTAGAACAAAATTCGATGAAAACGTGTCAAAAATGTGAGGCAAATTTATTCGTAATTAACTTAAGCTTGTAATTCAGCATTCTTTCCACACTTACCATTTTCAGTAGAACTATATCTAAGATGTTTTTCAAATTTCCGTCTATGTCTACGAAGTTCACGCATTTTGTTAAACAAAGTTTGCATATTCTTTCTTGGAGTTCCATTGTTTATTAACATGGACAACAAATTGATCATTAAGGTTATCTTCTTCTTCTTCTTCCACGTTTATGGCCTTTACCTATAGGATAGTTGGCTAATATCAGGTTATATGCACATCAAAGAGTTAACCTAAAGGCCAAGACTTGACGTACTCAATAGCTTATGCGCATGTACCGATCCTTCAAATGACAGATAGTTAAATCGGGATGCATATAGGGCATCTGCACGTGACGTCACATTTTTCAAGGTCGTGGCTTGGAGGATATACAAATAAATAACATAACCTTAACCATAACAGAAACAAGGCACATTTATATCTATTTAGGTTTTTATTTCCTCACATTTTACTGAAAATGCCAAGTTTTTGTATGGTAGTTGGTTGAGGAAGCAACGGGGCGAGAGATGCTGTCAGTTTTTTTCGAATTCCCTCAGTTTTTAACAATCATAAACAATTTACTCAACTTGCCTGTGATAGACGGAATGCTTGGATAAATGCCTTAAAAAGGGACGATCTAACCAAATCAAAGATTGATTATGGTAGAATATGCTCCAAACATTTCATTTCAGGTAATACTTTACACTATTCGTATCTAATAAATACATGGATGTACCTAAATTATTGTTTCGTAAGTATGACAAATAAATATATTTAGGTAAACCTTCAAAGTTAGAAGATCACAATAACCCAGACTGGATACCGTCTTTAAATATGGGTTATAAATCTATTAGCTTATCAAAACCTTCTAGTAAAGATAGATTTGTTAGAATGGAGAAAAGGAAAAGATTACGAGACGATGTAGAGGTTGCAGTGAATTTTGAAATTTTGCTTTTGCATGATTTTTTTGTCTACATCAATAAATATGTAGGTTGCACGTTTAATATGATTTATTTTGTTTTCAATTATGAAATGGTTGATATTCAAATATTAGGAAGATAATGCTTTGCTCTTTCCTGTGCCTTTGTTTTATATGTGATACGAACGTTTAAATATTTGCTTTGCTATACTTTTTTGAATAGGTAGGTATGGTGCTTTAAAAAATATTTTAGAGTAGATTATGTGTACATTTACATTTCAGAAAATTATTTTATTTTTAGAGGTTGGGAAATCTTTTTGAAAACATATTATGCTTTTTATAGATAGTTCTTTTTTCAGCAAACCAGATTAGGTCAAAGACCACCACCAGAATCTGTAAATCCTGAAATTGAACATGAGAACATATTTCAAGAGACCTTCTATGTGCTACATCTAAGTAAAACAATACAGCACAAACATGAGTACATGTTTCGCCTAGCCCTGCCATGCAATTGCAGTGAGCGCATATTATACTACCATCACTTTTTGTTACAATCCACGGTTTTAAAAATTGCTCACTTAGTTTTTGGGGATGCATAACCTGTAAAAAAGTAGAATAATGCTTGACATGCTTAAACCTCAACTATAGTAACTTACTCTTCCCAATATCAAGAAGTTTTCATACATTTTCTTTACATGTATATTTTTAACCCATCCACAAGTAGCTTGTTTGTAGGTATCAAGTCCTTTATAAGCTTTAAAATCTTCATGGGTGTACGCACTCTTAGTATATAGTAAATAATTAACAATATCTGGATATATCGTCTTGGGAAAATCTTCGATTTTACTACTGCATTGTTTGATGTCTACCAAGTACGGATCTATACCAATTACAGCGATTTTTTTCCTATATCTAACCGCACTTTCAGCGTCTAAGGTGTAGTAATAATCACTAAACATTATTAAAATAAAATTTTTGTTATAGGCACACAAACTAAGCAAATATAGCGTTCACAATAAACTGAAACTTTTCACACAATGCTATCCAAATGCGTTTAGGTTATGGTATCTGCTTTGTTTATCCTCCAAGCCAATTAGCCACGCCCATATGATCACGTGCCGCAGATGCTTTATTATCTTGATATTATCATCTTCGTGGAGTATAATTGGTGTCGTGAACGATTTGACAGCTAGCCTACCCTGCAGGTAAAATAACCTAATTGCTTTATGTAAATAAACTGTGTTTAAGAGGGCTAAGGAGGTGCGCCATATTGCCAAAATACTGAGTATAGAATAACGCTCCTTAGAAGGCATTAATTTAAAAATTATGAATGGAGATCTGTCTATAATAATGTTTTGTATTCCGCAAACTCAGTGAAATTGTTATAAAACCGTTGATATAGAAAAAAAAAAATCATATTGTAATTTACCGAGAAAAATACGAAGTTTGCGAAATTCTTTAGTTGAATACCAAAACTTTTTCTAAATACAACATCCTAAAATACTCAATATTAAAAGCGCAAATCTATACCCCGATGTTTTGGAATTTGTACTCTGGGATGTGGCGTCATCTGCGGCCTGATTTTTAACAAACAATTTGACAACACTGTTTATGACTAAATTTGTAAATTGATAAAAGGAAGATAAAATCTATTTGTCTGGAAAGCTAGCGATCGAAAGACAAAGGCAGCAGCTCTTAGCTGAGAAAGATGGAAGGAAAAGTTTTAAATTATTTTATTGTTCAGCTCTGAGCGCCTGTCGTATTTCAGTTTATTCAAGAGTTGTTTAGTTTACATGTGCTCTGTGGTTTATATTCATGTTCCAAACAAGTGTATAACTTGATGTAATGTGAAAAAACATTTATTTTCATTAATTGTACTTTTTATAAATTTTTGTGATGGGACACTCGACTTTGCGTTTGGAGCCGTTACGGATTGTTAGTAGAAGAGGTATTTTATTTTTAATCTGTAATTTGTAATGTGTATTCCTCCTTCTAATTCTTTTCATTTAATAATTCTCTCTTCTTTGCTCAGTATTCTTTTTGGAAAAACAATTGATCAGTCTCTAATAATATAATTTCAAATAAAATAAATTTTCTTTCAGATTGAACGAGATGAAGTTTTGTGTGAAGAAAAGATGTTGCCGTTATTAAAAACGTTTTATTTCACCTGTTTATTACCTACCAGAAATAATAGATCCGCAGCACCCTAAAGGCTACCCAATTAGAAACCCCCCGATAGAACATGAGTATTATTTATTTATTTATTTTGGAAATGTCTTCATTTAAAATAATGTTGATTTTATTTATTTATGGAAGTGTAGAAATATTTTCATTTTATTTTGGGAAAATCATATTTATTTTTGTTCTATTATTTAAGAGCTAATTCTTTTTGTTAAGTTTATGTATTTATTTATTATTTACTTATTTTGTAAGGTTTTTGCTTTGAAACTTCGCTTTCCTCAAAAAAATCGAATGGGGTGCGATTAAGGGCCCACTTCACGACTGGCAACCCCGTTTCTACATGAAGCCCTTACTAATAAAGTGATAAGGTTCAATTCAATAAATGATTATTCATCTGTATTTTGTTTGCTTAAAAACTCCTCTTTAGTTAGTTTAATTCCCAAAATTGTGTTTTTATATGTTCTTTAAATTTGCATAGAAAATAAAGAAGAAAATATTGTTGGCTATTAAAAAAAAAAAATCATTATGTAAGAAAACCAAGACTTTACTAAGAAAAATTCTTTACTTTGCTACTGGTTTCGTTAACAAAATTTTGCTTCACATACTCGGGCAACAAGAATTTTTCCATAAATTTGAGAAGGTTGTCAAAGGAAAACATTGTGCATTGTATAACAACAGTCAGTAGAATTAGAAATTTTTAGTCTACTTATGTAAAATATACTTAATGAAGGACTATAAAATAATTTTAAATGTTTTTGATTCAAACGTAACACATTCTTAACAGATCTCCTGTTGTGTTTATTGTCCTCGTCTAAAAAACATTGTAAATTAATTTATAATCCTTTATTTTACATTAGTAGCGAATTTGATACACACGCAAAGAACCATTGGACAAACAATATTCGATGATCAAAGTAATCTACATCATCTGGGTACGTTACTTTTGCAAAATTTCTTATTTTAGTGCTACATTGGTAATATTTTAATAAATGAATCACTATGCTTTTTTGTTAAACAATATAAAAATATTTCCCATGTGATGTTTTAAAAATGGTCCGAAAAACGAATGAGTCCCAACAACTCCAGAAATGTTACGTTATAAAAATAATAACTCTAAATCAAAGCACTACATCTTTAACAACACTTACAAATTTAAAAAAAGGAGGGGAGGATACCTGTAGGTAGAAAAATACTGTAAATATGACTCGAAACACCTTACAGGATAGGTTATGTTTTGTTTGTCCTACACAGAGATATCTCTGTGGCCCTACAAGCTGAAAAATAACCCAATGTTAACATTCATTTCATTTCACCTGAAAACGATGATAAAAACTTTAACACAAAATTTTTCATTTAAATGATTAGTTTATTTATAATTCAAAAATCATCGTAAACTAAAACAAATAAAAATATTGACAGGAGAAGGCAATGTTGCCGGCTATATTTTGACGGAATAAAGTAAAGGTACGTATACGACATTCCATGTTAGTTGCATCACATTCTCTGGCTGAAATCTGAAAGCAAAGTACTCTGGTTACGTATTTCTGTGATAACGTAAATGTAACTATGGGATATCTCCGACGCGCGGGGAGTATTGGTGGCTTCACTAGGTTCGATCAGCTGATCCTTATCCCTCTTAAGGCTTATTATTAACGTTCAAGTTATTTATAACGTTTATTTTTTAGAAAGAAGTTTATATTATTGATGAAATATAATTAATAAATGATAATATGAATTCTTTTTGTGCTGTTATCTGTGCATTGCATTGCAGCACGAGATGTAGGAGTCCAATTTTTTCTATAATAAACGATTTTCTTTAGTATTTATATGTTAAATTACTCCTAAATAAATAATACGATATTTCTAAATGTGGATACGATCCGTCCCCAGATTATAGCACGAGAAGTTTCAATGATTTCAATCATCGTAAATATAAGATACATGTTATAGAATTTCTAAATATATCTTTCCTAATATATCATCTTTCTTTAATGTACCGAACTTTCGCCTTATTTGTGTTGCTTTGACTCTGTTTTGGTTAGAAAAGCAATACATTTAAAAAGTGCTTTATTGATTGATTATAATTTTGATTCCGTAAAATTTGAATCTAGGTGTTGAAAATATAATGAATGCTTATTCAACAGATTATTACTCAACCTAAAGCATTGTTACTAATAACTTATGCATATTTACAAAAATATGATCTTGCTTAAAATAATATTGTTTTCTTATCATAAGTATTAAATCTAATACTTATGATAAGATAGAAGTAAATGTTTAAATGAAACAAAATTTTATAAAAAATATTTTATTAAATATTAAATAAACATAGGATAATTGTTAAATGCATTATAAATAAAAAGTATGTACAATCTTAGATGATTCAATGTGTCGCTTACGCTTAGCGGCACATTGAATGGTCTAAGGGTACAATATGTACTTTTCCCAAAACCAAAACGTTCAAAACGAATTGCTTTACGCAGTATTTTTTTCACCCACTCACATACTGCTTGATTATATGCCTCAAGCAGACTTGTATGCTTTCATTTCGTCCATCGTTAAACCACTTTTAGAATATACAAGATACATTACTATGTCAGGATATAATATTTTGGGAAAGTCTGTATCTACAAAACAATCTTCTAAACGAAGTATGTATGGATCTATTCCCAACAGAGATATTTTTGATAAATATCTTTCTTGATGCCTTCCATCAAGTGTTGCATAATACGAACTCGGATTAATTTTCTACAATAGAAAATATTTTATGTCTGTTTTAGTAACATAATATATATAAGAACTTACCTCTTTAAATGTCAAAGATAGTTATATACTTCTGTTATAAAGAAATAAAAATAGACGCCAAAACCGCATAAACATTCACAGATTTTTTAAGGTTATTTTAACTCCAGGGTTAATGACGTCACGTGCACGACACCAAGATTTAGTAATTGTTTACTTTAGTAGAAAAAAGTGCGATGAGTGGACAAATGCCTAATTATTATTATTTTTTTTTTATTAGAAAATTGCATCCCTAGCTTACAATTACAAAATTTTTATAACTAAATTAGAGCGACGTAAATGATTATGGCTTTGTGGAAGTAAAATAAAAAATAAACTTTATTGCTAGCCTTGCATGTTATTCAGTAGAAATAGTAAAAATCCGTGGAATTCAAAAGGGATAGGTAAGTAATGTAAAAACGTTATACTAAGCGATTGAAAAATAAAATATATTGATAAGATTAAATAAATATACACAGGTCAAAAAAGGTTTACGCAATTTCATTTTAGAAGCGTACATACATATATCATGCCTAAACTTACTTTAATTTGTATAAAAACAGGTATAGTTACTAACAAAACAGAAAATAGAAAACGATACAGTACAATAATATAATATTGTCTGAAAGTTATTTGTGGCATTCTACGAATATTCTTTCCTATTATTTGGGTTTTCTACCACATGTACTATTATCCTCTTCAAAACAAATCACCGAATCTACAAAATAATAGAATTATTGGAAAAAAGAGCCTCTGCGCCCGTGACGTTTACGCCAAAGGAAAAGTCAGAGGTTATGTTTTGCAAATAATATAAATCGGAATAAACACAAAAAATAAAAAAAAAATAAAAAATGTGATAAATGTTATGTGGGTGAGTCATCCAGACCTTTCAGTGTGAGGTTGGATGAGCACAAGAACTACATTAGAAAGAATGAAATTCAGAAATCAAAGATTTGTGAACATGCTTGGGAAAACGGACATAGAATAAACTGGGACTCGGCAAAAATTTTAACAAAAGAAACAGATACCAAAAAAAGAAAAATTAAAGAATCAGCAATAATCTTATTAAATGAAGATAAGTGCGTATCGAATTGTTCTGTAGATATTTGTACAACCTGGCTACCAATGTTAAAAGAAGAACTTAACAAACTCAACATTATCTAAAAAATATCATCAGTTCTATGTTCTGTGTAAGTAGTAAGTATCTATGGAAATAACATAAACAGAATCTTAAAGCTGTGTATTTGACATACACAGCAAAATAAGAGTTCTTCAAAAAAATAGCTTTGAAAACGGAAAGAGATTACTTTCCGAAACGTCAGCAAAATACATTATTTTTGTGTTTATTCCGATTTATATTATTTGCAAAACATAACCTCTGACTTTTCCTTTGGCGTAAACGTCACGGGCGCAGAGGCTCTTTTTTCCAATAATTCTATTATTTTGTAGATTCGGTGATTTGTTTTGAAGAGGATAATAGTACATGTGGTAGAAAACCCAAATAATAGGAAAGAATACAATAATATAATATCACATTCTTATATGTCTAATTTCTCTTTCAATTTCTTCTATGAGAAGAATGCATTTTCTAGAAAAAAAGATCTAAATTTTGCTGGAAGCAGAGTTTTCACACTGCTAGGTAGTGAATTAAAGATTTTAATGCCATCATATTTAACACCGGTTTGTCCCCTGGTAATCCTAGTGAATTCAGGACATATATTATCTTTATATATATAAATCAGCATGAGTACTAAAATTATTTAAGTTCTTATGTATGTATAAGACACATTGCAGCACAAACATACAAGGTAATGTAAGTATTTTAAGTGTAATAAATGGTGCTTGGTATCATCTCGGTACCCTATACCACCCACAATCCTTATGGCCCTTCTTTGATTACCAAAAAGTCTGTGCTTGCCAGTAGAGTGGCCCCAGGCAAGAATGGCATAAGACAATCGAGAGTGACACAATGCAAAGTAGGCTGTTTTAAGCACATTGGGTGATACGGAATTAGACAATTGCCTTAGGCAATATATATTTTTTGATAACTGTTCTGCAAGTTAATCGATATGAGCATCCCAACATAGAGATTGGTCGATGAATACTCCTAGAAATTTAGTGTCTGTTGGGTTATTCGGTAGCTTTCCCAGGCGTGGTTAGTAGTTGGATTGGTGACCGTTCCAACGAAGACCACGTCCTCGCCTCACACATCTTCCAGCGGCTTGTATATCAGTGTATGCGCGGAAGCTATACAACCTTAGGCGAGGGTTGTATAGTAGATATACCATCCTTCGGAGGGGATGTAAAGCCGTCGGTCCCTTGTCTATTAAATGTTAGGCAAGTAAAAGATCCCTACTCTTCTTAAGGGAAGAGGTTCGGCAAAATTCCTGGTTGGGGGTAGCTCGTCTACAGGCGTCGGTGTTAGGCCTCAGTAGCGGATATAGTCCCTTCAAATTAGGAAAAATTAAAGAAAATTTTCTCACAATAAAGAGACCTGCAAAAAGTTAAGTATTTGGATTGTCTAAACATGATTTTCATCCACCGCAGTTTCATATATGAGTTTCAGCATTTTTCGCGTTTTTCTCTATTTTCAGGAAAAACTATGCATTTTGGTGAAAAATACCAAGAGAGCAAAGTTGTAGAGCATAAAATTTCCTACAAGTTTCGTCTCTACTTTTTTTTTTTTTTTTCGAATTCCGCATAGTTTTGCCGCTAGAGAGGGCGCGAAAGAAATGTATATATATATATATATATTGTTATTATACATGATTTGCAGGAAACAACTACTCAGCGGGCAAATACCCCGACCTGCATTGAATTACACCTTACAAATCATGAAAAATTGGTAGCCAATGTCATTTGCCAACTCCCTGACCAGACATAGACCGGTTTCGAACTTATTAGTTCTCCTCAGTATGCCATAGGTCGTGGAGCAGACAAATGACAGTGGCCAACCTGCTAGTCTTATACAGACTAATGTAAATGGTGTAGTGGTGAGAGGTAAGTGAATCCTCTCATGTGGTCTAATGCTACTATATATATATATACACGTATATACTTTTGCGCCCTTTTCTAGATTATTTTAATAAATCAATTAAGATTAATATATATATATATATATATATATATATATATATATATATATATATATATATATTATGGTATTTACACAGTAATACAGTATCAATTCAAACAAAAAAATCACATCCTAAAGGAAAAACATATACTGGTACAAAATACCACAAATGTCTTATTAAAAATCAAAATTTTACATTTTCTTTTATTTTACAAAATTTTCAGGAGGTCATTCCTACTTACATGTTCAATATAAAACTTTAAAAATGAATAACGTTGCAAATGGGTAAAATAAAACTAAATGCACCTTAAAAATTTATGTAAAATAGAATAATTATAATAAAATGTGACTAAGTACCTTATAAATCATATCCCACAGGGGTAGTGAAAGCCCAAAATGGGAAAAACTAAATATAAACTCCATTGAAGTACTCATACGCTGCTTCTGGATATGGAAATTCAGCTCAATTAGTGACCTAAAGATCCAAGCCCTTTCTTGCCACCGCAGAGAAACGGTAGATCTGAAACAAATATTATTATTACAAATTACTCGAATAAATACCTTTTGTAAACAGCACAATCCATTAAACTAAGTGAATGAACACTATTAAAAGTAAAAAACAGGCCACAAGCCTGGTTTGAAGAAAAATACTTGGAAAAAACTTGTCAAAAAAATTAGAAATTTTGGCATTTGAGTGTTAATATGAACTTTACAAAAAAGTGAGTTAGTAATTTAAGAAAACTATTTGAGAACTTTAAAGGTACAAACCTTGACCAAATGTAGTGTGTAGCAGCTCTTAAACTACGTGGACATTTAGTAGTTTTTCAGGACATTTTCTGCGCAGGTGACTTGAGCAGCGTAGCTTCACCAGTAAAATTCACACAAAACATTTGCTGAACTTCAAATGTAATAGACATTCAATCCACAGGTCTCAGTGAGTATTTTGCAGTATATTTCATAGGTAGAGACTGTATAAAAAAAGTTGTGGACATAGTTTGGTGTATGACACTCCCTAGAAAAACATTATTAATTAATTTTAAGAAATCAGGTTTTGTAGCTACTAGAGGTATGGAATAGGTTGTAATAGTATGTAAGCAAGGTGTTTCAAGCAATATAAGTGGTATAAATAGCTAATTTTAAGTAGAATATAAGAAAATAGTCAAAAATTTAAATTGTTGAAAAAAAAAACTTTTAGAGTATCAAATTGCATATCAAATCGTTCAGGACACAAAAATAAAGAGCCTTCAGCTAAAATAAATCCAATTTATTCAAAAATAAGCTAAATAAACGCAAAATAAGAATGTGACAGTTAAAAATTTGTAAATTATAGGAGGTCAAGATCCTTCAAATTTACCGTTTCTATGGAAACAATGCCAAAGGAGAGTAATTTTCAATTTTATAGAAGACAGACGCGTTTTCGTTTTGCTCTGCAATTTAAATTCAATTTTTCAAGATTGAGAAAATTTTTAGAAACGTCAAAGTTGACAAGTTGCGAATTTGATGTAAATATTTAAAGATTTCAATGTTTATCATAATTATAAAGCATTTCAATTAAATTTGTTTAATAAACATACCTGAAAGTAATAAAATAAATCCAATTATATAATTTCACATAAACATCACAATAGTAAATAAGTAGTGCACCGATTGTACCGAAAAGTGACAGGGATAGCTGAACCAAGGAGTTGTCTGTGAAAGGGAAGAAGCGAAGCGCCGTAGTTTGTTCGTAAATTGGTTCGATGGTCGAGGAAAACTCTGCTGGAATCACGAGGTATAGTGTGCACACGTAAAAAAAAGTAAAGAGAGCTCGTACTACAACAGTACACATTGATTATTTATATTGTTAGTTTTAAGTTGTTTATTTATTCACTGCATATGTACCATTTACAATTTCATTTGTTTGTTCCTTTGTTCTTTACCTTTTTCATATTAATATCGTAAATGCCACTTATTTGCTTATATTAAAAATCGTTCTACCTATTTGTGCGTTTGATTGCTACCCACACTGTAAGTATTCAAAGAACTCGCCCCTGAAGAGAGTCTCCGTCCCACAAGCAGTGAGGACAACCATTGAATTATTGTGTATACTATTACTCCTCAAATACAATTCATTCTTGGTGATAATTCCCTTAAGGAATTCGCATGCAATTTAATTTTAGTAAGTATACATTATTATAATATATATATATATATGACAAAATCAACTAGAGGAAAGATAGATGTTAAAATGCACAAAGGCAGTTTTCGTCGTATTCCTCTTGAAACCTAACCATTTTGTTAGGATGTGCTCTCTGAATGGTATTTTAGTACCAATTACTAGAAACTAAAGTATTTACAACAGATACCGGTGAAGGTACCCATTATTAAAACAGAGGAGTTCCGCCGCCCGCAGACCGGTTTCGAGCTTTTGGCTCTCATCAGTGCAAAATAGACCAAGATACCATCGATGTGCCGTTGGAGGGACCCATTTGTTGTATAAAATCTTGGTTTTCTCCCTCCTTTTTGGAAAATCTTAAATCAGTGTATCTCGGAAAAGCAAAAAACGTGAAAATTCAATTTTCTTTAAATATTGCTCGTCTATTGCAAGTTAAATTAAGAACAAGATTATTGTTCATAACAATTTCTGGATGAGAGCGGCAAAATCGAAATTACCGACTTTTTTTTAAATAATAATACAAACACAATAGGTACAAAAGGTTTTATGAAAATTCCACCACTTATCCAAAAGTTCCTCGTGAAATTACATTGCCACTCGAAGGTAAGTCGCATTGGAATATTTCCGTGAATATTTTAGTCTAACGTTTCATGAAAATTAATAATTTGCATTATTGAAACTTTCAATTACGTTTCCATAAAGTTGCTCTGTTTTGTTATTAAAGTCCATGATCCTTGCCGGTGCTTTGCCATAGATAAAATTGCAAGATGCAATGTTGCCGCATGGACATTAGGGCCATTGCATCAAAGTTCCGAGCTAAATGCAATTTGTTACAATGTTAGTTTCCAAAATAAGATTACTAGAAGATTGCCGAAATATTACTTTGCCCAGTGGGCTTATGCTTCAGCAAATGTATTCTGAGGTTACTTTTATAATTTGTCTGATATGAACAATAGTCGCACTTGTACATTTTTGCCTCTGAAGGATCCTTATGCTTCAGCAAATGCTGTTTGAGGTGACTTTTATCAATTGTCTGATGGGAACAATGGTCGCATTTATACATCATCACCTCTGAAGGATCCCTATGCTTCTGCAAATGTTTCCTGAGGGTACTCATACGTTTCGTCTGAAATGAACAATCGTTGCACTGGTACATTGTTACCTCTGATGGATCCTTATGCTTCAGCAAATGTATTCCGAGGCTACTTTTACGATTTGTCTGATATGAACAATCGTCGCACTGGTACATTGTTACCTCTGAAGGTTCCTTATGCTTCATCAAATGCTGTTTGAGGTTACCTTTATGAATTGTCTGATGTGAACAATAGTCGCATTTATACATCATCACCTCTGAAGGATCTTTATGCTTCAGCAAATGTATTCCGAGGCTACTTTTACGGTTTGTCAGATATGAACAATCGTCGCACTGGTACATTGTTATCTCTGAAGTATCCTTATGCTTCATCAAATGCTGTTTCAGGCTACTTTTACGATTTGTCTGATATGAACAATCGTCGCACTGGTACATTGTTACCTCTGAAGGATCCTTATGCTTCACCAAATGCTGTTTGAGGTAACTTTTATGAATTGTCTGATGTGAACAATAGTCGCATTTATACATCATCACCTCTGAAGGATCCTTATGCTTCAGCAAATGACTATCGAGTCTAGTTTTACGATTTGTCTGATATGAACAACAGTCACATTTATACATCATCACCTCTGAAGGATCCTTGTGCTTCAGCAAATGTCTATCGAGGGTAGTTTTACGATTTGTCTGATATGAACAATCGTCGCACTGGTACATTGTTACCTCGGAAGGATCCTTATGCTTCATTAAATGCTGTTTGAGTTTACTTTTATGAATTGTCTGATGTGAACAATAGTTGCATTTATACATCATCACATCTGAAGGATCCTTATGCTTCAGCAAATGTGTCTTAAGGCTATATTTATATTTTGTCTCAAACGAACAAGAATCACATCTGTATATTGCTACATTTAAAGAGTCCCTCAGAAAATGTCTATTGAGGCTATCTTTATGTTTTGCCTGAAATGAACAAGATTCACATTTGAGGCTATCTTTATTTTTCGTCTGGATTAAAGAGCATTCACAGTGGTATGTTCTTTCTTCAACCCTGCAAATTATAAAATTGTTATTATCACTGACACTGAACTGGAAATGCGCATTCATTTTTTATTGTATCTTAAAAGGTGTTATTTTGAATTTAACCCTATAGTAAAACACATTACAAAATACTGATGATTAATGAATGAATTTTGTCATGATTCAAAGTAGGATGAGAGGAAAATTCGGTGAATAAAATGTCTATTCTTGGAAAGTGGATGTTTTTTTTTAATGGTTACCACTGAAGGTAACAGTTGCTAGTGTATTCATTTCTAACGAATCCAGATTCTATTTAAAAGCAGTGGCAGGTGGAAAATACAGAAGTCAGAGAGAAAAACATACTCAAAATAATACAATCATAACCGTTAGGTTAGGAGGCTTAGCTATGATATAAGATACTCTGGGGAGATTCTTAGAATGCCTTGCGGAGATGTGCGATCTTTGGGGTAACTGACGGCAAACATAGCCAAAAATACCAACCTGTGAGAAGGGGCAATTTTGGACGTGGTCCAGGTGGATCGGCTCCCTAGACTAAGTAAAGCAGTCCTGTTCATTGAAGGTAAACTGGAGGAAACAGAGGTTGTGATGCGACACCTACAGGTACACAACACTTGGGCAAATGTCAAAACTGGCTGCGCTTCCATGACGCTGAAAATGACGAGCCCAAAGGTCGGCTCCTCGTTTTTGGTGTCGGGGATGAAGATCTTGCGACCATAGCTGAGAGAGGATTGCCAATTAACTATAAATTCACGTCTCTAATAAACGTTGGGCTGCAAGAGTCATTGGATGTAGCCGAAAATTCGACTCCTGTTGCCCCAGACGCCATGGAGGTGTCAGAAATCCTACAGAAGCGGGGCCATTCGAACTTAATATCACTGCGGATTGTCCCGGAGCAGAGTCCCGTCGGTAAA
Organism: Leptura quadrifasciata; assembly: GCA_963675555.1. Lineage (NCBI taxonomy): Eukaryota > Metazoa > Arthropoda > Insecta > Coleoptera > Cerambycidae > Leptura > Leptura quadrifasciata. Next base: position 79,078,825 of record OY776680.1, read on the forward strand.
ATAGCTTCATTGGACCGGCCGGTCTTCGTCCAGGCCAACTCGCAGAATTATTAAATGGCAGTGGCTACCATATGCCGCTTCCAAGACAATGAATCAAACATTGTAGCCTGTAACCGGGAACCCTAGATAATAAAATCTAGGGCTACTACTGGTATGGGCAAATTGAACGGAAATATTTACATATTATTAATCCAGGCATTCGAACGAGATGCACGTATTTATCGATGTCTAAAGCAGTGGCCGGGCAAGCAGGTAGTGGGTTTATTATCCCAAGGAATTCCCAAATTGCCACGTGAAATTTATAAGTGCGTCATATCTAAATGCATTTGACAATAATAATTAATTAATTAGTGAAATGAGTGAAAAGTGTGCAAAGTGCAATGGCGGGATCACGACGAAGAAGCCAGCCGTTACTTGCAATGGTTTCTGTAAAACGTGTTACCATATCCAATGTGTCGATATACCAAACGAAATATTAGCAGCAGTGACCAAATATTCTTCGCTATCCTGGAGATGTGAGGACTGTTTAAAAAAATTGCCGACTTGTGATCTCGAACACCTGGAAACTTTGCTGGAAGAAAAATTCAAAATACTTGTGCAAGAAATGACAGATAAATTTAACTGCATTAAACATGACATAACTCACTCTACTGCCAAAGTTATATGTGATATAAATGCCGAAAAAAAAGTCGAAATTAAAAAAAGCTATTCCTCTGCTGTAAAAACTGAAGTGGCTATCATAATAAAACCTAAAAACCAGATGCAAAAAAACTCAGAAACCAAGACGGATATTCTCAGCAATGTAAACCCTGTGAAAAATAACATTAATATCTCAAGCGTAAAAAATATCAAAGATGGTGGTATCCTAGTAGGATGTTCTAGTGCAGAAGAAGTTACGAAACTTAGGAAAATCGCTGTGAACAAACTGAATCAAAATTATGACATCAAGGACGTTAAAACCTTAAATCCACGTGTGAGAATAGTAGGAATGTCAGAGAAGCTGGAAGAAAGTGACTTAATGGAATATATCAAGTTTCAGAACAAACATCTAATAGGTGAAAAGTTTGAATGTAAAATCTTGAAATTGTGGTCAACGAAAAAAAATGATAAAATATATCAAGCCATTATGCAAGTCGACATAAATTTCTATAACAAAATCTTGTCTGAGGGAGAAGGTAACTTATTTATTGGATTCGATCTATGTAATGTTTACGATTCTATTGATATACGAAGGTGCTTCAAATGTAGCGGTTTTAATCATATATCAGAGCAATGTAAATCTAAAATACGGTGCCCAATATGTGCTGGTGAGCACAATGTAAAAGATTGTAATAATAAATCATCAAAGTGCCCCAACTGTTTAGATTACTCTATTACTGATAAACTTGAGCTTAATGTCAAACATGCTGCATGGGACAACAACTGTTTCGTATATAAACAAAAAATTAATGAGTTTAAGGCAAAAATGTCATTTTCTGCATAACTAGGCGTGAAAACAAACAAGAATATTTCAAATAACAATGATCCGAGTATAACAATAACCCCAATCGAAACCACTGCCTCTTCACCAACTCATATCATAAACATACATTATCAAAATGTACGCGGGTTGAACACAAAATTAAAAGACTTATTTCTTGCCTCTATGGCATGCCATTATGATATATATGCTTTCACAGAGACTTGGCTAAACTCGCAAGTACTGAATACAGAAAGATTGTCCTCTAATTATAATATCATACGGTGTGACCGGAACTTTACGGAAACTAATAAAAATAAAGGCGGCGGTGTACTAATTGCGCTAAATATTAAGTATGTTTATGAGGAACTTAATGTCAGTCTTATACGTGAGATATTTCCTCAAATAGATATCGTTGGTGTTAAAGTGACCTTTCATTTTAAAAATATTTTCATTTTCATCCTTTATATCCCCCCAAATTTACCGTATGCATCCTACCAAGATCTTTTTGAATGTATTGAGTCTCTAGACTATTTAAACGATGAAAATATTTATTTTATAGGAGATTTTAATGTCCCAGAGTATAACAATCAAAATATTGCACCAAGCAGTCGTGTAGCTGCTGTACAACACTTTTCTGAGTACCTTGACCTCAAACAATTTAATAATGTACTAAATACTAATGAGACTACTCTTGATTTGGTACTGTCAAATGCAAGTTGTGACGTAAACAGATCATTAGAGTGTCTATTAATAGAGGATTTACATCATCCCCCCTTAGAAATATCACTAAAAATTACTAATTCTCATCCTGAAAAGTTCCCATGTAATTTTACGGAAATATATAACTTTAAAAAAGCCAATTACCCTCTCTTATATGAAAATCTATTTCAGATAAACTGGTCATTTCTAACTGAACTAAATGACGTTAACATGGCTTGCACTGCTTTTTACTCTAACCTAACTGAAATTTGTGCCTAAATCTATTCCCAAACAACCCAAATATCCAACTTGGTACACAAATGATATTGTAAGAGATATAAAGCAAAAAAATATTCAGAGGAGAAAGTATAAACAAACAAAAAGTGAAGATGATTATAATAAATTCAGGAACATGAGAGAGAAAATAAAGCAGGACGTAAAACAATCATATGAAAATTATTTATTGAATATTCAAAATAATATAAAAAATGATCCAAAAAAATTTTGGTCATATGTAAACAGTAAAAGGAATAGTAGCGCCATTCCTGATAATATTACATATAATAACATTCGACACACAAATCCTCAAAATATTGTTGATGCTTTTGGAACCGTTTTTCAATCGGCTTATCTTAATTCTAATAATAACAGTAATAAATATCCCCCCTGTGGTGATGTAAACAGTAATAATTTATGCATAACGACGTTTTCGGAATCGGACGTGCTAAAATCGCTTAAGAAGATAAAACCCAAATTTACTAAAGATCCAGACAATATACCTGCATTTATAGTTAAGGACTGTGCACATGTCTTCACCCTGCCCCTTAAAATAATTTTTAATCTGTCCCTGAAGTTACAGATATTCCCTGATGTATGGAAATACTCTCGTTTATGTCCTGTTTATAAGAAAGATAATAAATATAATGCTGAGAATTATAGGCCAATAACAATAATTTGCAATTTTGCAAAAGCCTTTGAGTTTACCTTGAATGTGTCATTATCCAGGCACGTACAAAATCAGATCGTAACAAATCAACATGGATTTGTACCAGGTAGATCCACTGAAACTAATCTAACCTGTGTTACACAATATCTTTCCGAAAAACTGGATGACAACAAACAGGTTGACATTATCTATACTGATTTTTCCAAAGCTTTTGATCGCTTAGACCACGGTATTCTGATACAGAAACTAAATAATTTCGGATTATCGTTAGCATTATTAGATTTAATCACTTCATATTTAACAAACAGGCGACAGTATGTAGAATACCGTGGTTTCAAGTCTTTTGATATTATAGCTAGCTCAGGTGTTCCTCACGGATCGGTACTGGGACCACTACTGTTTAATATTTTTATTAACGATATTGTTATAGACCTGGATGTTTCAAGTCTATTATACGCAGATGACCTGAAAATCTATCATGTAATTGAAACTGAGGCAGATTGTGATAAGCTGCAGAATAACTTGGATAAGATAAATCATTGGTGTATATTAAATCAATTGCCTCTTAATGTATCTAAATGCAACGCGTTTACATTTTGTAGAGCCCGCACTCATGTCACCTACAATTACCATTTAAATAACCAAGAGTTACAAAGACCTGATATCATTAAAGATCTTGGTGTTACTTTTGACAGAAATCTAAGTTTCAATGAGCATATGAACTTAACTGTATCATCAGCGTTAAAAAACTTAGGGTTCGTAATTAGGAATTGTAAGGGTTTTAATAATACGGACATTACGAAACTGTTATATTTTTCCTTTGTGCGGTCGAAACTGGAATATTGTTCACTGGTATGGTCTCCGGGATATGCTACATACATAAACAATATAGAGAACATCCAGCGTCGTCTGGTTAAGTATTTATGTTTTGTTGAAGATGGCAACTATCCTACAATCGGTTACCCACAAAGCATTATGTTAGAAAGGTTTCACATATCGAGTCTACAAAACAGAAGAATGGCACACTCCGAGGTATTCTTATATAAAATTATTCACAATATCTTTGATTGCTCATCTATTTTGGAACAACTATGTTTTCGGGTACCTCGTATAGAAAGTAGAAATCGTGAAACTTTTTATCTCGTTACCCCTCAGACTAATCTATTAAAAACTTCACCCATATATTTTATGTGTAAAAATTATAATTCGCTGCAAAATGAGCTTGATATATTTAATTGTAGCCTTGCCTCGATAAAAAATCTATTATCTGTGTAACATGAATATTAGTGTATAATAAGCTTAATACTATTTGTATGATAATTGTATCTTTTCTCTGTCTTTTTCACCTATTCTGTTTTCTATAACTCTACATTCTGTTTATTGTATTTATTATATTCTACTGATCTGTAATATTTGTACCTTATATACATTATTATTGTAATTGTTCCCACCCTGTAACTGGTTACCTGTTGGGTGGTTGTATCTAATAAATAAATAAAATAAATAAATAAATAAATATTATCTACCGCAGTACTACCGACGATATGCATATATATACCTAAAGGACTACAAGCTAATCTCCTACCACAGTTTAGCTCACATGATATGACAACTATGAGCATGGACTGGAATTTAGGCAACGGCAAAGAGCAAACTATAATAACGTTTTTCTACCTCCCTAGTGACTCAGAGGAACTACCCCCATCCCAGGAGATGGTGCTGCTGGTAGAGTACTGCGAGGTAATGAAATTACACCTTATTATTGATGGTGATTCTAATGCTCATCACATCTTATGGGGCAGTGAACACATCAATAATAGAGGAAAATTTACGGAGGGATATTTAACAATCGCAAATTTAGAGGTACTTAACAGAGATGACGATCCTACGTTTGTCTCCTCATGTAGTCAGCGTTATTGATATCACTGTGGCTTCCTGGGAATCTCAAACTATGTCAAGAGCTAGCATGTCTACAGAGATTTATATGCAGATCACAGATGGATTCAGTTCAACTTGGAAGGAGGAGTGGAAGAAAATTATTATTGTTATTATTAGCCGTTACTCAAGTCCGAGTATAAAAATGTTACAGTCGATAGATTGTGTACAATAAAAAACAAGTAAAAGGTGTAGTCTATTATAATTCCCATTCATCTACGGTGCACACGACTATGGCTATAGAGGCCAATTCGGGAGAGCACATGTCGACCGCAGTCAGGACAAACATAGACCTGGTTAGGTCTTGGATTCGTCTGGAATACCGCAGAATTTTAGATTTTCATGGAGAACGTCTTTGAACCTCTTTCGCTGACCGCCACGCCTTCTTCTACCGCTTAGCAATTCACCATAAAGTGTACATTTAGGAAGGCGGTTATCATGCATACGATGAACGTGACCTGCCCATCTTAGGCGTGCTCTTGAAATAAGCACCTCAATTGGAAGGCTGTTTGCTCTCCTGAGTACTTCCACGTTTGATATGTGATGGAACCAACGGATTTTCATCATACTTCTGAGGTGTCTTTGCTGAAAACGTTCTAATTCTTTCACATGACGACGGTAAGTGACCCAGCTTTCACATCCATATAGCAGTGTTGGAATGACAACTGCTCTGTAGACAGCCATTTTCGTTGACAAAGCAAGGTCGTGGTTGTCAAATACTCTCTCTCTAAGTCCCCAGAGTGCTCTAGATGCAGCGTTAATTCTATTGCGAATCTCGCTGTCCATGTTTGCTTTGTCATTAACAACGTTGCCTAAGTAATTAAACTGATCCACCACTTCAAAAGAATTTCCGTTAAGTGTAATGTCTATTTGGTTCACTTGATGAGGAGTTGACATAATCTTAGTCTTTCCAATGTTGATTTTAAGTCCCAAGGAATAATAGCTCTGGGCATACACATCTAAAAGTTCTTGAAGCTCTTCCGGCGTAGAGGCTAAAAGTGCACAGTCATCCGCATACTGGAGATCACAAATGAATCGTGTGCGTGTCTTCGTGAAAGCTCTAAAGCGCCCTATGTTAAAGAGACCGCAATCAAAACGGTATCTGAGACCTATTCCTCTGACTGTCAGTTTGTTGTCAACAATAATTGTTAGAGCAGTGGTAAACAAATTAAAGAGTAGGGGTGCCAGGACACATCCCTGCCTAACTCCAGTGAGGGTTTGGAAAGGTTCGGTTGCTTCATTATTATACATAACCTGGGCGTTGTTGTTTGTATGTAGACTGCGACATACTTCCACAAATTTTCTAGGGATACCTAAGCGGAACATAATTTTCCAGAGCACTTTCCTGTCCACCGAGTCAAACGCCTTGGTTAAATCAATGAAGGCCATGTGAATTTCTCCTTGATGTTCGAGTGCTTTTTCTTGAAGCTGTTTAAGTGTGAAGATTAAATCCGATGTGCCTCGGTTTGGTCTAAAGCCACTCTGTGTTTCAGGAAGTAACTTTTCCATAACAGGTGTTAGCCTATTTGCCATCGCTTTAGTGAGTATCTTCCCTCCAACAGCCAGGAGAGCTATACCCCTGTAATTTCCACAGTCCGCAGCGCTCCCTTTGTTTGTGAAGAGGTTGATTAAAAGTGTATCACGAAACTCCTGCGGAGCTTGACCACTTTCCCACACGACATCAAACAGTTTTTTGAGGTAGGGTATGACTTCTGACGACACAGCTTTAAAGATCTCAGCTGGGAGTGAGTCGGCGCTGGGAGATTTGTTATTTTTTAGCTGCCCAATGGCGATTAAGATCTCTTCCGTTGTTAGTGGTTTATCTAAGTCTTCGAAGGTGTCATATTGAGGGATAAGATTTATGATATCGTGATCGGCTTGACTTTGCTGGTTAAGAATGTTAGAGTAGTGTTCTTTCCATCGGGAAGAAAATACCCTCTACCGCAATCCCAGGCTGAAATTAGGAAGCAGTTTAAAGAGTTTCATGTTTGAAGCTCTAGTTTCAAGCGACGAAGACTCTTGTCCTTTATAAGAGAAGCTGGAATGAGGCATGCTACACCTTGGTGAAGCAAAGAAGTAGAACGGCTGGCAGTTAAGAAAAGAAAATTCCACAGTGAGGCTCAGAAATCTAATATATCATATAACTGGGAGGTATACAAAAACGGTCAGAGGCTGTACAAAAACATTATTCCCGAAAGGCAATGGGCATCATGGAGATCTTATTGTAGCAGAGTGGAATCCACCTCCTCAGCAACTCGACCCAAAAAGATTTTCTCCAATGACACTCAACAACCAGGACTCGTTCTGTCTAGACTGGCCCCAACCATCTCACTCGGTTCCAATGTCAGTGGATCGGAGGATCGCAAATACAGGGATGGATTATGCAAAAGCAATTTGGACAATAAACATATTTCTTCTTTCAAATCACCAGGTATTGACGGCGGCTTCCAGTTAAGTTAGAAGGAAGTTAAGGTATCATTTATACTTAAACCAGGACGTATGGATTATTCCTTAACAAAATTATATTGAGCCATTAGCCTCAACTTCTTACTGCTGAAAGAATTGGAAAGATTATTCGACCGAGAAATTAGGCATACGGTACTAGTATCACACTCCGCCACAGCATCCAAATCAACAAGCTCATTTGCCTGGTAGATGAAATGTGGAAAACTCTAAAAAAATTAATGAAGGCGAAAAGGAGCAACAAAACAAAAAAGGTATTATATTTGATAAAATTGGTGACTGATGAAGGAGAATTTGCAGAAAAATTCAATACATTCTTTTTTATATAGTATTAAATAAATTGCCACCTCATTTAATCGAGACGAAGAGAGATATGAACGTATTATTCGTAATATGAAAGTGCCTAACTGTAGATTAAAGAGATTTAAAGATCGAGTTTATGGAACTTTAAGAAACACTGAAAGACATACAAAATAAAAACAGCAGTACTGATGGCATAACAATGAAGATTCTAAAGTTATCATTTGAAGTTTTAGGACAGATACTTTTACAAGTAATAAATACAAGTCTAGAATATGGTAAATTCTCAAGCACATGGAAGACAACAATATCAATTGAAAAAAACTAATACAATTAGGAGTGAAGAACACGGACCAATAAACATGGTACCCTCATATGAAAAACTACTCTTAAGTCATTGTAAATCAACAAATTGTTAACTGTGTAGAAATAAATAATATATAATAACAGAATATCAAGCAGGTTTCCGTAAGCAGTATTCTTGTGAAAGTGCATTATAAACAATTGTAGCTAACTGGAAAAGTGCTCTCAATAATAGATGTTTTACAGTTACTTTTGTTGAAATTGAAAACTTATGGACGTGGACATATAGTGTCGCAGTGGCTGGGTGAATACTTGGAAAACAAACATCAGTTTACAAAATATAATAATAGCATGTCTTCACAGAAACAATCTATGTATGGAGTACCACGGGGGACGGTCATGGGCCCAAGTTTATTTGTCATTTATATCAACAATATTGTACAATACATAAAAAAAAGTGTAGTATTCAATTCTTTGCTGATGACACCTTAATTTACTTAGTCGGTGAAACCGTTGATAATATAATATCTACAATAAACGAGTAATTATATTCAGTAATGTCACGGTTATGTGGTAACAGTCTACAAATTAATGTTGAAAAAACTAAATGTGTGATCATCAAAAATAAATATAATACTGTCAATACCAACAGTCACAATGGAATAAGAATAAATGGAGAAAGGTTAGAGCAACTGAAAGAAATGAAATATACCTGGGGGTACTTATAGATGAAAATCTGACATTCTCAAGCTATGCTACATACATAACGAATAAAACAGATGAGAAAATTAACCTGTTTTAGAAATGATCTCAGTTCATGGATGAAATTGACAATTTACAAATCAATTATATTGCTTCATCTAAATTTTTGCTCCTCCATACTTTTCTTATTAAACAACACAGAATTAGACGTCATCCGAAAAAAGCAAAGCCAGGCACTTCACATAATTCTTAAATGTAACAGATATACTAGCATCGGATCTATGTTTTCAACTACCGAATTGCTAAGTGTTAAACAAACAATATTTCTGAATATCACGACTTTTCTTTTTAAAATGATGCAGGGACTATTACCAAACCACTTATCAAGATTTCTTGTTTATGTAGAGGGCATACATGGTTACAATACAAGGTCGAGAGGAAATTTCTCTGTTAAAACGGTTTCATCTTCCTACATCACAATCTATTTCATAAGGGTCTGCTCCAGTATAACAACCTATCAAATAACATAAAAAACTGTGTTTCGGTGCAAACATTTAAAACAGCCTGTATTGAATATATAAAGATATAGATAAGATAATATTGGCATTTAATTTCAAAGTTTTTATGTACACGTGTGTGTGTGTATATGTTCCCATGATTGTCAATGTTATTTTATATGATGTATTTTGTTAACAAATGCTATTAATAAACATATTATTATTATCTACAGAATCTGCGCCACATTCTGCAGTATCTTGGATCGAAAAATCTATGGACACAAAAACAACCTTTGAGACCATAGGCAATGCTTCCCAAATGCATGCCATTGCCAGCACTCTCAGTGAATGGACAACAAACATGATTAAATGGAGATCTGTCTATGTTAATGCGGGGAACGTAGAGATCACAGGTGTAGTTAAAAAAGGCTACCCGCAGATAGGCGACTTATCACCCCTACTGTGGGTCATGGTTGCTCATAGCCTCTCGCTTAGGTTATGCAGATAATATTACCATTCTGCTAAATGGAAAATTTGAGGGCGAATTATGAGAACTTATGCAAACAGCTCTCAAGAACATTCACTATCTGCCAACACCCAGAACACCAAGAAAAAGAAAATTCCTAATATGAAAATGCCCAGGCTAGCGGACACTTGACTCCAGTTAACAAGTGAGGTCAAGAGGTACCGTCATCGGTTTAAGCACTAAGACCTCGATCAGCGAAGTTAAGCAGCATTGGTCAAGTCCGTCACTTGGATGGGTGAACGGCATCTCATTTCACCGTCCTGGTTGAGTGGAAGAGTAGCTGCAGCTAAACTCCTAAAGGACATAAATATAAACAAGGCATTAAATATATATATATATATATATATGGGGGTTATACTTGATAGCACTCTGACCTGGAACATAACATATAATAGTAAAGATAAACAAGGCATGTGCGGCTTTCTCACAGTTCACAGAGCAGTAGGCAGGTTCTGGGGTTTTTTCCCCAGAATACTTGTATACTGCCATAGTAAGACCTATACTGTGTTATGCAACTATAGTCTAGTGGCCCAAAGTAAGTCAAAGAATACGAACATCCTAATAGTCCAAGATCCCACAGCCTCCAGCCCTACGTCATTTTAGCAAAGCTAAGATTTTCACAACTAATGTGTAATATGTAGGTAAAAACGTATGCATACTTACTTTTATGTTAAAGTAGCACAGCTGGTTTTTGTTTTACACAATATTATTAAGAACAACCATTTATTCTTGCCAGACACGTTCCGTGGGCACTAATTTTCACCAGACGCTAGCTCTGGGGGCTCTGGGATCTTACTTTATAAGGAAATGTTCGTATTAGGACTATCACGTATTTCAGTTGCTAATCGAGCTGAAATACATCTCGTACAAAATGAAAAAAAAAAAAATGCAAAAGTTGTAATTCGAACCCTCAACCTCGTGTTTGAGCATCGATCAACTCAACCACTACACCACAGACGACTGTTAATGAAAATCCCTCCCTTGCTTAGAGCTGTGGGATTGTGACTACCTGCGAGGATAGCAGAATGGGCCCACTTTCGAGGACTAAGTGCAACCTCACTTCCCACCCTGTCGCAGGTCAGATTCCTACCCTCCCCAGCTCTCCAATAAAATCCAAAATATTGTGTCATTTCTCGTTTACCTCTATATTACACAAATTTTATGCCAATTAGGTTAGATCAAACAGGCAAATGACACCAAGATAAGGTCTATGTAATTCTGACATAAGCTGCTGTTTGGGATGCTGGAAACCAGTTATTTATTCTATTGAACAAATAACAGAAATAAATAAATCCATAAAAAACAACTTCAAGGAGAATATTAAACTATCAAGGTTAAAAATAAAACTTAATTACCCACTGAAATCATGCCCTTCTGTTTTAATTTCAATTTCTTGGTCAAATAAAAATTTCTGGTCCTCCACTTCAACAAGATCTTCCACTTTATGCTTAACTTCCTTGCTTTCACAAAATATTTCTTCTTTTTTAATGGAATCAAATTTAATACTTTCTTCTGTACAGGCGAGCATTTTTTTTGGCATGACCTGATGTTCATTGTCAACTTTCTGATCTTCCACTTGCATAAAACATTCATTTTTATTTTTAAAGTCCACATAGGAATCTCCACTATCATCGAAGAACACTTTTTCCAATTTAATACCTCTGTGACTACCAATTTGAGCTTTATCGGGATTTTCTCTATTTTTACAAATTCTTTCTCCAATTTCAACATCATCTGAGTTATCACCTACCTCGCTTGTTGTCGGAACATTTATTGTATGTAACAAACGGCTTAACTCCATTCGACCGTCACTGTCTATATCTACAGTTTCACAATATTCCTTAATTTTCTCTTCTACAATCAAACAATTGGTTACGAAGTGGAAAGAGGTCTCTAGAGATTCATAGCAGGGGGCACAGATAACCGGCTTCTTGATGATCCTTAAATCCTATCGATCAAAAAAAAAATTACTAAATATGGCATGATAATAATTATCAAAAAACTTTGTCTACCAACGTTCATCAATGAAATGACTATTATTCACAGAAAAAATTTAACAGACATGAAAAGTAGTGCAGAAAAATAAATCTATAAAGCAGTGCGCGCAAATGTATAGTACTAATAAGTTATTTATTTAACGAATAAGCTATTAATAATATAAATCTGTAGAGTATGCTATACACAACGATAAAAAATACCATGGAGTATAAGATACCTTAAGAATAAATCATCCTATGAACTATTTGAACATTATACTAAAGATAAGTACATTTGATTTTGCTATTTTCAATGTTGTGTAAAACCCGTTTACATGTATAATGATTTTATGTTTTTTTTACTTTAGAAGGCTCCCGTTTTACAATGGTACCTATCCAGTGACATAAGGTTACGTGTTTACAATCTCCAGTAAACACCCTGTAAGTAGGTTCAAATAATTGCAACAAGACTTTTCACTAACATTTACTTTATTTAACACTTAAATACAATAATTAATCGTTATTATAACAGACTAGGTACAATTAAAGAAATTAATCTGATGAAAAGTAAGTAAGTAATCTTTATTAAATAGGAAAGAAAGAACCTAATATACAATATATATATATATATATATATATATATATATATATATATATATATATATTGCGATATATTTGCATATTGGACGATTACGAAGATTGCATGTTTGTGTTATTTGCTGAATCAAGGTTTGAATTTGTTTATTTCCTTTAGATGGTTTTCAAAATTTATTTAAATTAGCTAAAGATCCGAAAGATATGTGTTTTAGAATGTTAATACTTGTTTAGAGTTGTTTTAATAGTTTTAAAGTTTTTATTTGATGTCAACAGTAAGTTTGATACTGACATCTATGTTAGTAGTTATTAAGTTATTGTTGAAATAATTTCTGACATTTAAGTCATTATGACATTTCTTTTAAGTAGTAAATTTTATTTTTATAGTTGGTAAATGTTTTCCTGAGTTATTAAGTTGTTGTTGAAATAATTTCTGACATTTAAGTCATTATGACATTTCTTTTAAGTAGGAAATTTTATTTTATAGTTGGTAAATCTTTTCCTGGAGAAAGACAAGGAGGTTTAAGTTAAGTTATGTTTGGCATGAAATTAATCAAAATTCATATGGTGTTTTGTTTTGTTTATTTTGGATACTTTGATATTTAGTGAGATAGAACAATAAACAACAGATAAAAGAGAGGTTGTATAATTGGAAAAACAAATTTAAGAAAAAAAAAGAACAAGTGAAAATTAGGGAGTGAAGAAGAAAAATAATAAACAAGGATTAAGAATTTTGAAATTGAATTGAAAGTCAGAAATTGCGGAGATCAGCGAAGAAGAGAAAAATAGACTGTAAATAAGAAGGTAGAGGTGTTATTGTGGTTTGGAGTTGCAGAGGAGATAAGGACGAGATAAGGTGAAGAATTAATGAAAGGAGAATTGTTGGATTTGGAAAGAGAAGTGTGTAGCTACGAAGAAGGAAGGTTTTTGTGTGTTTAATTTTGGACAAGGTCGTATATTAAAATTTAAATAGTGTACTTATTAAACTTTCGAACCTGTTATAAAGCTAAATTATCTAAATATCAAAGAAAATAAATTATTTATATCAGATTAAAAATTTTACTTTAATAAAAATTTCATTTTAAATAGGAACTGAATTTGAACCTGCTCCTGAAGGGAAAGATAAGCTAGCCGGCCCATTAAATATTTTGACATACTTTCGGATCAAAAGGTAAGAGATTTTAATTTGATCTTTTGGTTTTAAAGTTTTTTTTTATCTATTGGAAATAAGCAAGTTAAGGTTTGATTAGTACTGCAAATTATTAAGTACAAAAAAAGTAGAACAGCACAATATATATATATATATATATATATATATATAAATAGACTTCATTATAAAGTGCATCACTATTTTACTACTATCATTGTACAAAATAACAAATACGGATATTATTGATAAGTAGCTACGCTAAAATTTACAAATATAAGTATAACATCTAAAAATCTAAAAAAAAAATACACATGCATTAAAAACACAAATATAAAATCAAAAAGACACAAGTATCGAAAATACAAATATCAAATTAAAAATAAAATATTCATAAAAATACTAATATAAAAAGAGACATAAAAACACACAAATGGGAAAAAGAAATATAAAGCTTGACAGGGATTTAACAACTATGACACTGCATCACTGTTGTTTAATATGCTCGATCAATTTGTATTTGAATAGCTTAACCGAAGGACTATTCTTTATTTCAGGAGATAGTTTATTAAATTGGTCAATCCCTTTGAAGAATAACGAATTCATAGACCTTTTTTTTGTGTACTTGACTTAAGTGAATATTATCTCTTGTCCTTGTATAGTGTCCATGGATTTCATTATTAAATACAATAAATTCGTTAAAATAACTGGGTTGTAGCTTGTTCACAATTGTATATATAAAGATCATTGCACTTAAGTACAGTTTGTCAGACACTTTTAGCCATTCTAGAGCTAACAGCATAGTATTTATGGGCGTGAATCTGTTACATTTGAGGATAAATTCTCATACCCCGATTTTGCAATTTTTGTAGTTGAGAAATTTTATTAAGATCAAAAAGGTACATAATAGTTGAGCAATATTCAAAATGCAGTTTAATAATAGTGTTATACACTGTAATTTTTGTTGAAGTCGATATATGCTGTGAGATTCTAGAGAAAAAGTACATTTTTTTATATATATAATGAAAATGACTGGAGAATGTTAATGTATTGTCTATATTGAATCCTAAGTACTTCATTTCTGTTACAAACTCGATAGGTACACCATTTATTGATAAGTTGAAGTAGTTAATATTGATTTTACTATATTTGAATTTACTTGTTAATATCATTGCTTTTGTTTTATCAATATTCAATTTCAATTTATTTATATTAAGATAATCGTTCACTTTGGACAAGACAATATTCATGTTATCCATTGTATTCATTAAATTTTGACCCTTGCAAACCAACAATGTATCATCTGCGAACAGATTAATAAGATCACAATCAACAAATAAGTTAATATCGTTTATATATATATAATAAATAAGAGCAGACCCAAGATACTACCCTGCGGTACTCCATATTTACTATACAATTCACTAGAAAATGAATCTTGAACTTTGACTATTTGCTTTCTATTTGACAAATATTCCCGAATCCAATTGAATGTTTACTACGCAT
The DNA here is from genome assembly GCA_963675555.1 of Leptura quadrifasciata. Taxonomy (NCBI): domain Eukaryota; kingdom Metazoa; phylum Arthropoda; class Insecta; order Coleoptera; family Cerambycidae; genus Leptura; species Leptura quadrifasciata. The sequence goes on from OY776680.1 coordinate 79,093,881, forward strand.
TAATTTACCCACATCTAAAATACTTAATCATATATTGGGGGCAGGGAACTGATTGGAACAGAGTTTTTATTTTACAGAAACATATCATGAGACTAATTTTTGGACTATCACCAAGAGAATCTTGTAAAAACACCATTAAAGATAATAAAATATTAACTTCTCCTAGCATTCTCATATTAGAAGCAGTAATGTTTGCCAAGCAAAAGCCACAACTATATAATCACAGAAATGACATCCACAACTATCCTACTCGAAATAATACAAATATACAAATTGATCAGTTCAACTTAAGTACTTTTAAAAAAATCCAAAGTACACTTGTAGTAACATATATAATAATCTCCCTCGTCATTTAAAGAATCTATGTAGAAGCAAACTAAAGAAAAATCTACTAGAGATGCTACAAAGAAAAGCAGACTATTCACTAAGCGAGTATTTTGATCAGAGAATATTTATATATACTATTGTATGCAATTACTTTTTAGATATTTCATATCCAATGTATTTTGGCAACTGAAATAAAGCGTTTTTTTTTTTTTACAAAAAACCAGTCACCCTACTCTGTGGCTCTGACCTTCACAGAGGGGAGCTGGTAATACCAACAGCCACTCCCCACGCCCGTGGGGTGAGTGACTACCGGGTCCGCGAATCGTGTGCCCTGAGTAGACGCAATGAACCGAGGATGACAGCTTTCTGCATTCTACCAGCTAAGATCTCTGCCGAATCTCGGCATGCCGGTATGATCTTTAGTTCTGAAAGCAGCGTCTGTCTCATTCCACCGAGGGCTCCTATAATCAGTACCACTATTTTAACAGAATGGCCTGGATTAAGCCTGCAGAGTTTGAAGAGCAAATCTCGATATTTTGTCCGTTTTTCCTCCTCTATCAAGACAATTTTGCTCTCAGCGGGAGCTGAGAATTCCACGACATACATTGTCTTGAGTTGGTGGTCGAGGAGTATTAGTTTAAAAAACTAAAAAAACACTTTAATAGCAAACCGAACTAAAAAGTAAAAAATAATGTGTAAATTTTAAGATTTAAGTGACTTAGCTTGTATTTGCCTGACGGTGGGAAACGAGTAGTTCCAATAAATTAGGCACTTCTTATTCCCCACAACGGACTCAATATCCCCCGGAGCGTAAGGCAGCACTAGTGTTTCGTCTATCTCATACGAGTGCCTTAGATGATAGTAAAGCACTCGTAATGCTGCGTCGTGTCTGTGAATATAGGCCGAGACTGCGTATGTCGGGCAAGCCGACAGTAAGTGCATTACAGTCTCCGGCACCCTGCGGCAAGCTCTGCAGCTGACATCAGAGACCTCCATACCCATGACACGACGTCGATAGACGAGGGTGTTAAATACACCATCTTGGCAAGCCATTATGAATCCCTCGGTCTCAGACTTCAGCCCTGCTGACCTTAAGAAGGCGAAGGTCAGCCTTTCGGATAAGCCGAGGTCTTCTATATTTTTATAGAAGACCCCGTGCAATGGCTTATCCTTATGAAGCTGCAGAAGGATGTTGTGTTCTGCAGCTCTAATGTGGGCTTTTAGTCGAACAGGTTCCAACTCGGTGACAGAGTCGGGGTCTACCCGCTCGACGTCGAAGATGAGACCAAGTTCATCGGCTGCTCTCCGTACTGCCTTAAAGAGAAAAGCTCCTACCTCTGCATTTTCATGGTCTCGGACCACGCAGAGGAGGAGATCCGAACTCCTGATGACCTTACATGCTCCATCCAGAATCATCCTGCTATGGAGACTCTCCAAGCTCAAGAGTCCACGGCCTCCCCGATGTCGTGGGAGATATAAGGTATTATTATTATTATTATTATTAATACAATTCACAACTTATTATTGTTCTTATTTTGTCTGTTCGCTTGTTCGTCTAATATAAAACTCTCAACTTTCTGCTCGAATTCGCTCCTTATATATATATATACAGGGTTACTGGTAATTCGATACATTCCTTTGGAGATGTGATGGGGCATGATCTAAGAAGTAAATTTAGCCCTAACATATATTATGCAAAACTCAATAGTTTTTGAGATATTTAATTTTTTTTGTTTTTCTCAAAAAGTAGATCTTAATGTCCTAAAACTTAATTTTCGAAAAATCTATTTGACATTTTAAATTTTTTTTTACTGGATTACTTGTCCAATATTATAGATATCCGTTTGGAATGAAAAATATCTGGAAACATTTCGATCATGTGAACATCTGAAATAAAAACTTTAGAATTTTTTTTTTTTAAATCAGCTATGAAATTTACCTATTAGGTTTTTTCAAAAAAATATTAACGTAACACGCGTATAAATTATTATAAAAACTGCTTTATTTCAATAGCTATCTAACAAGGTACAAATGTTCAATGTACCCTTAATAGTTCTAAGAAAATACTAGTAAAAATAACACAAGTAGTACGAATTTTATTTTTAGATAAACAGTAAAAAAACATTTTAAAAGTAGAGTTTAATTCTTCATTAATTTCAAAGTTGTACTTTATTTTTTATATGTCTTGCTCAAAATGGGAGCCCCTATTCCGTATACAGACACGGCAGCGTCTTCTTATTTCCGTCCTTATGTGTTGGGTAGCATCGACTATCCTTTGTCTAAGGTTTTCTATAGTATTGACTGGTGTGGCATAGACCATCTCCTTCATATGACCCCATACGTAATAATCAAGGGGTGTTAAGTCAGGGCTTCGCGCTGGCCAAGGTATTGGGCCCGCTCTTCCAATCCAACGGATTACTTGATCAACGTTAGGGAAACGTTGATCAAGTAACTGTCGTACTGTCAGCCGATAATGTGCTGGACAACAGTCGTTCTGAAACATCATTAATATCACCGCCAGATCATTTCTTAAAAAATTTTCATAGATTTCCCCGATTAAATTTTGAGGAAGAAAGTGTGGCCCTATTAAATAGTGGCCAATGACTCTCATCCACACATTAATAGAAAATTTCATTTGGAAGCTAGTTTCACGTGTTAACTTGGGATTTTCCTCTGCCCAATAATGTAGGTTGTGGAAATTTGTTATACCCTCGCGATTAAATTTCGACTCGTCCGTCCATAAAATACTTGTTAAAAAATTTGCACTTTCTGCATCTGAATTTAACATAAAGCGGCAGAATTCCACTCTCCTTCCAAGATCACCTTCCTCCAAGCCTTGGACAGGGGTATAGTGGTAAGGATGACATCCAACTCCACGTATCGTAGACCAAACTTTCCATTGTGACGCTCCGGTTAGTCTTGCGACTTTAGTTGAAATAGTTGGGTCCTCCTCAAAATACCTCAATACTTCTTCCTCATCATCTGGTTCATAAACGGGAGGAGCACCAGCGTCATTTCTTCTACATTTCACGGAGCCAGTTTCAGCGATATTTCGATATGCCGTACTGAATACACGTGCATTTGGTAAGCGGCGGTTAGGGTACCAAAGACCATATTCTCGGCGAGCTTCAGCAGCGTTGCCGTCACAGTATCCATAGACAAACAAGATATTGGCGTATTCTGCGTTGGCATACGCGGCCATGGCACAGAAAATACAATAACAACAACTACGAGCAAAATCAAAATCTTCGATAACTAATTTAACAAGACCAACAAACTTAAGGGACACGGAGATAAGAATGTCAGTTAATGACATATATGCACAAACGTCAAAGTCAAGGGCTGATTGACTTAAATGAAAATGAACGATTAGTAGTTTAATAAATTCCGCCACCAGCATTATCTTTACTAATTTTTTATTAGAACTACTAAGGGCACATTAAACATTTCTACCTAGTTAGATAGCTGTTGAAATAAGGAAGTTTTTATAATAATTTGTACGCGTGCTACATTAATATTTTTTTGAAAAAACCTAATAGGTAAATTTCATAACTGATTTTAAAAAAAAAATTTTACGAGTTTTTATTTTAAATGTTCACATGATCGAAATGTTTCCGGATATTTTTCATTCCAAACAGATATCTATAATATTGGACAGTTAATCCAGTAAAAAAAAATTTTTAAATGTCAAGTAGATTTTTCGGAAATTAACTTTTAAGACATTAAGATCTACTTTTTTGAGAAAAACAAAAAAATTGAAATATCTCAAAAGCTATTGAGTTTTGCATAATGTATGTTAGGGCTAGATTTACTCTTTAGCTCATGCCCCATCACATCTGCAAAGGAATGTATCGAATTACCAGTAACCCTGTATATACCCATTGAACGTATTTGAATTCTCCATCTTCTTCCAAAACCGGTCTCGAATAGTTTACTGGGTGTTAAGGGCGGTTCATCAATTTGGCCCAGCGATAGCGCTGCTTTACCGGCACCCAACCAATATGCAGGTTTCTCTTTACTCTACCACCAGGGATTAGACCTTTCTTCGTGAGAGGCCGTGGGTGTGTATATAACGCTGCCCCCTCCTTAAGCCTGAACGGCCCAGTCGGGTAACTCAGAAACCCCAACATACTTCGCCAGTCTGTCCAAGTGCACGATTTTCATCTTGGACTTCTTACTACCTTGAATTCGGTAAACAACGTCATTAATCCGAGTGATGACATAATTCGGTCCCTCCCGAGACAAGTGAAGCTTCAAGAATCCTTCTTCACTCCGCTGTAGGTTGTACAGCTAAATCAAGTTCCCCTTTTTGAATGCCGCTGAATTGACATTATGGTCAAATGGAGCTTTCATCCGGTGAATACTTCCTGTAGGTTGGTGTCCGCCACCGCACAAACCTTGCATCTGCGACATCAGGCCTCTACATCCTGATGGCTACGTATCCAATAAAATCGTTTCCGTATTCTAGCTAAGAGAGATTTTTCGAGTTATTTTCACCAAAATGCTCTCCGGATTTTTTAAGAAATGGAGTGTAATATTTGCAGAGAAGTAAAAAGGAAATTTTCAACTGTAATGGATGCAGAACATCTACAGTGTGTCTCGCTTTTCACCACTACACCCCAATATCTCGGCCGTTTGTTGATCGATTTAGATCAAATTTGGTATACTTCTTGTGTTTCAGGTTGTGATTAAAAAGTTATTAAAAAATTTCTTTTTCGAAATTAAATACTGTTATGTGCTGCCCTCTAACGGAGAGAGATGTGATTAAGCCCCTGGTCAAAGTAAAGGGAAACCTGTTATTCTGTTACTCCCTGGCTAGTAGGGTGGCGCCATCTATGAGCCAATTGACGAACAGTCATCTAGCACATAGTAGAAAACTATGGAGGATTCTAGAATGCTATGAAATAGGATTCTGGTACATTCCAAGTGTGTATATAAAGAGGTGAATCCAGCAGATGGGAGAACAGTTCAGTTCAGTGAAGTAAACAGTTCAGTCCAGTATACAGTACAGTTCTAGTATACAGAGGGAGTTTTTAGGTTAGACAAGTTTAAGAAGAAAAGTAAAGTACATAGTGTTTTAAAAGTAGTGAATTTATATTAGACTGTTATTATTAGTTGTGTGATGTTTAAGTATTTACTATTGTAATTTAAGTGATAAATAAATCAGTGGTTTGTGAAGATTCTTGTTGCAAGTTATTTGAACCCACAGAGTGTTTACTGAAGACTGTAAACACGTAACAATACGCATACTATGATCAAAAGAAATTGGGAAGAATGAAGAATTTATATTAGCGATTGAGATAGGGTTTCTGTTACCAAATTTCATTAAAAAAATATTCATTTCTTTACAAAAAAAATCATATTGAAGATTTCAATAATAATCACCCTACTATTTGAGTCATTCATTGTCGAATATTTACATAACTTGGTGGTCGTGTAATAATCATTTTCGTCCAGAGCTGCCAAAAGGTTAGATTAGGTCCTGCCTGTATATTTCAGATATAATAATAATATAAATTTATTCATCCATAAAGCGGTAATAGTACATTATCACTTATCTGACTAGTCTTAACCAAAAGGGAAAACAGGTACAATACAATTTTTATAAAATCTACAATTAAAATAACAATAAAAGTTAAAATACCATTTAATTATAAGAAAAACTATTTAAATTACGTCTCACTTAGATTAGTCACATCTAACAAAAAACTAATAGTGATGCTTACCAATTCTGGAAGGCACTGTTCTACCATTTTCTTCAACATTACATTATTTGTCTCGTCAAAATTGAGACATACACCAGAGCATGTTTTTACTAAACCCATGCAAAATGCACATACCTCCTGATCCTCTGGAATGCAAGTACTTGTTACATCTTTGTTCAGATAGACATCTTTTAGGTCCAATATGATACTGTCCGATTTATTTAGAAATGGAATTATATAATCACGTGTGCGCAAGCATGTCGCTTTAAAATCAAAGCACTTCATAAGCATTTCTGCGCAGTTCTTACACATCACTGGCACTTCTATTACAGTACAGTCCTAGAACAAATTTCGATGAAAACGTGTTACAAAATGTGATGCCAATTTATTCGTAATCAAATTAAGTTTGTTTCTTTCGACATTTACCATTTTCAGTATAACTATATCTAAGACGTTTTTCATATTTCCGTCTATCTCTACGAAGTTCACGCATTTCTCCAAACAAAGTTTGCATATTCTTTCTTGGAATTCCATTGTTTATTTACATAAAAAAATAACATTGACAAGAAATTAATTAGGGTTATCCACATCAAAAAATCATGGCAACTGGTCCTGTGGCATATTATATAGCAGCAAAAGCACTCGATACTCCTGTCACTCAGTTTGTCGTTCAGTTTTTGAAAATACAAAATTATTTCTGATAAATCGCAGATTTAGGAAAAGTCCCAATGTTTGGGCTGATTTGGTCTGCCATCGCTCTCACCCCGCTAACAGAATCCGCCACTGTTGGCAACACTGATCGTTAACATGAACAGAGAAACGAAATTGGAAGAAACACGGTGTTAATTACCCGATCTTCTTCCGCGACGGTTCCACTGCGAGATTACTATATCTGAAGTTAGCACAATAAATTTTGCAGCACGTTCAAGATGTACGCCCAGCCAAATGATCTGACAGTTTCTGAACATACATGCACAGACATACATGCCACAGAGTAAAATAATGTAGCCACATACGTATTTGATGTATTCTATATTGATCATAGAAAAAACATTTATATCTATTAAAATTTGACACTAATAGTTAAGAGGTTGTTAGAAAATTACTGAGGTTTTGCTATTAATAGATTTATCTTCATATTACTACTAACTATAACCCACAGATTAGATAGTTATATACTGACATAACCTACAAACAACCGTCGGTCTTCAAGGTACGGTCCGGTCGTGAGCAAAAAAAATAGGACAAGTCTGGTAACGGTTTTTTGCTAAAATCTAGTTGAGTACATCAAAGTTTAATTTTTGTGACATTGTCAGTTGTCATAATTTATTGCAAGTGTGCAAAAAACTAATATAATATAATATAATCTTTATTTAGCACAAATGATTGCTATACAAACACAGAAATGTTACAACATATACACCAAGTACTTAAAACTTAATAACATTCCAACAAATGAACAACTCATCAAATTTTGCACCACACACTACAGAAGATTTATCATATAATTCTACTACTACCTACAATACTATACATCACATTACTTATTTAAATATAGCTCTTTTATTTTTACTTTAAATGTCTGTACATTCAATACTTTTAAATTATTTGATAAATTATTATAACTAATTAGTCCTAAAAAAATTGGATTTTGGGTAGATTTGTATTTCTTATTATCTAATCTAAAATTATCACGATTTCTTGTATTATATGGATGGTCAAAAACTTGCAAAATTTCATTAAAATAATCAGGTATATTTCCTTTTCTAATTTTGTGAATAAAAATTAGAGCGTTAATTTCAGTTAAGTCCTCAACCTTTACCCACTGCAATTTATGAAGCATGTCTCTAATAGGAGTATATTTTGAACATTGCAAAATTATTCTCATTGCTCTATTTTGACATCTTTGGAGTCTTTCCATATCCCCCGTATTTGACAGATACAAAATTGTTCCTGCAAAGTAAAAATGTGGCAGTATAATTGTGTTATAGACGGTATGCCTCATATAAGCGATTTAGTTAAATCTGGTGTTATTGCTAAAGCAGATGGATGGTCAATGAGACAAATTGCACTGCGTTATAATATTGACAAAAATTCGGTGTGTAACATTTTAAGAAAGTGGAGAATAAACGGTACGATTAGCAGAAATCCTGGATTAGGGCGATGAAGGATATCAACTCAACAAGCTTTGCAATTGGTAAATGCTTTAGTAGAAAATCCATTTTACTCAGTTATTCAGGCTGCTGAAGAAACGAATTTTCCTGGATCGAGTAGTACTGGTCGCCGGCGAGTAAGAGAATCGTAGCCAGACTGTCATGCAGCAGCACAGAAATACTTACTTAAAGCTGAACATAAAGAAGCTCGAGTAGGATTTGCGCTTGAATTTTTAGCGTATGATGTAAATTTTTGGAACAATGTAATCTTTACGGACGAAAAACTTTCCAATCAACACACAGCTGTCGTATTCCTGTTTACGCCCTCCAAATACTCGATTCGATGAGAAATATATATCTAACAATGATAAAAGTGGTAGATTTTCCGTCAATATGTGGGCTTGGATATCGGCACGTGGTCCTGGTGTTTTGTGGCATATTGAGGAACGATTTAATAGTGAAACGTACATTAGAATTTTAGGCATTATGCTCCCTTCTGCGTCACAATTATTTCCTAGTAATGAGTTCATATTTCAACAAGACAATTGTTCTGTTCATACTGCTCATTAACTGGTTTCAAGATAACATCAATGTTCTTAATTGGCCTAGCCATAGTCCAGATCTTATCCCTGTGGAAGAAGTATGAGAACTACTCGTAAGAAGTATCAAAAATGAAATGTGAGACCACGGAATGCCGAAGAATTACTGGAAATAGTAAATAATGCGTGGGAAAATATTATTACTAAATGATTATTGTATAAGGTTATTTAATTCTACGCCAAATAGACCTATACAAGTTATAAATAGAAATGGTGCAATAATGAAATATTAATAGTTAGTTTCTTGTTAGGTAGGATGTCCTTTGATCCAGGATTTCTACTAATCGTACCATTTATTCTCCACTTTCTTAAAATGTTACACACCAAATTTTTGTTAATGTTATAACGCAGTGCAATTTGTCTCATTAACTATCCATCATTTACTATAGCAATAACTACAGCATTAAAATAAAAAATAAATTAAAAGTATATCTGTTTTATTTCAGCTACTCATTACATATTCAAATAGACAGATTTACATGAGAAAAAAAAAGTTGTCCTATTTTTTTCTGCTCACGACAGTACCTATTTATTTTCAAAAAATTATTACTTATTGTATATTTTTGTAAATTATTTAAAATGAAAAGCAATAAGTTGTTCAATCCATGAATTGGCATATTACGGGATATCCGTTGTTTTACCACTATTCCAATTAGTGGAAGTAAAATACTAATTAATAAAACACATTAGTATAATCTTGGTAATTTTCTAGCGGATAGAACTTACCAGCATACTAGAACGTTGTTAGCTATTGTGTTTACTGTTTATATATTCTGTGCATGTAGCGATACAATGGAGTTTCAAGAAAGGATATGTAAGTTTTGTTTGGAAAAATGTGAGAACTTTAAAGCTATAGACGAAAATACAAAGAACGTCTTGGACTTACTTCTACTGAACATAGTAAGTGTTAATACTGTACCAAGTTAGGGCAAATATGAATAAGTTTGCCTATCTAGTCAATATATGTCAAGCATGGTTTGTGTGATGCTTTTCTCAAACTCTTTTAGGACTTAACTTCAACACGAGAATCAGTGATGTGTAAAAACTGCACAGAAGTACTTGCAAAGTGTTGCGATTTTAAGTCAACATGCTTGCGCACAAAAGATTTCATAGTTCCATTTGTAAACAAAACGGACAATGCCAGATTGGATCTAAACGATGTCTATCTGAGCAAGGATATAACTGGCACTGGTATTTCAGAGGACCAAGACATATGTGGATTTTGTATAGGTTTAGTAAGAAAATGTTCTGCTCTATCTCTCGATGCCGACAAAGGAGATGTAATGTTGAAGCAGATGATAGAACTGTGTCTTCCAGAATTGGTAGGTATCAATATTCTTGACATTGGGTTTTATTAATCTTAGTACGAAAAATTTTAAGGTAATTTTACTGTAGTTTTTAATAATTAAATAAGTTTTTGTTTTTGCTTATAAATGACGCATCAGTTACAAAATTGAATACATCTTGGTATAATTTATAATAAACCACTTAGGTACACAATACAAAGTTCTTGTAGAAGTTCTCTTGTGGATTTCTCAGGGTACTAATGTTTCGCCTGATGCATGCACCTCATGTAATGCAAAACTTGTTGACTGTGTTGAAGTTAAAAGTAAACCCGATGAATCTTTTGAAATAGTTCTCTTTTTTTTTGATAGGACTTAAGTATCTTCAAGAAGCTTGTAATCTGTATCTCTTGCTATGGATCTCTAAAGAGCTATTTCAGTTTTGTGATGAACTGTTTGCCAGAGGAAAATATTAAAATAAACTATGATACACTGGATAGGAACAATAAAAGTCAAATAGAACTAAGCAATTTAATACAGGTTACAACAAATGACTTAGATGGTACTTCGGTCGATACAATAAACGTAGAAGAACAATTCTTTGACTATAGAAAAAATCCTAATAAGGTAAAAGTTTTTAATGGAGGTGTTACTAAATTAGAGCAGATATACTTCAATGATACCAAATATCATATTGAGGGTGTTGAAAATTTTACAAAAATCGATAGTCAGACAGTTAACAATGAACATCCGCTTGAACCAAATAATAAGTTGGTCTCTGAACAGGAAAGTGATAAATTTGGTTCCACTAAGAAAGAAGAACTATTTTGTGAAGATGGTGAGACTAAACACAAAGTGAAAATCTCCCAAAAATTTTTACTTGAAGAAATCAATATAAAAACGGATCAACAGGACTCTAGCAGGTAATTTAGTTTGGAATTTGAAAAGTTAATATTCCTGAAGTTTTGTAGAATTGTTCCAGGATTTTTTTGTAGATTGATTGTTTTGAATGTTTCTACTGTTTTGTTGTGGTCGTATTCTTGAACGAAGAAGCTGACGGCAAGATGGTGGAAACGTTAAGCATTTCAAACAATCGATGCAGAAGGAAATCCAGAAACAATTTGCCAAATTATCAGCTTTGCGTAAGCCTTAGGCTTAAAGCTCCTTGATGTTATTTTTTACGTATTCACTTATTTTATTCACTCTACACAGAAATGACCCGTTTCCAGTATAGTACCTGTAAAGAATGTTAGTACCGAGTAGTACTAAATTTCTGTCGGGAAATTTGGGGTCTGAATCCATATGAAGAAATAAAACAAAGTTCACATGAAAGTTGTGTACAAAAATACTTCCTAAGAAAGCTATTATTCCCCGAACAGAAGAAGAAATGGCAATTTTTTCAAATTTGTGTTTGGAAGTTTGATTTTTTTGATTGTCTAGTCAAATTTCTTAAAAAGCTTAAATACAGACTCAAAAGACAGAAATTAAGTAAACATGAATATTAAGGTTCTTTTCAAAATGTAACTTGTATAAATAATAAAAATTATTTTGATCTCATACCACACATGGCGAGTATGAGGAACCTCGCGAAGCATTGTTTCCTACTTTTACCCAACAGTGTCTTACTTGGAGCGATAGATTTGCGACATCTTGGGCCATTTCAGTGACATAAATCTCAAGGCAGTCGGAAACTATATTCCACCGAACATCCATCTTATGGTAATATTAGTTTCTTGCCCCATTTTTCTCTGTACTAAGCTTTTCGCAAGAGTGTATTGTGAAAATATTTCACAGTTTGAACTATGTGTGATTTTACTTTTGTGACTTCCAAATCTTTGGAAAGCAAATTCAGCATATGGGCAACATCCGTATGTTATAATGGGATAATCTAAGGCATCGTAAATTTTTTCACATATATTATGTTTGCCGCATTATCTGTGACAAAACTAGTAACTTTGCAGTTATACTCATATTTGCATATATTTATTAAATCGATGGTCAAGTTTCCAAGATAATTACCAGAGTGTGGATGTCCTGATGTATCTATGCTTTTGCTTTTATTATTACTATTTCCATTTTCTAATGTCAAAACTCCTCATATCAGTTCATTGTGAACATTTGAACCATCAAGACACATGTAACCTGATTGACCTGATAAATTTCCAAAGCACTTTGATTTCTCCTTTTCAAGTGTAAAAGGGTTGATGATAACGGAAATCTAGAAGGCGAGACATACCCTGGTTTTAGCATGTCAATCGCTTTCCGAAGTTCTCCATGTTCAATGCACCTAGAAATACAATTTGTTGCAAAAATGGCTCTAACTACCCGTTTGCCTAATTTTTTCATTTTGTCTTGACATGTTCTTACAACAAAGGAGCTTAAACTATTACTACTGCAACCACCATCACTCAAATTAATGCTTGCTGTTCGTTGGGAATTTTCACTTTGGCTTGTACTGGTTTGGTACTCATTAATATTGTCTCTTACTTTCATTTGACTGATTTTTACAGGCTTCACAGTGGTTTTTGAGCCTGTCGACAAGCCCTTGAACTTCCTTATTACATTTTTTATATATTGGCACACTTCATCCAAGTTTGCCCATAACTATCATTTGACAAAATTTTGCCAAATACTATCTTGTTTCCTACGTCGACTAGACTAGTCAGTACTAATACTAATTGAAATTGAAAACCCTCTAATTTTCTTTACATAGCCGACCAAGATTTGCAAATTTCAACAAACTATAACAAGCTTGCAAGCAGCTTCTTGACGTGCGGAGCCAAATTAAAACAATGTTTAAGCCAGTTTTCAGTTTTACCATAATTATGTGGATGGGTGATCGTGTCCTCACCTCACATCTTCCCGCGGTTTGTATATCAGTGTATGCGTGGAAACTATGCAATCTTAGGCGAGGATTGAGTGGTTAACCGTCCTACGGAGAAAATGTAAAGCTGTCGATCGCTTGTAGACAACATTTAATAGATTAAATGTTAGGCAAAAGTAAAAGATCACTACTCTTCGAAAGATAAGAGGTTCGGCAATATTCCTGGTTGAGGGTAGCTTGCCTACAGGCGTCGGTGTTGGGCCTCAGTAGTGGAAATAGGCCGACGTTAAATAAATGTTAACACAGTGTTCCTACCTCATAATACCTATACCTCCCAATATAATATTATCTACAAAATAATGATGGTGGCAATGTACTCATCATAGGTGAATTTAATATTGCCAAATATGTCTTATTTAGAATATTTACAACCTAATGGTCAAGTTAGAGCCATGAATAATTTTCTTGTTGTTAATAACTTAGCTCAGCACAATTTAGTTCGCAATTTCAATGACAATATTCTTGACCTAGTGTTGCACAACAGAAATTGTTGCGTTACCCGTTCTATTGATCGTTTTAACAATAGAAGATATGCATAATCTTCTTGACATCGACTGGTCCTTTCGACGACGTCAATAGCATATGCACTCTAAACTTGACTTCGTGTTTGCATCTTGTGTACCTAAGAAACCAGTCTCTACTAGTGGTAAATACCCTCCCTGGTTTAACAGCACCATTGTAAATAAAATCAAAGTCAAGGAAAGCCTTAGAAAGCAATATGCAAGAACTGGTGATCTCCTTATTTATAACGAGTTTAAAAATGTCAGGCATGAAATAAATTGCCATATTAATATAGCATACAATAACTTCATGAAAGATTCCGAAAGAACAATAAAAAGTGATCCCGACAAATTTTGGGCCTTCATCAATAGTAAAAAAAGGTCAACAAATGTATTTGGATGGAGTTTCATTTAAAGATCCTGATGACATATTAAATGCTTTTGCGAAATTTTTTAGTCAATCCTATACGGAGTCTTTTTGGACACCGGGAATATTTTCACTGAAAGTGACTGCCCGAACGAAGATTCAGTTAACACCAAAATTTCTATTTACCAACATGGTTTTATGAAAGGGCGTTCGACTACAACAAATCTTTTCTATGTCACTCAGTATATTTCTGAGTCCTTAGATGAGCATAGTCTAGATAAGCATAGTCAAACAGATGTTGTATATACGGACTTTTCCAAGGCATTTGACAGACTCGATCACCAGCTACTTCTCGATAAATTAGATAAAATTGGTCTCTCGTATTCTCTACTCCGCTTATTTCAATCTTATTTAATGAATAGAGCTCAGTATGTTGTCCTCAATGGATTCAAGTCAATGGAATTTGTTGCTACCTCTGGAATTCCCCAGGGATCTATTCTTGGACCCCTGTTATTCAATATATTTATTAATGACATAACAGACGAAATTGATTTGCCTTACCACTGATGACCTAAAAGTATTCACAGTTATAAATAATATTGGATGATTGTTTTCAACATCAAGCGTCTCTTAATAAAATAAACAACTGGTGTATTACCAATAAATTATACTCGAATGCGGGTAATTGTCCTTTTCTTTAAAAACATCACCAATTATTTTTGAATACCATTTGGATAACGTCTCACTTCAGAGACCTTCAACGTTTCGTTACCTCGGCGTAATCTTTGACAAAAAGCTATCTTTTATTGATTACATCGACACTATTATCTCCGAAGCCTTTAAGAGTCTTGGGTTCATTGTTCGCATTAGTCGTAAATTCACTGATACGGATACATTAAAAATTCTTTACCAATCACTTGTTAGATCGAAGCTTGAGTATGCATCACTTATCTGGTGTCTGAGCTATGAGGTACATAAAACTAACCTGGAAGCAGTGCAGCGTAGATTTGTCAAATTGCTCTGATTCTAATCAGATGGTACTTACCCTGTTATAGGTTTTCAGAGAGATCTACTTGAAAGGTTTTCCATATCTACACTTGAAGACAGGCGATTATACCTCTCTCAAGTTTTCTTATTTAAAGTGTTACACAATGATTTTGACGCACCTGAAGTAATCAGCAAATTAAATTTTTAAGTCCGTAGATTGGCTTCTCGCAATGCCCAAGTTTTCTATATGCCGACCCCACAAAAAAACTCGCCTTTGTTTACTATGTGCAATAATACAAATAAACTGCCCAGTGTACTTGATATTTTTAACTGCCCTCTGAAGAATATAAAATCTCAAATTTTAAATTAAATATGTAGTTGTTTGGTTGCCTACACTTTAGTTTTTCTTAACATTTGTGTTTGTTTAATTTTGTTACTTTACACTTGTCACTTTTGTATTTTATTGTTACCTTTCTGATTTTTTTTTGTGATGTATGATATATATGTTGTATGTGCTATGTATTATACCTATATTACGGTTTCAATAATTTCTTCTTGAATTTTAAGAGCCCTAAACCTGATTTTAGCAAATTAATTTTATTTGACAATGTTATACATAACTTTTACCTTACCACTCCTGCTGAAGTTAGTGAACTGTTGCTTAAAACAACAAGTAAATCAGCTGCAGGGATTGACGAGATAAGAGGTCAAGTACTGAGAGCAGTGGTTGACGAAATTTGTGTTCCGCTGTCTTACTTAATTAATAAATCTTTTGCTAGTGGCCAGTATCCGAATTCACTGAAAATTTCAAAATCTATACCAATATATAAAAATAAGGGATCGAAAATGGAGGCTTGTAATTATAGAAATATAAGTGTACAAAATCCGTTCGCAAAAGTTTTTGAACTTTGTTTTAATAATAGGTTATTAAACTATTTAGAATTTCATAAATTGTTATCTCTAGCCAATATGGATTTAGAAGAAAAAAATCAACAATAAACGCTATTGAAAAATTATGTGACTATGTTTATAATTCATTAAACAATAAAGAACAACCAATAGCTCTATTTTTCAATCTCAGTAGAGCTTTCGACACTGTCGATCACAATCTGCTTTTAGAGAAACTATCTAGATTGGGTGTACGTGGACCTGCTCATGACTGGATCAACTCCTATCTCATTAGCCACAATAAGCCGTAATAATTGATCGCTTTAAATCAGATTTCAGGCATGTGGCCACTGGCGTGCCACAGGGCTCTATTCTAGGTCCTTTGCTTTTCTTAATCTTTATAAATGATATGCCACACTCTTGTACAACACCCAATGCAGCAATTGTCTATGCAGACGATAGAAACTTTTTGATTTCTAGTAACTCTTCTGAGACCACAATCACTAAAGCTAATACATCTGTAAAGGAGTTTTCCAAATGGTGTACAAACAATGGTCTTGCACTGAATGTTGACAAAACCGTTTTTATGTCATTTTTGCCAAAGAACTGTGTTCATAGTTCAAGCATTTTAATCAAGGCAGATCATAAATCGATTGTGCATACAGAAGTGACAAAATTCCTGAGAGTAACTTTGGACTGTAAAATGACGTGGGAAACTCATACTGAAAATTCATTGAAGAAATTGAGTAAATCTTGTTTTGTTATTAGATACCTGAAATCCTCCGTCTCCCTTAATGTGTTAAGATTAGCATACTTTGGATTAGTTCAATCTATATTGTCCTATGGTTTAATTTTTTGGGGAAACTCTTCACACGCTTACAAAGTATTCATCGCACAAAAGAAAATCATTCGTTGTATGGTTGGTCTTTCTTATCAGGCACACTATAAAGAGGCATTTATTGCACTATCTATCTTAACTCTACCTTCACTTTATATATATCTAATTGTTACAAATATAAAAAAGCAAGAGACTCTGTTTTTAAGAAATAATGATGTTCACAATTACCACACACGCAGCCACACTGAACTTAGGATGCCATTTTCTAGATTAAGTGTGGGCCAAAATTCACATGTTTTTCAGGGAATCTACTGTTTTAATAAATTTACCCGACGCTTTGGTCATTTTAACAATTTTAATACTTTTAAAAATACTTCGTTAAAGTACTTACTTAACAATGCTTTTTATTCCTTAGACGAGTATCTACAATCTTAGTATTTATGACTTTATAATTGGTATTATTACTCTTAAGATATTCACTACACTTTTTAACTGTTATTATTTTTTAACTGTATTTATTTGTTTCGACTAGTCTTATAAGTTTCACTATTGTGTAACTTAACATGATGAATAAAGAACTTACTTACTTACTTACTATTATGTCTTTTTACTCTGTTATCCCTGTTCTGTAATTGGGTACCTTACCTGTTGAACAGTGTATGCAATTAATAAATAAATAATATAACTGTGCCGCCTCTGTAAGGAAAATTCTCGGCAATTGCATGAAGTACCGCTTTATAGCAAATAGGTCACTGTGCACTGTGCAGTATCCACCTTTAGAATTTCTGGGCCGCTTTTCTTTGAGGAAAATGACTTGACGGTTACTGTCACATCACAACGTTACCAACAGGTATTGTGTAACTTTGAACAACAACTTCGTAATGTTGGTGTGGATATTCGAAGAATATAGTTTCAGCAGGACAGAGCCACTGCCCACACTGCTAGGGATTCTATGAAAATTTTGCGAAGAATATTTCCTGGTCATGTCATTTCGAAATTTAGGGACATCAACCGGCCAGCAAGGTCACTGGATCTCTCAACTTGTGATTTCTTTTTAAGGGGGTACTTAAAGCCAAAAGTGTTTTCTAATTAACCGCAAACTTTGGAACAACTAAAATATAATATTCGGACAGAGATTAATGCAATCCCAATTGAAATCTTGGAGCGAGTCATGAAAAACTTTCTCGTTAGGCTTCAAGTGTCTGCAGCGAGAAAGAGGTCATTTGACTGATGTAATATTAAAAAAATAAATTTTCCGTGTTTTCTCAAATACCTTGCGTTAATTTTTTAATAAAACTTTAGCCATTAATGAAAACAGCTCAATTTAAAACGGGTACTTCATTCTGACAGGTCCGTTACAAGCTAACCGCAGTCAAACCATTTGAGGATGTCTGTTTAAAAGAAGATATGTGGCCATTTTCTAGGAATGAATATCTTGGTCCCAAAATATTCGGGTTTCATTATACAGGGTTACTGGTAATTCGATACATTCTTTTGGAGATGTGATGGGGCATGATCTAAGAAGTAAATTTAGCCCTAACATACATTATGCAAAACTCAATGGTTTTTAAGATATTTCAATTTTTTTGTTTTTCTCAAAAAAATAGATCTTAATGTCTTAAAAGTTAATTTTCGAAAAATTTATTTGACATTTTTAAATTTTTTTTTACTGGATTACTTTTCCAATATTATAGATATCCGTTTGGAATGAACAATATCTGGAAACATTTCGATCATGTGAACATCTGAAATAAAAACTTTAAAAAATTTTTTTTTAAATCAGCTATGAAATTTACCTATTAGGTTGTTTCAAAAAAATATTAACGTAACACGCGTATAAATTATTATAAAAACTGCCTTATTTCAATAGCTATCTAACAAGGTACAAATGTTCAATGTACCCTTAATACTTCTAAGAAAATACTAGTAAAAATAACACAAGTAGTACGAATTTTATTTTTAGATAAACAGTAAAAAACATTTTAAAAGTAGAGTTTAATTCTTCATTAATTTCAAAGTTGTACTTTATTTTTTATATATCTTGCTCAAAATGGGAGCCCCTATTCCGTATACAGACACGGCAGTGTCTTCTTATTTCCGTCCTGGTTGTCAGATTATGCCTTATGTGTTGGGCAGCATCCTTTGTCTAAGGTTTCTATAGTATTGACTGGTGTGGCATAGACCATCTCCTTCATATGACCCCATACGTAATAATCAAGGGGTGTTAAGTCAGGGCTTCGTGCTGGCCAAGGTATTGGGCCCGCTCTTCCAATCCAACGGTTAGGGAAACATTGATCAAGTAACTGTCGTACTGTCAGCCGATAATGTGCTGGACAACCGTTGTTCCGAAACATCATTCGCTGTCTGACGGCGAGAGGAACATCTTCTAAAATCACCGCCAGATCATTTCTTAAAAAATTTTCATACATTTCCCCGTTTAAATTTTGAGGAAGAAAGTGTGGCCCTATTAAATAGTGGCCAATGACTCCCATCCACACATTAATAGAAAACTTCATTTGAAAACTAGTTTCACGTGTTAACTTGGGATTTTCCTCTGCCCTTTAATGTAGGTTGTGGAAATTTGTTATACCCTCGCGATTAAATTTCGACTCGTCCGTCCATAAAATACTTGTTAAGAAATTTGCACTTTCTGCATCTGAATTTAACATAAAGCAGCAGAATTCCACTCTCCTTCCAGGATCACCTTCCTCCAAGCCTTGGACAGGGGTATAGTGGTAAGGATGACATCCAACTCTACGTATCGTAGACCAAACTTTCCATTGTGACGCTCCGGTTAGTCTTGCAACTTTATTAGTTGAAATAGTTGGGTCTTTCTCAAAATACCTCAATATTTCTTCCTCATCATCTGGTTCATAAACGGGAGGAGCACCAGCGTCATTTCTTCTACATTTCACGGAGCCAGTTTCAGTGATATTTCGATATGCCGTACTGAATACACGTGCATTTGGTAAGCGGCGGTTAGGGTACCAAAGACCATATTCTCGGCGAGCTTCAGCAGCATTGCCGCCACAGTATCTATGAACAAACAAGATATCAGCGTATTCTGCGTTGGCATACGTGGCCATGGCACAGAAAATACAATAACAACTACGAGCAAAATCAAAATCTTCGATAACTAATTTGACAAGACCAACAAACTTAAGGGACACGGAGATAAGAATGTCAGTTAATGACATATATGCACAAACGTCAAAGTCAAGGACTGACTGACTTAAATGAAAATGAACGATTAGTCGTTTAATAAAGTCCGCCACCAGCATTATCTTTACTAATTTTTTATTAGAACTATCAAGGGTACATTAAACATTTCTACCTAGTTAGATAGCTATTGAAATAAGGAAGTTTTTATAATAATTTGTACGCGTGCTACATTAATATTTTTTTGAAAAAACCTAATAGGTAAATTTCATAACTGATTTTTAAAAAAAAAATTTACAAGTTTTTATTTTCAATGTTCACATGATCGAAATGTTTCCGGATATTTTTCATTCCAAACGGATATCTATAATATTGGACAAGTAATCCAGTAAAAAAAAAATTAAAAATGTCAAATAGATTTTTCGGAAATTAACTTTTAAGGCATTAAAATCTACTTTTTTGAAAAAAACAAGAAAATAGAAATATCTCAAAAACTATTGAGTTTTGCATAATGTATGTTAGGGCTAGATTTACTCCTTAGCTCATGCCCCATCACATCTCCAAAGGAATGTATCGAATTACCAGTAACCCTGTATTGTGAATTGAATACGAGAAAATTTATTTAGTTTGTAATAATTTATCACGTCATAATTTGTTTAAATTATGACAAAAATTACTGTTTATTCATTTATATCGTATTTAAGGCTTTCATGTGTTAGAATAGATGCATTCAAAATAACACCTTTTTCAGTTACAGTATAAAATTATTGTAATTGGTAGTTCAGTGTTAGTATTGATTTTGGTAATTTTCAGGTTTGAGGATGCTGGTTTTTCACCACACTTGGTAGTCCCCACTACATTATGTAGCAGTTCGAAATGTTTCATGTCCAAGCTTAAAGGAAGTCTATCGAAATCAGAAATTAAACACAGACTGCCTAATAAACGTATCTCGAAAATAACATTGAACTACTGCGAACGCTGTTCATTTCAAACGAAATATAAATCTTACCTCAAAAGACATTTGCTGGTGCACAAGGATCCATCAGAAGTCACAATGCACAAATGTGATTCTTGTTCATTTGAGACGAAACATTTAAGTAATCTAAGAAAACATTTGCTATTACATAAGGATCTATCAGAACTGACAATGCACAAATGTGAGTATTGTTTATATCAAACAAAAAATATCAAGAATCTCAAACGCCATTTGCTAGTGCACAAGGATTCATCAGAGCTAACAATGCACAAATGTGACTCTTGTTCATTTACGACAAAACGTAAGGAAGACCTGAAAAGGCATTTACAGACACGTAAACATCTTAAAGATCCTTTAGAGGTAACAGTGTACAAATGTGATGCTTGTGTATATCAGACGAAAAATATCAAGAACCTCAAACGCCATTTACTAGTGCACAAGGATCCATTAGAAGCTAAAATGCACAAGTGTAGCTCTTGTTCATTTCAGACAAAACGTAAACAAGACCTGAAAAGGCATTTACTGAATCATAAGGAACCTTCTGAGATAACGATGTACAAATGTGACTCTTGTTTATTTCAGACAAAATGTAAACAAGTGTTGAAAATGCATTTACTGAAGCATAAAGAACTTTCAGAGGTAACAATTTACAAATGTGAAACATGTTCTTTTCAAACAAGAAATAAATATTACTGGAAACGTCATGAAGTGACCCACAAGAATTTATAGAAATAGTGATGCACTAATTTGTTAATTTCCAGTGAAACACAGAAAGCTCGATGAGCAATTTTTCTATGGCTGTTTACAAGCTTTTCACGCTCATATTTGTGTATTTATTTGATACATCTTGTAGACACCAAGTGGTAATTACAAGTAAGACAGGAATGATGCTAACAAAAAAACATAATGGCAAATTAGCCACAACCTAAAAATAAGACATGCAACATACAATTTACAAAACAAAACAACTAAATAAGCAAAGCTACACGACTTAAAACAGGCTTCTCATCTCCTGAATGTTTGTATTGAAAAGATCAACATCAAATTTTTGGTATATTAAATTGTAACATATTATTTACCGGTGAAGAAATAAAGGGGCCTACATAGAACATTTTGTTTTTACTTATTTTTAAGTGAATCTTTGGTACATTAATGCTTATATAATTTATTAATGAACAGTCTTTGTACTAAATATTATTGATAACATAGTAAATAAATAGTATAGAACTTATATTTCTCCTATCACTTAAACTTTCTATATTAAAGCTCTCTTTTATAAGAAATTAAAAGAGGATAGCAATTGTGTTGAAACTGACTGTGGGTACCCTATTTAATTACAAATGAAATCCTGGTAATCATGTCACCAGTAAATTCATTACTATTTATTTATCTGAAGGATAAACAAATAAGATTGGCCATTTGCGTGATCGTCTAGTTTTGTTAGTGTAGGACCCAAATTTCGTTGTGTGTGTAGTAACCCTTTTTAATTGCCCCAGGTTCTTTTATATAAAGTTTAATATTACTTGTTTCTGTCTGATACGATCTACTTTAGAAAGTTAATCACCCTGTTAATTGAAATACCTGGTAAACTTGAACACACTGTCTATTAATTGAGTGACCTAGTTAATTATATATGTTATTTATGTAGTATCTTATTACTCAAGATTGCACTGTACATTTATAGTTGAAGTTTGTTTTCTATTTTGCTATTAAAATTAAAACATTTATTTAGTTTATTACTTATATGACGAAAAGGTAAAGGTGAATGAATAAGACAATAATTGATGGGAAAAAATAGTAAAAAAACCCATTTTATTTTATATAAATTGATGCAACAATAGTCGAACATGAAATCAAAAGTAATCCAAATATTTGAGACAATTGTCTAAATACCATAATAGGAAAATCTGCGCTGCTATAGTAATGACCATACTATAGATATAATGAGTGTTTTGATGCAATAACAAAAACTTATACAAAAGTATGCTGTGTTATTTTAATAGTAATTAGAGTTGTGGCAATGGCCCGAAAATGATAATCTATAATTAGAGCTGTTAGCAATTGCTAGGTAATAATGATTTATAATTAAAGTTGTTAGCAATAGCCAAATAATGAATCGAATGCAAAACAAAGGACAAGAATCATGTCATGTTTATACATTGTCAAAATTATGTTGAGAAACGAGCATTAAATATTCGTGTAACATGTCATAGTGTTGAGGAAATATCCTTTAATTATACACAGTTTAGTGATTGAAATTAGAGTAGGAACAATCGTTCAGATAATCATATTAATCTTGCAGAGGTGAGAATTTACACTCACATCAAATCCTTTAGAATGCTGAGGAAATCTCCCTATAGTAATTAAATAGAAAAGCAACCTGAAGATTGTCTATGATTGTCGAACATACGAAGCCGCGAAGGTAAGAAAGCGCGGTTGCATCACCCTTCAATCGAAACAAGTGACCAGACAACTGCCTGAAATATTTGACATACCTCGTTGTAACTGAACCCAATTGGAGAACAGAACCAGCCAATTGACCGTAGTCAATGTTTCAAACCTTTGTGCTCAAAGTACGCTGAATTCATATAACTATAATATTTTATTGTAGGTAAATGTCCAACAATCAGAAAAACCTTGTGGTTACAGTAGGAAAATATTCCTAGTGTACTTTAAATATAAAGCATTTTTGAAAAACCTTACATGAGAAGTGATGGAAATGAAAGTCCACTATTTGTTTTATAAAAACTGCACAATAATGATAGACATGAAGTTTGGCTAGTCTGTGATAAATTACCTTGTTATTGCATAGCTCTAAATATATAGTTCTTGAATATAAACTTGTTACTTTGCAAACGCAAATTTCCCTAGTAAGATATTTAGAAAGTGAAATTTTGTGAATTAAAATCGTGAATGAAATCATAACTGAATAACTGGTAATATAATATTATATTTCCTTGTTGAAAATCAAAGCTAATATTTAAAAAAAAATCTAATATTCTTTTAGTACCACAAATGCGTCAATTTCCCCTATTACACCCCGTCGAAACCAGAATATGAATGCAATTGCAAATAATAAAATAGAGTTTCGAAATAAGCAAGCGATCACCTTTAAAATTTATGCCTGCGGAATTTCTGTGCGCCCTGTATAGTGTTATATCGCTTGTGAAAGCTCTCCCCCAGGTTCTAGATATTTAACGTCCTCGTAGAGAATGTCGGTGGTTGAGAAGAATTCGTAAATATAAGATGTAAGTTATAATATTGTTTGGCTAGTAGTTTAGACGGCTGATTTCGTGAAAAATATCCCAAACTAATTTGTTAGGCTCGGCGAGAAACTCGCGACGTAGCTTAGAATGGATTTCAAAGGTAGATATAAAAGTTCGGCGAAAATATTGCGACGTAACTTTGAGATGGCTCCAAATTAATTTCCAAAGCTCGGCGAAAATATCGCGACGTAGCTTAAAAGGTGCTGTCTTCAGATGCCGTCTATCTTCTCTTAATTTTCAATACCACGCCGTCTTCCTTTTATATGGTTCCTGATGTCATCCTTCTACCCGGATTATGCATCTCCGCTTGTTTCTTGTGGGAATATGTTTATTTTAACGCTATTACAATATTCGACGCTTAACTTTCTATCTCTTTTTATGGTTAAGCTAGAAACGTGTAGGCGATTCCATACTATGGGAATACAGGAAGTACTTGATGTTTATCTGAATATACGATAAACAAACCCTGCGACTCGACTAGATTTTATGTAAATTCTGTCTGAAAATTGTAGCGTTTAACTTTGCTTTAAAAGAATATAATTTTAAAATTGCATTTCTGGTAACTTTACTGTGTTTAATATTTAATGACTAATTAAATGACAACATGAAATAACATGAATTAAACTGCAATAATTACTTGAATTTGGAAACATAAATAGGAAAAAATTAAATTTGTAAATGCCCTATATACTGGGCGTTTCAGTGTTTTCTAACATCAAAAATCTCTTTTGGACTCTCTCTAACAATTCCAGATGCGCATGAGCAATTGGTGGCCAGACAATAGATGCATATTCTCGATGTGATCTGACTAGCGTGTTATACAATCTTATTATAATTTCTGTATTAGTAAAATTTCTTGTATTTCAGATAAAAATCCAAGAGATTGTAGGGCTTTATTAACAATATTTCTATAATGTGTAGTCAATTTCGTGTTTGATTATAATTGTATACCAAGGTCTTTACATTCGTCCTTCTTGAAAATAACCATGTTATTAATAGTATATTCATTATAAATATGATTAGTTCTACGTATAAAAGTCATACTTGAACATTTATCTATGTTTAAGTACATTTTAGTTTCTGTTAACCATCTTGTTACCGAATCTGTTATTTTGTAAGTCAACACAGTCTTGCTTGGACTATATTATTTTAAAGATTTTAAAGTCGTCTGCAAATAATAGACAATTTGATTTATTTATATATTCAGACAATCTGTTGATAAACATTACAAAAAAAAGTCCTAAATTGCTGCCGTGCGGTACCCCCGATGAAGCAGTAAATGGTTTAGATAAACTTTTCCTTTCTTGCTACGGTTTTATCAACCCCTTATTATGAGGTGGTAGGGGTTGCAAGATAATACAAAAGGAAAACACACTTGGGCTGCTGTGCGTAGCAGATTGTGGACACTACCTAGCTCGGATAAGTGAAGTAGCGTGCCCACAACAAAAATTTCACTAGCTCAGAAATCTCAGGCCGTTAAGCCCAAGTTTACATAAACTATTAAAAGTTGATAGTTTATTTAACATAAAGTTGCTGGTTCCATTCTTAGTGGTCGCAGATGAAATAATAGAATAGAATAAAAATTTATTGTGTTGAAAGTTACACAAAAGGTAAGGGTTCAACAAAGTTGATTTTCAACCCTCCCCGCACAATAAAAGTTATAATAAAATATAAATTAGTAGTTAATGAAATGAGCAATAACTAATTATAATTACAATCCTATAAATGATTAAATATTATTACAATATGATAAGAATTAAAAATATTACACTAAAACTTGAGTAATCTGAAAAAATTAACATAATAACAAAAATGAAGTGATAGATAAGTGCAGGTACAAAAAAGAATGAATATAATCATAGTGGTGCAATAAGAAATAATAAATGGTTATGGGTCAAATATAAACAAGATGGATCAGTTGAATGTGCTCAGCTGCTTATTTAACATAATCTCTTTTAATTTGCTTTTAAATTGAAATTCGCTTAAATTGAGGAATTGGAAGTTTTCATTTAGAACTACTGCGGCCGCATAAATGAAACTACCCTCAAACTTGCTAGTATGGTGTTGCGGAATGTTATATTTATTGTTTCTTATGTTAACGTCGTGAATGTCAGAGCGTTTCGTCAACAGCTCATAATGACACTCTCTCTCAACATGAAATGGATTATATTACTGTATTTACAACTTAGGGTTCTCTAATATGAACCTGGCTATATTCTGATACATATGTTACAAAATAAATAAGGATAAATTCCCCTCGTGTGGCTACACTTGGTTTACAAGCGTGAGGATTGACTATAATAAATATGGCCGCAATTGGTTCTCAATTAATAATGAATGAATAAAATCTTTGTTAAAATATATACAAAAGCAAGGTAAAATAAAAACAAATATTGTTACGCAGAACCACTGAAGGTGGTTTCTAGGTAGAGGAAGCAATAACACTTATGGTACGATACCCAGACGTCAGCAAGTGGTGAAGTTGCAGCCCTATGGTGGTGACTTTGGGGGGCCAGACAATGGTGGCTGGTTTATAGCCTCCCCAGCCGTGGAACGTTTTAGCCCAGTCTGTGGAACGTTTTGGCCTAGACTGTGGAACATTTTGTTCGAGTCCGTCTCTCTAGCAAACGAGATACTTCCAACCAGCCTATACATTTTTGAAACACGTGGATAATGTTACATAGCCTATGTCCATTTAACAGTTTTATATAAAAATTAGTGTTTTGGTTATATTTAGCACGTCCTGTATAACATTTTTGGATTCAGTTTTTGTAAGTGAAACTGTTTTCAACTAACAGAATTTTACTTGTATAACTGCTAAACCATTTCACACTGTTTTATGTACTTAATTTTGTCTTAGGAACGCAGTCATATTCTACACTATTATGTATTTCCGTTCTAGACAGCATCCCAGGAAACAATTAATTAACAATTGTCTACAAAACATTTATTTACATCTGTTTCATATTTGTGGTTATGTATTGTATTACGAATTGTGAAGCAAAGGCTCTGGTACATATGGAATAAAAGCTTTTAGTATAGATTCCTTTTATTGATTATATGCCACTAATTTAGTTGTGAGTACGGGAATCTACAAGGCAGGTTGTTGCGCTTAACTCAACCACTGACAGATGGCCATACTTGTACTATTTTATAGCTTTCAATTTAAATAGGGAATTAGATTTCTCAAATTTTTTTGGTAGCGTTATTTTCCAGTAACTAGGACAAAAAGTTTACCTTATCAGTAAAACTCGCCAGGAAGTCATTTGCTTGCAGCCTTTGTACTAATTCAAACGTATATAATTTTTAACTGTGGCCTTCAGTAATTGATATTATGATTTTTATATCCCAGTTAACAAGTGTTTAATATACTGGTAATTTCATTTATTACTCATTTAAAATGTAATTAATCTTCAAATTTTGCCTTTGATATAATTTCAATTATTTTTAAAATAAATTTAAATTCAAGGTCAATTCTTTTTAATTTAATAAGTAGTTAAAATACTATATGTACCACATGGTTTTAAAAATATTTTTCTCTTTTCATTTTTTTGGCAATTTATAGTTTTTATGAAATCAGCTTTTGTACAGCTTACTTGCTTAAATGCTTAGATGCTTAAATTGTTTTGTATATACTTACATGCTTACATGCGATGCCTATATTCTTACATGCTTATTATTTATATGTACTTATATGTTTATGCACATATATATACTGATACATTTCTGCATAGCTTTTGCACAGCTTATCTTACATATAGATAAAATTTCGTTATCTTTTCATAAACCACCTAGTTGGTTAATTTTCCTACAACTTTCACCCCATTTCATTGCGAGACGTAAATTGCCAAGGAAACATTAGAATCCATTCTCGCAACAAGAGACAATTGTGGGCCTGGATTGCTCTCCCGGAACCAGTCACCTCAACAATTATCAATCTAGGATACTGGTATAAATTTGTTATATATACATATTTTTTAAATTTCAATTTGTCTTTCAAACCGATTTGTCCATTATTCATGTAATATATTTTAACATTCATTTTAATCTATCTTTTTATTTCTCTTACCAACAATTTCAGTCTGATCTATAGTAGACTGGTTATTCGAGAAAAAGAGACAATTTTACTTATTTTACTATAGATGGTGCCCAATTTAACATCAGTTTTTCTTTGTCTCCTTTTCTCGAAATAAACAGAAATCTGTCACTTATGCTGTACATATCAGAAAGGGTAAGTTTCTCCATTCTTACGAATACTCTGGACCCACGGCTCTCTGCTCCGACTTAAACCAGCTAGTCGTCCGCACATATTGCCTCAATTCTTTCTCAAAAATAAATAACAAGAGAAAGGAGGTAACAATAAGGCCGGATAAGATGGCGATAATAAGGCTAACTCACCTGTACACCTAAATCCTGCACAAATGCGGGTAAAACTCCCTTCTTAACGTCAAAATTTACTGATAAACAGAAACAACCAGAGCAGAAGAAATTTTATTGTTGCTGATAATCTCAAAATCTAACAAGAAGGCTTAAATAAATTAAGTTGCAGGAATTATCCACAGTGTACGCAGAGCTAAAACCTTTCACCTTTCCTTCTAACAAGCCAGTAGCTACGCGACCGTCCTTAGCAAATCTAGCGGACAGAAGCTGTGTGAAAAACACAGATATGTGGCCCACGAAACACAAATGTGCGATGCGAGTCGCGTATACATTAAGCCCGTAACAAACTTTAACATTCAGAGGCGTACAAGCGTAGACATAATATATATATATAGACTGAGCGACCCGTGCAAATTTATCGAGAAGTAGGATGTCATCATGTGTAAAATGCCTACCTTTCCTGTATTTGTTTTTAACCCGAATTTCTTGATAACGTTCACTCACTCCCATTTCGCTGATGTAATTTTTTCCCCCTACTATAATTTTGTATCGGTGCCATACGTCTTAACTTGAATTGGCAACAAACAGCTTCTCGTTTTCCATTTATTTACACCTTTAGTTAATGTTAAAGATATTTAAAAAACTTAAAATAAAATAAAATAACCGGCCTCATTCTAGCTACATGCCACAAGAAGTTGAATTATATTATGGATTATGTGAAGCCATTTATATTTTAAAATATTTGCCAATTATCTGCAACTAGTCATAGTTTTTCACTTACAATATTTCAACTTGAAATCAATTTCTACGGAATTTATATAAAGAAATGATTTCATTCAAGAAAATATGACAACTTCATTTAGTATATCGTAAATTGATATTATTGCAGAAATAAACATGATTTATTAAATAAAAAAAAAAATAGACGTCTGTTAGTAGTAATCAAACCTTCCGGTAAATAAGAAAAACGATTGAAAGGTAGATCGTTCACTTAGAGTAACTATTTGATAACTTGCATTTTTGCGGGTGCAAGTCGTAATACAAATATAACTAGTTCTCTTATCATTGCGAAATGAAAAGAGAAAACGAGTTGTACGCAATCACATGTAAGAAATAGATGGCTTGAAAAGAATATATCGTTGATATGTTGTCCCCATAGTTTCTTAAACCATAGCGTAGCGTGGTCTATATATATATATATATTGCTATATGTATTTGCATATTGGACGATTACGAAGATTGCATGTTTGTGTTATTTGCTGAATCAGGGTTTGAATTTGTTTGTTTCCTTTAGATGGTTTTCAAAATTTATTTAAATTAGCTACAGATCCGAAAGGTATGTGTTTTAGAATGTTAATACTTATTTAGAGTTGTTTTAATAGTTTTTAAGTTTTTATTTGATGTCAACAGTAAGTTTGATACTGACATCTATGTTAGTAGTTATTAAGTTGTTGTTGAAATAATTTCTGACATTTAAGTCATTATGACATTTCTTTTAAGTAGGAAATTTTATTTTTATAGTTGGTAAATGTTTTCCTGTAGAAAGACAAGGAGGTTTAAGTTAGGTTATGTTTGGAATGAAATTAATCAAAATTCATATGGTGTTTTGTTTATTTTGAGTACTTTGATATTTAGTGATATAGGACAACAAACAACAGATAAAAGAGAGGTTGTAAAATTGGAAATAAACAAGTTAAAGTTTGATTAGTACTGCAAATTATTAAGTTCAATAAAAGTAGAACAGCACAATATATATATATATATATATATATATATATATATATATTGTTATTACCCATGACTTGCAGGAAACAACTACTCAGCGGGCAAATACCCCGACCTGCATTGAATTATACCTTACAAATCATGAATGGTAGCCAATGTCATTTGTCAATTCCCCGACCAGACATAGACCGGTTTAGAACTTATTAGTTCTCGTCAGTATGCCATAGGTCGTGGAACAGACAAATGACAGTGGCCAACCTACTAGTTTTATACAAACTGATGTAAATGGTGTACCGGTGAGAGGTAAGTGAATCCTCTCCTGTGGTCAAATGAAAATATAGGTTTCTAACAGAAATACAGCATAATTATTAAAATTTATATTATGTTACCGAAATAATTCAAATATTCATCACAATTGTTTAAATAATATTGGTTACAATGCTCGTTTAGATCGTTATCAGTTAAATTTTATAAATTATAACCATCAGCTATTCAATATTGGCAATATTTGTTTTCATTAAACATCTCCGTATTAAGGATTATTATTATTATAAATAATTATCGACGTTTCGGCAGAATCTCATCTGCCATCTTCAGGTTCTCACTGAAAGCTGCCTACTGCTGCTCCTCGTTGCTCGAACTGAACTGGGTGGTTAGTCATTGCCCCCAGTTAGAGCTGAATGACGTACAATTTGAAAAAATGATCAAATGATCATAGGCGTACCTTTACAGAGGTTAACTTAAAAGTGGATTTCCCAAATATTTATATTAGTGATTTTTTTAGAAAAATCTGATAGATTATCCTTATCAGCACCTTTAAAAATCTCTTTGTGCAAGATTTTGTTATAGAGAGTTAAAAGGTTGTTGAAGCATAGAGACCACCAAAATAATTTTTTTTTCGACAAAAGAAATTCATTTGCAAAACAATTGTCCAAATTGAAAAAAGTGTTCATTCCTATTCAGAACAGTGTATTTTACTAGTTTAATTTGAATTTGAAACAGTTCTTATTTTTCTAATAACGCAAAAACTTCTGTTTTCGTTATTTATTAGGTCTGTGTCTGTTATTTTGATTTAAAATAAAAAATGTATAATTTACTAAAAATATAAGTTTATTTACAGACTATTTTTGTACATTTTTAATTTTTCTAAAACATTTTTAGAGCATTCAATAATTTTTGGAATCCAGTACAGGATATAAGGTTTCTATTCTCTAAATTATACATATAATGCATTTATAAAGGATATCTTAAAACAAACTAAATAACGATGTAGATGCGTATAAGTATAAGAATACAAAAATTTTTCATTTTAGATAGGTATATAAAACTAATCGTCTACAAATGTTGACAAAAATACTTCCAATAGTTTCCTAAAACTGAATGAGAGGTATTAATGTACAAAAGAAATATATTTTCTTCACATCGGAAGTATCAGTTTAAAGATCTAAGAAAGAATGCTTTTTAGAAGTCTTTAAAATGACTTAAAACAATAGAAAGTATTACATAAAAGATTCCCGTTACAACATTAAATAAATCTATTCTATTAAAGTAAAAACAATTCAACACAATACAGAGCAACACTTGTATAAGCACTACGAGAACTGATCTCATTGATTTTATAAAAAGTCGACTTTGCTTCAATGCCGCAAAATTTTGTAATAAAGTGGCAGTTCTCGTATAGACTTCAGACTGACCAGACAAAACATTTATTTAAACAGCGGAAAATATAAGAGATGGTAAATATGCAGTAAATCCATTCAAAAGAGACAGTAATAAATGAGACTGAAATTACAAACTTTGTAACCTATTTAGAATTAACGTGGTACTCCCACATCCAAAAAGTCACACAGAAAGCAACAATCACCCTGGGAAGGTGTAGGCAAATGTGTGGAAAAAACTGAGGGCTAAATCCCAAAATGAACCTGCGGTTATACACCAGGAACATGTTCAGTAAAGACGCCGGGCAATTATCAACCAAATACCCGTTCTGAAGCATCGCTCGGTAACTACCAGAGCCGTATGAAATAACCACTTGGGTAATAATCATTTGGTCAGGCGTACTTCCTGAACGTGCTCTCGGGTAGTGAGACCCAGTGTTGCGAATTGTACGATAATTATCGTTTTTGTACTATAATTTCATTCGTTGTATGATATACGATAGTACATGTATGATAATGCTGAATTGTACGATAATTTCAATTGAATGAATGAAAGACAATAGAGGAAATTGAGTTGATAACATGTTACCAGTAACAAAATTACCTAACCTTAGATATATTGTTGTGTAGGTGGAGGGGAAGTTATTAGTTCTCGGCAGTCGGCAATGTCGGGGCATTGAAGTTTTATCATAGCTGCCGATCACTCGATCATTGGTTGACCAATGCCTAGTTCAAGTTCAGATGAAGAGAGGTCGTGTTCTACACCCGAATATAAAAAACAAAGAAGAGGGATAAGTTCAAAACAACAAAAACGTCGTCGTCATGCACAGAAAGTATTGGGAAATTTTGGAGGTTCGGATTCAGCGACCCCAAAAACATATAGTAAACATAAAACCCCAGATCAGATTTTTTTTTTGCCTGGCTGTGTAATAAACGCCGAACGTGCACCGCTACTGTTGTCAGGCGAAAACGTACGATAATTTGAGCGTCATCCTTACTATAATTAGGTTTAGCAGAGTTCGCAACACTGGTGAGACCCATGATAAAATATGGATCAGTGGTATGGTGGACCAAGATGGTGTAGTCGGGAGCAATAAGGCTGTACAAAGGGTTGCTTGCCTGTGCGCCATGGGGCCATAAAACCTGCTCCTACGACTGCACTTGAGGTTCTCTTGGACTTGCCACCATTACACATATTCATACAAGGTGAAGCTCAGTCAGTGGTGCACAGGTTAATGCAAGGTCAAACGCCAATTAGCCAGCAACACACGATAGAGTACCAGAAGTTATACTCGGAGATGAGGACAGATCCCATCCTAGGTATGCCCACGGACGTAATGGTCCCAAATAACTTCAATAAGACAAGTACAAGCAGTCTGGTACAATGATGGCTCCAAGACAGAACAAGGAGCCTGAGGATTTACGGGACTAGGTCAAAAGCCAGTCAGTATCTCGATACACTGTTGCGCAAGGGAGATAATAGGACAAGGCACTGTTAAACCAGTCAATTGCCATTTTTTCTGATAACCAAGCAGCAATAAAAGCAATCAGTTCCATGCAAATCAACTCAAGATTGGTATGGGACTGCTTGACGGAAGTCAGAACAGAGTGACCTTAGCATGGATACCAGGACACGAGGGACACAAAGGAAACGAAAAGACTGATCAACTGGCCAAGGAAGGCGCACTGAAAGCCCCAATAGGACCTGAGCCCTTTTGTGGCGTGGCAAAGCCATGCATACGAGCAGCCATTAAGGAATGGGTGCAAAATAAATCTATGGAACGGTGGAGGAATCTCCCAAGACAGGCCAAAGAGTTAATTAAAGAATATTCTGCCAAATTCACGGAAGATCTACTAAGCCAAAATAAGAAGGCCATCAGAGTAGTAGGCCTTCTAACTGGGCACTGCCGGCTCAATAGACACATGAGTCTAATGGGCCTACCAGAGGACGCAACATGCAGGTTCTGTGAAGAGGAAGAGAAAACATCAGTGCCACTGTGAAAGCCTGGCGTGACTGAGATGTCAAGTATTCGGAGGAGAAAAATCAAAGGCGGACATCTATACTAAAGAGCCTTTATCAAAGCTGTGGAGTCTAATACAAAGGACAAAGCTGGATGAGGTACTATAAGCAATTTATTCTAGGAGCACCACAATAATAGACCTGAAAAAGTCGCGGTGGTAAAGGTCAAATAACCAGCTCCTCCGTTTATCTATCTATCTATCTAACCTACTTAGAACTGCTCTTATGAATCAATTTGTGTCTTTTAAGATAATCCATACGTTTTGCTTCATATGAACAGAGTTCACACTTAAACATTTTTAGCTCTGAAATACTTTCATGGCTCAATTTGTGTCGTCTAAGACACCTTCGATATTTTGTCTCATATGGACACAGTTCGCATTTAAACATTTTTGACTCTGAAGTACTTTTATGAGTCAATTCATGTTGTTTAAGATAACTTTTACATTTTGTTCCATATGAACAGAGTTCACACTTAAAAGTTGTTAACTCGGTAATACTTTTATGGGTCAATTTGTGTTTTTTTAGAGAATCCATACGTTTTGACTCAAACGGACATAGTTCACACTTAAACATCATTAACTCTGCAGTATTTTTATGAACCAATTTATGTCGTCTAAGATAATCCTCACGTTTTGCTTCATATGAACAGAATTCACACTTGAACATTGTTAACTCTGAAGTACTTTTATGAATCAATATGTGCCGTCTTAAATTACGTGCACGCTTTGATTCGTATGAACACAGTTCACATTTAAACATCTTTAACTCTGAAGGACTTCTATGGGTCAATTCGTGTCGTTTAAGACACCTTAGGTATTTTGCCTGATATAGACACAGTTCACATTTAAACGTTTCTAACCCTGAAGTATTATTATGAGTCAATATATGTCGTCTTAAATTACGTGCACGCTTTGATTTGTATGAACAGAGTTCACATTTATACATTTTTAACACTGAAGGATTTTTATGGCTGAATCTATGTCGTTTAAGACCACTTGGATATTTTGCTTGATATGGACACAGTTCACATTTAAATGTTTCTAACTCTGAAGTATTTTTATGAATCAAATTGTGTTTTTTTAGATGATCCTTACGTTTTGCCCCATATGGACTGATTTCATGTGTATGTTTTGTAATTTCTGCACAGTTTTTATATGTCAATTCTTGCCTATTATCGACTTTAATTAATGTGGAAGGTTCTTGAAAGCTAAAAAAATAAATAACCTTTTTATATACATGTATTTCTTATTCTATATATTGTTAATATGCAATTTTCTTATATACTGAGGGCCGGTGGATTTTTTTGAAATTTAAATTAGCCATATCTTAGTATCAGTGTATAAGACCCAAACTGAACTTAAACGCTTGACAACCATGAGCAGTAGAAATTTTACACCACCAAAATAAAATTTTATCCCTTGTCTTGTACAGCTTATAGTTATGTGCTTTATATTTTGCTTCCTAATTAACTTGTAGAATTCTGAAAATTGACCATTGCTGGTCAGAGCTAGAGACGTAGTACAATTTGAAAATGATCATAGGCGTACCTTTACAGAGGTTAACTTAAGGATGAATTTCCCGAAAATTTATATTAGCGATTTTTTTAGAAAAATTTTTTATTGAGTATCTTTAATCAGCACCTTTAAAAGCATCTTTGTGCAAGATTTCATTATAGATAGTTCAAAGGTGGCTGAAGTAGATAGAAACCATCTAAACAAATTTTA
Source organism: Leptura quadrifasciata (assembly GCA_963675555.1). NCBI lineage: Eukaryota > Metazoa > Arthropoda > Insecta > Coleoptera > Cerambycidae > Leptura > Leptura quadrifasciata. The sequence continues at coordinate 79,129,323 of OY776680.1, forward strand.
TTCAACAAAAAAAAATTCATTTGAAAAACGATTATCCAAATTGAAAAGTGTGAATTCTTATTCAGGACAATCTATTTTAGTTTAATTTGGATTTGAAACAGTTCTTATAGCTAACTAGCATAAAAGTAACATTTTTTGCATAATATTGTGGTAAACCGGTAAACATTTGTGTGATATTTACATAACATTGATATAGTGGTAATTATGAAGTAGCCTCCTGATGCAGAAAGCTATACGTGACTAATACATAATTAGTGTAAACGTCTATTAGTTACCTCCCACGTATGCTGCAATTGGCGATGCTATAGGTTTAGGAGGGTTATGGCTAAAAGTAGTCTTTAGCAACTTCATCATAATTGGAGCTTACTATATATTACAAATATATTAATATAAAATAGTTATCCCACCTTCACGTAATAAATAACTAAAATTAGACAGTCCTTTGAAAAGCAATATATTTACATATTTTAATAGGTATGAAATACTAGATATTTATATGAATTATATACATAGCGCTTAAATAAACGCAAGATACACTTTTAACATAGTATTTACATAAAATTTATATATGGACAAATTTTATGTTTCATTTTAGGGATTGTCTATACTCCGGCTAGTCACTATTTGGATCCAAACCCCAACACAAAAAGACAGAAAATATAGTGGTAATTTTCTTTGATGATAAGCTTATAATGTAGGAAAATAAAATAACTTTATTTAAATTGATTGAAATTCTTATTAGTTATTTAAACTATACAGATATAATCTTTGCCGTATCTAAACCGTATCTACAACATTTAGAACTAGAATGTAATGAAGATAATTTAATATTGAATAATATGGAAAAACGACAAAATTTCGAAAAAATTTTATATGTATACTGTGCAACTTTTTCAATAGCTCGCGTTTAGTACTAATAAAATTTAAAATATTCTCTTTCAAGACCCTAAAAAGCTATTGAAAACTTATCAACCTGGTTGCACAGTAAAGTTGGAATTGGAAATTATTGAAATTTGCGGTAAGCTTTGTATCTGTAACCAGGTTATGCTAAATTACATTGAATAGATCTTGCATCAAGTTTAAAGCAGCTTTATAAAATATTCCAATTACAACATAAAATATATGTATTCTATTAAAGTAAAAACAAATCAAAAGGATACAGGGCAACATTATAAGCATTACTAAAACTGGTCTCATAGAACAGATTGATCTTATAAAAACTCGATTTTGTATCAATGGAGCATAACTTTGTAACAAAGTGGCAGTTGCCAGACAAAAGCAGACAAAACTGCCAGACAAAAGCAAACGCCAACATATTTATTTAAACAGCGGAAAATACAAAAGATGGTAAATATGCAGTAAATCCATTCAAAAGAGACAGTAATAAATTCAGACTGTGAAATTATAAATTTTGTAACCTACTTAGGAAGTGTTTTTATGAATCAATTTGTGTCTTTTTAAATAATCCATACGTTTTGCTTCATATGAGCAGAGTTCACATTTAAACATTTTTAACTCTGAAATACTTTCGTGGCTCAATTTGTGTCGTTTTAAACTACCTGCATGCTTTGATTCGAACGAACACAGTTCACATATAAACATTTTTAACTCTGAAGTACTGTGATGTGTCACTTCGTGTTGTTTAAGATAATCCATACGTTTTGCTTCATATGAACAGGATCCACACTTAAACATCATTAACTCTGCAGTATTTTTATGGATCAATTTGTGTCGTATAAGATGACTTTCACGTTTTGTTTCATATGAACAGAGTTCGCACTTTAACGCTGTTAAGTTATGGAGCAATTTGTGTCTTTTTAGATAATCCATGCGTTTTCCTACATATGAACAGAGTTCACACTTAAATATATTTAACTCTGAAACACTTTCATGGCTCAATTTGTGTCGTCCAAGACACCTTCGATGTTTTGTCTCATATGGACACAGTTCACACTTAAACATTTTTGTCTCTGAAGTACTTTTATGAGTCAATTCATGTTGTTTAAGATAACTTTTACATTTTGTTTCATATGAACACAGTTCACACTTAAACATTGTTAACTCTGTAACATTTTTATGGGTCAATTTGTGTTTTCTTAGAGAATTCATACGTTTTGACTCAAATGGACACAGTTCACACTTAAACATTATTAACTCTGCAGTATTTTTATGGATCAATTTGTGTCGTCTAAGATAAAGCTCACGTTTTGCTTCATATGAACAGATTTCACACTTGAACATTGTTAACTCTGAAGTACTTTTATGAATCAATATGTGTCGTCTTAAATTACATACATGCTTTGATTCATATGAACACAGTTCACATTTAAACATTTTTAACTCTGAAGGACTTTCATGGGTCAATCTATGCCGTTTAAGCCACCTTGGGTATTTTGCCTGATATGGACACAGTTCACATTTAAACGTTTTTGGCTCTGAAATACTTTTGTGGGTCAATATGTGTCGCCTTAAATTAGGTGCACGCTTTGACTTGTATGAACACAGTTCACATTTAAACATTTCTAACTCTGAAGGACTTTTATGGGCCAATCTATGACGTTTAAGACCACTTGGATATTTTGCCTGATATGGACACAGTTCACATTTAAATGTTTTTAACTTTGAAGTACTTTTATGAGTCAAATTGTGTGTTTTTAGATGATCCTTACGTTTTGCCCTGTATGGACTAATTTCACACGCATGTTTTGTAATTTCTGCACAGTCTTTGTATGTCCGTTCTTGCTCATTATCCACTTTAATTAATGTGGAAGATTCTTGAAAGCTAAAAAATAAATAACCTTTTTATATACAAGTTTTTCTCATTCTATATTGTGTTAATATGCAATTTTTTAATATAATAAGGGCCAGTGGAGTTTTTTGAAACTTAAATTAGCCATATCTTAATATCAGTGTAAAATAAAATAACTTTATTTAAATTGATTGAAATTGTTAGTAATTATTCAAACTATACAGATATAATCTATGCTGTATGTAAATCGTATCTTTAATATTTAGAAATATAATGTAAGGGAGATAGTTTAAAAATGAATAATATGGAAAAAATACACAATTTTGAACAAATCTTAGATATCTTGCGCAACTTTTTTCAATGTCTCTCATTTAGTACCAACAGTCCTATTTCAGAAATTCTCGTTCAAGATCCTAAAACCCTATTGAATATTTATCAACCTGGTTGCATAATAAAGTTGGAATTGGAAATTATTGAAATTAGTGTTAAATTTTGTATCGTACCCAGCTGACGCCAAATTAAATTGAATAGATCTTGCATCAAATTTAAAGCAACTATATAAAAGATTCCAGTTACAACATAAAATAAATTTATTCTATTATTATTACAATTTATTAGAATATACAATTTACAACTAACAATATAATAAAAATACAAGGTAAAAGATACAAAATAAAAATTAAGTTGCACCTCGGTGAGTAAACACCTGTATATACAATATTAAACAAAACTTTTGATTTACAACATGTACTAGGAAGTATTACAGAATATCATATACCAAACTAACAGTAATATTTTTAAAGTAAGCAAGAATATGAGAAAATAACTGAAGAGTTGAAGATGTAGAGAGTAATATAGTGTACGAAATAGTTACAATTTTTTATAAAAGGTTATTAATGTAGTCCCTGTTTTGATATATAAAAGTTTTACATTTTTTAACAAAAAAAATGTATTTATTGTTTTTATTTCATGAGGCAAGATGTTATAAATTTTTATAACCATCATATTGTTTGCATTTTGTCTGATTTGCTAACAGTGGTTCACAAAATATTTGTTTATCGATTTAAAGCAGAATATACAAATACTGAGATAATACAAACATCGGAGCATTAGCGTTTTGATGGTAATATGCAATTATTACACTTAACGCGCCAGGCTTGTAACTTGTAATTCAGCGCTCGGCGGGGCACATAGCCCGGTGAGTAGCTGTTGGTTGCAGTCTGGTTACGTTCCTTATAGCAAAATAAGGAGTTTATAGAGGAGTTTGCGACTGAAAAATTATGTTTTAATCTAATGGATAATTGAATTTGTATATGAATAAAAAATTAAAAATCGATTTTTTTCCATTTTTCCCAAGATTAAAATTTTTTTCTTGTTCACCATCATGAAGTGCATAAGAAAAACTACATTAAAAAAAAGTCCATTATCTTAAATGTGTTATGTGATATACTTACTATTTGTTATGTTATTTATTTACTGTATTGACAATACCTATACTCTGTATAAGTCAAAAAGAAAATAAAGTTTTTTGTGTTTCTCGCGGCATTGTTTAAATGGTTGTAAAAATTGAAATCAACGAATCATGTTTGACTTGAAAGCAACTGAAATACTTTAATTTCTTTTCATATTTTACGCACTTTATTACTTTTACTGATGACAAAATCTAAAAAACACTGATTTTAGAAACAAGTAATATTAATGTTAATTTTTTAAATTTATCTAATCCTGTGGAACATTGCTTTCAATCATATAACTTTACTCAACTTATTAATGAGCCTACTAGAATCACTAACTACTCCAGCACGCTCCTCGACCCTGTGTTTATTTCGAATGCTAATCTTGTTAACTCATTTGGTACAATTTCTACTGATGGAATGGATCACTTAATGGTTTTTTGTGATTCAAAAATTAGTGTAAGTAAAATGAATACCAAGTTTGTAACTTTCCATAGTTATCAAAATTTCAACGTAAATAATTTTTTAGCCGATTTACATAACCTTCCATGGTACGATATAATTCTGCAAAATAACATTGACCTTACTTAATAAATTTATTATTTCACTTTTTGATAAACATGCTCCCATCACACAAGTTAGAGTTACTAAACCTAAAGCCCCCTGGCTTACTCCAAATTTAAAGTTAATTATGAAGGAGAGAGACAAAGCTCTTTAGAAGTACAAGCGTACACTATCCGATACTGATAGACTACATTACAAAAATTTACATAACTATACTTTATCTATGGTTAGATGAGAAAAAAAGGGTTATCTAGAGCACGTACCTTCCCAAAAGAGCTCTAAAAAAACATGGTCGGCTCTTAGCAGTCTCAATGTATGCTCGAACAAAGAATTTTTATTAGCCAGTGAACTTGCTAATCCAAATGAAATTAATAAATACTTTGCTTCATTTATTTAAAATGTATCTAATATGTGCAATAATCAAATACATTTTTATAACAATCATAAGTATGATGAAAATATTACTTTCACATTTACACTAACTACTATAGATGAAGTTAGTAAAAGTTTAAATAATATTAAGCCTAAAGCGTATGGTACTGACAACATTTCATCTGCTATGTTAAAATACTGTAGTCCGTTTATTGATCCTTTCATTACTCACATAATTAATTGTTGTATCGAGTGAAGCTATTTCCCTCAAGCGTGGAAAGTTGCGGTTGGAATTCCTTTACCTAAAAATAGTAATCCTATTTCTTTTTCAGACCTTAGAATTATTAGTATTTTGCCAGCTTTATCTAAAGTCTTTGAACAAATTTTATATGTTCAAATTTATCATTATTTTATTTCTCATAATTTACTGCCTGATTCCCAGTGTGGATTTAGAAAGGGATATAGCATTGCCACAGCCTTGGCTACTGTTACTGATGACGTGATTAGGGCTCAGGATAAGGGAATGGTCAGCGTGTTGGTGTTGTTAGATTTTTCGAAAGCCTTTGATACGATTAACCATAGTCTAATTTATTCTAAACTTCAATATTTTGGCTTTGACAATTTTTCAGTTTCACTTACTAATTCGTATTTGCATGGTAGAAAGCAGAAAATTTCTATTGACAATGTTTATTCTCCTGAGATAGATATACCGCAGGGATCAATCTTAGGTCCTCTACTTTTTATTATTTATACTTCGAATATTTTAAACTCTGCAAGGTCATGCAAAATCCAAGCATACGCTGATGATACTCAGGTATACTTGCATTTTGATGCAAATGATTATATCGAAGTTGCGGACACCATCAATTCGGAACTGCTAACCATTAAGCAACTATCTGAAGAACATGATTTAAAACTGAATTCAAAGAAATCTAACGTAATTATATTTGCTAATAGAAACAAAAAAATATTCTTAAAAGAGAACATAAAAATTAAGATTGATGGTGCTTCCTTGCTGTTATTGGCCATGCAAAAAATTTGGGAGTAATCATTGACTCCAACTTACGTTTTAAAGAGCATGTAAAAAAATTACTACAGAGGTCTTATATGTCCTTGAAATTAATTTACTCCAGACGTGACATTCTAAATTTCAAACTAAAAAAAAATGCTCTGTGAATCACTTGTTCTCTCCAATTTCAACTACTGTGACTTTATTTATGGCCCATGTCTTGATAACATGGATAAATATCGTATACAAAAAGTTCAGAATACCTGTTGCCGACTTATCTATGGAATCAGAAAATTTTAACATATTTCGCATAAAATAAGCGAGAACAGGTGGTTGAACATGAACAATTGTAGAACACATCACCTGGGGAACTTTGTTCACAAAATTGTAGGCATACACACTTCCTCATCTCTTTTGAAAAATAAATTTGTAGCTTGTTCAAATGTACATTCTCGTAACATTCGGAATAAAAATAAATTTACAATGCCACATCATCAGACAGACTTGTTTAGAAGAAGTTTTACGTACAATGCCATCAAATTATATAATTCTCTTCCTGAGGAATTCAAAATTTTCAATATTAATAAATTTAAAACTCATTTATTCAGTATGCAACTCTAATGTATTACCTTTATATTTTTTTGTATACTCTGTGCCCCGCCGGGTTTGTAATTAACTGTTCTAGAAAAGCTGTAGGCAAGTAATAAACTAGCTTTGTTTTTTAGAGTGACCCATAAATTGTTTATTTCTTTGTCAATTTCTGGAGAAATGTCACCGTCTTGTGGTTGAGTAGGAGTAGCTTACAGCTAGACTTCGCCATACTTCGGCTGCATTTTTCCATACAAAGTTTTCATTGTTTTTTTTTCTTCGTATGTATTGTTTGATTGTGTTCATGATTTTTTTTGTTGCAATAAAGCCGATTTATTATTATTATTAATTAATGTATGTCTATTTTTGTCATTCAATTCTCCCGCTAAGATTATGAAAAAAGGCCGTATCTTAATCTTAAATTATTTGACTTTCGTCGGAGGTTACTGCAGGTTTCTGTTTAAAAGTAAAATTGAAATAGAAGAAATGTTGACAAAATTTCTATGGTAGTTGTTGGTCTCTTGATTAAATGTTTTGTTTATCCTTCTTTATATATTTTTATCGTCATATAAATATACAAAATAACTACTTTATTAAGCATTAATAAAGGCACATTTAATTAATGAGCATTATTTCAAAATATTGCAGAAAATAAAAATTATTTTAATAAGAAGTAACAAAAAATTCTGCTGTATTAATTTCTTCTCCTCAAGAGACCCATTCAAATAATAATCAACGTAAATTGCTTATAAGTACACTTCAGATTGGTCGCGGTAGCGCTAACTAAGTGATCACGTATCATTACATCATTTGATGACAAGTAGCCAAGTAGGACAGTGCAAGAAGCGTAGTTTAGGTATGTGATCAGTGAGCGCTACCTGAGCGCTCACCACGATGACGCAACCATTCTCTATACAGGGTGTCTCACCGGGAAGTGAATCGATCGTTATAGAGAAAAGTACGCATCAGAACATTTTGAAAATTTAGATAATTACTAATGTCGGTGTGGCCAATCTAACTAAAATAATTACAAGCAGCTGACACTTCCACTTATACCGGAAGTCGATACCAACTTGCTTATTTCAAATGGAACACCCTATATATTTTAAGGTTTTCGAAAAGAGCATAAAATTCTGAGTTGAAAACATGTAGCATATCCTATACCTAAACCTAGCCGTTTCAAAGATATTTGACATTTTATAGAAAATTTGACAGGTGCAACGGTTTGCAAGAACCGTTATAACTTTCATCGTGTAAAAGATCTTCATTTGCTTCTTGTCACATAAAAAGAACACAAGGAGAACTACGTTCTACAACTGAAATAAATTCAATAATATCATACCAAGTGTTCCGTTTTTCGCGTTACATTTTGTCAACTTCAAACCACGAAAACTTGTTTAGGTCAAATGGAACACCCTGTATTTTTTTACGTCAAGTTGTGTAAAATTGAATTCCCTTTTTTCTGATATTAGCATTGTGGGGGTTAAAGTTACAACTTTTTGAAATATTTGCGATTTTATTAGAAATTCATGAATTGTTGTAATCATTTCATCAAATTAGCCATGATTAGAAACAATCAGTCATTATCTTATGTCAAAAAATGCCAGCACGTTTAAATTACACCCATGAAGACTTTTTAAATTTGTTTATTATTTACGGAGAATGTGATAAAGTAATATCAAAAACTTGCAGCACATTTGCTACTCGATATCCAGAAAAACGGAAACCGTCACAAAACACTGTAAAACACATACTGGAAAATTTTTAAAATTATGGCTCTGGAATCGGGACTATGCAAGGATTCAGTTCACAGAATCTTATTAAAACATAAGTTTCACCCGTTTTCATTCCATATGGTTCGAGGATTAAAAGAAACAGATTTCCTAAGAAGACAGAATTTTTGTTTATTCTAATAAGGTCTGAGGGTCACGATTCTTATTTGGGAACTATTATATGGACAGATGAAGCAAAATTTACTAAAAATGGACTTTTTAATAGACACAATTCGCACTACTGGAGTGACTCAAATCCTCATATGTTCAGAGAGAGAAACTTTCAGGAAAGTTGGCAGTTCAATGTTTACTGTGCCATAAGAAACGATAGAGTGGTGGCATAACAATTTTATCAGGAAAATTTAAACGGTAAATTAAATTTTCTCTTCTGCTAATATGTAGTTTTTTTTTTTTTTTTTTTTTTTTTTTTTTTTTTTTTTTTTTTTTTTTTTAAGGTGAAAGATATCTGAATACAAAATTTGAATAATAACTATTTAGGAAATTTACCTCTCGCCGAACATGGAAACATTTTTTATCAGCACGATGGTGCTCCCCCACATAACGCATATTTAATTAATAATTATTTACAAGAAACTTTTTATGATCAATGGATTACCAATAATGGACCTTTCTTATGGCCTCCTCGCTCGCCCGATTTATCAGTTCTGGATTATTTCATTTGGGGAACTATTAAAAATAAAGTTTATGAGAGCCCATTAACAACCATTGAAGATTGTATGCAAAGAGTAAGAAATGCATTTCAAAACATATCACAGGATTCAATTAGAAGAGCTCCATGAGGAACTAATCCGAAGGTGCGAAAAATGTGTCGAGGTTCGATGGCGGAATTTTGAGCAATTATTAAATTAAAATGAAATCATATTTTAAATTGATCTTATCTCTGGTATTTTAATTCATGCCATATCTTCAATTCAATTAATACGCATGTTACAGTGTTAGTGTTATTTTGCGTTTTTGTGGATATCGAGTAGCAAATGTGCAAAAGTTCTTGATATTACTTTATCACATTCTTAAATAATAAACAAATTTAAAAAGGTTTCGTTGGTATAATTTAAACGTCCTGGCATTTTTTGACATAAGATAATGACTGATTGTTTCCAGATATTTAGTATTATACTTTATTGGAATCTGGTATAAAGAATTATTACATTCTATTTCCAATGATTTGAAGTCATAGGATTTACTATTACTCGTGAGAAATGGTATGAGGTAATGATTACAACAATTCATGAATTTCTAATAAAATCGCAAATATTTCAAAAAATTGTAACTTTAACCCCCACAATGCTAATACCAGAAAAAAGGGAATTCAATTTTACACAACTTGACGTAAAAAAATATAGGGTGTTCCATTTGACCTAAACAAGTTTTCGTGGTTTGAAGTTGACAAAATGTAACGCGAAAAACGGAACACTTGGTATGATATTATTGAATTTATTTTAGTTGTAGAACTTAGTTCTCCTTGTGTTCTTTTTTTGTGACAAGAAGCAAATGAGGATCTTTTACACGAAGAAAGTTATAACGGTTCTTGCAAACCGTTGCACCTGTCAAATTTTCTATAAAATGTCAAATATCTCTGAAACGGCTAGGTTTAGGTATAGGATATGCTACATATTTTCGACTCAGAATTTTATGCTCTTTTCGAAAACCCTAAAATATATAGAATGTTTCATTTGAAATAAGCAAGTTGGTATCGACTTCCGGTATAAGCGGAAGTACCAGCTACTTGTAATTATTTTAGTTGGATTGGCCACACCGACATTAGTAATTATCTAAATTTTCAAAATTTTCTGATGCGTACTTTTCTCTATATCGATCGATTCAATTCCTGTATACATACTTTGTTAGTTTTCTAACTGCAAAAAATATTGGTAATTTTCGGAATAATAATAATAATATACTACACATATTTTATTTATATAATGCATCGCAATAAATTGAATGCGCTGCTTACATACTATCCTAACGGTGGCTGAGATGATATAGATAGACGGAGGAGCGTATGTCGTTGTTTCCGTATCGTTTGGTAGACATGTTTGGCGACGCGCAGGTCTAGAAAGGGTACATATGATATTTACTTGCATCTATAACTTCCTCTTAAGGGCTAAGTTGTGTCTTTAACACAAGTTAGCCATTTTGTTTTATTTAGACACAGTATGTCATATCGTGTTTTCTAAGATTATCTTTGCGTTTTGCCCCACATGGACTAATTTTACAAATACACTTTGTCATCTCTGTACAGTTTTTATATATCGATTCTTGTCCAATATCGATTTTAATTAAAGTAAAAAGTTCTTTAATGCTAAAAAAATAAAAAATAGTTTCACATATTTTTGGTTTCTTATAAAGTAATAAAATAATAAATAGTGTAATAAATTGAGTCATGAAATTACAAATTATATACTCTAATCATTAGAAGTGCTTTTATGAATGAATTTGTGTCTTTTTAGATAATCCATATGTTATGTTTCACATGAACAGTGTTCACATTTAAACATTTTTAACTCTGAAATACTTTCATGGCTCAATTTGTGTCGTCTAAGACATTTTCGATATTTTGTCTCATAGGGACACAGTTCACACAAACATGTTTGACTCTGAAGTACTTTTATGAGTCAATTCATGTTGTTTAAGATAACTTTTACATTTTGTTTCGTATAAACAGAGTTCACACTTAAAATTGTGAACTCTCTAATGCTTTAATGGATCAATATGTGTTTTTGTAGAGATTCCATATGTTTCGACTCAAATGGACACAATTCACACTCCAACATCATTAATTCTGCAGTATTTTTATGGATCAATTTGTGTCATCTAAGATAATCCTCACGTTTTGCTTCATATGCACATATGAGTCCACACTTACATTGTTAACTCTGAAGCACTTTTATGAATCAATATGTGTCGTCTTAAATTACGTGCACGCTTTGATTCGTATAAACACAGTTCACATTTAAACATCTTTAACACTGAAGGGCCTTTATGGGTGAATCTATGTCGTTTAAGAACACTTGGGTATTTTGCCTGATATGGACACAGTTCACATTGAAACGTTTTTGGCCCTGAAGTACTTTTATGGGTCAATATATGTCGTCTTAAATTATGTGGACGGTTTGATTCGTATGAACACAGTTCACATTTAAACATTTTCAACTTTGAATTACTTTTATGTGTCAAATTGTGTTCTCTGAGATTATCCTTATGTTTTGCCCCACATGGACTAATTTCACAAGTATACTTTGTAATCTCTGCACAGTTTTTATTTGTCAATTCTTGTCCATTATCGATTTTAAATAAAGTGGAAGGTTCTTGAAAGCTAAAAAAATAAATAATCTTTTCACATATATATATATTTTTGATCTCTTATACAGGGTTAATTTGAAATACACCATAATATTTAAACCTGTAATTCAATATAGCTTAATTAATTAATCCGCGGTGTTTTAAATTCAAAATCCCATAGATAAATTTTTAACAAAAAAAAAACTAAAATCGTCCCGCAGGGGAAACACTGACTCATAAATCTCACATTGAGCTTCATGCCTACAAGCAGTATGCGCGATGTTGCCATATTTTCTTAAAAATATGATATAAATGTATTATTAAGTAAAGTTCAAGTAGGAAGAAACTGAGACGAAAAAAACATAACAAAAACTTTACAACCTCATTAAAATACTGATACTTTTTTGTTCTGTTCGCAAATTGACTCGCTCACCTTTATAGCTTTTTAATGTGCGTCGGGAATATTTCATGTCAGGCTTGGCGCCATGGCCCGCGGTGATATAATTATGTCGTAAAGTTTTTGTTGCGTTTTTTATTTACTGGGATCTATTTATTTCAACTAGCGCCATGGCCTGTGGCGATAACAATTACGCCGTAAAGTTTTTGTTGGGTTTTTTCTCTCGGGAATTTATTACTTGAACTATACTTACATCAATTTTTCTTATAATAATTGCTCAAAATGGAGACTGTGGTTTCTTATGCATGTTTCTGCTCGTCGGCGGATTGAATTACTTTCTCTTTCAAAGAGAGCAGGATGTTCACGAACACTGCTGTTATTTGCTAAATACACAATCACAAACTGTCAAATATGACGTAAATTTGGTAACTACCAAGTGCATACATAACCTACAAACGAATAAGGAAGTTTATTTGCGTGTTTATGAGTGTCGTAGACATTTTAGATCAAAATTGAATAATTCTTATCTTATCTTATTATTTCACATATTTTACAAATGACTATTTTTAAGAATTTTTGGGAGTCATAGTCCTGAATAGCTTCAAATATTACGATGTATTTCAAATTCAGTCTGTATGTTGATAATATGCAATTTTTTAATACACTGACCAGTGGCATTTTTTGAAGTTCAATTAGTCATACTAAAAACGTCACTACCGTGAACTTTGCAAACAAATACTTAAAAAGGAATTGATCTACCTAGTTTTTGGTAAAATACTTGCAATATATTAATTTTTTTTTTTTAGTAAAGACAAAATGTTCTCCAGATTTCAAAGATCATGAAAAAATTTTGATTTTCTACAAGTTACAAAAATTTGAAAATTGTTTTAAATTGGTTTTTAATTTATAAAATATCAAAAGGTGTAACTTTATAAAAAATGAAAATTCAAAAATCTGTAAATATATTGATAACTTTGACAAAAAAACTGGGCATATCAATTCCAATTTAATTTTTTTTTTTGCAAATTTCATTCACATTATTTTCGAAAAAAAATTCTATTCTTAGTTATGCCTCAAAATATGACTTGGGTCACAAAGAAAAATTAACAAAAGTTATACTTTAACATTGATTTTCTAAAGGCCTCAAGAAATTTCACTGATTTATTAGGTATCTCAATCTGCTCTTATTTAATACCACTGGTAAATAAATCTACTAGACAAACCAACTGTGTGTAATTTGTATAACGGCTGACAACACAATCATGAGATGAGCCATAATTTCCAGAAATGACTCCAACTTTGAAATTTTAATTGGAACACCCTGTATATTTTTACATTTTTTGATTTCGGAGATGAATTTCAGTACGAATGCATAGTTTTAAAAACATTTCTAAGATTTGATTTTTTAGGGCTATTTTTGGTATTGCACCTAGAGTACAATGGATGCACTCAAATCAATCAAATCGACTAAACACGACGAGGGAAAAATGTATGCGTGAGATTTTTCGAATTGGTTTAGTAGCTACCGTCAACCAAAATTCCCTAATTTGTAATTGAATTAGCTTTTTAAAATGGCAACATCTGTTAGACACCCAGTAGTGTAATATTAATTTTCATGACAAATTCATCGATAACCTCAAATCGAAAATTGGTTTGATATTAACCCAAATACACAAGTTCTTTGGTGATTAATAATTACAATCTCGAGAAGATGCGCTTATCAAGTAAGTATGCCGTGGAAATTGAATAAAACTAGATTCAAAACAATCATTTTGTCAACAAAACAACGCTTCAAATAACTAGTGTTCTGTCCAAAATGTTTTATTTTAACAATAAAAAACATATTAAAAGATTAACTGTCTGTGTGAGGTTGGAGGTGATTACACATATTATTTGTGCTCTAACTAAACTAAAAACGTTTGTTAATAATTGAAAAATAAAATAAAACTTATATCAAATTGTTGCCTATAAACCACAGTGTAGTATATTAGGTGATGGGACAAGACCCGTACGAATGATTTCGTAAGTGTTTAGTTGTGTGTAATGCAATAGATAGCAGGACAAATAAAGTCTCATCGTTACTTACACATAGAGATATTAGTAATACGGTTTACACATACATACGATAGTTAATGCTCTGTAGATTTGTTTTATTTATATTTAAACAGCCTTTTAGTTCGTTCTATTTGTCTTAGTTTTGCCGTTTAGTTGTGTATATATGCAACACTACATGCATCAAAGGAAATCCGTCTATCTATGCCTAGGTAATTGCAGGGGTATATTCTGGGCGCCATCTACTGCATTAAATGAAACCAAGCACTTATGAAGCTGTCGATTAACATGGCAAATACCGTGTGTCGGACCACCTAATATACTACACCGTGCTATAAACTTAGTAATATATAGAAAGATAATTTTTATCCATTTTACATAAGACTATGTTTATGGCAAGTAAGTAAATAGAGAATATGTTTATACGTTATGATATAGTAGAGTAGAGTATAGTAGAGTTTTATTTCATGTCAGACAATCTTTACATTGTATACATACGTCAGTTACAAAAAAATTAGAAAAAATACATGAATAAAAAAATTAGATGTATAAACATAGACACACATTAAAAGATAAGGAATATAAAATATCAGTAGTATTAGAAAAAGCACAAAAAATTCACATCAAATTTAATACTAACAGAATACACAACAAAAACTTTAAAAAGGGATCCTAATTTTGTCAATAAACTCTTGAATTTAATAAAATACATTTTCCTTTAGGAATATTTTCACATTTTTCGAAAATTGTTTAGGAGACAAATTTTTCCATTCAATGGGCAACATATTATATCTGAATGATTTTATATTTTTTGCTAGTCTAGAAAAAGGAGCAATAATGAGGTTGTGTCTTGTTTCGTATCTATTTGGATTTTGGTTGACTACTAAATTTTCCCTTGCATAAATTAAACATTCATATAGATATATACAGGCTGTCCATTTTATCAGGGCCCTTGAGAATATCTCACTTAATATCGGCCGTACAAAAAAAAAATATACAAAAAATTACGAAAATTGTGCCGATTTATATAATCTACAAAATGGTTTAAAGACATTTGAAATCCATGGCCTACTTTAAGAGTTATGCGGAAAACGTCTAGGCCAAATATCTCCGTTATTTGAAGAGGTACGAGAAAAATTCTAAGGCGAAAATTTTTTGCAAAACAGGGTGTTTTAACGAGGTTTTATCTAATTTTTTTCAAAACCGCTGTATTTTGAGATTTACTCTTCAGGCTGTTAAAAAAATTATTTTGAAACGGGCGGGGAATGGCGCCATTAAATAGAGTATTTTCCTCCCTTTTCAACAATATATCACATGCCATATTTATTCATTGGTACTATGTTAGTAATTATAAAAACATTTTTTTAAAACCAATAAATTCCTTTTTAACAAGCATTATACTTGCTGTGGAGAAATATGATTAAATAAAACGATAAAAAAATTCAATAAGTTGTTCAAATCTTTGCTATAATAAAACATTAACACAATTAAGGAGAATAAAGTAAATTCAGGTAACAAAAACAAATTAATAATAATAAAAAGAATATAGCAAACAGAACATTAATATTTATCTAATCCTCAAAATAATTTTTAAGACATCATATCAAGTGTTCAAAGTGACCACCGCGATTTCTTATACACAATCGAGCGTGGCGAGGCACTGCATTTAAAACATTACTCAGCATTTCAGTGGTAACTGTATACATTCCTGTTGAATTAGAACTTTTAGGTCCTTTACATTTTGCGGCGTCATCGAAAACACCTTATCTTTAATATACTCCCATAGAAAATCCATTGGGGTTATATCTGGAGAACGAGGGGGCCATCGAATAAATTCATTGGTACCTATCCAATATTGAGGCAAAATTTCGTCTACATAATCTAGGCAAATCGGGGAATTGTGGGGAGGAGCTCCATCTTGTTGAAAATATTGAAAGTTGTGTTTCTCTAAAGGTAGGTCATCTAAGAATTCATTAAATTCATTTCTCAAAAAAGTTTAGGTACCATTGACCACTGAGGTGACCATCATAAAAATAAGGACCTATTAAATTGGTGCCTAAAATACCTATCCACACATTTATTGAAAAACGATTTTGAAACCCAGTCGGTCTATGGCATTTTCAGAAGCCCATTTGTAATAAATATTGCGATTAAAAAATCCATTATTGGAAAAATTTGCCTCGTCGGACCAAAGTATTTTACTACATATTAATGGATCGGCATGTTTCTTTTCCAACAGCCACCTACAAAAAGTCGTTATCCTTGGTTTGTCCCCCGTTTGTAAATTGTGAACTTTTTTGGCTTTATAACACCGGTAACCATTTTTCTTTAAAATTTTTCTAGCACTTGTTTTATTTATATGACAAGCAATTTGAATTTATCTTAATGATGTTTCCAAATTTTCTGTATTTTTATTTCCTACATAATTAATAACTCGGTTTGCCTAATTTATATTATCAGTAACACTGTTCAACATTGTCTTCTTCTTTAAAAATGAACCATTATTTTTCAGTTTCGTAGATAATTTTCTGAACAGAGTTTTATTCGGCTGTAGTGCTTGTGGCAATCTGTTTCTATATTCTACTTGAGCTAATCCAGAGTTAAAATTGCATTGGCAATATGTAACAAACATATTATAACGATCAATGTGAGTGAAAATCATTTTTGAAAATTCTAATTTCTTAAACGAGTGTGATATTATACTTAAATTAGTTGGTAAAGACATTTTAACTCTCTGAGCAAGGAGTGACGCTTTTATGGAGGACCTCTATACATTGGCATAACTGCAAATACTCTTTCCATAATTGCTCCTTGTTGCTTTCTTGATTATTATTTGTTACCTGAATTTACTTTATTCTTCTTAATAGTGTTAATGTTTTATTATAGCAAAGATTTGAACAACTTATCGAATTAGTTTATCGTTTTATTTAATCATACTCCTCTATATAACGCTTGTTAAAAAAAAATTATTGGTTTTAAAAAAATGTTTTTATAATTACTAACGTAATACCAATGAATAAATATGGCATGTGCTATATCGTTGAAAAGGGAAGAAAATACTCTTATTTAATGGCGCCATTTCCTGCCCTTTTCAAAATAATTTTTTTAACAGCCTGAAGAGTAAATCTCAAAATACAGCGGTTTTGAAAAAAATTAGATAAAACCTCGTTGAAACACTCTGTTTTGCAAATAATTTTCGCCTTAGAATTTTTCTCGTATCTTCAAATAACGGAGATATTTGGCCTAGACATTTTCCGCATTTTCGATATTTTCGCCATAACTCTTAAAGTAGACCATGGATTTCAAATGTCTTTAAACCATTTTGTAGGTTATATAAATCGGCACAATTTTCGTAAAAATAATTTCTTTTGTACGACCGATATTAAGTGAGATATTCTCGAATGCCCTGATAAAATGGACAGCCTGAATGAATGTATTGATTTGTTAACGTCAATATGCCTAACAATTTGAATAACGGCCTACATGATTCACGATTTTTCGAATTTGTGATAACTCTAACTGCTCTTTTCTGGAGCATCAAAATTTTTGGTGCGTGTGCTGAGCCACCCCACAGTATGACACCATATGACATAACACTATGAAAAATAGAATGGTAGGCTTGTAATATATATAGTTTCTATATAATTACTAAGATTTTTTAGGAGATAGACATAACTTGATAATTTTTATGTAGATATTCTATGTGTACTTCCCATGTTTATCTACTGTCCATAATCCATCGAGTCAATATCTGTATAATGCAACAGGTATACAGCCAATTGTTAGCCGTCTTCAAGAACTATCGAAAACATTTGCAACGAGACCAATTAACATGGAAATATTTCAAGAATTTATAACCGGACGAGATGAAAATATCAGAAGAATGCGAACTCACCCAACGCAAGATATACTTCAAATTTTAAATAATCTTTAAATAATCTTTAAATAATCAATCTAATACATCTAGAATATACCGTTTTTTTCTTATGTACATATAAATGTGTCAAATTTTTATACTCAAATTATATTGTAAACAATACCTCTTTGTAAATGGGCTAAAAGACTCAGGTCAATGGCCTTTTGAGTAATCAATAAATATTGTTACTACTACTACTCTACTGTCCAGAAAAACGCCAAGGCACTTAACGGGATCTGTGTTTGAAACTATATGAGTGTTTAGATTGAAAATGAGAGTTCGTGTTTTTTCTACATTTAAGGATAGTTTGACGTTGTTAAAATATATTTTGGCCTGTGAGTGCATTTCCTCCGACATATGTACCAGATGTTTAATGTCATTCCTACTTGATAAAATGGTTGTGTCATCCCCAAAGCTTACTAACTTGAAATTAGTGAACCAAAATATAGACAATAAACAGAATAGGTCCCAAAATAGACCCTTGGGAACTCCATACTTTGGCGGTTTTAGAGATGAAGTCATACCATTTGCTTCTACACATTGATATCTATTTGATATTTAGGATTCTATAAATGAGAGGGCTAACCCTCTAACACCATACATTTCTACTTTCAGCAGTAATATATTATGTGATACACAATCGGAAGCCTTTGATAAATCTATAAAAGATGCTATTGTCATATTTCCCTTTTCAAATTCATCCGTTACAGAAATAATTAAATCTGTTAATGCCTTCACCGTTTTTTCAAGATAATCCATTAATCTGACTTTGTATGCACATTCTAAAATTTTAGCTAATATTGGTATAATAGATATTGGTCTGTAATTTTCTTCTAAATTCATGTCCCCTTTTTTAAAAATGGGAGTTACTCTGGATTGCTTGAGGTTCTCCGGATATATTCCATTATCAAAACAACTGTTAATAAAATGGGTGATTTGCGGCACTAGTTCCTCTTTTGCTAATTTGAGAGAGTCACTATTTAATCCATAAAAGTCTCCGGATTTTGAGGAGCTCAAAGAATCTATTAAAATCTCAACTTCCGTTTCAGTAACAGGTGACAAATAAAAAGAGGATACTACACATTTGTTATGCAACGATTGGAAATATCCAATATTGCTTAAATTAAACTGATTTACCAATTTATCAGCCATGTTTACAAAAAATGTGTTTAGATCTTCCGCAGAAATTTTTGGCTCGACATTTTTGTTGGACTTCTTTTGATTTATAATTGACCAGGCTGTTTTTTGTTTGTTATTTCAGTTTAATATAAGGTTGGTATTCTTATTTATTGCTTCCGATTTTAATGCGACTCTATACTCCTCTATATTTTTTATATAGTTCCCTAAAATTATTATTTATTTTACCGAAATTATAAGTTTATTTTTCATATGATTAATCTCCTCACTGTATTTAATAGTACTGCGATTTTTGGGATTAGTTTTCTTTAAAGGAAAAGATGATTCATAACATAATATGATATTGTTCAAATGTATTTTTAGAGGGCGGCATATCAAAACATAATATTTAGGATAAGTAAAATAAGGATTTTATAGAGAAGTTTGCAACTAAAAATATTATGTTTTAATATTCGGTCCTCTAAAAGCACATTTGAACTATGCTAAGCCCAGTCAGGCTATTATTTTTCGATTGCAACATACACTGGACCGCTAGATGGTGCCTGCTGACTATTTTACATGTCGCTATCCCAAAGATATCGAAATGTACTAAATAGTCAAGTGAGCCTCATGTCGGTTGTCACATGCCTACCTTGCACTGATAAGAGCCAACAGCTTGAAACTGCAGTCTGCAAGTGGTGTGTGACGACTGGCATGAGAGCACCTTTAAGTAGGATCAGTCTTTCGGCTAGTGTCTGTTGCAATCGAAGCATTAGCATTTTGATGGTAATATGCAATTATTACACTAACGCACCAGGCTTGTAACTTGTAATTCAGCGCTCGGCGGGGCACATAGCCCGGGGAGTAGCTGTTGGTTGCAGTCTGATTACGACTGAGTTTGCGACTAAAAATATTATGTTTTAATAATATGATATTATTGAGCAAAACATTGGAAATTTCACTTGTGTCTTTACTTAGGAAAAGAGATGGCCAATTACAGTTTGAGAGTGACATTTTATAATTTTGAGTGGTAAAATTATATTATTATTATTATTATATATATTTAACAATAATGTATAATACGTAGTACAAAAGAGATATAAATACAAAACAAACATAACATAATACACAAAACGTGATATTACAAATCGCTACATTACATTATACAATATATTAAAAAAAAATTATGAAAAAGGTGTCTTAAGATATTCATGTACTGAATAAATGCAATTTTTAATTAAATGTTGTCTTACAGCTGATTTAAAGGTTTGATATAGTTAGTCTTAGTGGTATTTTGTTATACAGATTCACATTTAGTGTATTTGATTTTAACTTGGAAAGTTTAAAACGTTCTGTTCTAACCATATTTGCACACCTGGTATTATAGTTATGATTATCTGATTGAAAGCAAAAATTCTTAATATTCTTGTGTATTTCAAATACAGTGGAATAAATGTAGTGAGAAGGTAATGGTAAAATATTAAATTTGATAAAAAAAAAAGGTCGACAGTGTTCTCTGCCACCTATATTTGCAATCGCTCTAATGGCTCTCTTTTGTAAACGGAATATTTTGAAAGAGTAAACTGAATTTCCCCATAAGAAGTTAGCATAACAGATGCTTGAATGGAATAATCCAAAGTACGTAGTAATCAAGGTATGCTGATTGATTACAGAATTTAATTCTATTCAAAAGATCTTGCTTGGCAGAGATTTCGACAGATGTTCCACTTGGCCAGACCAATTCAAGTTATCATCCAAAATTACTCCTAGTAATTTCACATTACTCCCTTGAGTATGATTATAATTAGAAAAAATAAAAAGGTGTTAGGTTTTATCGTTATTAAGTTTAAGTTTGTTGACGGTAAACCAACTTTCAACTTTCTTGAGTGAGTGTAGTAATAAATTTAACTGAGAAATTTCTTTTTGAGATATGATAAGTGTTGTGTCATCTGCAAATAATACACACTTGTTAGGTGATATATAAAATATTTAATATCATTAATGAATATTAAGAATAGAACTGGTCCGATAATAGATTCTTGTTGGACTCCATGCTCGCTCCTTTGGAAATCTGACATTTTGTTATTTGTGACAACACTTTGGGATCTATCTTTTAAATACGATGTGAAGAAAAGCAACAGTAGTTCTCTTATCCCATAACGTTTTAGTTTACCTAACATTATGTCAAGCGGGACACAGTCAAAGGCGAGGCCGTTGTAAGATCGCACAAAGCAACAGCTGTGAGCTCTCCCACATCAAGACCTTTGACTATGTCCTGCACAACTTTATGTACAGGCCCAGTGGCAGAACATCCTGCTCGAAGACCAAATTGACATGCACATAGTATAGAATTAGATTCTAGACCCATCTAACACAATTAGTCGCGGGAACGTAGCAATAACTATTGTAGGCACTTTAAAGTGTTTTGGTACTAATCACAGGTACATAGTCGGAACGTTCCTAATACGTGTTTACAACCAAAATGAAGAATATTTTTTGATGTCTATAATGTTCCAGCCGCTCTCTGGAACTTGTCTGGCTACGTTCGAATGACGTTGTGATCCCGGAGCGGCGACGTCGTGGGGTAGATGCAGCAACTTTCAGAAGACTTTACCACTACCCACTCTTTCAAATCGATGTTGCTTTTGCTTTGTCTTGCAACCCATTTTATTATGATTCTTGTTCTTGTTCACATTTCCCTACTTCAGAAACTTAATAGAATATCAGAAGAGTAATATTAGATACTTAGATAGCAAAACTTGTGTTATTTTCCAATGGCCTAAGGGTCAGAATTAAAACGAATGCAATTTTACTGACAAATATGATAAAATGTCCGAATCTAACCACATGCTTTTAAAATTTGCATTTCTTAATGAAAATATTGTCTTTAAAATATGTAATGTCATGCGAGAATAATATGACAATAGATGCCAAAACCTATTTTTAAAAATGTTTATTAAAGTTGCAATATTTGTTTGTTAGTTAGTTCGTTAGATAAAATCTTGCAATCAAAATTTCGATTAGTTCTAATTAAGTTAGAGCTTTGAAATTTTGCACGTGTATAAGTACAGTGACAATACACTTTAACATTTTCATATACAAAAAAAACAAGATGGCGGATGACTTTATCGTTTATGATCCGATTCGACTCAAAATCGATATCTGGGGGTTTCCGAGATCGTCAATTATGAATTCTTGGTCAAAATTTAGAAATTTAAAATGCGGCGCCAATATGGCGGACGGCTTTGGTCATTTTATGGTCTAAATCGATCAATATCCATATCTGGGGGTTTTTGGGTTCGCCGACTACGAATTTCTAGTCAAAAATTTAGTTAAAGATAGCGGACGACTTTACCTTTATGATCTGATTCATCTCAAAATCGATATCTGGGGATACAGCATATCAAAAGACTAAAAAGTAAAAAATAAACATATAAAAAAATTTAAAAAAGCTTTTATTTAAACATTCTAAAAAGTAGAAAATAAACTTTGAAGTAAATAAAGCCCATCGTTTTGTTACATTATATAATTTTTTTTATGATATAAAAGCTTATCGCGAGCAATCTCCTTTACACAGGAAAATTTCTTTTTTATTGTTCTTTAGAACTTAAAACTAATTTTTATGTATTCATTTGTTATATTTGGTGCAGAATTGGTGATAAATTAAATTTTGTAGTCAATTGTGAAATTATGGTTCATGTGTTATAATAATGGCGTCGAAAGTTTTGGCCATCAAGCGTCATCAGCGTATTTCAGAAAATATCAATTAAGGTTGTTCTCACCAAGAAAATCTACTTGAAAGTAATCCCTACTTGGCAATAGTGACGAAAACTGTAAATATGTAACTTTAAAGTTATTATTACTACAAATCTGCGAATGGGACTGTGGCACGACTTTAAAGTCGTGGCAAAGTTGTGACTACCACAAATTACCTCTTCAAAGTTGCCGCTGACACTTCATGGTTACATTTTCCCTGATGTTGATTCGGAACGTCTCCTTGGTACGTGTTAGCCGTATGTTGAAGTCCTAAATGGAACAGGCTCCTAATTTTAACTATTTATTATTTACCTAACTACACATTGAAAAACCTGTCAGCTGTCGCAATTTACTTGTATGGTTGTATGTGGCATATGTACCTTTAATTCTTTAATCTGTGTAAGCTGCCATATATATTTATTACTGTGATAGATAATCTAGAAGAAAAGGTAGGTGTAAGCACTTTGGAAATAAAACTGTCCTGAAATATTAAATTTTATTGCCTTATTTTGAAGGATTATATGAAGGAAGGAAGCTACGTAGAAATTGCATAATATTAAAGTAATCATTAGTGGTAGAAACTATGAGAAAGGGACTGTAGACTTGTCAACTGAAATTATTTTTACATCAAAGTCATAAATTTAGTCTCAATTACGTAATGATCACTCATACTCAGTTACTGTCACTTTGGTGTTAGTTCGGGATACTTATCGTTTTTTAAATTATCATTTCAATGATTTTGCCAAAGATTGGAGTAATTGGGATAGATCGATAATTATCTGCTATATTTGGATCACCTTTTATTAATAGCGGTATAGCTTTCGCGATTTTAAAGCATTCTGGAAATATACCATTGCTAAAGCAGGTGTTAATTAAGATTAAGATCAAGGGAAGTATAATATCAATTGTTTCTTTGATCATTCTAGAGTTGAGTTTGTAAACGTCTGGACACAGAGACTTTTTTAAGTATTTAACTGCTTCAAGTACCTCTGCCTCAGTAACTGGTTTGATAAAGAAAGAGCATGATGATGAGGGAATGTTAGTTATTATGTCGTCGATAGATACATTGTTAGTTATAAACGAACTACTAATGTTTTCAGCAATGCTAGTAAAGGATACATTTAATTCATTTTCGGACATTGCTGGAACAGTTTGTTGTTTTACAACCT
This sequence comes from Leptura quadrifasciata, assembly GCA_963675555.1. NCBI lineage: Eukaryota > Metazoa > Arthropoda > Insecta > Coleoptera > Cerambycidae > Leptura > Leptura quadrifasciata. The sequence continues at coordinate 79,153,540 of OY776680.1, forward strand.
TACTCCTTTCAAAATTCATTATATTCCAACTAGCTTTTAGCTCATTATCAGAATTATAGATATAATTTTGATATGATAATTTTTTCGACTTGGTAAGAGCGTGCTTATAAGTTTCGAGAAGATTATTATAAATCATGTAGTCAGATTCTTTTTTGCTAGATGTTGCAGATAGTTTTTACTTTTGATAGTGTCTCTCTGATACCATATAAAGAATTATGAAACCAGTTTACTGGAGCTTTTTGGATAGCCTTATTTATTCTTTTCAAAGGGAGGTGTTTTTAACTAGATTTGAGTAAGTAGTAAATAAAAAATCTGGTAATAAGTTGGTGTGTACCTTCGTATTGTGACAGAAAATATTCCAGCCTATCTCCTTTAGAGAACTTCTAAACTTGTTTAGGCTATTTTTGTTAATGTGTCTCTTATAAATTGGCTGAGCAGTATTTTTAACAATTTTAATGTTAAAAGTTTGTTCGCGATGCTCTGACAGGCACGGTTCAATAACACCCGCTTCATAGTTCTCGCTATCCAGATTTGTTATTATATTATCAATGCAAGTTGATGAATTTTTACTAATTCTTGTATAATCAGATATGGCAATGTGTAATCTAAAAGATTCTAACAGTGAAATCAAATCTGCTAACTTGGAAAAATTATGCAGTGTAGGTGTACGATGTTATGATGGTAATTAAATAATAGACACCACAGAAATTAGACAATCCCCAATTCCAGAAGCCAGGGCTTGTACGGAAAGGGGTTACACATTGAAAAAACGCGGACATACAACCATTTCCTCCGACAGTGCCAGTGCCGGAGCCAGGATTCGAACCCGGCGGTGCGACGTCCGTGTGATTAATCGCGAGCCACTCGAGCCTTAACCCACTCGGCTATCGATCAAACAGGAAACACTCTGAGATATGTTTTGACACAAACAGAGCCATTAAACTAGGGATAAAATTCAAAAAAATCTTATATACTGGGTGTAACAGGATCATGGTATACCCACCTTTTCTCCTTTAGTTTTGAAGATAATTGATTGAAATTTAGGATATACTACATACACAATAAGCGGCACTTTTTGACACAATTGATTTTTTTTTCACTTCCGGTTTCGCCGAAAGTGACACTAACTTTCGATTTTTAAATGGAATACCCTGTATATTATTGCATTTTTAAATTCTGCATAATTTTCTGAATTCAACGATGCCAAATAAGTGACATTTCAAACATCAAAATTTTTTATAATATAATTTTTAGTTTTCCATTTAAGTGTGCCATGACGGATCCGATTTATTCTAAACGATCCGTGTAATGCTACAAAAATAGACATCCCGTTAAAAACACTAAATTACGTGATTTATAAGCAAATAAAATTCACCAAAATTCTTTTTGGGGCAAAACTCAATTTTTTCAAATGAAACCATATCGGTACCGTGGTACCATTTATTAGTACTATTAATAAGGAATTTATTCATATGTCGTATTAAAATGTGCGATAAATACAAACAAAATTACAGCTAAAAGAAAATAAGAAAATACGATTTTGTTCTAATTAAATGTTAAGAAGTAACTAAAGTGGCTTTGAAAACAATGAAATATTTAGCTTGTCAAACATTTGTTGGTTTAAAGGTGTTTTTATTGTGTCTTTAAAAACTGTTTAAAATTCTTGTTATTTGTGTTCAAAATGCCGCAAATTTATACAAGAGATGAAAAAGTGGACATGTTAATTATTTATGGGGAATGTAAAAGAAATGCAGTTGAGGCTACCGACCTTTATGCCCAACGATATCCTAATAGACAATGTCCCGCAAAAAATTATTTTAAACGTGTTGAAAATCAATTCCGAAGAGAGTCCAACAAAGATCCTGAAGAAAACTTCATTATTGACGAAGAAGCGGAAATTAATGTCTTGGCTGGAATAGAAGTTGATAAGACTGTTTCTTTAAGGCAAGTTGGGCTTGAATTGGAGATGAGTCACCAAACAGTAAGTCGAATTTTGCACAAATACCACTATAAATCTTTTAAATACCAATTGCATCAACATTTGTACGAAAGTGATTATGGACATAGGATGGAATATTGCAATTGGATTATGTATAATAACATGTAGCCAAACAATGATTTTTTGGGACTGATTTTATTTTCGGACGAGTCTAGGTTTACAAATTTGTGATTATTTAACCGACAAAATACAAAATATTGGTCACAAGAAAATCAAAATATATTACGGGAGGGTAACTTTTAAGTGCGGTTTGGTTTCAATGTTTGGATTGGAATAATCGGTAGTAGAATCATTGGTCCAATAATATTTGAAGGACTTCTGACTGGTGCCAGATACTTGAGATTCCTAGAAAATGAGATGAGGACATTTTAGACGATTTGCCTTTAGATTTAGGACAGGGAATGTATTTCCAACAAGATGACCCTCCTCCCCATAATTCAAGGATAGTAATCGATTACCTTCAATGGAGATTCGGAGAAAATGTAATTTCGACGAATAGTCCTGTGAGGTGGCCTCCAAGGTCACCTGATGTAACGCCCCTTGATTTCTTTGTTTGAGATTATTTAAAAAATATTGTCTATGCAACTGCCTTTACAACCCGTAAAAACCTGGAGTTGTAATGTATTGTGTTAATTTTTTGAATTCCAAAACCACCTTATGTGTAACAAGGTAATTGGAATAGAATTGTATTTTCTTATAGCTGTAATTTTATTTGTATTTATCGCACATTTTAATACAACATATGAATAAATTCCTTATTAATAGCACTGATAAATGGTACCACGGTACCGATATGGTTTGATATTTTTTTTTGATAGTTTTGATATTTGAAAAAATTGAGTTTTGCTCCAAAATGAATTTGGGTGAATTTTATTTGCCCATAAATCAAGTAATTTAGTGTTTTTAAAGGGATTTCGATTTTTATAGCATTACACGGGTCATTTAGAATAAATCGGATCCGTCATGGCACACTTAAACGGAGAACTAAAAATGATATTATAAAAAAAAATTGATGTTTGAAATGTCACTTATTTGGTATCGTTGGATTTAGAAAATTATGCAGAATTTAAAAATGTAATAATATACAGGGTGTTCCATTTAAAAATCGAAAGTTAGTGTCACTTTCGGCAAAACCGGAACTGAAAAAAAATAATCAATTATATGTCAAAAAGTGCCGCTTATTATGTATGTAGTATATCCTAAATTTCAATCAATTATCTTCAAAATTAAAGAAGAAAAGGTGGGTATATAAGGTTTTTTGAATTTTATCCCTAGTTTAATGACTGTTTGTGTCAAAATAGAGTGTTTCCTGTTTGAATTACCGTCATAACATCGTACACCTACACTGCATACTTTTTCCGAGTTAGCAGATTTGATTTCATTGTTAGAATCTTTTGGATTACGTATTACATATTACCATATCTGATTATACAAGAATTAGTAAAAATTCATCAACTTGCATTGATAATATAATAACAAATCTGGATAGCCAGAACTATGAAGCGGGTGTTATTGAACCGTGCCTGTCTGAGCATCGCGAACAAACTTTTAACATTAAAATTGTTAAAAATACTGCTCAGTCAATTTATAAGAGACACATTAACAAAAACAGCCTAAACAAGTTTAGAAGTTCTCTAAAGGAGATAGGCTGGAATATTTTCTGTCATAATGAAGATATGAATACGGAGGTACACACCAACTTATTAGCGGATTTATTATTTACTACTTACTCAAATCTAGTTAAAAACTCCTCCCTTTGAAAAGAATAAATAAGGCTATCCAAAAAGCTCCAGTAAACTGGTTTAATAATTCTTTATATGATATCAGATAGACACTATCAAAAGTAAAAACTATCTGCAAGACCTAGCAAAAAAGAATCTGACTACATGATTTATAATAATCTTCTCGAAACTTATAAGCACGTTATTACCAAGTCTAAAAAATTATCATATCAAAATTATATCTGTAATTCTGATAATAAGCTAAAAGTTAGTAGGAATATAATGAATTTTGAAAGGAGTAAGGTTCTAAAACAACAAACTGTTGCAGCAATGTCCGAAAATGAATTAAATGTATTCTTTACTAGCATTGCTGAAAACATTAGTAGTTCGTTTATAACTAACAATGTATCTATCGATGCTTTAATAACTAACATTCCCTCACCATCATGCTCTTTCTTTATCAAACCAGTTACTGAGGCAGAGGTATTGGAAGCAGTTAAATGCTTAAAAAAGTCTCTGTGTACAGACGTTTACAAACTCAACCTAGAATGATCAAAGAAACAATTGATATTACACTTCCCTTGATTACAGTCTTGAAGTCTATTGAAGTATACCATGATCCTGTTACACCCGGTATACAGTATCTCCTGAAAATATAACAAACATTATGCAGATATGTCGTCCAAACCTGTTTTATAGTTTTGTAAATATCCTTTCAGTTTATACAAATCACCAAATTGTTGGGAAATTTTTTAGGTAATGAGGATGGGATATAAATTTCAAATGAATAACCCAGCAAAAAAATTGTATATTTTCAAGTTCTACTTTGAAAGAAAAATAAGCAATCAGTTTGGTTGGTATCTACACACTAATCACACTTAAATGTTATCTCCTGTAGTAGTTTCTATGGGTCTGTTTGTGTTGTTTTAGATAATTTTTACATTTTACCTCATATGAACCTAAGTTGCATTTAAACACTGTTATTTCTGAAGTATTTATTTTTATTGGCCAATTTATACTGTTTAAGATTGCACTGACGTTTTGTCCCGTATGGACATAGTACACACATAAATATTTTTAACTTTTATGGATCAATTTATGTCTTCTAAGAGTGCCTCGATATTTTGTCTTAAATGGACAGAGTTCACACTTAAACATTTTTAACTCTGAAGCACTTTTATGGATCACTTCATGTTGTTTAAGATCGCTCCGACGCTTCGTCTCATATAGACATAGTGCACATTTAAACATTTTTAACTCTGAAGCACTTTTATGGATCACTTCATGTTGTTTAAGATCGCTCTGACGCTTCGTCTCATATAGACATAGTGCACATTTAAACATTTTTAACTCTGAAATATTTCTATGGGTCAATTTATGTTTTGTAAGATCACCCCTACGTTTTGTCTCATAAGGACATTGTTCACATTTAAACATTTTTAACTCTGAAGTACTTTTATGGACCAATTTGTGTTGTAGAAGATAACTTCGATGTATTGTCTCAAACGGACACAGTTCACACTTGAACATTTTTAACTCTGAAGTATTTTTATGGATGCATTTATGTTTTGTAAGATCAAACCTACGTTTTGACACATAAGGACATTGTTCGCATTGAAATATTTTTAACTCTGAAGTACTTTTATGGACCAATTTGTGTTGTGGAAGATATCTTCGATGTATTGTCTCAAACGGACACAATTCACACTTGAACATTTTTAACTCTAAAGTATTTTTATGGATCAATTTATGTTTTGTAAGATCACCCCTACGTTTTGTCTCATAAGGACATTGTTCACATTTAAACATTTTTAACTCTGAAGTACTTTTATGGACCAATTTGTGTTGTGGAAGATATCTTCGATGTATTGTCTCAAACGGACACAATTCACACTTGAACATCTTTAACTCTAAAGTATTTTTATGGATCAATTTATGTTTTGTAAGATCACCCCTACGTTTTGTCTCATAAGGACATTGGTCACATTGAAACATTTTTAACGTAGAAGGGCTTTCATGTAGCACATTGTGTTTTTTGAGATGATCCTTACGTTTTGCCCCACACTTTGTAATCTCTGCACAGTTTTTAAAGGTCAACTCTTGCCCGTTATCGACTTTAATTAAGGTGGAAGGTTCTTGAAAGCTAAAAAAAAAAATAAATAATTTTGGTTCTTTATATTTTGTTAATATGCAAGATTTTAATATATCGACCACCAGTGGTGTTTTTTGAAATTTAGATGAGATATTTTTCCATATTTTATTTGTAAATCAAAAACAATAGAGAGAAATAAGAAACACATGGTTATCCCTATTTATTTATCTTTTTCTTTTAAACTAACAAAAAATTAAGTTAAACTTTCATAACTTCACTATTAGCAAATTCAAATAGGGCACAGAACACAGTTATTTTTAAAGTATTACATTATATGGCAGTTGTAGGATGCCACACCTGGTTTGATAATTCACGCCTTCATGGTAGCCTTAGTTTTAGTTTGTTTATTGTGTTTACATCTAGTCATCATAATTTTAAATTAAAATAACAATTTTATGGATACTAAAGAAATATATATTTTCAAAATAAATATTTGGAATTTCATCTCAGATCAATGAAAATATCCCCTTAGCCATATCACACTGTTAGTGCATTCCAAGCAACACATGATGGTTTAATAAACGTTTATTATATGAAATTGCTGTTTAAATTTCGTTATCGTATATTTAATAAACGTCTATGAAAAGCGTTTATTTCATAAACGATTTTTCAACGTATATTATAAATGTATTTCTCCGAAAATTTTTGGAGTAACGCAGAATATTTGAGAAATAATTAATTGAGAGTTGAGACTACACTTCCGTCAAATGATTAAATTATAAATTGGTGAAATTGACACTACTTGCATTTTCTCAGCCATATTAGAGTTTTTAATATACGATTTTTAAATGTATTTGCGCTACATTTTTTATAGGCATGTCACAAACAATTGCAACTAAAAGTTGGAAGATTATAAAGTATAAACGAATTTAATTGAAACCGAATAAAAACTAAAAGCCAGCAAAAACAGTCGGCATCTTTTTATTGTATATGGGCGGAGGTAAATAGAAATGCATGTCATAAGAAAATGATAAGATTTTCGGGCGTTATTATATTATCCTCTGTTTCAAATGGTCTCCAAAAAGCCATGATAAATTAGTAAATAATTAAAATATTTTACCTTTTATATAGTAGTAAATATTTATAAATATGAACAATAACTAACTAAACTCCTACGCTTGATATTATAACAGGTATTTACGCACTGCACTGGCACATTAACAGCACAGCACATGTCCACCGTTGACTACATTTACGACTTTTATATGCTAGTAGGCCTGTCCGTTTTATTATCTTTAAACCAGTGCAGTCGTAGATGTTTCATTCAGGCTGATTACATTGCTAGTCTCGGACTCGCCTGCACAGTTTCAACTACCATTCGAATCTCGATACCATTGCTAAATATATAGAACAAAATATCAAGTTCAAACCGCACGGTCCAGTGCTTTAACACTGAACAGTTTCAATTATCCTCGTTTAAAGTATAACAATATCTGGAAATATGAGTAAAATATTTACATTAATCAAAATTTGTTATAGATGAATGAAAATATTTGTTCAGTAATATTGCAGTTTATAATATACGATTTTTAAACGTATATCAATCTGCATCGATTGCGCAGTCGCCAGCAACCAGGTTAGTATTGTTGTCTTTGTTGCAGAATACATAAGCATTTCTCATAAATATATGCATCTCTCTCATTGTCTCAATACTACAGCTGGTGAGCAACCACGGATAGTCGTGTTAATTGCTGTTTCGTATGGTGGAAGTCAACCTTAGTAGTGTGGCCTTGTGATTGAAACAAAGAATATTTACTTGTTTGTTTTTGCGTCTATATTGTTTGATTGAAATTCAACAAGTGTTATGTTGATGAGCCGCCCTTATCCTTGAGTTATCACGTTGTAGTGCGTTAAAGTTACAAAAATGAACCAACTTGTGATTGGTAAGAATTATTGTTTATCTGAGCGATTTCATAGTAACTGCATTTTTTTATCACAGAAGGTGTAAAACTCTGCATGGCTAGCGTTGAAGGCGTGGGTGAGACCAGTGACAATAAAATTAGAGGGACGATTCAAGATTGGTTGAAGCTTGCCAAAAGCCACTATAATTACAATAATAATAATAAATAAACTCTATTTTTGGATTTTAGTAAAGAGTAATGAACAATGTTGTGTTTTTTATCGTTGTCAAACATCCTAGGTGCCCAAGGGTGAAATAGTAAATGATAAAATAGTTTTACGTATTTAGCCAATCCCACAGAATAGGTAAAGTTTAATATAATATAAAATAGCTAGTACTAAATAATAAATATTTTTAAAAAATTACTATCTGCATACATAAATACAATTGAATTATTTTTCCTTGATATCAGTAGTTATATATAGGTAGGAGGTTTAAAATATGTACTTTTAAAAAATTGGAGATCATTATATTATTAACTTTCGAATTTAAAAACGGGTACCTTCTATCTTTTTTATAGTGTTGTAGACGGATCAAAGGGAAATGTATCGCAAGTCAAAAAAAACTTTAATTCTAATTTCCCTGTCATAATTAAAGAAAAATTAATATATTTTACAAAATAAGGCACTTAGAAATTAATTTGTTTCAATGTCATCTTATTATTGTTATGCAGCAATATATATTAACAATTTTATCATAAGTAGTAAATGGTTTCTGATTTAAGACATGATTTGACTTGCAAAGTTATTTGAAATCGATTAGTCTATAATACTGTATAACAGAATTTCCCATTTAAATTTTGAAAGTTAAGGTAATTTTGGTAAAAATGAAGTGATGGAAACTATTTAATCATTTATTAAATAAGCTCTTAGTTTATAAAACAATATAAAAAAAGATCTAAAGAACTTATAGCATATATTCATTAACAAAGATACAAGGGTGAATTCCCTTTAAAAAATCTCTCGATATTTTCTATCTCTTTATTCTAAATTTTTTGAGAAAAACTAAATTCTTCAGAAAAAGTTCAGATTTTCAAAAGAAAAAAAATTAAATAAAAACAATTATAATTTACGATTACATTTAATTTTCTTGTAACTATTATAGTTCACCAGCTTTATGAGGCTGAAGTTTCAAACTTCTATATTTTTAATTTGAAATATGTTTACCTTACGCGAAGTCAGATATTTATGTTCTCTGAATATGTTACCTAAATTTTGGCATTGCCAAAAAAGTTTGATAAGCTGAAGCAACACTATAAAAAATGACTTTATCAAAGAATTTAAAATAAAAAAGTTTGTAAGTATTAGATATTCCATACAGGGATACCCTATGTATGTATGAATTACAGTGGATAATAAAGGTTTATTACACGTATACCAACAACTGGAGAAAAGGCTTTTCATAACCGTGAGAAAAACCTTACATCATACGTATTATCGACGTATGATGTAATGTTATTTGAGGTTCTACATAAAAGTATATATCTCGTATATGATGTGACAACAATATAACGTTTTCTTAAGACGTTTATATTTAGAATATGATATACCATATATATACGTTTTTTAAAATGTCTATATTTAATATATGATAAGACAAATATATACGTTTGTAGAGCGGACATTCGAACGTTGAATATAGGTTGCAATAAACATTATATATACCAGTCGTAAAAAACGAAATCAAAACGTTTATTAAACCATTTGGTGTTGCTTGGGTAGTTGTTTACATAAGTGGCGGCTGCTCCTAAGGGGCACAGGAACACGTGCCCCCCAAAGCTAATTCAGCTAGCTAGTTAATTTCTATTTATTTTTACGGAGTGACTATTCGTACATGCAGGATGTATGAATAGCGTCAGGACTATTCGTACATGCACTATGTATGAATAGCATCAGGACTATTCATACATGCAGTATGTGACGTATTGATATAGTAAGAAGTATGTAGGTTTCTCATCAGCAGTCCCTGGTGCAGGGGCTAGATTGCCCAATTCTCCCACGTGAGATCGAGGGTTTGAATCAACTTGTTACAGTTTTTTTTTAGTATATTTTGTTAACAACTAAAATACGTAATACGAATATTTCTTTAGGTTAAATATGTTAATATTATTTGATATAATATAGTTACTTATGATAGATAATTTCCCTTGCTCTTGACATTTTGTTAACAACTAAAATATGTAATACGAATACTTCTTTAGGTATATCAGAAAGTAGCGCGCGAAAGGGATATCTTCCTTCTTATTCCTCTCACGTATTTTAATTTATGATCGACGATTCTAGTTTATTATTTAATACATAGTGCATGAACAAATAGTCCTGACGCTATTCATACATACTGCATGTACGAATAGTCACTCCGTTATTATTATCCTATTTTAACATTTTTGTCAACATAATAAACCCCAAAACTGATTTCCGACGCTATCACTCTGTTACAACTTGAATTTGCCAGTATCTGCTTCCCAAAGTGCACCATATCAGTATCAGTATCACCATGTCCGCGATGTGGGAGATCTGGCTAGATTTTGTTTACGACGTTGCTATGGCAACGACACGCGCCTTATGGTCTAATGTGGGGCACAGTTCACTTGTGTAACTTCACTGTTATATGCTTAATCAGCTCATATTTATGTTCGCATTCGCTGTTCGCCTACTCTTGCCAGTTCTGTGATTTGTTTATTTCGTTTAGGCACACATAACACACTTAAAAATGAATTCAGCGTCTTATATTTTAAGTAACAGACCACTGAGCTACGAGAATAAAGTTAATATAACTGATAAGCTGTTCTGTTTTGTTTGCCTTTTAAGCAACAATTAGCAGTCTTCACCGTAGATTCAGGAAGGAGTACACGATTTACAACATTTACAGGAGAGAACAACAAAACATACCTCTTCTGACGTTTATTAATAAAAATAATTTGGAGGAAGGCTTATCTGAGACGTACAAAATTTAAAAATATTATATGTACTACACTTATGACGACGTGCGAATGTGAAAGAGGTTTTTCTACGTTAAAAAGAATAAAATGTTTTCTAAGGAACACTATGGACCAAGAAAGGCTTAATGTACTTTCGATGTTATCAATTGTAAAATTTCGCAGCTAGTAAGGAACGTAGACTGGATTTAATGTATAAATAAAATGTTTCTGTTTGTGTGTGTATGTACTAAATCTTAAAGTGGGAGGACACAATTGCAATTTCTGGCTAATTTTTTATGCAGCACATGATTTTGAAAACAAAGAAGATGGTGAATGGTTCTCTGGTAAGTTAATTTTAATATACTATTTCACAATGTCAAATGTGTGCCCCCCCCCCCCTATAAAATTAGCGAACTGCCACTGGTTTCTATAGGATTAAACTGCCTGCTGGGGGCTTATTGTAATCAGATTTTATTTTTGTATTTTCCTATTGAACGTAGTATGTCACAAGTTATAGAACATTACTTTCAATTGTTTTGGAAATACACATTGTGCAGTTTGATGGGTGACAATGAATTTATTTTCTTTTATAGGAAACAGTGGAATATTTGGTCTTTCGTAGTATGTATGTATATTTATTTTTGTAATAATTAATCCACTCTTGTTGGCTTATATTTTGTTAAACATTTTCCTTCTAAAAGTTTTATTTTGTTAATAGTGGACTAAAAATAGCCAAAAATAAAGCGATAGAGAAAACTTGTTTCGGCGAAACTAAGAATACTCTGAGTTTTCTGCTTCGAGTAGATGGGGTAACCCTTTTTTCGCGAAAAAGGGGTAAATTGGTCATTTTTAAGGGTGGTTTTTCAGTTTTAATTTATTTTGGGCCCTTTAAAATGCTAGTTGAGAATCGAGAACGGTACTCTTTTATTGTAGATGTTCAAGGAATCTTTAGTTCAAATTTCGTGAAAATCGGTTCACCGCCCTCCACGATATGTATATAAATGTTAACTGTCCAAAATTAAACCGAATTTGATGAAATTTTAGATGACACTAACCTATATAACCAAGAAATAGTCTGCCAAATTTTAGCAAAGAATATCGAACAGTTTGACCGCAATTCCATTTTTAGTCCAAATTCCACACAATTTTGCCCAATTTGCCCCAATGGTCCAACAATTTTTTTTTTTTTATCAAAATGAAGGTATTCTTATGCACTTTCACATAACTAAAAAATAACTTTTTTTTAATTTAGCTGATTTTTTTGTTATTTTTGGTATCTACATGCGCGCGGCGATTTCCCGTCATTTTCGGTATTATACGTATGCGCACACAAGTATATGTGTAATTATTCATTATAAAAATTTCAATATTAATAATAAAAAGTGACTGTGAGCAGGTTTTAAATATTTATATAAAAAAAACTCTCCAAGGTAAGATATAATTTTCTATTTCGAAAATTCACTTGATTATTATTAAACTATTTATATATATTGATTATTATTCCATTTAATAATAATAATAATAATAATAATACTGTTTATTGTGCAAACGAAAAAAATACATATTTTACACAAAGGGATAAGGTTAGCAAAGTTTTCTTCCACCTCTCCTAAAAAGTTTGGAGACAGGACATTCTAATCTAAAATTATAAACATACAACCTATTACAAACCTATGAATAAACATGAAACCTAAATGTAAATAAATTAATATAAATATACGCTGACTATTAATATAAAATATACATAAATATAAACGTTTACAAATCAGTCTACAACCAAAAATTCCGATAGGGCTAATTATTTAACATTATCTTCAATTTACTTTTGAACTGGAGTAGGGACAAATCTAAGTTGGATATAGCTTTATTCAGATACATTGGCGCTATATAAGAAAAACATCCTTCAAATTAATTTGTATGATGTTGAGGAATTGTAAATGTATCTATTCTTATATTCACATCATGTGTATTCGATCTTCTTTGAATTAGTTTAAATAGATAGTGAGGTGTCTTATTCTTAATTAATTTATACAGAAACATTGTGATTAGATGCTGCATATGCTGTATGCATATGTCGCATGTGCCATGTATGGAATGCAACAAACAAAAAGCATGCATGCATTCTGTATTATTACTTATTTTTATTATACTGTGGTAGAAAATTATAATAAACTAATGAACAATAATCTAATTGAGGATATATTAATGTTTTTACTAGTTTTAGCTTATTATTCTGATTTAATTGGTTTTTAAATGAATATAGTGTTTTCAATTTATACATGGATGTTTTAAAGATTTGTTCAATGTGATCGTTAAATGATAAACTTCCATCCATAACTACACCTAGATTTTTTGCTGAGGCAACCCACTCAATATTTACATTATTGATATTCAAGTTATATTTTGTTTCAATCTCAAGTTTTTGCCGTTTTGGCCCTATACATATAGCTACTGTCTTATTGGAGTTTATACACAATCCATGCTGTTCAGAACAATTAAAAATGTTCTGTAAATCCCTGTTTACATAGTCAATAGCTGTTTGGATTACCTGATATGGGGAGGACAAGTACAATTCGATATCATCTGCATAAAGATGATTTTGACATTTCAATAAGGTGGCAGGTAAATCAAATATATATATTGGACCCAGGACACTACCTTGTGGTACTCCCGATGAGGTTTCTTTTGTTGAAGAGCATGTATGTGTGTTAACAAAAACCCTTTGAGATCTACCTTTGATATAACTACATAACCATTCAAGTGTTGCATTTTCAAAGCCTATATACTTTAATTTTGCTACTAGTAAATTAAGGTTAACTAGATCAAAGGCCTTGCTCTGATTTTATTCATGTTTTCTTTTTCTAGTAGTTGTACTAGATGTGCTACTGCAAGAAGTTTCTACTTCCGAATCGGCAACTGAAGTTTGGAATATTTCTTCACTCTCGTCATCGCTAAAGTCGTATACATCTAAGATAATCTCTGAAGTACCAAAATTGACAGAATTTTGGATGGCAGCAAACAACAGATAATGAACTGATGCCGATAAAGATCCTTTTCTTAATCAATTACTCAATATAATTGCTTGTGATTGTAAGGTCGGTTAAAAAACTAAACATCGCTCATGCAAAACCATTGGCGTCACATGCAGCCTTTTATGCTACAATGGAAGAAATACTTTGTGTCAAAATGCAGATAATATTGTTAACGAAGCTGTGGTTGATGAGCAATTAGAAATTAGTCCTGATATTTTTGTGATATTGAAGAATTCGTAGGAGATGATAATTATGAAGATGTTTGTACCAGATATTCCAAACTCCAGTTACCGATTTGGAAGTAGACACTTCTTGTAGTAGCACATCTAGTACAACTACTAGAAGAAGATAACATTAATAAAATAAAATAATAAACACCATATGTAGAGTTTAATAAAAATCAAGTGAATTTTTGAAAAAAAAAAAAAATTATATCTTACCTCCGAGAGTTTTTTTAAATTTAAATATTTAAAACCTGCTCACAATCACTTTTTATTATTAATATTGAAATTTTTATAATGAATTTACGCGCATGTATATACCAAAAATGACAAAAAATCGGCTGAATTAAAAAAAAGTTATTTTTTAGTTACATCACGTGAAAGTATATAAGAATACCTTCATTTTGGTAAACAAAAATTTCGTTCGACCATTTGGGCAAATTGGGGAAAATTTTGTGGAATTTGGACTAAAAATGGAACTGCGGCCAAACTGTTGGATATTTTTTGCTAAAATTTGGCAGGCTATTTCCTGGTTATATAGGTTAGCTTCGTCTAAAATTTCATCATTCTCGATTTAATTTTGGCCACATTAGCCACAATTCATTTCTTTACCATTCTTCCGTATATTTATATATTGTATATCGTGAAAGGTGATGACCGATTCCCACGAAATTTGAACTGAATGTTCCTTGAACATCTACAATAAAACGTTCCGTTTTAGTTTCTTAACTAGCATTTTAAAGGGTACAAAATAAATTAAAACTGAAAAACCACCCTTAAAAATTGGCAATTTACCCCTTTTTCACGAAAAAAAAAAAAAAAAAAAAAAAAAAAGGTTCTCCACCTACTCGAAGCCAGGGTATTCTTAGTTTCACCAAAACAAACTTATTTTTCTATGTCGCGTTGCTCCATGTAAAATTTTCTCTATAAATCTAAATATACACTCCACTATAAACTGTGTCGCGAGTTTTGTTAAAACTCTCTTTTCCCTAAAAATTTTTCTTTTATTATTCCGTGCAAGTTAATCTCTAAGTAAATAAAATCGCCTATCAGACGTTTAGTGGTCGGGTTATTTATCTAATTTTATTGTCAAACGAATATCCACGGCCTTTATTTTTCACATTCAAAATACATAGTCTATAACGAAAGTATTATGATCGTGCAAAAAAACGATTTTGAGTTTTTGATCAATTTATATGATTTCAGATCCCCTGAAGCCAAAAAAGTGTTTTTTTAAAAATATCAGTAATAGTGAAAGTGATTAACGACCGAATTTTTTTTTCACTGCAGGTCCACCCGGCCGAGATTAATTTTTGAGTCTTATGCACATCCATAGGCCTTATGTCGTGTATGAGCGACATCTAATGTTTTGTTAGAACATTTTATTTACTTAAATAATTCAAACAACATAAAATTTTACAAAAAACACAACAAAGTGATACACATTTTCATAAAGAAATTTACATGTGCAAGTGAGAGTCATCTATATATGACGTTAGGTCATGCGATGTGCTACGACCGGTCTAACTGGTATGACATATGGCACTCTAGAGGTGCTCAAAAAATAAGTGTGTCGCAAATTAATGATAAGGGGTCCTGGGTTTGTAGAACCTGTCGCGTATGCGCGACATTCGGCCATACGGACAAAAATTCAAGTGTCGTTACATACGCGACTTTCGTACTTAGAAGGTTAAGGGATTACATAATTATATTTTTAATATAAGAATCTTGAAACCCACGTCGAATAAAGTGTTCAAGTGTATAGTGTTTGTGAAAACACTTTATTGCTAGTATTGTTCTGTGATAATTCATTGTTTCAATTACAATATTTATATTTTAATACATGAATGCCGAAGTGCGAGTTGAATAGATAAATTATTCTAGTGTTCAAATGTTTTAGTGTTTATGAAAACTGCTTCTTTTTGTTTTACTTTACTTAACTTTAAAATTATTGTTAATTTGTTATTTGGTATCTATGAATTTTCATTTATTTGGTTTTATCTTAGAGATTGATAGTTTTTTTAATATCTATTTTCTCAACCAATTTTTTCTTTATAAAGAAGAAAAACAATTTAATTCTGTTACTTCTAATGAACAATTCATATTTATTTTTGTTATTACACGAACTATTTTATTTTACTAATATCTTTTCCCCTATTAGTATTACCATCCTCTCCTTTCCTAGCAAGAAATGCCCATACCTCCCCGCAGTTCTTGCTGGATTTCAACAATTAATATTAGTTTATGAACAATATTATTTTTTGATTTTTTTTTCTTCGAATAATTAATATTGTTATTGAGTGTATTGGGTAATTCATTTTCTGTTATCAGTTTCATTTGTGCCCATTTGTTTTCAGAATTACACTAAACAATGAAGTTAGTAAATTAATACTTCTTAACATTTTATGGTAACGCCTTTAATACTTTTATAATTATTTAGTTACTCTATCAGTTATCATTCATAAACTGTTTGAGAACTACTGGCATTTCTGACCCATCCAATGCATACTAGTTCAGACGACAAAGCGACCTTTGGACCCGCCAAGTTAAAGTTTACTAGACTTTATGTGTAACAGCTATTTGGCAAAAAAGGCTCTTAACATTCATCATCGATATTTGTGCAAAATTTTCCAAAGAGTGTGAAGAATTAAATGCAAGTCAATTGACATATTTTAAAGCATATGATTCTGAGGAGGTTTAAAAACGCCAAATGAGCTCTTCATAAACTATGTTTATAAGTACTATTCGTGTCACGGTTTCAAGAAATTTGTACCACACAGAAAATTTCATACTTATTTCTTATTTTCCATAAGGGTAGTAATGGACTATTAATAAAAGCGCATTATTAAAATAATGTCCGCGTGTTTGTATGATAATTGTATTATTCAGCTAATTTCTTTCAATTATTTATTTTTTAAACAAACCTTTTATGCCCTTTTAGTTACTCGAAATTAAATTCTGACCAGAATACACATTCATTTGCATATTTGTACTTATGAAATATTACACAAAAGTTTTCTCTGCGTAATAGCTACTTTTCACAGTGTACCCATAACAGGTATAAAGTCAAACCGAGGTCACAGAAATCGGTTCCGCTAAGATGAAAGGTGCTACCGCAAGCATTCGTTTCTGTACGTTTTTATCTTCTGTGCCTAGACGAATAAACGTACTAACAATTGAAACTGAGCAAAACCTTGTAAATGCTGAATAATGAAAATAATATTATTGTCAGAAGTATAAGTAACATTACCTATCGCAATTGCTCTGTTCCGGTTTGATATCTACGCCTTCTGTTTTTATAATTAGTTCTGGAAGTTCTATTCCTTTTTCACACTTTATTTCCATTTCAGCTTGTAAGGTATTGCCTTCTTGCAACTGACCAAGCCTCTCTGTTAATTCATTTATACTGCTGGATTCTGTTTCAACTTTTATCGTCGATTTGAAGATAAATTGCTGTACCTCCTTTAAATCTATCTGGCCTTTATCGGTTCCTTTTATTTCTGTATATTTACTTATTTTCTGTTCTACATCCGAACACCTCATTACAAAACTTGAAACAATTTGCAACCTATCAAGACAAGTTTCACATGTTAAAAGTTCTTCTGTAATATTTAAATTCTGAAAAATAAAAATATCATGAGGTGCTTCAATATAGTAGAAATAGGGAACTTACAAATATTTTTTTATTACACAAAAATAGTAGTCGTAAGTAGTTCTTTATGCATTAATGAAATTTACATAAAACTTATCAAACTAGTCAAAATGATATACACACACATACACAATACACTCACTCATACATAGACATTAAGTACATCGAGATACTGTGATACACATACATATATACTAAAGCGTATTGCTATACATATCATAAAACTATTATTGATTTATAAAAATAAGGGATCTAGACTAGAAGCATGTAATTATAGAAATGTTAGTGTCCAAAACCAGTTAGCTAAAATTTTTGAACTTTGCTATAACAATAGATTAATCAGCTTTTTAGAAGACCACAATCTTTTAACCTCATGTCAGAATGGGTTCAGAAAAAATAAGTCAACCATAACTGCTATTGAACAGTTATGTGAATATATCTATAATGCACTGAACAACAAACAGCAACCAATAGCCTTATTTTTTTATCTCAGCAGAGCTTTTGATACCGTTGATCATGGTTTACTTTTAGATAAACTCTTTACATTTGGAATACGTGGCGTGGCCTACGAATGGATCACTTCTTATTTAAACAACAGAAAGCAGGCTGTAGTCATAGGCTCATACAAATCGGATATTAGGGACGTTGCTACTGGTGTGCCTCAAGGCTCTATTCTAGGTCCCCTATTGTTTTTAATTTTTGTAAACGACATGCCCAATTCTTATACCTCACCGAATGCTGCAATTGTTTATGCAGATGACACAAATTTTTTAATATCTAGTAACACCGTGGAGTTGACAACCAGTAGAGCTAATAAATCAGTAGGTGAATTTTCTAATTGGTGCTTGAGCAATGGTTTGGTTCTAAATGCTGGCAAAACGTTTTGTATGTCATTTTTGCCCAAAAATGTTGGTCACAATTCAAGTGTTTTAGTTAAGACTGGTCATCAGTCAATTGTACAAACAGATGAAATAAAATTCTTGGGACTAAGGATAGATCACAAAATGACATGAGAGAAACAAACTGATGATTTATCAGAGAAATTAAGTAAATCCTGCTTCATTATTAAATATCTAAAATCCACTGTATCACTTAATATGCTGAAGCTAGCTTATTTTGGTCTGGTTCAGTCTAAGATATCTTATGGATTGATGTTCTGGGGAAACTCTCCACATGCTTCCAAAGTTTTTGTGGCACAAAAGAAAATTATACGGTGTATGCTTGGTTTACCTGCTCAGACTCA
Source organism: Leptura quadrifasciata (assembly GCA_963675555.1). Classification (NCBI taxonomy): domain Eukaryota; kingdom Metazoa; phylum Arthropoda; class Insecta; order Coleoptera; family Cerambycidae; genus Leptura; species Leptura quadrifasciata. Next base: position 79,172,380 of record OY776680.1, read on the forward strand.
CTGTGAAGAGGCATTTATAGCACTATCAATTTTAACGTTACCATCTCTGTACATATTCTTAATTACAACAAATATAAAAAAAAAAGGAAAATATCTTTTTAAAAAATAGTAATGTTCACAGCTATGTTACTCGCAGCAACACTCAGCTTCGGGTGCCTTTCTCGAGACTAAGTGTGGGCCAAAATTCTCACATCTTTCAAGGCATTAACTGTTATAATAAATTTACCCAACTATTTGGCCAATTCGATAATATTAATTTATTTAGAAATGCCCTGCTAAAATTTTTAATGAGTAGAGCTTTTCATTCTGTAGATGACTATTTACACTCTTAGTTTTATATTTAATTTTAAAGTGTAATATATTGTACTTAATATGTTTCAGTACTGTATGTCATATTGTTGTTATACTTGTATGTTTTATTATTGTTATTATTGTCTGTTTTTTACCTTTATTTATTATTTACCACTGACTTGTCTAATAAGTTATACTATGTGTGTAACTTGATACGATGAATAAAATACATTATTATTATTATAAAACCTTTAACTTATCTGATAAATCTCTCTCTAGAGCAGGGAATTTATCCTTCGGAATTAAAAGTGTCTAAAGTTATTCCATTGTATAAAAAAGGTGATCCTAAATTGTTTGAAAATTATAGGGGTATCAGTCTATCACCAAGTATGTCAAAGGTTTTTGAGTCTGCTGTAAACTCTCAACTAATAAGTTTTCTAATGTTGCATAATAAGCGCTCTACTAGTCAACATGGCTTTACTAAACATAAAAGTATAGACACCGCTTTAAGCGATTTCTTAAATAGTATTATGAGTACAATTGATAAAGGCCAAGTAGCTTTAGGACTCTTTATAGATTTTTCAAGAGCTTTTGACTGTGTCGACCACTCTATATTGCTAACGAAGCTTGAGAGGTATGGAGTAAGGGGTGTTGCTCATGATTGGTTCATGTCATATTTGTCAAATAGATATCAGCAGGTCTGTATTGAAAATGTTGTATCGGGCTTAGAAACTGTCAGCATTGAAGTACCTCAAGGGCCTATTCTAGGGCCCACACTTTTTATTATTTATATTAACGATATGTTGAAATTTATTCAACATCCATCATGTTTGACAGTGTCTTATGCCGATGATACAAACATTTTAATAAAATCTAATACCCTAGCTGATGCCTGAACACTGTGCAAAAACAATTTATGATAAAGTAGTGTTGTGGACTCAAAAAAACAAATTGTGTGTCAATCAAAGTAAAACAACTTGCATGATTTTTAAAACAGTACAGTCTAATTTATTTCCGATATTCTTTTATCTCCAACTACAAGCGTCAAATATGCCAATGATTCCAAAATGCTTGGATTGAGGATTTATTGTAACCTCAAATGGTCTAACCATATCCATGATATGTGTGGAAAACTGTCTAAGACCTACTAAGCCCTGGCAATAACATCTAAACAATGCAGTGAATCAATTGTTAGACAACTATACTCTGCATCTGTTCGTTCTTGTATTAAGTATGGTATTGTGCATTGGGGTTCATCATCTGAGGCTCATAGAATCTTCCTTTTGCAAAAACGGGCTATACGCATAATAGCTAATCTTGAGTACAATGTGTCTTGTAGGGAAGCCTTTAAGAGATTGAACATTCCTACTTTAAGTGCTGTATATATATATATATGAAATATCATGTTTTGTTTACAAAAATAAGGCTAAATTCGATGAAATAAGAACAGATCATCAATATAACACTAGAAAAAAAAATCTCCTCCTACCCAAAGAACATAGAACGACTTTATATCAAAAAGGTCTTTTTTTATGGGTTGTAAATTTTTTAACAGCTTACCAGAAAATGTTAGATCAATGACAACTATTTTTAAATTTAAAAGGTTTAAAATCTTTATTGTTGGATATAAACTGCTATACTGTTGACGAATTTGTATCTTGCATGTAATCTCTACTGTTTTTAATATATTGTTATGTGCTGCCCTCTAACAGAGAGGAGAGTTGTAATTACTCCCTGGCCAGAAGGGTGGTGCCATCTGTGGGCCAACTGGCGAACCACCATTTAGTAGTGCCTAAGTAAATTGTAGAGAATTCCAGTATATTCTGGAAGGTTCTATAATGATATTCTGGACATTCCAAGTGGGTATATAAAGAGGTGAGTCCAACAGATGGAGAACAGTACAGTTTAGTGAAGTATAAGGAACAGTTCAGTTTAGTATCCAGTACAGTTCTGGTTACAGAGACAGTTTGTAGAAGAAGAGTTCAGTTGAGTGAAGTAGGCAGTACAGTTCAGTTTAGTGAAGTAAACAGACAGAGAGTTTTTAGGTTAGACAAAAGTTGACAAGTTTAAGAAGAAAAGTACACAGTGTTTTAAAAGTAGTGAATTCATATTAGATTAAGTTATTATTAGTTGTGTGATTTTTAAGTATTTACTAGTGTAATTTTAGTGATAAATAAAATAGTGGTTAGTGAAAATTCTTGTTGCAAGTTATTTGAATCCACAAAGTGTTTACTGAAAATTGTAAGCACGTAACAATATTTTATTACACATTAGTTATGTGTTATATTTTACTTAACTTATTTATTTGTTTCTATTTACATGTATTTTTTGTGTTAAGTGTCACAATGTTATTTGTAATAGTTCTTTATATGTATAAGCCATAGCTTAAAACGGATTGCACAAGCCCATAATAGGCCAGTTTAAGAACAGACAAAGATACTGTAGTTCACAGCTACCTTATTACAAAACACATGGTACTTAGTTTTAAAGAAATATTATCTATATGTTGCTCCCAAGTCATTTTTTGATCAATCAAAATTCCTAATAATTTTATAAAGTTCTCTTATTAAGTCACTAACCATTCTTAAGAGTACTACCATAAATTTCATCAATACTTTTGAAGTTGTTTTTATAATGGATGTTACTACCTCATTGGGTGTAGTGGGATATAAATAGAGAGTGCTTTCGGAATTAGGAGCTAACTTAATATTTTCAGTATCAGTCTTAGAACTTTGTATACCCAAGAAAAAGTTATTGAAATAGTTGGCTAATTTAGTTTTGTCTACAATTTCTTCGCCATTAAGATTGATGTGAAATGAGTAGTATTTTTTTGAATTTCCCTTCATTTCGTTTATTATTTTCCAGCTCTATTCCATAATATTATCAACATGACTAATTCTATCGTTATTCAAATTTGCTTTTGCTTCTTTTACCTGTTCTCAAAATATAATTTTTAGTTTGTTATATCGATCTTTTACCAGAGCATTATTTGTATTGAATAATTATAAATATTCAAAAGAATAGTTACAATACGCATTTTTTTTTTTTTTTTTTTTTATACATTTATTTAACGTCGGCCTATTTCCGCTACTGAGGCCTATCACCGACGCCTGTAGACGAGCTACCCCCAACCAGGAATTTTGCCGAACCTCTTCCCTTAAGAAGAGTAGGGATCTTTTTACTTGCCTAACATTTAATAGACAAGGGACCGACGGCTTTACATCCCCTCCGAAGGATGGTATATCTCCTATACAACCCTCGCCTAAGGTTGTATAGCTTCCGCGCATACACTGATATACAAGCCGCTGGAAGATGTGTGAGGCGAGAACGCGGTTTCCGTTGGAATGGTCACCAATCCAAGTACTAACTGCGCCTGTCGTTGCTTTACATCGCATACCGAAGTATGTACATAGTAAAGACGCACCTACGCTCGCCCCATACAATACGCACATGGTTTATTGTTTCATGAGTTTTGTTCAGTTTTGTCTGACATATGTTTCGGCCTTGCGACCATTATCTGTTAGAAAGAGATATAATTACAAGTCAGCAACACAGCAACAAATGCTTTATTCTTTTCATAGGGAACGCAGCCTATCATAATGTTTGAAATATAGATAGCACTGTTAGTACTTTTATGTCAAAAAAGGGATATGACGGTATGCAAGTTGTGTTGTATGGTTATGGTTAACATACAGAAGTTATTACGTGGGTCATTTTTATTTACATCCCTCAATATTTCAACAATCCACTAATTATTTAATATTATCAAAGAGTCTTAAAAACTGACCTGAAAATGATGGTTCACAATATATATATTTGAAGTATTCTACCTATTTAGTGGGGAATGATAACTTGATTTGCTATTTCTTTAAATTTGGCAATACAGCCTGGAGCAACGAACTTAATTTTAATTTTATTACGGTGTCTAGTACAGGATTGTTAATAAATTCTGTTTGTGTATTTGTAATGTTTTTATGGTTTCTTAGGGCCTTCTTAATAAAATTTCAAGCATGTCTAGGATTTTTCCTTTGTTTGCATTATGTAAAACTTCAACACTACTACCATTAAAAAAGTGATTTTGTTCAATGCAATGTTCGGCGAAACCAGTTGATTTTTTATGGTATAAAATAGACTTTTTGTGTTGTCTTAACCTCACATCTATGCTACGGCTACTCTGACCTATATATACGGCATCACAGTCGTCACACTTTATTTCATATACCCCCGATTTTTTAATATCTTCTGTCTTTCCTTTATTATTAACCAACAAGCGACCTAAATTATTTCTATTCGTTGATGTTGTATTAATACTTAATTTATTTAATCTATTACATACTGAGTTGCTAACCTTATTTACATAATTTATACTATGCCACTGTTTGTTTTCTATATTTGGCACGTTATAAAAATGTTTTTGTAATAATTTTCTGTTTATTTTTTATTAATTTGTCAATAAGTAACTCATCATAGCCATTGTTTTAAGAATTCTAACTTCTTTTTCAAAGTTAACCCTATTCAAATTTAGAGATAATAGTCTGTGTACATGGCTATGAAACGGTGACTTTTTATCTTCCAAGATTGATTACAATTTGCATGTGTAAGTGCGTCAGTAAAAGTTGGCATTCTGTAAATATCAGGTTCTAGCCCATGTTCTTTATGTGTCAGCGTAATATGTAAAAAGTTTATTGACCGTTCTTTTTCCATTTCAACTGTAAAATGAATTTTGTTGTTTAAGAGTTAATAAAATGAATGAAATGTGACAATTGTCTCTCAGTACCGATCCATATGCAAAACACATCGTCAACATATCTTACCCAAAAATGTACGTATTTAAGGAAATTATTGTTTGTGGTAAAAATATTGTTTTCAAATAAAGAAACACGTTATTGCCTTACACCTCAAAGAGAAACAACAATGCAGCTACGAATACGTGTTTCGGACTTATTGCTCCTCATCAGCGTAGCGAATATATCTTATAATTGAGCAAACTAATAAAAGTAGGAAAGTACAGTGCACAGTACTCCACTTGTATTTTCATACTACATGTGCCACATTTAGGGCCTCAAATGAGAGCAATCAGCATGAGGAGCTCTATGGGTACTGCTCTATTTCCACCTGGCAAACACTAAGTAAAAGATGATGGGGCACTGTAATTTCCTACCTTTATTAGTTGCTCAATTATAAGATATATTCGTTAAGCTACGCTATGCTGATGAGGAGCAATAAGTCCGAAACACGTGTCCGTAGCTGCATTGTTGTTTCTTTTTGAGGTGTAAGGCAATAGCGTATTTCTTTATTTAATTATTTAGCCTCATAAACCCCCACATCTTTTATTTAGTGTTTGCCGGGTGGATAATAATTTTTGACCACCCTGTACATTTTTAGGAAATGAAAATGATTCAAAAACATTAATTAGATGTTTCGTAACTGGTATTCACATAAGTTTTTCTTAAAAGTCATAATTGTGACTGTGGTGATTTTTTTTAATATCCATCTGCAGATTGCATTATTTCAACAAAAAAATTCATTACATCCAAGTGGTTGGGAGATATTCAATGCTAATATAGGAATGAATAGAGCCTAGAAAGAGGCTTCAACAAATGTACTGATAAGGTCGAAGCAAGAATTCAAGCGCTTGAATTCTTGCCTCGACTTTATACATAGCATTCCTTTTAAAAAAAAAGGCACTTGGGTCCTGTAATTTCGTCTTGGCTCGCCCTGTATGTTCGGAAATAATTTCCAGTTATAGACTTTTTTATCTAATTTAGTTGTATTTTTTTTTTAATTCTAGCTATCGTAGAACTCGAGATATCGAGGTCTGATGCACTATTACCCCACCCTGTATATAGCCGTAATATTTCGAAGCTGTTTATATTTTTTATCTCCCTGTCGAGCTTTGCTAAGGGCTATTACCTTCACCAAGCCTTTTTCAACACACATAGTTTCACCTTCTTGAAGGGTCTTTTCGCAAAGGAAACAGTCACCTATTATCTCCATATTTACACAAACACTTTCACGCACATTTATGTCTATGTAGTAATAACGTACCTGCATATATTTTTATATTTTTTTCTGTCTATCTTTACCATGTCTCATAAACGTTTTCTATCGTACTGAAGGTTCAAGGTACAAGGCACTCTCAGGCTTAACAAAGAGTCTATTCTGACCTTTGCCTTTTCCTTCTTTTACATATCACAATGCTTCAAACATCTGCTCCGAAGGTCGTCTAGAATGAATGGTAATTAGTGAGGTACATATTTTACGTATAATTAGAAAACGCATCGTTGTGGAAAAAAGGGGAAAATATGTATCTCACTAATTCATGTCAACTATTGTTGTTTCAATTGCGAAAAGATGCTGCAAGAAGGTGAAACTGTGCGTGTTGAAAGAGGCTTGGTGAACTTAATAGCCTTTAGCAATGCTCGACAGGACGATAAAAAATATAAGCAGCTTCAAAATATTACGGCTATATATATCAAATTTAATCTTGGCGAGGAGAAAACTTGGAACCAACGGAATGGGGTAGAGAGAAAGTGGGCAATATCTTAGCTCCCATTTACACCACCAAGTTACCAGCACCAATTGGCACCCTTCAGCTAGTATCCTGCAGCTGCAATAAGGGGTGTGGTAAACAATGCACCTATGTCAAGGTTGGATTGCGCTGCTCAACAATATGCTCTAATTGCCACGGGCAAGGATGTTTAAATTCCGAATTTGAAGAACTGTTCGGCGATGAAGAACTCTCTAATCAGTAAAATTGGACAGAATTTTAGTGAAATAGGCCTACAGGGTAAACCACTGGAAAAAAACGCACCGAGAGCTCTATCTCGGGTATGGTGTGGAAACGAGCTCAAATAAAACGCATCATTCATTCTTTTGCATTTTTCTCGTTAAATTAACCGGTTTTGAGATATTCGTTGTGAAACTTCGTGTAAGATCGATTTTTACCTGCGTGTTTCAAATTGCCCCTCAGTTTAAACGCTGTTACTGCGAAATAGGTGGGGATAAGCTACAAGGTCAATAGGACATTTATTACTCAGAATTTAATGACAAATTTTCATTTCCTATACTTTTTTTTCTTCCAACGAACGGTTTACAAGATAAAAGTGAAAAACCAGCGTTAAGTTTTTTGCAAAAAGAGATTTTCCGTTCCTGAATGGGGTGGAAACTTTTCGGTATCTATTCCTAACCCTATCGAGAGTACGCATCTCAAATATTATTTCTCTATAAATTATTTCTTCTATTCAGTGTTTTTTAATCTAATTTGCGTGTACTAAATTTTATGATTGTGAAAGTGAAATAGTGAAATCTAAAAGTAAGGACAATTTGAAGTCCACATCGTACTTTTAGATATTTAATAAGTTTTAAACAAAAAGTGATAAATACAATGCCCTCATGAATCAAAGTAGAGGCATCAGTACAAAATATATTCAAAATTACCACATAACATATATTTACCAATTTCGGAATATGTTCTCTAAGTACATCCACCAAAAACACATGTTCTTTTGATTCACTTAATGATGTAAGATCTTCCCTTCCAAAAGTTTGTATACAAAATGAGCATCTTATTTCACTTTTGGTTTCCACAAGTGCTACCAAATTACTTGTATTCTCAACCTGTTCTTGATCCAAATCCATATCTTTGAGCATGGTTGATACACTCTGGTCCCCCTTATAAACACAGGCTGATGATTTGAATTTAAATAGCACTTCAAGATTGTTGGCGCATTCCATGCAAATCACAGCTTCTTTAGATATTTCCAGATTCTGTAATATAAGATACGAACAAATTATACAGATTGTACCAGATCAACTATGCTAGTAATAATTGAACAATAAGTAATATCCGCAAGAGTTATTCGACAATTGTTATCTAAATTTTGGATACAGAGAAAATGTTTTTATTTCAAGATTCCCATTTTGGTAGCACACAATCGGACATTGGAGACTATTTATTCATTTGAAATGGTATTTAATTTAATTTGATCAAAAAGAGACAAAGAAATAAAATGAACAGGTCTGGACTTAAAACAACTGAACCAAAATTTAAGTGCTGCAAGAAAGATTTACATAACTACTGTTGTATATCCTGTCATAATGTCTTTCATAAAAGCTGTTGGGAAAGGAAGAAAGAAGTGGTGGTGCTTGACAAGCATAAAATTTATTGTTCAAAAATATGCGCAGAAAAAACCGACAAGGAACAGGAATTTATAGCTGAAGTGCAAGAAAAGGACATGTATATACTAAATATAAAAAGAAGATCCCAAAAATTCGAACGCGACGTCTTCGAGGCTGAACATAACTATGTCACTGAAATAAGTGAACAAATAGAAATAATAAACAATTTAAAAATAAAATTAGATCATATGATTAAGAAAAATAATGAAATTGAAGAAGAATTATGTAGAGAAATTAATAGACAATCCGAGTATGAAAATGAAATTGAAGAATTGAAGAAAAAAACCAAAGTATGCAGAAATACGTAAATAACTTATCAGAGGAAAATAATAAAATCTTAAAGCAAATGAATAACCTCAAAAAAGAGTACACACCAGATAATAGGAACAATAAATATGTGAACAGACATGACAAAAAAATAAAATCATTTTTTGAAACAATAAACGGCGTTAACAACAATAGGATGATCCGCAGTTGCCGAACAAATAAGATTTTAATATTGTCGGATGAGCTAGGAAAGGGTATTAACTTGAGACTATGCACACTTCTTAAGGATTACCAGATAGCAGCCGTTGTCAAACCCTTTGCAAACCTTAAACCTGTTATCGAAAATGTTGAGTCGATGTCCAAAGATTACAATGAAAATGATTTCATTATCATAATGGCAGGATGAAATGATTTCTATAAAAAGCAATTTCCTTCTTTTAAATACTTAAATGATACTTTAAAAAAGTATTGTAATATAAATATAATTGTTTCATCTGTACTATATTCAAGAAATAACTATTTGAATCAACGCATTTATGACTATGACAGTAAGCTCAATGTATTTATTGAAAAACTAAACAAGACAGTGGAAGGTAATATTGCATATTATGAGATAAATAAAAAAAATTATGTTGTCAATAAAAATACTATTAGCAAGGATCTGTACAAAATTATTTCACACAGTAAGAAAAGTATAAAAAAGTCATTAATTTTTATTAAACCAAATGAAACACCCCTAAACCAAACATTTATAAACAAAAGCTTAGGAATTACTGACCCGCTAACAAATGAGAATAATTATGATGAGGAAAAATATGGTAATACACAAAAGAGAACTACAGAAAATCGAAACGAAGAAAGTCAAATAACATCTAATCTCTCTTGCTACATAACAGATGTACAGAAAAATGATATAAATGTTTCTCAGAAAGTGAGTAAAAATAGTGATAATTTTTTATACCACAGTTTCACCCAACTGCACACAATACTTTAAAGGTTCGAAAATCCAACTCAGATATTCATGAAATTCTATTATTAAATATTAACATTCAGTCACTAGCAAACAAAATTAATCTATTCAATGCATGTTTAATAAACAATGACAACATAAATATAGTAACTATGACTGAATATTGGCTCAGAGGATTCCAAATAGATAGGATTAATATACCCAATTTTTATGTGGGAACGTCGTTTACTAGAAAAGAGCATATACATGGGGGTGTTATGATACTCTTAAAAAAGATATTAAATCCACTGAAATAATTGAAATAAAAGCTCTCTCAGTAGAAAAGCACATTGAAATTGTTGGATTGAGTACAAAATATGGCATTATATTATCAATATATAGGTCGCCATTAGGAGACATAGAAACATTCCTCGAAAAATTAAACAGTGCACTGAATTATGTTACAGAAAAATATAAGGGAGAGAAAATATACCTATCCGGAGATTATAATGTCAACTTTATAGTACAATCAAACATAAGGACCAATCTTGAAAATCTACTGTCGTCTTTCAACCTCCACAAGACTTTTACAGAGCCGTCAAGAATTACAAATATCTCACAGAGTTGTATAGATAATATTTTCACCAACATAGATGTAAAGTATTATAAAGTTAAAACAAATACAGTGAATCTACATGTATCAGACCATTTGGGACAGCTCCTTGAAATTCCACATGAAGTCCGTAATTCCAATAAACTGAAAGAGATTGAATATAGAGAAATAAATGACTACAATATTTACCAATTTAAATGCAAAATGGTGGCCATAGATTGGAATACATTATTAGAAGCAAAAAATGCCTCTCAAGCATATCAGTGTTATTATAATATCTTCACAAAACTTTTTGAAACTCATGTGCCAAAAATGAGGAAACGAGTCATAGAAAAAAACAACAAGAATAACAAGTGGTACATAGAAGAATTGAAACAAATGAGAAATCAATTAGATGCTTTATCTACGATACAAAATGTAAGAAAAGATCAAGATTCTTTAAATGTCTATAAAAATCTCAAAGAGACCTACATAAAGCGGATCAATGAACAAAAAAAGATAGCAAATCAAAATTTTATAGCTGATTGTGAAAATAAATCTAAAGCAATTTGGACAATAATTAAGTCAGAAACCAGAAAAAATCAAAACTGTGATAACAACTAGGAGCAAACAACTCTAACAGCTGAAAATATTAGTACCTTTTTTGCAAATATCAGATTAAACATTGCTGCCCAATTAAAACCATCCAAACAACCTGATGAGCTATTAAGAAATCAAATAATATCCAACTCTAGGTCTATATATTTGGAAGAAGTGGATGAAAACGAGATTAGAAATGTTATACAGAACATCAAGACTAAAAAAACAGAGGATATACATGGTATATCAACTTACATTTTAAAGAAAATTGGAGATGCTCTGGTAACACCAATTACAATAATAGTAAATAAGTGTATTCAAGAGGGAATATTTCCCAATGATTTAAAACATGCGAAAATTATTCCGATATATATAGGAAAGGTGACATCAATAACATCAATAATTATAGACCTATCTCTATCCTACCAGTCATTTCAAAAATATTTGAAATTATTTAAAAAAAAAGACTGATAACATTTTTTGAGAAATTTAATATATTACATAGCAGTCAGCATGGGTATCGTAAAGGGAAATCAACTACCACTGCCCTGATAGAAGCAGTAGAAAAAATAACAGAGGCACTCGACAGACAAGAAGAAACAGAAATAATCTGCTGTGACTTAAGTAAAGCTTTCGATATGGTTGACCATAAAGTTTTACTTAGTAAACTACACTATTATGGCGTGAGAGGAACTCCACATAAATTGTTCGAATAATATTTGTCAGATCGATATCAAACAGTATGGTGGAATGATAAAAGATCAAACCCAATGCTACTAACCCGAGGTGTGCCACAAGGCTCTGTGTTGGGGCCAGTACTATTTATAATATATATCAATGACTTACTCTCTAATGTTAAAAGTTATGAGGCTTGTTTATATGCCGATGATACAACATTCATAACAAAAGGGAAAAATAAAACAGAGTTAACAACCCTATCACAAAATATATTGTACGAAGCAAATATCTGGCTCATGGCGAACTCATTGGCTTTAAACAGAGAAAAAACGCAAAATATAATTTTATCTACAAAAAGGGAAACGGAGAGGTTATCGTTGAAATTCTTAGGCTTAACTTTAGACAGTAAATTAAATTGGAAAGGCCATATTGAAGAGCTCTGCAAAAAACTTGCCGCAGCTATTTACACCATTAGAATACTAAAAAACGTATCCACCAACCAATCTGCAAAAATAGCATATTACTCAAATTTTCATAGCGTCGCAGCATATGGAATACTACTATGGGGAACATCATCTGACGCTCAGAAAGTCTTCATCCTACAAAAGAAAGCCATCAGAACATTATGTGGCATGAATTATAGACCTTCAAAGAACAAGGTATTCTCACTATGCCCAGTTTATATATACTCAGTTGCCTTAAGTATGTGCATTCAAATAAAGATAAATTTAGTCCAAGTCTTGAAAATCATCACTATAACACAAGAAACAGGGAACAGCTACAAATTCCACATCACCGACTGAATATAACTCAGCAGGGAGTCCAACTGGGGTCCAAAATTGTATAATAAAATTCCTCTCGAGATAAGAAATAAAAATTTTAAGGCGTTCTCCAGTTGGGTAAAAAACTTGTTGACCACAGGAGTGTTTTACTCTCTTACAGAGTTTCTAGAACATTGACACTTTACTGATTGTTCATTTGTTATATATATATATATATATATTGTGTTTATATATACTTATGTGCGTGTATGTGTCTTGACAAAATACAATAAGTTGTATTGTTATTTATATTTTGATTTATATTACTGTATTTTGACACTTCCTGTAATATTCTTTTTACAGAATAAAGTACTATTATTATTAAGAAGTTTGATTAAGGAGCTGTTACTCTTGTAAAACCGCTGCCCAAGGAATCACTACTTCCACATCCAGATTTTGTATCCAAGTTTTATACAAACTAAATCCCAACGTAATATTTTACTCCCTTTAATAATAGGGTGGGGGTGGCAAAATAAAACCAACGCAGTGTGGTCTGTTGTCAAACAGATTACGCACCCCAATGCTAAAATAAAAAAAAATTCAAATTAAAGATATTTCTGAAAACAGAAATTGGAATAAAATTGAAACCCTAGATAATTTGAATAAGTTTTTTTATAAATGTTTGCGATTTATTTGATTTTGACAGTCAGGACAGCCATGAATTTAAAATCAAATATAATCAAAAAACACTTTTCTTACAGCCGACGGATGAAGCTAAAGTAATCAGGGTAATACTGAATTTAAAAAACACGCATTCTGTAGGACCTGACGACATCCCTGTCAAAGTATTAAAATATTGTTCTTCCATTTTAGCTGGACCACTAACTACCCTAATAAACTTATGTTTCTTGACGGGTAGTTTCCCCAACGCACTGAAAGATGCCTTTATAATATCTATTTAAAAAGGGAAACAAAAACGAAATCGAAAATGATCGATATTATCTAACATATCTAAAATAATAGAAAAAATTATCTATAATAGAATTTAAAACTTCTTGGAACAAGGAAGCTTACTAACGAATGTACAAAACGGGTTTACAAAAGGTAGGTCAACAATAAGAGCTATATTTCAGTTCGTTGAGGAAATTGTAAACTCCCTGAATTCGGGTGAATATGTTGCTGGGATATTTTTGGATCTCTCCAAAGCATTCGAAAGCATAAACCATTCAAAAATACTCTCGAACCTGGAGGAATATGGTTTCCGGTGGTCAAGTTACGGTCTTTTAAAATCATATCTTTCTGATAGGAGACAGTGTATTCGAGTTCCAGATGAGTCCAGCGGGAGGGTTCATGATATCCCAATACGAATACTTAAAGAGGGGTCCCACAGGGAAGTACGTAATTTTTTTATAATATATAAATGACCTACCTGACAATAGGGATGTTCACTATTTTTTAATTGTAATAAAAAATGATAGTTCTGAGGCTGCAGAAACACGTAATAACTATTAAAACGCCTAAAAACTTTTTTCTTGAAAATAAACTAAAAATAAAAACTCAGAAATTACCGAGGCTAGCAAACGATCCCGGCAGTAGCGCTCGGTGACGTCACATCGCCTTAACAGCGGAACTCGTTTGCCTACATGATATGGATTGTTTGTTTCATTATTGTTTTATCTGTGTTTTTCTAATGATGGGAGACTCAAAAAGTGTGAAAATTAATAACAATAAGTATTGTTTTGTTCCTGGATGTACATCAGTAAATAACCCAGAAAAGGTTTTTATGTCTGTGCCACAAAATGTAAAAAGAAGGAAGCTTTGGTTTAATGCAGCTAGACGAGAACATAAAAACGTTTCAAGTGAGTATAAGATGCAAGCAAAGCAGTTTAGTGTTACAAATAAAAAAGCCGCTGCCCAAGGAATCACTACTTCCACATCCAGATTTTGTATTCAAGGCTTATACACACTAAATCCCAATGTAATATTTTACTCCCTTTAATAATAGGGTAGGGGTGGCAATGGGGATGGTAGAGGGGGTGGCTAATGTCAAAATTTTTTTAAAGTCCCTTGGTTCTCATTTACACATTAAATCCCAATTTAATTTTTTTCCCCCTATAATGATAGGGTGGGGGTAGCAAAGGGTTGGTAGAGGGGGTAGCTAATGCCAAAAAAAATTTCGATGCATTTCGCTCTTGTACACATACTAAATCACATTTTAATTTTTTTTTACTCCCTTTCATAATGGTGGGGGATGATGGTATTGGGGGGTGGCTGATGCCAAAAAAAATTTGAGACCTAGACTTTTCGTACATGCCCTAAATTGCAGTTTTATGGACTCTTACCTGTTTGTTTTGCCTATTTACCCTTATTTAGACCCGAACCCTTCAATGGAATTAGATCAGAATATAATCTAGTTTCAGATCTCGTTATAATACATATGTGTATCAAATTTCAAGTCAATATCATAAACGATTCCAGAGTAAACGTGCGCACAAAAAAGATTGAAGTCTTTCAACATGGCCAAAAATTCTGAAACCATGGTAACGTCCACAGTTGGCAGATTATGCGAGTCCGCCTTTTGAAAACCTGCCTCCATTTTAGTAGTATGCCTTAATTAAAATTAAAAGTCGTGAAACGAAGAACTACACAGACACAAGTGTTCGCAGAAGTCAGTAAACGCAGACTACTACTAATTCTCATATGAAACGTGCATGAAACCCTAGCCAGTATACTTGCGCGCGTTTAACTTCGGGTGAGTTGACATTACACCAATCAAAAAGCGTTTCGCCCATTCAAATGAATATTCATACCTCTGTAGGGGTTTTCCCATAAAATGGATTTGTTGATTTTTGTAAAACTTTGTAGATATTATTGTAAGACTATTTTTCACCATTTTATCATGTTTAAACAGGATTTAATTTTCTTGTCAACATCCCTATTATCTTATATAAGGTAGTAATGTTTGCCGAAGACAATACCCTGTCTATTAAAGGAAAGAATCTGGTAGATCTGCGGCAAGAAATTATAAGTGGTCTGTCAGCCATGCAGGCATATCATGACCATAACAACTTAAAATAAAACGTCAATAAAACATTATCAAATTTTCCACACATAAAGACGAAAATATTGACATAATGGTTCATAGAGAAAACTAACCTCATCCTCCGATTCAAAGATTTTGGGTGTCATAATTGACAAGGGACTCAGCTGGAAGGCCTATGTGAGTCATTTAACTCCCAAAATCAGTAGCTTCTGCTACGCACTGAGAGGTTATCTCAGTCTGTCGATGAATGTACAAGTTTGTCTCCATATTATGCATACGTCCATCTATTATATGATATGGAATAATCTTCTAGGGAAATTCTACAGACGCTCATAGAATATTTCTGTTGCAAAAAAGATGCCTTCGAAGTATTTATAATATGAAAATAACAGACTCGGGTAAGCACATATTTCTACATCTTAGAAAGTGCCATTTATGTAAGGGAGCATTACATGATGTTTGTAAAACATGAACCTACTCAAGATCATGATACGTGCAAAAAAAAAAACAATTTACGCCCTGAAAAGACAAAGTTAACCTTAGTGCAGAAAAGTGTCATCGGCCAATTGATAAAAATTTATAACCATCTTCCCAACTATATGAAAAGTCTAAACACTTTTAAACTACTTAAACAAACACTAAAAGAAGTTCTAATTAAAAAAGCATAAGGTAAACCCACCAATAGATGACACCCTCACATTCCCACACCAATACACGACACCCTTTCAAAAACCACTAATATTAAAAATTAAAACTTAGGAACATTTCTTACTAAAATACAACCGTTGGCAATACTGTTTAACCTATTCTTCATGATCGTCTGTAACAGTTTTCTCATTTAGTTGTGAGATCTACTGCCATTAACAGTGCGAGGAGTGTCGATTGGTGGGCTGATTTTTTGCATATTGTTAACAGAAACATTAAGAAGTTAAGTTCACAATTTATTTTTTTGTATTATTTACTGTTTGAATATATTGGATCATTGAAGCTAGGAAATCAGTGTGGCATCTTAGATTATGTTTTCTTTTTATTAAATTCAGATAAACTAAGTGACAAATTTGCTGTGTCAGCTTTTGGTGCAGCCGAATCTGCTTAGGCCAATAGTTGATATCCGATGTCAGGCATTAGATTTAGTAATTTTGTTTTATGGTTTTTTAAAAATAACGTTTTTTTTTTGTGTCATGCTTACACAAACAAATTTTAATATAAACAGAAATTGGGAACCAATAGATGACAGCGGTGTCACCTATTGGTCACCCAGGTGTCAGCTATTGGATCGTATATTGTTGAATAATTTATATATAATTACCTAAGTAAAAATCATTCTGTTTTGTTTCTAGATGCCAAATCAACAACGAACATTTTTAAATACTCCCAGCAGAATATGCTTGATGCCATACATGAAGTACCAAGGGTTACATCAATGTATAAAGTTTATGGAAAGCTGCCTATCGGAAAAAGAATGGGCCCAAATGGTATTTTTACCATCGAACAAGAGAATATTTTGGTAGAATGGTTAATTTCCCTCTCCAGAGCGGGTTTTCCAGTGACAAAAAATACATTTATGATAACTGTTGCAAGGCTGGTAAAGGAGTTGAGTTTGGAAAAGGTACCTGGAGAAAAATGGTATAAATTGTTTCGTGCTCGCAATGATAGGATTAGAGATAGGATCTATCAAACTTTAACTCGTTCTCGAGCAAATGTCACCAGCGAGAATTTAATGCAACGGTTTAAAGAGGTATGGTCCTACATTCAAGAAAAAATCTCGTCAATGTAATGAATATTTCATAGAGAGTTTTTCATGCAAACGAAACTGCCTTTTATACCCCCCTAGTGGTAAAATATTGGCTGAAAAGGGCAGCATATCGGTCTACTTAGCGGGGGCCAATGATGAGAAAGAAAACATAACTGTTTTATTGACCGCCAATGCCGCTGGCCAGATTTGTCCTCCAATGATTGTTTATCGATACAAAAGAATACCGTTAAAAATCGCTGAGGCAATCCCTTCAGATTGGGCAATAGGGAGGTCAGAAAACGGGTGGATGACCCAAGAACTTTTCTTTGAATGTATTGCAAACATTTTTCATCCATAGCTCCTAAGAGAGAAGATTGAACTTCCTGTCGTATTCTTTCTTGACGGCCATTCCTTCCACATTTCCCTACATGTGTCACAATTTTGTGCTAAACATGGAATTGAGTTAATTGCATTATATCCTAAATTACTATTCACCTGACACAACCAATGGACGTTGCGGTTTTCCATAGCCTGAAAATGCAGTGGAGAAAGCAGGTGCAAGATTGGAGAATTTCACATATCGGAGAGGAGCTTAAGAAAAAAAATTTTCCTCCACTTCTTAAAGAAGTTATAGAAAGAATTGATCCCTTAATTTTATAAAATGGATTTAAGAAATGCGGACTATTACCTTGGAATCCCCAAGCTGTAAATTTGCCACTAAATAATCCACTGCCAACAGCAAAGACGAATATAAACGAAATAAAAACATTTCTCCTTCATTTAGAGAATGAGATTGGCGAAGAGAAAGTATTACAGTTTAAAAATAATGAAGGCGACTGGAAGGGACCTAAAGAAGATTGGTCTCTCTACAGTATTTGGAGACAAATTAAAAATAAATTGGAACAGGTAAATTTGCATTATATATTACTACTAGGGCCACCTATTTATTACGTTTTATTTTCTCAACCGCCACTGCAAGAAGTTAATAAAACATCTCAAAATATTGCAGCGGAACTAGAACCTGATAATATAGTAGCTGTGCCACTAGCATCTGATAATATCGCAACTGAGCCACTAACGTTTGATAATGTTGCAACCGAACCACCACAAGAACAGAGACCTGAAATTTCCATAGCAGAACCAGGACCATCTGGATTACAGTTAAAAGTAGTGCTCCCCGACCCAACACCTCACAAAGAAAATAATATGAATGATAATCAGAAGTCGACAGCTGTAGATCCTACTTTTCCATCTCCATTTAAACGAGTACTATTTTGGCCAGAAGTTAAACCTTCTACTTCCAAAAGGATCAAAGAGGAAAAATCCCTACTGTACTCACATCGCCCCAAGCTATTAGGTATTACCAGAAGAAAGAAGAAGAGAAATGACAAAAAGCTGAAAAATAAGCTAAGAAAAAGGAAGAGAACAGAAACGAAAGGTAGTACAGGAAAAAAAACAGCTGCTGAAGAACAGAAAAGAAAAAACAAAGAGAAAAGTAGTAGAAGCAAAAAAAGATAGGCGGACAGTGATTCAACAACTTCAGAATCTTTGTCCATTGAAAGCACTGATTCCTCTCCATGGGATGAAGATTTCGAAGATGTCAACGAGGAAGGTGATTTACCATGCCAATCTGTTGACTCAGAACTTCTGATGGAAGGCGATTTTGTGTTATGTGAATTTATAGGAGGTAAACGTAATCAAAGAAAAAACAAGAGAAAAAAACAGATATTTATGTAATGGGACTAAAGTCTACAGATAAAATGAAAAAAGAGTTTATACCACATGAAGAGGACATTTCTTCTGGCGCTTTAAAATTTTCGGAGGCAGAATAGATATTTACAATGAAAATTAACTGGCAGTAAAAAATCGCGCATTATTTCTATTATATAATGTACTTCTAGTCCTCCATTATAATAGATGCTTAGTTTTTTTTTTAAATTTTTTTTATACATTTATTTAACGTCGGCCTATTTCCGCTACTGAGGCCTAACACCGACGCCTGTACACGAGCTACCCCCAACCAGGAATTTTGCCGAACCTCTTCCCTTAAGAACAGTAGGGATCTTTTACTTGCCTAACATTTAATAGACAAGGGACCGACGGCTTTACATCCCCTCCGAAGGATGGTATATCTCCTATACAACCCTCGCCTAAGGTTGTATAGCTTCCGCGCATACACTGATATACAAGCCGCAGGAAGATGTGTGAGGCGAGGACGCGGTTTCCGTTGGAATGGTCACCCATCCAAGTACTAACTGCGCCTGTCGTTGCTTTACATCGCATACCGAGGTATGTACGTAGTAAAGACTCACCTAAGCTTGCCCCTTAGTTTTTAGTTGTTTTTGGTGCTTATGACTTATAACTTATAAGTGAGTAGTTGTTGTAGATAAAA
The DNA here is from genome assembly GCA_963675555.1 of Leptura quadrifasciata. Taxonomy (NCBI): domain Eukaryota; kingdom Metazoa; phylum Arthropoda; class Insecta; order Coleoptera; family Cerambycidae; genus Leptura; species Leptura quadrifasciata. The sequence continues at coordinate 79,191,869 of OY776680.1, forward strand.
CTATTAGTGGAACGTATTAGTTATTTATGTGAAAAACATACTGCAGTTGAAAGAGGATAACTGGTTAGGTAGATATTACCTATTAACAACCACAGTGGAACGTAATATTTACGTTTAAATTACCTGTTCCGGAAAATACGTTCCATAACTAATAGGTCATCATGACTGGGCAGTCTTATTTAAGATATATTAGAGACGTCGTCTCATTCCCCACTTACCTAAGTTGTTAAACAGGCAAATGAGACCTAAATGAGGTCAGCATTACATAATTTTGACATTTTTAAGACGTTTCATTCTTGTATACACACTAAATCACTCCCTTTCATAATAGTGTAGGAGTGGTACTGGGGTGATAGTGGAAGGTGGCTGATGCAAAAAAATTTTTGAGACCTTAACTTATCGTACATGCCCTACATTGCAATTTTATGGACCTGCTTGCTTTACCTATTTACCTTCATTTACCCCCGAACTCTTCAATGGAATTAAATCAAAATATAATCTAGTACCAGATCTCGTTATAATACATAAGTGTACCAAATTTCATGTCAATATCATAAACGTTTTCAGAGTAAATGTGTGCACAAAAAAAGTTACCGACAGACAGAATTTTCTTTTCGCTCAAATTTAAAATCTCAACGTTTCATGACATTTTAAGCCTATTTCAACAAAAAATATATATATATTTATTTTGCATTACTATACTTCCACTGAGACGTGGAAGAAAAATAACTGAGACATACTCAGTTTTATATTACCATGTATACGCAAAAAATTGTGACTACAGTTTCAACTTACAAGTCATTATCAAACAATTAATTATACCAGGCTAATTTGCAATTGAACAAACAAGTTTGGCATCTCCACTGCGCCATTCATTCTAACCATGTTGGAAAAGGTAAAATCTCAGCTAGCAGTATCGACTTTTGGTAATAAACAACAGCTACTCGGTTCTCTTTAATCACCTTTTTAGCATTGTCACGATCACTGATTATCCCTCGTTAAATTAAATGAAATAAAACAAAATGTTTAATAAAATGCTAAATAATGAGCAATAAATTAATTTTTTTAAAATTAATATAAACAGTTTTCTCCAAACAAAATAGAAACAATAGAATAATTTTCTACAAAAAAAGAATACAAATGATCTAGTAAATAAAAATAAATACATATATTATTAGGAACTCTGGCAGCTCCAAATACAACCATGACAACAAGGCGGAAAAGTTTATAAATTCAACTATAGGTTTAAGAACTGAGCTCTGGGTTGGCATTTTAATAGAACTGTATTAATATACAAAAATATTAATTTGCCTTCCAATTTCTAAAGTTGTTTTTCTATTAATTTTGAGGTAGTTAATAATTCACTTTTACCTTGAGTTTGGGTTAGTTCTCATAGCTGCGGATTGCGAATTTTTTTTTAATTCGACATATGTGTTCCAGGAGAACTTAATTTGCTAATTTAGCTTCTAGTTAAAAGTAAACGAATTGTCTTACGAACATTTCGCTACAACTGCAAGAAATTTAGACTGTTTTAGAACAAATGTTATAAAAATCTGCATAAAAAAATTTGCATTCCGCAACTATCTGAACGGGGCTTTAGATATGCTCAATATTTAAATATGAGCATAAAATGAAGATCGAGATGAAGAGATTCGATTTTGTTCAACTTCTTACCAGTTGTATAGTGCTTTTCAAAGGTTCTCCCAATATCTGACAATTTTCTTTCGTTGTCTGAAGGCAAAGTCTACAAATTTGTTCGTTCATGTTTTTTATAGTAGACAAAACAGTACAGTCCACCTCAGATTAAGAAGATACTTTGGTAATTCTGAAGAGAACGAAAACCTCGAATTTTTGTATCATTTTTTCAGGATACCCTATTTTGGGGTCGTAGAACACGAGTTTGAAATTAGTCTTGAGTGCATAAGAACCGTTTGCAAAAAAAAAATGTTTGAAAATTTCTCTTGACGGGCACTTTTTCATGCACCTATTTACACACCAACAGCACTTGTATATCACCTTTTCTCCTTATTAAGATCACACTATGGCCTTTATAGAATAATAAATCATTCACTCATAGCGGAAAACCTATTTTCCTTTAATAAAATAAATAGATAATTTGTAAAACACCATAAAACACATACAACTGTCCAACTGTCAATCCCATGCGCATGCATTTATAAAGTTGGGTCTAAAGACTGAACTACCGACCAGGAGGCGATTTTTCACGTTTTCAATGTTAAATTAATATTCCTTGTGAAACCGGTATGGGTCATTAGAACATCCTCTCTTCTGCCGAAAAAACAGACACGTTCTTGAACGCGTCTTCATTTATGTTTATAAATAATACTTAACGCCGTCTGCCCCAGATTTAATAATGTGAGTGTACTCGGGCGTTTAGTATTTCTGTTTTTTCAGCAGAAGAGGGGTGTTCTATAGAATAACCCATACCGGTTTCACAAGGAATATTAATTTAACATTGAAAACGTGAAAAATCGCCTCCTGATATTGGTCGGTACGATCTTGGGTCGGTACTTTAAACCGTGGGTACTTTAGACACAACTTTATAAATGCATGCGCATAGTTTACTATTCTTGCGCATAGGGTACAGTTTTCAATAGCTGTTTTATGGTGTTTTAGAAGGAATCTATTTTTTTATTAAAGGAAAATAAGTTTTCCGCTATGAGTGAAGGATTTATTGTTCTATAAAGGCCATAGTGTGATCTTAATAAGAAAAAAGGCGATATGCAAGTGCTGTTGGTGTAACACCAACAGCACTTTATAAATAGGTGCGTGAAAAGTAGGTGTCAAGAAAAATTTTCAACATTTTTTTTGTGACAAACGGTTCGTATGCACCCAAAACTAATTTCAGATTCGTGTTCTACGATCTCAAAATAGGGTATTCTGAAAAAGTGACGCAAAAATTCGAGGTTTCCGTTGTCCTTTAGAATTACCGAAACTTTATCCTCCACTAATCATAAACAAAAACAAACCCCTAACACAAAATGATACAGTTTACTTTTAGCGTCCCTTAAATTAAGGAAGAAAAGAGGCTATAAGAGGATAGGCTACGTTCAGAAGGTGGTCAATTCGGGTAAATCGAGCATCTCATGCCGTGATGTTATTCGCCGTGACACCCATGCGCGAATAACGTATTGATATGTACTAAGAGTATGCACATGCATAGATTGAATTATGTAGGTTTGTCAACTTTGTCATCAGCAGTCCGTGGTATAGTAGGTAGGATGCCCGATTTTCACACGCGAGCTTGAGAATTCGAGTCCTTTAGTTTTTTACTACATTTTGTTAACAACTAAAATGCGCAATACGAGTATTTCTTTAGGTTACTTCGTTAGGGTAAATAATTATATATTATCATTTGATATAGTACCGATAGTTGCTTAAGATAGATAATTTCCCTTGCCCTTGACATTTATGTTATTTGCTACATTCTGTTAACAACTAAAATATGCAATATGGGTATTTCTTTAGGTTAGTTCGTTAATGTTAATATTATTTGATGTAGTATATAGTTGCCTAGGATAGATAATTTCCCTTGCCGTTAGTGACGTCACGGCACGAGATGCTCAATTTACTGCCTTCTCTTTGTAATACAGGTAGGTATGCAGGTTAGTTATTCATGAACCATTTGGAAGTCTCGAAATTAGCCAAGATTAATAAACGTTAATCTTGGAAATTAGCTACTTGTTATTCCTATAATCGGATGAATTTCCCTAGTAAAATTTTGATTTAGTTGCTTAAAGCTTATACCTAAAAATAGTAGGGAGTTTTTAGTCAATTTCTTTAATACCACTCGCGTTAACCTTAAATGACACGTGACCAAATACGGGGTTGTTGTTATACCTAAGAGCAAAGAGGATTAGATAGAGTGGAAACTTTGCGTATAAGGGCAACAGCACCATCTGTCGAGTGGGATGCGAAAACATTCAAGTGAAAATAACAGTATTTGAATGACAGTTGACATAAAACCGGATCAGAGACATTGAGTGAGTCATAGTAGGAGTAGTGTGAGAAAGTTAGTTAAAAATTGTGAAAAACTGGTGAAAAATAAAAAATCAGACATTAAAATGGTTGTGACCTGTTCCTTCCGAAATTGTGGTAGAAATAAAGCAGATGATAAAGAGCACGCCTTCTTTCTAGTGCCGAAGAAACCCGCAATGTGAGTAATAATGTAGACACACGACCTGTTACATTGTACCCCAGATAGCTAGTTGCTAGTTTGCTTTGAAATTGTTATTGAAAGCTAGCAGATTATAATTATATATATAATATTTTTATACATTCTTCTAATTAAAAAATCTCTAACAATTTAACTTATTTCAGTCGCAAAAAATTGATGCAATTTGGTGGATGGAGCAAGGTTTGTACCTACTATCGTTTGTGTGAGGACCATTTCGAGCCACAAATGATTTGGAAGAGACATCCGAGGCCACTGCTAATTCCAAATGCAATTCCGACAATTGGAAGTTGTATTGTCAAAAGGAAACATAAGCATCAGACAAATGTTGATACATATAAAGAAGGTATGTATTATCATCGTCATAGGTATATGCAGAAATTCACAATATTTATTTTTTCTCACCTACATTCTGCCAAATGAAATAAAAAACAATTTTAAGGATCAGCGAAATTTTGTAAATATTTTAAGAAAGGAGAGGTTTAATACACCTTTGCCTTAATTATTTAGTGTAAAACTACCATTTTTTTTGCAGACATAGGTGTATAGTATAGGATGATACGAAATAATTTATTTTGTAAAACTTGTAAAGAACTTTGATTTATACCTACCATACAAAAATGTTACATCTTTCTTTATACCAGCACCTTCTTGTTAAATATTTAATGGTAAAAATTGTTTATTGTATTACAGTGGGAGGAATGAAAAGGAACTTCATGAAAATGCATACCCAGTGCCTTCAGGATCGTCTGAACCAGAGAATGATGATTCAACCACTGAGGTTAGTCGCAGGTTAACTCCTTGTTCGAATTTACCCCAGAAAAAGCCTGAGTCACCAAAAACCAGGCGAATTAATTCCCAAAGAAGAACAATAGCTGCGTTGCGTAGTAAAATTAACGGGCTGAAACAGATGCAGAATGGTAGACCGGGAAATAAAAACAAAAAAGTAGCCGCGATTGAAGATCTCATCCAACAGACTTCAAAATTCTTACCCCGAGAAGCACATAATTTATTAATAACACAGCTACGCTTGAGTAGATGTACGAATCGCGGCCAAAGATATAATGACGAGTGCAAAGATATTATGTAGTTAAGATGTTTGTGTAAAAAATGTATATAGCGTAGATGTTTCTTTTGCTTTCTAATATTTGATGCATGGTAGAGTAGTAAACTAGAGCCTGATGTTCAATCTTGCTATTGATAATGTATGTGTGTAGCACATTACCATTTTAATTTTTTATTGCAGGTTTATGGTGTGAAATTGTGTACCTACTCACCCTAAATAAGTTGCCATCAAATTGTTTGGCCGAAAAGTCACCATATACATAATTGTAAATAGAGTTTTTAATGTGTCCAACCACCTTCTAACATACATGTACGATAATGAGTATGTTATACAAATATTATCTTTTCAATGTATTAAGTATATATAAATAATTAAAAAATATTTTTATATATGTTTACCTAGAGCTATTTAATAGGAATGATGACAATGTCATTATATTCAAGTATTGTTAACTGTTTTTGGCTTAAATTAGAGTATAAATATCTGTACATCATATTTATGTACAAACTATATTTGTATTTTAGTTAGGTATTTAATAAAAATATATTTTTTTAATATGCTTTTTCCTTCAATTTTCTCCCGTGTAACGCCACTGGAAGAAATCCTAACCACACTAATTCGTAATTTAAATTTGCCGGTAAAGCTGACAGACGGTAGTGGGGGAATTTAGTTACGCATCCGACTCACCGCGAGCGCTGAAACTCGTGTACGAAAAAATACATTGTGGTCTTATGAAAGTTTCCACTCTATCTAATACTCTTTGCCTAAGAGCTTTCGCACGAGCTCCGAACGGTGGAAGCTATTTGACAGATTTGGTGTGTAAAATGACAATTAACAGTTCGATTTCTATAAACTGTAAAATTGTGTGTGTATTTAAAGCAAATTTTCCGCAGCTATGGAAGATATGTTAAAGTTAGTTGTGAATATGGAGAATGAGGTGGAAGCTGTGCTGATACAGGCTTTATTAATACCAAATCCTCCTTTACAACCCCCTTTCTTGAGATCTACTGACAGGTTTGACCACTGAACTCTATTACAGTGGGTTTGACTCTCAACATCAAACAAATATTAGCAACACAGACTACCAGACTGGCAACTTCCCTGAGAAATTTATCCGGTCAAGGTCGAGGCAACAGAAGCCAAATTCAGATGTCGCTCTTAACGCAAATGTCGTTTGAAACGTCAAACGTCGTCCATTGTTATTATGTTATTTATATTGTGTACTGTGATTGTGTTGTGCTGGTGATATTATTTTTGTAGAAACTTGACTTTTTAACATAGAATACGATAATATAAAATTTCTATTTCCAAAGAGGAGTTAGGTGAGTGTTATTGTGCAAATATACATTGGATTACAGTAATATATAATATTGCATTTTACAGATTATTTCTTAAAATGTCTTCTGCCTTTTGCATTGTTTGTGAAACTGAAGAAGTTGATGTGCAAAAATTGCACTATTTTCCCAGGAACCTTCATAAGTAAGTGTGCATTTGCTCCAGTCTTTGTTTTTAGTTTTTGCACAGTGCAATATATATTTCTAAATATCGTAAGACTACTTCAAATTATTGTTCTGCCTTACCACAGTATCTACTTCAAATAAATAAATAAATATCGTTTTCAGATCGAAAATGTGGCAGGACTTAATGGGAATGAAAGTGTCAGAAAATACTATACGCCATCTTAGAATTTGTAATAAGCACTTCACAGTAGAGTCATACTCAAATGATACCGATTACGTCCTCAATAGAAATGCAGTTCCTACCCGGTATCCATGTGGAGACACAGTAGAAACACAAAGGGATTGTACACCTGTACCCATACAGGTTGAGGAACCCAAAGAAGATATATGTCTACCATCGACATCACGTGGTCTTCGTGTTTCTTCTGCACATAATGAGGAATTAGAAAACCCGCATCCAGACACATCTAGTAGTGTGCCAAGTACTCCAGTTGATCGTTCATCAACACCTCTACCATCGTATACCAAATCTGGGGGATTCAGAGGCAAAAGTTCAATTTTTAAAAAATTGTGTCAAGAAGATACAACCCCAAGGAAGAAAGTTATGTTTAAGTAATTTCAAAAAAGGCAGATCACATACGAAAATTAAAAAAGTTGTGTAAAGAGCGAGCAAATAAAATAAAAGAAATGTGTGACCTGAGTAACTCTGATGTTGTCAGAAATATTTTTAAGGACCTAAAGTCAAGTACTGTTGACTTTTTAATATCTCAACTACACTGTGCAAAACCATATATTTCATCAGGTCCAGCGGCGGGATTCTAAGTTGCTATCGTATTAAGTCGATACGATACTACTGGTTCTAAGTACGTATCTTATAACAATTTTAACTCTTAATCGACAGAATACGCCCGATACCAAAGAAGTTATTGTTTCAGTCTTACGATATTATAACAGTTTACTCTATAACAACTTAGAATTTCAAACGACACGTGTTTGAAATTCGTTGCTATCATATCGATTCGATTCGATAGGAACTTAGAATCCAGCCACTGTAGTCATGTTTGCCTCGAGTTTTTTTTATTGAGGTACTAACCTCGTCATCACTGAAAATTCGAATTTGGAGAACATTGTTATCATGTAAGAGGTTGCAAGGCGAGTATTTACTACAATTAATAAATGCACACGAAAAGAAATTAGCAAGAGAGTTATTGTAAAATATAAATATGGTTCTCTTGATATTGATAATTTAATTGAATATAACAAAACAAAAGTGCCTTAAATATTAATAATAGTAATAAACTGTCTTTATTTGTGGCGGAGTTCAGCAAAGCTACTATTCCACTCGACCACATAAAAATACAAGTTTTATGATGTAATTTTTAAAGTATCTATTTAGGTTAAGGATATGTGTGTTTTTAATTCTTATGCTTTCTTTTACTAAGTATTTTTCCTTTGTCATACTTTTTATTACGTGTTTATTTATGTCTGACAAAATAAAGTTCTATGATGTATTACAAATTTGACTTTTCATTTCCTATAGTATATATATAATATGGCGTATTTGACATTGAAATTTGTGATCAAAGATTGAGCATGAAACGGCATTGTACTTTGATCACAAATTTTAAATGTCAAATATGTACATAAACTAAGTTAAAGTAAACAAATGGTCAAATCTCCCGCGTCTGCAACTGTGGCGCCCTCTGAATTTGGCTTCTGCAAATCGGAGAGAGAGGGAGATAGATTTCTGGACAAAAATTTAACATTGAGTTGCCAGTCTGGTAGTCTGTGTTAGCAAGAACAAAACCACAGAATGTTTATTAATTTTGACCACAGAGTACAATAACTACTACTGTACTCTGACAAAACTACGTGACCAATTAGAAAGAAGCCTTACGGTCTATTTACGATGGGTAACCGAGCATCCCTGCTTATACGCAGCGAAAATAAGGCGAACGCTATTTGTGCACATGCGCAATTATTTCATTCCCTCTACTTAGTGATAACGGATGTATAGCTTTAGTGGGCAAAAACTCTCAAATAGTTTATTCTGCTGTGTGAGAACTTGTAGAGCTGTACCACCGTTAAATATTAACTATAAGCGGTGGCCAACTATCTTATAGGTAAAGGCCATAAACGTGGAAGAAGAATTATAAGCGAAAAATCATGGAGTGAGAGACATCTACATTTTGACAGTATAACCTTATGTGTAGTGAGTGAATAACAAATCGCCGAGCGCTGAATTACAAGTTACAAGCCTGGCACGTTAAGTGTAATAATTGCATATTACCATCAAACCGCTAATGCTTCAATTGCAGCAAACACCGGCCGAAAGACTGATCCTACTTAAAGGAGCTCTCGTGCCAGTTGTCACACACCACTTGCAGACTGCAGTTTCGAGCTGTTGGCTCTCGTCAGTATAAGGTAGGGATGTGACGACCGACACGAGGATCACTTGACCATTTAGTACATTTCGGTATCTTTGGGATAGCGACATGTAAAATAGTCAGCAGGCGCCATCTAGCGGTCCAGTGTCTGTTACAATCGAAAAATAAATAGTCTGACTAGGCTTAGCATAGTTCGAATGTGCTTTTAGAGGGCGGAATATTAAAACATAATATTTTTAGTCGCAAACTCCTCTATAAAATCCTTATTTTACTATAAGGAACGTAACCAGACTGCAACCAACAACTACTCTCCGGGCTATGTGCCATGCCGAGCGCTGAATTACAATATACAAGCCTGGCGCGTTAAGTGTAATAATTGCATATTACCATCAAAACGCTCATACTTCGATTGATGGTAATATGCAATTATTACACTTAACGCGCCAGGCCTGTAACTTGTAATTCAGCACTCGGCGGGGCACATATCCCGGAGAGTAGCTGTTGGTTGCAGTCTGGTTACGTTCCTTATAGTAAAATATGGATTTTATAGAGGAGTTTGCGACTAAAATATTATGTCTTAATATTCCGCCCTCTAAAAGCACATTTGAACTAGTATTGATAGTAGTTTCATGTATTTGTTACCATAATTTATTGTTTACGTACTAATAAAGTTTGTAGAAACTTACCTCATTTGTCTCATTGTAGTTAACTGGAAGTTATGGACCTTTCAAAAAATGAAGTGCATGATATGTGCAAGAAGATGGGACGTAAATAATATCTTCTGGTGCACTTCCAGACCGCTTGGATGCAATTACTTTTTTAATTTTCTTTCTGTAGTTACTTCCAAGGCCATTTATTTTTTTGCTCATGTTTTACACGTTGATATATGGCAAGTAGTGTCTCCAATACTTCATCACGTTTTTTAACGTTTAACATTTTTATGTGATATATTGCTTGAATCCCACAATACAGGCATCGTCCCAAATGTCTCAATAAAACTTCTCATCGCTTGTTCCTTATCATCAATTTCACTCATGGCAATAATGTTCAAAAACCGGTTGCTCAGCAGCACAAAAATCCACTACACACAGCAAACAAATACTGATGAAAATATTGAAGTTAGGCCGTACATGTTCAATATACTGATCAATATCCCCACCATGTATGGATATTGAAGTCCGGTTGTTAAAACATTTAAATTTCGTCAATATTTGATATCGACTTCAATATCTATTTCAATACACCCCGCACACGGTCAATATATTGAGCAAAGTGCTGCAGAGGCTTTCAATAACTTCTTTATCCACTCAATAAAAATATTAACTGATAAAATGCCTTCTATTTTGAACGATAATAAACAATTTTTTAATCATAACACCATTTTTTGTTACCATTCAGTTCGAGTGAAATGCTGGATATCATAAAATCTGTCTCCACAAAAAATTCATCTGGCTATGATGATATACCGTGTTCACTTCTTAATAAAGTAGCAGAACTCATTGTTGACCCTTTAACTATTCTTGTAAACCTATCTTTTACCGAAGGAATCTTTCCTGATGTCTTAAAAAAATCTTTAATTTTACCAATTCACAAAAAGAATGATAAATCTCTTATCTCAAACTATAGAGGCATTGCTCTCCTATCGGCTTTCTCTAAAACTTTTGAAAAAGCTTATTACGTGAGATTAAACGATTTTATGATTAGACAAAATTTATTATCATCTTATCAGTTTGGTTTTCGGAAAGGTTTGTCAACGAAAGATGCTGTTTTATCGCTCTGCAATTAGATAATAGACAGCTTAGAAAACAAATCTAAATCAGCGTGTCTATTTTTTGATTTAACGCGTGCCTTTGACACGATTGATCATAAGTTGCTGCTGGATAAACTTAGTAATTATGGAATTCGTGGTCCAGCCTTAACTTGGGTAGAATTCTATTTAACGCAAAGAACGCAATCATCTGCTGGGGCAACTGTTCTCGTTTTAGCGAAGTGTTCAAGCTTCAAAAAAAAAATTATACGTACAATGACCTTTAAACCTCTTCATCACTCGTGCAGATTACTTTACAAAGGATTAGGTATCTTAATAATAATAATAATAATAATAATAATAATAATAATAATAAATAATTTATTGCCAGAAATCAAAAGAATTTACAGACTCTGAACAGTTCAATGGCAGATATGAGACCAGTCACAGTCTGCGTGAAAATTATAATTTTAACATACCACTTCACTCTTTATCCATCGTTGCAAAAGGTCCCAAAGTAATGCTGATAAAATTATTTAATAAATTACCTGTTCACATAAAGAAAATAGATATTATTCATCTTTTCAAACGGGAAGTTTGGAAGCTTCTACTCAAATATTCATTTTATTCTGTTGATGAGTACTTAGGCTGCGATCTCACTAATGCCAGCTAATAAGAGAAATAATATTTCTATGATTTTGTTTTTGTTTCCCCTGTTGCAAAACTAATTTTTTTGTAATTCCTTGTTTGTTAATTTTCACAATGTTTCTTTGTCGTTTTACTTTTTTAACTGAATGTTTTGTATTTGTATAAATAAATATTTTTCTGAATTGTTACTAATTTTGACTATATTCTGATGCTTGTATAAGTCTATGGAAATAAAGTTTTATTATTATTATTATTAATATTATCCTGTATTGATCAATATATTGACCGTGTGCGGGCCCCTTAAAATGGACATAAGATTAGTTTTCGCTAATGTAATGAGAGTCCACTTAGAGCGTAGCGGCAAATTGCATGGTCTAAGAAGTATTAGGATAATACTATAAATAAAAATCTATGTATATATATTCATCAGTCACATGTTTAAAGAAAAATTCACATTGGCTGTTGAGGTAAAATAAGTTCTACGAAAATACATAATAAATATGTCCAATTAGGATAAGAATTATCAATCGGCCGCCGCATGAATGACGGTATTTTTTTTTTGTACTGAGTTTGCTCTTAGGGTTACTTAAAATGTTGCCATATATCAGCCCTTAATACATAACCATTTAGGCGTAATAAAAAATATTAGAAATATCAAAAATATTTTGTACCGCTTGGTCAATTTATCATTAATTGATGATGGGAATATCGAAAACTTGATATTTCTTGGTCATCGCATCGTACTGGTACACCTACCAAGTTATAAAAGCACCTTATAAAAGCAACATTTTTAACTAAATATTGTGGTAAACCAGTAAACATTCGTGTGATATTTACATGATGTCGTCATCGCCAATCATGAAGAAGCCTCCTGACGCAGAAGCCGTATGCCACTCATATATAATTGACGTAGACGTCTACAAGTTACCTTCCACGTATGCTGCAAATAGTGATTCTATAGGTTTAGGAGGGTTACAAAAGTCGTCTTTAGCAACTTCATCACAATTGGAGTTTACTATATAATACTGAAACAACATATTAATATAAAATAGTTACGCCACCCTTACGTAATAAATATCTAAAATAAAATAGTCCATTGAAAGTCAATATATTTACATAACATTTTAGCAAGCATGAAATACTAGATATTTATATAAATTATATACATAGCACTTGAATCAACACAAGATACACTTTTAACATAGTATTTACATGAACTACTTATGTGGACAAATTTTACATCCGTTTCCTGTTAGGGGTTGTCCACACTCTGGCTAAAATTAGTCACTGTTTGGATCCAAACCCTAACACAAAAAGGCAGAAAGTATTACTAATTTTCTTTGAAGATAGGCTTATAATAAACCGAAACGTAGGAAAAGAAAATGAATATTTAAATTGATTGAAATTATTATTAGTTATTCAAATTATACAGATATAATCTTTGTCATATCTAAATCGTATCTCTAACATTTAGAACTAGAATCTAATGAAGATATTTTATTATTGTATATGGAATGGAAGAAAAACAGAAATTAGAAAAAATCTTAGATATCTTGTACAACTTTTTTCAATGTCTCGCATTTAGTACTAATAAAATTTTGAATATTGTTCAAAATCCTAAAACACAATTGAAAACTTATCAGCCTGGTTGCATAATAAAGTTGGAATTGGAAATTATTGAAATTAGTGTTAAATTTTGTATCCATACCCAGCCAAATTAAATTGTATAGAACTTGCATCAAGTTTAAAGCAATTATATAAAAGATTCCAGTTACAACATAAAATAAATTTATTCTATTAAAGTAAAAACAAATCAAAACAATACAGGGCAACACTTAAGTAAACATTACGAAAACTGATCTTAAAAAATAGATCGATTTTAGAAAAACTCGATTTTGTTTCAATGGTGCAAAATTTTGTAACAAAGTGGCAGTTCCCGTACAGACTTCAAACTGACCAAACGAAAGCAAATGCCAACAAATTTATTTAAACAGGGGAAAATACAAAAGATGGTAAATATGCTGTAAAACCATTCAAAAGAGACAGTAATAAATTGAGACCGTGAAATTACAAATTTTCAAATCTACTTAGAAGTGTTTTTATGAATCAATTTATGTTGTTTTAGATTTTGCACACATTTTGCTTCATACGAGCAGAGTCCACAAGTAAACATTTTTAACTCTGAAATACTTTCATGGCTCAATTTGTGTCGTCTAAGACACATTCGATATTTTGTCTCATATGGACACAGTTCGCATTTAAACATTTTTGACTCTGACTTACTTTTATGAGTCAATTCATGTTGTTTAAGATAACTTTTACATTTTGTTCTATATGAACAGAGTTCACACTTAAACATTGTTAACTCTGCAGTATTTTTATGGATCAATTTGTGTTGTTTTAAACAATCCATACGTTTTGCTTCATATGAACAAAGTTTACACTTAAACATCATTAACTCTTCAGTATTTTTATGGATCAATTTGTGTCGTCTAAGATGATCCCCACGTTTTGATTCATATGAACAGAGTTCACACTTATACATCTTTAACTCTGCAGCATTTTTATGAATCAATACGTGTCGTCTTAAATTACGTGCATGCCTTGATTCGTATGAACACTGTTCACATTTAAACATTTTTAACTCTGAAGGACTTTTATGGTTCAATCCATGTTGTTTAAGACCACTTGGGTATTTTGCTTGATATGGACACAGTTCACATTTAAACGTTTCTTTACTTTTATGAGTCAAACTGTGTTTTTTTAGATGATCCTTACGCTTTGCGCCATATGAACTAATTTCACACATATGTTTTCTAATTTCTGCGCAGTTTTTATATGTCAGTTCTTGACCATTACCGACTTTAATTAATGTGGGAGGCTCTTGAAAGCTAAAAAAAATAAATCACCCTTTTATATACATGTTTTTCCTATTCCATATTTTGTTAATATGCATTTTTTTATTATACTGACGGCCGGTGGAGTTTTTTGAAATTTAAATTAGCCATATCTTAGTATCAGTGTATAAGACACAAACCATACTTAAACTCTTGACAACCATGAACAGTAGAAATTTTACACCACTAAAATAAAATTTTATCCCTTGTCTTGTACAGCTTATAGTTATGTGCTTTATATTTTGCTTCCTAATTAACCTGTAGAATTGCTGGCCAGAGATAACTATTACTTATTTATAATTGCTGCATATACCGGGTGTAACAGGATCATGGTATACCCCCCTTTACTCCTTTACTTCTGAAGATAATTGAAATTTAGGATATACTACATACATAATAAGCGCACTTTTTGACATTGAATTGATTTTTTTTCATTCCGGTTTCGCCGGAACATTCTGAATCCAACGATGCCAAATTAGTGACATTTCAAACATCAATTTTTTTTATAATATAATTTTTAGTTTTCAATTTAAGTGTGCCATGATGGTTTTGATTTATTCTAAATGACCCGTGTGATGCTACAAAAATCGAGATACCGTTAAAAACACTAAATTACTTCATTTATGAGCAAATAAAATTCACAAATTGTTTTTGGGGCAACTCATTTTTTTCAAATGGAACCATATCGGTACCGTGGTACCATTTATTAGTACTATTAATAAGGAATTTATTCATATGTCATATTAAAATGTACGATAAATACAAGCACAATTAGAACTAAAAGGAAATAAAATACAATTTTGTTCTAATTAAATGTTAACAAGTAACTAAGGTCGCTTGGAAAACAATGAAATATTTAGCTTGTCAATCATTTGTTGGTTTAACGGTGTTTTTATTGCGTCTTTAAAAATTGTTTAAAATTCTTATTAATTGTGTTCAAAATGCCGCCAATTTATACAAGAGATGAAAAAGTGGACATGTTAATTATTTATGGGGAATGTAAAAGAAATGCAGTTGTGGCTACCGAGCTTTATGCCCGATGATATCCTGATAGACAATGTCCAGCGAAAAATTATTTTAAACGTGTTGAAAACCAATTCCGAGAAAAGAGCCCAAAAATGATCCTGAAGAAAGCTTCATTATTGGCGAAGGAACGGAAATTAATGTCTTGGCTCGAATAGAAGTCGATAAGACTGTTTCTTTAAGGCAAGTTGGGTGTGAATTTGACATCGGTTACCAAACAGTACGCCGAATTTTGCACAAATACCACTATAAATCTTTTAAATACCAATTGTACCAGCAATTGGATTTTATATAATATGTGCAGCCAAACAATGATTTTTTGGGACTGATTTTATTCTAGTCTAGGTTTACAAATTTGGGATTATTTAACTGACAAAATACAAAATATTGGTCACAAGAAAATCAAAATTTATTACGGGAGGGTAACTTTCAAGTGCGGTTTGGGGTTTGGTTTCAATGTTTGGCTTGGAATAATCGGTAGTAGAATCATTGGTCCAATAATATTTGAAGGGCCTCTGACTGGTGCCAGATACTTGAGATTCCTGGAAAATGAGATTGAGGACATTTTAGATGAGTTACCTTTAGATGTAGGACAGGGAATGTATTTCCAACAAGATGGCGCTGCTCCCCATAGTTCAAGGATAGTAATTGATTACCTTCAACGGAGATTCGGATAAAACGTAATTTTGATGAATGATCCTGTGTGGTGGCTTCCAAGGTCACCTGATTTAACGCCCCTTGATTTCTTTGTTTGGGATCATTTAAAAAATATTGTCTATGCAATCGCCGTTACAACCCGTGAAGACCTGGAGCTACGAGTAAGACGAGCAATTAATAGCATAACGTCCCAGCAGTTGAAGAACGTTCTTCGAGAAACAGCTATGCGAGTTCAGAAGTGCATTGACGTTAATGGACAGCATTTTGAGCAACTGTTGTAATATTTATACGATATACGATCATCAACCCACTTTTTAACTCTACATCTAAGACTCACTAGGAGTAGACTATTATTCCATATTCCCTTTCACTCAACTAAGTATGGTTACTACTCGCCTATCTCGAATATGCTCAGACTCGGCAACACCTATAATTGCCTGCTGGGCTTGTTTGACCCATCCCACGATAGCTTTAAATCAAAATTGAAAAGACTGAATCAATAATTTGTACAGTGTAGTATTTTACATTAATCAGTGGTATATTTTTAAATTCATCAACTCTTTGGTATGTGCGGAAATAGTTTACAGTTTATACTTAGTAATTTCAGTAAGTTTAGTCATAGTATTGCCTTTGTTATGCTTTTGTCTGGTCGATAGTCGAGTGGGTAAAGGCGCGATGTGGCAATCGCGATTAATCACACGGGCATCACACCATCAGGTTCGAATCGTGGCCCCGGCATTGTTGGAGGAAATGGTCGTATGTCCGCGTTTTTTCAATGTTTAGCCCCCTTCCGCACAAGCCCCTGGCTTCTGGAATTGGGAGTTGTCTAATTTCTGTGGTGTTTATTTATTTATTTATATTTAGTTGTTACATAAGTAACTTCCTTTTCCTTGTTTGCACTATATTTTAATGTTGTATATTAATCCATTGGGGTTTTCCCATTAAATAAATAAATCACGTAATTAAGTGTTTTTAACGGGATTTCGATTTTTGTAGCATTACACGGATCATTTAGAATAAATTGGAACCTTCCACACTTAAGTGGAAAACTAAAAATTTTATTATAATTATTATATAAAAATTGATGTTTCAAATGTCACTTATATGGCATCGTTCGATTCAGAAAATTATGCAGAATTCAAAAATGCAATAATATATAGAGTGTTCCATTTAAAAATCGAAATTTGGTGTCACTTTCGGCGAAATCGGAAGTTAAAAAAAATCAATTGTATGTCAAAAAGTACCGCTTATTATGTATCTGGCATATCCTAAATTTCAATCAATTATCTTCAGAACTAAAGGGGAAAATGGGGGTACACCATGATCCTGCTACACCTCGTATAGTTGCACATATAGCGTATCTCAAAAAACTCCTAATGCAATTGTTTTGATATTTGGGTGGTTAGTCACTACCTTCAATTAGAACTTAATGACATAGTACAATTTGAAAATGATCATAGAATGAATTTGAACATGACCGAGGCTAATATAAGGGTAAATTTCCCAAAAATTTATATTAGAGATATGTTTAGAAAAAAGTTAATTAGATATCCTTAATCAGGTCTTTTAAAAACCTTCTTGTATCAGATTTCGTTATAGCGAGTTCAAAGGTGGTTGAATTAGATAGAAACCCTCACAAAAAATTTCATTCGACAAAAAAAAAATCATTTGCAAAGCGGTTGCTTAAATTTAAAAAAAAATGTTCATCTTTATTCAGAACAATCTATTTTAATAGTTTAATTTGGATTTTTTTATTCATTTATTTAGCGTCGGCCTATTTCCGCTACCAAAGCCAATCACCGACGCCAGGGGATAAGCTCATCACTGTCTGTGAACGCACTGGAACCCCTAACCTGGAAATTTTGCCAAACCTCCACATTTGTCGTGGAGTATGGATCTTTAACGTGCTCATATCGTAGATACACGGAACCCGCGAGAAGATCCGCTCATCCACTATATCTCATCGACTTGCTGTGACCCAGTTTTGAACCCGGGCCGTCTGCGTGGGAGAACGCGCCACTGTCGATCACACCACCAAGCCGACGTAATTTGTATTTGAAACAGTTCTTATTTTACTGATAACACAACAATTTTTGTTTTCATTACTTTATTAGATTTGTATTTGTTATCTTGATTTAAAATAAAAAATGTTTAAGTTACAATAGATATAAGTTTATTTACATTGCTATTTTTGTACTAGATTTTTTTTTATATATATTTTTATAGCATTCAATAGTTTTTGGTATCCCATACAGGATATATGGCCTCTATTGTCTAAAGTATACATTATAAAGGACATCTTAAAACAAACTAATAATGATGTAGATGTGTATAAGTATAGGGAAGCATTTTAGGACCTCTTTTATTTATCATTTATATTAATGACATAAATTACCAGCTTAACTGTGATTGTTTGAATTTGTATGCAGATGACACTTTATTAGCTGTTTGTGACTACGACCTTGACACTGCTATTAATAAAATGAATATTGAGTTGTGCAAAGTTGAGACTTATTTTAAAGTTAACAAATTCAAATTAAATCCTATTAAAACAAAAGCAATGGTGATTACAAACAGACTTAAATATAACAACATCGACAATAAAAGTATTAATTTGTTTAGAGATAATATTCAAATTGAAATTGTTGAACAAATTAAATATTTGGGTTTAGTTATAGATAGTATTTTATCAGTTAAAAGTCATTTTGAATATATAAGAATAAAATTTCAAAAAAAATTATTTTGCTTTTCAAGAATATCTAGTAATTTGGATCTAAAAACTAGAATCACTGCATATAAATCAATAATTCTACCGCATTTTGATTTCTGTGCTACTGTTTTGTATTTATTCGATCAATCCAGCAAAAATGAATTGCAAAAACTTCAGAATCGAACTATGAGGATCATACTCAGAGGTAATCAAATCAAATCACTTTATTTATGCTATATACAAAAGTAGTATTTGCACAAGTCAATATTTACAAGAGAAAAAAAATAACAATTTAAAAATATATACAGATATCATATATACCACAATGAAACATAGAAATATATAACAAACTTCAGATTTAGACAAACATTTTTAATCATTTCAAATCATCATTGAACTTATATGGTAGAAATTCATCATACGAGTAAAAAGCCTTTTCGAGCAAGATGGACCTTATTTTTTTCTTGAAACTCAGATCTGGTAAGCATTTTATATTGGCTGGTAGTTTTATTGAGAAATTTGGGTGCTAAAATTTGAATTCCCTTTTGACTTTTTGTTAGTCTTACGTAAGGTATTGTTAACATATCTTTGTGTCTTGTATTGTAATTATATTCACGTTCTTCTCTGTTTAAACCCTGAGTATATAAATTCTTTCTAGCATACAAACGTAACTCATATATATATATATATATATATATATATATATATATATATTGATGGAAATGTAAGTATATTTAACTCACGAAATTGTTCTCTACAATCAGCCCTATACTTTAAGTTGGCTACTGTACTGTATTGCTTGTCTTTGTAGAGCAAAAATTCTGTTCCAACTTGACGCTTGTCCCCATACTAGAACAGCGTAGGAAAGCACAGAGTGGCATAGCGCAAAGTATGCATTTTTTAGAGACCTACTTCATTAGCTAGAATTCTTAAAATAAATGTATTTTTTGACAATTTTTTTGATAAATTTTCTATATGTACATGTCAGGTCAATTTATTAACATAAACTCCCAAGAACTTTGTTGATTCCTGAGGATCAGGAACACTATGTCCTATTTTATCACGCAGTGAGAAGATCATGTACACTGTTTTATCTCGATTTAATGTGAGTTTATTTGCTTTGAACCAAAGCTCTGCCCTTGACTCTACCTCACACGCCACTGCTGAAAGTTGTTCAATGCTATTATTTTGAACCGAAATAGTTGTGTCATGTGCAAAAAGTATGTCGCTAGAGTGTTCATTTGAATTTGGGAAATCATTAACATATATTAAAAAGAGAAGGGGCCCAAGTACTGAACCTTGGGGCACCCCATGTATTATTTTTGTTTTATTTGAATATTCATTATTTATTTTAACGGTTTGATATCTATTGGTTAAATATGATCTTAATAGTGTAACACTGTTATGGCAAAACTTATATCTATTTAACTTTTCTAGCAGTATTTCATGTGAGACGCAGTCAAATGCTTTACGTAGGTCGCAAAATATAGTGCACACATGTTCCCGACCCTCAAAAGCTTCCACAATCTGTTCTAGCAGATCTTGAATTGCAGAGGTGGTATTTTTTGATTTTCTGAAACCAAATTGTTTGTTATAAAAGATGCTATTATTTTCAAAGTGGTTCGCTATTTGCCCTGCCAAGCATTTTTCAGCTATCTTTGAAAAAAAGTAATGACATAGGCCTATAGTTATTTGCATCATTTGCATCTTGCCCTTTTTATAAATAGGTATTACAATAGCTTCTTTGAGGCAGTCTGGAAAGCAAGCTTCTTTAATACACAAGTTTATCAGTTTGCATAATGGGTATACACCAATTCAAAATATGTTGAACACTCTAGAGTGGATGCCTGTATCAGTGAGAATTACGTATTTTACATTAATTTTTATATTTAAAATTTTAAAGAGTTTAATGCCAGTATATCTGAATAAGTTTAGTACATTTAACCATGAAACTCACTCATATAATACTAGATCTCTGAACAATCTTCGTATTACGAGAACGAATAATTTTAGAGCAATGAACAATATATTTCTTAAGGGAATGCGGGAATATAACTTACCAAAAAAAATTAAAGACAGTAGGTCCCTAAATACTTTTAAATATGAATTAACAATCTATCTGAGAAATTCTGGCTGATTTCATTTCACACATAAATCAACTATTTTTATTTAGTGATTAGAAATATTTATGTATATTTGTGTATTTTATCTGTTGAATTTATTGTGTCTATCGATTATTTATCTATTTTTATATTAAGATTTACCTATCTGAATAAAGATTATTATTATTATAAGAATGCAAAAACCCTTCATTTTAGGCATCTAAAACTAAGAATCTATAAATGTTGACAAAAATACTTCCAATAGTTGCCTAAAACTGAACCCAAGGCAATGAGGCATTGCCTCCACCAAATTACCTTGAACATTTATTTTATTAAGAGTACAAAAAGAAAAATTAACGATTTCTGATTTATTTTGCTTGGAAAAAGAAATCAAACTTCCACCCCTCAGACAAGCACGTGGTTTCTACTATATCGACCATGGGTAATATACCAGCACGTTTTGAAGATGATGATGAGCAAAAAAAATTAGCTATGAAGTTCGCTTGTGTCAGCTGTTGGTAGATAGAAATTTAATTTATATACGTTCCCCAAATGTGGAGATGCTATTAAAAATTTATCTTTTAATAATGACCACAAATCATACTGATGAGAGATCATCTTCAAAACTAAAATTGACGAAAAATAGATTAAGACCATCTATGAGTCGAGATAAGCTCAATCATTTAACTAGTATGAGTATCAATTAATATTTTTTTGAATCAAATTGATCAAGCGGTTCAAAAGATACATATTATTTTTGATATTCCTAATATTTTTCATTGCGTCTAAATGGTTATGTATTATGGACTAATATTTTATAAAATTGTAAGTACGACTAAGAGCAAACTACAAAAAAAAAATAACATTATCTGCGTGGAGGCTGATTATCTATTCTTATCCTGCTTCACTCTTTAACAGGCATTTAGATGTCATAAAAATATCCAACTTTTTTATTAGACTTGGATCCTAATCCTTGAAACTGGGGAACAGCATTCTCACATAAATGGGCATGGTCCTCCTGAAATGTCTAAAATCATATTCTCCAACACAAGTGATCATCCATAGTGCACGATACTAAGAGAACACATTTCTGTAATTTTTTACGATAGAGCAGGAGTTTGGCAAGTGTCATTTCTAGTGACTTCTGACGTTTATTTTATATTACACTTTCCCTTTAATCTTCGATTTAACGGCTTTAATCAATTTTATGCGATGTGCATAAAATGCCATCCATCCTTTTTCCATTGCATCACTGAACAATTTTTCAGCTACTGTGGCTTTTACAAAACAATCATTTGAAAATAACTTGTTTGAAAAATTCGAAATATTTGGCAACATTAACGGGATACATCACCTATGTTCAAGAATGTCGGTTTCAGAGTGCAGGAGATGTGAGCGGATATTTCGGCTCGAGAATTAAGCCACCAAAGGTCTGCGTTAGAACTATTTCACATGAGTCATTACTATTTGATTTTATGTCAAGTCAAGTGTTTATTAACCTAGTCGAGTGCCATACACCAGACTCGGTAAATATTTTTGTGATATTTACATTAGTGATTAATACTAGATGAGCATGTTTGTATAAAGCAGCCTCCTCCTCTCTGCAAGTTTGATCGGGAGTAATGATTCACTAATTTGTAGTTCTCAATAGCGGTACAATCTAATTCATTTTTTCTTAACCAATGTTCCGTTAAACACAATATGTCGACAGATGAATATTTAACATGTCACACTTGTTATTTAATCCTCGAATATTAAAGTGCATTAATGTAAGGGGCTTCTTATCGGGGATAAAAAATTCTCTTGTTGATTAGGTATATCGTCAGACGAGCAAGATAGAGGCACTGCAATTGGAACAAGGGTCACTCATCTGGTATACAGATGGATCTAAGATGGCTGAAGGGGTAGGAGTGGGCATAGCAGGGCCTAAATGTAGGCTATCCAATGCCCTCGGTAACACCCCAACCATCTTCCAGGCAGAAATTTACGCTATAGATCTGTGTGCCCAGGAATGCCTAAATAAAGGCATCCGAAGGGCAAAGATCTATATACTATCTGATAGCCAGGCAGCACTAAAAGCTCTAAGGTCTTATACCTTTGAGTCTAAAATTGCTTGGGAATGTAGACAATCCCTGAAGCAACTGGCCAACAACAACAAGGTTACCTTGATGTGGGTGCCAGGGCATGAGGGAATACAAGGGAATGAACTTGCTGACAGCCTTGTAAAAAAAGGATCTAAAGCACCATTCATTGAACCCGAACCGTTCAGTGGCCTGGCCAAGGGACACATAGCGGAGGAGATCCAAGAATGGGAAAAGGACCAGAAGAAGTCCTACTGGAGGAATACTTCAGGCCAAAGACAAGCGAAAAAGTTTATAACTTATTCGACAAAGAATGCCACAAGGCTTCTCGAACTGGAAAAGTCCGAATTAAGGCTAATCACAGACCTTCTAACTGGCCACTGCCCCTTGAGATACCATCTCAAGAATATGGGCAAGGCAGTAGACAACAAATGCAGATATTGCAATACTGCAACTGAAACTGCGGAACATATACTTTGTGAATGCAAGGTGTTAGTCCGCACTAGGCTAAAATTCCTAGAACAGGCGGAATTAACGCCTGAAGACATAGGGAAATTAGCTCCCAAGAAAATCACAAGCTTTGTAAAAAGTCTTGGAATCCTGGGCAACAACTAGATGTAGGGTAAATCACAAAAGATCTTTTAGGTCGAAGTGAAGTAAGGCTGTTAGAAGCCAAACGACCCCATAAAACAATCTACAATCTAGGTATATCAAATCTTCTATGTTGTAAGTTTTGTGGATTGTCAAGAAACTGTTGTCCTCGTTTAAAATCAAATCTAGCAAAAGTCACCCCTTTTGGCCAAAATTTTGAGTCATACACTACTGTTTTTAGACCGGGAGCAACACCCACTAGAAAAGAGTTATTATTTACAGTCTGGTGTTGTTTTAAGGAATTTTACGGATATATCTGCCTATTCTATTTGAGTTTTTCTTGATATATAAGACTTCACTATTTCTTCAGTAACGTGACTCTTTGTTCGTGATATAAAAAGCCATTTTTTAAAATTTTTGTTAGTATCATTTGTTCTGCCTTCGAACTCATCCCCACTTTGTCTTCCTGGAGATTCTCACTTGTTCCAATTTGTGATTTTTTCTTCCTAGGTCTTTAGCGCAACTACATCATAATTAGCGTTTACTATATACAATTGAAACAATATATTAATACAAAATAGTTACGCCCGCCTTATGTAATAAATATATAAAATAAAACAGTTCATTGAAAAGCAATGTATTTACATAACATTTTAGTCAGTATGAAATACTAGATATTTATAAAAATTTTATACATAGCACTTAAATAAATACAAGGTACACTTTTAACATAGTATCAAAAGAAATTCTTAGTAGTTATTCAAACTATACAGCTATGATCTTCGCCGTATCTAAATTGTATCTCTAACATTTAGAACTAGAATCTATTGAAGATAATTTAATATTGAATGATATGGACAAAATACAATCTTAGGTATCTTGTGCAACTTTTTTCAATGTTTGACATTTAGTACGGTCGTGAGCAAAAAAGAATAGGACAAAGTCTTATAACGATATTTTGCTAAAATCTAGTTGTGTACATCTAACTTTAATTTTTGTGACATTGTCAGTTAGTTGTCATAATTTATTGCAAGTATGCAAAAAAGGTAATATGTCTCATATAAGCGATTTAGTTAAATCTGGAGTGATTGTGAAAGCAGAAGATGGATGATCAATAAGACAAATTGCACTGCATTAGAATATTGAGAAAAATTCGATGTGTAACATTTTAAGAAAGTGGTGAATGAACGGTACGATTAGTAGAAATCCTGGATCGGGCGACGAAGGATATCAACTCAACAACAAGATTTGCAATTGGTAAATGCTTTAGTAGAAAATCCATTTTACTCAGTTATTTAGGCTGTTGAAGAAACGAATTTTCCTGGATCGAGTAGTACTGGTCACCGGCGAGTAAGAGGATCGGAGCTATGCTGTCATGCAGCAGCACAGAAATACTTACTTAAAGCTGAACATAAAGAAGCTCGAGTAGGATTTGCCCTTGAATTTTTAGCGCATGATGTAAATTATTGGAACAATGTAATCTTTACAGACGACAAAACTTTCCAGTCAACACACTGCGGTCGTATTCGTGTTTACTGCCCTCCGAATACTCGATTCGATGAGAAATATATATCTAACAATGATAAAAGTGGTAGATTTTCCGTCAATATGTGGGTTTAAATATCGGCACGTGGTCCTGGTGTTTTGTGGCATATTGAGGAACGATTTAATAGTGAAACTTATATTAGGATTTTAGACAATATTATGCTCCCTTGTGTCATGATTATTTCCTAATAATGAGTTCATATTTCAACAAGATAATTCTTCCGTTCATACTGCTCATACCGTAACTAACTGGTTTCAAGATAACAACATCAATGTTCTTAACTGGCGCAGTCATAGTCCAGATCTTAACCCTGTGGAAGAAGTATGGGGATTACTCGTAAGAAGTATCCAAAAACGAAATGTGAGACCACAGAATGCCGAAGAATTACTAGAAATAGTAAATAATGCATGGGAAAATATTATTATTAATGATTATTGTATAAGGTTATTTAATTCTATGCCAAACAGACTTCTAGAAGTTATAATAGAAATGGTACAATAACGAAATATTAATAGTTTCTTGTTAAGTAGGATATCCTTTGTCCTTTGATCTAGGATTTCTACTAATTGTTTATTCTCCACTTTCTTAAACTCTTATGCACGAAATTTTTGTTAATGTTATAACGCAGTGCAATTTGTCTCATTAACCATCCATCATTTACTATAGCAATAACTACAGCATTAAAATAAAAAAATAAATTAAAAGTGATATGTTTTATTTCAGCTACTCATTACATATTCAAATAGACAGATTTACATTAGAAAAAAAAGTTGTCCTATTTTTTTCTGCTCACAACAGTACTAATAATATTTCAAATATTTTCGTTCAAGACCCTAAAACGCTATTGAAAACCTATCAACCTGGTTGCATAATAAAGTTGGAATTGGAAATTGATGGTATTAGTGTAAAATTTTGAATCTGTACCCAAATTATGTCAAATTAAATTGAATAGATCTTGCATCAAGTTTAAAGCAACTGCATAAAAGGTTCCAGTTAAATATAAAATAAATATATTCTGTTAAAGTAAAAACAATTTAAAACGATACAAAGCAACACTTATATGAGCATTACTTACGAAAACTGATCTCATACAAACTCGATTTCGTTTCAATGGCGCAAAATTTTGTAACAAAGTGCCAGTTTTCATACAGACTTCAGGCAAAAACAAATGCCAACAGATTTATTTAAACAGCGGAAAATGCAAGAGACGATAGATAGAAAAGAGAGTAATCTACTTGCAAGTGCTTTTATGAATCAATTCGTGTCTCTTTAGATAATCCACATGTTTTGCTTCATATGAACATAGTTCACACTGAAACATTTTTAACTCTAAAATACTTTCATATATGCCTCAATTTGTGTCGTCTAAGATACCTTCGATATTTTGTCTCAAATGAACACAGTTCACATTTAAAAAATTTTAACTCTGAAGTACTTTTGTGAGCCAATTCATGTTGCTTAAGATAACTTTTACTTTTTGTTTCACATGAACAGAATTCGCACTTAAAAATTGTTAGCTCTGTAATATTTTTATGAATCAATTTGTGTTTGTTTAGAGAATCCATACGTTTTGCTTCGTATGAACACAGTTCACACTTAAACATTTTTAACTCTGAGGGACTTTTATGGGCCAATATATGTCGTTTAAGACCACTTGGGTATTTTGTCTGATATGAACACAGTTCGCATTTCAACATTTTTGACTCTGAAGTACTTTTATGAGTTAATTCATGTTGTTTAATATAACTTTTACATTTTGTTTCATATGAACAGAGTTCACACTTAAACATTGTTGGCTCTGTAACACTTTTATGGGTCAATTTGTGTTTTTTTAGAGAATCCATATGTTTTGACTCAAATGAACACAGTTTACACTTAAACATCATTAACTCTGCAGTATTTTTATGAATCAATTTGTGTGTTGTAAGATAATCCTTGCGCTTTCCTTCATATGAACAGAGTTCACACTTAAACACTGTTAACTCTGAAGAGACTGAAGTACTTTTATGAGTCAATATATGCCGCCTTAAATTACGTGCACGCATTGATTCATATGAACACAGTTCACATTTAAACATCTTTAACTCTGAAGGGCTTTTATGGGTTAATCTATGTCGTTTAAGATCATTTGAGTGTTTTGCTTGATATGGACACAGTTCACATTTAAACGTTTCTAACTCTGAAGTACTTTTATGGATCAATATATGTCGTCTTAAATTATATGCATGTTTTGATTCATATGAACACAGTTCACATTTAAACATTTTTAATTCTGAAGTACTTTTATGTGTTAAATTGTGTTCTCTGCGATTATCCTCATGTTTCGCTCCACATGGACTAATTGCACAAGTATACTTTGTAATTTCTGCACAGTTTTTATATGCCAATTCTTGTCCATTATCGATTTTAAATAAAGCGGAAGGTTCTTGAAAGCTAAAAAAATAAATAACCTTTTCACATATATATTTTTGATTCCTTATATGTTGTTAACATGCAATTTTATAATACACTGACGACCAGTGTCATTTTTTGAAGTTTAAATTATCCACATCTTTATATCATGGGACCCAAGCCATACTTAAAAATGTGACTACCATGAACAAAATTAATTTTGCAAACAAATAATTAAAATGGAATTAATTGATCTACCCAGTTTTTGCCAAAAAACTTGCAATGCATTTAGGTTTTTGTTTAGAATAAAGATATTCTCCAGACTTCAAGGTTCATGACGAAAAGTTGCAAATATTTGAAAATTGTTTTAAATTGGTTTCTAATTTATAAAATATCAAAAGGTGTAACTTTATAGAAAATGAAAATTCAAAAATCTGGAAATATATTGATTACTTTGACAAAAGAACTAGGCGTGTCAATTCCAATTCAATTTTTTTTTTAAATTTCATTCACATTATTTTCGCAGAATTTTTTTTTGCTTTTAGTTATGCTTCCAAATATTGTTTGGGTCACAAAGAAAAATCAAAAAAAGTATCAACTTCAACATTGACTTCTCGAATGGCCTCAAGAAATTTCACTGATCTTTCAGATATTTCAAACTGCTTCTATTTGATACCACTGGAAAAATGAACCTACTAGACTAACCAACTATGCTGATAACATTTGTATATCGAGTATCAACGGAATCATAATTTCAATTTTAATAGTTTTCAAGATACAGCAGGGGAAATGGGGGCTGCCCCGGAAATGACCCCAACATTGACATTTTAAATAATACACCCTGTATATTTTTTAATTTTTTTTTATTTCGGAGATTAATTGATTTTTTAGGGCTATTTTTACTCAACCCCCAATTCCAGAAGCCAGGGCTTGTGCGGAAGGGGGTTACACATTGAAAAAGCGCGGACATACAACCATTTCCTCCGACAGTGCCAGAGCCAGGATTCGAACCCGGTGGTGCGATGTCCGTGTGATTAATCGCGATTGCCACCTCGCGCCTTAACCCACTCGGCTATCGACCAGATACACAAGTTCTTTATCGGTGGATGATAATTACAATATCGAGAAAATATGCTTGTATGCTGTGGAAACGGAATAAAACTAGATTAATACTCATTTTACAACAAAACAACACTGCAAATAACAAGTGCTCTGACCGAAATGTTTTAACAATAAAAAAACATATTAAAAGATCTCTCCTGCATCTCTTCTTCTTCCCGACATTTTCTAGCTCAGTCAAAGGTGTTTCGTATAACATTTCACAACACGGCAGGAGTTATACTTACAAAAACTTCGCAGATGCAATTTTGTAAAATTTTCAGTATTTGAGGGAGTGTATACAAAAGTCATTCTTTCACATAACCCCACATACACAAAAAAAAATCTAAAATACTTAGATATGATGAGTGGGAGGCCAATGCACCGATCCATTTGTTGCAATTATTCGCCCATTACACCGGTTCACTTAATGAGCCATAACTAGAGCGGCATTTTGAGGTGGAACACCATCTTGTTGAAAACACATTTTTTCTGAAAATGCAAGTGGTAAGACCATCAACATTGCTTCAATACTACTCTGTAGGAATTCTAAATATCTCTCCCCTGTCACAGGTCCATGAAAGAAAGTAGGTCCAATAATTCTTGTTCCAATCATCCCCACCCACCCTGAAAAACACCTTGCCTCCTGCACCCAATATTTATTGTTTTGTTTATTGAATATTCCATTGTTGCTGAACCTTGACTCGTCCCAAAACAATATGATAGAAACAAAATTCAGGTTAAGTTAAGTTGTGAAGTAGTAACCAGTTACAATAAGCTAATCGTCGGTTATTATTGTTACGTGTTTACAGTCTTCAGTAAACACTCTGTGGGCTCAAACAACTTGCATCAAGAATCTTCACTAACCACTATTTATTATCACTAAAATTACACTAGTAAATACTTAAAAATCACACAACTAATAATAACTTAATCTATTATAAATTCACTACTTTTAAAACACTATTTACTTTTCTTCTTAAACTTGTCAACTCTTGTCTAACCTAAAAACTCTCTGTCTGTATACTAGAACTGTACTGTATACTTCACTGAACTGAACCTGTTCTGTTCCCCCATCTGCTGGATTCACCTCCTTATCTACACACTTGAAATGTAGCAGAATCCTATTCTAGAATCCTCCATAGTTTTCTACTATGTACTAGATGATTGTTCGTCAATTGGCTCATAGACGGCGCCACCCTACTAGTCAGGGACTAACAGAATAGCAGGTTTCCCTTCACTTTGATCAGGAACTTAATCACATCTCTCTCTCCGTTAGAGGGCAGCACATAACATTATCATCTGGAATAAATGCTGTTGCATTAATACTTAAACGAATGGTAACCATATATTCTGAGAATCTTTCTTGCTGTCTCATCACTAATATGCACCTCGTGGCCAATTTCTCTAGTAGAAGTAGTAGGATTCACTTGTACAAAAGCCAACACGTTAATTTATGCCACTTCATCAATAATAAAAGCTTCACGAATGTGATCAATTCCTTTCCTGATTTATTTTTCTGCAATTGGAAAATATTGAGAACAAGGATGATGTCTATTCGGATAGCTTTGGGGATACAATTCTGCGGCGTTTCTGCAAATTTTGTGGCATTCTTCAAAAATTAATAACACATCCACTTTTTCATCTCTTGTATACATGTTAAACAATAACATCAAATAAAAACAACAAACAGCGACAGATTTAACGTTAAAGAGTAAACTTATTAACAATATCTTGGACCTCTACTGTTTTCCATCTATATCAATGATCTACCATCGCACATTAGCAAGGGACTCACAATTATGTATGCAGATGATACTACTGTGTGTATCTCTGCATCTAGCACTGATGAGCTTAGTTCTGACATTGAAACAACGGTAGATGAAATGAATGCGTGGTGTGACAGAAATAAATTAATATTAAATAGGGATAAAACAGTATTCATAGATTTTAAACTTAGAAGACATATACCACTTCATGGTATCCCCTTAAGTGAAAGCACAAAACTGTTGGGCACATGTATTGACAGCACACTGTCATGGGAACAGCATATCGATTATGTCTGCAATAAATTGAACAAATCTTATTTCGCAATATATCAATTAAAAAATGTGCTCAGTGAAGACGGTTTAATGAATATATATTATGCTTTGGCTTATTCGCATATAACTCAAAATATACATCTTTGGGGAAAATCCAGTGGAGTATCCAGAGTATTTGTGTTACAAAAACGATTAATAAGATTGATATATAAACTTGAGTATAGAGAAAGCTGTAGAAACACTTTTGTCTCCAGGAAGATATTAACTGTACCATGTGTCTATATATACAAGTGTCTGATTCACATAAAATGCAATCTGCATGATTTTCATGTGCTGTCTGAAAATCACAGATATAATACAAGACACGGGAATTTATTATCTATTCCTCACCACAGGACTTCGACATTTAAAGAGTCTCTTTATTATAATGGAATAATACTATATAATACCTTTCCTGAAAGTATTCGAGGTCTAAACTTATTAAGATATAAGAAAAAGATTAAGGACTTACTACTGAATAGTGGTTACTATAGTGTGAATGAATTTCTAGACAGATCTACAGATACATAGTCTCTAGTTTAAAATTTGTTGTATGTATTAACTTGTAAGTATACCAAGTATACATTTATATTTTTATTTCTGTCCATTATTTTATGATTTTAATTATGTATCAACATCTTACGATGTTCTGCAAATAGTTTTTAATTTAGATGCTGACTTGCCATGCATATATACATAATTATATATATTGCATCATAAAATGGTTAATAAATATATTATTATAATAGACTATACAATTCTTTAGGCTACAGATTCATTTTTACCTAAATAGGTTCCATTTGAATTTCATAATAAATTAAACATTGTTGGCTTTTATTTATACTTTTTATGTTTGTCTGTATTTTTTTCTACTCTAGATGTAAACATGAAAATGGCCCTAAAAATCAGTCTCAAATTTTTTTAAACTATGCAGTCGTACTAAAAAATCATCTCTGGAATCAAAAAATGTAAGAATATACAGGGTGTTCCAATTAAAATTTCAAAGCTGGAGTTATCTCCGGGAGTGATGGAGAAGTTTCAAAAAACAATGAAAAATTGGCATCATTTGATATTGCTTCTGCCAAGTTTGAATCCCATATTTTGAAAACTCTAGAAACCATTGCCTGTCTAATGGTTCCGTTGACATTCGTATACATTGATGACAAGTTGTATGATAGCAAGATATTAAATAGTGCATTGCTGATCTTAACTATATTATTATCTGTAGGTTAGCAAAAATATGTAGGTTATTGCAACTGTGACAATGCATTTGTTTATAATCTGGATATAAATTCAACATTTGATTTGTTCATAGATAACTTCAGTTATTACTTTAAGTTAGGTAGACAGATAAGATAGTTTTTATTAGTCATGAATTGGGTCGTAGATAGATAGTTTATTTTTAATGTTACATAAGACTACATTTACGGCAAATCAGTAAACAGACAATATGTTTATATGATAGGACAAGGACATACAATTAACAATAATGTACAACATATAGTACAAAAGAGATATAAATACAAAGCGAACATAATATAATACACAAAACGTGATATTACAAATTGCTACATTACATAATACAATTTATTTAAAAAAATAATCATAAAAAAGGCGCTTCAAAATATTCATGTACTGAGTAAAAGAAATTTTTAATTAAATGTTGTCTTACAGCTAATTTAAAGCAGGTTTGATTTAGTTTTTTAATTCTTAGTGGTATTTTGTTATACAGATTCACATTTAGAGAGTTTGATTTCAAGTTGGAAAGTTTAAAACGTTCTGATCCAACCATATCTACACACCTGGTATTATAGTTATGATTATCTGATTGAAAGCAAAAATTCTTAATATTCTTGTGTATTTCAAATACAGTGGAATAAATGTGGAGAGAAGGTAATGGCAAAATAATAAATTTGATAAAAAAGATATGATAAGTGTTGTGTCATTTGCAAATAGTACACACTTGTTAGGTGATATAAAATATTTAATATCATTGATGAATATTAAGCATTGAACTGGTCCGATAATAGATTCTTGTTAGACATTATGCTCGCTCCTTTGAAAATCTGGCATTTTGCCATTTATGACAACATATTGGGATATATCTTTTAAATATGTGACGAAAAGCAACGGTAGTTCTCTTATCCCACAACGTTCTAGTTTAACTAATATTATGTCATGTAGGATGCAGTCAAAGGCCTTTGTAAGATTGCATAAAGCAACGGGTGTGACTTCCCCCACCTCAAGACCTTTGACTAAGTCCTGCACAACTTTATGTACCGCCCCAGTTGTAGAACATCCTGTTCGAAGACCAAATTGATATGCACATAGTATAGAATTAGATTCAAGATATTTACAATAATAGTTTTTTTTTTTTAATTATCGCTTCAATGATTTTGCCGAAGATTGGTATAATTAGGATAGGTCGATAATTATCTGCTATATTCGTATCACCTTTTTTTAATAGAGGTATAACTTTGGTGATTTTAAAGCATTCTGGAAATACACCATTGCTAAAGCAGGTGTTAATTAATACTGTAATCAAGGGAAGTATAATATCAATTGTTTCTTTGGTAATTCTTCAGTTGAGTTTGTAAACGTCTGTACACTAGACTTTTCTAAGCATTTAACTGCTTCGGCCTCGGTAACTGGTTTGATAAAGAAAGAACATGGTGGTGAGGGAGTGTTAGTTATTATATCGTCGATAGATACTTTATTAGGTATAAACGAACTACTGTTTTTTCCTCTCAAAATGTACCATATTCCAACTAGCTTTTAGCTTATTATTATTATTACAGCTATACTTTTGATATGATAATTTTTTAGACTTGATAAGAGCGTGCTTACAAGTTTTGAGAAGATTATTATAAATCATATAGTCAGAATCTTTTTTGCTAACATTGCAGGCAGTTTTTACTTTTGATAGTGTTTCGCTCATATCATATAAAGAATTATTAAACCAGTTTACTGTAACTTTTTGATTAGCATTATTTATTCTTCTCAAAGAAAATGTTTGTTAACTAGATTAGAGTAAGTAGTAAATAAAAAATGTGCTAATAAGTTGGTGTGTACCTCCGTATTCATATCTTCATTGGGACATAAAATATTCCAGCCTTTCTCACTTAGAGAGCCTCTAAAACTTGTTTAGGCTGTTTTTGGTAATGAGTCTTATAAAGTGGCTGAGCAGTATTTTTAACAATTTCAATGTTAAAAGTTTGTCCGTGATGATACAGTAATTTAAACAGGAAACACCATGTATTTTGACAAAAACAAGCCATTAAATCAGCGGCAAAATTCAAAAACCCTTATATACAGTATTTTGTGAAAATATAACATTATGTGGATATGTCATCCAAACCTTTCAGTGTTTTATAAATATCCTTTCAATTTTTGTAAATCACCAAATTGTTGGGAAATTTTTTAGGTAATGAGGATCGGATAAACAAACAATCCAGAGAAAAAGTTGTGTATTTTCTAAGTTCTACACATCTAATCGCACTTAAATGTTATCTCCTGTGGTACTTTTATGGGTCTGT
The DNA here is from genome assembly GCA_963675555.1 of Leptura quadrifasciata. Classification (NCBI taxonomy): domain Eukaryota; kingdom Metazoa; phylum Arthropoda; class Insecta; order Coleoptera; family Cerambycidae; genus Leptura; species Leptura quadrifasciata. Next base: position 79,226,085 of record OY776680.1, read on the forward strand.
TCCTGTTGTTCTAGATAATTTTTACATTTTGCTTCATATGAACCCAAGTTGCATTTAAACACTGTTATATCTGAAGTACATTTATGGGTCACTTTATATTGTTTAATATTGCACTGACGTTTTATCCCATATGGATAAAGTACACATTAATATTTTTAACTTTTATGCATCAATTTATGTCTTCTAAGATTTCCACGATGTTTTGTCTCAAATGGACAGAGTTCACACTTAAACATTTTTAAGTCTGAAGTACTTTTATGGATTAATTTGTGACTGATAAGATTGCTCTGACGTTTTGTCTCATATGGACATAGTTTGCATTTAAACATTTTTAACTCTGACGTACTTTCATGACTCAATATGTGTCGTCTTAAATTACGTGCACGCATTGATTCATACGAACACATTTCACATTTAAACATTTTTAACTCTGAAGAGCTTTTATGGGTCAATCTATGTCGTTTAAGATCACTTCGGTGTTTTGCCTGATATGAACACAGTTCACATTTAAACATTATTAACTCTGAAGGGCTTTTATGGGTCAATCTATGTCTTTTAAGATCACTTGAGTATTTTGCCTGATATGGACACAGTTCACATTTAAAAGTTTCTAACTCTGAAGTACTTTTATGGATCAACATATGTCGTCTTAAATTATGTGCACGTTTTGATTCGTATGAACACAGTTCACATTTAAACGTTTCTAACTCTGAAGTACTTTTATGGATCAATATATGTCGTCTTAAATTATGTGCACGCTTTGATTCGTATGAACACAGTTCACATTTAAATATTTTTAATTTTGAAGTACTGTTATGGGCTAAGTTGTGTCGTTTAAAACGAGTCAGCCATATTGTCTTATATGGACACAGTTCACAAATAAACATTTTCAACTCTGAAGTACTTTCATGTGTCAAATTGTATTCTCTGGGATTATCCTCATGTTTTGCCCCACATGGACTAATGTCACAAGTATACTTTGTAATCTCTGCACAGTTTTTATATGTCAATTCTTGTCCATTATCGATTTTAATTAAAGTGGAAGGTTCTTGAAAGCTGAAAAATAAATAATCTTTTCACATATATTTTTTGGTTTCTTATATGTTGTTAATATGTAATTTTTTAATACACCAGTGGCATCTTTTGAAGTTTAAATTAGTCATACCTTAAGTCAGTGTAAGGGACCCAAGCCATACTTACTACATGAACAAAAGTGATTTTGCAAACAAATAGTCAAAATGGAATTAATTGATCTACCCAGTTTTTGCCAAAAAACTTGCAATATATTTAGATTTCTTTAGAGTAAAGAAAAAATTTTCTTCAGACTTCAAAGTTCATGGAGAAATTTTGAATTTCTATAAACTTGCAAATATTTAAAAATCATTTTAAATTGGTCTTTAATTTATAAAATATCAAAAGGTGTAACTTTTTAGAAAATGAAAATTCAAAAATCTGTAAATATATTAATTTCTTTGACAAAAAACTGGGCGTGCCAATTTCAATTTATTTTTTTTCAAATTTCATTCATATTTTCGCAAAAATTTTTTTTGTTCTTAGCTATACCACAAAATATGGCTTGGGTCCCAAAGAAAAATCAACAAAAGTATCGACTTCAACATTGATTTTCGAAAGGCCTCAAGAAATTTTACTGAACTATTAAATATCCTCACACTGCTTCTATTTGATACCACTGGAAAAATGAACCTACTAGACTAACCAACTATGCTGATAACATTTGTATCTTTTGAGTTTGTGTTTGAAAATGTATATACTGCCAGTGACTTTAATGTCTTCATCGAGAGAGTTGTATAATTTACAGCCCTGGTACAGAAAGCTTTTCTGGAACATACGTGTTCTATGAGAATTGGGGAGTAAAAGATCTCTGAATCATGTTTCATGTAAATGTCTGGCTTGATTTCTTACAAATATAGATTTATTTTTATTGACATATAAACATACCTCAAAAATATATAGGTTAGCAACTGTTAGAATTTGTAATTGTTTGAAGGCATCACGACAAGTTTCTCTGTAACTCAGACTGGACAAAATTCGGACAGCATAATTCTTGTAACAAGAATACTCTATTTACGCTTACACTATTACCCCAATTCATGATTCCGTACCTGAGATGAGAATGAAAATTGGCATAATAGAGCGTTTTAAGAATGTCTTGGCTGCAGCGTTTTGACATGAATTTTAGAGCGTAGCAGCTAGTTCTTAATTTTTTGGACAAATTTTCAATATGGTATGTCCATTGCATGTGTTTGTCAAAAGTAACACCCAAAAGTTTATTAACATCACAGGTTGCTATTTCAGAGTCAGTTCCCTCAAAGGGTTTGAAGGTTTCGGTATTCTTACTTAGTGAAAATTGAGTTGAAACCGTTTTTGTTTTGTTTAGATTTGTTATTTTTTTTGCCCAGCATATTATTTCATCATATACCCTTTCAGTGGTCATCTTTGCCTTAGTTAGGTTATTTCCTGTAATTAAAACATTAGTATCATCGGCATAACAAACAACATGAACATTAGGTATTTTTTGTAAATAATATACTATATCATTAGCAAATAGTATATATAGAAGTGGTCCCAGGATTGAACCTTGAGGAACTCCTTGTTTAATGGCACAGGCTTTACTTTCCACTCCCTCTTCCATTTTTACCTTTTGAGACCTACTGTCAAGATAGGAGGTAAATATTTGCAATGCCGTTCCTCGAACATCATACCGTGCAAGTTTAGCTATGAGCAACTGATGATCAACCAAATCAAAAAGTCGTGAGAAGTCCATAAAAAGACCTACAACAATTTTTTTTATTGTCTAACGCTTTAACAATTTTGTGATGGAATTCGCATGCAGACTCAGTACTTTTGTTTGCGGTGAAACCGTGTTGCTCGGGAGAAGGCAACTTATTTTTTTGGGAAAAATTTGACAACTGATCCTTGAGATGGAATTCAAGAAGTTTTGAAAAGCTGCATAGTAAACTGATAGCTCTATAATTATTATAATCATTTGGATCTCCCTTTTTGTATAGAGGATGCACAATTGCCAGTTTAAATTTACTAGGACATATACCTTTTTCAATGGAGAGGTTTATTATATAGGCTAGGGGACAGCTAATGACATGTTTACATTTTTGTATTAAATTGTTAGAAATATTGTCATGGCCACTGGAGTTTGAAGACTTTAATTTATCTACAAGTGATTCCATATCAAGACCACTGACTGGTGACAAATACAGAGACCTGTTGCAATTGGGAATATTAGATTCTAAAAAGTCAAAATCACGTAACTAATCAGTATTTGTTACATTGGAAAAATGTAAATTAAAGTTGTGAGCTACATCTTCTACGGGAATTTCAACACCATCCTTAACAAAATGCATGCATGTCTTTGGAAACATAATTTGACCCCTGTATTGTTTTTATTATATTCCAGTTTTAGTTTTGTTGTCATTACAGATTTCCCGATCGTGATATACCTTTTTTGCTGCTTCTAATTTATTACGATATAAATTGTTGAAGTACACACTAATATGTTTATAATTTCCATCTGGTCGCTGTTTTGCCAGTGTTCTGTAAGTAGGAGAATATCACAGTCATAATTTTTACTTAAAACATTATCAAGACTTAGGATTTTATTAGCCAAACACTGAATGTTTTGATGTATTATATTTAAATTGAGGTTTTGCGATTTTCATTATGAAGCTGACACCTGGCGAGGTGGCAAACCTCAGATTCGGATTCAGCACATCTAAAGATAGATAGATCCGGTGAGAAAATAACTTCTACATTTTTTCCTGAAAACGGCGTTTTTGATTCTTAAATGATTGGACTAAATGGCGACTTCAACTACGCCAGTTTATTTATAATATCGTTTCCTTAGTTACTATCATCACAGATTTTCAGTCATGACCATGAAGTAACATAATTAGAATGGAGCTTTCAACTACAACTCCAATAATACTAATCGCCAAAGTGACATTCACAAAAAGTTGATACAATTTTACAAATATTCATGAAAAATTGCCCATTTCTTACAAAAATTGGAACGATCGAAGATAAAACGTTGTAAGACACACTTGTAGAAAGCCACACTTTATTGCACGAATGGCTATATTAAAAATATAAGCAAAGCGAGTGTTTTTAAAAGCCATGAATGGCTTTTTACACTTGTATCTTAAATAATTATTTTATCTAAAATGGTTGTAACGATTTTGATGAATTTTCTTTTCTTATACATTTATTTAACGTCGGCCTTACTGAGGCCTAAGACTAATGCCTGCAGACGAGCTACCCCCAACCAGGAATTTTGCCGAACCTCTTCCCTTAAGAAGAGTAGGGATCTTTTACTTGCCTAACATTTAATAAACAAGGGACCGACGATTTTACATCCCCTCTGAAGGATGGTATATCCCCTATACAACCCTCATCCAAGGTTGTATAGCTTCTGCGCATACACTGATATACAAGTCGCTGGAAGATGTGTGAGGCGAGGACGCCGGTCTTCGTTGGAACGGTCACCCATCCAACTACTAGCCACGCCTTACGTTGCTTTACATCGCATATCGAAGTATGTACATAGTAAAGACGCACCCACGTTCGCCCCCTTGATCAAATTTAACACATGCTTCCTCATTTTATATAATATTTAATATTTTTTTCAATTTCATAATGTAAAAAAAAAATGTACCTCACTTCGAGCTCACGATTTCAGTATTACAAGACAATAACTTTAACGCCGCGCCATTTTGCTTTAAAACCTCAAGCGGTAAAGTGATTAGAAAACATTATTTGTGCAAGAAAATCACAACTTTTATTTAATATGGAATTACCTACTTTCTGTATATTGGTGTCTCAATCTGTTCACGCTAATATACTAGTTAAACAAATACTTATGGGAATGTTTGTCTGAGTTGTGTCAGACCGATTTTTAATTTTGCATCTAAAGTGCAATGAATGAACTCAAATCAATCAAATGGACCAAAATGATATGACAAAAATATAAACGTAAGACTTTTCGAATTGGTTTAGTGACTGCGGCCAACCAAAATTTCCGAAATCACTCATTTGTAGTTAACTCAACTTTTTCAAATGGCAACATCTTTCAGACACCCAGTAGTTAAATACTAATTTTCACGACAAATCCATTGATAACCTCAAATCGAAAATCGGTTTGATATTAACCCAAATACACAAGTTCTTTGGTGGATAATAATTACAATATCGAGAAAATATGCTTGTATGCCGTGGAAACGGAATAAAACTAGATTAACACTCATTTTGTCAACAAAACAACACTGCAAACAACAAGTGCTCTGACCGAAATATTTTAACAATACAAAAACATATTAAAGGATTAATTAAAAGGTAGTAAATATTCAAAGTGCATCTCCTCTTCTTCTCAACATATTCTAGCTCAGTCAAAGGTGTTTCGCATAACATTTCGCAAGTTATACTTACAAAAACTTTGCAGATACAATTTTGTAAAATTTCCATTGTTTGAGGGAGTGTATAAAAACACGTTTTTTCACATAATCCCACACACACACACACACAAAAATTTAAAATGCTTAGATCTAATGAGCGGGCTGGCCAAGGAACAAATCAATTTGTTGCAATTATTCGCCCATTATACCGGTTCACTGAATGAGCCATAACTTGAGCGGCATTATGCGGTGGAACACCATCTTGTTGAAAATACATTTGTTCTGAAACTGCAAGTGGTAAGTCCATCAACATTTCTTCAATATCATTTTGTGGGAATTCTAAATATCTCTCTCCTGTCACAGGTCCGTGAAAGAAAGTAGGTCCAACAATTCTTGTTCCAATCATCCCCGCCCACACATTAACTTCATATTTTTCCTGAAAAATACCTTGCCTCATTAAATGTTGACTTTCCTGCACCCAATATCTATTGTTTTGTTTATTAAATATTATATTGTTGGTGAATCTCAACTCGTCACAAAACAATATGATAGAAAGAAATTTCAGGTTAGCAGTATCGTTGTGAAGTAGTAACCAGTCATAATAAGCTAATCATCGGTTCCTATCATCCGGAATAAATCCTGGTGCATTGACAGTTAAACGGATGGTAACCATATGTTCTAAGAATCATTCTTGCTGTCTCATCACTAATATGCACCTCGCGGCCAATTTCTCTAGTAGAAGCAGTAGGATTCACTTGTACAAAAGTCAACAAGCTAATTTCCGTAGCTTTATCAATGATAAAAGCTTCATGATTGTTATCAATTCCTTTCCTGATTTATATTTCCACAATTGGAAAATACTGAGAACAAGGATGACGTCTGTTCGAATAGCTTTGAGGATAGAGTTTTGCGGTGTTTCTGGAATTTTTGTGACATTCTTCAAAAATTAATAACATGTTCACTTTTTCATCTCTTGTATACATGTTAAACAATAACAACAAATAAAAACAACAAACAGCAACAGGTTTAACGATAAAAAGCAAACTTATTAACAATACACACATATTACTTATTGTCAAACTTCTCTTTGTTTCTACAACACCCTTTTTTTATTTGCAGTGTTGTCTTGTTGACAGGATGCACGCTCAGTATCTAGTTTTATTCAATTTCCCTTACACGCTTTTCTTCATTTTTTAATTATTATTCACCAAAGAACATGCGTATTTGCGTTAATGTTAAACCGATTTTCGAGTTGAAAGTATCAATGGATTTGTCATGGAAATTAATATTAACTACTGGGTGTCTAAAAGAGTTGTCATTTGAAAAAGTTGGCATAATTACAAATTAGTGATTTCGGAAATTTTGGTAAGCCGTAGCTACTAAACCAATTCGAAAAATCTCACATTTACATTTCGCTTATCATTTTGGTCCATGTAGTTGATTTGAGTGCATTCAGTCATTCATTCTAGATGTAAACATGAAAATAATAATAATAATACATCGTCTTTATTTCTATTAAATAGCACATTTACAAAAATAAATGGTGGTTGTTTTACATTATGAACAGTCCGAAGGAGAAGTTTAGCCATGGCTACTCTTACACTTAACACTCTCATTAACCCGGGTATAATATTTTTACAAAATAAAAAATGTAATTATAAAAATGAAATAAATGACGTAAAAAATATACAAAAAGCAATATTGATTTTATTATTTTTCAATATAATGTACATTCACTACTGATGCAGAAGATATGTCTTTAATTTATTTTTTAAATATAGGGTACTTAATGATTTTAAATATACAGGAACTTTGTTATAATTGAAAACAGCATTGTAGGTGAAAATTCTTTGAAACAAGGCTGTCGAATGATGAGGCATAGTGAGCTTACTTTTTATCTAATATTAACAGAATGTATATGATGATGATCGTTGTGTAAGTTTACCAACAATATTACCACTCTTGTGAATTAACATTTTATGCACAAACATATTAAGATGCAATATTCTTCTATTTAAGTACCATATTTAACCATTTGAGCACATTAATTTTTTGCGGAATGATCATGCTTGTTCAAACCAAAAATAAACCTAACATAAGAATTTTGCACTTTTTGAATTCTACTTTTATAAATGTTATCAAGACAAGGTCCATATATAAAATCACAATAATTAAATAATGAGAGAACAAGCGATTCTGATAAAGTCTTCATTAAATTAAAGCTTAAAACAAATCTGTTTGAATATAAGATTTTTAAAGCAGAATAGGACTTCTGTAATAATTTATTTACGTGAGACTTAAATCTGAGGTCATCATCTATTATTAAACCCAAATTTTTAGCTGAGCTAACAACTGGCAGCATGTTTCCACTTATGTTAATATCGATATAGTTTTTTATTTAGTTATAGTAATTCTTGGATGTAAACATCATGGCTTTAGATTTAGTAGAGTTTAATTTCAAGTTGTGTTGTTGACTCTTGGTGAAAATAATATTTAATTCGTTATTGATGACAGTCTGTGCTCGATAGAATTCATTTAATGGAAAACTATAATATAATTGCGTATCATCAGCATAAGCTTATATGTAACAATTGGTGACTGAATTTAATATATGAGCAGTGTATATTATAAAAAATAATGGTCCAAGGGTGGACCCTTGAGCTACACCAGATGAAACAGCCATGCATGAATTATTCATTTTAATTTTCTGCTTTCTATTGGAAAGGTATGACTCTATAAAATATAGGGCATTAGTAGAGAAACCATAATATTTTAATTTTGAGACTAGCAATTGATAGTTGATAGTGTCAAAAGCCTTAGAGAAATCAAGCAATACCAGCACACTAAACAATTTTTATCAGATAGTGTAATGATGTCATCAATTACTGCAGCTAATGTATTAGAAGTGCTAAAGTTTTGACGAAAACCAGATTGACAAACTGGAACTATGTTATTTCTAGACACGAATACATAAATTTGTTTAAATAAAATTTTTTCTAGTATTTTAGAACTGCAAGTTAAGATGCTGATAATTGTGAGATCAGAGTATTCAACTGGATTGGAAATTTTTGGTAGAGGTAAACCAATAGCCTTTTTCCAGAGTTCTGGATAACAGTTTTTTTCTCTACAGAAATTGATAATATGTGTTATATAAATATCAATAAACGGACTGCAATATTTAAGCATAATGGAAGATATATTGTCCGTGCCAAAGGCTAATATTTTAATTTGAAAAAGTGAATCATGCACCTCCTCTATGGTGGCAAGCTTAAATTCATATTTGAGCGAATTATCATGTAGATTATTTTCATAAAAATTTATTAACTGCCCACAATTTCGATTATCTTGTAGAAATGCAAAAAAATAGTTGCTAATATTATTTGGGTTTGAGGGATGTGTAGGTATAGGATTATTAGATTTACTCGTTATATTAAATGCATTTAAAGTAGACCAGATTTTCTTACTGTCGTTGGCCCTATAATATCAAACTCTCAATTTTCTTTTTAAACTATGCAGTCGTACTTAAAAATCATCTCAAGAATAAAAAAATTTAAGAATGTACAGGCTGTTCCAATTAAAACTTCAAAGTTGGAGTCAATGTTAAAGAACACGATAAAACCCTCGATATACTTTTCGAAACTGTAACAAAATCCGACTTATGAAATATTTCGCATGAAAAGCGTGCTTTACGTAAAAATATCGTGGAAGAGGTTTTTATATTTTTAATCCAATTTTCGCTCTACTATATATTTTTTTATGCAAAAATTTCAATAACTCCTCAAGGAGCGTAATTTTAGAAAGTGTAGAAAATGTCGCTGCACAGGGACGTAATGTCGCCCCGACCACCAAAATTTAGAAACAGTAACAAAATTTGACTTTAATTTCGGAAATTTCAAAATTAAAAACCCTTTTACGAATCCACGTTGTTAAGCACTGCAACTCATGCGTTGTGCTAAATATGAGGACAAGTTAATCCAGTCTCTATTCAAAGTATATAGAGAGTTTTAACGAAAATAGCCTTTAGCGACAAGGGACCCCCATCATTTCCTAGAAGTCGATTTTGACGGGAAAATGACGAGTTTTAACGGGACTTGCCCTAAACCGATTCCTCAGTGATTCGGTGTCAGAAAAGTATAGTTACTATGTACTCATACGTGCAGGGGATCGCCTTGCATGAATGTATGAAATTGTAACTGTAAAATATAATTCAAAGGCATTGCGATTCAAGCATTTTTAAGCTCCGAGGAGCGACCAAAATTGATATTGAACTAAAAATACGTGAATAGACAGGCAAGCAAAAGTCCACCAAAATTTTACAAACATTGAACTTTTCTTGAATCTTTTTGTGTAATCGTTAGCTCAAAAACCGCATATTGGATGGTAGTTGGTACATTATAAGTCGTTCCGTTCCTCACCATGTGTTGTACACGGGCCAGACTATAGTTTGTCAAAAACATTTTTCTTGAAGTTGTAAAACATGAATTTTTAAAGAGATTTAATATATATTTTTGAACTTTATATTGTCTTTTACTTGTGTTTTCAAAATTCCCTTTCAGGTATAATTTTAAGAAGTGTTAGTACCTACTGTGTTAGATTTATAGTGTTACGACGTCCAATTGATACCATCAGAGAAGCAGTTAAGCATAGACGACAGTAAGTATAAATTTTGTATTATTTTATTATTATTTTGTGAACGTTAACATTCATTTTTGAAAAATATAGTAAAAGTCCTTCAGACGCAAAAGATGGATCGTTCACATCAACTCCGGAAGTGATGGAAAAGTTTCAAGAAACAATGAAAAATTGGCATCATTTGATATTACTCCTGCCAAGTTTGAATCCCATACTTTAAAAACTCTAGAAACCATGGCCTGTCTAATGATTCCGTTGACACCCGTATACTTTGATGACAAGTTGTACGATAGCAAGATATTAAATAGTACATTGCTGATCTTAACTACATTATTATCTGTAGGTTAGAAAAAACCTGTAGGTTATCACAACTGCGATAATGTATTAGTTTCTAATTTGGATATAAACTCTATGTTTGTTTGTTCGTAGATAACTTGAGTTATTACTTTAAATTACATTGATAGACAAGATAGTTTTTATTGGTCATGAATTGGGTCGTGGTTCTTTGACATGTCAAAAAAATTGCCTAAATGTTAATTGTGATGGTGTCTATATTATTTTCTTCTTTTTAGATAGATAGATAGTATTTTTAACCATGTTACATAAGACTATGTTTATGGCAAATCGGTAAATACACTATATGTTTATGTGACATGACATAGTTAACAATACTGTACAATATGTGGTACAAAAGAGATATAAATACAAAACAAACATAATATAATACACAAAACGTGATACTATAAATTGCTACGTTACATTATACAATTTATATTAAAAAATAATTATGAAAAAGTCGCTTCAAGATATTCATGTACTGAGTAAAAGAAATCTTTAATTAAATGTTGTCTTACAGCTAATTTATAGCAGCTTTGATTTAGTTTTTTAATTCTTAGTGGTATTTTGTTAAATAGAGTCATATTTAGAGAGTTTGATTTTAAGTTGGAAAGTTTGCAACGTTCTGTTCCAACCATATTTACACACCTAGTATTATAGTTATGATTAACTGATTGAAAGCAAAAATTCTTAATATTCTTGTGTATTTCAAATACAGTGGAATAAGTGTAGAGAGAAGGTAAAAATACTAAATTTGATAAAGTGTGATGCTTGTTTTGCTCGGGTAGCTGGTTTGGAGATTATTCCAGGGTTCAATATATATTAATTAAAATCCAGATCCAAATTAAGACATTTATTCTCCTAATAATTATATGTACAGTGCGGCCATATCTTTTATGGCTTAGGTTGCGACAATCTTGTTATTACATAAGTACATAATAGTAATCAGAGAGAGAGAGAGAGAGAGAGAGAGAGAGAGTGTAACATATTTCCTCTATGTACGTCGTCGTAACCCCAATTCTCTAATCGAAGTTCCAGGACATAACAGACGCGACTAAGAAATCTGTTTCAGGAGAGATCCAGTTCAATACACTCGAATCAATCTGACAGGAGGTCCAGTTCAACGCACTCGAATCCTCCCTAACAGATACTTGGCCAGCGGCTGCCACGGCGCCGGAGAAGCTTGATCTTCCGGTTATCTCAGTTCAATACACTCGAGAAAGGTGAAAGCCAAGCTCTGAATTTACTGGTTTCTGGCTAGCTGTTTTATACCCAAAAATTACAGTCACGTGGTTTTGCACCCGGCACGCAATGCACACGGCACGCAAGTTGCGGCCTGGTGAAGTTAGAATTAAAAGTTAAAAAAAGAACTAATCAGGTATTGAACTAATCTAAAACTGAACTACTTGATCCATGCATGATTAAAATAAGTTAAACTGGAATGAAAGTATACAGTATTCCTGTAGTATTGTATACTTCATTACAAAAGAAAGGTTGGCAGTGTTCGCTGTCACCTATATTTGCAATCACACTAATGGCTCTATTTTGTAAACAGAATATTTTGAAAGAAGAAACAGAATTTCCCTATAAGGTAGCATAACAGATACTTGAATGGAATAATCCAAAGTGCGTAGTAATCAAGGTATGCTGATTGATTACAGAATTTAACTGTCATATTAAAAAGATCGTGCTTGGCAGAGTTTCGACGGATCTTCCAAGTTATCATCGTTATCATCCAAAATTACTTCTAGTATTTTCACATTACTCCCTAAGTATGATTATAATTAGAAGAAGTAATAAGTTTTTGGGTTTTATCGTTAAGTTCAAGTTTGTTGACGGTAAACCAACTTTTTTCTCCAGCGAGAATAGAAATAAATCTAGCTGAGAAATTTCTTTTTGAGGTATGGTAAGTATTATGTTATCTGCAAATAGTATACTCTTGTTAGGTGATATAAAATATTTAGTATCGTTGATGCATATTAAAAATAGAACTGGTCCGATAATAGATCCTTTTTGGACACTATGCTCGCTCCCTTGAAAATCTAACATGCCATTTATGACAACACATTGGAATCTATCTTTTAAATATGATGTGAAGAAAAGCAATGGTAGTCCTCTAATCCTATAATGTTCTAGTTTACCTAACATTAAGTCATATGGGACGCAGTCAAAGGCCTTTTTAAGATTGCATAAAGCAACAGCTGTGAGCCCCCCCACCTCAAGACCTTTGGCTATATCCTGCACAACTTTATGTACAGCCCCAGTTGTAGAATATCCTGCTCGAAAACCAAATTGACATGCGCATAGTATAGAATTAGATTGTAGAGACTTATATAATTGTTTTTTTCATTATCGCTTCAATGATATTGCCAAAGATTGGAATAATTGAGATAGGTCAATAATTATCTGCTATATTTGGACCACTTTTTTTTTAACAGAGGTATAATTTTTGTGATTTTAAAGCATTCTGGAAATACACCACTGCTAAGGCACACATTAATTAAGACTGTAATCAAAAGAAATATAATATCAATTATGTTGAGTGTGCAAACCTCTATACACAGAGACTTTTCTAAGCATTTAACTGCTTTGGACTCAGTAACTGGTTTGATAAAGAAAGAGCATGATGGCGAGGTAATGTTAGTTATTATGTCTTTGACAGATACATTGTTAGGTATAAACGAACTACTTATGTTTTCAGCAATCCTAGTAAAGAATACATTTAATTCATTTTCGGACATTGCTGGAACAGTTTGTTGTTTTACCACCTTATTCCTCTCAAAATGTATCATATTCCAATTAGTTTTCAGCTTATTATCAGTATTAAAGCTATAATTTTGATATGATAATTTTTTAGACTTGGTAAGAGCATGCTTATAAGTTTTGAGAAGATTATTATATATCATATAGTCAGAATCTTTTTTGCTAGCGTTGCAGACAGTTTTTACTTTTGAAACTCTTTCTCATATCATATAAAGAATTATTAAATCAGTTTACTGGAGCCCTATGGCAAACATTATTTATTCTGTTCAAAGGAAAATGTTTTTTAACTAGATTAGAGTAAGTAGTAAATAAAAAATCAACTAATAAGTTGGTGTGTACCTCAGTATTCATATCTTCATTGTGACACAATATTCCAGCCTTTCTTACTTAGAGAGTCTCTAAAACTTGTATAGGCTGTGTTTGGTAATGAGTCTCTGATAAAGTGGCTGGGCAGTATTTTTAACAATTTTAATGTTAAAAGTTTGTCTGTGATGATACAGTAATTTAAACAGGAAAAACTATATATTTTGACAAAAACAAAGCCATTAAATCAGCGGTAAAATTCAAAAACCCTTATATACAGTATCTTGTGAAAATATAACATTATGTGAATATATCTATGACATGTCAATAAAAAAATTAAAACCCAAACATACTTCGGGATGTGACGGTATACCACCTTATATATTAAAAGGCTGCGCTGAATACTTTAAAAGACCACTCCTACATATTTACAACCTAGCCCTAAAAAATAATACATTCCCCACCCTATGGAAAACATCACTAATAAGTCCGATTCATAAGTCAGGTGATAAATCAATTGTACAAAATTATAGGCCCATAGCTGTACTTCCAGCACCCTCTAAAGTACTCGAGCAAATACTATATAACTTTTTATGGAATCATCTCAGTAAATTTGTCAGTGAAAACCAGCATGATTTTGTTCCCAAACGATCGACTTCTACTAACCTAATTACCTATAGTCATCATATCCTCTAGGCTTTTGAAGTTGGGGTTCAGGTGGATGCAGTATATACAGACTTTCGAAAGGCTTTTGATAAAGTCGATCATGATGTATTGCTTAGCAAATTATATATATTCTGTATCTGGCTCTGTACTTAAGTTAATCGCCTCATATTTAGAAGATCGGAAATATATTGTTAAATATAATGGCATGATTTCTGATATATACAGCGCTCACTCAGGGGTACCCCAAGGCTCTAACCTGAGACCGTTGCTATTTCTTTATTTTATTAACGACTTGCCGGACTCAATATCTAATTCTAAGTGCCTATTGTTTGCGGATGACTTAAAACTATATAAAGAAATCGAATCCCAAGACGATTGTGAGTTATTACAACTTGATATAGGAGCCGCATACGAGTGGAGCAAGTTAAATAAGCTTGACTTTAATATAGAAAAATGTCATACCATTACATTCACTCGCAATAAACAACCAATAATGTACTCCTATAGAATGAATCATATATTTCTGGATAGGGTCGAAAGCTTTAAAGATCTAGGTGTAACAATTGATTCCAAATTCTCATTTAAATTACACTTTGAAAATATAATCTCATCGGTATATAAGTCTCTGGGTTTTGTAATTAGGGCATCTAAACATTTCAATAACTTAAATGCAATTACCACACTATATTACACACTGGTAAGGCCAAAACTTCAATATTGTATTGCATATGTATGTTGAGTGTTGAAAACGTCCAAAAAAAGTTTTTGAGATTTTTGTATTTTAAAAAATATAATAGACCACCCGACTATAACACTGTCCGAACTAAACACTTATGTGCAGAATTCGAAATAAACACTTTATACAATCGGCACAGTATTTCAATCTTGTTGTTTGGTTACAAAATATTAAATTATTTTATAAATGGCTCCAAATTATTGTCACTATTTCACTTTAATATTCCCCCTAGAAATACCCGATTGCAACAGCTATGTTTCGTTTAATCAACCAAGTTTCATCTAACAATTATATCGATTTTTCATGGCCAATCAAATTTTTTATTAAAATGATTAAAAATATTTCTGATCAGGTTACGCAAGCCCGAATAGGTTAGGTTAGGTTATAGATGTATATCTAATACGTTTAAATATTAAGTTACTTAGCATGTTAAATTCATTTATATGTTATTGTTCTTTAAATGTACGCTGTATTTCCCTGTAATTAGGCACTTGTGCCTGTTTGGAAATAAATAAAATAAATAAATAAATATCATCCAAACTTTTCCATGTTTTATAAATATCCTTTCAGTTTTTGTAAATCACCAAATTGTTGGGAAATTTTATAGGTACCTAATGAGGATCGGATATAAATTTCAAACAAATAACCCAGCAAAAAAATTGTGTATTTTCTAAGTTCTACACATCTAATCGCACTTAAATGTTATCTCCTGTGGTACTCTTATGGGTCTGTTCATGTTGTTCTAGATAATTTTTACATCTTGCTTCATATGAACCTAAGTTGAATTTAAACACTGTTATATCTGAAGTACTTTTATGGGTCACTTTATATTGTTTAAGGATGGCACTGACGTTTTGTCCCATATGGACAGAGTACACATAAATATTTTTAACTTTTATGCATCAATTTATGTCTTCTAAGATTTCCCCGATGGTTTGTCTCATATGGACATAGTTCGCATTTAAACATTTTTAACTCTGAAGTACTTTCATGACTCAATATGTGTCGTCTTAAATTACGTGCACGCATTGATTCATATGAACACATTTCACATTTAAGCATTTTTAACTCTGAAGGGCTTTTGTGAGTCAATCTATGTCTTTTAAGATAACTTGAGTATTTTGCCTGATATGGACATAGTTCACATTTAAACATTTCTAACTCTGAAGTACTTTTATGGATCAATATATGTCGTTTTAAATTATGTGAACGTTTTGATTCGTATAAACACAGTTCACATTTAAATATTTTTAACTTTGGAGTACTGTTATGGGCTAAGTTGTGTCGTTTAAAACGAGTCAGCCATATTGTCTTATATGGACACAGTTCACAAATAAACATTTTCAACTCTGAAGTACTTTCATGTGTCAAATTGTATTCTCTGCGATTATCCTTATGTTTCGCTCCACATGGACTAATTTCACAAGTATATTTTGTAATCTCTGCACAGTTTTTATATGTCAATTGTGGCCCATTATTGTTTTTAATTAAAGTAGAAGTTTCTTGAATGCTGAAAAATAAATAAGCTTTTCACATATATTTTTTTGTTTCTTATATGTTGTAACCAGTGGCATCTTTTGAAGTTTAAATTAGTCATACCTTAATGTCAGTGTAAGGGATCCAAGCTATACTTAAAAATGTGACTACAACAACTTAAAAAGGAATCGATCTACCCAGTTTTTGCCAAAATCTTTGCAATATATTTAGATTTTTTTTTTAGAGTAAAGAACAAATTTTCTTCAAACTTCAAAGTTCATGGAGAAATTTTGATTTTCTATAAAGTTGCAAATATTTAAAAATCATATTAAATTTGTCTTTAATTTATAAAATATCAAAAGGTGTAACTTTATAGAAAGTGAAAATTCAAAAATCTGTAAATATACTAATTACTTTGACAAAAAAACTGGGCGTGCCAATTCCAATTTAATTTTTTTTTTCAAATTTCATTCACATTTTCGCAAACATTTTTTTCGTTCTTAGCTATGCCACAAAATATGGCTTGGGTCGTAAAGAAAAATCAACAAAAGTATCGACTTCAACATTGATTTCCGAAAGGCCAGAAATTTCACTGAACTATTAAATATCTCAAACTGCTTCTATTTGATACCACTGGAAAAATGAACCTACTAGACTAACCAACTATGCTGATAACATTTGTATACCAGGTGTCAACGGAATCAAAATTGCAATTTTAATAGTTTTCAAGATATGGCAGAGGGTAATATATACCAAAAACCGCCAAATTTACATTATTTGACAATTTCTCATCACTTCTGGCCCTGTATATTTTTACATTTTTTGGTTTCGGAGACTAGTTGATTTTTTAGGGCTATTTTTTACTTTCTCATATACGTAGTATATAAGGAAAGTATGGTGATCGTGCAAAAATTCGATTTTGAAATTTTGATGGATTTACACTGTTATGTGCTGCCCTCTAACGGGGAAAGATGTGATTAAATCCCTGTTCGAGGTGAAGGGAAACCTGTTATTCTGTTACTCCCTGACTAGTAGGGTGGCGCCGTCTATGAGCCAATTGACGAACAATCATCTAGTACATAGTAGAAAACTATGGAGGATTCCAGAATATTATGGAATAGGGTTCTGGTACATTTCAAGTGTGCATATAAAGAGGTGAATCCAGCAGATGGGGGAACAGTTCAGTTTAGTGAAGTATAGAGAACAGTTCAGTTCAATTCAGAGAAGTATACAGTACAGTTCTAGTATACAGACAGAGAGTTTTTAGGTTAGACAATAGTTGACAAGTTTAAGAAGAAAAGTAAATAGTGGTTTAAAAGTAGTGAATTTATAATAGATTAAGTTATTATTAGTTGTGTGATTTTTAAGTATTTACTAGTGTAATTTTAGTGATTAATAAAATAGTGGTTAGTGAAAATTCTTGTTGCAAGTTATTTGAATCCACAAAGTGTTTACTGATGACTGTAAACACGTAACAACACGTTTCCAAGTCCCCTGAAGCCAAAAAAGTATTTTTTAAAAAAGTTCTGTCTGCCGTTACAAGTCTGGCGCGTTAAGTGTAATAATTGCATATTACCAATGTTGCAATCGAAGCATTAGCAAGTGGTGTGTGACGACTGGCAAGAGAGCTCCTTTAAGTAGGATCAGTCTTTCGGCTGGTGTTTGTTGCAATCGAAGCATTAGCGTTTTGATGGTAATATGCAATTATTACACTTAACGCGCCAGACTTGTAACTTTGGTTGCAGTCTGGTTATTTTCCTTATAGTAAAATAAGGATTTATAGAGGAGTTTGCGACTAAAAATATTATGACTACTTTAATTTGTTATATCGTGAGCATTTTAGTTTTCGAGTTAGTCAAAAAATTTAAAAAAGTGCCAAATAATTGAGGTTTTTTGCGATTTTCGTTGTGAAGCTGACAACTGGCGAGGTGGCAAACCTCAGATTCGGATTCGTACCTCAAAAAATATATAGAGAAAATAACTTCTACATTTTTTTCCTGAAAACGGCGTTTTTGATCCTTAAATGATCGGACTAAATGGCAACTTCAATTGCGCCAGTTTATTTATAATATCGTTTCCTTAGTTACTATCGTCACAGATTTTCAGTCACAACCATGAAGTAACATAATTAGAATGGAGACATCAATTACAACTCGAATAATAACCGTCAAAGTGACTTTCACAAAAAGTTGATACAGTTTTACAAATATTCATGAAAAATTGTCCATTTCTTACAAAAATTGGAATGATCGAAGATAAAACGATGCAAGACACACTTGTAGAAAGCCACTTTATTGCACTCATGGCTTTTAAAAACACTCGTATTCTTAATCTAGCCATTCGTGCAATAAAGAATGGCTTTTTACACTTGTATCTTAAATAACTATTTTATCTAAAATGGCTGTAACGATTTTGATCAAATTTAACACATGGGTTACTTCCTTACTTTATATAATATTTAATATTTTTTCAACTTCATAATGTAAAAAAAAAGAAAAAAATTGTACCTCATTTCGAACCCACATCTCAGTATTAAAAGACAAAAACTATAATGCCGCGCCATCTTGCTTTAAAGTCTCAAGCGGTAAAACGATTAGAAAACATTATTTGTGGATTAAGTAAATCACAACTTTTATTTAATACGGAATTACCTACTTTCTGTATATTGGTGTCTCAATCTGTTCACGCTAATATACTAGTTAAACAAATACTAATGGGAAAGTTTGTCTTGAGTTGTGTCAGATTGATTTTTACTTTTGCACCTAGAGTGTAGTGAATGAACTCAAATCAATCAAATCGACCAAAACTATATGAGAAAAATATAAACGTAAGATTTTTCGAATTGGTTTAGTGTCTGCGGCCAACCAAAATTTCCCAAATCACTCATTTGTAATTAACTCAACTTTTTCAAATGGCAACATCTTTCAGACACCCAGTAGTTCAATACTAATTTTCACGACAAATCCATTGATTATTAGCCGTTACTCGAGTCCGAGTATAAAAATGTTACAGTCGATAAATTGTGTACAATAAAAAAACAAGTAAAAGGTGTAGTCCATTGTAATTCCCATTCATCTACGGTGCACACGACTATGGCTATAGAGGCCAATTCGGGAGAGCACATGTCGACCGCAGTCAGGACAAACATAGACCTGGTTAGGTCTTGGATTCGGCCTTCTTGCAGCAACATTTCCTTGATAGCTGGCCACAACCCCTCGCCATTCGGTTCTATCCGCTGCAAGTTGTTCCCATTGCTCGTCTGCAATACCGCAGGATTTTAGATTTTCATGGAGAGTGTCTTTGAACCTCTTTCGTTGACCGCCACGCCTTCTTCTACCGCTTAGCAATTCACCATAAAGTGTACATTTAGGAAGGCGGTTATCATGCATACGATGAACGTGACCTGCCCATCTTAGGCGTGCTCTTGAAATAAGCACCTCAATTGGAAGGCTGTTTGCTCTCCTGAGTACTTCCACGTTTGATATGTGATGGAACCAACGGATTTTCATCATACTTCTGAGGTGTCTTTGCTGAAAACGTTCTAATTCTTTCACATGACGACGGTAAGTAACCCAGCTTTCACATCCATATAGCAGTGTTGGAATGATAACTGCTCTGTAGACAGCCATTTTTGTTGACAAAGCAAGGTCGTGGTTGTCAAATACTCTCTCTCTAAGTCCCCAGAGTGCTCTAGATGCAGCGTTAATTCTATTGCGAATCTCGCTGTCCATGTTTGCTTTGTCATTAACAACGTTGCCTAAGTAATTGAACTGATCCACAACTTCAAGAGAATTTCCGTTAAGTGTAATGTCTATTTGGTTCACTTGATGAGGAGTTGACATAATCTTAGTCTTTCCAATGTTGATTTTAAGTCCTAAGGAATCGTAGCTCTGGGCATACACATCTAAAAGTTCTTGAAGCTCTTCCGGCGTAGAGGCTAAAAGTGCACAGTCATCCGCATACTGGAGATCACAAATGAATCGTGTGCGTGTCTTCGTGAAAGCTCTGAAGCGCCCTATGTTAAAAAGACCGCCATCAAAACGGTATCTGAGACCTATTCCTCTGACTGTCAGTTTGTTGTCAACAATAATTGTTAGAGCAGTGGTAAACAAATTAAAGAGTAGGGGTGCCAGGACACATCCCTGCCTAACTCCAGTGAGGGTTTGGAAAGGTTCGGTTGCCTCATTATTATACATAACCTGGGCGTTGTTGTTTGTATGTAGACTGCGACATACTTCCACAAATTTTCTGGGGATACCTAAGCGGAGCATAATTTTCCAGAGCACTTCCCTGTCCACCGAGTCAAACGCCTTGGTTAAATCAATCAATGAAGGCCATGTGAATTTCTCCTTGATGTTCGAGTGCTTTTTCTTGAAGCTGTTTAAGTGTGACGATTAGGTCCGATGTGCCTCGGTTTGGTCTAAAGCCACTCTGTGTTTCAGGAAGTAACTTTTCCATAACAGGTGTTAGCCTATTTGCCATCGCTTTAGTGAGTATCTTCCCTCCAACAGCCAGGAGAGCTATACCCCTGTAATTTCCACAGTCCGCAGCGCTCCCTTTGTTTTTGAAGAGGTTGATTAAAAGTGTATCACGAAACTCCTGCGGAGCTTGACCACTTTCCCACACGACATCAAACAGTTTTTTGAGGTAGGGTATGAGCTCTGACGACACAGCTTTAAAGATCTCAGCTGGGAGTGAGTCGGCGCCGGGAGATTTGTTATTTTTTAGCTGCCCAATGGCGGTTAAGATCTCTTCCGTTGTTAGTGGTTTATCTAAGTCTTCGAAGGTGTCATATTGAGGGATAAGATTTATAATATCGTGATCGGCTTGACTTTGCTGGTTAAGAATGCTAGAGTAGTGTTCTTTCCATCGGGCCCTTATTTCCTGGTCTTCTTTGAGGAGATTTCCATTTAAATCTTTCCATTCCATTGATAACCTCAAATCGTAAATCGGTTTAATATTAACCCAAATACACAAGTTCTTTGGTGGATAATATTTACAATATTAAGAAAATATGCTTGTATGCCGTGGAAACGGAATAACACTAGATTAACACTCATTTTGTCAACAAAACAACACTGCAAACAACAAGTGCTCTGACCGAAATGTTTTAACAATAAAAAACATATTAAAGGATTAATTAAAAGGTAGTAAATATTCAAAGTGCATCTCCTCTTCTTCTCAACATCTCCTAGCCCAGTCAAAGGTGTTTCACATAACATTTCTCAAAGCAGCAGGAGTTATACTTACAAAAACTTCGCAGATACAATTTTGTAAAATTTCCATTGTTTGAGGGAGTGTATAAAAAACACGTTTTTTCACATAATCCCACACACACAAAAAAACAAATTTAAAATGCTTAGATCTAATGAGTGGGCTGGCCAAGGAACAGATCAATTTGCTGCAATTATTCGCTCATTATACCGGTACACTGAATGAGCCATAACTCGAGCGGCATTTGAGGTGGAACACAACACCATCTTGTTGAAAATACATTTGTTCTGAAATTGCAAGTGGTAAGTCCATCAACATTTCTTCAATATCATTTTGTGGGAATTCTAAATATCTCTCCCCTGTCACAGGTCCGTGAAAGAAAGTAGGTCCAACAATTCTTGTTCCAATCATCCCCGCCCATACATTAATTTCATATCTTTTCTGAAATATACCTTGCCTCATTAAATATGTTGACTTTCCTGCACCCAATGTGCATTATTTTGTTTACTGAGCATTACATTGTTGGTGAATCTCAACTCGTCACTAAACAATATGATAGAAAGAAAATTCGGGTTAGCAGTATCGTTGTGAAGTAGTAACCAGTCACGATAAGCTAATCATCGGTTCCTATCATCTGGAATAAATACTGGTGCATTGATAGTTAAACGTATGGTAACCATATGTTTTAAGAATCATTTTTGCTGTCTCATCACTAATATGCACCTCGCGGCCAATTTCTCTAGTGAAAGCAGTAGGATTCACTTGTACAAAACCCAACACGCTAATTTCCGTGGCTTTATCAATGATAAAAGCTTCATGATTGTTATCAATTCCTTTCCTGATTTATTTTTTCATAATTGGAAAATACTGAGAACAAGGATGGCACCTGTTCGGATAGTTTTGAGGATTCTGCGACGTTTCTGGAATTTTTGTGGCATTCTTCAAAAATTAATAACATGTCCACTTTTTCACCTCTTGTATACACGTTAAAAAATAACAAATAAAAACAACAAACAGCAAGGGATGGAAAATACCGAGAATAAGGATGACGTCTGTTCGGATAGCTTTGAGGATACAGTTCTGCGGCGTTTCTGGAATTTTTGCGGCATTCTTCAAAAATTAATAACATGTCCACTTTTTCATCTCTTGTATACATATTAAACAATAACAACAAATAAAAACAACAAACAGCAACAGATTTAAAGTTGAAAAGCAAACTTATTAACAATGCACACATATTACTTATTGTCAAACTTCTCTTTGTTTCTACAACACCCTTTTTTTATTTGCAGTGTTGTTTTGTTGACAGGATGCACGCTCAGTATCTAGTTTTATTCAATTTCCCTTACACGCTTTTCTTGATTTTTTAATTATTATTCACCAATGAACTTGTGTATTTGCGTTAATGTCAAACCGATTCGAAAAATTTCACGTTTACATTTTTCTCTTATCGTTTTGGTCCATTTTGGTTGATTTGAGTGCATTCATTCTAGATGTAAACATGAAAATAATAATAATAATAATAAATCATCTTTACTTCTATTAAATAGCACATTTACAAAAACAAATGGTGGTTCTCTTACATTATGAACAGTCAGAAGGAGAAGTTTAGCCATGGCTACTCTTACACTTAACACTCTCATTAACCCTGGGATAATAATTTTACAAAATAAAAAATGTAATTATAAAAATGAAATAAATGACGTAAAAAATATACAAAAAGCAATATTGATTTTATTATTTTTCAATATAATGTACATTCACTACTGATGCAGAAGATATGTCTTTAATTTATTTTTTAAATATAGGGTACTTAATGATTTTAAATTTACAGGAAATTTGTTATAATTGAAAACAGCATTGTAGGTGAAAATTCTTTGAAACAAGGCTGTCGAATGATGAGGCATAGTGAGCTTACTTTTTATCTAATATTAACAGAATGTATATGATGATGATCGTTGTGTAAGTTTACCAACAATATTACCACTCTTGTGAATTAACATTTTATGCACAAACATATTAAGATGCAATATTCTTCTATTTAAGTACCATATTTAACCATTTGAGCACATTAATTTTTTGCGGAATATGATCAGACTTGTTCAAACCAAAAATAAACCTAACACAAGAATTTTGCACTTTTTGAATTCTACTTTTATAAATGTTAAAGATAGGGTCCATATATAAAATCACAATAATTAAATAATGAGAGAACAAGCGATTCTGATAAAGTTTTCATTAAATTAAAGCTTAAAACAAATCTGTTTGAGTATAAGATTTTTAAAGCAGAATAGGACTTCTGTAATAATTTATTTACGTGAGACTTAAATCTGAGGTCATATAAAATTTTTAGCTGAGGTAACAACTGGCAGCATGTTTCCATTTATGTTAATATTGATAGATTTTTATTTGGTTATAGTAATTCTTAGATGTAAACATCGTGGCTTTAGATTTAGTAAAGTTTAATTTCAAGTTGTGTTGTTAACTCTTGGTGAAAATAATATTTAATTCGTCATTGATGACAGTCTGTGCTCGATAAAATTCATTTAATTAAGATGCTGATAATTCTGAGATCAGAGTATTCAACTGGATTGGAAATTTTTGGTAGAGGTAAACCAATAGCCTCTTTCCAGAGTTCTGGATAACAGTTTTTTTTTCTCTACAGAAATTGATATTATGTGTTATATAAATATCAATAAACGGACTGCAATATTTAAGCATAATGGAAGATCTATTGTCCATGCCATAAGCTAATGTTTTAATTTGAAAAGTGAATCATGCACCTCCTCTATGGTGGCAAGCTTAAATTCAAATTTGAGCGAATTATGTAGATTATTTTCATAAAAACTTATTAACTGCCCACAAAATCTTGTAGAAATGCAAAAAAATAATTGCTAATATTAGTTGTTGGGTTCGAGAGATGCGTAGGTATAGGATTGTTAGATTTACTCGTCATATTAAATGCATTTAAAGTAGACCAGATTTAATTTTCTTTTTAAACTATGCAGTCGTACTTAAAAATCGTCTCAAGAATAAAAAAATTTAAGAATATGCAGGGTGTTCCAATTAAAATTTCAAAATCGAAGTCAACTCCGGAAGTGATGGAAAAGTTTAAAAAAACAATGAAAAATTGGACTCATTTGATATTACTCCTGCCAAGTTTGAATCCCATACTTTGAAAACTCTAGAAACCATGGCCTGTCTAATGATTCCGTTGACACTCGTATACTTTTACATACAAGTTGTATGATAGCAAGATATTAAATAGTTCATTGCTGATCTTAACTACATTATTAACTGTAGGTTATCACAACTGCGATAATGTATTAGTTTCTAATTTATATATAATCTACATTTGTTTGTTGATAGATAACTTAAGATATTTCTATAAATTACATTGATATATAAGATAGTTTTTATTGGTCATGAATTGGGTCGTGGTTCTTTGACATGTTAAAAAAAAATTGTCTAAATGTTAATTGTGGTGGTGTCTATATTATTTTCTTCTTTTTAGATAGATAGATAGTTTATTTTTAACCATGTTACATAAGACTATGTTTATGGCAAATCAGTAAATGGACTGTATGTTTATGTGACTTGACATAGTTAACAATAATGTACAATACATAGAACAAAAGAGATATAAATACAAAACAAACATAATATAATACACAAAACGTGATACTACAAATTGCTACGTTACATTATACAATTTCTATAAAAAAATAATTATGAAAAAGGCCCTTCAAGATATTCATGTACTGAGTAAAAGAAATTTTTAATTAAATGTTGTCTTACAGCTAATTTAAAGCAGCTTTGATTTAGTTTTTTAATTCCTAGTGATATTTTGTTATATAGAGTCACATTTAGAGAGTTTGATTTTAAGTTGGAAAGTTTAAAACGTTCTGTTCCAACCATATTTACACACCTGGTATTAAGTTATGATTAACCGATTGAAAGTAAAAATTCTTAATAATCTTGTGTATTTCAAATACAGTGGAATAAATGTAGAGAGAAGATAAAAATACTAAATTTGATAAAAAAAAGGTTGGCAGTGTTCTCTGTCACTTATATTTGCAATCACACTAATGGCTCTATTTTGTAAACAGAATATTTTGAAAGAATAAACAGAATTTCCTTATAAGATAGCATAACAGATGCGTGAATGGAATAATCCAAAGTACGTAGTAATCAAGGTATGCTGATTGATTACAGAATTTAACTGTCATATTTAAAAAGATCGTGATTGGCAGAGATTTCGACGGATCTTCCAAGTTATCATCCAAAATTACTCCTAGTATTTTCAGATTACTCCCTAAGTATGGTTATAATTAGAAGAAGTAATACGTTTTTGGGTTTTATCGTTATTAAGTTTAAGTTTGTTGACGGTAAACCAACTTTTTTCTCCAGTGAGAACAGAAATAAATCTGAGAAATTTCTTTTTGAGGTATGGTAATGAAGCGGACCGCCCCTGGGGCTATTCTATTTTAAAAATAAGTCTTAAATTTGTTTTAAATTCAGGGAAATATCGTTTTTATAACTACAATTAACCAGAAATTATTTGAGCATTATATTCTAAATTTCATTTCCAAAGCTAGACAAATATAAAGGTACAGAAAGTATTTTACAAGTCCGTAATATTGCATACACACGTAGCCCGACTAAATGTCGCCAAAGATTTTAAAATGCTAGGGTAAAAACGTAAGATAAATTTCAAGTGGTACTTAAACGCGTCTTAACATGAGTTGTTAGAAATTTTACAAGACGAATGCATTTTGTAGTCAGAGATACGTCGAGTGGTTCGAGCGAATTTGAATAAAGACGACATTAGGTGCACAGGAGGAAAAGGGACAGGGCATAACTAATGGCAAGCTAGAAAACATTGGGTCACAGCATCACGGTAGAAATATGGAAATAATGCAGCGTGTGACGTTACAGAGACGCCATAGAATCTGAATAAAAGCTCAAGGCATTCACAGCATTGGGGAGAAGAACATCGACGCTGGACAAGGACACTGGCGGCACCAAATAGCAAACTACTGCACGTTCTCTACCAGCCATCTTGGGGGAACAACTAGAAAACTACTGCACGTTCTCTACCAGCCATCTTGGGGAAACAACTAGAAAATTACTGCACGCTCTCTACCAGCCACCTGGGGGAGACAACTAGAAAATTACCGCATGCTCTCTACCAGCCATCTGGGGGAAACAAGTAGAAAATTACTGCACGCTTTCTACCAGGCAACTGGGGGTAATTAATATCTATTCTCTGTGCACGCTGTACCAGTACGCTGGCGGCAACAATTATCCACGGTACTGCGACACCTGCCAGCCCACTCCTGGAGCACACTCCGACTTGGCGATTTACACGACGACAATTTCACCAACATAACTATTTAAGTATCAAACCTATTTACTTCTCTGCCTTATTATTTAAAATTGACTTTACATTCTGGTTAGGGAGGGGAATAGGGGAAATTGGCTTATTTGTGGTATCAAAGATATTCATTTCATGACAGGTTCGTTGCAACTAATTTTTCAATGTGAATACACTTTAATTGATTACTGGTTAATTCAGGCTTTTAATAGTATTTATGCAACAAGTTTTTAGCAATAACGTAACAGGCTGCATTGCTGCAGGCATTTGTTTGTCTAGAGGACCCACTGGTGCATTTCGAGGGAACCGGACCCAACACATTACTTTTACTTTTAAATCAGCTGTTACTGCATTACAATTGACTCGACGCTCCGTATAGTCGTCGGCTCTCCAGATGGTCGGGTGACCGGTAGTTCTTACTACAATAAAGTTATCACAGGCACAGCTGGGGTTCTGATTGACCCAAATATTAAAAACACCGCAGTTGTAAAATCTTATAAGGCTGTTTGCTTTCAACTACGTAAATAGTACATAATCTCTTGATTTATTTTCATTGTTGTTATAACCACAAAGGAGTTCCCTGGCTCTAGTTCAAACACCGCGGTCGTGGGTTTGTTCTCATCTTCGATAAGTGGTTGTTGCGACGATTAAAATCAACCCGGTGATTTTCGTGTTAATATCAACTTTAGGGAGGTTATGAGCATTTACACTGAGTCTTGGCACGATGGCCACTTGCGACAGAGATGTCTGACGTGTTTAGCCAAGTACGCACCTACTTTGTGGAGTCTTTTACTCAAACTGAATATTTTGCTAGGAAGATTTACGTTGGCACAATAACAAGTTTGTATTCTAGAACTATATACTTTCAGAGTTTATGCAATGACAAGAAACTTTAGCTTCCAGTATACTTCAGTTGTGCTCTATCAAAGGCCTGCCGTGTGCCTGGATTGACATGTAAGGTTTCACTAGAATATTCTCCAGTCAAACTATTGTGAGATATTTCTCACCTGCGAATGCCTAGTTTTCTATGATTGTTTAATAACGATCCATCAAATTAATAAAGAGTTCCCTGGCTCTAGTACAAACACCGCGGTCGTGGGTTTGCACTCAACTACTTTTCTACCTTGCAGACTACAAACTGTTCAGGCCAACGGTCAGTACTGGGGTCCCCGCATCCCGTATACTTGCTTTTATTTTTAGGGGTATACTTTTTGTCGAGTACTGAACCCGGACGTCTTGTCTGTTTGATTTACATCGACGCTATTCACGTTGTTGAACAATCATACACAATTTGGGATTTGCAGTTGTTTATTCAATTAAGGGAGCTTTCCCCCAACATTCTATGATCTTTTACATGAGTGTTAAAGTCTCATAATCACTTCCATTCTATAATGCACGAACAGGACATGGTTCTTGTCCTCTGTTTTGCAGTAAAATTATTTTATCAGATCGATTGCTAACACCAAAGTTCCAATTATATTTTAATCGGCTGTTGGCCGCATCCTTAATTACACCTACAAATAACACAGCCTACGATTGTATTACCTTAGTACTTGTTATTGCATAACCAGCTTTGAAACATGTATAGTATGTCATTACTATAGCGATGTAACCATTCCTATATAATATTTGGGCAATTGTCTCAAATATTTGGATTGTTTTGATTTCATGTACGGCTATTTGCCGCATCAATCTATATAAAATAAAATGGGTTTTTTTTGACTACTTTTTCCCATCAATTATTGTCTTTTCTTTTACCTTTACCTTTTTCATCACACAAGTAATAAACTAAATAAATCATTCCATTCAAATCAAATAAATTAGAAAATAAACTTCAACTATATATGTACAGTGTAATCTTGAGTAATAAAACACCACATAAATAACATATAATATTAACTAGGTTTCTCAAATAATAGACAGTGTATCCAAACTTACAATGTATTTACAATAACAGAGTGATTAATTTCCTCAGGTATAGTATCAGACAGAAACAAGTAATACCAAACTTTATATCAAAGAACCTGGGGTAATTATAAAGGGTTACTACACACACACACAACGTAATTAAGGTCCTAATCACCTAAAACTAGACGATCACATTAATGGCCAATTTGTTTATTTATCTTGACAGAAAATTGAGATAAATAATTTCTGGGTGGGAGTAAATAGATTCTTGATTGCTTCACGATTAAGGATTTTTGCTACTAACTAACACAGCTGGAGTTGGGTTGTTTCACTGGTTCACGTGACCAGAATTTTATTTATAATTAATTGAGGGGGGTGGGGGTGTTTCAGTAAGTATTATGTCATCTGCAAATAGTATACTCTTGTTAGGTGATATAAAATATTTAGTATCGTTCAAATGTGCTTTTAGAGGGCGGAATATTAAACATAATATTTTTAGACGCAAACTCCTCTATAAATCCTTATTTTTACTATAAGGAACCTAACCAGACTGCAACCAACAGCTACTCTCCGGGCTATGTGCCCCGCCGAGCGCTGAATTACAAGTTACAAGCCTGGCGCGTTAAGTGTAATA
Source organism: Leptura quadrifasciata (assembly GCA_963675555.1). NCBI lineage: Eukaryota > Metazoa > Arthropoda > Insecta > Coleoptera > Cerambycidae > Leptura > Leptura quadrifasciata. The sequence goes on from OY776680.1 coordinate 79,255,553, forward strand.
ATTGCATATTACCATCAAAACGCTAATGCTTCGATTGCAACAAACACCAGCCGAAAGACTGATCCTACTTAAAGGAGCTCCCTTGCCAGTCGTCACACACCACTTGCAGACTGCAGTTTCGAGCTGTTGGCTCTCGTCAGTGCAAGGTAGGTATGCGACGACCGACATGAGAATCCTTTGACTATAGTACATCCCGGTATTTTTACAATAGCGACATGTAAAACAGCCAGCAGGCGCCATCCAGCGGTCCAGTGTCTGGCAAGGGAGCTCCTTTAAGTAGGATCAGTCTTTCGGCTGGTGTTTGTTGCAATCGAAGCATTAGCGTTTTGATGGTAATATGCAATTATTACACTTAACGCGCCAGGCTTGTAACTTGTAATTCAGCGCTCGGCGGGGCACATAGCCCGGAGAGTAGCTGTTGGTTGCAGTCTGGTTAGGTTCCTTATAGTAAAAATAAGGATTTATAGAGGAGTTTGCGACTAAAATTATTATGTTTAATATTTAGTATCGTTGATGCATATTAAAAATAGAACTGGACCGATAATAGATCCTTGTTGAACACTATGCTCGCTCCTTTGAAAATTTAACATTATGCCATTTATGACAACACATTCGGAACTATCTTTTAAATATGATGTTACGAAAAGCAATGGTAGTCTTCTTATCCTATAATGTTCTAGTTTACCTTATATTGTCATGCGGGACGCAGTCAAAGGCCTTTGTAAGATCGCATAAAGCAACAGCTGTGAGCTCTCCCACCTCAAGACCTTTGACTATATCCTGCACAACTTTGACATCACATAATATAGAATTAGATTCTAGATACTTACAAAATCGTTTTTTTTTTCATTATCGCTTCAATAATATTGAAGATTGAGATTGGAATAATTGAGATAGGTCAATAATTATCTGCAATATTTGGATCACTTTTTTTAATAGAGGTATAATTTTTGTGATTTTAAAGCACTCTGGAAATACACCATTGCTAAAGCACACATTAATTAAGACTGTAATCAAGGGAAATATAATATCAATTATTTCTTTGATAATTCTAGAGTTGAGTGTGTAAACCTCTATACACAGAGTCTTTTCTAAGCATTTAACTGCTTCGGACTCAGTAACTGGTTTGATAAAGAGCATGATGGCGAGGGAATGTTAGTTATTATGTCGTCGATACATTGTTGGGTATAAATGAACTACTAATGTTTTCAGTAATGCTAGTAAAGGATACATTTAATTCATTTTCGGACATTGCTGGAACAGTTTGTTGTTTCCTCTCAAAATGTATTATATTCCAATTAGCTTTTAGCTTATTATCAGTATTAAAGCTATAATTTTGATATGATAATTTTTTAGACTTGGTAAGAGCGTGCTTATAAGTTTTGAGAAGATTATTATAAATCATATAGTCAGGATCTTTTTTGCTAGAGTTGCAGACAGTTTTTACTTTTGAAAGTCTCTCTCATATCATATAAAGAATTATTAAACCAGTTTACTGGAGCTCTATGGTTAATATTATTTATTCTTTTCAAAGGAAAACGTTTTTTAACTAGATTAGAGTAAGTAGTAAATAAAAAAATCCGCTAATAAGTTGGTGTGTGGTATTCATATCTTCATTGTGGCATAAAATATTCCAGCCTTTCTCACTTAGAGAGCCTCTAAAACTTGTTTAGGCTGTTTTTGGTAATGAGTCTCTTATAAAGTGGCTGGGCACTATTTTTAACAATTTTAATGTTAAAAGTTTATCCGCGATGATATGGTAATTCAAACTGTTACAGGATATTTTGGCGGCACGATATAAGGGCAATAAACTGTGTATTTATGACTAAATAATATCTTTATTTTGAACAAATAGTTCTACTTCGTCAATCAAAATATCAGGATTTGTTTTATTTGTCTCGACCTACCTTGTGATTTAAATTGAGGTAACTGAGGTCCTCATGATCATGAATGTTAGGTACATAAACAAACTGTGGCTGCCTACACGTATATGATAATATTAGGTTAATTCTGTACGTTTCGGGCTAAGAAACAAAACTAGAGTAGAAAGCAATAGTCAAGTTGATGCGATGCGTATAGTAGCTGGTCACATGGTTGACATCGCCGTGTTATTCCCGCGTGACGTTATTGCGATCGCAAATATTGCTTGCTGTACCAGTTCTGATCACCAAAATAGTACACTTTTGGACCATCGACATCACAGTTGCGTAGTTTAAATTGCACTGTAGTAGTCAATCCTCCTTATTATACGAAGTGTCATTTATAAATTATTTCAGAAGAATACCTGTCCCGGTGACGGAAGAGGTTCCTCGTGAAAATTCTTTTAAAATAGTTCCTTTCTACGATGTAGGCGCATGATCTCATATTTTAACTTACTCTAATATTTTTCTATCGCGCATGGAATTTTATGGAACAGCAAAAAAGAAAGGTATGTAGTCTTTTTATTAGGGGTCGTCACTTTCCTTTTTGCTTTCTAATGAGATAGATTGGAATTGGTGTAATTGAAGAGTTGAAATTTCTTACTGTGTAAGGATTAAGAAAAATTACACTGATAGTAAGTTGTGGCCGATTGAGTTTTGAATTTTGAAAGTTAGCCACCAACTTATCCATTTTTTTTTTGGGATTCATTTAATATATTCACTAGAGGCAAAGCTGAGGACAATCACTTTTAAAAGCCCGTCTAACACCCCCAGGTATGATAAAATCATTATTTTCATGTGTTTATTATTAAAATAAAAATTAGTTACATTTTTTTTTTATCATTCAATTAATAATTCATAGTCCTGGTTATGTATTTTAAAATTGAGATCATGTCAGCCTATATACAACCGTATTATCCTTTTAGGGCTTTGTGTCTTGGCTTTCGTATTACCATCTCCACTCCAAATTGTTTCTACTATTTGTAGACAACTGTTGTTGTCTGAAACTGTCTTGGAGGCCGACTGCCCTTGTGACTGCTTGGGTCTGGTAGAGCCCTTTTGAAATTGTGGAGTGGTGTTTGCTCTGTGGTTTCCTGGTGTAGAATTTTGAGAGGTTGAGACATTACAAGGGAGCATCGTGACGGCCATCAGTTTGAGAAATCTTTCCCCTCTTCGACGTGGACAGCGGCCATTTGCATACCGCCATCTTTATCATACAGATAAGTTTACACTTACCATCACAATAATTGTTACATATATGTATGGTTAGTAATTTCCTAAGTTACCTACCTAAATTATTTAAATTACCAATACTAGGTGTATAAAAAAAAAAAAAAAAAAAATTGTACACCCGAGTGATCACTCAAGGTATCAAATTTTTATGCTCATAATTTCCTTTTGAATTGAAAAGTTCTGCATTTTCTTTATTTTCCTATTATATTGTGTAGTGTGCACTGTGAGATTTGAGTAGATTTATGTATATGTGTATATATATTTTATTTTTCTTACTTGGTGTTGAAAGTTATTTATCATTAATCACCCAATAAACCACTTACTCACCCCACCGCCCACTGAGCTAGCCAGTGTCGCTTCCGCACAAAAAAAAAAAAAAATTATTAACTGTATCCGGAAGGGGCACTTTAAATACTATTTTTTTTTGTTATTACCACGAAAAGAAGCTAGCCAGCAAGAGCTTCTTCCCTAACCAATCAAGTCTGGTTAGGGCAGTCATCGGCGTTGCAATTTCAATTAATAATAATTATTTTTTTTTTTTTTAATTGGTTATCATTATTGCCTAATGCCCAGTTATACAGTAACAAAACATGAAACATTTTGAGATTTATTTTAACAAAAACAAAGCCATTAAATCAGGAGCAAAATTTAAAAAACCTTATGTACAGCATCTTGCGAAAATATAACGAACATTATGCGGATATGTCGTCCAAACCTTTCAGTGTTTTATAGTTTTGTAAATATCCTTTCAGTTTTTGTAAAACACCGAATTGTTGGGAAATTTTTTAGGTAGTGAGGATCGGATATATATTTCAAACAAATAACTCAGTGAAAAAAATGTGTATTTTCTATGTTCTATTTTGAAAGAAATAAGCAATCAGTTTGGTCGGTATCAACACACTAATCACACTTAAATGTTAGCTCTTCTGGTACTTTTACGGGTCTGCTCATGTTGTTCTAGATAATTTTTACATTTTGCCTCATATGGACATAGTACACATAAATATTTTTAACTTTTATGGATCAATTTATGTCTTGTAAGATTGCCCCGATGTTTTGTCTCAAATGGACAGAATTCACACTTAAACATTTTTAACTCTGAAGGGCTTTTATGGGTCAATCTATGTCGTTTAAGATCACTCGAGTATTTTACCTGATATGGACACAGTTCACATTTAAAGGTTCTTAAGTCTGAAGTACATTTATGGATTAATTTGTGACTGTTAAGATTACTCTGACGTTTTGCCTCATATGGACATAGTTCACATTTAAACATTTTTACCTCTGAAATACTTTTATGAGTCAATTCATGTTGTATAAGATAACTTTTACATTTGGTTTCATATAAACAGAGTTCGCACTTGAACATTGTTGGCTCTGTAATACTTTTATGGGTCAATTTGTGGTTTTTTAGAGAATTCATACATTTCGACTCAAATTGACACAGTTTACATTTAAACATCATTTGCTCTGCAATATTTTTATGAGTCAATTTGTGTGTTGTAAGATAATCCTTGCGCTTTCCTTCATATGAACAGAGTTCGCACTTGAACACTGTTAATTCTGAAGAGACTGAAGTACTTTTATGAGTCAATATGTGTCGTATTAAATTACGTGCACGCATTGATTCATATGAACACAGTTCACATTTAAACATTTTTAACTCTGAAGGACTTTTATGGATCAATCTATGTCTTGCAATATTGCCGCGATGTTTTGTCTCAAATGGACAGAGTTTGCACTTAAATGTTTTTAACTCTGAAGAGACTAAAGTACTTTTATGAGTCAATATGTGTTGTCTTAAATTATGTGCACGCATTGATTCATATGAACACAATTCACATTTAAACATTTTTAACTCTGAAGGACTTTTATGGGTCAATCTATGTCTTGTAATATTGCCCCGATGTTTTGTCTCAAATGTACAAAGTTCACACTTAAACATTTTTAACTCTGAAGTACTTTTATGGATCAATTCATGTGTTTTAAGATCGCCCAGACGTTTCGTCTCACATGGACATAGTTTGCATTTAAACATTTTTGACTCTGAAGTACTTTTATGAGTCAATCCATGTTGCTTAAGATACCTTTTACATTTTGTTTCATATGAACAGAGTTCACATTTAAACATTTTTAACTCTGAAGTACTTTTATGTGTTAAATTGTGTTCTCTGCGATTATCCTTATGTTTCGCTCCACATGGACTAATTTCACAAGTATACTTTGTAATTTCTGCACAGTTTTTATATGTCAATTCTTGTCCATTATCGATTTTATTTAAAGTGGAAGGTTCTTGAAAGCTAAAAAAATAAATAATCGTTTCACATATATATTTTTGGTTTCTTATATGTTGTTAATACGCAATTTTTTAATACACTGATGACCAGTGGCATCTTTTGAAGTTTAAATTAGCCATATCTTAATAGCAGCGTATGGGACCCAAGCCATACTTAAAAATGTGACTAACACGAACAAAAGTAATTTTGCAAACAAATACTTAAAAGGGAATTGATCTACCCAGTTTTTGCCAAAATATTTGCAATATATTTAGATTTTTTTTTAATAAAGAAAAAATTTGCTCCAGACTTCAACGTTCATGAAGAAATTTAGATTTTCAATAGTTACAAATATTTAAAAATTGTTTTAAATTGGTCTTTAATTTATAAAATATCAAAAGATGTAACTTTATCAAGCAAGTATGCCGTGGAAATTCACTAAACCTAGATTCAAAACTTTCATTTTGTCAACAAAATAACGCTGCAAATAACAAGTGTTCTGTCCAAAATGTTTTATTTTAACAATAAAACACATATTAAAAGATTAATTAAAAGGCAGTAAATGTTCAAAGTGCATCCCCTCTTCTTCTTTACATTTTCTGACTCGATCAACGGTGTTTTGCATAACGTTTGGAACATAGCAGGAGTTATACTTACTTCACAGATCTGATGCGCGGGCAGATCGAGGTACACGTTCATTTATTGCAATAATTACTCGCCCATTATACCGGTTTACTAAGTGGGCCGCAACTCGAGCGGTATTATGAGGCAGAGCCCCATTTTGTTGAAAATACATTTGTTCTGAAACTGCAAGTGGTAAGTTCATCAATATTTCTTCACAATATCATTTTGTAGAAATTCTAAATATCTCTCGCTTGTCAAAGGTCTGTAAAACAAAATAGGTCCAATAATTCTTGTTCCAATCATCCCCGCCCACACATTAACTCCATATCTTTCCTGAAAAGTACCTTGCCTCGTTAAATGTTGATTTTCCTGCATCCAATATCCATTTATTTTGTTTACTGAGCATTCCATTGTTGGTGAATCTCGACTCGTCAGAGAATAATATGATAGAAAGAACATTCGGGTTAGCGGGATTATTGTGAAGTAATCAGTCGCAATAGGCTAATCGTCGGTTACTATCATTTTGTACAAATGATGATGGATTGATATTTAAATGAGCTGTAACCATATTTTTCGAGCATCTTTCTTGCTGATTGATGACTAATATCCACCTTGTGGCCAATTTCTCTAACAGAAGCAGTAGGATTCACTTGTACAAAAACTAACACGTTCGTTTCCGTGGCATCATCAACGATAAATGCCTCATGTAGGTTATTTTATTTTCATTTTGATTTATTGTCTAAACCAATTACAACACAAATTAACAAATTATTACAAATACACATCTCGAAGGCCTTCGCTAGATTAACTAGGAGCGTAATGGACCTATAGTTATTTTATTTACATAACCTGCTTTGAACACTGAACAAATTTCTGATACCTTCCATCTGTTTGGGAAACAATTGGATTTTAACAATAAATTAAATATTAAAGTTATGGGTGCATACAATGCATGGGCACAATCTTTGATTAAGAAGCTCGGCACACAATCGTCCCCACAAGTTAGTTTGGGTTTTAGTTTTTTGAGAGAGGATATAACTTCTATTTCGGTAAAGGAGCTGATTGAGTTGATGAACAGAGCGGAAATCCTTTATTTGAAAATTATCCCCAGGCTATTCATATATGCTGTGAATGAAATTTGCAATTGCATTGGCTATGTTCGAAGGAATGTTAAATTCTTTATTTTCTAAGTATAGTATCCTTGGAATTCTCAAAGAGTTACTTTTATTTAGCACATATGACCAGAATTTTGTTGGATCGTTTGAAATTTAGTTTTCAATTGAATTAGTGTAAATTATAAAGGCTTCCTTTATTTTTCATTTGATGGAGGCTCTTAGGGTTCTAAACCTTTCTTAGAGTAATTACTATTTGTCGATTTTAACTTTGTGGAAACATCATGCTGTTGTTTAATTTCAGCAATAATTTCCCCAATGAACCATGGGGGGGAGGAGTGATACTTTCTTGTTGCGGCACACTTGCGTGGCACACACTGATCAAATACCGAATAGAATTTTGCACAGAAAGTATCTAGAGCAAGATTGTCGTCAGCAAAATTTTCGAGAAATGATCAATCGGTATTAAATAATAAACTGTATAATATAAATTTAGCTTCATGGAAATTATAAGATTTATTCTAATCATTATAAGGGACGACTTTATCAATTCCTTTCCTGATTTATTTTTCCCCAATTAGAAAATATTGAGAACAAGGATGATGTTTGTTGGGATAGCTTTAGGCATACAGTTCGCAGCATTTCTAGAATTATTGTGGCATTCTTCAAAAATTAATAACCTGTCCACTCTTCCATCCCTGGTATACATGTTAAATAATAATAACAATTAAAAAACACCAAACAACAACAAATTTAATGATAAAGAGCAAACTTGTTAAGTTAACACGCACGTATTACTAATTATTGTCAAACTTCTTTTTGTTCCCACAGCACACTTTTTCTACTGGCAGTGTTGTTTTGTTGACGAAATGTATGCTTAGTATCCAGTTTTATTCAATTTCCATACACACTTTTCCCGATTTTTTAATTATCATTCACCAAAGAACTTGGGCGTTTGCATTAATACAAAAAGATGTCGTCATTTATACAAATTGGCATAATAACAAATAGTGATTTCAGGAATTTTGGTTGGTCATAGCTACTACTAAACCAATTCGAAAAATCTCACGTTTACATTTTTCTCTTATAGTCTTGGCCCATTAGATTGATTCTATTTCTATTCTAGATGTAAACATGAAAATAACCCTAAAGAATCTAGTAATCTAAATTTTTTTTTAAACTATGCGGTCATCAAAAATCATCTCCGGAATCCAAAAATGTAAGAATATACAGGGTGTCTCACTGGGAACTGAATCGATATAGAGAAAAGTACGCATCAGATAATTTTGAAAATTTAGATAATTACTAATGTCGGTGTGGCCAATCCAACTAAAATAATTACAAGCAGCTGGCACTTCCACTTATACCGGAAGTCGATACCAACTTGCTTATTTCAAATGGAATACCCTATATATTTAAGGGTTTTCGAAGAGCATAAAATTCTGGGTCGAAAATATGTAGCAGCATATCCTATACCTAAACCTAGCCGTTTCAGAGATATTTGACATTTTATAGAAAATTTGACAGGTGCAACGGTTTGCAAGAACCGTTATAACTTTCTTTGTGTAAAAGATCCTCATTTGCTTCTTGTCACATAAAAAAAACACAAGGAGAACTACGTTCTGCAACTGAAATAAATTCAATAATGTCATACAAGTGTTCCGTTTTCGCGTTACATTTTGTCAACTTCAAACCGCGAAAACTTGTTTAGATCAAATAGAACACCCTGTATTTTTTACGTCAAGTTGTGTAAAATTGAATTCCCTTTTTTCTGATATTAGCATTGTGGGGGTTAAAGTTACAACTTTTTGAAGTATTTGCGATTTTATTAGAAATTCATGAATTGTTGTAATCATTTCATCAAAATACCCATGATTAGAAACAATCAGTCATTATCTTATGTCAAAAAATGCCAGCACGTTTAAATTATACCAACGAAAACTTTTTAAACTTGTTTATTATTTATGGAGAATGTGATAAAGTAATATTAAGAACTTGCAGCACATTTGCTACTCGATATCCGCCAAAACGCAAAATAACACTAACACTGTAACATGCGTATTAATCGAATTGAAGATATGGCATGAACTAAAATAGCAGAGATAAGATCAATTTAAAATATGATTTCATTTCAATTTAATAATTGCTCAAAATTTCTCCCTCGAACCTCGACGCATTTTTCGCACCTTCGGATTAGTTCCTCATGGGTAGCTCTTCTAATTGAATTCTGTGATATGTTTTGAAATGCATTTCTTAGTCTTTGCATACAATCTTCAATGGTTGTTAATGGGCTCTCATAAACTTTATTTTTAATAGTTCCCCAAATAAAATAATCCAGAACTGATAAATCGGGCGAGCGAGGAGGCCATAAGAAAGGTTCATTATTGGCAATCCATTGATCATAAAAAGTTTCTTGTAAATAATTATTAATTAAATATGTGTTATGTGGGGGAGCATCATCGTGCTGATCAAAAATGTTTCTATGTTCAGCGAGAGCTAACTTTCCTGAAAGTTTCACTCTCTGAACATATGAGGATTTGAGTCACTCCAAAAATGCAAATTGTGTCTATTAAAAAGTCCATTTTTAGTAAATTTTGCTTCATCTGTCCATATAATATTTCCCAACTAAGAATAGTGACCCTCAGACCTTATTAGAATAAACTCACAAAAATCTGATTTCTTAGGAAATCTGTATGTTTTAATCCTTGAACCATATGGAATGAAAACGGGTGAAACTTATGTTTTAATAAGATTCTGTGAATTGAATCCTTGCATAGTCCCGATTCCAGAGCAGCTTGTCTTAATGACATCCTTGGAAATGCATGAAAATATCCCAGAATGACTATTTCAATGTTTTCGTCATCAACAATAGGCTTTCTTCTTTTACACTTTTGCCCATAACAGAGCCATAATTTTTAAAATTTTCCAGTATGCAGTGTTTGGTGACGGTTTCCGTTTTTCTGGATATCGAGTAGCAAATGTGCTGCAAGTTCTTGATATTACCTTATCACATTCTCCATAAATAATAAACAAATTTAAAAAGTCTTCGTGGGTGTAATTTAAACGTGCTGGTATTTTTTGACATAAGATAATGACTGATTGTTTCTAATCATGGCTATTTTGATGAAATGATTACAACAATTCATGAATTTCTAATAAAATCGCAAATATTTCAAAAAGTTGTAACTTTAACCCCCACAATGCTAATATTCAATTTTACACAACTTGACGTAAAAAAATACAGGGTGTTCCATTTGACCTAAACAAGTTTTCGCGGTTTGAAGTTGACAAAATGTAACGCGAAAAACGGAACACTTGGTATGATATTATTGAATTTATTTCAGTTGTAGAACGTAGTTATCCTTGTGTTCTTTTTATGTGACAAGAAACAAATGAGGATCTTTTACACGAAGAATGTTATAACGGTTCTTGCAAACCGTTGCATCTGTCAAATTTTCTATAAAATGTCAAATATCTTTGAAACGGCTAGGTTTAGGTACAGGATATGCTACATATTTTCGACTCAGAATTTTATGCTCTTTTTGAAAACCCTAAAATATATAGGGTGTTCCATTTGAAATAAGCAAGTTGGTATCGACTTCCGGTATAAGCGGAAGTGCCAGCTGCTTGTAATTATTTTAGTTGGATTGGCCACACCGACATTAGTAATTATCTAAATTTTCAAAATTTTTCTCTATATCGATCGATTCAGTTCCCGATGAGACACCCTGTATAGGGTGTTCCAATTAAGATTTCAAGGTTGTGGTCATTTCTAGGGAAACCAGAAGTGATGGAAAAGCGTCAAATAATAATGAAAAACTGTCACTTCTTGGTATATATTATTTCTGCGAAGTTTGAGTTCCATACTGTGAAAGCTCTAGAAACCATGGCTTGTCTAATGATTGCATTGACAGTAGGTACACTTTGATGACAAGTTGTATGACAACAAGATATGCCGACCTTAACCATATTTTTTGTGTTTCAAACAAGTCCAAATTTTTTCAAAGCGAAATATTTAATTTTCGACGTTTTATGAAGAAAATAAAGAAAAAAGACCTAATTTTCAATCGAAAAATTTGGTTAGCAAATTTTCGATTAATGAACTTTACTAGTGCTCATTTTTTTCGTTGAAATGTCAACTTTAATATAGAATTAAAATATAATATTGTTTATATACAAAAATATCGTTAAAAAAGCGAAAAACTGAAAAACTACTTTTTAAAAATAGAGTTTTCGGTGAAAATCATGAATTTCTTTTTCTTTATTGTAAATAAACGTTTACATTCATAAAAAGCGTTAATTCTCATACAATACTATGTTATACAAGTAATGTACATGTACCTAACTATTCTCGGCTTTCAAAGTCCCGAAAACATTATTTAAACTGCAATTAAATAGGTAAAAATTCAAAAAACACAAAGCCTGTGAACTAAGAAAATTTGTTCATTATTTCTTGTGATTCGTAAGTATTTACAAATTATCACGTCAAAGTCTTATATTTGATTATAAAATACAAAAATTAAAAGTAAAATAATTTTATTGAAATCTCTTTTTCTTCATGGGCAATTCTTCATCGCCAGAATCCAGTATCATTATTTTTATTATTATTTATTAGACAGTGGGTACTGTCTTCGTCTTCGATGTCCTCGAGACTACAATTTTATTCGTACAACGATTTTTCGGCATTAGAACGTTTATCAGAACCGTGACAATTTGAGCACAAAATTTGTGCATTTTAAGCCATGCTTGCGAGACCCACATTTGCTATTACCGCATCCTGTTTCGCAGCTGCAGCAGATAATTTTCAATAAATTTTCAGGAATTAATTCTTGTTCGGTAAATATAGGTACGATGCCATTAACGTGATGTTTCCATCCCCAATCTGTAGCTGTTAATTGATTACCAAGCCAACTTTGTATTTGAAAATACACCCTGTAACAATGTTGCTTAGCTGCCCATTCAGTTGGAGGTAATTTTTTCAAATGAAATGAGGATTTAACAGTAGCCGTTCGGTAGAGTTCAAATTTTTTGTAAATAGAAGCTATTATTTTTAATCCATTTTCGGTAATCGTTTGTTTGTCTGCATTTGTATTGTAAAAAATTTCTGCAAGATTAGGTAAATGTTTATCGGCCAATAATGATTTTATAATTGTTTTTTTTCCTTTCCCAGCAAAACTGGAAGTTGTATCGCAGCCAGAAAAACAATGCAAAAATGCTACAATATGTTTATGTGATTTATGTTTAAAACTGTTAGAGGTGTAATAAGTATCATTAATATTTCCTGCATCAGGTTTGTGGAAATAGATATTCAATTCATGTGAACCGAATTGATTTAAAAGAACTAAAAGATCTATGTCTTGACCAACAACTACCACTATTTTATCGGAGGTTTTTGCTACTTCAAGGGATGTATTGATAATTAGGGAATCTGCATCTTCTTCATATAACTATTTTTTGCGTAGTTGTTTTGTACATAATGTAAATATTTTTGTGTTATTTCATTAATTGTATCCTTTTTTTGCCAGATTACTTTGTGTAAGAGAAACCCGCCATCAACAACGTGTACAATATTGCTCGAAGTTGGTAACGAATCGATGCTCGCAAATTCTGTATATAAATGTGACTTAACATTTTTTCTGAAGCCATTCTCTGTAAACAACGACACAGAAAATGGAGCAAGCTCGTACTGTAAATAATTTTTCATATCATCTGTGCTGCTGATATTTCGCGAAATTCTCTGAAATAATAGTAATGGATCAATTGTAACAGTCTCGCCTCAGTTAGGTACATGTACATTACTTGTATACCATAGTATTGTATGAGAATTAACGCTTTTTATGAATGTAAACGTTTATTTACAATAAAGAAAAAGAAATTCATGATTTTTACCGAAAACTCGATTTTTAAAAAGTAGTTTTTCAGTTTTTCGCTTTTTTAACGATATTTTTGTATATAAACAATATTATATTTTAATTCTATATTAAAGTTGAGATTTCAACGAAAAAAATGAGCACTAGTAAAGTTCATTAATCGAAAATTTGCTAACCAAATTTTTCGATTGAAAATTAGGTCTTTTTTCTTTATTTTCTTCATAAAACATCGAAAATTAAATATTTCGCTTTGAAAAAATTGTTTGAAACACAAAAGAGAACATTTTCACCAATTTTCATGAAAATATAAACATTTTTGCGATAGTTATAAATTAAAAACCGAAAAAACGGTTTTTTGCATTTTTCCCGATAATTTTGAGGTTGAGGTTTGAGTTTTAGATTTTTTCATTATCTACAACTTTTATATTCAACATTTTTCGATAGGATGCATAGTTTAGCCGCAAATCGCAAGAAACGAGTACCAACCCCTAAAAATGTGTATTTCCCCACCCCAACCCCCCTTCCCGAACTTTTACTCAGTCCGGGCGATTTTTCCTTAATTATTTACACCATTACCTACATTTTCCGACCATTCGTATACTGCTAAGAATTTATCGTCTATTACGATATTTTAAACGGTTTGGCCCTGGTCTATAACATTAGAAGAAATAACAAGTTTTTGGGTTTTATTGTTATTAAGTTTAAGTTTGTTGACGGTAAACCAACTTTTTTCTCGAGCGAATGTAATAATAAATCTAACTGAAAAATTTCTTTTTGAGATCTGATAATTGTTGTGTCATTTGCAAATAGTACACACTTGTTAGGTGATATAAAATATTTAATATCATTGATGAATATTAAGAATAGAACTGGTCCTATAATAGATCCTTGTTAGACACTATGCTCGCTCCTTTGAAAATTTAATATTTTGCCATTTATGACAATACATTGGGACCTACCTTTTAAATATGATGTGATGAAAAGCAATGGTAGTCCACTTATCCTATAACGTTCTAGTTTAACTAATATTATGTCATGTGGCACACAGTCAAAGTCCTTTGTAAGATCGCATAAAACAACAGCTGTGACCTCCTCCCACCTCAAGACCTTTGACTACATCCTGCACAACTTTATGTATAGCCTAGTTGTAGAACATCCTGCTCGAAAACCAAATTGACATGCACATAGTATAGAATTGGATTCTAATTACTTATATAATAGTTTTTTTAATTAGCGCTTCAATGATATTGCCAAAGATTGGAATAATTGAGATAGGTCAATAATATTTAGATCACTTTTCTTTAATGGAGGTATAACTTTTGCGGTTTTAAAGCATTCTGGAAATACACCATTACTAAAGTAGGTATTAATTAAGACTGTAATCAAGGGAAGTATAATATCAATTGTTTCTTTGATAATTCTAGAGTTGAGTTTGTAAACGTCTGTACACTAGATTTTCTAAGCATTTAACTGCTTCGGCCTCAGTAACTGATTTGATAAAGAAAGAGCATGACGTTGAGGGAGTGTTAGTTATTATATCGCAGTTAGATACATTGTTAGGTATAAACGAACTATTAATGTTTTCAATAATGCTGGTAAATAATACATTTAATTCATTTTCGGATATTGCTGGGACAGTTTATTGTTTTACCACCTTATTCCTCTCAAAATGTATCATATTCCAATCAGCTTTTAGCTTATTATCAGTATTAAAGCTATAATTTTGTTATGATAATTTTTTAGACTTGTTAAGAGCGTGCTTATAAGTTTTGAGAAGATTATTATAAATCATGTAGTCAGAATCCTTTTTGCTAGCGTTGCAAACAGTTTTTACTTTTGATAGTGTCTCTCTCATATCATATAAAGAATTATTAAATGAGTTTACTGGAGCTTTTTGGTTGGCATTATTTATTCTTTTCAAAGGAAAATGTTTTTTAACTAGATTAGAGTATGTAGTAAACAAAAAATCCGCTAATAAGTTGGTGTGTACCTTGGTATTCATATCTTCATTGTGACAGAAAATATTCCAGCCTATCTCATTTAGAGAGCATCTAATATTGTTTAGGCTATTTTTGATAATGAGTCTCTTATAAAGCGGCTAAGCAGTATTTTTAACAATTTTAATGTTAAAAGTTTGTCCGTAATAATATGGTAATTCAAACAGGAAAAACTTTGAGATCTATTTTGACAAAAACAAAGCCATTAAATCAGCAGCAAAATTCAAAAAATCTTATGTACAGTATCTTGTGAAAATAACGAACATTATGTGGATATGTCGTCCAAACCTTTCAGTGTTTTATAGTTTTGTAAATATCCTTTCAGTTTTTGTAAATCACCAATTTTTAGGTTATGAGGATTGGATATAAATTTCAAACAAACAACTCAGTGAAAAAATGGTGTATTTTCTAAGTTCTACTTTGAAAGAAGTAAGCAATCAGTTTGGTCGGTATCTACACATTAATCACACTTAAATGTTTTCTTCTGGTACTTTTATGGGTCTGTTCGTGTTGTTCTAGATAATTTTTACATTTTGCCTCATATGGACATAGTACACATATAAATATATTTATCTCTTATGGATCAATATATGTCTTCTAAGATTGGCCCTATGTTTTGTCTCAAATGAACAGAGTGCACACTTAAACATTTTTAACTCTGAAGGGCTTTTATGGGTCAATCTATGCCGTTTAAGATCACTTGAGTATTTTGCCTGGTATGGACACAGTTCACATTTAAACATTCTTAACTCTGAAGTACTTTTATGGATTAATTTGTGACTTTTTAGATTGCTCTGACATTTTGCCTCATATGGACATAGTTCGCATTTAAACATTTTTAACTCTGAAATACTGTTATGAGTCAATCCATGTTGTTTAAGATAACTTTTACGTTTTGTTTCATATGAACAGAGTTCACACTTGAACATTGTTGGCTCTGTAATACTTTTATGGGTCAATTTGTGGTTTTTTAGAGAATCCAAACGTTTCGACTTAAATGGACACAGTTTACACTTAAACATTATTAGCTCTGCAATATCTTTATGGGTCAATTTGTGTGTTGTAAGATAATCCTTGCGCTTTCCTTCATATGAACAGAATTCACACTTAAATGTTTTTAACTCTGAAGAGACTGAAGTACTTTTATGAGTCAATATGTGTCGTCTCAAATTACGTGGACGCATTGATTCATATGAACAAAGTTCGCATTTAAGCATTTTTAACTCTGAAGGACTTTTATGGGTCAATCTATGTCTTGCAATATTGCTCCGATGTTTTGTCTCAAATGGACAAAGTTCACACTTAAACATATTTAACTCTGAAGTACTTTTATGGACCAATTCATGTGTTTTAAGATCGCTCAGGCTTTTCGTCTCACATGGACATAGTTTGCATTTAAACATTTTTAACTCTGAAATAGTTTTATGAGTCACTTCATGCTTTTTAAGATAACTTTTACATTCTGTTTCATATGAACAGAGTTCACACTTAGACACTGTTAACTCTGAAGAGATTGAAGTAATTTGATGAGTCAATATGTGTCGTCTTAAATTACGTGCACGCATTGATTCATATGAACACAGTTCACATTTAAACATTTTTAATTCTGAAGGACTTTTATGGGTCAGTCTATGTTGTCTAAGATTACTTGGATGTTTTGCCTGATATGGACATAGTTCACATTTAAACATTTTTAGCTCTGACGGACTTTTATGGACCAATCTATGTCGTTTAAGGCCACTTGGGTATTTTGTCCGATATGAACACAATTCACATTTTACCATTTTTGAATCTGAAGTACTTTTATGAATCAATCCATGTTGTTTAAGATACCTTTTACATTTTGTTTCAAATGAACAGAGTTCACATTTAAACATTTTTAACTCTGAAGTACTTTTATGTGTTAAATTATGTTCTCTGCGATTATCCTTATATTTCGCTCCACATGGTCTAAATTCACAAGTATACTTTGTAATTTCCTGTCCATTATCGATTTTAACTAAAGTGGAAGGTTCTTGAAAGCTAAAAAAATAAATAATCTTTTCACATATATATTTTTGGTTTCTTATATTTGTTGTTAATATGCAATTTTTTAATACACTGATGACCAGTGGCATCTTTTGAAGTTTAAATTAGCCATACCTTAATAGCAGTGCATGGGACCCAAGCCATACTTAAAAATGTGACTACCATAAACAAAAGTAATTTTGCAAACAAATACTTAAAAAGGAATCGATCTACCCAGTTTTTGCCAAAATACTTGCAATATATTTAGATTTTTTTTTTTTTAGAATAAAGAAAAAATTTTCTTCAGACTTCAAAGGTCATGAAGAAATTTTGATTTTCTATAAAGTTGCAAATATTTAAAAATTGGTTTCTAATTTATAAAATGTCAAAAGGTGTAACTTTATAGAAAATGAAAATTCGAAAATCTGTAAAGATATTATTTGTTTTAACAAAGAAACTGGGCATGTCAATTCCATTTTAATTTTTTTTTTCAAATTTGATTCACGTTATTTTTTTTTTGTTCTAAGTTATGCCTCAAAATATGGCTTGGGTCACAAAGAAAATTCAACAAAAGTATCGAATTCAACATTTGATTTTCTAAAGGCCTCAAGAAATTTCACTGATCTATTAGATATCTCAATCTGCTCCTATTTAATACCACTGATAAATTAACCCCTACTGGACTAACCAACTGTGTGTAATTTGTATACCGGCTGTCAACGCAATCATGATACAAGCCATAACTTCCAGACTTTTCAAGATATAACTTGGTAGGGGTAATTTATGTAGAAAACCACCAATTTTTCATTATTTGATACTTATTCATCACTTCCTGTTTCCCTGGAAATGATTCCAACTTTGAAATTTTAAATGGAATACCCTGTATATTTCTACATTTTTCAATTTCTGAGATCAATTTAAGTACAATTGCATAGTTTCAAAAACATTTCTGAGACTATTTGATTTTATAAGGCTAGTTTTATTTTTGCATCTAGAGTACAGTGAATGCATTCAAATCAATCAAATGGACCAAAACGACAAGAGAAAAATGTAAACGTGAGATATTTCGAATTGGTTTAGTAGCTACGTCCTACCAAAATTTCCGAAATCACTAATTTGTAATTGAATCTACTTTTTAAAACGGCAACATCTCTTAGATACCCAGTAGTTGAATATTAATTTCCACGACAAATCCATTGATAACTTCAAATCGAAAATCGATTTGATATTAACCAAATTACACAAGTTCTTTGGTGATTAATAATTACAAGATATGCTTATCAAGTAAGTATGCCGTGGAAATTGAATAAAACTAGATGCAAAACAATCATTTTGTCAACAAAACAACCCTGCAAATAACAAGTGTTCTATCCCAAATGTTTTATTTTAACAATAAAAAACATATTAAAAGATTAATTAAAATGCAGTAAATGTTCAAAGTGCATCACCTCTTCTTCTTTACATTTTCTGGCTCCATCAACGGTGTTTCGCATAACATTTTGCAACATAGCAAAAGTTATACTTACAAAAACTTCGCTAATCTGATGAACAGGCAGGTCAAGGTACATGTTCATTTGTTGCAATTATTCACCCATTATACCCATTAACTAAATGGGCCACAACTCGAGAGGTATTATGAGGTGGAGCCCCATTTTGTTGAAAATACATTTGTTCTGAAACTGCAAGTGGTAAGTTCATTAATATTTCTTCACAATATCATTTTGTAGAAATTCTAAATATCTCTCCCCTGTCATAGGTCCGTGAAAGAATAAAGGTCCAATAATTTTTGCTCCAATCATCCTCCCCACACACTAACTTCATATCATTCCTGAAAACTATCTGCCTCATTAAATCTTGACTTTCCTGCACCCAATATCTATTGTTTTGTTTATTTAACATTCCATTGTTGGTGAATCTCGACTCGTCACAAAACAATATGGAAGAAAGAAAATTCGGGTTATCAGTATCGTTGTGAAGTAGTAACCGGTCACAATAAGCTAATCATCGGTTCCTATCATCTGGAATAAATGCTGGTGCATTAATGCTTAAACGGATGGTAACCATATATTTTGAGAATCTTTCTTGCTGTCTCATTACTAATATGCACCTCACGGCCAATTTCTGTAGTAGAAGCAGTAGGTTTCATTTGTACAAAGGCCAACACGTTAATTTCTGTTGCTTCATCAATGATAAAAGCTTCATAATTATTATCAATTCCTTTCCTGATTTATTTTTCCACAAATGGAAAATACTGAGAACAAGGACGTCTGTTCGGATAGCTTTGAGGACACAATTCTGTGGCATTTCTGGAATTTTTGTGGCGTTCTTCACAAATTAATAACATGTCCACTTTTTCATCTCTTCTATACATGTTAAACAATAACAACAAACAGCAACAGGTCTAACGATACAGAGCAAACTTATTAACAATATACACATATTACTAATTGTCAATTTCACTTTGTTTCCACAACACACTTTTTTATTTGCAACCTTGTTTTGTTGGCAGGATGCAAGCGCAGTATCTAGTTTTATTCAATTTCCCTTACACGCTTTTCTTGATTTTTCAATTATTATTCACCAAGGAACTACTTGTGTATTTGCGTTAATGTCAAACCGATTTTCAAGTTGAAAGTATCAATGGATTTGTCATGAAAATTAATAATAACTACTGGGTGTCTAAAAGATGTTGCCATTTGAATAAGTTGGCATGATTACAAATTAGTGACTTTGGAAATTTTGGTTGGCAGTAGCTACTAAACCAATTCGAAAAATCACATGTTTACATTTTTCTCTTATGGTTTTGGTCCATTTGATTGACTTGAGTGCATTCATTCTATTCTAGATGTAAACATGAAAATGGCCCTAAAAATCAGTCTCAATTTTTTTTAAACTATGCAGTCGTATTAAAAAATCATCTCTGGAATAAAAAAAATGTAAGAATATACAGGGTGTACCAATTAAAATTTCAAAGTTGGGGTCATCTCCGGAAGTGATGGAAAAGTTTCAAATAACAATGAGAAATTGGCACTTCTTGGTATATGCTACTCCTGTCAAGTTTGAGTCCCATACTTTGAAAACTCTAGAAACCATGGCCTGTCTAATGATTCCGTTGACACTCGTATACTTTGATGATAAGCTATATGACAGCAAGATATTAAATAGTGCATTGCAGATCTTAACTATATTATTATCTGTAGAATAGTAAAAATCTGTAAGATATCACAACTGCCATAGTGTATTGGTTTCTAATTTGGATACAAACTCAACGTTTGTTTGTTCATAGATAACTTCAGTTATTACTTTAAGTTAGATAGATAGATAAGATAGTTTTTATTGGTCATGAATTGGGTCGTGGTTCTTTGGCATGTCGAAAAAAATATTGTCTAAATGTTAATTGTGGTATTGTCTATATTCTTTTCTTCTTTTTAGATAGATAGACAGATGGTTTATTTTTAATGTTACATAAGACTATGTTTATGGTAAGTCAGTAAATAGACAATATGTTTATATGATAGGACAAATAATTAACAATAATGTATAATACGTAGTATTATAGATAAGAATACAAAGTGAACATAACATAATACACAAAACGTGATATTACAAAGTGCTACATTACATTATACAATTTATATAAAAAAATAATCATGAAAACAGTGCTTCAAGATATTCGTGTACTGAGTTTTTGGGTTTTATCATTAAGTTTAAGTTTGTTGAAGGTAAACCAAGTTTCAATTTTTTTCTCGAGTGAGTGTAATAATAAATCTAGTTGAGACACTTCTTTTTGAGACATAAGTGTTTGTAGGTACTTTATTGAATCACTTCAGTAGAGCATTCCCAATAAAAAAAAACTTTGAAAGGTTAACTGAAAAAACGTGGGTCTCTGACGAAATAAAATTTTCAAGTATTCAACTGAAGGATCTGCATAAACTACTAAGACATTACCCCAACCTCCAGCCTATATATAAGGAACGAAAATGTGAACATAAAATCCTAGTCGAAAACAATAGAAAAAAAATACTACAATAAAATTATTCAAAATTCCGCCAACAAAAGTAAGTCTTCTTGGGCAATTATTAACAAATTAAGAAATAAAAATAACTCTACCTTATCAAATTTAGAAATATTGCATAATGGTGAAACAATACAGTCACCTGCTCAAATAGCTAACATTTTCAATAAATCTTTCATTAATGCACCAAAATCTGTGATACAAAATATAATCCCAGTAGGGGATAATCATTATACTGATCCTCTAATTAGTAATCCACATACATTGATGCTTCTCCCTTTTTCGGAGGAGGAAATATTGAAAATTTTTTCAAAACTAAAAAATAAGTACAGTAGTGGACCTGATGACCTACCAACCAAGATTATAAAGGAATTTTGCACTGAACTGTTAGCACCAATAACCCATCTTATAAACCTCTCGTCTGAATGTGGAACAGTCCCAGAAGGCCTGAAAGTTGCAAAAGTAATACCTATTCATAAAAAGAACTCAAAGAATCATGTAGACAACTATAGACCGATTTCCCTGACGTCAGCAATATCAAAAATTTTTGAGTACTGTATGCTAGAAAGACCCAACTCCTTTAATGAGAGATACTGCTTAATACCTAAAGAACAGCATGGATTCAGAAGAAACAAATCGACAACAACAGCCACCACAGAATTTTACATGTATATCCTTAACGAATTAGACAAAAAGAGGTGTCCAGTTGGTGTGTATTGTGATCTTAGTAAAGCATTCGATTGCGTCTCACACCCTCGGCTACTCCATAAGTTGTGGGTGCTGGGTATAAGAGGCAGTGCACACGACTGGTTTAAATCGTATCTCTCTAATAGAAAGCAAGATGTGGAGGTATCTCACAATGAAGGAAATGGAAGTAGCAGCAGTTATTGCTCTGATACAGTGAATGTAGAGGTAGGAGTACCCCAGGGAAGTATTCTTGCACCTATACTATTCTCTCTCTATGTTGCCGATATTGCAAAACACATATCTGATTATAAAATAACAATGTACGCAGATGACTTGTCTATATTAATTTCCAGAGAATCCCATGAATCAAAGCTAGATGCTTGTAATATCTTAATGAAAAAATTAGAACAGTGATTCTCTAAAAATGTATTATATCTTAATTCAAGCAAGACAGAATACTTATTGTTTCATACCAAACAAAAACAAGTACAAAACATAAATATAAGCATAGGTGAAACGAACATAGAGAGAAGTAGCACCGTGAAATTTTTAGGGGTAACAATAACGGACACTCTTGAGTGGGCCAGTCATATAGAATGTATAATAAAAAAACTAAACACTAAAATTTATCAATTAAGGTGTATACGTTGTCTACTTAACATTGAAGTATTAAAAAACTTCTATTTCGCAGAGGTACAGTCTAGTCTCCTATACGGCATTATGCTGTGGGGAGCCTCTCCAGCAGCAAAAAAATTATTTCTAATTCAGAAAAGATGCATAAGAACTATGCTAAATAAAAGTCAAAGCGAGTCATGTAGGCAATTATTCTCATATCTTAATATTCTCCCGGTATGTTGCATGCTATATATTTAAAAATAAACATAACCTTCAGTGTCATAGAGACATACATAATCATGACACGAGAAACGGCGCCTCTCTTTGCACACCTCAGAATTCTCTAAACATAACTCTAAAAGTACCCCTAAGTAGTGGCATTAGAATTTATAACAAAATCCCAGCAAACATTAAGAAGCAACCTACGTACTCCAGATTCAAGAAGACTTTAAAAAATCATTTAATGAATGGCCTATATTATAATCTAGACGAGTTCTTCCTATGAGAACTTTTCTGTATAATATCACAGTGGATAACTGAAATCACTATTTTATTATTTTGCCATTAGTGTAATGTAGTGTATGTATGTTTTTATTTTTTGTTTCTTGTAAATCTGTCTTATTTATCCATGTATTTTATTAAAATTGTATGTGACTTGTTTTATACCTTGCTTTAGGTCTCTAAAAACCAATAAACTTTTACTTACTTACTTACTTACTATTTGCAAATAGTACGCATTTGTTACGTGATATAAAATATTTAATATCGATGATGCATATTAAGAATAGAACTGGTCCAATAATAGATCCTTGTTAGACACTATGCTCTCTCCTTTGAAAATCTAACATTATGCCATTTATGACAACACATTGGGATCTATCTTTTAAATATGATGTGACGAAAAGCAATGGTAGTCCTCTTATCCCATAGCGTTCTAGTTTAACTAATATTATGTCATGCGGGACACAGTCAAAGGCCTTTAAAAGATTGCATAAAGCAACAGCTCTGAGCTCCCCAATCTCAAGACCTTTGACTATGGCCTGCACAACTTTATGCTACAGCCCCAGTTATAAAACACCCTGCTCGAAAACCAAATTGACATGCTCATAGTATAGAATTAGATTGTGGATACTTATATAATCGTTTTTTTTTTTTTTTATTATCGCTTCAAGTATATTGAAGATTGAGATTGGAATAATTGAGATGGGTCAATAATTATCTGCAATATTTGGATCACATTTTTTTAATAGAGGTATAATTTTTGTGATTTTAAAGCATTCTGGAAATATACCATTGCTAAGGCACACATTAATTAAGACTGTAATCAAGGGAAATATAATATCAATTATTTCTTTGTTAATTCTAGAGTTGAGTGTGTAAACCTCTATACGCAGGGACTTTTCTAAGCATTTAACTGCTTCGGACTCAGTGACTGGTTTGATAAATAGCATGATGGCGAGGTAATGTTAGTTATTATGTCGTCGATAGATACATTGTTAGGTATAAACGAACTACTAATGTTTTCAGCAATGCTAGTAAAGAATATATTTAATTTATTTTCGGTTTGTTGTTTTACCATCTTATTCATCTCAAAATGTATCATATTCCAATTAGCTTTTAGCTTATTATCAGTATTACAGATATAATTTTGATATGATAATTTTCTGAACTTGGTAAGAGTGTCTAAGTTTTGAGAAGATTATTATAAATCATGTAGTCAGAATCATTTTTGCTAGTGTTACAGACAGTTTTTACTTTTGATAGTGTCTCTCTCATATCATATAAAGAATTATTTAACCAGTTTACTGGAACTTTTTGGTTCGCATTATTTATCCTTTTCAAAGGAAAATGTTTGTTAACTAGATTAGAGTAAGTAGTAAATAAAAAATCCGCTAATAAGTTGGTGTGTACCTCGGTATTCATATCTTCATTGTGACATTAAATATTCCAGCCTATCTCATTTAGAGAGCCTCTAAAGTTGTTTAGAATTTTTTTGGTAATGGCTGAGCAGTATTTTTAACAATTTTAATGTTAAAAGTTTGTCCGCGATGATGCGGTAATTCAAATAGGAAACACTGAGATCTATTTTGACAAAACCAAAGCCATTAAATCATGGGCAAAATTCAAAAAACCTTATGTACAGTATCTCTGAAAATATAACGAACATTATGCGGATATGTCGTCCAAACCTTTCGGTGTTTTATAAATATCCTTTTAGTTTTGTAAATCACCAAATTGTTGGGAAATTTTTTAGGTAATAAGGATCGGATAAACAAACGATCCATAGAAAAAATTGTGTATTTGCTAACTTCTACTTTGAAAGAAATCGCACTTAAATGTTATCACCTGTGGTACTTTTATGGGCCTGTTCGTGTTGTTCTAAATAATTTTTACATCTTGCTTCATATGAACCTAAGTTGTATTTAAACACTGTTATTTCTGTTTATATTGTTTAAGATTACACTGACGTTTTGTCCCATATGGACATAGTACACAAATAAATATTTTTAACTTTTATGGATCAATTTATGACTTGTAAGATTGCCTCCATGATTTGTCTCAAATGGAGAGAGTACACATTTAAACGTTTTTAACTCTGAAGTACTTTTATGAGTCAATTCGTGTTTTTTAAGATAACTTTTACATTTTGTTTCATATGAACAGAGTTCACACTTAACTGTTAACTCTGAAGAGACTGATGTACTTTTATGAGTCAATATGTGTTGTCTTAAATTATGTGCACGCTTTGATTCATATGAACACAGTTCACATTTAAACATTTTTAACTCTGAAGTACTTTTATGTGTGAAACTGTGTTATCTGCCATTATCCTCATATTTTGCCGCACATGGACTTATGTCACAAGTATTCTTTGTAATCTCTGAACAGTTTTTATATCCATTATCGATTTTAATTAAAGTGGGAGGTTATTAAAAGCTAAAAATATATAATCTTTTCACATATATATATTTTTGGTTTCTTATATGTTGTTAAAAAGGAATTGATCTACCCAGTTTTTCTCAAAATACTTGCAATATGTTAGATTTTTTTTTAGAATAAAGAAAAAATTTTCTCCAGATTTCAAAGTTCATGAAGAAATTTTGATATTATATAAAGTTACAAATATTTAAAAATCGTTTTAAATTGGTCTTTGATTTATAAAATATCAAAAGGTGTAACTTTATAGAAAATGAAAATCTTAAAAATATTGAAAAATTTTATTAGAAAAACTTGCTCAGAATTAAAAAATATGACATACCAAATTACAGAACTAAATACATTTTTTTAATTTATAAAATTTAAATTTTTTAAAATATAAACGAAATAATTAAAATTTATTTATTCTACCCATGTTCCTCCATTTTCAGCACACGTCTCAACTTTGTTATTGTTTGCGTATTAGAATGCATGGTGCACAATTTGAGCATTTGTAGTTAGAAAAATAAATACACACATTTTCTTTTCCGTATGGTAATGGGTAGTACTGTTATAGGTTTTTTTGGATGTTCATTTTGTACTTGCATTTTTATTTATGAGATATTTGTTTGTATTAAATTGTAATAAATAATTACTAAATTATAATTATCATAAAGTGAATTTTTACTATTATTGCTTAGCTGATTTTTACGATTCAATGATACGAATTGTGGTTTTCGTAAAACATTAAATATTGACACTATCAGTTAAAATTATTGTGACATGTGTTATACCGTTGGAAAGAGAAAAAATAAACGGAATTAATGGTGTCATGGCTTATTTTGAGATTTGTTCTTTTCATTTTTGCACAAGAGCGTATGTCAAAGTCAGCTGCGTTTTTCGAATTTTTTGATACACATTTTTATTCTTATTGTCTTTGCCGTTAACTTTCATCCCTTTAACTTTTTTTGGTGTCTCCTCCTTCAGGTTTTTGTAATATATCTCACAAAGTAGGCTATGGATTTTAAATTTCTTTTTACTGAAATATAGCTCACAAAAATGGGATAACTGTTTCTAAAACTTTTTTCTTCTACAATAGATATTAAGCACTAAATGTGGCCCTCGTAAAATAAACAGACGGGTATATAAGTCAGAATGTGAGGACAAGTATATAAAAATTTACTTATACTGATATCATCCCATTTAAGATATGGTATTCCATTTTGGGGATCATGCAGTCAGCAACTACTAAACAGTATACTTATTTTACAAAAAATATCGTTAAGATATATTTCTAAAGCACGTTTTAGAGACCCATGTAAGCCTCTCTTTGTATTTATACATGAAACTGTGTGTATAATTCATAAAAATAAAAATGTATTTGACTTGCCTGATAACCACTATAATACCCGCCAAATTGATAATATTCAATTGCCTATTCCTACTTCAAGCCATACAAAAAATTCGATAATTTATGGCAGTAAAAAAATGTATAACCATTTACCAGTATCCCTAAAAAATATATCTTCTCTGAAACTTTTCAAAAAAGCGGTAAAAGATTGGCTAATTGATAGGCCTATTATAACTTGCAGGAATACTACAATGATAGAATGTAACATGTGTTGTTCTTTCATACTTCTACATATTTTATATTACTGATATTATAACATTTATTTTATCAAAATATGTATATATTTATATGTTATTATTATTATATGTATATATTTGTGTATATGTAGGTATAACTACTTTAACGACTAAACAATAGTGTTTGCATCTTTATATATCCATGTAACTAATTTAAAAAATTAATAGCCAACCCCTTATTAGTGTACTGTCAGAATGTTGGTGGGCTTCGTACCAAATTGTTTGAGCTCAAGCTTGCAATGTCCTTTTCTAATTTCGATATAATTATTTTATGTGAAAGCTGGCTAACTGAGGATATTGCAGACACAGAAATTGTTATCGAACCCTATAAAAACTTTCGCGCGGACAGGAATCAATTAACTAGCAATAAATCTAGAGGCGGAGGCATTTTTATAGCTGTCAAAAAAGAAATATCAGCAAAAATGATTAAATTAGGACATGATAATGTAGAACACTTATTTCTTTTATGTAAATATGGCAATGAAGCTCCATTTATTTTAGGAGGAGTCTATATATCTCCAAACTCACCTAATGAAGTGTAACTTAGTCATTGTCAAACTGTGGAAAATATTGTCCAGAATTTCCCTTCCCATAAATTAATATTATTTGGTGACTACAATTTATCCGAAGCTACATGGAATAACGATGATTTTGGTGTTAATGTGAATTGCCTGCAAGGTTCAGCTGCAGTGTATTTAGCACAATGTTTTGGTTTCCTACATCTGTTTCAATTATATGTGTTTCCCAATAGTAGAAATGTATTTTTAGACTTATTGTTCTCACAAGATAATAATATAAATATATCGTTTGCAGAAGACTTGCTTTTGCCAACCTCTGTCCATCATTACGCATATAAATTTGTTATAGAGAATCTTCATTCCACTGATACATGTCTTAGATATGAGGACTTTTATTATGATTTTAGAAATGTAAACTATATTGGCCTCAATGACTGTCTGGCTTCTGTGGATTGAAGTGCTTATCTGAATGATATGAATGTGAATAGACAAACCGAAAAATTTTATGAAATGATTTATATGGGTATAGCTCTGTTCGTTTCTTTAAAGAAATTTAAAACTTCCAATTTTCCTAAATGGTTCTCTGCTGAATTAAGAAATTTGGTTGCCAGGAAAAAAATAGCACACAAAAACTACTTAATATCGAGAAATGACCATGATTACTTTATATTCTCGCAACTGAGATCAAGTTGCAAAAATATTTCTAAAATTTGTTAGTGATTATTTGAGAAATGTTGACAGAAATTTATCAAGCAATCCAAAGTTGTTCTGGAAATTTCTTAGAGAACAAAGATCTTCCTTTGATTTACCTGGGGAAATGTATTTAAATGAATTCATTACAAATAAAGCAGAGGAAGTTGTAGATCTTTTTGCGAGCTTTTTTTCCACAGTGTATTCAGGGGAAAGTTGTGATATTCCCAATACCACAATATCTAGCAATAACCTCATTACATGTAACGACATATCGTTGGTTAATATATTTGATAAAATATCTAAAATACCTTATAAGTTGTCAGTAGGACCTGATGGCATTCCTAATACATTACTAAAAATGTGTGCCTGTACTTTATCTAAGTCCCTACATATTCTCTATAAAAGGTCCTTAGAAACAGGTATTTTTCCTGAATTGTGGAAGGACAGCTTTGTTGTGCCAATTTTTAAATCGGGTGATAGAAGTAATATTGAAAATTACAAGAGATTCAATCCTCTATTCCGAAAATGTTTGACAGCCTTTTTTATGATCAATTATTCTGGTATTGTAAGGAATTAATCATTAACCAATAGCATGATTTCTTTCGTGGCAGATCAACTGTCACAAACCTGTTAGTCTAAGAGACATATTTGTTGAATGCCTTGGAGAATAGAGAGCAAGTCGATGCAATTTACACAGATTTTTCCAAGGCATTTGATAGAGTGAATCATGATTTACTGTTACATAAATTGAATAACCTAGGTTTTAATGACCTAATCTTATCATGGTTAAGAAGTTTTCTAACAGGCCGTAAACAACGGGTCGAAATTGGGAACAATAAATCTAAGGCGATAGAGGTTTTATCAGGAGTGCCGCAAGAGTCACATTGTGCACCACTCTTGTTTAATTTATTTATTAATGATATCTCGTTACATATAAAAAACTGTGATTTTGTATTATTTGCTGATGATCTAAAATTATATAGAAGTATTAATGCCGAAGAAGATCAGGAATTTTTACAGGGGGATTTGGATGGTTTGATAAATTGGTGCAAAATAAATAAACTATCTCTAAATATAAACAAATGCTACCACATCAGCTTTTTCAAAGTAAATAAAAAATGTAATACTTCTTATGATATAGATGGCATCATTATTAAATCGGTGTCGTCTATAAAAGATCTTGGTGTGATTTTTGATGAGCAATTAAACTTTGTTGATCATATTACCAATATATCCATTAAAGCATCTAAAATGTTAGACTTTCTCTTACGTAATAGCAATGAATTTTCGGTTAATTCTATAAAAACTGTTTATTGTGCCTTGGTTAGATCACAAATTGAGTATGCCTCAATGATATGGTCTCCTATGTACATGGTGCATGTGAAAACCCTAGAAAGAACGCAGCATACATTTTTGAGGTTTTGTTCGTTTAGGCTCAATAATCCAATAATCAATCACAATTATACAGACATTTTGACTTTGCTCAATTTAAACACCTTAGAAAAACGTTCACAGTGGTATTTTATTTATATTTAAATTGGTTAATTTGATTTGTTATAAATTATTAATTTTAATGTGCCTATCAGAATACTAAGAAATCAATATACCTTTACTACTCGGCATCACTCAACTAATTACGGTAAAAATTCTCCAATCGACAGAAGTCTGAGAGCCATTGATGATCAGAATTTGAATATATTTGACTGTAGCTTAGCAAGGTTTATGAGACTGATCAAGAGTACTATTTAGTCATTTCGCTCATGCATTCTTGTTATAATAGTTTCGGTTTTTAGATAACTTATAGTTTACAGTCTGTAATTTTTAATTGTGATGATGTGTGTTTGTGTGCAACTTATAGTTTTGCGTGTATATATTTATCTTATGGTATAGTCATTGTATATATATTATTATTTTATTATGCTCTATACCTTTATTAGGTAATATTTATATGTATATGTTCTTTTCTCTTTTTTAACTGTACACTATATAATGGGGTTATCCCGTCAATTAAATAAATAAATAAATTTTTATGTGTTTGTAGTATTTATCTTGCCAAAATTATTTGTATCTAATAACTTTGTCAATAAGATTATTTCCTTGGACAATAAAGTATATTTCTCTCTCTCTCTATCTACTCCTACGGCTTTGGACTTAAAATATAGAATAGTTTTATATATTGTAATGTATATGTATCTAAAGTTCAAGTAGGAAAATCCTGAGACATAAGAAACCCAAGAAAAACTCTACGACCTCATTAAAATACCGATACTCTTTTTTAGTGCTGTTCGCAAATTGACTCGCTTACCTTTATAGGTTTTTAATGTGCGTCGGGTCGCTATTTGATGTCATGCTTGGCGCCATGGCCCGCGGCGATATAATTATGTTGTAAACTTTTTGTTGCATTTTTTATTTACTGGGATCTATTTACTTCAACTTAGCGCCACGGCCTGCGGCGATAATAATATGTCATAAAGTTTTGTTTAGTTTTTTTGTCTCGGGAAGTCCTTACTTGAACTATACCAATGAAATGAAATCTGCTAACTAGGAAAAAGTATGCAGTGTAGGTGATAAATTTGATGTTAAGACGGTAATTTAAACAGGAAACAGTCTGAGAACTATGAAATCCATTAAACTAGGGACAAAATTCAAAAAACTGTGTATACCTTATCTCGTGAGAATACAACGAACATTATGTGGATATGTCGTCCAAACCTTCCAGTGTTTTATAGTTTTGTAAATAATATTCTTTGTTTTATAAATCGTCAAGTTGTTGGGAAATTTTTTAAGTAATGAGGATCGGATATAAATTATAAAAAAATAATTCAATGAAACAATTCTGTAGTAGTTTCTAACAGTAATTAAGTTTTGCATTGAAAGAAACAAGCAATCAGTTTGGTCGGTATCTACTACACACTAATCGCACTTAAATGTTTTTTCCTGTAGTACTTTTATGGGTCTATTTGTGTAGTTTTACATTTTGCCACATATGAACATAAGTTGCATTTAAACACTGTTATTTCTGAAGTATTCTTATGGGCCAATTTATGTTGTTTAAGATTGCTCTGACTTTTTGTCTCATTCGGACATAATACACATATAAATCTATAATATAAAATCTTTAACTTTTATGAATCAATTTATGTTTTCTAACACTACCGCGATGTTTTGTCTCAAATGGACATAGTTCACACTTAAACATTTTTAACTCTGAAGTACCTTTATGGATTACTTCATGTGTTTTAAGATCGCTCAGACGTTTCGTCTCATATAGACATAGTACACATTTAAACATTTTTAACTCTGAAGTACTTTTATGGATAAATTTGTGACTGTTAAGATTGCTCTGGCGTTTTGTCTCATATGGACATAGTTCGCATTTAAACATTTTTAACTCTGAAGTACTTTTATGGCTCAACAGGTGCCATATAAGATATCTTTTAAATTTTGTCTCATATGAGCACAAGTAGCACTTAAACAATGTTATTACTGACGTACTTTTATGAGTTTTATGAGTCAATTTGTGCCTGTTTAGATTATTCTTTCGTTTTGCTTCATATGAGCAAAGTTCACACTTAAACATCGTCAACTCTTTAGTACTTTTATGGACCACTTTGTGTAGTTCAAGGTTTTGCTTATGTTTTGCCTCGTAGGGACATAGATCGCACTTAAACATTGTTATTTCTGCAGTATTTTTATGGCTTAATTTGTGTCGTTTTAGATCACTCGAACGTTTTGTTTTGTACGTACACAGTTCACACTTAAACATTTTCAACCCTGAAGTATTTTTATGTGTCAATCTATGTTGTTTAAAACCACTTGGGTATTTTGTCTGATGTGGACATAGTTCAAACTTCAACATATTTAACTCTGAAGTACTTTTATGGACCAATTCGTGTTGTTGAAGATAACCCCACCGTTTTGTCTCATAAGGACATTGTTCGCATTTAAACATTTTTAACTTAGAATTGCTTTTATGTATCACATTGTGCTTTTTGAGATGATCCTTATGTTTTGCCCCACACTTTATAACCTCTGCATAGTTTGTATAGGTCAACTCTTGTCCGTTATCGGCTTTAATTAAGGTGGAAGGTTCTTGAAAGCTAAAAAAATAAATAATTTTGGTTCTTTATATTTTGTTAATATGCAATATTGTAATATATTATTATTGACCATCAGTAGCATTTTTTGAAATTTAATTGAGACATTTTTCCATGTTTTATTTGAAAACCAAAAACTAGAGAGAATAAGAAACATGTGTTTTTCCTTTTTTATTTTTTCCTTTAAACTAAAAAACATTAAGTTAAACTTTCATAACTTCACTAGGAGCAAATTCAAATAGGGCACCGAACATAGGTGTTACGTGCTTACAATCTCCAGTAAACCCTTTATGTAGGTTCAAATAATTGCAACAAGACTTTTCACTAACCACTACTTTATTTAATACCTCATTACAATAATTAATCGTTATAACACACTAAGTAACAGTAAGTAACAACTATAGACATTAATACAATTCACAACTTATTACTGTTTCTTGTCTCTTCACTCGTTCGTCTAATATAAAACTGTCCTCCGTGCACGGCTTAAACTGAATTTTGATTCATCGAAATTGGTCCAGCGGTTCCTGAGATATTGTGATTTGAAAGTACGGATTTGTACATGGATTTTTCGCTGCGGCGGAAACGTACCGAGAGCCGTTTTCGCATTTTTTTCGGGGAAGAAAATGACTTGGCGACTTTCTTTTTCTTTCACTGATAGACACTCAGTACCTAACTACTGTGTCCAAATTTCAAGTCATTAGGTTGATCAGGGGGTTAGGATGCAGGGTAAACTTAAATGAAATTAAAACTACTGTAACTTCCGAAATTTTTTCCGTAAATCGCGCAGCAAACGTGGCATTGTGTACTAATGTACCTACTTTGAGTTCCGCTCATGTATTTTCAATTTTTGCCATAAATAAACAAATACACATACACTGCCCAACACTAATTTAAACGAAGAGACATCTACACAAAAAGATCGATATGTAAGATCAAAAAATGTATCAGCCAAAATGCGAGAAATATCACAAAAACCTTTTAAAACACTGTTCTATTTAAAAACACCCGAGACACTTACAAGAAAAATGATGTCAGATATATGGGACAATGAACACCCCAATACGGATGATATGATACTCAAAACAAAAATGGGATTCCTTCTTAAAACTAATAACGACAAAAACACAGTCATTCAAACACTAAATAAGCTCATTGGCCAAAAACATGTTATGAATTATAAAGAAACTCAACCTTCAACTGTGCCAACAAGCTCAAATGTCTCTAACATTTCATATAGCGTGGTCATTGGATCTGTAGAACACGACATTACAGAAGAGGAAATAAGTGAATTTCTCACACAATCTGGTATCATTCACAGATACTGCAAAAGAATTGTTGCAAAAGTTACTAATAAAGCTACATACCTTATTAGAATTATAACAGGATGCATAAGCTCCTCAGAAAAATTATTAAACGAGGGCCTCTTTTATAAGCATAGACACTATCCAATCTACCCAAGTTTACCACCAGCTCCAATACCACAACCCTGCTCTCGTTGCCAACAATTTACACACACGCGAGATAATTGTACCACACCAACAAAATGCATTAAGTGCAATGGACCACACCACCACACTAAATGTAATTCACAACTTCCACCAAAATGTACAGGATGTGGTGCACAGGATCACAGTGCCTGGTCAATAAAATGTCCTAAAAGACCTATGAAACCAATTGAAGGCATACCCAACAATCAAATAAAATCACTAAACAAAAATCAAACGAAATAGACCCAAAAATTATCAAAAATTCAAAGATACACTCCCCAGTCACGATACACGACATGATCATCAACACTTACTTAAACAAACTAAACAAAGAAAAATACATTAACAGAGAAGAATTAATTTCTAAACTTAGAACACGATTTGTAGCAAAATACAATATCGACACAGTTACACATTTTACAGGAAACAGAATGTACATTCTGATGTTCGATCTCGAGCAGCCCTCGACAATATCCCCAACTCAACCAATCCAAGGAATTAACAATGTCCAAGTTCACATCGATAATTAAAATTTTATACGCAAATGTCAACAGCTATATACCAAAAACACATATTATCAACAACATTATAGAAAAAAATCACATTAACTATACACTATTTGTAGAAACAAAAACTAAAAGTACTAGTAATACAAGATACAAAAACTGGAATATCCTACAATTTGATGGTAATATTGTCAACAATGTCAGAGGATGAAATCTAGTACAAATACGGCTTAAATATGAGGAAAGACAATCCACCGAGAATAAATAATCCCCTAAGCGAAGCTACCCATTTCACCATACCATTTCTGGATGACAAGTTACACACATTTCTTGTATACATCCACCCAACAACGAACATTGATCAAACTATATTTACGAAAGCAGCATTGTACAAATATTGTGTCATTATAGGAGATTTCAACATTAACAGGAACAAACAGAAGCAGCTGAACAATTTCTTGGAAAATTCCACTTTTACAAAGGCAAATACACCTCCTAGTTTCCACATGGCAAATAATCCGGACACAACACCAGACATAATCCTCTATACAAATAACTTGGAAAATAATATAGAGAAAATTGAAACACACCCTGACATTGGCTCTGATCATTCAGCAATGGAAATATCAATAAATCTGAATAGGAAAATTGACGACCTAGAAAAAAAAAAGGATTAACTGCAACAAATGTAATATGGAAGAGGTAAACAATACTATGACAAAATACATCAAAGATATACAGCATATACCAATGAACAGAGACACAATCAAGCAATTCAACGAAAAACTGAAGACAACAATCAGGGAAAACACACCCAAAGAACAACTGAAATATTATACCTATAAACTGCCATCATATATCATCCGAATGATAAAAAATAAAAGAAGGATGTATAGAGATTACCTAAATCGTCCAAGTGAGGACTATAAGAGGCAAATCAATAATTACAACAAGGACATTCAGAAACTGAAAAGGCAATACAAAGAAAACAACTGGATGAAAACATGTAGCGAAATAAACAAGCAGCAAGGAAAAAACTACTGGCAACAAATCAAACCAATGACACAATATAAACCACACCAGAAACTAACCACTCTGAAAAAAAAACAATAATACATATAATTCTGATCAAGAAAAGGTAGAATTATTTGCAGAACATTTCAAAGAAACCTGCAGGGAGAACAACAACCCTCAATTTGATGACGTACAGTATGAAGACGTTAACAACTGGTACAAGACATATTTTTCTGAGAACCCAGTGCCAGACACAAAAGAAATAGATGAAGAAATCTACTTCCAAATATTCTATAAGGGTAAAAATACAGCACTAGGATACGATAATATCACGAAAAACACAATAAGAAAACTTAACTACATTAAAAAAACATATGAATATTGCCTCAACCACTACTACTTTCCTCCAGAATGGAAACATGGAATTTTAATTACCATCCCCAAACCCAACACCGATCATACAAATGTTAACAACTATCGTCCCATTACGTTACTATCTGTTGTAGGAAAAAACTTCGAAAAAATTATCAAAACTATATTGCACAGCGAAGTAGGACATGTTATTCCAAGTTATCAGTTCGGATTCCGAGAAAAGTGTTCCAGTGTTCATCCTTTAACAATCATGACTTCTAATATACAGACAGCAAAACTTAGTTGTCAATGCAGCGCTGCCATCTTTCTAGACATACATAAAGCTTTTGACAGTGTTTGGCATCATGGCTTACTATATAAACTAATGGAGATCAACTGCCCCAAATATTTACTTTTCCTTCTCAAAGAATTCTTAAATGGAACGACTGTCCAAGTTAAAATTAACAATATTTTTTCACAAAACGTTACAATTCAGCAAGGTGTCCCTCAAGGCTCTCCACTCTCGCCCCTGCTCTACAATATATATTGTTATGATATATACAACTATAATTTGGATCCCGAATATTTTAACCTCGATTCATATATCCTACAATATGCCGATGATATCGCTCTCGTAAGCTACAATAAAAATATCCCTAAGACAGTGGGGGCACTACAGCAGCTGATGGACAGAACAATAACATGGTTCAACAAATGGCGAATGAAACCAAATCCTCTAAAATCACAATACATAGTGTTCAACCATAATGCATCCCCAAGCACCCCAACAATGACTATAGGCAATAACGCAATATATTGCCAAACTGAAGTAAAATATCTTGGAATCACAATAGACAATAAGCTTAATTTTAACAAACATGTTAAAATAATTAAGAAAAAATGCATTACAAGAAGTAGACATTTCCGCAGCTTAACATATAAAAACCAAGGGATTAACAAAAAAACCGCTGCCCATATTTACAGTTCGATCTGCCGACCCATATTGGAATATAACCACCCTCTATACCTCAATACGAGAAGACAAGTCAGAAAAAACTTAGAAATAACAGAAACAACAACATTGCGATCCATTACCAAGATGAGACGTCCCAGAAATCCTCTTCATAATTCCCCCAACACCCTTCTCTATGAAATCACACAAATAACCCCTATCAACCAAAGATTACAATCCCTAACCACAAAATTCGCTAAAGAAGATTATAACATAGAAATCATCCAACCACTCTGCAAAATAAGAAATCAAGGAATACCCAGCAGAAGAAAATATCCAGAGCTAACTTTATGGGAACATATCAGTTCTATGAACAATTGGCAATGAAATATTTTTATATTTTCCATTCTGGTGTACTTGTTCTTTTTTTTTACATAACATGAATATAATGTAGTTTATAAAATGTTTATATATAAAAAAATCTTTATATAGTTGTAACAGGCTGAAGGACTTCGGCCGATGGCCTATTGGTGTTACCAATAAAATACTTTTATTATTATTATTAAACAAATGATTGCGAAATAACCAATTCATTGTCGTTTTTAATTTTAGAAAAAATAATTTTTCGTCAGGAAGGAAAGGGGTGGGGGTACTTTATTTTCACCAACGAATGTGGTTTTTTTTCTCTTTGATTTAAGCCCGACCAGATTGCGATCGGGCGATTAGGAGGGGAGAGGGGGGCCCGCAAAGTTTTTGCCCTGCAGAAGGGCAAGGGAAAGGGTTAGGGACTTCGGGCCGGGCTCATTTTCAAGGGCAATCAATTCTCTTTCAAGATTTTTTTTACCGCAGTACTTACGTCCTGAGTGTCTATCAGGGAAAGAAAAGAAAAGTCGCCAAGTCCCTTTCTTCCTCGAAAAAACGCAAAAACGGCTTCCAGTACGTTCCCGCCGCAGCGAAGAATCCGTATACAAATCCGTACTTTCAAATCGCAATATCTCGGGAACCGCTGGACCGATTTCGGCGAGTCAAAATTCAGTTTACGTGAGTCCTTCATTTTATCCCCATACACTTTTTCGATCCCAATCAAACTAAGCGAGTTATGTCCAAAAAACTGATTTTCCCTATCTTTACATGTAAATTTCACTCCCTCCTCGCGAAAAGTTCGACTGGAAAATTTTCAGGATGATAGAGGGGTTTCGACTTCATAACATCACAGAAAAAAAAATCGAAAAAAACGAGTCCGTTTGCAAATCCAGATCGACCCCACTAGTATATAAGGTTTGAAAGCCGCGCACGGATGACATTTTTATATTAGACAAACAAGTGAAGAGAAAAAAACAGTAATAATTTGTGAATTGTATTAATGTCTATAGTTGTAACGATTAATTATTGCAATGAAGTATTAAATAAAGTAGTGGTTAGTGAAAAGTCTTGTTGTCCGGATGATAGAGGAGGTCCGACTTCGTAACATCACAAAAAAAAATTCGAAAAAACTAGTCCGTCTCAAGCCATTTTTAAAGCCAGATCGACCCCACTATACTGAGGCGCTTTGTTCTCGAATGTTTCAGTCTATCCTTCGCGGCGTTTCTGGCCCTTCTCGTATATTCTATGAGGCAGTAGCGTAGGCATGCACATATTAATAGTTATTTTTAAGGTATTTCACACTTGGTTTGGCAATTCACGTCTTCATGGTAACCTTAGTTTTAGTTTGTTTATTGTGTTTACATCCAAATTATCAATTTAAATTTACAATAACAATTTTATAGCGATATGTAATACATTTTTTTCTGCATCGAGAATACTAAAGAATATATATTTTCAAAATATAAATATTTGGAATTTTATCTCAGATCAAAGAAAATACCCCCTTAGCCATACCAGTGTTAGTGAATAGCCCAAGTCAGAATGACTGGACTACCATGAGCAAATCAAATTTTACGAAAAAATATATAAAAAGGAACTGACACCCTGCTTTTTGTTAAAATACTTGTAATATATTTAAATTTTTTAGATCGCCCAAAATTTGATTTAAAAAAGTTATGGTATGGCAATATTTGTTATTAAAAAAAAATTATATTCAAATTGAAATATCTCGAAAATCATTGTTTTTCGAAAATAGTTCATATAAGCTATTCGACAAGTTGCGGATTTTTCTCGTCTGTAATTTGATAAACTAGAGTAATAATGCAGCGTTCTTGTGTATTTGCCTATGTTGTACTGATGAGAGCTAAAAAGCTCAAAACTAGTTTGCGGCTGGCGCTACACAATGGCCCTAGACTGTAGTCCTTTCTATAGGATTAAACTGCCTGATGAAACACACAAAATGATACAAATGAGTAAACAATTAATAAAAAACGGGAACTCAATGATTAAAAATAACGATAGGGTCCAAGAAAAAACTAAGGGATTTCTAACCAATTTGCCAATCCCTCTGGAAAACAAAAAGAGGTGAAGAGAAGTCCTTACGTCTTTTACATTCAAATATTCAGAGCATAAGAAATAAAACAAATAAGCCCAACCCATATCTTGTTGACAAGGAACCTAACTGTGAAGTTTTATGTGTAAGTGAACATTGGTTACAAGAAACTGAACAAGAATATCTTAAAATTGGAGACTTTAATGTGGCAAGCCATTTTTATAGAACTGAATTTACAGATGGTGGCACTCTAATACTAGTTAAAAAATCTTTAGAATTCTACCCTCTCACAAATTTAAATAAACTATCCATAGAAAAACACTGTGAAATAGCAGCGGCTAAAATAACAATGTGTAATACTGTAATCTTAACTATATATCGATCTCCTCTCGGAGACTTCAGTATTTTTATAGATAATCTTGAGAAAGTTCTAAACAATACCCAGGCAGAACACGTACGTAGTTACGATGTCGTTTGCAAATCAGTTAGGGACTATGGCGTCGATTGACCTAAGAACGACTCCACTTTGACGAATTGTTATGTACGTCTATTCGATGTCACACGAAAAATATAGTTTAGACGTCGATTTTAGGTAATACTATAAAAGAATTATTATTTACTTATTAGGGTTTAGCAATTGATTAAAAATTGTTACAGTTCAATTTAACATTTATACGTCATTATAAAAAAATCTCTAAATCATTACTTTATCTCTTACATTTAATGTCTAACGAATTCGTGTTATCCGTCGTCACGCGTAATATTTATTATTTAGTTGTCTATATGAACGCACAATTGTAAGGAATTTGTTGCACTTAGGTGTAGGCATGGCATTATACATTTTATTGTGTAGCGTGTTGCATATACTTAGGCTTCTATTTCTGTAATTCTTAAGCTAGGCAACCAATAACTTTTAATTAGTTTGTAGGTAGATTCCTATAACCGTACTGACGAACGGTAACACAGATTTATTTCTTCACAATAGTTTGGTTTAGGTTTAGTTTTCCGGTATTCTGTAACTTTTCACGTGTAGTTCGCTTGAACGCTTGGCAATTATTAACTGGTATTTTACGGGCTCTTTACGATATTTGAAACGAGTTAATTTCACCATTTTGGGATATATTCGCAACGTTACATTTTTCGATTATCCATTTATGTTTGGATGAGTGCATATTTTTATGGTATTGGAAATCGATTGTCTTCATTGGAAGGATCTATACGTAAAAGCCATTTTTGCCAAATTTACATGAGGCCTAGGACATCGAAGGTCAACAGCATTTTTCTAAGAAAACCCTCCGAAACGAGGTAATTATTTTATTTTTATATTCAAACTAGCAAAATTTTAGTTGAAGTAAATTGTTCAATGGTAAAATTTATTTTTAGGGTTTTTTTTTACCACGTACGGTTTCGCCTAGGATTTCGTAGTTTTTCCTACGTTTTTTTGTCTCCCCTGATACGAGTAACTTTTTTTCCACTGGTCTACACGTGCTTATGTTATTTTTCCTTACTGGACTAGAATTTCTTTTTTGTGGAGGAGCCATCCATTTTCTGGGTTAATTGATAGGCTGGAAGTTGCCCATTCCTGAAGTTTGAGCCGAAGCTGAAGCCCTGCTGCCTGCAAGTTTGTATCCTTCTTGCACCATCTATATATTGATTTTTTTTAAATATATTGTATATTTTGCTTAAAAAAAAATTTCACCACTATGTATATATGTTATATTAGAAATTAAACTATAATTATGATTGTACTATACTATATATTATAAAACTCATTGTCGTTATTAAATAAAGTTGATTTGAGAAATTATTTATAATCTATTTTTGTTCAAATTAATCGAATTTTGATAGATTTTTTGTTATATGTATTGTGGGTTGCAGACGTTGCAGTTATCACAGGCACAGCATAAAGTTTTATGGTGTGTCAATTCATCATTTTAATGATACATTTTCATTTTTGGCAATACAATTTGCATATGACTCGAATTGGGGGTTGCAGCTATTTCAGGTGCAGTTTGACTTCATATAATTATAGTAATTTTGTCGATCTGTGACGTGCATCGCCTGAATTCTTGCCCCGACTATAGCAGAGATATCTATGGATTAAATATTTCTCTCATAAAAGCAATAAAAAATTTCATAATAATTCCCCTAACTACATTAATAAATGAATGCTTAAAAACTGGGTTATTCCCTGATGCCCTTAAGATAGCATGTGTTATACCAGTCTTTAAGAAAGGTAGTGAAAATGACCTTAATAACTATAGGCCAATTTCACTTTTGCCAATATCTAAAATTTTTAAAAAAGCAATTAAGAAACTTGTTCAACAATTTTCAGTATGGCTTCAGGGAAAAATTATCCACAACAGATGCAATTGTAAAATTTACAGAACACACATTGGAATGCTTTCAGAAAGGCAGGTATTCAGCAGCAATGTTTTGTGACCTCAGTAAAGCTTTTGACTGTGTTTTACATGTAATACTGTTAAAAAAGCTATAAAAATACAACATCAATCTAACAAGCATAAAACTACTTAGATCTTATTTAGAAACATGAAAGCAATTAGTAAGATTGAATGGTGAGATGTCAAGCTATATGTCAAGGCAGGAGTCCCTCAGGGCTCAATATTGGGTCCTGTGCTTTTCTTAATATACATCAATGACTTGCCAGATGCTTTTCAAAATTTCTCTGGCTTATTTCACGCTGATGACACGACTCTCTTGATGTCTCATTACAATCTGGAACAACTAGAGTGCAGAGAAATACAATCAACTGAAAACATGGTTTGCTTCAAACAAACTTTCCGTGAATGAAACAAAAACAATAAAACTGATTTCATCCACACGGGATATTACTAATATTGATAACCCCAGCAATGCCAAATTCTTAGGTGTTCATCTAAACTCCACTTTGAAATGGGATGCTCATATCAATTATGTTTCTGATAATCTATCAAAAAGTATTTATGCTTTGAGACGACTTTCCTTTTCTGTCTCAAAGATAGTTTTAAGAACGGCATATTTTGCCCTGTGCCATTCCAGACTGTCATACGCAACGCTTGCCTGATAGCATCCTGTGGGAAAATGCAGACTCTTTGGTCTGCAAAGAAAGGCTGTCCGAATTGTAGGAGAGGTAGGATATCGTGATGAAACTAAAGATTTATACATAAATTTAAAAATACTAATGCTTCCGAGTATGTATGCTCTGCAATGTACACAACCATATAAATGAATTCCATACACATTCAGATAATCAGGAACACGATAATAGAAATAGAAATAATGTGTGTACTGAGTATACTCGATTAACTAGAGGTCAAACAGGTACCAGCTACTACGGTACTAAACTTTACAATGAGGTCCCATCCTATATAAAAAATCCTTCCTTCAACAAAGCTTAAATATTGTTATGTGTTTACAGTCTTCAGTAAACACTTTGTGCGTTCAAATAACTTGCAACAAGAATCTTCACTAACCACTATTTTATTAATCACTCAAATTACACTAGTAAATACTTAAAAATCACACAACTAATAATAACCTAATCTAATATAAATTCACTACTTTTAAAACACTATGTACTTTACTTTTCTTCTTAAACTTGTCAACTCTTATCTAACCTAAAACTCTCTCTGTATACTTCACTGAACTGAACTGTTCCCCCATCTGCTGGATTCACCTCTTTATATCCACCCATAGAATGAACCAGAATCCTATTCCATGACATTCTAGAATCCTACAGTTTTCTACTATGTGATAGATGACTGTTCGTCAATTGGCTCATAGATGGTGCCACCCTACTAGCCATCAATAAAATAACAGGTTTCCCTTCACTTTGACCAGGAACTTAATCACATCTCTCCCCGTTAGAGGGCAGCACATAACA
This sequence comes from Leptura quadrifasciata, assembly GCA_963675555.1. Classification (NCBI taxonomy): domain Eukaryota; kingdom Metazoa; phylum Arthropoda; class Insecta; order Coleoptera; family Cerambycidae; genus Leptura; species Leptura quadrifasciata. The sequence goes on from OY776680.1 coordinate 79,298,391, forward strand.
ATATTAAATAAAAGAGTTTCTCTTAAACACAGCGTACTTTTCGTTAGAAGAAATAATTAACAATTTAAGAAATATATGAGCTAATTCTTAATGAGACTTTAACCTACACAACTGTCTTTGTTATTGTTATTACATATATCTTGTTTTGGAAATGCACATTGTGCACCTTGATGGATGGCAATGAATTTATTTCCTTGTATAGGAAACAGTGGAATATTTGGTCTTTCGTAGTCTTACTCCACATTTATTTTTGTAATAATTATTGCACTCTCATTGGCTTACATTTTGTTAAAAATTTTCCTTCTAAAAGTTTAATTTCATTAATCTGCGTCGCGAGTTTTGTTAAAACTTTCGTTTACCTAAAAATTTTCTTTTACTATTCCGCGAAAGTTAATCCCTAAGTAGATAAAATCGACTTTCGGATGTTTAGTGGCTGGGTTATTTATCCGACTGTCAGACGAATATCCGTGGTATTTATTTTTTACTTTTCAAAGTACATAATCTATAAGGAAAATATTGTGATTGTGCAAAAAACCGATTTTGAGTTTTTGGTGAATTTACACGATTTCAGATCCTCTGAAGCCAAAAAAGTGGTTTTTAAAAAATATCAGTAATAGTGAAAGTGATTTAAGGGTTTACAAATTCATATTTCTAGTACACCAATCTTGAAACGCGCGTCGAATAATGCTTTATTGCTAGCATTGTTCCGTGATAATTGTTTCAATTACAATATTTATATTTTAATACACGAATTCTAAGGCACGCGTCGAGTAGATAAATTATTCAAGTGTAGTGTTCAAATGTTTTAGTGTTTACAAAAACTGCTTGATTTTATTTACTTAATTTTTGTTAATTTGTTATTTAGTAACTATGAATTTTCATTTATTTTGTTTTATCTTAGAAATTGATAGTTTTTTTAATATCTATTTTCTCAACAAGATGTTTTTTTATTATCATTAAAAGAAATATAATTTAATTTCGTTACTTCTAATGAAGTTTTCATATTTATTTTTGTTATTACACGAACTATTTTATTTAACTAATGCCCTTTCCCCTATTAATATTACCATCCTCTCCTTTCCTGGCAATACCTCCCCGCAGTTTCTGCTGGATTGTAACAATATTAGTTTTCGAACAATATTATTTTTTTCTAATAATTAATATTGTTATTGACTGTATTGAGCAATTCATTTTCTGTTATAATTCATTTTCTGTTATCAGTTTCATTTGTGCCCATTTGTATTCAGAATTACACTAAACAATGAAGTTAGTAAGTTAATTCTAAGTTATTAACATTTCATGATAACACCTTTAACATTTTTATAATTATTTAGTTACTGCATCAGTTATCATTCATGAACTGTTTGAGAACTACTGGCATTTGTGACAGTTCAGACGGTGAAGCGACCTTTCTTTGGGCCCGCCAAGTTAAACTTTACTAGACTTTATGTGTACAGTTATTTGATAAGAAAGGGTCTTAATATTCATCTATGCGATATTTGTACAAAACTTTCCAGAGTGTGAAGAATTAAATGTAAAGTCAATTGACATATTTTAAAGCATATGATTTTGAGGGGCTTTAAGAATGCCACACTATGTTTATAAGTTAGAAAAACTATTTGTGTCAGGGTCTCAAGAAATTTGTACCACATCAGGAATTTCACACTTATTTCTTACTTTATTTAAGGGAAGTAATGGATTATTAATAAAAGCGTTTTATTAAAATATCGTCCACGTGTTTGTGTGATAATTATATTGTTCAGCAAATTTCTTCCAGTTATTGAGTTTTTAAACAAACATTTTATGCCCGTTTCCTTACTCGAAATTAAATTCTGACTAGAACACACATTTAATTACAAATTTGTACTTATGAACTATTGCACAAAAATTTTCTGTGTAATAGCTACTTTTCTCAGTGTACCCGTAACAAGCAATAACGTCAAACCGGGGTCACAGAAATCGTTTCCTCTGAGATGAAAGGCGCTGCCGCAAGCATTTGTTTCTATGCATTATTATCTTTTGTGCGCAGACTAATAAACGTACTAACAGTTGAAATTGAGCCAAACCTTGTAAACGCTGATTAATGTAAGTATTATTGTCAGAAATATAAGTAACATTACCTATCGCAATCGCCCTGTTCAGGTTTGATATCTACGTCTTCAGTTTTAATAATTAGTTCTGGAAGTTCTATTCCTTTTTCACACTTTATTTCCATTTTAGCTTGCATGGTACTTCCTTCTTGCAACTGACCAGGCCTATCTGTTGATTCATTTACACTGCTGGATTCTGTTTCAACTTTTATCGTCGGTTTGAAGATAAATTGCTGTACATCCTTTAAATCTATCTGGCCTTTATCGATTCCTTCGATTTCTGCATATTTGTTTATTTTCTGTTCCACATCCAAACACCTCATTATAAAACTTGAAACAATTTGCAATCTGTCAAGACAAGTTTCACATGTTAAAAGTTCTTCTGTAATATTTAAATTCTGAAATATAAAAATATAATGAGGCGCTTCAATATAGTAGAAATAGGGAACTTGCAAATATTTCTTTACTACTCAAAAATAGTAATATAGTCGAGGAAATAAAGCACTGAACCTCCGAACTAATCTGATGAATAGCAAATGAAAAATTGCATATTTGCATTGTAAAAATGCATTGTTCAAAGTGCATTTAGAATAATTAATTTGCAACTCGGTAAAGATTGATTGAAATGAATCCAAATTTGTTACTCAGGGGTTTTCGGGGTCGCTGAACACGAATATCACGGGTTCAACGACCTCCGAGGTACCTGGAGCCCAGGGTGGACCTCATCTCCTTGAACTTCTTGTAAATTTGTAATATATTTAGTTGAAATTCGTTACTCGGGGGTTTTCGGGGTCGCTGAACACGAATATCACAGCAGCAACGTTCTCCGAGGTACCTGGAACCCAAGGTGGACCTCATCTCCTGGAATTACTTTGAGTATAGCATCATTTTTATACGAATTTGCATATATTACTCAAAATTATTTATTTATATATTATAATGAAGATGTATCATTTCTCATGAACTTTGACATTTGTTTTTTCTTTAATGTGACCATGAAGTCCATCTTTTCGACTTTCAGAAGAAATCTTACACATATTAGCAATTCTTCTCTATTTAATAATACTTAATAGATTGTCTGCGGGCTGAATCTCCCAATTGTCAACATATTTGCAAATCACGCAATAGTTCTCGGGTTCGGTATCAGCCATTCTAAAAAATTATAATCAAAATCAACAACAGAACAAGAATAATTATGGTAAATTGATTTATATTCATTTTTATAATAAAATAATTTAATAATAATTGGAAATATTACTGTGCACTAGAAAGTAAGTAAGAGCAAAAATGTTTGCAAAAAATAAATCCAATAAGCATAAAATAAATTACTCGCGTTGTACCAGGACGCTTTAACAAATGTAGAAGGTATATGTATTCAGAGTAACTTTTAATAATGGTTCTTTCGATCCTCTGTTACAATTGTGTAAACAATCACTTATGAGTATTAACCTAAACAACTCTGTAGCACTGTATAATTCGGCCAACTGATGCCTTACCTGAATTCTCATCGTATCGATCGAGGTATCGATGCTATGAACACTAAGCGCGCCAAACGCAAAAAAAATTTTTCAGGCTCCAGTAGACAAAGTTGGAAGTATTATAATATTTAAATAAATAATTTAGAGTAACATATGCAAATTCATTTAAAAATGATGCTATACTCAAGATAATTCCAGGAAATGTAGTAGATAGTGTCCACCCTGGGCTCCAGGTACCTCGGAGGTCGTTGCCGCCTTGATTTTCGTGTTCAGCGACCCCGAAAACCCCCGAGTAATGAATTTCAACTAAGTATATTACAAATTTACAAGAAGTTCCAGGAGATGAGGTCCACCCTGGGCTCCAGGTACCTCCGAAAACGTTGCCGCCCTGATATTCGTGTTCAGCGACCCCGAAAACTCCCGAGTAACGAATTTCAACTAAGTATATTACAAATTTACAAGAAGTTCCAGGAGATGAGGTCCACCCTGGGCTCCAGGTACCTCCGAGAACGTTGCCGCCGTGATATTCGTGTTCAGCGACCCCGAAAACCCCCGAGTAACGCATTTCAACTAAGTATATTACAAATTTATAAGAAGTTCCAGGAAATGAGGTCCACCCTGGGCTCCAGGTACCTCGGAGAACGTTGCCGCCGTGATATTCGTGTTCAGCGACCCCGAAAACCTCATGAGTAACGAATTTGGACTCATTTCAATCAATTTTTACCGAGCTGCAAATCAATTATTCTAAATGCACTTTAAACAATGCATTTTTAGAATGCAAATATGAAATTTTTCATTTGCTATTCATCAGATTAGTTCACAAAATTTCCTGATGCTCTCACGAATCGAATACAAAAAACCGCATTAAAATCCGTCTTGCAGCGGAAATTTCGGAAGTTGAGCCGTTTTTAGTGCTTTATTTCCTCGACTAATAGTAGTAAGTAGTTCTTTAATCATTAATGAAGTTTATATATACAGTGAAAATTTATCAAACTAGACAAAATGATATACATACACAAACACTCACTCATACATAGACATTTTCAAGTACATCGAGATACTGTGATACACATACATATAAAATTAATAAAATAGTCAATGACCTAAAAATTCATCTACAGAATAAGACACCTTACTAACTACTCACACAATTCTTGCTTTCCATATCATCACAAAGACTTAAAAACCTATTGAAACATATAATACCTTGATAAATATGAGAATTTTGAGGGACGCCTAATCTTGAATAAGGTTGATATAGGTTACCGTTGTTACGTGTATCATATTTATGTACATTATCTATTTTCACAAACAAAATCTTTCTAATTTTTATATTTAATATAACTAGATACATATAAAGTGAAGGTAATTAGTAATGACAAGTTAATACATATTTGTCTGCAGGATGTTCGACAATGTTACCTCATTGGGTGTAATGAGATGTAGAGAGTGCCTTCGGAATTAGGAGCTAAGTTTATGTTATTAGTATCAGTCTTAGAACTTTGTATATCCGAGAAAAAGTTATTAAAATAGTTGGTTAATCTAGTATTGTCTACAATTTCTTTACCATTAAGATTTATGTGAAATGAGTTGTATTTTTTTTAATTTCCCTTCATTTCAATTATTATTTTCCAGATCTCTTTCATAATATTATCAGCGTGACTAATTCCATTGTTATTAAAATTTGCTTTTGCTTGTTTTACCTGTTCCCTATATATAATTTTTAGTTTGTTATATCGATGTTTTATCACAGCATTATTTGTATCTTTACATATTTTAGACATATCAGAAAGTGTCCGATGTAAGCTTTTGAGTTGATGATTAAACCAAGGTTTTTTATTTCTATTAATTTGTATTTTTTTATAAGGGAAAGCATTGTTCAAATGAAACACGAATACTAAGTAAAAATTATTAAACTTGTTATCCAGACCAATAGATTTATACATTTCCGACCAGTTTTCACGTTATTAAATTTCTGAATGAATTCAGATTACTATTCGAGAAATCTCTTTTAAATATAACCAATGAATGATCTGAGAAATATGTCTCCTAAACTAGATTTTACTAATAAATTAGAAAATATTACATATATACATGTTGCAGATGTACTAGTTATTTGTGTCGGTTTACTAATGCGATTGTGCACGTCAAATTCATTAAAGAGATTAATCATATCTTTTGACTTTTGATTACTGCAGTGCGCCAGTAAATTTATGTTTATATCACCACATACTATATAGTAACTATAACTCTTGTATATATAATACATTAGTTCATAGTTCATTTTGTCTATAAATATTTCCATAGTACCATTTGCTATCCTGTATACCGTTACAATGTAGCTCCACACTTTAGATCATCTGTAATAGCAATAGTTATTTCGAAATGTTTTTCTACGCATAACTTACATGGAAAATATTTTATGTTAAACTTTTCCCTAGAAAAAATACATACACCTCCATGTTGAAAATGACAAAAGTTTAGTTAATCAGTATATAGTCAGTTAATGGAAATGATGTTCAGTTATGCATATTGTATTCACTGGATACGTATCAAGCAACAATTCTAAATCTGGACCTTCCTCTGAAATTCCTTGTATATTGAGATGCAGTAAATTTACAGTACTATCTTTCAAAATCTTTTAATACAGTTTGTTTAATTGTTTGTGGTAAACTGATAACGTTTATGATACTTTGTTAGGCTTACTGAGTTTTGATCATCTCCCGTAGAAACTAACATGGTTACTGAAACATTCGTCCAGTGTTTAATGGTAGTGTTCAATGCAGGGTTCAAATATTTCAGTATGTCCAAACTACGTCAGTGTTAAAGACAGAATGAGAATTGTTAATAGAATATGCCAAAAATAATGGGATACTCTTATCTGATTCAATGGTTTGATGACCTTAATGTTTATGACACCACATAAAAAGAAAATGCAGATGTCTGTGACGATACAGACTGCTGCAATTAATATCTGATGCTAGAAAAATATTGCTTCAATCTTCTTTAATAATGTAAGAATATTAGATTGTATTGTATGTGGTGTTTACTCACTCTATAATTGATGCAATTACTGCTTCTGTGGACTTGTGTAAGAGATGCATATTTTTTACCACCAATAAATCATCTATGTATTTATCTATAATTCACGTCTGCTCTACACACTATATGAACACAGCTTGTACACTGAACATAGTATTCAGTGACGTGTCTAAAGTAGATAGATAGATTTTTCCATATTCTCATAAATCACTGACTAAGTAACTGAATCTCTACACTTAAAAATTACGATACGCACTTGTAAAAGAAGAAGAAATCTAAAAGTAAATACAATTTGAAGTCCAAATTGTACTTTTAGGCATTTAGTTAGTTTTTAAACAAAAGGTGATAAACACAATGCCCTCTCGAATCAAACTAGAGGCATCAGTATAAAATATATTCAAAATTAACACATAACATATATTTACCAATTTCGGAATATGTTCTCTAAGTACATCCACCATAAATGCATGTTCCTTTGATTCACTTAATGATGTAAGATCTTCTCTTCCCACAGTGTTTATACAAAATGAGCATCTTATTTCACTTTTGATTTCCACAAGTGATACCAAATTATTTTTAATATCAACCTGTTCTGAATCCAAATCCATATCTTCGAGGCTGGTTGATACTGTCTGGTCCCCCATATAAAGACAGGCTGATTTCAATTTAAGAAATACTTCAAGATTATTGGCACATTCGATACAAATCACAGCTTCCTTAGATATTTCCAGATTCTGTAATATAAAATATGAACAAATTATACAGGACGCACTAGATAACACTTATGTTAGTAATAATTGGACCATAAGTAATATCCGCAAGAATTATTAGACAATTTTTACCCAAATTTTGGATACAGAAAAAGTGTTTTATTCCACGATTCTCATTTTGGTAGCACGCGATAGGACATTCGAGACTATTTATTCATCTGAAATGGTATTGTTATGTGCACGACTACGCCACTGGAATCATAGAAAATTCGAGAACGGCGCCAGAAAACTCGCGAATATTGGAGAACATTTTAGAATAGACTAGAATAATCGACGCGGGTATATATATATATACGGTGAATCCGGCCGTGCTGGAACAGTTTTGATACAAGACAAGCAGGTGAACAGATGAAATAAGAACAGTAATAAGTTGTGAATTATTTATAGTAGTGAGACTATAGTAGATGGAACTTGTAATTTATTTATTTATTTATTTAATACAAGACAAGCTAATGTTCACAATAAAATTTTTAATATAACTAGTATATTGATTTTTTTTTCTTAACTTACTTAGTGCACCTAAGTGACCTAACACCTGTATGTGCTTAACTTAATCGCTAGTTTAAGTATGCTATTGTATTATTAATACATAATATAAAAGTGGAAATAAATATAAAAAGAAATCAAGGAATATGTTGAATAAAATTTTTTAAAATTGAAAAATTTATAATATAAAGAAAAACAAAAAGGAATATTTGACGTACTAAGCTTCTAAACAAGTAATGAATTGATGGTAATTAAAGTAAATATAATCCTTACATAGTTTTGTAAATGTATATACTTTAAACGAGGATAATTGAAACTGGTCAGTGTTAAAGCACAGAACCATGCGCACTGAACTTGATATTTTGTCCTATATATTTAGCAATAGTATCGAGATTCGAATGGTAGTTGAAACTGTGCAGGCGAGTCCGAGACTGGCAATGTAATCAGCCTGAATGAACCATCTACGACTGCACTGGATTAAAGATAATAAAACGGACAGGCCTACTAGCATAAAAAAAACTAGTAAATCGTTTCAACGGTGGACTTATGAGATGTACTACTGTGCCAGTGCAGTGCGTAAATACCTGTTATAATATCAAGCGTAGGAGTTTACTTAGTTATTGTTCATATTTACAAATATTTACTGCTATATAGAAGGTAAAATATTTTAATTATTTACTAATTTATCATGGCTTTCTGGAGACCATTTGAAACAGAGGATAATATAATAACGCCCGAAAATCTTATCATTTTCTTATGACAAGCATTTCTATTTACCTCCGCCCATGTACAATAAAGAGATGCCGACTGTTTTTGCCGGCTTTTAGTTTTATACGGTTTCAATTAAGTTCGTTTATACTTTACTAATGTGTATAAGGACTTAATTATTGCAATTAAGTGATTAATAAATCAGTGGTTTGTGAAGATTCTTGTTGTAATTATTGAATCTAGATACAAAGTGTGTACTGGAGATTATAAACAGGTAACAATTGGTGTCAGAAGCGGAAGTGCAACAGGATTTCTGAAGAATTCTAGAAAGTTAGTGTTCTATTTGGAAACCACTGGAGATGTTAAAGAACGCTATAACCCCGATATACTTTTCGACGTTGTAACAAAATCCGACTTAGGAAATACTTCGTAAGAAAAGCGTGCTTCACGTAAAAACGCCGTGGAAGAGGTTTTTAATTCTTGGAAACATAATTTTGCTCTTCGGAGCATTTTTTATGCCAAATTTTCGCTAACTCTTCAAGGAGCGTTAATTTAGAAAGTGTAGTAAATGTCGCTGCACAGGGACGTAATGTCGCCCCGACCACCCAATTTTAGAAAGTATACTAAAATTGGACTTGAACTTCAAAATTTCCAAGATTAAAAACCCTTTTACGAATCCACGTTGTCAAGCACTGCAACTCTTACGAGGTATTGAATATGAGGACAAGTTAGTCCAACGACTATTCAAAGTATATCGGAAATTATAGCGAAAATAGCCCTTAGCGACATGGGACCCCCATCATTTCCTAGCAGTCGGATTTGACGGGGAAATGATGTGTTTTGACGGGGTTTGCCCTAAACCGGTTCCTCGGTGATTCGGAGTCAAAAAAGTATCTAAACCATGTACTCACACGTGCATGGGATCTGCCTTGCCTGAACGTAAAAGTTGTTATTGCATAATACAAACGAAGTAGAGACGCTTCAAGCAATTTTAAGCTCCGAGGAGCGACCAAAATTTATGTGAATTAATAAATACGTTTATAAGACAGGCAAGCAAAAGCCCACCAAAATTTCAGTTACATGAAACTTTCTTGAATCTTTTTGTCCATCGTTAGCTTATCAAACTGCATATTGGATGGTAGTTGGTACCGTATGAATCGTCCCGTTCCTCACCATGTGTTGTACATGGGTCAGACCATTGTTTGTTAACATTTTCTCTTGAAAGAAGTTGTTGTAAAAACATAAATTTTTAAAAGATTTAATATATACATTTTGAACTTTATATCGTCTTTTAGTTGTGTTTTCTAACAAAATTCCTTTTCAGGTTTAATTTTAAGAGAGTGTGATACAGACAGTGTTAGATTTATAGTGTTACGACGTCGTCCAATTGATACCATCAGAGCAGCAGTTAAGCATAAACGACAGTAAGTATGATTTATTATATTATTCTCCGTTTGAAACAGTCGTGTTGAACCCTAAAAATTTTGTGAACGTAATATTTATTATTTAGAATTAAGAAAAGGTTGAGGAAAAAGAAAATTAATTTTTTCTTTTTCCTATTTTTTTTAATTTTTCTAAGTTTTTCGAGCAGAAAATACGTCCTTCAGACATCCATCAAAGCATGGATCGTTCACAGAGGTATTGAAGTGCTTTCAACTGGAAAGTGATATAGACATCAGATAAGACCTATTGAGAGAAAATGTTCCAGAATATTCTATTTGGAAACTAGTGTAGTTAGTCAAGTTCTGTCAACTGGAAAGTAGAATAGACATTAAATAACACCTACTGTGACATTTTCAGAAAATTTCTAGAACATGCTATTCCGGACTTTGTGGAAATATTTGAATTATACCTAATATAGACTTTAAATAAGACTTGTTAGTGCTGTTTCAAGAGCCTTTTGGATGGAAACAAGAAGCATGGCTGCCGAAAAGCAAATGGAAGACATGTTCGAGCAATTTAGAAAAATAATGTTAGACCAAAAAGAAGAACAAGAGAGACGTAAAGAAGAAAAGAAAAGAAACGTCAGGCAGAAAAAGACAAACAAGAAAGATGACATCAGGAAGAAAAAGAAGAACAAGAGAAATGACGCCAAGAAGAAAAAAAAGACCAAGAGAGACGTCAAGAAGAAAAAGAGGGAAAACGTCAAGAAAAAAAAAAGTTGAACAAGAAAGACGATGTCAAGAAGAAAGAAGAATTGAGACAAATTATACAGGTGCAACATGACGCTATCCTTTCAGCCATCAAAGACCTCAAAAGTGAAATCGAAGAGGATATAGGCATTGTAAAGGCTGAAGTTAATGAAGTAAAAAAAAAGTGGATAAGGTCGAAGGAAAAATCGGTGACGTTGAAGGGAGAGTTACTGGCTTCAAAGTGAAAGTTACTGGTGTCGAAGAAAAGGTTACTAGCGTCGAAGGGAAAGTTACCGATATAGAAGAAAAATTTCGAATAGTTGAGGGAGAGGTAGAACGACTTAAGCGACAGTTAAGAGCCTAAGGAGGCCAGCTAGTATTATCATCGTCAGGCCCTCAATTACAACCGCCTTCCTTTGATGGTCAAACTTCTTGGTTAACCCATAAAAGACAATTTGAGGCAGCAGCATGCGAGAAATGAAGACAAGGTGATGGCATCAGTGCTAGCATTAAGAGGTCAAGCCTCCCAGTGACGCAGCAATGGGATTTTAAAGTTTTGGAGGCTGCACTAAATCTGAGATATGGAGACCAACATTTTGCTCAACTATATCGGACTCAGCTAAAATCACGTATACAAAAAGCTGGGGAGAGCTTAGGAAAATTTGAGACTATAGTTGACCCGTTTATTGATGGCGTAAAAGATGAGGAGATCCTTAGATTATCTCGGAATAAAACTAGTAGCGAAGTATTGATTCATGCACTTGAGGTAGAGGTCGCCTATATGGGTTCCTCATGGCACAGTGTACGAGCAGTCTCTGTAGAAGAAGCCCAATCAGAGGAAACGAATTTGGACACCAAACTCAAGGAGTCTCAAGAAGTCACAGTTAAAGGAAGCTATTTGTCATAATATATTAAATAATATTGATCTTACAAGATTTTAATTAATATAGTTTAAGAAGTGTTTATTTCCTATAATTGTTTGTTGTATTTAAATATTGTCTTTTATTGTATTTGGTTTTATTTTACTATTGACTGTTTTTAGGGTAAGGTTTTAAAATATCATGTTAAATGTATCTTGTCCATTTGTGCCCAATAAATATTTTATTATTATTATTATCATAAGGATTTACACAAGATGTTTACTCAATTAATGACCAAGACAAGCTTCCCAGGAAAATAGGAAAGTCGACAACGAGGTGTAAAGCCAAGCGGAGGTATTCAATGTTACCGTTGCAATAAATTTGGGCATATGATGCGAGATTGTCGACAATGAAACCTGCAAGGAAAGAGGAAATCAGTCCCGAAAGGGCGAAAGTGATGGCTATGCTAAAGAACATATAGAAAATGGTCGCACAAGTATTTAACGAAATGAGTTCACGACCGGAGCCCAAACAAGGACCGCAACGCCGAAACCGGAGCCTAAGCAGCAAAGAAGTAGTGAAAGATTTACGAAGGGAATCCTCTGTTATAACTGTGGCAAATTGGGGCATATCAAGAGGTACTGTCGTCAGAGGCACCCTAAGGAAGTGAATGCCGAGGATGTAAAGAAACAGCAGAATGCAGCAGAAGTGAAGGCGGTTAAGATTGAGGTTCCGAAGGACTGGACAAAGGAAGTTGTAAGGAAGGAACAACTGAGCGATGACGGAATTGGACCTATACTGAAGGCAAAAGAAAAAGCGTACTACCAGAATGGTAGGATGTGCCGAATAAAACTGTCGAGTTGAAGGCTTTGTGGACGCAATGGGATTCCCTAAGGCTTGAAGATTAACTATTATGGAGAGCATGGGAAAGCCCAGATGGTAAAGAAGTTACCATGCGGTTGCTGATACCCAGGTGCCAAGTACCAAAAGTACTTCGGGAAGTGTACGAGGGAATATCCAGAGAGCACTTTGGTAGAAATAAGACCTTGGCTAGCGTATGGGAACGATTCTACTGGATAAATAGCCGTCAGGATGTAGATGCTTGGTGTCGCAGTTGTAAGGTTTGTGCGGGTGTGGTTGCCAAGGGGTCACCTACGGGGAGTGGTGACCGAATGAAGGTTCGATATGACCGCAATGTCAGTTCCGCAGGATTCAAGGTGGGGGACTTGGTTTGGCTGTATAACCCTCAGCGGTGTGAAGAAGGATTCTCGAAGCCTCACTCACCTTGGGAAGGACCGTATTTTATTATCACCCGGATTAATGACGTTTATCGGATTCAACGAAGTAAGAAGTTCAAGATGAAGATCATAGAAAATTCGAGAATGACGCCAGAAAAATCGCGAATGTTAGAGAACATTCTAGAATAGACTAGTATAATCGACGCGGGTATATATACGGTGAATCCGGCCGCGCTGGAACAGTTTTGATAGGAGATAAGCAGGTGAACAGAAGGAATAAGAACAGTAATAAGTAGATGGAACTTGTAATTAGTGTGTACTAATGTGTATAAGGACTTAATTATTGTAATTAACTGATTAATAAATCAGTGGTTTGTGAAGATTCTTGTTGTAATTATTGAACCTACATACAGAGTGTTTATTGGAGATTGTAGACACGTAACAGTATTTAAATTTTTTTATTAAGCAGCAGTTATGTTGTTACTATTTTGAAAATAACCAAGATACAATTCTATGTTTTTTATTACCATGTATACACAAAAATTTGTAACTGCCAGTTTCAACTTACAAAGTCATTATCAAACAATCAATTATAACAGACTAATTTACAATTGAACAAACAAGTTATATGGATCGTAGCAGATACTTTTGGGTATGGTCAGTGCATGTGTTTTGGCATCTCCACTGCCTCATTCATTCTAACCATGGCAGAAAAGGTAAAATCTCAGCTAGCAGTATAGACTTTCGGCAATCAACAGCTACACAGTTCTCTTTAGTCACTTTATTGTCACAGTCACTGATTATTCCTCGTTAAATGAAATAAAACAGAATGTACATTAAAACTGAATAATGGGCAAAAAATGAAAATTTTTAAAATGAATATATACTGTTTTTCTCCAAATCAAATAGAAACAGTTTTCTACAAAAAATAAAGGATACAAATGGACTGGTAAAATTAAAATAAACACATATTATTATAAACTAAGAGCTAGCGACACTCAAACTGTGTTGATTCCATTGTGAACAAAAAAATTACAGAATGTAGTATTAGACATTGTATAATATGAAATCGCGTGCCTGTCTGCTTGGGTCAGTGGCGTTTATTTAAAAAAAAAAAATTTTGGTGGCATTTTCAAAACGTATTAATGGTCTCATCGCAATATAGACAAAATTTTTCATACAGATGCTAGACACACTACTCAATACGAATTCAAGTGCCCGCCAGTCGGAATCAGTTGCGAAATCCCGCCTGCCGAAAACTGGTTCCAAAAACTGCATAATTTGGCTCATTTACCCGAAAAAAATTCACGAGGTAGTTTAAAGTATTCAAAATTCATTTTCCAGTGCCTGTCTTGTCGACCATGTTCAAGTGCCTGCCAGCCCCTAGAAAATCGCGCGCTAGACGCCATTGAAAGTTGATCGGAGTCATTTCAATGTGCACCAAAATTTAAGAGGAGCTAGAAATAAGCAATTTAGTTGCGATTTAAAGCGCCTGCCTCTCCGAATATAATGCACAATGCCGCCTTGCAGCTCTCCAAGGCCGCACGACCTCGCTCAGCCCCGGTGACTCGTTCTTGCCTGTTAAATTATTTTATTATTATTTTAAATGTATAATACATGTTGGAAAAAAAAGAACTTCTGTTATCGCGTACTTCAGTGTATAAAAAGAATGGGTATTTTTTTCCCCTTCAAAAATATTATTTAAAAACTTGTATCTTCATCAATTTTTGAGATATTACAAGAAGAGAAAATATGTTTCTATTTACAAGTTTTTATTTCTACAAGAAAAATTTATTAAAAATTTATTCGCTCAAGTAGTCTTAATCAGAAAAATTCTCGCTATCATCGCTTTCTACCCCATCGCTGTCATTCTCATTTTCTTCAATGCTTGCAATGTTTTCCGGTTGACCAGTTTCCTCCGAAAAATGAAAAATTTATTAATATTACTTAATAGCGTCGAATGCGGAACGTAATACTTTGAATTGATGTCTAGGGCTGGATGATTATGTCTTGGACGAATCGTGGGACTTGGTCTCCTTCGAACCAGTTGAACGTACACATTCCATTCTTTTCAAGCCATCCGCAATCAAAGAGCCGTTGGTATTTCCAGTGCGCATTACTCCAAATATTTGCGATGTAGGTTGCTCGCAAAACTTGCTGCCAAACTCTGCCTTACATGGGTGAATAGTTGATCCATCAAAATTTGTTGCATTTTTTATTAAAATTCACACATCAGTGACCTTGAAAGGTTGTGAAAGAACCACAATACAGAATTTCTCGTTTTCGCCCATTTTATATTTTTATATAAAGATATACGTCCTACACACTACACAGCTGCGACTGAGATGAACACGCTTCTATTGTTCGGTCGACTTCCAACGGTGCTGCGCGCGCGACTTTCCAGGGGCTGGCAGACAATTACTGCAACATGGTCAACAAGGCAGGCACTGGAAAATGAATTTTGAATACTTGAAACTATCTCATGAATTTTTTTTGTGCACATTGCGATGAGCCAAATTATGCAGTTTTTGGAACCGGTTTCTTAATTGGCAGGCGGGGTTTCGCAACCCATTCCGACTGGCAGGCACTTGAATTCATATTTAGTAGTGTGTCTACATCTGTATGAAAATTTTTATCAACATTGCGATGAGGCCATTACTACTTTTTGAAAATGCCACTAATTTTTTTATTTTTTTTAAATAAACGTAACCGATTCGAGCAGGCAGGCACGCGATTTCATATTATTATACAATGTTAGTACTACATTCTGTAATTTTTTTGTTCACGATGGAATCAGCATGACTTGAGTGTCGCTAGCTCTTGGTCTATTATGAATTTTGGCAGCTCCAAATACAACCACGACAACACAGCGGAAAAATTTATGAATTCAACTATAGGTTTGAGAAGAGAGCCCTGAGCATATCTGCATTTTAATATGTATTATCAAAAATTTCACATCCAATTTCTAAAGCTTATACTCCTAGTGTTGTTATTCTATCATTTTTGACGTACTTAATTAACAATTTATTTTTACAGTTAAACATAGATACCCAATATATATAAATAGGAATAAAATTAAGAGTCGCCATTTTTTCAACTTCTTACCAGTTTTATAGCGCTTTTCAAAGGTTCTCCCAATATTTGACAATTTTCATTTGTTGTCTGAAGGCAAAGTCTGCAAATTTTTTCGTTCATATTTTTTTATGGTAAACAAAACAGTACAGTCTCACATCTCAGATTAAGAAGACACATAAATAACCTCATTCAAAATATTCTTAATACACATTTTCCTCGGTTTCCTTCCTGACCTGACAAAAACCAAACACCTAACAAAATGAAAGATGACAGTTACTTTCTGTGCTTTCTGCCAAGTTATGAACAGAAAGGCCTGCTTCAGAGAGTTGGAATAACTCTGTGATAACTCTCAAGACTGCGTACATTATTGACAAATCCGTTAGCTTCAAGGTCGACCGATGTGACGTCATCATTGGTTCTGAGATATGCTGCATTGTAATAAAAGACACTTTTCTATATTTTTCCTCATAACTCTTTTCACATGCATCAGACGAAGAAAATGTTTAGGAGCTCATTGAAAGCAGACTTATTGAGGAAAAAATGACGCTAATGCGAACACTGTACAACCAAAGAAACGAGATCAGGAGGTATGAAGTTGAGGATTATTCTATAGTTCTATGAATATATATAATTTATATAAACAAAATCATTTAAATCGGGTACATTTTACTATATTTCGGTAGGTAGGTAGTTAGGTAAGCGTATACAAAAAATAAATATTTACCTATAATTAGTTCTACTTACACAGGGTTTTGGCAGGATTATTTAAAATTAAATCTGTTTTAGGTATATCGTTACCTTATTTTTGAGTAAAAAAAGCCGGCCGAAGAATAAATCAACACATGTAGGTATACCTATGTATTTGATATTTATTTAAAAAATAAAGTTATTAACAATTAACAGATAACAATAAAATTAATATGTATTCTTATAAATGAAAAAGAAACATTTCAGAGGTATAATTGAGCATATGGGAACCAGTATTCCACAATAAATTTTAATAAATGAGAAGAAAATCAATCTTTGTAATATTTTAACATATAGGTACTACTCAATCCTTTAATTAATCTTTTTGCAAGAACTGGCTTTTAATTATGATTATACTTTTGTCACAAATCCTTGTACTTTTCTTTGTTTCAACTGACTTACTAGACTCGGAAGTTCAATATGGGAGAATGACAGCATTATAGTTATGTTTTCAGGATAACATGATGATATCCCAGCCGATTCATCGAAGGACAGTTTTCTTTAAATATGCCCTTCGGAAAAGAATAAAATACTACAGTCAAGTCCTGCTTCTTGAGCGTAAGTTGATTGCTTTTACAAGAACCAATGGCTTAAATAAGTCCAGGCATTGAAAAATCATAGAAGTTACTTAGGTAATTATCCTGTCAACAAAATCAGGCTCCATTTAACCTCAATAATAAATTGTAAATTGATTTGTTGTTCATTATCACTATAGGCATGGTTATACTGTCAAAATGTAGATGTCGCCCACTCAGTGATTTTTCGCCTATGGGAATAAGCTATCCTCTTTATTTGTTTATAATACTTGACTTTCTGTGCCCCTAAACCACAGACCAGTACAGAAGTCCAACTCTCAGGATTTACATGTACCTATTGTGTTTTATTTTTATGCTGCATTCGCGCACAAGTTGTTTACTACCTTGTACCGATAACAAATTTGAATTGACCAATATACACAGACGTAGGCAAGGTTTGTAAAGTAAGATAGGTAGCATGGTAACTTTCGACCAATCAGAGATCACTATTTAAAATGCGGGAACGCGTCACTCTGCCTACTCATTCGAATTTCTGGCATTCAAACCATTAGTATAGAAGTATAATTAGTTATGATTTTTTGATTAATGATTATTAACATCGATAACGTTTTCCTTGGAATTTAAAATTGACATTACTATATATCAAATTTATAAGTAATTAATGTATGCAGTTAAAGAAGTACATTTTATATCAAGGGACTGAAGTAGGTTCTTTTAATCTTGTGTGCAATTTCTTGCCCGAGACTTCAGTCTTGATTTCATTGCTTTATATAATTCTTAACGAATTTAATAAGTTATAAGATAGATGAAGAAACATACATGATACTAATTTTCGCCCTAACGAAAAGAGTTACTTAGAAAAGTTTCTTATTTTATGACGTACTGAGTAGAAATTTTTCCCCAGGCCAACCTTTACAATTACGTAGTATTAAAAAATTTTAATGCAAATTTTTTATTAGAATTAGATGTGCATACAATAATTTATTAATAAAATTTAACAAGAGAGCCATTAAATTTTATCATGTCATATTAGACACAGCAATTAATAAGAGGGTCTTTAGGGAAGGAAAAAAACATCAACATCTCACCACTCTCTTTTGCCTTATTTGAGTTGTTTTTGCAAACAGCTACACTACAAACCTTTCCTCCAGTCATCTAATAATTGTATGTAACATTGTTATTTGCTATTATTATGAACGGAAAATAATAAAAACTGTTTACCTTGAAATTATTCCTGTAAATACACAGGTTACAAACTTCTCTATACTATGAGTGTTTTCTCTTTAACAGTAATTGACAATTAGATTATACACTAAATAACTATAACTGCACGATTATAAACACAAAAATAACAAATATTTCGAAATAACTCAACAAATAAGTGCAACGTCTCAAAAAATGCATACGTACAATTAAGTTTCGGCAGGCACGATGACGCACAAGATGGCCGCCTTCTCGTAACCCTCCATTCCGTTCAAGTTACCATGCTACCTATCTTACTTTACAAACCTTGGACGTAGGCGCATCAAAATTGAGAACTACGTCATACCACTTGGGGTATTGAATAAAGACAAAATATCCCTAGAAATAACTTCAAAACGTTCCGACAGAGTTGGACGTCTGTATTGGTTTATACCTAAACTATAAGTAAGAAAGGTTATCTACTTCTTCCACGTTTTGATTTTGAGTGCCTACACCACAATCAGAGGCATAGGCATCAAGAATATCAAAACAAAAGAAATCAGTCTGCATATATAATAATATACCTACATACTCTTAGGTTAGAACTGTTATGAAACTATTTGCTATTGAATTAAAATTTAAATATATTAATTCAAAAGCTGATAAGTTGTCATACTCCTTATGATCGGTTTATAATTATATGATCTGTGTCTTCATGTTCAAATTAGAAACACTATAACCCCCTTTAGATCGTCCTAGTGCAACGCCACATATTGATGGCAACACTGCATGCGAACTTTACAAACCCTTCTAAATGTAAACAATAGTTAGGTATAAATCCTTGACTAGATAGCACTGCTATTTTTTTTTTATACATTTATTTGACGTCGGCCTATTTCCGCTACTAAGGCCTAACACCGACGCCTGTCAACCAGGAATTTTGCCGAACCTCTTCCCTTAAGAAGAGTAGGGATCTTTTACTTGCCTAACATTTAATAGACAAGGGACCGACGGCTTTACATCCCCTCCGAAGGATGGTATATCTCCTATACAACCCTCGCCTAAGGTTGTATAGCTTCCGCGCATACACTGATATACAAGCCGCTGGAAGATGTGTGAGGCGAGAACGCGGTTTCCGTTGGAATGGTCACCAATCCAAGTACTAACTGCGCCTGTCGTTGCTTTACATCGCATCGCATACCGAAGTATGTACATAGTAAACATAGTAAAGACGCACCTACGCTCGCCCGACTGCTATTTTCTGAATTGACAAATTCAGTAGTGAACAACAAAGTTTTGACATTAGCCATATTATAATTATTTGAAATTGAAACATTAAACAAAATAGATTGAATGGAAGTTGTGAAAAAATATTTTTTTTTTTTGCTGAAGAATAATGTTTTCGCATAACTTTCACTGTAATAAAAACAATAAATAACACCTATTTTGTTTAGTCATCAGTCAGCCAAGATACTAGATTCTTACCTTCGACCACAGCCTAAAATGGACTAATCATGTAGACCTAATGTGTGAAAAGCTAAGAAAAAATTGCTATGCTCTGCTCTTCGTTCAATAAAATATCATTGCAACTTAAATGTTTTGCTTACGTTATATTATGCAAATATCCATTCGATTATTAGATATGGAATTCTTAACTGCGGTATTTGTAGTCTAGTCCAAAGGGTATTATTTTACGAAAATATGCAATTAGAACATTGGAAGGGATGTCTAGAGGAGAATCTTGCAGATATCACTTTAAGAAATCAAGCATCACAACTGTTTTCAGTATTTATATTTATGAAATCTGTTGTTTTGTGTTTAAACATAAATATTTATTTCAACACAACACACAATAAATCATGAACATTCCACTAGATTTAGAAATACCCTGATTCCTGATCAACAGGCCACAGCTTTTTATCAGAAAGGGCCTGTGTAAATGGCTGCAAATTTTTTAACTTCCTACCTGACACGATATAACAATATAAAAATAACATAATAAACAGTTTTAAGAGAAATATAAGAAAATTCTTAATAGAAAAAAATTGTTATTCCTTGGAATATTTTGTGTAACACTAACTTTTATATACATACATATAATAATACGCTTGATTGTTTGTTCCACGCAATTGTTTTTCTTTTTACTGTTTGTTGTTTGTATCTTATACTGTTGTATTTATTGACATTTTTATAACTAATTACTATCTTTTTTATACATATGACCCATACGAATATTTACTTCCTAATTTTGTAATTATTATTTTGTTTTATCGACGCTTTCTTCAGTTACTTGTGTGGTAAAAAATTATTTTTGTAACATAATGTGATTGAGAAATAAAGATTATTAGTATTATTACTTATGTATTTAATTCTTAGCGTACATCATGTTGTACTTTGTTCCTTGCATTTCGTTTTTGGCATGTTGTATTTTGTAAAATTGTCCTGTAACTGGAGTATTCTGTTGGACAATAAATTCTTTATGATTTTTATTAGTTATTGGCATTTACGCTGAATTAAAAAAAATATATAGTGCATTCAACAAGTTATATTTTTTCTACATTATTTTTCTGGGTAGCTTTTGTCGGCTTTTATACTTTTTTATAAATAACACTGAATTCAACTGATTTCTAGCTTCAATATGATGATATCGGCTGCCGGCGTTTAAAAATATATCACAGTAAATAATTTTTAATTTAGATCTCAAAGTCGTAAGTCCGGACCATTGAAATTAAACACAATTCTAGAAAACTTACACAGCAATAAAACAAATTCAAATCAAATGGAACAGTGTATTGTGAGAACAATAAAATATGATTCACATAAAAGATTAAATAAGATTATCTATCTAGCTAAAATATGAATACGATATCAAAAATAAAATAATTTGGATAATTATTGTTTAAAATCAAATTTGTTAATAAAAGATAGAATTAATGATCGAAATTTTCAATTTAAAATATACTCAATCATTTTCCAAACTATTAAAAGATATAGATAACTCTTTACTCAGATAAAATAAAATGCATTTTATTCACAATAAACAACTTGAATTGATCCGAATGTGTTCTAAAGCTAAGTACAAGTGAAATTATATCAATATAATAATAATAATATAATAATAATAATAACTTTATTTCTAACCCAATTTTACAATATTATTTTTATGATTTCACAAGGAAATCGTTTTGTGTCTTAATATTTCACTAAGATATTGTTAACAATATCAATGTACGTATCGTATTCGTTACTAACAACTAAAACTAACAAATAAAAGACTAATAATGAATTATTAATAATTATTTTATTGCTTTTATGTATCCGGGAATAATATTATATATCTTTGGACCCGTGACGCCAACAGATTTTTTGTACAAATTAGAATTTGGTCTAGGTGTAAAAAGCGCATTGCGTTCATTTTGTCTTGTATTGTGTATGTGGTTTGTTGGTACTCTTAGTTCTCTATTTCTGTAGATAAATTTTGCTACAGTAAGGATATATAATCCATTTAAATTGAAGACATTACTATCTAGAAAAAGTTGTTCTGTAGAATATCTTCGATTTTTCCACAGCATTACTTTAAGTATCCATTTTTGAGTTATTTTTATATTTTTCAATTGGCTGTGTCCCACCCCATAATAACGCCGTGTAAGTATGGATTCTACCAACGATTTATATGTCATTTTAAGAATATTAATTGGAAGTATGTTGCAAAGCTTATAGAATATATGGACAAGTTTTCTTAGTCTTGTATTAAGATATTCGGTATGGTCATTCCATCTCATTGTCTCATTTATTATAAGACCCAGATATTTAATGTTTGTAGTGTTCCCAATTATATTCTCGCACGTGCAGTTTATCAAGTCACATTTTTCGTGGAATTTTAAATTGTCAATTTTCGGTTGTAGTCTTGAACTATTGCTGAAAGTAATGAATTTTGTTTTTGCATGATTGACACTTAACAAATTATTGTCCATCCAGCATTTAATTTTATACAGTCCCTTTTCGCTGTTTTTGGTGACCTCAGACCAGTCTGTACCGTGGAATGTTAGAGCAGTATCATCAGCTATGCGATGATATCTCCACTTATATTTAATTTCAGCATGTCATTTAGGTAAAAAAGGAATAATTGCGGACCCAAAACTGTTCCTTGTGGAACACCATATGTCACATTTTTGGACTACTTAATGTTTTATTAATTTTTACTAAAGCTTTTCCATTTGATAAATAGCTTTTTAACCAATCTAATGCTACTCCTCTAATTCCATATTTCTCTATTTTTTTCCAATAATAGTTCGTGTGATATACTATCAAAAGCTTTAGCTAGATCTAAAAATATGGCAATGGTTTTTTCATTTTTGTTAAGATGTTCATGTATTTTGTTTGTAAAATGAAATAAGGCGTTTTCCGTGGAGCAGTTTTGTCTAAATCCGAATTGCTTTGGCGATATTATGTTGTGATACAGTGAGTGGCTATGAAGTTGAGAGACTATGCATTTTTCAAATATTTTGGCTGTATTACTAACTACCGATATTGGTCTATAGTTGTTTGTAACAAGTTTATCGCCACCTTTAAATATAGGTGTACCTAATAATAGCTTGTTTTAGTGAATCTGGAAATTGTCCATTTTGGAATGAGAAGTTAATCAGATGTACTAGGATATTAAGAATATTAGATTTAATATTTTTAAATGTTTTTGTGGTTATTTGATCTATTCCGGGAGATGAGTTTAATTCCAAATTATCAATTATGGGTTGCTATTTCATTTGTAGTGACTAGTTTTAGAAATATATAGTTTTCAATATTTGCAATTTTGGATAATATATTTGTTGTTTCTGACGGTGAACTTGATTTTATTTTGTTAGCTAAATTTTCACCAACATTAGAAAAGTATTTAATAAAAGTTTCAGATACTAATTTTGAGCTTGTTTCAACTTTATTATTTTGATCATATATTTGGTAATTACTATTGCTATTATTTTCTGCCACTGAATTTTTTATTATTTGCCAGACTTTCTTTGTGTTTTTGTTTGCTTCATTTAGTTTTTTTATGTAATAGTCTTTTCTAGACTTTTGTAATAATTTAGTTAACGTGTTTCTGTAGTTATTGTACTGGTTCCATAACTGTTCATTATTTTTGTCTCTCAAACATTGTTTTTCATTTTGTCCCTATTTTTAATTGATGTTATTAGTGCATAGATACTATTTAAATTTTTTAAAAGTGCTTTGTGCTTGCGAAGACTTTGTCAGTGCTCGTCACAGCTCTGTCCGAGACTAGAAGAAACTATGAATGGCTTTTATGAGTCGTTTTGTGTTTTTTAAGGTAATCCTTATGTTTTGCCTCATATGAACATAAATCGCACTTGAACATTATTATTTCTGCAGTACTTTTATGGGTCAATTTGTGTCTTTTAAGATGACCATGATGTATTGTCAAATATGGGCACATGTCACACTTATACGTTGTTACACCAGAAGAACTTTTATGGAGCAATTCGTGTGTTTTTAGAGAATCTGCATGTTTAGTTTTATATTGACAAAGTTCACACCTAAAAACTGCTAACTCTGAGCACCCTGTATGGATCACATTGTGTCGTTTAAGATGACCTCGACGTACTGTCTTATATGGACACAGCTCACACTTAAACAAAGTTACGTCTGAAGAACTTTTGTGGATCAATTTGTGTTGTGTTAGATGGCCCATATTTTTTGCCTCATATGGACACAGATCACATTTAAACATTGTTAGCTCCGAGCTGCTTTTATGGGTCAATATGTGTTGTTTCAGATGGCCCTTACGTTTTGCTTCATACGAACAAAGTTGACACTTAAACATTGTCAGCTCCGAAATACTTTTATGGGTCAATTCGTGTTGTTTTACATAATCTCTACGTTTCGACTCAAATGGACACAGTTCACATTTAAACATTGTTAACTCTGAAGTGCTTCTATGCGTCAACTTGTGTCGTTCAAAGTTCTGCTTATGTTTTGCCTCATATGGACACAGATCACATTTAAACATTGTTATCTCTGAAATGCTTTTATGAATCAGTTGGTGTCGTATAAGAAAACCCTTACGTTTTGTTCCATACTGACACATTTCACACTTATACATTAATTTCCCTTCGGAATTTCTATAAGCCAATAAGCCATGTCGATAAATACAATTTTTATGTATTTTTTCTGTTTTGGGCGTTGAAATATCCAAAGACCCATTGTCAATTTTAGTTGTGGGAGAAAGGTCCTGAAAGCTGAAAATAAATATTATTATATTCTTATGTGTATATTATAATGTAGACCTGAAATTAATATTAGAATAAAAATTAGATGATTTTAAGGAATAGACACTGTCAGTAGACTTCCACAGACCAACACTGATCCAATGGAATATATCGCACATGTTATATCCCTGATACTAGCCAAAGTTTCAGTGAAGTAATAAGTTACAATCAGATTAGAGATATTATTAGTTCCCTAAAAAATAGTAAAAGTAAAGATATATATGGCTTAAATGTTCCATTTATTAAAAGTATTAAACATTTAATAGTAATACCTCTAACTAAACTCATTAACATAAGCATCAGATCCCAAGCAACACATGATGGTTTAATAAACGCTTATTATATGGAATTATGTTTTAAATTTCGTTATCGTATATTTAATCAACGTCTATGAACAGCGTTTATTTCATAAACGATTTTTCTACGTATATTATAAATGTATTTCTCCGAAAATTTTTGGAGTAACGCAGAATATTTGGGAAATAATTAATTGAGAGTTGAGACTACACTTCCGTCAAATGTTTAAATTGTAAATTGGTGAAATTGACACTACTTGCATTTTTTTAGCCATATTATAGTTTTTAATATACGATTTTTAAATGTATACAATAAAATATGTATTTGCGCTACATTTTTTATAGGTATGTCATAAACAATTGCAACTAAGAGTTTGAAGATTATAACAATATCTGGAAATATGAGTAAAATATTTACATTAATCAAAATTTGTTATAGATAGATGATGATGAAAATATTTGTTCAGTAATATTGCAGTTTATAATATACGGTTTTTAAACGTATATCAATCTGCATCAATTGCGCAGTTGCCAGCAACCGGGTTAGTATTGTTGTCTTTGTTGCAGAATACATAAGCATTTCTCATAAATACATGCATCTCTCTCATTGTCTCAACAGTATAACTGGTGAGCAACCTCGGATCATCGTGTTAATTGCTGTTTCGTATGGTGGTAGTCTTAGTAGTGTGGCCTTGTGATCAAAACAAAGAATATTTAGTTGTTTGTTTTTGCGTATATATTGTTTGATTGAAATTCAACAAGTGTTATGTTGATGAGCCGCCCTTGTGATTGGTAAGAATTATTATTTATCTGGGCGATTTCATAGCAACTGCATTTTTTTTTATCACAGAAGGTGTAAAACTCTGCATGGCTAGCGTTGAAGGCATGGGTGAGACCAGTGACAATAAAATTAGAGGGACGATTCAAGATTGGTTGAAGCTTGCCAAAAGCCGCTATAGTTACAATAATAATAATAATAAACAGACTCTATTTTTGGATTTTAGTGAAGAGCGATGAACAATGTTGTGTTTTGTTATCATTGTCAAACATCCTAGGTCCCCAAGGGTGAAATAGTAAATGATAAAATAGTTTTACGTATTTAGCCAATCCCGCAGAATAGGTAAAGCTTAATATAACATAAAAAAGCTAGTACTAAATAATAAATATTTTTAAAAAATTACTATCTGCATACATATTATATGCAATTGAATTATTTTTCCTTGATATCAGTAGTTATATATAGGTAGGAGGTTTAAAATATGTACTTTTAAAAAATTGGAGATTATTATATTAACTTTCGAATTTAAAAACGAGTACCTTCTAACTTTTTTATAATGTTGTAGACCGATCAATTCTAAATAATTTTGCAAAGGGAAATGTATCGCAAGTCAAAAAAAACTTTAATTCTAATTTCCCTGTTATAATTAAAGAAAAGTTATTATATTTTACAAAATAAGGCACTTAGAAATTAATTTGTTTCAATGTCATCTTATTATTGTTATGCAGCAATATATATTAACAATTTTATCATAAGTAGCAAATGATTTCTGATTTAAGGCATGATTTGACTTGCAAAGTTATTTGAAATCGATTAGTCTATAATACTTTATAACAGAATTTCCCATTTAAATTTTGAAAGTTACGGTAATTTTGGTAAAAATAAAGTGATGGAAACTATTTAATCATTTATTAAATAAGCTCTTAGTTTATAAAACAATATAAAAAAAGGTCTAAAGAACTTATAGCGTATATATTCATTAACAAAGATACAAGGGTGGCTTCCCTTTAAAAAATCTCTCGATATTTTCTATCTTTTTATTCAAAATTTTTTGAGAAAAACTAAATTCTTCAGAAAAAGTTCAGGAAAATTTAGATAAAAACAATTATAATTTACGATTACATCTAATTTCCTTTTAACTATATAGTTCACCGGCTTTATGAGGCTTTGAAACCTCTATAATTTTAATTTGAAATATGTTCACCTTACGTGAAATCAGATATTTATATTCTCTGAATATATTAGCTCAATTTTGGCATTGCCAAAAAAAGTTGGATAGGCTGAAGCAACACTATAAAAAATGAATTACAGTGGATAATAAAGGTTTATTACACGTATACCAGCAACTGGAGAAAAGGTTCATAACCGTGAGAAAAACCTTTACATCATACATATTATCGACGTATATGGAATAAGTTTATTTGAGGTTCCACATAAAAGTATATATCTCGTATATGAGGTGACAACAATATAACGTTTTCTTAAGATGTATATATTTAGAATATGATGTACCATATATATACGTTTTTATAAAACGTCTATATTTAATATATGATGAGACAAATATATACGTTTGTAGCGCGGACATTCGAACGTTGAATATAGGTTGCGATAAACATTATATATACCAGTCGTATGAACGAAATCATTAGATTAGATTAGATTAGCTTTTATTTAAATGCTCTAAAAAGTAGAAAATAAACTTTGAAATAAATCAAACTCATCATTTTGTTACATTATATAATTTTTTTTATGATATAAAAGCTTGTCGCGAGATTTTTCTGCGTAAAGGAGATTGCTAGAATTAGAAGTATTAGGTCAAAGTGAATGTCCAGAAATTATGTGCCTATCTGAACACTGGTGTAATACTAACAATATAGCGTATGCACGTCCATATAACTATAATTTAGTAGCAAACTACTGTCGAACTGAGCATCTACATGGAGGTGTCTTAATTCTCACCAAAAACAATATACTATACAAAAATTTATCTAATATAAAAGAATGTCGGTAGAAGTGAATATTGAGTGTTGTGCGGTATCAGTTTAGTATAAATAACATAAAAACTGTTGTAGTGAACATATACAGGTCCCCTGATGGCTGTATTCATGTATTTATAGATAGATTGTCACTGATCTTAAATTACTGTTTCTTAAATTTTAAACATACAACATAAATATAGATTACCTCAAAGAATCATACTATAATAAACTTTTTACTGACCTGTTACCTAGTTACTGCTTAACTGTTAACAATACTAATCCAACGAGAATATTTATAAATCAAAATTCCATCATAACATCGAGTAAAATTGACTACGTCTTAACAAATATAGATAAATCACTATATGAAATTAAAGTTGAAGACCTTAATCTTAGTGATCATTTTGCCCTTACAACAAACATCAACTTAAGTCAAAATATAGTTGAATTAAATAAGGAGACGATAATCCAAAATTAATCGGAAAGAAATCTCTTATTGCTCAAAACATATTTCCAAAATCAAAGTTTCTCTACTGTTTATACACACAATAGTAATATTAATATTATCTACTCTAATTTTATAAACATACTAAAATATGCCATTCAAATTAACTGCCCTTGTTTCAAAATTAACAGACCTGATAATTCCAATAATGTTAATAATAAGTGGGTTACCGCTGAAATTATGACAATGAAAGTTGAACTTAAAAATATGTTTTGGTTGCTGAAAAACACAGGAAACTACCAATTAAAGGATAAATATAACAAGAAGAAAAAGAATATAGATCCATTTTCAAAGTAAATTAAGTAAAAACGAACCAAAAAAACAAAAACAAATATGAAATTTAGTTAATGAGAAAAGAGGTAAGAGAAAACAAAAATTACCGATCAAGTTATACATTGACGGCCTACATATCACAAGGGAGGGTGAAGTAGCTTCGGAATTTGTAAAATATTTTGCTAATGTGGCAAAAAAAATGCTCTGTCAAGTTGTACTACCAGGTTTGTACCACACAACATAACAACAAAGAAAGACCCGCATTACTCACACACGAGCTCATTTGTATTTGAACTATGCTAAGCCCAGTCAGGCTATTTAATTTCCTACTGCGCCTGCTGACTATTTTACATCTCGCTATCATAAAAATACTGAGATGTACCAAATAGTCACATGCCTACCTTGCACTGACGAGAGCCAACAGCTCGAAACTGCAGTCTGCAAGTGGTGTGTGACGGCTGGCAAGAGAGTTCTTTTAAGTAGGATCAGTCTTTCGGCTGGTGTTTGTTGCAATCGAAGCATTAGCGTTTTGATGGTAATATGCAATTATTACACTTAACGCGCCAGACTTGTAAACTTGTAATTCAGCGCTCGGCGGGGCACATAGCCCGGAGAGTAGCTGTTGGTTGCAGTCTGGTTACATTCCTTATAGTAAAATAAGGATTTTATAGAGGAGTTTGCGACTAAAAATATTATGTTTAATATTCCGCCCTCTAAAAGCACATTTGAACTAGGTATATTATTGCTAAGCAAATGAATTGAGGACATGGATTATAATGAGGATTAGTATTCCTATAAAAATTGACTTTGCCGTGAAAAAGGTAAATATATTGTGAATTATTATTATTATTTTTTTTTTATACATTTATTTAACGTCGGCCTAACACCGACGCCTGTAGACGAGCTACCCCCAACCAGGAATTTTGCCGAACCTCTTCCCTTAAGAAGAGTAGGGATCTTTTACTTGCCTAACATTTAATAGACAACGGACCGACGGCTTTACATCCCCTCCGAAGGATGGTATATCTCCTATACAACCCTCGCCTAAGGTCGTATAGCTTCCGCACATACACTGATATACAAGCCGCTGGAAGATGTGTGAGGCGAGGACGCGGTTTCCGTTGGAATGGTCACCCATCCAACTACTAACTGCGCCTCTCGTTGCTTTACATCGCATACCGAAGTATGTACATAGTAAAGACGCACCTACGCTCGCCCCGTAGCAAATTTTCTGAACAGAGTTTTATTCGGCTTAGTACTTGTGGAAATCTGTTTCTATATTCTACTTGAGCTAATCCAGAGTTAAAATTGCAACATCTAATCATCGTAAATACCGGCCGTAGAATAAAATATTTTATATTTTCACCATTGTTCTATTGATCAAATTCAACTTTAAAACATTCAGTTATTTTCAACTCTATTATATTATATCATGAGAATATGTGTCATTATTCATTATTACATTATTTTCCAAGCTTTGTTAAATTTTGTCAAATTTAAAAGCACAGACCAGCAGATCATCAAGTAGCGCAGGCCAACGGGCATTCGCCTGGTGTCCCGGTGGCCCAGCACGCCCCTGCACACGTTTGAAATTTGATCAGTATATTGCCATAAATATATAATAATTGTCAAAAAATAAAACATGGTGAAAGTATGTTGACATTTTAATAAGTATTATTTAACTTTGGAAATAAGAGAAATTTACCTTTCCCATTCGCTCTGTTCTGGTTTAATATCTACATCATCCGTTTTAATAAACAACTCTGGATATTCCATTTCCCTTTCACACTTTATCTCCGTTTTAACTTGAAACTGATCAAATCTCTCTTTCAATTCATTTACGCCACTGGACTTCTTTATAAGTTTTGTTGTTGGTTCGAATATAAATTGCTGTACTTTTTTTAAATCTATCTGAGGTTTGTCATCCATCCCTTTTACTGCTGCATATTCACTTATTTTCTGTTCCACATCCAAATGCTTCATTAGAAAATTTAAAACAGCTTGCAATTCATCGAGACAGGTTCCACACGTTAAGAATTCTTCTGTAATATTTAAATTCTGAAACAAGAATATTATGAACCGCTGTTATGGAAGCATTCCAATATTGAGATGCATTTTAAATTTTGTCCTAAGAATCATGTGCATTTGCATGCATTGGACTTTCAACAGCGAACAATAAATAACATACAGTTTGAAAAACTTGATGGTAACTCGATCATGCACGAAGTAGATGTTAGTGCACCTGCAGACCATAGTACTAAACTTCCAGAGGGTAATTCTCAAAATAGCAAGGCCTAATCAAGGAAATCAGGATCAACAGCTTTATTAAGGCTGATAAGCTGATAAGGATATCGGAATCGAGATAATAAAAGTCGCCATTCCCAATGCCTCTGACAATATTAAATTATTTAGAGTTGGAAAACCCAATGTAAATTCTACCAAACCAAGACCCATGAAAATTATCCTCACTTCCCCAGAGGAAGCGATCCAAGTTTTAAGAAATGTGAATGAGATAAAAAAAATTAAAAGTTTCGAGAATCTAATAATCACTAGCGACAAAACTCCAAATCAGACTCTTCATTACAAGCGTATCAAGGAAGAACTGTCCACAAGGACCAACGCAGGCGAAAAAAACCTAAAAATAAAATATTTTAATGGCGAGCCAAAAATTGTAAAAAACTAAATGCATTGTCCAACCCGATTTCACACGATCATATCAGCTGTTATTACCAAAATGTACGAGGACTAAACACTAAAATTCAAGAATTCTACACGTCTGTCGTATCCTCAGAATACCAACTAGTTGCCCTCACTGAGACATGGATTCAATCCAACGTTTATAGCCACGAACTCTTCAGTGATAATTATCTAATCTTTCGTAGTGATAGGAACTTAGAGGCCAACTCAGTTTCACGTGGAGGCGGAGTCCTACTAGGAGTCAGGAATGATTGTACCGCAGCTGCTATTGATTTATCACACTATCGTGATGATTTTTTTAGTATAGATATAGTTGGTTGTAAAATAATTTATAAACATAAGTTAATTTTTGTATTTGTTATATATATACCACCAAATACTAATATCAGTCAAATTCAAAATTTATATAATGCATTGGAAAGCTTGAATTGTCTATATGATAATAGATTACTTATTTTAGGAGACTTTAATGAACCGTATTTCAAAGATGTCAATGAGCTTGCCTTTGCACACAATCAAAATCTTATTAATCTGCATCAACTAATCAGCTTTTATGACTTAAAACAATTTAACACAATAGCCAATAACTCAGGTCGTCTTCTAGATTTAGTCTTGGCAAACAATGAATGCCACGTGCTTCACGACAATCTTCCATTTGTTTCAGAAGATGAACATCATCCAGCCCTAAATATAACATTCAAGTTTTCTAAATCAGAACCAACAATATCTTTCAACACTGATTCAATATACTTCAACTTCCGCAAAGCCAACTTCCCCTTATTATATACTCACCTGGAAATCGTAGATTGGTCTTTTCTAGATAACCAAACAGATGTCAATTTAGCCATTGAAGAATTTCAAGCAACTCTTCACTCAGTGTTTGAGTTGTATGTACCTCTCACTCAGAACTATGTAAAAAAATATCCACCATGGTTTACAAAGGAAATCATTAGTGAAATCAAACAGAAAAACAGAATTTTTAAAAAGCTGAAAATCACAAATTCGGAAGAATACAAACAACAGTTCAGTGTGTTAAGAAAATCCATTAAAGCCAAAATCAAAATTGCATATAGCCATTATATAAATAAAACTGAAAACTCTATTAATTCTGATCCCAAACGCTTCTGGTCCTTTATACATAATAAGAAAGGTACTTCTAGCATTCCTGGGCTTCTATATTATGACGATATTGAATATAACAATCCACCTTCAATTGTAAATGCTTTTGCCGACTTCTTTCAAAGTAATTACAATCCAAGTGACCCTGACAATTTCAACGTGAATGCCCCCTCAACATCTACAAGTTATCCTCAAATATCTGTTAAATCGCTAAGCGAAATAGAAATTATAAATGCCCTTAAACAGCTCAAACCAAAGCTTACGTGCGGATACGATAATGTCCCCAGTTTCCTCATTAAAGACTGTGCACATGTTCTAGCTAGCCCGCTGCAGAAAATCTTTAATCTCTCACTTAACACCAATACTTTCCCGACTGCATGGAAAATGTCAAAAATTTGTCCTATCTTCAAATCTGGTGCCATTAACAATATCTCTAATTATCGCCCGATCACCCTACTTTCCAACTTTGCCAAAGCTTTTGAAATGTCCATCTATAACAGAATATTTCCTAACGTTAAAAATATAATACGGACAGAGCAGCACGGATTTATGAGCAAGAGATCAACTACTACAAATTTAATGTGCTTTTCGCAATTGGTGAGCGACTCTATAGACAACCAACTTCAAACTGATGCAATCTATACAGACTTTTCTAAAGCGTTCGATAGGATAGACCATTCGATTCTGTTAACTAAACTAAACGACTTTGGCTTTGACATCAACCTAACAGCTTTTTTTCAATCCTATTTAAGTGATCGCCCTCAATATGTTGAATACAGAGGTCACAAATCTTTTCAGTTCACTGCTACTAGCGGTGCACCGCAAGGAAGTAATCTGGCACCCCTACTTTTCTCCATTTTTATAAACGATATAGGTGATCATATCAAGAGCAACATACTTCTGTTTGCAGATGATTTAAAAATATTCAAAATAATCAAAACTCCAAATGACTGCAAACTACTACAGAAGGATGTGGACTCGTTAAATGTGTGGTGCCTTTCCAACAAGTTACCCTTGAATATACAAAAATGTAAATATATAACCTATACCTTAAAAAATAATTTTATCCAGTTCAACTACTCAATAAATAATATTCCTCTACACCGGGAACACAAAATCAAAGACCTTGGAATTGAGTTTGACCAAAAACTCAATTTCTCACCTCACATTAACAGAATCGTATCATCGGCCACCCGAATGCTTGGTTTTATATTCAGAAGTTGTAAAGATTTTAAAAATAAGGATTGCTACATGAACTTATACACGGCCTATGTTCGATCACAACTTGAGTACTGTTCTTTAATATGGTCACCCTATTATAATACATACATCCAATAACTTGAGTCAGTTCAACGTATCTTTATGAAGTATATGGCATTTAAGCTAGACGGTATCTATCCTGCACAAGGTATTGACAATAATATTCTGCTATCAAGATTTTCACTTCTGTCGCTTGAAAACCGCAGAAAATACTACTCAGCTATATTTGTGTACAAGTTAACTAACAACCTATTAGACTGCCCTGAGTTATTGTCTCAGCTAAACTTTCATGTACCTCGTATTCACAGTAGAGATGAGAAATATTTTTATCTCTGTACTCCCAGAACAAATTTAATGACTAAATCACCAGTATATTCCATCTGCAACATTCTAAACCAACATTGTAGTTGCGCAGACATCTATTGGCACTCACTTGGCATCTTTAAGAAACTGATTAAAAATCAATTAGAATCTCTATAGTTGTATTCCTCTCTGTTTTTCACTAACTTTGTAAATGTCACTTTGAACCTTTTATATATTTATATTTATACTTTACTTTAACTTACTTTGCTCACATTATATCTCTATGTTATCTTGTCCTGTAATTGGGTTTCCAACCTGTTTGGACAATAAAGGATTTATTTATTTATTTATTTATTAATTAGTGAAAAGAAGACACTGCGTTCACAAATTAAAAAATAAATATGATATTTTTTGGTTGTATTTTGTTTAATTGAAAATTAACTTTTATTATCAGTACAATTTTATAAATGTCTATTAATATAATTTTATAAATGTCTCGTTTAAAAATTTCTCATGTTAATATAAGATCATTAATACCTAGGTGAAAGAAATTCTAAATAAACCTAATTTTGATATAATGGCTATAACTGAAACATGGCTGTCGGATAACGAAAATGTTAATATACTTAACTACGATTTTTATAGAGTAATAGACCTACACGCGGTGGAGGTGTTGGAGTATTTATAAACAAAAATTTTAAAGTTGAAATTATGTCTGACACTTATGAGGATCCATCTATGGAATACTTATTATTTAATTCAAAATTACTTCACATATCAGTCGGTTGTGGAGTATTTTATAGACCTCCAACACAATAAATTGATTGCGGTTTGGGATTATTTGAAGATTGTGTATCTAATTAGTTACCAGTTTCCGATGAACTAATACTACTAGGTGATTTCAATATCAACTTAAAAAGCCTAAATTCTGTAACTAAAAATTTTTTGGAGCTTCTGCATAGTTATAATCTAGAATAAATAGCAAATAATAACATCAGAACCAGTAAAAACCCTATACTTCGGCAGAAATCTCTAGTCAGTAGAGCCAGGG
Source organism: Leptura quadrifasciata (assembly GCA_963675555.1). Taxonomy (NCBI): domain Eukaryota; kingdom Metazoa; phylum Arthropoda; class Insecta; order Coleoptera; family Cerambycidae; genus Leptura; species Leptura quadrifasciata. Next base: position 79,333,277 of record OY776680.1, read on the forward strand.
GAGTGCGGATTTACAAGTTTTGTAAATTCCCTAATATAATATGTTTACGCTGTTACCATTTATTTTCTTTAAGTTTGGAGAATTTCGACGAATAACATCAATTTCGAAAGAATGAAAGTCCTCAGCTTGAGTTAACTATGCATGAACTACCATATTATCTTAAATTTAAAATATTATGCTTAAATCTGGCAACATTCTCCACATATTCAAAGGTGTTTGGTGCGTTAAACCGTTATAACTCAGTTTAAAATCAGTGTACACAGAGTTGGGCGGTATTAATTTGTTGTTACGTATTTGTGGTATTATAGTGCCTTAAAATATTATTTCGTGTGAAATATTTATAGTGTGAATTGTTTATGAATTAGGCGGCATTAATTTTTGTTTATAAATTAACGTGCTTGTTGTATCACAGTGCCTTAAAGTTTTATTTTGTTGGTGTGTAGTTTCCAAAACACACTATCCAAATGCTCCTCAGCAACTCCAAAAAATGGACACTGGTTTACTTTAGTTTTAACAAGAAAATCCCAAAAGTATGGCACAATTAAATATATTGCAACTCGCTAGAACTCACTAGGTCAAAATTCATAAAGCAAATGCACTGAGAAAATCTCCAGCAATAAATTCTTTGCTACGACTTTCTTAACTAGAGTAGTCATAATTTTACTTAGGTTAGAAATGTCTATTCACTCTATCAGAAGAAATCACTTTGCTGTGTGTTTGTATTAGTTTTTAAAAAGTACTTTACTACTTTTATTAATTACTTTACTAGAGCACTAAAACATTTAGCTACCATTAGAAAGACAAGAATACAAAAAAGTTTAACTGTGGTAAATAAAAATTCTCCTACAATTACAAAGTTTTGTGTTGAGTTACGTCATCACAACACCGCCATTCGGACTCGCAATCGGTTAACTTTAAATGCAACGCGTTCCTGCTATCCTGATAATCTTGTACAATCGGTTCATTCGTTCTCGTTGCAATAATAAAACTTTAAGTAATAAAGTTTCAATATTACAGGAGCCCATTTATTTTTCGTGACTATCTAATACATATTTACAGTAAAACTGCCCTTGCAATATAATTTGAGTATCCAAAGATGCATAAACACGGAACATATGCATTATTATGAAATACTGCCATTTCTATGCGCATCATGTTTGTCAACCTATGTCTATTAGTACGATTAGAAGTGTTTAACCATGTGCACTTTTTACTACAACTATATATTTATACTTGACAAAAATAGTGAAGCATATTTTATTAAGTAACTTTGCTATTGCAGCAAAGGTAACTTTAGCAAAACGAATTCTACTGTTCTAGTAAAATTCTTGGCTGGCGCCTATTCAAATAGAGTTTTTTGCTGCTGTAGCCGAATTTTTAGCTGTCACTGTAAAAATCTTCCCTCAGTGTGGCTAACACCTAATATCCCTTTTCTACTGTAGTTTTCTGGAATATTCAAAAAAGATAATTGATTGCTTTTTCATTCTAACAAAAATTAACGTTCCACAAAAAAAAAAGTAAGTTGATAAGAAGTACTACATGGTTCTACAAATCTGGTCTATATTTCATATAGGCCACCCAATTAACAGTTAGCGTGTTTGATGAGACGTCAGCATTTTCCTAAATTTAATTTATAAATCAGGCAATGAATGGATTATTTGTAAATTTTACAACCTGGCTATGTCCCTTGTAGCGATCAGAATAGATCGTTACAAGGCAATGTCCGTATGCGCTTAACACATAAGACTATACATAATTACAAGTGAATAAAAACTTCTTTTTTTAACCGCATACGGACAAGTAATGCTACATTAAATTCTTTCATTAATTATTTTTGAAAAGAAACAATTTAATTACTTCATAAGTACTAATAGATACAATACATTAACAACGGCTTTAACATTATAATAATATAATTGACTAAGTTGTTTTGCACTTCTCCTTGGCCAGCTTTATAACCATTTGCTACTATTTGGCTCAGCTGTGGTAATTTTTATATCTGACTGATTGGTTCATTACGAACTGCAATTTTATCAATTTAAATAATATAATAATAATAATAATAATAATAATAATAATAATAATAAAAGTGCTTTATTGAATTATTACAATTCAAGAGGCCATTGACCGAGGTCCTTCAGCCTATATTCTATGTATATATATATATGACTATAAAATATTTAATGTATATTAAAAGCTATTATAATAGTAACAAAGACAACAAATTCATGTGAAAAAAAAAATTCAATTTGCATTTATTATTTCCCATAAAGTTCTTGAAGGATGTTTCACTCTTGCCCTGCCATTTGGTTCCCTTCTTGCACATAAGGTATCAATTAGCACTTTGTTTTGTACATTCCCGGAGAATCTTCTTGATAGAGTAATCAGCCTGTCTTTTATTGGTTCGATATTTATCAGTTGGTATAGAAGTTGATTGGGAGGATTGTGTAGAGGATTATTTGGATGGCGAATTTTAGTTATTAATCGTAATAAGGCGCTTGTTTCTGCTACCATAAGCTTTTGTATGGCTGGTTTTTTACAGTTCTGAAAGAGTATGTGACCATATTCTATCATGGATCTGCAGATGGTCTTGTAAATTCTACAGGCAGTTTGGATGTTAATTCCTCCTTTTTTATGCACAAGGCATCTGAAATGTTTAGATCTTGAAATAACATTTTTTTTAACTTGCGCTGTATGATCATTAAAGTTTATTTTGTGGTCAATGATTATTCCTAGATATTTGACGAATAATTTGGGATATAGCAAATGGTTGTACATGTTGAGTGTTGGAGAGTTTGGTCCCGGGTTGTGATTGAAAATGATGAATCGTGACTTAGCTGGATTAGGTTTTAGTCTCCATTTGTTAAACCAATTTGTAGTATGTTGTATCAGATTTTGTAAGCTTTTTATTGCTGTCACGATAGAGGTATTATGAGATAGAGAGTTGTATCATCCGCATATTGAAGTATATAAGCATTGTGTGAAAAATGTTGCTCATCGTTATAGGGGTGGTAATAAATATCTGCACAGAAGATGTTATATAATAGCGGGGAAAGTGGTGAACCTTGAGGGAGGCCTTGTTCAGGTGTGAACTCATATGAAAACGAAGTTAAAACTTTGACTTTTAGACGGCGATTTTTCAAAAAACAGTCAACCAGTAATATTATGTTCTTCGGACAGCCTAGTTTGTAAAGTTTGTAAATTATGCCCTTGTGTCAAATGCTTTTTCAATATCAGTAAATAGAGCTGTGGTTTTTCCTCCATTCAATTTGGTGGTTTCAATGTTGTTAATTAATGTAACCAGTGGGTGGAGCGTGGAGCATTTAGGTTTGAATCCGAATTGATAGTTCGGTATACGTTGTCCTACACTTTCTTCAATTTTCTTTTTTAATATCTTTTCAAAGTTTTTACCAGTGACTGGGAGAAGTGTTATAGGTCTAAAATTCGTTGCCTTTGCATGATCTGTATTGGGTTTTGGTATTGTGACAATGGTTCCAAGTTTCCATTCATCCGGTATATACTGTTTTAAGAGGCAAAATTCATATATTTTTATGATGTGTAGATGTATTTGTAGGTCTAGCTGTTTGAGGATGTTTTTTGAAATCATGTCATAACCTGGAGCAGTACTTTTTCCCTGATTTAATATGTCAAAGTAATCGGCTTCATCGATGTGGTGTTCTACAGGTATTCTTTCTGTAATATATGTTTCATACCCATTTTCTATTTCCAAATAGTTTTCATTATCAAAGTTTATGTTCTGCTTTTATTTGTATGTAGCTTCAAAATGTTTTGCAAATATATCTGCTTTTTCTTCGGGGGTTTCATAATTTTTACCATTCTCCTCTATTGGCCTATTAGTTTCATTTTTATTGTTATACTTTGCCAACTTTTTAATTTCATACCAATAATTTTTGCCTTTTTGTTTATTTATATCCTCACACGTTTTGATCCACTTATGCGTTTTAAATTCAGTAATCAATTTTTGAATATTTTTATTAAATTTATTGAGCTCCGTTTTAGCAATAGGGTCATTATTATTTCTATACTCTCGATACGTTTTTCTTTTCCTTTTTATTAGTTGTATAATGAATGGAAGAAGTTCATGTGTATAGTATTTCACTTCTGTTTTAGGCGTATTTTGTATTATCGTTTCAGAAAGTTTGTTATTAAAATTGGTTATATGTTCTTTATCAATATGTCCTGTATTGCTCAAATAATTTAACATAATTTCATTCACTTTATTGATATTGTTTTTTTTAAATTGTATTTCCACACACTCTTGTGCGTTACTGGTTTTTGTGTTTCAATTTTAATTTTGAATCCTAAATAATATATTAAATATATTATAATAAATAAATTTTATTTTCTCAAATTATTCTCCTGAATAGACTTAAGTGGTCTAGGCTCAGCTCAGAGGAATGGTAGATGACTATGGTGTTAAAATTATAACATGATGATGTAAGATTCTCTGATTTTGATTCAAGATTTATCGATAAACGAGGGGGCAGACATTTCGGGAACGGGACGGAGCAGACTAAAGATTTGTCACTTGTCGAGAGATAACTGACAATTTTTTCTTATTAATATGTACAACATTTATGCAACTGCACATGTGAGGCACATATTTTCAAGTGATTATCCCCTCGCTCCTAAACGATTGAGCAGCACTTGAATTAAAAGTAACCGATTATCAAATATCAGTCAAATACATACTTCTGACTATTCAGTCAGTATTAAAATCAAAAGACAAAACATAATGGCCCTTTTGAATGAATGATGCATCATTTAAAATCAACGTTAAGATATAATTTATTTACCAGTATCGGAATATGTTCCTTCAATGAACCCACCAAAAACTTGTATTCTTTTGACTCGTTTAATGATATAAGGCCTTCTCTTCCAATAGTTTTCGCACAAAAAGTACATTTTATTTCACTTTCGGGTCCAATAAGTGACATCAAATTATTTGCAATGTCAACTTTTTCTGTATCCAAATTCATATCTTTGATGTCAGTTTGTAAAGTCTCATTTCCCATATAAATGCAGATTGATTTGAATTTAACCAACATTTGAAGATTACAGGCACATTCGGTACAGATCACAGCTTCCTTAGATATATCCATATTCTGAAATATAAATATTAAGAAATTATACAGGTTGTCCTAGAAAAGGTCATTCTGCAGTTTATCCACTTCTCGATTTTTTAGGGTTTTTTTGTAAATACATTAATAAGAGAGTTATATGAAGCGTTTGTGACTAATGAAACGTTGCACAAATGTATAATAACCGAGAAAATTGACAGGAAAGTGGAGCGAATGGAGGTGCTGGGTGGATAAAAATAAGTGAAACTACGACGTTTTAGGTCCCTTTGAAATGATTTGGATTGAAAAAGTCATTTTAGAGCAAGGGTAAATAAGATAAGAGTCAGTACACCATTATATCTACTAAATACGTCTAACCTATCCTAACTTTTCAGTTTGCAAAGACCAACACCTAAAGGACCCAAGAAAGGAGTAAAAATACGAGAATTTCAGGTCACTCCCACATGAAAAGCATTAAACCGTCATTTCAGGGCAATGGGAAATAAACATCATGACAAATTTGAATGTTTATTGAGGTACAACGGGACTCAATGAAATCAATGAATGGCAGTAGTAAGCAATCAAATGCCATGACTCCTATTTACCATTGCCCTAGAATGACTTTTTCAATGCTAATCGTTTCACATTACGTAAAAACGTCGTATTTTCACTCGTTATTATACACTCAGCAACCCTATTCGCTTCACTTTCTTCGATTATTGAACATTTGTGCAACGTTTCATTAGTCACAAAAGCCTCATTTAGGTAACTCTTTTCTTAATGTATCCACAAAAAAAAACTCAAAATCGAGAAGAGGATAAATTGCAGAATTACCCTAGGACAACTATTCAATCAATAGAATTTTAGTTTAAACTCACCAATTACTTTCCTTAAAAACTCATGTTTACGTCACACAATAAACAATGTGAAAGTAAGTCATAAAAACAAATATTGTTTTGTCCTTTTAAAATGCTATAGGTTAGATTTCAATATGTATAATCGAAAACTATTTATCAGCTCTCCGTTAAATAGAACAGTTTTCAAATATGAACAAGTAGGAGTAGTAATAAGTTTTCGTCAATTTTTTCAACTTACCAACTTTAAAACGTTTCTGAAAGAATCTCCTACTGTTTGATAATTTTCATTAATTGTCTGCAAGCAAAGTCTACAAATTTTTTCGTTCATATTTTTTATGTTAAACAGAATAAACAAGCCAACAACCGAACAACCACATATTCTAACTATCCTTGAAGTTGGCAACGTACGAACTGGAACCCAAGATTTTCCATATTCATCTTCTAAAATTACGATTAGTAACCAGCCACGGAGTTTGCTATTCCAACTCTCTTGAGTCAATTTCATGCGATCTACCGGTAAATACCAGTATTTACCAAAGCATTCAGGGATACTCGTTATATATTGAAAACGTGATCAATGAGCCCTTCTTGAAATCATTCCAACTTTTCAAGGGCTCACCCTTATTGTGATGTCATTATTAGATGAAATCTATTAAATCTAAGTTGGATAAGACCACGGGCCGAACCAAAGTTATTACCGATAAATCGCTTGAAATCGACTGTATAACATCAGATCTCGATATTGGTGACCTCAGATAAATATGTCTTTGTTTATCCGAGTTGGTGACATTTCAGATAAGTTTAGAGTCCCTAAAAACTAGAGTCTGGCCATACGGGGTCGAAGCCACGGCGTATTACGACCAGTGGAAGATTCGGGTAAATGCTGAAAAGTCAGCAGCGACAGTCTTCACACGCCGTTTCACTAAAAACAAAATTCTAACACCAATCTCGATCCGGGGAAACAAAATTCCAACTAAAAGGTGCGTGAAGTACTTGGGGGGTCAGATTGGATCAGCGACTGACGTTTAACACGCACATAAATGAGACAATACGGACGGTACTCCCTGAGGAGTCTCTATCCACTCATGGTCAGGGGCAGCAGACTTAACCGGCAAAATAAGAAATTGTACACAATGGTGGTCAGGCCGTCCATCACATACGCGACGCCGGTGTGGTGCAGCCAGTGAACTCTATACTATAGTCTAGTATACTTTAACTTGGCGTGTGTATGTATGAGTTAATATTTCCGTACGATTTCATTTTCTCCCATATTGTACACAAAGTTAAAGCAATAGTCCAGAAACATTGTCTACGTGGACAATATTTCTGGATCTTTGTGTACAAGAGAAAATGAAATCGTACGGAAATATTAACTCATACATACACACGCCAAGTTAAAGTATACTAGACTCTATATCATAGAATTCACTGGGTGCAGCATACCGGCCACGACAATGAGAATATGAGAAAACTAAAAGTGTTTGAGCATAAATTTATGCGCCTCATCTCTAATTCTGGAAGGTACACCTCCCTCAGACTTATACGCACTTTGCCACGACATAACCCCAATAGCGGACTAGGTCCAGAACATTTCACAAAAATTCTATTCTTTCAAGCTGGGCGACATAACACAGATTAGACAGCATAATGCCCCATTTCGGACAAAACACAAACCACCATACCAGACGTTACCGATCTTCCGGCAACCTCTGTAGCCAAACTTCACCAACTACAACTTCCGCTTATCCTATCCACCTTTACTGATATTTCATACCTTTTGCATCTTTCCTGTCCCCCTCTTCCTTTCTGTTTGTTTCCTTTTATCCCGTTTATTTCTTGTATTCTTTTTGTACATTTCTGTCTCTAAATTCATTTCCATTCAAAAAATTTTCAATAAAAAACCAAAATTCTCGAAAACCAAAAATTTAGAAACCACAGTTTAGGCCAGCCTATGCGCAGCCCGGCGTTGTCACACCCCGCGGAAGGCTTCTCGTTTATGTTGAGGTGTCAGCGTCAGTGTCAAAGTTAATTGATGAAAAGTGAAAGTTTTAAAAAATCTGTAGTTTTTAAGTGTTATAAAATATGTTCTTTAGATATATGTAATTTTAATAATTTATTTAATCTGTTTGTTAGCAGAAGGAGTATAGGTTTTTAAGTTTTAACTGTTTTTTAGCCAAGCCAGACCCAATCCGCCCGGCCCTACAATCAGCCACCGCGAATCGCGAGCGGTGGTTGCACGACCGGACCCGGAGTGGGTTCTGGGGAGGCAACTGTAATTAAAAATGAAGTTATATTGAACTGAATTGGGTCGAGGCTAATATCCTTATGAAAAGTGGATACATAATGGCGGCGCGAATAAGCTATGTTGTAAACATACTGATGCACACTGAAACCATCGCCGCCCATTATGTATCGACTTGGGGAGAGTGGGGGCCGAGTGGCCACACTCTACTTTATAGGAAATCTAGATAAGTTTATCTGAAAGTGACATCTACATTTTGACAATATAATCCCTTAAATGTGCCCTTAAATAACAAAATGGAAGGTTAATTTTGACGAGCGTCTCACGGCGCCCCATCTAAGCTGCCATCAAAAGCTAGGGAAATTATGCATCATAATCGACTATGCTACATCAAATAATATTAACGACATACCTGCTAAAGAAGTTTCAAACTGTAACTCATTATACCCCATTTCCATAACAAAACCGAGAATGGAAAAAGAAAAACACAACAAATTCGAATTTTAACCTCAAATCTCACTTCGTTAAAGCCATTGATGACAATGAATGTCAATGGTTGGAGTAAGAAGCCAAGATCGGATGTGGCGCGAGGCGTTAGTAGTCGTACTGTTCTGCATGTACCTGCTTCTGTGTTGTTTAATTTGCAAACCACCAAAGTAACTGTAATCACTATCATTTGGATCAATTGACTTTTTCTGACACTGACATACCTACCTAGTCATCGCGTAAGATATTCAGAATCAGATGACTCTGAGGAAAGACGAAAATAATGAATTCAGCATGATAGTTCAAAATGAGACAATGGACTCAATTAGTGTGACGTCACGTATTAGGCAACCCAACATACTACTGTCATAAGGCTAATGGCGCGAAATTAATGCATTGGAACTTCGCTTAATGCTCTAGTTAATAAAGACTATTATCAAGAGGGTTAAAACATAGCTTAAAATTCCATTTTATTTCTACCTCACAGAAAATATCTAAGAACTTTCAGTAGTTAATTTATATTCATAAAGTATGCGTGAAATTATATACCTATATGTAAAAAAACATTACAATAAATTAACTTTTAATTAAATACATTGATATTACACATGAATTATATAGTATCCTCCATACCTTGTCAAAAAATAGATTTTGAAATTTTTTGAACAAATGTCTACTCAAACACATACTGCTCCTAAATGTTCTATTATGTATATAATTTACACTAGGGCTAACGTCAACAAAAATCGTTTGTACCTTTTGGACAAAAAAACATATTTGATTGATTGACTGAATGATAGATAGAATTATCGGTGTTTGTTCATGGTTCATGTTTCTTATTTTTCTGAACAAAACTAAAGAAATGAATCAAGTGGACTGTATCTAATAATTCAAAAAAAGGGGAATTCAAAATTGACTTACCATCAGTAGGTACCGATGCACTGTTTTTTCCACTGTTTATTATAGGGCTAAAAGGTAATACTATCAATCACTAATATGCGGTATAACTAAGGTATTGTTATGTGCTGCCCTCTAACAAGGAAAGATGTGATTAAGTTCATGTTCAAAGTTTTCCTCAGAAGCTTAGTTACTTCCCTGACTAGTAGGGTGGCGCCGTCTATGAGCCAATTGACGAACAATCATCTATTACATGGTAGAAAACTATGGAGAATTCTAGAAAAGAGTTCTAGAAGGATTCCAAGTGTGTATATAAAGAGGTGACTCCAGCAGATGGGGGAACAGTTCAGTTGAGTGAAGTATGCAGTTTAGTGAAGTAAACAGACAAGAGAGTTTTTAGGTTAGACAAGAGTTGACAAGTTTAAGAAGGAAAGTAAAGTGCTTAGTGTTTTAAAAGTAGTGAAATTATATTAGATTAAGTTATTATTAGTTGTGTGATTTTTAAGTATTTGCTAGTGTAATTTTAGTGATTAAATAAATCAGTGGTTTGTGAAAATTCTTGTTGCAAGTTATTTGGAATCCCCAAAGTGTTTACTGAAAATTGTAAGGACGTAACAGTATATAACTATCTCTCAACAACACTGTATGTAACTGACTATGTATTTCATCTATATGTTTTTTCTCTCTATAAAAAAAGTCAACAAAAAACGAAAGACGAACATTCGAACTAATAAACAAGACAAGTAGGGCCATCTGATGATGGGAACATTAATTCGAACAATTAATGGGAACAGAGTCCTAACCAGTTCATGTTCAATTCAATGCTTCTAAGAACATTCTGTTAGATACAGTAGTGGCATAAAGAAATCTTGGTTCAGTCCCTATAATAATATAGGGTGAAATATAAATAGAACATTGACGCCAGCAGCTCAGCAAGCACGTTAGGGTTTAGCCTCTAAAGAAAAAAATGGTAACGGCGTAGTTTATATCTGTTTCTTTTCAGTATATTATCTGGCCATTTCTCTTCTCTTCTATCTTGTATAGGCCTTCGTTCAAGTTTAGTACTTGCCAGCACTGTATTTTAAACATAAGTACATATATATATACTTTTGGATTCATTTTAAATCAATTTAAAATATCCTAACAGTAATTTGAAAAAATATTCTTGGGTCAACAGAAGAAACGGGTCCCATATGACCATTCTAAGATTATTCTAAAAATAATTTAGATATGTTTGTTCTGTCTGGGTGAAATTTTGTTTTGTTACAATATGATGCCAACATTACGGACAAAGCTCTGCCTTTCCTGTAGTTTTATTTTACAGTAACACTATAGTGATATGGATGATGAACAAATTAAATAAAGAATTAAGTAGTAAATTTATTTATTGCATACACCGTTCAACAGGTAAGGTATCCAATTAAAGAACAGGGCTAACAGGTAAAAACATAATATAGGTATAAACGAATACGAGATATATATAAAAAAAATCAGAAAGATAACAACAAAATATATGTGATGAGCATAAAGTAGGGCGAGCGTGGGTGCGTCTTTACTATGTACATACTTCGATATGCGATGTAAAGCAACGTAAAGCGCGGTTAGTAGTTGGATGGGTGACCGTTCCAATGAAGACCGCGTCCTCGCCTAACACATCTTCCAGCAACTTGTATATCAGTGTATGCGTGGAAGCTATACAACCTTAGGCGAGGGTTGTATAGGGGATGTAAAGCCGCTGGTCCCTTGTCTATTAAATGTTAGGCAAGTAAAAGATCCCTACTCTTCTTAAGGGAAGAGGTTCGACAAAATTCCTGGTTGGGGGTAGCTCGTCTACAGGCGTCGGTGTTAGGCCTCAGTAGCGGAAATAGCCCGACGTTAAATAAATGTATAAAAAAAAGTGTAAAGTAATAAAATTAAACAAAAACTAACTATTAAGAAAAACAAAAATATATAAAACAGCTACATATTTAATTTAAAATTTGAGATTTTATATCCTTCAGACGGCAGTTAAAAATATCAAGGGCACTGGAAAATTTATTTGTATTATTGCACATGGTAAACAAAGGCGAGTTTTTTAAATGTTGGTATGCGGGGTGGACATATAGAAAACTTGTGCATTGCGAGAAGCCCATCTAGGGACTTGAAAATTTAATTTGCTGATTACTTCAGGTGCGTCAAAATCATTGTGTAATTGTATGATCGCCTGTCTTCAAGAGTAGATATGGAAAACCTTTCAAGTCGATCACTCTAGGGAAAACCTATGACAGGGTAAATACCATCTGATTTGAGACAGAGCAATTTGACAAATCTACGCTGCACTGTTTCCAAGTTAGTTTTATGTACCTCATAGCTTGGACACCAGATAAGTGATGCATACTCAAGTTTCGATCTGACAAATGATTAGTAGAGAATTTTCAGTGTACCCATATCAGTCAAGTCCCCGACTAGTGCGAACAATGAATCCAAGGCTCTTAAAGGCCTTGGAAATAATGGTGTCAATGTGAACAGTAAGAGATAGTTCTTTGTCTCTGAAGTGAGACATTATCCAAAAGATATCCAAAATTGGTGAAGTTTTTAAAGAAAAGGACAATACATTCAAGTATAGTTTATTGGTTATACACCAGTTGTTTACTTTATTAAGACATGCTTGAAGTTGAAAATAATTATCAATATTATATATAACTGTGAATACTTTTATGTCATCAGCGTATAGTAGAAAAGGCAAATGAATTTTGTCTGTTATGTCGTTAATAAATATATTGAATAACAAGGGTCCCAGAGCAGATCCCTGGGGAACTCTGGAGGTGGCAACATTTTAAAATTTGCTATAGTTTAAATGTTTATTTGACAACAGGGTAGAAAACTGTAATAAAAGGAAACTTTGCCTGTTATATTGGTGCGTATCTTATAAAGAATATGTTAAATCTTAATACACTTCAAAATTTTAAAGCCTGTTAAAGAAGCAATTCAAATCTGTAATGAATTTATTTAACTTTTAACATCTTTAATTAATTGCCTACATTATATAACAAATATCTATGCTATAACGTTAACATGGTCTGTTAATTTTGATGTCATATTAAATTATTTAGAGGTTACTTTAATAGTAGATATTATAAAAATAATAGGCTTTAAAATTCAACATACCGTTAACAGACTAGCCCCATTAGTGGCTATCCCTTTTAAAAAAGATTTAAATAAAAACCAAAGATACTTTACTTTCTATCAAATGATTTAAATCAAAAATATTTTTTAATACTGAAACTAATTTTACAAGAGATTCAAAATTATTTCTTACTAAGTAAAATCAATTCAGTGTAACTAAATCATTCGAAGAGTTAAATCGTTAAAACCTGATATATTTTTAATTAAGTTAACTTTGCGGCAAACTTATAAAAATCCGGCTTCTGTTAATTTTGCTCATTTTTTGATATGAGATTCTACAGATCATCCAGATCAAAAGTCCCAATGGGCAGAAAGTCCTAGCACCACATCGGTGTGAAGCTGGCAACGGCCGTTTCCAGCAACGGCACGAAAATCAACCACATCGATAAAGTCGTGGGATCCTCGGCAATATAAAGTATTATAATATGTAGAAACGCCCAGCAACGGCAATGAAAACAATGGAAATGACAAATTTGTGGTTTGATTTTCATCTGGCATTTGCGATATGCTTTTCCTAATAGATATATGAAATACGTACGTACTTATAAAGGAAAAAAGCTACAATTTTTCAATCGGAAGTTGTCGATTAGATTTTATAGCGTGAAACTACTTATAACAATGTCCTTAAACTACTACATAGGGCCAAATCATTTGCAGGTCCGAAACAGCGGCGTACGTCGTATGAATTTAATAAAAATAAAAATATTCGCAATCTCTTTGATCGGAAGTTGTCGATTAGATTTTATTACGTGAAACTATTTATTGAAATGTCCTTTAACTACTGTATAGGACCAAATCATTTGTAGGTCCGAAACAGCGGCGTACATCGCATGAATTTAATAAAAATATTCGCAATCTTTTTAAAAGGAGGTTGTCGATTAGATTTTCTTAAGTGAAACTACTTATAACAATGTCCTTAAACTACTACATAGGGCCAAATCATTTGTAGGTCCGAAACAGCGGCGTGGGTCGCATATATTTAATAAAAGTGAAAAATTCGCCATATTTTTTATCGAAAGTTGTCGATTAGATTTTATTAAGTGAAACTACTTATAACAATGTCCTTGAACTACTACATAGGGCCAAATCATTTGTAGGTCCGAAACAGCGGCGTACGTCGTATGAATTTAATAAAAATAAAAATATTCACGATCTTTTTGATCGGAAGTTGTCGATTAGATTTTATTACGTGAAACTACTTATAGCAATGTCCTTGAACTACTACATAGGGCCAAATCATTTGTAGGTCCGAAACAGCGGCGTACGTCGTATGAATTTAATAAAAATAAAAATATTCACGATCTTTTTGATCGGAAGTTGTCGATTAGATTCTATTACGTGAAACTACTTATAACAATGTCCTTGAACTACTACATAGGGCCAAATCATTTGTAGGTCCGAAACAGCGGCGTACGTCGTATGAATTTAATAAAAATAAAAATATTCACGATCTTTTTGATCGCAAGTTGTCGATTAGATTTTATTATGTAAAATTAATTATTGTAATGCCCTTTTACTACTATATAGGACCAAATTATTTGTAGGTCCGAAACAGCGGCGTACGTCGTATGAATTTAATAAAAATAAAAATATTCACGATCTTTTTGATCGAAAGTTGTCGATTAGATTTTATTACGTGAAACTACTTATAACAATGTCCTTGAACTACTACATAGGGCCAAATCATTTGTAGGTCCGAAACAGCGGCGTACGTCGTATGAATTTAATAAAAATAAAAATATTCGCAATCTCTTTGATCGGAAGTTGTCGATTAGAGTTTATTTCGTAAAACTACTTATAACAATGTCATTGAACTACTACATAGGGCTAAATCATTTGTAGGTCCGAAACAGCGGCGTACGTCGTATGAATTTAATAAAAATAAAAATATTCGAAATCTCTGATCGGAAGTTGTTGATTAGATTTTATTACGTGAAACTATTTATTGAAATGTCCTTTAACTACTGTATAGGACCAAATCACTTGTAGGTCCGAAACAGCGGCGTACGTCGTATGAATTTAATAAAAATAAAAAATTCACGATCTTTTTGATCGGAAGTTGTCGATTAGATTTTATTACGTGAAACTATTTATTGAAATGTCCTTTAACTACTGTATAGGACCAAATCATTTGTAGGTCCGAAACAGCGGCGTACGTCGTATGAATTTAATAAAAATAAAAATATTCACGATCTTTTTGATCGGAAGTTGTCGATTAGATTTTATTACGTGAAACTACTTATAACAATGTCCTTGAACTACTACATAGGGCCAAATCATTTGTAAGTCCGAAACAGCGGCGTACGTCGTATGAATTTAATAAAAATAAATATATCCACGATCTTTTTGATCGGAAGTTGTCGATTAGATTTTATTACGTGAAATTATTTATTGAAATGTCCTTGAACTACTACATAGGGCCAAATCATTTGTAGGTCCGAAACAGCGGCGTACGTCGTATGAATTTAATAAAAATATTCGCAATCTCTTTGATCGGAAGTTGTCGATTAGATTTTATTACGTGAAACTATTTATTGAAATGTCCTTTAACTACTGTATAGGACCAAATCATATATAGGTCCGAAACAGAGGCGTACGTCTCATGAATTTAATAAAAATAAAAATATTCGCGATTTCTTTTAACGGAAGTTGTCGATTAGATTTTATTACATAAAGCTATGTATTGTAATGCCCTTTAACTACTGTATAGGACCAAATGATTTGTAGGTCCGAAACAGCGCCGTATGTCGTATGAATTTAATAAAAATAAAAATATTCGCAAACTCCTTGATCGGAAGTTGTCGATTAGATTTTATTACGTGAAACTATTTATTGAAATGTCCTTTAACTACTATAAAGGACCAAATCATTTGTAGGTCTGAAACAGCGGCGTACATCGCACGAATTTAATAAAAATATTCGCAATATTTTTAATAAGAAGTTGTCGATTAGATTTTATTACGTGAAACTACTTACAACAATGTCCTTGAACTACTACATAGGGCCAAATCATTTGTAGGTCCGAAACAGCGGCGTACGTCGCATGAATTTAATAAAAATAAAAATATTCACAATCTTTTTGATCGGAAGTTGTCGATTAGATTTTATTACGTGAAACTACTTATAACAATGTCCTTGAACTACTACATGGGGCCAAATCATTTATAGGTCCGAAACAGCGGCGTGGGTCGCATATATTTAATAAAAGTGAAAAATTTGCCATATTTTTGATCGAAAGTTGTCGATTAGATTTTATTAACTAAAACTACTTATAACAATGTCCTTGAACTACTACATAGGGCCAAATCATTTGTAGGTCCGAAACAGCGGCGTGGGGCGCATATATTTAATAAAAGTGAAAAATTCGCCATATCTTTTATCGAAAGTTGTCGATTAGATTTTATTAACTGAAACTACTTATAACAATGTCCTTAAACTACTACATAGAGCCAAATCATTTGTAGGTCCGTAACAGCGGCGTACGTAGTATGAATTTAATGAAAATAAAAGTACATGGGCTAGGGTAGCGCAGTGGGCAAGATCGCGTTGCGTGGTGAGGAGCATGTTTGGTCACACTTATATCGTGTATTAGGTTCGATTTCCACCTCCGAAACTGGCAACGTTGGTGGATAATGGGTCTGTATATGCGTTTTTCATAAATGTAACTCCCTTATAGATAGCCTTAACTTTTGATTTTGGGGTTATCTATTATATGTGGTGTGTATTGTGATGATAGACCTACCTTACGGTTATTGGTGTTTTATGTTTTAATATCTATCATGACTAGTCTATAATTACTTCCACGTCCAGTGGAAGTATAGTAACGTTATATATTTTTTTGTTGAAATAGGCTTAAAATGTCATGAAGCGTCGAGATTTTAAAATTGAGCGAAAAAAAATCTGTCTATCTGTCGGTCTGTCTGTAACTTTTTTTTTGCGCACGTTTACTCAGGAAACATTTATGATACTGACTTGACATTTGGTACACTTATGTATTATAAAGAGATCTGGAACTAGATTATATTTTGATCTAATTCCGTTGAACGGTTCGGGGGTAAATGGGGTAAATAGGCAAAGCAAGCAGGTAAGAGTCC
Organism: Leptura quadrifasciata; assembly: GCA_963675555.1. Lineage (NCBI taxonomy): Eukaryota > Metazoa > Arthropoda > Insecta > Coleoptera > Cerambycidae > Leptura > Leptura quadrifasciata. The sequence continues at coordinate 79,350,099 of OY776680.1, forward strand.
ATAAAATTGCAATTTAGGACATGTACGAAAAGTCAAGGTCTGTTAGCCCCAATAAGTCCCCCACACTGTTATGAAAGAAGTAAAAAATAATTAAAATGTGATTTAGTGTGTATACAAGAACGAAATGTCTCAAAAAATTTTTTGGCGTTAGCTACCCCTTCCACCACCCCCATTGCCATCCCACCCCGTTATTAGAGGGAGCAAAAACTAAATTGCGATTTGGTGTGTATCAGAGAACCAAGGGCATCACATTTTTGTGGCATTAGTCACCGCCTCTATCACCCCCACCCTATTATTTAAAGGGAGTAAAAAATTTAATTACAATTTACTGAGTGTACGATAATCAAGGGCCTCTCTCGGGAGGAAAATACTTTGGCTCCCTCTGGAAGCAAACAAGTAGAAACTTCAAATAGCTGTAATGGTAGTGTATAGACTTCTTTTATTGATATATTTTTCTTATTTGCCTAGTCTCCATCCAACATTTAAATAGCTGGTACTCTTTTTCATATTTTTTACGAGACTTTAACGGTAATAGATTTAACGAAACCACGTTTGCTTCTTCCAGAATATCTTGAAGAACTTCATCTTCACATTCGGAATACATTATTGTAAACTTTTTGGAAGTTTGTTTATTTTGTAAACAAGAAGCAACCTTAGCAACGTTCCAGGTACTTTGATTTTTAACAATATTTCCTTATCTAAATATCTATTATGACATTTTGACATATTTGGTTTTTTGATTGTCATGCATAAGAAAATATAAAAAAATATATGTAAAACTAATGTAAAACACTGTAAATGTTCGTAGAAAAAATCATATGTATTACACAGGAGCAAAGTCCCATTTCCTTCCTTGGATATTGATCAAACCATCCGCGGGAGGAAATTATGCACTTTTATCCCTTGTCACACAAATAGCTATTGGCATTAGCCACCCTCTTTACCAACCCCCCACCCTATTATTAAAGGGAGTAATAAATTTAATTGGAATTTAGTCTGTGTACGTGAACAAGGGTTGGGCAGCGGTTTTTTATTTCTGTTTCTGACAATTTCATAGATTATATCAAGTTAATAGTGACTTATGTTTTGAATTGTTATCATGACTTATGGCTGTTTCAAAATTTGAAATATGTTTCAGTGCCATTTAAAAATTTCATGGGTTATGTAAAAACCTGACATTTTAGTAATTTTAAAAAGTTATCATGACTTAACGCCAATTTCATAAGTTGAACTATGTTAAACAAGTTATGTGTACTGATTGATGCTAAGGTTATGTTAGTGTAAATTAATGGGGTAATTTGAATTTATGTTGATACAAGTGTCTTCAAATAATTTATTAAAAATAAAGTATTGTATTTTGTTTTATTTTGGGAGAGAGAAAAAGAAGGAGGTTCCTGAGTAAAAAAAAAAGAAAAAATAATGATTGAAAATAGATTTTGGGATGTTGAAAGTAGTAGAAAAATAATAATTGGAAGGACAATATAAGTAGTTTCACGCAATAAAATCTAATCGACAACTTCCGATCAAAAAGATTGCGAATATTTTTATTTTTATTAGATAAATGCGACGTACGTCGCTGTTTCGAGCCTACAAATGTTTTGACCCTATACAGTAGTTAAAGGACATTACAGTAAGTAGTTTTACGTAATAAAATCTAATCGAAAACTTCCGATCAAAAAGATCGCGAATATTTTTATTTTTATTAAATAAATGCGACGTACGCCGCTGCTTCGGGCCTACAAATGATTTGGCCCTATACAGTAGTTAAAGGACATTGCAGTAAGTAGTGTTATGTAATAAAATCTAATCGACAACTTCCGATCAAAAAGATTGCGAATATTTTTATTTTTATTAAATAAATGCGACGTACGTCGCTGTTTCGAGCCTACAAATGATTTGACCCTATACAGTAGTTAAAGGACATTGCAGTAAGTAGTTTTACGTAATAAAATCTAATCGACAACTTCCGATCAAAAAGATTGCGAATATTTTTATTTTTATTAAATAAATGCGACGTACGCCGCTGTTTCGGGCCTACAAATGATTTGGTCCTATACAGTAGTTAAAGGACATTGCAATAAGTAGTTTTACGTAATAAAATATAATCGACAACTTCCGATCAAAAAGATCGCGAATATTCGTATTTTCATTAAATTCATGCGACGTACGCCGCTGTTTCGGACCTATAAATGATTTGGTCCTATACAGTAGTTAAAGGACATTGCAATAAGTAGTTTTACGTAATAAAATCTAATCGACAACTTCCGATCAAAAAGATCGCGAATATTTTTATTTTTATTAAATTCATGCGACGTACGCCGCTGTTTTGGACCTACAAATGATTTGGTCCTATACAGTAGTTAAAGGACATTGCAATAAGTAGTTTTACGTAATAAAATCTAATCGACAACTTCCGATCAAAAAGATCGCGAATATTTTTATTTTTATTAAATTCATGCGACGTACGCCGCTGTTTCGGACCTACAAATGATTTGGTCCTATACAGTAGTTAAAGGACATTGCAATAAGTAGTTTTACGTAATAAAATCTAATCGACAACTTCTGATCGAAAAGATCGCAAATATTTTTATTTTTATTAAATTCATGCGACGTACGCCGCTGTTTCGGACCTACAAATGATTTGGTCCTATACAGTAGTTAAAGGACATTGCAATAAGTAGTTTTACGTAATAAAATCTAATCGACAACTTCTGATCGAAAAGATCGCGAATATTTTTATTTTTATTAAATAAATGCGACGTACGCCGCTGTTTCGGGCCTACAAATGATTTGGTCCTATACAGTAGTTAAAGGACATTGCAATAAGTAGTTTTACGTAATAAAATATAATCGACAACTTCCGATCAAAAAGATCGCGAATATTCGTATTTTCATTAAATTCATGCGACGTACGCCGCTGTTTCGGACCTATAAATGATTTGGTCCTATACAGTAGTTAAAGGACATTGCAATAAGTAGTTTTACGTAATAAAATCTAATCGACAACTTCCGATCAAAAAGATCGCGAATATTTTTATTTTTATTAAATTCATGCGACGTACGCCGCTGTTTCGGACCTACAAATGATTTGGTCCTATACAGTAGTTAAAGGACATTGCAATAAGTAGTTTTACGTAATAAAATCTAATCGACAACTTCTGATCGAAAAGATCGCGAATATTTTTATTTTTATTAAATAAATGCGACGTACGCCGCTGTTTCGGGCCTACAAATGATTTGGTCCTATACAGTAGTTAAAGGACATTGCAATAAGTAGTTTTACGTAATAAAATCTAATCGACAACTTCCGATCAAAAAGATCGCGAATATTTTTATTTTCATTAAATTCATGCGACGTACGCCGCTGTTTCGGACCTACAAATGATTTGGTCCTATACAGTAGTTAAAGGACATTGCAATAAGTAGTTTTACGTAATAAAATCTAATCGACAACTTCTGATCAAGAAGATTGCGAATATTTTTATTTTTATTAAATTCATGTGACGTACGCCTCTGTTTCGGACCTACAAATGATTTGGTCCTATACAGTAGTTAAAGGAAATTGCAATAAGTAGTTTTACGTAATAAAATCTAATCGACAACTTCTGATCAAGAAGATTGCGAATATTTTTATTTTTATTAAATTCATGTGACGTACGCCGCTGTTTCGGACCTACAAATGATTTGGTCCTATACAGTAGTTAAAGGACATTTCAATAAATAGTTTCACGTAATGAAATCTAATCGACAACTTCCGATCACGGAGATAGCGAATATTTTTATTTTTATTAAATTCATGCGATGTACGCCGCTGTTTCGGACCTACAAATGATTTAGTCCTATACAGTAGTTAAAGGACATTGCAATAAGTAGTTTTACGTAATAAAATATAATCGACAACTTCCGATCAAAAAGATCGCGAATATTCGTATTTTCATTAAATTCATGCGACGTACGCCGCTGTTTCGGACCTATAAATGATTTGGTCCTATACAGTAGTTAAAGGACATTGCAATAAGTAGTTTTACGTAATAAAATCTAATCGACAACTTCCGATCAAAAAGATCGCGAATATTTTTATTTTTATTAAATTCATGCGACGTACGCCGCTGTTTCGGACCTACAAATGATTTGGTCCTATACAGTAGTTAAAGGACATTGCAATAAGTAGTTTTACGTAATAAAATCTAATCGACAACTTCCGATCAAAAAGATCGCGAATATTTTTATTTTTATTAAATTCATGCGACGTACGCCGCTGTTTCGGACCTACAAATGATTTGGTCCTATACAGTAGTTAAAGGACATTGCAATAAGTAGTTTTACGTAATAAAATCTAATCGACAACTTCTGATCGAAAAGATCGCGAATATTTTTATTTTTATTAAATAAATGCGACGTACGCCGCTGTTTCGGGCCTACAAATGATTTGGTCCTATACAGTAGTTAAAGGACATTGCAGTAAGTAGTGTTATGTAATAAAATCTATTCGACAACTTCCGACCAAAAAGATTGCGAATATTTTTATTTTTATTAAATAAATGCGACGTACGCCGCTGTTTCGGGCCTACAAATGATTTGGTCCTATACAGTAGTTAAAGGACATTGCAATAAGTAGTTTTACGTAATAAAATCTAATCGACAACTTCCGATCAAAAAGATCGCGAATATTTTTATTTTCATTAAATTCATGCGACGTACGCCGCTGTTTCGGACCTACAAATGATTTGGTCCTATACAGTAGTTAAAGGACATTGCAATAAGTAGTTTTACGTAATAAAATCTAATCGACAACTTCTGATCAAGAAGATTGCGAATATTTTTATTAAATTCATGTGACGTACGCCTCTGTTTCGGACCTACAAATGATTTGGTCCTATACAGTAGTTAAAGGACATTGCAGTAAGTAGTTTTACGTAAAAAAATCTAATCGACAACTTCCGATCAAAGAGATAGCGAATTTTTTTTTTTTAATGCCTTGTTTATATTTTTACGTCCTGGCGGAGTTTAGCTACAGCTACTCTTCCACTCAACCAGGACGGCGAAATGAGATGCCGTTCACCCATCCAAGTGACGGATGCGATGTACGCCGCTGTTTCGGACCTACAAATAATTTGGCCCTATGCAGTAGTTAAAGGACATTTCAATAAATAGTTTCACGTAATAAAATCTAATCGACAACTTCCGATCAAAGAGATTGCGAATATTTTTATTTTTATTAAATTCATACGACGTACGTCGCTGTTTCGGACCTACAAATGATTTGGCTCTATGTAGTAGTTTAAGGACATTGTTATAAGTAGTTTCACGCTATAAAATCTAATCGACAACTTTCTGATTGAAAAATTGTAGCTTTTTTCCTTTATAAGTACGTACGTATTTCATATATCTATTAGGAAAAGCATATCGCAAATGCCAGATAAAAATCAAACCACAAATTTGTCATTTCCATTGTTTTCATTGCCGTTGCTGGGCGTTTCTACATATTATAATACTTTATATTGCCGAGGATCCCACGACTTTATCGATGTGGTTGATTTTCGTGCCGTTGCTGGAAACGGCCGTTGCCAGCTTCACACCGATTAGCACCACAAAGTTCTGTGGTACAGACGTTCAAAGATCGGTATTTTAGCTATACGCTAACATATGTACTTGAAACAGCACTTAGTAAAAACATCAAGGTAGCCTATCCAGGACATTGTATGGCAATTAAAGTTTTTTTTCTAATAATACTTTAGTGTATTTTCTAGTGGTTTAACTAACGGTACTCTTAGCGGTACCTACTCATAGTAGTATTTATAAGAGTACTTCTTGTGAGATTTTTGGTAAAACTTTTAGCGGCAGTTTAGCAATTCCATTTTTACAGTGCACTTGTCAACATTATTACGGAAGGTTTTGCAGGTAACTTTGAGGTCCTCTCAGCAGTACTCTTATCTATACTCTTGTAATTACGTATATGCTTGAAACACGGTTGAATGGAAAGGGCAAGGTGATCGGTTCATTTCAACCCATGCTTTTCCATAATTACTTAAATTTTGCTCGAAAGTAGTCATTTACAATCGATATTTAAACATATTATCAAATATAGTTCTTTATTCATCTCATTAATATATTATTGTAAAAATACAAACAAGTCATGGCTAAATTTCACATCATTATTATTAAAAATTATTATTTTGGTTCGATACTCTTGAAGTACGTTTATTTATAAATAAGCATTTAAGCTGTGTAGACAAGGTTAGCAGCATAATAAACTGACAATGCTCACTTTTTAAAAACATTTATGTAATCATTTATCCAAGATATTAAAAGAGAGGTGTCAGTGAATACCGCACCTCGCAGGTCTGAGAGCCGTACCTGAGAGTACTGGTATTTGATTAGATTTCTATATTATTTTGTTGATGTCTGATGTATTTATTTTGGTATATTTGTCTACTTGTTGAGTTATTAATTAAATGTTGTTATTGTTTACATCTGTTTTTATTTATTTAAAAGAACTTTTCCCTTGCAGCTCGTGACAGGCGTAACGACATTCTTTTTTTTTTTTTTTTAAATTTTCTACTACACACCTACGTTGTTCTAAAAATAAAATCTAATTAATTTACGAAGCGAAATTATTAACCAGTATGTTGACCGAAAAAATAACCCTTTATATTGTGTGACTTGTATGTGAAAGGGACAGTAAGAGGGTGTTTTCTGGCAATATAAAAATAATGTCTTTCACTGATATTTAATTTTTCAGAGCTTTAATAAAATATACATAGTATTAATAATACACTTACATTATATTCATAGTTTCATACTTTTACACAGAACTGTTAACATTTTAGTTTCAAACAAAATCAATCTTTTATACTGGTAACACATATCACATATACAAGAATGTGAATTCTAACCAATTCCATATTTTCACTTGACAATGTTATTGGAATTTTTAATTTTCCATTTCTGCTGTGTCCAAATGGTTCAAATTTTTCACTGTTAGTTTTCCAAGCATATTCACAAAACGAACAAGGAATAAACTGGGAGTCAAAGCCCTAGTGTACGCAACACCCTTTCCGTGTGATAGAAAGCAAAAAATTTTTTTTTTTAGGAAAATTCGAAATTATTTATGTCTAAATATTTGTGTGGTTTCTAAAAATATGTAAATATTTAGAAAAGATTTAAATAGTTAAAAATGATTTATATCCCTGTGAAAATATTTATCTGTAAGAAAATCAAAGAATCATGAATTATCAAAAATAAATTCACTTTTATGATAGGGATGGATAGTCTTACATCTGAATAGTAGCTAGCAGTAGCTCCTTCTTTTGGGGATATTTAAAATTAAAATTTGAGGACCCTAAACTTGCTGAAAAGAAGTTCTCTTATGGGTCGATTCGTGTCGCTTAAAAGTATCACGACGTATTGTCTTATATGGACACAGTTCACATTTAAACATTATAACATCTGAAGGACTTCTGTGGATCAGTTTGTGTCGTTTAAGACGACTCTTACATTTTGCTTCATATGAACATAGATGGCATTTAAGCATTGCTAACTCTGAAGAACTTTTATGGGACAATTTGTGCTTTATTAGATTATACATATGTTTCGTTTCATAGGAACATAGCTTACACTTAAACGTTACCTCTGAAGGGCTTTTATGGGTGAATTTGTGTCGGTCAAGATTTTGCTTATGTTTTGTCTCAAACGGACACAGATCACACTTAAACATTGTTAACTCTGAAGGACTTTTATGGGACACTGTGTGCTGTTTTAGATGACGTATATGTTTTGTTTCATATGAACATAGTTCACACTTAAACATTGTTATATCTGAAATGCTTTTATGGGTCAATTGTTGTTGTCCTAAAAAATATATACGGTTTGTTTTAAATGTACAAAATTAACAGTTAAACATTGATATACCTGAAGGACTCTCATGCGACAATTTGTGCTGTCTTAGCCGACACATACGTTTTGCTTCATATGGACATAGTTCACACTTAAACATTACATGGGTCAATTTGTGTCGGTTGTAATTCTTCCGTACTTGTGTCTCATAAGGACAAATTTCACATGTATACTTTGTGTTCCTTTTACAGCCTTTTTTGGTTAACTTTTGCTGATTAACATATTCTTCACGTCTTTTTTGTGATGTAAATAAAATATCCTCAGTCCCATCATCAGTTTTTAATATGATGGCAGGTTCTAGAATGCTAAAACAATTTATTAATGATTAGTAACACCATAAATCTATATAATAATTACTAAAAAGTGCTGTTGATGACCCTACTAAGTTAAAATTTTGCAAAATGAAAATATTCTAATTTTATTTTTAAATATTATACACACCACATTTAATTACCTATTCTTCAGGTTTAATTATTGGCGAAGCCCTTTTATTTATTGGAGCCATCTAATACAGATTTGCAGTATAACTGTCCATGCAACTCATTCTGTTAATCCTATAGAAATATTTCACACAAATGTCACATAATTATTCAATTTAGCATTCCGACCAGGAGCATTAGAAAAAAAATTAAAAACCTTAGTATACAAAGGATCTAAAAGTTTCATGTAAGAACACATCTTCATCTTCCATGTATTCAATCAGAAAACATGCATTGGGCAATCTTGAATTTACCGATTATTTTAATTAGTATCAAAAAGTTTATAGGAGGATCATTTTAGCTGCTAAAAATCTCTATAATTGAAACAGAATTTCGCAGCCATCTAACAAGCACAAAGAAATATGTAAATTTGTGAATTATCTTAGAGGAAAAAATAACAACACCACAGTAAAAAGAACATTGAAGAAATGAAATTCTATTGTTCTGTAGTAAAAAAAATATAAGACAAAATTATCCCCAGGCTTGATCCTCTAAACAACTCGGTCACTACTTCAATCTTTTTTCCGCACTTCTGCTGATACTCAAAAAATTAGAGAAATACTCAATGATATAAGAACAAGAATACTAGTGAAACATAATATTTTTAGTCGCAAACTCCTTTATAAAACCTTTATTTTACTATACGGAACGTAACCAGACTGCGATCAACAGTAACTCCCCGGGCTATGTGCCCCGTCGAGCGCTGAATTACAAGTTTTACAAGCCTGGCGCGTTAAGTGCAACAACAGAATGCTAATGCAACAAACACCAGCCGAAAGATTGATCCTACTTAAAGGAGCTCTCTTACCAGTTGTCCCACACCACCTCCTGACCAAACTAATATTTTTCCATACCCGCTAAAAACGCAAGTATTAGTCCTATGAGTCTGGAACCTTCGGTGTGATGCTGTCTCTCAAGAAGTAGTCTCTACAGACATCAAAACATTTGAATACAAGACTCAAATGATATTATTCGACGCGAGTTTCGACAACCATGTTATCCTCCTCTCCAGATGATGACAACTTGGTTGTCGAAACGCGCGTCGAGTAATAGTATTCAAGTTTTTTAGGTGTTTGTGGAAACTACTTCCTTCAGAGGCAAGTATTTTATGCTCAAGAAATTTCAGTACTGCCTTGAAAAGCAAAGCATAGGTATAGTCGAGATCAGCGCTTCCCGGCACTCGAAAAAAAGCAACAAAAACTTTACGACTTCATTAAAATACCGGTACTCTCTGTACTATTTCGTTCACAAATTAATTCACTTATATTTATAAGTTTTTAATGTGCGTCGGCTTGTTTGATGACAGCATACCGCTTGGCCGCGGCGATAATAATTATGTTGTAATGTTTTAGTTGTATTTTTTGAGTGCTGGCAACAGATGCCTACAACAGTAGTTATAGATTTTATTTTCGCATTTATAAATAAGTTTTATTCCCCAGGTAGAACACTAATATTGAACCAATATTGGTTTAATATTACAAAAACGTTGGCTCAATGTAAAAAACGCAACGTTGAACCAATAAAAAAATGTGAACATTTTTGTATATAGACTTGATATTGGTTAAGCTATATTCAACAAATATTTAAAAATCATATCATATAATATTTTATTCCAATATAAATTATTATTTGAAATCATTATTGGCCCAATATTTAATGAAAATTTAGCCTAATGCCCAAAGATGGTAAAGCTATTTCTTGTAATTTTCATAAAGTACAATTTTTTTATAATTATTATTATTTTAAGAACCTCACTAACAAGATCTAGAAGTGATTGTAGTAAAACCTCCAGCTGAAATATTTAACCTGTGTATGGTAGGTACAACTACATCATCTGTAAAATTACTAACGGCATCTTGGGCCGTTGTTAGTACAGATTAGGTGAGCATCACCACAGTGAATTTCTCTTTGTCATTATTGAATCACATTGCGTGGAGACCTTTAGTCAGAAATTGTATGCTTGTACAAGCATATTGCAAGGAGAGCCATCTATGCAACTTATTGCAATCAGCCTAGGCACAGCATGACTATCCAATATAGATATGAATCGGTTACATAATATTATTTAAAAGAGATTTTTACAATATAATCTCAATATGAATATCCCGATATTTTAAAATTAATATTTGTCGTTATCAGTCGATGTTTGTTGTGCAATATTACTAAAAAGTTGAATAACAACATAATAGCATATACACTTTCCAATATTGGAAAATCAATATTTATTGGTATTAGAAAATATTCCCTAAACAATATAATTTTACACATAGTTGACAAATATGAGTTAAATATGAGTTTTCAAATATTTTAGAATCAATATTTATCTTTATGAATCGATATTTTTTATTCAATATTATCAAAAAATGTAATAACAATATAACGCGAATATAGACTTTTCAATGTTGTAAAATTAATATTAACAGATATTTATCAATATTGTCTGCATATATCTGGATTGGAATGTGTTAAAACAATATACTACCAACATAGGCACGCCGATATTTTAATACCAGCGGATATTAATATTAGTTCAATATTTTTGTTACAATTTCAATGTATATTGATCCAATATCGAACCACGGTCCAACCAATATTATGTTCTACCTGGGTCGAAGTTTGAAGGAACACAATACGAAAAATATTCTTACTAAGTACTACAAAATATTGTACATAATACAAGTAAAACGTCACATATCAGTTAGTCTAATTTACTGGTTTTAAATAAACAATAAATAACAACGATTTGTTTGAAAATCGCATAAATCAAACAAAATTGCAATCCTTCATTCCTACCTGATTTACTTACACATACAAAAATTAAATGATTATTAGTTATTATTATTAATAATAAACCAAACTTCTTGCCAGCCAAAATCATGCATCAATTTTCCTTTGGCAGACAATTCTCGATTCGACAGAAAAAATGAATAAATTTTGTCTGTGGTAGGAGCTTTTGATCTTTTGAGATATGTATATGTGTTGCGATGGTGTTAAAAAGAGAAATGTGTTAAATAATAATAATTTGTTTATCCAAGAGATCATTTTACATTATATAGGACATGTCTAAAAATACATGAAACTTGACAATAATTGTAAATAACATTTAACAAAAAAAAATTAACACGTTAAATAAATATGTTCTTACAACTACATAGTCATTAAAATTTCAATTAAAATTCGTCATTAAAATATTCGTTTAAGGAATAATATGCTTTTTCCTTCAGTCGAAACATTATCTTATTTTAAAATTCTTTGTCACTGAGTGCTCTAAACGAATTTCGCAGTTTGTTAAAAACCTTTATAGCTAAATAATTGGAACTTTTTTCATATAAAATTAGTCGATCACTAGGGGTTTCTAAGGTGGCTGAGTTTCTGGTATTGTAGTTGTGGTTGTAGTTCAGTGTTAAGATTACTTATTTCAGATTTTGCATACAATAGTAAATTTAGTAGATATTGGCAGGGAAGTGGCAGAATTCATAATTGTTTAAAAATGTTTCTGCAGCTAGTTCTTTTATTAACTCCTACTATAAAATCCACAGCTTTTTTTCTGTAGTTTGAATACCCATGAGAAATTATGAGTAAAATGCAAACCCAAGAATTTGGTTGACTCAACTTGTTTGTTTGTATTTGTGTTAATTTTAATTAAGAAGCTGTGATCAAAGTTCAAATTACCAGCGTTGAAATGCATAAAAACAGATTTATTGCTATTTAGAACTAATTTATTGTCAGTGAACCATGTGTATGCTTCCCGTAATTGCTGGTTAGCCGCATTTACTAACAGATGTGTATTGATTGCACTGACAAGAATAGATGTATCATCTGTAAACAAAACCGAACTATTAATGGAAAAATTGTTTACATAAATAATATAAAGTAAGGGTCCCAAAACGGATCCTTGTGGAACTCCCACAGATATTTCTAATAGATCTGATTTACATTGGTCAATTTCAGTGTAATGTTTTCTTCCATATAGGTAACTCCAAAACCAGTTCAAAGACTGACCCCGTATACCATACCTCTCTAGTTTATCTATTAGAGACGCATGGCACACCAGATCAAACGCTTTACTTAAATCAAGGAAGATACCTATGCATTTATTTTTAATGGTTATATTGTCATACAAATCGGTTAAGAATTTAGTAATTGTAGATGTTGTTGAACGCCCTTTTCTGACACCCGATTGATTTTCGTTAAATATTTTATGTTTGTCAAAAAAGTTAATTACTCTGGTTACTATACACTTCTCGAGAATCTTGGAAAAGGAACTTAAGATAGATATAGCTCGATAGTTTTCAATTTCAGTCCTGCAATTGGATTTAAAAATAGGTATAATTTATACTATATATTTATAATTTAATACCTTCAGCCAAAGGTAAATTAAAGATGATCATTAATGGTTTACTTATCAGGTGGGCACATTTTTTAAGTAAATTTACTCTTACGTTGTCATCGCCTGAAGAATGAGTGTTTCTTAGACTCCTTATTATGCCAATGATTTCTAACTCACTTACCAGGTTGAAAAAGAAAGAGGAAACATTGTGATTAATTTTCTGTGGTGTTGTTGTGTTGACCAGCGTCATTGACTAATGTTTTGAGTATGTTATTAAAGTGGCTATTAAAACTGCTGCATACCCTTTCAGGAGAAGTGATAAATTCATTATTTATTTTTAAGGTATGTGATTTATTATAACTAGAAGTAATTTTGTTAGGTTTAATGATCTTCCAAACTGCCTTTGATTTATTTTCCGCATTAGTATATTATTGTTGTACATTATTTTGGCTTTTTTTGTAATTGCCTATATATTGACTTATATATTTTATTTCTCTATTTTCACTAAGGGTCAACTGGTAGGTGTCTTTTAGCTTTTGAGAAGAAATTCTAGGTCCGTTTGTCATCCAATTCTTGGGAGCAGATGAATTGCAATTGATCTCTTTATTTTTAAGAGGAAAAGCTAGCTCAAAATAATATAGAAAAAGATTATTAAATTGATCATATTTTTCATTAGTATTTAAAGTAGGGTTAGTCAAGAAGCTCCAATCTTCATTTGCCAATAGAGTGCAAAAATATATATATATATTGTTATTATACATGATTTGCAGGAAACAACTACTCAGCGGGCAAATACCCCGACCTGCATTGAATTATACCTTACAAATCATGAAAAATTTATATATATATATATATATTTGTGGGGTTGCTTAGAGCTCAATATTTAAAGGTTTTTGAGGTGTTCTTTTGAGTATAAAAAGAAACAAATAAAAACTGGGCATTGTGATAACTGAGGCCATTATTAATTGCGGTATTAGTATTTTTTTTTTTTATACATTTATTTAACGTCGGCCTATTTCCGCTACTGAGGCCTAACACCGACGCCTGTAGACGAGCTACCCCCAACCAGGAATTTTGCCGAACCTCTTCCCTTAAGAAGAGTAGGGATCTTTTACTTGCCTAACATTTAATAGACAAGGGACCGACGGCTTTACATCCCCTCCGAAGGATGGTATATCTCCTATACAACCCTCGCCTAAGGTTGTATAGCTTCCGCGCATACACTGATATACAAGCCGCTGGAAGATGTGTGAGGCGAGAACGCGGTTTCCGTTGGAATGGTTAACAATCCAAGTACTAACTGCGCCTGTCGTTGCTTTACATCGCATACTGAAGTATGTACATAGTAAAGATGCACCTACGCTCGCCCCTGCGGTATTAGTATTACATGTGCTATCAAAGTTCACACAAATATTGTCTAGGCAGTTATGGATTCTTATTGGTACATTAATAAGAGGCTTAATGCAATAAGAACTTAATGTATCCATTAGATCAGATAAATTAATAGATGGAGTTAAGAAATTATTGTTAAAATCGCCGCAAACGGCTATATTATGCTCTTTATTGTTTTCAATGGTTTTACTAATGGCAGTATTTAGTTCATCTAAGAAGACTCTAATGTCTCCATTAGGACTTCTGTATAAAGTTAAAACTATAATATACTCCTCTGCGGTTAGAAAAGTTATAAAAATACAAGCGAGTACTCGCCAAATTTCACATCAATATTATTAAAAATTATTATTTTGGTTCGATACTCTTCAAGTACATTTATAAACATGCATAGGCAAGGTTTGCAGCGTAATAAACTGACATTGCTCACATTTAAAAACCGTTTATGTAATCATTTATTTTCGGTATTAAAAGAGATGAATGAATCCCCACACCTCGCCCGCCGGTCTGAGAACCATCCCTGTGAGTACTCATATTTGATTAGATATGTATCTTTTTTGTTGATCTGTAATATTCCTTATATGTATTTATTTTGTCATATTTGTCTATTTGTTGAGTTCAATGACTTGTAAGTCAAAGGGACACTAAGAGGGTATTTTCTGGCAATATAAAAATAATGTATTTCACTGGTATTTCCTTTTTCAAAGCTTTAATAAACAATACATACTATTAATAATCTACTTACATTATATCCATAGTTTCATACTTTTACATAGAACTGTTAACATTTTAGTTTTAAACAATATCAATCTTTTATACTCGTAACACACACACCTGGTGTTGTATTAGAATGTAAATTCTAAACAATTCCATATTTTCACTTGCACTTGATAATGTAATTGGAATTTTTAATTCTGTATTTCTGCTGTGTCCAAATGGTTCAAAATTATCCAAATTATTCAATGCATATTCATAAAATGAACAAGGATTAAACTGGGAGTCAAAGCCCTATGTGTATGCAACACCATTTATGTGTCATTGGAAGCAAAATTGTTTTTATCTAGGAAAATTCGAAATTATTTGTCTAAATTTTTGTGTGGTTTCTAACAATATGTAAATATTTAGAACAGATTTAAATAGTTAAAAATGATTTGTATCCTTTTGAAAATATTTATATCTGTAAAAAAAAAATCAAAGATCTGCCTACAAAAATTTTAGATCATAAATCAAAAATCATTACTGGAAGAAAGATTTTTAATATACACTTAACAGCCAAATAAAATGGGAAAATTTGGATGAAATAATTCAGAGCGGGCTGAAATTTTGGGAACAGGCTTATTTTGTTGTACTTTTTAACATATCAAAAGTCCTCACCCGTAGACACCGGCAGAGGGGAGGGTAGGGAGAAATTAGGTTAAAAAAAATCGTTTTTTCGCAAAAAAACTCGGAAAGTATCAATTTTACTGTAAAATATGTAGATATGAAATTTATAGGTAATAAAAATACGCACAATTTCGTTTTCTTTTTAGCTTCGTACGATCTATTGGGGTCGAGATAGGTTTTTTTGAAATTTTGACAGTTTTCGACGCGAAGGAAACGCACGCGTTTTTCGCTAAAATCTCGAAAATGGTCATTCGGATCGCAAAATGTTTCAAATGAAAGTTGTAGAGAATTCGATTACGAACAATTTCTTTTTATTTTCCATTTCCATTTGATCAATATTAGCAGAGATATGAATTTTTAAACGTCTTTATAACACGCTATCAGAACATTTTTGATATGTTAAAAAGTACAACAAAATAAACCTGTTACCAAAATTCAGCCCCCTCTGAATTATTTCATCCAAATCGACAAATTTCCTCCCATTTTATTGGGCTATAAGTGGTTTAGGACTTAATGCCAAGTGGAAAATCGAATTCTACCGACTTGTCACATCTATACAAATGCATGTATAGCAAAAGTGAATAAAGGATTTATTATTATTATGATAGGGATAGTCTTATATATGAATAATAGCTAGTAGTAGCCCCTTATTTTGGGGATATTTAAAATTAAAACTTTGAGGATCCTAGACTTGAGGGATAGATGTTCTCTTATGGGTCAATATGTGTCGCTTGATAGTAGTATGATGTATTGTCTTATATGGACACAGTTCACATTTAAACATTACAACATCTGAAGGACTTTTGTGGATCAGTTTGTGTCGTTTCAGACGATCCTTACATTTTGCTTCATATGAACATAGATCACATTTAAGCATTGCCAACTCTGAAGGACTTTTATGGGATAATTTGTGCTGTTGTAGATGACACATACGTTTTGCTTCATATGAACATAGATTACACTTAAACGTTACCTCTGAAGGGCTTTTATGGGTGAGTCTGTGTCGGTCAAGATTTTGTTTATGTCTTGCCTCAAATGGGCACAGTTCACACTTAAACATTGTTAACTCTGAAGGACTTTTATGGGACAATTTGTGCTGTTTTAGATGACACATACGTTTTGCTTCATATGAACACTGTTCACACTTAAACCTTTTCACATCTGAAATGCTTTTATGGCCCAGTTTCTGTTGTTCTAAAAAATATACATGGTTTGTCTTAAATGTACAAAATTCACACTTAAACATTGTTATACCTGAAGGAGTCTCATGCGACAATTTGTGCTGTGTTAGACGGCACATACGTTTTGTTTCATATGGACATAGTTCACACTTAAGCATTACATGGGTCAATTTGTGTCGGTTGTAATTACTCCGTAGTTGTGTCTCATAGGGACAAATTTCACATGTATAGTTTGTGTTCCTTTTACAGCTTCTTTTGGTTAACTCTCGCTGATTAACATATTCCTCATGTCTTTTTTGTGACGTAAATGAAATATCCGCAGTCTCATCACTAGTTTTTAATATGATGGCAGGTGGTGGAATGCTAAAACAATTAATTAAGGATTACTAACTCCCTAAATCTATATATTAATTGCTAATAATTACTGTTAATGACCCTACCAGGTTAAAATTTTGCAAAATGACACTATTTTAATTTTTTTTTTTTTTAAATATTAAATATTATACACACCACATTTAATTACCTATTCTTCAGATTTAATTATCGGCGAGGCCCTTTTATTTATTGGAGCCATCTAATACAAATTTGCAGTAAAACTGCCCATGCAACACATTCTGATAATCCTTTAGAACTATTTCACACAAGTTCACACAATTTTTCGATATAGCGTTTCTGCCAGAACCATTAAACAAAAATTTTAAATCTTACTTTACAAAGGATCTAAAAGTTTCATGTAAGAACATGCGTTCCCTGCATTCTATCAGAAAACATGCAGTGGATAATCTTGAATTTATCGCTCGTTTTAATTAGTATCGAAAAGTTTATAGGAAGATGATTTTAGCTGCTAAAAATCTCTATTATTTAAACAGAATTTCGCACCTATCTAATAAGCACAAAGAAACATGGAAAATTATGAATGATCTTGGAGGAAAAAATAATAGCACCACAGTGAAAAGTAAACTGAGCGCTGATGAAGTGAATAGCTTCTATTGTTCTGTAGTAAAAAAAACATAAGACAAAATTATCCCCAGGCTTGAACCTCTAAAATACTCGGTCAGTGCTTGAATCTGTTTTCCTCACTCCTGCTGATTAGAGAAATACTGAATAATATTAAAAACAAGAATACTAGTGGTTGGAATCTTATCAAATTTTTTTCTAAAACTACTAGAAAATGTTTTACAGATTTTGGCAGAAGCCATTAATATACTCTTTTAAAACAGGTACTTTTACATCATGTTTAAAACTTGCAAGATATTGTCGTCCCATTATATAAAAGTGGAGATCGTTAATCACCCTCTAATTAGGCCTGTATCATTGTTCCCTATGTTAGCAAGAATAGTTGAAAAATTAGTAAAGAAACGAATTTTAGATTCTTTCCACTGGAATAAGATTCTTTATGCAGAACATTTTTTTGCAATTTTAAATTGCACGTTACTAACTGATGATTTGATATATCATCTGCATTAATAACTTCCCAATTGACTATTATATCGTTACTAGTAGATACAATGAGATCAATGAGGGTTTGGGTGTTACTAGTGATTCAGGTGTGTCTATCAATAATTTGAAACAAGATATATTTATGAAGGAAGTTAGTTACCAAAAGTGAAGTATTTTTATTTCACAAATCAACATTAAAGTCACCACTAAACAAAGATAATCAATATCAGCTAGAATTTATAACCAAATCTTTGGACGTGTTAAAACCTATGTAAACAGAAGTACTATTAAAATGTGTAAAACTAAAATACGCGCTTTGCATACGAAATCATTAAGAGAGCTCTAGATAAGATAAGATAAAATTTATTAATGTTAAAATTATAAAATATACACAGGTCAAAAAAGGTTTACACAATTTCATTTCAGAAGCTTACATACACATAATATAATATCACGCCTAAATTTAATTTAATTTTTATAAAAACAGGATAGTTACTAACAAAACAGAAAATAGAAAACGATACAGTACAACAATATAATATCACATTCTTATATGTCCAATTTCTCTTTCAATTTCTTCTAATGAGAAGAATGCGTTTTCTAGAAACAAGTCGTTAATTGTAGATCTAAATTTTGCTGGAAGCAGAGTTTTCACACTGATAGGTAATGAATTAAAGATTTTAATGCCATAATATTTAACACCGGTTTGTCTGCTGGTAAGCCTAGTAAATTCAGGACATATATTATCTTTATATCTGGTCTCATGCTGATGTAAATCATTGCAGCGCAAACAAACAGGGTAACGTAAGTATTTTAAGTTTAATAAAAAGGTGCTTAGTGTCATCTCGGTACCCTATACTACCCACAATCCTTATGGCCCTTCTTTGAAGACCAAAAAGTCAGTAGAGTGGCCCCATGTAAGAATGGCATAAGACAATCGAGAGTGACACAATGCAAAGAAGGTTGTTTTAAGCACATTGGGTGATACCGAAATTGAGTGTCTGTTGGGTTATTCGTTAGCTTTCCCAGATCGCGTGTACTTGAAATCATTTTAACTGTTTTTTCTTCATTAAGTGCTAGAGAGTTAGATGTGAACCACTTTTTGGCATTGGAGAGCGCATCGTGACATTTCAGCATTAAGTCATCCAGATTATAATCTGACATTAGCAGTGTTGAGTCATCAGCATAAAATATACAAGTGAAATTCTCAAGTGCATTTGGCAAATCATTGATATAAATTAGGAATAGGACAGGGCCCAGGATTGAGCCCTGTGGTACTCCTGAATTAATATTTAACTCCTCTGATGTTATTCCGTTTAACCTGACCGTTTGTTTTCGGTTTTCTAAATAGGATTTGATAAGTGAAAGACTAGAGTTACTGAAATTATATTTGGACAACTTTTGAATTATTAACTTATGTGATACACAATCAAACACTTTGCGGAAGTCGCAAAACAAAGAAGCAGAGTAGAGACCTTTTTCGAAACATTCTAATGTGTATTTTGTAAATTTTAATATAGCATCTGTCGTTGACAAATTTTCACGAAATCCAAATTGATGTTTAAAGAGTATTTTATGTTTCTCGAGATATTCAGTTATTTGATTTTTAATTCCCTTTTCAAAGATTTTCGAGATAATTGGAAGTAGAGAAATTGGCTATTTCCTCTGTATCACCTTTTTTGAAGACTGGAATAACAGATGCCATTTTAAGTGCATCTGGAAATATGCCAGCCCTGAAACTTATGTTTATTAGTTTGGTTAAGGGAATTACAATATGATTTTTTACAGTTTTTATCAAGTCAGTATTTAGGCCATATATGTCCTTACTGTTATTGTTTTTTGAGGAATTAAGTATGTCTCTAACTTCATTGTATGTTACCTCACGGAAGCAGAAAGATTTAGTGATATTAGCCTGTTCGATATAATGCAGGGGATCAATATCTAGTTTGGGGAGTCCAGCAGTAACATCTCCAGCAACATTAATGAAGAAATTGTTAAAAGTATTTGGCTCAATGTGTGATGCCTGTATAGAGCTCTTTTCCGAGTAGAATTTATTATTTGCCACATGGTTTTTACAGGATTACTAGATTTTTTATATTATTATCATTTGATTTGATTCTCTCAGTTTTTAATGCATTTTTGTATCTTAGTTTAAAATCATTTCTAAGTTTTTTATTTGCTTTAGTGTTGTGAGTTTTACAAACTTCATTCAGAAAGTGCAAATAATCTCGCATTCGTCTTAAGTCATCTGTAAACCATGCGACTTCAAAAGAGTCGCTGTTTCTGAAATGAACTAGCTTTTCTGGAAAAGAAACACTGTAGGCTTGTAAGAGTATATTTAAGAATAATTGAAATTTTTCTTTTATGTTATGAGTGTATCTTATTTCCAGTTTTTTCGCTAATTTTAGTCATATTGGCTAGTATATTCAGGCGGCTGAACTATACTCCACCGCAAGAGTCCAAAATGACGATAAAATTGTACTATTTCAACTCCAGTGTAACTGGCAACACATAACAATTATGGTCCGAAATATACGTTGCACAAAAAATAAATAACTAAAGTCAAGGTATTACCACGAGATTTTGAAACTTATCAAAGTTTACTAAAATAAACGTCGACTCAGACATATACTGTTCCTAAATGTTTTTAATTTATGCTAGGATGAAAGTATGACTTTGTCAACAAAAATCATTTGTATTTTTTGGACGATAAAGCATATTTGATTGATTGATGGACAATTATCGGTGTTTGTTTATGTTGAATTCAGTATTTTGTTACATATATTTTAAAGATAAGCACAAAGAAATATTTTGGGATTAATTTTAAAACCATTTAAAATATACCGACAGTAATTTGAAAAATTATTCTTAGGTCAAGAGAAGAGCAGGTCCCACTTTGCAATTCTAAGAATATTCTAAAAATAATTTATAGATATTTGTTCTGTCTGGGTGGAACTTAGTTTAGTAACATTACTGATATAGATAACGATGAACAAATTCAGTGAAGAATTAAGTAGTAAATTTGCATTAGTTGTATAATTATTTAACAGCAAGCAACGTCAGGCGCAGTTAGTAGTTGGATGGGTGACCGTTTCAACGAAGACCGCGTCCTCGTCTCACACATCCTCCAGCAGCTTGGATATCAGTGTATGCGCGGAAGCTATACAACCTTAGGCGAGGGTTGTATAGGGGATATACCATCCTTCGGAGATACCTACTCTTCTTAAGGGAAGAGGTTTGGCAAAATTCCTAGTTGGGGGTAGCTCGTCTAAAGGCGTCGGTGTTTGGCCTCAGTAGCGAAAATAGGCCGACGTTAAATAAATGTATAAAAAAAACATCTTTAATTCATTTTAATTATAACATTCAAATAAATCGTTTTAATTACTTACATTTTATAACTAATATCTATGCTATAACTTTAAAATGGCCTCTTAATTTCGATGCTATACTAAAATATTTAGAGGTTACTTTTATAGTAGTACTACAAAAATAACAGGCTTTAAAATTTAACATACCGTACCGTTAACAGGCTAGCCCCACTAGTGGCTATCCCTTTTAAAAAAAGACTTAAATAAAAATCAAAGATACTTCTTTTTCTATCAAATGATTTAAATCGAAAATAGTTCTTACTAAATTAAAACCAAATGAGCGTGAACTGAATCATTTGAAGAGTTAAATTGCCAAAACCCGAAATATTTTTAATCAAGTTAACTTTGCGGCTATAAGCACGATATTGGTAAAATTTATAATATACATAATTTCATTTTCTTTCAAACCATAGTTTTTATACTTAAAATTTTGCTCTAAAGCAGCTATTTACAACCGAGATTTAAATATATTCCATTTCTTTTCTTTTTTGAGATTTTCTACCACAAACGATTCTCTTCTAAAAATAAAATCTGAAGAATTTAAGAAATAAAATTTTTAACCAGTATGTAGACCAAGAGAAAACTCTACACTGTGTCAGTGAATTGCACTTCAAGGGGACAGTAAGAGGGTGTTTCCTAGCAATATAAAAATAATATATTTCCTTTTTCAAAGTTTTAATATAAAATACATAGTATTAATATTCTATTTACATTATATTCATAGTTTCATGCTGTTACACTGAATCATTAACATTTTAGTTTTAAACAATATTAACTTACATACTGGTAACACACAGCTGGTGTTGAAGAAGAATGTAAATTCTAAACAATTCCATATTTTCACTTGGTAGTATAGTTAAATTTTTAATTTCTACTGTATCCAAATGGTTCAAATTATTCCATGTTGCTTTTCCCCAAGTGCATTCACAAACAAACATGGACAAACTGGGAGTCGACGGTATGCAACATACTTTCTGCATGATAGGAAGCAAAATTGTTTTTATCTAGGAAGAATCGAAATTACTTCTGTCTAAATTTTTAATATGTAAATATTTAGAAAAGATTTAAATTGTTAAAATAGTTCATTTCCTTTTGACAGTATTTATATCTTATTTCTGTAAGAAAATCAAAGATTCTTCCTAAAAAAATTTAAATCACAAATCAAAAATCATTACTGGAAGAAAGATCTTAAATCTCACCTTAGTGGTTTAGGACTAAATAAAATTCAAAAGCGGTGACTTAAATCAATAAAGTAACTTACAAACAGAAAATCAAACTCTATCAGAATTCAAGAATGATCAACAATTCAGTATCAAGAATAAATTCAACTTTTATTATATCTGAATAGTAGTTATTTAGGCCATTCATATAGTCCCTTCAAATTAGGAAAAATTAAAGAAAATTTTCCCGCAGTTATGAGACCAGTAAAAAGTTAAGCATTTAGGTTGTCTAAACATGATTTTGACACCCTGCAGTTCCAAAAAAGGGTTGTTTTTGAGAAATATATACATATATGAATTTTCTTTTCTTCTCTATTTTCAGGAAAAACTATGCATTTGACCAAATAGTCAAGGGATCCTCATGTCGTTCGACACATGCCTACCTTGCACTGACGAGAACCAACAGCTCGAAACTGCAGTCTGCAAATTTACCTTTAATTCTTACCACAGATAGTTCAGACCATGGAATTTCCGTAGTCCTGTCCCATCATATGATAGATGGAAGCGAACAATCTATAGCATGTTGCTCAAGGACGCTTCTACCAGCTGAGACCAAATATAGTACAATCCATAAGGAAGCGCCGGCTTTGTACTGGGCAACCCAGAAGTGCTTGCAGTTCTTGGTAGGGCGCCGGTTTATCTTAAGGACTGATCACAAACCGTTGGTAGCCTTGTTCGGAGAAAATAAGAACATTCCTAAAATGTTCGAGAACAGATTACAACGGTGGGCAGCTTATCTATCAGGATATAACTATACCATCGAGCACATCAAAGGAAGGAACAACATCGTAGTGGACTATCTTTCCAGGGCTTCTTTAAAGTGCATGGATGCCAAAGATGACAATAAAGTAAGTTATTTAAATTTTACTTCTAAAAACACCGATTGGCCTATAGACAATGAGTCCGTGAGAAAACACACGGAAAATGACAAGCGTTTGCAAAACATAATGAAATAAATATGTGACAACGAACAATTGGCCTCAAAATTTAGATAAAGAACTAATGAGTTTTTTTAATAGGAGAGAGGAGTTATTCGTGGAGAAAGGATTTCTAATGTGGGGGCTAAGGATAGTCATTCCAGAAGCACTGTGACCACAGCTCCTGGAAGAGTTACATGTGGAACATCTTGGAATAGTAAAAATGAAAAACAAAGCAAGATTGGCCCAACATCGACATTGAAAAACTAGCAAACAGATGTGTACCCTGTTTGTCAAACAAAGCAGCACCCCCAAGAGCAGCGTTAAAGCCTTGGCCATTGGAGACAAAACCTTGGCGTAGAGTACACGTGAATTTTTGCGGTCCTATAAAAGGCAAGATGTTTTTGGTTGTGATGGATGCCTTTTCAAAATGGTTAGAGGTTGTGGAAATGAGGACGATGACAATGGAAGAAACAATAGAAAAACTACAGCAAGTCTTTGCGAGATTCGGATTGCCAGAGACAATGGAAAACAGCTAGTCAGCAATAAAATGGAAGAGTTATTAAAGAAAAATAGAGTGAAACACCTAACAGCTCCACCAGGTAATAGTCAAAGCAACGTTTTGGCAGAGAACGCCGTAATTTTTTTTTTAAATAAGGTCAAAACCATCTTAAGTCTTCCTAAAAATGCAAATGTATCACTTACCATGCTCATTTCAAGATTCCTAATGGATCATCGAGCAACACCACACCAGACAACCCAGAAAACACCTGCCGCATTTACGTTTAACCATGAACTTAGAACGAGGCTCGATATGCTGAAAGAAAGCAGTGGAACACACACCGTTAGCGACCCGGAAGTACAAAAGAGCATGAAGAAGGCTCAAGAACAACAAAAAAGGAACTATGGAGGCGTAAAGAGAGATTTCGAGATACGAGAAGCAGTCATGGTGGGGGATTATCGTATCGTCAATGTAAAAAGCTGGACGAAGACCAAAATATTAAAGAAAATAGGAAAGTCAACATACCTTTGCGAGTTAGAAGATGGCAAGGTATGGAAAAGACATAAAAATCAGCTCATAAAACGCCAAGAAGGGGGAGAGAATGGTTCGGGTGAGAGAAAAGCAGATGGAGCAGTTATATCAGGGTCTACGATGAGCAAAAAAATCGCGTTAAAGGTACTTAACCCAATATCGGATCAACGAGTAGCAAATATGTTACCACCATTGGAAAATGACAATAATGTACAATTAGCTCATGTAAAAATAGGTAGGGAAAATGTACCTATGACTGAATTAGTAATTGATGCTCATAATGTAGATTTATCTGAACAAAATGTTAGTGTTGACGGAAGCAATTCTGTCCAGACTGATATACCATGTAACGACACAAATGTAAATAAAGATTGTTCTCATAGGTTACAGGTTAGGAACACTGCTACAGAGGGGACCCATAGAGCAGGTGACAGTGGTGCAAAATCTTCCAGTAGGCCAAAAAGCGAAAGAAAAATACCAGGAAGACTCAAAAATTACATAATCGAGCCAGCTAACACCCACTATGTAAGGTGGCCGTTTTAGTGTTGGTAAAGTCAGGTAACAATACCTTGAAGCAATAGGGAAATCGTCACCAGGTCTCAGGTACACCTTTCTGTTAACCTTAACTTTCTGTTTTATGCAGTATTAAGGGTTCGTAAATCAAAACATTTGTTAGATACGAAGTACCACAAAATTGTATAACAAGGCAACAACATTTTTTGTTTATAATTATAGAGCATCAAAGGACTACAAAGTGAGGTGTGAGACGGTACGTCAGACCGGAAGTCACATGACCGCCGCCATGAAGGACAACGGCACATCCGACCCGGCGTCCGTCATTAGCCGTAGAGGCATCCATACGTTTTACCGATGTCACAGTCAAGCCACGCGTATATGCTCGTAACATATATGCCAGTTATTGTTATATAGATAAGGAAATAAAACAGTGTACAAAACCCTGATATTCCATGATTCATTTCAACCCCGGAACAGCACAGATATTATCAATAATTATTTTATAGATAGTGTCCCTTAGAATAACAACAGTATTGCAGATGTTTTGAATTATTTTAAACTAAATGGAATCACTAATTCAGAGTTCAATTTCGGTTTAGTTTCCATTCAACTTATTCGAAGAGTTCTTTGTAGCATAAAAAATTATACATTCGGATCAGATTCGCTAAGTATTTAATAATAATAATAATAATAAAAGCACTTTATTGAATCACGCATAATTCAATAGGCTAATGACCGAGGTCCTTCTGCCTTCTAAGTATTTATTTTATTAAATTGTGTTGTCCGTACTAAACTTCTTAACTCATATTATTAATAGTTTGTTTATTGAATGTCAGTTTTTCTCTGCATGGAAAGTTACTCTAGTGTCCTGAAAAAAAGAAAAAAAAATGATCCAAAAGCATTTTCAGACTTGAGGCCTATTAGTATTCTCACAGGATTGTAAAAGTTGGCAGGAAAAGTAATTGAGATCCAGCTTAGGGAGCACGTTGATTACTTTTAGCACACTGCTAGCAATCCAGTCAGGTTTTAGAGCTGATTATAGTTGCTCTACAGCTTTAATACATATAATGGATGATGTTGTTGAGACCACTGATCAAGGTAAATGTACTATTTTGATATTACGAGACTTTAGTAAGGCGTTTGACACCATTGATCGCGAACTGCTCTTAAGAATTTTTAAAATCATGCGGAGTTAATAATACAGGTTGTAAACTGCTCAAGTTATCTCTTGAGGGAAGCTCACAAATAGATGGAGAAAACCCAAGAACGAGTCTTAGCTTTAAAACAATATTTTTAGCTGGCTTTCGGCTGGTGTTTGTTGCAATCGAAGCATTAACGTTTTGATGGTAATATGCAATTATTACACTTAACGCGCCAGGCTTGTAACTTGTAATTCAGCGCTCGGCGGGGCACATATCCCGGAGAGTAGCTGTTGGTTGCAGTCTGGTTAAGTTCCTTATAGTAAAATAAGGATTTTATAGAGGAGTTGGCGACTAAAAATATTGTTTTAATATTCCGTCCTCTAAAAGCAGATTTGGGTCTTAGCTTTGCTTTGCACTGTATTTCAAGCAGAAATTCAAGCAATATTCGAATGAAATTACAAGGAGAGCTTGCATAAACAAGCATTTCAGACAGTCAAGCACTAAAGTGCCACAAAGTGATGTCAAAATTGGCCTGGGAGTGCCCAGAAGAATTCAAGACACTGGCAGAACAGAATTCAGTAAAACCGATTTGGGTGCCAAGACACAGTGGGGTCGTAGGAAATGAAAAAGCCGACAAACTTGCCAAACAAGGATCGGCCACAGAATTTCTTGGCCCGGATCCAGCCCTCACAGTGTCAAAGTGCAGTGCAAGGAGGTGCATAACAAATTGGGTCAATGAAGAGCATATCAGATACTGGCAGAACATGCCAGGATTTAGACACAGTAAGGCCTTCGTGACTAAATCATATACAAAACGAACTCAGCAACTGTTTATGTTGAGGAGAAATCAGCTGAGACCAGCAACAGAGCTTCTCGCAGGGCGCGCACCCGCACCCGTGAAGAAACACCTGCATAAAATGGGACTGTATGGGCAACCTAAACTGTAGACTCTGCGAAGAGGTGGGAACCTAATTCAGTATACAGTCCTGAACACAACGAAAAAAAAAAAACTAATAAAAATGAGCGGTGATGTGTTACAACTAAAAACAACTGTAATGATCTAAAAAGTGAAAATGTACAATTAAAAACCCACATAGAATTCCTAGAAAATAAACTAAACCATTTGAATATGATAAATCGTGAAAACTACTTAGTATTTTATGGAATAAAGGAGGAAAAGGATGAAGAGCAATACCGTTTAGAACATAGGATAATTAATAATAATAATAATCTTTATTTCCATCAGACTTTTACAAGTATTGGAATTGTCAATTGTCATGTATATAACATAGATAACACACAGAATATATAATACATAAAAAGAAAATGGTACATACAAAATATATATACATAAATATTTAAAAGGAATAAAAAAACATATATACATATATATAAAAAAAAACTCCGCAGAGACAAATTCATCATTATTTCATATAAGGACTATTAAGGAAATATTCTGGCATTCAGTAAAAACTCATCAAAACTGTAGGGACATGTTTCAAGAAGGTAACACTTTAATTTATTTTTAAATAAAAAAATATTAGAGATAGATTTTATCTCCAGTGGAACTGCATTAAATGCCCGCACTGCTCTGTAGTATACTCCCTTTTCGAATGATGATGTTTGATGATGAGGAACTCTCAGTGCATTTGAATTTCGAGTTACCATCATCATACCATTGTACATATCCTCATTTGTTCTAAATTTACCAATATTTTTTTTTACAAATAAAATCAACAGGTATATATATAAGGTGGGTAATGTCATTAACTCCAACATTTTGAATAATGGCTTACTAGGCTCTCGATTGTTTTTCCTAAGCATGCATCGTATAATATTCTTTTGAGCGATAAACACATTTCTGGCATGGACACTAGACCCCCAGAATATTAAACCATAACTAAGTATGGACTGCACATGGGCAAAGTAATAGACCCTTAACACATTAAGATCGACAGAAGATCGTATGTTTCGTACTGAGTAACATACTTTGTTAAGCTTAGATATTGTTGAGTTAACATGGTATTCGAAAGATAGTTTTGAATCGACCACGACCCCCAGGAATTTTGTGTTATTTGCAACGGGAATGGATTTTTCTCTAAACTTCAAGTAGATGCTTGAATCTGGGGTTTTATTACTAAATTGGATAAGTACAGTTTTAGCTTCATTTAGGATAAGTGAGTTGTCACGACACCATTTATCCATTTTATTTACCACAGTTGTACCTTTGTGTGATGTAGCAGTAGTATCTCTGGTAGATATTACACAGGAGGTATCATCAGCATACTGATATATGGAATGTAATGCCAAGCTCTCAGGTAATTCATTGACATAAAATAAAAACAATAAAGGCCCCAATACTGAACCTTGGGGTACCCCTGTAGTTATCTGTCTTGGTTTAGAATAGATGGTAGTCATGTTATTACCCTCTTTCGTACTAATACAAACTCTCAGGGTTCTGTTAGAAAGATAAGACCTAAAGAAGTTTAAAGCTATACCTCTAATTCCATAGCACTCCAATTTGTAAAGCAGCAGTTCGTGGTTAAGTGTATCAAATGCTTTCGATAAATCAAAGTAAATACCTGTGACACATTCACCTCTATCCAGGCATCCTACAATATAATTAAGACTTTCATATATTGCCCCTTCAGTTGATCGTCCTTGTATAAAACCATGTTGAAATTGAGAAAGTATGTTAAATCGTACCAGAAACATAAAAAGACGCTTATACACAAGTTTTTCAATAATTTTGGAAAATACTGATAATAAAGAAATAGGCCTATAATTTTTAGCTGCCGATCTGGACCCTTTTTTATAAATGGGTATAATTTTAGCATGCTTCCATTCATCTGGGAAAAACCCATTTAAAAAACAGTGGTTAATAATTAATGCTAACGGTTCAGAT
Source organism: Leptura quadrifasciata (assembly GCA_963675555.1). Classification (NCBI taxonomy): domain Eukaryota; kingdom Metazoa; phylum Arthropoda; class Insecta; order Coleoptera; family Cerambycidae; genus Leptura; species Leptura quadrifasciata. The sequence continues at coordinate 79,379,298 of OY776680.1, forward strand.
ATTTCATGAGCAATCGTTTTTAATAAAGAACAGGGAATATCATCTAAACCAGCTGAATTCTTGTTAGGTAAGTTCAGAATAGTACTTTCAATTTCTTTACTGTCAGTGGGTGTTAGAAAAAAACTGAATAACACAATTAGTATATAGTATTGAAAATGTTAGTTTAAACAAATTTACTTCCTATGTAAGGAAATTATTATTATTATCCAATGCTTTATTCTACCAATGAATTTCTTTCTCATTAAAAAAAAATTAATTATCTAATTGTAATTGTTTCATTTTATACATTTTTTAAGTCAGACGAACAAGCTTATATTTTGCTTGTATTTTGTTTATATGTTTGTAATTTGCAAGTGTTCATTCTGTTTTGTCTTATATCCTGTACTGTGATCTTTTGGGTCAATAAATGTATTATTATTATAGTAAATAGAAACTGACAAAGAAAGTTTTACGGCATGAACACATGTTAATTTTTTGATAAACTTAGTAACTATGATAAATAAATATGACATATTTACCTTTCGCTATGTTCTGGTTTAATATCGAAGTCTTCTGTTTTAACAAATAATTCTGGATAATCTATTTCTCCTTCCTGCTTTATGTCAGTTTCAGTTTGAAACTGCTCCAATCCCTCTCTCAATTCATTTACACTTATTGACTGCTCTTCAGTTTTTATTGTCGGTTTGAATACAAATTGCTGGACATCCTTTAAATCTATCTGGCCTTTATCATCCGTACCTTTTAGTTCTGAATATTCTCTTATCTTCTGTTCCACATCTAAGCACTTCATTACAAAACTTAAAACGTCTTGCAATCCATCAAGACAGATTTCACAAATTAAAAGTTCTTCCTTAATATTTAAATTCTGAAATATAAAAATATCATAAATCCACTACTATGAGACAGCTCAATATTGACTTAGCATGCTTTATGAATTTTATCCTAATGATCTTTCCTATGGCTAAATTGCCTTTTCTCTTTGATTTTCAAAGCAAAAAAGTAATATTTATTCTTCCTATTACCAAGCTGTAATAAACAGTGTGTTTTCTAGTTGTATTAAGACATTTTAATAATCAGGTGGCGTAACTAAAAATAACTTATTTGTTCCATTTGAAAAAAAAAAAATTACTTATGCCATTTTATTATTAGCGGCTACTTAACCTCTTAACTCGCTTAATTTTCAGTATTGTATACATTTGTGCATTTTAGATAAAGCTATTTATATGAAAATTATCTTTAAGTACGTTCCTACATCACAAGCAACACATGATGGTTTAATAAAAGTTTATTATATAAAATTATGGTTTAAATTTCGTTATCGTACATTTAATCAACGTCTATGAACAGCGTTTATTTCATAAACGATTTTTTCACGCATATTATAAATGTATTTCTCCGAAAATTTTTGGAGTAACGCAGAATATTTGAGAAATAATTAATTGAGAGTTGAGACTACACTTCTGTCAAATGTTTAAATTGTAAATTGGTGAAATTGACACTACTTGCATTTTTTCAGCCATATTATAGTTTTTAATATACGATTTTTAAATGTATACGATAAATATATATTTGCGCTACATTTTTTATAAGCATGTCATAAACAATTGCAACTAAGAATTCGAAGATTATAACAATATCTGGAAATATGAGTAAAATATTTACATTAATCAAAATTTGCTATAGATAGATAATGATAAAAATATTTGTTCAGTAATATTGCAGTTTAATATACGGTTTTTAAACGTATATCAATCTGCATCGATTGCGCAGTTGCCAGCAACCGGGATAATATTGTTGTCTTTGTTGCAGAATACATAAGCATTTCTCATAAATATATGCATCTCCCTCATTGTCTCAACTATATAGCTGGTGAGCAACCGCGGACCGTCGTGTTAATTGCTGTTTCGTGTGGTAGTAGTCAACCTTAATAGTGTGGCCTTGTGATCGAAACAAAGAATATTTACTTGTTTGTTTTTGCATATATATCATTTGATTGAAATTCAACAAGTGTTATGTTGATGAGCCGCCCTTATCCTTGGGTTATCACATTGTAGTGAGTTAAAGTTACAAGAATGAATCAACTTGTGATTGGTAAGAATTATTGTTTATCTGAGCGATTTCATAGTAACTGCATTTTTTTTATCACAGAAGGTGTAAAACTCTGCAAGCCTAGCGTTGAAGGCGTGGGTGAGACCAGTGACAATAAAATTAGAGGGACAATTCAAGATTGGTTGAAGCTTGCCAAAAGCCGCTATAGTTACAATAATAATAATAATAAATAGACTCTATTTTTGGATTTTAGTAAAGAGTAACGAACAATGTTGTTTTGTTATCGTTGTCAAACTTCCTAGGTCCCCAAGGGTGAAATAGTAAATGATAAAATAATTTTACGTATTTAGCCAATCCCACAGAATAGGTAAAGCTTAATATAACATAAAAAAGCTAGTACTAAATAATAAATATTTTTAAAACATTACTATCTGCACACATATATGCAATTAAATTATTTTACCTTCATATCAGTAGTTATATATAGATCGGAGGTTTAAAATATGTACTTTTAAAAAATTGGAAATTATAATATTAACTTTCTAATTTAAAAACGGGTACCTTCTAACTTTTGTATAGTATTGTAGACAGATCAATTCTAAGTAATTTTGCAAAGGGAAATGTATCGCAAGTCAAAAAAAACTTTAATTCTAATTTCCCTGTTATAATTAAAGAAAAATTATTATATTTTACAAAATAAGGCACTTAGAAATTAATTTGTTTCAATGTCATCATATTATTGCTATGCAGCAATATATATTAACAATTTTATCATAAGTAGCAAATGATTTCTGATTTAACACATGATTTGACTTGCAAAGTTATTTGAAATCGATTAGTCTATAATACTGTATAACAGAATTTCCCATTTAAATTTTGAAAGTTAAGGTAATTTTGGTAAAAATAAAGTGATGGAAACTACTTAATCTTTTATTAAATAAGCTCTTAGTTTATAAAACAATATAAAAAAAGGTCTAAAGAACTTATAGCGTATATTCATTAACAAAGATACATGGGTGGATTTCCTTTAAAAAAATCTCTCGATATTTTCTATCTTTTTATTCTAAATTTTTGGAGAAAAACTAAATTCTTCAGAAAAAGTTCAAATTTTCAAAAGAAAAAAAATTTAAATAAAAACAATTATAATTTACGATTACATCTAATTTCCTTTTAACAATATAGTTCACCAGCTTTATGAGACTTTGAAACTTCTATAATTTTGATTTGAATTAGTTCACCTTACGCGAAGTCAGATATTTATATTCTCTGAATATATTACCTAAATTTTGGCATTGCCAAAAAAAGTTAGATAAGCTGAAGCAACACTATAAAAAATGAATTACAGTTGATAATAAAGGTTTATTACACGTATACCAGCAACTGGAGAAAAGGTTTTTCATAACCGTGAGAAAAACCTTTACATCATACGTACTATCAACGTATATGAAATACGTTTATTTGAGGTTCCACATAAAAGTATATATCTCCTATATGATGTGACAACAATATAACGTTTTCTTAAGACGTATATATTAGAATATGATGTACCATATATATACACGTTTATTTGAAACGTCTATATTTAATATATGATAAGACAAATATTTACGTTTGTAGCGCGGACATTCGAACGTTGAATATAGGTTGCGATAAACATTATATATACCAGTCGTATAAACGAAATCAAAACGTTTATTAAACCATTTGGTGTATTAGAGTGTACCTATTTGAAATAAATCATTATTTTCCTTTTGATCATTTTGGAATGAATATAGAATATAATTTATTTACCAATTTTGGAATATGTTCTTTCAATACATCCACCAAAACTTTATGTTCTTCTGATTCGTTTAATGATGTAAGGCTTCCTTTTCCATCAGTTTTTATACAAAAACAGCATCCGAATTTGGTTTTGGATTCCATAAACGATATTAAATTATCCGCCTCTTCTGGAGTTAAGTTCATATCTTTGAGATCTGTTCTTGACATTTGCTCCCCTGTATAAACACAAGCCGATTTGAATTTTACCAAAACTTCAAGATCTTTGGTACATTTAATACAGATCACAGGTTCCTTAGATATATCCAGATTCTGAAATATTAGAAAATAAGAACAATTTATACAACATGTCTCACATAATGTAACATAATCCATGTAACATTTGGGCAAGTATTCATCTTGCTATTGTTCTGTCTAAATTACTTGAAACTAGGTTGTGATAAGTAGGTACGTATAGCTCAGAGCCACTTTTAAGTATCACCGTTAAACAGATACGGTCCATATTAACATTAAAGGTGCTTCTCTTTTGTAAGAAATCTCAGTTTATTCTCACATTTGACGTCAGTGAAGTGAGTATACTAATCTCAGTGAATATGTTGCCACTCAGTTGTGCAAAAGAAACGCTCTTCTCCTAACCTAAAGTCTGCCAGAGGTTTTTTAACTTTAGTATTTGTGTTCTTTAAAGGCTGCTGTAGATTTTTTCATTTTTACGAACCGTCCATAAAATTAAAAATAATCACTCACCGGTGTACAAAAATATAAATAACTCAAAAGCAAATAAACACTAACCTCAATCTTCAACTGAGTACAAAGTGATAGTGATGGGTCCTATTTGTATGAATCGTATAATAATACGACTCTTTCCGATGAATCATATGATACGAATCTTTGCAACCGATACGGTTTCATATTCGTACATTTCGTACCACTTTTACCCAGAGTATACACTGACCGAATGAGAACACGTGCTGTAAAAAAGAAACTTAACAAACTACTGGTTCATATTTCGTATTGATATAATTCGTACCTACTTGAGGTAGACGGTGGTATATTATATTAGTAGTATTTATTTCATATTAGACTGACTTGTATATTGTTGAGATGAGTCAATGGTGGCGCTGTAATAATTGTAGTATCTCTATATGGTTACTAATATTACATTAGATAAATAAGATGTAGATACAGAAAACAACAAATAATGTATGAAGCTCAAACCTCATATTTGTTTTTCATGCATTGTTTAGGATACCTCGAGTTATGATTGACTAATATAAATCACCCAGTTAATACAGATATTTTCATATTTCGTGTCCTAGAGTACTGGCATCGTGAGATGCGACATGCACTTAAGTACATTTAGTAAGAAATACGGATACGAATCTTTTTGTATACGGAGCCAGTATGATATGATTCTTTGAAAATCGTCGTATTGCCCATCACTACAAAGTGAGTTTGGTCCCATGTGGGGGTAGAAAATCTCACTTTAGACTCACTTGCAGGAACTAAAAGAAACGTACCAACAACTGAGTAATGACGTCACATGTGAGAATAAACTGAGATTTCGTGCAAAAGGGAAGCACCTTAAATATGAACGTACGGATGGGGCATAAATGAAGATGCGCATGTTTCGTCTTTTCTTGACCTTACCAATTTAAAAGTATTTTTCAGACATTCTCCCGGCATTTGATAATATCCACTTATTGTCTGCAAACAGAGCCTACATATTTCTTGGTTCATGTTTTCCATAAAGACAATAAAAATAACAAAATAATACAAATCCCATTAGTCACATGACATAACCTAACCCGCTTTCATCATTGCACTGAAGCTAGCTAAGATTGTCATTCTGCGTCTTCTTAATTATGTCTGTGGTCAAATCTCACTTGACTTTTTATCACAGAGTACAAGAGTTCCATGAGAGCACATCGTACTCTGTGGTTTTATGCACGGTTTATATACATACGGTTGGATTATGCCCGCCCCTACCAATCAGAAAACGTTTAGTTCATTGACGTCAAAGTAGACCTCGTTTACGCTCGCATATAATGCTGTCTCGTTCTTCCTCATTAATAGTCACTTAAGTCGTTATTGCTTCCACTTATATATCTTGCAATTATATTGTATTATGTATTTTATTTTAATACAAAAAACAGGCATTATTTATTTTATACAAATTTGATTTAATAAGAAAGGGACGCACTAGAATCGGACAACAAAATTTTAAGTTACTGCACAAAAAGTCTGTATTTCTTATTTTAACATAGCCCAAAAGCGTGTGTAAGCTATCGTCCTATCTTATCATAATTTTAAAGCAAAAAATATATGTTACCCCAAGGTTTTAGGTATTAGCATAGCACACAAAAATACGAAGAAGTATAAGGAAAATGTTATATTCAGTATTCTCACGTACGAACGAACTTTATATTAGGTGATATATTAAATTTATTTAAAGATATTTCTAATTAAGACTATTAGGAAATGAGTGAAAATTTGGTAATCGAACGTTGCTGACTGCAAATATCTATCTCAGCAATGAAAATAAAGAAATATATCTAGCATTATGTAAAATTAAGTAAAATAGTAATAATAAGTCTTTATTGAAACATCATAGTTTGTCATCTTTTGGAAATTTATGATAAGAAACAGCCAAATTTCCTTGCTTAGTCTTTTGTAAACTATTGTTACATATAGCCACGGCGCACCTTGTTCCAGGCATAACTGTTAAAAAGAACAATATTTACCTACACAATAATAAAAAATTAATCAACAAATATAGAATGAACCAACAATACTTGTACTTACTTTTTATTAGGGCAAGTCGACTTCCCAAAACAAAACCACAATACTTCCTAATAATAGTCTTTTTAAAGCGTCTTTAAAATACACCGAATACACAAAAGTAAAGAAACAAGTTCACAATGCACAACCAAACCACAGAGTATCTGATAAACCGTGTCTGTGACCAAACAAACGATACAAATATGGCGCGTTCCAAGGTCTACTGTAACCTCACAGTCCCCGCCCATTAATTCAACCGTATCTATACTAACCGTGAGTACAATTTATTTTACCCCCTTCTATAGAATGGCCTTCCGCAACTCCGAGTATCACGTTGTACACTAATAAGTGGTCTTTCAAACCCTCCACGTCAGATATGGCGTCAAATAGGGAATACACTGGAAAAAATTATTAATTATTGTAATTTGTAATTCAGCGCTCGGCGGGGCACATAGCCCGGAGAGTAGCTGTTGGTTGCAATCTGGTTAACCTACACCTTATTTGAAGGATTGGATTGGATTGGGGTGTAATGGGGTAGTGAAGCGCAAGTTATAGCCTCTCCTACTCAATTGTTAACCTCACCTTCGCGATGAGTTCAATTTGAACTTGGTGCACCCTGTTTTCACTAACGAGGCTCTAACGACCGAGTAAGGGCGGAATAACCCTTACCTTTTGCCGTGAGCACATCCACCTTCTCACGAAGAGTGAGAAAAATAACCCACCGCACACAAAGGTTGCTTTTGGAATCGTTTGGTTACCCCATCGTCGCAGTCTCCTTCTGTGCCATGGGACCACACCACTCGCCTTCCGCAACCGAGCTGGTCAGTTGCATACCTGCCCCAGCTAAAACTTCGAATGCAGCTTCGTTTTCAGTCGATTAAGGCTTTAAAAAAATGATGGAGCGTTCAAGTGGGACAAAATCATCCGGAGGTAAAATACCCTCCCGATCGGATCTCCGGGGGAGGGTGCCCCCAGGGACATCTCATCGAATGTCGAAAAAACACCGACAAGTTAAATCCAAGAAAACTAATTCTTTCATCTACGGCGCTTGGAATGTTCGTACTTTGAACGACAGCACTCGCACCGATCGGCCTGAAAGAAGAACTGCTCTAATAGATAGAGAACTTCACCGACTCAATGTTGACGTTGCAGCTCTCAGCGAAACTCGATTTTTGGAGGAAGGCTCTCTCACAGAAAAGTACTACACCTTCTATTGGAAAGGTCTTCCCACCAATTCAAGAAGACAACATGGAGTAGGATTTGCCGTTCGGAATCAACTTGTATCCAACTTAACACAAGTACCACAAGGCCTATCCGAGCGTCTAATGCTCCTAACTAAATGCGCCGAACATGATCTAGTTATAACAAACACCATTTTCCGACAAAAGCATAAATTTAAAGGCACCTGGCGTCACCCCAGATCAGGTCACTGGCATCTACTGGACTATGTTATCGTACGTAGGAAGCATCTCAAGGACGTCCAAATTACAAAGGCGCGCATTGATAGCGAATGTTGGACCGATCATCGTCCTGTTGTCTCTAAAATGAATATTGTTATGAGACCCAAACACCGAAGAACTCAAGTAAAACGTAGACTCCGTCTCTGTATTAGTAAATTGCGTGACCAACAAACCGTCGAACAGCTAAAGCAAAAAGTTCAAGAGAATTTGAGTGCACTAGAAGAAACCAATTCTCTAGATGTCGCTGCTACCTGGACACAAATTAAAGACAGTTTAAAAAGTGCGAGTGAGGAAATTCTTGGCACTGCAGCAAGTAAAAAACAGGAGGACTGGTTCAATGATAATGAAGCTTATATACAAGAACTTCTTGACCGCAAACATACTGCCTTCCAAAACGCTATCAACCACCCCAACGACTCATCAAAAGCAGAAGCTTTTACCCAATCTAAGTATGAAACGCAACGCCAAATCAGAAGAATAAAGAACGAGTGGTGGGCAAGCAAGGCCAGAGAAATGCAAAGGTACGCCGATTCACACGACTACAGGAATTTCTTTCAAGGAGTAAAAGCAGTGTACGGCCCCAGGCGGAAAAATATGTGCCCTATTAAAGATTTAAATGGAAATCTCCTCAAAGAAGACCAGGAAATAAGAGCCCGATGGAAAGAACACTACTCTAACATTCTTAACCAGCAAAGTCAAGCCGATCACGATATTATAAATCTTATCCCTCAATATGACACCTTCGAAGACTTAGATAAACCACTAACAACGGAAGAGATCTTAACCGCCATTGGGCAGCTAAAAAATAACAAATCTCCCGGCGCCGACTCACTCCCAGCTGAGATCTTTAAAGCTGTGTCGTCAGAGCTCATACCCTACCTCAAAAAACTGTTTGATGTCGTGTGGGAAAGTGGTCAAGCTCCGCAGGAGTTTCGTGATACACTTTTAATCAACCTCTTCAAAAACAAAGGGAGCGCTGCGGACTGTGGAAATTACAGGGGTATAGCTCTCCTGGCTGTTGGAGGGAAGATACTCACTAAAGCGATGGCAAATAGGCTAACACCTGTTATGGAAAAGTTACTTCCTGAAACACAGAGTGGCTTTAGACCAAACCGAGGCACATCGGATTTAATCTTCACACTTAAACAGCTTCAAGAAAAAGCACTCGAACATCAAGGAGAAATTCACATGGCCTTCATTGATTTAACCAAGGCGTTTGACTCGGTGGACAGGGAAGTGCTCTGGAAAATTATGTTCCGCTTAGGTATCCCTAGAAAATTTGTGGAAGTATGTCGCAGTCTACATACAAACAACAACGCCCAGGTTATGTATAATAATGAGGCAACCGAACCTTTCCAAACCCTCACTGGAGTTAGGCAGGGATGTGTCCTGGCACCCCTACTCTTTAATTTGTTTACCACTGCTCTAACAATTATTGTTGACAACAAACTGACAGTCAGAGGAATAGGTCTCAGATACCGTTTTGATGGCGGTCTCTTTAACATAGGGCGGTTTAGAGCTTTCACGAAGACACGCACACGATTCATTTGTGATCTCCAGTATGCGGATGACTGTGCACTTTTAGCCTCTACGCCGGAAGAGCTTCAAGAACTTTTAGATGTGTATGCCCAGAGCTATGATTCCTTGGGACTTAAAATCAACATTGGAAAGACTAAGATTATGTCAACTCCTCATCAAGTGAACCAAATAGACATTACACTTAACGGAAATTCTCTTGAAGTGGTGGATCAGTTCAATTACTTAGGCAACGTTGTTAATGACAAAGCAAACATGGACAGCGAGATTCGCAATAGAACTAACGCTGCATTTAGAGCACTCTGGGGACTTAGAGAGAGAGTATTTGACAACCACGACCTTGCTTTGTCAACGAAAATGGCTGTCTACAGAGCAGTTGTCATTCCAACACTGCTATATGGATGTGAAAGCTGGGTCACTTACCGTCGTCATGTGAAAGAATTAGAACGTTTTCAGCAAAGACACCTCAGAAGTATGATGAAAATCCATTGGGTCCATCACATATCAAACGTGGAAGTACTCAGGAGAGCAAACAGCCTTCCAATTGAGGTGCTTATTTCAAGAGCACGCCTAAGATGGGCAGGTCACGTTCATCGTATGCATGATAACCGCCTTCCTAAATGTACACTTTATGGTGAATTGCTAAGCGGTAGAAGAAGGCGTGGCGGTCAACGAAAGAGGTTCAAAAACGCTCTCCATGAAAATCTAAAATCCTGCGGTATTGCAGACGAGCAATGGGAACAACTTGCAGCGGACAGAACCGAATGGCGAGGGGTTGTGGCCAGCTATCAAGGAAATGTTGCTGCAAGAAGGCCGAATCCAAGACCTAACCAGGTCTATGTTTGTCCTGACTGCGGTCGACATGTGCTCTCCCGAATTGGCCTCTATAGCCATAGTCGTGTGCACCGTAGATGAATGGGAATTACAATAGACTACACCTTTTACTTGTTTTTTATTGTACACAATTTATCGACTGTAGCATTTTTATACTCGGACTCGAGTAATGGCTAATAATAATTTGAAGGATGAAGAAACTTTATTGCTTTATTGCCTTAAAAAAATGTAGACATTCAAAAATCCATATTTTGCAAACTACTAAGTAAAAATGTAGTTTAATTTTGGCATAATTATTTTTACTTACGACGGACCAGACTTTCCCATTGTTTAATGTTAATAATATATGTTTTTTAATATTACATGGTTTATTTATAACATGCAATACATTTATAAATATTTGCAAGTATAGTTAATATACATACAAGCTCTTACATACTAAGTGGATGTTTTTAAGTTATATCCTTCCTGTAACATCTTCTAATCCATACTTTCCTTATTTGTCCAGTAGGAAAAGAATGAAAGAGACTAATTTTTGCCCACATTTTTTCACCTTTTCACTATTATTACCACACACAGATACGCTGCAGGTAAGAAACCACCTATAGGCATGCAAATTAATGAAATTACATTGCATAACCAGTACTCAATAAGGGTAAATATTACTTACCTTACTAAACACAAATGAATTAAATGTAAACAAATAAAAAGTGTCTCAAATTCACATATTATAGTAGTCTTTAAAAACTAACACTACGCTAAATGTATAAAATATTAAAAATAAAATATAGGTTCAAGAAAAAGTTTAACATTTATAATAGTTGAAAAAACGCGAAAATAAACATAACAAACGATGACATTTACATTGTGTACATGGATCGCTTTCAACAGATGACGTCAGAGCATTCCCCTTGTGTCGTCACACAAAAGTTTCCGTTCAACCTGATCTTTAGTAATCTTGGGGAAAGATGGCGATTTTTCTTGTCTTGCTGGGCCGATGTGGAATTTTTGGAACAAGTCATTTTGCTGGAGCAAATTTTTTGTTGGAGTAGGTTTAATCTTCTTTTTCTTATTTTTTTGTCATGAATCTTAATTTCATTTAATTACTTACCTTTGTCATTCGCTTAAAAACTTTCAACGTCAACCTTCCCATAATATATTTTTGAATTTAATTTTAATCTCAGCTATGGGACTCTTAGCATGAGTAAACTTTTGTATCTTTTTTTGAAAATATAAGCCTTGTGAGGCAGAGCACAGCCATGCAAAGCTGCTAGTAGTCTAACATCGTACATAGGCGATACTCTTGGATAAACATTATTTCCACGTTAATATGTACTGTTAACTTTTTGTTAAATATTAACATTTAACTTCATAATTAAACCTCTCTAGCCTGTGTGTACATATTGTATATAATAAATGTTCTTTTTGTAGAAATCTTGATTTTAATACTAGCATTGTCTCTAATAATATTTGTCTGGTAATTTAATAATAGTAAATCTATCGTGTCTTTTTAAATAAGTAATCATTAAGTTTTATTACCTCCAAGTCTTAAGCAAATGTGGTTAAACAATTTTGCTTTCTTGGCTGGGCAAGATTGTTAGTAACCTTTCAACAATCAAGTGGCGCCCTCTCTTATCCGCACTGCGATTCATGCCCTTTGCTCTCTCACAAAAAAATAACTGCCATACGCAAAAGGAACCATTTCATACAACTGGGTATAAAATCGGTTGCATAGGTTAGGAAATAGAATATAATTTACACAAATGATAAGAATGTACAAATAAATTTAATAGTTAACACGAAAAATATGTACAAACATGTTTATAAAAATATAATATATAGGACTAACATAGGACATAACAAATACTTAAGATATACTTACAAGAAATCAGATATTTAATATAAAAGATATCATAATATGCAATGTAATTGTTGCTTATATCTATGATGCTTGGGAAAAACAGCAAAAGTCAATATTTTGGAAAAGCTAGTATAAGTCATACTTTGATGAATATTAATTCTGTTCCATCCAATAGTTGGTACAGGATAAGTTATTGCAGTCAAATAAAGGCAGTATAAAATTTAATTAACTTAGTATAACTATAAAATTAGCAATTGCTAAGAGAGGAATTTAGCATAAATTGACTTGTACTATTTAACTTAATAAAAGTAAATAGTATTTTAAGTATAACTTGTACTATTTTCCTAAAAGAAGTAGATGTAAATCATGCGCTTATAGACAGGTAGAAGAATAATTATTGGCAGTTGAAATATCTCGCTCCCATGATTGGTATCAGCTCGTTAGAAGCGTTAAGAAAAAACGCAAATTTATAGTAAGGGAACTATTCTATAACGTTTTTAACTTTCTTTTGAATTCACTGGCATTATGTAAAAAAGATTTCCTGGGGGATCTCTTCAATGGCATGGGCAAGTGAAATCCTTCTACCTGGAAAATGCCATTTCGAGAGCCCTCCCATATCAAAAGTAAAAAATCTAATTTAAGGGCTTGTTACCTGTTATATCACCACACTTTCTGCAATTTTACATTAATTTATATCGACATCAGGCAATGCTGAGGATATCTATCCAGGAGTAGTTGATTTGATGATGATCATTAATATAATATTAGGGAAGGGACTAGTTTGAAATGTTATTTTATATTTAATTTAAAATTTTTATTTTAGTTTAAATACACAAACGTCTTACTGACGTTTCGGAAAGTAGTCTCTTTCCATATTCAAAGCTTTTTTTAAAGATTCTGTTTATGTTATTTCCATACATACTTACTATAGTTACACAGAACTGATAATATTTTCTTTTAGATAATGTTGAGTTTGTCAAGTTCTTCTTTTAACATTGGTAGCCAGGTTGTACAAATATCTACAGAACAATTCGGTACGCACTTATCTTCATTTAATGAGATTATTGCTGTTTCTTTAATTTTTCTTTTTTTGTTATCTGCTTCTTTTGTTAAAATGTTTGCCGAGTCCCAGTTTATTCTATGTCCGTTTTCCCGAGCATGTTCACAAATCATTGATTTCTGAATTTCATTCTTTCTAATGTAATTCTTGTGCTCATACAACCTCACACTGAAAGGTCTGGATGACTCATCCACATAACATTTATCACATTTGCACGGGATATTGTAAATACAGTTTTTTTAATTGTGCTCCCTGTTAAGTGGTTTTGTTTTTGTTAAAATAGATCTTAGTATTCCCCGTTTCAAATACCGTCCTAACATCAAATTCGTCACCTATATGGCTTAGCTTCTCTGATAGTCTGTATACATAAGGAATTATTACTGTATAATGACGTTCAGGTTTTTGTCGTACCTGATTGGCCCTATTTTAAACATTTATGAAAGCTTTATCAACAAATGCTTCAGGGTTTGAATTTAGATATCTATTAGTAGGTGTTGGTTTTCTATAAACGCTTGTTTCAATTGCATTAATTGTATTATTTTCCCTACTAATTAAAACATTTAAAAACGGTAGTTCATTCCTATAGTAAGCCTCCTCATTTTTATGGCTTACCAAAAACACATAAACAAAATGTTTGACCAATTATTGTTAGTTCTATTAATTCCCCATGTCATAATTTGGCAAAATTTTTACTTAAAATTATTGATCCATTATCTGGAAATACCGATTCATATATTAAAAATAGTAAACAGAAAAAAATTATGAAAACAATATTCATGAATCACAACTGATGGTTAGTTTTGATGTGGTTAGGTTGCTAGGTTGATAGGTTACGAAACAATGTGTATAAAAACAACCTATTTTCAATTGGAAAATGAGTTCTATCAGCAGGATTTTGGTATGGGAATGGGGTCTCCATTATCACCAATTGTAAGCAACATATTTATGGAGAACTTTAAGAACAGAACAGTTCAAAATTGTATAAACAAACCGATTGTCTGGTGAAGATATGTTGACGACATCTTTGCAACTTGGCCTCATGGTGTTGATTTACTAGATAATTTTTTTAGAAAATATAAATAGTAAGGAACCATCTATTAAATTCACATTAGAAGTAGAAAGTAGGAATGAACTACCGTTTTTAGATATTTTAATTAAAGGGGTAAATAATGCAATTGAAACAAGCGCTTATAGAAAACCAACACATATTAATAGATATCTAAATTTTAACTCAAATCAGTCAATAAATGTTAAAAGGGGTGTTGTAAAATGTTTATACGATAGATCCAAAGTAATTTCATCTAATAATGAAATATTAAATTACGAGAAAAAATTTATCAAAGAGGTTCTAATACAAAATCAATACCCTGAAGCATTTGTTGATAGAGTTTTCATAAATGTTGAAAATAGGGACAATCAGGTATTACAAAAACTTGAATGTCATTATACAGCAACAATTCCTTATGTACACGGACTATCGGAGAAGCTACGCCATATAGGTGACAAATTTGACGTTAGGACGGTATTTCAAACGGGGAGCACTTTGAGATCTATTTGAACAAAAACAAAACCCATAAACCGGAAGCAGAATTCAGGAAACTGTATTTACAATATCCCGTGCGAATGTGATAAATGTTATGTGGATAAGTCATCCAGACCTTTCAGCGTGAGGTTGGATGAGCACAAGAATTACACTAGAAAGAATGAAATTCAGAAATCAAAGATTTGTAAACATGCTTGGGAAAATGGACATACAATAAACTGGGACTCGGCAAACATTTTAAGACGAGAGGCAGATAACAAAAAAAGAAAAATTAAAGAATCAGCAATAATCTTATTAAATGAAGATAAGTGCATATCGAATGTAGATATTTGTACAACCTGGCCACCATTGTTAAAAGAAGAACTTAACAAACTCAACAATAACTAAAAGAAAATATTATCAGTTCTATGTAAGTAGTAAGTATCTATGGAAATAACAAACAGAATCTTAAAACTGTGTATTTGAGATACACAGCAAGTAAGAGTTTTTCGAAAAAAGCTTTGAAAACGGAAAGAGACTACTTTCCGAAACGCCAGCAAAATACATTATTTCTGTGTCTATTCTGATTTATATTATTTGTAAAAAAATAACCTCTGACTGTTCCTTTGACGTAAACGTCACTGGCGCAGAGGCTTTTTTTCCAATAATTCTATTATTTTGTAGATTGGGTGATTTGTTTTTGAAGAGGATAATCCATGTGGTAGAAAACCCAAATAAAAGGAAATAATATTATTCGTAGAATGCCACAAATAACTTTCAGACAATATTTTGACTTGTACTCATATTGAATATTTCTCACTTGAACATTGTTACCTGTGGAGAACTTCTATGGATCAGGATGTGTTTCTTCAAGTGATCCTTACGTTTTGTTTCATATAAACATAGATAACATTTAAACATTGTCAACTCTGAATGACTTTTATGGGTCAAATTGTGTTTTCTAAGATAATCTCGACGTTTCGTCTTATATGGGCACAGTTCACACTTAAACATTGTTACCTCTGAAGTACCCTTATGGATCAATATGTGTTGTTTCAAATCATATGATTGCTTTGCCTCATATGAACACAGTTTACATTTAAACATTTTTAACTGTGAAGGTGACTTATGTATCAAATTGTGTCTCCGAAAATAATTTCGAAATTTTGTCTTATATGGACACACCTCGCATTTAAACATTGTTACATCTGAAGATCTTTTATGGAGCAATTCATGTCGTTTTAAATCATTCATACGTTTTGATTCATATGGACAATATTCACACTTAAACATTGTTATCTCTGAAGAACTTTTATGGATCATTTTGTGTTGTTTAAGGTGACAATTATATTTCGCCTCGTATGAACAGAGTTCACACTTAAACACTCTTTCATGAGCCAATTTGTGATGTTTATGATAATCCTTATGTTCTGACTCATATAAACTTGATTCACATTTATACACTGTTATTCCTTCAGAATTTTTACGAGTCAACTCAAGCTGGTTATGTCTTCTTTGTGATTTAGGCACCGACATATCCAAAGACCCATTATTAATTTCAATCGTGGCAGGAGATTCCTCGAAGCTGAAAATAAATATCATTATTTTTTTATATATTTGTTGATATCACACAGTAGTCAATTAATCAACTTTAGAAAGACAAAATTATCAGTAAATTCTTATGTTATTTTGACACACTATAGCTTATTTTGAGTTATATTATAACAACTAGTATTTTCCAGTACATATACAGGGTGCCCCGTAATAACGTGCAAAAAATTTAACTGTAGGTTCCTTGTCGAAAATTAAGATGGGTTCTTCCTATAAAATTTTTCAAAATAACCATCTCCTGTCTAGCTACACTCCCTGAAAGGGGTGTGCCAAAAAATGGTTTTTAATTTCCATCTCAAAATCGCAAAAAGACGAAATTTGGCACATCTCAGTTACTCCTCACAAGGCATTTAACAAAATCATTTCATCCAACTAGCAATACAAAGGGGTGAAATTAACTACCCTTCTTGAAATTTTGTAAATATGTTTCTGTCCGCTTTTTTTTTTCAATTAAAAAAAAATTACTAAACATTATGATTCATTTAGAAACTTTTGAAAAAATTTCGTAAAATCGACCATTTTTGAGAAAAAAATTAAATTATATCTGCCTAACCTACTTACCTCTAAGTGGTCAATCAAAAGCGATGAGCACAATTATATTAGTGTAAAATACTAAAAGTAGGCTGGTGTCAAATTATAATTTGACAATATTACGTACTGATACGATCATTTGGTGCGCTTATAAATTGCACGAGATGTTACAAATTCAAAAAAAAAATGTATTAGTAAACTAAAAAAAAAATTAACAAAATACACAAAAGATGAATTTAAACAGTAAAAAAATATAAATATGAAGACAATGATTGGTTTTTAGATATTAAAGCATTTGTTTAAAATGACGACCTCCAACTTGAATACACGTTTGAAACCGTTTCCTAAAATTACCATACAAGCTATTTAAAACATGTCGAGAGTTTCGAACTTCATTGGCAGCATTAAAAATTCTCTCTCTTAAAACTTCAACGTTCGGGACAGGTATCGAGTAAACAAAATTTTTCAAGTGGCTCCAGAAGTAAAAGTCCAATGGATCCATATCTGGGGACCGAGGGGACCATTTACTTGCTGCTTCTCGGCCCCTTTCCGATCCATTGATTTCTAAATGTTGAGTGCAGCCAATCTCAAAGAATAATGAGGTGGGGCACAGACAGTGTTTGACATAATGCGAGAGAGAGGTAAATCGTCTATAAGTTGATACAGATCATTTTGTAAAAAGTTTAAATAAGCTGGACCATTTAATCTGTTTGGTAACTCAAAAAGCCCTATTAATTTATTGTCTATAATTCCAAATAATTATATTTAATAATATTTATCCATTTAAAAACAGTGTGAGGATTATCGTCGCTCCATAAATGCTGGTTATGAAAATTTAAAACTCCATGTCGAGTAAAAAAATATTTATGTGTATATTTGTGTATTTTATCTGTTGAATTTATTGTGTCTATCGATTATTTATCTATTTTTATATTATGATTTACCTATCTGAATAAAGATTATTATTATTATTATTATGGTGATATTTTTAAGGTTCCCACCTATCAGCAACTACACCTAAACTTGAGAAACCATACCTCTATTTCCCATTTTTTCCATCGTAGGCATGCGTATCGGTTTTAGGGACTGGCGGAGGGTGGGAGAGAAATGAATATTACCATCGTGTTTAGTGCCCTCGAAAACATTTTCCACTATTTTATATTTTTCGGTGGATTTCAATGCTAGGGCTGATAGTAGATGTTGAATGGTTAAATTTTATACGGCCTACCCGAATCCTATAAATATTTCTAATCACAAAATAAAAATAGTTGATTTATGTGTGAAATGAAATCGGCCAGAATTTCTCAGATAGATTGTTGATTTATGTTTAAAAGTATTTAGAGACATACTGTCTTAAATTTTTTTTGGTAAGTTATTATATTCCCACATTCCCTTAAAAAATATATTGTTCATCTCCTTCGAAAACGGGGGACCCATGTTTCATCCCTGTAACAGAACTTTTGGGTTTTCAACTTTTTCATGCACTAAAATGATAGGGGTAAAGTCCACTTCTTGCCTTTTCAAAATCCTCCATACTATAGTTATGGAATTGAAGAGCAGCCTGTCTAATACTACATTCAGGATGTTCACCAAAATAATGTAATATTTGTGCATCCATTGTATCTCCTATTTGTCTCCGACGACCACAATCATGACTTCTTTTTTAAAACACCCCCTTTCTCTTAACCTCAAGTGAATATTAGAAAAAGTACGAACATTTAGCACAGTACGAGTAGGGAACTTACAACGATATTCTTCTTTTGCCGCTGAAGCATTTCCTTTACATCCACCATAAATTAAATGTATGTCTGCATATTCCTCATTATTAAAATTATGCATTTTAAAATCTGGTTAGAAAACTACTAGTATTAAGTATTAAGTGGTAAGGAATGATTATTTTATTATTTCAAAGGCAAGAAGAACATAATATTGTCAAATTATAATTTGACACCAGCCTACTTTCAGCATTTTACATTAATATAATTGTGCTCACCGCTTTTGATTGATCACTTAGGCAGATGTAATTTAATTATTTTCTCAAAAATGGTCAATTTTACGAAATATTTTCAAGAGCTAAAAAAGTTTCTAAATGAATCATATAATGCTTAGTTATTTTTTAATTGAAAAAAAGAAAAATAGCAGGCAGAAAGATATTTACAAAATTTCAAGAAGGGTAGTTGATTTCACCGCTTTGTGTACATGCTAGGTGGATGAAATAATTTCATTAGATACCTTTTGATGAACTGAGATGTGCCAAATTTCGTCATTTTCTGATTACGTTATTTTGAGATAGAAATTAAAAACCGTTTTCTGGCACGCCCCTTTAAAGGGATGTAGGAAAAGGTTATTTCGAAAAATGTTGTAAGAAGAACCCGTCTTAATTTTCAGTTGTTTTGCACGTTATTATGGGACACCCTGTATATCAGTTATATGTTGTTACAGTATATACACATGTATAACAAATAACTTATAAAAACAATATAAAAGCAATGGATGAAAATACATGTCATAAAGAAACCTATAATATATAAATAAAATATACGACCATATTGCCATTAGAACTAATAAAACGGGCACTACTTAAAATCATATCACCATAACTCTCGCTACTAACAGGTGGATAAAGTCAAATTCACTAAAATCATGAATACAAAAATCAGAGGCGAATTAAGGCAGATAAATTTTTTATAATTTTGTAAAATACTAGAAGTTGGATATATAAAATAAAATCAATTCCGACAGAAGCAGGACAATAGCTGTAGGTAACTGAAATATAAGCTTAATATGTAAATTTCAAATGTGATTAAATTATCAAACTATAATTCTTCAAAAATAAAAATCAAAACAATAAGTTAAAGTACATACTTTCAGGTAAAGCATCTATTGGAAAATAAAATTTATTTCACACACAAGTATCTCAGAGCAATCCTTACGCTTTAACGTCAAATAAGACACTCTAATAAGAATATTCACTGATCTGATTTCATGCAGAAATAAACCTGAGTCCGCCAATGTAAGAGAATTTGTTGCAAATGCAAACAACTCTATAACATACTTTTTAAGATGAGAAATTGTGAAATAATTTAATTACAAAAATTTATGTATATTTAATTTTGTTTAGCTAAACTGAACAAGTTGACCATTGTGCATCAGCATAAAAAAATGAAAACTATAAATTGTCGCCTATGAATATTTCAAGAGTTGAAAATGGATCCATATAATGGTTCTGCAACATCATTAGCGCCATCTATTTTCGCCGAGGACAAGAAGGTCTCAGAAAAAAGACATGAGGGTAAAACATTCTCTCTACTACACAAATTTATTTTACCACGATGGATGCATTAACATAATATATTACAATTTCCAAATTTGTACTTGCGATAAGTGATAGTGTCTGTTTCTGCAAATAAAATTGTTCATAATAAATAATAATATAAATGAACATAACTTACAGATACTCAGTTTAAAGGATAATTGTATTAAAAAAATAAAAATAAAATAAATCCTAATATGTATAATATTTTCCTCCGAAAATACTGAGCTAAAAGGTCTTAAAATAATCTGCACTGTCAAGGGCGATGAGGAAATTTAAGCAAGAACATAGAACATTTTCTATTGATATAAATATTTAAGTTATTTAGAGATCATGTATCCAACATGGTTTGATGAAAAATAGATATGTTGATACTGCTCTTTTTGAATTTTATACACACATCGTTAACACTGTTGATAATAAAAAACGATTCCTTTTGGACTATTTGTGGACTTTTCTCGTGCCTAGATCACGAATTTCTTTTATTAAAATTGCACTGATACGGCGTCCAAGGCCATGGCTTTCAATATCATAAAATCTTTCTTAGACAACCGCCATGAAATAGTTGAGGTCACCGGTAAAAGAAATAATAGTTGCGTAGTAAGTAGAGGTGTTCGGCAAGGTTCGATTTTAAGACCTTTGTGAGACCTTATTTTTGTGAATGATCTAGCCCTAAATATTCAAACAATACCTAGTACACATATCATCTGCTATAATACCGACGACACAAATCTGTTAAGTTGAGAGAAAAACGTAACTTCAAGTGTAAACATCATGCAAGCTGTACATGAAAAAATAATATTATGGGTCAGAAAAAATCTTTCATATTTAAACAAAGAAAAAATGGTTACAATGACCAAAGATGTGTTATCCATAGATTGCCCCACCCTATTTTCAATTCTATATACAACATATCCCGAATTTTTCAAGTTAAGAACCGCCTATTCTCTCTCCCACTCTGGGTCCAACTCAAATACCCATGGTATCTATGTGCATGCCTAGCTTCTAGTTGGCGTCCTTTTGCAAACCGTATCGACGTTGTTAAAGATCACAGACAAAAGCCATTTAAGGCGGGGAATTTTGAAGTGGTTAAACGCAATAACGTTGAGCAATCGAAAAATGCAGAGAAAATGGTGGCAGTGTTACAGTTCAATTTAACATTTATACATTATTTAAAAAAATTTCTAAATCATTACTTTATCTCTTACGTTTAATGTCTAACGAATTCGTGTTATCCGTCGTCACGCGTAATATTTATTATTTAGTTGTCTATATGAATTCGCAATTGTAAGGAATTGTTGCAGGTATAGGCATGGCTTTATACATTTTGTTGTGTAGCGTGTTGCATATACTTAAGCTCTCTATTTCTGTAATTCTTAAGCTAGGAAACCAATAACTTTTAATTAGTTTATAGGTAGATTCCTATAACCGACTGACGATCGGTAACACAGATTTATTTCTTCACAATAGTTTTTGGCTTAGGTTTTGTCTTCCGGTAGTCTGTCACTTTTCACGTGTAATTGGCTCGAACGCTTGGCAATTTATTAAGTGGTAATTTTACGTGCTCGTTGCGATTTTTGAAACAAGTAATTTCACCATTTTGGGATATTTTCGCAACGTTACTTTTCGATTTTCCATTTATGTTTGGACGAGTGCATATTTTTATGGTATTGGAAATCGATTGTCTTCATTGGAAGGATCTATACGTAAAAGCCATTTTTGCCAAATTTACACGAGGCCAAGGACATCCAAGGTCAACAACATTTCTCTAGGAAAACCCTCCGAAACGAGGTAATTATTTTATTTTTATATTCAAACTAGCAAAATATCACTTGTAGTAAATTGTTCAATGGTAAAAATTTATTTTTAGGGTTTTATTTTCACCTACGGTTTCGTCTAGGATTTCGTAGTTTTTCATACGATTTTTTTTGTCTCCTGATACGAACGAATAACTTTTTTTCACTGGTCTACACGTACTTATGTTACTTCTCCTTACTGGACTGGAATTTCTTTTTTGTGGAGAGCCATCCATTTTTTTGGGTTAATTGATAGGCTGGAAGTTGCCCATTCCTGAAAATTGAGCCGAAGCTGAAGCCCTGCTGCCTGCAGTTTGTATCCTTCTTGCGCCATATATACATTGAATTTTTCTTAAAAATATATTATAAATTTTACTAAAAAAAAATTTCACCACTGTACCTATATATATATTTTTTTAAATTTTGCTAAACATTTTATGAAAATATTCTGTCAACTAATTATAACATCTATGATATTTGTTGGGGGTTTAAGCACTTACGTAAGACGCGTATACCCAGTTAGATATATTTTTTTTTTGTGTGAATTTGTCTACCATCCCCTACGTTATTGTACTCTTGAATGTTATAAAGTTACTTCGTTTATTGTCATTAAAAGATAAAACTGAATTTGAATTTTTCATTATCGTCTCGCTAAGTAATTTATTTAGTAAATTTAAGGTTACATTGTACTTGAGCTGGTATTTGGAGAGGGAAAATTTACTTGGCGCCCTGATACATCATAGTAATTTAGAACCCCGACCATCTCCACTGTTAGTCGGCCGGCAAATACCGTTATGTCAACAGACAACGACCAACTAGTTACGACAGATTGAGTTTTAAAATTTGACGTAGCAGCAGTCTGAAAACACTGCTGGTTGCTCCACTTTTAGCTGTGTTGTTAGTTGTCATGCGTTTTAAGAGCATAAAATCTTCTCGAACTGACCCGACTAACAATGGTAAAGTTCGACAATACCAGCATTGCTCTCTCGCTTTTTGTGGAGTATTTCTTGCTTTCTTCGTTGAGATGTTTGCAGCTTTATCATATACGAAATCCTTATGGGTTAAACCACCCATTGGATTAAACATCTTTGACAATGACCTTATCAAATAATAACTTTTACTCTAGTCGAATTAGCATTTTGACAAAAACAAAAATGTTTCTAGGTATAAGCCGAATTCAGCATGTTTAGAATGATGGTAGGAATCTAGCGTTTCTAAGGCTTAATTAAGGTGTGAAAAAATGGTTTTTTCGAGTTTCAGAGAAAACTATTGATTTGAGAAAAAAAAAGCGTTTCTTAAATGCAGTGCGCGTTGAAAAAAAACCTACAAAATGTGACCTATTTCATCAAAATCGATTATTTTGTTTATGTCATTGCAAAAAAATATGCTAAAATGGCTGTTTTCTCAATTGTTAATAAACAACCCACTAAACATGAAACATGAGAATAATGTTGTGTAACGTTTTAAACAGGTAATACTTAAAACGTATTTCAATAACCTCATTCAAATTATCTCATAAACGTTTTCTAAAAAACATTCTGTTGTCGAACATTCAAATTATGTTACGAATTTTTGGAATTTTAACATTGAAAAGCAACATTTATAAAACATTCTTTCAACATTTGTTGAAGGTAAAAATTAAGTAAAGAGTAATTGTTAAACAAACATTTTTATAATTGTAATTTTAACGTTTGTCAAACATTCCCTCATCCTACATTTTATCTAAACGTTCTTATAACGTAATAAATTTTATGTTGTACTAACTATATTATCATCAAGTTCGAAGAATATCCATAATCAAACGTTTTATGTATGTAATTTTAATGTCTCACACATTTCCTCATATGCATTATCTAAAACGCATTTGCGCAGTGCGATGTTAAAAAATATAGACTGTAACTGCCATTTTGAATGTTTGTTCTTGTTCGTTTTGTGCTTCTGTAGGGTGCTGCGTAAATAAATTAGTGTTACAAGAGATCATTAGGTATTTATAAAAGTTTTGTATTGTGTACGTGCCGTGTGTGGATAAAAATAGAGCAAAATAATGTAAGTAGAATGTTTTTATATACTTGCAAGGAATTTTCAACTAGATTGCAGCATGAGTTTTGGCGGTGCAGTCGTTGCATGATGGTAAAATTAGTAATGTGGTATCTATAGTCTATACGCTGGGTACCTCTACCTAGTGTCAATATCGGTTAATAAGTAATGTCGGCTAAAAAAGACTAAAAAGATGCAACTGAATATTGCACATAATAATTAAAGCTCTTTTTTGGAAAACCCCATTCACACAACTTTGATCTTTCAATTTATTCTATTTGAAATTCACGGCTCTTCTTTTCTTTTGTGACTTTACATTGTTTGTTTTGTGCTATGAAAATTGAAATAATTATTTAATTTTTATCATTCCTTACATAGACAATTACATATTATGCTGTGCCCTAACCTATATTGATTGATTTTGCGAGATATATAGATTGTTTATCTGTTTTTAGTTATTTTGTCCTTGTGCAAAACAATGTATCCGATTTATTGTATTATTATATACCTATAACCTATAGGGTCTATCTAGTAGTTAAATACTGATGATACCTAGTTACTTTCTGTTACCTGTGTAATATAATATATGACAAAATACCATCATATAGCATATATTTGTCAAAGCCGAGCTGATAGAAATGTTATTTAAACTGCATGCTGCATGGGCCCTAATATAGTAATATTTATCTGTATGCGCACTTATTAGTTAATAACAATACGGTTGTAATGCAATTGACAAAAAATTCAAATGTCTGTAGTACAGAATAGTGGTTTATGAATAGTTTGCTTTTTTATTGTTGGTTTATTTTTTAGGGTTTTGTGCTTAATTTATATACTTTAATAACGCCGCTTAGAGAAGGTATCTGAATTATAACTGTATTTATTAACAAATAAGTTTCTTATCATTTACACCGAAATTTTCTGCTGAAATATTGCCATTTCTTGTTTCAGATATGTGTGTGCATCAGGGACAACATAATGTGTAGCATAAATTACTGTGTCATATAGGTAATAAATATGTTGTTAAAAATACATTTGAATAAATTTATCTGCAAAAAGCAAGTTTATATTTTTATTTATGCAAGCAGACACATTTTTAAAGAAAACAAAATTAATACACATATTTTTCTATTAGTATGGTAATTAATAGCAGTGTAAAAATTTAGTAATGAAAATATGAGTAAAATCAAAGTAAATTACCTACATCGATTAAACCTTTTACAAAATTATTAATTCTTTATTTGAATGGAAAAGTATAATATCGGTAGGTACCTATGTTATTAACTTATTTATTTATTTATCAATAATATTTAAGACAACGGACATGGATAATTATGAGGAGGATGCAGAATTAAATGTTTCATATCTAAAGAAAACGACAACTAAATTTGTGCTGGCATGAATTCAAAATCGGTGTGAAAATTATAATAAAAAAGATATATATTAAAGCGCTAGCAGTGGTTCAGTCTATTTTTATATTAGTTATTATTATTATTGCAGAATACTTCCATGAATAAATAATAAACTTCCATAAATACTTATAGAACCAGTGTTGGAAGTGTTACTCTTTGTCACTAATGAGAGGTTTATTGGACGAGTGTAAAAATGCTTTGAAAACAGAAGTTTCATGCACACAATTACTTCTACGACCATTAAAAAAGTAGGATTATTTTTCTTTATTTCAGTGTGAGAGAGGTCACTTTTTCAGTTTTATTGATTTTAATGTTGGTACTGACGATGTTAAGTAATAATTAAATTTGTTTAACAAACAAAAATACAGATGACAGCTGTGTTTCATAACCGATGCTATGATTGTAGCCAAGGCAGTAAATATGTATTTTTCCATATTGAACAAGTCTTTTTCTGCCAATTGTTTAGAATTAGAAGTTAAGATTGTGGTTATTTTTAATATAATGTTAGCCATTGTGTTGTATAAATTTATGGACATTTGATAATTTTACAGTATGTTGATACATAAAATCAAACTTTTAATAAAAACAATCACAGTTAATGATAATCCTAAACAAACTGCGAAAAAGCTATATATTCATCAAATGCAGATTTACTGTCTTCGCTGGATTCACAGCCTTGGTTTTGTGGATTTACCTCTACTATGAAACGCCAGCCACAGCAGAAAATTTGCCATTTTTTTGCCAGTTAAACAAATACTCTCTTACATTGTCAATAGCAATATTACAAAAGTAAAACTGAAAAAAGTGACATCTTTGGCACTGAAATCAATAAAAAAATCCTACTTTCTTATGTTCGTAGAAAAACATTTTACAAACATTACTGAACTTACTTTACAATAATGTTAACAGGATGTGGAGCTGAAGCACAAAAAATTATTACCTACTTGTATATTAGCTGTTTAGAAAGGAAACTTTAAAGTAAAAATGTTGTAAGTTTTAACGTTGTTTTTATGTTCTAACAGTAATTTTAATGTTATGTAGACATTCAGTTATTGTATGATAAACAGTAATATGATGTTCAATTTTTAACGTAATAATGGCAACGTTTATTTGCAGGACATTTGCTATGAGGTGAATGTTATTCTAATGTCGATCAGCTTTTTTGGAGAACGTTCGGTTGTTATGTTAGAACAATAATTAAACATCATTACAATGTTCACATGTTTAGTGGGAATAGAAAAATATATTTCATATACTTCATACCACAAGAAAAGAAGGCTCTCGTAGGATCAAAAAGGCACGCAAAATAGGGAGCCATATGGTCGAACAGTTTTTGCACAATCAATTTATTAATAAATTTTGATTTTTTTTACGCTTATTTCTCAGCGATATGGCGAATCTATAACAATTTGCGGGTGCGCAAAATAAAGTTCATGATATATACCAAATGAAGTATTGCTTTTAAATTACATGGTATGGAAATGCTGACAAAAGCATCTGATAGTTGACATTTGTGTTTATATGTAGATGTGTATTTGACTGTTATTTTGTTTTATTACTAAGCCTATTTATTTATTTTCTTTTTTAACCTGTTACTCCCTAATTAACAATCCTGTCACCATCCTTTCCCGGCAAGGAATATGCTCATGCCTCCACGTTGGTCCTTGCTGGGTAATACAAACAACTGACATTGTTAAAATTTTTATAAACATCAACCATTCTACAGTTTTAATGTCGGTTACGTAAGTATTCCACTCCTAATAAAATTATGCCTGCCATTAAAAATTTTCTTAAAAGAACTCCAGTTTTCTTTTTCGCTGGTGAGTGTGAAAACAAATTTAATTATATTTATTTCTTATTTCATGAAATATTATTATTCTATATATACCTACATAAATACGTATATGGCGCCACTGAGTGCCCGAGATATAAGATTTCTTTCTTTTTTACCAAGTTGGTTTACGACTGAATAGTTAGACGAGCAAATTATTAGGTATAAACGCAGCACGTTAAATCATTTATCCTATGTGGTCGTCTAGGTCATTAGAATTGTTTGTTGTAGTCGTGGTTTCCATTTCACGTAGGCGGATAAAACTTAGTATATTTCTCCTACTATCCTTTGACGAGAGTGCCACTTATTTTTTGCGTTACTGACTCGAATTTTCGGCCGAAGTATAACTTGTATTTGATATTTTTAATCGAGTATAAATTTAAATTTGTATAAGGACTTCAATTTCATGTACAATAATCTAAGTTTGCTATTTACATGCACCTCAAATTTCAGTTCAGAATCAATTATCACACCTAGGTTTTTTACGAACTCTTTTTGTTGTATCTCAATGTGTTTGATATTAACAGTTGTAAACTTGTATTGGTTGAACTTATTTTTTAAGTGTTTCATTCCTACTATTAGGTAGCTGCTTTTATTTGCATTTACAGTGAGTCCGTGATTCATTGACCAATCGGATATCCAATCCAAATCCAAGTTTATTTCATGTAAAGCGGCACTAGCATTATTATTATTATTTTTTAATGCCTTGTTTATATTTCCACCCTGGCGGAGTTTAGCTATAGCTACTCTTCCACTCAACCACGACGCCGAAATGAGATGCCGTTCATCCATCCAAGTGACGAACTCGACCAACACTGCTTAACTTCACCGATCGAGGTCTCAGCGCTTAAACCGATGACGGTACCTCACTTCACTTATGTTGCTCGTTACCTTATGCAGTGCTGTAGAGGTGCCAAAATTTACTATAAAACCAGATTGTATGTGCGGTAATATATTGTTAGCGTTAATATAATCTAATAGTATTTCTCGTACTAATATTTCACATAATTTGGATAATGTGGGTGGAATATAAATTGGTCGGGGATCATTATAAGACTGCGCATTAGACACTTTGGGGATAGGTTTTACAACCAAGGTTTTCCAGATATTAGGATATTCACCAGACTCAACTGATCGGTTTATGATATCTTTCAATACATGAACAATAAATTTTATATGCAATTTTTCCATGTGTTCGCTATTGGTCACCTGAACCTGAACATAAAGAAGCTTGAGTAGGATTTGCGCTTAAATTTTTAGCGCATGATGTAAATTTTTGGAACAATGTAATCTTTACAAACGAAAAAACTTTTCAGTCAACACACAGCGGTCGTATTCCTGTTTATCACCCTCCGAATATTCGATTCGATGAGGAATATATATCTAACAATCATAAAAGCGGTAGATTTTCCATCAATATGTGGGCTTGGATATCGGCACGTGGTCCTTTTGTGGCATATTGAGGAACTGATTTAATAGTGAAACGTATATTAGGGTTTTAGACAATATTATGCTCCCTTCTGTGTCACAATTATTTCCTAATAATGAGTTCATATTTCAACAAGACAATTGCTCCGTTCATACTGCTCATACCGTAACTAACTAGTTTCAAGATACTTAACAACATCAATGTTCTTAACTGGCCCAGTCATAGTCCAGATCTTAACCTTGTGGAAAAAGTATAGAGGCTACTCGTAAATATCCAAAAACGAAATGTGAAACCACGAAATGCCGAAGAATTACTGGAAATAGTAAATAATGCAGGGGAAATATTATTAATGATTATTGTATAAAGTTATTTAATTCTATGGTAAACAGACTTATAGAAGTTAGAAATAGAAATGGTGCAATAATGACGGCGACTTTAAGTAGGATATCCTTTGTCCAGTATTTCTACTAATCGTACCGTTTATTCTCCACTTTCTTAAAATGTTACACACCAAATTTTTGTTAATGTTATAACACAGTGCAATTTGTCTTATTAACCATCCATCATTTACTATAGCAATAACTACAGCATTAAAATAAAAAATAAATTAAATGTGAGATTTGTTTTATTTCGGCTACTCATTACATATTCAAATAGAGACAGATTTACATTAGAAAAAAAATTTGTCCTATTTTTTTCTGCTCACGACAGTACCCAACGCTGCATAGGGAGGTAGCGTGAAGCTGCAGATTAAGTTAGGCGCGACATCACTACGAGGCCAGTTAACAGCTGATTTTGTGACATCTAACCCTATCATTTGTGAATAACAAAATTATATGCCTCTTGGAGGATTTTTATCTATTACTTTTGGTTTCAACTATAGTGAGGTGAATTTTAGAGGCCTATCTCTTGGAGGAGGATGGATTTCACCAATATCGGACACATTGAAAGGTAAGTACCACCTATTTGCCTACTTCAGCTTAACTTGAGTTTGCAATGTGTCAGCTTTCGTAGTAATTTTATTGGTCAGGATACAACCTACCAGCCACCGGTTTTTAACGAAATTTATTGTTGTTACTATCGTCCTTCTACCTTTATATATATTTTTGTTTTATGTTTACCAATATATCTTTTGTGGCAGACTTATTGAAGTGTTTTAACGGTTACTAATTTTCATAACTTTCAGCAATACGATACTTACTATTATTACTCCACTGCATTGTATATTTGTTTATTTACGAAAGTTAATTTTGGTACTCTGGCGTAAACTAACATAAAAGTAATTTTTGATTTAAAATTTTGTTCAGTGTAACGATATAACTTTTTGCCTATGTGGGTTTGAACCGTAGCAAGTTTAGTACAAGGATATAGTTTTGTCGTATGTGTCCATGTAGACAAATTTTTTTGACTATTGAGATTTTGTGTTCACACCACTCGTCCCTGCTTTGGGTGTAGCTACGTAGATTAGACTAGCAGCATGTACCAGAAATAATTTTTAAGTACCTAGTGTGTGTAATAGGTGTACTAGTGCAGTGTGGTATTTAGTATATTTTATAGAGAAGATTTTATAATAGTAATCGAGTCAAACTTTTTTAGAATTTTAGAGTGCAAGTAGTATCGTAGTGTTTGTCACTGTATTTACATTTGTTTAAATTTGAAGCTTTTGATTGTTACGTTGTGTATTATCTATCTTCTTTATGCAAAATTAAATGTAAGATTTTATCTCGTGTGTTTTATTTTTCTGTTATCTTTCTGGGCTACTAGAGCCCATGGCGCCCACCAACCTTCAAGTTTCTCACTTCCATACTATTGTACTCTGATTTGTGGCTTGACAACTCTTACCTAAGACTCCTTGCTTGCTAGAACAGCTGACTGGCTGTCGCCAGTGACTTTGTGTTGATAAACAATAACTGCCTCCTTAGGACATGCTAATAGTACTTTTTAGAAGAAATAATTTATAAAGTTTTTATATTATGTATATATATTCCTAATAGTATTAGGAATAAAACCCAAAAAAGTTCCCATCTAACCAGTGTCTGCAACATCCCTTACTCCCGGGCATTCTAGCGGTTTTTCCTTATTTTCTCGTAAACCGTTGTTCAAACGTAAAAAACATATAGGACAAAAAATGTTGCTCATTAAATTCTACACAGAACTGTTATATCAACATTTTAGATATTCCTTACTCAATTCTCTCAAATAGCGTTCAAAGTTATTGGTTGCGTTTATAAGGCCGTTAAAATATGTAGAATTAGGTTTTAATGGCAATTACAAGTTGTAACATACCTACGTAGGTAAAATTATCTAAGTCAAATTTTAAAATTTTGCTAACATATTTAATAGAGCACTATAATTGAGCATTTTATAATTTGAGCTCGTTTCCACACCACCCATGAGGTAGACTCTTGGTGTGTTTTTTTTAAGTGGTGTCCCCAGTAGGCCCACTCCGCTGACGTTTCGATTCTTTATTCGTTTGTTGTATCCTGTTCATTTAGCATTTCCTCAGATGGTGAATTTAAGCAACCTTGTCCATGACAGTTGGAGCACATAACTGAACAATGTAATCCAACTCTAACACATCCACATCGCTTACCGCAACTATTTTTACAGTTGCACGATTTAACTTTTAAAATAGAAACTGGAGCAGGCACCTCTGTAGTAAATACTGGTGATAAAATATTGCCCATTTTTTTCCAACCCCACTGCGTTGGCTGCATATTTTTTCCAAGTCAATTGAACTTGGTGAAATACCCCGTAAGAGTATTATTTTAATGCTACAGATGTTGGTGGCAATTTAGATAAAATTACAGCATGATTGGATTGACAAACCGGCTTATTAAAAGAAGTAAATCTGTAGCTATTCAAAGCAGTTTCCATTCGCTCAGCTTTATATAGGGTGTTGCATCATGAGAGGGACATAGCTTAATAGGAGGTAGAGAACATCAGTGATAACCGGAACCTCCCATAGAAATGTCTCATTGGGCCTTCATTACGAAGTTACAGGGTGTTAAATAATTGTTGGCCAAACCTGTTTTTTGTCATAACTTTGACAGGGAATGAAATAACGAATTCATATTTGGTACGGCTAATGTACTAACGAGCCCCAAGAGGTACATGTATAAAAAAAAATATATCCAGGTCCGGACTCACTATAATTTATGTTTCTTCTTTGCATCAATAAAACATCACCCTGTATATATTTTTTTGAAATTTCGATACGACATTCGAAAAGAGCAAGAAAAAACAAACAAAATGGCCTATTTCATTTTTTTGTTACACCTTCGTGGTTATTTAAATACGTTGTTAAATGTGCAAGAAAATGGATTACAGAACCCTATTAAATGAGAGGCACGTGAAATAAATAGTTTTATAACTAAAATTTGCAAAAATTCTATTGAGCCTAGGTGGTCTGGGTGAATCCTAATTCCGGCACGTTTTAAAGGTCCATTTTGGTAAAAAACTGTGGTCCTAATAAGTAATCGAGTATGAAATAACAAAATTTTTAATCAATCACAGTAGGCTTGTTCAAAGTGACAGATAATAAAAAGAAATCTCCTAAACAGTTGAATAATTGTTTGTTAGTAATTTAATGTGTCAATAATCCGCATTTAGTTAGTGAAAACTTGTGAAAATATTTTAACTATGCTAGTAAAATTTACAAACGTGGAATATGCTGACATAATATTCATCTAAGGTTTCTGTAATGGAAATGGTAGGTCGGCGGAAAGAGAATATCGGCTGCGTTTTCCTGATCGTCGATGCCCTAATCATAAAACCTTTAGTACGGTGTTCCAGTATGCAAGACAACACGGAAAGTTTCCTACTTCTGCAGTTGTGGAGCGTGTTTTACAACAAGGTGTGCAGGAACAAAACAATATTATAAACGTAGTTCAAGAAAACCCAAATATGAGCACTAGACGAATCAGTTTGGCAACTGGTATTCCTCATTGGCGAGTATGGAGAACCCTAAAAAGAGAACGTTACCATCCATATCATATCCAGCAGGTACAGCGTCTTCAACAAGGCGACGATATCCCCCGCCTGGCATTTTGTCATTGGTTGTCTAACCATCGCCCAGTCATTTACAGAACCTTATTTACGGATGAGGCACAATTTACAAGGGATGGAGTAAACAATTCACGAAATAATCATAAATGGGCACAGGAAAACCCACATGCGGTACGCCAACGCCGTTCGCAACACAGGTTTTCTGTAAATGTTTGGGTCGGACTTGTGAATAGACATTTGATAGGGCCACATTTTTTTGAAGAAAGATTGAATGGTGAAATTTACTTTGATTTTCTTCAAAACATTTTACCGAATATGTTAGAAAATATCGGTATAAGAGGCATGTTGTTTCAGCATGATGGGGCCCCACCACATTTTAACATTCAAGTAAGAGAACACTTAAACAATGTGTATCCTAATAGATGGATTGGACGCGGGGGTCCACATGAATGGCCACCAAGATCTCCTGATTGTAACCCTTGTGATTACTTTTTATGGGGCCACTTAAAAAACGAGGTTTATAGCATTGAAATTGAAAGTAGACAACATTTAATCCAGCGCATCGTTACAACCTGCGACGAAATACGGAATAATCCAGAAATGATACGTCGAGCAATTGGTGACCTTTCTAAACATGCAAGAAAATGCACAGAATGTGGGGGAGGACATTTTGAAAATTTACTTTAGTGTCAATTACGTTTTATTTTTAAACACATTTAGTTATTGTTTTGTTATTTTATTGTTAATTGAATGGAAAATATTTTATTTATTTAGATTTTTGTTTGTTCTCTTTTCCAATTTTTATTAAGTATAAAATGTTGATGATTTTCTTGATCAAAGTAACTGGTTGCTTAGGCCTAAATGGTTTAAATTATCTGTCACTTTTATTCTTTGAACAAGCCTACTGTGATTGATTAAAATTTTTGTTATTTCATACCCGATTACTTATTAGGACCACAGTTTTTTACCAAAATGGACCTTTAAAACGTGCCGGAATTAGGATTCACCCAGACCACCTAGGCTCAATAGAATTTTTGCAAATTTTAGTTATAAAACTATTTATTTCACGTGCCTCTCATTTAATAGGGTTCTGTAATCCATTTTCTTGCACATTTAACAACGTATTTAAATAACCACGAAGGTGTAACAAAAAAATGAAATAGGCCATTTTGTTTGTTTTTTCTTGCTCTTTTCGAATATCGTATCGAAATTTCAAAAAAATATATACAGGGTGATGTTTTATTGATGCAAAGAAGAAACATAAATTATAGTGAGTCCGGACCTGGATATATTTTTTTTTATACATGTACCTCTTGGGGCTCGTTAGTACATTAGCCGTACCAAATATGAATTCGTTATTTCATTCCCTGTCAAAGTTATGACAAAAAACAGGTTTGGCCAAAAATTATTTAACACTCTGTAACTTCGTAATGAAGGCCCAATGAGACATTTCTATGGGAGGGTCCGTTTACCACTGATGTTCTCTACCTCCTATTAAGCTATGTCCCTCTCATGATGCAACACCCTGTATAACACAATTGTGAATTTCTCAGTAGCACTTTTAATCTGATCTTTCGTAGATTCAGGGTTGTTGCACTTATGAATAACATCTGCCAAATCATTTCTCTTGTTTAATATATTTATTATTTGAAATTTCCCTTTTCCGAAAAAAGCAGAGGTGGTATCACAACTACTAAGTGTGTGTGAAAAAGAACAGTTTGTTTATATTTTCGATAATAACATTGGATGATTGTAAATCAGAAGATCTATAAATCATTTTCTTCATATTTCCTCGGGCCGGTTTTAAAAACAGAATATCTCTACTTTGAGAAGCAAGGGCAACAATAAGGGCGAGAAGTAAATCAGCATCGTCTAAAGCAGTAAGCGTATTAATATTCTCATCATTTAATCTAGCGACAAGTTTAGAAATGTAACGATCTTTGCTCTTTATATTACTTAACAATGTTTTTTGTTGATTTTGTATTGGTAAAGCATGAGTAATGTATAACTGTATAAGTTCATAACATCGCTGGACTTATACATTTATATATATTTTAAACAGGGTGCTAAAAACTACCCTTAACTTTGAACGCCATTTGCGATAATTGAGTAAGGAATAACTAAAATGTTGATATACTAGTTTTTGTGTAGAATTTAATGGCAATATTTTTGGCCCTATACGTTTTTTAGGTTTGAACAACGGTTTACGAGAAAATTAAGAAAACTGCAAAAATGTACCATAGGGGGGAGGTTTTTAAAAAATAAAGGATGTTGTGGATGTGAACGATCCATCTTTAGGGTGTCTGAAGGACTTATATTTCTATCTTAAAAAAGTTAGAAAAAAAAAAATAGGAAAAAGAAAAACAAATTTTTCTTTTTCCTCTAGTCTATCTTTATTTCAAAAAGGAATATTTACGTTCACAAAATTTTTAGGGTTCAACACGACTGTTTCACACGGCGAATAATATAAAAATTCATACTTATTGTCGTTTATGCTTAACTGCTGCTCTAATGGTATCAATTGGACGTCGTAACACTATAAACCTAACAATGTCTGTACCACACTTTCTTAAAATTATACCTGAAAGGGAATTTTGTTAGAAAACACAACTAAAAGACAATATAAAGTTCAAAAATGTATATATTAAATCTTTAAAAAATTTATGTTTTTTACAACAACTTTTATTCTAAGAAAAATGTTTAACAAACACTAGTCTGGCCCATGTACAACACATGGTGAGGAACGGAACGATTTATAATGTACCAACTACCATCCAATATGCGGTTTTATAAGCTAACGATGCACAAAAAGATTCAAGAAAAGTTCAATGTAACTGAAATTTTGGTGGGCTTTTGCTTGCCTGTCTTATAAACGTATTTTTAATTCACATTAATTTTGGTCGCTCCTCAGAACTTAAAAATGCTTGAAGCGCTACTACTTCGAATTGTATTCTGTAATAACAACTTTTTACGTTCAGGCAAGGCGGATCCCATGCACGTATGAGTACATGGTGATAATACTTTTCTGACACCGAATCACTGAGGAACCGGTTTAGGGCAAACCCCGTCAAAACTCATCATTTCCCCGTCAAAACCGACTGCTAGGAAATGATGGGGGTCCCATGTCGCTAAGGGCTATTTTCGCTATAACTTCCCATATACTTTGAATAGTCGTTGGATTAACTTGTCCTCATATTCAATACCTCGTAAGAGTTGCAGTGCTTGACAACGTGGATTCGTAAAAGGGTTTTTAATCTTGAAAATTTCGAAGTTAAAGTCAAATTTTATTATACTTTCTAAATTTAGGTGGTCGGGGCGACATTATGTCCCTGTGCAGCGACATTTGCTACACTTGCTAAATTAGCGCTCCTTGAGGAGTTATTGCAAATTTTGCATAAAAAACGCTCCGAAGAGCGAAAATATGATTACAAGTATTAAAAACCTCTTCCACGGCATTTTTACGTGAAGCACGCTTTTCGTACGAAGTATTTCCTAAGTCGGATTTTGTTACAACGTCGAAAAATATATCGGGGTTATAGCATGTTCTTTAACATAGACACTGGTTAGATGGGAACTTTTGGGTCTTGTTCTTAACATGATTAGGAATATATATACGTAATATAAAAACTGAGGGGTTAACCACTGCCGGAAATACGTGTACAAATTTTCAGGAATACCATGGGAATACTCTGCAGTACAAGAGAATACTTCACATCACTAATCCCGACATACAAAAAAAATATACATATAAAACGCCAAATTTGTGAAATATTTTCTTCCGGAAATACTGGGCTAGAAAGTCTAACAAAAATCTGATTTGTCAAGGACAATGAGGAGTTTGAAAGAAAACCATAGAGAATTTTCTATTGCTATTAATATTTCAATTATTTTTGAAAGATCATAGTTTATAAAAAAATCAAAATTTTTAAAATACGTAACTTTAGCTGTTGCTTATATACTATTCACAATACTGAATCCTTATTCAATATACAATAATTTTGGGATACAATATTTATGAGATATGCTTTGAAAATATAAGTTAATCGAAATTCAATATAAAAAAGTAATGAAAATTATTATTTCCTTCATTCGTAACATAATGTGCACTTCGTCGCAAAATATATCCCATCATTAGAGATAGACAAATGGTTGAAGATTGATGTCTTCATTTGTAATGAGTGAAGTTCTATTTGTCACATTTTCCTGGATAAGTTTACAAGTCAATTTGTCGTTTATTATATGGATAGGTTTTCAATTAAATATTATTTCACATAGAGAACTTCTATGGAGCAGGATGTGTTGTCTCGGATGATTCTTATGTTTTGTTTCATATATATATAGCTGACATTTAAGCATTGTTAACTCTGAAATACATTCATAGGTCAATTCATGTCGTTTAAGATAATCCATATGTTTCGCCTCATATGAACAAAATTCACATTTAAACGTTTTCAACTCTGAAGTACATACATGGATCGAATTGTGTCATCCAAGACAATCTCGACTTTTGTCTTATATGGACATAGTTCATACTGACACATTACACCTGAAGAACCTCTATGGAGCAGTTTGAATAATTTAAGATTTTAAGAATCAATTTGTGCTGATTAAGGTTACTTCGATATTTTATCTTGAATGAACGGAAATCACAGTCAAACGTTTATAGTTCTGAAATTCTCTTATGGGTCAATTCATGTCGTTTAAAATGACGCATAAATTTAGTCTCATACGGACATAGTTCACACTTAAACATTTTTAGCTCCCAAGTACTCTTATGGGTCAATATGTGTTCTTTCAAATTTCTCACTCGTTTTGATTCGTATGAACACAGTTCACATTTTAAACCCCGAAATACCCTTATGGGTCAATATGTGTTGTTTTAAATTGCCCTTACGCTTTGATTCGTATGAACACAGTTCACATTTAAACATCTTTAACTCTGAAATACTCTTATGGATGAACATGTGTCGTTTCAAGCCACTTGCACGCTTTGACTCATATAAACACAGTTCACATTTAAACATTTTTAACTCCAAAATACTCTTATGGATCAATATGTGTTGTTTTAAAATGTCCTTACGCTTTGATTCGTATGAACACATTTCACACTTAAACATTTTTAACTTTGAAGGGCTTTTATGAATCAATTTGTGTCGTTTAAGGTTACACTTATATTTCGCTTCGTATGAACAGAGTTCACACTTAAACGATTTTTCAAGAGCCACTTTCTGCTGTCTAAGATAATCCTCATGTTCTATCTCGTTTAAATATATTTCACACTTATACGCTGCTGTTCCTTCGGAATTTTTGTTTTCAGAAATCCACCCCTGCTGACTGACACATTCTTTATGTCTTCTCTGTGACTTATGAACTGAAGTATCCAACGGCCCATTAGCAATTTTAATTGTGGCAGGAGATTCCTCAAAGCTGAAAAAAAGGTTATAATTTTTTTATGTATTTTTTGTCACGTCACACAGTGGTCAATTGATCAATTTTAGAATACTGCAGATTTATAAAAATTTTAACACAGCTTATATATTTAAATCATATCCACTTAAAAAACATAAAGCTCTCAAATTTTAGAAAAAGCGCATTTCATTCCTATAGTGATATATATAACCATCTGCCAAGAAATATAAAGCAAGTAGATAACTGTAATGGTTATAAAAAAGCATTATATTAATTTTTCTGCAAAAGTAGTTTTTATAGTCTAAAAGAGTTTTATG
Organism: Leptura quadrifasciata; assembly: GCA_963675555.1. NCBI lineage: Eukaryota > Metazoa > Arthropoda > Insecta > Coleoptera > Cerambycidae > Leptura > Leptura quadrifasciata. The sequence continues at coordinate 79,417,871 of OY776680.1, forward strand.
ACTACGAAAGCCTCACTCTCGACTCTTAATAATGAGCGTATGTTACATTATTGTTCTTTAATTATGTTTTATTTTTTTATATGTATTTTTGTGTACATAGTTCATTCGATTTGATGTATTTAATCATATGTAAATCCATTATGTATTTTTTTGTTTATATACTGTTCACACTCTGTTATTTTAATTATTACTTTTACATTTGATTACATGTTATTTATTTAGCTTTAAGCATTTACCTATTGTTGACTTTCACATCCTGTAAAGCATACGTGAATAAATATTATTATTATTATTATTATTATAAAGCGAATTTCAGACACAATTAAATCAGCACATTATAATTCTGTAAAAAGAAGAATAAACAATAATAAGTTGTATGTCATAAAGTACATACCTTTAAGTACAGTGTCCATTGAAAAATAATTTATTTCACACACAAGTAACTCTTTAATTATACTTTGACGTCAAGTAAGATACTATGATAAGAATATTGACTTATCTGCTTTCGTACTGAAATAAACCCTCATTATAATCCATTAATTTAGGAGAAAATAGTCCGTTTAAGAAACACAGAAATATTGTAACTATAGAAAATGCATATATTGCATTGTCCAGCTATATCGAACAAATTGACCACTGTGAATCAGTTTAAAAAGTTAAAATAAAAAATTGTCCACTATGAATATTTTGAGATCAGAAAATGGATCTATATAATGGTTTTGCAGCATCATTACTGCCATCCACGCATCATCTATTTTCGCCAATGACAAGAAGGTCCCAGAAGAGAGATATAAGGTTAAGACATTCTTTCTACAGCGCAACTTTATTTTACCAAAATGGATACTTAAGATAATATATATTACAACTTTCAAATTCTAGTTGTAATAAGCAATAGTGCAAATCGTGATGTAAATAATCCCATCTTACAGAAATTCAGTTTAAAGGGTGCTTACATTAAGAAAGGAATACATATAAATCCATTTTTGTAAAATATTTTTTTTCAAAAATACTGAGCTAAAAAGTCAAAAATAAATCTGAGTTGTCAAGGGCAATGAGAAAATTTAAGGAAAACCATAGACAATTTTCTATTGCTACTAATATTTAAGTTAAGTTAAGAAATTAAAAGAATATTTGCTGCAAAAGAACTGTTATACCCTTCAAGAATTTTTTTAAAACAAAAACATCCATTTAAAATTTTAAAACTATGCAATTATATTAATATATGTTATGTTTGTAATATTTTATTACCATATGTTTATGTCATTTACATATAAATGTGTGTGTATGTACTTATAAATATAGTTTATGTGTGTGTTTACTTTTAAATGTTATATACCTACTTTTCTTGACTTTTTCTTTTGTTAGTGTATTTTATACATTTAAATGAAAGAAATAAAATATATTATTATTATTATTATTGTTATTCAGTGTGCATCATAAAATTAAAGTCCATGTTCTCAATTATGATTATAATGTACCTGCTGCTAAATTTGAAGAACTTTGAATTCAAATTAAATACAAAACCGCTGCCCAAGAAATCATTACTTCCACATCCAGATTTTGTATCCAAGTCTTATATACACTAAATCCCAGTATTCCAATATTTTATTGAAACCGCGTTCTCGCCTCACACATCTTCCAGCGGCTTGTATATCAGTGTATGCGCGGATGCTATACAACCTTAGGCGAGGGTTGTATAGGAGATATACCATCCTTCGGAGGGGATGTAAAGCCGTCGGTCCCTTGTCTATTAAATGTTAGGCAAGTAAAAGATCCCTACTCTTCTTAAGGGAAGAGGTTCGGCAAAATTCCTGGTTGGGGGTAGCTCGTCTACAGGCGTCGGTGTTAGGCCTCAGTAGCGGAAATAGGCCGACGTTAAATAAATGTATAAAAAAAAATATATATATATTTTATTCCCTTTAATAATAGAGTGGAGGTGGCAATGGGTGTGATAGACGGGGTAACTAATGCTAAAATAAATTTTAGAGTCCCTTAGTTCTCGTACACACACCAAGTCCCAATTTAATTTTTTACTCCCTTTAATAACAGGGTGGGGGTGATAGAGGGGGTAGCTAACGTAAAAAAAATTTGAGACGTTTCGTTCTTGTATACAAACGAAATCACATTTAATTTTTTTTACTCCCTTTAATAATAGTGTGGGGGTGGTATCGTGGCCGATAGTTGGGGGGGGGAGGGGGTTGATGCAAAAAAAAAAATTGAAACCTTGACTTTTCATACATGCCCTAAATTGCAATTTTATGGACTCTTACCTGCTTGCTTTGCCTATTTACCCCATTTATCCCTGAACCCTTCAATGGAATTAGATCAAAATAGTTCCAGATCTCGTTATAATACATAAGTGTACCAAATTTCAAGTCAACATCATAAACGATTCCAGAGTGCCGTGGGCACAAAAAAAGTTACAGACAGACAGGAATTTTTTTTCGCACAAATTTAAAATTTCGACGTTTCATGACATTTTAAGCCTATTTCAACAAAAAAATATATATATATTTTTTTGCGTTACTATACTTTCACTGGTCGTGAAAGTAAAAAATAAAAATGGTGTATTTACCTCCAATGCCTAAAAAAGACAGATATCAGCTACACCGTGACTCAACAGAATTTATGTCATCCATTTTTAATAATACGATGCTATCTATGTATTGTTGGCGATTACAACCACCCAGATGGTATAACCATGATCTTGGTCTACTTTCATACGGTCATAATTCCTCTGATGTTTTTCTATTAGAATTATTCCCCTATTTAAATATGTTTCAACACAACTCGATTACAAATGCTAATAATGCAATGGTAGACTTAATCTTTTCTAACATTTCTACCTTGAATGTATCTGTATATATGTGTGTTAGAAAAGTATGGGAGCGGTGGAAAATTTCGAACAATTTGTATCAAATCGAAAAATAAATAAATACGTGTCAAAACTGTTTCAAAAAACTATCTACTGATACGAAAATGACCTCCCCACCTACCACCCTGTGGGTGGGGCGAGGGGCAACTTTAACATTTCAAATGGAAACCCCTATTTTTATTGTGGAACCGGATTCTACAGCAAAAAATACATAAATTTTATTCCAGACATTTTTTTCGATTCTTGCATGGTGTCGCTGTAATCGCAAAAAATGAAAAGAAAACATTACTGTTTCAAGAGTAGCGACTTGTGCCCATAAAAAAACGACCAATTCAAAAACTGAAAAAGACATATTTGTTATTTTTACGAAATCTATCCAATGACATTGGATTCGACTCTCCCACCCCTAACCCAGTGGGTGGGGCGGGGGCAACTTTGAAATTTGTAATGAAATCCCTATTCTTTATAGCGGATTCGGATTCTACGGCCAAAAATACGTGAATTTTATACCGGGCATTTTTTCGATTCTCGCAAGGTGTCGCTGCAATCGCAAAACATTGAGCAGAAACATGAAAGTTTTGAACGCATACTTAAAAAATACGAAAAGTAAAACTACTGATCTCAGAGTGAATGATTTCCCGAGCTGTTTTGAGAACAGTGATTTTACATGGTCGTGCGGAAATTACAGCAACTATTAACATTCTGTAAATTTATTAGCAGCTAGTAATTTTCAATTTACATTTTTTACAGAGCAATAAAAAACTCGATTAAAAAAAAAACTAACAGTGGCTTTACCTCTTAATTCAGCCACTTCAGACAAGTTCTTGATCCTAGCCAATGAAAGCAAGGAGGTAACTCAGCCATTTAAGGCAAGGTGAGGATTTCGGCCAGTTGAGGCAATTAGTTTACAGCTTAACTGTTACACTAGCAGGTTTTAATTTCAAGATTATAGCAGGTGTTCAAAATGGTGCCCATTGACTTCTTGGCATTGTCCGAGACGAACGTAAAAATTTTCAATAGCACTTCTTATCATTTGAGGTGGTATTTCCGCAAAAATGTTTATTATGCGTTGCCTCAGCTCTTCCAAATCACGAGGTTTAGTGAAATAAACCTTACCCTTCACATAGCCCCAAACAAAATAATCAAGTGGCGCGAGGTCGGGAGATCTTGCTGGCCATTCAATAGTTCCTCTTCGAGCTATCCATCGATTTTCGAAAATACCATTCAAATAGTCCCGATAGTGTGGAGGAAACCTATCTTGCTGGAACCAAACATTATCGAACTCATCACCAGCAATCTCTTGTATTGCGGGAACTATTTGATTTGTCAACATTTCCAGGTATTTTTCTCCGTTCAAATTTCCATATATGAAAAACAGTCCTATGATTCGATCCCTGAAAACTCCTGCCCAAACATTTAATTTTTGTGGATACTGCGTGTGTGTTTCAAGGATCCAGTGAGGGTTTTCATCACTCCAATATCTGAAATTATGGCGATTAACTTTTCCACTGAATTTGAAAGTTGCTTCATCTGAGAAGACAAGTAGAGATGACAAAAAATTTGGGTTTTGGTTACTCCTTTCCATCATTAATTCACTAAATTCAAGTCGTTGATCAAAATCATCTTCATTTAACTCTTGGTGAAGGTGAATTTTGTAAGGGTGAAATTTCAAAAGTTCCAAATTCTTATGAACTGAAAATGCACTCATATCAAGCTGTTGACTGGCTTTTCTGATTGATAACCTTCGATTTTCACCAAATGCCCGGGCCACTTCCACTTGTCGAGCTTTCGATGTTTCAGATTTTGGTCTTCCAGATTTTGGGCGATTTTCATTTGTCCTTGTGATTAGGAATCGTTTGATGGTACGGGACACAGTAGATTTCGAAATTCCCACTTGATCTACATGGAAAGTTTCGTTGAATAAAATCACAACTTCATCATAGGACCTTTCTTTATCGCCCCACCCTCGCATCATTAAAAGAGAAACTCTCTCTTCCTCTGTTAAAGTAGCCATTATGCAGAAAAAAACGGGAGAACTAATGAAAAATGAAATAACTTTTTCCGTACAAAAGTGCGCTTCTGCCTCTACAAAAGTTGGAAGGAACTGAACATTCTCGTAGAAATTTCACAAAACTAATACTGTAAGAACACTTAAAAAAAAAAACATTCATAAAAACTAAGATATCACCGATATTATTTTTTAAGCTGAATGTTTTTTTGTCAACACGAGTAGCTAGAGTTTGTAAATATTTACAAACTTATGGACGCTTAAGGTTTATTACAATTTTGTGCGACTGCAGCGACAACTTGCGAGAATCGAAAAAATGCCCGATAAAAAATTAACGTATTTTTGGCCGTAGAATCCAAGTCCGCTACAAAAAATAGGGATTTTCATTACTAATTTCAAAGTTGTCCCCAGCCCCACCCACTCGGTTAGGGGTGGGAGAGTCGAATCCAATGTCACTGGATAGATTTAGTAAAAATAACAAATACGTGTTTTTCAGTTTTCGAATAGGACGTCTTCTTATGGGCACAAGACGCTACTCTTGAACCAGTAATGTTTTATTTTCATTTTTTGTGATTACCGAAACACCATGCAAGAATCGAAAAAAATGTTTGGAATAAAATTTACGTATTTTTTACCGTAGAATCCGAATCCGCAATAAAAATGGGGGTTTCCATTTGAAATTTTAAATTTGCCCCTCGCCCAACCCACAGGGTGGTGGGTGGTGAGGTCATTTTGGTATCAGTAGATAGTTTTTTGAAAAATTTTTGACATATTTTTTTATTTTTTCGATTTGATGCAAACTGTTCGAGATTTTCCACCGTTCATCCACACTTGCTATATTTATTGATTGCGACCATTCATATCAACGCTTACAATATGAAGTCTTTGTATAATTTTAAAGTTAACGATTTTAATGCTATAAATGAGTATCTTTTAAATGTTCACTGGGACCAGGTTTTTTTTTTTATACATTTGCCGAACCTCTTCCCTTAAGAAGAGTAGTGATCTTTTACTTGTCTAACATTTAATAGACAAGGGACCGACGGCTTTACATCCCCTCCGAAGGATGGTATATCTCCTATACAACCCTCGCCTAAAGTTGTATAGCTTCCGCGCATACACTGATATACAAGCCGCTGGAGGGTGTGTGAGGCGAGAACGCGGTTTCCGTTGGAATGGTCACCATCCAAGTACTAACTGCGCCTGTCGTTGCTTTACATCGCATACCGAAGTATGTACATAGTAAACACGCACCTACGCTCGCCCCCACCAGGTTTTAAATGTTGAAATAAATATTGTTGTGGATATTTTTTTCACATTGCTAATGCAATGTATTAATCAATTTGTAACTAAAATTAAGTTAAAAAGTAATTTCAAATTTCCAATCTGGTTTGGAGATGAATTGAAACAAAATGTAATAAAAGGCAACACGCAGGAAATACAAAATTACTAAATGTCAGGATGATTGCAATTTACAATTTCAGCATCTTGCGAGCTCTCTGTAAAGAGCAATCAATTAGCTGTTATAACTGCTATATAAATAATGTACAAAACAGTATTATATCTTGTAGATTATATCTTACTCCAGAATCTTCTGGAACTATATACGTGTTAAGAATAAATAAATCTCATTCCTAGTAATACTAGATATTTCAAAGAAATTGAGACGATAATGGGCCTACAATTACTAATCCATTTGGAAAGTACTTATTTACATTACAAGATTAATTCTATCAATAACAGTAGTTCTTTTATAAGTATATCTGAGGTTTTAAACAAACTTGATAATCTTTTTTTTTTACTTTTATTTAACGTGGGACTATTTCCGCTACCGAGACCTAACAACGACCCCAAAGACTACTTACTAAGGAATACATTTTATATTTCAAACAATCATACCTTATATGGCGCAAATTCGAGTATTATCAGAATTATGAAAAACCATCAACTGTATCTAGTTAGACTTGTTCAATGTATCATTATATAAGTTAAGAAATAGCCTGTTATTTAATAGTTTTTATTGTTCTTTTTTTCCTCTATCATCAGGTTCATATCCATTACCATGAATTCGAATTACGTAAAGTTTTACATATGCGAATATTGTTTAGATATTAAAGTATCATTAAGTGTCTATTTTCATTAAAGCTCAACATAATCGGACAAGGCCCTGTTTCAAGGTTATATTATCATTCTAGGTGTTGAGTCGATTCATTTGACACCCCACATCATGGCGAAACCCTAAACACGGGGCTCCATTTTAGGAGAGCGGAGTTCGGTATCAAATATCATTATACCTACTATCATGTTTGTATCTAAATTTGTTCATTTCTTTCTCTCTCTTTTACTTTATTTTAATTTTTCATATTTTCCCTTTGTTTACATTATGATATAATATGTGAACATGAAATCACTTTATCTAAATCTATTAAACAGAAAGGGCAACACACATTTTTAGAGAATTTCCAGCACTCGCATGGCAATATTTTATTTTTTTGAATAATCAATCAATTCTGCATATACAGTCTTGCAGATAAACAAAATGAATTTGAAATGTATCATTTTACCTACGAACTCTAAGTATGAAACATCTTATACTATACCATGTCATGAATGAAGTTGGGATTCATTTGAGTAAAAAAAAGCAGGAATGCCATTTCAAAAACATGGAGGTGGTTCTTTAAGAGTTGAAAAAAGCAGGAATGTTTTAGATACGCAATCAGCAAGGTTTATAGATACACTATAATACCATAAAATAATATCTCGTTCACCTATTTACCTTTTTCAATAGAGATATTGACTGTAAGACATTCAGGTATGTGTTGCTACAGTATTTACACATGCGTAATAAATTATTAACAATTAAAAAATATAAAACCAATGAATGAAAATACATGTTGTAAAATGACAAAAATATATAAACAAAATATACTGTAGTTCTGGAATCTGGAATTGGTTAGGAGGGTGGTCAATAAAAATTATTGAACTACAGCACTTAGCCCCTTGTACAGCCTCTTGTGAAATAGGTGGTGATGCTGTCTAGGGGCATTCTCTGATTGATGAAATGGCAGAACAGTCACAAAGTACATGTTGGACCATCTCATCTTCTTGTTCACAACCTCTACAGAGGTGTTTCGCTTGATCTCGTATTATGTAGATGTTTCCTTAACGGACGGTGTCCAGTCTGGATTCCCGTTATAAAACATAGGTTCCTTTTGGACATTACCAGGTAGTTCATTACTGTGCTCTTGTTGGGGTAGTTTAGTAGTTCCCTAGCAAGCTGACAGCTGTTTATTTCATCTACAGCTTTTTGAATTCATTGTGGGTGTTCTCTTTAATTGTGTTATTGCCGTGATCGGTAACAGACTGGCCGGGCCTGGTCCAAAGATACTTAGGTTTGCTGCCTTCTTGGCCGGTCTGTCGGCTACTTTGTTGCCACAACGCTATGCATGTACACTCTAGTTGTTATCAGAACTCTTTAAACAGATAGGTATCATTTGAAACAATACCACTGTAACCTTACTATTAACAGAGCTGGTCCTAAGCACTGTGCTTAGTGCTTGTCTAAGCACTTTTGTGCTCGGGAGCACTTTTTAAAAACGGTGCTTAGTGCTTAGAGCACTTTATGAAAGGGCTTAGTGCTTAGTAATCGCATAAAGTGCTCGCGAGCACTCTGAAAGAGCTTACGAGCAGTTTAGTGCTCGCGAGCACGCCGAAAAACTCCCAAGCACTTTAGAAAACTAACGAGAGAGGCATTATTTTTACATGACATTTGTATACTGGACATGGATATACAAACGTCGTAACTCACGTCCAATTTACGAGAAAAAAATTAGAAGTACTTTGAAAAAAATTTATATATACACATTGTCCTTAGTCTAGTATAAGACTAGCAGGTTGGCCACTATCATTTATTTGCCTGTTTCATGACATATAGAATACTGATGAGAACTAAAAAGTTTGAAATCGGTCTATGCTTGGTTGGATACCGGTCTATTGGGATTTGCAGGTGTAATTGCTCTAGAGTTATCAAATATTCGTATATCATCGTTATATTACATTTTACATTACAAGCAAAAGCATATCAGTTTCACGTAAAAATTATGTTTTTAACATATAATGTCTAGTCAGAATTGGCAAAATGTTTTGTTTAACAAAATAACTAAATAATTCCTCATCAAATGTATAATAATTAATAATTCACGTAGTCTCTATCTCAAAAAATGGTGTGATAAATTATTGTTCCTTTCCATACAAAACAAAACCACTAAATTTGGTGAAAATGAGAATTAAATATTGAGTTATTTAAAAAATAAAAAATAAAGAAATACTTTTCACTTTCAATATTTTACTAAAGTATATTGGGTTAAATCTCTTATTTTGGCCTACGAACCCGTCAGTATTTCATGGCTCATTAGCAAAGGTTCATCCTGTATAACTTTTGCCAAAAATCAGATTTTTTAGAATATTCTCAAAATACTTTTATAATTTAGAAGACTCAGCCGAAAAATTCCGTTTGTAAAAAAGTTTTAAATCTTCTTGTATGTTATGTAAAATAATATTAGTGATTAGTTTTAGCTCTGTGCTAATTGGAAATATCGGATATAAAATATATATTTCTAATTGTAAACCTGTAAACCTACGTTCCGTGCGTTCTGCAGGAAAAATCCTGTTAAAACTTGCCAGTCTCAAAGTCCTCAAGTCCTTCAAAGAGATTGAATTACGTTATTTACAAAACTATTGTCACATACTAGAAACTCTAGCTTCCACTTTGGATATTCCACAGGGTGAGAAACACTGTTATTATGGGTACTTCGTCCCTTGCTTAGTATCGTTGAAAGTAAAACTCAATAAATTACAGAAAGATGAAAATTTTAAATCTGAACCTGCAGTTACTATTCTGAATGCATGCATTAATGGTTTAAATCGAAGATTTTCAGCGTTTTTAAAGGTTACCACAGATGTAGATGATGCAATTCTGGCAACATTCTGCATTCCTCAGTTTAAATTGCGATGGTTTGGAGGTATAAAGGATGTGGCTACAAGGGATTCAGAATCAATTTAAAAAATGATAACAACTACTGCAGCAGAAATATCATTATTATATATTATTATATTATTCTATATTGTGTAACCACAATTTACAGAATTAATAAATTATTATTATTATTATTAAATGGTAAATTTGTATCAAAACATAATTACAGAAACTGGTAGCCCTTCAACAATAGATAAGTTCTTTGATTTTGAATTCGAAGAAACGACCTCCCAACATTGTGCTCAAAATAAGCAAGAGTCACATTCTTCATTAAAAAATATTGACGTGTTAAACTTGGAAGTTCTAAGATACTTGGAAGATCATAGAACAGAGTTAGATATTGTTAACGAATATCCAACTATAAAAAAGCTTTTTTTTAAATTCAACACTGTACTACCATCAAGTGCACCAGTAGAACGAATGTTTTCATTTGCAACAATAATAAATGCACCCAAACGCCATTCTCTGAGCGACACAAATTTTGAAAATTTAGTGCTTCTAAAAGCGAATGGAAATTTTTGAGAACTGCTTTCACAATTACCAAAAAGTTGCTTATTATTTTTCTGATAGTTACATAACGAAATTTTTTAAATTTTTATTCATTTTATTTTAGTTCAAATTAATTTTTAGTTCTTCTTTTTATGTATGTCGGACGTCATTATTTATTATTGTTTGTTCAGTCTGTTGTCTGTTATTATATGAATAAAAATGTTTTATACATATTATAATTTTATATCACACGAATCCTAATATCCCTGCAATAAATAAAAAATTATAGAATACTATCAAATTGTCAAATAAATAGTTACAACCAATTATGTCCCCTTTGTAAAATAAATATTACAATAGTTCGGACGCTAAGCATAAAAATATATAAACAGAATTAAAAACCGACCTAAGAAACGAAGATTTTAGAGAACTGGAACATATAAATCCTGATGATATGATAGATATCTTCATAAAAAAATACAGTGTTATATAACAAAAAATACAAAATTGTCAAACAAAATATAGTCCGAAAGCGGAAAGAGTGCTGCATTCAGCAAATTATATTTATCCTATATTATTTTTCTGGGCTGCTTTTGTTGTCTTTCATCCTTTTTTTTATAAATAACACTGAATTCAATAGAGTTCTAGCCTTAGTATATAGCTACTACATGATTTTTTAAAAGTGCTTAGTGCTTAGTAACTACGAGCACTTTATTATTAACAGTGCTTAGTGCTCGAAAATTTAAGCACATTTTGTCAGTGCTTAGTGCTCGCGAACACAAGAGTGAGAGTGAAAAACTGTAAGTTTACAGAAATTTTTAAATGTAAATTTCAGCATTAGCATATTACAATTCTATTATAAGAGGAATTAAAAACAATAAGATATATATTGCTATAAAGTACATACCTTCAGGTAAAGTATTCATTGAAAAATAATTTATCTAGCAATATGTGATAGTACTTACATAAAAAAAGAATATACAATTTCTTTTCTTTTTTAACATTTATTTAACGTCGGTCTATTTGGGCTACTGAGGCCTCTCACCAAAGCCTGTAAACAAACTACCCCCAACCAGGAATGTTGCCGAACCTCTTCCATTAAGAAGAATAGGGATCTTTTACTTGCCTAACATTTAATAGACAAGGGGCCGACGGCTTTACATCCCCTCCGAAGGATGGTATATGACATACACAACCCTCACCTAAGATTGTATAGCTTCCGCGCATACACTGATATACAAGTCACTGGAAGATATGTGAGGCGAGGACACGGTCTTCTTTGAAACGGTCGCCCATCCAGGTACTAACTGCGCCTAACATTGCTTTACATCGCATATGAAGAATGTACATAGTAAAGACGCATCTACACTCGCCCCAATATATATAAATCCATAGCAAAATATGTATTTAGGAATATACTGGGCTAAAAGACCAAACAAAATCTGAATTGTCACAGGCAATGAGGAAATTTAAAGAAAACAATAGTGAATGTTTTATTACTATTAATGTTCAAGTACTTACAAAATATCATAAGTTTATATAAAAGGTTAGATTGTTAAGATAATAGGTAATTTAACTATATGAAGTCAAAAGTGAGCCTTTAAAAACATAAGTTAATAGAAATTAAATATAAAAAATTAAAATATTCAATTTATTTCATTTGTGACATGATATGCACTTCGTCGCAGAATATGTATCTTTGTTAGGGACAGACAAGTGGTTGAAGATGGGTGACGTCAACTTGTAATGAATTCTACTGTCACTTTTCCTGAAGACTTCCATAGTTAATTTGAGTCTTTTATCTATAGAATATACATAGGTTTTCAATTAAATGTTGTTACACGTGAAGAACTTCTATGGAGCAGGATGTGTTCCCCAGATAATTCTTACGTTTTGCTTCATATCTCCATAGATGACATTTAAACATTGTTAACTTAGAAATGTATTTATGGGTCAATTCATGTCGTTTAAGATAATAAATATCTTTCGCCCCATATGAATACAATTCACTTTTAAACATTTTCAACCCTGAAGTACTTATATTGATCGAATTGTGTCCTTCAAGACAATCTCGACATTTTGTTTTACATGGACATAGTTCATACTTAAATATTATTACATCAGAAGAACCTCTTTGGAGCCACATGCATCATTTAAGATTTTCCAGCGTATAACTCTGTGCTTTAAAAGTCAATTTGTGCTGTTTAAAGTTACTTCGATATTTTGTCTTGTATGAAGAGAAATCACAGTCAAACATCTTTAACTCCAAAATATTCGTATGGGTCAATATGTGTCGTTTTAAATTTCTTGCTAGTTTTGATTTTTATGAACACAGTTCACATTTAAAAATTTTTAACTCCAAAAGTTGCTGTTACTTATATGTTGTTTTAAATCACCTGCACGCTTTGATTCGTATGAACACAGTTCACATTTAAACATTTTTAACTTTTATGAATCAATTTGTGTCGTTTAAGGTTACGCCCATATTTCGCCTTGTATGAACAGAGCTCACAATTAAACAATCTTTCAAGAGCCATTTCTTGATAATCCTCATGTTCTATCTCATATAAACATATTCCACACTTACAAATTGTTATTCATTCGGAACTTTTGTTTTCAGAAGTCCACTGATGCTGACTAACACATTTTTCAAGTCTTTTCTGTGAGATATGCACTGAAATATCCAACAACCCATTAGCAATTTTAATTGTGGCAGGAGATTCCTCAAAGCTGAAAATAAATGTTATAATATTTATATGTATTTTCTCATGTCACGCAGTGGTCAATTGATCAATTTTAGAAAATGCAGATTTATAGAAATTTTAACACAGCCTAAAATGAGAATTTTAGACACAATTAAATTAGCACACTATAATTCTGTAAAGGAAGAACAAAGAACAATAAGTTGTTTATTGTCATAAAGTACATACCTTTGGGTACAGTATCCATTGAAAAATAATTTATTTCACACATCAGTAACTCCTTATACTTTGACGTCAACTAAGATACTATAATAAGAATATTTACTTATCTGCTTTTGTGCTGAAATTAACCCTCATTATAATCCATCAATTTAGGAGAATCCATTGAAAATGTCCCAGAACTATATAATATAGTCTAATCCGTTTAAGAAATACAGAAATAATGTGATTATAGAATATACTGCATTGTCCAGCTGTATAGAAAAAATTGACCACTGTGCATCTATGACACTGTACTAATTTTTTGTGAAACATCGTGGGCCAAAGTCAAAGAAATACTGAAAGAAGGAGTTAGTGTAGTTAAAGATTGGTTGGACACTTATAAACTTTCAATAAACGTCAAAAAAACAAATTACATTGCCTTCTTTATAACGTCTGTTAATTAGACCTGAATTTAAAACCATAAAAATTAATAACCTAAATGATGAAATCAAAGAAACAGCAGATGACACCTAATTCATAAATTTTACCTACTAAGAGATTTTCCCAACAAAAAATTATTTATTACTATCTATTAGTGATGAAACGATTATCACTATACGATTACGATTACGATTATTGTTAGGGTAATCGTACGATTACGATTAATAAATAAAATAATAAAAATGTGTGAAAAGAAAACACTTTATTTTATAGCAATTATATATTTATATTTATTAAGGTAAAAAAATACATAAAAATAATATTTGTTCTATTACAAATTAAACTTAACAATGAAATAACAAATGATAAAACAAATGATTAAAATATTAAAAATAAAAATAATAAAATTAATATTGAAAATTAACGCCGACTAAATTTTTTTTTAAAAACATAACATCTGAAGGTTTTCGGGATTCAGTCGATTTCTTTTAGGCGTTTGAATAAGCCCTGCTGTTGAAAATAACCTTTCTGATTGCACAGAAGATGGCTTGTAGGATAGGTACCTGAGAGCCAGTTTTTTAAGTGTTGGAAACGACGTATTTTCATTCCAGTAGCTAAATGCATTTGAAGAGTGACTTTCATTAGATGATTTCAGATAACCCTCAATTTCCTCTTTAAAACTGCTGACAATAAAATGAGATAGTGGTTCTTCATGTTCAGCTTCATCAATCATTTGTTGACACACATCCCAAATTTTGCATGTGGTGGTAGATTCACTCGTAGAAGGTACACTAACAACTTTTGCTGCTTGTTCTGGGGCTATAATTTCCATGGAAGAAAGAAGAAGTTGTTTCGCTTTTGCAACAGTGGCCTGGAGACGAAACACACGGGCCTTATAACGTGGGTCAAGAACAGTCGCTAGAATGTAATTTTCATTTTCTTCGATCTTATTAAATCGCTCACACAGTTGCAGTTTTAGATTATCTGCCATAATCTTAACAGTACCCTCATCTGATTTTTTCTGTACAATTCTAAAAAGGGAGTTTACCAGTGGAATTGCGTCAGCTAGTGTAACGTGGTCTTTACTCAATGCCTTTGTAACATCATAAAAATAAGCCAAAATATTTACCACTTGTTCAGCTAGAACCCACTGTTGAATATTTAACCGATGTGGACATTTAAGCTTAAGAAGAGCTGCCTGAATTGCTACATGCTGTTCATTCAGTCTATCTAACATTACATATGTAGCATCCCACCGAGTTGGGACGTCCTGAACGAGAACATGCTGAGTAATATTGTGTTGTTTTTGTGCCTCTTGCAATATTTTTACAGCCTTACATGAATGGCTGAAGTGTCGCACTATTTTTCTTGCGGTGAGTATAAGATCTTTAACATCACTGTCTGCAAATATAGCATCCTGTAATACAAGCTGCAGCGTATGAGCCATGCAGCTTAGGTGATCAATTTGTGGGAAATTTTTCATAGCAGTTGTCATGTTCCGAGCATTATCAGTTATAATTAATTTGACTTTGTCAGTAATTTCCCAATCAGATAATGCAATAAACAAATTATCAGCAATATTGCCTCCGGTATGTGCCTCACCTTCAAACGGCATCACTTCAAGACTAAAATTCTGTGGCACAAAATTGTTATTTAAACCGTGTGCTGTTATGCTCATGAAATCATTTACATTCGAAGATGCATCGCTGCTCCATAAGTCAGTTGTTATGCAAAAATAAGGAATATGGCTTAGTTCGGATTTTACTTTGGCTTTTACTCGACTATACATATCTGGCAATACCGTTTGACACATGTGTGTCCTTGAAACCATTTCGTATTGAGGACAAAGTTTCTTAATAAGTCTTTGAAACCCCATTTTATTAACGTGGTCCAAAGGCTCCATGTCCAGACATATTTCTTCAGCTATAAGCCTAGTTATTTCTTTCCCTCTCGGATCATCACAAGAATACTTATACGCCTTTGAAAAAACTTCTGCAATGGTAGCTTGTCTTTTTGGTGGTGGCTCTGATACTGGAATTAAATAAAGCAGGTTATGTTATGATATTTTATTATTTCATTTTAAATTTCCATTCTATTTGTTTATTCGCACTTGAAAAACAAATTTATAGTCACGCGAACGGTGGCAAATTATTAGTGGCACGTTATTTCTTAAGATGACGCCAGGTATCTAAGTACTTAAATTTAAAGTGATATAAAACTTATAAATCGCGCTTTTAATTTGCTTCTGTTGATGTTAAGTTAACCAAAACCAAAAACAAAAACACACCTGTTCTATATGAAATGCAGAATAATGGTCTAAACAAACGTACAGATTTACATGTCTGCTTGTGTTTATCAAGTCAAAAAAAAATGCATAACCTTGGCTACCTACCTGGAGTAATTTTAGTTTCACCACTTGTTGGATTATTTTCATTTATCTTATCTGCTTCATCTTGATGGAAGCGTTTCACGTGGGCCCACATATTAGACGTTGTATAACCTTTCACCGCTGCATTTTTTCCTCCTCTGGAAATCACACTGTTGCAATATTTGCATTTTGCTTTGTTTGAGTCATTAGTTATTTTTATAAAATGTCTCCACACATCACTCGTTTCCTGTCTATTTCTTGATGACATTATACAGCGCAATAAAACCCAAATAGAACAGCTAACTTACCATAAAAAAAGACTAAAGAGTACTAAGACTTACAATTGTATAATATAATCACACGCACACTCTATGGCGTGTCACCTGACCATCCAGAAAGTGCAGTGCGCACAAGGTAGTAAGCAGCTCATAGCCGCAGTCGGGAAATACCGCATGTGAAGCATGTAATAATCGTATAAATAATCGTATATTTAATCGGCGATTACGATTAATCGGCAAACCTCGATAATCGCAGATTAATCGTATTCGCCATCGTAATCGTTTCATCACTGCTATTTATATACAATTTACAAATCTCTAATAGAATCATTACTTCGATACCGAATAATTGTATGGGGTGGCCTATATAACAATGCTCCACCAATCAAAAGTAGTACAAAATTTCATACTAAAAATAATTCTAAACAAAAACCGTGACTACCCAAATGAATTGTTATACTCAGAAGAGATAGGTAACATTCGCAATCTTTACATTCTTGAAGTATGCACATACCTACATAAACATAACACATCAATCAATAAATATCAAACAAATATGGCACTAGACCAAAAAATGACCAACAATTAAAAATACTTAAAAGTCAAAAAATATCAATCAGAGATTTTTAACATACCTAGCACCAAAATTCTACAATTTAATACCAATAAACATAAGAAAAGAAACAAATTTTAAAAAATTTCAGCTTAAAAATCTAAAAGTTATATGGTACAAAATTACTCAAATTTCCTAAACATTATGCAATAAATGGAACTCTCATAAAAGTGAGGTTAGTTGTTAAGAGTTTGTGTATTTCTATCTTAATTTTATTTGTTACAGATGTTCCTAAATTTCAAGCTTCCTGCCTCCAATACAATTTTAGTTTTTAGTTTTTTTCCATATTATCTTAAGCAACAACAGACTATTTTAAGTATTAAATAGGTTAGTTTACTATCGCACATACAGGTGAGAAATCACCTAGGTGCAATAAAACAAAACAAAAAATTAGTACGTAAATTTGTATATGGCAGGGTCTCATAGCCTATGTGCAATAAAATACAATGAAATGTAGATACAAAAAAAATGGTCAACTATGAATATTTTGAGATCAGAAAATGGATCTAATGGAACAATTTCTAAAAGGCAACACCTTTCGCCAAGCAGGGCCAATTAAAATGCTTAATCTAACTGAAATATTCCTCGCAAAAGAATTTAAGACATTGACACTATAAACACTAACACTTGTTGACAAAGCACTTAGAAATTTTGGTATGGTAGTTAATACAGGGAAAGGCAACTAAGCAAAAAACCCGCTTCAGACAACTACCGCAGGATATCCCAGATGCCAGTATATGATTTAGAAAATTGAGATTCAGGTAATTTTGAATTTTTTAAATAAGTTATAGACGGGGTAATGAAAAGGAATTTAGAAACAAAAATAAACAAACATAAACGAGGACGGGGACAGTAAAGACTAAAAGGTCTAAAATTTTAATAATAGAAGAGTTAAATAGAAGAAGTAGTGGGAGAGGGAAGGTTGGCTAGAGAGGTTGCCGGAAAATAGTAATTTCTGTTTGATCCGAAAGAGGGCATTATGCTCCCTAACTGGTGTAATATTGCGGGTAATGTTACCTCCCACAAGACACCAATGCCTTGGGGGTAGCAATAAAGTAATAATTGCCAGTTGACAAAAGAGTATTCGCCGGCCAAACTCAGTGAAGACGGGCGGACTTCAAAATAAGTTGGTTCAAATAAAGGGCGCCAAGTAAATTATACTCTGCAAATACCCAAAAGTTGTCAAAAATCTCCCAATTTACTAAACAAAGACTTTTTTATACACAAAAAAATGACTACTTTTTTAAAAGAAATAGTAATGATTTATTACCAAAATATTAGATAGAAACCATTTTTCAACAGATATCTTACAAAATCATATAAAAAGAAAACCTAAATTTACAGTTCGCCAAGTCCTATAACGACTTATAGAATCTTAGCAATATATACACACATATATACAAGGAAATATTTTATATATATTTCACCCTAAAAAGAAAGTACTAGAAAAATTATCATACGCATAAATAAAAAAAATAAGTTCTATGGATGTTTGAATATAAAAAACTATGTATTATATACTTTACTGTTATAGAGTTCTGACATTAATCCAGGCTATGATCAAAATAATATTGTAAAAGAAAGAAAATAAAAATCACTAAAAATGATTATTATTTTTCTTATTTAATAAAAAAAAAAAAACTAAAGCTGAAAAGCGTGACCAGCTTAATGATTGTAATTTAATAGAGAGAAAAAAAAAATTTCTAAATAAAAAAAAATAGAAAAATTAAATGTAACTGGGTATTCCCAGGGGACATCTGGTATATATATATTTCAACAATATATTTTAATCATCTGGTCAGAACCAAAGCAGTTTCTATAACAAAAGTATGCAAAGTATTTGCTTTTTATGTTGGGAAGTTCCGCAAAAAGTTATCAAAGGACACAAAAAAATATATATATAATTTCAATTAGCTACAAATAGCAGAAATTAGGTAAAAGTCGATGTTATGCAGATTAGTTTTATAGTGTTGCTCAAGCTTAAGCACTTCCGTATAAAACAGAACCTAGACCAAAAACACTAGTAATAAATGTATCTATTTTTTTTTTTTAAATAAAATATCAAACAAAAAAACTAATTTCCGCTGTACATAAGGCACCTTTCAAAAATAGAAAATATGGTTTATTTTGCTTATACCTAATTCTACCAAAATATAGGAATAAAGATGTTTTATTGATTTTCAAAAAAAAAGAATCTTAAAAACAAAATTACTTTTTATGAGCAAAACTATACCTTGGGTTATAAATACATATATACATATATATATAGGGTTCATGTATCAATCAATTTAATTCTTGGTTAAATAGTAGGAAAACGTGACCTATTTTTTTTCAGAAATAATAATTAACGTCTTCCTTATAAAAAAAAAGCACGAATATTTTTTTATTTAACTTGCGTGTTCTCCGGTCCCACGTAGATCGTCGTTCGATGTCGTAGTTGTAGCCTAGGTACAGTGTCCGTCCAAGCAGATAATGAAAAGTCCCAAAGAAAATAAGCTCCCGAACTATTACTCTTGGTTGAAATAACGCTCAGTTTTCTCACAAAATGAAGCAACCCAATAAAATGCTTTTCAATAACAAATTGATTGCCCTCCAATAACACCCTTTATAAAATAAAACAACAAATTAATTACGTAACTAAACAGAAAATTATTTTAAACCTACCTTCAAAGAAGGGTGTTGTAGTGTTCCACGAAAATGAATTGATGATGGTAAAATAAAGATGATTAGAGAACATGGAACGATGACTATATGTGAAGAAAGAAAAATCAATTACTAAATTATAAAGTCACATGGATGTGGGGTACTTACAGTAATTGCTGATATTAATCCCTAAATAGGTGTGATTCCGCCAAAATACTACCACAAACCAAAAATACCAATTAGCACACTTGGAAATCACAATAATTTGTCACACAAAGTATAATCCCTCAGCGGATGATCAAAGATCAAAACGTCCTCATGTAACAAAAGTCAGCAATTAACTATGAAATATGGCCCCCTAATCGCCGGAAATTGAGAGAAAAAAAACCGATTTTAACACCAATTAAAAATCCTATTTAAAAAAAAATTGAATTAATAGATGATCCTTGAAATTCCTACATCGCCCGAAATTTTCGTCAATGATAGCTCGGCCATTGTCCACCAGATGAAGAGATCAGTTCTATTCTGCAATATTTATTCAAAATTTCGTATATTATACCATTAAACAAAGGAAAATTATCCTATGAGGAAAATAATGTGTAACAGTAAGCAAAATGTTGCCCAGCTTGGATCCATAAAATTTCTGAGATATTTACTGAACGTAGTCCGCTATTGGAGTTATATCGCTACAGCAATCGTACTTTTTAATGAATTTTAACCTTTGTTTTGTTGAAATCGGTCAAAGTGAAAGGTAGGGTCCTTTTGGCATTTTTATAACAAACAATCATATTCGATGCCTACCAAGCCCACGTAAAGTTTTACTTCACTAATTCACTTCGCCCATTCAGTAGGCATCATCAGTTTCATATCCATTACCATGAATTCGAATTACGTAAAATTTTATATATGCGAATATTGTTTCGATATTTAAGCATTATTAAGTGTCTATTTCCATTAAAGTTCAACATAATCGGACAAGGCCCTGTTTCAAGGTAGTATTATCATTCTAGGCATTGAGATGTTTGACTTGACATCCCACATCATGGCGGAACCTTAAACACAGTCCGTAACGGTGTCGTCAAACAAGCCGATGTACATTAAAAACCTATAAAGGTAAGTGATCCAATTTACCGGCGGTATAGTACAGAGAGTAGAGAGAGTTTTTGTTGCGTAATTTGACTGCGTAGTAAAACTGTACTTGACCATACCCATATAAGTGATTCCAGCTTATAGAAGATACTTAGTATAAAGGATACTTACATAAAAAAAGGATACATATAAATCCAACGCAAAACATTTACTTGGGAAAATACTGGGCTAAAAAGTCTAAAAGAATTGAATTGTCAAGGGCAATGAGAAAATTTAAGGAAAACAATAGTGAATGTTTTATTGCTATTAATATTCAAGTTACTTATGAAATACCATATATTTTACATAAAAGGTCAGCTTTTTAAGATAACATGTAATTTAATTACGATACAATAGTTAAAAGGTATGCATTAAAAACATAAGTTAATCTAAATTAAATATAAAAAAATAAAATACTGGATTTATTTCAATCGTGACATGATATGCACTTTGTCGCAAAATATGTCTCTTCGCTACGGACAGACAAGCGGTTGGTGTCGTCAACTTGTAATGAGTGAAATTATATTTGTCACTTTTCCTGAAGACTCTTATAGGTTAATTTGAGTCTTTTATCTATAGATAGGTTTTTCAATTAAATATTGTTACATGTGAAGAACTTCTATGGAGCAGGATGTGTCCCTAAGGTAAATCTTACGTTTTGCTTCACATGTACGTAGATGACATTTAAACATTGTTAACTCTGAAATATATTTATGGTGAAATTCATGTCGTTTAAGATAATCCATATGTTTCGGCTTATATAAATTGAATTCACATTTAAACATTTTCAACTCTGAAGTACTTATTGATCGAATTGTGTCCTCCAAGACAATCTCGACATTTTGTTTTATATGAACATAGTTCATACTTAAACATTACAACATCTGAAAAACCTCTACGGAGCAATTTGCATCATTTAAGATTTTTCTGGCATTTAACTCTGTGCCTTTATGAGTCAATTTGTGCTGTTTTAAGTTACTTCGATATTTTGTCTTATATGAACAGAAATCAGTCAAACATTTTTAACCCCGAAATACTCTTATGGGTCAATACGTGTCGTTTTAAACTGGTTTTACGCTTTGATTCGTATGAACACAGTTCACATTTAAACATATTCAACTCCGAAATACTCTTATGGGTCAATTCGTGTTCTTTTAAATTTCTTGCTCGTTTTGATTTGTATGAACACAGTTCACATTTAAACATTTTTAACTCTGAAATACTCTTATGGATCAATTGGTGTTGCTTTAAATCGTCCTTACGTTTTGATTCGTATGAACACAGTTCACATTTAAACATTTTTAACTCTGAAATATTCTTATGGGTCAATATGTGTCGTTTTAAATTGGATTTACACTTTGATTCGTATGAACACAGTTCACATTTAAACATTTTTAACTCTGAAATATTCTTATGGGTCAATATGTGTTGTTTTAAATTGGCTTTATGTTTTGATTCGTATGAACACAATTTGCATTTAAACATTTTTAACTCTGAAATGCTCTTATGAGTCAATATGTGTCGTTTCAAATCAAAATTACGCTTTGATTCGTATGGACATATTTCACATTTAAACATTTTTACCTTTGAAGGGCTTTTATGAATTAATTTGTGTCGTTTAAGCTTGTTCCTATATTTCGCCTCATATGAACAGAGTTCCCACTTAAACAATTTTTCATGACCTATTTTCTGCTGTCTAAGATGATCCTCATGATCTATCTCACATGGACATATTTTATGCTTATGCACTGTTATTCCTTCACAATTTTTAATTTCAGAAGTCCACTCATGTTGACTAACACATTCTTTATCCCTTCTTTGTGACTTAAGCACTGAAATATCCAAAGACCCATTATCAATTTTAATCGCGGCAGGAGATTCCTCAAAGCTGAAAATAAATATTATCATTTTTTATATATTCGTTCACACCACACAGTGGTCCATTTATCGATTTTAGAAGGACAAAATTATTAAAATAAATTCTTATATTATTTTGACAGACTATAATTTATTTTGTTGTTATATTGTAATAGGTAGTATTTATCAGACATATTTCTACAGTTTTAGTATATTAAATTATTTATAATTAAGAAACATAAAAGCAATGAATGAAAATACAAGTTACAAAATGAACAATAATATGTACATAAAATACGGAGATATAACCTAATCACTACTAACAGCTAAGTGTAGGGTGGAATTCATTAAGAGGGAAAGAATTTTAGACTTCCACGAGGTATGGCATACACCCTTAAAATAAAGGATAAAAAAATCAGAGGTGAGTCAGGGCAAGTAAACTTTTTGTAATTTTGAAGAGAAATATTGTGAGCTAAATATATAGAAAAAAAAAATTGATTCGGACAGAAGCAGAAGAAAAATTGCAAATTTACAGAAATTTCAACACAGCTTAAAATTCAAACTTTAGACACAATTAAATTAGCACACTATAATTCTGTAAAAAGAAGAATCAAAACCAATAAGTTGTGTATTGCCATAAAGTATCCACTAGAAAATAATTTATTTCACATACTTACATTTTAACGTCAAGTAAGATACCCTAATTAGAATATTCACTTATCTATTTTCATGATGAAATTAACTCTCATTATAATCTATCAATTTAGGAGAATTTATTGCAAATCTTCCTCAACTCTATAATATAGTCTATCCTTTTCAGAAATAGTGAAATGATGATTATAAATATAGCTAGCTAGATCGAGCAAATCGACCACTGTGACATCAATCTAAAAAAATTAAAATAAAAAATTGCCACTTATGAATATTTCGAGACTCGAAAATGGATCTACATAATAGTTTTGCAATGTCATTAGCGCCAACTAAGCGCCCTCTACTTTCGCCAAGGACAAGAAAGTCCTAGAAGAGAGACATAAGAGTAAGATATTCTTCCAACTGCATAAATTTATTTTACCAAAATGGATGCTTTAATATAATATTATATCAAATTTCAACTTGTGATAGATGATAGGGTTTATTATTGCAAATTGTCTATAATAAATACTCATATAAGTGATTCTGTCTTACACATATTCCAATCTAAGTGATATTTATATTTAAACAAATATATACATATAAATCCAAATTTGTAAAATATTTCCATCTGAAAATACTGAGCTAAAAGCGTTAAAAAAATCTGAATTGTCAAGGGTAATGAGAAAATTTAAGGAAAACCATAGAGAATTTTCTATTGCTATTGACATTTAAGTTATATACGAAATATTATATATTTTATATAAATGGCCGGATTTTTAAGGTTGGTATGTAATTTCAGTTGTTGTTTATATATTGTTTACAGTACCGAACACCTATATAATATATTAGATTTTGGATAGATCAGTTAAGAGGTACGCTTTGAAAATATACATTAATCGAAATTCAACATAAAAAACTAAAACTATTTTATTTATTTCATTCATGACATGATGTGCACTTCGTCATAAAAATATCCCGTCATTAGACAAGTGGTTGGAGATGGATGTTGTCGGGCTAACCCCACATGGCATTGTCGGACAAATGTTAATTGGCTCCTACGTCTTGCCTATCCTCCGAAAAAAGATTATTTATTGACATCAAAAATATTTTCTCCTGTAATTTTGCTAGGCTAACTTTTTAATGAGTTTTAACCATTGTTCGATTGAAATCGGTGAAAGTTAAAGGTAAAGGGCCCTTTTGGTATTTTTATAACAAACGATCATATTTGATGTCCATTATAGCCACGTAAAGTTTCACGTCAGACATCATGAAATTGAAATAATAACGTTATTACACAGCTAACTGACCTCACCCATTCAGTAGGCATTATCATGGTCATATCCATATTACCATGAATTCAAATTACGTAAAATTTTATAATATGCGAATATTGTTTCGATATCAAGCATCATTTATTTATCTTATTTATTTATTTATTTAGCTGCAAGCTAACAACATATTACAACAGATGACACATATTATAACATATGACACATATTATAACATATGACACATATTTAAAAATATCTAATATAAAGATATACAAAGGATAAAAAAAAAAAATACAAAAACCAAACATGACCATAAACATACCCACTAATTATACTTTCATTTAATAACCTGATTTATATTAAAATTGTATTTATTACAGTTCATGGTATTCAATACAAAATTTTCTACACATGTTTTTAAATGCTGTTAAAGATTGTCAATTTTTTACTTCTGCTGGTAGACTATTGTATTCAATTAATCCTTTATGAAATAAATTGTTTTGGCTATATGAAGTTTTCACAGTTGTGACATAAAAATTTCCTCTTGATTTTGTTTCATAGTTGTGTATATCCTCAACAAAACATAACTCTTCAAGCAGGTGCTTTGGGAATAATCTGTGTTTTATTTTATAAAATAACGATCATAGAGTTCAGAAATATAGTTTGTCTGACACTTAATAATTGGGTGCTCTCTAGCATATATTTTATACTGGTGAATCTGTTACATCTCAGAATGATCCTTAAAGCTTGATTTTGCCTTTTTTGCATGTTATTGATTTCTGCATTATTAAATAAAAATAAAATAGTTGCACAGTAATTAAGATGAGGAAGTATTATCGTTTTATATATCAATAATTTTGACCAAATGCTGAGAAAATTTCCCATTCTACCTAGGTAGTTCACTTTTTTTGCTATCTTACTAGTTATATATGTAGCATGTTTAGAAACTGTTAAATCCTCGTCAATCATTATTCCTAAATATTTGTATTCTTTTACTTGCTCCACTTTTTTGCCATTGAATAAATACCTCTATTACTTATTGTATCTACCGAGTTGTACCTACTTTTTATTATCATGAATTTGGTTTTCTCCGTGTTTACACTTAAACTATTGCTATTTAGCCATTCTTGTATTACTATGAGTTCTGTTTATAATTTCATCCACATCTTCTTCAATAAAATACAATAAAGTGTCATCGGCAAAAGTTGGATTTTACATTTATGCACGTATTGCACTATATCATTAATATACAATATAAAGTAGGTCCCAGAACCGTGCCCTGTGGGACTCCATATACACTATCTTTAGAAGATGACATACTATTATTATATTTTACTATTTGATATCTATCCTCAAGGTATTCTTTTAATAAATTTATAACTGAATGTCCCATTCCATAATTTTTTAACTTTAGTAATAATAGGTTTCTACCAATGGTCTCAAATGCACGGCGAAAGTCCAGAAAAACTACACCCACTAATTGCTTCTTTTCTATGGCATTTTTCCAGCTACCCAATATTGTTTGCATCGCACTTTCACCAGAGTTTTGCTTCCTAAATCCTGCCTGGTATTTTGTTAATAACTTATTTGACTCAACATATTCCACAATTTGTTTATTTATCACCAATTCAAGCAATTTCTCATATGTTGGTACCATATTAACAGGTCTGTGCTCTTCACATTTTACAGTATTAGTTTTCTTTTCCAATGGAATTATAGTTGAAGTCTTCCAATTTTGTGGAAAATGGCCACTCTCTATACTGTTGTTTATTAATTGTAAGAACCGATTACCTATTACTTCAAATGAAAGCTTGAGTATTTTTGTTGTAATACCAAAAATTAATTTTGTTAATTTTGTAATTTTGTTGAACTTTTTTATTTTTCATTTCTTTAATTATTTCCTTCAATTCAGCAAAATCTATTGTTGCGAATCTTTCCAATTTACACTCAGTGTTATCCATTTTACTCAAGACATTCTCAATTTGTTGTTCATTTGGTTGCGTTACTATCGCATTTATACTTTGCAAAAAATATGTATTAAATTTGTTAGCTATTTCATTGTCCTCTTTTATTATAACGTTGTTGAATATAATACCATCTTTGTTAGACATTATTCTGTCGCTTTTAACTATTTGTTTTAGATTCTTCCACATTTCTACACTACCCCCTTTTACCTCATCAATTTTCTCATTATAGTATGTCTCCTTCTGTTTCCTTATTATCGTAACTACTTTATTTCTTTGCTTTCTATAATTTGCCCAATCAGCTCCATCATTTGTTATAACAGCTCTCCGGTACAAATGGTCCCTCTGTTTTATATTTTCACCTATTATTGGTGTCCACCATTTTTTGTTTGCCCAATTGATGTTAACAAGTTTTTCTTTTACTGGTGCATGCTTATCTAATGTGGTTTTGATACCACTTATTAATTTTTCTGCTAAGCTATTAATATCCGTACTATCTATCCACTCCGTGTCCATAAGATCTAACTGGAAGTGTACCTCATTGAAATTCGTGAAGTCTCTATATACTTTTTTATATGATCTTCTTGTCTCATGTTTAGAGAGTTCTGCAGTCAATATAGAATGATCTGATATTTTCGGTGTATGATGAACCTGATGTTGAATCTCTTTTTCATTAGTTATTATTAAATCTATCATTGTGGCAGATATTTGTGTGATCCTACTAAATGTTTCTATTTTTTGATACAGGCCATTGTTTTTTATAATATCCTTTAACTTATTTGAATAGAAGCTGTTTTTTGTCAAATCTATGTTAAAATCTTCTACCATAAGGAATATTCCTGGCTTAGATGCATATTCCTCAAATATCTCTTCTAATTTTTCCAAAAATACACCGTCACTAGCATTTGGGGAATGATATTCATTAAAGATATTATGTTTCTGCTTTTGTATTGATATTTCTATTCCCACAATCCACATGTTCATACAGATAGATTCTTGCATTATCATATTCCTCTTTTACATATGTTATCACTCCGCCTGTGTGTCTACTTGGTGAATAATTGCAGTTATCTAAAATATCTCGTTATCTAAAATATCTTCAGTTATATGAAATTCTGAAATACATACATATATACATATTAAGTGTCTATTTTCATTAAAATTCAACATAATCGGACAAGGTCCTGTTTCGAGGTTGTACTATCATTCTAGGCGTCGAGATGTTTCCTTTGACACCCCACATCGTGGCGGAACCCTAAACATGGGGCTCCATTTTGGGAGAGCGGGGTCAGTTATTAAATGTAAGTGTATCATTTTATCTAAATCTGTTCATATTCTTTTCTGTCTCGTTTATTGTATTTATTTTACAATCGCATTTATTTATTTAAATTTTTCACATTTTGCCTTTATTTACCTTACATTTGAACATCAAATCACTTAATCGAAATCTCGTCAACAGAAAGGGCAAGATACATTTTAGACAATTTCCAGCACTTACAGAATTTTTTATTTTTTTGAATCATTAATTCGTTCTGCATATACAGTCTTGCAGACAAGCAAAACTAATTTAAAATGTATCCTTCTTTCTACGGAAAACTGTACTGTAAATATTAAACATCTTATACCATAGTCAATCTTGATAGAAACAAGTGAAAAACTGTGGGTTTACAGAAATTTCAGTGTAGCTTATAATGTATTTTTTTTTTATTAGCACACTATAATTCCGTTAAAAGAAATATCATAAGTTATATATTGCTATAAAGTACATACCCTCAGGTAAAGTATTTATTGGAAAATAATTTATACTAGTAATAAGTGATAGTGCCAAATTCATAATACATACCTATATAAGTGATCCCAACTTATAGAAGATACTCAGTATAAAGGGTACTTACATAAAAAAAAGAATACATATAAATCCAAAGCAAAATATTTACGTAGGAAAATACTGGGCTAAAAAGTCTAAAAAAATCTGAATTGTCAAGGGTAATGAGGAAATTTAAGGAAAACAGCAGTGAATGTTTTATTGCTATTAATATTCAAGTTACTTATGAAATACCATATATTTTATATAAAAGGTCAGATTTTTAAGATAATATGTAATTTAATTATGATACAATAGTCAAATGGGGTACTTTAAAAACATAAGTTAATCGAAATTAAATATAAATGAAAATATCCAATTTACTACATTTGTGACACGATACGCATTTCCTCGCAGAATATGTCTCTTCGTTAGGGACAGACAAGTGCTTGAAGACGGGTGTCATCAACTTGTAATGAGTGAAATTCTATTTGTAACTTTTCCTGAAGACTGTTATAGGTCAATTTGTGTCTCCTATCTATGGATAGGTTTTTCAATTAAATGTTGTTACATGTGAAGAACTTCTATGGAGCAGGATGCATTCCCCAGATGATTCTTACGTTTTGCTGACATAGAGACAGAGTAGATGACATTTAAACATTTTCAATTCTGAAGTACTTATAATGATTGATTATGTCCTCCTAGACAATCTCGACTTTTGTTTTATATGGACATAGTTCATACATAAACATTATTATATTTGAAGAACCTCTACGATGCAATTTGAATCATTTAAGATTTTTCCGGCGTTTAACTCTGTGTTTCTATGAGTCAATTTGAGCTATTTAAGGTTACTAAGATATTTTGTTTTGTATGAACAGAAATCACAGTGAAATATTTTCAACTCCGAAATACTCTTATGGGTCCGTATATGTCACCTTAAATCGGCTTTACGCTTTGATTTGTATGATCACAGTTCATGTTTTACCATTTTTACCTCCGAAACACCCTCATGAGTCGAATTGTGCTTTTTAAGGTTACTTCGATATTTTGTTTTGTATGAACACAGTTCACATTTAAACATTTTTAACTCCGAAATATCCTTATGGATCAATATGTGTTGTTTTAAATCAGCCTTACGTTTTGATTCATATGAACACAGTTCACATTTAAATATCTTTAACTCCGAAACACTCTTATGGATTAATTGGTGTTGCTTTAAATCAGAGTTACATTTTGATTCGTATGAACACAGTTCACATTTAAACATTTTTAACTCTGAAATATTCTTATGGGTCAATATGTGTCGTTTTAAATTGGCTTTATGTTTTGATTCGTATGAACACAATTTGCATTTAAACATTTTTAACTCTGAAATGCTCTTATGAGTCAATATGTGTCGTTTCAAATCAAAATTACGCTTTGATTCGTATGGACACATTTCACATTTAAACATTTTTAACTTTGAAGGGCTTTTATGAATTAATTTGTGTCTTTCAAGCTTACTTCTATATTTCGCCTCATATGAACAGAGTTCACACTTAAACAATCTTTCATGACCCATTTTCTGCTGTCTGAGATGATCCTTATGATCTATCTCACATGGACATATTTTATGCTTATGCACTGTTATTCCTTCACAATTTTTATTTTCAGAAGTCCACTCACGTTGACTAACACATTCTTTATGTCTCCTTTGTGACTTAAGCACTGAAATATCCAAAGACCCATTACAAATTCCAATTGCGGCAGGAGATTCCTCAAAGCTGAAAATAAATGTTATCAGTTTTTATATATTTATTCACGTCATACAGTGGTCGATTTATCGATTTTAGAAGGACAAAATTATTAAAATAAAATACCTGTTATTTCGACAGACTATAATTTATTTTGTTGTTATATTGTAATAAGTAGTGTTTATCAGACATGTTTCTACAGTATTAGTATATTAAATTATTTATAATTAAGAAACATAAATAATAATAATATAATAATAATAATTTATTCACCATTAAAAAATGATACAATTAAGTACATATGGCAAGTCAAATAGCAATACAAAATGAAGACAATAATAAAAATCAATGATAAATATTTTTACTGATAAAAATAATAAACAAATAAATAACAATTAAGTAAATATAACTAACTATGTAAACAAAGTAGACGACAAACAACATTTACATATTCATTTATTACTTTTACTTCACACAAAAAAGATAATTGGAATATAGTCATAAAATATAGAACTAAGACATACTAACATATAACATATTTTAAGTCCGTAAAATGTTACAAATATTTTTTTAAGTCCATTTAATGTCGCAGTGATCCATTGCGCATCTGTTTTTCCGCTGATTCTCCCACTCCTTCCTCTCTGAAGGCAGTAATTAAATTCAAACCACCAGTGAGTCCTCCCGATCGACTCAAAGCAACTAAACGTGTTTCCTCCAAGTCTGGAACACCAGGCACAATACTTGTCATATATTAATTCCCAGCCGCGGAATTTTTCTAAGTCCACAATTTTGTAACCGCGCATCCAACTGGCGCATTTCTCCCGCTGCTCTAATAAGCTGCTTAATTATAGAAAAGTTCCTGTAAACCAAGATAGAGAGTCACTCCGATCTGACCACCTTCCCCAGCAGACGTGCCCGAATCCAGTCCAAGAAGTAAGTACGACCATAGGAGAGAGATAACGGAATGGAGAAACTTGGCTAGTGCAACTACTGTATACTAATCATACCTTGATCTTTCAGCATTGTCTTGTTCTGTAAAATTTTACTGTTACTCGTAGGTGTTCACCATGTATCTTCGGAGCTCTGGGGACACTGAAAAGTAACAGACCTGTTCCTTAACCATATCTTATCTTTCAGCCTTCTTCACTGTTACTCGTAGGTACTCACCATGTATCTTCGAAGCTCTGGGAGCACTGAAAAGTAACAGATCTGTTCTCTAATTATACTTTACCTTTCCAGTATTCCATCTCGAGGGATGCCGTTTTGCAAATCGTCACTGTTACTCGAAGGTGTTCACCATGTATCTTCGGAGCTCTGGGGACACTGAAAAGTAACAGATCTGTTCTCTAATCATACTTTACCTTTCCAGTATTCCATCTCGAGGGAAGCCGTTCTGCAAATCTTCACCGTTACTCGTAGGTGCTCACCATGTATCTTCGGAGCTCTGGGAGCACTGAAAAGTAACAGATCTGTTCTGTTAACCATATCTTACCTTTACAGGGAACTAATAATAATATCTTGTATGTTTTAGCTTATACCAAGGAACTGTCACTGCACACACTAGCCAAGTATTCTGTATTTCCTCATATACTGTTATACTGTAGATTTATTTTTATGATTGTGGTCTTGCTTCATTCTGCCTGGTATCTGTATCTAGTCTGCACCCTGTTATCACTTTATTAAATTGCCCACGTAACGCCGCTTACTTTGTGGTAACACTTTGCCATTTGCTTGGTGCTAATGCTTTAAATAGTAGTTTTGTGCTTGCTATCCTTGTCGCCTGAGTCATTTGGTACTAGATTTTATTGAAAACTCTGAGTTTTACTGTCTGTGTGTGAACGTCTAATTTCCCATATATTGACCCACTGGAATAAACTTTCTCCACTTGAGCTGTTCAGCCTCGCGTACTCGGCTTGAGAGTAGTGTGTCCTATCAGTTAAACTAGGACTGGCGCCCGAGTAACTCGAAAACTTGTTTCCGAAGCTCAAAGAGTAGTCGCGCCCTTTTCTCCACGTCAACGTACGAGGTGGAGAAAAACGCGTCACACATTTTACTATATTTTTATTGCACCCCACGCTTTTTACAATAAAATATTTAAAATTCGTAAACATTATTTTTCACTTTTCAGTTCGTTTTGCTATTAAAGAGTATTTTTTAGTTTTTTAAAACTATATTTTTTTTTTTAGTCACGCCATTCATCTTGCTATTCGAAATCGCTGAGTATCCGCTAGTAGTACATAATTAACATTACATCATACTGTATGTATTAAAAATTGGCGTTTAACAAGGGCTTATGCAACGCTAAATACGTTATATTATTAACTGCGGCGCCTCCGCCAAAATGTCGACAGTAGATTATAGTCACTTTTTAAAAATTTTATTTTAGCCTGATGATCCTGGTGAGGACATTAGGACAAAGTTCTCAAATTATTAAGTGTACAAAGTTTCAGTTTAATCTGACGTTTTCAAGTGGGTGAGAATCACGTTCAAAGATAGAAAAAAGTTTACATACAAACAAACAGGTGAAGCTAATATAAAGCGTGTAAAAAGAAATATTTAATTTATTTCATTTGTGATATGATGTGCACTTCGTTGCAAAATATATGCCGTTGTTGGAGACAGAAAAGTGGTTGAGTTGAAGATGGATATCGTAATTTGTAATGAGTGAAGTTCTATTTACATTTTCCTAAAAATTCAGATTTTATCCTGGCAGTCAACTTTGAATGCCAATCGTCCAGGCTCTTATGGGTTAATGCGTGTTATTTAGCATAATAACTGGAGAACTTCCATGGAGGAGGATGTGTTGTTCCACATGATCCTCCAACTTTGCTTCATATGAACATAGACAACATTTAAATATTGCTAAAACTCTGAAGTACTTTTATGAGCCAATATGTGTTGTTTCAAACTACCTGCATGCTTTGATTCGAATGAACACAGTTCACATTTAAAAATTTTTAACTCTGAAGGACTTTTATGGATCAAACTGTGTACTCTGAGACATCTTCGATATACTTATATGCACACATTTAGCACTTAAACAATGTTAACCCTGAAGTACTTTTATGAGTCAATTTGTGTTGCCTTAGACTAACCATACGTCTTGCTTCATATGAACAGTATTCACACTTAAACATTGTTAACTCTGAGGTACTTTTATGAGTCAATACATGTTTTTTTTTAAGTTGCCCGCACACTTTGATTCGAATGAACACAGTTCGCATTTAAACATTTTTAACTCTGAAGGGGGGGCGAGCGTAGGTGCGTTTTTACTATGTACATACTTCGGTAGCGATGTAAAGCAACGACAGGCGCAGTTAGTACTTGGATGGGTGACCATTCCAACGGAAACCGCGTTCACGCCTCACACATCTTCCAGCGGCTTGTATATTAGTGTATGCGCGGAAGCTATAAACCTTAGGCGAGGGTTGTATTGGAGATATACCATCCTTCGGAGGGGATGTAAAGCCGTCGGTCCCTTGTCTATTAAATGTTAGGCAAGTAAAAGATCCCTACTCTTCTTAAGGGAAGAGGTTCGGAAAAATTCCTGGTTGGGGGTAGCTCGTCTACAGGCGTCGGTGTTAGGCCTCAGTAGCGGAAATAGGCCGACGTTAAATAAATGTATAAAAAAAAAAACTTTGAAGGGCTTTTATGGGTCAAACTGTGTACTCTGAGACAACTTCGATATACTTATATGCACACATTTAGCACTTAAACCATGTTAACCCTGAAGTAATTTTATGAGTCAATTTGTGTTACCTTAGATTGCCCATACGTTTTGCTTCATATGAACAGTATTCACACTTAAACATTGTTAACTCTGAGGTACTTTTATGAGTCAATACGCGTTTTTTTTTTAAATTACGTGGTTCACATTTAAACATTTTTGACTCCAAAATACTCTTATGAGTCAATATGTGTTTCTTTAAGTCACCTGCATGCTTTGATTCGTATGAACATAGTTCACATTTAAACATTGTTCTCTGAAGTACTTTTATGAGTGAATCTGTGTTGTCCAAGATTGCCCATACGTTTTGCTTCATCTGAACAGTATTCACACTTAAAAATTGTTAGCTCTGAAGTATTTTTATGAGTCAATATATGTTTTTTTAAATTACTCGCACACTTTGATTCGTGTGAATACAGTTCACATCATTTAAACATTTTTAACTCCGAAATACTTTTATGGGTCAATATATGTTTTTTTTAAGTCACCTGTACGCTTTAATTCGTATGAACACAGTTCACATTTAAACATTGTTAACCTTGAAGTACTTTTATGAGTCATTTTGTGTTGTCCTAGATTGCCCATACGTTTTGTTTCATATGAACAGTATTCACACTTAAACATTGTTAACTCTGAAGTACTTTTATGGGTCAATATGTGTTTTTTTAAATTACCTGCACACTTTGATTCGTACGAACACAGTTCACATTTAAACATTTTTAACTTCGAAGGGCTCTTATGAGTTAATTTGTGTTTTTTAAGTTTACTCCTACATGTCGTCTCGTATGAACAGAGTTAACACTTAAACATTCTTTCATGAGCCAATTTGTATTGTCTCAGAAAATCCTCATCTTCTGTCTCATATGAATCGAAAAATATTTTATTCTGAAATGTAAAATGCATGGATTTTAAAAATATATTAGGGGTTGCCCATTCCACCCCTTGGTGAAGCACTCAAGGGGATAAAAAAAATTCACAAAATGCCTTTCAATAAATGTAGTAGATATGCTAAATATTTGGTTTTTTAGAATTTTATTTTTTGAGTAAAAAATGAAAATACTTTTTAACGTACCCCTTTAAAGGGGGGTATAACTTGAAAACGACGGGGTATTTTGAAAAATGTTATATAAAGAACCCCAATTAATTTGGGCTAAGGAATCTACAGTCAATTTTTTTCTACTTTTATTTCCGGACACCCTGTCTAAATCCAAAGTTGAAAAATATTTCTTTCCGAAAATGTTGACCTCAAAAGTTGGAAAAGAAATCTAAAATGTCAAGGGCAATAAGATAATAGGAGAACGATTGTGATCTTTTTTATTGCTATTAATATTTAAGTTATTTGCAAAATATCATATATTTTATATAAAAGGCTACATTTCTAAGATAATACATAATTTGGTTCTTGCTTATATCATACTGTTTGCAGTACTTAACCTTTACACTTGTTTTTCAATACAAAAGTCAAGAGGTATGCTTTGAAAACATAAGATAATCAAAATTCAATAACAAAAAGAAACGTAAATACTTAATTTATTCCATTCGTGACATGATGTGTACTTAGTCACAAAATATATACTGTTGTTAGAGGCATAAAAGAGGTTGAAGATGGATGTCGTATTTTGTAATGAGTGAAGTTCTATTTATTACATTTTCCTAAAGATTCATATTTTAATCTGGCAGCTAATTTTGAATGCCAATCGTCCAGACTCTTATGAGTTAATCCGTGTTGTTTAGCATAATCGAAGAGCTTCGATGGAGCAAGATATGTTGTCTCAGATTATCCTTGCGTTTTGCTTCATATGGACATAGATAACATTTAAACATTGCTAACTCTGAAGTATTTTTATGAGTCAATACGTGTCGTTTTAAACTTGTTTTATGCTTCGATTCGAATGAACACAGTTCACATTTAACCATATTAAGCTCCGAAATACTCTTATGGGTTAACATATGTCGTTTTAAATTACTCCCACACTTTGATTTGTATGAACACAGTTCACATTTAAACAATTTTAACTCTGAAGGGTTTTTATGGGTCAATCTGTGTCCTCTGAGACAACTTCGATATACTGTCTTATATGCACACATTTCGCACTTAAACAATGTTAACTCTGAAGTACTTTTATGAGTCAATTTGTGTTGTTTTAGATACGTCATATTTTTTGCTTCATATGTACACAATTCACACTTAAACATTCTTAACTCTGAATGGGTCAAGTTGTGTCTTCTGAGATAATCTTTACGCGCTGTCTTATATGGACAAAGTTCACACTTGAAAATTATCGCATCTGAAGAACATTTATGGATCAATTGGTGTTGTCTTAGATTGCCCATACGTTTTGCTTCATATGAACAATA
Organism: Leptura quadrifasciata; assembly: GCA_963675555.1. Taxonomy (NCBI): domain Eukaryota; kingdom Metazoa; phylum Arthropoda; class Insecta; order Coleoptera; family Cerambycidae; genus Leptura; species Leptura quadrifasciata. Next base: position 79,454,002 of record OY776680.1, read on the forward strand.
TTCACACTTAAACATTGTCAACTCTGAAGTACTTTTATGAATCAATATGTGTTTTTTTAAATAACCCTCACACTTTGCTTTGTATGAACACAGTTCACATCTAACCATTTTAAGCTCCGAAATACTCTTATGGGTTAACATATGTCGTTTTAAATCACACCCACGCTTTGATTGGTATGAACACAGTTCACATTTAAACAATGTTAACTCTGAAGTACTTTTATGGATCAATTTGTGTCGTTTAAGGTAACGCCTATATTTCGTCTCGTATGAACAGAGTTCACACTTAAACATTCTTTCATGAGCCAATTTGTGCTGTCTAAGATAATCCTCATGTTCTACCTCATATGAACTTGTCTCACACTTATACTTTATTCCTTCAGAATTTTTATCGTCAGAAGTCCCTTCACGCTGATTAAAAAATTCTTTATGTCTTTTTTGTGACTTAACCACTGAAATATCCAAAGACTCATTATCAATTTTAATTATGGAAGGAGATTCCTCAAAGCTGAAAATAAATATTATAATTTATATGTGTATTTGTTAACGTTACCCAGTGGTCGATTGATCGATTTTAGAACGGAAAAATTATTAAAATAAAATACCTGTTATTTTGACAAACTATAATTTATTTTGTAGTTATAATAAGTAGTATATTCCAGTATCTACATATCAGGTATATGTGGCTACAGTATTATACACATGTATACCAAATCATTTATAATATAAAATAAATATAAAAGCAATGAATGAAACTACAAGTTATAAAATGAACAATAATAAATAAAATATGGAGACAACAGTTAGTCATTACGAACAGGTAGTTAGGGTGGGATTTTCTAAAAGGGAAAGAATTTCAGACTTCTTCGAGGTATGATACACAGCTCTAAAATAAAATATAGAAAAATCAGAGGCGAGTCAGGGCAAGTTAATTCTTTGTAATTTTGTAAAGTACTGCAAGCTAATATATATGTAAAAAAATCAATCCGGAAAATAATTTATTTTACACTCAATTAACTCAAAACGATCCTTGCACTTTAATGTCAAATAAGATACTCTAATGAAAATATTAACTTATCTGTTTTCATGGCAAAAAGTTATAATCAATCTATTTAGGAGAAATTGTTGCAATCTCGAAGAAGTCTACAATATAATCTATCCCTTTAAGAAATAGTGAAGTAATGTGATTAAGATTAAAAAATATGGATATATTGAATTGTCTAGCTAGATCGAGCAAATCGACCACTGTGCATTAGCATAAAAAATTAAAAATTATCACTTATGAATATTTCAAGACTTGAAACTTGATCTATATAATGATTTTGCAGTGTTATTAGCACTCATCATCCATTTTCATCAAGGACAAGAAGGTCGCATAAGAGAGACAAGTGTAAGACAATCTTTCTATTGCAGCATAAATTTATTTTATCAAAATGGATCTTTAATATAATACAATTTTCAAAGATTTACTTGTGATAAGTGATAGTGTATTGTAACTCAAATTGTTCATAATAAGTACTCATATAAGTGATCCTGATTTACAGACACTCAGATTAAAGGAATAAGAAAAATGAATAAAAATAAATCCATTGTAGAAAATTTCCTTTCGAAAATATTTAGCTAAAAAGTCCAAAAATGTTAAGGACAATTTAACGAAAACCATAGACAATTCTCTATTGCTGTTAATATTTAAGATTACGAAAGATCAAATATTTTATAAAAAAGGCTAGAATTTTAAGGTATATTTTAATTCTTCTTTAATTCTTTAATTTATTTCTGGAGTCCTGAATTGCTTAGTTCTGGAGAGACTTGAAACCTTTGGTGTGACACTAATACTGATGTAATTTTCACAAACACTGAAAGACTTGAACACTGCACTGAAAACTACATTTGACCACTCGACGTGCGTTTTGTGAAATGATTAAAACTACTAACCATATTAGCTTCATCGGGAGATGATTAAAACTCAGTTGTAATCATCTCCCAATGAAGTTACTTGGTTATGGAAACGCGCGTCTGGTGTTCAGTGTACTGTTGAAGTGTTTTGGTGTTAGTAGAAACTACGTCAGTGTTACTAATTTGAGCTGTTACTTATATGGTACGGAGATCGCTATTAGGCATATAGGGAAATCCTATACACTTATATACAAGTGCAATATGGGTGAGAATATCATCTAATGGAGTGTGAGTGGGGTGGAGAGATCCAATGCGCTGTACGCCAGTGCTGCAGTGATTGTCGATGTTATATCCATAACGGCTGCGCCGTCATCACTATAAAATTTCTTTAATACGAGGCATTGATGAGGTTCTAACGTTTGACTAGAGTCCGTTAGGTTTAAGTCACAGGAAACCTTATAAAATTTGAGTATGATTGCACTCAAAATAGTATTAACCTGCTAAAATAGATATTTATTTAATAGCAGAGAAAGTAAAAATAATTAAATGGTACTATGGTGGACATTCGCTGCGTGATACAATAAATTTATTTATTGTAGCATACGAAAATCTACCCCCTCCCACTTATTTTGAGAAAGATACTTTTGTTTATTTCGGTTATTTGTTGACCACCATATTTAATTTCAACAAATAAATATTTTGGGATAACATGTGGTAATTCGTAAATTTCTTATTTGACAACCGGTCACCTCAGCTCGTGATGCTAACAAATATTGCACATGTACATGAGTGTATAGGATTTCGCTATATGCCTAATAGCGATCCCCGTACCATAACATACTGTTTACAGTACCGAACTCTTATTTAATATAAGTGATTTTAGGGACACAACAATGAAGAGGTGCACTTTGAAAAAAATTAGTTAATAGAAACTAAATATAAAAAACTAATGAAAATATGTTATTTCTTTCATTCGTGACATGATGTGTACTTCGCAAAATATATTTCGTCACTAGAGACAGACAAGTGGTTGAAGATGAATGTCGTAATTTGTAATGAGTGAGATTCCATTATTCCATTTATCACAATTTTCTGAATGGGTCAAATTGTGTCAACTAAGATAATTTTGATGTTGATCGATGTAAGACAAAACGTCAATTAACTTATTAAATGTATATGGCAACTTAAAACTATTGAATAAAAAGGAGATTTGCAATCAAATAATGAGTTTAAACACCAATAAAATTAAACACTAGAACTTGTATTCATTTAGGTTAAATATGAGTACATTTTTGTCAATTTAACTATTTTGCGCCCTAGCAGGCTGGTGCTCCAAGCAGGCGTTTCTACCTTCCGCCGGCCCTGCTCTTATTGGTCAATATGTCTTGTTTTCAATGACACACATGATTTGATTTGTATGAACACAGTATACATTTAATATTTCTTTTATGGGTCAAACTGTGTTGTTTTCTAAGATAATCTCGATGTTTTGATTCATATGGACACAGTTCACACTTAAACATCGTTACAGCTTAATAACTTTTATGGAGCAATTAGTGTTACTTAAGGAGACACCTATATTTCGCCTCGCACGAACTGAGTTCACACTTAAACATTAGTAGTAGTAGAAATCGTATTATTGACTTTGATTTATTAAAAATCATTAGCTCAGCATTATGTGGAATGCACTTAAATATTCTCTCGTAACACAATTCGTGCTTTCTAAGATAATCCTTATGTTACATCTCACTAACAATTTCCATCCCTTTTAAAAAACAAGTGAAATAGTCTAATTATAAAAATATGCATATATTGAATTTTGTCTAGCTAAATCAAATACATCCACCACCTTGCAACAGTTTACAAAATTATAATTCAAAATTGTCGTCTATTTCCAGACTTAAAAATTAACCTATATAATGGTTTTGCAGCAATGCTGGCGCTATCTGAGCATTATCTATTATTACTGAGAACAAGAAAGTTTGAAACGACACAAAAGGGTAAAAGATTCTTTCTACTGCACAAATTTATTTCACCAAAATGGATGCTTTAATACAGTATATACTACTTGTAATAAGTGAGTGTCAAATTATTCATAATAAATATCCATATGGTGATCCCTACTTACAGAAAATATTCAGTTTAAAGGATACTTACAATAAAACAAAAGGATACATATAAATTCAAATTTGAAAAGTACTTCTTTCTGAAAATACTGGGCTAAAAAGTCTGAAAAAATCTAAAATGTCAAGGGCAATGAGAAAACTATAGGAGAACGGTAGCGGATTTTTGATTGCTATTAATATTTAATTTATTTAAAAATATCATACATTTTATATAATAGGCTAGATTTTTAAGATAATATATAATTCAGTTCTTGCTTATATCATACTGTTTGCAGTGCTTAACTCTTATATGTTTTTCGATTCACAAGACAAGAGGTATGCTTTAAAAACACAAGACATACGAAATTCGATACAAAAAGAAACGCAAATATTTAATTTATTTAATTCGTGACATAATGTGCACTTTGTTGCAAAATATATGCCGTTGTTAGAGACAGAAAAGTGGTCAAAGATGGATGTCGTAATTTGTGATGAGTGAAGTCCTATTGATTACATTTTCCTACAGATTCAGGTTTTAATCTGGCAGTCAACTTTGAATGTCAATCGTCCAGGCTCTTAAGGGTTAATGCTTGTTATTTAGCATAACAACTGGAGAACTTCGATGAATGAGGATTTGTTGTTCCAGATGACACCTTATGCTTTGCTTCATATGAACATAAGTATTCTTAAAAGTCTGAAGTACTTTTATGAGCCAATATATGTTGTTTTAAAGTACCCACATGCTTTGATTCGAACACATTTAAACATTTTTAACTCTGAAGGACTTTTATGGGTTAAATTGTGTATGTACTCTGAGATATCTTCGATATACTGTCTTATATACACACATTTCGCACTTAAACAATGTTAACTCTGAAGTACTTTTTATGAGTCGATTTGTGTTCTCTTAGATTGCCCATATGTTTTGCTTCATATGAACAGTATTGTATGAACACAGTTCACATTTAAACATTTTTAATCCTCTTATGGGTCAATATGTGTTGTTTTAAATCACGCACGCTTTGATTCACATGAACACACTTCGCATTTAAACATTTTCAGCTCCGCAATACTCTTATGGATCAATATGTGTCGTTTTAAATGACTCGCATGCTTTGATTCGTATGAACACAGTTCACATTTAAACAATGCTAAACACTTAAACATTGTTATAGTTCAAGTAGGAAGAAACTGAGACATAAAAAACGTAACAAAAACTTAACGACCTCATTAAAATACCGGTACTCTTTTTTGTGCTGTTCGCAAATTGACTCGCTTACCTTACCTATGAAAGTTACAATACGCCAAGAGAACTTCAAAAATGCGTGGAAACGGGAAGTTTGGCCAAATGGTGCCCTTGTTTCACGTTTTTTAGTGAAGAAAAGGATTACACCTCCATCAGAAGGACAGGTGAATCCGTAAGTTTGAAAACGGTTCATATTCCAGATAGAGATACAAATGGTAATGATAAAGTGTTAAAACATTACATCAAATTTTAACTCAACTAATACATTAAATGTACTCGTACTAAACATACAGTCTTTAAAAAATAAATGTGGTGAAATCAAATGCTTTTTAAAAAATGACAGGAGGTATTATCATGTCCTATGCTTCTGTGAACATTTTCTGAACAATGATGAAATTGCCAGCGTAAAAATTGAAAATTACAGGATGGCTTCAGCATACACAAGGAAAACCCACATACATGGTGGTAGCATAATATTTTGTAGTAAGAATTTGGATTATAAAGAAAGGTGTGACATTACTAAGTACTCATCTGAAATCAACTGTGAAATTTCCGCGATTGAAATACCATCAAAAAACTGCATCATTGTAACCATTTACAGATTCCCTAACGGTGATCTAGAACGCTTTTTTGACATTATATACCATATTCTACAAATATTATTTAACACAAGTAAATTAGTAGTTATAAATGGAGATTTCAACCTTAAATTCAACACCAACGACCTGGACACCAGCGTTTTTATAAATATTTTATATCCTTTGGTTTCGAACAAACTATTTTCAAGGCTACTAGACTAAAAAATTGTATTGACAATATTTTTGGAAATTTTATAGGTGTGACAAATTACTGTACTAATGTTTTCAAACCTACACTATCAGATCATAAAACCTTAGAGATCAGTATAGATATTGGTGAAACACATGTTCAGGATACTGTGAGCTATTGCAGACCCATAACGCAAAAGGGGTTAAACACTATGTATTCCCAATTAGAAAATCAAAATTGGGATTTCATTGATATGGAAGGCAAATGTGATGATAAATGCAGCAAATTCATAGTAATCTTAGTGAACTGTATGGAACAGTCCTTCCCTTTAGTAAAAAAAGTAATGCATCGTGACAAGAAAATACCGTGGTTCAATGATAAACTAAGGGACATGAGAAATAAATCACATTTACTGATCGACTTGTCCAAAATATACCATGCTAATAATGTACAAATTCAAATTAAAGCTTGTCGCAAAAAATATCGTGATGCAATAAATGTAGTGAAAAAAGAAACAAATAATAATTATGTATTAAATTCTGGAAATCCCATAAAATCGATGTGGGATATAGTGAATGACAGTAGACAGCTAAATAAAAAACACTCATTACATGAGGAAGCTAATTTAAATGCTGATGACTTTAACCAATATTGCTCCAGAAATTATACGTGATCTACCCGATCCTACTACGTCACCTGTAGAATACCTGATGAACTCTAATATTACGGGAAACGTTTTGAGATCTGATTTTAGACCAGTAAGTGCTGAGGATGTAAGTGAAGCTATAGAGAACGTTAAGCCAAAAAATAGTAAAGACTGTTACAATCTGAACACTAAATTAATTAAATATCTTAAAAATACTCTAATTGCTCCTTTAGTTAAACTTTTCAACCTCTGTATAAAGGATGGAATATATCCAAGTTGCTTCAAAATATCTAAAGTTATACCCGTGTTTAAAAAAGGTTCTTACCAAGACATTAATAATTACAGGCCAATTTCTTTAATACCAGTAGTATCAAAATATCTTGAATATCTTTAAAAACATCAAATGACTGCTTTCTTTATTCATAATAATTTAATAAATCCCCATCAATTTGGCTTCCAACAAGGCAAATCAACCACCTATGCCTTGAATGACTTGGTAAAAAATGTAGTCGAGGGCTTTGAATCGGGGAACTTTGTTGGGGCAGCATTTTGTGACCTGAGTAAGGCATATTCGACTGTGTCTCCCATAAGACGTTAACTGATAAGCCAATATACTATGGTTTCTTACATGATAGCATTCACCTAATAAATAGTTATACCTTACTGACCGGTTTCAAAAAACTTATTTAATAATGAGTACTCTAAACGGGGGGATCACGGGGTGCCACAGGGTTCACTACTCGGTCCAATCCTGTTCTTGATTTACATAAATGATCTACCTTGTGTTATTTGCTGATGACACAACTATAATAGATGTCGAGAAATCATTCGAAACTCTCACACAGAATATGGAAATCTCTCAAAACCTAGCCTCTCACTGGTTCGTAACAAATTCCCTAAAATTAAATGAAGATAAAACTGAGAAAATAATTTTCACTTTAAGACACCAGGAAATTAGCAACCCAAATAAAGTAAAATTTTTAGGAATTATGTTAGATCCAACCCTAAAATGGAATGAACATATTGATTACACATTCAGCAAGTTAGCTAAAAACCTTTATCTTCTAAAAAACTTAATCCAAACAACATCAAAAGAAATAACTGTTATGGCCTATCATACCCTTTTTAATTCTATCATCAGCTATGGAATACTCATATGGGGTCACTCCACTCACTGTGCTAGAGTTTTCAATATGCAAGAAAAGCAGTCAGAATTTTACTCAATCTAAATTATAGAGACGTAAAAAATCATTTTAGTATGGCTGATGGTCGAGAGGTAAGCGCACTTGCCTTTCACCCAAAAGTTCCGGGTTCGATCCCCGGTCGTGGTAGTGGAAAATACTGTGAGAGGGATTTTTTCACTATACACGGATATTGGGTGTGTGTCCCTTGTCTCTAAATGTGTAGCCCCCTCCCACACAAGGCTCTTCTAGAGCCTTCCGGGATAAAGGGGGTCGTCATTACCTGTGGTGTATTTATTATTATTATTTATTATTATTAGTCTTGGTTTCTTAACTGTTCCTAGTTTTAATTGTCTACTCTATGTAAAAAATAACATGCACAAGTATGTAAATATTTTTGATATCCATACCTACAATACACGCAACAATACTAATTTATCTATTGAATATCTTAGACTAAAGAAATCGAGGCATGCCACAGATTATTATGGGCTTTTTTTCTATAATAAATTGCCTCCTCAAATTAGGGCACTACTTTTAAATCAATTTAAATTAAAAATAAGAAAATTACTTATCTCTAAGGCATTCTACAGCTTAGACGAATTTCAAAATTATGATCTGTAAACTTTAAATTTTATCATGTTATCTTTTTACCATTTCATTATTTTATCATGTTTCCATTTTACTATTTTATTATTTTATCATGTTAGTATTTTATTATTTTATCAGGTTATATGCTACATGTAATGTTGTTCGTCCATATATTTGGTATATTTACTTATATTTTTTACATTTAAATTTCTTATACTTCTTAGAGGTGTACCTCTGTAACGACTTATGTAATGATTTTTTTAATCAAATGCATCAATAAATTCTATTCTATTCTTTTTTGTGCTGTTCGCAAATTGACTCCCTTACCTTTATAGGTTTTTAATGTGCGTCGGGAATGTTTCATGTCAGGCTTGGCGCCATGGCCCGCGGCGATATAATTATGTCGTAAAGTTTTTGTTGCGTTTTTTATTTACTGGGATCTAATAAGAACAATAATTATAAATAGATAATCCTCATCTTCTGTCTCAAATGAACATGTCTCGCATGAATTTTTATCGTCAGAAGTCCGCTCAAGCTGATTAACAAATTCTTTATGTCTTCTTTGTGATTATGCACGGAAATATTCAAAGGCTCATTATCGATTTTGATTATGGCAGGAAATTCCTTAAAGCTGAAAATAAATGTTATCATTTCTTACATATTTGTTCTCGTCACACAGTGGTCAATTGATCGATTTTAGAAAAGCAAAATTATTAAAATAAAATTGCTGTTATTTTGACACTATAATTTATTTTGTAGTTATAATAAGTAGTATATTCCAGTATATACATACCACACATATGTGGCTATTGTATTATACACATGTATTACAAATCATTTATAATTAAGAAATATAAAAGCAATTAATGAAACTACAAGTTATAAAATGAACAATGTATAAATAAAATATGGAGACAAAACCTAGTCATTACAAACAGGATTCATTAAAAGGGAGATAATTTCAGACTTCTACGAGGTATAATATAAGGCCCTAAAATGAATAGAAAAATCAGAGGCGAAAATAATTTATTTTACACATAGGTAACTCAAAACGATCCTTGCATTTTAATGTCAAATAAGATGCTCTAATAAAAATATTAACTTATCTGCTTTCATACCGAAAAATTATAATCAATCAATTTAGGAGAATTTATTGCAAATCTTCTAGAACTCTACAATACAGTCTATCCTTTTAAGAAATAGTGAATTGACGTGATTATAAAAATATGGATATATTGAATTGTCTAGCTAGATTGAATAAATCGACCATTGTGCATCAGATTAAAAAATAAAAAATTTAACAATCTTTCTATTACAAATTTATTTTATCAAAATGGATCCTTAAGATACTACAATTTTCAGATGATTACTTGCATAAGTGATAGTGTTTCTGCAACTCAAATTGTGCATAATAAACACCCATAATCATAAGTGATCCCAACTTAAAGAAAATACTCAGTTTATAGGATACTTACATTAAAAATAAAATGATATACCGGGTGTAACAGGATCATGGTATACCCCCTTTTCTCCTTTATTTTGAAGATAATTGATTGAAATTTAGGATATACTACAAACATAATGAGCGGGACTTATTGACATAAATTGATTTTTATTTCACTTCCGGTTTTGCCGGAAGTAACACTAGCTTTCTATTTTTAAATGGAACACCCTGTATATTATTGCATTTTTGAATTCTGCATAATTTTCTTAATCCAACGATGCCAAATAAGTAACATTAACATGTCCACTTTTTCATCTCTTGTATAAATTTGCGGCATTTTGAACACAATTAACAAGAATTTTAAACAATTTTTAAAGACACAATAAAAACACCGTTAAATCAACAAATGTTTGACAAGCTAAATATTTCATTGTTTTCAAAGCCACCTTAGTTACATTTAGTTAGAACAAAATTGTATTTTCTTTTAGCTGTAATTTTGTTTGTATTTATCGCACATCTTAATACGACATATGAATAAATTCCTTATTAATAGTACTAATAAATGGTACCATGGTACCGATATGGTTCCATTGAAAAAATTGAGTTTTGCCCCAAAAACAATTTTGGTGAATTTTATTTGCTCATAAATCACGTAATTTAGTGTTTTTAACGGGATTTCGATTTTTGTAGCATTACACGGGTCATTTAGAATAAATCGGAACTGTCATGGCACACTTAAATGGAAAACTAAAAGTTATATTATAAAAAAAATGATGTTTGAAATGTCACTTATTTGGCATCGTTGGATTCAGAAAATTATGCAGAATTCAAAAATTCAATAATATACAAGATGTTCCATATAAAAATGGAAAGTTAGTGTCACTTCCGGCGAAACCGGAAGTGAAAAAAATCAATTGTATGTCAAAAAGTGCCGCATATTATGTATGTAGTATATCCTAAATTTCAATCAATTATCTTCAAAGCTAAAGGATAAAAGGGGGTATACCATTATCCTGTTACACCCGGTATACAGAGTGTCCGGAAACAAAGTAGAAAATAACTAACTATAGATTCCTTAGCCCAAGTTAATTGGGGTTCTTTATATAACATTTTTCAAAATACCCCTTCGTTTTCAAGTTATACCCCCTTTAAAGGGGTACTTTAAAAACTATTTTAATTTTTTTACTCAAAAAATAAAATTCCAAAAAACAAAATATTTAGCATATCTACTACACTTATTGAAAGGCTTCTTGTGAATTTTTTTCTTCCCCTTCAGTGCTTCACCAAGGGGTGGAATGGGCAATATTTTTAAAAATATTTTTAAAATTCATGCATTTTACATTTCAGAAGAAAATATTTTTCGATTCCCTTGTTCATTCCAAAACTTTTCTTCTCTTTAAAAAATGCCGTGTTACCAACCGTTTTCGTGATAAAAAATAAAATTTACGTTCATGCATTTCAATGGTTACTGATACCGATAAAGTATTTAAAGTTTTAGTAGACTGCTATAATCGAAGAATCTAAATATTCATTAACAACTTCTATGCAATAATAAACGTACAAATTTTTAAAATCAAATTGACAAATATTATATTGATTAATGGAATAATATATTAAATACAAATAATAATTTTAAAGAAGTGAAGCAATTTAAAAATTTATTAAAATTCAGAAAAATAAAATATTTGGCATATCTACTACAATTATTGAAAGGCATTTTGTGAGTTTTTTTCATCCCCTTAAGTGTTTCACCAAGGGGTCGAATGGGCAAGCCATAATAAATTTTTAAATTGTTTCACTTCTTTAATATTATTATTTGCATTTATTAAATTATTCCATTAAATTTAATATTTGTCAATTTGATTTAAAAATATTCACGTTTATTATTGCATAGAAGTTGTTAATAATATTTAGATTATTCGATTATAGCAGCCTACTAAAACTTTAAAAACATCATCGGTATCAGTAACGATTGAAATGCATGAATGTAAATTTTATTTTTTATCATGAAACCGGTTGGTAACACGGCATTTTCTAAAGAGAAGAAAAAGTTTTAGAATGAACAAAGGAATCGAAAAATATTTTATTCTGGAATGTAAAATAAATGGATTTTAAAAATATATTAGGGGTTGCCCATTCCACCCCTTGGTGGAAGGGGGGATGAAAAAATTCACAAGATGCCTTTCAATAAGTGTAGTAGATATGCTAAATATTTTGTTTTCTGGAATTTTATTATTTGAGTAAAAAAATGAAAATAGTTTTTAACGTACCCCTTTAACTTAAAAACGAAGGGGTATTTTGAAAAATGTTATATAAAGAACCCCAATTAATTTGGGCTAAGGTATCTACAGTCATTTTTTTTCTACTTTTGTTTCCGGACAGCCTGTATAAATCCAAAGTTGAAAAATATTTCTATCCGAAAATGTTGGGCTAAAAAGTCGGAAAAGAAATCTGAAATGACAAGGGCAATGAGATAACTGGAGAACCATTGCGATTTTTTTATTGCTAGTAATATTTACAAAATATCATATATTTTATATAAAAGGCTACATATCTAAGATAATACATAATTTGGTTCTTGCTTATATCATACAGTTTGCAGTACTTAACCTTTATACTTGTTTTTCGATACAAAAGTCAAGAGGTATGCTTTGAAAACATAAGATAATCAAAATTCAATAACAAAAAGAAACGCAAATACTTAATTTATTTCATTCGTGACATGATGTGCACTTCGTCTCAAAATATATACCGTTGTTAGAGGCATAAAAAGAGGTTGACGATGAATGTCGTCATTTGTAATGAGTGAAGTTCTATTTATTACATTTTCCTAAAGATTCAGATTTTAATCTGGCAGCTAACTTTGAATGCCAGTCGTCCAGACTCTAATGAGTTAATTCGTGTTATTTAGCATAATAACCGGAGAGCTTCGATGGAGCAGGATATGTCTTGCCAGACTATCCTTACGTCTTGCTTCATATGAACATAGATAACATTTAAACATTGTTAACTCTGAAGTACTTTTATGAGTCAATATGTGTCGTTTTAAACTTCTTGTATGCTTCGATTCGAAAGAACACAGTTCACATTTAAACATTTTTATCTCTGAAGGACTTTTATGGGTCAAACTGTGTGCTCTGAGACAACTTCGATATATTGTCTCATATGCACACAGTTCGCACTTAAACAATGTTAACTCTGAAGTACTTTTATGAGTCAATTTGTGTTCTCTAAGATTGTCTATACGTTTTGCTTCATATGAACAATATTCACACTTAAAGATTGTCAACTCTGAAGTACTTTTATGAATCAATATGTGTTTTTTTAAATAACCCTCACATTTTGCTTTGTATGAACACAGTTCACATTTAACCATTTTAAGTTCCGAAATACTCTTATGGGTTAACATATGTCGTTTTAAATTACTCCCATCCTTCGATTTGTAAGAACATAGTTCACATTTCAACACTGTTAACTCTGAAGTACTTTTATGGATCAATTCGTGTCGTTTAAGGTAGCGGCTATATTTCGTCTCGTATGAACAGAGTTCACACTTAAACATTCTTTCATGAGCCAATTTACGCTGTCTAAGAAAATCCTCATGTTCTGTCTCATATGAACTTGTCTCACACTTATACCTTATTCCTTCAGAATTTTTATCGTCAGAAGTCTGTTCATGCTGATTAACAAATTCTTTATATCTTTTTTGTGACTTAACCACTGAAATATCCAAAGACTCATTATCAATTTTAATTATGGAAGGAGATTCCTCAAAGCTGAAAATAAATATTATAATTTATATGTGTATTTGTTCATGTCACATAGTGGTCGATTGATCAATTTTAAAAGGGCAAAATTATTAAAATAAAATTCCTGTTATTTTGACACACTATAATTTATTTTGTAGTTGTATTGTAATAAGTAGTATTCCAGTATCTACGTATTAGGTATATGTGGCTACAGTATTATACACATGTATACCAAATCATTTATAATTAAGAAATATAAAAGCAATGAATGAAACTAGAAGTTATAAAATGAACAATAATATATAAATAAAATATGGAGACAACACCTAGTCATTAGGAACAGGGTGGGATTTATTAAAAGGGAAAGAATTTCAGACTTCTTCGAGGTATGTTATACAGCCCTAAAATGAAATATAGAAAAATCAGAGGCGAGTCAGGGCAACTTAATTCTTTGTAATTTTGTAAAGTATTGCAAGCTAAATATATATTTAAAAAAATCAATCCGAAAAATAATTTATTTTACAATCAATTAACTCAAAATGATCCTTGCACTTTAATGTCAAATAAGATACTCTAATGAAAATATTAACTTATCTGCTTTCATGGCAAAAATTTATAATCAATATATTTAGTAAAAATTATTGCAATCTCGAAGAACTCTACAATATAATCTATCCCTTTAAGAAATATTGAAGTAATGCGATTAAGATTAAAAAATATGGATATATTGAATTGTCTAGCTAGATCGAGCAAATCGACCACTATGCATTAGTGTAAAAAATTAAAAATTGTCACATGAATATTTCAAGACTTGGAACTTGATCTATATAATGGTTTTGCAGTGTTATTAGCACGCATCATCCATTTTCACCAAGGGCAAGATGTCCCAGAAGAGAGACAAGGGTAAAACAATCTTTCCATTGCAGGTCAAATTTATTTTATCAAAATGGATCTTTAATATAATACAATTTTCAAATTTTTACTTGCGATAAGTGCTAGTGTATTGCAACTCAAATTGTTCATAATAAATACTCATATAAGTGATCCTGATTTACAGACACTCTGATTAAAGGAAAAAAAAAATGAATAAAAATAAATCCATTGTAGAAAATTTCCTTCCGAAAATACTTAGCTAAAAAGTCCAAAAATGTTAAGGACAATAGACAATTCTCTATTGCCGTTAATATTTAAGTTTACGAAAGATCAAATATTTTATATAAAAGGCTAGAATTTTAAGGTATGTAATTTTAGTTCTGCAGTCCTGAATTGCTTAGTTCTGGAGAGACTTGAAACCTTTGGTGTGACACTAATACTGATGTAATTTTCACAAACACTGCACTGAAAACTACATTTGATAACTCAACGTGCGTTTTGAGAAATGATTAAGACTACTAACCATATTAGCTTCATCGGGAGATGATTAAAACTTTTAATCATCTCCCGATGAAGCTAGCATGGTTAGGAAAACGCGCGCCTAGTGTTCAGTGCAGTGTTGAAGTGTTTTGGTGTTTGTAGAAACTACGTCATTGTTACTAATTTGAGTTTTTACTTATACGGTACGGCGATCGCTATTAGGCGTGTAAGGAAATCCTATACACTTATGTAGAAGTGCAATATGGGTGAGAATATCATCTAATGCAGTGACTGGGGTGGGGCGATCCATTCATTTATTATTTACTAGAGTCTGTTGGGTTTAGGTTAGGTCACAGGTAACCTTATAAAATTTGAGTATTATTGCACTCAAAATAGTATTAATCTGCTAAAATAGATATTTATTTAATAGCAGAGAATGTATAAATAATTAAATGGTACTATAGTGGGCATTCGCTGCGTGATACAATAAATTTTGAGAAAGATACTTTTGTTTATTTTGGTTATTTGTTGACCATCATATTTAATTTCAACAAATTAATATTTTGGGATAACGTGGTAATTCATAAATTTCTTATTTGACAACCGGTCACCTCAGCTCGTGATTCTAACCAATATTGCACATGTACATGAGTGTATAGGATTTCCCTATATCCCTAATAGCGATACCCATACCATAACATACTGTTTACAGTACTGAACTCTTATTTAATATAAGTGATTTAGGTGATACAACAGTGAAGAAGTGCACTTTGAAAAGATGAGTTAATTGAAACTGAATATAAAAAAACTATCGAAAATATGTTATTTCTTTCATTCGTGACATGATGTGCACTTCGTACAAGTGGTTGAAGATGAATGTCGTAATTTGTAAAGAGTGAGATTCCATTATTTCATTATCACAATTTTCTGAAGGTCTTGAAAAGTCAATCGTCCAGATCTTTATAGGCTAATTCGTGAAGTTATAATAATAATAATAATAATAATAATAATAAAAGCCCTCGCGCCTCTTTCAACCGCCTCCCCGTGTTGTAGAAAATCCGCCGACTGCAGATCAGGTGGAGAACTTCTGGAAAACGCTGTACGAGGAGAGGCTTCTACTCAACCGAGATTCTCCTGCCCTTGCACACTTTGAAGCCTTTTGTCAAAGGCTTCAGCAACCACAAGAAGTGTGCGAACCAATAACCCCAGAAGAGGTTCGTAGGGCTCTTGAGGGCTCTAAGAACTTTGCTGCTCCAGGTCCCGACGGGATAAATAACTTTTGGTGGAAAAAGTTATCGAGCACCCACCACCATTTGGCCAGAATTTTTAATTCCTGGTTGAATGGGGAGCAGCAAATCCCTTCTTGGGTTGTTGAGGGGCGGACAGTGCTGATCCCCAAGAACGGAGATTTGTCCAACCCAAAGAACTACAGACCGATAACCTGTCTAAACGCATGCTACAAGGTGTTTATACGCATTTTGTACATGCGGGTGCTCCATGCAGTTGAACCGGTCTACGAACGGATATATGAGCAACGAGGGTCGAAGAGAGGTGTCGCTGGCTGCAAGGAGAACCTGCTGATCGACAGATGTGTCACGCAGGACTCCATGCAGTATAAGCGGAACCTCTCTATGGCCTGGATCGACTACCGCAAGGCATTTGACATGACATCGCATGAGCTCATTGTTCACTTGCTCCGATGTCTTGTGGTACCAGGCCCCGTAGTGAGATGTACTGAAGAACTGATGCCGCTCTGGAGGACTCGCTTTACCATTACATCGGGTAACGATAGAGTCCAAACAGAGTCGGTAACATTCAGAAGAGGAGTATTTCAGGGAGATTCCCTCAGCCCCCTTCTCTTTTGCATCTCACTACTGCCATTATCCATCTCGCTCCGGAAAACCCGTGGCTACAACTGCGGTACCCCCGGCGACAGGAGGCATAAGGTCACCCATCTATTTTATATGGATGACCTTAAACTTTATGCCTCTGGAGAGAGGGATCTCCAGCAGTCCCTTAGGGTGGTACAGGAGTACACGCAGGCTGTCGGTATGCAGTTCGGGTTGGACAAATGCGCACTGATCCATCTCAAGAGAGGACGATGCGGTGACTACGGAGAGGACGCGCAGCTCGTGGACGGAAGTATCTTACACCATCTAGATGCCGGAGAGTCGTACACTTACTTGGGTGTCGAGCAACGCTCCACCCAAGAAGTGAGTGTAGTGAAAAACGCACTCCGCGGCAAGTATCAGCACCTACTCCGACATATCTGGTCTTCAGAACTGTCGGGGAAGAACAAGGTGTCTGCTACAAATATGCTTGCCGTTCCGATCCTTCTCTACTCTTTCGGAGTAGTGAAATGGACTAGAGAAGAGCTGGGTCAACTTGATGTAGTAACCCGCAAGAAGATGCATCTCAATAGGAGCTTGCATCCTAAATCATCCGTTCCACGGTTATATCTCCCACGACATCGGGGAGGCCGTGGACTCTTGAGCTTGGAGAGTCTCCATAGCAGGATGGTTCTGGATGGAGCACGTAAGGTCATCAGGAGTTCGGATCCCCTCCTCTGCATGGTCCGAGACCATGAAAATGCAGAGGTAGGAGCTTTTCTCTTTAAGGCAGCACGGAGAGCAGCCGATGAACTTGGTCTCATCTTCGACGTCGAGCGCGTAAACCCCGACTCTGTCACCGAGTTGGAGCCCGCTCGACTAAAAGCCCACATTAGAGCTGCAGAACACAACATCCTTCTGCAACTGCATAAGGATAAGCCATTGCACGGAGTCTTCTATAAGAATATAGAAGACCTCGGCTTATCCGAAAGGCTGACCTTCACCTTCTTAAGGTCAGCGGGGCCGAAGTCTGAGACCGAGGGATTCATAATGGCTTGCCAAGATGGCGTATTTAACACCCTCGTCTATCGACGTCGTGTCATGGGTATGGAGGTCCCTGATGTCAGTTGCAGGGCCTGCCGCAGGGCGCCGGAGACTGTAATGCACTTACTGTCGGCTTGCCCAACATACACAGTCTCGGCTTATATTCACAGACACGACGCAGCATTACGAGTGCTTTACTATCATCTAAGGCACTCGTATGGGATAAACGAAACACCAGTGCTGCCTTACGCTCTGGGGGATATTGAGTCCGTTTTGGGGAATGAGAAGTGCCTAATTTATTGGAACTACTCGTTTCCCACCGTCAGGCAAATACAAGCCAACAAGCCTGACATAGTACTCCTCGACCACCAACTCAAGACAATGTATGTCGTGGAATTCTCAGCTCCCGCTGAGAGCAACATTGTCTTAAAAGAGGAGGAAAAACGGACATAATATCGAGATTTGCTCTTCGAGCTCCGCAGGCTTTATCCAGGCCATTCTGTTAAAATAGTGGTACTGATTATAGGAGCCCTCGGTGGAATGAGACAGACGCTGCTTTCAGAACTAAAGATCATACCGGCATGTCGAGATTCGGCAGAGATCTTAGCCGGCAGAATGCAGAAGGCTGTCATCCTCGGATCATTGCGTCTACTCAGGGCACACGATTCTCGGACCCGGTAGTCACTCCCCCTCCGTGAGGGTCGGAGCCACAGAGTAGGGTGACTGGTTTTTTGTAAAAAAAAAAAAAAAAAAAATAATAATAAATGACTTTATTTAGAAAAAAATTTAACAATTCAATTATTTCCAGATGAGCGAAGTCTAGCCTAAGCTACTCGACTCAACCCTTACAATACATCAGTAAATGATTTGTACTAATTTATAATAAGTTTGAAGGTAACATATAAAAATTACAAAACTTGTATAAGACAACAAAAGTAAACTATAAAATAAATTAGATGAAAAAAAATATGTACAACATACAATATAAATAATTTACTGACACCAAAATAAACTTAAGACTTTTATTGCGAGTGGTAAACACAATTGAAAAGTAACTACTGACGAGACAAAAAGTAAGCCTTTGTGTTTTTACGAAGTTTAGCATTAAACTGATGTTTTGGTTCATGCAGACACATTTCTCACAGCAGGATGTGTTGTCTCAGATATTGCTTACGTTTTGATTCACATGGATATAGACATGTGAACATTGTTTCTCTGGAGGACTGTCATGGGACAAATGTATCAACTAATATAATTTTGATGTTGATCGATGTAAGACAAAACGACAATTAACTTATTAAATGTATATGGCAACTTAAAACTATTGAATAAAATGGAGATTTGCAATCAAAGAATGAGTTTAACCACTAATAAAATTGAACACTAGAAATTGTATTCATTTAGGTTAAATATGAATACATATTTGTCAATTTAACTATTTTGTGCCCTAGCAGGCTGGTGCCTTCACGCACGATTTGCTTTGTATGAACACAGTATACATTTAATATTGCTTTTATGGGTGAAATTGTGTTTTCTAATCTCGATGTTTTGACTCATATGGACACAGTTCACACTTAAACATTGTTACAGCGTAATAACTTTTATGGAGCAATTGGTGTCGCTTAAGGTGACACCTATATTTTGCCTCGCACGAACTGTGTTCACACTGTTTTCTCGTAACACAATTTGTACTTTCTAAGATAATCTTTGTTACATCTAACATAACAATTTCCATCCCTTTTAAAAAATAAGGGAAATAGTCTAATTATAAAAATATGCATATATTGCATTTAGTCTAGCTATATCGACTACCTTGCAACAGTCTACAAAATTAAAATTCAAAATTGTCGTCTACTTCCAGACTTAAAAATTAACCTATATGCGCTGTCTAAGCATTATCTATTATTACTGAGGACAAGACAGTTCGAAACGACACAAAAGGGTAAAAGATTCTTTCTACTGCACAAATTTATTTCACCAAAATGGATGCTTTAATTCAGTATATTACGATAACTTTCGAATTTATACTACTTGTAATAAGTGAGTGTCAAATTATTCATAATAAATACCCATATAGTGATTCCTACTTATAGAAAATATTCAGTTTAAACGATACCTACAACAAAACAAAAGGATACGTATAAATTCAAATTTGAAAAATATTTCCTTCTGGAAATACTGGCTAAAAGTCTGAAAAAAATTTAAATTGTCAAGGGCAATGAGGAAACTAAAGGAGAAATGTAGCGAATTTTTTATTGCTATTATTATTTAATTTATTTAAAAATATCATACATTTTATATAATAGGCTAGATTTTTAAGATAATATATAACTTAGTTCTTGTTTATATCATACTGTTTGCAGTACTTAACTCTTATATGTTTTTCGATACACAAGACAAGAGGTATGCTTTGAAAACACAAGATAAACGAAATTCAATACAAAAAGAAACGCAAATATTTAATTTATTTAATTCGTGACATAATATGCACTTCGTTGCAAAATATATGCCGTTGTAAGAGACAGGAAAGTGGTTAAAGATGGATGTCGTAATTTGTGATGAGTGAAGTTATATTGATTACATTTTCCTAAAGATTCAGGTTTTAATCTGGCAGTCAACTTTGAATGCCAATCGTCCAGGCTCTTATGAGTTAATGCCTGTTATTTAGCATAACAACTGGATAACTTGGACGAATGAGGATGTGTTGTTCCAGATGACCCCGTACGCTTTGCTTCATATGAATATAGATAACATTTAAATGTTGTTAAAAGTCTGAAGTACTTTTATGGGCCAATATGCGTCGTTTTAAACTACCTGCATGCTTTGCTTCGAATGAACACAGTTCACATTTAAACATTTTTAACTCTGAAGGACTTTTATGGGTCAAACCATCTACTCTGAGATATCTTCGATATACTGTCTTATATGCACACATTTCGCACTTAAACAATGTTAACTCTGAAGTACTTTTATGAGTCGATTTGTGTCGTCTTAGATTCCCATATGTTTTGCTTCATATGAACAGTATTCACACTTAAACATTGTTAACTATGAAGGACTTTTATGAGCCAATATATGTTTTTTGAATTACCCGCACACTTTGATTCATATGAACACAGTTCAAATTTAAATATTTTTAACTCTGAAGGACTTTTATGGGTTAAACCGTGTGCTCTGAGATATCTTCGATATACTGTCTTATATGCACACATTTCGCGCTTAAACAATGTTAACTCTGAAGTTCTTTTATGAGTCATTTTGTGTTGTCCTAGATTGCCCTTATGTTTTGTTTCATTGAACAGTATTCACACTTAAACATTGTTAACTTTGAAGTACTTTTATGAGTCAATATGTGTTTTTTTTTAAAATTACCCGCACACTTTGATTCATATGAACATAGTTCACATTTAAACATATTTAACTTCGAAGGGTTCTTATTAATTAATTTGTGTTTTTTAAGATTACTTCTACATGTCGTCTCGTATGAACAGAGTTCAGACGTAAATATTCTTTCATTTGTGCTGTCAAAGATAATCCTCATCTTCTGTCTCAAATGAACAAGTCTTGCACTGATACTTTATTTTGTCTGAATTTTTATCGTCAGAAGTCCGCTCAAGCTGAGTAACAAATTCTTTATGTTTTCTTTGTGACTTATGCACGGAAATATCCAAAGGCTCATTATCGATTCTGATTATGGCAGGAAATTCCTCAAAGCTGAAATTAAATGTTATCATTTTTTATATATTTGTTCTCATCACACAGTGGTCAATTGATCGATTTTACAAAGGCAAAATTATTAAAATAAAATTGCTGTTATTTTGACACTATAATTTATTTTGTAGTTATAATAAGTAGTATATTCCAGTATATACATACCACGCATATGTGGCTATTGTATTATACACATGTATTACAAATCATTTATAATTAAGAAATATAAAAGCAATTCATGAAACTACAAGTTATAAAATGAACAATGTATAAATAAAATATGGAGACAAAACCTAGTCATTACGAACATGATTCATTAAAAGGGAGATAATTTCAGACTTCTATGAGGTATAACATAAGGCCCTAAAATGAATAAAAAAATCAGAGGCGAAAATAATTTATTTTACACATAGGTAACTCAAACCGATCCTTGCATTTTAATGTCAAATAAGATTAATAAAAATATTAACTTATCTGTTTTCATACCGAAAAATTATAATCAATCAATTTAGGAGAATTTATTGCAAATCTCCTAGTACTCTACAATACAGTCTCCTTTTAACCCTTTCTTTACCAAGCCTAATCGGCATTGCAATACCATCATTTCCGGGTTTTTTTATTTGCCATGAGCACCAGTGACATATATATACGGCATATCGCCATTTTGGTACAATTTACACTACCGATGCTCACTAGCCTAGCACCGATATGATACTGTCACTGTCATCTGTTATTTAGCATTAGCAGATCAAAAGACACGGTTGGCTGCATCTAACAACTGATTTATGGCGAAAATTGCCGATATGCAGTATTTATACGGTAGTGACGTATCAATGCGGTGGTGGTTCCGTTGGCAGTATTTATACGAAAGTGCCGTATCAATGCGCAATGGGTCCGTTTACACGTTTTATCAAACGTATTAAGAAGGCAGTGGGCTTTAAGGCACGATCGAAGTGTCGTATACATGCGGCCGTGGTGCGGGCAAAGGTGCAAAAATAAATTAATTGCCTCATATATGCGGCAGTTGGTTTTAGACAATTTCAATGTTGAACATATATATACGGCGGTGGAAATGAGAGCAATTTTTGTCATGTCGTATACGTACGGCATTGGGAGCGAAAGGGTTAAGAAATAGTGAAATGACATGATTATAAAAATATGGATATATTGAATTGTCTAGCTAGATTGAATAAATCGACCATTGTGCATCAGATTAACAAATTAAAAATTTAACAATCTTTCTATTACAAATTTATTTTATCAAAATGGATCCTTAATATACTACAATCTTCAGATGATTACTAGCATAAGTGAGAGTGTTTCTGCAACTCAAATTGTGCATAATAAACACCCATACTTATAAGTGATCCCAACTTAAAGAAAATACTCAGTTTATAGGATACTTACATTAAAAAGAAAATGATATACCGGGTGTAACAGGATCATGGTATACCCCCTTTTCCCCTTTATTTTTGAAGATAATTGATTGAAATTCAGGATATACTACAAACATAATGAGCGGGACTTATTGACATAAATTGATTTTTATTTCACTTCCGGTTTTGCCGGAAGTAACACTAGCTTTCTATTTTTAAATGGAACACCCTGTATATTATTGCATTTTTGAATTTTGTATAATTTTCTTAATCCAACGATGCCAAATAAGTAACATTAACATGTCCACTTTTTCATCTCTTGTATAAATTTGCGGCATTTTGAACACAATTAACAAGAATTTTAAACAATTTTTAAAGACACAATAAAAACATCGTTAAATCAACAAATGTTTGACAAGCTAAATATTTCATTGTTTTCAAAGCCACCTTAGTTACATTTAGTTAGAACAAAATTGTATTTTCTTTTAGCTGTAATTTTGTTTGTATTTATCGCACATTTTAATACGACATATGAATAAATTCCTTATTAATAATACTAATAAATGGTACCACGGTACCGATATGGTTCCATTGAAAAAATTGAGTTTTGCCCCAAAAACTATTTTGGTGAATTTTATTTGCTCATAAATCACGTAATTTAGTATTTTTAACGAGATTTCGATTTTTGTAGCATTACACGGGTCATTTAGAATAAATCGGAACCGTCATGGCACACTTAAAAGGAAAACTAAAAGTTATATTATAAAAAAAATGATGTTTGAAATGTCACTTATTTGGCATCGTTGGATTCAGAAAATTCTGCAGAATTCAAAAATTCAATAATATACAGGGTGTTCCATATAAAAATCGAAAGTTAGTGTCACTTCCGGCGAAACCGGAAGTGAAAAAAATCAATTGTATGTCAAAAAGTGCTGCATATGATGTATGTAGTATATCCTAAATTTCAATCAATTATCTTCAAAGCTAAAGGATAAAAGGGAGGTATACTATTATCCTGTTACACCCAGTATACAGAGTGTCCGGAAACAAAGTAAAAAATAATTAACTATAGATTCCTTAGCCCAAGTCAATTGGGGTTCTTTATATAACATTTTTCAAAATACCCCTTCGTTTTCAAGTTATACCCCCTTTAAAAGGGTACGTTAAAAACTATTTTAATTTTTTTACTCAAAAAATAAAATTCCAAAAAACAAAATATTTAGCATAAATACTACACTTATTGAAAGGCAAATTTTACAAATTTTTAAAATCAAATTGACAAATATTATATGTATTAATGGAATAATATATTAAATGTAAATAATAATATTAAAGAAGTGAAGCAATTTAAAAATTTATTAAAATTTAGAAAAATAAAATATTTGACATATCTACTACAATTATTGAAAGGCATCTTGTGAGTTTTTTTCATCCCCTTGAGTGTTTCACCAAGGGGTCGAATGGGCAAGCCATAATAAATTTTTAAATTGTTTCACTTCTTTAATATTATTATTTGCATTTAATAAATTATTCCATTAAATTTAATATTTGTCAATTTGATTTAAAAATATTTACGTTTATTATTGCATAGAAGTTGTTAATAATATTTAGATTATTCGATTATAGCAGCCTACTAAAACTTTAAAAACATTATCAGTATCAGTAACGATTGAAATGCATGATTGTAAATTTTATTTTCTAAAGAGAAGAAAAAGTTTTAGAATGAACAAGGGAATCGAAAAATATTTTATTCTGAAATGTAAAATGGATTTTAAAAATATTTCTAAAAATATATTAGGGGTTGCCCATTCCACCCCTTGGTGGAAGGGGGGATGAAAAAATTCACAAGATGCCTTTCAATAAGTGTAGTAGATATGCTAAATATTTTGTTTTCTGGAATTTTATTTTTTGAGTAAAATGAAAATAGTTTTTAACGTACCCCTTTAAAGGGGGTATAACTTAAAAACAAAGGGGCATTTTGAAAAATGTTATATAAAGAACCCCAATTAATTTGGGCTAAGGAATCTACAGTCAATTTTTTTCTACTTTGTTTACAGACACCCTGTATAAATCCAAAGTTGAAAAATATTTCTTTCCGAAAATGTTGGGCTAAAAAGTCGGAAAAGAAATCTGAAATGTCAAGGGCAATGAGATAATAGGAGAACGATTGCGATTTTTTTATTGCTATTAATATTTACAAAATATCATATATTTTATATAAAAGGCTACATTTCTAAGATAACACATAATTTGGTTCTTGCTTATATCACACTGTTTGCAGTACTTAATCTTTATACTTGTTTTTGGATACAAAAGTCAAGAGGTATGCTTTGAAAACATAATATAATCAAAATTCAATAACAAAAAGAAACGTAAATACTTAATTTATTTCATTCGTGACATGATGTGTACTTCGTCACAAAATATATACCTTTGCTAGAGACATAAAAGAGGTTGAAGATGGATGTCGTCATTTGTAATGAGTGAAGTTCTATTTATTACATTTTCCTAAAGATTCAGATTTTAATCTGGCAGCTAATTTTGAATACCAATCGTTCAGACTCTTATGAGTTAATTCGTGTTGTTTAGCATAATAACCGAAGAGCTTCAATGGAGCAGGATATGTTGTCTCAGTTTATCCTTATGTTTTGCTTCATATGGACATAGATAACATTTAAACATTGTTATCTCTGAAGTATTTTTATGAGTCAATACATGTCGTTTTAAACTTGATGTATGCTTCGATTCGAATGAACACAGTTCACATTTAAACATTTTTAACTCTGAAGTACTTTTATGAATCAATATGTGTCTTTTTAAATAATCTGTACGCTTTGCTTTGTATGAACACAGTTCACATTTAAACATTTTAAGTTCCGAAATACTCTTATGGGTTAACATATGTCGTTTTAAATTACTCCCATCCTTTGATTTGTATGAACACAGTTCACATTTAACCATTTTAAGTTCCGAAATACTTTTATGGGTTAACATATGTCGTTTTAAATTACTCCCA
The DNA here is from genome assembly GCA_963675555.1 of Leptura quadrifasciata. Lineage (NCBI taxonomy): Eukaryota > Metazoa > Arthropoda > Insecta > Coleoptera > Cerambycidae > Leptura > Leptura quadrifasciata. The sequence goes on from OY776680.1 coordinate 79,479,957, forward strand.
TCCTTTGATTTGTATGAACACAGTTCACATTTCAACATTGTTAACTCTGAAGTACTTTTATGGATCAATTTGTGTCGTTTAAGGTGACTCCTATATTTAGTCTCGTATGAACAGAGTTCACACTTAAACATTTTTTCATGAGCCAATTTGTGCTGTCTAAGATAATTCTCATGTTCTGCCTGATATGAACTTGTCTCACACTTATACCTTATTTCTTCAGAATTTTTATCGTCAGAAGTCCGTTCACGCTGATTAACAAATTCTTTATATCTTTTTTGTGACATGACCACTAAAATATCCAAAGACTCACTATCAATTTTAATTATGGAAGGAGATTCCTCAAAGCTGAAAATAAATATTATAATTTATATGTGTATTTGTTCACGTCACATAGTGGTCGATTGATCAATTTTAAAAGGGCAAAATTATTAAAATAAAATTCCTGTTATTTTGACACACTATAATTTATTTTGTAGTTAGAATAAGTAGTATATTCTAGTATCTACATATCAGGTATATGTGGCTACAGTATTATACACATGTATACCAAATCATTTATAATTAAGAAATATAAAAGCAATGAATGAAACTAGAAGTTATAAAATGAACAATAATATATAAATAAAATATGCAGACAACACCTAGTCATTACGAACAGGTAGTTAGGGTGGGATTCATTAAAAGGGAAAAAATTTCAGATTTCTTCGAGGTATGTTATACAGCCCTAAAATGAAATATAGAAAAATCAGAGGCGACTCAGGGCAAATTAATTCTTTGTAATTTTGTAAAGTACTGTAAGGTAAATATATATTTAAAAAAATCAATCAGGAAAATAATTTATTTTACACTCAATTAACTCAAAATGATCCTTGCACTTTAATGTCAAATAAGATACTCTAATGAAAATATTAACTTATCTGCTTTCATGGCGAAAAGCTATAATCAATCTAGAAGAAATTATTGCAATCTCGAAGAACTCTACAATATAATCTATCCCGTTAAGAAATAGCGAAGTAATGTGATTAAGATTAAAAAATATGGATATATTGAATTGCCTAGCTAGACTGAGCAAATCGACCACTGTGCATTAGCATAAAAAATTAAAAATTGTCACTTATGAATATTTCAAGACTTGAAACTTGATCTATATAATGGCTTTGCAGTATTATTAGCACGCATCATCCATTTTCACCAAGGGCAAGAAGGTCCCAGAAGAGAGACAAGGGCAAAACAATCTTTCTATTGCAGCGCAAATTTATTTTATCAAAATGGATCTTTAATATAATACAATTTTCAAATTTTTACTTGCGATAAGTGATATTGTATTGCAACTCAAATTGTTCATAATAAATACTCACATAAGTGATCCTGATTTACAGGCACTCAGATTAAAGGAATAAAAATAAATCCATTGTAGAACATTTCTTTTCGAAAATACTTAGCTAAAAAGTCCAAAAACGTTAAGGAAAACCATAGAAAATTCTCTATTGCTGTTAATATTTAAGTTTACGAAAGATCAAATATTTTATATAAAAGGCTAGAATTTTAAAGTATGTAATTTTAGTTCTGGAGTTCTGAATTGCTTAGTTCTGGAGAGACTTGAAACCTTTGGTGTGACACTAATACTGATGTAATTTTCACAAACATTGAAAAACTTGAACACTGCACTGAAAACTACATTTGACCACTCGACGTGCGTTTTGAGAAATGATTAAAACTAAATATAAACATTCTCCCTAATACAACTGCATTTTACTTTTCAGTAGTCTCTCGGCTGATATCCGAAATAAAAACTACAGAGCCTACAAAACAGCAGTCAAAAATATTTTACTTGAAGGTAGTTTTTACAGTGTTTGTGATTTTTTGAATAGAGAATCTTGAGGCCATATTTATTTGTTTTTATCCTCCAACCAATTTTGTGAAAAACTTTACAATTCACTGTTGATATTTATTATACTGTGACTATGTTGTTTAAATATGTGTATTGTGTTTACTTATATGTTTTTAATTATATTTATAAACTATATCTTTTTAATTTTTTTTATCATGTAACATATTCTATGTTTAAGTACAATTAAACGTCAAATTGATAGTGCATACAAACAAAATGTCTCAAACATTGAAAATGAAATTTCTGGTGATTCATCTAAATTCTGGTCATTTGTCCAGTGTAAGAGAAACAAATCTCGAATTCAAGGAATATTAAAATATAACGATTTGTGACACGCCACAAAACATCGTCAATGGTTTCGCGGATTTCTTTTCCAGTATATATACTCAGTCTAACCATCCCCTGTTAAGCAATCTCGTATCAGATCACGGTAATTGTATAAATATTATTCACATCACAAAGGATGACATTATAAAAACGATAAAGGAATTAAAAAATAAAATGACTTCCGGTAAGATAATGTCCTGAGTTTTCTTGTACGAGATTACGCCATGGTATTTGTTAAACCACTTTATATTTTATTGAATCTTGTTCTTGATACATCCAGATTTCCAGACATTTGGAAAGTTACAAAAATCTGTCCAATTTTGAAATCTGGCGATCCTTCTTGTCTTAGTAACTATAGATCCATAGCAATCTTAAGTAACTTTGTGAAAGTCCTCGAAATAATATTATATGAAAATATCTATAATGAAACTAAAAGTTTAATATCCCCATCACAACATGGTTTTATGACGAAAAAATCAACCGTAACAAATTTGGCTGTCATTACACGGGATATTTGTAATTCCCTAGACGATGAAGGCCAGGTTGATGTAATATACACAGATATTCAGAAAGCTTTTGATACAATTGATCACAATTTATTGTTAAATAAATTACAGATTATTGGCTCGTCTGATAGCTTAATTAAATTATTTACATCATACTTATCGTTGCGTAATCAATATGTCTATTATGGTGGTCACTTATCTCAAAGATATATTGCTACATCGGGAGTTCCGCAGGGGTCTAATTTGGGCCCGCTGCTGTTTCTGATCTTTATTAACGACTTATCATCAGAAGTTAAATGTGATCATCTTCTATTTGTGGATGACCTCAAAATCTATGTAGAAATAACAAGGATGGAAGATTGCGTGATTCTTCAAAATGAGCTCGACAGAGTAGTTGCATGGTGCACCAACAATTCATTGAAATTGAATGTATCTAAATGCAAGTATTTAACTTTTACTCGCAAATTAAACTTTGTTCAATTTAATTATAATATAAATGGCAACCTTATTGACCGTTGTAGGGAATTTAAGGATCTAGGAGTTATTTTTAACTCTCAATTAAGTTTTTCACAACACATCAACTATGTAACTCAATCAGCGTCTAAACTACTTGGATTTTTTTCGAGAAACTGGAGTTGCTCTTCTAAGATCGAAAGCATTAAAATTTTATTTTATTAATTTATTTGAAGTAAACTGGAATATGCAGCTCTAATTTGGTTCCCAATTTATAATAATGCTATTCACTCCATCGAATCGATTCAGAGAAAATGTATAAAATTTATTTTTTTTAAGCGTCACGGCTTTTATTCCCCGAGGGGCATCGACAATAAAATCTTACTTGATAATTTTAATATGATTTCCCTGTTTGACCGAAGAAAAGTTATTGCTATCTCATTTCTTTATAATTTATTAAATAATATCATTGATTGTCCAGCACTATTAAGCAGAGTAAACTTTTTAGTTCCTAGACCTACATCACGTCACTCTCAAGTATTCTATTCTTCTTTTGCACGAACGAATGTAATGTATAAATCACCAATTATTAATATGCGCAGAATTTTTAATACTATATCAGATCGATGTGATATCAATTTTAACAGCTTAAAATTCATCATTGATATATACTATAGAAATGTGACTGATTAAATGCAAATTGTATGTAATGTATCATCTATGGAGTAATTAAGTATTTTTTACCGATATTAGTACATTAACTTACTATTAAGTACTGTATGTATTAATGCTTTATGTGTTAGTTTTTTTTTTAAACTGTTATTGTTTATTTATTATATTGCTTTTCCTGTAATTGGGTTTTACACCTGTTGGAAATAAATGTCTATTATTATTATTATTATTATAGTTACATGAATTCGGCGTATTATGCGTTAAAAAAGGTTTGAAACATTGACAACGGCCAATTAGCTGGTTCGATTCTCAATTGGGTTCAGTTAAAAAGAGGGATGTCAATATTTCAGACAGTTCTCTGGTCACTTGTTCAATTGAAGGGTGATGCAAGACCACTTTCTTACCTTCGCATATTCGCGGCCCTCGTATGGTTGACAATCGTAAGCAATCTTCTAGTTGCTTTTCTATTTAATTACTATAGGGAGATTCTAGCATTCTAAAAGTTCTTACGTGAGTGTAAATTCTCACTCAGCAAGATTAATATGATTATCTGAACGATTGTTCCTACTCTAATCTCAATCATCAAATAGTGTATAATCAAAGGATTTTTCCTCAACATTCTATGATATTTTACATGAGCATTTAATGCTCAGTTTTCAACTTAATTTTGATAATGTACAAACATGACATGATTCTTGTCCTTTGTGTTGCATTCGATTCATTATTTGGATATTGGTAACAACTCTAATTATAAATTATTATTACTTAGATTGCTGACAACTTTCTTTAATTATAAACCATTATTACCTAGCGATTGCTAACAGCTCTAGTTACAATTTATCATTACCAGGCCATTGCCACAACTCTAATTACTATTAAAATAACACAGCATACTTTTGTATAAGTCAGTTCTTGTTATTACATAAAACAGTTGTACAATGAACTTAAAACCTCAGGTTAGATATAATATTATTTAAAAAAATGATGAAATAAATATTAAGAATACAAAAAGTGCGTACAATCAACAAAAAACAAACAATGAACCAAACAAATCAAAAGCAATGTGGTATATTATTAAGGAAAATATGCAAGGGAAAAATAGAAACCGTCCAAAAATAATAAACCAAAATGGAAATGGAAAATATCTAGATCATTCACAAGACATTGCAAATGGATTCAATAGTCACTTCATCAATTCTATTAGTAAGCTCACTTCTTCTTTTGACATTGGTACCTCAACAACACAAATAAGTAAACATAATGACAGTACCATATATTTAAACCTTGTTACGGAGAAACATCTGACATAATTAATATTGTATGCAGGAAAAAGTCATCCGGCAAAGATGAAGTCCCATGCTGCCTATTAAAAGATGTTTCTAACTAAATAACTTTTTACAACAATGGCATACCTTATCAACATATCATTTGAAAACGGCCACTTTCCACATCAATTAAAATCAGCTATAGTAATACCTGTCTACAAAAAACATGATCCACATGATATTAATAATTACAGGTCGATAGCACTGCTATCCGTTTTTTCAAAAATATTTGAAAAAGCATTCCAAATCAGATTAACAAGCTTCTTCAAATGTGTAAAATATTAACAATGAGACAGTATGGATTTTGTAGAAACCGATTGATGCAGGATGCTGTTCTCTCCTTTTATGAAAATCCCAACAAGTTTAATGACAAATTAAAATCGGTTGGTATTTTTTTTGATCTCTCAAAAGTTTTTGATTGTATAAATCACAAATTATTATTAAAAAAACTTAAGATATATGGTATTTGTGGTGTGGCATTAAGTTGGATAAATTCGTACTTGAAGGGGAGAACACAGACTGTAAAAATTATACAAGATGAGAGGACCTATTTCTCAGAAAATGTAAATATGTTAACTGGAGTACCACAGGGGAATGTGTTAGGTTCATTATTATTTATAATTTTTATTAACAATATAATTGATAATGTAAGTGATAGCAGTTTTTTAACCCTTTTTGCTGATGATACCTCAGCTATAATTTCTGCTGAAAATATTGATACACTTGTAAAACGGCTACGAAATGCGTAGATGAAATATCAATTTGGTGCAATAAAAATGGACTAATACTAAACTCACAAAAACTGATCTCCTGTTATTCACAAAAATTGGAAGTAAAAAAGATTTTAGTGTACTGGTTAGAGCGAATAATAATTCTATCTGTCAAAATGATTGTGTGAAATTTTTAGGTATTCAGTTGGATAACTATTTATCCTGGCAAAACCATACTGAAAGTGTGCTACGATTTACACGTACATAAACAAATAAATACGTTGAATATTAATGATTATAAGATATTACATAACGAAATCACTTGGGCTACTGTAGCATAGCAGATATCGCAGGAACTACTTAACCCGGATAAGTGATGTGCATGCCTACGATAAAATTTCTCTAGCTCAGACTATCTCAGGGCGTTAAGCCCAAGTTTACATAAACTATGTGACAAATTATTAGTTTACTTACTTAACAAATCACTGAGGCTTCCATACGTAGTGGTCGCAGACGAAATAATGACACTTTCTTTAAAAATGAAATGCACTATATTATACAATTTACAGATATTGGTTCTCTAGCATGTAACCTGGCGATGTTCAAAAGGTGTGGCAAATTTCTCGATTAATAAGTTACAACATTAATAAAATGCCTCGTGTAGCTACACATTGGTTTACAATGTCCTCATAAATGATCATAAATTCTGCCACAATGGGTCTGATTTAGAGAACCTCCTTAAATAAATATAAATGCATAAAATCTTTGAATATGTACAAGTTAAAATACAAAAGTATGAATTTATATAACCGAGCCGAACCACTGAAGGTGGTCCCTGGTAAGTAAAAACAAAAACACACTTATTTAGGGTGGTACGATACCGACTTCGATGTGGAAGAACTGTAACCCTACGGAGGTGTCTTCGGGACCAAAGGAATTGACCCAAGGATGGGGTTGATTATAGCCTCTCCAGCCCTGGAACTTCCTATGGTGTGTGGGTGGATGCCCCGTCCGTGGAATTTCACTGACGTATGTAGAAGCCCCGTCCGTGGAACCCTAAAGATATCACGATTTAAGTTGCAAAGTCGGAAACGCACGTGAAGCGTGCCTAATGTGAGCAATTCAAATCTGACATAACCTACAAAAGAAACATAATTTACCTCACTGATGAGGGAACAATCCACCAATACTCCTCGAAAGCCACAGTCGGATGAATGGGGTTGAGTCCGCCTTTCAATTGACACGGTATTTCCAAAGGAAATCCTGCAAATTTGCGAAACACGTGGGTAGAGAACGGGTAAGATGGCGTGAAGAGGTTAACTTACCTTGTGTAATTAAATATCCTGCTTCCGCAGTTAAAATTTACTTACAACAACAAAATATTCCGTTAAACGGAACAACAACAGATTGAGAAAATTTTCTTGTGTTGATAATTCCAAAATCCACCAGGATGCCTTGGATAAACCGAGGTTGGTAGAATTATCAACTACCTACGCCAACAAAAATGGTTGCCTACCCGTCTTCCGCTCTCTGCTGTTCACGTGCCGCAAATGTATCGCCCTCCCGTGGAGAATAGCGAAATGTGTTACGGACGTAGCAGTTGTTATTATGCGGCCCACAAAACGCTAAGGCGTATGGTGGGTCGCATACGCTAGAGGTCCGCAACAAGTGTCCTGAAAAACCTTGCAAGTAAGAACTTTGCAATATTATAAATTAGAAATTCGGTTAATAATAATACTTTAAAGGCACTTTATTATGGTTGTATAAACTCGATACTTTCATATGGTTTACTTTGCTGGGGAACTGTGTAGTTCAAAAAGTATGCAGAAGAGAATTATAAGAAGCATGTTTAATATAGGTTACACTACATCATGTAGACCTTACTTTAGACAGCATGGGATACTTACCATTTACTGCATGTACATCTTACAGTCAGTGTGTTATGTAAGGAAAAACATTAATCAACTACCGAGATGCAGTGATATAAATAACTATAACACCCGAACCGGCGAACACGTCTATTTACCAGCATGTAGATTAACCCAAATAAATAAAGGTCCTTTTATTACATCAATCAAGATGTATAATCTTTTATCTAAAAGATGCTACCAGCTTCAATCGCTTTAAAAGTGCAGTTCAGAAGTTCCTTGTTAAGGAATGTTTTTACACCTACCACGAACTTGTCATCTTCTGTTACTACATGTAATCTGACTTGGCTTAAACATGATAAGAATGATAATTGTGTGTATTTTTATGCAATTAATTAATATAGTTTTGTCAACATCCCGTTTGTTGTTTGTTATTTATTAAATTTATATTGACCATGTTATATATTATTTTAAATGTATTTTATTTATTTATTTGTTTGTGTATGACTATGTAAAAGCAATGATTTTTATGTATATAATTATTACTATCTATTCTATTTTATTATTTATTAGTATATCATTTCTTTTTTATTGTTAATGTATTGTTACGTGTTTACAGTCTTCAGTAAACACTCTGTGGGTTTAAATAACTTGCAACAAGAATCTTCACTAACCACTATTTTATTAACCACTAAAATTACACTAGTAAATACTTAAAAATCACACAACTTATAATAACTTAGTCTAATATAAATTCACTACTTTTAAAACACTATGTACTTTACTTTTCTTCTAACAAGTCTCTCAACTGAACTGTTTACTTCACTGAACTGAACTCCTCCATCTGCTGGATTCACCTCTTTATATACACACTTCAAATCTTCCAGAATTCTATTCTATAATCCTCCATAGTTTTCTACTATGTACTAGATGATTGTTCGTCAATTGGCTCATAGACGGCGCCACCCTACTAGTCAGGGAGTAACAGAATAACAGGTTTCCTTCACTTTGACCAGGAACTTAATCACATCTCTCTCCGTTAGATGGCAGCACATAACAGTATTCACATTCTGACTTGTCCTATACTTGTATTTCAACATGTCTAAAGGAAATAAAGTTATTACTATTATAAACCACTTAGCATATTATTTATAGTATGGTCATTACTATAGCGACGCAAATTTTCCTATTATAATATTTAGACAATTGTCTCAAATATTTGAATTACTTTTGATTTCATGTACAGCTATTTGCTACAATTTATATAAAATAAAATGTTTTTTTTTTACTATTTTTTTCCCATCAACTATTGTCTTTTCTTTCACCTTTACCTTTTTTGTCATATAGGTAATAACCTAAACAAATGGTTTCATTTTCAATCAAAATAGCAAACAGACTTCAACTATAAATGTACAGTGCAATCTTGGTTAATAAAAATACTACGTAAATAACTTATACAATTAACTAGGTCTTTCAATTAATAGACAGTGTGTTCAAGTTTACCAGGTATTTAAAATAACAGTGATTAAATTTTCTAAGTTATAATATTAGACAGAAACAAGTAATATTAAACTTTATATAAAAGAACCTGGGTTAATTGAAAAGGGTTACTACACACACAATGTAATCAAGGTCCTAAACTATTAAAACTAGACGATCACGCAAATGGCTAATTTTATTTGCTTATCCTTCAGATAAATAAATAGTAATTCGTTTACTGGTGACATAATGACCAGGATTTCTTTTAATAAATTATACAGAGGGGGTCACAATATCTCATTTTTACAAGTGACCAGTATTTTTTGTAAAATAAAACCACATACCCCACAAATGCTTCAATGGCAATAAAATTTGATCTACCCTATTCTGCACTTGGCTGTGCTTGACCATAATTGTAGTCTGTTTGCTCTTAGGCCACTAAACCATAGTTCCATAGGTTATCATTGATCTTATGACGGCAGTGTTGCAGTGTATATCCACATGATTACTTTGGGTTTCATTCTCCAAGTTTTCCCCAGCGTCCTGCGATACTGCTCATAAGAAATGTAAGCCTTCTTTAGTCTTCTATGTGAAAATTCCATGTTAGTTTGGCATTGAAGGTTACCCCAAGGTATTTCACTTCTGATGCAAAACTTTGTGTTGTATCCAGGAGGGCAGGTGCCTTCAGTGTTCCTAGTTTCCTTTTGCTTGTGAAGGGAAGCATCTCCATTTTCCTGGGGTTGACAGATGTGTTCTCTGCACAATTTTTCAATTATTCTTAGGACCCCCTGCATTTTTTCACAGAGGACTCCTTCGAATTTTCTTCTAAGCATTACTGTTAAATCATCTGCATAGGCAATTGTGTGGAAATCTTCTGAATTGAGGCGGCACAAGAGGTTATCAAGAACAAGTTTCCATAGCAGTTGTGATATTACACCTCCCTGCGGACAGACTCTCGCGACCTTTCCTCGTACAGAAGCATCTCCCACACTGATTTGTACAACTTTCTTCAAGGTCATGTTGAATATCCAATTTCCCATGATCGTAGGGATGTTCCTCTCCACTAGGGCCGCTGTAATTTTTGGAAAGGTGGTTCTGTCAAATGCACCTTCTATGTCTATGAAGACACTTAGAGTCGGCTATTTATTGTCCAAGGATCTCTCAATCCGGCTCACGACTGCATGGAGGACAGTGTCGGTGAATTTTCCCAGGGTGTATACGTGCTGGTTGGGATGTACAGGATTTTCTTTCACTACAACATCCCTTATGTATCGTTCACGTATCTTCTCCAACGTCTTGAGCAGGAAAGAGGTTAAGATGATAGGTCTATGGCCTCTTCCCCATAGGGCGCGATCTGAACGCTTGCGATCTCGTGTTATAATTATCACATTTGTACTCAGTATACCCCCTCCAAAAGATTCGAAACTGATTGTGATGATGTCAGTGGAACGAAAACGCAGATTGCGCTCTGTGTGTAGGATATACTGAGTACATTACATTACATTAAAGAAATGCAGCCATACTAATGTTATTGTATCATCTATGCCACATAGCAAAAATGATGTGATAAACAATTACATTTTCAAATTTAATTCTAAACTAAATCAACTTATACAAAGATTAAATAGGGTCACCGAGGGTAATCTTATTTATTATGAAATAAATAATACCATGCCCAAAAAAAAATTTAATATTGCTAACAATATAGTAGATATTGTTACTAATGCTAAAAATACAAAGGGCTTAATATTTATTCCAACAAACTGTAACAAAATATGCATGGCTAAACCTATTCAAATAGAAGAAAGAAGATCATATACCATCAGTGACGTACCACAAAACATAGGAGACAGTTCATCAGTTATAGAAGATAATGGCTTCTCCAGTAGAGGAAAGCATAAATTGTGTTAAAAATGTAAAAGACTGGTTCTTTATACCCAAGGCTCTCAGAAATAATATTTGAGACTTAGATAAACAGGATAGAATAATGAGAGATAATTGAAACATTTTTAGAAGTTAGGAAAACTGATATCCTCTGTATATCTGAACATTGGATAAGCAGATGTAATATTTTGAATTTTTATTAGTCCGGATACAAATTGGTCTCAAATTTCTCTGGAAGTGAACATATTCGGGGGGGGGGGGTGGTGGGGGTTCCTCTTATTTTAGTAAAGCATGATATTGAGTCAACTGACATCTCAGCTATAACGGGGCTGTCCATGGAATGTCATATTGAAATGTGTGCTGTAGGTATTAAGTTACTAAAATAAATAAAAAAATTATTAACATATTAGTATATAGACCACTCCACACCAAGTGGAGATATTGACATATTTATTACGCATCTCTCTCAAGCTCTAGATATTGCCTCAAGTAAAAGTAATTTTATTATGTTGGCTGGGGACTTTAACATTAATTTCAACGAAAAATGCACTTCCACAAAGTTATTGAAGGACCTATTCAGTTGTTATGAACTTCTTACAATAACTTGACCCAATGAAAATACCAGAATATTCACATATAGAGATGGTTACACCAGTTCGACTTGTATTGACTATAGGGCCACTAATATGCCAGCAAACATGTTTGACTGTCAATTAATAAATCCAAACATTGCAGATCATTTATCTCACTTCTTATGTATAAACTCATCTGCCACACATGAAATTTGGGGTAATCAAGTAGAAAATTACAAAGTTCTAAAAAAACGAAGCATTACAAGTAGCAATATAGCGCATCTAAATGTATTACTCAGTAAGGTTGACTGGTTCTACTTATTTTACTTTAATGTAAATGATGGATTTTTGTTTTTTATAGAAATAATTGTATGGTACTTTATCGAGTGCTGTCCAGTCAAATATAGAGAAAAAAAATGTACAAGTAATAATAATGCAAATGATAAAAATTGGTTAACAGAGGGACTGATTAAAGAAAGCACTGAAATAAAAAATATGTTTTGGCTCATGAAAACTTCAGATTGTCAACAACTTAAAAATGAGTATCAAATTTAAAAAAAAGAATATAAGAAAAACATCAAAATTACCAGACATATATTAAAAAAAAAATTAATAATTCGTCAAATAAAACAAAGGAAACATGGAACATTATTAATTCTAGACTTGGTAGATGGAATAAAAATAATAAAAATATTATACTCAAGTACAATTCAGAATATGTGTCTGACCCTTATGAAGTCTCTGAATTATTTGCTTCCCATTTTTCCTCAATAGCAGAAAACAAGATTAAAGAGCATTTTGGTCAAAATATGGCATTACCTTATACTACTACAATAAAAAATAATAACACATTGGAATTTTGTATAGAACCTGTCACGGAGAAAGAAATTATAGACATAACTTTATAATGTCTCATGTACACTAAAAATAACATCCGCTCGTTTGTTCAAGTTGCAAATACCCATCAATACAAAACCAGTCATGGGAAGCTCTTAAGTATCCCATCGCATAGAACAACTTCTTTTAAACATTAGTCATGATATAATTGCATTAGTGTGTACAATGCAATACCTGAATCTGTGAGAGAAATAAAGTGCCCCAAGTTATTTAAAAATAAAGTTAAAACCATGCTATTAGAGGGTGTTTTTTATAGTGCTGACGAATTTATGTACGGATTTTCCTAACCTGTTTATACACTGTTAAAACCCGTTTACACACTATTTGTTGTATATTATTTTGTTGTTTGTATTTACATTATTAATATGTGTATGTGTGTCTATATATATTTACGTATGTATTTTATTTTGCTGAGTAATTTATATACTTGTCTGACATGCCATATGTACTCTATGTATCTTATGTGGTTAATAAAGTTTATTATTATTATTACAAATGTGATAACTATAACACAAGATCGCAAGCGTTCGGATCGTGCCCTGTGGGGAAGAGGCCTATAAGCTTTGGGGGTGGTTATCCATACATTTCAAAAAGATCTGTTTATTTTCATCCGCCTATTAGATGTTTAGGTAATTGTAAGAAATAAGAACAAAAAAAATAACAAAACAAATAATTTGCTTAGTTGCAAATATCAAGATTAAATGTATTTCTTAACTAGTCTGAAAACGCATATTGTGTTATGGATGAAAGAAAGCAGAAAATGTCAAAGTAGAAACAAAACTTTAAAAATTTGATCACTTACTCAGTTTTACTTACTGAACAACTTTTGTAAATAATTTTTTGTTGTATCTCCTACAGAAAAAGCACTTTATTAGTGAAAATAAATTCCAAGGCTTACTTGATTTTTCATAATCAAAATTATGGCACAAATTAGTTTGTATCCAAACAGGGCGGTACCCCAGATAAAATTTCAACTTAAAAACTTTCAGATTAGTTCACCTAATCCTGTCTTGATCCGGGAACACACTATATTGTATACAGTACTGAATCCTTCTTTAAGGTGGGCATATCCAAGAGAGAGAGGAGATCTGATTAAATTTAAAAACAGTGCCAATCTTCACGCCATGTAGTTTTAAATTGACTAATTTTGCAAACAACTGAAATTATTGAGTGAAAATTCATATCATTACACCTGTCATAGTTCTAATTAGGTAGTTCTATATTTCTTTGCCAATATATGTATTTAAAAAAAAGTTATGGCCAAAAATAATAAATATTTGTTTATCGGATCTCTCTTTCTCTCTCTCTCTCTCGGACATGTCCACCTTAATATACTTTATTTTCGATACAATATTCAAGAGGTACACTTTGAAAATATAAGGTAACCGAAATTCAATGCAAAACAACAAAAATATTTCATTCATTTTATTTGTGACATATTAATATATAATAAGTAATAAATAAATATATATATATATATATATGTTCCGACAAGCTTCCGCGGTCGTTGGTATGAAAAATACTAGGTTCTCGGGTTGAACCGCGTCTGAGATTGTTAACAGACAAGAGACATTAACAATCTCAGACGCGGTTCAACCCGAGAGCCTAGTATTTTTCATATATATATATATATATATATATATATATACACATATGAAACAGTAATAAGAGGTTTTCGAAACCAGGGCCGCGCCAGGAAACTTAGTCGTCCTTGTGCAGCGATCTCATTGGCGCCCTGTGACGGTAAAGAAAAAAAAAGAAATATTTCTTTCATTGCAAAAATTAATTTTTCGTGCTTCATTTTCGGCAAATTCAGATACAATTTGTTAAATGTCTAATATTTCGCTTCCCATAGGAATTATGACCAAGTCATTTAATCTATATTGTAATATAGTGGATCGAAAGCAATTCTTTTAAATTTTTAATTTAGAAAAAATTCTCTCTCCAGAAGCAGCAGGCACAAGTACTGTTAATAATATTCTGAGTGCTATAGAAATATTTGGAAATGTAGCGAAAAGTTGGTTTTCAAATATATACAGTAAAACTGATTCCGAATTAGATTAATGACTCCTGGTTTTAAACGCAATTTTTAACGTCTTGATCTCATCACATAAATCTATGCCTTCATGCCGAAACATCTTCAAATTTTAAACGCAAGTCTTGAGAGTTTTTCAATATTTCTTCATCAGATAGTTTATAAATTTTCACGATTAAACACTGAAAACAAACTACTTTACTGAAAAACTAACTTTATAAATGAACCGTGACTCTATAATAGAATCTTTGCGTGTCTGCCGGTACCGCCTACCTCTAGTTAACTAGATTTTCAGAATCAGGAAGAAAATAAAAGTCCTTCCCAGAAATCATAAGACATTACTGAACTAAATGTGCAATAAACAGTGGTATAAAATAGTTTATTCATCAGATGTAGAAATTTAATGCTGATTAAACTATTTTAATAATGATTTATGTTTATATTCCATCTTGCGTAGGTGGATTGAATTCGAATGTTTGTGTTCTTGCGCTCTTGTGCGACACATACCTCGCACACCCGGTTGGCACAGCCCTGAGCGAAACCTCTCGGATGGTCAATGCTACTACAAGTTGGGCATATTAAATGTCATCAATGCATAGCGACCTGCCTTTTGCAGTTTCCGAGAGCGACCTATTGTCTAATATGAAAATGGATGTAATTTATAACGAGTGTGGTTCTATTTATAGCAATTCTCTGAGGATACTAAATTAAATGCGGGAGCTAAGTTTGAAGACTAATCATCCAGATTTTTATGGGTTAATTTGTGTCGCTTAAGATGATACTGATATTTTGTCTCATATGAACACAGTTCACATTTAAACATTCTTAACTCCGAAATGCTTTTATGGGTTAATTTGTGTCGTTTAAGTTGATCCATACGTTTTGCCTCATATGAACACAGTTCACATTTAAACATTTTTAACTCTAAAGCACTCTTATGAGTCAATGAGTGGAGCTTTAGATTATCCACACGTTTTGATTGGTAAGAACAGAGATCACATTTAAACAGTTTTAACTCTGACATACTTTTATGGGTCAATATGTGTCGCCTAAGATAATCTCGACGTATTGTTTTATATGGACATAGATCACATATAAGCATTTTTAACTCTGAATCACTTTTATGTTTCAATTTGTGTAGTTTTAAAGTATCCATACGATTTGCCTCGTATGAACACAGGTCACATTTAAACTTTGTTAACTCTGAAGTACTATTATGGATCAGTTCATGTCGTTTGAGATCATCCCGACGCATTGTCTTGTATGAACACAATTCACACTTAAACATTGTTAGATTTGGTGAATTTTTATGCAGCAGTCGGTGTCGCTTAAGATTTTCCAGACGGTTTGTCTCGACTGGACACAGTTCACACTTAAACATTGTTAATTCTGAAGAGTCTATATGGGTCAATGTGTGTCGTTTAAGATGGCCCTGACGTTTCGCCTCGTATGGACACAGATTGCATTTAAACATTATTAGATCTGAAGCACTTTGATGGACCAGTTTGTGTTGTCTCAGATGGCCCTGATGCTTTGCCTTGTATGGACACAAATCACATTTAAACATTGTTAACTCTGAAGTACTTTTATGGATCAGTATGTGTTGTTTAAGATGACACCGACGTTTTGCCTTATATGAACAGAGTTCACACTTAAACATTCGTAACTCCAGAGTATATTTATGGGCAAATTTGCGTTGTTTTAAATTACCCATACAACTTGTTTCATATGAACTGAGTTCACATTTAAACATTCTTTTATGTACCAATTTGTGCTGTCCAAGGTCATCCTTACGTTTAGTTTTATATGAACATGATTCGCACTTATACATTCTTATCCATTCAGAATTTTTATAGGTCCACTCATGCTGTTTAACATATTTTTTATGTCTTCTTTGGGACTTATGCAGTGATATATCCAAAGGCCCATTATCAATTTTATTTATAGCAGGAGATTCTTGAAAGCTAAAAATAAATATTATTATTTTCAAACGTATGTATTTGTTTACTGCCATACTATAATATTAAAATATAAAATTGCCATCTATGTATATTTTGAGATTTGAAAGCACGCTTATATAATAGTTTCGCAGTGCCATTAAGGTCTTTTAGGCAGAAGACATCAAAGTTCCAAAAGGCAGAATCTTCTCGTAAACATAAGATGCTCTTTTTACGGCTTCACATACAGGGTGTCCCGTAATAATGTGCAAAAAGTTTAACCGTAGATTCTCTGTCGAAAATTAAGACGGTTTTTTCATATAAAATTTTTCAAAATAACCCTTTCCTGTCCAGCCACACCTCTTTAAAGGGGTGTGGCAAAAAACAGTTTTTAATTTCTATCTCAAAATAACGTGATCGGAAAAATACGAAATTTGGCACATCTCGGTTACTCATTAAAAGGCATCTAACCAAACTATTTCATCCACCTAGCGTGTACACAAAGGGGTGAAATTAACTACCCTCCTTGAAATTTTGTATCTAGAAACTTTTTATCTCTTGAAAAAATTTCATAAAATCGATAATTTTTGAGAAAAAAATTAATTACATCTGCCTAAGTGATCAATCAAAAGCGATGAGCACAAGTATATTAGTGTAAAATACTAAAAGCAGGCTGGTCAAATTACAATTTGACAATATTACGTTGTTTCTTGCCTTTGAGATAATAAGATAATCATTCCTTACTACTTAATACTAGTAGTTTTCTAACCAGATTTTAAAATGCATAGTTTTAGTAATGAGGAATATGCAGACATACATTTAATTTATGGTGAATTGTTACCTCCTTTCCCTTGTTAGTTAATTTTGAGAAAGAATTGAGGCAACCTATGCGGACGACTAACTGGTTTAAGTCAGAGCAGAGAGCCGTGGGTCCAGAGTATTCGTAAGAGTGGAGAAACTTACCCTTTCTGATATGTACAGCATAAGCGACAGATTTCTGTTTAGTTCGAGAAAAGACAAAGAAAAATTGATGTTAAATTGGGCACCATCTATAGTAAAATAAGTAAAATTGTCTCTTTTTCTCTAATAACCAGTCTACTATAGATCAGACTGAAATTGTTGGTAAGAGAAATAAAAAGATAGATTAAAATGAATGTTAAAATATATTACATGAATAAGAAACGGTTTGTAAAGACTAATTGAAATTTAAAAAAATATATGTATATAACAAATTTATACCAGGATCCTAGATTGACTATTGTTGAGGTGACTGGTTCTGGGACAGCAATCCAGGCCCACAATTGTCTCTTATTGCGAGAATGGATTCTAAAGTTTCCTTGGCAATTTACGTCTCTTAATGAAGTGGAGTGATAATCGTAGGAAAATTAATCAACTAGGTGGTTTATGGAAAGTTAACGAAATTTTATCTTTTTGGAAGATAAGCTGTGCAAAAGCTATGCAGGAATGAATAAGCTATGCAGAAACGTATACAGAAATGTATAAGTATATATGTGCATAAACATATAAGTACATATAGATATATATAAATAATTAAGAATTTAAATATCCAAGTATATAAGTATCTCAGAATTTAAATATCTAAGAATTTAAGCATCTAAGCATGTTAGCATGTAAGCATATATAGGTATATAAGCATCTAAGCTTGTAAATATCTAAGTATATACAAAATATAAGTATCTAAGCATTTAAGCTGATTTCATAAAAACTGTGTGTTAAATACTTGTTAACTGGGATATAAAAATTGTAATATCAATTACTGAACTCCACAGTTAAAAATTATATACGTTCGAATCAGTACAAAGGCTGCAAGCAAATGATTTCGTGGGTTGAGTTTTACTGATAAGGTAAACTTTTTTGTCCTGCTTACTGGAAAATAATGCTACCAAAAAAATAAACTTGGCAAATTTAATTCCCTAATTAAATTGAAAGCTATAAAATATAAGAATAGTACAAGTATGGCCATCTGTCAATGGTTGAGTTAAGCGCAACAACTTGCAGGTCGCAATTTTACAATTTCCTTTACTCACAACTAAAATAGTGGCATATAATCGATAAAGGGACACTATAATAAAAGTTTTTATTATTTCCATACCAGCTGATTTGTCTTTGGAATTTGTATTTTGCACATAACCACAAATATGAACAGATGTAAATAAATATTAAAAACGTATTGTGATAACTCAGTAAATATATTACATCTTATAGGATATACTATATATAGTAACGAGAAAAGGTAAAGAAAATAACCATATGTACTAACATAGTAAATAAAAATATAAAAATTGAAAAATAGATATCTGATATAAATAAATTTTGTAGACAAATT
The DNA here is from genome assembly GCA_963675555.1 of Leptura quadrifasciata. Classification (NCBI taxonomy): domain Eukaryota; kingdom Metazoa; phylum Arthropoda; class Insecta; order Coleoptera; family Cerambycidae; genus Leptura; species Leptura quadrifasciata. The sequence goes on from OY776680.1 coordinate 79,498,860, forward strand.
GTTAATTGTTTCCTGGGATGCTGTGTAGAACGGAAATATATAATAGTTAACAGAACATGACTGAGTTCCTAAGATATAAAGCATGTACATAAAACAGTGTGAAATGATTTAGCAGCAGTTATACAAGTAAAATTCTGTTAGTTGAAAACAGTTTCACTTACAAAAACTGAATCGAAAAATGTTATACAGATCGTGCTAAATATCCACAAAACACTAGTTTTTAAATAAAACTGTTAAATGGACATAGGCCATGTAACAGAATATAAAGAAAATGCTTCAGCGGCAAAAGAACAATATCGTTGTAAGTTTCCTATTCGTACTGTGCCAAAGGTCCGTACTTTCTCTAACATTCACTTGAGACTAAGAGAAAGGGGGTGTTTTTGTGGTTGTACGAGACAAATACGAGATACAATGGAGACAGATATTACATTATTTTGGTGAACATCTCGAATGTAGTATTAGACAGGCTGCTCTTCAATTCCAAATAACAAGAAGAACAGTATAGAGGATTTTGAAAAGGCAAGGACTTTACCCCTATCATTTACAGAGAATACAAGAGCTGCTTCCTTGTGACTTTCCAGTAAGATTTGATTTTTGTAGAGTTATAATTAAGAAGCCATCAGATTTTACACAAAAAGTATTATCCACAGATGAATGCTGCTTTACTCGACATGGAGTTTTAAATTTTCATAACCAGCATTTAATCCTCATGCTGTTGTAAATATCAGATATCAATACAACTTTTCAATAAATATTTGGGCCGGAATTATAGGCGATAAATTAATAGGGTCTTTGGACTCAAACAGATTAAATGGTCCAGCTTATTTAAACTTTTTAGGAAATGTTCTGTATCAACTTATAGATGATTTACCTTTTGCATTACGACAAATAATGTGGTTTATGCAGGATGGAGCGCCACCTCATTATTCTTTAAAGGTTAAATGGCTACACTCAACATTTAGAAATCGATGAATTGGAAAGGGGCGAGAAGCCACAATTAAATGGCCCCCTCGGTCCCCATATATGAGTCCATTGGACTTTTACTTTTGGGACCATTTGAAAAATATTGTTTACTCCACACCTGTCCCTAACATCGAAACTTTAAGAGGGAGAATTTTTAATACTGCCAATGAAGTTCGAAGCTCTCCACGTTTTAAATAGCTTGTATGGCAATTTTAGGTAACGATTGCAAACGTGTATTCAAGTTGGAGGTCGTCATTTTGAACAAATGCTTTAATATCTAAAAACAACATTCGTTGTCTTCATGTTTAAATTTTTTTACTGTTTAAATTCAACTTTTGTGTATTTTGTGTTTTTTTTTTATTTACTAATAAATTTGCTTTTCAATACTTTCGTTTTTAATTTGCAATGTCTCGTGCAATTAATTTGACACCAGCCTAAGCATGAATTTAATAAAAATAAAAATATTCACAATCTCTTTGGATTGGAAGTTGTCGATTAGATTTTATTACGTAAAACTACTTATTGCAATGTCCTGTAACTACTGTTTAGGACCAAATCATTTGTAGGCCGATCAAAACGATTGCGGATATTTTTATTTTTATTAAATTCGTACGACGTACGCCGCTGTTTCGGACCTAAAAATGATTTGGTCCTATACAGTAGTTAAACGACATTGCAATAAGTAGTTTTACGTAATAAAATCTAATCAACAGCTTCCGATCAAAAAGATTGCGAATATTTTTATTTTTATTAAATAAATGCGACGTGCGCCGCTGTTTCGGACCTACAAATGATTTGGTCCTATACAGTAGTTAAAGGACATTTCAATAAGTAGTTTTACATAATAAAATCAAATCGACAACTTCCGATCGAAAAGATCGCGAATATTTTTATTTTTATTAAATTCATACGACGTACGTCGCTTTTTCGGACCTAAAAATGATTTGGTCCTATACAGTAGTTAAACGACATTGCAATAAGTAGTTTTACGTAATAAAATCTAATCAACAGCTTCCGATCAAAAAGATTGCGAATATTTTTATTTTTATTAAATTCATACGACGTGCGCCGCTGTTTCGGACCTACAAATGATTTGGTCCTATACAGTAGTTAAAGGACATTTCAATAAGTAGTTTTACATAATAAAATCAAATCGACAACTTCCGATCGAAAAGATCGCGAATATTTTTATTTTTATTAAATTCATACGACGTACGTCGCTTTTTCGGACCTAAAAATGATTTGGTCCTATACAGTAGTTAAACGACATTGCAATAAGTAGTTTTACGTAATAAAATCTAATCAACAGCTTCCGACCAAAAACATTGCGAATATTTTTATTAAATAAATGCGACGTACGCCGCTGTTTCGGGCCTACAAATAATTTGACCCTGCACAGTAGTTAAAGGGCATTGCAGTTAAGTAGTGCTACGTAATAAAATCTAATCGACAATTTCCTATCAAAAAGATTGCGAATTTTTTAATTTTTGTTAAATTCATACGACGTACGCCGCTGTTTCGGACAAACAAATGATTTGGTTCTATACAGTAGTTAAAGGACATTTCAATAAATAGTTTCACGTAATAAAATCTAATCGACAACTTCCGATCAAAGAGATTGCGAATATTTTTATTTTTATTAAATTCATGCGACGTACGCCGCTGTTTCGGACCTACAAATGATTTGACCCTATGTAGTGGTTCAAGGACATTGTTATAAGTAGTTTCACGTAATATAATCTAATCAACAACTTCCTATTAAAAAGATTGCGAATATTTTTGTTAAATTCATGATTGTGACGTACGCCGCTGTTTTGGATCTACAAATTATTTGGCCCTATGTAGTAGTTAAAGGACGTTGCAATAGGTAGTTTCAAAAATTGCAGCTTTTTTTCTTTATAGATACGTACGTATTTCATATATCTGTTAGGAAAAGCATATCGCAAATGCCAGATAAAAGTCAAACCACAAATTTGTCATTCCCATTGTTTTCATTGCCGTTGCTGGGCGTTTCTACATATTATAATATTTAATCTTGCCGAGGATCCCACGACTTTTATCGATGTGGTTGATTTTCGTGCCGTTGCTGGAAACGGCCGTTGCCAGCTTCACACCGATATGTGGAAAATAAATCCCTTGTATTAGCATTCTCATACATATGTTTTAATTTTTAAAGTCAGCAAAACCTCAGCAATATTTCAGGCATACATACTCATAGTTTTTCTACTGGGAGTTTACCTCGTCTATCATTCCAAATAAAATTCAGAAATTGACTCAAGCAGAAAAAAGGTAACTAATAATGTTTTTCTTAAACGTATTTAAATATTCTTGTTTGCAGATTGTGCCTCTGTGATTTCAATTTATACCTGCTCGAGCTCCCAAATTATTTACGCTTATGTTTTATTCTGCTACCTAGAAAATGATTGCTAATTTTGATCCGCACATATCTTCCGCTGCGAAAGTTAATTGCAAAACAATTACACTTTATGGGGCCATATCATAATGTTGTCATTGATATCCTTAACAACTTACTATTACTTAACTTTGATAAATAAGTATAAATAACATTTACCTGGTGCATTCGGTCTCATCTGGTTTAATATCGACTTCCTCTGTTTTAATACAGAACTCTGGATCCTCTGCTTCCTCTTCTTGCTTTATTTCAGCTTCAGCTTTCATGGTACATCCCTCTTGAAACTGATGATGTCCCTCTACACTTTCTAATTCACTCACATCCATGGTATCAAAATCGCACTTTATCACCGCACTGTTTATAAACTGCCGTATGTCCTCTAATTCTATCTGGCCTTTATCGTCCGCGCCTTTCGTTTTTATAAATTCACTTATTTTCTGTTCCACATTCAAACACTTCACTAAAAAATTTGAAACGCCTTGCAACCCATCAAGGCAAATTTTACACGTTAAAAGTTCTTCCGTAATATTTAAACTCTGAAATATAAAAATATCATGAATAGCATTATAATAATAGATATTTATTGAAAACAAGTAACATAATAGTAAAATATAATAAATCAGTAAAGCTGATTTTTAATTATACCTGATTAAATTAGATAATAAAATTTGTTTCACAAAATATGAAAAACTACATTTAGACCGGCATCAGTAACATATTTATTAAAAATTATACTGCTTGTGTTATCTCTGTTGGATATTTTCACACTTTAAATTTATGTCTTTTAAATATATTGTAGTTGAACAAGATGTCTCTGCACCGGCAACTCCTACCTCAACTAGAAGAATTTACAAACCTGGATGTATAGGCGATATTAATTACACCAATGCATCAACACCCAGAAGAGCGAGAAGGACCCTAAAGTTGACCAAAATAATTCTATTAAGAAAAAATAAATTAATCAAGATACATCAACAAAATAGAGCACAATTGAAAAAAATCCAATTGTTACAAAATCTTTTTACCCACTTAAATAATAAAAAATTAATATCGGAAGATGCACAAAATGCTAGGCTTCATATTGAGAAACTGCAAGTGTTTTAGCAAAACTTCTAGCCTAATGTTGTTATATTACGCATACGTTCGCTCAAGATTGGAATATGGTGCCATCATATGGTATCCGTGGTACACATGTCACGTGAATAACATTGAGTCAGTTCAGAGGAAGTTCCTAAAATATTTGTTTTTTAAGGAGGATGGCATTTACCCGCCGAGAGGAATTAATACGTCCATTTTAACGAACCGTTTTAATATCGTTTCATTAGAAACTCGTCGCGAAATAATTTCCATTAAATATTTATTCAGTTTAATTCACAACACTATTGATTGTCCCTTTTTGTTAGATAAAATCAATTTCCACATACCCAGACTTGAAATCCGCCGTCACACAACCTTCTATGTCAAGAATTATAGGACAAATATTATGGTGAGATCTCCAATTTATGTAATGTGCAATAATTTTAATAAAATCTCCCATCTATGTGATATTAATTTTGATAGTCTAGGCAGTATATTAAGTCATATAATTATTACTGAATAGTAGGTTTAATTTTGTTTGTAACTTAAGTGTCAATATTACTTTTCTTTTTTATTCGCTATTGATATATAAATGATATGTGTTTTCATGTATTTCCTGTAATTGGGTGCTTACCTGTTGGAAATAAAGAGATTATTATTATTATTATTATAAAAAATGCAATTATGGTTAGTTCTTAATGAATTTATCGTTATCTAGACATTTCATGTTCACAGATGCCAAACAAATTCAATGCACAACAATACGAGGAATGTAAATGATGGGGGCTCGGTCGAGTTGATGCCCATTTATTTCGCATGCAAATGCTACCCGATATACACACTTGCTTGCCGCTTACCATATATACAAAGTATTTTATCTTGTAAGTTAAGGCTCTCAGCTCAATATGTACCAAATTAAATCACTACTGAGTCGAAGCTTGAGGCAAAGGTTTCAACTGCTTGCTTATTTGAATTAAATAACTTTTTATCTAGTGTTAACTGGAGCTGTACTGACAACCTAAGTCTAGATGTCAATATTAAATTTCAGCTTTTTGTTTCCAACATCTCATATGCTCTGGATGTTACTTGTCCTATTAAATTTAAAGTTGTAAACCATATTAATGAAACTAAAATAAACTGGTTCACAGATGAGAGCCTTACTTTACTTCTTACAAGACATGTATAGAACTAATCCATCAAATGATCTGAAATCTTTAATAGCTAATAAAAAACGAATTTATAGATTGGAATTAAATAAAGCCTGAAAAACTGCTAATGATATTTATAAACTAGATAAAAAAGTCTATAACTGGAAATTATTTTCAAACATACAGGGCAAGCCAAGACGAAATTACAGGACAAAGTGCCTTTTTTTAATGGAATGCTATCAGTACATTTTTTGAAGCCTCTTTCTAGGCTCTATTCATTCCTATATTAGCATTGAATATTTCCCAACGACTTGGATGTGCTGAATTTTTTTGTTGAAATAGTGCATTCTGCAGATGGATATTAAAAAAATCACCACAGTCACAATTATGGGTTTTAAGAAAAACTTATGTGAATACCAGTTACGAGACATCTAATTAATGTTTTTGAACCATTTTCATTTCCTAAAAATGTACAGGGTGGCCAAAACTTATTTTTCAATTGAGAACATTTTAAATTGAATTTTCTCAATTTTTTCGTATGGAACACTCTGTATATTTTTCGACGATGTGATGTAGAAATGAAAAACGAACATTTTTTGTAAGTATCTCCCTATGGCTAATTGTAACCATTTTCGTTTTATAAATAAATAAGTGTTTATTTTTCAATTAAGAACTTTTTAAATTGAATTTTCTCAATTTTTTCAAATGGAACACCCTATATATTTTTCGACGTGATGTAGAAATGAAAAACGAACATTTTTTGTAAGTACTTCCCTATGACTAATTGCAACCATTTTCGTTTTATAAATAAATAAGTGTCAAATTCAAGAATAAACTTAAAAAAAGAGGTTCCCTCAAATAATTCATTAGAAAAATTTATAATAACTGTTCGACACACGTCTTTATGCAATTTTGAAATGAGGTCATTTAGTGGGGCCTTCTTCCAATCCATTGAAATGAGTAAATAGTATTTAATCGGTCCTTTACTGTAATGTTTTTTTGTAAATTTTTTTGCTGTTTTCGTTATTCGACAAGCAATAAAACCTCAGTTTGGTATAAATTGTCGTGTACAATTTGTATTGAATTTAAAATATTTGGAATTTTACAATACGAATTTTAATAAAGCAGAACTTGTAGACATGACTTTTGTTTTGGGCGAGTCAGACAGAAATTGCTTACTTGCCAATAGAATTTATCACCAACGTTATCCTGAGAGAAGGATTCCTGATGTTAGCAGCTTCCAAAACCTTCTCGATACATTTCCGGAAACTGGAAATGTCGAATATAAAAAAAGTGAAAGAATAAAACGTGTTGTGAACGACGAAAATGAGTTTTCTGTGGTGCTGGCAACGGTTGAGAATCCCCATGTTAGACAAAGAGAAGTAAGCTCATTAGTAGGAATAAGTAGACAGTCTGTGGGTCGAATCTTAAGAACAAATAAGTTGCATGCATATCATATTCAAATGGACCAGGAATTATCCGATGACGATTTTCAAAAGCGCCTACAATTTGGTGAAATGCAACATAATGTCAACTTCTTCAATACTGTTTTATTCAGTAATGAGGCAACTTTTCATAAAAATGGATTTGTTAATAGGCACAATTTCCATTATCGTGCTTCGGAAAATCCTCACTTTTTTATGTATGTTGATAACCAACACAGATGGTCTATAAACGTTTGGGGAGGAATTATTGGAGAACATGTAATAGGGCCACGTTTCTTTGATGGTACATTGACTGGAGCTATTTATTTTCATTTTTGGAAAACTATCTGCTACAATTATTGATAAATCTCCCTGAAACAATTCGAAATAGGATGTGGTTTCAGCAAGATGGTGCTCCACCACATTATTTAAATGCAGTTAGTGATAATTAAATAATACCTACACTAATCAATGGATTGGAAGAAATGGACCAACAAAATGGCCTGCTAGATCCCCGGATCTTACAAAAATGGATTTCTTTTTATGGGGATACGTGAAGGAAATTGTTTATAGAGACGCACCAACAGCAGTACAAAATATTAAGGAACGAATAATAACTGCCTTTACATCTATCACACTGGCAGTTTTAGGAACAGTGGGGACCTCATTTCCCTACTGTCGAAAATAAGGCACAAGTCTGCACATTTCGGAAGATAAATGAATTTTCGGTAGCAGAATTCACTAAACTTTACATGTCCGATTCAACATATTTTGAAACTCTATGTCACAGTACATTCGATAACATTAACACTGCCTATGAATTTTTCTGGGAACATCTTCATTGGTGTATGGAAGCTGCCTTTCCATTATGTACAAAAAAAATTAACAATAATACAAATAAAGTCAAAACTCAATTCACTCCTTCCTTGTTAAATAAACTCCAAAACTTAAAAGACCTAAATTACATAAGAAAACTTGTTAACTCTGAGGAACTAAATGCAAATTATAAACTTTTGAAAAAACACATCGAACTTGAGATTAAAAACGAAAAAAGGAGCCACTACATCAGTAAGATACAACAATCAGAAAACAAATCACGAACTCTATGGAGTATAGTTAATGAAAATAAAACAAAAATAACCCGAAAACCGTATTTCACTAGTACATGAGAATAGGGTAGTATCTGATAAATCAGAAATAGTAGAGCTTTTTGGAAACTTCTTTTCAACTACCATTACAGACAGATTACACAGTCATTTCCATAAGAACCTATCTGAGACCTGTACTACATCTAAGAATGTAATCTCAAATATGTTCTTCACTCCCGTAACTAAACAGGATGTACAAAATGTAATCACTAACCTAAATAAAAAAAAAGTCCACCGGAGGCGACGAAGTCCCAATCAAATTAATAAAAATCTGCCGAGACATTCTATCAGAACCCATTGCACACTTAATAAATTTATGCCTGATATATGGAGAATTTCCAGACGCACTAAAACTAGCAGTATTGATTCCAATACTAAAAAATGACTGTCCATCAAATATAGAAAATTATCGTCCTATTGCGTTACTTAGTGTAATATCAAAAATAATAGAATCGGTCATCTCTCAGAAAATTCATGAGTACTTAAAGTCCTATAAATTGTTGACTGACTGCCAGCATGGTTTCAGGAAGCCATATTCAACAGAAACTGCCACTAATGAATTTATCCAACAAATTAGTGATAAAATGGATATTGGTGATATTGTGATAGGAATATTTTTTGACTTGTCAAGAGCCTTTGACACCCTTCATGTGGATTTCGTTTCAGATAAACTACCTTAGGAATTCGTGGCAACATCAATAAATGCCTTTCGTCTTACTTATCTAACCGAGTATTTTATGTTAAGCAAGCTGACGCCAAATCAAAACACTTTAATATTAACATTGGGACCCCACAAGGGAGTGTCCTCGGACCATTAATATTCCTCCTGTATGTGAATGACCTTCCTAACCACATAAGCGAAGGCAAAGTTTTTCTATACGCGGATGATATATCGGTTGTTGTCTCACATCACGACCCAAAAGTAGTGGAGAACAAAGTTAAAACCACTTTATCTCAGTTCAATGACTGGTGTCTTAAAAACCGTCTGATAATAAAAAATGAAAAAACAGTTATAATTCAATTTCATAACAAATTTAGAAAACCGCATAATTTTAACTTTGTCCTTAATAACATACCCATACAACTTGTACAACACTCGAAATTTCTTGGAACCATTGTTGATAGCCAGTTAACATGGGAAGATCATATTACCTTTCTTTCAAAAAAACTCAATAAGGCCTACTTCGCTATTAAACAGCTAAAAGACAAACTTAACTCTGACTATCTATTGCCTGTATATTATGCTCTGTTCTACTCAGCCATTGGCTATAATATCGTCGTATGGGGTAGATCCACCCACATGGAGAGTGTTTATCCTACAAAAACGTGTTATTAGATTAATATATAACCTTGATAGTCGTACCTCCTGTAGAGAAATCTTTAAGGAGAAAAATATCTTAACAATCGCTTGTGTTTATATACTAAAATGTCTATTATACAGTTATGACAACAAAAGTAAATTTCCATCACATGCTGACATGCACAACTATAATACTAGGAATAAAACCAATATCTGCCAAAACCAACACCATCATTCCTTTCATGAAAAATCGCCTCTCTATTCAGGCTTTCAAATGTATAATCTGCTTCCTGTGGATTTCAGGAGCTTACCTGTTCAAGCTTTTAAGAAGAAGCTAAAAAACTATCTAGCAAATAATGCATTCTATACCATTGGGGAGTTTGTTCTAAAATTACGAATGGACAAAAATATAACCTTCTAGTATTTTTAATCTAATCATTTTATATTTTAATGTAGCTTTTTATGAATATTTACCAATGTATGTATATTTTATAGTTTTTATTTATATATTTTTATCTGTGTTTTAACTTTTGTATGTAATGTTGTGTGACTTGTTTTATCTACAAATGCATGTGGCCCCAGAGATGAATAAAGTATTATTATTATTATTATAAAAGCGCATAGAGATGTGTGTAAATCAAAATGGGCAACATGTGGAACATTTATTATAATTTTTTCTACTTAGTTATTTGAAGAAACCTCTTTTTTAAAGTTTATTTTTGAATTTTGTAATTATTGCTCAATAATAATTGGTTGCAATTAGCCCTAGGAAAGTACTTACAAAAAATGTTCTTTTTTCATTTCTACATCACATTGTCGAAAAATATGTGTTCCATTTGAAAAAATTGAGAAAATTCAATTTAAAATATTCTTAATTGAAAAATAATATTTGGCCACCCTGTACATTTCTAGAAAATTAAAATGATTCAAAAACATTAATTAGATGTCTCGTAACTGGTATTCACATAAGTTTTTCTTAAAACCCATAACTGTGACTGTGGTGATTTTTTTAATATCCATCTGCAGATTGCATTATTTCAACAAAAAAATTCATTACATCCAAGTGGTTGGGAGATATTCAATGCTAATATAGGAATGAATAGAGCCTAGAAAGAGGCCTCAAAAAATGTACTGATTTACATAGCATTCCATTTAAAAAAGAGGCACTTAGTAGTGTAATTTCGTCTTGGCTCGCCCTGTATATTCGAAAATAATTTCCAGTTATAGACTTTTTTATCTAGTTTACTTGCAATTTTTTAAAAAATTTCCAGCTATTGTAGAACTCGAGATATCGAGGTCCGACGCACTATTGCCCCACTCTGTATATCCACAAATAACAATTCCCAAAAGGCGATGTGGAAATTAATCAATAAAAACAAATCCGTTTCTCTGCAGTCTGAAATGGTATCCGCTGAGGATTTCAATAATTAGTTCGCGACCACCCACTCTATTTAACAGCTACTTTACCACCTTGAAACCATAGCAGTGATGATTATTTAGATAATTCTATTGTGCGTAATCTAGACGGAGAATTTTACTTTTCACAAGTATAATTTTTAAACATTCTAGATACGATTAACAATTTGAAAAAATTAATAGTAACGACTCATATGATATGAATATCAGAATCCTAAACTCGATCAAATACATTATTCTCGTACCCCTAACAAAATTAATAAATCTGTGTAGCCAAAGTAATGTATTTTCTAAGATATTAAAACTGTCAAAAGTTGTACTTTTACACAAGTATAGCTCTATTGACGATCCTGCCAACCACAGGCCTATCACAATTATTCCTGTTTTTGCAAAAATTCTAGAAATTGTACTAAAACTAAAAATTACATTCTATTTTGAAAATTTTAAATTTTTCAACAATTATTTTGTTTGGTTTTAGAGCGGGAACAAGCACAACGTTAGCCATAAATTGTTTAGTAGACTTGATAAATAAAGATTTAGAGGGCAATGAATTTCTCCGCGTTCAGTTCCTAAAGGCTTTGACTGTGTATCCCATAATATTCTAATAAATACACTAATATTTTTAAATTTTCGATAAATAGTCAGTCTTCTAAATTTATATCTTGAAGATAGATCCCAGCATGTACACTACCAAAACATGAAATCGAACTTAATCGATACAAGTATTGAGATACCACAAGGTTCAGTATTGGGCCCAATACTGTTCCTTATCTGCATAAATGATTTACCCAACTGTCCATCTGTACCTCATTTTAATCTCTTCGCGGACGATACAACTTTAATCTACAATACTCATGATAAAAAAAAACCTCTCTTATCCAACGTCAATGACAACAAACCAGCTATTCAAGACTGGTTTCTAAGTAATCAATTAGTTTTGAACAACAAATAAACACAATCAATGACTTTCGGTTTGAGGCATCATACAGTGGATATTGACCTTCGCGACAGCTCAAAGTTTTTAGGGGTTTACTTTGACCACAAGTTGTCATGGGGAAAAACATACCATCCACATCTGTAAAAAAATGTCCAGCAATATTTCTTTGCTACGCAGCCTGGCGAGTATTGTTTCAGTCAACCTTACTAACAGCCGATCATGGGCTCATTCACTCAGCATTTTCATATGCAATTCTGGTCTGGGGACACTCTGCGCATACCAAGAACGTTTTCTCGTTGTAAAGAAAAGCGATCAGAGATATTGAAGGCCTAGGATATAGAGACGATGGTAAGGACATCTTTAAGGAATTATCCACTTTAACTTGCCCTGCACATACATATTACACTATCTCCTTTATATAACCTGCTCCACAACCATGCAACCAGGAACAATAAAAAATTAAACCGTAATTTTTTACGTCTAACCAAGACCAGAAATGGCACAAGTTACTATGCCATAAAAAATTTGAATATACTGCCAGATAAAATACAAAGACGAGAATATAATCGTTTTAAAACTAGGATAAAAAAATATTTACTAGATAATGCTTTTTATGATATCAATGATTACTTGTCTTTTGACATGTATTACCATATGAAATTGTTCATTACCATTGTTATTGTAGTAGTGTAGTATTTGTTTTGTTTCACTATTTATTATCTACTTGTTTTACCTCTTTTATTATATATTCACCTTGCCATTGTATGTTTTTATGACATGTGTAAATACTAATATTGTTATGTGCTGCTCTCTAACGAGGAAAGATGTGATTAAGTCCCTGTTCAAGGTGAAAGGAAACCTGTTATTCTGTTACTCCCTGACTAGTAGGGTGGCGCCGTCTATGAGCCAATTGACGAACGGTCATCTATCACATGGTAGAAAACTCTGTAGGATTCCAGAATATTGTGGAATACTGTTCTGGTACATTTCTATGGGTGTATATAAGGAGGTGAATCCAGCAGATGGGGGAACAGTACAGTTTAGTGAAGTATAAGGAACAGAAGAGTTCAGTTCAGCGAAAGTTTTTAGGTTAGACAAGAGTTGACAAGTTTAAGAAGAAAAGTATTTACTAGTGTAATTTTAGTGATTAAATAAATCAGTGGTTTGTGAAAATTCTTGTTGCAAGTTATTTGAATCCACAAAGTGTTTACTGAAGACTGTAAGCACGTAACAATTGGTGTCGGAAGTGGAATTGCAACAGAATTTTTGAAGAATTCGACGAAATTCCATAGTGTTCTATTCGTAAACCACTGGAGATAGTGCAGTGAGTCGAACTGGAAAGTAATATAGACATTAGACAAGACCAATTTGTGCTATATAGTGTGAGAAAATTTATAGAACATTCTATTCTGAATATTGTGAAAATAATTTACTTGTATCTGGCATAGAATTTAAATAAGACTTGTTAGTGTTATTTGTCAGTGTTGGTTGTTAGTTTTTGAATGGAAACAAGAAGCATGGCTGCTGAAAAACAAATGCAAGACATGTTCGAGCAGTTTAGAAAAATGATGCTAGACCAAAAAGAAGAACAAGAAAGACGTCAAGAAGAAAAAGAAAGACGACGTCAGAAAGAAAAAGAAGAACAAGAAAAACAGCGTATAGAAGAGAAAGAAGAATTAAGGAAAATTATACAGGGGCAACAGGATGTTATCCTTTCAGCCACTGAAGACCTCAAAAGCAAAATTGAAGAGGATATAGGCAACATAAAGACTGAAGTAAGTGAAATCAAAGGAAAAGTTACTGGCGTCGAAGGGAAAGTTACCGATATAGAAGGAAAATTTCAGGCAGTTCAAGGAGAGGTAGAACAACTTAAGGGACAGTTAAGAGCGCAAGGAGGCCAGCTAGTATTATCATCGTCAGGTCCTCGATTACAACCGCCTTCCTTTGATGGTCAAATTTCTTGGTCAACCTACAAAAGACAATTTGAGGCAGCGGCATACGCAAACAATTGGAGTAATGAAGACAAAGCTATGGCATTGGTGCTAGCATTAAGAGGTCAAGCCTCAGAGTTGCTTCAGACTATCCCAGTGACGCAACAACGGGATTTTAAAGTTTTGGAGGCTGCACTAGATCTAAGATATGGCGACCAACATCTCGCCCAAGTATATCGGACTCAGCTCAAATCATGCACACAAAAGCCTGGGGAAAGTTTACAAGATTTTGAAGCAGCTGTTGAGCGACTGACATACCTGGCTTACCCGGATGCACCCAAAGAATTCTAGGAACAATTAATAGTTGGTACTTTCATTGACGGCATAAGAGATGAGGAGATCAGGCGAGTTATTAGATTAACTCGAGCTAAGACTGGTAGCGAAGCCTTGATCCATGCCCTCGAAGTTGAAGCCGCTTATGAAGAGACTCTACATCCGAGAGTACGAGCCATGAAAGTAGAAGAAGAGAACCATTTAGGAAAATCAAATATGGAATCTTTGATGGCTGACCTGCACAAAATGATAAGCCAGTTGATGACCAAACCAGATGCTCCAAGGAAGCAGGAAAAAGAACAGAGCAATGGACAGCCAAGGAAGGTGATTCGGTGTTATCAGTGCAGCAAACCAGGACATATGATGCGGCAGTGTCGAGAACGGAATTCTGGGGAAGTAAACACTGCAAAGAAAGAGGAAGTTCGCTCTGATAAGATGAGATTGATTGTTATGTTAACAGACATACAGAAAATGGTCGCACAAGTACTAAACGAATTAAGTTCGCGACCGGAGCTGAAACAGGAACCGCAACCGCCGAAACAGGAGCCAAAACAGGAGCCGAAGCAGCAGCGAAGTGCTGGAAGTCCGACAAAAGTAATGCGCTGTTATAATTGCGGCAAATTGGGGCATGTCAAGAGGTACTGTCGCCAGAGGAGCCCTAAGGAAGTGAATGCCAAGAACGTAAAGAAGCAGCAGGATATAGCAGAAGTGAAGGCAGTTAAGATAGAGGTTCCGAAGGACTGGACAAAGGAAGTTCTCAGAGAGGAACAACTGAATGACGATGAAATTGGACCAATGTTGAAGGCGAAAGAAAAAGGAATCCGCCCTGAATGGAAGGACGTTTCCAGTAAAAGTGTTGGATTGAAGGCCTTATGGGCGCAATGGGATTCCCTTAGGGTTATAGATGGACTATTACGGAGAGCATGGGAGAGCCCGGATGGGAAAGAAGTTACCATGCGGTTGCTGATACCCAGGTGCCGAGTACCAAAAGTACTTCGGGAAGTGCACGAGGGAATATCCAGGGAGCACTTTAGCAGAAATAAGACCTTGGCTAGAGTACGGGAACGATTTTACTGGATAAATAGCTGTCAGGATGTAGAGGCTTGGTGTCGCAGTTGCAAGGTTTGTGCGAATGTGGCTGCCAAGAGGTCACCTACAGGGAGTGGTGACCGAATGAAGGCTAGATATGACCGCAATGCCAGTTTGGCGAGATTCAAGGTGGGGGACTCGGTTTGGCTGTATAACCCGCAGCGGAGTGAAGAAGGATTCTCGAAGCCTCGCTCACCTTGGGAAGCACCGTATTCTGTCATCACTAGGTTCAACGACGTTGTTTATAGGATTCAATGTAGAAAGAAGTCCAAGATGAAGATCGTGCACCTGGACAGGTTGGCAAAGTATGCTGGGGTATCTGAATTGCCTGACCGGGACGTTCAGGCTTAAGGAGGGGGGCAGTGTTATGTGCTGCCCTCTAACGAGGAAAGATGTGATTGTCCCTGTTCAAGGTGAAAGGAAACCTGTTATTCTGTTACTCCCTGACTAGTAGGGTGACGCCTATGAGCCAATTGACGAACGGTCATCTATCACATGGTTGAAAACTCTGTAGGATTCCAGAATATTGTGGAATATTGTGGAATACTGTTCTGGTACATTTCTATGGGTGTATATAAGGAGGTGAATCCAGCAGATGGGGGAACAGTACAGTTTAGTGAAGTATAAGGAACAGAAGAGTTCAGTTCAGTGAAAGTTTTTAGGTTAGACAAGAGTTGACAAGTTTAAGAAGAAAAGTATTTACTAGTGTAATTTTAGTGATTAAATAAATCAGTGGCTTGTGAAAATTCTTGTTGCAAGTTATTTGAATCCACAAAGTGTTTACTGAAGACTGTAAACACGTAACAATATGTATAATGTACCAATAAAGATCTATCTAATATTCAATATATTTGGATATCAGAAGTAACAAATTCATGTCATGCAACACACTGGGGTCAATTCTAAGCATACCTTAATAAAGTTACAATTAATGAAACCTTCAAAAGTGGTATGTTAAAATGATTTCTTACCAATTTAGGAATATGGTCCTTCAGTACATTCATCAAAAATGTATGTTTTTTTGAATCGTTTAATGATATAAGGCCTTGTCTTCCCGTAGTTTTTGTACAAAAACAACATTTTATTTCATTGTTGAATTCCACAGGTGATATTAAATTATTTATAACTACTTTTTCTTCTGAATCCAAACTGATGTCTTCAGGGTCAATCGTGAATAATGGCTTCCTTATATATTCACAGGCTGATTTGAATTTCAAGAATACCTCAAGATTATTGGTACATTCAATACATTTCACAGCTTCCTTGCATATATCCATATTCTGAAATATTACAAAGTATAAACAATAACGCATTATGCAAAAATTGATGCATTCTTTGGGATTTAGTGTTTCTACGAGAACCAAGGGCCTCTAAAATTTATTTTTACCATTAGCTACCACCTCTACTACTTCCATTGCCACCCCCACCCTATTATTAAGGAGAGAAAAAAATTAAATTGAGACTTAGATGAAAATGTAGATGTGGAAGTAGCGTTTCGTTGGGCAACAGTTTTTTGTTTAAGTAATTTCAAAAATATTTTGTAAAATGTTTTTAAAATACGTTTAAAACGTTTTGAATATATATCGAAAACATTCAGTTTACAATTATGTTTAAGTTAATTTTATCGCACGGCTATGTCGTAAACAATTAAGTAGACACAAACGTTGGCCCATTATCAACGCATTTAACCGCATGAACGAAGGAGATGAACGTATAATTGTGGTAGTTTGATAGAGTGGAAAGTCGTAGATAGCTTTACAGTGACCGCCTGATATGTGTATGAGTGAGAACAAATCTTGAAACAAGGCGTAGCTCAAGCCATACACAACACGTTATAAATGCTAAGACCAACTTTACTAATGGATAATGGATTATTATTTATACTTTGCGACAATCAAGTTTCTGACATAGTTAAAACATGGTAGTCTCTTAAAACGCCTTTTATTTAAATTATTTTTAGCACAAGAGGTCTGACGTTAATATGTCTTATTTTAATACATAAAACTAAATGTATTCAGTAGCTAACCATACCAGAGACAAAAAACAGGTAAAAACTAATTCCAGAAACATAATGATAAGTAAAGAGAACAGAAAAAAATATACACAAAAACACAAATAAAATTATCAGTGAAGTAGTGGTATTCACCAATGGTATACGACATGAAAGGTGATCCCACACCAGTAATTCTCAATTTCTTTTACAGACCACCTTACATTCTGAACTCCAAACATTTCTTGGTTCAAATTTTTCACAAGCTTTCTTGTACACATTCTGCCTTTCTTGCATTAGGTCTTGTTTTATGCCTGCCTGACTATACATCATCTTACAGAGCTTGTGCTTTCATGAATAATGGTCATCAAATAAGTATCTAGGTATATAATATATTCAATATGAAAACCTTAAACTTTATGTTCATTGCATTTTTTATAACACTTTAAGATTTTAAGTACATTGTTACTAATGAATACAACCTTTAACTCATGTTACTTCCCTTGAAAACGTTCAAACTGCTCACCACAAGACAATATGACTATCATATAATACAGCGCCTGGAAAACTAAGGTCATTCTGCAGTTTATCCACTTCTCGATTTTTGAGTTTTTTTTTTTTGTGAATACATTAATAAGAGAGTTATACGAAGCGTTTATGACTAATGAAACGTTGCGCAAATGTATAATAATCGAGGAAATTGGGAAAGTGGAGCGAATAGGGGTGCTGCTGGGTGGATAAAAATCAGTGAAAATACGACATTTCTAGGCCATTTTGAAACGATTGGCATTGAAAGTCATTTTAGGGCAAGGGTAAATAAGATAGAGTAATTACAGCATTATATCTACTAAATACGTCTAACCTAACCTAACTTTTTCGGTTTACAATGACCGATACGTAAAGAATACAAAAAGAAGTAAAACACGAGGATTTCAGGTCACTTTCGCATAAAAAGTATTTAAACAGCCAGTTCAGGGCAACGGAAAATAAGCATCATGACAAATTTGAATGTTTATTAGGGTACGACGAGACATCAATGAATTGCAGTAAATAAGCAATCAAATGCCATGAATCTTGTTTACCCTTGCCCTAAAATGACTTTTTCAATGCTAATCGTTTCAAAATGACTTAAAACGTCGTATTTTCACTCCTTTCTACACACCCAGCACCCCTATTCGCTCCATTTTCTTCGATTTATTCGATTAATAAACATTTGCGCAACGTTTCATTTGATATTAATAGTCGCAGTTAGTTATCAGGTCTCCCCATAAAAAGATACGGCCATTATCTACATGGAGGTGCATAAAAAGCAAGACGATAAAAAAAACTTACCAGTTTTAAGGTATTTTTCAAAGATTGTCCTATTGTTTCATAATTTTCGCTTATTGTTTGAAGGCAAAGCCTGCATATTTTTTCATTCATATTGATTTAAAAATAAGTAGGAAAGTAAAATATTAAACACTAGAACCACGAACGTCACAAACTACATCAATGCATAACCTCACTTTATATTCTTCTTCGGCATCGGCAAGAAACAAGTGACATCTTCATTATGACAGTAAAACCTGTTGGAGTGTGAAGTAATGAGTTTATTAAGTTTTAATAAAGTTTCATTTTACTGACGTGATAATTAAGTATTTCCGCGGAAGGTTCTGTTCTGCTACTAAAGGTATTTCGTTGTTCGCTGAAGATCCAAAATTACATTTAAAAATTTACTATATAATATATAATTACTGTTCCATTTTATGCTGAAATATTATACATATTACATGTACGTAGTATTGAAAGTTTCTTGTGATGTAGAAAAAATTAGTACAGCGAAAAATAAATTTTAATGTTTTTCTTTTAGCTCCATATGAACATCTATATTTATTTACTTCTTTGTTGGTATAACCTAATCGAGAGGTTCAGTGAGTTGCACTCTTTTTTATATGAACAGTGGCGGGATTCTAACTTGCTGTGGGTATAAAGGTTTTCATTTATTATATTAATTTAGTAGCTGTTATATTTTATAAACTAAATAGACAGTAGTATTTTATAATAATAATATATTTTATTTCTTTCATTTAAATGTACTAACAAACTTAACGTACTTTAAATACACTAACAAAGGAAAAGTCAAGAAAAGTAGGTACCTTGGTATATTTATAGCATTCAGAAGTAAACATATGCATAAAATATATTTATAGATACAGACACACACATCTATATGTAAAAAGACATAAATATAGCAATAAAATATTACAAACATAACATATATAAATATAATTAAGACTGCATAGTTTTAAAAGTTAAAACGGATGTTTTTTTTTTAATTCTTGAAGGGTCTAACAGTTTAACAGCTCTTTTGTAGTAAATATACTTTTGATTTAAATTTAAAAGTATGATCATTGGAGGAGTTTTTTATTTCAGGTTATTATAAAATTTACATCCAGTGCAATAAATTTTTTTTGATAAAATGTAGTGCGGACATTATTTAGTACCAGCAAGCCTCTTATCTTACTATCATGACCATGATCCTGTTGATTCGCCAAAAACAGTGAAATATCTTTGTATACATATAAGTACACACTTCTAAAATGAAGGTTCCAACAACCGTTAAAATTTTCAAATCTTTAAAGGCATTACGACATGACTGATGGTAATCTAATCGTGCAATTATCCTAATAAACGATTTGAAGGAGCATATTTTGTCTGATAACTATACAGTACTACGTTTGTGTGAAACTTGGCTTACTGCTGCTGTAGATGGCTACATCGTTCAAATAGAAGGATACAATCTGGTAAGAATTAAATGACCGCAGGTTAGGTAGAGGGGGAGGTGTATGTATCTATATTAAAAATAATATTTCATACTTTATTATACATACTCAAACCACAAAAGATCTTTTAGGTCGAAGTGAAGTAAGGCTGTTCGAAGCCAAACGACCCCGTAAAACAATCTTCGGTTTTTTGCAATAATCTTTAATATCTAGATATTGTAAATTAGACACTTATATTATTGAAAATAAAGACAATTTAATATTATTGTTATTATATAGCATACTTTTGAAGTATAAACACTCTATGTACTTGAACGCTTGTCCAATTAACCATCGCATATTTTAAGTGCGAATGATAATTTTTGTAATATAATGTTAGGAGCATTTGGAAGCTACAATGTCTTGTCACATACTTTAGAGTGTAGCATCTTGTACACAATAGGGATGTTCACTATGTTTTAATTGTAATAAAAAATGATAGTTCTAAGGCTACAGAAACACGTAATAACCATTAAAACGCCTAAAAACTTTTTTTATTGAAAATAAACTAAAAATAAAATCTCCGAAATTAACGAGGCTAGCAAACGATCCCGGCAGTGAGAGTAGCACGCGGTGACGTCACATCGCCTTAACAGCGGAATTCGTATACCTACGTGATATGGATTGTTTGTTTCATTATTGTTTTATCTGTGTTTTTCTAATGATGGGAGACTCAAAAAGTGTGAAAGTTAATAACAATAAGTATTGTTTTGTTCCTGGATGTACAAATACATCAGTAAATAACCCAGAAAAGTTTTTAATGTCTGTGCCACAAAATGTAAAAAGAAGGAAGCTTTGGTTTAATGCAGCTAGACGAGAACATAAAAACGCTTCAATGCAAACCCATTTTGATTGCTGCGAAGACCATTTTAAGGTAAGATAAGAATAACAAGTTTTACTATATTAATTATATATACCTACTTAATTTTATTATTTTATCTAACAGTCAATATTTATAGAGTCATTATTTATTTGGTTGTAGACTACTGCAATACTTATTAACACAATAGTGAGTTATAAGTTTATTTATTAAAAAAGAACACAACACGCCTTCTTGACCAAATCATACTCATAACTTGGATTGACAAAAATGAGGAGGGGTATAAATAAAACCGTAATTGAGATTAACAAAAATGAGGTGGTGTAAAAATAACTGTCCTACACAATGAAATCAAAATTTTCATACCTTTTAAAATATGATAAGTACAGGTGTTGGATACAATTTTGTACGGTACTCATGTGTTATGTTCTATAAGGCACTTGAGAAAACTTTTCTCGTGCAACTTATACGTAGCAGTAGTACCATAAATAACTTATAGTATAGTTTATATTAAAGTAGACCATTTATTTGGTTACCTTGTATATTTATATTGATATTTATTTATTAGGTAATATCTAATTTGATTGTGGTATTTGTTTAACAGTATTTATAATAAAATATTTGTTTCAGCTAGTAGAAGACATGGAAAATTACTGGGAGTATAGATTATGCAAAGTTAATATTCGCATGAAGCCTGACATAGTACCGCATAGTTTTACTTGTCAACCGAATAAAAAAATTAATTATCCTCGTCCTCGTAGCGAGAAAAGAGCTTTTACACCACTAGACTGAGACTGATTGAAGTCTTTCACCATGGCCAAAAATTCTGAAACCATGATAACGTCCACAGTTGGCAGATTATGCGAGTCCGCCCTTTCAAAACCTGCCTCCATTTTAGTAGTATGCCTTAATTAAAATTAATAGTCGCAAAACGAAGAACTACACGGACAAAAATGTTCGCAGAAGTCAGTACAAGCAGACTACTACTAATTCTCATATGAAACGTGCATGAAACCCTAGCCAGCATACTTGCGCGCGTTTAACTTCGGGCGAGTTGACGTAACACAAATCAAAAACCGTTTCGCGCATTCAAATGAATATTCATATTTCTTTGGTTGATTTTTGTAAAACTTTGTAGATATTATTTTAAGACTATTTTTAACCATTTTATCATGTTTAAACAGGATTTAATTGCATTGTCAACATCCCTATTTAGAACACAACAAGTCAAGATGTAATAACCACACTAATTTGTATCCGAAAACAATACTTAACGCTGTGTAATATATATATATATAAAATATAAAACTTTAGAATTGAATATGTATCTTTCTGATTATAATTACGACATACTCTGTTTTAGTGAAACATGGGCTTGTGAGCAGCAAGCAAATCATATTCACCTAAACAATTATGTATTAGCCACATACTATACTAGATCAAATTTCATTCATGGGGGAGTTGCAATCTATATAAAAAGAGGCTTAGCGTACAAAATATGTGAATTCTCTAAAGACTACTGTGAACACATACACATTGAAATATGTGCTATAGAATTATGTAAGTCTAAGTCTATTATTTGTTGTTGTTATAGATCACCATCTGGTGATATAAATATGTGTAATAACAATTTAATCTCTTTCTTGGACAATGTATCTAAGCATAATAAAATAACAGTCCTTGGAGATTTCAATATTGACTTTTCTCGCAATACAGACATCTCTCAACAAATATCAAACATTTTCGTATCTTTTGGCATGCACGAATGTGTTAAAGAACCCACTAGAGTCACTAATATTTCTTCTACCAGAATTGATAACATCTTCACTACTACAAATGACAAATCATTTAACAAAAGTCAGCAATCCTCACCTGTCAGATCATAAAGCTTTAAGTTTCACATACAAAAAATTAGTTAAATCAAAAATAACAAATGAAGTTGTCACATATAGATTAGTTAATCAGTCAACCATACACAACTATAAATTATCTTTGTCCTCTTGTGATTGGTCACAATTTTATCAAATTAATGATGTAGATAAAATGTCAGAAATATTCCTAAATCATATAGTCAAATGTTATGAGACATCTTTTCCTGTTAAAACAAAAAATAAGAAAAATATCAAAATAATATATAGTGAGGAGATCAAAAACATGAAAAACATACTTATAATGCTGCATGACTTTTCTGTATTTGACATCAAATTCAAAGACAATTACAATAAATTTAAGGAAAAGTATATACAGAGCCGCATTAAAATCACATCTTATAAACAATGCAAAAAAATAAACAAAAAACGGCCTGGTCCATTATAAATTCAAATAATAGAAATATTAGTACCATCAATATTCCAGTAGAGGATTTAAAAACATTTTTTGCTAATATTGCTAATGAAATAATCGCTAACTGCAACTTCAATAATGCAGCATATATAAAGTCCTTACAGAACAACCAAGTTCCTTTCTCTTTCTATCTAAGTCCTGTTTCTGAAACTGAAGTAAGTGATCTGATGGATATGTTAAGCTCCTCAAAGTCTAGAGACTATTATGGATTAAATAGTGAAGCGATTAAATTAGCTAAAAATGGATTATTAAGTCAAATAACACATCTGATTAATGTCTGCTTTGAAAGAGGTATATTCCCGGAAAATTTTAGAATTGCTAAAGTAACACCAGTTTATAAAAAAGGCGACAAAAACCTAGTTAGCAATTATCGACCCCATTTCTCTGATTCCTATTTTATCAAAATTACTAGAATTAGCTTATAAAGCCAGACTGGTGGACTATCTAGAACATAAAAAAATATTAAACCCTAATCAGTTTGGATACAGAAAAGATAAATCAACTATCACTGCTTTAATAGACATGATCAATTTTATAACTGATGAATTCGAAATTCTTTTATGGATTTATCAAAAGCTTTTGATTGTGTGTCACATGATCTACTACTAATCAAATTAGAAACATGTGGAATTAGAGGTTCAGCATTGTCATTTATTAAAAGCTATGTTACAAATAGGTATCAGTGTGTTCACATTGATGGTAATATATCTACTTTAAAGCCGCTTCACTATGGTGTCCCGCAGGGATCAATACTAGGACCTATCCTATTTATAGTTTATGTAAATGACATAGCTGAATTTGTCAGAGGCAAAACAGTAGGATATGCAGATGATATCACCCTATTATCAACCAACAAAAAAATTGACATATCCTTACTAATTTAAATAAAGAAACACAATTACAAGCCAAAGATTATTATAATAATATACAGCTATGCTTAAATAATGAAAAAACTCAAACTATAATTTTCAGTCTTAATAATCTTTTCAATATCACAAATAATAACCCAGCGAAATGTTTGGGTGTTACATTAGACAGTAAGCTATCTTGGGAGCCACACATAAACTCTCTCTCTAAAAAATTATCAAGCTGTGTGTATCTTCTAAAAAACTTAACCATATCAATAAAAGAAGATGTCATTTTAATGGCTTATCATGCCTTATTTCACAGTGTGATGTGTTATGGAATATTACTCTGGGGAGGCTCAGCGCACGCAATGAAGATCTTACGTATTCAAAACGTGCTATCCGAGTAATCACAAACTCAAATAATAGAGATTCTTGTAGACCCCTCTTTAAAAGCCTAGGAATTCTGACATCCACAAATCAATATATTTACGAATGCATAATGTATGCCAAAATATACACTTCCAACTATCAAGATGAAAATAAATATGACACCAGACACAAATCTTTGATTGTCCCATATTTTCGGCTTTCGAGAAATATCTCCTCATTTAGATATATTTCTATCAAACTATATAACCGACTACCTCATGAATGGAAAAATCTTAGTAAATTTAAATTTCAAAAAAAAATTAAGAGTTTTCTGAAAGAACATGTCTATTATGAATTGCAGGAATTTTTTGATCATTTTAGATCTTAAATTTTAATATCTGTACGTATTGTCTTTGTAACTTTTAATCATATGTAATTTCAAATAATTTTAGTTCTATATAATTGTAATCTCTGCTCGCATTGGGCTGTAAATGTTTTTAAGTTGTGATTGTAATCATTTTATATTTTACTGTATCGTGCTCTATGGAGCACAATGACGTGTGTATACAAATGTCTCGCATGAATAAAATTCTCTCTCTCTCTCTCTCTCTCTAATATCACAACTAGTACTTGTAACATTATTTAATTTAACAATTTGGGTTCTTCCTTTTAAATACGATGTTAAGAGACTTAACGAAGTGCCTCTAATCCCATATCTCAACAATTTTGCCAGTAGTAGATCATGATCAACACAGTCAAAAGCACGTGAGAAGTCTACAAATAAGCTTAAAACTCGTTGTTTATTATCTAAAGCATCAACAATTATATTTTGACAGCGCTGATTCGGTACTTTGTTTTTTATGAAACCGTGTTGCCAAGTAGAAAGAATATTATTTTGGTTAAAAAAGGTAGTTAGCTGTTATTTTATTACTAGTTTATAAAGTTTAGAAATACTACAGGGTAGACTCATTGCTCTAAATTAGCATAATTATTTGACTAGCCTTTTTTGTAGAGTGGTATAACTGCTGTCAGTTTTAACTTATTTTTCAATAGCTAAATTTATTAAATAAGCTAAAAGCCTGCACAATTCTAAACTGCATTTTTTAAACATGTTATTTGAAATATTATTAATGCCAGAGATGAATTAAAGATTTTTAATTTAGCCTGCAGACGTATTTTACACATACTAATTGTCTGATTGCAGTAGAGAACATTATTATTAAGAAATTCTAGGTCTCGGATGTTATTTTGTCATTAAAAGAGGTAAAATATAAATTAAAATTATTTTCAACATATAAATCACCCATTTTAACATTATCATTAAATATAACAATTTCACTTTTTTTGTTATTCCTTTTCTGAAGATTATTTATAATTCTCCACATTGTTTTGAATTTGTCAGATGTAATTTGACTGTCATAATTATTCTCTTTGAGCAACTTTTAATTTGTCCTTATAATACTTATTAAAATATTTGCTAATCAAGGCACAATTAGTATTATGTTCAGTCAGTGTACTGTAGAGAGCCCCATTATTTTTTAGTTCAGTTAATTCAGTGTCATAATGTCCTTGCCGAAAAACGTTTAACTGGGACACATATTTTGTGAATTAAAATGTCTTCAATATTGTACTTATTTTTCTCCTGCTTTTGTGTAATCTTGGTATCCAGTTTTCAAAATTGAGGAAAATGATCTGATACACTACACTGTATTTCATATCAGAATAGATAAAAAAAGTATCAGTGGGTACATGTTTTCGAGATACTATAAAGACACTAAAGTATATTCCAATTCAAGATTCAGCGCATATAAACAATGATTAGCGTGTGATTGCTTAAAGGCTTACTGGATTCTGCATTGTTATTGGTCAATTGGCCAGTACTCATCGCTACTCATTGCGGTCCTGGTAGAAAATAACATTCACATGTTTTTGTCTACATTTACTGAATCTCAGATTGGAATATACTTTAGTTACTCTTTTGTGAGTTTATACACTTACATTCACATCAAAACAGGACAATAAATCTATTAATAGACTATAAGATTAATGCTGGGAATTAAAAAGTCTAAATTAAAATCTCCACCAATGATAATACAAACTTTTGCATTACAAATATCAGATAATATACCCTCCATTAAAGTTAAAAGTCACCAGTTGGTGGTTGATAAATAACAACTACGGTGATTTTGTGTACACCTAATACAATAACATCATCTCTTCATTGTTAAATAAAATATTATGTACTGTAAGACTACCTTAATAATTGTAATGATAGCATAAGATTTGGGAATTGGAGGAGATTGGTTGAACTGGGGGAACTGTCAATGTAAGGCGGGAAGAGAGTGAGGTTAAGGTCGTGAATAAAGGATTTATTAAACGTGTTTGAAACTCTTTTATTAAGTTGAATAAATAACAATACATGGTGTCAGGTGTGTGAACCGATAATAACAAAAGAAAAGACAAAATGTCGGAGGAGCCAGAAAATCTGAAAAAACAGCTAAGAGAATTACAAAATATAATAAGCCAGATGCAGGTTATGGGGCCTTCAAATATAGTAAACAAGACGGTATTCACCACTGTACCTTTATCAGAAAAATTTTCATTCAGAAAAGAAGATTGGGATAGTTGGAGTAGGGGGTACGAAAGATATAGAGTGGCAGTCCAAGCCAATCAGGCGTCAGAGGCAGAACAAATAAATAATCTTTTATTACACATGGGTTCAGATGTTGATAAAATCTTCAATACCATTCGTAAATCCCAGTCAGACTTTAACACATATGCCCAGGTTAAAGAGGCATTCGATGAATACTTTATAAAGAAGTTAAATCATGTTTACGAGAGAGCTCGATTTAACATGCGTAACCAGAAAGAAGATGAAAGTGCAGAAGACTACACATCTGAAATTATATCGATGTCAAAAAGATGTAAATATGGAGGCCTTACTGATGAATTAGTAAGAGATAGGCTTGTAGTAGGAATTAAGATAAAAAATTATCAGAAAACCTCAAATGGACGAAGATTTGACGCTGGAAAAAGTAATTAACAAAATTTCTCAACGTGAAAATGTTAAACTACAAAATAAAGAAATAAGAGAAAGTACAAGCACAGGGGAAAGTAGTTTACATGTGAATCCTGTTCAAGAAAAAAATTTTAGGACACAAAAAAGTAAGCTGTTTGCTGAGTGTGGACGTTGTGGTGCAAAACCAAGCCACAGGCTAAGAGAATGCCCAGCATTAAAAGTTACGTGCAGGAAGTGTCAAATTAAAGGACATTTTAGCAGGAAGTGCAAAACTAAAGACGTGCATGAAGTCGAAGAAGAAATCGGGAGCTCAGATTCTGCAGATTAAATCAGATCAATTACAATAGATATAGTAAAGGAAAATCAGGAAGTGAAGAAAAAAAATTATTGGACAGTTCAAGTGAAAATTGCAAATGGAAAACACCAATTTAAAATTAACACAGGTGCTGACGTAACGATAATTTCAAAAGAGTCTTGTAAGAAAATATTTGGAAAAGAAATGAAACAAATTAAAACCACAAAGAAAAAATTGCTGGCAGCAGGGAAATATCCACTTAATACCATCGGCTACATTAAAACTATATTAGGAGTCAAGAGCAATCAGAACAAAGAATTTACGTAGTTGAAAATAACATAGATAATTTGCTAGGCAAACCTGCCATAGAAGCATTAGGATCAGTAAAACTGGTAAACTCCATTGATGGAAATTCAGGAATGGATACATGGCAGAGGAAGTACCCAAAATTATTTACGACAGAAATTGGAAAACTACAGGGGCTTCACAAAATAAAGCTAAAAAAAATGCAGAACCTTATGCGGTGTCCTGTCCAAGGAGGATTCCTATTCCAATAAGGGAAAAAGTTAAAGTTGAGTTGGACAAAATGGTAGAACAGGATATTATTAGCCCAATAACTGAAGCAACAGAATGGTGTGTACCCCTAGTTGTAGTAGCTAAACAAAATGGCATACGACTTTGTGTGGACTTGACAAAACTTAACGAGAACATTGTTCGAGAAAGACAACAGAGGAGACCTTGAGAAACTTAAATGGAGCAACAATCTTTTCAAAATTAGATGCAAATTCAGGATTTTGGCAAGTTCCTGTGGACTAAACCTCTGCTAAACTGACAACATTTATTATGGAAGGTATTATTTTAAAAGGGTTCCATTTGGAATTAGTTCGGGACCAGAACATTTTCACCATAGAATTAGCCAAGAACTACAAGGACTAGAGGGCACAATAAGTCACATGGATGATATTCTTATATTTGGAAAGAGTCTATTAAATTTTTGGGACATACTTTAAGTGCACAAGGCATGCATGTAGATCAAGAAAAGATAAAAGCAAGATAAAGCAATAGTTGAAATGAAACCACCCGAAAAAATCAAAGATTTGAGAAGATTTCTTGGCATGTATAATTATCTAACAAAGTTCATACCAAATATGACAGATCATACTAAACCTTTGAGAGAATTATTAAAGAAAAAGTCTGAATGGATATGGACAGAAGTACACAATAAAACCTTTCAGAAACTAAAAGAATTGTTAGCTATCACTCTGATTCTGGCATATTATGATGTAAATAAACCAATTCGAATTTCAGCTGATTCATCGAGTTTTGGAATTGGTGGAAACCTCGAGCAGTTGCAAGAAAATGGAAACTGGCAAACAGTTAGTTATGTTTCAAGGTCATTAACAGAAAGTGAGAACCGGTATGCACAAATTGAAAAGGAAGCGCTAGCGATAACCTGGGTGTGTGAAAGAATGACTCAGTACATACTAGGTCTAGGTACTAAGATAAAAATACGTACCGACCATAAGCCATTATTATCACTACTAAGAAATAAAGATATAAATTTGAGTGTCGGATTACAAAGATTAAGAATAAGGATGATGAGGTTTACCTATGAGATAGAATATGTTGGCGGTAAGGAATTGTATGTCCCAGATACTTTATCGAAATCCCCTATAGAAGAAGTAGAAGACGAAGAAATTACTGATGATATGGAATATCAAGTAAATTTACTAATGACAACGATAAAAGTACAAGACCAAAGGATTCAAAAGATTCAAGAATCACAAAATGATCTAGTAAGCGAGAAAATAAAACAATACATCAAAGAGGGTTGGCCAAAAAAGCTTGATCAAACATTAAGTGGTATAGCACCATATAAAGATGAATTTAACTTAACCAAAGAGGGTCTAATTTTAAAAGGCAACAGAATATTTATTCCAAAGGCAAGTAGAAAGGAGATGATCGACAGATTACATGATGGTCACTTAGGAATCGTAAAAACTCTGAGATTAGCAAAACAAACAATCTGGTGGCCTGGAATCATTGACGATATTAAGAGAAAGATTTCTGAATGTATTGAATGCGAGAAGTTAAAAACAAACCATACAGAAGAGTTAATGAGCACAGAGATACCCAATTTACCATGGGAAATGGTTGCATCAGATTTGCTAGAACTGGACAAACAAAGATATATCGTAGTACAAGATTATTTTAGTAAAGACATTGATTATAAAATATTAAAAAACATAACCTCTGAGGCTGTTATTGAAGCATTGAAAGAAATTTTTGCGAGATATGGTATTCCCCCAATCCTCAGGACAGACAAATTTACAAAAGACTATGGAATTCAGCATGTTACAAGTAGCCCAAAATATCCGCAATCCAATGGGATGGCAGAAAAAGCGGTTTCAATTATAATAAATATTTTGAAGAGAAGTAACCCTCATTTGGGAATTCTTAACTATAGAAATACTCCGTTAGAATCAGGTTGGTCTCCGGCAGAATTATCCATGGGTAGAAAACTTAGAACAACAGTCCCCATCATGGAAAACCAACTAAAACCAAAGCTGCCAGACTATAGAGAATTCAGAAGAAGAGAAAATAAGTTAAAAGAGAGACAGAAGACAAATTTTGATAAAAGGCATAGAACATAAGAAAGAGCTGATTTTCAGATTGGTACGGATGTATGGGTGACAGATTTAAATAAAAAATACACAGTGGTGGCAAAAGCTCAGAAACCGAGATCATTTATATTAGAAAACAATAGTAGTAGAATAGCGTGCAACAAAATACATTTGAAAGAGGTAAGAAAACCAGCATCACAACCAAAACAAAAGGAAAATCTTACCGAAGATTCCACAATCAGTATTCAGGAATGTAATAGGGAGGAACAAGAGGAACAGATAAAGAGGACCAGATGTGGCAGAAAGGTGAAAATTCCAGTTCGTTATACATAATCGGACTGTATGTGTATTATTACCATAGTATTAGCATAAATATATTTTAATATTTTTAATTTGTAAGAAAAGAGGATGTACTGTAAGACTACCTTAATAATTGTAATGATAGCATAAGATTACGGAATTGGAGGAGATTGGCTGAACTGGGGGAACTGTCAATGTAAGGCGGGAAGAGAGTGAGGTTAAGGTCGTGAATAAAGGATTTATTAAACGTGTTTGAAACTCTTTTATTAAGTTGAATAAATAACAATACATATTACATAACCTAAGGTACATAATTAACTGACAGGAGAGATAACTGTCACAAAACTAGTACTGTATAAAGTAACTTGGTTATCAAACAACTTTTTAAGTAGCATTGAGCCTATTGGCTCAATGTGTATTATTTTAGATAATCCACGTTTCGCTTTGTGTGAACAGATTTCATACTGTTTACCCATAAACCCATTTAATCATGGGTTTATGGGTCAACATATGTTGTTTAAGATCGCCCCGACGTTTTGACTCATATGAACAGAATTCACACTTAAACATTTTCAACTCCGAAGTACTTTTATGGGTTAATTTGTGTTGTTTTAGGTTTTTCATACGTTTTGCTTCGTATGAACAGAGTTCACACTTAAACATTGTCAATTCCGAAGCACTTTTATGGGTTAATTCGTGCCGTTTAAGATAATCCCGACATGTTGCCTTATATGGGCACAATTCACACTTAAACATTATTTCTGAAGTACTTTTATGAATCAATATGTGTTGTTTAAGAGTATCCTGACGTTTCGCTTCATATGAACAGAATTCACACTTGAACATTTTTAACTCTGAAGTACTTGTATGAATCAATTTGTGTCGTTTAAGATGACCCTGACGTTTTGCCTGGTATAGACATAGATCACATTTAAACATCGTTATATTTGCAGATATTTTATGAACCAGTTTGTGTTGTTTTAGATGTTGAGCAAATTTCGTTTCGTATGAACAAAGTTCACATTTAAACATTTTTACCTTTGAAGTAGTTGTGTGGATCAACTTGTGACGTTTAAAATGATCTCGACGTTTTGTTTCATATAGACATAGTTCACATTTAAACATTTTTATCTCTGAAGTAGTTGTGTGGATCAACTTGTGACGTTTAAGATGATCTCGACGTTTTGTTTCATATAGACATAGTTCACATTTAAACATTTTTATCTCTGAAGTAGTTGTGTGGATCAACTTGTGACGTTTAAGATGATCTGGACGTTTTGCTTCATATAGACATATTTCACACTTGTACACTGTTGCTCCTTCAGAATTTTTATAGGTCTGATTAACACTTTCTGTAAGTTCTCCTTGTAATGCAAGCACTGAAATATTCAAAGACCCATTATCAACTTCAAATATGGGGGCAGGTTCTTGAATGCTGAAAATAAATGTTATTATTTCCTATGTGTTTTTATCATTGTAGTCCAATACAATTAAAATTATTCATATGTGTGACCCGGAACAAATTAACATTCGAATGTGACTAGTGCAGATTGTTAGCTTTAAAGGTAGTAATTAACATACTAAACGTCCCCATGCCTCCGTTTTGCATAAGACCCTTACATTCGGTCCGTCATCTTGAATTTTGTGTTTTTGTATTAAAAAAATCCTAATAACTTACCCAATCCATTTTATATCCATTACAGGTCCAGATGTCCACAGGCATATTTTGGATATCTATTGAACTTAAATACATGGACATCCATTGGACACGTATCCTCTGGACATCCATTTAATATCCATATGATTAAATTTCTGGACATGGTATTCAACCAAAGGGCCATGGACATATTCTGGACATCCAATGGACTTCAATAAATGGATATCCAATGGACGTCCATTTAATGTCCATAACATTAGTTTTTTTATATATATAATAAACAGAAATTTACCCATGTTTCTACATATCGGGATCGGCTCGCGATGAGATACATTTTAAAACAACTCGCCGGAATTAAACCTGCTTCACCGGTCAACAAGATTCTTATAATTCTTTAGGTATAAGCGTTATTTTTGAGGATGGCCGCCCGCTAATTAATTTAAACTTGGCGGGCGTATTTAGTATTATTCGTTACAAATCGGCATATCGGTTAGATACTAGTGCCACCGATGTTCACCCATCTGCAGCACTATTATTACTATCTGTTAAACGTTGAATGTGTTGGAATTATAGTCAAAGCCAAAAAGCTTCGATTTTGTTATTATATACATTTATTTTTATTGTTCAGTGTACCTATATAAAGTCATTATACGTACGTATTTGTTCTGACGGAGCACTTTAGTAGAGATAAGTACATTTTATATTGTCTTTTAATAAGTAACCCTGCAAAATGCCTAAAGTGTCAAAAAGATATTACAAAATTGCAAAGTTTAATTCAGACATGGTCATATAAAATAACTAGTCTATATCAGAGTTAGAAAGTAATTTAATATATGTAATTTTGATACGTGTGCGCCTGAAATTTACATATTGATTCTGACATTGACTGCAATATAATACTAGTGTGTACCATCACCTATTTATACTTCGAATGAAAGTACCATAAATTCGGTAGATACAAACTCGAATGAAAATGATACGGTTTCTAATCAATCTCTCGATGAAAATTTGCAAATAACACAGTGGGCTCTAAAACATAATTTTTATAAACGAATGATTTTTTTCTTTTAGACTAATCATGTTATTTCTGATTCCTCATTTGTTTCAGGGGCCTCGGAAATTTTGGACAGTACAGTAACGAAGAAAAGACAGAAGAAAACAAGAAAATGGTTGAGGCCAGCCAGAGAAAGGAAATACTATGTGGTCCAGAGAAAGGAAATACTATGTGGCCCAGAGAAAGGAAATACTATGTGGCCCAGAGAAAGGAAAGACAATGTGAGCCAGATAAAGAAAAGACAAATTTAACATATTTGAAAGTAAAAACTAATATAGAATATAAAAATGATTTTATATTATATAAAATATATCGGTAATTATATGTGTTCTGTACTTATTGGCACTTACCTAATAGCTTTAGAATGTACAATTTTAAAAAAATCTCGATGTGATTTTTATTTTGTAAATATTAGTTAAAAATAATCATCCAAATTTCAAAAAATTCTTCGTAGCAAATAATTGGAAAACAAATGATTTACGTTTAAAAGGTTTTCGAATTTGCTATATGG
The DNA here is from genome assembly GCA_963675555.1 of Leptura quadrifasciata. Classification (NCBI taxonomy): domain Eukaryota; kingdom Metazoa; phylum Arthropoda; class Insecta; order Coleoptera; family Cerambycidae; genus Leptura; species Leptura quadrifasciata. The sequence goes on from OY776680.1 coordinate 79,532,670, forward strand.
ACATAATTTTTTATTTTGGTTTTTGTATAAAACACCAGGGAAAAAAATAAATGCACGAATTTACGACCATTATAATTCCACCTTTTGAAAGTTAATAAATTTATTTAGCTTCCAAAAGGTATTACAAAGGTCACAATGCATTAGATTTTTTATTGATGTATATAAAAAATAAAAATATATACCCAGCAATTTGCTTTTACATCCTTTTAAACTTCATTAATTTTTTTTCTCAATTATTTACTTTGAAAAATGTTTAGAAAATTGGATAATTATTTTTACCTGATATTTACAAACATAAAAATTACATTCCTCAACAGCACAAAAGGTCCATTGAAATTTTTCGAAATTTTCCAAAACGGGAATTTGTATTCCTCATCGGTCGAGGTGTCACTGGAACTGTCGCTGATACACATGAAGTTCTACGGAGTTGTACTTAAATTTTTAATACCGCTTGTACTTATTGTTGGCTCTTCCACTTCATACTGCCTTCAAACTATCAGATTTTCTGTCTTCTTTCTTCTAAATTTGTTTTGTCAAAATTTTATCAACTCCTCCTATTTGCATTTTTCGACCAGACCTTTCATCTTGCAAGAAAGACCATTCCACTTTCGGAATTTTTCTTTCTTTTCCACAAGAGCAACGTTTCAAATCAAGGCATTTACAAGACAATATGTTAAACAGCTTTTTAGAGTCTTTTCGGAAATTATATAACTTAACTTGTAGAAAATTTGATATTTTTCCTTTTATTGATTTTATAAGTTTTGAATATGTTTTATTATAAACAAAAATTAGTTTAATTAATTTCCACACATGCTCTATTTACTGGCAACAATATTAGCAACTTCAGCACTTGGAGGTTGTTTACTACCATCACTTTTTAATTCTATTCGAACGCTTAAATAACATTGCATCAAATCGTCGTATGTTGGAAGTTAAAGTGCATTTGGCAGTATGTCTTTCACGATACCAAATATTGGACATATAGCACTTGCCCCAGTTTTTACCAAATGCTTTGACATGTTAAATTTTACTTAGTCTAGTCACTATGACTATCAAAAAGTTTCGTTAAATAATCAAAACACTACAATCAATTTATATTAATTAACACTCTGCACTAGACAAAAGCTATGTCGGAACTGAATATTTTATGAACTAGCTAGCGTCTGATCATTTTGTGACAGGTCAATGAACCTTTACGGCAAACGCGCACGCGCAAGGAAGCACGAAGGCAGGTCAAAAATTTATCAAGGCTTTCTGCATCATTCAGCATGTTGTGATACAAAAATTAACTTTGGGCTCGGGTAAAAATATTTCTTTCGATAAAACTTTTTTGAGCAACAGTGATGATCCAATAAGAGTTCTTTGCAGTAGCGCCGTTGAATCAGAAAAAAAATGGGCCCTTCTAGGGGTCCATGGACCCGGTTAAAATTTGTCCAGATGAGTTCTTTTTTTTTTTAGAAAACTGTTTACCTTAGTACACAACTTTTGTGCTATAGCGCTCTCTAAAATTTTACACAAAGTTTTTTCGGCCCACCATAGTCCTGGTAGACGGGGCAAGCCAGATAGAGTGAGCAACATTTTAGAAATACAAAAATTATTAGGTCCAAAGAAATAAAATATATTATTTCTACGTGTAATGACGGCGTATGATACCACTTCATGTTTTTTTAGACAAGGTAAACTAAAAGCAATTAAAATATTGGGAAAAGACTGTCACCTGCAAAACTTGGTTAATGTTTATAAGAAGAAACAGGCTAAAGTGGACGATATCTTTAAAGTCGGAGATGAATTTTTGATACACATTTATGGTGAAACAAAAATATCGAAAACTTTAAATGATTTACGATCTATAAAATTTAATAATTTAACAGCACGCCAAAGTCTAAACAATAATTTTGAAATAACTGTATCACCCTGAGAACAGATTCTGCTAAATTCCATCGTTTGAGTATACTTATAGGTTCAAGAATGGCTTGGGAACATTTTTAACCCAGAGGAATGGGGATGGAGAAAAGGCTGACATGCTTGTGCCTGAGACCACAGTGGCACCAGAATTTATTTTAAAGTTAATTTTCTGCAATGGTAAGAGCGACTGTAGGAATCTGTTTCTGGGGCTCTTGTGCATCAATGCCAAATGTTTTTAAAGCACAGAAAAGGATTATTCGGTGTATGGCAGGTGTCAGTAAAAGGCATTCATGTCAAAATCTTTTCCGCCAGTTCGGCATACTAACTATCTATGGACTATATATATATGATCTTCTTCAGTATGTTTTCATCAATAAAAATGATTTTATTTTAAACAGTAATTTCCACTCATATGAAACTCGTAACAGAAATGATCTCACCATTCCAACACACCACCTTAGTCTCACAAATAAATCCCATGTTATATTAGGATTAAATCTCTTTAATAAGCTTCCAAATAATATCAAAAACATATCATACTTAAAGCACTTCAATAAGGAAGTAAAAGATCTGCTACTCAGCTTGTGTGTTTACAACATCGGCGAATTCACACAAACTACGGTCTGAAATTTTAATTATGTTGGCCACTCCGTTTAGCCCGTTTTATCAGTAATTTTTTCTTTTAATTATGTACTTGTGTAAATTATACAATTGTACAAAAATCAATATTTTCTGTTCAAACCTCCGTGGTAAATGTAATGGTAATGCATGTGACAATATTCCACAGCCAATGGAAGATAGTGATTCAGATCATGATAGTTTTTAATAAAGATCTTAATAATGTTTTTGCTCTTTTTTTTATTAGTATTGTAAAGTACAAAATGTTTCATTAAAATTTTTAAAATGTATAATTTTTACTCTCTTTACTAAATAAAGATGGTGTGTTGGAATGGTGAGATCATTTCTGTTACGAGTTTCATATGAGTGGAAATTACTGTTTAAAATAAAATCATTTTTATTGATGAAAACATACTGAAGAAGATCATATATATATAGTCCATAGATAGTTAGTATGCCGAACTGGCGGAAAAGATTTTGACATGAATGCCTTTTATTGACACCCGCCATACACCGAATAATCCTTTTCTGTGCTTTAAAAACATTTGGCATTGATGCACAAGAGCCCCAGAAACAGATTCCTACAGTCGCTCTTACCGTTGCAGAAAATTAACTTTAAAATAAATTCTGGTGCCACTGTGGTCTCAGGCACAAGCATGTCAGCCTTTTTTCCATCCCCATTCCTCTGGGTTAAGAATGTTCCCAAGCCATTCTTGAACCTATAAGTATACTCAAACGATGGAATTTAGCAGAATCTGTTCTCAGGGTGATACAGTTATTTCAAAATTATTGTTTAGACTTTGGCGTGCTGTTAAATTATTAAATTTTATAGATCGTAAATCATTTAAAGTTTTTGATATTTTTGTTTCACCATAAATGTGAATAAAAAATTCATCTCCGACTTTAAAGATATCGTCGTCCACTTTAGGCTGTTTCTTCTTATAAACACTAACCAAGTGTTGCAGGTGAGTCTTTTCCCAATATTTTAATTTGTTTTTAGTTTACCTTGTCTAAAAAAACATGAAGTGGTATCATACGCAGTCATTGCATGTAGAAACAATATATTTTATTTCTTTGGACCTAATAATTTTTGTATTTCAAAAATGTTGCTCGCTCTATCTGGCTTGCCCCGTCTACCAGGATTAGGGTGGGCGGAAAGAACTTTTCGTAAAATTTTAGAGAGCGCTTTAGCACAAAAATTGTGTACTAAGGTAAACAGTTTTCTAAAAAAAAAAAGAACTCATCTGGACAAATTTTAACCGGGTCCATGGGCCCCTAAAAGGGCCCATTTTTTTTTCTGATTCAATGGCGCTACTGCAAAGAACACTTATTGGGTCATCACTGTTGCTCAAAAAAAGTTTTATCGAAAGAAATATTTTTACCCGGACCCAGAAAGCCTTGATAAATATTTGACCTGCCCTCGTACTTCCTTGCGTGTGCACGTTTGCCGTAAAGGTTCGTTGACCTGTCACAAAATGATCAGACGCTAGCTAGTTCATAAAATATTCAGTTCCTAAATAGCTTTTGTCTAGTGCAGAGTGTTAATTAATATAAATTGATTGCAGTGTTTTGATTATTTAACAAAACTTTTAGATAGTCATAGTGACTAGACTAAGTAAAATTTAACATGTCAAAGCATTTGGTAAAAACTGGGGCAAATGCTACGTATCCAATACTTGATATTGTGAAAGACATACTGCCAAATGCACTTTAACTTCCAACATACGACGATTTGATGCAATGTTATTTAAGCATTCGAATAGAATTAAAAGGTGATGGTAGTAAACAACCTCCAAGTGCTAAAGTTGCTAATATTGTTGCCAGTAAAATAGAGCATGTGTGGAAATTAATTAAACTAATTTTGGTTTATAATCAAAAATATTCAAAACTTATAAAACCAATAAAAGGAAAAATATCAAATTTTCTACAAGTTAAGTTATATAATTTCCGAAAAGACTCAAAAAAAAAAACTGTTTTACATATTGTCTTGTAAATGCCTTGATTTGGAACGTTGCTCTTGTGGAAAAGAAAGAAAAATTCCGAAAGTGGAATGGTCTTTCTTGCAAGATGAAAGGTCTGGTCAAAAAATGCAAATAGGAGGAGTTGATAAAATTTTGACAAAACAAATTCAGAAGAAAGAAAACAGAAAATCTGATAGTTTGAAGGCAGCATGAAGTGGAAGAGCCAACAATAAGTACAAGCGGTATTAAAAATTTAAGTACAACTCCGTAGAACTTCATGTGTATCAGCGACAGTTCCAGTGACACTTCGACCGATGAGGAATACAAATTCCCGTTTCGGAAAAATTCGAAAAATTTCAATGGCCAAACCTCTACATCTAACAGAGCAGTAGCGAAAATAATAAATGCAGTTTTGGAAGATTTTGAAATAATTTCTCGAGAAGACCAGTCCAAGGTAATCGATAAAAACAAAATATGCCGAGAGCTAAATCAAACCAGGAAGAACCTTCAACAAACACAAGAAAACAAAGACATTGAAGGTTTATACTTTGATGGGCGCAAGGATCAAACGATCTCATTCATAAATAATTACAAGATTATTCAATAATAAGAACACATTACAATTATAAAAGAGCCTGGTAACATGTATTTTGCCCACGTGTCTATAAAAAGTTCTGCTACCGCAGCTAACATAAAAAATGAACTTTTTCAATGTTTAAAGAAGTATGACACAAATGTTGATAATTTGACTGTAATAGGTTGTGATGGAACTAATGTGAACACGGGCATTATTCGACTAATAGAAAATTATATTAAGAGACCCCTTCAATGGAGTATATGTCTGCTTCATGCCATTGAGCTTCCTTTGAGGTACTTGTTACAAAACTTAGATGGCAACACCAAAGGACCTAACAGATATTCAGGGCCGGTAGGTTCTCTGTTAAAACACTGTCAGAATATGCCTGTTGTAAAATTTAAAAGCATAAATACAGCACTTCCCAAACTAACACCACATGATCTAAGTACTACTGATCAACAGTACTTGTATAACATTTGTAATGCAATTCAAAATGGAAAGTGCCCTTCTAGTTTGGCAGAGAAAAACCCAGGCAATATGTCGAATTAGTAGATTTTATATTTTTCTAATGATAAAGACAATTTTATATAACATTTTCTGTTGATAAAATAGTTGAATTATATCAATTGGAATTTTATCATTATTCACTAAAATTAGCTGTATCTTGAAAATTGTTAAAAGTATAAAAGTCTTTTTGGCACCAAAAGATTCACAAATTAATTTACAACAAATCATTAAATTACATACTTTTTTGAATTCTTAATGGTTTTTAAGAAGTTATTAGGATTTTTTACTACAAAAACACAAAATTCAAGATGGCGGACCAAATGTAAGGATCTAAAAGGACATAAAGCTACCAATGTAGCTTGGTTTCATTTGAATGTTAATTTGTTCCGGGTAGGGCACTAATTGTATCGGACTATTGTTAGAGATCAAAATGCAGCGATAAATGACGGTAAAACCAGGGTTGGCTCTAGCTGATATGCCACCACGTGAATGTTTATTCTATTTGCTTCACTTAAATAAGATTTCAAAATAGAGTTATGTGAACTTTTTTGTGGTGAAACTGACTTACTTCATTAAATCTAGTGCAAGAAACATTGGAATGGATGTCAGTGGAAAGGAGAATTTTCCTTTATTGAAAGCAGACCAACTTACATATTGAATTTTTTTTACAGACGAAGCACAATTTACCCAAGGTATAAGAGAAATCCCATTCTCAACATAGGTTCCCAGTAGATGTTGGATGTGATCTGATTAACAACGAACCTATTGGACCCACAAATCTTTCCGGCAAAGCTAACTGCAAAGTCCTATTTAGATGTTTTACAAACAATTTTGTCTGATTTAGCAAAGCATTAATATGAAGGAGCAATACTTATAGCACAATGGACCTCCTCGTCATTTTAGTAGTAATTAAAATTACAATAAGACTTTTGAATAGTCAGTATCCGAATAGATGGATTGGACCTGGAGGAGATTATTCATGGGCTGGCAAATCAACCGATATCAACCCCATAGACTATTTTCTATGGGATATCTCAAAATTGAAGTCTACAGCGATTCAGTAATTAGTAGAGATCAGTTACTTCATGGAATTCTTCATTGTAGTGACCAAATTAGCAACAACTCTACCCAAATTAGAAAATATGTTGACAAATTTTTTTAACAAACGCCAACAAAAATGAATGGAGGCTGGCGGTTTTCATTTCCAAAAGTTGCTCTAAGTATTAGTAATGTCTTTAAACGTATTTTTGTAAAGATTTACTTATGTCAACTGGCTATTATTACTTATTTGAACAATTTGGGTAAGCAAATTAGTTTTTCTTTCTTTAATTTCCCCATTTTGCCAAATTCAATGGCTTATCAAAAATTCAATGTCACGAAAACTCTAATCACATAGTTTTGTTTGATCTTGCAGAACATTTTAAGACTGAATATTCATCTGGATAAAGAAATTTGTAAACCAATAAGTAAACGGCTACCTACTCGCCGACCGGAAGTACCCAATTGTTTCTTATCATTCAATGGAGCCGTCCAATTGCCAGATAAAAACTTTCAATTCTTTGTTTTAATTTTCATTATTTCATAGCTTTTATCCTGATTTATACATAAAGTCGTCCTTGAAATTTATAGCTGCATTTTGATCTATCTGAAACTCTGATCAACTTTAAAATACAGAAACTATTCATTACTAATATTCCAAAATTAAATACCATAAATATTCCTTGTATTTACATATGGTTATGGGCCCTGTGAAGTCACACAATGAGTTTCAAAATTTTTTATTTTTTCTGTTACAAGTATGGTTTAAATCTGGTATATCTTCTCGGAATATCATATTTTCGATTTTTGTTTAAAGTAGCAAGTCAAGATCATAGATCATTTTTACCAATTTTAGTTCGAAAACATTATCCGGAAGAATATGGAGATAAAATTAAATAGTCAAATAACAAAATTTGTAATTTTTTTAAATATCGGGACAATGAATTTCCAAAAAAAATTGGTCAGTCTAGTACTTGTAAAAAATTTTGAGAAATCAGTAAAAATGTAGCTGCTGGAGTGTAAAAAATAGTCAATTTTATTCTGTTACCCATAGGTCTCTTAAATTTTAAACGTTTCCATTACAGTTGATTCTTCTTTGCATAATCAAGTATCAAAAGCTTTCTGATTTTTATCTACACCCTCTACCACTGTGTGAAAACAATTGCAAAATAATTAAACCTTATAGGCAAATTAATGGAATTTTAAAATAATTTGCTATTGTTTAACTCCAATAAATAAGTATAAATGACATTTACCTATTGCAATCCCTATGTTCTAATTCATCATCAACATTTTCTGATTTAACAAATAATAATTCTGATTCATCGACTTCATCTTCATATTTCATTTCAGCCTCGGCTTGTATGATGTAGTTCTCTTGAGACTGATCATATCTTTCTTTTAAGTCATTTATGGAATCAATTTCAAATTTTATTGCGGGCTTAAATATAAACTTCTGAATATTCTCTAACTCAATCTGGCCCTTCTCATCTGCTCCTTTATTTTCTATGTATCTGCTTATTTTCTGTTCCACATCTAAGCACGTCATTAAAAAACTTGAAACACTTTGCAATCCATCAAGGCAGGTTTCACACGTTAACAGTTCCTCTGTAATATTCAAATTCTGAAATACAAAAATACTGTGAATAGTGATGCTTTCCAACGATCCAAAAGTCGGCCGTTGAGAAGGGGGTGCGGCCGGTACAAATACCAGGGCTTGGCTTATAGCTTGTAGCCATCTCTCTTCAGACAAGCGTTTATTTCATAAACGATTTTTCTACGTATATAATAAATGTATTTCTCCTAAAATTTTTGGAGTAATGCAGAATATTTGAGAAATAATTAATTGAGAGTTGAGACTACACTTCCGTCAAATGTTTATATTGTAAAATGGTGAAATTAACACTACTTGCATTTTTTCAGCCATATTAGAGTTTTATTTGGTAATTACCGACCCCTTACAAATATAAATACTTTCGCCAAAATAATTGAAAAAATTATAAAAGTCCGTATGTTAAATTACATGGTAAAATATAAGCTATTGGATAAATACCAATATGGCTTCCTTGAAAATAGTAACACGCAGTGCGCTGTACTTGATGTGCTGAATGAAGTATATAACAGTTTGGATTCCAAAAAATATGTTGTCGCAATATTCATTGATCTAAAAAAAGCGTTTGATGTAGTTGACCATAGCCTCTTATTAAGTAAATTGGAGAAACTTGGATTTCGTGAAATTTCATTGAAGCTGTTTGAATCATACTTGGATAACAGAAGACAATTTGTATCATGGGATAATGAGCGAAGTAGTTTTAATACAGTCAAATGTGGTGTACCACAGGGCTCAGTTTTGGGACCCTTACTCTATCTGATATATGTACTGAATTTAAGTAAAACTGGGTTGTTAGCACAATATTATACGTTTGCTGATGACACGGTACTTGTTTATACTCACCATAAGCATATAGAACTAGAGCACTCTATAAATACTGACCTTAAGAAATACAGACAATGGTTGCCTAGAAATAACTTAAAACTAAATGAGAAAAAAACTGTTTATATGTCATTTCGAGTAAGAAACAAAGTATATCATAACATGCAAATCTCTATAAATAATTGCGAACTAAATGAGGTGCAGCATCATAACTACCTTGGAATAAAAATAGATAATGAGTTAACATGGGAGAACCATTATAGGTATGTAAATTCAAAAATTATGCCTCTGTGTGGAGCAATGTACAGGGCCAACAACTTAATAAGTGAAAACGCAAGGAAAATTGTCTATCTATCTTATATTGAAAGTGTTTTCAGATATTTAATTATTATTTATTTATCATGTACAAGTAATCTATTTAGCAAGTATCAAACACTGCAAAACAAAGCTATAAAAACCTGTTTTGGATTACACCCCAGAACACCTACACAAGACATTTTAAACATTAGTGAAGTTTTATCACTGGCACAGTTACTTAAATTAGAACAGTCAAAGTATGTACATAAACTCTTAAATAAAAAACATAAATCTAACATTGAGATTCAGTACATCAATAATATACATGAACATTATACTCGCAATAGAAATAACATCTATCAGAACAATGTGACAAGTAATTATGGACTAAAAAATCCATTCTATCAATGCATACATACTTATAATGAACTTCCTGATGAGTTGAAAAGATGTAACATACAATTATTTAATAAAAGATGCAAAACCCACATCACTATGTAATAATATAGGGATAAGTGCATAGACATTTACATTATTTTTATTTTCTTTTAATACGATTAATTTTAAGATATTATACATGTTTTTGTAATTGTATATCTGATGTAATGTACATATGTGTCCATTTTACTACTGTATTTATAAAATATACTATATGGTATTGCTATGTATACATATACCCACATTTAATTTTGTAAATATTCCGTTACCGTCCCCTGGGCGTTTAGGAATAAGAATAACTTTAGATCATCTTTTGTACCTATAAATTTTTACTAAATAAATAAATAAATAAATAATATAAGATTTTTAAATGTATACGATAAATATGTATTTGCGCTACACTTTTTATAGGCATGTCATAAACAATTGCAACTAAAAGTTCGAAGATTAGAACAATATCTGGAAATATGAGTAAAATATTTACATTAATCAAAATTTGTTTTAGATAGATGATAAATGAAAATATTTGTTCAGTAATATTGCAGTTTATAATATACGGTTTTTAAACGTATATCAATCTGCATGGATTGCGCAGTCGCCAGCGACCGGGTTAGTATTGTTGTCTTTGTTGCAGAATACATAAATATATGCGTCTCTCTCATTGTCTCTTGTCTCAACAGTACAGCTGGTGAGCAACCGCGGATCGTCGGGTTAATTGCTGTTTCGTGTGGTGGTAGTCAACTTTAGTAGTGTGGCCTTGTGATCGAAACAAAGAATATTTACTTGTTTCTTTTTGCGTATATATATTATTTGATTGAAATTCAACAAGTGTTATGTTGATGAGCCGCCCTTATCCTTGAGTTATCACGTTGTAGTGCGTTAAAGTTACAAGAATGAACCAACTTGTGATTGGTAAGAATTATTGTTTATCTGAGCGATTTCATAGTAACTGCATTTTTTTTATCACAGAAGGTGTAAAACTGTGCATGGCTAGCGTTGAAGGCGTGGGTGAGACCAGTGACAATGAAATTAGAGGGACGATTCAAGATTGGTTGAAGCTTGCCAAAAGCCGCTATAGTTACAATAATAATAATAAATATACTCTATTTTTGGATTTTAGTAAAGAGTAATGAACAATGTTGTGTTTTGTTATCGATGTCAAACATCCTAGGTCCCCAAGGGTGAAATAGTAAATGATAAAATAGTTTTACGTATTTAGCCAATCCCGCAGAATAGTTATTAAAGCTTAATATAATATAAAAAAGCTAGTACTAAATAATAAATATTTTTAAATAATTACTATCTGCGTACATATATACAATTCAATTATTTTTCCTTGATATCAGTAGTTATATATAGGTGGGAGGTTTAAAATATGTATTTTTAAAAAATTGGAGATCTATATAATATTAACTCTCGAATTTAAAAACGGGTACCTTCTATCTTTTCAATCAATTCTAAATAATTTTGCAAAGGGAAATGTATTGTAAGTCAAAAAAAAAACTTTAATTATACTTTCCCTGTTATAATTAAAGAAAAATTAATATATTTTACAAAATAAGGCACTTAGAAATTAATTTGTTTCAATGTCATCTTTTTATTGTTATGCATCAATATATATTAACAATTTTATCATAAGTAGCAAATGATTTCTGATTTAAGACATGATTTGACTTGCAAAGTAATTTGATATCGATTAGTCTATAATATTGTATAACAGAATTTCCCATTTAAATTTTGAAAGTTAAGGTAATTTTAGTAAAAATAAAGTGATGGAAACTCTTTAATCATTTATTACATAAGCTCTTAGTTTATAAAACAATATAAAAAAAGGTCTAAAGAACTTATAATGTACATTCATTAACAAAGATACAAGGGTGGATTTCCTTTAAAAAATCTCTCGATATTTTCTATCTTTTTATTCTAAATTTTTCGAGAAAAACTACATTTTTCAGAAAAGTTCAGATTTTCAAAAGAAAAAAAAATTAAATAAAAACAATTATAATTTACGATTACATCTAATTTCCTTTTAACTATTACAGTTCACCAGCTTTATGAGGCTTTGAAACTTCTATATTTTTAATTTGATATATGTTCACCTTACGCGAAGTCAGATATTTATATTATCTGAATATATTACCTAAATTTTGGCATTGCCAAAAAAAGTCTGATAAGCTGAAGCAACACTGTAAAAAATGACTTTCTCAAAAAATTTAAAATAAAAAAGTATTAGATATTCCATACAGGGATACCCTATGTATGTATGGATTACAGTGGATAATAAAGGTTTATTACACGTATATCAGCAACTGGAGAAAAGGTTTTTCATAACCGTGAGAAAAACCTTTACATCATACGTATTATCGATGTATATGGAATATGTTTATTTGAGGTTCCACATAAAAGCATATATCTCGTATATGATGTGACAACAATATAACGTTTCCTTAAGACGTATATATTTAGAATATGATGTACCATATATATACGTTTTTTTAAAACGTCTATATTTAATATATGATAAGACAAATATATACGTTTGTGGCGCGGACATTCGAACGTTGAATATAAGTTGCAATAAACATTGGTATATATAATGTTTATTGCAACCTATATTCAACGTTCGAATGTCCGCGCCACAATCGTTTATATTTGTCTTATCATATATATAAATATAGTCGTATAAACGAAATCAAAACGTTTATTAAACCATTTGGTGTTGCTTGGGAGGGAGAGAATGTGGTGGTACCCCCATGATGGAGCACTTGTGCACCACACTGCAGCTATTCATGAACACTTAAACGGCGCTTTTAAAAATGGTTGGATAGGAAGAGGAGGACCCCATAGTTAGCCTGCCAGAAGCCCTGATTTTATCAAAATAGACTCCTTTTTGTGGGGTTATGTTAAGGAGCAAGTGTACAAAGCTCCTATAACTACAAAAGAAAATGTGAAACAAAGAATAAGGGAAGTTTTTCAGGAAATTGCTGTAGATATTCTAAGAAATGTCGGTAGATCATTTGTAAATCGTCTACAGAAATGCATAGACACATTGGAAGGCCACTTTGAACAGTTCCTATAAACACTAGATATTATTTATTTCATTAAATTAGGTTCAAAAGAAATTTTTAAAATAGTGTCAATTCTTTTATTACCTAATACTGTATTTTCTGTTCCTACGGTTTATGTCAACTTTTTTGTAATATTAAACGATTATTTATAAATTTTTAAGATAAACTCAAATTTGATTTAATTAAACTGTGAGAAAATACTACTGAGGCAACCAAGACGCACCCAGAAAGAAAAATTAATACTACTTCCAATTATTCTCACTTTATGTCAAAATCATGGCTACTAAATAAGTTTGAAATGAAAAGTATTATAATTTAAAGGTATTTAATGAAATAGTAAAAATATCTCTGGAAATATCGATTTTAGGTATAGGACATTATTCATAAAAATCGTAGAGGATTAATGTGCTAATTCAAAAATACGATAATATACAAGATTTCCATTTGAAAAAATTGAGAAAATTCACTTTGAAATGTCCTGAATTAGAGCTAGTATGAAATACACCCTGTATAATTATAATCAATATTTGGTGGTTGTATCGTAGTACATCCCTTGTCTACATAATTGCAGAATAAATCTTCTTAATTAATAGTAATACACATACAGCAAATCAATTTGTTAAACCTTGTTCCAACCATAATTTTAATATTTTTCCGAATAACTACTTGGCAACGCAAAAAATCTTGAGGTCGTTGGAAAGGTAATTTTACGCTGAATTCACAAATGTAAAAATATATAGGGTGTTCCATTTAAAGAAAATGACCTCAAAGATGCTCTGCTGTAGCATATATTTCAAAATATTTTTAAAATTTGTATGCAATATATTAGGTCAATTTTACTGAAATGACATGCAAGATGTGCAAGGGCACAGCACCTGCAATCCACCACATTTTGCGCCCTTTTAGGTTAGGTCACTGTTTCGTTGTTGGTTTAAAAGAGTTAAATATCTACTGACAATAATTTATTTACGGGATAAAACATTCAAGACCAGCTGCGTTGTCGCAATAATCATTTATGTGTAAAATTATTAGTTAGAATCAAGGTTTTGTGTTCATTTGTTCTGGTTTTAAACCTTATTGAAGTTGACCCAACTGGCCCACCGTCTCGCCCCAAGCCCAAGCTTCATGGATTTGTAATGCGTCTCTGGAGGACTTTCCAAAGCAGTATTCAGTTAACTTACAAATATTTTATGCTATAACGAAAATTCTAAAATTGTTCTTATTAGTTTTACACTGATGAAAATTGATGAAAATGATAATACGCGTCCTGATTTAATCATCTGTCAGGGATCAGTACATGCGCATAAGTTATTGAGTACGCTAGAGTCTTGGCTTAAAAGCATATAAACTAGCAGTAGTAGTCTAATAGGTCGCATGCGCGTGACGTCAGAACGTTTGACAGATCCCAGCCCTTAGGAAAAACAAACCAAAATTTGTTAAGCGGATTAGTGAATTGTTCGTAATATTTGTGTTTTTATGGATATTTATCGTACAAAATGCCAAGTTTTTGCTGTGTTGTGAATTGTGGGAGTGTAGCAACCCGAAATAAACTTAGTTTTTTCAAAATATCATCCGTTTTCGACTCGAAGCAAGTTTGGTTAAGAGGCGTCAAATGTGGTTGCAATAAAATTAAATATGCAAATGTGTGTTCCAAGCCTTTTGTTAGTGGTGAGTTATTACACGTTAATATAAAGAATTTGTTTTTAATTAAGATTCGTGTTGCAGGTAAAAGTGCCGATCTACATGATCAAAACAACCCAGATTGGGTACGGTCTCTCCACATGGGATACAAATTGAAACCCAGATGCGAAAATGCTCGGGACTTAAGTATCGCAGCTAGAGCAAACAATAAACAAGACATGGTAAAATTAGAAATTTATGTTGGTTTGATGGTTTTTAACAAATATTTTTTGTTAGTGCACATTTTTCTTATGTAGTATCGTAATGTATATTATCTAAATAATCCGTCTATGATTTTGAAAGTTGAGTATAGGAATAGCCATGGGGCTAAATTTTACTTAATATATATATATATATATATATATATATATATATATATATATATATATACACATATATATATATATACATATATATATATATATATATATACAGAGACGAATATTAGACGACTGTCTAAGTTAAAAACAGAAATTTTTAATTTCCACCAGGGATACAGTCACAGGCTCAAAAAAGAAAACTCTTTTTTAAATTCAAGCTTTCGAAACTTTATTGTTTCTTCCTCAGGAATTCTACAAAAATTTTAACTTATTATAATCAAAATTATTTAATGCAAGTGAAGGGTACTTACTAAATTGAGGTTAAAAAATGAAATTGACAAGTCATCAAGACAGAACCAACACAACTATTACAAAATAAATCACACTTGTGGACTACATTTATATTTAATTTAAGTTAAAACCAAAAATCTTTAATCTAAAATAGTTTCAGCCACCTCGAAAACTAAACAAGAAGCAGTCAACTACGTTATTTCTTATTCCTCCGAAAAACATCGGAATGTGAGATTAAAAAACTGTCAAAAACAAATCCGAAGCAGAGAGAGAAAGGTCATGTCAACCCCCCCTCTCTCTCTGCCTCAGGTCCGTTGCCAACAAAACACCAAACCCAACAGATCAAAAACTTACTAATTTTCAAAAGTATTATACAGGGTGTTATTTCTGTGACTACCATTGGCATGTAAATGCAACAAATAAGTGTATAATATACTGAGGCCCTCAATGTCATTTCTGGCATTCATGGCTTCCGGTTCATTAAAAATATGACACATTTCTAGAAAAGTTCTTTTTTGAACGTTCTTTTCAAAATCCAAAATCTTAACCTCGTTATAGTTGAGGTTATGGTTGAGTGATAGAGCGTGTTTGGCTAACATTGAAGATTCTTTGTTAACCCTCACGTCGCTTCTGTGTGATGTGATCCTATCTTTAATTTTTCTACTCGTTTGACCAATATACTTTTTTTCACAATCATTACAAGAGATGCAATATACCACATTTGAATAATTCATCAAGTCGTCTTATATATATTTATATATATATATATATATATATATATATATATATATACATATATATATATATATATATATATATATATATATATATATATATATATATATATGGTGGTGAGAGGTAAGTGAAACCTCTCACCACTACTCAATTTACTATAGTTTGTATAAAACTAGCAGGTTGGCCACTATCATTTGTCTGCTCCATGACCTATGGCATACTGATGAGAACTAATAAGTTCGAAACCGGTCTATGTCTGGTCAGGGAGTTGACAAATGATATTGGTTACCATTCTTTAATGATTTGTAAGGTGTAATTCAATGCAGGTCGGGGTATTTGCCCGCTGAGTAGTTGTTTCCTGCAAATCATATATTATAACAGTAGGTTAAGTCCACCGAGGACTGAAAAGTCGCCGCTCTCAGGTACTTGCAGAATCGCAAGTCGCTATACGCCCATAGAGACATCTATGGTGTATAGTAGCAATTGACCATTTGAGAGGTTTCACTTACCTCTCACCACTACTCAAGTTTTTTGTTGTAAATTCCTTGCAAAAAAGCTCATTCGCCCAGCCACAAACAAACTGGTTGTAAGCTTCAAGACTTTTGAACGCCTTAAATTCATCCTTTGTATATGCACTTCTTTCAAAAACTAAATAATGAACAATATCACCATGTGTAATATTTGGAAATACCTCAATATCACTACTATAAAGTCTTCCTTTTTTAAAATAAACGAGTTTAAACCGATGGCACTATTCCCTACCCAAACAATATATGAATCTATTATGTTATTACGTAATCTTTAATAATATAAAACAGTCACGATAACACATTGTACATATATATATACACTTTTTTTTTTTTTTTTTTTTTTCTCAAAATGCTATTATAAACATGATGTATTAAATTTTATTTTAAATTAATATATACTGTAAATATAATACTATTGTAGACAGGCTGGAAGACTTAGGTCGTTGGCCAGTTGGAATTTCCAATAAAACTTTATACTACTACCGATGGCACTAACTTTTTCTGCATACCTAACCTATACATCATGAGGCAATTTCGTAAAATGTAAACTCATCTCCATCTTAACAAACAAAATTTACCCCACGAAATAATTTAGGATAGTTATGGATGTTAAATAATCCAATATCAACTTTTAAAACACCACAAAAAGTGCAAAAACACTTTACAACGAGGCGTTTAATATACACATTATTCAATTACAGCTGTTTGTTTTTCCTAAGGGCTGAAAAGCTGTGACGTCAACGCACGTGACCCATAAGTATATGATTCACCCTCACATTCACCCAACAGCAAAAATTGAGGAAAATATATTCACAAAGGCATCTCATATTTTCTTATTTAATATGGTGAGTTATAGCAAAATTAATGTATAATAAAATATTCTCAAATGTTTCAATATTATTCATAATAACGAGCTATTTCGAATTTTGCTGTATACCATTTTCAGTTTCTATAACTCATTTCATTGGTCTCCAAAATACGAAATTTTTTTCCCATTTAACCGACTTTGTATTTTCCCATTTAACCGACTTTGTAACTGTTATAGCTTGCGAGATGACTGTTCAATATAAAATGTAGCTACCCTGAATCTTTGGCTCCATTAGAAAGCTTCACGTATGCTCATTTCGTAGTCTAAGGCCTGTTCTATAATATAAGCCTGTATAATATGTTCTAAGAAGATTATTATTGGTCTTCTAAAGGGACAGAAAAAAAATTACAGTGCCAAAAATCGCAATTTTAACGTAGAGTACCTTGGATAAAATATTAAAAAATGTGTGCAATTTATGTTTTTTATGCCTCCATGACTAATATTTTATATATCTACTTAATACATTTTCACATCAGAAGTGACAAACACAAATGCAACGAAGCACTGGAGCCCAGTTCTAAGCATAACTTAACAAAGTTACAATCTAAAAAATTCTTACAAGTGACATGTAATATAATTAATTATTTACCAATTTAGGAATGTGATCCTTCAGCACGTTTACCAAAAACATATGTTCCTTTGATTCGTTTAAGGATATAAGGCCTTCTCTTCTACTAGTTTTTGTACAGAAACAACACTTTATTTTATTGTTGGATTCCACAGGTGATATTAAATTGCCTGTAGTTACAATTTTCTCTGGATACAAACTGATACTGTCTTTGAGGTCAGTGGTTAATATCTGCTCCCTCATGTAATCACAGGCTGATTTGAATTTCAAGAATATTTCAAGATTGTTGGCACATTCAATACATTGCACAGGTTCTTTAGATATATCCATATTCTGAAATATAAAATACAAACAGTTTAATTCACTATGCCAATCTAATATATTTAACATTAATCTAATAAGTGTAATACTATTGCATATTAGTGTACTTCGCATTCTCCTGTTCTGCAATTTCTGTAGGACAGCAATACTGTTGTTATCAAGAAAATTTAGTATACTTGCACAATAGTCAAAGTGTGGCTGGATTATTGTTTTATAAACTGTTACACTTGTCAATATTGATAAATATTTTGAAATTCTACTAAAGAAAAATAAAAACAAAATGTAAAATTACATGTCCTATACCTTGAAAAATACATTTTAAAGTTTCTAAATGTAATATCAAGTTCGCACTAGATTTATTGTCTAAAGTATTACAATTGATCTAAGTTCGCTTAAATTCAGTAGAAAAATTCATTAAATTTACATTCAATAGCTTCATATTTGCTTGATGACCATTGATTAGCTATAGGGATGGAATTAGTTATTTCAGCAATACTAGCTACAAAAAATTTATTAAAACCTTCAGCAATAATGTCTGTTTGTATATAAAACAGAAACTGACTTGTTCATTTCAAAAAGTATATTATGTTCACTAAATTGATAGTTTTTTGGTTTAATTAAGGATTCTAAAGTTTTCCACATTAATTTGGGATTATTATTATAAGTATCAATTTTTTGTTCATAGTATTGGATCTTTTTTAATTTTAACATAGCAGTCTATGTTTTTCATTATTATTACAGTTTTTAAATTTCTTAAATGCATTCTTTGGATTTATTTTTTAATTCTACATCATACCATGGCAGATTATTATAATTATTTTCAATGGTTTGAATTGGTGCTATAATAATTACCACATTCTCGCAGTTATTTGACAATTCATTATAAATATCATTGACATCAATACAGTTTAAAGACCACTCTCTTTGCGTTAGTTCTAAACAAATGTTATTCATATTATTATCATTAAGATTTCTAAATATTTTTTTTTGACATTATTACTTTGCTTGAAACATGTTAAAACATTTTTACAGAAAATATGGAGTGATCAGTCATTTTCAAACTATCATGAACTACACATTTAATGTAATCACAGTTTGTTACAACAAGGTCAATTAATGAATTACTTGAATCAACACATCTTGAATAGTCATTAATAATTTGTTCAAATCCAAATATAGTAATCAAATTTTTAAACTTTTTACTGTAAAAAGTATCTTCTTTGTAATTAACACTAAAGTCGCCCACTAGTATAACTTTCTGATTCTTGTTGCTTAACACTTCACACATCACATCAAAGTCTTCTAAAAATTCAGGTATGTTTCCACTTGTAGATCTATAAAGAACACCTACTTTCCATTTAACTTGGTTTAATGTGACATCTGCAAACATCCACCAATAGTTTCCTAACTTGACGCTCTGTTCAATTCCAGAATATTCAATACCGTGTTTAACATACATTGCAACTCCACCTGTGTGCCGACTGAATCACACCTTAAAATATGGTATTTATCTATGGCTATTTCACACGTCTGAATATCACTGGTAATTCTTGTTTCGCTGAGTAATATAAGAGATGGATATATCTTTGCTATTTCATTTTCAATTTGGTCTCTGTGAGCTATTATGCTTTGCGCATTAAGATAGATTAGATCTTTCTACAGTACTATATTGGTGTTAGCTATGTGTAAGGTGAATTGATTTGTTATGTAAAAAAGGAATTTGCATGTGAGTTAGATGTGGTATTTGATTTCCTTGGATTATCAAGGAAGTGCCATCCCATTTTAAAGTCAAAATGATCATATATAACATTTTTTGGCGAGAAATTAGGGTCATTCAGTATCTCTTGAAATTCCACCCCTACCATGAAAGATTGGTTGTCTCGCCCATGAACGCTGCCTTGTGTGTTGTGTGGCTTAATGCGTTGACTATTTTATTTATCTTATCTTTGGCCTTGGACCTGTGCCTATGAGTTGCAGCATGTACTGTGCAGAATTGATGCACCAATATACTATTTGGGGCGAGCGTAGGTGCGTCTTTACTATGTACATACTTCGGTATGCGATGTAAAGCAACGACAGGCGCGGTTAGTACTTGGATTGGTGACCATTCCAACGGAAACCGCGTTCTCGCCTCACACATCTTCCAGCGGCTTGTATATCAGTGTATGCGCGGAAGCTATACAACCTTAGGCGAGGGTTGTATAGGAGATATACCATCCTTCGGAGGGGATGTAAAGCCGTCGGTCTCTTGTCTATTAAATGTTAGGCAAGTAAAAGATCCCTACTCTTCTTAAGGGAAGAGGTTCGGCAAAATTCCTGGTTGGAGGTAGCTCGTCTACAGGCGTCGGTGTTAGGCCTCAGTAGCGGAAATAGGCCGACGTTAAATAAATGTATAAAAAAAAAATATATATACTATTATTTTATTATTCTTGGAGTGGAGTGATCGAGTTGCCAATGGAGTGATCGGGTTGCCAGTTATCTGTTAGTCCTGTTGGATAGTGTTTAGTGTTAACACACCACATACTAACGGGTGGGCAGCATAGTGCAATAATTATTAATTTTTGTATTAAAAATTCAAACAAATTCGATATTATCAGGATATCAATACTAAATGGTTGTCAAAAGCACAATATAAGAAAAAGCTTCTCCACAAAATTCTTGAAAATCGAAAGCTGCTAAGTGCTTGCTCTAAAAAAATTTATAGAAGATGGAACAGATCAAACTATGCTCGTACTCGGTACAGGTTTTGCTAAACCTTTAGTTACAATTCATGAAACAGAGTAATCCGAGTCGGATGCAACTGATAATCTACAAACTGAAATAGAAGTTTCGGAATATGAACATTTAGAACTGGAAACCAAAATAATTCCATCAGATAACCCTGGAGAATGGCCAAAGTTTATAAACTACATTTTAGCTAGAATTTTAATTCAAAGAGGACCAGTACACTACAATATCGACTGATTATTTACTATATTTATTATTCATTTCTATTTTTATTGCTATATTACTATTTTTCCAATAATATTTTCCAAGTATGATTCCAATTCATATAATAATCATAATGTATCATAATGTTTCAATACACATACAGTGTGTCCCCGGATGGACCTTGGAACGTGAACTTGTGCCAAGAGTAAAGTATTAGTTTTTTGAGAGGAATATAAAAATGTTACTGAAAGAAGTTGTTTCTAATGTAATAGTAGTCCAGATATGAAATTTGAACGTCGTATCTCAGAGTTGATATTTTTGCGAAAATTATGATTAAAATAATTTTATAAATTCAACCAAAGCACATAATTTATTGAATAAAATGATAACAAAACTATTCTATGTGTTGTCCTCACACTGCTACACATTTTTCAATATTTTTCTAAATTTTTCATAAACTAAATGAATTGTATCCTTGTTTATGTCAGCTATTGCTTCTGATATTTTCTTCTTTATAATTATCTTTTAAATCATGGGCATAAACTTTTTGCTTCAGGTATCTCCATAAAAAGAAATCTGGAGGGCGTGCAGACCCTCTTATTGGTCCAAACTGTCCTATCCATTTATTGCTGAAATACTGATCTAATCAGTTTCTTACACTAATTGCACTTTGTGCAGAACAACCGTCATGTTGATAATACAGTTTTCTTATGTCCTGTAAATTTGTATCATACAGAGCAGGCATTAAAAAGTTTTCCAACATCTCTATGTAAGTGTTCTGATTAACGGTTGCATTTTAAAAATGTGGGTTAATGATTTTTTTTATAACGTATCGCACACCAAACATTTACTTTTTTATATCGTAGACTTTTAGTAATAATACGGAAATTTGGATTTTCCAGTGCCCATAATTTTGGTAACTAACAACTCCATTCATGGTAACTGTTGCCTCATCGGAAAATAAACTCCTTCTGTAGAAAAATCTATCTAACATAATTTGTTCCCCCATTAACATACAAAATTCTAAACCAAAGGCGTCATCCCCTCCTTCAAGCTTATGTATTTTACTGGTTTGTAGGGATGTATTTTATTATTCTTTGCAACTAACATTTAAATCTAATGATCTTTTTCTTAGTGATTTCTTGGGTTCATTTCTTACCGACTTTTTTATAAATAAACGTCTGTGTATGTTGCTATGGATACAACACATAGAATAGTTTTGTTATCACTTTATTCAATAAATGATGTGCTTTCGTTGAATTTTGAAATTATAAAATTATTTTAATCATAATTTTCGTAAATATATCAACTTTGAGATACGAAGTTCAAATTTCATATCTGAACTACTATTAACATTAGAAACAACTTCTTTCAGTAACATTTTTATATTCCTCTCAAAAAACTAATACTTTACTCTTGCCACAAGTTCACGTTTCTTTATTTGCTAATCACCCTGTGTGTTATTTTGAAAGTCTGAGTATGGCTAATGACTTTTCAAGATAAGCAAAATTTTTTATGAAAAATGACTTTTTCTCTTAAAATGCGAAATAAGGAAAATTACAAGTAGATATAAGAAGGTCCATCTGGGGACACACTGTATAGTGTATTGAAACACTTGTGACATGCTCATACACACATAACCCTTTAGACATAAACCTTTGGACAATCCCACCTCTCATCTCCCCTCCTCACACCCTTTTCTTTTTCTTTTCATTTATTCAGATTCAGAATAATTTTTAATTTTAATTTAACTTAACATAGAATACTTTTTATTTCATTTTAAATTTGTACATATATTTTATCATTATTCTAGAATCAATTTTTAGTTGCATGACTACTTATTTATTAGAGCAGGTTTTTCAATAATTTATTTTCCTGCCTACAAACATATTAATTTTTATTTACAACTCCACAAAGACACCTTTATTTTTAATTTTTATACTGCACTGCAGACACATACAGATAAATCTATTTCTTTATGGGAAAATAGAAAATAAAATTTTAATTTGAAATTTCGAGAGGAGCTTCCATCTTTCCGGCAGAACATCGGCCATCCTACTCTATGAAGTTTTACTTTAATTAGATAGGTTACTATTAAATGCACATTGTGCAGGATTATTATAACATAGCTAGGGAAAGATGAAACAAATGAAATGCAATGTACTCATAACACTGAATAAAAATATTTTAATTGGTAAAATTGGTAATTGTGACATGCTCAAGACTGCAGATATTACAGGTTAAATTCGTGGCTTCTCCATCAGGTTTCATTATGAGGCCTTGCGTTGAAAGAACTTATAAAAATATTCAAAGTTAAAACCTACGCTGTAGTAATTTTTTCTATATATGCATAATTAAAATAACTTTTAACTAGTGTTCCTTCCCTTAACAAAAAGGTTAAACTGTTCACAATATATACAAGGCATAAGAAAACCATTCACAACATTGTCTACTAGTTTATTTAAAATGCTGGAAACTAAACTTTGGTATTTATATTCACAGAATAGATAATGATTGGGTCTCTCCGTTAATATAAGTACGGACAATCTTTAAATAACGGTGCACAAAACAATATGATAAGTTTTCATAATACTTTAACTTACCAACTTTAAGGTATTTCCTAAAAATTGTTCTATTGCTTTATAATTTCCACTTATTGTTTGAAGGCAAAGCCTGCAAATTTTTATGGTCATATTGGTTTAAATATTTACAGAAGAGAAGTAAAAAGTTAGATATACACATAATATAACCTTACATTTCATTATAGAACTTGTAAGTTCTTCTTCGGCTATCGGTATCCAAATCAAAGACAATTAGGTCCAACTGTCTAAACCACAGACTATTAGTCTGTGTCTGTCTGTGCCCAAACTAAACTGTGTCCCTGTGTGGAGAAATAGTCCTAGTTCAATGGATTTGTTTTTGTTCTATAGTGGAGCCAAAATTCAGCGGCATTCTCGTCAAAGGATTCAGATGTTATTTAGTACTGAAGCGGCACCTCGTACTACCATAGAAATATATTAAATTTTATCCGTTTTTGCCTCTACCAGAAATGAAAACCGCGACTATGACATTATGTGTAATTGCCATAGTCGATCAAATGGGTTGAGTGTGTGAATAATTTGTTGACTGCTGTGAAATAGGCGAAGGTCAAATATTCGGGTAGTCCGTCATCCAGTGACGCCACGGGCATATTTATATAGGCATTATATATAAAATAATAATACTGTTCACATTTTATAAAAGAAAATAAAAAAATAATTGATTTTGTTTTTACACTCAACTCGGTGAAATTAAGAAAACTGGATGAGTTCTTTTAAGAAAATTTTGAATTTTAACTGCATTTTTGGAGCAAAAAGCGCCAAAGTTAAATTTTTGCGATCTCGCGGCTTACACTAATGTCTTTAAGCGCCTTGAAGCGTGACGTCATTTTCTAGCGTACTCCTGAAGCTGCGCGATACCGCTGCAATTGCCTTTAAGCGTGACGTCATGACTTACTCGCTCGAATGTCACCGCTTATCACGTCTAACGCGCAAAAATATAGCTCAATATTCCTACAATTAAAGCCTATACTACGTCAGGTTTTAGGAGTAAAATATTAATGACTCATATCAGCGATTTATTTACCAAAAATCTATGTACTCCACTTGATTCATCGCCCTTCAAAACAGGTTTGTACTAAATTTTGTCGAAAATTTTTAAGTAATAACGTTTTTGTGTTCTCTTATTCTTATATAAATATAGTTATTTTAAAAGTTATGTTATCCATGAGAAAAAAATTGAACTGTTAATTGTCATGCAAAAGTGACAAGTTAAGGTGTAGGAAAGTGTCTAGTGTTAATAGTCATGAAAAGCCCAACTGGTAAAAGAGAAAATAGAAATTGTACCTCTTGTTGGTGATATAATGTGCGTACGACAAGAGAAGCTGCAATTGCATTCAATAATAGTGTTAATTACGTATTTACACTCTCCAGTAAACATCCCAAGCGTAGGTCCAATAATTGCAGCACGAATTGTCACTAACCACTGGTTTATTTAATACTTAAATTACAATAACTAGTTCTTATAATTACACACCAACTATAACTCTTAACTACTATAAATTCATTACTTATTGCCACTGTACTAGTTTATTCACTGTTCTTTATGTTATCTGATTACTTGGCTCATCTAAAATATAACTGAACAACTGATGAGCTGATCCCACTTCTTATATACACTGCGACCCTTATTCTAGAGTTTTCTCTTCTATTCTGGTTAATTATTCTATAACAGTCTAGAATTCCCCAGATAAACTCGGTAGTCATCTCTGCATGGGACAACTGGCGAACTACCACGTTACTGATAGCTAATTAAGCAGGCTCCCTTCTGCTACTAGGGATTAAACCTCTCTTCGTAAGAGGACGTGTACATAACAATAGAGACCAAGATTAATAAACATTACTAATCTTGAATATAGGCCCTATAAAGTAGAGACTGGCTACTTGGGTGGGAGGCACTGATTGGTGCGTGTGATAAGTTGATGCATAATGGCGACGCCAATGGAAGCTGCTTTTATTTTGACGAGCATTGTGTCATTAGACTCAATGTAATAGATTATAATTAAAATAAGTTTGCTATTATTGAATTGGCCACGAAACAATTAATGGTAAAGTTATTACTTACACACATTTTTCCTCTTTGTGAAAACAAATAAAATACTGCAACCTGCTTTTGACGGTTACGATAGGTTATAAACACACACAAAAACCGTAGTCGCCATTATGCTTCCACTGGAGCCGAGTGGCCGATCTCTACTTTTACTCTAGGAAAAAATCACATACGCACCCACCAGCAACATACAGCGCTTTGAGATATATATATCTCAAGTGTGTTTCTAGAGGGCAGAAAATTAACATAATTTTTCTGTCACAAGCTCCTCTATAAAATCCTTATTTTACTATAAGAAACGTAACCAGACTGCAATCAACAGCTATTCTCCGGGCTATGTGCCCCCAGAGTGCTGAATTACAAGTTACAAGCCTGGCGCGTTAAGTGTAATAATTGCATATTGTTACGTGCTTACAATTTTCAGTAAACACTCCGTGGATTCGAATAACTTGCAACAAGAATTTTCACAAACCACTGATTTATTTAATCACTAAAATTACACTAGTAAATACTTAAAAATCACACAACTAATAATAAATTAATCTAATATGAATTCACTACTTTTAAAACACTATGTACTTTTCTTCTTAAACTTGACAACTTTATCTAACCTAAAAACTCTGTATTGCCTACTTCACTCAACTGAACTCTTCTTCTACAAACTGCCTCTGTAACCAGAACCACAGATTACCCAGAACTGAACTGGATACTAAACTGAACTGTTCCTTATACCTCACTAAACTGTACTGTTCTGTTCTCCCATCTGCTGGCTTCACCTCTTTATATACCCACTTGGAATGTCCAGAATATCATTGTAGAACTTTCCAGAAGATACTGGAATTCTCTATAATTTTCTTAGGCACTACTAAATGGTGGTTCGCCAGTTGGCCCACAGATGGCGCCACCCTTCTGGCCAGGGAGTTTTTTTACTTAGAATATAAAAAAATAAAAATTTGTGATATAATGAAATTAAAATTTTAAATTTGATGACAATAAGAAAGGAATTTTCTGGAGCTGCAAACATTTTTATATCAATATTTAATATGAAAAAATGACTTATTTATTAATTATATATTTTTTATTTATAATTAAAAAACAACTGTTCTTATTTATTATCTTTAACAATTTTTTACTGTTTTTTTTTTTTGGCAAAAAACCAGTCACCCTACTCTGTGGCTCCGACCCTCACAGAGGGGAGCTGGTAATACCAATAGCCACTCCCCACGTCCGTGGGGTGAGTGACTACCGGGTCCGAAAATCGTGTGCCCTGAGTAGAGGCAATGAACCGAGGATGACAGCCTTCTGCATTCTGCCGGCTAAGATCTCTGCCGAATCTCGGCATGCCGGTATGATCTTTAGTTTTGAAAGCAGCGTCTGCCTCATTCCACCAAGGACTCCTATAATCAGTACCACTACTTTAACAGAATGGCCTGGATAAAGCCTGCGGAGTTCGAAGAGCAAATCTCGATATTTTGTCCGTTTTTCCTCCTCTTTCAAGACAATGTTGCTCTCAGCGGGAGCTGAGAATTTCACGACATACATTGTCTTGAGTTGGTGGTCGAGGAGTACTATGTCAGGCTTGTTGGCTTGTATTTGCCTGATGGTGGGAAACGAGTAGTTCCAATAAATTAGGCACTTCTCATTCCCCACAACGGACTCAATATCCCCCGGAGCGTAAGGCAGCACTGGTGTTTCGTCTATCCCATACGAGTGCCTTAGATGATAGTAAAGCACTCGTAATGCTGCGTCGTGTCTATGAATATAGGCCGAGACTGCGTATGTCGGGCAAGCCGACTGTAAGTGCATTACAGTCTCCGGCGCTCTGCGGCAGGCCCTGCAGCAGATATCAGGGACCTCCATACCCATGACACGACGTCGATAGACGAGGGTGTTAAATACACCATATTGGTAAGCCATTATGAATCCCTCGGTCTCAGACTTCAGCTCCGCTAACCTTAAGAAGGCGAAGGCCAGCCTTTCGGATAAGCCGAGGTCTTCTATATTTTTATAGAAGACTCCGTGCAATGGCTTATCCTTATGAAGCTGCAGAAGGATGCTGTGTTCTGCAGCTCTAATGTGGGCTTTTAGTCGAGCGGGTTCCAACTCGGTGACAGAGTCGGGGTTTACCCGCTCGACGTCGAAAATGAGACCAAGTTCATCGGCTGCTCTCCGTGCTGCCTTAAAGAGAAAAGCTCCTACCTCTGCATTTTCATGGTCTCGGACCATGCAGAGGAGGGGATCCGAACTCCTGATGACCTTACATGCTCCATCCAGAACCATCCTGCTATGGAGACTCTCCAAGCTCAAGAGTCCATGGCCTCCCCGATGTCGTGGGAGATATAACCGTGGAACGGACGATTTAGGATGCAAACTCCTATTGAGATGCATCTTCTTGCGGGTTACTACATCAAGTTGACGCAGCTCTTCTCTAGTCCACTTCACTACTCCGAAAGAGTAGAGAAGGATCGGAACGGCAAGCATATTTGTAGCAGACACCTTGTTCTTCCCCGACAGTTCTGAAGACCAGATCTGTCGGAGTAGGTGCTGATACTTGCCGCGAAGAGCGTTTTTCACTACACTCACTTCTTGGCTGGAGCGTTGCTCGACACCCAAGTAAGTGTACGACTCTCCGGCATCTAGATGGTGTAAGATGCTTCCATCCACGAGCTGCGCGTCCTCTCCATAGTCACCGCATCGTCCTCTCTTGAGATGGATCAGTGCGCATTTGTCTAACCCGAACTGCATACCGACAGCCTGCGTGTACTCCTGTACCACCCTAAGGGACTGCTGGAGATCCCTCTCTCCAGAGGCATAAAGTTTAAGGTCATCCATATAAAATAGATGGGTGACCTTATGCCTCCTGTCGCCGGGGGTACCGCAGTTGTAGCCACGGGTTTTCCGGAGCGAGACGGATAATGGTAAAGCGAGTCCTCCAGAGCGGCATCAGTTCTCTTCAATACATCTCACTACGGGGCCTGGTACCACAAGACATCGGAGCAAATGAACAATGAACTCATGTGATGTCATGTCAAATGCCTTGCGGTAGTCGATCCAGGCCATAGAGAGGTTCCACTTATACTGCATGGAGTCCTGCGTGACACATCTGTCGATCAGCAGGTTCTCCTTGCAGCCAGCGACACCTCTCTTCGACCCTCGTTGCTCATATATCTGTTCGTAAACCGGTTCAACTGCGTGGAGCACCCGCATGTACAAAATGCGTGTAAACACCTTGTAGCATGCGTTTAGACAGGTTATCGGTCTGTAGTTCTTTGGGTTGGACAAATCTCCGTTCTTGGGGATCAGCACTGTCTGCCCCTCAACAACCCAAGAAGGGATTTGCTGCTCCCCATTCAACCAGGAATTAAAAATTCTGGCCAAATGGTGGTGGGTGCTCGATAACTTTTTCCACCAAAAGTTATTTATCCCATCGGGACCTGGAGCAGCAAAGTTCCTAGAGCCCTCAAGAGCCCTACGAACCTCTTCTGGGGTTATTGGTTCGCACACTCCCTGTGGTTGCTGAAGCCTTTGACAAAAGGCTTCAAAGTGTGCAAGGGCAGGAGAATCTCGGTTGAGTGGAAGCCTCTCCTTGTAGAGCGTTTTCCAGAAGTTCTCCACCTGATCTGCAGTCGGCGGATTTTCTACAACACGCGGAGGCGGTTGGAAAAGGCGCGAGGGCTTTTCGCGGAACAGTTTATTTTCCGCAAGCCCTCTCGCCCGCCTCACTAGTGACTTTTTGCAAGTCACTAGCATCCGTATCCTGTCGAGACAGTGCTGTTTGGTGGTTCGCAGCACTGCCTCATTGAGTGTGTGATGGGCGCGTCTTAAGTTGGCGGCTAATCGACGCACTTTAGGCGTGAACGGCCTGTTGGCCGCCATATAGTCCATCACACATTGGATACGGGATGCGTGTTGCCTCGCCGACCGGATCTTGGCTTCCATCTTTTGTATGCGCCGCTCCGCCCTCTCCTGTGGGGAAGCAGTGTTTCGCCCCTCCGCCCGAGAAAAGCGTTGAGCAGCAGCATACACGGCACAATTTATGTGCCAGATGTCAGCCCGTTCTGGTAGCACTGCACGAAGTTCTTCATCCACTCTGGCCAGGTCTTGTGCCCGGGGGTTTTTATGTGGTGTAGCCCCCGTCTGGTACTGAGGCCCTCTGGTGTTGGCGGAACGAGAAGAACCACGTCCTCAACCAGTGAATGCGGCGGCTCTTCGGCCACCTCATTCACCGGTCCAGGAGCAGCCCTCACGTAGCCCCTACTACGAAGGTGGGATACTTAGTCATGCAGATTTTGTGGCGTGAAGGCGCTATGCTATGCGCTATTATTATTATTATATATTATTGCTCTGGGTAAATAATTTTATATTTTTTAACCAGGACAGGTATCACTTTTATATTAAATACAATTTCCAAATTTCACTGTATCTTTGAAATAATAAAACAGTTTCAGTTCGGCATGAATTTAATACAACAATAAAGAACGTTTATAAATACATCAATTAACAATGAATCCATTTTCAGATGACAGAACACATTTTCTAAGTACTGGAAATGGGATAATTGTAAGGCACTAAACTCTTGCACCATCTCTTCTCATTAGCTACTGATTTGCAAATAGATAATGTACAATTGAAATTATGCTTTATATTACCTTCGTAGAACTCTGCGCGACAACCATATTAAAAACGTACTAGACATAGTTATGCCCGTCAAAAGAAATGCTCGTACAATGAAGGAATGTTTCAGTATGTTGTACTGTATCACTTGAAATTCTCTGTTAGTTTTAAAGTTGTTTAAAATTCTTCTTGCACTTCCAAAATTATCGACTGCTATTAACGCCCTCCGACTCTCATATGGAAATTTTTTTACTTCGACATATCCAAATGAGCTTAATATGGATGAAACTTGTGACACGTCCAATGATCTATTTTTAATGGACTTAATAACCAAGAATGGTGGTCTCGTTGAATCCGGATCTTCTCCATCAAGTTTGATTGATGAAACAGCCGCTCTTATAACGTTGACACAATTTTTCCATTCCGACAAGCCGCTAATGAGTTCGCTGCTAACGAATGTTTTAGATTTGGGATACTTCTTGTAGATATTTAAATAAGCCAGTTGTACAAATACATATCCGGCACAAAATGAATCCCAACCAGCTTCGTGAAATTTCCCATAATTTTTCTCTTTAGGTTCCAAAATAATAATTGGAGAATTTCGGACTAAATCTTTTCCTACACCGTCTTTGAAATATTCAAAAAGAGCGTCCAAACCTGAATCTCTCCACTGTTTTTCTTCGGCAATTAAATTTTTCATTTGGTACGAAATGGTTTTGGTGTCAAATATTATTGGAAACAAATTTGTAGTGATTTTTTTAAAATCAGAATATGAATGAGGCAACGAAGTTTCAAAATTGCTTATCATTAATAAAATATCTTGCAACAAGTTATGCCCCACTATAGGTTTTCGGAGTGAAATGAGCTTTCTGAAGACATTTGTAAAACCGAGTAGTTTCGATATGGTTTCCTCATTTAAATTGTCATCTCTATCTAAAATTATATACTCATCTCCTGTTATCTTCTTCAGAACAAATTCGTCATTTTCTATTGCAGTCCAGATGTTTTTAAAGCGAGTCCTATAACTTTTATGGATAAAATACAACATTTCAAAGTTATGTTTGTACCTTCCATATATATTTGTAATAGTAAGTTTGTCCCCATCTTTAGCATCACTGTACCATTTCTGAACTATATCCTCGTTGTCATCCAAAATTTTTTCAAATTCTTTCGAGCAACCACACTGATTTGCTGTTATTTCGTTATTTTTCAACTTTCGTCGTAATTCGACTTCTTGTTCCTTATTCATGAATGGAACACCCAAATAAATAAACTCGTTAAAATCAAATTCATATAACCTCAAAAAACCAAGCGTATCTGATTGAAAATAGAAACTTCTATGGATGGTAGGAAACGAGGCTGGAATAACATAGAAGTTATAAACAGTTCCAGTATATCTGTTTCTGTCTGGATCAGAAGTAAATGTTGTTAAACCTATTTGAATAGGAATTACATGAGCCAAATTTTTCCTTAACTTCAGATACCTTTCATTAGGATTGTCAAATAGGCTAGGACTATGATTCTTTACTGGATATAAAGCACTGAATTCCAGATCTATACCCACAAATTTTGCATTTTCGAGAGATTTTGTAATTTCAGGAAACTTTTCTTTATAATTATCTATATTTATAATAGTCATTTTGGAATCTCGACGTTTTATAGGTTAAGTCTTCTTCTTGCAGTTCTTCCTGCTTCCTGCAAACACTACATTTCTTCTTCTTAATGCCTTGGCCTCTTAAAACACAAAGGCGAAAAATAATGAAGATTCGGCAAAAATAGTTTTATATAGGCGAAAATAACCCATCAATAGATGGCCCTGCTAATTTCTGAATTGACAAATTCAGTAGTGAACAACAAAGCTTTGACATTAGCCTTATAAACAATATAGTTTTATGATAGATACATAACTTCCTAAAGTATTTTGTGTTGTAGTGTCAGAGAGTACCTAAAAAGTAAAAATGTCGATTTGGTATATAATCTAGGTCAGATAGCAATCGAGAATGCATTTTTTTCGAAAAATTCCTCAGTGCATTTTGTGAACGTGATAATTAGGAGACAAATAATTAGATGTATATGTTTTGGACAGCAAATTTTATTTAGAACCTGTTGAAAAAAGGGCATGAAAGCGCCGAATACAGGTTTTTTCACGTTTTCGATGCGTAAGAAATTTTTTTTATGCCTACAAAAAATACTACTAAATAGCTCGTAAAAAGACGAAAAAATTAGTTTTTCGCAATTGAAATCGGCCAATAACTGTTTGCACAAAAAATTAAAAACCGCTAAATATGGCCCTTTTTACCATTTAATTACAGGGACTGTAATTGTCGTAGGAAGTTGTTTCGGAGCTTAAATTGTAGCTTTTTTTGTTACCTACCTACTCTAAAAATTTCATGCAAGAATTTTAATAACTTTTAGCGAAAATAGCGAAAATGTAAAAAAAGTGTTTCCGAAAAACGGCGTGGAAATGGCCATAGAACAATTTTTCAAAAAGCTATTTGTTCCTGATGAAATTCTTACAACCCTATTATCTTTAAAATGTTGGTAAGGTTTCGTTTAGTACCTTAAAAACGCATTTGAAAATCGGGCTATTTCTGAATTTTGGACGCACCGCTAAAATGCTCGGTGCGCGTTAGAGATACACCGTTGAAAACATACAGTCACTGCATGGTGTGTATCGCTAAGGATACACTCGGCATATCACGCGGTGTGTCGCCAGGGATACACGCGGCAATCAAAGTGTTAAGGCACTAAACGAAACCTTACCAACATTTTAAAGATAATAGAGTTGTAGAGAATTTCATCAGGAACAAATACCTTTTTGAAAAATTGTTCTATGAGCATTTTTGAAAATTTCCACACCGTTTTTCGGAAACACCCTTTTTTACATTTTCGCTATTTCCGCTAAAAGTTATTAATATTTTTGCATAAAATTTTTAGAGTAGGTAGGTACCAACAAAAGCTACAATTTAAGCTCAGAAACAACTTCATACGATAATTTACGGTCCCTGTAATTAAATGGCAAAAACGACCATATTTAGCGGTTTCTAAATTTTTGTGCCAAAAGTTATTGACCGATTTCAATTGTCAAAAACTCATTTTTTCGTCTTTTTACGGTCTATCTCGTAGTAGTTTTTGTATTAAAAAAAAATTCTTTCGCAACGAAAACGTGAAAAAACCTGTTTTCGGCACTTTCATGCTATTTTTTCGACAGGTTCCAAATAAAATTTGCTTTCCAAAACATATACACCTAATTTCCACTATTTTTCTAGTAATTGTCACGTTCACAAAATGCACTGAGGAATTTTTCGAAAAACTAAACTATATATAACCTGGATTCTGATGATCATGTATAGTACTTATTAGTACTACTCCTGTGAGGCCTCCAAATAAGAAGAGGCCGTTTCCAAAGGTGGGTATATAATTTTATTACGTGGGTTAGATGCAATTTAAAGAGTATTAAAGAGCCACACATTCCAAAAAAATACAAATTTCCAGGTCATTCTTAAGAACTATGTACTAAGTGGGCATCTATTTTTTATGGCATATTTTTTTGGTGGATACGTCCTTAGTTTTACCCATAGTGTTTGTGATAATTGAAAACAAATCAGACAAGTACCTGAAACTGAATCGGAGGGCAAGAGTTAGATATAGTAACAAGCAGAGCTGGGCAGTACTTGATACAAGTACTTGAATTGGGTACTTAGAGTACATTTCATGTACTCTGTACTCGAGTACTTTCTTAAAGTCTGTACTTTGTACTTGTACTCGTAAAATTAAATCCAAGTACTTGTACTCGAACTTTCATTCACAAGTACACAAGTACATATACATTTCAGCTCGTATGAACCTGTCAGCAAAGCAATCACAGAATTGCCATGGTATGCTGTGGTGATCAGTATTAGTATTTAAATCATTTGTATGTGTTTATTAGTGCTTTCAAGAGCTACCATTCGCTAATCTAACAGTATTTGCTAATATTAGTTATTACACTTATTACTATATTCTATATTATAGTACAGAGTATAGTTTAGTTTGTTGTTGACATTTGTATGTGTATGGATGTATGGTACAGTGATTAGGCTACCAAAATACCAAGCAATAAAACATTTTGTGTTTGTGTTGTGATTTATGATAGATAGCAAAATAAGGTAAATAACTTTTTTATATTTTGTAAATTGAGAATCATAGATATTTTAATAAGTACTCAAGGCTGATTTAATCAACAAATATAGGGTTAATTTTAAACTTATATTTAACAGTATTTTTAATTCAAGAGTTGAAAGTACACAATCACATATGAATGTTCAAATAGAAATTTCGAGAGAAATTTAGTCTTAAATTTGATTTTAAGTGACATTGAAAAGTTGTAATTTAGCTGTACTTTAAACAAAATATGCGCCTTACCCCCAACTCTCGTGACATTTGTTTACGTGTCTAATTTTTTATTTTTCGATTATAACCATAAAAGCCGGAGGCTTGCTACTTTAGAACTGTGATAGAAAGATATTAATAGTAAACTATCTAAAATTTTGTAGGAGCAGTTCTTATAATAATTAGATTAGAAATTATATCAATATAGATTTCTTACGTTATTCATTTCCTCTTCTTACCATGAATCAAATGTACTCGTATGAAAGTACTCGGATGGTTCAAGTACTTGTACTCGATTACTTGTACTTAAGTTCTCCAAATTTATGTAAGTACTCGGTACTTGGTACTTTGTGAGAAATTATTTCTAGTACTTGGTACTTGGTACTCGAGTACATTTTTTGTGTACTTGGCCCAGCTCTGGTAACAAGCTTAGAAAACTTATTGCGTTTATAAA
Organism: Leptura quadrifasciata; assembly: GCA_963675555.1. NCBI lineage: Eukaryota > Metazoa > Arthropoda > Insecta > Coleoptera > Cerambycidae > Leptura > Leptura quadrifasciata. The sequence continues at coordinate 79,567,843 of OY776680.1, forward strand.
TGGCATCATATAAAAATTACTTGCAACTATTTTTGTAACATTTCCTCCCTCTATGATGATTGGAAACGTGTTATATCACACTATAACCAAACAAAATCAATACAGATTGCTGCAAAAGGAATCCATAAAGCAAAACTTTTTATAACACTTAGTGAAGTAGGTACAGATTATTATAATCTGCGACTAGCATATTTACCTGAATTTTTAAAAAAGTCCAGGGATAGAGAACTAGATGTTGAGCTGTATGGGGAACGTGACTGTAAAGAAGTTTTTCAGAAACATAGAAAATATTTAAAACTATTTTTATATGTTATATGCAAGTTGTACGTTTGTCAAGGTTCAAGTTATTTGTTTTAAAAATGTAATAAAATGAATTTAATGAAATATCACTTTGTAAGAAATAAACACTGCTTTTTGTCTTATTGGGCAAATCTCTTTCGATGGGTAGGAATTTTCCCATGCAAGTATATCTTTAAAAATGGCTTGCAAGAGTCTCCACTGGTTTTCACTCTAATCTGAATTTGATCAGAGTTCCAGAAGAGTAACTAAGAATTCAAATTTAACACTCTTTAATAGCAAAACAGTCATATAAAAAGAGTACAATAATACGAAATTGTCATTGTCAGTTTATTTTGAGAAAATACGACAGAATTTCAATAAAAATTCTTGTGCATTCGGTTTCATTAAATAAGAAATACAATAAAATAATAAAGTATTTATTAATCTCAAATTCCCATTACATTTCAAAAAAGAGGTATAAACCAAAATATAGACTTTTAACATGATTTATGTATAAAATATTCCAACAATACAAATAAAAAGTTACATTTAGTCACAGACTCTTAAAATAGTGTACTAGGTCATAAAAGACTATTTTTTCCAGTTAGCTGATATTTCGTTCAATTTATTGGCCATTAATTTACTTGGAGTGAACACTTATAATAAATGCTACTTGCATATATGTACACACATACATAAATTTACTAATAGACTCAAATTTTCAGTATATATTTCTATTTTAAAGTAATTTTGGATCTGCACGGAGCATTAGTAGCTCAGCTGGAACACTGAGAAACATAACAAAACGTTCTTGATTTCACAGAAATAATATTGTTAACTGTGTGCATCGTTTTATCTGTAACACTATTTAGACAAAATAATACTTTAATACACTTTTTATTTGAAAAATCATAGAAGTTACTTAATTATCCAGTCAACAAAATTAGGCTCCATTTAACCTCAATAGTAAATTGATTTGCTGTTCACAAAACATAAGGTGATACTGTCAAAATGTAGATGTCGCCCACTCCGTGATTTTCGCCTATCCTGTAATAAACGAAATCGAGTGGGAGAAAGAACACAAATCAAACCACTTGTATATCAATCAAAATCAATTTTCTGTTTAATTATTCGTAAGGTATAGTTTTAATTTAGGTATAGTAGGTAAGTTGTTTTAACGTACCCATTGGAATTTGTATTTAATTCTGTACTGTAATGTAGTACTAGGTCAATAAATAAATATTGAACTAGTAAATTCGGTTTAGAATTAACTCTTAATATTTAATAAAAATTAATGTCAGCTCTGCCCCTCCTATTCCACATCTATCCAACTAGGTGGAGCCTGGAATCTTTGACGGTTTATTTTTGAGTCATTCTTTGAATTGTTGGAAATTTTATGAAAGGATCATTAAGGAATAAGAGAGTTAATTTGATAATTTAAAGATCACAAGCCCGTTAATTACGAATTAATAAAATTATAAAATAAATAAATAAAATTACCTACAAATTCCAAACAACGAATTATTGTGTATCGAGCAAGATTATTTCATGAATTGAAACAATGGAAATCTGTTCATTTTAGAAATTTTAATTATCTTAATAAAGAAAAGCGCAATAGAAATATAGTATAGATTAGATATCAAGTATAGCTACTTGCTAAAATTATTAGATATTACTTTAATATGCAAGTACAAATTATTCACAGTGCCATATAATCAAGCAACAATCAAAACTATGAAAAATCATTAATATGCCAAACAAGTGTGTGGGTGGAAAAAATATAAAAGACGTTATAATATTGTTTAGTGCGTTTTGTAAGTCGGGCAGGAATATGAATTTTTTCTAGTCTACCGAGACTCTACTACACTCCCCCCTCTGTTTTCGAGAATGCTGAACACGATGGCTGTGGTAAAATTTTTCTCAGATGTCACCGCACCCCCCCAAACGGCCATAAACCACCCCCGAAAGGCTTAAACCGCGTATCCGCCGTCTTCTACCAAACAAACCCGTGTTGCCTCCGTTTTCGAGGATGCTGAGCACAATGGTGATGTCGGGATCCCTCCTCGACCCTCGCCAACCCTCCAAACGGCCAAAAACCACCCCCGAAAGGGGTAAACCGAGGATAGGCTGTCTTCTCCCTGCTAAACCTGTGTTACCCCCCGTTTTCGAGAAGGCAGAGCATGGAAAAAATATGGCGACCTCTCCTCGTTCAGCAAACTGACAAAAATATCATTACACTTTTACTTCTTACTAAACGGGCAAAATTATCATTATATTCGTACTTTTTTTATTTTTTTACGGAAGAATTTAATGCAAAGTACGCGGGCTCGCGGCGGCGAAGAGTACACACAGGAGCACGTTGAGTAAAGGTACCGGGCAATTATCAACCAAATTTTATACTCGTTCAGAAATATCGCTCAGTAAAAATCTTACCATTCAGTAGATTGGTGTGTTTTCTCGGATCCACAACTTTTTACTGAGGTAAAAATTTTGATGGTTTTTGACCGTCTTGGGGGTTGGCGGGGGTTGAGGAGGGGTCTCGACATCACCATCGTGCTCAGCATCCTCGAAAACAGGAAGTAACACAGGTTTGGCTTGTAGGAGACGGTGGATATGCGGTTTACTCCGTTCGGGGGTCGTTTTTGACCACCTGGGGAGTTGATGGGGGTTGAGAAGGGGCCTCGACATCACCATCATGCTCAGCATCCTCGAAAACGGAGAGTAACACAGGTTTGGCTGGTAGGAGATGGCGAACACCCGGTTTACCCCTTTCAGGGGTGGTTTTTAGTCGTCTGGGGGGTTGGCGGGGGTCGAGGAGGGGTCTCGACATCACCATCGTGCTCAACATCCTCTAAAATGGAGGGTAGCATGGGTTTACCAGAGAGAAGACGGCCTATCCCCGGTTTACCCCTTTCGGGGGTGGTTTTTGGCCATTTGGACGGTTGGCGGGGATTCAGGAGAGGTCTTGACATCACCATCGTGCTCAGCATCCTCGAAAACGAGGGGAACACAGGTTTGGCTGGTAGGAGACGGCGGATACACGGTTTACCACTTTTGGGGGTGGTTTTTGGTCGTTTGGGGGATGGGGTGACCTCGGAGAGGAATTTCATCACCGCCATCGTGTTCGGCAGTGTACATATATTTCAAGATTCTATCCGACTCACAGTTAGACACTCAATACATCTAGTTAGGTTTGAAAACATGGCATTGGTTTTTTAAAACCATTTTTTCTTTTGGAAATAAATAACATAATAAGCTTAAACCCATGATTATATTAATCAAGTGCCTGTTACTGCATATTATGAAAGATTGCCTTAAGAATAATAGGTTTCTGATTATTCTTCATTTCTATCCGTGTATTAAAAATTTGCATTACAAAATTCTTTTATAATATGGATAGAAAATTTTGGAAAATACATCTATGAGAATCGAATTTGAAACTTATTAGAACTGTCTTAAATCAATAATCTCAAATAAGTCTATTATTAAAACTTTTAAATAATTTCTCGAGTACGAAAATACCGAAGCTGATTCCAATTCCAACTCCAAAATAAACATAGGCGGAATGACACTCGATGATTCCGACACTTCCAAAGCTACCTTGATTAAAACATGGAGGTTTTCCTGTAAACATTCGCTGTTCCTCACGTTTAATTATTCCTGCTTCGTGTATTCTCTTGAAACTGAAACACGTCACAAAAATTTAAGAGGCAATCCACAATACAGAAAGAGATAAAAATCATAAGTTTCAATAATTGATTTAGAAATTTTAGGGCCGGTTTTTCAATACTCAGTTAAAAGTGTCTGCTAGTAGCTAGTAGTTAAGATTAACTGTCAGTCAATGTTCTAGTTAACGTTATGACCGTTTTTCCAAGCAATCAGGCTTATTACGGTGGGTCATTGGTTATTTCTCAATAACTGGAAATGGTTATTGAAAAATATCAATAATAGAAACAAGTCATATTATGGTGCATACATTGAAAAGCACTAACAAATATTGAAAGTCTTTTAGATATCCGTTTTTAAATATTTGAGAAGATAAACGCGTACGAACTACCAACTGATAAAGAATATAGGAATTTTATCATTTTATGTCTTATAAACTGACAAATCAAAACTTTAACCTTACTTTTTTAAACCCTCTTCTGTTCAATCCATGCTTCTGTTATCCTCGGGCTTGAATATTGATAATTTTATTTATATATCAGAAAGGCTTGAAGAATTATTATTATTATTTAATCAATACTGAAGTAGGGGGAGTCAATACTAATTTCAATTTTGTAGAAGTTTCTTATATTCAAATTTTGGACATAATTAATAATTTAAAAAACACTAGTTCTAAAGATCCTTACAACATTAACCTCAAAATTTTAAATTCTATTAAACATATAATATATATCCCATTAACTAAGCTCATAAATCAATGCATTAAAAATAACGTTTTTCCTAGAATTCTAAAAGTTTCAAAAGTCATTCCCATTCATAAACAGGGTGATATTGAGGATCCTGCTAACTACAGGCCGATCTCTATTATACCCATATTTGCAAAAATTTTTGAAATCGTATTAAAATCACAGATAACAACTTATTTTGAGCATTTTAAATTATTCAATAACTGCCAGTTTGGGTTTAGGACAAACATGTCCACTACCTTAGCTATTAACTCTTTAATAAAATTAATTAACAGAGGCTTTGAACAAAGCGAAATTATGTATGTTCAATTTTTAGATCTTAGCAAGGCATTTGACTGTGTTTCGCATGATATTTTATTAAAAAAGTTGGACTTTTACAAATTCTCTATTGACAGTCAAAAGCTACTCGCCTCTTACCTTGAAGAAAGATCGCAATTTGTAAATTACCAAAAAACGAATTCTGGTTTTATAAATATTAAATTTGGTGTACCTCAAGGCTCCGTTCTGGGTCCAACTCTCTTCCTTATTTTTATTAATGATTTGCCAAATAATACCGATCCGGCAAAATCTGTATTATTTGCAGATGACACAACTTTGTTATACAATAACAAAAACATCAATGAATTGTTGTCCTGTGTAAGCGAAACTCAGTCTGCCATTCATGACTGGTTCATATCTAATAAATTAATGTTAAACAAAAATAAAACTCAAACAATGATTTTTAGTCTAAAGCATCTTACAGTCGGGGATAATAACTTGGTGCCCACGCCTTGTGTGAAATTTCTCGGGGTCCATATCGACAACAAATTAACGTGGGAAAAACACGCAAATTTTATATGTAATAAAGTGGCTAAAAACATATTTCTTCTGAGAGGTCTTGTAAATTGCGTGTCACAGACAACCATATTAGCAGCATATTACGGATTGATCCACTCGGCCATCACTTACGCTATTTTAGTTTGGGGTCACTCTTCTCATGTTGCAGAAGTGTTTGCGATGCAAAGAAAAGCAGTAAGGATAATTGCGGGATTAAGTTACAGAGATGAGTGCAGAGATTCATTTATAACACTAAAAATCGCAACCATATATAGCATATATATATTGCAGTGTCTCCTTTACATTAAAGATAATGAAACAAAATATACAACTCGTGATAAGGTGCAATCATACTCTACCCGTAATAATCATAAATTGAATACTGATTTTTTACGGCTCTCTAAAACACGAGATGGGACAGGGTATTACGCATTAAAGTTTTTTAATATATTACCCAATAAAGTCAAGAAGCTGGATTATAGGCGCTTTAAAATTGTGACGAAAAATTTTTTAACAGCCAAAGCTTTCTATAGTATCAATGAATTTTTAAATGCCGACTTATCCACTATGTGCGATGTATAACGTTTTATATTATTGTTTCTTCTCGAAATATAATTTTATGTAGAATGATTTTATCTTGTATGTTTGACATCTGCAAATACTTTGTATGCAACGCACCAATAATTATTTATCTACTTTTCTGCTCTACACTGCTCAGCGCAATGTATTATGTCGTTTGAGATGTTTATGATATTTTTAATGTCCATTTGTTATATACTATTTATGTTTTTAATTTCTGTTTGGTTTTAATTTTACCTGTCAGTTATTACCTTTTTACATTTTATATATATGTGTATATATTTTTTAATTGACCTGATGAAATTTCTTTATTGACTGTAATTCTTTTATGTAAAATTTTGTTTTGTATACTTATTGTATTTTCTACATGACCTGTCAAAACACAACTGTGTATATATGGCCAATAAAGATCTAATCTAATCTAATCTATGGCAGCTGCAACGAATAAGCGATCGTCGAAATAACAGTTTGGCATATACTTGACACATCTCGAAGAAAATGAAATTCTAATTTCAGGAAAACTGTACCCTAATAGACTCGATGAACTTGAAAAATGTATGGAAAGATTTAACATTGAATTTAAAACACATGTGGGGATGGGCCGATCTGGACACCTACCGAATGGAAAAAGGTAGGCGCCTATATACAATACAAATTTTTCAGTTTTAGACGTTTTAAACGCTGTGTAAACGTCCGATTATAGTTAAAACCAGACAAACCTTTATTTTTATCATAAACTATTATTGCTGGATATGAAATTGAGTGCTGAGCTTACTGTAGATAATTGATGTAATTTCAATTAAGTAATCATTTTTAGATTTTCACCGAATGGAAGTAAGTGTGCTACATGTAAAAAGGCGAGAGCTGGTAAAATTCTTAATGATTTGGAAAATAAATTGATAAGACTTACAGGAACAGGAGCAGTTGATGGCATGAAAATAATAATATAATAATAATAATAATTTATTAGTGCCATAATACAATCGTATTTACACAAGTCATATAAAATAAAATAAGTCAAATAATACAAAATATAGAATAAGCAATGGAGATATACATATAAGTAATAAGACAAACGATAAAATACAAGCGAACATACAGTGTATCACAATGTTACGATAAAAAATGCGTAGTATGGGCAAAAAGATGAGATAATGGTTCTTAATATAATAAGAAATTAAATTTAAATTGAAATTTAACATTTAACAACGCACAACATGTTAAAAGATTGAGGAAAAATATTCTTCAAAGTTATAGAAAGCATTGGCCAATAAAAAGGCTCTGACAGTGATTCTAAATACGTTATACTCCAGCTCTTATGGCGTAATAATTTGTTCCATTCCGAGTTTTGGACAACCTCAAAAAATTAGGATGAATATTTCTGTTATTTCGCATGGAATATCTATGCACGTCATTGTATGATATATAATTTGATTCATGTTCTTTTATATATAATAAACATTGCAGAATATACAAGCTAGGTAAAGTTAATATCTGTAAATCTTTAAAGTTTTGTCTACAATCGTCTCTATAGTGTAAGCCTTCCATAATCCGTATGGCTCTTCTTTGTAAAGCAAAAACATTATCTCTATGAGTTGAATGTCTCCATGTTAAAATAGCATATGACATTGAAGAGTGGATAAGACCATGGTAGGCGTTTTATGAGAAACATTATTTACGAGGTTTCTCAATAGGTAAATGTTAACTGAAACTTTATTGCAGAGAAAATGGATATCTTGTTCCCACGATAATTTCCTATCCAGATATACCCCAAGAAATTCAATACTATCGTTATTGTTTATATCGGCTACATTTCTTAAACTGAAAACCATTGTTTCCGTCTTGGACTGATTTAGGCCAAGTTGGTTAGCTGCGAACCATTCCTGAGCTTCTGATAATGTGTCATTCATGTTTGTGCATAATATATCAATATTTTTATGAGACTGAAGGATGGTTGTGTCGTCTGCAAATAGAACGAAATGTGAATCTATATCTGTCAAATCATTAATATAAATTAGGAAGAAGATGGGTCCCAATACGGACCCTTGAGGGACACCGTATTCCATATTTAGTAAACTAGAGTTTTTATTTTGACATGTGACATACTGACATCTATTCGTCAGATACGACTGTATTAAATTTATACTATCTATATTGAAATTATAAAAACCCAACTTATCTATTAAAATATGATGTGAGACACAATCAAAAGCCTTAGAAAGGTCCTGAAGTGGAAGTAGTAATATTATAATAATAATAATTTATACCTATGAAAAACCTTACCTACTTTACACGCAGGTCTGTGTATGTACAAATGTGTTTGTAACATAAAATTTACAAATAACTTGGTGAGATGTGATCGGTCATAAATTACCTGAAAATAATCAGCAGGGCCAGAGTTACAGTGTTCTGAAATATGTCGCCTACTTGCTGAACTATGCATGGATTAGAAAAAATTTCCCTCTGGTGTTTCAGAACGTAATTTTTGACCAATGACTGTAGAATTATTAGAATTTTGAATTTCTCTAATTTTTTAATTGAAAAATATTACATATTTAATGTTACTAAGTAAATAAAAAAACAAGAAACATTTTGTATCGTTTCCAGGTTGATTTTATTAATTTCTTACCTTATTCTGTTGTTTAAACCTTTTCAAATTTAATTTTCTCGATGAATATACAAAATTCAAAAACCTTATATTGCCCGATAGAGAATTAAAAACCCTTTCAAATGAGCTATCACACTCACCATCGTTCCCTTTAAAAATTTTGAAAGGTAACTGCCACTCCAAGGAGGTTGAAGGGGGAGTATAAAATTATGCTCAAAAAATGTCATTTTAGAATTAAAAATTGACGTGTTTTAGGCTTTTATTCACAAATTGTTAATTACGTAGATAATGAATTTATCTATTATTTATGTACCTCACACTGTATACAATATACAATATTACCTAATATTTCATGCAAGGTGTTTTCCAAAAAATCATAATACATATTGCCATTTAAATTTCCAGGAAATATACGGTATCCAACTAACTGATGCTCTAGAGTTGCTGCCCATGCATTTATTTTGAAGGTATACAGCTGTATTCGGAAAAGGTTGTGATGGATAAAGCCAATCACAACATTGAGCGTATAAATAATACACAAAATATAATGAAAGAAATTTGGAAAATAATTAATGAGGCAAAAAATTATCCGAAACAAAATATTACAAGGATAACAGTTAAGGAGCAAACATTTACTAATACCAAAGACATTTGCAATGGTTTTAATAATTTCTTTTTAAATTTTCAGTGTCCTAAACCAGATTCTAATAAGTTGATATTACCTTCAAATAATATATATAATTTCTTTTTATTACCGACCAGCCCGGCAGAAATTAGAGAAGTGTTGCTCAGAACAACAAAAAAATCTGCCGCAGGGATAGATGAAGTAGGTGGTCAAGTACTAAGGGCGGTAATTGATGAAATCTGTACCCCACTGTCTTATCTGATTAATGAATCATGTGCCAGTGGCCAGTATCCAGATGTTCTTAAAATTTCTACGATTTATAAAAATAAGGGATCTAGACTAGAAGCATGTAATTATAGAAATGTTAGTGTCCAAAACCAGTTAGCTAAAATTTTTGAACTTTGTTATAACATTAGATTAATCAGCTTTTTAGAACATCGCAATCTTTTAACCTCATGTCAGAATGGGTTCAGAAAACAGGTCAACCATAACCACTATTGAACAGTTATGTGAATATATTTATAATGCACTGAACAAGAAACAGCAACCAATAGCCTTATTTTTTTATCTCAGCAGAGTTTTTGATACTGTTGATCATGGTTTACTTTTAGATAAACTCTTTAGATTTGGAATAGGCGTGGCCCACGAATGGATCACTTCTTATTTAAACAACAGAAAGCAGGCTGTGATCATAGGCTCATACAAATTGGATGTTAGGGACGTTGGTACTGGTGTGCCTCAAGGCTCTATTCTAGGTCCCCTATTGTTTTTAATTTTTGTAAATGACATGCCCAATTCTTGTACCTCACCGAATGCTGCAATTGTTTATGCAGATGACACAAATTTTTTAATATCTAGTAACACCTTGGAGTTGACAATCAGTAGAGCCAATAAATCAGTAGGTGAATTTTCAGATTGGTGTTTGAGCAATGGTTTGGTTCTAAATGCTGGCAAAACATTTTGTATGTCATTTTTGCCCAAAAATGTTGGTCACAATTCAAGTGTTTTAGTTAAGGCTGGTCATCAGTCAATTATACAAACAGATGAAATAAAATTCTTGGGACTAAGGATAGATCACAAAATGACATGGGAGAAACAAACTGATGATTTATCAAAGAAATTAAGTAAATCCTGCTTCATTATTAGATATCTAAAATCCACTGTATCACTTAATATGCTGAAGCTAGCTTATTTTGGTCCGGTTCAGTCTAAGATATCTTATGGATTGATGTTCTGGGGAAACTTTCTACATGCTTTCAAAGTTTTGGTAGCACAAAAGAAAATTATACGGTGTATGCTTGGTTTACCTGCTCTACCTCACTGTAAAGAGGCATTTATAGCATTATCAATTTTAACGTTACCATCTCCGTACATATTCTTAATTACAACAAATATAAAAAAAAGGAAAATATCTTTTTAAAAAATAGTAATGGTCACAGCTATGTTACTCGCAGCAACAATCAGCTTCGGGTGCCTTTCTCGAGACTAAGTGTGGGCCAAAATTCTCATATCTTTCAAGGCATTAATTGTTATAATAAATTTACCCAACTGTTTGGCCATTTCGATAATTTTAATTTATTTAGAAATGCCCTGCTAAAATTTTTAATGAGTAGAGCTTTTTATTCTGTAGATGACTATTTACACTCTTAGTTTTATATTTAATTTTAAAGTGTAATGTATTGTACTTAATATGTTTCAGTACTGTATGTCATATTGTTGTTATACTTGTATGTTTTATTATTGTTATTATTGTCTGTTTTTTACCTTTATGTGTTATTTACCACTGACTTGTCTAATAAGTTATACCATGTGCGTAACTTGATATGATGAATAAAATACATTATTATGAGTTTCACATACCAAGCAACCAAGATATATAACCAACTACCACCCGATCTAAAAAAGACTGAGTCCAAACAACTTTAAAGCAAAAATAATTCAACTCTTAAAATCGGAACAACTTACCATTAATTATTAGCCGCTGTATTTTTTATAGTCTATCTTATTTATTTATATATATTTTTTCTATATATGTATTATATGTATTTTTTAACTTATCCGATCCTTCTGTATAGACATTATATGTTTTTAATTTGTGATGATATATTAAGTATTTTGTAAAGATGTATGATCATACAAAGGTCAGGTTTTAAACCAATTCAACAAATTGTCACCTGGCCTATTCTAATTTTACAGAATAAACTGATTTTTCTTTTTTTTCAAAAAACCAGTCACCCTACTCTGTGGCTCCGACTCTCACAGAGGGGAGCTGGTAATAAATACCAATAGCCACTCCCCACGCCCGTGGGGTGAGTGACTACTGGTCGTGTGCCCTGAGTAGATGCAATGAACCAAGGATGACGGCCTTCTGCATTCTGCCGGCTAAGATCTCTGCCGAATCTCGGCATGCCGGTATGATCTTTAGTTCTGAAAGCAGCGTCTGTCTCATTCCACCGAGGGCTCCTATAATCAGTACCACTATTTTCACAGAATGGCCTGGATAAAGCCTGCGGAGTTCGAAGAGCAAATCTCGATATTTTGTCCTTTTTCCTCCTCTTTCAAGACAATGTTGCTCTCAGCGGGAGCTGATTTTATTATTATTATTATTATGTTGAAAATAAGTTTGTATTATTGCATTAGAATTTTCCTCAACCCAGAAATGCATATTCCGAGAATTAAACATGACTTATTGTGTGAATGTAGCCTTATCAGTAAAAGTATTTTACTTAATAAATTTGGAGCATTTTCCATTCTTTCAAGCAACAGTTCACAAAAATCAGCTCTTAGTGGCATATCCCCATGTGATAATTCTTGGGTTTTTCGGTAATGGAACGGGTGCAATTGTTGTTCATGTAGTATTCTTAAACTGCTTTTGTGAGATATATCCCAATACTCTAGTATTTATCGTAGAATCTTCCATTACAATATGTAATATTTCTTCTTCAACATCAACAGTTCATGCGTTTCTTGGACGGCCAGCGTGTCTGTTTTTCACTTGAAGCCTTCCTGTTTCACTAAGTCGGCGTTTTGTACTTAAAAAAGTTTTGGCGTCAGGAATATTTCTGTTCGGGAATTTATATTTATAACATTTTACAACTGAAGCAGCATTACCAAAACATTCTCCCAATGTCAAAACTACGTCTGTTAATTCAGAGAACGTCTAATCACCCATGTTTAAATAATATCAACAATTAAACTGGAATTATTTCAAAAATAAAAAGAACCAAAATCTAATAAATAACAGAAATGTGAAAGTAATATTTCAAAGCATTCTTTGTGTAAAAGAAAATACTAATGTCCGTACATTGAACACAGCAAACTTTGGGGCTGTAACCAACTTGTTACATCAATTTCTGCATAAAAATACTTACACAAATCTGATCAGCTCCTTATAAGCGGTATATTTTGGTGCATGAAATGAAGGTGAAACCATATACAACCACCTGACTTCTCTTAAGGCACATTTTTCACTTTCTGTAAATTGGTTGATTACAATGCTATAAATTAAGCTCGTTTCAGCTTGATAAGCAAAATACTCGGTTCTTATTCGCTGAACACCCTCTGTGGCATTCATAAATTTTAGTTTGTCTCTGACGATGGCCTTCATTACTGGACGACGATCATTCTACAACATACAAATAAATCATGAAGCAATAAAAGGAACAATTTGTCATTAAGCTTTTAAAGGAGAAGCTTATTATGGCTTTTTTATACTGTTGATGGGACTGCAATTTAATAACATGATAATATCCATTATTTTTTATTTATTTTGCCCAACAGAAAAAATCCAATCAACAATTACAACCTGCAAAAAGTAAATATTACGTATAACATATACAAACTTGTAGATTATTTAAGGGATCATTTGGTTCTGAGTTAGCATTACTTCACTTCGATTTAAAAGATTTTTTTTGTGAATTACCCTGTACAGGGTGTCCCGTAATAACGTGCATAAAATTTAACTGTAGATTCCCTGTCGAAAATTAAGACGGGTTCTTCGTATAAAAAAGTTTTCAAAATAACTCTTTCCTGTCCAGCTACACCCCCTTAAAGGGGTGTGCCCGGTTTTTAATTTCTATCTCAAAATCATCAAAAGGCATCTAATGAAATTATTTCATCCACCTAGCGTGTACACAAAGGGGTGAAATTGACTTCTCTTCTTGATATTTTGTAAATATCTGTATGCCTGCTATATTTTTTTTCAATTAAAAAAAAATAATTAAACATTCTGATGCATTTAGAAACTTTTTATCCCTTGAAAAAATTTCGTAAAATCGTCCAGTTTTGAGAAAAAAAAAAATTAAATTACATCTGTCTAAATGATCGATCAAAAGCGATGAGCACAATTATATTGGTGTAAAATGCTAAAAGTAGGCTGGTGTCAAATTATAATTTAACAGTATTATGTTGTTTCTTGCCTTTGAAATAATAAGATAATCATTCCTTACTACTTAATACTAGTAGTTTTCTAACCAGATTTTAAAATGCATAGTTTCAGTAATGAGGAATACGCAGACATACAATTAATTTATGGTGAATGTAACGGAAATGCTTCAGTGGCAAGAGAACGATATCGTCGTAAGTTCCCTACTCGTACTGTGCAATGTACTTTTCCTAATATTCACTTGAGGTTAAGTGTTTTTAAAAAAAAAGTCATGATTGTGGTTGTCGAAGACAAATAGGAGATGCAATAGATTCACAAATATTACATTATTTTGGTGAACATCCTGAATGTAGTATTAGACAGGCTGGTCTTCAATTCCACATAACAAGAACATCAGTATGGAGGATTTTAAAAGGCAAGGTCTTTACCCTTATCATTTACAGAGAATACAGGAGCTGTTCCATCGTGACTTTCTAGTAACACTTGATTTTTGTGGAATTATATTTAGGAAGCCGTTAGATTTTACATGAAAAATATACTATTCACAGATGAATGCTGCTTTACGCGAAACAGAGTTTTACATTTTCGTAACCAGTATTTATGGAGCAATGATAATCTTCACGCTGTTGTAAATGGAAAATATCAACTTTTCAATAAATATTTGGGCTGGAATCATAGGCAATAAATTAATAGGGCCTTTTGAGTTACCAACCAGATTAAATGGTCCGGCTTATTTAAACTTTTTACAAAATAACCTGTATCAACTTATAGACGATTTACCTCTTGCATTACGTCAAACACTGTGGTTTATGTAGGATGGTGTGCCATCTCATTAGAGTAGAGTAGAGTAGCTTTATTAGTGTCAAATACAAAAATACAAAAAAGTTTACACACGTCAAATTGTAAAATACAAATAAGTAAGTATAACAAACTATTGAAACACATTAAAATAATTAAGGAGATATAATATTGACATGAAAATAGTACAAAATATATATATAAATACTACACAGAAATATTTTCTAATGACATTTCTATCTCGTCAAGCGAGTAGAAAGCATTTGCTGGCAAAATTTTTTTTACTACAGATCGGAATCGATCCCGACGTAGTTGTTTTATATTTTTTTTTTATTTGTTGTATAATGTAGGTCCATAATGGGTGGTACCTGTACGTGACTTAATCTCTTAAAGCAGAGGCATATATCATCTCTTTTTCTGGTGTTGTAGTCATGATTTTCGCTATGTGTAGCAAATTCATCAATATGCTTTTTTACATACATAAGTAAGACACTCTAATGCATATAGGGACGGAAAAGTTAAAATTTCTAGATCGATGAATATTAGTTCAGCATCTGCTCGATAGCCTATTCCTCCCACAACCCTGACTGCTCTTCGTTGTAGGCCAAAAAGTCTATGTCTGCTAGCCGAGTGCCCCCAGGCAAGAACACTATATGAAAGTTTAGAGTGAAATAGTGCATAGTAAGCAGTTCTTAAAATATTTGTGGATACTCTATTTGATAACTGTCGTAATGCATATGTGGTCCTTGCTAGAGATTCAGCTAGCAGGTTGCCATGGGCATCCCACGTAAGCTTAGGGTCCAAATTAATTCCCAAAAACTTTACAAAAGCGGGGTTGTTGTTTATATCATTTAAATCTTTGGTGGATGAAATCATTGTGATAGTTTTATTTTCATTTAATTTAAGTTTATTGGCAGAAAACCACATCTCAGCGTTCGATTGCATATCTCTGCAATCCTCCTTTAGTTCGTCTAGGTCAGGGCCTGAGTCCAGTAAAGTTGTGTCATCTGCATACAAAAGGCAGTTGATACCATTAAGGGCAGTCTTTATATCGTTAATATAGATCAGGATTCGATAGGATTCAAGTAATTTTAAGCTGTGATCGCTGAATTTATATTTGGACAGTTTTAGTAGCATGATCCTGTGGGATATGCAGTCGAACCCTTTGCTAAGGTTGCAAAATATTGATGCCGAATACAGTCCATTCTCAAAACAATTCAGTGTAATTTCCGTAAACTTGACTATAGCGTCCGTAGTGCTCAGTTTGCTCCTGAATCCATACTGAGAGTTATTTAACAGTTCGTGTTTTTCAAGATAATTTACAATTTGTCGTTTTAAGACTTTCTCAAAGATTTTTAACAGTATAGGTAATAAGGAGATAGGTCTATAGTTAGATGCGTCGTTGATATAGCATTTTTTGAAAATAGGCACTACGGATGCTATCTTCAACGCCTCAGGGAATTTACCACATCTAATGCTTATATTTAAGAGGTATTGCTATTAAATGCTTGATACTCTTAATTAATGGAACATTTAAGCCATATACATCCTTGCTTTTGCTATTTTTAAGGGAATCAATAATATCCCTTACTTCATTGTAACTAACTTCTTTGAAGTTTTGGCTAGTATCAGGAATATTAACATGTCTAAGGTATTCCATTGGATCAGTGTTGGTTGTTAGAAGCCTACTGACAGTGTCTGCAGAGACATTGATAAAAAAATTATTAAAATCAGTACTATTTAAAGTTGAAGTTGGGGAGTTTATTTTTTTGTTAGGTTTTATCAGATCCCAGACAGCTCTTGATGTATATTACTTGAATTTTTTATGATATTATCATTTGCAGCAATTTTGGCCTTTTTTACGGCATATTTGTATTGTAATTTGAATGTGCTTCTTGTTTTTCTATTCACAGGTGTGTTATGAAACTTACACACATCATTTAGGAAATAAAGTTTCTCTCTCATTTCTTTCAATTCTGCCGTGAACCAGCTAACATGCAGAGTGTTATCAAGACTGCAAGGTATCTGTTTTTCTGGAAAAGGAATATCGTAAGCATCAGTAAGCGTGTTTGTAAACATTTCAAATTTTTGGTCAATGTCCAAATTTTCACTGTCAATAAACTCCCAAG
Source organism: Leptura quadrifasciata (assembly GCA_963675555.1). Taxonomy (NCBI): domain Eukaryota; kingdom Metazoa; phylum Arthropoda; class Insecta; order Coleoptera; family Cerambycidae; genus Leptura; species Leptura quadrifasciata. Next base: position 79,584,473 of record OY776680.1, read on the forward strand.
AAGCCTTTTCTATTATACTATAAAATGTTTGAGTTCCTTTTTGGGTAATAGGCTTACATGTTTTATATATTTTATCCTTAGTTATATTTAATATTGGTATTTTTATCAGTTGACCTAAGTGGTCCGATAAAAGAGGATCGTAGATGTGTGAGAAATAGTGATCATGACAAAAATTTATAAAAATATTATCAAGACAATTTACACCTCTGGTGTTTTCGTGTATGGTTTGTATAAAGTTAAAAGATAGAAGTAATTCGGATAGATTTGCATTATTAAGATCATCCTTATTGAATTTCACATTGAAGTCCCCGGCTAGAATAATTTGTTTTTCTTTATTTATTTTGTTTAACATGTTTTCTAGTGTTCTAATAAATACCTTAGTTTCAATTGAGAGATTATTTATATAATTTAAAGAAGTAAATTCAATTGGATTTTTAGTTAGAATTATAATACCTCCATGCCTCGATTCAGACCTGCAGTAGAATGTTGACACAGAATAGCCGTCTATGTAAACATTTTTCACTTCATCTTCTGTGCACCAGTGTTCACTAAATGGAACGCATTTATAGTACTATGAGTAGATGTATTATTACCAATGTTATTAAGGTTCCCTTGTGATTGGATAATCAACTGAGAGGATCCAGTTTGCTGTAGCATCCTCTTGACTAAAAACTTCGACACCAAAGCCTCCCTGGGCCATATGCTGCGTTGCCGTGCTTTTTTAAAATTGTCTTGATTGATAGTAACTTACATTGACGAATAGCTATTGGGAAATTTATTATTCTTTATAGGTTCGAAAATGGCTACACTCAACACTTATAAATCGATGGATTGGAAGGGGGCGAGAAGCCACAATTAAATGTCCCCCTCGGTCCCCAGATATGAATCCATTGGACTTTTACTTTTAGGGTCACTTGGAAAATATTGTTTGCTCGACACCTGTCCCTAACGTCGAAGTTTTAAGAGAGAGAATTTTTAATGGTACCAGTGAAGTTCGGAACTCTCGACATGTTTTAAATAGCTTGTATGGCAATTTTAGGAAACGGTTGAAAACGTGTATTCAAGTTGGAGGTCGTCATTTTGAACAAATGCTTTAGTATCTAAAAACAACAATTTGTTGTCATGTTTCATTTTTTTTACTGTTTAAATTCATTATTTGTGTTATTTTTTCTTTTAGTTTACTAATAAATTGGCTTTTCAACACTTTCGTCTTTAATTTGTAATGTTTTGTGCAATTTATAAGCACCAAATGAACATATCAGAACGTAATATTGTCAAATTATAATTTGACAACAGTCTACTTTTAGTATTTTACACTAATATAATTATTGTACTCATCGCTTTTGATTGATCACTTAGGCAGATGTAATTGTAATGTAATTTTTTTCTCAAGAATGGTCGATTTTATGAAATTTTTTTCAAGAGGTAAAAAAGTTTTTAAATGAATCATAATGTTTAGTTATATTTTTTTTAATTGAAAAAAAAGCAGACAGAAAGATATTTACAAAATTTCAAGAAGGGTAGTTAATTTCACCCCTTTGTGTACACGCTAGGTGGATGGAATGATTTCGTTATATGCCTTTTGATGAGTAATCAAGATGTGCCAAAGTTCGTCTTTCTCTGATTACGTTATTTTGAATTAGAAAAGCGTTTTTTGGTACACCCCTTTAAGGGGGTGTAGCTGGATAGGTAAGGGTTATTTTGAAAAATTTTATACGAAGAACCCTTCTTAATTTTCGACAGGGAATCCACTTAAATTTTTTGCACGTTATTATGAGACATCCTGTATATCCTATTACTCTATATACATATTACCAATGCTATAAAAAATGACATAGAAGTATTGTATGTAACTATAACTAAATATATATATATATATATATATATATATATATATATATATATATATATATATATATATAATGCATTATTGCATTGTTGCATTCACCTACATCTGATATTATAACATCTTTCTATGTATGGTCGGAACTATTATGAATAAAAGAAATCTAATGACATGTAATAATGTACGTAATTTTAAAGAAACATTTAAATATACTATTTTCCACTACAGTATGAGTTAGTGTTTAAATAATGTCCTATATGTACGTATAACTAGTGTGCTGATTACAACGAATTATAAATAATACCTTTAAGTAATATTTACACCATGCAACATCGTCGGATCCAAGTGCTATGTCAGTTGTATACAAATCATCCACTGAGGTTATACTGTCCTTCGGAGATTGCAAGAGAGCTACTATATTTGCACAAAACGCATTGTATATGAACATCACTGCAACAAATGTGAATAACGTTGCTATCCTTCCAGAAACACTTCTTGGTTCATTTTCAGCACCTGCAATAATTATTTATTTATTTAGGATACAACTACGCATACAGATAAGAAATCAAATTACAGGGTAAGAAAGGACAAACATTGTTACAGAATATCTAAGACTTAAGTAGAATTACATAAATAAAATATTTGTGCATAAAACTATATTTGTAGTTTAAATGCAATGCAGATTGCTTGATGTTAATGTTATTAACAGTAATGCAAAATATATCAACATCGTCCTGTATGCAGGGTGGACCAAAATATGAGGATATAACCCGATATGCTTTAGTAAAATGTTGCTGTGGAAAAAGATACAGGGTGTCAAAGTTCAAATTATTTTTCGTTTTTTTTTTGCAATAACTCAACAGCCTCTTGACTTATCTTCACCAAATTTGCTAGAGGGACTTTTTTTATTCTAAAAACAATAATTTTTGTATTACATCACGTTAGATCATAGAGGGCGCCGCAGGACCTGTATCTGATGATGAATTTTTTGCATATTTTTTTTTTTACGAAACGTTGTGGTACTTCTGAACAGAAAATCTAATGAGGGCGTTATTTCCACGTATAAAAGGTACATTTGGTGGAACTTGATAACTCCAACCGTTTTCGAGGAAATTGCTGTTAAACATTTCAATAATTTTTTGAAAGATAAATTCAAATTTAATGAAACAAAGTGTATTTATTGAAAAAAGTACAAAACGTAAGGAAAAACAAAATCGTAATAACAGCGTAAACTCTTTCTCACTTTCTTACAATCTAATGGATTGTTTTCATGGGATTGAGATAAATACATAAATCAAAAGATTGTCTAAAATAAGGATCTAATCTCATTAGAAGACCAAAAAATAACGTAAAAGTTGACTTAATGACATTATAGAATTTCCCCCCATGCAAAAATTCTATTGCTGCAACTTAGAGTAAATGTTCGATATGGGCTCCACTTACTTCTATGCCCTTTCTAATTCTATTCATAAAAGAATTTCTTACATTGAAAAATACATTTTCCTGTCCTCTAATAAAATTCGCTGCGTTTGTATTTTGTCACACAGTTCTTCTCTTGAGTTGATAGTATTTGCATAGACTAAGGATTTCATATGTCCCCACACATAATAATCCAAAGGATTATAATCAGGACTCCTTGATGGTCAAGCAAACTCACTTTCTCGACCGATCCATCTGCGTTTGAAAGTCTCATCAAGATAATTCCTGACTTCAATGGAGAAATGAGGGGGAGCTCCATCTTGCATGAACCACATTCTATATTCCATATGTCTAGCATGAAAGCATGTAATATATCAGTAAGAGTATTTTGAAGAAAAAACAGATAAGACTATTTAAATTTAGAGGAAGGACAAATTGTCCCAATAATTGATCGACGATACCACACCAAACGTTACTCTTAAATTCTTGCTGAAAATGCTTTTATTTAATGGCATGAGGATTTTCTTTTTCCCAGTAATAGGTATTTCTCCAGTTAAAAGTGCCTGGGCGAGTAAAAGTTGCTTCATCGTTAAATAAAGTATTCTTAATGAAAATTTCGATCCCTGTTGTGTTTATTTAGAACAAATTGACAAAATTGTAGCCTTTGTGGAAGATTCCTTCGAAGTAAGTTTTGTACAGGAGTGAGATGATATAGGTAGAAGCGTTCTTTACGTAATACTCTTAGGGCAGATTGTTTACTCGCCCCTGTTGCCGCTGCTAAACGACTTGAGCTGACTTGAGGATCTTCATCCACACAAACTAAAATTTCTAGTTCTTGATCTAGAGTAATTCGTTTCGGTCATCCTACATCGTTTTTATGGCGAAATGAACCCGTTTCTCCCAAACTACGAAACAGATCTTTGCAAATCTTATGGTCTGGCTGTATTCTATTTGGACATTGCAATGAGTATCTCCTGGTTGCAGCACGTCCGCTAAAATTATTTTGTGCCTAAAAACATATCATATCCCTCATTTCCCTATTTGAAAAATTATTATGTCTAGGCATTGTAAAAAAAGAAGTTAAAGAAATTGGCTCGAGGAACACCAAGAACAAAATAAAATGATTAAATGATGTAAATGACACAACTAAAACGTAACCAAAGCACACTTTTCAATAAATACACTTTGTTTCATTAAAGTTGAATTTGTCTTTCAAAAAATTATTGAAATGTTTAACGGCACTTTCCTCAAAAACGGTTGGAGTTATCAAGTTCTACCAAGAGTACCTTTTATACGTAAAAATGACGCCCTCATCAGATATTCTTGTCAGAAGTACCACAACATTTCGTCAAAAAAAAAAAGAAAAAAATTCATCATCAGATACAGGTCCTGCAGCGCCCTCTATGATCTAACGTGATGTAATACATAAATTATTGTTTCTTAGAATAAGAAAAGTCCCTCTAGCAAATTTGGCGAAGATCAGTCTGTTGAGTTATTGCAAAAAAACGAAAAAATAATTTTAACTTTGATCTTTTTCCACAGCAACATTTTACTAAAGCATATTTGGTTATATACTCATATTTTGGCCCAAAGAATGTACCCCTGAACTATGGCGTATTATTAATGGTCCACCCTGTATACAGGGTGTCCCAATAAAAATTCCCAGGCCGGATATATTCTAAACGAATAGAGATATTTTAATTCTGTAAAAGCCAATTTGTAGAGGATAAAGAGAGCTTCATTGTTGAATATAATTGTTTTTTGAATATATCAGTATATAGATGGCGCGCTGTGCTCTAAAGAAATATTTCGATGGGAGAAATTTTGAAATGGGGTTTATGTGAAAGAAAATGCATTTCTAAGCAGATTATATTCTAAAAAAAATACTGTTATGTGCTGCCCTCTAACAGAGAGGAGAGTTGTAATTACTCCCTGGCCAGAAGGGTGGCGCCATCTGTGGGCCAACTGGCGAACCACCATTTAGTAGTGCCTAAGAAAATTCTAGAGAATTCCAGTATATTTGTGGAAAGTTCTACAATGATATTCTGGACATTCCAAGTGGGTATATAAAGAGGTGAAGCCAGCAGAGAAGAGTACAGTACAGTTTAGTGAAGGATAAACAGTTCAGTTTAGCATCCAGTACAGTTCTGGGTAATCTGTGCTTCTGGTTACAGAAACAGTTTGTAGAAGAAGAGTTCAGTTGAGTGAAGTATGCAGTTTAGTGAAGTAAACAGACAAGAGAGTTTTTAGGTTAGACAAGAGTTGACAAGTTTAAGAAGAAAAGTAAAGTGCTTAGTGTTTTAAAAGTAGTGAAATTATATTAGATTAAGTTATTATTAGTTGTGTGATTTTTAAGTATTTGCTAGTGTAATTTTAGTGATTAAATAAATCAGTGGTTTGTGAAAATTCTTGTTGCAAGTTATTCGAATCCACGGAGTGTTTACTGAAAATTGTAAGGACGTAACAATTGGTGTCAGAAGTGGGATTGCAACAGAATTTCTGAAGAATTCGACGAAGTTCCATAGTGTTCTATTTGGAAACCACTGGAGATATTGAAGTGAGTTGAACTGGAAAGTGATATAGACATTAGACAAGATTTATTTGTGCTAGTGTGAGGAAATTTCTGGGACATTCTGTTTAGAAATTAGTGTAGTTTTTAAGTGGTTTCAACTGAGAAGCGATATAGACTTTAAATAAGACTTGTTCGTGCTGTTTCGAGTTAATTGTTTGGATGGAAACAAGAAGCATGGCTGCCGAAAAGCAAATGCAAGACATGTTCGAGCAATTTAGAAAAATGATGCTAGACCAAAAAGAAGAACACGAGAGACGCGAAGAAGAAAAAGAAAGGAAACGTCAGGCAGAAAAAGAAGAACAAGAGAAACGACGCCAAGAAGAAAAAGAAGAACAAGAGAAACGACGTCAAGAAGATAAAGAAGAACAAGAAAAACGACGTCTAGAAGAGAAAGAAGAACAAGAAAAGCGACGTCTAGAAGAGAAAGAAGAACAAGAAAAACGACGTCTAGAAGAGAAAGAAGAATTAAGGAAAATTATACAGGGGCAACAAGATGTTATCCTTTCAGCCACTGAAGACCTCAAAAGCGAAATTAAAGAGGATATAGGCAACATAAAGACTGAAGTAAGTGAAATCAAAGGAAAAGTTACTGGCGTCGAAGAAAAAGTTACTGGTGTCGAAGAAAAAGTTACTGGCGTCGAAGAGAAAGTTACCGATATAGAAGGAAAATTTCAGGTAGTTAAGGGGGAGGTAGAACAACTTAAGCGACAGTTAAGAACGCAAGGAGGCCAGCTAGTATTATCATCGTCAGGCCCTCGATTACAACCGCCTTCCTTTGATGGTCAAACTTCTTGGTCAACCTATAAAAGACAATTTGAGGCAGCGGCATACGCAAACAATTGGAGCAATGAAGACAAGGCTATGGCATTGGTGCTAGCATTAAGAGGTCAAGCATCAGAGTTGCTTCAGACTATCCCAGTGACGCAGCAACGGGATTTTAAAGTTTTGGAGGCTGCACTAGATCTAAGATATGGCGACCAACACCTCGCCCAAGTATACAGGACTCAGCTCAAATCACGCACACAAAAGGCTGGGGAAAGTTTACAAGATTTTGAAGCAGCTGTTGAGCGACTGACATACCTGGCTTACCCGGATGCACCCAAAGAATTCCAGGAACAATTAATAGTTGGTACTTTCATCGATGGCATAAGAGATGAGGAGATCAGGCGAGTCCTTAGATTAACTCGAGCTAAGACTGGTAGCGAAGCCTTGATCCATGCCCTCGAAGTTGAGGCCGCTTATGAAGAGACTCTACATCCGAGAGTACGAGCCATGAAAGTAGAAGAAGAGAACCATTTAGAAAAGTCAAATATGGAATCTTTGATGGCTGACCTGCACAAAATGATAAGCCAGTTGATGAACAAACCAGATGCTCCAAGGAAGCAGGAAAGAGAACAGAGCGATGGACAGCCAAGGAAGGTGATTCGGTGTTATCAGTGCAGCAAACCAGGACATATGATGCGGCAGTGTCGAGAACGGAATCCTGGGGAAGTAAACACTGCAAAGAAAGAGGAAGTTCGCTCTGATAAGATGAGATTGATTGTTATGTTAACAGACATACAGAAAATGGTCGCACAATTACTAAACGAATTAAGTTCGCGACCGGAGCTGAAACAGGAACCGCAACCGCCGAAACAGGAGCCGAAGCAGCAGCGAAGTGCTGGAGGTCCGACAAAAGTAATCCGCTGTTATAATTGCGGCAAATTGGGGCATGTCAAGAGGTACTGTCGCCAGAGGAGCCCTAAGGAAGTGAATGCCGAGAGTGTAAAAACGCAGCAGGATATAGCAGAAGTGAAGGCAGTTAAGATAGAGGTTCCGAAGGATTGGACAAAGGAAGTTCTAAGAGAGGAACAACTGAATGACGATGAAATTGGACCAATGTTGAAGGCGAAAGAAAAAGGAATCCGCCCGGAATGGAAAGACGTTTCCAGTAAAAGTGTTGGACTGAAGGCTTTATGGGCGCAATGGGATTCACTTAGGGTTATAGATGGCCTATTACGGAGAGCATGGGAGAGCCCGGATGGGAAAAAAGTTACCATGCGGTTGCTGATACCCAGGTGCCGAGTACCAAAAGTACTTCGGGAAGTGCACGAGGGAATATCCAGAGAGCACTTTAGCAGAAATAAGACTTTGGCTAGAGTACGGGAGCGATTTTACTGGGTAAATAGCTGTCAGGATGTAGAGGCTTGGTGTCGCAGTTGCAAGGTTTGTGCAAATGTGGCTGCCAAGAGGTCACCTACAGGGAGTGGTGATCGAATGAAGGCTAGATATGACCGCAATGCCAGTTCAGCAGGATTCAAGGTGGGGGACTCGGTTTGGCTGTATAACCCACAGCGGAGTGAAGAAGGATTCTCGAAGCCTCGCTCACCTTGGGAAGGACCGTATTCTGTCATCACTCGGATCAACGACGTTGTTTATAGGATTCAACGTAGAAAGAAGTCCAAGATGAAGATCGTGCACCTGGACAGGTTGGCAAAGTATACTGGGGTATCTGAAATGCCTGACCGGGACGTTCAGGCTTAAGGAGGGGGCAGTGTTATGTGCTGCCCTCTAACAGAGAGGAGAGTTGTAATTACTCCCTGGCCAGAAGGGTGGCGCCATCTGTGGGCCAACTGGCGAACCACCATTTAGTAGTGCCTAAGAAAATTCTAGAGAATTCCAGTATATTTGTGGAAAGTTCTACAATGATATTCTGGACATTCCAAGTGGGTATATAAAGAGGTGAAGCCAGCAGAGAAGAGTACAGTACAGTTTAGTGAAGGATAAACAGTTCAGTTTAGCATCCAGTACAGTTCTGGGTAATCTGTGCTTCTGGTTACAGAAACAGTTTGTAGAAGAAGAGTTCAGTTGAGTGAAGTATGCAGTTTAGTGAAGTAAACAGACAAGAGAGTTTTTAGGTTAGACAAGAGTTGACAAGTTTAAGAAGAAAAGTAAAGTGCTTAGTGTTTTAAAAGTAGTGAAATTATATTAGATTAAGTTATTATTAGTTGTGTGATTTTTAAGTATTTGCTAGTGTAATTTTAGTGATTAAATAAATCAGTGGTTTGTGAAAATTCTTGTTGCAAGTTATTCGAATCCACGGAGTGTTTACTGAAAATTGTAAGGACGTAACAATACCATAACACTAACCGTTTTCGAGATATTTGAGTCCAAATGTTGGCATTTGCCAATATTGAATAATTGTAATCACTTCAACATTTCAGTCCTTTAAGTTGGACAATCTGTATTCAATTTACAAGTTTTGGAAGAAAATATTTAAAGAATTTTTCATATAATTGCTTTGTTATTAGGTTAGATTATAATTAAAAATATTTGTTATATAGTGAGTATAATAACCCTTATACCTTATAAATTAAATACAATTAAAGTTACCTTTGCAATAATAATTTTGACATTTCTCAATTTCAATCACATTTTGTTTATCGGTGTGTCAATGGAACTGTTCTATTTTACCTAATTATTGTTTTCTTTGTGAATGTTTATTATTAAATATGGTTTCTCATACAAATGAAGATAAATTAAACATGATTATAATTTATGGGGAATGTCGTAAAAATGCTTCAAGAGCCGTAAGTTTATATGGAACACGTTTTCCTGGCAGACCTTCACCAGATCGGAAAACTTTTGTAATTTTGTTTTCTAATTTGAAAAATTATGGAGGTTTTAAAAAACCAAAAAACAACAAGAAGAAAAGGAACTGCAAATGAAAATATTGCATTGGTATAACATCAAGTAGAAAATAACCCAAACATTTCAGTATGCAAATTGACGGAAGAAACAAATATTACACGTTCCACCTGCCACAAAATTCTTAAAACAAACAAGTTTTTTCCATATAAAGTTCATTCAGTTCGTCATTTGATTCCAGGGGACAATGAGCGGAGATTAAATTTTTTGGCCCAATTTTCAATTCTCTTAGAAGAAAATCCAAATCTTTTAGATACAATTATGTGGAGTGATGAAAGTCGATTCCATAACAATGGAGTAATCACAAGACATAATTGTAGTTACTGGTCTCAAGAGAATTCTAGGTAGATGAGACATACCAGATCCCAGAATCGTTTTGGAGTAAATGTTTGGTGTGGTATCGTGGGCCCATACTTCTACCATGAGAATTTAACAGGTGAAAGATATTTACAATTTTGGAGTACTTAGATGGTCCGCTCGATCTCCTGACATTACTCCATTAGACTTTTATTTATGGGGATTTTTAAAAAGTGAAGTGTACAAAGAACCAATAGCAGACATGGCAGATCTGTATAATAAAATTTATGATAGTGCTGCAGCCATTAATCGGCATACATTAAGTTTGTAGATCTGAACTAATTAATAGGTTTACAATGTGTGTTAATGAAAATGGCAATAATTTTGAACACCTATTAAAATAGTAATTTTAATTTCATTAGTTTGTAAAAATTGTTTTATGTTCGTAATTGTTTTTTTATTGTTTAAATGTTTGAATTATATGATAAATAATATTTTTAGTTTTTTTTTCAAGGGTTACTTCAAATATATTTAATTCATAAGATATGAAAAGTTCTTTAAATATTTTCTTCCAAAATTTGTAAATTAAATGCAGATTGTCCAACTTAAAGGACTGAAATGTTGAAGAGATTACAATTATTCAATATTAGCAAATGCCAACATTTGGACTCAAATATCTCGAAAACGGTTACTGTTATGGTATTTTTTTTTTAGAACATAATCTACTTAGAAATGCATTTTCTTTCACATAAACCCCATTTCAAAGTTTCTCCCATCGAAATATTTCTTTAGAGCACAGCGACATCTATATACTGATATATTCAAAAAACAATTATATTCAAAAATGAAGCTCTCTTTATCCTCTACAAACTGGCTTTTACAGATTTAAAATATCTCTATTCGTTTAGAATATATCCGGCCTGGGAGTTTCTATTGGGACGCCCTGTATGCATAATTTGAACATGTCCAGTACAAAGGTGGAAATTTGAGTAAGCTTGTGCAAGGCATATATTTAAATGAAAAGTGTTATGTGCATTTGAATACTCTACAACACAGATCTAGCGGCTATAGAACCTGGGTTGGAGGCTCTCTGGCGGTTCTTCTGCTTCAAGACTCGATCGTGGTATGCGTTCCCGAATACATGTTCCCATAGTGACAAGTTGGCAAGTTATATGTAAATTGTTTTAACAACAAGGGCTGGATTGGTTAGGTTCTAAAGAATATACAACTGTTTTCGCTTTAAAAACAGAACTACGTCTGGGACTCAAATGCAGATAAGCACACACAAATTTAATATTTCTGGATAATTTTAAACTTATTCTGTATTATAGAAAATAAAATTATTTAATGTAGAAATCTGAATATTACGTAAACGTTTATTTGAAATTGAAATAGTTTGGAAATCAATGTATTCGTTATTCTGCATTCATTTTAGGATTTCCAGTTCGTTTCATTACCATCAAAGGCAACCCCAAGGAAAACCTTGGTACAATCAATTGGATCACGTGTTCTTGTGAAAGTTATATATTTACATTTGTTAATGTTTAGATTTTTGATCACACCTAACCCTTTTTCATGTTAATGCAGTTATTTAAATCATTAATGGCCAAATACAGCTTGCAATCATCAGCGTACAGCAGAGTGCTATTTTCAAATTCACAGCTAACATCATTTATAAATATGAATAACAAGGGTTGATTATGACGCTAGTGATCGTGGCTATTCTATAACAGTTGTAACATTTTCTTTTTAATAAACACTAATTCCAAATAAGTCTAAAACAATGTACCTTGTTGTGTAATAGCGCCGAGTTCCACTATAAAAACATCAAATATATTGGGTCTTAAATTTGGATTAATAGTTTCTCTTGCAACAGGATCTCTCCATTCCCAAAGGACAATTATGTATAGAACCAACAAAATGACTAGACTCAAAGCTATACAGGAAAGCCAAACCCATGCGTCGAACGGCAGAACAAAAATGTTGGTTACAAATGGCAATAAAGGAGCACGATACACAAATCTCGCTCTAAAGGTAGTAAAACCTGGGGCGACATTATCTTGAATATCTAATCTGTCAATTGTAATGCCAGTTACACTTCCTGAAAAAATTGAAATTATATTTTTATCTATTTTTAAATATCAACGTTATACCAGAGACATAGAGTAGGGACAACGATTTTGAGCAATTGCACATGCATTTTCTGATAGCTGCCATTAGAATGGTTTTCGGTTAGTTCGGATATGGGTCTATAAATGAGCATATCCAGATAACACAAACTTATGAACTATGGATGTTTGAAAAATGCCCTGCACATTATGGTGGGCCAAAAGACAACAAAGTTGTCAGAGCGGAACGCTATAGTAAAAAAAAGTTGTTTGGTAGAGACAAGACGAGGAAAAAAAAATTGTTTAAATTAGTTGGTATCTTCCATTCACGCATGGCTCTCAAAAAAATGAAAAATCGATAAAATCAACCAAATAGTCTGAATTTTTTTTAGGTGACTGAAAGAATACTTACGAGGTCACTATAGTGGGGAAAGTGATTCATATTAAATGTAGAAAGCCCTCAATTTTTTTTAGAAATCTGTCAATACCTTCCGTTCGCGCATGCTCTTTAAAAGAAACACATTTTTGGTAAAATATTGTTTTCAATTGTATATGTAAAGAGGTTACATTTTATCTGACATTTATTTTTCCTGAATGGCTAGTTTGAATTAAGCTTTATTAGAAAACTCTGGCATTATGGATCTTGATAGCAGAGTTGATCTGATGTAGCCATCTCTATTCTCCGCACCAGAGACTTTGCCTGATGCGTAGGTGACAAGCTTTACGCATCGCTCCGCAGCTTGCGTGTGGCAGGGAAAGCTCTTATCTCACAGTGTATTAGTGCTAAAATTGTATCATCGTCAATATTGTGCAAAATAGGTGGAGAGAATAACTTACAGGAACTCCAGTCAATTATTTCAAAGTAGTTTGCAGCATTAAAGTTTAGTTTTGGAGGAAGAAATGACTGAATTGATTTTTCTTTAGAAGAACGTTGCCTTCATTTTATTATTCGTCTCAACCCAAGCTGTCTCATGTGCTATCTGTCATCCATGACCATTGAGAGGAGAAGGTTTTCAGCATGGGCAAAAAATGAGTTGCGCTCGATTACAGGCTCTATTGCTTGACGCAAGTTAGCAGGTAAGTATCGTGAAGTTTGTAATACCTTAAAAACATGCTTTGGTCCATCGGTAAAAGAACTATTCTTCTTAATATCAAACCAAACAGGTATATATAAGCTCAAAATGAATAAAACTGTTTGTTTCAGTTCGTAGGTGGGACTTTCTGTGGATATGTACAAACGAAGAACTGTTAGCAACAGTTAACCATCTGGCATGTGAATAGATGGTTAACTGTTGCATGCGTGAACGGAAGGTGTTGACAGATTTCTAAAAAAAAATTGAGTGCTTTTTACCTTTAATATGAATCACTTTCCCTGCTATAGTGACCTCGTAAGTATTCTTTCACTCACCTAAAAAAAATTCAGACTAATCGGTTGATTTTATCGATTTTTAATTTTTTTGAGAGCCATGCGCGAATCGAAGGTACCAACCAATTAAAAAAATTTTTTTTTGTCTTCTCTCTACCAAACACAACTTTTTTTTACTATAGCGTTCCACTCTGACAATTTTGTTGTTTTTCGGCCCATCCTACTGCACATTCATATCGAGTCCAGTGACCTTAGGAAGACCTCCAAGGGCTATCCAGTGCTGCAAATCAAGACGTCCAGAATATACATTTTGTACCGTTTCTGGTACTAAAAAATTGTTTATGAGTGTACAGTAAGAAAAATATTTTATCAACCATATAAATATTCTCCACCGTAAACACTGATAATTGATTTTCCATCATTAATAAGGTACATGCCCTCATTGAGTGAGTACTGGTAAGGATTACTAAGTGTATATAAAACTATGCTTTTCTCCTTAAAGATTATTTCTTTTCTTATTGTTTCTTTTTCTTTTTATACTCAAATTGAAGTATTGACCAACTAACTACCACTGATTGATGATTATTTACTGAGAAAAAATTACAACTGGCATTGGCATAGGCGCTAATAGTGGTGGAAAAGTATTGTAAGTATATTCTACCAATTATAGGTGCGAGCTTAAGGATGTTCCCAACAAAACAGAGCTATTAGCTATTAGAAGAAGGAGAGAGGGAATTTTTCTCTACAAAAAAAATTACTGCAAGCAGTATTCGTTTTTCTGTAAAATATGTTGAAAATTCGTGTCTTTCGGTCACTCTCGGCTTGCGTCAGATAAGTTGGTGAGCAGGAGTTCGCAACTTGGTATCATTGCATTTACGCGGTAACATTTAAGATGCTGTCAATGCACAGTTTATGTCAATAAATGCGTGTACTTTACAGATATTAAGAAAATATGGATTATCGTAAGAATAAAAGTTGATATTTGTGGCAAATCTACCATAATGCACTCTAAACCAATGGCGGTTCCAGAATTTCGACATGGGGGGGGGAGCATCAAAGATGGGCAGCACAGCTGTGTACACGTACCGTTAGCTGCAAGGGGATTTAATGATTAATGCTTAAATAGTCGGAGACAGGACAATAAAGAAGAACTATTTTGTCGGCGTTTCGTGTATTTGGCACACATTTAAGGTCTAATAGACATATTGCAACATTCTTAAGCACAACAATTTCATCACTATTAATATTGAATATTGGTGTTCATGAAATTGTTATGCCTACAGATGATGCATTATAATTAGGGTGACCATATTTTTTCCAGAAAAAGAAGTACAATGATAAAAGTAGCTTTTTATCAAAGTTGAGGCGGCAGGGTCTAAAAATGCGCCGCAAGCGAAACTTTTAGATTTTTCAAGGTCAAACGGTCTTAAATTAAAAGATAGAAGTTTTACTTAAAATAATATTGTTTTCGAAATGTAGATCTCGTGGGCGCAAGGCTTAAAAATATAAAATACCAAATATATTTGTATCAGATAAAAAGACCAAGTATACTATAGTCTAATAAAAAATATAACAAAATAACAAACATGCTCTTCAATTTGCTCTCGACGTACCGCACTTGAATCATCATGTTGGTACCAGTCGCACTTTTGGGAACTTAGGATTGCTTTCAAAATTTGCGGTCTGGCTCGCATTAAACCAACTTCGTCGAACAGTTCGTATTCGTTCAATACCAGACCTATGTAGTCCTTAAAAGTCTCACATGAACAAAAAAAATTTGTTTTCATGAAATTTATCTTCTCAAATTCACACATTCAAAAACATTCAGTTCATTTAAGTTCGAACTCCAGTTTTGCAAAAAGTAAATGAAAATTTAAATTTCGAATTTTTTGTATCTCAAGAAAAAGAAGTATAGTGCGGGAAAGAGGAAATTGAGAGGGGGGGTGCGAGGTGAGACGCTAAGAAAGCAGGCCCGGACTTAACTATATTGTGTACGTATGTCTGTTTACGCTTTTAAAGGACCACGCAATTTTCTTATGGAAAAGTGACTTGCGTTAAATTGGTTGAAATTTTGATATGTTGTGTATCCCATCTCTCTGATCAAATGTCTCAATTGGCACAAATTGACAAACTTTCACAGTCTTGAGATAAAGCTTGCTAAAGTAAGAATTATCGTTTATTTGAGGTGTATGGGTCTGGGTTAAATCAGTACTCTTTTTTTTGCTTCTAGGGTCTCACAGTGGTTTGAAAACACCTCATAACTGTCATGATTTATTTACTGAAATATTACATCATATAATCTCAAACGTCGTCACGTCATATGACATCATAGCATGTAATATCGTGTCATAGAGAACATCATGATTTAAATAACATTCTTTTCTCTTACTTCTAGGTGCTCAGATCACAATAAAATTCAAAGTGACCACTATGAGGTTCTGTGGCACGACATGACCTGCTATGACGTCATATGATATGATAAGACAATCAATTATACTGTTTAGGTGTTATTAAACAAATCTAAGACATTGATGCATTTGATACAGAGATAGGATACACAACATATCAAAAATTCAACCAATTTAACGGAAGTCACTTTTCCATAAGAAAATTGCGTTGGCTTTTGTTGTGTGGGCTCAGTTTAGCTGGCAACAATTTACACTACTGACTAACAGTAGTTACAGTATCCTAGTTCACTTAATATTTGAGTAAATTGTTACTACCTAGCAAGAACCACGGGGAGGTATGAGCATATCTTGTTAACATGTTAAAATTTTCCCCCCTTTTCTTTATGTGTGAAAACTGCAATAACCTGCAGGACAGTCTGGATATATTCAATTGTAATTACAGGTCTTTAAAAAAAGTGTATTTATCGAATTAATCGTATTATGAATTGTGTTTATTTTGTTGCCAATGCTGTTTTGGACATTTCGTGATTATTATTTATCTGTATATTTATAGTAATTATTGTTGTATGTTCCCATCCGTTAATTGGTTTAAGTACTGTTGGATGGTGTAAAAATAAAATAAAAATAAAAATAAAAATAAAATATCTTGCCATGATAGGATGGGTAAAGAATATTAGTACAGGATAAAGAAAATTATACAAAAAAATAAAACTAAACCTCTAAAAACAAAAAAAATTTAAAATAGTAACAGTAAAAAAATATATAGGTATCCTCAAAATAAATAAAAAAAATAACAATAAACATCTAAAAACAAAAAAAAACTTAAAATAGTAACAGTAAAAAAATATATAGGTATTCTCAAAATAAATTAAAAAATAACAATAAACCTCTAAAAACAGAAACAAAACTCGAAATAGTAAATTTTCGTAAATAAAATATGTATTCTCCAAATAAATAAAATTAAATATAATTGAATTCTTTAAATAAATAAAAATAGATTAAAATACTTACGAACACACAAAATGACATAAATAATAAGCTTGATATCACGATCACTATCATTGAACACAAAAACGGACACAAATAATAAACTTATATATATCACTACCACTTCTTCAATCACAAGTCATCACAATCTCTTCTTCCTCAGAATCCTGTGCGTTCTCCCCCTCTTCTTCATTTTCAGATGATGAACTATCCTCTTTTAAATTTATAATGAATTTATTTTCCCCATTTTTATTAAATTCACAAAGTTTCAAATAATCATCCTCAATTCTAATCACTTTGGCAATTCTCGTTTCCCAATCTTCCTTGGTAATTTTGGACACTTCGTTTTTAATTAACTCTATCACTTTTTTGTCGAATTTTGGAAAAGTATTTCCTTTTCTGATATTTTTTTTCAATTTTCCCCAAATCAGTTCTATTGGGTTGAAAATACAATAATATGGTGGTAATCTTAAAACTTTGTGGCCAAATCTTTCAGCTATACTGTCTATAACATAATTCTTCTCAAATGTTTTCGTATGAAGGACTTCCAACAATTCTGCTTAGTATAACTGTCCATATAATATAGGTCGTGATCCGTTAAAAAAATTTGCAACTCCAATTTAGTCGAACTCTTATTAGGAATTTTATATAATTCTCTTGAATGGTACTTCGCATTGTCAAGAACAATAACACTATTTGGCTTTAATTTTGGAATTAGAGTATTTTCAAACCATTTTTCAAAAATTACTCCCTCCATATTTTTGTGATAATCCACGTTACACTCTTCCATGTTTTTCCCGCATAGTTTCAATGCATTATCTACCCATCCATCACCTGATCCACAGTGTAATATAACCAATCGAGTCCCCTTATTTGGAGGCAATGACTGTGGTAGACATTTTTTAGTTCCATCAGTCCATCCTTTTTTTTACGGTATCGTGAGTGTCATACCAAGTTTCATCTAGGTAATAAATTGTTCTATTTTCCCTTCTGAACTTTTTAATCTCCTCTAGATATGAATGTCCCCAATCCACTATTCGTCTGCTTTCCATA
This sequence comes from Leptura quadrifasciata, assembly GCA_963675555.1. Lineage (NCBI taxonomy): Eukaryota > Metazoa > Arthropoda > Insecta > Coleoptera > Cerambycidae > Leptura > Leptura quadrifasciata. The sequence goes on from OY776680.1 coordinate 79,602,216, forward strand.
ATCGCCACGCGTTTATTAATTGTTTTAAATTTAAATCCAATTTTTTTCAGCCAGTTCCTTAAAGTTCTTGTCGTATATTTCAAAGGACAATCCATTTCCTTTAGTTTTCTGTCTACCACGTCAACAGTCGGGATTTCATTTTTCTGATATGCATCATAAATTACATTTTTTTAAAGTTTTGCTATTGAAGGATCTAAAATTTTTGATATACCAGCGTCGCAACGTTGCTTTCTTTCGGTAACACCTGTTTTCACTAGTTTGTACAATGTGGAATAGGGAACGTGGGTTAAAGATTCTGTTTCCCTTAATATATCTAAATCACGCAAGTTAAAGTCATTAGTTTGTCGCTGTAAAAGAGTATTATACACATTTAAACAAATTTGTTTCCCGTCACTGCTTAAATGCCGTTTTTTTCTCCCTTGAAACTCATTTGGAATTTTATATTCTTTATCACTGAAATCACTATAACTGTCACTTTCACTCTCACAATCACTCGATCGACTCATTTTTGTAATAAATAAGTTACATACCAGCAAAAAGACAAATATAAACTAATGTATAATATTAATGTATTAATTGCACTTACACCCGTACACTCCGCCGTATATGAAAGTAAACTAAGTCCGCCTCTGAAGTACCATATCTCACATGTCGTTCGTGCTAGTTGGCAAACAACACAAGCCTGACCTTCTCTCTCATTCTAATGCACGCGACATAAAAGACGTAAAACATGATGTGATACAAACAGCTTTGCGTTATGCATAGCCACTACCCTCTCTATTCCCCACTACGTCTGTGACCGTTTTCATTTATCGTTTTCCTCTACAATACATTTAGGTGTACTTAATGAACCTTTTAAGGACAGTAGGAGTAGTAGGACACTACCCGAAAAGAAAGTACTGTCTAACGAAAATAAGTACATATGGTCACAATAACTATAACTATTATGCCTTGAAGAAGTACGCGCCAAATAATCGAAATGTCGGCAAAATAGTGTTTTTATTTTTGATTGTCCTATCTCCGACAGGACTAATACAGCACTACTGGGCATATTTTATTGTGATCTGTTGAAAGTAAATGTAGGGTAGAGAGATCTTAATAATTGGTAATCGGTAGATTTACAAAGTTCAGGTGTCCATGGGAGGGGGCAGGCCCCTATGCCCTCCCCCCTAGGACCGCCACTGCTCTAAACCAAAGCAACAACTCACGTTCTGATGAGTATAAAACTGAGACATTGCCATATCGAGTCAAGCGACGCAGTAGGTTTATTTCTGTGCTTATGCGCTGAGGGTGTGGAGCGAAAAAGTTCAGTGCTTGTCAACAAATTTTTATTACAAGCATGATAGTTTACATAGGGGAGATCTTTTTGTAGGTTGAGAACGACTGCCTTTTGGAAACATACTTAAAACCGAGTAATTTAAAATGACCGTTTATTTATGTTATGTTGGCAGTACCTAAAAGTGATATATTTTTTTAAGATTACAACACTACATATGTTGCTAAAATTGTTCCGCTCAAAGAAGTTTTATTTCCTTAATTTATGTCTCTGCATTATACCTACATTTCTTCCATTCTTCAAATATACATAAAGAAATACTTACAGTTCGATAAAAATATAAAATTGAAAGACAAAGTTAGGGATTATTGAAATTGAGCATAGATTGTCACCTTTTTATACAATTTTTTTTTTCTTTGGAAAATAAGAGTTTTTTCCTCAATTTGCAATAAACAATTATGTCAAAGCATACGAAACAAATCTAAATAATTTTACACTGTAATTCAGTATTGTATCTATACCGTCCGTTTATTTTAGTTACAGGCTTACAAATAATCATTTGAATAAAAACGAAACTTGCAAGAAGGTCAAAATTTTACAATTGTTCCGAAAAAATTTTGGGACATTTTCTTGAAAAATGTAACGTAATATTTCAACTATAAGGATTTTCCCAAATTCATTGACGATCTAAGAAATGTATACTTGAAATTACAATAATTAATGACAATTCTTTACTACATAGCGAATATCCTGTAAAATACTAATTTTACAGAAAAATGTCAAGTGAAGCATAAAAAAAAGTATTTACAAGTAAATGAGAATGAACTGAGCTATACTTTCTTAAAGCTGAGAAAATATACTATAATGTAATATCTTCTAAAAAATCACATATATTGAGATATATTCCCCAGGTTGAGAAAATAATAATATAATGATTATTTCTATAAAAATAAAACTTGCGAATATTCATTGATATACTAAAATATAAAAAATTTACCTCCCATATCTGTTTCATTACGTTGCATGTCACCCATCATTCCATCGAATTGTGAAGAACCAGGCCGTTTATATCCCCAGGTTTTATGAATTGTTGCATTTTCTGTGACATTCAAGGCATACAATAAAGATTGAACTACTAGATAACTTGCCTTGCCTAATCTATCAATTTGCTTATCCCTAAAATGTATTATAATAATTAAAATACAAGTATAAGTAGGTACATCTATTAATGTTTTTTAAAATTGTGTTTTCTGCTCCATACCGCAATAACAAATAACTACACAAAAACTAGGTAGTATTTTTCATATAACTTATTTTCATTTGCTTATTGCCAAAGATTTTTATCTCGCTATCAATAAAATTATAAATACTGCGCTGCTTGCCTATTTAAGGACATTCCCAACAAACAAAAAAAGTGTTACGATCAATTTGAAAATTTATATATATATTTATTTATTTATTTAGGTACACCACCCCACAGTAAAAACCAATTATGGGGTGGGAAAAATACAAGATAAGATCAAAACGATATAAGATCAAACAATACAATAAGTTCAATACAATATGAGAACAGCAGATTCAGTATAAAAAAAAGAGGAATAATATACAATATACATAAAGGTAATAATATACATAGATACAAAGGTAATAAAAGAAACAATAAAAGTACAACAAACCAGATGATTAAAGAGCGCATTAAGACTTATACTGAGATGACTAGGAAAAAATACTTTTAATATTTGCTATATTAGAGTGAAATATATCAAGCTGATCCTCTATAGACATGTAATTGTTGCATATAAAGTACAAAGGTGAGACCTTCAGCACGTTTGTCCAAGGGGTGGGAAGATAAAAGGTATTATGGTTATGTGTTTCAAATGTAGGGCATGAAAATTTAACATACATAAGATATTTGGGCAGTCAACTACACAATGAATTAATTTGTGTAAAAACAAGAGAAAAAAGAGTTTCCTGCAGTCGAGTAAGCTACAAAAGCCGAATCTATTTAGCAACTGATCATGGTCAAATCCACGCATTTTGGAACATAATATAATTCCAAAACGCTAATCAGCTGGTTATAAAACTTGTCACACGGTAAGTTGCAATCCTGAATCTCAGATAAGAAGGTCCAGTCAAGTACACTTAGATGATTATATAAATTTTAAAAATCTGCTTTTCTAAAATTAAGACTCGTTATTGTTTAGCGGAAACACATTATTTTTCTCGGAGATGTTACACGGTATATCTATAGTAAGTGTAGGATGATGAGAGTCCTCGGGGAGAAATATATCGCTGGATTTGACGACATCACAATACTTATTAGATAAGACAAGATCCAGCACAATGTTGTTCATATTTACTATATGATTATATTGTTCCACCTCATAATAATTTGAAAAGGCCTTCAATAGCAACGAATGATCAGTAAAAAATTGTGTTCACAGCAGTCTCGATATTCGGGAATATTAACGTCACCTATAAAGAACACATCACATTCACAGGTGTGTTCCAGAGTTTCAAGACATTCAAATATTTGATTATAAAGGGTTACAATTCAAACCAGGAAGTATATAAACTACAAAAATAAAAATTTTATAGAAATTTGATTTCATTCTAGCTCCCACTATATCTATAGAGGGAACAATTTCATTAATAAAATCTAGCTCAATTTCACTGAGTGCTATGATATCATACTGACAGGTGTTAATCGCATTATAAAGATCACGTGTTTTGGTGTTAACTAGCTTTTGTGACAGTAAGCTTCTAAATATTAGCATTTGAAATTCCCATTTTAACATACTAATGTCTTATGATCTCATATTCACTTATGTTTCAATTAATTACAATGATGTTTTTCTTACGATTTTCTTAAAAAATTTGAGAGCTATTAGAAGGAAAGAGAAATATTTTTCTTTAAAAAAAAATTACTGGAAGCGGTATCCTTTCTTAAGTAAAATATGTTGAAAATTCGTGACTTTCGGTCACTCTCGGCTTGCCTCAGATATGTTGGTGAATAGGAGTTGGTGATTTGGCAATATTGCAATTACACGCGAATGTTCAAGATGCTGTCAATGCACAGTTTATGTCAATGAATGCGTGTAGTTTACAGACGGATGAACATATGCATTATCGTAAGAATAAAAATTGATATTTATGGCAAATCTACATTTTTCTTCAACAAGAATTATTCTCTGGACAATAAAGTATATTTATTATATTATTATTTCAATCAGGTAATGCTTAAATATAACCATGAATATTTTTTTATCTAGCGAAATGTTTTTTTATTTTAATTGCAAAAAGGTAAAACTTATTTATAAATTGTTTACTTCATTACCTCTAAGTAAATATCAACTACGAAGATGTGAATTCAAAGTGGTAAGAGGAAACCCTTATCACTTTTTTTGGCTCTGCAAGTTGTAAAAGCGTTCAAGTCCATGTCGCTTGGAAAATTTTTGAATACATATTGCTAGTCGTACCTTTTGATTTGAATCTCTTGAGTGGATTTTCCTCTCTGTGAGGTAAAATATTTAATTTTAATAGTCTTGTGACTAAAACAATAATTTTATTGATTTTATTTTAGATGTACCTGATTGTGTATATTAATAATTATATAATATATAATTTAAATTATATGGATTTTTCCTTACATACGATTACCTGTTTCCTATACACGTAAAATTCTACAAATTTATATTAATAATAATAATAATAATAATAAAAAAAGTATTTTATTGGTAACACCAATAGGCCATCGACCGAAGTCCTTCAGCCTGTTACAACTATATAAAGATTTTTTTTATATATAAACATTTTATAAACTACATTATATTCATGTTATGTAAAAAAAAAGAACAAGTACACTAGAATGGAAAATATAAAAATATTTCATAGCCAATTATTCATAGAACTGATATGTTCCCATAAAGTTAGCTCTGGTTATTTTCTTCTGCTGGGTATTCCTTGATTTCTTATTTTGCAGAGTGGTTGGATGATTTCTATGTTATAATCTTCTTTAGCGAATTTTGTGGCTAAGGATTGTAATCTTTGGTTGATAGGGGTTATTTGTGTGATTTCATAGAGAAGGGTGTTGGGGGGATTATGAAGAGGATTTCTGGGATGTCTCATCTTGGTAATGGATCGCAATGTTGTTGTTTATGTTATTTCTAAGTTTTTTCTGACTTGTCTTCTCGTATTGAGGTATAGAGGGTGGTTATATTCCAATATGTGTCGGCAGATCGAACTGTAAATATGGGTAGCAGTTTTTTTTGTTAATCCCTTAGTTTTTATATGTTAAGCTGCGGAAATACCTACTTCTTGTAATGCATTTTTTCTTAATTATTTTAAAATGTTTGTTAAAATTAAGCTTATTGTCTATTGTGATCCCAAGATATTTTACTTCAGTTTGGCAATATATTGCGTTATTGCCTATAGTCATTGTTGGGGTGCTTGGGGATGCATCATGGTTGAACAGTATGTATTGAGATTTTAGAGGATTTGGTTTCATTCGCCATTTGTTGAACCATGTTATTGTTCTGTCCATCAGCTGCTGTAGTGCCCCCACTGTCTTAGGGATATTCTTAGTGTGGCTTACGAGAGCGGTATCATCGGCATATTGTAGGATATATGAGTCGAGGCTTAAATATTCGGGATCCAAATTATAGTTGTATATATATCATAACAATATATATTGTAGAGCAGGGGCAAATTTATATTATTAAACATTAAATTTTGTTTCTATACCTGCGTCAAATTATCCTACGCACTCTTACATTTATCCTACATGCATAAAATTAATAATTTCTGTAGAATATATTGTGTATGAAGCAAAACAATATATAGGACATCCTGTACCATAATTTTTATTTTATTTTGATTTATTGTCTAAACAGGAATTCCATAATTACAACACAAATTAACAACATATAAACAAAAATATAGTAGTGAATATAACTAAAGGCCAACAACACCTGTAAAAATAAATATAAACAAATACACATAAGTACAAGGTATAAGATAAAATAAGGAAATTATTTAAAATGCTTACGATTCGAAAAGAACTTTTTACACTTATATTTACAAGTTATCAATAAATCATTATATAGTTCAATGTAATTACATAGATTATTGCATTTTTAGCACAAGGCGTAAATTGGCGATTTGGTAAGCAAGTTAGATCTTGGAATAGGTAGGTAAAAGCAATGTACATTTCTGCCTTGCAAACCTGGAACTTGGAAGTTTAATTGAGATAAAAGATCTGGACGATCAATGCGATTGTGAACTAGCTTGTAAATAAATATGCAAGAGTAATAGATCCTGCGATTTTTGAGAGATAGAAATGAAAACCGATTAAACAATATGGCACTCTCTATTCCTTGCAGTGGGTAGATACCATTATCCTTATATGCCAGATATTTCATAAGGAGCTTCCAGCTGATTTATATATTTGTGGTATATTGGAGACCAGATTAGTGAGACATATTCTAAACGTGATTTTAAGCCTGGAAAATTCTTGGCTACATTTGGAGTGCCCCAAAGCTCAATACTGGGACCTTTATTATTTATTTTGCTTATTAACGATATAGTTACAAGTTTGATGTCAACTGTCTGCTTTACACAGGATGACATGAAATTGTACTCTACTGCTGATACTGTTAAAGAACGCTATAACCCCGATATACTTTTCGACGTTGTAACAAAATCCGACTTAGGAAATACTTCGTACGAAAAGCGTGCTTCACGTAAAAACGCCGTGGAGGAGGTTTTTAATTCTTGGAAACATATTTTTGCTCTTCGGAGCATTTTTTATGCCAAATTTTCGCTAACTCTTCAAGGAGCGTTAATTTAGAAAGTGTAGTGAATGTCGCTGCACGGGGACGTAATTTCGCCCCGACCACCCAATTTTAGATAGTATACTAAAATTGGACTTGAACTTCAAAATTTCCAAGATTAAAAACCCTTTTACGAATCCACGTTGTCAAGCACTGCAACTCTTACGAGGTATTGAATATGAGGACAAGTTAGTCCAACGACTATTCAAAGTATATCGGAAGTTATAGCGAAAATAGCCCTTAGCGACATGGGACCCCCATCATTTCCTAGCAGTCGGATTTGACGGGGAAATGATGTGTTTTGACGGGGTTTGCCCTAAACCGGTTCCTCAGTGATTCGGAATCAAAAAAGTATCTATACCATGTACTCACACGTGCATGGGATCTGCCTTGCCTGAACGTAAAATTTGTTATTGCATAATACAAACGAAGTAGAGACGCTTCAAGCAATTTTAAGCTCCGAGGAGCGACCAAAATTTATGTGAATTAATAAATACGTTTATAAGACAGGCAAGCAAAAGCCCACCAAAATTTCAGTTACATGAAACTTTTCGTGAATCTTTTTGTGCATCGTTAGCTTATCAAACTGCATATTGGATGGTAGTTGGAACCGTATGAATCGTCCCGTTCCTCACCATGTGTTGTACACGGGTCAGACCATTGTTTGTTAACATTTTCTCTTGAAAAAAGTTGTTGTAAAAACATAAATTTTTTAAAAGATTTAATATATACATTTTGAACTTTATATTGTCTTTTAGTTGTGTTTTCTAACAAAATTCCTTTTCAGGTTTAATTTTAAGAGAGTGTAATAGACAGTGTTAGATTTATAGTGTTACGACGTCGTCCAATTGATACCATCAGAGCAGCAGTTAAGCATAAACGACAGTAAGTATGATTGATCACGTCACGTTGAACCCTAAAAATTTTGTGAACGTAATATTATTATTTAGAATTTAAGAAAAGGTTGAGGAAGAAGAAAATTAATTTTTTCTTTTTCCTATTTTTTTCGAGCAGAAAATACGTCCTTCAGACTTCCATCAAAGCATGGATCGTTCACAATACCGTCGAGGATTGCATGCTTCTCCAAGGGAATCTAAATGATGTAAATGATTGGTGCCAAATGTAATCCTCTTGTCTTTCAGCAGGAAAAAGCAGCCATTATTATTCGATTATGAACTGGACGGTACTGTCCTGGATGAATTCAAGGATCCGGGTGTTCTTTTTGACTCGAAACTAAATTTTAACAAAGATATAAAAAATATTGTTCTGTTTGCGTAAAAACATTTGGGTTTTATGATTAGAAATTCAAGTGATTTTAATGACATTAATTTGTTGAATCTGTTATATACTGCATTTGTTAAATCTAGGCTAAAATATGCTTCACTTATTTGGAATCCTGGCTATAGCAAATATTGCAATAGTCTCGAGGATATTCAACATCATTATCCAAAATTTGCAATATACAAATTGGATAATGCATATTCCGCGATAGGACTTAACCATGGTCAGTTGCTAAATAGATTCGACTTTTGTAGCTTACTCGACCGCAGGAAACTCTTTTCTCTCGTTTTCACACAAATTAATTCATGGTGTAGTTGACTGCCCAAATATGTTAAATGTATATGTATGTATGTATATCAAAAGGCCATAGTTTTTTTAAACTACATAAATCTTTTGTAAGTTGTTTGATTGAGGATTCACTTACCTCTCACCACTACACCATTTACATTAGTTTGTATAAAACTAACAGGTTGGCCACTGTCATTTGTCTGTTCCATGACCTATGGCATACTGATGAGAATTAATAAGTTCGAAACCGGTCTATGTCTGGTCAGGGAATTGACAAATGACATTGGCTACCAAATGATTGAAAAATTGTTGGATAACAAATAGAAGATCTGTCTGGGGTTACAGAATAGAAATAATCTACCAGAATTTATACCCTTAATCAAGAACTTACTTATATCATACAACTATTTATTTTTATAATAAATATTACCTGTAATCAGTGAGATGCTTAACAGAATCCGGGTTTGTCAAGACGTATGTTACCCTAAAATTCGAGCCCATTAAGTTCGATCGGTTCCGAGCATCAGAGAATTTATTATAATACAGCCATTTTCCATATTGCCACGTTGCTAAATCATTTTCAATAAGACGGGGGTCATTCTTACTAGTCTTATATGGCAGTTTTATTTGATAAAGGCTATCGTTTTTGATTATAACAAATATTTTGCTGTCTACTCCAAAGAAGTATTGGCTGGAATTTAAACCTGTTTTGCCTGCCTTAATGATCCATCTAAAAGGATATCTGAATAAAGCAGATATTTCGGCCTAGAAAATCAATGTGTTTGATGGTAATAATTATAACAAAACTAAAGTCGAGGCAAGAATTCAAGCGATGCACGTCACAAGTGATCTCATTAAAGAAATTTTAATACTAACATAATTTTTAATGATTAATTACGTTAAAAAGAGTAATTCTTGACACCCAGTCATTAAGTTTTTTTCAGAAGTAGGTATAATTTAATGGGACTTTATGATTCTTAGCAGTATTGTCTTATTTATAGAATCGATGTGTGACGTGCATCGCTTGAATTCTTGCCTCGACTATAGGTCAGATTGTAAGTAGTTTCAAGAAAATAAAAATACTGTTTCTAATAATATCGGTGCAAGTAATAAAGTGTCGACAACGTAAGTGATAAACATAAAACTGTGAGTACTTTTTCTGATACTTACATGTTTCAGTAGATCTTTAGACCCGTCGCAGTCCATGTCTAAGAAAAATACTTGCTTATTTTCTAAGCGAGAGTAGTAAGTCAATGGGCCATGGTGATTGGCAATTTTAGCTGCTATAAAATTTTTTGAAAGGGTTCTCCATAGCTCCAGTTTTTCTTCTAAAAAAAATTGATTTTGTTAAAGTAACTTTGTGGAAACTCTTGACAGTTATACAGCACAGTATAAATTTTTTTAAAAGTGTGGGTAGCCGGAGAATTTCTTAACCGGAAAATCAAGTAGAAACATACATTTGACTCACTATTGGGACACCAATAATAACTGAAAGTTATCTTATTGACGTTTATTTATCAACTATTGTGACAAAGTATTTACATTTATTTTAAGTTATAAATTAATATTCGCACTTTCCAATCATGAATTTTTCGAGAGAAGAAATGGTCGATATGGTTTATGTTCTGGGTGCGAGTGATAAAAATTGTTTGCTATCAACTCGAATTTATAAGGAGCGATATCCGGAAAGAAGGCAGCCCTCTAAAAAATCATTTGAGAGGTTGATGGATTTGACAATGCAGGGAAAGTGGAATATGAGAAAAAGGAAAGAACAAAAAATTTAGTAAATGAAGAAAACGAAACAGTACTTTTGAGAGTGATTGAAGGTCCTCATCGCAGTATAAGACAATTGGCAAGAGAAAAAGATAAAAGCCAATCTTCAGTCCATCGAATCCTACAAAAAACTAATTTCATTCCTACCACGTTCAACTAATGCAGGAACTGATTGATAAGTATTGAGAATAATGAACGGCAAACTTAGAAAACAGGTTTATTATACTAATACAAAACGGTAATGTCCACCAATAAAATTGGAATATTAACAGCAGCAAAAACAAGTACTTACAGAAAGAAGGCCCGCGTTCAAGTGAAGTTCTTAACACGGGATACAAATAAAGAAAATTAAAAAGTCCCTAGACTACTGCAAATTTGTAAACATTACAGAAACTAAGGTCCCTATATTTTGACTATATCTAACAATAAGGATTATGAAAACCGAATACAATTTTGTCAATGGGCGAAACAAGAAATAGGACAACAAAGACATTTTTTAAGAGAAGCTTTTCAGGAAATTGCTGTAGATATTTTAAGAAATGTCGGCAGATCATTCGAAAATGGTCTACAGAATTGCATAGACGTACTGGGAGGTCACTTTGAATGGTGCCTATATACACTAGGTATTATGTATTTCATTAAATTGAGTTCAAAATAACTTTGAATTTTTAAAATATTGCCAATTTTTTTATTAACTAATACCATATTTTCTGTTCCCATTATTTATGTCAATTATTTTGTAATATTAAACGATTATTTATACATTTATACTGAGGCAACCAAGATGCACCCAGAAATTTTTTTAATACTAAGTCCTTTCAATTATTCTCACTTAATGTCAAGATCATGGTTACTAGATCAGTTCGAAATGAAAAGTATTATAATTTAACGGTTTTTAATGAGAAAGTAAAAATATCTCTCGAAATATCGATTTTAGGTATATATTATTCACAAAAATCGTAGAGGATTAACGTGCCAATTTAAAAATACAATAATATACAGAGTTTCAATTGAAAAAAACTGAGAAAATTCACTTTGAAGTGTCCTGAATTAGCGCTAGTATAAAATACTCCCTGTAGAATCATAATCAATATTTGGTGGTTGTGTCGCTGTAGCACATCCCTTGTCTACATAATTGCAAAATTAATCTTCTTAATTAATAGTAATACACACACAGCGAATTAATTTGTTAAATCTTGTTCCGACCAAAATTTTCATATTTTTTCGCCTATCATCAAACACAACTTTCATTCAAAAGCCTGTTTTTTAAATAACAAATTGGCTAATGGTAAAAGTTTGTTATTATTTCTGTGAAATAGAGAACGTTTTGTTAAGTTTTGTCAGTGTTCCAGCTGATCTTCTCTGCAGATCCAATATTACATTAAGAGTGCGTTTGCATGCCCCCAGTCAATCGGAGCAAGTAATCGAATTGCACTGTCCTATCGATAACACAGAAGCCCAGTAATCTAGACGATGTACAGGACCGTACGCATTGTAATCGCGAAGCGATTTTTGTTTATTTATGTACTAGTCACAGACAAAACCTCGGTGACACAGAGAACATCTTGAAGTGTTGTGGGTTGCGCGTATTTAGTTGGCATAAAAGACATTATTTACATTACATGATACTGAAGCTCTCAAGGCTAAGAATTTCAATTTACGGTCATTTACGGACTCTACATACGTTTATATTTGCGCAATATACATTGAAGTGTGAAAATACTGAAAATTTGTGTATTTATTGCCTGACGATTGATTCATTGATTGCACTAGGTAAGTAATATATTATTTAAAATTTAGATCATGATAACTGAAATTATTTTACAATAATTAGTAGGTTATATTTTGCGTAAAATGTCAAATTGTGCTTGCATATATTTCTGAGGCTATAATACGTACGTTTCTTTTTGTTATTCACTGAATTTCTCAAATGAGTAGTGCCTTTGTGAATATAATAATAATTAATGAAACGAAAGCGGCATAGCCTAAGAATTCACATGTGCTTGTACAGGGTCTCAGATAACGCGTTACTCGATTTTCTTGGTTTTGGATATGAAATTTGAGCGAAATTGAAATAAATGCAAAATATCTGAAATTTAGCCTAATCATCATGGAATGACCTCTCACAATTTGCAAAAAAAATGCGACACGGGTTATCTTTTCAATTTATGTCCAGCTTTCATCATAAATGCTCACATAGAGTAATAGTTTGGGAGGCCTGGGGTGATTTGTTCGATAAACATTTATAATTGATCATCATTGCAAGTAAGGATGCTGCTGTGAAATGTCAGAGAGTATTTGCAATTTTTTCAAGCGAGCTATAAATAGTAGCTAAATACATACTGTTTGTTTCTTAGCGATTGGACTAATATTTTAAGTTAAAAATGCATTTTTTATATTTTTCTTTTTAGATTTACTGATAAAAGAAAGTACTTCATTATTGGTTATTGTGATCATCTAAGATTAGGATGTCACAAGTCCACATAAAAAGATGTCAACTAGGGAGAACATAAAACGAGGGAAAACATTGAAAGAAATTATTAATGGTAATAAAATTGAATTTGAACTTGGAGATCATTGGAAATCGTATTTGTGGGAATCCATTGAAGAGTCAGCAAGGAAGAGTACACGCTTGCATTAGAAAGAAATCAAGTTGATGGAGGTCATAATATCTGGACCAAAGTTTATGTAGATGATGGATGGAGTCATCACTCTTATAGTCACAACTTGGGTCACGATTATAACGCAGCATCTGGTACAGTAAGTATTTTGATTCATTTTGACTATACATCTTTTGGTGCTTTTTAATTGTGGAATCTATAAGCAATACATTAAATCTGATATCGACATACCAACATAAAAATAATACATCATCGAAAATTGAGTGATTTAAAATGTTATTATGAACGGTTAAGGGTTCTGGAATTGGTTGGGAGGGTGGTCAATAAAAATTATTAAACCACAGCACTTAGGTCCCATTGGGCCCCTTATACATCCTCCCTGTAGGTAGACCCTCGCCTAGGCCTCCAACCAAACTAATCTTGCAAAATAGATGGTGATGCTGCCTAGGGGCATCTCCCTTATATCGGTCAAAGTAGGCCAAGAATACATATTGAACCGTCTCACCTTCTTGTTCACAACCTCTACAGAGAGGTGTTTCGCTTAATCTCATACTATGTAGATCTTTTCTTAACGGACAGTGTCCAGTCTGGATTCCCGTTATAAAACGTAGGTTCCTTCTGGACATTGCGTTACGTTACGTTTGATCTTGTCTTGGCAAGCATAAGTACAGAATTTTGCATTTATTTTGAAAATCAAAATAAAGTTCAATTATCAGTAACATTTTTGTTAATTATATTTTGTTTAGTCGAGTAAATTTAGTCGTAACGTTCCTTGTAATTTAAAATTTTTATTAATCACATATTCAACACTAGTTCACATTAAATATAGAAAAGGATATAATTGTCATTTTAATTCACACAGTAAATAGCTTGCATTGTTTGTTATTATTTATATTTCAAATCTATTTTTATTAATTAGCCTAACCTTATGTACTTTTCTTTAGTTTATTTGTTGTGACGGGGTTCGACTACTAAACATTCAACTACTGGGAAGTCGTACTCTAGTTATCAATAACTTGTAGTTTACACAAGGTATAGCTTTCACTGGCATGTTTGGCTCTGAAACGGATAAGCGAACATTAGTTTGGTACATAATAAACAAGAAGTATCCTACCTGTACATTGTTCATTCCTAATATTGAATTAGGTTTGTATTGTGCTAAATAATGGGGTATATGTTATCTAGTTATGTAGTTTCTTTGTCATGTCCGGAGTACCTGGAACATCGAAACATGTAGGCAACTAAGAAAAACATAACCAGAACAGGCTACGATACTGTAATGTCAGGTTAATTAACATATTAATTGAGTACTTACTGTAGTATTCATTACTATACAATTTTTATGGTTTATTCCTTGTGTTGTTCAGTTCTATGGAAGGTTATAAGTTTCGTTGTGAGACTGTCAAATTGCTTGCTAAGTGTATTCAATTAGTTATGGTTGTACGGCACACGCACCATGGAGTCAGTTCTGTTCTGATCAGTTCCTTTGATATCATTTAAATTAGAGATTGTTTTTATAATTGTTTTCTAGTATATTCTCAATTTAATCTTTTCCTTTTTCATTGAACGAGTAGTAATTTCATAATTCATTGTGGGTTGAATAGTTTGTTTAGTTATTCTTATTTTGTAAAATTAAACAGATCTCGATGTCGTTTAGTTTATGAATCGAACAGTACTCACATCGGTCAGTCTAGCGCTTGCGCTTGGATTTGGCAGTTACATATTGGGTTGGTGGTAATTTCTCTCTCTTTTCATGTTGGATGAGTTATCCAAATTTATCTTGGGAATGGTGTGCCATCGCCATATTATTTACTTGTTTTTTGGGATTAGTTTTCTGCTGGAAATATTATCAGCTCTTGCTGGATGGAAACGTGTAGTTGGGAAATACCCTATTGGATGGGTAAGTTTACACGTGTTCATGTCCATTTTAGGTATTAATAGTATTTTGTGGTTCACTTCTAGGCGGTTTATGATGGGTCTACTACGTTCCGAGATGTTTTAATATTTTATTCACACTGGTTTTATTGGGTTAGTCTTCTTGTGGTATATATTATAATATATCGAATATTACCGATGATGGTTATGTTACGTCACATCGATGGAACGCTGAGAGGAGGGTCTACTATAGTCGACGAGATTCAGTATAGATGGCATTGTGAAGAGTTCAAGTTCTAACTACATGGTTACCTCACTCATCAGGCTTTTGTTGCAATGGTTTCATTGGTTTCACGTCGTAATCACGAGTACTTACCTTACCACGCTGGAAGCTTAAGATAAGTTTCTGTTCATTTTTTTTAAAATTTGTACAATTCAATTTGGTAAATTTGATTTTAACTATACTGTGAATTTTCACTTCACATTTTAATGACTATGAGTCTGGGTATATTGTAAAAAGGGGAATTAATTAAAGACATGATGTAAACTACATGCAATTGCATTTGGTGAATATTATTTGGTTATTCTAATTATAATTTACTGTTTTGGTTTCTAAACTAGAAAACTATTTTGTTTATAGACACTTCAAATTAACGTATCTTCTTCATAGAATTTATTGGAACATTTGTGTTCAAATTTCATTCATGTAACTTGTAGATATACTTATGTGTGTATATATTGTTAAAAATTTGTTATTGACTTGAGATCTCTGACTGTCTTGGAATAAAACCATCTTTTTAGAACTTGATAGCGACTTATTATTTTGTTAAATGAACCACTTGGTAATTTAGTTTACTTATTGATTTAAACATTTAATAATTATTTACTCTTACCTAGGTACAACTTTAGGCCCGTTCACTTGTGAACGTGGAACCCCAAACCTGAGAGGACGAGTACTAGCCGAGGTGTGGTAGGGTTAGAAGTCTTATCAAAAAGCTGGTGGTTAAGAACTTTAGCCCCAGTTAAACGTAACAGTTCCTAGTCCAGTTTAAAACCTAACAATTGCCAGGTAGTTCATTGCTGTACTCTTGTTGGAATATTTTAGTAGTTCCCTAGCAAGCTGACAGCTGTTTGTTTCATCCCACAACTTCTTGAATTCATTGTGGGTGTTCTCTTTAATTATTTGTATTATCGCTGTGATAGGTAACAGACTGGCCAGGACTGGTCCAAAGATACTTTGGCCCACTGCCTTCTTGGCCAGTCTGTCGGCAACACAAGTGCTTGGTGACTTTCCCATACTGCTCCTGTGGTAATTTTGTAACTTCTCACGGCTAGTAATGATTGTTTACAATCTGCGTAGTTCCTAATTGTTTTGCCCGTAGTTTGTCTACGGACAATCTCTTTTGTAGCTATGGTTATGCTGGCCAGTTCCGTATGTTTGATATAATGTAGTTTTTGCTCCTTTATGCTTTCGATTTTTAGTTTTATTTTATTGAATATTATTTTCAGGTTACACCGATAGAAATTGGGAACACTGAAAAACGTAAACAGACGTAAAACAACAAAACCAGACAATCTACTAAAGACTACCTATATTAGGATTGAAGTATGCTGAGTCTGATGCTATGAAATATGGTAAAATTAAAGAATCATTTGCTCTACAACAGTTTGTTGCACTGAAACCCCAGGCAAAAATTCAAAAAGCAGTCATATTCATTTACGAAAAATACGAATATTTGGCTGCCTCTCCTGATGGTTAGTTTACAAGTGTTATAAAAATATTATTATATACAGATTTACTAAATGAATAATTCTAAAGCATACCGGTTGGAGCAATAGTGCACTCGAGTTAGAGTCAACCAAGACGATTGTACAGGACTGAGTGCCATTTTTTTTCATGGAATGCTATAAATGTCAGTGCATTTTTAGAAGCCTCCTTCTAGACTCTTTTCACTTCTATATTATTATTGACTATCTTCCAACTATTGGAACGTAGTGATTTTTTTTGTTGAAATAATGCTATCTGCAGATGCATGTTAAAAAATCGCTACAGTCGGCATTATGGATTTTAAGAAATTTTTTTGTAAATATCAGTTACGAGTCATTTGCGTGATGTTTTTGAAAAATTTTCACTTCCTAAAAATATGCAATTCCCAAAAATCGGTTTTCAAGTTGGAACTATTGAATTAAATTTTCTCCATTTTTTCAAATGGAACCCTGTATATTTTTGAACTATATAATGTAGGAGCGAAAAATCAATTTTTTTTTTGTATGTACATCTCTGGCTATTTCTAACCATTTTCGATTTATTGAGCAATAAATTCAAGAATAGGCTTAAAAAATTATAAGTTCTTTTAAATAATTGAACAGAAAAAATTATAATAAGTGCTCCACATGTTGCCCATTTTGATTGATACACATCTGTACGCGTCTTTGTAATGAAGTTTCTACTATTCTACATTCCAAAATGTGAGGAAAAGAATGACATTGCTCTTTGGTCGATCACGCCGGGAGTTTTAAAAATGGTTCATTTCAAAGACGCATAAGAGATGTGTCAATCAAAAAGAGCAACATGTGGAGCACTTTTTGTAATTTCTTCTGCTCAATTATTTGAAAAAACTTCTAATTTACTAAGTTTATTCTTAAATGTTGTACTTATTGCTGAATAAATTGAAAATGGTTACAAATAGCCATAGAGATATACAAAAATAATGTTAGTTTTTCATTGCTACATCATATGGCCGAAAAATATACAGGGTGTTTCATTTGAAAAAATGGAGAAAATTCAATTCAAAAGTTCAAATTAAAAAATAATTTTTGGCCACCCTGTATATTTTTGGGAAGTGAAAATTATTCTGTACTGATTTTTTTAAAATGCATTTGCAGATGATATTATTTCAGCAAAAAAATTCACTACCTTCAAATGGTTGGGAGATAGTCAATAATAATACAGGAATGAAAGTAGCCTAGAAAGAGTCTTCTCTAAAAATGTAAGTACTGATATTTATAGCTCTCTATTAAAAATAAATGGCAATTGGCCCTGTACAATCATCGTGGTTGACCCTGAATATTCAAATAAAATTTTCAATTACGTACTTTTTTCATCCCGATTCTTTGATTTGTATACAGGCTAATTAAAACATACTTACATAAATCAAGTTATTTATTTACAGGTCTTGTAGGTGCTAATGCAATAATAGAAATTAAATGTTTATATAAGGTTTATAAATCTGGCAAGTCCTTGGAAGAAGTTGCTAAAACAGATAAAACTTTATGTGTAAATGTAACCGATGGGAAAATTAAATTAAAGAGAAATCATAATTATTATTACCAGGTGAAATATAATTTTATAGTAGGTACATCAGGAGCATTTGATAATATGACTGTTTCAGATCCAAGGGCAGTTAAATATAGCAAATAAAGACTTATGTTTTTTCGTAATATATATAAATGACCAACAACCCCTTTATATTGAAGTTATTCTTAAAGATAAAAAGTTATGGGAAAATGTGATGTTACCTAAATTTTTTGAAGACCATATGCTGGAAGCAATTGTAAATAGGAATATAAAGTTCAAATCCGATCCATTTACTAAGTACATACGTTTTGAATATATGTTGTAGGTTTTACATTCAGCACAATGCCAACTAAATACAAAATAACCCACCGACAAAGAAACTTATATATTTAATCCATCTGCAAAACAATACAGTTTCCTGTCTACTAGAGTCCAGATGTAGGAGAGGAGATATAAGTGAAGTCAGCCAATGAAATGATAAAAACCAAAATTCTTCATGGGACTCTCTAAAAGAAAACATATACGAGCATCATTGGAAACACATTTATAGTTTATGATTTTCTCTTTCCTTATTATTCTCTTTTTTGATAGTAATTAATTACGGGGACATTCGGGGACAATCGGTGTGTGCAAACAATCTATTATGACAAATAATCTATTATGGACAATTAGAATGATACATGTGTTGCAAAATGTCTCTTAAAACACTATCAATATTTGAAAAAGAAAGTGGAAACATTTCAATATTTTCCTATAATTGGTGTGGCTAGGTGTAGGGGAGCTTGCACCTTTTTCTATTTATTTATAAGATGCCTGTAAAGAACTGGATTCACATGCAGGTCACAGTAATAGTAAGAGGACGTTTTACTAACTATGGTATATTACACTTAGATTATCGTGCTTTGGCTCTAATTTTGAGAAAAGTTTTTGAAAAAGGAGCATTCCGAGTCAAACAATGACTGGCAGCAGGATTACGAACGCAAACTTGAAATGATCAAATCTGAAGACTGAAAAGTAGTAAAGAGGTTGTGACTGAAGCTTATGGGGAAACAGCTTTGGTGAGGCTATCAGACATGGCATGCAACAAAAATTAATTAAAATAATAATGCGTCACAGACAATCTCCCACCATATTGGGTTATGAAAAAGAATAAAGTGGAAACATTAAACTATCTTGCAATTAGTGCGGATAGGGCCAGGTGTAGGGGTGGTGGAGCCTGCGCCTCGATAAATCAAATTCATGACAAAGACAGAGCATTACATCTTTTAATATTGGAGCTGAAATATAATAACCCTAGGGAAGTAAATGTGCTCAATAAAAACTTGTTCAATATTTCAAATATAGTGAAAATTATTTATCATTCCAATATTTTCTTTGTTTTTTTTTTAGGTGATTTAGACGAACTTTACGGAAAAGTGTAAATGGAAACATTATTTTTTAAAATTTCAATGAAATGGCAATTTATAGAGGTTCTCTGGCAAACATGACATGGAAGAAGTAAATATTGATTTAGATTTATTACATTGTTGTGATATGTACAAATATGAAATATTGTATACCTAGTTTAATTATTGTAGTATCTTTCTGTAACTTTCTTAGTGTTCATAGAAAAAAGATCATTGGTACAGTGGCGGCCCGTGGCTTTTAGCTCTGGGTGGGCAGGATTGGGGATAGAACCGAATAATAATGGCACTTTTCCACAGAAATTTAGTGGGTGTAAATATCACGCAAAAAACATTCAATGATGCCTCTGCCCATTTCAATCACCTTGTATAACATTTTTTAATTATCTATCCTTGTTGAATTCCATGGATTTTTACTATTTTTACTGAATAACATGTAAGCAGGCCAGCAATATAGTTTATTTTACTTCCAAAAACATTTCTGACATCCTGTTTAGTTACAAAAATTTTGTCGTCGTATGTTGGGGACGCAAAACTGTTTTGTAATAAAAAATGTATATCAGAATTATCGCTTACTGTTTGTCTTACGTCGGCCATGGCAAATATTTTAATATTAATAATTTGTCAGTTGTCCATTCACTACACTTTTTTCTGATAAAGTAGACACTTTTACTATTTATTAAATACCAATAAAGATCACAGATTACAAATTAAAAAGAACATAAAATTGAGAGAATAAAACATTACCTACACAAAGCTAACAAAAATCTTCCAATTCTAAAACAGTAGCAACAATTTCCAACGTTTGAGATTCGCGAATACTGACTTGACTTGACTCCACACGCCCGAAAATGAAACGATTCTCGGCGAAATATCACGACACTGCAAAGAGAAGGAAAGGGATGAGGGTGGTAGTGTCCACATCCCACCGAGCACGAAGTTCCATATTCGAATAATATACATTTATTTCATTTACATATTATACTAATTTCATATCTAAAACTGTTCAAATAAAATTAAACATTATTTTGGTACTTTTTGGATAATATAGAGGCATGTGTGTTCTAATACATATACCTTAAAACGCAAAGAAAAATGAAATTATAGTTGTAGGTAACTTAACTATATGGCACCGCTGATATGTATTTTAACCTCCTTTTGTTCCTATTTTCATATTAGAAATTGCTATCATATTTGATATTCATAAGGGATCGATTAATCAATTTTAACGCATTAGTTATTTTTCTTGTTTGATATCTTTTAAATTGTGAACATATTCTATTCAATATTCATATTTATTACAAGTTTTGTTCAGGGATGGCATGCCCTCTCTAGGCTGTAAATATCCTAAGCATGCAAGATGTACGTCTCGTTTTGATATGCATTACAGGCGTAAAATCGAAGTGAATAACCAACATGCGCGTAGACGTATTATGATTGAATTCACGATTTCTGAGCGGTGCTTGCCCGCCCTGGCTTGGCACATGACACTTATTTCGACATTCTACAGTATTATGCCTGGTTTCTAAACGGATTCATAAGTGTACCTATATGGGGCAGTTTAATACGTAGTAAAAATAGTATTATAAAATTAAACTAACTTTTTAATTTTATTATTACAATTAATTAACCACAAAATTTTATTTGATAATTTAAGTACAAAAATATATGAAAATATAAATATACCTTTATAACTACTGCTTGTGTAATTGGGTGGGCACTGCCTACCCTGCCATCCTTGACGGGCCGCCACTGCATTGGTATAATTTGATATAAGTATAGCTTAAATGATAGTACGTATTTAGAACACCAAGAAATGTACAGATATTATTCATGTTTGCGTGTAATAATGTTTATAGTTATTTAATAAAGAGGAAATTAGTGAGCCATCTAGAAACTTTTCTGTACACCCTTAATAAGTATCAGCACTACAATGGAAAATAAAATAAATACCTTTGAGCATTTCCCATTTCAAAAACAATGTTTTAGTATTCTATGATCTAAGAGAGGAGTATAAGAGATCTGTACTTTATTCCTTGAAAATGATTATTACAATAGCAGTAGCGCACTGTTAGACTGTGGAGTGCAAAAAATGAAATAATTTGTATGAATATACCACAAAGTGAAAATGCTTTTTAATTCCTCCTGTAATTAATCCTTCACACTCAAGTGATAAAAAATGCACTTTGTCCCTTGGTATAATTATTGTACACTATGTATAGTAATGGTATCTTTAATAGCAGTGTCACCAACAGATAGTTACTGAAAATGTGTGAACAAAAATAAATTAGAACTATTTTGCAGACATCAGTTTTACTAAAATCGACAATCGTACATAATTTATAACCTTAATTCCTTCCAAGATTTAATATACCTATTATTCACATATTAATCCAGTAATTGTGCAGTAAGTTATTTGAATGAAATTGTATTGTTCTAATATAATGAATACAACTAGTGCATATTTTTCAATTTTTTTATTATAAAATGTTTTGATCATAAAAACATAGTAACTACTCGGTAACTACCTACCTTTCTTCAGAGAAACAAGGAAAAAATAAAAATATATATAAATAGCCATTACTTCATTTGGACAGATTTTTTCGTATTGTGGTAGAGATCAAACTACTGTCAATCTTAATAAATAAAAAGTACCCAAAAATATATAATCAGCAATAATTTTAATGATAATGTCGTTTCTTAACATCCAAATAATTAAACCAAGTTTTAAGCTTTATTTCAACACTGTAAATGGAAATTTATGAGCCCGACCCTGCTTTACCGTACGTGAAGCAATGCCATCGCTATGCTGATGCCATCTAGCCCAACTATTTTACACGAAATTTAGCAATTTCGTATTCGACATTAAACTTTAATATAAGCAAATATTATGCAGACTTTTCACTTTTTTTCATGTTATTTTATTTTATACTACATCGTATTATATTTTATTTGAATATTTAAGTCCCATTGTAGAATATAAAATAATGTATGGTGAATTTGCCACGAATGAGTGGCGTGTTCGCGTTGAATGATCAAGGAGAAGAAAATTTTGAAAACTTAATTTTAACTAGGATTACAATATAAAATGTAATAAGTCCTTGTCTTAAGTTTGCTAGTTTACATAATGAAATCAATTCCGAATTCTGTTGGCTCGTTTTTGAGATGAATGTCAAATAAGAATGAGGATATTTTACGCACCATTTGGCCTTGGTAACGCACCCTTAAGACGAAAATATATACTGAAAATTTTAAAGTCTATTAGTAAATTTATGTGTATATGTATATATGCAAGTAGCATTTGTTATAAGTGTTCACTCCAAGTAAATTAATGAGGAACAATCTCTATCATTTTATCCGCCAGAGTGCAGAGTGCACCAGCTGTACTCGGTTGTTTCTCCGTCAATGTCAATACGAAAAAATATGTCTGAATGAACAAAATTAATTAGCATGTAAAATGAAAACTTGTTGCTGTGT
Organism: Leptura quadrifasciata; assembly: GCA_963675555.1. NCBI lineage: Eukaryota > Metazoa > Arthropoda > Insecta > Coleoptera > Cerambycidae > Leptura > Leptura quadrifasciata. The sequence continues at coordinate 79,625,339 of OY776680.1, forward strand.
ACCAAAGTGCTCTAACACAGTAGTGCATTTATTTCCTAAAAATGACCGTTTCCGACAACTATATGATAAATCTGGTGTTTTAAAATTGTAATCTATATATCTTCATGTTCAAGTGTACTAACTAAAATATTGTCATAATTGATTAATCTAGAATAAAAGAATTTATAAACAATTCAACAAATTCATAAACGTAATTACTTATATACCTTCACAGATCACATACACATGTGATCTGTGTATACCTTTCAACCAAATCAGCTTTTTTCCAAGGTCATTAATTACAAGAGAATATTTTGTGCTATTTTTTCCCGTCTGTTCCCCAATAGATGACGCCATGCATACTAGGTTTAATGTTTTAGTGTATGCAACAATGCATTCAACAAAGTATGTAGAGTTCCCTATAGGAGACAACATTAATTGTACACAATACCACAGAACAGTCTTCTGTGACAATACAATAATAGACCACTTTTAAAATACAGGTTTCTATTCCACCTTGAATTTTCTCCAGGTAGAATACACTTTTACACACTAGATGGCAGCAATATATCAAAAATAGCAAAATGTCGCTTGGTCAATAACGCGGTCCAATTTATTATATATAAATGTCCACTTATCTGTTTATATTTACTTATTTGTATACTTATATGTTTATATTTATATTTACTTCATTTTAATATTTGATTCGTTGCATTTGTTGACTTGCCAGTTATCCTTTATGCAAGTTTTTCTTTGGTCAATAAATTATCTATCTATTTATCATACTTGTTCATCTTTTTAAATATTTTAGGAAGTTATGTATTTATCACAAAACTTTCATTTAAAAAACTGCTTTCTTTATTGTTACAATTGCTTATATCGCTAATGGAAAAACTTTGTTCACTATTAGTACTGTCAATTCAGAAATCAGTAGCGCTATCTATTGATGCGTGATTTTTCGCCTATTATAGATCAGTGATTTTGTAACTAGCATACCGATTTTCGACCACAAAGATTTTGTACTACGTGAAATTTTCTGTCTTCTTCTTCACATCAGATCTTGGAAAAATAAGCAAGTTCTACATTCTACAAACTGTCAAAATCAACGCAGAAGAAGAAATGAACAGGAACAGTAACACAAAACACAGCAAGAAAGAAGAGTGTATGAGTGTAACAATCTATTGTTTACTGAATATACTGAATGCCTAAAAAAAGAATTTAAAAAAAATGGAGATAAAGGATTCGGTGATAACGGTGAGTATGCACTTAGAAAAACTCATTGTAAATTCATGTCCCATGGTATGGTGTTGAGGTGTTCTGACACTTAAAAATTTTGTGAAAATCTGTAATCGAAGTTTAAGTGATTCTAAAGAATTAAATAGATACCAATTTTTGTTGCAGAAAATGAAAATTCAAGGAGGAATATGTACACTTTGTTTGGAAAAATGTGAGAGTTTTAAAACTATAGACGAAAATATGGAAAACGTATTGGATAAACTTTTGCAGAAAATAGTAAGTGTCTAGAGCTAAGCTTAATTAAAACTTAGGTTATGTATGAATAAATTTGCGCCAAATCAATATGCAAGCTTGACATTTTTCAATTTTGTTCTAGAATTTTACTGTGATACAAAGAACTGTGATCTGTAAAAACTGTGAAAAAATGCTTATTAAATGGTTTGATTTTAAAGCAATGTGCTTGCGTTCGCAAAATTATGTAGTTCCATTTTTCAACAAGAACGATGCCAAATTGCATTCAGAAGATTTCTATCCACGGAGAAATGTAACTGGTGCAAATGTTCCAGAGGACCAGGATATATGTGGATTTTGCAAGGGTCTAATAAAAAATTCTGCTGTGTCTCTCGATGATGAAGAGAAAGATGTTATGTTGGAAAAAATGATAGAACAATGTCTTCCAGAATTGGTAGGTACCAATAATTTGGTAATGTGTAACTAGTCTTTATGACGCTTTAATGTTTCGCATTATGGATGAATTAAAAAAAAAATTGGTTCAAAGTCTTGTACATTTTGTAGTAAATGTTGCCTGATTTGTGCACACTGTGCAAGTTGCTTTATAAATATTAAAAGAAGAAATATGTTCTTATTTGATTACAGAAAATTTTAATCCTGAACATATAAAGGACCCGCACCTTTTAGGTACATTTCCGGGACCTGAAACTTGGGTCAGAGCAGTTCTTACCATGCTGTTCAAGTCTCCATGTCCAGAAAAAATTCAACGATAGGATTTTGAGATATTGGCCATTGAAGGTGTTTACTCTTCCTGCTCCCCCCCCCCCCTCTCTCCCCCCTCTCCCCCTCCACCCCCTATCACCCCCCCCCCCTCTCTCTACATTTTATTGAAATGGGAACTTACACAAAATATTTAACTATTCCTACGTACTAGGTTATGTTGTAAACAGATGTAAAATTCATCATATGTGAATTTATTTGAAATATGAGATGACCGTTTATGCGATTTAATTTTGGTCCTTATATGTAATGCCCATAGAGTTCACAATAATGCATGACGACTTTTCATTGAATGCGCTGTGACTCTAAGTAACATAAGATTGTCTACTTTCAGGGGCTTATATGTCACACTAATCTGGTCTATTGGACCTTATTTTTATGATGGCAAATTAACCGCTCGTAGATACCTTAATCTCCTGCAGACGAATTTCAAGATTTTCTTTATGAATTAACAGTGGCAGAAAGATTAAATTATTCATATTTTCAACAAGATGGTGCTCCACCTCACACTGCTGTAATATGTACGGTCGTGAGCAAAAAAAATAGGACAACTCTTATAACTGTATTTTGCTAAAATCTAGTAGTGTACATCTAACTTTAATTTTTGTGACATTGTCAGTTAGTTGTCATAATTTATTGCAAGTGTGCAAAAAACTAATATGCCTCATATAAGCGATTTAGTTAAATCTGGAATTATTGCTAAAGCAGAAGATGGATGGTCAATGACACAAACTGCACTACGTTATAATATTGACAAAAATTCGGTGTGTAACATTTTAAGAAAGTGGAGAATAAACGGTACGATTAGTAGAAATCCTGGATCAGGGCGACGAAGGATATCAACTCAACAACAAGATTTGCAATTGGTAAATGCTTTAGTAGAAAATCCATTTTACTCAGTTATTCGGGCTGCTGAAGGAATGAATTTTCCTTGATCGAGTAGTACTGGTTTCCGGCGAGTAAGAGAATCGGAGCTACGCTATCATGCAGCAGCACAGAAATACTTACTTAAAGCTGAGCATAAAGAAGCTCCAGTAGGATTTGCGCTTGAATTTTTAGTGCATGATGTACATTTTTGGAACAATGTAATCTTTACAGACGAAAAAACTTTCCAGTCAGCACACAGCGGTCGTATTCGTGTTTACTGCCCTCTGAATACTCGATTCGATTAGAAATATATATCTAACAATGATAAAAGTGGTAGATTTTCCGTCAATATGTGGGCACGTGGTCCTGGTGTTTTGTGGCATATTGAGGAACGATTTAGACAATATTACGCTCAGTTCTGTGTCACAATTATTTCCTAATAATGAGTTAATATTTCAACAAGACAATTTTCCATTAATACTGCTCATACCGTAACTAACTGGTTTCAAGATAACATCAATGTTCTTAACTGGCCCAGTCATAGTCCAGATCTTAACCCTGTGGAAGAAGTATGGGGACTACTCGTAAGAAGTATCCAAAAACGAAATGTGAGACCGCGGAATGCCGAAGAATTACTGGAAATAGTAAATAATGCATGGGAAAATATTATTTTACTAATGATTATTGTATAAGGTTATTTAATTCTATGCCAAACAGACTTATAGAAGTTATAAATAGAAATGGTGCAATAATGAAATATTAATAGTTAGTTTCTTGTTAAGTAGGATATCCTTTGTCCTTTGATCCAGGATTTCTACTAATCGTACCATTTATTCTTCACTTTCTTAAAATGTGACACACCAAATTTTTGTTAATGTTATAACGCAGTGCAATTTGTCTCATTAATCATCCATCATTTACTATAGCAATAACTACAGAATTAAAATAAAAAATAAATTCAAAGTGATATCTGTTTTATTTCGGGTATTCATTACATATTCAAATAGAGACAGATTTACATTAGAAAAAAAGTTGTCATATTATTTTCTGCTCACGACAGTACAAATATTATGCCAGATAGCTGGATAAGCACCTATGGACCCATTATATGGCCAACTCAATCACCAGATATTACTCCCTTGGATTTTTTCGTCAGGTGTTACATTAAACACAAGGTATTTCAAACTGCTCCTGAAAATATTGAGGACATCAAAACCAGAACTAGTAATGCATGTGAGGCAATTACTCCTAAAATGCTCCAAAATGTAATGCGTGAGGTGTCCCGTAGAGCGCGCTTGTGTATTAGAATGCATGGTGCACAATTTGGGCATTTGTAGTTAGAAAAATAGATGCACATAGTTTTTCGTTTTTTTGGATGTTCATTTTGTACTTGTATTTTTATTTATGAGATATTCGTTTGTTTGTATTAAATTGTAATGAATAATTACCGAATTAAGATTATTATAAAGTGAATTTTTCTATTATGGCATAGCTGATTTTTATGATTCAATGATATGAATTGTGGTTTTCGTAAAATATTAAATATTGCTATCAGTTAATATTTTTGTGACATGTTTTATATCGTTGGAAAGAGAAAAAATAATTAATGGTGTTATGGCCTACTTCGAGATTTGTTCTTTTCATTTTTGCAGAAGAGCGTTTGCCAAAGCCAACTGCGTTTTTTCGAATTTTTTGATACACATTATTATTTTTATTGTCGTCAACTTTCATACCTTTAACTTTTCTCGTATCTCCTCAAATAAGAAAGCTATAACCGTTTGCAGTTTTCCTATTTTACAAGTTTTGTAATGTTACATGTTTTGTAATTGTGTATTTTATTCGTTTTCATTTGTATGTAACTCAGATGTGTTTATATTAGGACCACCCTATTTCAATAAAGATTATTATTATTATGACAAACTAAATATTCATAAAGATTGTATCAAAATAATTTTCGATATTAGATTTCATTTAATACAAATATTTTTTTTAATTAATAGGATTTAAGTATAATCAAGAAATCTGTAATATGTGCATACTGCTATGGATCTTTAGAGGATTGTTTCCATTTTGCGATGCACTGTTTTAATGCATTAGGGAAGATAAACAAATATTTTGATGCTCCATATATAAATAGCGAGGGCCAAATAGATACTAGCAGTTCATTACAGCTTGCAATAAGAGATGTAACAGCAAGAGAGATAGATGGTAATTCAGCTGATATAATCAAGGTAGAACAGTTCTGTGGGGATACAACAAATCCTTATGAAGGAGAAATTGGTAACGGAGGAAATACAGTTAAATTAGAGCGGATTTTCTTTGACAGTAAAGAAGGTGTTGATGAGAAAGTTGAAAATAAAAATAAAATTTTTATTGGAATGAATCTAGAATTTAACGATGAACAGAAAATGACAAGAAATATGTTGACCTGTGCAGAAGAGAATAAACCTAATTCAGTTAAAATAGAAGAAATATTTTATGGAGAAAATGAGACTAAAAATACAGAGGAGAATCTTGTTGAAATGGAGGACCAAAAATTTTTAGTTAACGAAGGAATTGAAATAAAAACAGATCAGCATGACTTCAACAGGTAAGGTATTGAATTAGATTTCATTTAAAATTTCGAAAATGGAGTCCCGTACATCCATAACTTAATATTTTAGTATATGTAGCGAACATAATTAATAAATGCATCGATAAAATCTTAGTTTATCCTCTATTAATATGTTATTTTATCATTTGAATTTGAATTTCGTTGACGCTTTAACCAAAGAAAATGTATGTATAAACGAACTAGAAGCACAGTTCCTGTACTCCCTGTGTTATCAATTTCAGTGACCTCTAAACCAGCGAAAGGCGTAGGTAATCTACGTTTAAAAAATTCGATGGGCTCCCGTTTGTTAATTAGTGGTCGCATTATCTTTGGTATGGTACAAAATATGTTAATTATTTGGAAGTAGTAAATATTTTATCCAGTTAAGGCTGCATAACACTGTGCACAGAGCCATGTCAAATGTAATTTAATACAAATTTCAACAGACATCAAATAATTATTCCGTTAATTTCATTTTCACAAAATGATTATCTGTCACAGTTACGTATTTTATTTCTTGCATGAAAAATTATATAAAATTTTGCTTTTTGAAGTCTGGTCGATAGTCGAGTGGGTTAAAGCGCGAGGTGGCAATCGCGATTAATCACACGGATATCGCACCACCTGGTTCAAATCCTGGCTTCGGCACTGGCACCGTCGGAGGAAATGGTTGTATGTCCGCGTTTTTTTCAGTGTGTAACCCCCTTCCGCACAAGCCCTGGCTTCTGGAATTGGGGGTTGTCTAATTTCTGTGGTGTTTATTTATTTATTTAAAGATTTTCTAAACTAATGGTATTAAATATAACATACTATATATATACATTGAATTTTTTAAAATAATTGACTGGATAAGCTGAAGTACAAAATAATCAGATATTAATCATTTCAGTTATTCTTATTTTTGGTTGGTTTAGAAAGACTGTATACACTATTCCAAGCAATCATGAAAGAGAAATAACTGAACTAATCTAATCTAAAATATGAATTACAGTCGGTGTACACAAATTCTAAAAAAATTCAAATTAGATATAGCATACGCGTTATATGAACAGAACTGTACCACTACTAACGCCAAAACAAATTTTTGAGACGTTTCATTCTTGTATACACACTAAATCACATTTTAATTTTTTTTATTCCCTTTCATAATAGTGTGGGGGTGATAATGGGGGGGGTGGCTGATGCCAAAAAAATTTTAGGGACCTTGACTTTTCGTACATGCTCTAAATTGCAGTTTTATGGAATCTTACCTGCTAGCTTTGCCTATTTACCCCATTTAGCCCCGAACCCTTCATTAGATCAAAATAAGTGTACCAAATTTCAAGTCAATATCATAAACTGTTCCAGAGTAAACGTGCGCACAAAAAAAGTTAGACAGAAAATTTTTTTTCGCTCAAATTTAAAATCTCGTCGTTTCATGACTTGCGTTACTATCTTCCACTAGACCTGGAAGACACCTCAGAAGTATGATGAAAATCCGTTGGTTCCATCACATATCAAACGTGGAAGTACTCAGGAGAGCAAACAACCTTCCAATTGAGCTTATTTCAAGAGCACGCCTAAGATGGGCAGGTCACGTTCATCGTATGCATGATAACCGTGTTCCTAAATGTACACTTTATGGTGAATTGCTAAGCGGTAGAAGAAGGCGTGGCGGTCAACGAAAGAGGTTCAAAGACGCTCTCCATGAAAATCTAAAATCCTGCGGTATTGCAGACGAGCAATGGGAACAACTTGCAGCGGACAGAACCGAATGGCGAGGGGTTGTGGCCAGCTATCAAGGAAATGTTGCTGCAAGAAGGCCGAATCCAAGACCTAACCAGGTCTATGTTTGCCCTGACTGCGGTCGACATGTGATCTCCCGAATTGGCCTCTATAGCCATAGTCGTGTGCACCGTAGATGAATGGGAATTACAATAGACTACACCTTTTACTTGTTTTTTATTGTACACAATTTATCGACTGTAACATTTTTATACTCGGACTCGAGTAACGGCTGATAATAAAAAAGACCTGGAAGTAATTAACATAGTCAGTCAAATAAATATATGAATATACAATGTGTATGAAATGAGTCCTAATCAAAAATACACATGCTTAAATAAGGAAGAGGGGAAATCAGAAAAACCACTTAATAAAAACAAGTCTAATGATTGTTTTGCTTGTTTTCTTTTTTTGTATAATAAAAACTCTATTACAATGCTTCCCCTATGCTAATATATTAAAAGAGATATGCGAGAAAGCCATAGCATAATATATATCTAACAGACCAGATTCATTGTGGGCACCTTTCATTTGTAGCAGTAAGATAAGATAATTTTATTTGTTTTTAAAAGTTTATACAGAATATAACATACAATGTACAGACTTTAGTAAACTAGTCACCACAAAACATTCAACATAAAATTAATAAAATAGGTATAGAGCAGAGAAAAATCAACAATTAAGGAACTCATCTATGTCATAAAATGTTTTATCACACAAAAATTTAAATATTTTATTCCTAAATGTTGTTGATACACTGACTAATTTTGTTAAAACATTTGGTACCAATATGTTTCGGCGAATTTTCTCCCAGTGCAAGTCTGGAATATGGCTGATACAAATTATCCTTGTTTCGCATATCATACACATGATTATCACTATTTCTAAAGAATTCAGATTCATTTTTTTTATGTACATTATTAATTGGTAGATATATAAACTAGGCAATGTAAGTATTTGCAAATCTTTAAATAGTGGTTTACAACTGGTTAAGGGGTGGATCTTACACATGGTTCTTAAAACCCTTTCTTGATATTGAAATGCCCCATTAAAGTATGAGGAATTTCCCCAGAAAATGAGTCCATACTGTAGTTGAGACTGAACCAATCCATAATAGACAGTTTTTAGGATGTTTATGGAGACGGTACCTCTTAGATTTCTTATAATATAGCAAACAGTGCTCAATTTTGTGCAAACCATATTTATATGCGCTTCCCATGTAAATCTTTCGATCCAAGGTGACACCTAGGAACTTGGTAGTTGTTATACTCGGGATGGATTCATTTAAAATTTTAAGGTACAGATCATAGTTAGTCACAATATTTTTTGGCAGAAAACTTATATAGCATAATATAATAAGATTTATTTGCTGGTTTACATACATGTTCAACCTGGGACAGCCAAGTTAATTTGTTGTCAACGTAGGTCCCTAGAAATTTAGTGATCTCTGAAAGTGGATTACTTTTTAAGGCTATAGGTCCTCTCTTTAAAGTTTACAAACACTGTCTTGGTATCATTTAACATGGATTTATTTCGATCAAACTGTGCTTTCATACTATCAATCACAGAGTCTACGTTTCTTTCCAGTTCCAGCAGATACAGTTATTGTTGTATCGTCGGCATACTTTATAGTGAAACCGCCTCTTAAGTATACTGGCAAGTCATTAATATAGAGCGTGAATAACAGTGGATCTAAGCCCTCAAGCCTTGAGGGACTCCTAAATTTACATCGTATGTTTCTGACAGTGTTTTTTTACATTTAACTGCAAGTTTTTGCCCATCCATATAGGAATTTGTCCATTTCGATAGGTTCCCCCTTATGCCAATATAGGATAGCTTGATTTAGAGTCTATCTTTGTCAACAGTATCGAAGACCTTTGTTAGGTAAAAAAATATAGACACAACATATTTGCCTTCATCTAACTTCTGGTCAACATAATTTAGAAATTGACAAAATGCCGTTTCGATAGATCTTCCTCACCTCAAACCATGCCGATATATTGACAGTATATTTGTCTTCCCAACAAAAGACACTATTCTAACTGATACAATTTTTTCAGTTAATTTAGGTATTGAACTTGGAGAAATCTGTCTGTAATTGTCAAAATCATTTAAACTGCCTTTTTTATGAATCGGTATGACACAACAAGCCTTTTTAAATATATTATGGAACACACCTTGTTCCAATGATAAATTAAGTAGGTATAATAAAGGATTAGCTATTACATCGATAATATAGTAACAGTATCTAATAACTCATATACAGGGACTGGAGGAAGAAAAATTGGCTCCTTTGTAGAGTAGCAGCGACTGGCAGGGACATATTATACCAAAGTATCCATTTATTTTCTCACTGGAAACAGACGAAAAATGCTCCACAAAGTAGTTAGCTATATTACTTCCAGATATTATATTATTATTAATATTTAGAGTTACTTCCTTATTTTGATTATTTTTATTTCTACCTACATTATTATTGATAATCTTCCAGGTCTCTTTAGATTTGTTTTCGGCAGAACTAATTTTGTTACTGTAATAGCTTTTCTTTGCAATTTTAATGTTACTTTTATATTCTTTTTTCTGTTTGTGTATATATTTTAACCGAATCAGGAGCATTTGATTATATCATTTCTGAGAACAAGATTTTCAGAGCCGTGCCCTCAGCCACTAGTTTTTGTATTAACCAGCCTTTGTCCAATGTATTTGTTTTATTTTTTACAAGTTTATAAGGGCAACTAACATTAAAGCTCCACATTAATATCTCCTCAGAGAGATCAAAGGTATTTATGTCTAAATAATACATATCATTCTAATTTGTGGAGGTTAAGTGGTATTTTAGTTCACTTAAATTATTTTCATTTATAGTTCGAAAATAATCTGGATTTCGGCATATTTTTAAAGCGAATCACAAACACAAAGAACACTTAAACTTTAATATTCCAAACACAAACACTTATAACGTCTTTGTTTACTTATATAAATCTCAGCTGTTACAACCATTGACACAAAAGACATTTCTGGTAGTCATGCGCTCTAGACGATTTAAACGACTTTGGCGAGTTTCACTTCTTGTTCGTTTATACGTAAATCTTCTCTGCTTTAACTTCCATGGCTACCCGACGCGTATAAGATGTTTGATTTTATTTTTCCCCACAGTGAACCCAAAACAAGGGAGGGTTGGCATTAGGTGATATAGATTAATAATCAGACAACTTAAAATTATTCTCCCAGCGGGTAAGCCGCATTTTTTTAAATTTTTGCTTTAAAAGTTTTGCCTAATTCTACTTTTAAAAGTGCTCAGTGAGCAGCTCAACACGTCTAGGCTGCTTTCATTGATATACTATACCTCAATGTTCTTGTTATAGGTGAGTACTGTCGTGACCAGAAAAAAATAAGACAACTTTTTTTTTCTAATGTAAATCTGTCTCTATTTGAATATGTAATGAGTAGCCGAAATAAAACAGATATAACTTTTAATTTATTTTTTATTTTAATGCTGTAGTTATTGCTATAGTAAATGATGGATGGATAATGAGACAAATTGCACTGCGTTATAACATTAACAAAAATTTGGTGTGTAACATTTTAAGAAAGTGGAGTATAAACGGTACGATTAGTAGAAATCCTGGATCAGGGCGACGAAGGATATCAACTTAACAACAAGATTTGCAATTGGTAAATGCTTTAGTAGAAAATCCATTTTACTCAGTTATTCAGACTGCTGAAGAAACGAATTTTCCTGGATCGAGTAGTACTGGTCGCCGGCAATTGCAAATCTTGTTGTTGAGTTGATATCCTTCGTCGCCCTGATCCAGGATTTCTACTAATCGTACCGTTTATTATCCACTTTCTTAAAATGTTACGCACCGAATTTTTGTCAATATTATAACGCAGTGAAATTTGTCTCATTGACCATCCATCTTCTGTTTTAGCAATAACTCCAGATTTAACTAATTCGCTTATATGAGGCATATTAGTTTTTTGCATACCTATAATAAATTATAACAACTAACTGACAATGTCACAAATATTAAAGTTAGATGTTTACAACTAGATTTTAGCAAAGTACTGTTATAAGACGTCCTATTTTTTTTTTTTGCTCACGACAATACATGCCATAGAAGTAAAATGTTATTTTTTTGAACAGAGGTTTTCCTTTATTTTGCAACTAATCTTCGTATTTAAGTATTTCTTCTTAATAGGTTTTTCCCACTAAATTTATTTTAACAATTTGTGTCATGAAAATGATATAATAAAACATTTTATTAATTTACAACAATTTACTTTTCTAATAAGAATTATTTCTAAGAAAATATCGTTAAAACAACTTGCTGATAATTTCACTGCGTTTTAAAACGGGCATTTTTACGCGCCAGAATTACGTATCTACCCGGAAAACCAATGAGATTATGGATATAATTAGTTTGTAATAGATTCTAACTGTGTGTTAAAGAAAGCTTTCCTCTAAAACTTCTCAGAATTTCAATTTGTAATGCGTGTACTGTGATTGGTCTAAAGCAGTGGACGTGTAAATATTGGCCAATCAGAATCCAGTTAAATACCGCACAAGTTATTCGTGAAAGAAAGCGTCGGACGTTAATATTTTGTACTGTAGTTTAGGTTTAACCTTCACCGACATTACACATCAGATGACCAGTGTTGCCACTTGTAACATAATTATCAAATTGTAACATATTTTTTACTTAAAATCAACTAAACAATAAATATGTAACATAATTGATAATTGTAACATATTTTTTAATCTCATCATCTCCCTATGTGGACTTTTTTTATTCGCAGTTCTACAACAAAGTATAAATGAAAATCAGATCTACCGGTGGCACCGGCGCGGCGGCGGTAACTCTGGCCACCGGCCACCGCCATCTACGATCTACATAAATATTGCAGCACTCGGTCTGAGAACTTTTTATCCTTTAGTTTTTTGTCGAGGGTTCCTTTTTTTTATCTGAAATGTTAAATTTTCAAAAGCATAAACAAATTTTAGGTACATTTTTTTATTTTAAAGAAATTCCTATTTGTAACATAATTTTCGAGGAAAATTGATAATTTTGGCAACACCGTACCACAATTTCGTCATCGGCCTGTGGCAACACTGCAGATGACTAACCTAAAACGTTAAATTTATATTTTTATGTTTGTATTGTTTGGAGTGAAAATATTATTTTATCAGTTTCTGGTTTATGTTTTATTAATTCTACAATCAAAATGGAATCAAGTGGAAGAGGGATATGTTAAAGGTGCCGCTGATAATTTACCTAAAGTAGAAAAGTGCTGAATGCTGTCAATAAATAGAGGTTATGTTATGTTAACAGAGACCAAGATTAATAAACAATATTGAACAGAGACAACCTCTGTGATGTTAATTCTATGATTGGATTTCAGGGTGTTGACGTCACAACGCGCCAATTTATGGCTGTTTAAAATGAACCCAACATTTTTCAAACTTCAAGTTTTTTTTTGTTACTACTAGTAAAATTAATAAGATAATAAATATGCCATAAATCATTTTTTTACGTGAGTTAAGTATTTCAGCAATAATTTTTTTGACCCTATTGAAATGACTTTGTTATATAAAATTTTCATTAAAAATGTAAAATAAACGTAATTTGCTTAAAGTCGATTTCAAATTTTTTAATTTTTCGAATACCGAGTGGAGTTTATCTTAAATTCGATAACTGTTTATGACTTCCTAAAACAAGCAAAAGTTTTTGTAATGAAGTGACTTTTTCCCGGCAAATCAAAAATAGGAAAATTTACAAGGGTGCGGTACCCTATCCGAGAACACTTATTATATTACTAAGGCCACCCCTGGCATTTATTCCAGTGGGATCTGAGTACAGTTAAGTAATTGAGCAGACAATTCCTATTATGTTAACACTAAGTATGTTTAAATTCACGCTCTTCTGTACACCCTATCTCGCCTATCACTAGAGCAAAATCTCAATTCACGAAAGAACAAAATATTAAGCCTTGCTGTAATTCAGTGGTAATAACCGTTTTTATAATTTTCAGATTTGAAGGTGGCATTGTTTCGACACAGCCGGGTCAGCTGAATCCATACATTCCTTCCCAAGTAGCAATGCATAAATGTGACTCTTGTTCGTTTCAGACAAAATATAAATATTATCTCAAGCTCCATTGTCTGACGCATAAGGATCCTTCAGAGGTAACAATGTACAAATGTGACTATTGTTCGTTTCAGTCAAAATATAAAAATTGTCTCAAACTTCATTGTCTGACGCATAAGGATCCTTCAGAGGTAACAATGTATAAATGTGACTCGTGTTCGTTTCAGTCAAAATATATGTCTCATCTGAAAAACCATTTGTTGATACATAAGGATCCATCAGAAGTAACAATGTACAAATGCGACTCTTGTTCGTTCCAGACAAAATATAAAAATCGTCTCAAACTTCATTGTCTGACGCATAAGGATCCTTCAGAGGTAACAATGTACAAATGTGATTATTGTTCATTTCAAACCAAATATAAACGCAGCCTCAATGAGCATTGGTTAACACACAAGGATCCTGCAGAAGTGACAATGTACAAATGTGACTCTTGTTTATATCAGACAAAATACAAGAAAGACCTCAAAAGTCATTTGCTAGAACATACAGATTTTTCACAGGTAACAATGTACAAATGTGACTCTTGCTCGTATCAGACAAAATATAAAAGTTGCCTCAATCTTCATTGTCTGACGCATAAGGATCCTTCAGAGCTAACAATGTACAAATGTGATTATTGTTCGTTTCAAACAAAATATATATCTAACCTCAAAAATCATTTGCTGGTACATAAGGACCCGTCAGAAGTAACAATGTACAAATGTGACTCTTGTTTATATCAGACAAAATATAAGACAGCCGTCAAGAGACATTTTCAGACAAAACATAAACGCCATCTCAATGGTCATTCTCTGAAACAAGGATCCCTCAGAGGTGAAAATGTACAAATGTGACCTTTGTTCGTTTCAGTCAATATATATGACTAGCCTGAAAAACCATTTGTTGATACATAAGGATCCATCAGAAGTAACAACGTACAAATGTGACTTTTGTTCATTTCAGACAAAACGTAAGGGGCACCTCAAAACACATTTGTTAATACATAAGAATCTTTCATAAACAACAATGTATAAATACGGTCATTTTTTATTTCAAACGCAATATAAACGCAGCCTCTAAGATCTTGTATGTACAACTGTGGCTATTTATTGCAGACAAAATATCAGAGATCACCTGCCGACACATAAGATTCTTTCGGTAGTAACAATGTACAAATGTAACTTGTACATTTCAGACAAAACGTAAATATTATCTCAAGAAACATCTGATATTGCACAAAAACTCTTCGGAAGTTACCATATACAAGTGTGACTGTTGTTTACATCAGACAAAGCATAAGACAGACCTCAAAAAGCATTTGCTAATGCATAAGGATTCTTCAGTAATAACAGTGCGCAAATGTGGGTCTTGTTCGTTTCAGACAGAACATAAAATCAACCTCGAAAGGTATTTGCTGAGGCATAAAGGTCCTTGAGAAGTGACAATGTACAAATGTGACTCCTACCTAAGTAACATTTTGAGTTATAATTTTTGGTCTACATGCATGCACGTTATGTAAAATGGTCTTTAAAATAACTTTATTTTAGGGTGTAAAATAACAACAATTAAGATGCTAAATAAAATACGTAACTGCTTTGTATTCTGTGCCTTTACTTTACAATTATGTATTTTACTTCATCTAAAAACTGCTGACATTACTAATTGATGTAATGTAAACAAATATTAAATATGAGTTGGGTTCCTATTTGGCTTGACCTAAATTAATTGCCTTAACATTTAACAACTCTATAGGTCTTATGAAAGTCGTTATAAAGTTATACACACGAATATCGAAATTTCTTGTCGTATGAGGGTCCTATGGTAGGCATAAAATGACCAATTGGATACCAGAAATAGATGATCTTTGTCTTTAAAAAGTCGTTATTGGGTCCTAAAGAGGTCGATATTACCTACAATACAACGTTTAACGTAACTTAAGAGTCTGCTTGTATAATAGTCGATAAAGAAATAATATGGCCTCGTTAGGTCCTGCACGAAGATAGTTATATAAGAGTCGTTAAAAAACATGATAAAACTTAAGTACACGTAATTAATTTCGTTGTGAAGATTAGTCAGCCCAAATTCCAAATTGTAGTGTAATGTATTTTTGGATCTGGTTAAGACCAAAAATGTATTTTTATGCCAAATATCCCTAAACTCTATACCGAATGTCAATGAAATCATTAGACAAGCGATAATTTCCAAAGTTTTTAAGATATAAAACTCAAACTTGACAGTGAGGTAATATATACCAAAAGGGACAAATTATTCATTATTTAACACTTCACACATAATAATAATAATAATAATAATAATAATAATGATAATAGCGTCTTTATTTTCCACTTAAAAAGATTTACTTACAATTTCCTCATATATACACATTTGAATGGAATAATAGGCGAAGTTCAGTAATGGATTTACAATATTGACAATTAAAACAAAAATATATTCTTAAAGACTAGCTGCTCTTCCACTTAACCTAATCCGCGCACTACATTCAGTAAGAATACACAGAAAATAATTGTACTTAATGTAAATGTAAACAATAAGAAAAAATTTTTTTTTTACTATGGTTAATAACAAAAAGAAAACATTAACTTTATTAAACTAAATTTTAAATTAAACTAGGGGGCTAATAGTATTAATTATGCGATTATAAATTAATACTTATAAATTTTTTTTGAAACAATTTAATTTCATTTATTTCAAGTTTTCAGGTAAAGGGTTATAAACTTTGCAGATCTGATACCTAAAACAATGCTTAAATTGTTCTGTTCGGCGGATAGGTGGAGTTAAAAGACCTTTGAAACGTAAATTGAGGTTATGTACATCGGTTCTAAATTTTATTTTATTGTATAAATATTCGGGAGATCTTTTAACTAATATTTTATAATATAAACATGCCGAATGAAACAATCTGCGACTCTCCATATTCCAACCAACCCGCGTGCTTTAGCTTATATGATATTCTATCACGTCTGCGAATACCGTAAATTAGCCCAAGACATGAATTCTGAATTTTTTGAATCTTATTCTTGTATAGAGTAGTTAAATTGGGGCCATATAAACAGTCGGCAAAATCTAATAAAGACAACACCAGGCTTTCACATAACATCACTTTCATTATTTGAGGTAAATAATGCGTATTCCCATAAATTAATTTAATAGAATTATATGCTTTTTGTGCAAGTTTATTTATGTGTTTTTCAAACCGAACCTCACTGTGAATAATAACACCCAGGTTTTTTGAATGTTCAACTAATTCAAGGTTTTCTTGATCTACACTTATATGAATGTGATTTTTAATAATTTAACGAGCGTTTTTAAGACCAAAAAGTAGAGCGTTCGACTTGCTGGCATTAATAATGAGGCAGTGTTCTTTTGTTACTTTTAAAAAACATTTTAAAGCCTCATTGATGTGTAAACATGCACCATCAACCTCAGAAGCATTAAATGAGTAATAAAGCTGTGTACCGTCAGCATATAAATGAATTTGGCAGTGTTTTAAACATGAAATAAACTGACTGGTATACAGTGTGAAAAGTAGTGGCCCCAGAATAGAACCTGAGGTACACCTGATCTCAATAATAAGTCTTCCGAGGAATCGTGTTCAATACAGACTTTTTGTCACCTATTTTTTAAATAGTTTTTAAATAAATTAACTGCTTCCTTCGTAAGACCTATATGTAACAAAATTGATAAGAGTATTTCATGATTCAGCGTATCAAACGCCTGACTAAAATCTAATAAGATTAAAATTGTACATAAACCCTCATCTGATGCTCTTATTATGTCATCAACCACTTGCAAAAGTGCCGTAGTACAACTGTGTCCAGCTCTAAAACCCGATTGTGTTTTAGGTAGTATTTTCTTATCCGATACATATTGCCTAAGTTGACTTTCCATGATTTTTTCAAGTATTTTAGAAAATGTAGGCAAAACACTAATAGCACGTAAGTCTTTAAAATCTTCAGGGTTACTCTTCTTCGGTAACACAGTGATCACGGCACTTTTCCATATGGATGGGAAAACATTTTCTTCCAGTTTCCTGGAAATGACCCCAACTTTGAAATTTTAAATGGAATACCCGGTATATTTTTAAATTTTCGATTTCAAAGACGACTTTAGGTACGATTACATTTGTTTTAAACAAATTTTTGATCTGCCTGATTTTTAGGGCCATTTTTATTTTTGCATCTAGAGTGCAGTGAATGCACTTAAATCAATCAAATGTACCAACGCGAGAAAAATGTAAACATGAAATTTTTCAAATTGATTCAGTGCCTATGACCAACCAAAATTTCCGAAATCACTAATTTGTAAGTTAACCAACTTTTTCAAATAAAAACATCTTGTAGACACCCAATAGTTAAATACTAGTTTTCACCACGACAAATCCATTGATAACTTCAAATCAAAAATCGGTTTGATATTAATCCAAATACGCAAAGATAAAATGGCCCAAAAAAATGGAGTAGTTTCAATTAAAAATAAAGAACTAGTGAATGGTACTTAAAATCGTCTTCGGAATTCAAAAATGTAAAAATAGACAGGATGTTCCATTTAAAATTTCAAAGTTTGGATCATTTCCGTAGAAACCGGGAGTGATGAAAAAGTGTCAAATAATTAGGAATTGGTCATATTTAGTATGTATTACCCCTGCGAAGTTTGAATCTTATACCTTAAAAACTCTAGAAACTATGGCCTCTCTAATGATTCCGTTGACACTCAGTATAGTAAGTTCACTCCAAATATCCTGTACCTTAATTTCAAATTTTTATCTTGAAAAGTAAATAAAAAAGTGTTGGGTACTTAGTCTCGTGGGCACCCGATATATAAATGTAGTATATAAAAGGATATCAATGAATGATATAATAGATATTAATGAATTATTAAACTTTTTACCTTGATGCTTTTAAACCACGGATTTCAGCACTTATAAAATTGCTATTTGTAGCAAAATAACTCACCATTGCGACCGAGTCAATTTTTGGCAAGTTATCTGACTGTCCACGAACAAATCCCCGCTCTATTATTGTCACATGTCAAAGTAAGACTGTTTCACTTATGTCTTAGACCGTATAAATTCACTTAAACAAAGCGAACATCAGTACCGGTTACGTCGCGGCCAGCTAGCTCGAGTTTCGGGCATTGCAGCGAGCCGTATCATTATTTGTAGATTTCAAAACCTTATATCTCTGTAATTAATAATCACATCGACTTGTTTTAAACACTATCGTAATTATAATAATGATTCCTATTGCTTTTTAATAAAAAATTCGATGCTTTTTCAAATTTTCTAAGCCCATTAAGTAGACCCGCTACTGGTTCAGTCAGGTGTTAATATGAAATACGCCATTGCGCTGTGTGTCGTATTATGAATAAGACTTCATGATTGTTTCTAAGATATAACAGGAGTCCTGAGTAATTTAAAAAGTCTTACGACTGCGTAGTACCCTCACAATTAAATTTATAACTGATAAGTCGTATAAGCAGTCTCGGCCATATTTTCTGTTGGAAATTCAATCAAGTTTGGCGTCTATGTTTTACAAGCAAAGATATTAAAAATTAAAATCTAATTTACAGGCTTTTTATATGGAAATTTAACTTGGAAATACATTTTTTTTTGATATTTTCAACCATGCTCTATAAATATGTATACATTTTTATCTTTTCAAACTTATACTTAAAAATCCCTCATTTTTTATGATTTCTTTACATTTTCTTTAATTTTCATTTTTGAAGGCGAGTTGTATTATTTGTGAGTACTTTCGACACTTACAACAAAAAATAATCCGTAGCAGTTTTGGCATCCAAGTTATGATGCTAGAAATCGATTTAAATATTTAACATTCTGTTAAATAACACCACATATTTGGTTTCGTACTTAGCAGTTTGATCGTTGACGTTTTATTTAACCAAGGCTTAAACGAACAACTAAAAGACATACGTATAGGTAAAATATATGGAATGCATATTGACTCATTACGTTCTTTTGTTGTGGCAATACTCCATTCCACTCTTATAACTATCTGGCCGTATGAAGGTCGTAATATCACAATCTTGTAATGACTTCTTTATGACAATAAGAAAATTCACAGGCCTTAGTCGCCCTATAAAGGTCGTATCCCATTAAATCCTATAATAGTTGTATGAAAATTCGTGACAACCCTTTTCTAACCGTCCAGATTGGGTCATAAAGGGGTTTTACAAGGTCGTCACGTGTCTTAAGGTAAGTCATATATTAGATTGTAACGACATCGTCATGTTTTTTATAATACTCAAAATGTTACTTAGGTGTTTGTATCAGACCAAACATAAAAGAGCCCTCAATAGACATCTGATGTTGCATGAAAATCCATCAGAAGTATAATAATGTACAAATGTGACCATTGTTCATTTCAGACTACAACCTCACTGGTTGACCCATAAAAGTCTCCAAAAATAACAACGGACTTGTGCCAATTTGTTCATTTGTGAAGAAATGTGAAGACAATCTAGAAAGTAATTTCTGTGGCTATTTGAAAATGGCTTACTTATCGCACTTATTTCATTTAGAAAATAACACATGATTATTTGTGTAGAAAAATTTGCCTTGATGTATTTTGTTTTATACTGGCTTATTGATTGAAATATTAAAAACTCGGCAGAACAATTTTATTCAACATTTCCCAGTTTTCCATGTTTTCTTCAGTAATGAGAATTTGAAACCTAAGAAACTGGATTATATTTTGGATCATATCATATTTGTTGTCATTTCAGTATATGTAAGAAAAAATGCTGGTGTTCATTTTCCAGCAGAGTATGCCTATCAGCTATCCATTAAAATAAAATTATAATGTTGCCTGTATTTCACACCACTTTTTGATTTTGATGTGTGCAATATTAATACAGATGAATGTACTTGCATCTTTCATGTCTTCAATTTCGTGTTAAGTTCACAGTGGTGGTAGCCAAAGTATAATTATTTGAGGATTCTTTGCCATTTCATCAATAACATATTTTTTGAAGGGCTCTATTAAGTTGGACAGTCACCAAAATGTCATTTGATAAGCAATATTTTTCCATATAACCATAGAATTATATCAGCAATTCGCCAAGAAGTTGTAAGAATCCGCTCAATCTGCCTAGAGTGATAACCAGCATTTTTCATTACAATTGCGGATCCTAAGCTTGTCCCTTTACTTAAAGGTGCGTTCGACTTTATTAACAATTCATCCAATAATGCTTGTCGAGGACTTTTCACATTGTTATGTTGCTGTACTTTTGTCACAGTACATCACTCGTTCACCCAAGTCTAGATAATAAATGTTCTTCCCTTCTGAAGGAGCTTTCAAATTGTTCTCTGATAATCTCTTCTCTAACAAATAATTTCGTCTTTGTCACCGCCCAGTGGTGGTTTCTCAAAAAGATATTCCATGAGCTTTTTCACTACCACCATAGGTACCTTGAGCAACGGTATGACTTTTCTATAACTGTTTAAAATATGGGTACACTAATCCGTGCAGAGGTTTTCAAACAAACTATTCACATTTATTAAAATCACTGAGGTTGGTCAGTTTTCAAAGTGCTCTATAGGAAAAAGTTATAAAGGTTTCTTGTTTGCTCGATTGTAACATTTGGTTTATCAAATTTACCATTTTCTCCTAATTTATTCAATTTCCTCATATTTAACACACCCTGTATAACACATAAATGGATTTTTGTGATATCTACTGATGGCAGCAGACTACTTGTTAGATATATCCTCATGTATAAGCATATTTATTACGATTGTTAACTATCATATATACAGGGTTACTGGTAATTCGATACATTCCTTTGGAGATGTGATGGGGCATGATCTAAGAAGTAAATTTAGCCCTAACATATATTATGCAAAACTCAATGGTTTTTGAGATATTTAATTTTTTTTGTTTTTCTCAAAAAGTAGATCTTAATGTTCTAAAAGTTAATTTTTGAAAAATCTATTTGACATTTTTAATTTTTTTTACTGAATTACTTGTCCAATATTATAGATATCCGTTTGGAATGAAAAATATCTGGAAACATTTCGATCATGTGAACATCTGAAATAAAAAATTTTAATTTTTTTTTTTAAATCAGCCATGAAATTTACCTATTAGGTTTTTTCAAAAAAATATTAACGTAACACGCGTATAAATTATTATAAAAACTGCCTTATTTCAATAGCTATCTAACAAGGTACAAATTTTCAATGAAGCCTTAATAGTTCTAAGAAAATACTAGTAAAAATAACACTAGTACGAATTTTATTTTTAGATAAACAGTAAAAACATTTTAAAAGTAGAGTTTAATTATTCATTAATTTCAAAGTTGCACTTTATTTTATATGTGTCTTGCTCAAAATGGGAGCCCCTATTCCGTATACAGACACGGCAGCGTCTTCTTATTTCCGTCCTTGTTACTCTGGTTGTCAGATTATGCCTTATGTGTTGGGCAGCATCGACTATCCTTTGCCTAAGGTTTTCTATAGTATTGACTGGTGTGGCATAGACCATCTCCTTCATATGACCCCATACGTAATAATCAAGGGGTGTTCAGTCAGGGCTTCGCGCTGGCCAAGGTATTGGGCCCGCTCTTCCAATCCAACGGTTAGGGAAACATTGATCAAGTAACTGTCGTACTGTCAGCCGATAATGTGCTGGACAACCGTCGTTCTGAAACATCATTCGCTGTCTGACGGCGAGAGGAACATCTTCTAAAATCACCGCCAGATCATTTCTTAAAAAAAATTCATAGATTTCCCCGTTTAAATTTTGAGGAAGAAAGTGTGGCCCTATTAAATAGTGGCCAATGACTCCCATCCACACATTAATAGAAAACTTCATTTGGAAACTAGTTTCACGTGTTAACTTGAGATTTTCCTTTGCCCAATAATGTAGGTTGTGGAAATTTGTTATACCCACGCGATTAAATTTCGACTCGTCCGTCCATAAAATACTTGTTAAAAAATTTGCACTTTCTGCATCTGAATTTAAATAAAGCGGCAGAATTCCACTCTCCTTCCAGGATCACCTTCCTCCAAGCCTTGGACAGGGGTATAGTGGTAAGGATGACATCCAACTCTACGTATCGTAGATCAAACTTTCCATTGTGACGCTCCGGTTAGTCTTGCGACTTTATTAGTTGAAATAGTTGGGTCTTCCTCAAAATACCTCAATATTTCTTCCTCATCATCTGGTTCATAAACGGGAGGAGCACCAGCGTCACTTCTTCTACATTTCACGGAGCCAGTTTCAGCGATATTTCGATATGCCGTACTGAATACACGTGCATTTGGTAAGCGGCAGTTAGGGTACCAAAGACCATATTCTCGGCGAACTTCAGCAGCGTTGCCGCCACAGTATCCATAGACAAACAAGATATCAGCGTATTCTGCGTTGGCATACGCGGCCATGGCACAGAAAATACAATAACAACAACTAATAACAACAACTACGAGCAAAATCAAAATCCTCGATAACTAATTTAACAAGACCAACAAACTTAAGGGACACGGAGATAAGAACGTCAGTTAATGACATATATGCACAAACGTCAAAGTCAAGGACTGACTGACTTAAATGAAAATGAACGATTAGTCGCTTAATAAATTCCGCCACCAGCATTATCTTTACTAATTTTGTATTAGAACTATTAAGGGTACATTAAACATTTCTACCTAGTTAGATAGCTATTGAAATAAGGAAGTTTTTATAATAATTTTTACGCGTGCTACATTAATATTTTTTTGAAAAAACCTAATAGGTAAATTTCATAACTGATTTAAAAAAAAAAAAATTACAAGTTTTTATTTTAAATGTTCACATGATCGAAATGTTTCCGGATATTTTTCATTCTAAACGGATATCTATAATATTGGACAAGTAATCCAGTAAAAAAAAAATTAAAAATGTCAAGTAGATTTTTCGGAAATTAATTTTTAAGACATTAAGATCTACTTTTTTGAGAAAAACAAAAAAATTTAAATATCTCAAAAACTACTGAGTTTTGCATAATGTATGTTAGGGCTAGATTTATTCCTTAGCTCATGCCCCATCACATCTCCAAAGGAATGTATCGAATTACCAGTAACCCTGTATAAACTTTTGTCAAACATTGTATGTTTATCCTACTTTAGTTATACCTACTTTATTGTTTCGTCATTATTATATTTTGTACAGCTTCCAGTTTTCTTTTTGATATGATTTACAACCAGAAATATAATTTTATTTGAATATTGTTGATATTTGGTGGTAGATGTGAAAATTAACAAACATGTTACTTACCTTTATTATTTCTTAGTTAATCAAAACATCATTTTGACAAATTAGAACCCAGTCGATGTCGCAGACCAAGTGTTGATGTTATTGAAATATATCTGTAATTTTCCTCTTAGAACACTGTATCTACTAGAGTTATTTGCATTATTTATAAAACTGATTACTGAATAGAGCCAATTGTATTAAAATAAGACGTCTTTATGTTACAGCCTGCAGTTTAACTGCATTTAACATTTAATTTAAATCAATAAACTTATTTTATAAAAGTATTGGGTATACATCCTTCATTATGAGAACAAAGTTGTAATTGTTTATGTTTATATATACTTCTTTAGTTAAGTTAGTTTATTTTTATTTGTAAAGTTCCTTTCCAGAATTATTTTTATGCCATCAACTTTTACTTTATAGAACTAGTGACCTGGAAGGTTCATTTTCTATTCAATTTTTGAAGTTGTTAGTCAGTAAGAACTCATTTACAATTTTATTGTAATGTCTACTATTACAACTTTGATGTCGTATTTTCATCGGGCTGTAGTATTAACTAACATCATTAAGAGGTAATTTAACTTTATTAGTTATAACATTTATTATTTTTTGTAATATTACACTATTTTTGACAATTTACCTACTACGGCTCTTTTGAGATATGTATTTAAGATTATATAATATCCCTTGGATGTTTTTTGTCACTTAAATATTCTACAAGATTATTTTATACTACATGACAGTGTACCAGAAATATATTTTTTTAATAAAATATATTTTATATGTAAGAATTACTTGTAAACATCACACGTATGAGCTAACCCCATCCTTTAGAACTTACGTGAGAACCAAGACAACTGGACCTCTATTCTATAATTATGGGGAGAGTGAGCATTCATCGTGCGAAGCGAGAGCTCACGTCACGCGCATCTCACCCGACCGTCCTAAACTATATTCTGTAAGTGCAGTGAATAGGTGATGAACGTGAGGGATTCAGCGAAAAGAGCCGAATTTGCAACCAATTAGGTTGACGCAAAAGCAGTGCTCAGTTGTTGTCATTGTCATGTCACATGTCATTAATTAAATTAGGTAAAAGGTGACGGAATAAATTTTTATTTTTCAAAAATTCCGTATATACCCTCGTTATTGGTAATATATATTTTTTTAAATATGACAATAATAAACTGAAAAAGTAATTGTAATGTTTGCTAAGAATTATATTATTATTATTACCTCGATGGCGGTGAGCAAATCCGCAATGTCCATTCTGATTCACGGATTTGACAATAATAATTTTTGGCTGACGAAACTGTCAAAAGTATGGTTAGTATCTCCTGGGGAACTGGCGGATTCCCTCACAATTTACCAGTAGAAGTAAGTTCACGCATTTTTCGCACGATGTGATCACTCCTGTAGTTACAGAATAGACTTATACATTTTCAAGTGAACTCCGCCCACTTCTCACGGGAATGAGCGTTCACACTTTTACAGAATAGAGGTCCTGGGAAGTATCCGAGGGTCACTCTGCTAAAATAAATTTCAGACATCTTCAATTAGTGATACTTATTTTTTTGTACATCTTTAAAATTAACTTCACATTTTTGAAAATTTCAGCTATTTTTTTTGTATGTAAAACTCAATTGTTTAAATATACATTAAAAAAAAATTAATTGTTTTATTTCAGAATATTCTCATTTGTCGTGCAACTGTGTTAGGAGTGCATTATTTTTCTACAGATGGGGTCCCATTAAAAATCTCTTTGTTTCATATAAATTCTGAATACCCCTAACAAATTTGTAAGATAAGCTGTTTAATCTAGCGTATATTTGTTTAAAGTCCCTGATTACTTTTACTTGTTCACAACCATAGAGCTTTGGCAATATTGCTGCTAACTGTACTAACAAGAAACGGTTTTCTGTTTATTATGAACATTTATGTTCCTCATTACTAATCATAGCCTGTATATCGAAAACACAAACTGTTGCTGCTCTGGGGATATAATTTTTGTATAGGTACCTTTAAGAAAACGAAAGCTTGGTGTGATGTTTTATTTGAAGACATCTCTTAAAAAATTTCTTACCTGAGGACCAGCAAACATACGCATTTATTTTCCCCGGAATTTCTTGTGCCTTCATAAGATCTACAGTAACGGAGATAGTTTCAGACACACGTGAAGCATCCGATGAAAATCTCAAGAACATTAAAAACACTAAGGGAAACATCTTGATAATACTAAATCCTTTTCCTTTCTTTCTTCCTTTTTATATAAAAGATAACAATTACGTAGGTATATACTTAGCTATTTATTTTTACCTATCATTATGCAGATACTAACTTGCCTCTGTTTGTACTGGATTTATATATAAATGCATACAGGAACATACAATTTCAGTAAATACATAATATTTTGAAGGAAAAATGAGAAATAAAGCTTTAACATGTCTGGAATCATTTTCAGAACATTATTTAAGTCGCATATGTATTTTGTATGATTACCTGTTATTAATAAAAATGATTTTGTAATTTGGTTTAGGGATGTAATTGTGAAGTTAATATTTACTGTTATCAAGGCCAGTCTGTTTAAAACAATAATTGTTCAATTGCAGTTGCATCAGATGGTCTCATACATATCCATCCATGCTGAAGCTTTTGAGGTATTCACGTAAAAGTAGAATGAAAGATTCATTTCAAAGGGATTATTTCTATTTCTTAAAGGTGCAAAAAATAAATAATTATCAAGAAATATAAAATGATTTTAAATCTCCCGCGTTTATTGTTATGTCGCTGACTTCGCTAATCCCCAAACGAACTATCTGTTTTCTCAGCAAGAAGAAGAAATTGTGGAAGTCCATGTTCAGCCCTTGAAAAAGGTTATGGTAAACCTAATTTGTTTTTGAAATGGATCGCCAAAAAATTATATGCAGATTTTGTTTTGAAAGATGTAATACAAACTTTAGAGCTATAGAAGGGAATACGCATGAAATTTTGAATATGCTTCTGGTCAAAATGGTATGCATGATTGCTAAATTAGAGATCAAAGAGTTAATGAGCTTTTAATTTGTTTTAGAATATGGACGTATACAATGAACCTGTGATGTGTACAAATTGTTCAGAAATTCTTCAAAACTGTTTTGTTTTAACAAGACGTACCTCGATGAATAGCCATGCAGTATGCGAATTTTGTAAGGAT
Source organism: Leptura quadrifasciata (assembly GCA_963675555.1). NCBI lineage: Eukaryota > Metazoa > Arthropoda > Insecta > Coleoptera > Cerambycidae > Leptura > Leptura quadrifasciata. Next base: position 79,652,384 of record OY776680.1, read on the forward strand.
CTGTTAACTAATTGCCCTTTTAAGATACTGGATATTGAAGAAGATATTGCACAGAAAACAATGTTGGAGAAATATTTTCCAGAACTGGTATATGAATATTCAAGTTTAAACTTATAATTAGTAAATATTTTATTAGATTAATATTAAAATAATAACAGTTAACATTGGAGTGAAAATGAAAAATCTCTAAAATTCGTATATCCTGTCAATATTTGAAACAGAGTTTTGCAACAAACAAGGTTTATTTGATTAGGAAAGTTATAAGTATTGAATTCTATTGTATTTTGTTGTTATTTTCATTAAATAAATTACAAATTGTGAGTACAGGTAAATGGTGATTCAATTACTTGACTAATTATTCTTTAATTGAAATTTCTGATTGATTGTAGTGTATAAAAAAAGAACTATTTTAATTGTGCTTTAAAAGAGGTGATGGTTAGACAAATTGTAATTCAAAGGTTTGCCATAATTTAGATACAAAGTTCAGTAGTCATTAAGTACTTACCATTTGATATTTATCTAAAGGAGTAATATTCAGTTGGAACGGTTGAAATCTGTTAAATTCAACTGTAATAGTGACGAAATATTATAGCCAATTGAAATATGGACGAAATGAAAATTGTATATTTTTTTTGTTAATAGGATTTAAGTGCCATGAAGAAACTTGTAATTTGTGAAGCTTGTCATGGATCTTTGGAGAATTTTTTTAGTTTTATAACCGTCTCTTCCACTGTCAAAGAAAAGATAGAGAAATATTGTCGGGCTGAGGACGTAAACAATGAGTATCCTACAAAATTAAACAGTGTTCTACAGTTTACATCAGAAAATTTCTACAATGAAAATGGTAGCGAACTTGATGTATCCAAAATGGAAGGTATGATCCCTGCAAAAGAAGAAAGTGAGGTTAGTATGATAAAAACCAGATACTTTGGGTAGCAAGTTCAGTTGTGTATACATAATCATCACTAAGTAATTTAAAAGAAAGTGTGGGTATAGGTCTCTCTACCTTTATGAACATGCTTGAGAACTAATTTTCAGTTTGACAAAATAATTCCCTGAACATTAAAGCTGCAGCTTATTAACTGCATATTATCATCAAAACGGTAATGCTTCGATTGCAATAAACACCAGTTGAAAGACTGACCCTACTTAAAGGAGCTCTCATGTCAGTCGCCACACACCACTTGCAGACTGCAGTTTTGAGCTGTTGGCTCTCGTCAGTGCAAGGTAGGCATGTGACGACCGACACGAAGACCACTTGACTGTTTAATACATTTCGGTATCTTTGGTATAGCGACATGTAAAATAATCAGCAGGCACTATCTAAAGTCTGTTCGCTGAGAGAATGCCGGTGTGACGTCACGTACGTCTGAACTGAGATGCCGTAGGCTCGTTGGTGTTTTCGAATGCATAGTGGCGTCACCTTGTTTTATATCTTACTTGATGTATTTAATTAGATTTATTTAAAGGAAATTGAATTATATTAATTTAAGTAGCATATACAATATATCTATTGTAAATTTATAATAATTTAAGTTAAATAAATACATTATAATATTGAATTGTTTTGGTTTCAAGTAAAGAATATGAGAGAGCAAATATACAAAATAAATACACATAAATAGTTGCAGCTAAATCTTGTTTATTCATTATTAGAATTTTGTCAAATAACTATATGTAATCTTGAAATAAAAATATATACTCAATACTTATTATGCCGAACCCTGTATTAAAAAAATATGCCAGTAAAATACAAATACCTAGTTTAAGATAAATAAATAAATTTAGTTTTCTCCATCAGTGTCTAATTCATCGCTATTAACACTTATAAATGAGTGGCATAACTTCTTCAGTATGAACCTCTCGATTATATGTCTCTAAAATCAATTTATTTGTGTGATTTACACAGTTGGACCCAATTGAGCTCGACACTTGAGATAAAGCCTCATTCCACATAGCAAGAACGCCTTCGTCTCTAAAACCATCTTTCCTGATGTGTTTGTTGTAATACTCCTTACAAATTCCCCAAACAAGTTCTATTGGGTTGAACTGACAATGACATGGTGGAAGCCGCAGTACTTCATGTCCATGCTGTCTAATTAAATTGTCAACAACATAATATTCCTCTGTTCTATTAGCTCCAGCTATTTGGAGCAATTCGGCTTTAAATGCGGTATCACTAAAATCTATGTTTTTGGTCTTTAACCAGGTTTGTATTTTTTCTTTCGTCCAAGGTCGGGTTGGTTGTTTTTCTTCAACCCGAGAGTAGTACTTAGCATTATCTAAAACAATAATGCTTGGATTTTATAACCCCGGCAAAAGTCTCTCTGTCAGCCACTTTTCAAAATATTCAGAGTTCATGTTGTCATGATAATCTGCTGACTTATTCTTGGTTGAGAAAACTAAACTCGCATCTTCAGCAAAACCATGAATAGATCCTGGATGTAAAACTATAAATCTTTTACCTTCTGTAGGTGTAAGATGCCTTTTCGACTTACTGGAATCATCTTGCCAAGATCGTTTTAATCCTCCCCTGCTAAAGATCCAAGTTTCGTCTAAGAACACTACATCTAGGGGGTCATTACTTTTCAAATTTTTTACATATTTGCGTAAAAAGTCTAGCCGTTTTAGATAAATGTGTGGTCTTTCACACAGTACTTTTCTATTGTCATCTTTTTTAAAGGAAAAGCCTAATTTTTTTATCACTTTATATAGATTGGTACGGCCAATATCAACTATTGCTCTAGATTTTAGCTCCTCTAAAAGGATATCCAAGGAAATATGTTTATGATCAGACACCATATCGTAAATAACAATTTTTATTCTATATTTTACACCATCGCGTAACTCTGTTTTGGACTTTTTACGATTCCATTTAACCGAAGCCTGAGGTTCCACATTTTCTTTGTCGTTTTTAGTTATTTTTCTTACAGTCTTTTCATCGATTTTTAAAGCCTCACTCACTCGCCTTTGAACAGCTTTTATTGACAATAGAGGCCCACCATTTTCATTTTCTTTTTGAAAATATTCCAACAAATTCAAAACTAACTGCTACGACTACTGATTTAAAAATTCACCAGGACGCATGTCTCTACTATTTCAACAATAGAACAAGACTAAAATTGCTCTCTCACACACTAATTGAAATAAGTGTACTATACCTGCTACACCCGACTTCCGAGATAATCGACCCGCCTATGAAACCGTCAGCCGCATTCAACGATGACACGCGTTACGCAAATTGGTTTGCTATCGAGTAATAGCAATCCCGCACGTCGGTGATAACTTGACCACAAAGATTAAAACTTACGTTACAAATTAGGTTACAAACAGGACAGAGTTCCGGACGATATTCCTTACACTATACGACCAGGATTCTCTCAGCGAACAGACTTTAGCAGTCCAGTGTCTGTTGCAATCGAAAAATAAATAGCCTGACTGGGCTTGGCATAGTTCAAAACATTTTAAGACATCCTCAGGACTAATCTATAGAAGTCAGCAGTATTTTAGATATTAAACCTTCAATATCGGCTAGAATTTAATCAATAGGCATTTTTTTTATGGTCGATGTCTGTAGATGAGTTACCCTCAACCAAAAATATATAAAGCGCTGGAAGTTATGAGAGGCGAGGACGCGGTCTTCCTTGAAAACGGTCACCCGTCTAAGTACTAACCGCGCCCAACGTTGCTTTACATCGCATATCGAAGTATGCGCATCTATGCTCGCCCCCAATCAATAGGATTTTAGTCAATTTTGGAAATTGAACGCCTTTTACACATTCCATTATGTGTTCCATATTTCTTACAACTTTTAAAACTAAGTTTTACAATGAAAACCTAAATTAAATAGTCTTGAGGATATCTTAAAATAACAACGAAACGTCGACTTTTTAAAACTTGAAAAATAATATAATAGAGAAAATAATCGCTTTACTTTGTAAGAACAGACAAAATATTCAAAATTGTCCGAAATGTTTTAGTTCGAAAAATTTCCGTAACACTTAAAAAAAACCTCAAATTGGACTGTTGTCCACCGATTGGCAACACTGACATGTACCTACCAAATGCATTTGCCTGTCAAGATCTTGACTCCATACAGCTTCATGCTCCCTACACTTGACATAATGCACAACACTTGTGTAAAAAATATTGAAATACAAAAAAGGATTCGTGAAAAGAATTCAAATCTACGATTTGAATGCTTTTTCATTTGTCTTACGAATCCGGATCAGGAATCCTTTTATATGAAAGTATTCGAATACTCAAAAAGGATTCGAATCCTGGAATCAAGTCCTGAATGATTCGGATCCTACCCAGCTCCGTTGTGAACGTGCATTTACCATTTTAAACTGTCAAAATTTCGAAAGGAAGGGTTGGGCGCCACAAATTTTATTGTTTTTTATTGTCTGGTAAAAAGCCGAAAACCAGTGAGGGAACATAACGATAACGTACTTACATTTTATGATGCATTATGTCACAATAAGTACCGATGGGCACTGACAGTAATCTTCAAAACACTTGGTTGTCGTAATGTTGTAATGTTCTAAAATCTACACAATAACCCCTAGCTTACGAAGGGTTGCACTCACTTAAAAAGGGACAGTATTGAAGATGTACACTTTGGTAAAAATCACTTCTTATACAAAAACTTAATGATGTCTTCCACTATCAAAATAAAATTCCTCTCTAAAATGATACTTAAGAGAGTGATATTGCCAGACTTTTATGTTAAAACAAATCAAAAACTATCCTTCACATCTTTTCACATTAATTAACTTAAAACAATGCTTACAATTTTTCCCTTTACTCGTTTTTTAATCGCCTTTCTGCGTTGTTGCTCTGGGCGTAGACCATAATATGAACGTCAATGCCTTCCGCACATCCGCTCTCTATCTGATCAAAACGAAGTTAAATACCTAAACCAATCATGGAATCAGATCTAAAAATGCACTAATCATGTCCTGAGTTGAATACGAATCTGCTGCGTGTCTACAGGCCTAGTTTTTTACAGATTTATGCATGATATTATACTAATATTTTGCTAAATTTATACACGATAAAAATGTTACAAAACCTATCATATTCATTATATTATATCAAAAATGGTTTTTATATCTTTAAAACTGTCAACATATTTTTTTTTAATTTGTTTTTTAATATATGTATTTTTTAAGTCAGACTTCGTTGTAGTTCCTGAAAATTCATATGCATATGAATGTGTTAGTTTTTTCCGCTTGATGGTAGGTTCTTCGACATTATTACTATGACAGTTTAGTACCACATTGTTGCCCCGGAGCTTAGCACCATGTTTTACTAATGGTCTTTTTGCATACCCAGCAGGTAGTATTGGCCTTTTGTTTGTGTCTCCCGTCCATGATGATACCCAGATAATGGCCAAAAAAATTTTTTGAGACGTTTCGTTCTTGTATACACACTAAATCACATTTTATTTTTTTTTACTCCCTTTCATAATAGTGTGGGGGTGGTATTGGGGGTGATAGTGAGGGGTTGCTGATACCAAAAAAAATTTTGACACCTTGACTTTTCGTACATGCCCTAAATTGCAATTTTAGGACTCTTACCTGCTTGCTTTGTCTATTTACCCTTATTTACCCCATTTACCTCGAACCCTTCAACGGGATTAGATCAAAACATAATCAAGTTCCAGATCTCGTCATAATACATAAGTGTATCAAATTTCAAGTCAATATCATAAACGATTCCAGAGTAAACGTGCGCACAAGAAAGTTACAGACAGACAGAATTTTTTTTTTGCGCTCAAATTTAAAATCTCGACACTTTAAACCTATTTAAGCAAAAAAAATATTTTTTTTTTGCGTTACTGTACTTCCACTGGATGTGGAAGTAAAACAATTTTAGATTCATATCTTACCACGCAGAAATAAGACTATGAAAAAATTTTTGCAAATATTCGAGACTTACGCGATTCTAAAGAATTATCTATTTATTATTGTAGGAAATGAAGATTCAAAGAGCAATATGCACATTTTGTGTGGAAAAATGCGAGAACTTCAAAGCGATAGATGGAAATATGGAAATGATCTCGGATCCTCTTCTACTGAAAATAGTAAGTGTTGAAACTAAAGCTCAAGAACAAGCTGAGGTTGCATATGAATAAAACTACATCAATTCACTATTTATTGTGAGTTTTGTTTGTGACCCATTCGAATTTTCTTCTAGGATGTTACTGCAATACAAGGAACTGTGATTTGTGCAAACTGCGAAGAAATTCTTATAAAATGGTTCGACTTTAAGACGACGTGCTTGCACACTCAGAATTGCATAGCTCCATTCCTCAAAGACAAGGACCATGTTAAATTGGATCTGAGAGATGTCTACCTGAGTAGAAATGTATCTGGTACTGGTGTTCCAGAGGATCAGGACATATGTGGATTTTGTATGGGTTTGGTAAAAAATGGTGTTATTGTATCTTTCGCTGCTGAAGAAGGAGACGTTATGTTGGGCAAAATGATAAAACAATGTCTTCCAGAATTGGTAGGTAACAGTATTTCATCATATTTTGAGATAAATAATCTTCATGTATGCAAAGTATGTGCTTTTTATGTTGGGAAGTTCCTCAAAAAGTTATCGAAGGACACAAAAAATATATATAATTTCAGTTAGCCACAAATAGCAGAAATTAGGTAAAAGTCGATGTTATGCAGATTAGTTTTATAGTGTTGCTCAAGCTTAAGTACCTTTGTATAAAACAGAACCTAGACAAAAACACTAGTAATAAATGTATCTATATTTTTTGATAAAATATTAAACAAAAAAAACTAATTTCCGCTGTACATAATGCACCTTTCAAAAATAGAAAATATGGTTTATTTTGTTTATACCTAATTCTACCAATGTATAGGAATAAAGATGTTTTATTGATTTTCAAAAAAGAATCTTAAAAATAAAATTACTTTTTATGAGCAAAACTATACCTTGGGTTATATATTTTTTTTTCAGAAATAATAATTACAATAAGTTTTTCTTATAAAAAAACACGAATATTTTTGATTTAACTTGCGTGTTCTCCGGTCCCACGTAGACCGTCATTCGATGTCGTAGTTGTAGCCTAGGTACAATATCCGTCCAAGCAGATAATAATGAACAATCCCAAAGAAAATAAGCTTCCGAACTATTACTCTTGGTTGAAATAACGCTCAGTTTTCTCACAAAATGAAGCAACCCAATAAAATGCTTTTCAATAACAAATTGATTGCCCTCCAATAACGCCCTTTGAAAATGAAATAAAACAACAAATTAATTACGTAACTGTGCAAACCTACCTTCAAAGAAGGTTGTTGTAGTGTTCCACGAAAATGAATTGATGATGGTAAAATAAAGATGATTAGAGAACATGGAACGATGACTATATGTGAAAAAAGAAAAATCAATTACTAAATTATAAAATCACATGGATGTGGGGTACTTACAGTAATTGCTGATATTAATCCCTGAATAGGTGTGATTCCGCCAAAATACTACCACAAACCAAAAATACCAATTAGCACACTTGGAAATCACAATAATTTGTCACACAAAGTATAATCCCTCAGCGGATGATCAAAGATCAAAACGTCCTCATGTAACAAGTCAGCCATTAACTATGAAAAAATTGCGTAATATCCCTAAATTGATATTAGTAGAGGCTTATGGATTCCAGCAACATGAAATGTAGTATATGATTTTCCACCGAGAAATATCATTTATCTTCCGCGTAACACGTTAAAGCTCAATAAGTAAACATGCAGATCATCTTATTATGCATGTACTATATTTTTATAATTATGTTAGATTTAGGCTTCATTTTTTATATTCTATAACATATCCTACATTCCTACCGGTTTATGAAACATTCTCAATTAAAGTACACTTATACTACACTTAAATTGCACACGCCTAATGAAAAATTTGTATGAAATAACAATAAATGGATCACTGAAGAGGACAGAAACACAGACAAGATTTCTTTTGTGTTGCCCTCCTCCCCTTCTGTTTCTCGTTTATTTACATAACCCTTCTACTTTAGGATGACAAGTTATTTATTTATTATATTTCACATCTAAGCTAAAGTTATATATTAAAATACCTATGTATTATTTTCTGGTAAATAAACTAGTTATTATTATTTACATGTTTCATCACCCATTATAAAAGAATTCAAGTGATTAGACTGATCCTGGCTGTTCAATCCAGAATTTTATTTTTCTGTCCATAAATTAAAGTAAAATACAAATAGGTGACAGGATGTATTTACAGATTTTCTGTCAGAGTAATGTTACATTTTTTGCAGATTCCCATTACTTCAGAAACTTCAGGGACAGTTAGGCAACGATTTTTGCAGACCACATTATTTATTTTCTTAACACAATGATCATTCGCTGATGACTCACGTTAAATACATGTTCCCTTAAGCTAACGTAATACAATGACCAACTGCTAATCTCACAATAAATACACTGAGTTGCTACTACTGTCACAATTGCAGTGATTAAAATATAAAAATTCATTTTGAACAGGTCTTATATACATTGTGTCCCGCTTTTCATAAATCCACCCTAATATCTCAGTTATTAATAATGCGATTTTCTTCAAATTTGGGTGGTAATTGTATGTTAGAAAATGAATTATTGGGCATAGTAAACATTTTCATTTTTCATTGGAGTGCGGTTTTAAGGGGTAAAATAGTGTAGGTTTTTAAAGGATATTGAAGCTTATTTTAGACAAATTTTTCTATCATATTCGGATTCAGCACGTCCAAAAACCCCTTAATCCATATTCTCAATGACCTCAAAAACGAATTGTGGCAGAAACAAAAAATTAATTAATTTCTTAAAAAACACTTTTTTAATTTTTATAATAATAATAATAAATAATAATAAATACACCACAGGTAATGATGACCCCCTTTATCCTGGAAGGCTCTAGAAGAGCCTTGTGTGGGAGGGGGCTACACATTTAGAGATAAGGGACACACACCCAATATCCATGTATAGTGAAAAAATCCCTCTCACAGTATTTTCCACTGCCACAATTGGGGATTGAACCCGGAACTTTTGGGTGAGAGGCAAGTGCGCTCACCTCTCTACCATCAGTCATAACATAACTTTATTTAATTGCTATAACAAACTAAAAACAACTTTGTTTTTAATTCTGGCCTCTTCAACATAACCACCTTCCAACAAAATACACTTTTCAATAACCCTTCTTAACCGTTCTATCACTTTTCTTAAAGTTTTGGGAGTAATTTCTTGACACGCTTGCCTAATCCTAAGGCAAATCTCTTGTCTGTTATGCGGCCGAGTAGCATACACTTTATTTTTCAAGTACCCCCATAGAAAAAAGTCAAAAGGGGTAATATCAGGCGATCTAGGGGGCCACGGTTCTAAAGGGCTATTTCTACCTGTCCACTTCATAGGGAAATTTGCATTTAAAAAATTTCTATCAGAGAATTGTGCTCGGGGGCACCATCTAACTGAAAGTATACATTTTCTCTCTGTGTTAAAGGCATTTCCATAAAAAAAATCATGTAAATCATTTTGTAAAAAATTTAGAAAATTTTCTGCTTTGAGGTTATCCAGGAAAAAGGAGCCAACAATTTGTTCGTTTAATATGCCACACCACACGTTAACTTTTTCACTGTATTGGTTTTTACAGTTAATTACAAAGTTGGGATTTTCGGCTGTCCAATATCTACAATTTTAACTAGATACCACATCGTTTGTCGTAAACGTTGCCTCATCACTAAACAGTATGTTCTTTTAAAAAAATCTGTCGTTAAGATAGTTACCTTGCAACCATAGACCGCCGTTCAAAATCACCTTCTAAGAGAATATGTAAAAATTTTGGTTTAAATGCCCTAATCCTACTGCATTTCAAATATGTCTATATTTTATTTTTGGTTAAATTTAGTGTTCTCGCAACTCCCCTTATACTACCATTTGGATTGTCCCAAAATTCTGTTAAAATGCGTTCGTCGTCTGGATATTGTCGTGGATTTAAATTGTACCTTCTTGGTCTTGTCTTGAAAATGGCTCCGGTTCTTGAAAATAATTTGTTGATGTCACCAACGGTTTTATGCCAAATTGGTGCTCGATCACGATGACGTTGGTTAAATATTCGAGCAACCTGATGCGTAGATCTTTCATTATCACCAAATAAGCGGATAATTTCAACTTTTTCTTCAATTGCACAAACTACTCTCCAATTTTCTGCCATTATCAGTAAGATTGATAAATTAAATAACAATAACTAACTAAATTAAATAACTCTTGACACTTCTTATGAATCGCCAAATGTCAAATAAAAACTTATTTTTCAAAGCACCTTTGATTAATGCCTATGGTAGCAAGGTAACTATCTTAAAGACAGATTTTTTTAAAGAACATAATGTTTAGGGACGATGCAACATTTATGACAAACTGTGTGGTATCATTGGAAGGTGCCAAGGTGGTTATGTTGAAGAGACTAGAATTTTTAAAAAAAAGTTGTTTTTAGTTTGTTATAGCAATTAAATAAAGTTATTTAATTAATTTTTCGTTTCTGCCACAATTCGTTTTTGAGATCATTGAGAATATGGATTGAGGGGTTTTTGGACATGCTGAATCCAAATATGATAGAAAAATAAGCCCTAATATCTTTTTGTCAAAAAATGTGCCCTATTTTACCCCCTAGAACCGCATCCAATGAAAAATTAAAATGTTTACTATGCCAAATAATTCATTTTTCTAACATATAATTACCACCCAAATTTGAAAAAAAATCGCATTATTAATAACTGAGATATTAGGGTGGATTTATGAAAAGCGGACACACTGTATAATGAGATTGTATCTATTTTTAGTTATACTGAATTTCATGTTTAATATTTGTTTTTCGATTAATAGGATTTAAGTATAATCAAGAAACCTGTAGTCTGTGCATCCTGCCTTGAATCTGTAGAGGACTATTTCCATTTTGCGATGAACTGTTTGATTGAAGGAGAAAAGGTTAAAAAACACCATGTGGTTCCATGTATTAACAATAAGGATCAAATATTGCTTAACAGTTCATTTCAGTTTGTAGCAAGGGAGGTAGATGGTAACTCGGCTGATGCAATCAAAATAGAAGAACAATTCTATGATGATAGAGAAGATCTTGATGAAAGAGAAATTGGTAGCGGACGAGATACAGTTAAATTAGAACCAATTTTTCTCGATGATAAAGATAATATTAAGGATGTTGAAAATAAAAATTACAGTTTTATGGAAATGAATGATCAGGAAGTTACCAGTGGACAACAGTTTGCACCAGAAAATATATTGGCCTGTGTAGGGGAGAAACATATACTTGGTTCCATTAAAATAGAAGAAATATTTTGTGGAGAAAATGAGACTAAACATAAAGAGGAAAGTCTTGTTGAATTGGAGGATAAAAAATTTTTAGTTAACGAAGAGATTGAAATAAAAACAGAGGAGCACGACTTCAACAGGTAAAGTATTAGATTTCATTTAAAACTTCGGAAATCGAGTCATCCCGTACATCCATAACATAATATTTTAGTATATGTGGCGAACAGCTTAGAGTTTATAATTAATAATGTCATCGATAAAATCTTATGTATTTATTAGCATGTTATTTTATCAATTGAAATTTGAATTTTGCTGACACCTTAACTCTCATGGCTATATGAGTCGGCCCAATGTTTGTTTTTATTTCATTTTCCGACAGTGACAGGTGAACTTAAAACTAAGGTTGGCATTAGGTGATATAGATTAATGATCAGACAACTTAAAAATATTTTCACAGCCGGTACACGTATACATCGTATACCCCCATTTTTAAAATTTTTGCAGATAAATTATTACAAAGACTGACGTAGTTTCCACAAATACTATAATACTTAAACACTGCACTGGACACAACACTTAAACACTCAACGCGCGTTTCGCTAACCACGTAAACTTCATTAGATGATTAAAAATAAGTAAGTATACTTGACTTAACAAAGTATCCTAAATCCATACTACACGAACGTCTTGGTAAAATGGTAACATCAGGTAACTGAACGGCATGCAGTCATAAAAAGTTTTTAGGTGCCTCTGGTTTTTATGTGTTTTTATGGGTTCTATAATTTTGATTTTGAAGTTGTCAATTTAAAAAAAAAATTTACAGTCACTTCTGTATAAAATACAGTAGAAATGTTTATCCCAACCCATATTGAAATCAAAATTAGAGTATTGCGTGTATCATCTATTTATCAACTTTATTCTCCTCCAATAGTTGGATTATAAAATTTGCGGTATTGCTGCAACTAAATAATTTGTAGAAATCGTAATCATAATATAAAAATAAAAAATAATATATTAAAGTATTCTATTACCAATCACCTATCACAGAAATTAAGGCAACTATTTAGAATGGAATAGATTGTCGTGGATATATGGAGAGAATAAGGGGTAGTGGAGATCAGTTAGTGTTCTAAATCCATCGTATTTATTAAACGTTCATGCAAAAAATACATACATAAATTCTTTTACCGTTTACAGTTTAGAACTAAAATTCAAGATTTACATGTTAAAATATCTCTTTTACCTCCTTCACAAGACAGTGAATACGTGGATTAGTGATTTTCAAGAGCTGCAGTGTAACGGAACACAAAATAAAAAAGTGCTATTTGTAGCACATCAAAGCAAATATTATGAAACACATTGCATCCGACAATTATAGGAAGTGTGTAAGCGTTGCTAGTTATAGTGAGGGACAATTTAATTTTAAATCTAGTAGAGAAGGTGGTAATGTGTAATATACCATTTAAGAAACTGAATTATCCATTTTCAGACAAGTTTTGCTCAAGCGTATTAATGGGTAGTGTGGTAATATTCAAGTGTCGTTGAAGTCAATACTGAGAATAAAACTTTTATAAAAAATGTGACAGTATTAAACAAAACATTTCATCTGAAGTTAATGGGAAATACATTTGGCTTAGTGCGAACGAAACCACCAATGCTTGTGGGAGAAGGTAGCGAATTGTCCAATGTGTGGATGCTTAATTGCCTCCAAAATGTTTGAAAACTGAAAATTTTTAATAATATTTTAATACTTTTAGAGACTATCATTTTGATTGTATGAGTTACACATTTAAATGAGACATATGAGTAGATTTCATATTACTGGTAATATTGAAGGTACCTTGGTACGGTCGTGAGCAAAAAAAAAAATAGGACAAGTCTTATAACGGTATTTTGCTAAAATCTAGTTGTATACATCTAACTTTAATTTTTGTGACATTGTCAGTTAGTTGTCATAATTTATTGCAAGTGTGCAAAAAACTAATATGCCTCATATAAGCGATTTAGTTAAATCTGGAGTTATTGCTAAATCAGAAGATGGATGGTCAATGAGACAAATTACACTGCATTATAATATTGACAAAAATTCGGTGTGTAACATTTTAAGAAAGTGGAGAATAAACGGTACGATTAGTAGAAATCCTGGATCAGGGCCAAAAAGGATATCAACTCAACAACAAGATTTGCAATTGGTAAATGCTTTAGTAGAAAATCCATTTCATTCAGTTATTCAGGCTGCTGAAGAAACGAATTTTCCTGGATCGAGTAGTACTGATCTCCGGCGAGTAAGAGAATCAGAGCTACGCTGTTATGCAGCAGCACAGAAATACTTACTTAAAGCTGAACATAAAGAAGCTGGAGTAGAATTTGCACTTGAATTTTTAGCGCATGATGTAAATTTTTGGAACAATGTAATCTTTACAGACGAAAAAACTTTCCAGTCAATATACAGCAGTCGTATTCGTGTGTACTGCCCTCCGAATACTCGATTCGATGAGAAATATATATCTAACAATTATAAAAGTGGTAGAGTTTCCGTCAATATGTGGGCTTGGATATCGGCACGTGGTCCTGGTGTATTGCGGAATAGTGAAACGTATATTAGGATTTTAAACAATATTATGCTCCCTTCTGTGTCACAATTATTTCCTAATAATGAGTTCATATTTCAACAAGACAATTGTTCCGTTCATACTGCTCATACCGTAATTAACTGGTTTCAAGATAACAGCATCAATGTTCTTAACTGGCCCAGTCATAGTCCAGATCTTAACCCTGTGGAAGAAGTATGGGGACTACTCATAAGAAGTATCCAAAAACGAAATGTGAGACCATGGAATGCCGAAGAATTACTGGAAATAATGCATGGGAAAATATTATTACTAATAATTATTGTATAAGATTATTTAATTCTATGCCAAACGGACTTATAGAAGTTATAAATAGGAATGGTGCAATAACGAAATATTAATAGTTCTTGTTAAGTAGGATATCCTTTGTCCTTTGATCCAGGATTTCTACTAATCGTACCGTTTATTCTCCACTTTCTTAAAATGTTACACACTAAATTTTAGTTAATGTTATAAGGCAGTGCAATTTGTCTCATTAACCATCCATCATTTACTATAGCAATAACTACAGCATTAAAATAAAAAATAAATTAAAAGTGATATCTGTTTTATTTCGGCTACTCATTACATATTCAAATAGAGACAGGTTTACATAAAAAGAAGTAGTCCTATTTTTTTCTGCTCACGACAGTACCAATATGATTCCATAAAAATAAATTAGTTTCATCTAACAAATTATTATGAATTTTCGACGTGATTCCGGTTTTTTTCTAGCAATACCAGGATTAATTGGAATAAATCGGGCCAATCATGGCACATACCAAAACATAAAAACTGAATTAAAAAAAGCTTCACATTTGAAATGTCCCTTATGCTGTATCATTATATTCCTAAAATCAGATAGCATCCAAAAAGGTAATAATATATAGAGTGTTCCTTTTGAGACTCAAAAGGTGGTACCATTTTCATTGAAACTGGAAGCACAAATAAACTAATTTGTATCAAAAAGTGATATTTATTAAATACAGACGACGCACCAGGGTTCAATAATAATTTGAAAAAATAAAAAGAAAATGGGCGTATACCTCGTTCATATTCACCTGGTATAGTAAAATTTATATATTCATTTATTTGTCTACGGAAAATTCTATTATAAAATGAAATAATACAAAAGAGGAAAACAAAAATCACAAGTGCAATACAAATCTAAGTAACGGAAAAACAAAAGAAGCAATTTAATGAGCATACAAAGTAAAAATACTTATCTAACAGTTCTAATTACGATATTGCCATTAAATGACAATGGAAAACAATACAAAGTGCCATTCTGCATTAAAAGCTTTGTTTAATTCTAAGAAGTGCGCAGTGAGCAAGCAGTTCAACACATCCAGGCTGCTTTCATTGATGTACATCAATGTTCTTGTTATACCCAAGCAACACCAAATGGTTTAATAAACGTTTTGATTTCTTTATACGACTGGTATATATAATATTTATTGCAACCTATATTAAACGTTCGAATGTCCGCACTACAAACGTATATATTTGTCGTATCATATATTAAATATAAACTTTTAAAAAAATTTATATATATGGCACATCATATACCTCAAATAAACGTATTCTATATACGTCGATAATACGTATGATGTAAAGGTTTTTCTCATGGTTATGAAAAACCTTTTCTCCACTTGCTGGTATACGTGTAATAAACCTTTATTATCCACTGTAATTCCCTGGTATCCCTGTATGGAATATCTAATACTTACAAACTTTTTTATTTTAATTTTTTTGAGAAAGTCATTTTTTATAGTGTTGCTTCAGCTCATCAAACTTTTTTTGGCAATGCCAAAATTTATGTAATATATTCAGAGAATATAAATATCTGCCTTCGCGTAAGGTGAACATATTTCAAATTAAAATTATAGAAGTTTCAAAGCCTCATAAAACTGGTGAACTATAAAAAAAGGAAATTAGATGTAATCGTAAATTCTAATTGTTTTTGTTTAAATTTTTTTTCTTTTGAAATTCTGAACTTTTTCTGAAGAATTTAGTTTTCTCAAAAAATTTAGAATAAAAACGTAGAAAATATTGAGAGATTTTTTAAAGAGAATCCACCCTTGTATCTTTGTTAATGAATATACGCTATAAGTTCTTTAGACCTTTTTTTATATTGTTTTATAAACTAAGAACTTATTTAATAAACGATTAAATAGTTTTCATCGCTTTATTTTTACCAAAATTACCTTAACTTTCAAAATTTAAATGGGAAATTCTGTTATACAGTATTATAGATTAAAAATAACTTTGCAACTCAAATCATGTCTTAAATCAGATATCATTTGCTACTTATGATAAAATTGTAAATATATATTGCTGCATAACAATAATAAGATGCCATTGAAACAAATTAATTTCTAAGTGCCTTATTTTGTAAAATATTTTAATTTTTCTTTAATTATAACCGGGAAGTTAGAATTAAAGTTTTTTTTGACTTGCGATACATTTCCCTCTGCAAAATTATTTAGAATTGATCGGTCTTAAAAAAGATAGAAGGTACCCGTTTTTAAATTCAAAAGTTAATATTATAATGATCTCCAATTTTTTAACAGTACATATTTTAAACCTCTTACCTATATATAACTACTGATATCAAGGAAAAATAATTCAATTGTGTATATGTATGCAGATAGTAATTTTTTAAAAATATTTATTATTTAGTACTAGCTTTTTTATATTATATTAAGCTTTACCTATTCTGCGGGATTGGCTAAATACGTAAAACTATTTTATCATTTACTATTTCACCCTTGGGGACCTAGGATGTTTGACAACGATTACAAAACACAACATTGTTCATTACTCTTTACTAAAATCCAAAAATAGAGCCTATTTATTATAATTATTGTAACTATAGTGGCTTTTGGCAAGCTTCAATCAATATTGAATTGTCCCTCTAATTTTATTGTCACTGGTCTCACCCACGCTTTGAACGCTAGCTATGCAGAGTTTTACACCTGTGATAAAAAAGATGCACTTACTATGAAATCGCTCAGATAAATAATAATTCTTACCGATCACAAGTTTGTTCAGTCTTGTAACTTTAACGCACTACAACGTGATAACTCAAGGATAAGGGCGGCTCATCAACATAACACTTATTGAATTTCAATCAAATAATATATACGCAATAACAAACAAGTAAATATTCTCTGTTTCGATCACAAGGCCACACTACTAAGGTTGACTACCGCCACACGAAACAGCAATTAACACGACGAACCGCGGTTGCTCACCAGCTGTACTGTTGACACAATGAGAGAGATGCATATATTTGTGAGAAATGTTTATGTATTCTGCAACAAAGACACCAATACTAACCCGGTTGCTGGCAACTGCGCAATCGATGCAGATTGATATACGTTTAAAAACCGTATATTATAAACTGCAATATTACTGAATGAATTTTGATTAATGTAAATATTTTACTCATATTTCCAGATATTCTTATAATCTTCGAACTTTTAGTTGCAATTGTTTATGACATGCCTATAAAAAATGTAGCGCAAATACATATTTATCGTATACATTTAAAAATTGTATATTAAAAACTATAATGGCTGAAAAAATGCAAGTAGTGTCAATTTCGCCAATTCACAATTTAAACATTTGACGGAAGTGTAGTCTCAACTGTCAATTAATTATTTCTCAAATATTCTGTGTTACTCCAAAAATTTTCGGAGAAATACATTTATAACATACGTAGAAAAATCGTTTATGAAATAAACGCTTTTTATAGACGTTGATTATATATACGATAACGAAATTTAAACCGTAATTTCATATAATAAACGTTTATTAAACCATCATGTGTTGCTTGGATAGGTGAATGCATGCCATAGTTAGTAGAAGGAATGTTTTTTTGGAAAGAGGTTTTTGCTTATTTTGCAACTAAATTTCGTATTTGAGCATTTCTTCGTAATTGAAAATTTTCATTACAAATTTTTACAATACGGTATTGTAAGTTTATTTTAAGCAAATCTTTTTATAAAGAATGACTTTTTCTCCGCAAATAAAAAATAAGATAGTTTACAAGATTGTGATAGCCTATCCCGGGATACTGTATTATACTACTAAAGGTCGCCTCTGGCATTTATTCCAGTGGGATCTGAGTTTGAGTAATTGGGCAAACAATCCCTATTATAACACTGAGTATGTTTAAATTCCCGCTCTTCTGTACACCCCATCTCGCCTATCACTAGAGCAAAAAAGATATTAGCCTTGCTGTAATTCAGTGGTAATAACCCTTTTTATTATTTTCAGATTTGAAGATGGCATTGAACTGAATCCATATATTCCTTCTGAAGTAGCAATGTATAAATGTGACTCTTGTTCGTTCCAGACAAAATATAAATATCATCTCAAGCTTCATTGTCTGACGCATAAGGATCCTTCAGAGGTGACAATGTACAGATGTTTCTGTTGTTCGTTTCAAACAAAGTATATGTCTAGCCTCAAAAATCATTTGCTGGTACATAAGGATCCGTCAGAACTAACAATGTACAAATGCGACTCTTGTTCGTTTCAGACAAAATATAAAAATCGTCTCAAACTTCATTGTCTGACGCATAAAGATCCTTCAGAGATAACAATGTACAAATGCGACTCTTGCTTATACCAAACAAAATACAAGAAAGCCCTCAAAAGACATTTGCTAGAACATAAAGATTTTTCAGAGGTAACAGTGTACAAATGTGACTCTTGTTCATTTCAGACAAAATATAAAGATCGTCTCAAACATCATTGTCTGACGCATAAGGATCCGTCAGAGGTAACAATGTATAAATGTGACTGTTGTTCGTTTCAAACAAAATATATGTCTAGCCTCAAAAATCATTTGCTGGTACATAAGGATACGTCAGAACTAACAATGTACAAATGCGACTCTTGTTCGTTTCAGACAAAATATAAAAATCATCTCAAACTTCATTGTCTGACGCATAAGGATCCTTCAGAGGTAACAATGTACAAATGTGATTATTGTTCATTTCAGACTAAACGTATAGATGGCCTCAAAAATCATTTGCTGATACATAAGGATCCGTCAGAAGTAACAATGTACAAATGCGACTCTTGTTTATATCAGACAAAATACAAGAAAGCCCTCAATAGTCATTTGCTAGAACATAAAGATTTTTCAGAAGTAGCAGTGTACAAATGTGACTCTTGTTCGTATCAGACAAAATATAAAAATTGTCTCGAACTTCATTGTCTGACGCATAAGGATCCTTCAGAGGTAACAATGTACAAATGTGACTATTGTTCGTTTCAGTCAAAATATATTACTAGCCTCAAAAGTCATTTGCTGGTACATAAGGATCCGTCAGAAGTAACAATGTACAAATGCGACTCTTGTTTATATCAGACAAAATACAAGAAAGCCCTCAAAAGCCATTTTCTAGAACATAAAGATTTTTCAGAGGTAACAGTATACAAATGTGACTCTTGCTCGTTTCAGACAAAATATAAAAATTATCTCAAACGTCATTGCCTGAAGCATAAGGACCCTTCGGAGGTAACAATGTACAAATGTGACCATTGTTCATTTCAGACAAAACGTATATTTAGTCTCAAAGATCATGTGTTGACACATAAGGATCCTTCAGAAGTACCAGTGTACAAATGCGACTCCTGTTCATTTCAGACAAAACATAAACGCCGTCTCAAAGGCCATTCTCTGAAACATAAGGATCCTTCAGAGGTGAAAATGTACAAATGTGACTCCTGTTCGTTTCAGTCAAAATATATGACTAGCCTGAAAAACCATTTGATGATACATAAGGATCCATCAGAAATAACAATGTACAAATGTGACTCTTGTTCATTTCAGGCGAAACATAAGGGGCACCTCAAAACACATTTGTTGATGCATAAGAATCCTTCATAAAGAACAATGTATAAATGCAGTCATTGTTTATTTCAAACAAAATCAGGGTTCCCAGCAACATCACTTCTTGAAATTTTCTGACTATTTCCTGATTGCCCTGTCCTGCTTTTCAAAAAGATATTCCATCAGCTTTTTCAGTACCATATAGATACCTTGAGCGACGGTCTTTACGCTTTCTTATGACTTTTCTATAACTGAGCGATATTATATTATAACATCACATCTACGTAATTTCAAAATTTTTATTTTATTTCATTCAGCACTACGACATCTATGTACGAGATGTTGTTTATTTGTGTTAAAGACTATTTTTTACTTTTTATTGTAATAAAATATAATGTAAGGCTTTTAAAATCGTGTGCTTTTTTGTTAGATAGGTTGTATGCTGCGATGTTGAGCTATTGCTTGTATGGTGTTTGGGGGATCATGAAAATTGATGGAGAATTTAAACACTTCTCTAAGTAGTGAGGTGCAGCAGGGGGTCCTTCACTGGCAAGCGAAATATCTTATAAGTCAGCTAAAAATTTAGCACTAGCACATTTAAATGTCAGATCTATGAACATCGGATTTGATGAGCTTGTAAATTATGTGAGTGACTACAATTTTGATATTTTAGCACTCTCCGAGACTTGGTTACATCCAAATATTTCTAACTCTATTTACCAATTGCCCGGTTACAAGTTTCTCCGGCAAGATAGAATTAATATATGTGGAGGAGGAGTCGGTATGTATATAAAAAATTGCTATAAATTTTCTATCAGAGCCAATTTAATGAGCAAAAGAATATAACAAAAGCGAGAAATACTAAAAATAAAAATAAAAATATGAAAGTTATTCATTTAAACATTCAGTCTATATCCAACAAAATACATCAACTTGAAATTATAGTCAACAAAGAAAAACCACACCTATTATGTCTCTCTGAGCATTGGATGCAAGAACCACAAGCCCAAGTTACCACCATTCATGGATACAAACTACTATCATGTTATTGTCGCGTAAATACTATTCATGGAGGTGTTGCAATCTATGGAAGAATTGGTACAACCTTCAAAGTCATCAATATCCCCAAGATCTACACATGTGAAACGGTTTGTGAATGTTGTGCAGTAAGTACTACTGAAAATAATATCAAATTAGTTGTACTAACTATATACCGATCTGCAATGTCTGATTTAAAAACATTTTTAAATTTGTTACACAATATTCTAACTTATATTTCTACAAATCATCAGTATATAATTTTATGTGGTGACTTAAACGTCAACTATTTAAATAACAACAAAAGTAAATCCCTATTGAACGATATATTTCAAAGCTTTGAACTAACATCATGTTTACCAGAAGAACCATCTCGAATTTTCAATAACTCTCAAAGTCAAATTGACTATGTAGTGTCTAATATAAATTATGTTAAATCAAGTAATGTGAATTATGACATATCTGATCATGCAGCACAGATTTGTATCTTTGATATAGCTCCCAATGAAAACTATTTGGAAAAACAGGTATCGTATTATTGGAAAAGAGACCTATCAAAACAAAATTTATGTAATCTTAGTAACTTACTTCAACAAACTGATTTTTCAGAAATATATATTACACAAAGTGTAGAAATGGCTTACTCACTTTTCTGGAGTCAATTTTACTATTGTTTAGATGTAGCATGTCCTAGAATAAAGATTGCAACAAAATTAAACTATCAAAAAAAAAATTGGGTTAATGAAAATATTATCGCAGAAAGTGAATATGTAAAGAATTTATTCTGGTTGTACAAAAATACCAGTCTGGATGAAGTTAGGCAAGCCTATTTGGAAGCAAAAAACTAATTTTCTTTAAATATAAGAGAAACTAAAAAAACATTTTATGAAAACATTATTAGAAATTCATCTAATACAAATAAAACGACTTGGCAAGTTGTTAATGAGAACATAGGACGAAAAAAACACAACAAAGAGGAAAAATTCTCAATTATTATTAATAATAAAAGTATATCAGATGAATTCGAAATTAGCAACTTATTTTGCAAACACTTTGTCTCCATAGCGAAAGAAACTATCACATCCGAATTTGGTAATGCAACAATAAATATAAAATCAAGAAAGTCAAAAACTAGCTTAAATTCAATGCTATTTGATGAAATTCAACCAAATGAACTCATAACAGCTGTTCAAATGCTAAATAACAGAACATCTACGGGACCAGATGAAATAAATTTTAACATTAACTCTTGCATACGGTATGTTGCACAGCCTCTATGTCATATTATGAATTTATCAATAAGTACAGGAAATTTTCCATCATATCTAAAACTAGCTCATTCTATACCGTTATATAAAAAGGGTGACAGCCATATATTAGAAAACTATAGAGCAATTACTCAAAACTCTTATTTATCAAAACTGTTCGAAAAAATAGTACACAATAGAACATATGACTATCTCATGTACTCACAACAATTGTCTAAAAATCAACATGGATTTAGACCAAGACATTCAACAGACACAGCAACATTTGATTTCGTACAATTTATTTATGAATCCTTAGATGAAAATCGATATGTAATTGCAATATTATTCGACTTATCTAAAGCATTTGACTCAGTGGATCATAAAATATTATTAAATAAACTGGACAATATGGGCATTCATGGAAACTTAAATGACTGGGTTAGTTCTTTTCTCGAAAACAGAAAAATGATAGTCAAAATTAATAATACATTTTCTAAACCACAAGACATACAACTCGGAGTTCCGCAAGGAGCTGTCTTATCTCCTTTATTGTTCATAATGTTACTAAATGATCTCGAAAATTATTTTAATGATTTAGCAACACATATAAAAATAATAATATACGCCGATGACGTTACCATTAGTGTATCCGCTGCAACCGGACACGAACTGCAACATATGGCTAATCAAATTCTAAATCACTTTTCAGACTGGTGTGTGCAAAATAGACAAATATTGAATCCAAATAAAACCAGTTATATACAATTTCATAAACGTCGCGATCCACCTAACCTTCATTTGGAAATAAAAAATTGTGTTTTAACAAAAACCACAGAAGCCAGATTCTTGGGCTTAAATCTAGATGAGACACTATCATGGGAAAACCATATCGAGTTTGTAAGTCATAAATTAAACTCGGCTTTTTTGCACTGAGAAATTTAAAAAATATTATATGTAGAGCGGAACTAATAAACATATATTATGGAATCGTTTACCCACATATAAAATATCTCATTTTAATGTGGGGTTCAAGTTCTTCAACAGAAAGAATTGTTATTATGCAAAAAAGAATAATCAGGCTTATCTTCTCATTGGGGCCTTTAGAATCATGCAGACCCGTGTTTAAACAGTATAACATTTTAACGGTTCAATCCATATTTATTTACGAAGCAGCATTATTTGCCCACCAACATACAACAAATCTTTTCACACGTACCGCAAGCATACACGGTCACAATACGCGAAATGCAAATAATATATTGTTACGTGCTTACAATTTTCAGTAAACACTTTGTGGATCCCAAATAACTTGCAACAAGAATTTTCACAAACCACTGATTTATTTAATCACTAAAATTACACTAGCAAATACTTAAAAATCACACAACTAATAATAACTTAATCTAATATAATTTCACTACTTTTAAAACACTAAGCACTTTACTTTTCTTCTTAAACTTGTCAACTCTTGTCTAACCTAAAAACTCTCGTCTGTTTACTTCACTCAACTGAACTGTTCCCCCATCTGCTGGAGTCACCTCTTTATATACACACTTGGAATCCTTCTAGAACTCTTTTCTAGAATTCTCCATAGTTTTCTACCATGTAATAGATGATTGTTTGTCAATTGGCTCATAGACGGCGCCACCCTACTAGTCAGGGAAGTAACTAAGCTTCTGAGGAAAACTTTGAACATGAACTTAATCACATCTTTCCTTGTTAGAGGGCAGCACATAACACTGCCCCCTCCTTAAGCCTGAACGTCCCGGTCAGGCAATTTAGATTCCCCAACATACTTCATACTTCGCCAACCTATCCAAGTGCACGATCTTCATCTTATTATTATTATTATTATTATTATTATTTTATTTACAATAGTAAGCGGTTACAAAACCGATGAAACTATTGACTCTGCTTTGCTGTTGAATATAAATGACAATGACAATGTAAAAGACAAACGATATTGACATATATAAAAAAATGCAAACAATAAAGAAAAATTAGTATTATTGTCCATAGTGGGTGTCCATGTTCATAATTTGGGGGAACTCTCTATCTAATCGATTTTTGAACGAGTTTAAACGAGGGGCGGACACAGTATCCTCGGATAGGGCGTTCCACGTGTAGACTACTCTATTGACCAAGTAGTTTTTTTTTGGAAGCTTTGAACATTTCACTTTCTAGTTTTCTAGAGTGGCCTCTCAGGTTGATATTTTGATTTGGAAGAAAAATGTCTAGGTTGCAGTCGTAGTAGCCATGTAGAATTTTATATGTTTCGATAAGATCTCCTCTCAGACGTCGTTCTTTTAGTGTTGTTAACTGGAGCCTTGAAAGTCTTGTTCTATAGTCGTAGTTTGAAAGACAGTTTGGTATTTTTGTTATTTTTCTTTGGCATTGTTCGAGCATCTCAATGTCTTTAACAAAATATGGATTCCAGATGGACTGGCTGTATTCAAGCTTAGGACGGATAAAAGTTTTATAGAGTTTTAATATTGAATCAGCTGAGCGATCATGAAAGGCTTTCTGCATACAGTACACAAGCGAATTGGTTTTTTTTACTATGTTGGAAATGTGTGTATCCCATTTCAGATTCGAAGATATAGTGATGCCGAGGTCCTTTTGTTCTTCAACATGTTTCAGGGTGATGTTATTCAACACATAAGGGAACTCTGTATTGGATGTTCCTATGCTAAGGACAGTACACTTTTCTTCGCTTAAATGCATTTTCCAAATTTTGGACCATGACTCCACTTCTGTTAGATCCTGTTGTAATTCGGCATGATGGGTTATTGGGTTTGCATAGAGTTTGGTGTCGTCAGCAAAGAACGTGATTTTTGATTTTATATTGAGGGCTAGGTCACTGATGAACACCAAAAACAGCAGTGGGCCGAGCACCGAACCCTGGGGTACACCACTCAACACTCTATGTCTGTTCGATAGGGTGCCATTGACTCGTACTTGGAAGAATCGGTTCTCCAGGAATGCCTTGATCAGGTTTAGCAATTTGCCTCTGACTCCATGATGTTCGAGTTTGTAGAGGAGCATGTTGTGTGGCACCTTATCGAACGCTTTCTCGAAGTCTAAGTAGATAACATCTACTTGCTCGTTCCTATCAAAGCTGTTGGTCCAGTCATAGAGGCACAAGGTGAGGTTGGTTGTAGTTGATCTTTTGGGAAGAAAACCGTGTTGGAATTTAGAGATGGTATTATTTTCCAAGAAGAAAGGTGTCAATTCTTTAACGATGATTTTCTCCATACATTTGCACATGTTGCAGGTTAAGCTGATTGGCCGATAGTTTCCTGGGAGATGTTTGTCGCCTTTCTTAAATAATGGCGTCACTGTAGATAATTTCCACAATTCCGGCAGGGTTCCTGTCTCTAAGAACTCGTTCATAATTTCCGCCAAGGGAGCACTAATCGTATCCGCACAGTTTTGCAGAAAAATTACTGGAATGTCGTCGGGCCCGGCACAGGAATCGGTCTTAAGGTTTTTCAATGCAAGACTCACCTTTTCTGCTGTGAACTGAATTGACGATATGTCCACTGTGGAACGGGTTGGTTCTGGAAGAGTAGGAAGCTCATCTCTGTCATCCTCCGTTGTAAACACCCCATCAAATTGTTTGGCAAATGTTTCACCAACCTCGAAATCACTACTAATAAAGTCATCTGTGTTTTGATCTTTTAGGGTGATTGTCGTTACTTTAGAGTTTAATGTTCGCTTGATATGTTTGAAAAATTTTTTACTAGAATTTGAGGAAGCAATTTCTTTTTCGTATTCCGATCTTGAATGATTAATTATATTTTTTAGATGGTTATTGTGATTTCGATACGTATTATAGTTTTCGGTAGTGGGTGTTTTCTTATATTTATCCCATAGTTTGCGTTTCAGATCGATGTCTTTAAAGATTTTTCTATTTAACCATGGTTTTATAGGGTTAGTCTTAACTGGTTTCAAGGGGATATGTATTTCGATCGCTTGATTTAAAATTTCTGAACAGTGAGTGAATTTGTCTTTGTTACGGTTTGTAGGAGTAAAATTAGTTTCTGCGAGATAGGTGTTGAGTGCTTCGTAGTCCGCTTTCCAGAAATTTCTCTTAAGAACTTTGCAAGTATAGTTTCTAGTAAGTTTAATCTGCGATTTCCCAGTAATTATCACATGGTCGCTTTTTCCTAATGGAGCATCGGTGCTTATATCGAACATTAGTCTTTTATCGTTAACTAAAACAAGATCCAACAAAGAGGCCTGGTCATTTCTAAACCTAGTTAAAAACGGTACTAGTTGATGTGCATTCATTTCAAGATACTGTTCTAGAAACAGTTCGTTGCGCTTGTCTGCTGAAGTCAGGGATAGGTTTTTCCAATTTATGTGTCGGTAGTTGAAGTCTCCCATTACGAACACAGGCATATCCTCCGTGAAAGCTTGGGTTAAGGTATTAATCATTAGTTTGTCGTTATCTTCTGTGGAGTAGTCTGGTCTGTATACACATGATATGAGAAATTTGGTGCTTTTTATTGTAATGTTTATCCATAAGGACTGTATGGGTGGTGATGTTTTATATTTCTTGTTGATGTTTGAATAGATTCTGTGCCCATTAATGTTATCTTTGACTAATATACAGACACCACCCCCTGATTGGCCTTCTCGGTCTTGTCGATACGGGCTGTATCCTGGTATGTGTATGACACAGTCTGTTATTTTACTGTTAAGCCATGATTCGGTTATTAAAATGAATGTTGGATTGTGTTTTCTGATGGATGCTGTCCATTCGTCAATTTTGTTGACAATGGAATTGACATTGCTGTACCAAAAGGAGATTTCGGCTACCTCTGTTGTTTCTAGTTTTTTGTGACATTGTATTCTTTAGTTTTGACAATTTTTGGTATGGAGTTTTGGTAAGTGATTTTCAAGTTTTGTTCGCCGTTATCTGTACGACTCTTTAGTTCTGCAACCACATCTTTGAGGAATTTTCTTTGCATTATTGTTAAGTCACCCTTTATATAGATACCATTATTATCCAATTTTTTTTTGTGTTTTAGAATTTCCTTTGCGATTTGTTTTTCTGGAAAGATAATTTTTATGGGTCTGATCTTACCGGCTTCGGGTTTCCCCAATCTGAACAGTTTAATTTCGTTTGTAGCGTCCTGATTAATTTTTTTTAATAGCCCAGTTACTTTGTTTTGTTCTTCTTGATTTCTTAATTCCGTATTCTGGTTTTCTGATTCTGGTACGCCAAATAGTCTTGGACTTCTTACTACGTTGAATTCGGTAAACAACGTCATTGATCCGAGTGATGACTGTATACGGTCCTTCCCAGGGTGGGTGAAGCTTCGGAGATTTTCCCTTCTTTCGCTGTGGGTTATATAGCCAAACCAGATCGCCCTCCTTGAATCCTGCTGACGTTCCCTTCCGGTCATAGCGAGCCTTCATTCTGTCACTAGCTATGCTAACTTGGTTTCGAACCAATTCGTGGACATTCCTCAGCTGTTGACTAACTTCGTCTGCATAGTCATCCACGGACAGTGGCTTCTTATCTGGTGTACCAAACATCAAATCACATGGCAGTCTGATTTCGTGCCCAAATATTACACGAGCCGGTGTCTGTTTAGTCGTCTCATGAATGGCAGCCCTGTATGCCATTAAGAAAAATGGTATATGTCGATCCCAATCTCGCTGGTTCTTGTGAACTACCTTAGAAAGATGTTCCTTCATGGTTTTATTATGTCGTTCCACCATTCCATCTGACTGGGGATGAAGAGGGGTTGTCCGAGTCTTGTGAATGCCCAGCAACTCACAAATTTTCTGAAATACCCCCGACTCAAAGTTTCTCCCTTGATGGGAATGTAGCTCCAGGGGTACACCAAATCGGCATACAAGGTTATCCACCAAAACTCGAGCAACAGTAACTGCTTCCTGATTCGGAATGGCATAGGCTTCCGGCCATTTACTAAAATAGTCCATAGCGACCAGGATGTATTTATTCCCATCATCTGTCACTGGGAATGGGCCCGCTACATCTATAGCAATCCTCTCAAAAGGAGCTCCGATGTTATATTGCTTCATTTGGCCCCTGCTCTTCGTCTGTGGCCCTTTGGTAGCTGCACAAGCCTTGCATTTGCGGCACCAAGCTTCCACATCTTGACGGCTATTTATCCAATAAAATCGTTCCCGTACTTTAGCCAATGTCTTATTCATACCAAAATGTCCCCCGGACACTCCATGTATTTCCTGAAGTACTTTTGGGATCCGACAGCTGGGTATCACCAGACGCATGGTAACTTCCTTCCCATCTGGACTTTCCCATGCTCTTTTTAATAGCCCATCTATAACCTTAAGGGAGTCCCATTGTGCCCACAATGCCTTCAGCTCCACACTTTTGTCCGAAACATCCTTCCATTCCGGTCGCGTTCCTTTTTCTTTTGCCCTTAATATAGGACCAATTACGCTGTCATCCATTTGTTCTCGTCTTAGAACTTCCTTCGTCCAATCATCTGGAACATCTACCTGAACTGTGTTTACTATTACCGTGCCCTGTGCTTTTTCAACCCGATAGCAGTGCTTGCAGTCATCTTTGCACGGTCTTCTTGACAGAGCATCTGCATTTTTATGAGACTTTCCAGGTCGGTGTTCGATTGTGAGGTCATATTGCTGCAGTCTTTCTATCCAGCGAGCCAGTTGACCTTCTGGGGTTTTCAGTTGCAATAGCCATTTTAATGCAGCATGGTCGGTTCTGATTTTGAAATGTTGGCCATAGAGGTACTTGTGAAAATGGTCCACGGACTTAACAATGGCCAATAGTTCCTTCCTTGTTACACAATAATTCCTCTCTGGTTTGGACAGTACCTTACTGAAATACTCGATTACTTTTTCCTCTCCATTTTGGACTTGAGATAGTACACATCCAATTGCGGAGTTGCTGGCATCTGTGTCAAGAATATAGAGGCCCTTTTGTTGGGGATATGCTAGCACAGGACTACTGCATAACGCTGCTTTCAGCTTCTTCCATGATGTTTCACACTCCGGTGTCCACTGATATTTAACTTTCTCCTCCGTTAGCTGGTGTAGTGGTTTTGCTATATCCGCAAATCCTTCCACAAAACGTCTATAGTAAGTGCAGAGGCCAAGGAAGCTTCGTAATTCGTGTACATTTGAAGGTCTTGGCCAATCACGCACGGCAGAGATCTTGTCCGGGTCTGTCTGTATTCCCTCCGAAGATACGACATGTCCAAGGAATTTCACTTCTTTTTGGAATAGCAGACACTTCTTTGGATTCAACTTTAGGTGTGCATTTCTGATTCTCCCAAATACTTCTTGAAGATTTTCCAAATGTTCCCTGAAGTTTCGTCCCATAACCATTACGTCATCAAGATAAACTAAGCACGTCTTCCAAGTTAGTCCTCGGAGTACAAATTCCATCAATCTTTCAAAAGTAGCTGGCGCATTGCAAAGTCCAAAAGGCATCACGGTGAATTGATATAAACCACTACCTGTTGAGAAGGCAGTCTTTTCCTTGTCGTCAGGGTGAAGTCCCACCTGCCAATACCCACTTCGAAGGTCTAGAGTTGAAAACCATCGTGACCCTGCCAGCGTACTTAATGTATCGTCAATTCGTGGTAGTGGATAGCTGTCTTTCTTCGTAACATCATTCAGCTTCCGGTAGTCGACACAGAATCTCAAAGTTCCGTCCTTCTTGGCAACTAAAACTACCGATGATGACCAGGGACTGGTTGATTCCTCAATTACTCCATCTTGTAGCATCTTTTGAACCATCGCAGCAGCTTCTTCCTGTTTAGCTAGTGGCAACCTCCTAGGTTGTTGGCGGATAGCGGCTGAATCACCAGTGTCTATCCGATGCTGTACTATATCAGTTTTCGTGAGGATGTCTGTGTTTTTGGCAAATACCGTACTTTCTTTTTCCAAAAACTTGATTGCCTCTCTACGTTCATCCTCAGATAGGTGTTCAAACTGGGTACTCAACAAAGTCACAACTTCCCTGTCTACGCTGGTTGGCGAACATTTCTCCCCTTGTTCCTCGCACCTTGCTATCCACTGGACTGGTTCGTAGGATCCTATTGCCTCGCCTTCCTTGGAAGTTACCGAGTGGGAATTTAAATTAGCCACTCTAATTGGAATTTTGTCTTTTGTCCGGATCAGAGTTCTTGCTAAGATTACGTGTTCTGTCTTAATTGAATCATCTTTTTCAACAAGGCCAACACGGTATCCACCAGAGTTTCCTTCCAGAATGGCCTCGATTATTTGTTCTGAACGAGCAGGAATCTTGATTGTCTCAGCCGTTAGTAGCCTCACTTTTTGAAATCGGTCATTTGCTGTTGACAAAATAAATTCTTCATTTCCAATCTTTAGGACTCGTTCTACCACGTCAAGTACAAATTGATCTTGTACTCCCATAACATCCAGCCCCAAAATGAAATCATCAGTTATGTCAGCCACAATAACTTTATGACTAAAGCACAGGCGTCCAAACTGCAGATCTAGGTCAACTTCTCCATGAACCCTTACCCTGTCTCCTGTGGCTGTTCGAACGACCAATCCATTTTGGCTTTTATCAACTTTTATTCCTGATAAAAATCCGGGCCGCACTATTGACGACGTCGCACCTGTGTCAATAGTGAAGATACATCTCCTTTTGTTTACATAGCCATCCAAAAGCAGACTACTCGGGACTCTTCTAATCTGGGAAACCCGTATCTCTCTGGGGGCACCGTGTTTACCAGCCAGCACAGCCCC
Source organism: Leptura quadrifasciata (assembly GCA_963675555.1). Lineage (NCBI taxonomy): Eukaryota > Metazoa > Arthropoda > Insecta > Coleoptera > Cerambycidae > Leptura > Leptura quadrifasciata. The sequence goes on from OY776680.1 coordinate 79,683,225, forward strand.
CAAGGTGCTGGCTATCTTTAGTTTTCCTGCGGCTCTTCAGTCATTGCGGCATTTACTCTCTCAGGGCTCCGCTGCCGACAGTTTCGCTTAATATGCCCTGTTTTGCCGCACTTATAACAACGAATCACCTTCCTTGGCTGTTCATCGTTCTGCTGTCTTTCCTGCTTCCTTGGAGCATCTGGTTTGGTCATCAACTGGCTTATCATTTTGTGTATGTCGGCCATCAAAGATTCCATATTTGATTTTTCTAAACGGTCCTCTTCTTCTACCTTCATGGCTCGTACTCTCGGACGTGCAGTCTCTTTGTAAGCGGCATCAACCTCGAGGGCACGGATCAAGGCTTCACTACCAGTCTTATCTCGAGATAATCTAAGGACTCGCCTGATCTCCTCGTCTCTTATGCCATCAATGAAAGTACCGACTGTTAACTGTTCCTGGAATTCTTTGGGTGCATCCGGGTAAGCCAGGTATGTGAGTCGCTCAACAGCTGCTTCAAAACCTTGTAAACTTTCCCCAGCCTTTTGTGTGCGTGATTTGAGCTGAGTTCGGTATACTTGGGCAAGGTGTTGGTCGCCATATCTTAGATCTAGCGCAGCCTCCAAAACTTTAAAATCCCGTTGCTGCGTTACTGGGATAGTCTGAAGCAACTCTGAGGCTTGACCTCTTAATGCTAGCACCAATGCCATAGCTCTGTCTTCGTTACTCCAATTGTTTGCGTATGCCGCTGCCTCAAATTGTCTTTTATAGGTTGACCAAGAAGTTTGACCATCAAAGGAAGGCGGTTGTAATCGAGGACCTGATGATGATAATACCAGCTGGCCTCCTTGTTCTCTTAACAGTCGCTTAAGTCGCTCGACCTCTCCTTCAACTGCACGAAATTTTCCTTTGACTTCAGTTACTTCCTCTTCAACCTTAGTAACTTTTACTTCAACGCCAGTAACTTTTTCTTCGACACCAGTAACTTTTTCTTCAACACCAGTAACTTTTTCTTCGACGCCAATAACTTTTTCTTCGACGCCAATAACTTTTTCTTCGATGCCAGTAACTTTTCCTTTGACTTCAGATACTTCCTCTTCAACCTTATTTACTTTTCCTTTGACATCACATATTTCAGTCTTTATGTTGCCCATATCCTCTTTAATTTCACTTTTGAGGTCTTCAGTTGCCGAAAGGATAACATCTTGTTGCCCCTGTATTATTTTCCTTAATTCTTCTTCACGTTTCTCTTGTTCTTCTTTTTCTTCCTGACGTCGTTTTTCTTGTTCTTCTTTATCTTCTTGACGTCGTTTCTCTTGTTCTTCTAGCATCATTTTGCTAAATGCAGCTAACATGTCTTGCATTTGTTTTTCAGCAGCCATGCTTCTTGTTTCCATTCAAAAACTAACAAACAACACTGACAAACAACACTAACAAGTCTTATTTAAAGTCTATATCACTTTCCAAAATTCTGTTGCAATCCCGCTTCCGACACCAATTGTTACGTGCTTACAATTTTCAGTAAACACTTTGTGGATCCCAAATAACTTGCAACAAGAATTTTCACAAACCACTGATTTATTTAATCACTAAAATTACACTAGCAAATACTTAAAAATCACACAACTAATAATAACTTAATCTAATATAATTTCACTACTTTTAAAACACTAAGCACTTTACTTTTCTTCTTAAACTTGTCAACTCTTGTCTAACCTAAAAACTCTCGTCTGTTTACTTCACTCAACTGAACTGTTCCCCCATCTGCTGGAGTCACCTCTTTATATACACACTTGGAATCCTTCTAGAACTCTTTTCTAGAATTCTCCATAGTTTTCTACCATGTAATAGATGATTGTTCGTCAATTGGCTCATAGACGGCGCCACCCTACTAGTCAGGGAAGTAACTAAGCTTCTGAGGAAAACTTTGAACATGAACTTAATCACATCTTTCCTTGTTAGAGGGCAGCACATAACAATATCAATTCCAAAATAACTTAACCACATTTCAAAGGAGCCCTTACTACTCTAGCGCAAATATATATAACAAATTGCCTCAAACTGTAAAAAATAATTGTACACATGTATTTAAAAAAAAACTAAGACAGTTCTTAATTGACGGATGTTTTTACACTATACGGGAGTTTTACGAAAATGTTTAACGTAAAATTTTGTTGCAGTCTTTATTCTAAAATATTATAAAATGTTCATTGTATTTGTATTTATGTATGTAATAATTTATTTATTAACTTCTTACTAATTTATGTTACCCCACTATTTGTTTTTATTACTTATTATATTACTTTATTTACTTAATCAAACTGTGTGTTCACATTATGACATTTTATTATTATTATTATTATTATTATTATTATTATTATTATCACTGATTTGGCAATTGACTTGTCTAACTTTGAAAGCTTGTTTATTAACTGCATTATACACAATGAAAAAATTCTAATTGGAGCCACATATCGTGAGCCGCATTCTAATATCAATGAATTTCTTAGGCAATTTAAGAATCTTATTAGTGTAGCGGTTACGTCATTTGATCATATAATCTTTATGGGTGATTTTAACATTGATCTGTCTAAAAAATCATTAAATGCTGATAATTTTATTTTGAATTCATTTAGTCTTAATCAAAGTATTAACTTACCAACTAGAATTAATCAAAATTTAAATACGCCATCACTAATAAACCTTATAATAATGAGCAATGATATTGAAATCATAGAATCCAATTCAGTGCCCATTTCAGACAATATATCTGATCACAACTTAATTTTCTCTGTAATCAAAATACCTAAAATTAAAACTGAACATAAATATATTAGTTTTAGAGAATATAATAAAATTAACATGCAAATTTTTGAACAAGATTCTAGTGAGTTAAATTGGGACGCAATATTTTATGTAAGAGATGTAAATGAAAAGTTGAATATTTTCAATAATAATGTTTTGTATTTAATAAGTAAACACGCTCCGCTAAAACATAAAAAGATAAAAGAAAAACCTTTTACGCCCTGGATTACTGAGAATATCAAATTTCGTATGAAAATAAGAGATAAAGCTAAAATTAAATATTTGAAAAACAAAAGTCACATGAGTTTGGAATATTATAAACAACTCAAAAATTATACAAACCATGCTATACAACGAGAAAAATGTGCCTATTTTGATTCGTTATCAAAAAATAAGGATGCCAAATTATTTTGGTCTGAGGTAAATAAATTTAACAAAAAATAAAACTAATAATACCATTCCAAGTGAGCTTGCTGATCCAGAAAAAATTAATAATTTCTTCATATCTACTTCTATACCGTCTGATAATGATTCTGCAAAACAAAGTATATATACTATACTATAATTCTAATTTATATCAAAATAATAAAAATAATAAATTTAATATCAAATTATTAACAAGTGATGACGTTTATAAAATAATTAATAATATTAAAACTTGTAGTGTTGGCGCGGATGGTATAAGTGTTAAAGATCTTAAACTATGTTTGCCATTTTGTATAAAACATCTTATAAATATTTTAAATAGTTGTATTCTGGATGGTGTATATCCGAACTGCTGGAAAAAGGCAATAGTTAAGCCTCTTGCAAAAATAGCTAATCCCACAGAATTGAAAAATCTTAGGCCTATTAGTATTTTATCTACTATCTTAAAAATATTAGAAAGACATATTAATAACCAAATTTTCCCTTATTTTAATGAAAATTATTTGACTTCTTCAACACAATCGGGTTTTCGAAAAAATCATAGCACCTCCACTGCACTTATAAAAGTAACTGATGACATTTGTCTAAACATAGACAACAATAAAGCCACTTCTCTCGTTCTACTTGATTTTAGTAAAGCTTTCAATACATTGAACCCATTAGTTTTGCTCTCTAAATTGCATTATTATGGCTTTTCTAATGATTGCATTAATTTTTAAAAATCTTATTTAACCAGAAGAGAACAGTGTGTAGCTTTAACTATAAATAATAAGACTAATACATCTAAATTTGCTCTATTAAATCAAGGTGTTCCTCAAGGATCGATTTTGGGACCTCTGTTATTTTTAATATATGTCGCAGACATGAATGACGAAGTTCAATATTCTAAAATGGTACAATATGCAGATGATTCTCAATTAATATTTGATATTTGCCCACATAATATAGTAACTGCACAAGATAATATTTCCTCAGATTTACAAAAAATAAAAAAAATTTCTTCAAAGCATAATTTAAAAATTAATGCATCTAAGTCAGTTATATTGATAACAGGCTCTAAATATTCCAGGGATAAATTATCTGATTTTGTTGTCAAAATTGATAATGATGAAATATCTAAATTAAAAGGAGTAAAAAATCTAGGCATAATTATGGATGACGCACTTACTTTTCAATCGCATATTTCTAATAAAATAAGACTAGCTTTTAGTCGCCTAAAAAGTTTGTACCCATATAAAACTTGCATGTCATCTAGTGTCAAATATCATCTGTGTAATAGCCTCGTTCTCTCAATTTTTGATTATGGCGATGTAGTATATAATAATTTCATTAGTGCCGCTTCATGTCCTCTAATTCAAACAGTTCAGAACGCCTGCATGCGCTTTACTTACAATATTCCCTTTCGGAATCACATTACTCCTTACCTAAATGAAAATCATATCTTAAATATGAAACATAGGCGAATATCCCACACATAGAGTCTTATTTATAAAGTGATGACCACAGGTGAGCCTAGTTATCTGCGAAATAAGTTCTCAGTTTATAATCATTCCCTAAATACAAGGCACGTGCAAGACTTTATGATACCTAAACACAAGACCTCTGCATTTCAAAAGTCATTCACATATAATGCTATCCATATGTGGAACAAATTAGACCTTAACATTAAAAAGTTATCAGCAAAATCATTTAACTATAAAATAAAAAGTATGTTGCATACCAATCAAAATCTCTAGTACCCTCCCTGCATGTAACTTTTAACATGTACAATATACGTAAATTCGAATGATCCTGATTGATCTCCCACACCTGCACCACTGGCAACGCATCGTAGCATATAGCTTCTTTTTATATTTTCTTTTTATATTTTTCTGTATATTTTAAATGTAAATAATTAAATTGAATCGTTTCCTTTATGTTTTGGGGCCATTGGAAGAACACCAGCTAGGTGAAATGGTACCTATTTATCCTTGTATATTGTCTATGGTAATAAAGATATTATTATTATTATTATTAAACCTCGAAATGTTTCTTCTCTGAATATGGGTACACTAATCCATGCAGAGGTTTTCAAACAAACTGTTCACAATTATTAACATTTTTATTTATTGAAATTTTGTTAAATGTTAATACATTTTTTTGCAATATAAAGTTTATTACATTTTTTGTAATATTACACTATTTTTTGGAAATTTATCTGCTACGCCTAAAATATGTATTTACAATTGTATAATGTCCCTCCGACATTTATTTTTTTTTGTCACTCAAATAATCTACAAGATTATTTTATACTACCTGACAGTATACCAGCAATACTGTTTTTTTTTAAATAAAGTATATTTTAATCAGTTGCCACTCATATACGTTGTATATTATTAATATCTAGTACCTCCAAATACTGCGTTAGAGAATTATGAGAACTTATTTGAGGCTATTGAATCTCTGGATTATCTGTATAATAATGACGTATTAATTGTAGGGGATTTTAATATCTCTAAATACGCTACTTACTTGCTAGATTCTCAAGTCAATCATCAAATATTATTGCTAAATAACTTTTTAAATATCTTTAATATGTCACAACATAATTTTATTTACAATGGAAATAACAGGATGAAGATAGTCATCATCCAGTGTTAGAGATCTTATTTAAAATTTACTTTAGCAATAATTTAAAGAATAACTTTCCTGTTAATTATAGCAATTCATACTATTTTAAGAAAGCCAATTTTTTACTACATATGAATCTATTTCTAACATTGACTGGGGTTTTCTGCCTACTTTTCACGACATTGAGGATTCTTGTACCTATTTCTACGATAATATAATATTTTTAATTTGTATGTTCCTAAATTTACTTCGCAACATAGAAAACGATATCCGCCTTGGTTTACATATCAGATAATTATAAATATCAAATTGAAAGCTAAACTCATGTCCACTTATAAGCATAATAATGACCCTAATACTTTAGAGGAACTTAAGAGATTGCGGAATAAAGTAAAACCAGATATTAGTACCTCTTATGGAAACTATGTACGCTCAGCTGAAAATAATATACAGCGTGATCCAAATAAATTCTGGACTTTTATAAAAAATAAAAAGGGTCAACCAATATCTCCAATAGCATGTTCTATGGCGATCTAAAGCTTGATAATTCCAAAGATATCCTAAATTGCTATGCTGATTTTTTTAGCAAATTATTTACACCTTCACATGAAATATCGATAGATGATAAAGAGTTTGTGCTTGATTCCAGTTAAACATAAGGGAGTTTGAGTTCAATGATATCCTTACTGCTCTAAAACAGATTAAACCTAAGATGACGACTGGACCTGATGCAATTCCAGCTTTCCTAGTAAGGGACTGCGTTTATGTACTTGCCGCTGCCTTGACAATTTTTTTTAACTTGTGCTTGAAAACTATTACATTTCCCAAAATTTGAAAACATTCTAAAGTTTGCCCCATTTACAAAAAGGGGGATAAACATGATATAATGAACTTTCGTCCAATTTATATATTGAGCAATTTTAGTAAAGCTCTCGAATTCTTACTGCACAGTAGTATATATCATTGCTTCAGCAATAGACTCTCACCGTATCAGCACGGATTCATGAAAGGTCGATCCACTACGACTAGCCTAGCTGTCGTCACACAATTCATTTCTGAATCTATTGACATGCATGGCTCAAGCTGACGTTGTTTATACCGATTTTTCAAAGGCATTCGACAGACTTGACCATAACTTATTACTAAGAAAACTTACATCATTTGGACTGTCCTCCTCACTTATATTGCTGTTTGTTTCATATCTGTCTCACAGAAAGCAGTATGTGGTATTTAATGGCTTCAAGTCTGTTGAGTACCTTGCAACTTCGGGAGTTCCCCAAGGATCTGTTCTTGGTCCCCTGCTATTCAACATATTAATTAATGATATCGTCATGGATATAGATGTGAATTGTCGTCTTTATGCTGATGACTTAAAAATATTTGACGTAGTTAGGAATGTTGAGGACTGTGAAAAAATTCGGTACGATTTGGATAAAATCTCTAACTGGTGTCTATTAAATAAATTACGACTTAATCCTCAAAAATGTAAGGTAATGTCTTACACATTAAAGTCTAGCACTCTAATTTTTAATTATTCTCTAGAAGGTACAATTCTTGAACATCCTAATATTTTTCGAGATCTTGGAGTCACTTTTGATAAGAAACTGTCATTCAGTAATCATGTTGAGACCTTAATTTGTGAAGCAAACAAATCGTTTGGTTTTATAGCACGTAACAGCAGGGATTTTGCGGATATTAACACGATTAAAATGCTATATAACTGTTTTGTTAGATCAAAACTTGAATATGCTGCTATTATATGGTATCCGCATTATAATGTTCACATTGATAACTTCGAACGTGTTCAGCGCAGACTTGTTAAACTGTTGTGTTTTAAATTGGACGGCGTGTACCCGTCTATGGGCGTACCTCAAAATGAACTGCTTGAAAGGCATTCAATGGTGAGTCTTATTCAGAGGCGTGAGTATCACTCACAAGTACTTCTATTTAAAATCATTCACAATAAAATCGACTGTCTAGATATTGTAGCGAAATTAAACTTTCATGTCCCTAGAATAACAGCCCGGGATAACATAACTTTCTATCTCCTCACAGCGCATACAAATGTTCTTAGGTATTCACCCATATTTACAATGTGTAATAGCGGGAAGTTGGTTAGATATATTTTCTTGCAGCCTTAATAATGTAAAGGAGTTATACTTGAAATGATTGTATTGGTATTTCTTTGTTTTTTTCATTGTCTACTTATATATTTGATATTGTTGTGATATATATCTGTTTTTATCTATACCTATTTACACTTATATTCTTCATCACTTTCTTACCATGTTATTTATAATTATTGTTTGATTATTATTTTTTCTATCATACCCCCCTGTTCTGTAATTGGGTATTACCTGTAGAACAGTGTAATTGAAATAAATAAATAAATAAATATGTATGAACTAATCTCATCCATTAGAACTTACGTGAGAACCAAGACAACTGAGAAGTATCCGAGGGTCACTCTGCTAAAATTTTCAGACGTCTTCAATTAGTGATACCTATTTTTTTTGTACATCTTGAAAATTAACTTCACATTTTTGAAAATCTCAGCTATTTTTTGTGTGTAAAACTCAATTATTTAAATATACATTTTAAAGAAATTTAATTGTTTTATTTCAAGATATTCGTATTTGCCTAACGAAATTTGTCTTGCAACTGAGTTAAGAGTGCACTATTTTTCTATGATGGGGCCCCATTAAAAACCTATTTGTTTTATATCTTTTCTAAATACCCCTAACAAATTTGTAAGATAATAATCTGTTTAATCTAGTATGTATTTGTTTAAAGTTCCTAATTACTTTTACTTGTTCACAACCATAGAGCTCCAGCAATATTCCAGTTAACCGTACTCACAAGAGACGGTTTTCTGTTTATTATGAACATTTAGGTTCGTCATTAGTAGTTTTTTATTTCCAACAGGAAACTATAATTACACCCTGTATATCGAAAGTGCAAACACTTGTGCTGCTTTGAATATAATTTTTGTATAAGTCCCTACTTAAGAAAACGAAATGATCTAATTAGCTGTGTTAGAAATAATTTTTTAAATCTGTTTAACCGCCAGAAAGAGCCAAATAGATTTATCATTATTTTCAGCTTGGTGTGATAATTTAGTTGAAGATATCTCTTAAAAAATTTCTTACCTGAGGACCAGCAAACATACGCATTTATTTTCCCCGGAATTTCTTGTGCTTTCATAAGATCTACAGCAACGGAGATAGTTTCAGATACACTTGAAGCGACCGATGAAAATCTCAAGAACATTACAAACACTATGGGAAACATCTTGATAATACTAAATCCCTTTTCTTTCTTTCTTCCTTTTTATACAGGGTGTTGCATCATGAGAGGGACATAGCTTAATAGGAGGTAGAGAACATCAGTGGTAACCGGAACCTCCCATAGAAATGTCTCATTGGGCCTTCATTACGAAGTTACAGGGTGTTAAATAATTTTTGGCCAAACCTGTTTTTTGTCATAACTTTGACAGGGAATGAAATAACGGATTCATATTTGGTACGGCTAATGTACTAATGAGCCCCAAGAGGTACATGTATAAAAAAAATATATCCAGGTCCGGACTCACTATAATTTATGTTTCTTCTTTGCATCAATAAAACATCACCCTGTATATGTTTTTTTGAAATTTCGATACGATATTCGAAAAGAGCAAGAAAAAACAAACAAAATGGCCTATTTCATTTTTTTGTTACACCTTCGTGGTTATTTAAATACGTTGTTAAATGTGCAAGAAAATGGATTACAGAACCCTATTAAATGAGAGGCACGTGAAATAAATAGTTTTATAACTAAAATTTGCAAAAATTCTATTGAGCCTAGGTGGTCTGGGTGAATCCTAATTCCGGCACATTTTAAAGGTCCATTTTGATAAAAAAACTGTGGTCCTAATAAGTAATCGGGTATGAAATAACAAAATTTTTAATCAATCACAGTAGGCTTGTTCAAAGTGACAGATAATAAAAAGAAATCTCCTAAACAGTTGAATAATTGTTTGTTAGTAATTTAATGTGTCAATAATCCGCATTTAGTTAGTAAAAACTTGTGAAAATATTTTAACTATGCCAGTAAAATTTACAAACGTGGAATATGCTGACATAATATTCATCTATGGTTTCTGTAATGGAAATGGTAGGTCGACGGAAAGAGAATATCGGCTGCGTTTTCCTGGTCGTCGATGCCCTAATCATAAAACCTTTAGTACGGTGTTCCAGTATGCAAGACAACACGGAAAGTTTCCTACTTCTGCAGTTGTGGAGCGTGTTTTACAACAAGGTGTGCAGGAACAAAACAATATTATAAACGTAGTTCAAGAAAACCCAAATATGAGCACTAGACGAATCAGTTTGGCAACTGGTATTCCTCATTGGCGAGTATGGAGAACCCTAAAAAGAGAACGTTACCATCCATATCATATCCAGCAGGTACAGCGTCTTCAACAAGGCGACGATATCCCCCGCCTGGCATTTTGTCATTGGTTGTCTAACCATCGCCCAGACATTTACAGAACCTTATTTACGGATGAGGCACAATTTACAAGGGATGGAGTAAACAATTCACGAAATAATCATAAATGGGCACAGGAAAACCCACATGCGGTACGCCAACGCCGTTCGCAACACAGGTTTTCTGTAAATGTTTGGGTCGGACTTTTAATAATAATAATAATAATAATAAATAACACCACAGAAATTAGACAACCCCCAATTCCAGAAGCCAGGGCTTGTGCGGAAGGGGGTTACACATTGAAAAAACGCGGACATACAACCATTTCCTCCGACAGTGCCAGTACCGGAGCCAGGATTCGAACCCGGTGGTGCGATGTCCGTGTGAGATTAATCGCGATTGCCACCTCGCGCCTTAACCCACTCGGCTATCGACCAGACTTGTGAATAGACATTTGATAGGGCCACATTTTTTTGAAGAAAGATTGAATGGTGAAATTTACTTTGATTTTCTTCAAAACATTTTACCGAATATGTTAGAAAATATTGGTATAAGAGGCATGTTGTTTCAGCATGATGGGGCCCCACCACATTTTAACCTTCAAGTAAGAGAACACTTAAACAATGTGTATCCTAATAGATGGATTGGACGCGGGGGTCCACATGAATGGCCACCAAGATCTCCTGATTGTAACCCTTGTGATTACTTTTTATGGGGCCACTTAAAAAACGAGGTTTATAGCATTGAAATTGAAAGTAGACAACATTTAATCCAGCGCATCGTTACAACCTGCGACGAAATACGGAATAATCCAGAAATGATACGTCGAGCAATTGGTGACCTTTCTAAACGCGCAAGAAAATGCACAGAATGTGGGGGAGGACATTTTGAAAATTTACTTTAGTGTCAATTACGTTTTATTTTTAAACACATTTAGTTATTGTTTTGTTATTTATTGTTAATTGAATGGAAAATATTTTATTTATTTAGATTTTAGTTTGTTCTCTTTTCCAATTTTTATTAAGTATAAAATGTTGATGATTTTCTTGATCAAAGTAACTGGTTGCTTAGGCCTAAATGGTTTAAATTATCTGTCACTTTTATTCTTTGAACAAGCCTACTGTGATTGATTAAAAATTTTGTTATTTCATACCCGATTACTTATTAGGACCACAGTTTTTTACCAAAATGGACCTTTAAAACGTGCCGGAATTAGGATTCACCCAGACCACCTAGGCTCAATAGAATTTTTGCAAATTTTAGTTATAAAACTATTTATTTCACGTGCCTCTCATTTAATAGGGTTCTGTAATCCATTTTCTTGCACATTTAACAACGTATTTAAATAACCACGAAGGTGTAACAAAAAAATGAAATAGGCCATTTTGTTTGTTTTTTCTTGCTCTTTTCGAATATCGTATCGAAATTTCAAAAAAATATATACAGGGTGATGTTTTATTGATGCAAAGAAGAAACATAAATTATAGTGAGTCCGGACCTGGATATTTTTGGGAGTCATATTGCTGAATAAGTTCAAATATTATGATGTATTTCAAATTCAGGTCTTACATAATGAGATCGTGTCTATTTTCCTTTATAGTAGATTTCATGTTTAATATTTGCTTTTTGATTAATAGGATTTAAGTATAATCAAGAAACCTGTAATTTGTGCATCCTGCCATGAATCTCTAGAGGCTTATTTCCATTTTGCGATTAACTGTTTGATTGAAGGAGAAAAGATTAAGAAATACTGTGTGGCTTCATATATAGACAATAAGGATCAAATATTGCTTAACAGTTCATTACAGTTTGTAACAAGGGAGGTAGATGGTAATTCGACTGATACAATCAAAGTAGAAGAACAATTCTATGATGACAGAAAAGATCTTGATGAAAGAGAAATATGTAGCGGAGGAGATACAGTTAAATTAGAACCAATTTTCGTCGATGATAGAGCTGATATTAAGGAGGTTGTAAAAAAAAATTGCAGTTTTATGGAAATGGATGATCAGGAAGTTAACAGTCAACAACAGTGTAGACCAGAAAATATATTAGCCTATGCAGGAAAGGGCAATAGACTTGGTTCCATTAAAGTAGAAGAAATATTTTGTGGAGAGAACGAGACTAAATATAAAGAGGAAAACCTTGTTGAATTGGAGGATCAAAAATTTTTAGTCAACGAAGAAATTGAAATAAAAAGCATGACTTTAACAGGTATAAGTTATAATTAATAATTGCATCGATAAAAATTTTAGTTTATCATCTATTAGTACGTCATTTTATCATTTGAAATTTGAGTTTTGCTGATGCCTTAACTTCTATGGCTCATCGATACATATAAGTCGACCCAATCTTTGTTTTTATTTCATTTCCCCACAGTGATAGGCGAACTGAAAACTAAAGTTGGCATTAGGCGATATAGATTAATGATCAGATAACTTAAAATTATTTTCACAGGGTACACGTATACATCGTATACCCTCAGTTTTTTAAAAATTTTTGCAGATAAATTGTTACAAACACTGACGTAGTTTCCACAAATACCAAAATACTAAACACTACAATTAAAAACTCGACGCGCTTTTCGACCACGTAAGCTGCATTAGATGATTAAAAATAAGTAAGTCTTAACAAAGTATCCTAAACCTATACTACACTAATGTCTTGGTAACATCAGATAACTGGATGCAGCTATAAAAAGTTTTTAGGTACCTCTGGTTTTTATATGTTTTTATGAGTTCTATAATTTTGATTTATATTAATTTTATAATGCATTAAATAAAATTGTCAATTTAAAAAATGTTTTTTACAGTCACTTCTGTATACAGTGGAAATGTTTATCCTAAATCTATACTGAAATCAAAATTAGAGTATTGTGTATATCATCTATTTATTAACTTTATTCTCCTCCAATAGTTGGATTATAAAATTTACGGTATTGCTGCAACTAAAAGATTTGTAGAAATCATAATATAAAAATAAAAAATGAATATTAAATATTAATAAATATTAAAGTATTCTGTTACCTATCAAAGAAATTAAAGCAACTATTTAAAATGAAATGAATTGTCCTGGATATATGGAGAGAGTAAGGGGTAGTGGATATCACTTAGTGTTCTAAATCCATCATATTTATTAGACGTTTGTGAGAACAATACACACATAAATTCTTTTACCATTTACAGTTTAGAACTTGAATAAGATTTACTTGTTAAAATATCTCTTTTACCCCCTTCAGAAGATAGTGAATGCATGGGTTGGTGATTTTCTGGAGCTGCAATTTAACAGAACACAATTATATTGCACAAATTGTAAAATAGTGCTATATTTGAAACAGCACGTTTTAATAATATTTTAATACATTTAGAACCAACCCTGTTTCTGATGTCATACCTGACGGCGCCCTCTAATAATTATAAATTAAGCAAGTTTTCCATTTTCTCTTAACTATCATTTTGATTGTATGAGTTACACATTTAAATTAGACATATGAGTAGATTTCATGGTTCATATTCACCTGGTATAGTAAAATTCATTTATTTATTTATTTGTCTACAGAAAACCCTATTATAAAATGAAATAATACAAAAGAGGAAAACAAGAAGCACAATACAAATGTTAATGCAAATCTAACAAACGGAAAAACAAAAGAAGTAATTTAATGAGCATACAAAGTAAAAATACTTATCTAACAGTTCTGGAATTGGTTGCGAGGGTGGTCAATAAAAATTATTGAACCGCAGCACTTAGGCCTTATTGGACCCCTTGTACATCCTCCCTGTAGGCAGACCCTCGCCTAGGCCTCCAACCATCCTAATCTTGCGAAATAGGTGGTGATGCTGCCTAGAGGCATCTCCCTTATATCGGCCAAAGTAGGCCAACGTTCTCCCAAAATGGATTTTCTGATTGATGAGACAGAACAGTCACAGAGTACATGTTGAACCTTCTCATCTTCTTGTTCACAACCTCTACAGAGAGGTGTTTCGCTTAATCTCATATTATGGAGATGTTCCTTTAACGGACAGTCTCCAGTCTGGATTCCCATTATACAACGTAGGTTCCTTCTGGACATTGCCAGGTAGTCCATTGCTGTACTCTTGTTTGGATATTTCAGTAGTTCCCTAGCAAGCTGACAGCTGTTTGTTTCATCCCGCAGTTTCTTGAATTCATTGTGGGTGTTCTCTCTGATTATTTGTATTATCGCCGTGATCGGTAACAGACTGGCCGGGCCTAGTCTAAAGATACTTAGGCCTGCTGCCTTTTTATCCAGTCTGTCGGCTACTTTGTTGCCACTACACTGTGCGTATCCTTTCACCCAGCATACCAGTACAAGTGCTTGGTGACATTCCCATACTGCTCGTATGGTAATTTTGTAACTTCTCAGGTCTAGTAATGATTGTCTACAATCTGTGTAGATCCTGATTGTTTTGCCCCTAATTTGTCTACGGATAATATCTTTTGCAGCTTTGGTTATGCCCGCCAGTTCCATTTGTACTACACTGGTCGCACATCCATAGCCCATTTATATTGGATTTGCAGACTTCTGGAGTATATTCCACATCCTGCCCCATCCTTCTTTATTGATCCGTCTGTGAAGATGTTGATCACACCTTCGCCAGCAGCCTCGTTCTCACTATTCGTCTGTATTATGTAGGGTCTGTCAAAGACAAAAGGGGCAGGATGTTTCAAAAGCATGTCTCGTGGCTGTTTGCAAGATTTTGACATATTGCTCTATTTCACCATTCGTTCTAGGCACCCTCTTATTAAGCCTTTCCAAGTTCTCTATATCTATATTTATCTCTATCAGTTCTCCAGGGATCTCAGACTGGTTTTTTGGGTGCCTTGCTGAGATTGATTTCAAAGTTTATCCATTGGTGGTCTGATAGTGTTACACCATCAGACACATGCCAATTCTGGATTAGGCTGGATATACGCCACGTTGTTAGTATTATATCTATTATAGTTTGACTTCTATTGTTAATAAATGTCGGTGTGCAGCTCCTATTACTTAAGCTAAGGTTGTTACCAGTAATAATAATAATAATAATATTTATTGTCCATTAGACCAAGTTACAATGGTATGGGACTCGTCAGAAAATATACAAAAAAATGGTAAAACGTTACAAGTATAAATTTAACAAAGTAGTACAACATAAATAAAAGAGACGACCAGTATAAATACAAATTTAAAATGTGCTCTACAAAAAATTCGTCTTCATTGTAAAACAAACAGTTAAATATTAAAAAATGCTAGGAAGTATAAATAAAAAACAAAGTATAGACATAATTAGTTGGAACAATCAGTTAAAATAGTAAAAAACAAACAAGTGTAAAATCTGAACAAATAAAAACTAAATAAATACTAGAAGACATATTAATAACAGAGAAAAGGCAAACGATTTAGATACAAGTTTAAGATGTGTATTGTAAAAATTCCTCTACACTGTAAAACATATGGTCTACTAAAAATATACGCAAAGAACTTTTAAATCTATTGAAATTGCTAATTTGCCGGATATTGTTGGGTAGCTTATTATACAATTTTATTGCCATATACTTAGGACTGTTCTCATAAATTGACAAATTATGTATTGGAATTACTAAATTATTTCGGGTGCGACTTTCATAATTATGATTAAAATTATTTAATAGAAAATTATTCATGTTCGATTTAGCAAATAATACTATTTCCCAGATAAATATGCATGCTATCGGTAAAATTTGCAATTCTTTGAAATACTGCCTGCAAGAAGTGCGTCTAGGAATTCCAATTATATTTCTAATTGCATGTTTTTGTAGTTTAAAAACTCTGTCTGCATGATGAGAACAGCCTCAAAAAATTATACCATACTTAACCCTTGAATAAAACTTTGCCTAATAATAAGATAATAAAACATTTTTATCTGTTATATTTCTTAGTCTATACAAGGCGAAACATATAGTGGAGAGTTTTTTACACAGTTCGCTAATGTGCGTTTCCCAATTTAAAGCGTTGTCGATATAAATACCCAGAAATTTGGTTGCTGGAACTTGTTCCAAGGATTTTCCATTTATTCTCAATAGATACGATTCTTTATAGTTTGAGAGTCTAGGAGTAAACTGAATAAAAACAGTTTTTTGTTCGTTTAGTAACAATTTTTTATTTTGAAATTTAGTTACAAATCGATTTAATTTAAATTGTGTATCTTGGAGTAAATTTTCCAAGTGAACATTTGAATTTAACAGTGAATTATCATCAGCGAACATAAATAATGCAGATTTATTGACAATATCAGTATCAGGCAAGTCATTAACAAAAAGTATGAAAAGAAGTGGCCCCAGTACAGAACCTTGGGGAACACCACTAGATATACTTAACTTTTTTGATTTAATACCATTTAGTTCTACAAGTTGTTTGCGATTTGACAGATATGAGCTTAACCAATCACCCAATTTTCCGCGAAGACCATATTTATTTAGTTTTTCCAATAGCAAAGCGTGATCTACCAAATCGAACGCTTTACTTAGATCCATAAAAATCCCAAAACATCTCTTGTTATTATTTAAGTTATCATATAACTCACTAAGAAACCCTAGTATTGCCGATTGAGTTGACCTGCCTTTTCGGAAACCATGCTGTTCGTCACATATTTTATTATCAATACAAAATTTAGTTATCCCATTAAATACCACTCTTTCTAAAATCTTTGATACACATGATAATAAAGAAATAGGTCTGTAATTTTCAATGAATTCTCTTTCTCCTTTTTTATAAAGTGGAACTACTTTGGCAATTTTAAATTCTTCAGGGAACACACCTTCTGACAAAGACCAGTTTATTAAAAATGTTAGTGGTTTTACAATATAGTTAACAACCGATTTCAACATGTTTGTACTTATTTTGTCAATACCACAAGAATTAGATTTTTTTCAGTTCCATAATAATATTAAATATTTCGTTTTCTGATACAGGTACAACAAATATTGTGGGATAAAATTTATTTGTACAAACATCATTCAAATTTACTCCATTACATTTATTTGCTAATGATATGGGCAAGTTAACGTAGTATTCATTAAAAATTTGCACTATTTCACCTAAATTATTTATTATTTTATCATTTATTCATATTTCATTTGTCATTTGTTCTGTTTTTATTAGTTCCTAAATCTCTATGTATTATAGACCAAGCAGCTTTAGATTTATTGGGGGCCTTATTATATATATTGTCGTTATATAAACGTTTTGCAGCCTTAATAATTTTATCATATATTTTTTTATATGTTCTATAATAATTCCTATCGTCGGGTCTTTTCGTTTGAGTCATTATTTGATGAAGTAAATTCAGTTTCTGACAAGAAATTTTTATACCTGGGGTAATCCAAGATTTTTTGTTGCAATTGTCTGTAATAGTAGTCAAGGGAAAACTTGTTTCAATATAGTAATCAAAATTGGAAATAAACGCTTTAAAGCCCTCACTTACAGTTGTCGCGCTGTATACATTAAGCCAGTTTTCTCTGCTCACGTGATAAAAAAATTTTTGATAGTTTTGTTCAGTGAATAACCTAGCAGATCTGTTATTTGGTGTTTGACAGATATTTGGAATTTCACAAAATAGAACTTGCGCTGTGTGGTCAGACAGCCCATTTGAAAATATTTGGCAATTAAAATTGTTTTGATCTTCTAAAAAATTACTACACATATAGTCTATGCTTGAAACTGAGTTTACACCTAGTCTTGTGGGTTCTTTAATATGACAATCTATATCGTATGAATTGAATATATCACACAGTTGATTACACACTCTATTTTTAGATAAATAATCGATATTTAAATCACCACATAATATAAGGATAGAGTTGTCATTTAATAAATTAGTTAATAATTCTCTCATTGAGGCGAAAAATATATTTATATCTCCAGAAGGTGACCTGTATATGGTTACTATTTTAATTTTTATGGACATATTTATCTTTAATACAATGCCTGCAGCTTCTAAATCTTTTTCTTTTGATATACGATTTACTGCAATAATTTCATCCATGCTTAAATTAAGCGAGGATTTGTGGAAGACTATAACCCCTCCATTTTTACTTACACTTCTGCAGAATGCTGTTTTACGTGTGTAACCATCTATGTGAATACTATCCAGTTCCCATGGCTGGAGCCAGGATTCTGTAAGACAAACCACGTCTATGTTATGTAGAGCAAGCTCAGTTTCTAATTGTTCAATTTTATTTTTTATAGATTGTATGTTTTGGTGATAAATCCTAAAATTACGTACATTAATTTGATCTCTGTGTACTTTTTTTAATTGCTATTGGCTATCTACATTATATCCTATTTTTTGTCTTTGAATTTCTATTCTTTTAAGTAAAATAGGGCAAGCTACATCAAAAGAAGAATGATTTACATCAAATTTTGTTTGCAAGGCCGCATTTGCATCAATACAATTAACGCATTTTGGCGTTTCACAATCACACTGTTTTTCACTTGCATGTTCATTCACCGGCTTTGCACAATGAAGGCATCTAGACGAAGTACTGTTACAGCTGCTTGATTTATGACCATAGCCACCACAATTGAAACAACGGAAGACATTTATATATTCGTAAACTCTACATCTAGACCAATCGATGTAAATAGCATTTTCTTGCATAATTTTTTTAAACGAATCAGGATCACATTCAAGTATGGCCATCCACCTGGTTCTCATCTTCTTTATTACCTTACAATTAAATTGGAGTCATTATTCAACATTACATTTTGCTTTTTTATAGCCTCAATAAGTTCCTCGCTTTGCATTTCTCTTGGAATATCCACATAATCATAAAGCGATTTACCTCTTGCATTGTTGCCTTTACTGCCCCAGGTCACATGGTGTGCGTAGGCCTCACATCCCATGATTAATTCCCAGTTTTGATTGCGGCAGTATGCTACCGGGTCTCCATCTCTCTTGTTGGTGGTGGAGTGGCCGAGTCTTGAGGGAGGTACACTGATGCCAAGACAACATTTGTTGGTTTGTGTGCCACCAAACATTCCACCTTCACGGCCGTTAGGTCAGATGTTGGAGGTGTTGAAGTGGCTGGGTTTTGATATGCCGAGGAACGTAGATGGTTGTCCTCGGCTTATCTTTTATTGGTGAGCTGTACATAAGTCCACTTAGTCTTGATAACCCTGTTATCCTAGTTTGAACTATCCAGGGTTCCTGAATTAGTGCCAGTGTGTCCTGCTCCACATCAAGGTGCCGGCACAGTACTGCCGTCGCCGCCCTGCTGTGTTGCAGATTGCACTGTACTATGCTTACTTTGCTCTATGTTTTTGGCAGAGCGCCCTTAAGGTGCCCGGCCCCCTTTGGGTGAATCCCTTGTAGGGGCCGGCACACCTAAGGGGTACCCTGCCTTTGCTTTGAACTGTGCTGAGGGAGGTGCTCGGCCTGAGGGGTGCACTGCAGCAGCAGCGCAGTCCTCCTCTTTGCGTGCTTTCCTCCTACTGCATTCTCCCTGTGGGGGGATCGTCTGTGGTGAGCCTTGTGGCTCCACCTCATTTTGTTGCGGAGAGCATTGCTGCTCATCCACAACAGTTCTAATTACAATATTGCCATTAAGTGACAATGGAAAACAATACAAAACGCATTCTGCGTTAAAAAAGCTTTGTTTAATCTTACTTTAGGAAGTGTGCAGTTTAACACATCCAGGCTGCTTTCATTGATATACCGCAACGTTCTTGTTATAGGTGAATGCATGCCATACTTAGTAGAAGCAATGTTTTTTTGGAAAGAGGTTTTCCTTATTTTGCAACTAAATTTCGTATTTGAGCATTTCTTCATAATTGAAAAAACTTTCTTAAATAAAATTTTCATTACAAATATAAAGAAGCGTAGTTTGCTTAGGGTCGATTTCTAATTTTTAGAATACTGTATAGTTTATTTTAAGCAAATCTTTTTATAAATATTGACTTTTTCTCGGCAAATAAAAATAAGATAGTTAGAACTGGTTAGACGTTTTAAATGCAAGACAATCAGAAATAGCCATACAGAACTTTATAACTCAATTTCTAAAATATTTAGAAAAATCCAGTACTATAAAACTCATAAATCAAGGACAATATAAAAAAATAAAACCCTGGATAAGCAATGGAATAATCATCTCTATAAAAAATCGTGATAAAATGAAAAAAAATTGTCTAGAAACTACACTATTGCAAAAGAAAATGATGTATATGTCTGATGCTTACCGAAATAATCCAAAAAAGATTATAAATGATGCAAAAAATAAATACTACAAAGAAAAAATAAATGGAAATATAAAAGATATAAAAAAATATATCAATTAATAACTGAAGCAACGAATGAAACCAATTATAATTGCAATAGAAATACTTAAATATATGACAACTCTAGTAATACCTTCAACAGTGACAAAGATATGGCAGACTTTTCTGTCAACTATTTTTTAAATATTGGGATGGATATGTTTAATAAAATCCCACAACATAATATCAATATAGATATAGATAATCAGTTTCACTTAGATAGGTCAATGTTCCTAAGTCCAATAACAGATAATGAAATAATCAACCATATTAACTCTTTAATTTATATTTTATTATAACTTTTATTGTGCGGGGAGGGTTGAAAATCAACTTTGTTGAACCCTTACCTTCTGTGTAACTTTCAACACAATAAATTTTTATTCTATTCTATTCTATTCTATTCTTTAAAAAATAATAGTTTACCTGGCCCAGATGGGATTGTATCATCTTTATGATGTGTGATTGTAATTAATACACTTGTAATTAACAGATTACTTTATTATGTTAATTTCTGGTTCAACAGCACAAATGACATTTCCTAACTTTCTGGCTTCTCTCTATTCTCTGTGTTGCCATCTAACATTAATCTATCTTTTGGCGGAGCGCCCTTAAGGTGCCCGGCCCCCTTTGGGTGAATCCCTTGTAGGGGCCGGCACACCTAAGGGGTACCCTGCCTTTGCTTTGAACTGTGCTGAGCGAGGTGCTCGGCCTGAGGGGTGCACTGCAGCAGCAGCGCAGTCCTCCTCTTTGCGTGCTTTCCTCCTACTGCATTCTCCCTGTGGGGGGGATCGTCTGTGGTGAGCCTTGTGGCTCCGCCTCATTTTGTTGCGGAGAGCATTGCTGCTCATCCACAACAGTTCTAATTACAATATTGCCATTAAATGACAATGGAAAACAATACAAAACGCATTCTGCATTAAAAAAGCTTTGTTTAATCTTACTTTAGGAAGTGTGCAGTTTAACACATCCAGGCTGCTTTCATTGATATACCGCAACGTTCTTGTTATAGGTGAATGCATGCCATACTTAGTAGAAGCAATGTTTTTTTGGAAAGAGGTTTTCCTTATTTTGCAACTAAATTTCGTATTTGAGCATTTCTTCATAATTGAAAAAACTTTCTTAAATAAAATTTTCATTACAAATATAAAGAAGCGTAGTTTGCTTAGGGTCGATTTCTAATTTTTGGAATACTGTATAGTTTATTTTAAGCAAATCTTTTTATAAATATTGACTTTTTCTCGGCAAATAAAAATAAGATAGTTAGAACTGGTTAGACGTTTTAAATGCAAGACAATCAGAAATAGCCATACAGAACTTTATAACTCAATTTCTAAAATATTTAGAAAAATCCAGTACTATAAAACTCATAAATCAAGGACAATATAAAAAAATAAAACCCTGGATAAGCAATGGAATAATCATCTCCATAAAAAATCGTGATAAAATGAAAAAAAATTGTCTAGAAACTACACTATTGCAAAAGAAAATGATGTATATGTATGATGCTTACCGAAATAATCCAAAAAAGATTATAAATGATGCAAAAAATAAATACTACAAAGAAAAAATAAATGGAAATATAAAAGATATAAAACAATATATCAATTAATAACTGAAGCAACGAATGAAACCAATTATAATTGCAATAGAAATACTTAAATATATGACAACTCTAGTAATACCTTCAACAGTGACAAAGATATGGCAGACTTATATATTTTAGCTCCATTAAAACATATCATAAATTTAACGTTCAATTCTGGTGTTGTTCTAAGTCACTTTAAAATATCTACAATTAGTCCGATCTATAAATCAGGAAATTCTAAAATAATTAGTAACTACCGTCCAATAAGTGTAATTAATAACATAGCAGAAATATTCAAAAATGTCTAAAGGATTTTTCTTAAAAGTAATAATATACTTTCACCTAATCAATATGGTTTCACAGAAGGCCCAAGCACAGATGATGCAGTATATGAGCTAATTAAAGATGTAACAGATAATCTGGATAATAATAAAAAATGCATTGCAGTCTTCCTTGATCTGGCAAAGGCATTTGACACAGTGCCGCATGAAAAACTCCTTAGAGCCTTAGAAATCTATGGAGTAAGAGGCACTGTGCTGAATGTCTTCAGAAACTATTTAAACGATAGATACCAGCGTGTTAAGATTAGAGAAACACTAAGTGATCCCAGAAGAATCTTGATTGGCGTACCACAAGTTACGGTACTAGGCCCGATCCTTTTTAACATCTACATTAATTCCCTGACAAAAATGATCATAAAAGGGGTAGTCATTTCATATGCGGATGATACAGTTTTAATATTTGGCGGAATTATCATGGGATTAAGTTAAAGACGAAGTAAAAATTGGACTACAAAAAATAAAACTTTGGCTGGGTATGTTCAAACTGTCGCTTAATGCTAAGAAAACTAACTATATTGCATTCTCCATAACAAACGCGAACCGCCCGGAATATAACATATATATAAAAATAAATAACATATCAGATCTAATAAAGGAGAGACTAAAACTACCAAATATATAGGCAATATGGTAGATAATAATCTAAAATGGGACCATCAAAACCTAACAAAAAAAATTAGATGTTTGATTCTACAAATTCTACCTACTTCGTCAATTCTTAAGTCAAAATTTACTAATAACCATCTATCAATCCCTAGTTGAATCACTCATTCGGTATGGAATTGTAGTATGGGGTGGTCTTTACAACAACTCTTTAAAAAAGCTTACATTTGCACAGAATACAATTCTCAAAATTATTTATAAAAAGGATCGATTATACCCAACAAGATTACTGTACTCTGATAGAATATGTAATATTCGCAGCCTTTTTATTCTGTCAACGTACTGTTTTATGCACAAGCATACGAAACTAAAACATTATATTATGCACAATTATTACACCAGAGTTAAGAGTAAATCGGCACTTAATAATACCAAAAAATAAGACAAACATTAATAAAAAAATTATAAATTATTTAGGACTAAAATTTTACAATCTGCTTCCTTCGAGTATAAAATTTATAAATAATCTTAAAAAATTTACCAAGGTATGCAAGGCTCATGTGATACAGAATCTAAATTCGCTTCTTCAAATTATATCACATTAATTAATTTATGATTGAATTTGCCCGCACATTTTATTGTTATTTCTGATTTAATTAGACGATAAACATTGTGTAACTTTTCTACATAGTCTACTTTAAAATGCAAAGGGGTACTTATTATTCCCTTCTTTCTGGATGTATTGGTACATACACGTGATTATCATAATTACCTAGGTACCAGCAACAATCAAATATTTCATTTGTTTTGCAAATTATATTTATATTTATTTATAACATTTAATCACCATCACTGTAAATATCTTTTAAAAGCAGTACTTTTTTGACACAACTTATCAATTACTTCTGAATTTACAAAAGTGCGATAGCCTATCCCGGGACACTGTATTATACTCTGGCATTTATTCCAGTGGGGTCTGAGTACAGTTGAGTAATTGGACAGACAATTCCTATTATGTTAACACTGAGTATGTTTAAATTCCCCCCCTTCTGTACACCTCATCTCGCTTATCGCTAGAGCAAAATCTGAATTCATGAAAGAACAAGATATTAGCCTTGCTGTAATTCAATGGTAATGACAGTTTTTATAATTTTCAGACTTGAAGATGGCATTGTTTCGACACACCCGGATCAAGTGAATCCATACATTCCTTCCGAAGTAGCAATATATAAATGTGACTCTTGTTCGTTTCAGTCAAAATATATGTCTAGTCTGAAAAACCATTTGTTGATGCATAAGGATCCATCAGAAATAACAATGTACACATGTGATTATTGTTCATTTCAGACGAAACGTATAGGTGGCCTCAAAAATCATTTGCTGGTACATAAGGATCCGTCAGAAGTAACAATGTACAAATGCGACTCTTGTGTATATCAGACAAAATACAAAAATGATCTCAAAAACCATTTGCTAGAACATAAAGATTTTCCAGAGGTAACGGTATACAAATGTGACTCTTGTTCGTTTCAGACAAAATATAAAACTCGTCTCAAGCGCCATTGTCTGACACATAAGGATCCTTCAGAGGTAACAATGTATAAATGTGAATATTGTTCATTTCAGACAAAACGCATATTTAGTCTCAAAGATCATGTGCTGATACATAAGGATCCTTCAGAAGTACCAATGTACAAATGCGACTCGTGTTCATTTCAGACAAAACATAAAGGCCGTCTCAAAGGTCATTGTCTGAACCATAAGGATCCTTCAGAGGTGAAAATGTACAAATGTGACTGCTGTTCGCTTCAGACAAGACACAAACATAATTTCAGATCCCATTTACTACTTCATAAGGATCCTTCAGAAGGGAAAATGTACAAATGTGAGTCAAATTATTCAGGTGCCCTGAAAGTTCATTTACTGGTGCATAAAGATTCTTTAGAAGTCACAGCATACAAATGCAGCCATTGTTCATTTCAGACAAAATATAAACGTAGCCTCAAGAATCATTTGCTAACACATAAGGATTCTTCAGAAGTAACCATGTGCAAATGCGACTCTTGTTCATTTCAAACAAAAAATAATCATTATCTCAAGAAACATATGATATTGCATAAGAAGTAGAATTCAGATGTAGTAATGCGCAAATGTGGGTCTTGTTCATTTCAGAAGAAACAAAAAGCCACCTCAGAAGGCATTTATTGAAGCATAAGGATCCTTCAGAAGTGACAACGTACAAATGTGACTCCTGTTTATATCAGACCAAACATACAAGAGGTCTCAATAGACATCTGATATTATATATTAATCCATCAGAAGTAACAATGTGCAAATGTGACCATTATTCGCTTCAGACAAAACATAAATATTGGCTAAAGCCTCATCAGTTGACTCATAAGAATCTCCAAAAATGTTAATAGACTAGTGGCAATTTGTTCATTTGTGACGAAATATGAAGAGAATCTAGAAAGTAATTTCTATGGCTACCTGAAAATATAAGTTTTTATCGAACAGGACAAACCTAATATACATATTAAAGGTGTGTCTTCTTATAAATACATTAATAACAAATAAAAATAAGACATAATATATATACACAAATACAAACAACTACTCATACTTAAGTACATGTGGCCCAAGTGGCATAAAAACAAGTAAATTATGATTATATAACAAGTCTAGTTATTATTTTAAATATTCATTTAAAACAGCTTTAAATGTATTAATACTGCTACATTCTTTTAAACTATTTGGCAAATTGTTAAATTCCCGTAGACCTTGTATAAATAGTGTATTCATATATGTCCTGTAATTTCTATTTTGTACATGTAGATCATCACGTCTTCTTGTTAAATGATTGTGAACTTGGTTATTGAACACTATATACTGATTAAAATATGATGGGAGTAGTCCTTTTATAATTTTGAAAACAAAAATCAACATAAAATATCTCAAACGAGTTCTGACATTAAACCAATTTAACACCTCCAACATTACAGCAATTGATGTTACTCTACTACATTTTAATATAATTCGCATGCCCCTATTTTGTAACTTCTGTAATGCAGCTACACTGTTATTATCTAAAAAATATAGAATGCTTGAGCAATAGTCAAAGTGAGGCTGAATAATTGTTTTAAAAACTATAATATTAGTATTAATTGAAAGAAAGTTAGCCACTCTAGAGAAATAGAATAATTTTTTTGATATTTTCTTTTGCATATAAATAAAATGATGTTTCAGTGAGAGATTATTGTCAATAATAAAGCCTAGATATTTTATTTCAGTAACTATTTCTATTTTTAAATTTTCAAAGTTTAAATTAATATTGTCAATATTTATCTTAGCGCGGTTATATGGTTTAGTGATAATCATGCCTTTAGTTTTATTTAAATTTAGTTTCAATTTGTTAGTATTAAGGTATGCAGATAACTAGTTCTTCATTCATCCTTTCAATTGCTACATCAACATCACTATGACATATTGCAATAAGTGTATCATCTGCAAATAAATTCACAACGTCACACGACAGAGAATAACTTATGTCATTTAAATAAATTATGAATAACAACGGGCCCAAGACACTTCCTTGCGGTACACCGGTGTCATTTATTTCCAAGGGAGATATGGCATTGTTTAATTTTTGTACGTTGAGATCTATTGTGCAAGTAACTTTTGAACCAGTCAAGAACTGATCCCCCAATACTGTAATATTTTAATTTATTCAAAAGCATCTTTATGTCAATCGTTTCAAAAGCACTGAAATATAAAAACACTGCAACAATGTATTTATCTTTATCAATTTCTTCATTCCAATTTGCAAAAGTTAATTGTAGAGCAGTTTCACACGAATGTTTAAACCGAAAACCAGATTGATTTCTTATAAACAAATTATTATAATTGAAATATTCAATTAGTTGGTGATATACTGATAATTCAAGTACTTTTTCAATTGGGGGAAGAGTATTAATTGGTCTAAAGTCACCTGCATTGTTAGAGTTTGGAATTTTAGCAACTGGTACAATAATACTACATTTTAATGAACTAGGCACTTCCCCTCTAGACAAGGATGTGTTGATCAAATGTAGTATTACATGTCCCGTCACTTCAAATATGGATTTTAAAAATTTTGTATTTAGAGTAATATTTACATTAGATTTATTGTTTAACGATGACACAATAACTTTAAGTTCCTGTAATGTTAAAAGTTTAAATTCATCAAAACTACTTTCAACCAAATTATAACCAACAGAAGACCACTGACCACCATTATTTATAGAGTGAATAATATCATGAATGCTATTAATAAAGAATTGGTTAAACATATGAGCTATATTTTGCTCTGTGTTTGCCACTACTATGTTGTTATTATTTTCAAATCTGATACCCTCAGCCATAAATGTTTTATTTTCAGGTTTAATAAGGGTTTTTAATGTTTTCCACATCATTTTAGAGTCATTATGATATGCATCAATTTTTTGCTCGAAATTATTTCTTTTCTTGGGCTTTGAAAGATTAACTGCCATATTTCTTTTCTGTTTGTGAATTATCCATAAATTTGATTTATCATTATCAATACAATTCTTGAAGTTACGACATACACTTTTTAATTCAAAATCATACCATGGTAATTCAGTATAGTCTTTTTCAAAATGGTGTTAACTGGAGCAATACTATTAACAGTAAATTCACACTCAATAAAGAAGGAATCATAGATATAATCAACTTCAACTGAATCAAGAGGCCAGTCCTTTTGAATCAATTGTAAACAAATTTGATGCATATTTTCAGAGTTTGAATTTCTAAATTTTATAGGCACAGATATATTATGGGTTAAGTTTGACGCAGGTTTTATCGTTATAATAAAAAGATTAGTGATCTTAGGCCAGTCATGTACTTTACATTTAACAGTATTACTATCTGTTATTACTAGATCAATTAGAGTATTACTGAAATTAGTATGTGTGAATTCATTAACAATTTGTTCAAGACCAAATATTGCAATCATCTGTTTCAATGTATTACTATAAAAACCGTTTTCATTAAAATTAATATTGAAATCCTCCACCATAATATATTTATGTTTAGTGTCACTACTTATTTCATCACACCACTCTTCAAAATGATCCAGGAATATAAGTATACTTGCACTTGGTGATCGATAGATAACTCAAATTCTCCACTTAGTATTATTTAATTCAATAGAGACAAAAAAACTCCAGAGGATTCCCATAAGCACGTATTTCTTAACTCCATAATATTTAACTCCATGACGAATATATACCAAGACTCCACCAGTATGTCGGCTATTAGAATCACACCTTAATAAACTATATGTATCAATATTAAGTTCAAAATCAAGCACATCCTCTGTAGTTCTAGACTCAATAAAATTATTGATGGGTACAGTTCAAAAATTTTACTTTTTAGTGCATCTTTATGGGTAATGAAACTTTGAATATTCAAGTAGATAATTTGTTCATAAGATAGTATACTCGGTTTTGTAATTAGTTTTTTTGGCTATCTTGTTTTTATCAATAATAGTTGGCACGTTATTAAAATATTTAATGACTTTATTATTATCACCTTTACTCTTTAATTCATCCAGTTTAGTTCTCACATTTTTATAAAATTTTTGCTGCATTTTTGTTTTATCTCCAAATATGTGAATATTTGTCACTTTATTTCTGTTTTTAATAATATTGATAGCGCAGCCTTGGTCCGGAAGGACTACTTTCACAGCTCTAGTTTTACCTTCACTATATTTACCCAGTCTAAACACCTTTACATTATTTACTACAGTTTCTGTTAATTCAATAATCTCTCTAACTTTCATAGTATCATCTTCAATTCTCTCCTTACGGTTCGATTTACCAGACTCAGCAATATTCCTCATAATAACATTTGAAGCCCTAATTTGTCTTTCATTCAGCTCCTGAATAAGTTGTTCATTTGACACAATATTATCATGACTTTGATTTAGATTAGGAATTTGACTAGAGGTAAGTTTATCAACTAATGTCTACATTTCATCTAACTGGTTCTGAAACTCATTGATTTTCTTAATCAATAATGGGACTTGCCGAAGCCCTTGCTCACACTCATGACTAATAAATAATAGCCGTCTTTTTTTCATCTGTAGACATCTTATTTCAGTTGCAGATACATCCCCACATTTTTCACATAGATGACTCATACAACTGTCGCACTGAAATAGCTGACAATTATCTTCATTATTTTCACATTTTACACAGATCTTCATATTTACTCAGAATAGGCTTATTATTTTAAGCCCGGTCCTGTTAAATTTCAAGGGGAATAAATATCTTCTATCTAGTGATAACACTTTTTACTTTATACACTTTTTATGTGAATTTTCTTTTCATGAAAATTAGTTATATTGGTAATAAATTAATTACACTGATATTATTTAAATAAAACCAAGTGATCTTAAACTACAAAATTTTAACTTCCATGTAACATTAAATAAACTTAAAACTTGTTAGTTTTACCACTGACATTTTTAACTAATTTCAAGAGCAATAAGAAACACAACACACTACTTCACAGCTATAGTGACTTACTTATCGCACTTATTTCATTTAGAAAATGACGCATAATTACTCGTGTAGAAAAATTTGCCTTGATGTAACTTTTTGTTGTATACCGGCTTATTTATTGACATATTAAAAACTCGGCAGAACAATTTTATTCAACATTTTCAAGTATTCATGTTTTTTTCAGTAATGTCAGTTGTCTTCTAATCTCTGTGGCTCTTCAGAGTCAGAATATTCGCATCAGATAATGAAGAGACTGAAGTTGCTCGAAGTATGTAATTGCCATAGCATATTTTGAGAACTTGAAGCCTAAGAAACCGGACTATATTTTGGATCATGTTTCCAAAATCATTTGTTGCCATTTCAGTATATATTAAAAAAATGCTGGTGTTCATTTTTTGGAACAGTGGTCCGGTGAGCAGCGTGCCTTTACAGTAAAATCGTATTATAAAAATAATGACAGTGTAGTTACTGTGCAGCGATAATTTCGATGTCACTTTGAAATTCTTCACCACGAGAGAGTTCCTTCCGCTCATGCCATAAAATCGTGAATTCGTAAATTTGAAAGGACCCAATAGAAGTGTTAGAATCCCGAAAACATTGAACGAGTCAGAGCATCTGTTGAACACAGTCCAAAACGTTCAGTTAGAAAACGAGCCCAAGCGTTGCGCTTAGGTAAATCTGCTTTGCTTAGAATTTTACACAAGGATCTGAATCTTTATTGTAAAATCCAGATAGTTCAAGAAATAAAACCAACGGACTTTCCAATTTATTTTAACACATGGAATTAATCACAACTTGTGGTTTTCTGACGAGGCTCATTTTCATTTGTGTGGCTACATCAACAAACAAAATTACAGATATTAGAATTCCGAAAATCCACAAGATGTACACCAACAACCGTTACAAGCCCGAAAGTAACAGTTTGGTGTGCAATTTCTTAAATAGGAATTATTGGTCCCTATTTTTTTGAAAACGAAATGGAAATGCTGTGACAGTCAATTCTGCATGCTATACCGAAATAATCAACCAGTTTTTGACGCCACAATTAAACATGCTCCCAGGGATTCAAAATTGGTGGTTCCAGCAAGATGGAGCTACTCCACATACCTCAAGAGGATCAATAATCACATCTCCAGGCGTGGAAATATCGAATGGCCCGCAAAGTCGCCAGACCTTTCGGCGTGCGATTACTTCATGTGGGGCTACTTAAAGCATAAGGTTTTTGTTGATAAACCAAGAAATACTCAGTAGTTGAAAACAAAAATCCGTGAAGAAATTGTCAATATTCCGTTAGACATGTTGCGTCGTGTAATGGAAAATTTTACCAATAGGCTTCAAGAGTGCGTACAGATAGGGGGAAGACATTTACCAGGCGTTATTTTTAAGAAATAAAAATGCATATAATTACCCAGCCATTGTTACATTTTCTTTTAAATAACTAACATTACTTTCAAAATTATGACGATTTCAAAACTTCCTGTTCTCAGGGATCACCCTTTATTAATACAGATGAAAGATGAATGTACCTATTTGCATCTTTCATGTGTTCAATTTCACGTTAAGTTCAAGTGGTGGTGGCCAAAATATAATTATTTGACGATTCTTTGCCATTTCATCAATAACACAATTTTTGAAGGGTTCTATTAAGATTGACAGTCGCCAAAAATTCCCTTCTTCACCATATTCATTTATAACCATTGAATTTTATCGGATATTTGCCAAGAAGTTGTAGGTGGTCCGCTCAATCTGTCAAGAGTGATAGCCAGCATTAGCCATTACAATTGCAGATCTTAAGCTTGTTCCTTTTCCTGAAGGTTATTATTATTATTATTATTATTAGCCTTTACTCGAGTCCGAGTATAAAAAAAAAAATGTTACAGTCGATAGATTGTGTGTAATAAAAAACAAGTAAAAAGTGTAATCTATTGTAATTCCCATTCATCTACGGTGCACACGACTATAGCTATAGAGGCCAATTCGGGAGAGCACATGTCGACCGCAGTCAGGACAAACATAGACCTGGCTAGGTCTTGGATTCGGCCTTCTTGCAGCAACATTTCCTTGATAGCTGGCCACAACCCCTCGCCATTCGGTTCTGTCCGCTGCAAGTTGTTCCCATTGCTCGTCTGGAATACCGCAGGATTTTTGATTTTCATGGAGAACGTCTTTGAACCTCTTTCGTTGACCGCCACGCCTTCTTCTACCGCTTAGCAATTCACCATAAAGTGTACATTTAGGAAGGCGGTTATCATGCATACGATGAACGTGACCTGCCCATCTTAGGCGTGCTCTTGAAATAAGCACCTCAATTGGAAGGCTGTTTGCTCTCCTGAGTACTTCCACGTTTGATATGTGATGGAACCAACGGATTTTCATCATACATCATTTTCATCATAGGGTTGAAGGTACCTTCAACCCTGTTGACAATTCATCTAATAATGCTTGTCGAGGACTTTTCACATTCTTATCATGCTATACTTTCGTCACAGTACATGAATCGTTCACTCAAGTTTGGTCTAGATAATAAATGTTCTTTCCTTCTGATGGAACTTTCAAATTGTTCTCTGGGGGGCTATTTTTGAGTTGCGCGATCAACGTTCTCATGAGAAAGTGGGCGGAGTTCACATGAAAATTTGACGCACAGCAAAGTCGCTATTCTTGAAGCAGGGGAACGATTGCATCACCCGTTTTGCATGGGAGCACTGTTTCCCATGTTATTTTCGTGTGATTAGGATGATCGCCTGAAATTTTTTTTTGACGTTAATGTCACAATCAAAATTTTATTTTAATGTCAGTTATAATCATTAGCAACTAATTTAGGCTATTTGGTGGATGTGTTGCAGAAAAAACATAATTGCGTAGTTGTATGTGACAATAGATAAATTTATTGAAGAATTTAGTCCAAGTAAGTACCTTTTTTTATTAAGAAATTGACTAGTTTTACAACAAATTGATTTATATTCTGGTTTGTAATAAGTAGTGATGAACACCAATTTTAATTTCTCTTAGCATAAACTCCCATAAGAGATAAAAACTTAAATAATGTAATAAAATAAATCATCAAATGATCAGGTAATGTCTCGATATAAAATAGAACGACTTTTTTAATTACAAATTTGTAATAAAGAGAACTGTGTAAGAATTACATTATTTATTACATTACGTTATTTTTTCCTTAAAGATTTTGAGAATAGAAACTATTGATCAATTCTTATTTGATCAAGTCCTTGTAGATCTAGAAGATGCACATGAGACAAAATGAACCAGGAAGCGAATTTATTAAGTGGCGTCTTTTTATCGAGAGGTAATGGAAGTAGCACGAGTATAAATTTTAAGTGCTTTTTGACAATCCATAATTGAGTAACACCCAACAAATGAAATAATACCAGCAACAGTGAATTTTTTATTTTATAATGGAATAGATTGATTCACTCAATAAAACTCGTGACAACTTAACCTGTTTTTTATTATATTTAATACAATTACATTTTATAAAAATGTCCGTAACTATAGCAATATATTCGCAGACAGAAATTGTTGAATAGATTCGCGTCAAGGTGACATTTGTTCGAGAATACGCATTTTGTCTGTCAAGGGAACGTCATGTGGTGCGATCACATCGTGTCAACTGTAAATTGATCGCATCACATGAACTCGAGAATAGCTACCCTGGTAGTCTCTTCTCTAACAAATAATTTCTTCTTTATCGCTCAGTTATAGAAAAGTCATAAACAAGCATAAAGACTGTTGCTCAAGGTACCTATTTGGTACACTAATTCATGCAGAGGTTTTCAAACAAACTATTCACATTTATTAAAATTATTGAGGTTGGGCAGTTTTTCAAAGTGATAAGAAAACGTTATAAAAGATTCTTGTTGCCCGTTTGTAGCATTTGCTTTACCAAATTTACCATTTTCTCCTAATTTATTCAATTTCCTTATATATAACACGCCCTGTGTAACATAAGTGGATTTTTGTGAGATCTACTGATCAGACTGCTTGTTAGATATATCCTCTTGTATAAGTATATTTATTACGATTGTTAACTATATATATCATATACACATATTTTTGTTAAACACTGTGTTTATCCCACTTTAGCTATACCTACTTTATTATTTTATTATTATTATATTTTATACAGCTTCCAGTTTTTGTTTTCTCATGGTTTACAACCAGAAATATAATTTTATTTGAGTATTGTTGACATTTGGTGGTAGATGTAAAACTATGTTTATTAATAATTTTTATTGCTTTTTTTTTGTTACTCTTATTAACTTAATTTAATTAACAAATATGTTACTTACCTTTATTATTTTTTTTTTGTTCAAAACATGATTTTGACAAATTAGAGCCCAATCGATGTCGCGAACTGTGTCGATATTATTGAAATGTTTCTGTAATTTTCCTCTTAGGATCACTGTAATTTATTTGGTTTGTTTACCTATTAGAGTTATTTGCATTATTTATAAAACTGATTACTGAATAGAGCCAGTTGTATTGAAATAAGATGTCTTTATATTACAGTTTAACAGCATTTAACATTCAATTTAAATGAACAAACTTTTATATTGTTTTTACAAAAGTAATGGGTATACAACCTTCATTACGAGAACAAAGTTGTAATTGCTTATGTTTTACTTCTTCAGTTAAGTTACTTTATTTTTATTTATGAAGTTCTTTCGAGAATAATATTTATGCCATCAACTTTTACATTATAGAACTAGTGACCTGGAAGATTCATTTCCTATCCAACTTTTGAAGTTGGTAGTCAGTAAGAACTCATTTATTATTTTATTGTGCTATCTACTATCACAACTTTGTTGTCGTATTTTCACATCGGGCTGTACTAACTAACATCATTAAGAAGTAATTTAACTTCGTTACTTATAACATTTAATTTCTCTCAATTTTTGTTTAAATTATTTTTTAATTTTTTATGATTTCACATTTACTGATCTATGTCACTAACAATTTTTTTCTTTCCCGTTCCTTCATGGTCTCAGTTCGTACCACGGTGTAGTATATTAGGTGATGCGACAAGACCCGTACGAATGGCTTCGTAAGTGTTTAGTTGTGTGTAATGCAATAGATGGCGGGACAAATAAAGTCTCGTCGTTACTTACACATAGAAATATTAGAAATACAGATTTACAGGTTCTGTGTAGTTAATGCTTTGTAGATTTGTTTTATTTATATTTAAAGAGCCTTTTAGTTCATTCTTTTTGTCTTAGTTTTGCCGTTTAGTTGTGTATATATGCAACACTACATTCATCAAAGGAAATCCGTCTATCTATGCCTAGGTAATTGCAGGGGTGTATTCCGGACGCCATCTACTGAATTAAATAGAAACCAAGCACTTATGAAGCCGTCGATTAACATGGCAAGTGCCGTGTGTCGGACCACCTAATATACCTAATGAAAGTTTTATTTATTGAAATTTTGTTAAATGTTAATATTTTTTTGCAATATAAAGTTTATTATATTTTTTGTAATATTACACTATTTTCTTGGCGCAATTTACCTACTATGGCTATTTTAAAATATGTATTTATGATTATATAATGTCCCTTGGATATTTATATTTTTTTTGTCACTCAAATAATCCACAAGATTATTTTATACTACCAGAGTGTATACCAGAAATACAATTTTTTTTTAAATAAAGTATATTTTATATGTAAGAATTACTTCTAAACATCACACATATGAACTAACCCTATCCATTAGAACTTACGTGAGAATCAACACAACTGGAAAACATCCGAGGGTCACTCTGCTAAAATAAATTTCAGACGTCTTCAATTAGTGATACCTATGTATTTGTCTTTAAAATTAACTTCACATTTTTGAAAATCTCAGCTATTTTTTGTGTGTAAAACTCAATTGTTTAAATATACATTTTTAAAAAATTTAATTGTTTTATTTCAGAATATTCTTATTTGTCTAACAAAATTTGTCTTGCAACTGTGTTAAGAGTGCATTATTTTTCTACAGCTGGGACTCCATTAAAAATGTATTTGTTTTATATATTTTCTAAATACCCCTAACAAATTTGAATGATAAGCCGTTTAATGTAGTGTATATTTGTTTAAAATTCCTGATTACTTTTACTTATTCACAATCATAGTGCTCTGACAATATTCCAGCTAACTCTGTACTGACGAGGCGGTTTTCTGTTTATTATAAACATTTATGTTCCTCATTACTAGTTTTTTATTTCTAACAGGAAACTAACTACACCCTGTACATCGAAAATACAAACTCTTTTGCTGCTTTGGATATAATTTTGTATAGGTACCTAGTTAAGAGAACGAAATTATCTAACTAGCTGTGTTAGAAACAATTCTAAAAAACCCTTTTCTGTTAACCGTCAGAAAGAGCCAAATAGATTTATCATTATTTTCAGCTTGGTGTGATATTTTACTTGAAGACATCTCTTAAAATATTTCTTAGCTGAGGACCAGCAAACATACGCATTTATTTTCCCCGGAATTTCTTGTGCTTTCATAAGATCTACAGAAACGGAGATAGTTTCAGATACATTTAAAGCGTCCGATGAAAATCTCACGAATATTAGAAACACTAAAGGAAACATCTTGATAATACTAAATCCTTTTCCTTTATTTCTTTCTTTTTATATAATACATAGCTATTACGTAGGTATATAGCTATTTATTTTTACCTATCATTATGCAAATGCTAACTTGCCTCTTGTTTGACTGGATTTATATATAAATGCATACAGGAACGTACAATTTCAGTAAATACATAATATTAAAGGGAAAATGGGAAATAAAGTCTTACCATGCCTGGAATCATTTTCAGTATACATTATATTTAAGGCGTATATGTATTTTTTATGATTACCTGTTATTAATAAAAATGATTTTGCAATTTGGTTTAGGGATGTAATTGTGAAGTTAATATTTACTGTTGTCAGGGCCAGTCTGTTTAAAAAAATAAGTGTTCAATTGCAGCTGCATCGGATGGTTTCATACTATCCATCCATGCTGAACCTTTTGAGGTATTTTTTTTTTTTAATCATTTATTTAACGTCGGCCTATTTCCGCTACCAAGGCAAATCACCGACGCCAGGGGATAAGCTTATCAGTGTTTGTGTAGGCACTGGGACCCCTAACCTGGAAATTTTGCCGAACCCCCACAGTATGTCGTGGGGTAGGGATTTTTAACGTGCTCTCATCGTAGATACACGGAACCCACAGTTTTACATCTCTTTCGAAAGATGGTGACGCGAGCAGATCCGCTCATCGACTTGCTGTGACCCGGTTTTGAACCCGGGCCGTCTGGGTGGAAGAACGCGCCACTGTCCATCCCACCATCAAGCCGATATCTTTTGAGGTACTTTTTCACGTAATTATTAGAAGTGGAATGAAAGATTCATTTCAAAGTGATTATTTCTTAAAGGTGTTATTGCAGTTTTATAACAAGTAGTTGCCTTTAAAAAAAAAAAAAAAGTAATTGTGGATGGTAGTCTTCACGTCAGTTATGACAATTATATTATTTTGACAAGAAATAATTGGTGGGGTCCTATTTAACTTTTTAAGAGAAAAAAAACGAACATATCTCAGTATTTTTATTTTTTTTTGAGAAAACAAAAAAAGTATGGTTTCCTAGATAAGGCTGGTCTCAACAGCGCATGATAGATTAATTGGAGCAACAAAAGTGCGATTCAAAAATTAAACCGAAACTATAGTTCAAATCGGGAATGTCGTCGTCACGTCATTGTCCTTTAATTCACGAAGCAACTTAAGGTCACACAGAGTGCATTGGTGTATCTATGGAACGCCGTTTTAATAATGATTCACTATTTATCAATATGTGCTTTGAACTAGGGATATCTGAAATTCATTAAAAATATCTGCTTGTTATTTTTATTTCAATAAAAAATATCTAGTTGATATTTTTAAGTCATTTAAAAATACCAATTATTAGATATTTTAATACAAATAAAAGTATCAAGTTTAAATCGTGATTTAAAAATATCCACTTAATATTGCACACATGCGCAAACAACGCATGTGAATTTTTTATGCAAAAGAAAGTGAGTCTTCTGTCATAACTGAAGGGTTTATTGTTCTATAAAGGCCATAGTGTGATCTTAATAAGTAAAAAGGCGATATACAAGTGCTGTTAGTGCATAAATAGGTGCATGAAAAAGTGAGAAAAATCTTCAAAAAAATTTTTTGGACAAACGGTTCGTATGCACGCCAAATTAATTTCAGATTCTTCTTCTACGACCCGAAAATAGGGTATCCTGAAAAAAATCACGTAAAAAATCGAGGTTTCCGTTCTCCTTTAGAATTACCAAAAATTTCATTTACTCCAGAGAAATTTTTGTCTGATGAGTAAAATAAGAAAAAATTGATACAAACGTTGACAGAAAAATTTCAATCGGAACGACTTATATGTAAACAAGCAGAAGAAGACGCCGATGCCCTGCATATTTTAAGACCCCAACGTATTTTTGTTTTTGTCGCTCACTTCTCTAATCACAGAACAGTACACTTTTCCTCTCAGGAAGAAGAAGAAATTGAGGGATTCCGTGTTCTGTCATCTGTGGTTCTGTCGTTGAATAAGGTTATGGTAAACCTATTTGATTTTGAAATGGAAGGCCAAAAAACTATATGCAGATTTTGTTTTGAAAGATGTAATACAAATTTTAAGGCGATAGAAGAAAGTACGCATGAAATTTTGAATATGCTTCTGGTCAAAATGGTATATTTCGGAAACTGCTAAATCAGAGATTGTAAGGTAATTATTAAAGAGTAGATGGTTAAGCTTTTAATTTGTTTTAGA
Source organism: Leptura quadrifasciata (assembly GCA_963675555.1). Lineage (NCBI taxonomy): Eukaryota > Metazoa > Arthropoda > Insecta > Coleoptera > Cerambycidae > Leptura > Leptura quadrifasciata. The sequence goes on from OY776680.1 coordinate 79,721,718, forward strand.
ATATAGCCATATGTGATGAACCTGTGATGTGTACAAATTGTTCAGAAATTCTTCGAAAATGTTTTGTTTTTAAAAAGACGTACCTCGATGTCCAATTTGCTTTTAGCAATAATAAGAATAATAGCCATGTAGTATGCGAATTTTGTAAGAATCTGTTAGCAGATTGCCATTTTGTAATCCTGGACGTTGAAAAAGATATTGCACAGAAAACAATGTTGGAGAAATATTTTCCAGAACTGGTATGCTATATTTAAACATATAAAATATCACTACATTTAAACTTTTAATTAGTAACATTTATGACGATTAATATTAAACAATAACAGTTAACATCAGGGTCAAAAATGTCTACAATTTAAATATCCTGGCAATATTTGAAAGAGAGTTTTGCAACAAGCGAGGTTTATTTAATTAGGAATGTTATATTGAATTATGTCGTATTGTGTTTTATCTTCATTAAATAAATAACAAATTGTCAGTAGGGGTAAATGATGGTCGATCCACGTACTTGGCAAAATTCTGTAATGAAATTGTAACTACTTTATAAAAAAAAGAATAATTATTTTAATTTTAATTTTACTTTAAAAGAGTTGATCGTTTGTGACGCGTTTTTCTCCACCTCGCATGATGACGTGGTGAAAAAACGGGACACTCTTTGATACTCGAGCTTCGGAAACAAGTTTTTGATTTACTCGGGCGCCAGTCCTAGTTTAAGTGATAGGACACACTACCCTCGAGCCGAGTATGTGAGGCTGAGTAGCTCAAGTGGAGAAAGTTTACTCCGGTGGGTCAATATATGGGAAATTAGACGTTCACACACAAACAGTAAAACTCTGAGTTTTTCAATAAAATCAATCAATGTATTCAAATAATCCTATTATTTACAACTCTAATTTTTCTAAATAGTTACTTTCTATCAAAAATCTTCAACCACCAATTACCGGGAGGAGCAAGAAAAAATTCTAGTAATAACGAAAATACTAGTACCAGATGACTCATCAGGCAACGGGAATACCAAGTGCAACACAGCATATGCGGTTAGCAAGAATAAACAGGGTGCAGACAAGATACGGATACCAGACAAGTGAAGAAAGACCACAATTATATCTATATATATATAAAAACTACAGTGCAACAATTTATCAAGTACTTGGCTAGTGTGCGTTGATTAATTTCCCTGAAAAGTTAAAGTATGTTTAATACACAGTGGTGCAACTTTTCAGTGTTCCTAGATCCTTTAGGGTACATGCGGAACATCTACAAGTTGCATAGAAAATTTACAGGAACCGCCACCCTCGAAATGGGATACTGAAAAATGTAAAGTATGGTTAATAAAACAGTTCTGCTACTCTTCAGTGTTCCTGGATCCTCTAGGGTACATGCAGAACACCTACAAGTAACAGTGAAATTTACAGAAAATGACAATGCTGAAAACATCAATGTATGATTAATACACAATAATTGCACTAGTCAAGTTTCCTTACTCAATGATCTTACTTCTTGGTCTAGTCTGGTGTCGGGAACTGTCATCTGGGACTGACACCCTTCTCAAGTCCACAGGACTATCAATGGAACAACTTACTATGGAAGTGGCAGTAGGCGCCAGACGGATGCACTCTGGTCGTTGACATAGACTGGACTTAGCAGAAATTCCACGGCTTGGAATTTAATATATCACAATACCAGTACCTTAGGTTCAAATCTAGGAGTGAACACGTGTGCTTGCAACAGTCACTCTGGCTAACTGCCAACACGGTATGAATTTAGCTACTCCCTGCAAATATGAATAAGTGAGAGAAATGGCGGAAAACTGATGCGCGATGGGTCAATGTGACGTCAAACGGACTTGACAAATAATTTGAAATATTTTGCAACTTTGGAAAATAATTCAAATAGAGATTTGTGGACATACAAAAATTCACATACCTTAATTTGTGGACTTAGGATATTTTTCTGATAACAACAGAGCAAGCAGCAGGCACGTGTACCTCGTAGGATGGCAGCTAGAAGACTGACTGATGAATATTTCAATTATTCCCGTGTGCTGAAAGAATGACATCAGCTTGACTTAAGAAATATTTCTTACTTTGATATGACAGGACGGAGAACTCTGTATATCTAACGTGTTCGGTAGCTGAGAATGTACTAACACGCACGTGGTTTGGCATGCCTGAATGTAGAAATTGTTCTCGCCGCTTCCTCACCCAAGTTCATCTGTACTCTACAACCTGGTATACCTACGTGGTGCTTCTAGAAATTAATAACTTTATCAACTTTTAAACTAATTCGCCTACGGCGATACAGTATATCTACAAAAATAAATATAACAAGACAGAAGGACCTCGGTCAATTGCCTGTTGAAATTTAATTTCAATAAAGCACTTTATTATTATTATTAAATATAACAGAGCAATTCTTATAAAGGATTTTCAAGAAAATAATTATATCTTATGCATATTTTGGTGACGAAAAACACTTCGTTACCCGTTATTCAGTTGAAATGGTTGCAATCTGTTAAATTCAACTGTAATAATGACTGAAATATTATAGTGAATTGATATCTGGAAGAAATGAAAATTGTATATTTTTTTTGTTAATAGGATTTAAGTGCCAAGAAAGAACTTGTAATTTGCGAAGCCTGTCATGGATCTTTAGAGAATTTTTTTAGTTTTATAACCATCTCTTCCACTGTCGAAGAGAAGATAGAGAAATATTGCCAGGCTGTGGATGTAAACAATAAGTATCCTATAAAATTAATCAGTGTTGTACAGTTTACATCAGAAAATTTCTGGAAAGAAAGTGGTAGTGAACTTGATGTATTCAAAATGGAAGGTATGATCTCTGCAAAAGAAGAAAGCGAGGTTAGTATGATAAAAGCCAGATATTTTGGATAGTGAGTTCAGTCGTGTATACTTACATAATCATCACTAAGTATTTTAAAAGAAAGCGTGGGTTTATGTCTCTGCCTATATGAACATGCTTGAGAACTAATTTTCAGTTTGACAAAATCGCACGCCATCGTAAAGACAATGTTTCGTAATTAATAATCCCCTGACATTAAAGCCATGGCTTATTAACGAAAAATTTTCAAAAGTTCGGAAGATAAGACAATTTTATTCGTTTTTAAAAGTTTATACAGAATATGACATACAATGTACAGACTTTAGTAAACTAGTCACCATAAAATTAATAAAATAGGTATAGAGGTGAGCAAAATCAACAATTAAGGAACTCATCTGTCATAAAATGTTTTATCACACAAAAATTTAAATATTTTATTCCTAAATGACATGTTGCTGTCATTGTTGATACACTGACTAATTTTGTTCAACAAACATTTGGTACCAATAAGTTTCAGCGAAATTTCTCCCTGTGCAAGTCTGGAATATGGCTGATACAAATTATCCTTGTTTCTCGTATCATACACATGAATATCACTATTTCTAAAGAATTCAGATTCATTTTTTTATGTACATTATTAACTGGTAGATATATAAACTAGGCAAAGTAAGTATTTGCAAATCTTTAAATAGTGGTTTACAATTAGTTAAGGGGTGGATCTTACACATGGTTCTTAAAACCCTTTTTTGATATTGAAATGCCCTATTAAAATATGAGGAATTTCCCCAGAAAATGAGTCCATACTGTAGTTGAGACTGAACCAATCCATAATAGACAGTTTTTAGGATGTTTATGGAGACGGTAGCTCTTAGATTTCTTATAATATAGCAAACAGTGCTCAATTTTGTGCAAACCATATTTATATGCGCTTCCCATGTAATCTTTCGATCCAAGGTGACACCTAGGAACTTGGCAGTTGTTATACTTGGGATGGATTTATTTGAAATTTTCAGGTACAGATCATAGTTAGTCACAATATTTTTTGGCAGAAAACTATATAGCATGTTTTATTTACATTTAAATTTAGTCCGTTGTTGCTACAGTAATGACTCATTTCCTGTGATGCATTGTTACTATTTATGACAATCTGTTCAATGGAGTTATGGGACATTAGCATATTTGTATCATCTGCATATGGAAGAAGTTGATTTGAAGTGATACATGTGTTGGGTATATCGTTAATAAAAATTATAAAAAACAGAGGTCCCAGAATCGAGCCTTGAGGCACTCCCAGGTTTATATTTCTAGTTTTGGAGTTAATGCCATCTGCAACAGTAGTTTGCGTGCGATATTGTAGATATGAGGACAGTAGAGAATAGACCAGTATTCCCACTCGCCCGGAACAGTGGGATAAGATTTTCAGTGTGCAAGCATGCTCCTGGGCTTAAATTATCTGATGCGCTCTAACGGTTCACATTCCTTGATTTCTAAATTGTTATTAAATTTCAGTTGATTTAATAATAGACACTATACGCCTGGTGTATGTATTAGTTCTCATTTTTTTGTAAGCTGTTCGCTTGTCTTGGGCGACCCTGTATATCGAGTTTGCCGAGACACTGACAACTCTTTCGCTTCCTCACCTATGAGAAATTACAAAAATTATTATGAAGTAATGCATCTGAAATGACATGATATATTCGTGTAATTTATTAATTATAGAAACAGGAACAAGAGATAAATACATTGTATAAAAAGATATTAGCAAAAAAAGGAAAGAAAGTTTTTTGATAACCAGACAGCTGGGAGCTCAGAGATGAATTGTTAGGTCGAACGTTAAGTTGGCATATATATAAGAGACCTACAATTGTTTTTTAAAAAGGCCGTTGAAGAGCTATAGGCAAGTATAAATTTTTATGCCTTTTGTTTGCAATAAATTAACACTTTACCTTATCATGTCATTTAAAATGCATACTTATTTCAGGCCTTTATTTCTTTGCGGGTCATTGTTTGCTCGACCTATATATGGATCCTATGATTTTATTTTACATGGCGATGTAAAATTGTTTATGGAATATACACAAGTAATTGGTTTAAGTCAATAAGGCATTTCTCTTAGACTATTTGGATCAAAACAGCGTTACCGAAGGAGTATTGAGGTATTCGTTATTTAGGAGTCCAAACAATCGGTATAAATATATAAACAACTTGAATAACCGAAATGATTCTGTGAGTATCTTCCATTTTACCAGTTTGTTATGCATTACTGCAGATATCAAGAAAGTTTGTTGCTTTTGTCCTAAACACCCTGGAGGAAACTGCAGCATAAAATTTAATTATTTATCTGAAATAATATCATATATTGCAATATAATACTTAGGTTTTCTTGTGAACTTGGGGAAACAGCTGTTTCGGCGAGTAATTAACTGATTGACTTATACACCTTAATTAAGATTTACCAAGTACTCATATAGTTCATAACAGAGTGTGAAGCAGTTTGTTTTTAATCAGTACGTTTCTACACCTAACTGTAATTACACCTTTTAGTGGCATAAATATCACGTGACCTGTCTCATCCTTGTTATTAGTAAAAAATATCTTTCTATAATCCAAATTATACGAGCTAATTAAGCCTCACGTTTCACACATTTTTTTATATTTAATAATAACTGTACATATTATTCCCTCGATTTGTATTAGGTATTAATAAATAAATAAATAAATAAATCCTTTATTATCCAAACAGGTTGGATACCCAATTACAGGACAAGATAACATAGAGATATAATGTGAGCAAAGTAAGTTAAAGTAAAGTATAAATATAAATATATAAAAGGTTCAAAGTGACATTTACAAAGTTAGTGAAAAACAGAGAGGAATACAACTATAGAGATTCTAATTGATTTTTAATCAGTTTCTAAAGATGCCAAGTGAATGCCAATAGATGTCTGCGCAACTACAATGTTGGTTTAGAATGTTGCAGATGGAATATACTGGTGATTTAGTCATTAAATTTGTTCTGGGAGTACAGAGATAAAAATATTTCTCATCTCTACTGTGAATACGAGGTACATGAAAGTTTAGCTGAGACAATAACTCAGGGCAGTCTAATAGGTTGTTAGTTAACTTGTACACAAATATAGCTGAGTAGTATTTTCTGCGGTTTTCAAGCGACAGAAGTGAAAATCTTGATAGCAGAATATTATTGTCAATACCTTGTGCAGGATAGACACCGTCTAGCTTAAATGCCATATACTTCATAAAGATACGTTGAACTGACTCAAGTTGTTGGATGTATGTATTATAATAGGGTGACCATATTAAAGAACAGTACTCAAGTTGTGATCGAACATAGGCCGTGTATAAGTTCATGTAGCAATCCTTATTTTTAAAATCTTTACAACTTCTGAATATAAAACCAAGCATTCGGGTGGCCGATGATACGATTCTGTTAATGTGAGGTGAGAAATTGAGTTTTTGGTCAAACTCAATTCCAAGGTCTTTGATTTTGTGTTCCCGGTGTAGAGGAATATTATTTATTGAGTAGTTGAACTGGATAAAATTATTTTTTAAGGTATAGGTTATATATTTACATTTTTGTATATTCAAGGGTAACTTGTTGGAAAGGCACCACACATTTAACGAGTCCACATCCTTCTGTAGTAGTTTGCAGTCATTTGGAGTTTTGATTATTTTGAATATTTTTAAATCATCTGCAAACAGAAGTATGTTGCTCTTGATATGATCACCTATATCGTTTATAAAAATGGAGAAAAGTAGGGGTGCCAGATTACTTCCTTGCGGTGTACCGCTAGTAGCAGTGAACTGAAATGATTTGTGACCTCTGTATTCAACATATTGAGGGCGATCACTTAAATTAATAATAAAATTTGTACATATGTGGATTTTATAATTGGGTAGTTTGATTCTTATCTGTCTTGTTTTGTACTTCCAACCTTCCCTCGTCAATTTTACATTGGCTGGCGCCCTCAGCTTACATAACTAAATAACAACCAAAATAAATAAAATCCACGACCTAGCTCACGACATACAAGCAGCCGATCGCATTTATGTTGACGAACGTCACAGCGCAGTGGACAGCAGTGATGTTATTGGGTTGATGTTTATTGTTTACTCGAGTAGTGTACATGCAAATGCGCGTGGGATGGAAATAGTGAATGCGCAGTGGAATAAAAAAATAATATCGAGTACAACAAACATCAAAGGGACCGCCGAGGAGTGAAATTACTGGTCTACTCTCTACTGTGATATGAAGCTGCCCAGCTGTATGGTGCCCCTCTTACTCCAATGCCCTCTAATCTTGTAAGTAACAAACTATGATCTATAATATCAAATGCACGACTTGAATCATAAAAGAGACCTAAGACGTGACACTTGTTGTTCAGTGCATTATAGATAAAATCTATGCAATCTAAGATAGCAGTATTGGGTGATTTATTTTTTTGAAAACCATTTTGGGCATTTGAAATCAAGTTAAAATTCTCTAGATAATTGGTCAGTCTTATGTAATGTGACCGTTCAAAAATTTTAGCAATTTGACTTGGTATGCATGTGGCTCTATAATTAGTAATGTCTGTTGTGGGACCTTTGTTTTTATATACAGGTATACATTTGGATTCTTTTATGTTGGGAAATACACCAGCTAAGAATGATTCATTTACTAAGTATGCTAATGGCTCATTAATAATGTCTTTTACTGATTTCATCACTTTTCCGTTGATGTCATCGATACCAGCGGCCGGTTTAAGAATAATTTTCCCAATTATTTCACTTATTTCTTGTGGTGCCGTCGGTGTGAGAAATAAACTGGTACTTGTATTTTCAATGTTGACATTACAGTTAGGTTTTGATTGATTTGAGGCAAGATTTATAAAGTAATCATTGATAAAATTACTCTTCTCAATGGCATTTGATATTAGAATACCCTGGTTATCACATATGTCTATGCATGGCTTCTTTTCATTGATTGATTTGAATTCGTTGATAATTTTCCAACTATCCCGTATTATATTGTTGGAATTAATGAGGCGTTGGTCGTTACATTGTTTCTTGTGCCGCTCCACTAAGTTTTTGTACATTGCTGTTCATTTCACACAGTTGGTCATGCAATAGCGGCTGTAAACCACTTTTTATTCTTGAATTTATTAAAATATTTCATAATAGGAAAAGCACAATTGTAGTGAAATAAAAAGGTACTATAGAATGCAGTGAATTTCTGTTGAAATGTGGAGGCAGTATACATTTCGTTCCAGTTTTCGGCGGATATTAGATGTTGAAATCTTTCAATGTTTGTAGTGTTGTAGTTTCTTCTGTAGGTGTAATTTAGACTGCTATCATTATGTAGAAATAGATGGAATGAACAAATTTGAAAAGTGTGATCAGATATAAAAGACCCACAGACTGTTATGCTGTTTGCTGTTAAGTTGGAGAATATAATTTCGATGCATGTAGAACTATTGCTTGCTATTCTTGTAGGTTCCTGTATGTGATTTATGACTTTGTATTCAGCTAGTAAGTTTAACAGGAGATTTTTCTCTGAACTTGTTTGCAAAAAATCTACATTTTTCATCACCACAAATAACATAGTAGTTTTTTGGGTTGTAGAGTCTATGAAAAAGTAAATCAAGCCTTCCTATGAATTCTTTAAAATCAGTATCAGGTGTTCTATAAGTTGTGATAATATGAATTGAGTTTTTCCCATCTGGAGGTATCGCTTTTACAACACATACCTCAAAATGTTTTTCTTCTGCTGCATCCTCTTTTGATGGGACGGATGTGATTTTTAGGTCACTTTTTGCATAAATAGACACTCCACCTCTCATTTGTTTGGTACAGCTGAAATAGGATACTAATATGTAGTTGTCAACCCCTGTCACTTTGATTTCTTCCTCACTTAACCAATGTTCACTTAAGTATAATATATCTACATTGTGGTGGGTAAGATGTATGGATAAACCGTCGCTCTTATGATTTAATAGTCCTTGTATATTAAAGTGCATTAAGGTGAGATTTCTTATATTTACATTAAAAAACTGTCATTTCCTTCTGTAGTTGATTTGTCATGGTTTTCATGAATATTTTCACGAGTTGTTTTTTTGGTTGTCCGGGAAACGTTGTCCCTTAGCAAAGTTAAATCTCTCATAAGCCACCCCTTTACTCCAGAAAGATGCAGTGTATACTGAATCTTTGACTGATGCCTTAACGCCAATTAAGAAACATTTACTATTTTCCATTTTGTACCAGGTTTTTAGTCTTTTTACTAATATTTTTTCTTCCAAATTAGTTTTATTTTTTATGTATGCCATAACATTTTCTGAACTTACAGCATCTTTTACTCTTGAAATAAAGAGCCATAATTTTTTTTTTCCTAATACTAGTCATTGGCCGGTCTTCAAACTCATTTTCCGTTGTTTCATTTGTACATGCACTTTTTTCCTCTGCCTCCTTTTTTTATTTTCTTGGTATCCATACTCACTCTCATTTGAACAATCGGACGAGACATTGTGCTGTATTGGTTTTTGCTGAAATTTCTGAATAACAGGATTTTTTGTAGCCACTGCAATTTCTTTATTTGGTGGGGGTTGATGGATATGGTTATTGAGCGAAGTAGCACAGTTGGTTACCTCACTATATAGTTTTGGCAGGGGTGCCGACTTTGAGAGTAATTTTATCATGTCTTTGTTTGTTACCTTTATATTTATAACTTCTTGCTTAGTTTTTTCAATATTTTCTTGTAGATCATCTTTTATTAATTGAATTTCCTTTTGAATTGTTTTAAATATTTTATTATTATTATTATTTTCAAAGTTGTGTAGTAATTTTTGAAAGTTCTGTAAATTTTTTATTTAGTCTATGTAGATCATTTTGAACCTCCTTGAGTTTTTCATTCTCAGATATCAAGGTAAGACAAAATTGACTACAGAATCGTGTTTGTAATTCCTGAATTAAACATAATATTTTTAGTCGCGAACTCCTCTATAAAGTCCTTATTTTACTATAAGGAACGTAACCAGACTGCAACCAACAGCTACTCTCCGAGCTATGTGCCCCGCCGAGCGCTGAATTATAAGTTACAAGTCTGGCGTGTTAAGTGTAATAATTGCATATTACCATCAAAACGCTAATGCTTCGATTGCAACAAACACCAGCCGAAAGACTGATCCTACTTAAAGGAGCTCTCTTGCCAGCCGTCACACACCACTTGCATACTGCAGTTTCGAGCTGTTAGCTCTCGTCAGTGCAAGGTAGGCATGTGACGACCGGCACGAGGATCCTTTGACTAGTTGGTACATCCCGGTATTTTTACAATAGCGACATGTAAAATAGTCAGCAGGCGCCATCTAGCGGTCCAGTGTCTGTTGCAATCGAAAAATAAATAGCCTGACATGGCTTAGCATAGTTCAGATGTGCTTTTAGAGGGCGGAATATTAAACATAATATTTTTAGTCGCAAACTCCTCTATAAAGTCCTTATTTTACTGTAAGGAACGTAACCAGACTGCAACCAACAATTACTCTTCGAGCTATGTGCTCCGCCGAGCGCTGAATTACAAGTTACAAGTCTGGCGCATTAACATTTTGATGGTAATATGCAATTATTACACCTAACGCGCCAGACTTGTAACTTGTAATTCAGTGCTCGGCGGGCACATAGCTCGGAGAGTAGCTGTTGGTTGCAGTCTGGTTACGTTCCTTATAGTAAAATAAAGACTTTATAGAGGAGTTTGTGACTAAAAATATTATGTTTAATATTCCGCCCTCTAAAAGCACATCTGAACAATTGCTGAATTATTTATAGCATAAATAAGTGCCATAGAAAAATAACAAATACATGTATTAAGCATGCATATTTTCTCATGGCATCTAGAGATGAAATAGAAGCTAATTTTATTATATTATAAAAGTTGTTTTGTATTTGCATTATTATTGAGTCAACATAACCTCAATTAAATAGGTTGTTCCCATTTTATTTTGTTTTATGTTTATGTTAAGTCAACTTTTCTTTATAAAGATTAAATTTAACACCTTTTATCTACTTACTGTCTTCGTCTTAGCAGTACGGAGAAATTTTGCTGCATTCCGTCTTTATTCATCTGCAACATAATTCTGAGAATTTCCCTGTTAAAGCCGGACTTGAACCGAAAGCCTAGAAGGTTTCCCAATTTCTTATTCTTATTTCTTCTGGCACAAGAACACCAATACTGAAGTGTTTGTGCTTATAAGACAGGTGTAGGAAGTTAGAATGTGAATGGAAGTTTAGTCTACTTCCCGCAGAACCTGCAGACAGGGTTATCAACTGTTCTGGTAGTGAGCAGTTGTTTTTTGAAAGAACCATGTCCAGTGAAATGACTTACCACGATTCTAACATTCTTCCTACTTAAATGCAGTATTTGCTCTGCCCTCTTCTGCATGAGTCATGGGCTAAGGGCTCTACTTGCCGAAGCCCTGGGTAGGATGCCCAGAAGTCAACAAACTGAGAACGAGTCCAGTTTTCTATTAACTCCCTGACATTTGATCAAGGGTAGCCGAGAGTCATCTCCGAGCCAGAGCCGTGGCCAGAGCATCAACCTGTACTGGGCTCAGGTACCTAGGAAAGTTTGACTCTGTTGGAAGATCCATGTTTGCAGAGTTTGCTTACAGTTCAGAAACGAAAATGATTTGATTTTAATTGAGGCAACGCCGGTGACGGTATTATTGGCTGGTTGAAGTATATCGGCAAATGGGTTCCAGTCATCCCTTTAGGTGATGATGACCCTTCACGCCTTGGCCTCAATCAGCAAATAAAGCGCAGTTTCCAAGTACCATCCCACAGTTTTTGTTAGAGCAACTGAGTGACACAAAAAGATTCAGTTAAAAATTTAGTATTAGCAAGTTTGGGGCCTCTGTTTAGCCGTCCATTCCTAATTATTATGATAAATGTAGGTTTGCTCCTGGATAGGACTTGATATATTTGAATTGTAACAAATTATAATTCATGTTCAGGCAATTGATGACTCCTTTGCAGACAATACTTGGTATTCCAGGCACTTTTACATGCCGCACATGGTTGCATAGTAAGTCAGATTTCTTTGTAGTTCCTGAAGATTCATAGCATATGAATGTATCGATTTTTTCCGCTTGATGATAGGTTCTTTGACATTATAACTATAATGGTTTAGTACAACATTGTTACCCTCGAGTTTAGCGCCACGTTCTATTAAAGGTCTTTTGTCTGCCTCTCTCTATATGATCTTTACAATGTACATTTAGGGTCCATGATGATACCCAGATACAAGCCATCTTGGAAATCCTTAGAGTGGTGCCGTAGGGCATAGGGTCCATTAGACCTTTAGCACGCATCTCCTAGCAATCTACGCTTTGTCTTAGAACAGTTGACGCTAAAGCTTTGGCCATTGCATCATAGCAAATGGCAAAAATGCCTTTCTGCGGGTAGGGTAGTTGCAGTTGTAATTTATTTTTTCACCAACATAGCCGTCATCCAACTAATGTTGGCGTCTTCGAAGCCGTGACACAGATGGAGTCAAAAGAGGTATTATCCAACAGTCCCCTGATTGTCTGAAAAATATTTTGCAAAAATTCCAGACTTCGGTGATTCTAAAGAATTATCTATTTATTTTTATTGTAGGAAATGAAGATTCAAGGAACAATATGCACACTTTGTATGGAAAAATGCAAAAACTTCAAAGCGATACATGGAAATACAAAAAACATCTTGGGTTCGCTTCTACTGAAAATAGTAAGTGTTGAGTGTAAAGCTCAAAAACAACCAGAGGTTGCATATAAAAAAATCTACCTCAATTCACTATTGTTTTTTGTTTGTGACTCGTTCGAATTTTGTTCTAGGATTTTACTGCAATACAAGGACCTGTGATTTGTACAAACTGCGAAGGAATGCTCATGAAATGGTTTGACTTTAAGACTACGTGCTTGCACACTCAGAATTACATAGCTCTATTCCGCAAAGACAAGGATCATGTTAAATTGGATCTGAGAGATGTCTACCTGAGTAGAAATGTAACTGGTACTGGTATTCCAGAGGGTCAGGACATATGTGGATTTTGTATGGGTTTGGTAAAAAATGGTTTTATTGTATCTTTCCATGTTGAAGAAGAAGACGTTATGTTGGGCAAAATGATAAGACAATGTCTTCCAGAATTGGTAGGTATCCGTATTTTTCATATTTCGAGATAAATAATCTTCATGTGGCCTAAGCACGGAGTTAAATATTTCATGAATTAAAGAAAAAAATTGATTTGAAATATTGTTGCACATTTTATAGAAAGAGCCACTTCAAAGTTTAATTGTATGAGGCCTGTCCAAAAAAGAACAGAACTTGACATTTCTATTTATCCCCTTACAAAATGAAATTAAATACTTAGGGCTACATGTAGATCCATATCGAAAATGGGAATCACACAGAAACCAAGTCCTAAAAAGAATTTGCTGTTTGCTATCTAAATTTAAATATCTTACAGGGTTTAAGTATACTAAAAACTTAATGTCATTATATTATGTCTTAGTAGAAAACTGACTTAGATATGTAATACTAGCTTAGAGTGTGGCATATGACAATCACATAAAAGGCGTAGAAATTAGAATAAAATGGATGTTAAAAATGATATTAAATAAAGAATATATTTACCCCACAGAATCACTTTTTCAGTTGAGTTGAGTTTCAGTATTAGATATAAGACTATTATGCGCAGCTGTTATAAATCACCTAAAAAGTAGGAAGTAAAAGATATTTTTCAACACAGGCATGATATGAGACACAACTAAATCATCATTAGTAATTCCTAAAATGCCGCAACGTATTTTAATAAAGATATCTTTTGTGTTCACTGGACTTCATTTATGGTATAGACTTATGGATCCGAGCAATTTTCCACCAAGAAATATCATTTGCCTTCCACGTTATCCACGTAACACTTTATAGCTCAAAAATTAAACATGTAGATCATTTTATTATTTGCGTACTATCTTTTTATAATTATGTTATATTTAAGTTTCATTATTTATATTCTATAACTCTTCCTAGAGCTCCTTTAACTAGGATAAGTCTTTGGGCTGGTGTTTGTTGCAATCGAAGCATTAGAGTTTTGATGGTAATATGCAATTATTACACTTAACGCGCCAGGCTTGTAACTTGTAATTCAGCGCTCGGCGGGGGCACATAGCCCGGAGAGTAGCTGTTGGTTGCAGTCTGATTACGTTCCTTATAGTAAAATAAGGATTTTATAGAGGAGTTTGCGACTAAAAATATTATTTTTTAGTTGATATTGGTGTTATTACGGGTTCATTTTGTCTTAAGAATTTAATAAATGACAGAAGGAATTCAGACACCTTAAAATTATTAGAAATAATAATTGTCTCGAAACTCGGCCATCCATCAAATACCGCTGACGAATAATTGGTTGCCTATTTCAATATTGCTAGGACCTATCGATTTAACATAAATCCACACACCGATAATTCGCAACAAAAAAGAAACAGCTACGCAGGTTTCTCCTCCGCTGAAAAGTAGTCCCAAAATAAAATATAAATTAAGTAGTAACGATAGGATATAATGTATTTATGAAATTGTCTAATCTCTAGATTTTTTGTAAGTGTTGTATTATTGGTGTTTATAATGTATTGCAGTCGTTTTTCTTTCGAATTATATTTTTTTGTTGCTTTACCGAGAAGGTACTTTACAATCTCTTGGAGTACACATTCTGAGGTGTTCTAGAAACCAGAATAGGCTTTTTCGAGCTGTGATACTTTTGTCGATATATATATTGTGTTGTGTCCATTTAATTGGGAATAAACTACAAAAATATCGAAAGGATTGTGAGGAATATTTTCTTCTGAGTGGTATTATTTCCTGCAGTTGCCGTTTAACGGATTAATATCAGCTCATGACCATCTTGCCATAAACCACCCTCAGATAAACTTATATAGTCAAAGAAGCCTTCTACGAGGTGTAGAAGTAAGTAATTAGGACCTATTCTATTTTGTTTCCTTAAAGTAATTTTGGTGTAATTTTCTTTCAGGGCTTTTATTTTCAATAAAATTTTTATTTTTACGAATTCCGAATTCATTAGTCTCCTTGCATTTCTTTATGGTATGCAAATTGCCAATTATTCTGAAGAAAATTCGATACATCAAGCAGAGCCCCTGGGTGTATATTTTCCTGTATAGAAATCTTGGCTATCAGCCGCGGAACAAGTGGTCGGCAGTAAATGGTTGTTGAAGGCACATTTATTCTGACAAACCACCCTACAGGGAAAGTTGACAGCAAACGAAACCACCCCTACATGGAAACACAGCTAAGTGTCAAAAATATATATGTTTTTTTATCCGATCTGAAGTACCTATTTTTACTATTATTGAACTATTGGCTACAATATCTTATAGTCACACCATATATATGTGTTTTTTTTAATTTATAAAAGATATCTTTAAATATTCATTAGGTATAATAGGTGGGAACGTAGGTTTCCTTCACTAAACAGTTTTCACTTTACACACATGTTAAGAGATAAATATAACTAGGTTAGACAAACAAAAAAATAGGGGTATTTTGCTTGTAAAAACATCGGAAGTGATCACCTTTGGTGGGGTAGTTGATTTAATAATTTTCTGTTAAGTATTGTATATAATTAATCACAATATAATTAGTGTAGATATTTTCTTGTCTTAAAAAAAAAATGTGGAGTTAAAACTGCATCAATTTTAGTAGCCGATAATAATTTATAGTTGTATATACTTGGGGATATATGGTCAAAACTGTGTGTAAAAATTCATAAGTATTAAAATATTTTTTTTATTATTACATGTATGATATTTTTCTTTGATATACCACCTAATATCTATCCAGGGCAATTATCACAAGATTTTACCCTTCTTACCTACCCCGCACGACTAGTTGGCCGGAGTGCGTGGCTACCATCGCCATTCACTAAAAACTAATTTTTTTTGTTACTGGCGGGCTATAGTATGATTGAATTTCAATATAATATTTGAAAGAATTAACAATTTTATCCACAAGGTTTTATTGGTTTTCTATCATTTATTTTGAGGCCTGGCTACGGTAACAGTGTTTTGTATATAGTGGTTTATTAAGCGTTTTTTATTAATGTAGCTGTTTATGTTGACATGCAGTAATTTAATGTTTCCTGCCATGAACTGCCTGTTTAGCTTCGATGGGTTCAATTGGTGATTCTTCATTAGGATTCTTAAGATAGAACATTAATATGTACACTCTGTTGCCTATGAAATTTGTGTATGTGTCTATATTGTATTGTTCTACAAATTTTCTTTTTAATTTTAGTACCAGTTCATTTCTATTAGTGTATTTTGGATCATTAATTTTTTTCTACATAAGTATTGACAATATGATCATGGATTGTTATTGGTTGATGAATTCTACTTTTCTTGGTAATAGATTTATCCAATTCTTCAGTGTTGTCTGACTTTACTTTTACTTTTGGAATACTTTCAATAGGTTGTCGAGGGTGTTTTGGACACTTGATTGACCATGCTACATGGTCTTCTGTACCAAAGTGGTGCATTTTAGTGGAGCGCAGATGTACATTTGTTGTGTGAGTGCGGACTTTGACATTTTGAACATATAGTTTTTTGTGTACAGTTTTCTGTTATATGTGTGAATTGTGTACATTTGCTGTGCGGGATTGGTACTGGACTCGGTGCTAAATTTGGATATGTGGGATAGTGTCCAATTTATAAAACATTCCTTCACTCATTAATTTTTGAAATGATTTGTCACATCCGGTTATAATGCAAATTAACATAATCTTTTTTGTGTTTGACGTAATATAATTTGTTTGCAGAATCTATGTTTTATACCACAATTTTGTAGGTGTTGACTTACAATGCCGTCTTCAAGCTCTTCTTCTGCTTGACCAATTACACATGAGTATGTGGGATCTGTAGATTTATATGTAGTTGCTCTAGGAATTGGATTACTTTCCTCAAAGTTTGAAACTATTCCAACTTGTTGCATTAATTTCAGGGTTGATTTAATTATATTTTTATCGTTGCCTGATTTAAGTAGAAATCCTTTGAATGTTTTTAAAATTACATCCTTGGAATTGAGAAAGTATTGTATCCATTCATCCACTAATTTAAATCTGTTGTTGTTATTATTTGTGTTGATATAAAAGACATTTTTGTATTCCTTGTTTATCACATTTTTCATTTCTTGTGAATAATAATTGTAGTTTGTTGATGTTTTTTGTGTTAAATTTCTTATGTTGTTATTTGATGATTTTTTACTGGTCGTTGGTTTTTGTATGTTGGTCTTTCTTTGTTGATTGTCTCCAAGGATTATTTGGTTAACTTCACTACTGGTGTAATTTTCCTCTTGTTCATTTTTCCTTCTTCTTTTCTTTTTTAACCGAGGTGGGGTTTTAAATGTTGCATCACCATTTTCTTCTGTTTCCATGCTATCACTTGTTTCTGTCATTTTAATAACTATAAACACTGATTAACTTATTGAAGAGCAGTAAAATCGGTTTATCCTTGACCACTGTCTTCTCAATACTGCCAGAATTTTATTTGTTCGTCTGTCAGTAAATTAAATAAGCCATAAATTTTCAGGCAACATGATGTCTTTACAGATTTTCTGTCAGAGTTATGTATTACATCTTTTGCAGATGCCCATTATTTCATAATTTTTTGGGGTAGTTAGGCAACAGTTTTTACAGACCACACTATTTATTTCCTTAATACAATAGTCATTCGCTGATGTGAAAGACCATTTAGATCATTTAGATTGTCATAAATTTTCTGCCTGATTTGAAACGCTGGTAACATTTGTGATATTGTAGCACTACTGTCACAATTGCAGTGATTAAAGATAAGGTTTCATTTTGGACAGGTCGTGTATAATGATATCATATCCATTTTTCGTTGTACTGGATATCATTTTTAATATTTGCTTTTCCATTCATAGGATTTAAGCATAATCAAGAAACCTGTAATTTGTGCATCCTGCCATGAATCTCTACAGGGTTATTTCCATTTTGCAATGAACTGCTTGATTGTGAGAGAAAAAATTACGAATGACTGTGAGGTTCTATATATAAACGATAAGCCTCAAATACTGCATAACAGTTCATTACAGTTTGTAACAACGGAGGTAGATTGTAACTCAAGGGATATAATCAAAGTAGAAGAACCATTCTATGATGTTAAAGAAGATGTTGGCGAAAGAGAAATTGGTACCGGAGGAGATACAGTTAAATTTAAAAAAAAATTCCTCGATGATAGGGAAGATGATATCAAGAATGTTGAAAATGGAAGTAAAAGTTTTATGGAAATGAATGATCAGGAAGTTAACAGTGAAGAACAGTTTACACCAGATATATTGACCTATTCAGGGGAGAATAGTATACTTGATTCCATTAAAATAGAAGAAGTATTTTGTGGAGAGAACGAGGCTGAACACAAAGGGGAAAACTGTTTTGAAATGGAGGAAGAAAAATTTTTACTTAACGAAGAAACGGAAATAAAAACAGATGAACACTACTTACACGACAGGTAATGACTATTGAATTAGGTGTAAGTTTAAATTTGGAAAATTAGTTTTTTTGTCAATGTTACTTTTTTATATATACACTTATTTGTGGATTTAACAAGTCAATTAGCTCATTTTGACATGTATGTAAAAATTATTAAATATTAACACTTTTACCATGTGACAAATGTCCTAAATGTCCCTCTAATAATAAGAAAGAAGAAAATCTCATAAGGTAAATTATTACGAGGCAAACTTATAATACCAAATATTCAAAAGTGTGGGGAAACTTGTTTACTTTTAAATAAATTTTGGATGTCAATAATTTGCCTTGGCATTCATACATGAGAACCATGTGTACGATTTAGGGGAATATGTTTGTAAGAATTGTGCCGCCTTTCTCAACGACACATTGATTTTTGTTGAAATCGTTCACCTAAGCTGAATTATCTCATGCTGTGATTTCACTGTTTTGTCAGGTTGAAAGAAGTAAGGTTAAGTTGGGAAAGAAATGTGTAATGTACATAAACTAGTATCTTGGTGTTTATCTAAAAACATAATTACCAAATAAGTGATAACAGTTGCTCAAAATATTTTCCACCTTACATGCCCCAGGCATACTTGTGCGTTCAGTCTTAATAAGATATCTGCAATCAACTGGATTCGCCAAGATTTTCGAAATGTTATAGGACATTTAGGGAACAAAGCCAGTACAGAGACAATACCAACAGATCAAGAAACATATTTTTACAACAATATTTCAAACATTTTACCGTTAAGATCTGTTACTGAAAATGACTAGTAAAAAATTGTCGAATTTACTACTAATATATTTTCACTGAAAATGTTATATACAATGAATGCTTCATGGAAACAAAGTGGCAAAAGACAAACTTTCTTAATCTTTCAGTAACATTTTTCCAAAAGTTTTCAAATGTTTCTAGCAACAGAATATTCAATATTCAAATTTCCTTCATTTACATGGTAATATGCAATTATTACACTTAACGCGCCAGACTTGTAACTTGCAATTCAGCGCTCGGCGGGGCACATAGTCCGGAGAGTAGCTGTTGGTTGCAGTCTGGTTACGTTCCTTTATAGTAAAATAAGGATATTATAGAGGAGTTTGCGACTAAAAATATTATGATTAATATTCCGCCCTCTAAAAGCACATTGCTAAGCCCAGTCAGGCTATTTATTTTTCGATTGCAACAGACACTGGACCACTAGATGGCGCCTGCTGATTATTTTACATGTCGCTATTACCAAATAGTCAAAGGAACCTCGTGCCGGTCGTCACATGCCTACCTTGCACTGACGAGAGCCAACAGCTCGAAACTGCAGTCTGCAAGTGGTGTGTGACGGCTGGCAAGAGAGCTCCTTTAAGTAGGATCAGTCTTTCGGCTGGTGTTTGTTGCAATCGAAGCATTAGCGTTTTGATGGTAATATGCAATTATTACACTTAACGCGCCAGACTTGTAAGTTGTAATTCAGCGCTCGGCGGGGCACATAGCCCGGAGAGTAGCTGTTGGTTGCAGTCTGGTTATGTTCCTGACAGTAAAATAAGGATTTTATAGAGGAGTTTGCGACTAAAAATATTATGATTAATAAACCAATATTGGTTCAATATTAGTGTTCTACCTGGGATAGTTTCTATCATAAAGGGATGTAACACATTTCAAATTAAAGGTAATTGAATAAGCTTTCAACTTTGTATAGTATTTTTTATCCAAGACATACTATGTTTAAACACATTACTAAAATTTAGCACAAAAACTTGCGCTTCAAAGGGAGAAAAAAAGCTATAATTTGAAAACCCTACATCATATTTCATTTTTACTGAAGTTGGACTTGAAAATATTGAAATTAATAGTTATTTAACGAACACGTGTATTATTCGCCTTTTAATCTACGAGTTAGTTACAAAGTTTTTCCGTCAACTGTATTTTTGACAGAATGGAGAAAGTCTAATTTTAAGTTTATATTCATATACAAATTCAATTATTCATTAAATTGACAGTGACAAATATTGATGACATGGCGTCTTGATTTGGATATTTCATTTTATGTATTTTTGGGTGTTTATTCTAAAATCGCTATTAATAGTGAAATCATTCAGTGATTTTAAATGTTTATTTGATTAAACCAAATACAATTCAATTATCATTAGTATTATCTGATTTGTGTTTGTAAAGATTTATATTATAACACAGATTTCAGAAATTATAATCTTGACAGTGACAGTTATATTGATGACATGACGTCTTAATTTGGATTCTTGATTTTATGTATGTTTATACTAAAATCGTTTATTATTAGTAAATCATGCATTAATAAGGGTCATTAATAAACGATTTTGCATACATTAATCAAATTTGGCTAAAACCAAATGAAATAGCTCTACTAAACTTAAATGGTTCCTCGGCCATCTCTAGTTTTTGCCGAACTATACATATATAGTCGAGGCAAGAATTCAAGCGATGCACGTCACAGATCGATTCTATAAATAAGACAATACTGCTAAGAATCATGAAGCCCAATTAAACTGTACCTATTTCTGAAAAAAGCTTAATAACTGGGTATTAAGAATTACTCTTTTTTACGTAATTAATGATTAAAAATTATGTTAGTATTAAAATTTCTTTAATGAGATTACTCGTGACGTGCATCGCTTGAATTCTTGCCTCGACTTTACATGGTGGGGTAAGTATATTTGCTGATAACCATCTAAACTGTACACCTTTGAATATAAACGTCAACAATCTCTGTGATGAAATAAACTGTGAAATCTCTGGCATGCTATACCAGAATACCCAAATAATAACCATCTATAGGTCTCCCCAAGGTGATTTCAACATATTTATTGAAAAAATATCTACCCTTTTGGATAGACTCGATATAGAATATCCTATTATAATAACAGGTGATTTTAATGTGAAATTTAACACCAATGATTCAGATACATTGAAGCTAATCAACCTGTTTGAATCATATGGCCTAATACAAACCATCAAAGAAAACACTCGTTTTAATTCGTGCTTTGATAATATATTTACGAACCTCAACACACAATCTTTTTCAACGACAGTTTTAAATACCCACCTGCCAGATCATCTAGGGATATCTTTTCACTTTCATGCTGAACTTAAAAATTATAAGAGTAATGCACATATAAACATGAATGATGATTACATTAAAAACTCAAATAATCTGCAGTCAGCTATGTGGAATATAATCAAAAACAATAGTCCAATGAGAAATCGTCCCGACAATGTAAATATAAATGCCAATGATTTTAATGACTTTTTCGTGAATATATCAGAAAATATTATAAAGGACCTCGCTAAAACTGACCTAAATCCGTTGAATTATATGAATGAGATAAACCTATTAAAGAATTTCACTTTTAAAGAAGTGACATATAATGAAGTTAGAGGTATAATCAGTAAATAAAAAAACACTAAAAGTAAAGACCCTTATAATTTCACAGTTAAAATCATTAAAAGTTTAATAAATCTCATTCTGATCCCTCTAACAAAACTAATAAATTTGTGCATAAGAAATAGTTGCTTTCCTCAATGTTTGAAGATTGCAAAAGTAATTCCAGTTTTTAAGAAAGGGTCTAGTGATGATCCAACGAACTATAGACCTATTTCACTTGTTCCACTATTCGCAAAAATATTTGAATGTGTTTTAAAAAATCAGATAAATATATATTTTGAAGTAAATGCAATGTTCAGTCCAAGTCAGTATGGCTTTAGAACCAATCTGTCTACATCTCTAGCTATAAACAGTCTCACCCAAAATGTCCTAGATGCATTCGAAAACAAATTTTACACTCAGGCTTCTTTTTTCGACCTAACAAAAGCCTTTGACTGTGTATCCCACCACATTTTATTAAAGAAACTGACAATATATAATTTCGATAAAAATAGTATTGAGCTAATAAAATCTTACCTAACAGAAAGATGTCAATATGTATATTATAATCAAAACCAGTCAACTCAACAAATTTGTAAACATGGTGTACCTCAAGGCTCTGTGTTGGGTCCAACACTCTTTCTAATTTACATAAACGATCTGCCAAATTTCAACTCAGACGTTTCTTCCATATTATTTGCTGACGACACCACAGTTATCAATCAAGACAAATCATTACCTCAAATACATATTAAGGTAGCCGACACACAGTCAAAGATAACTACTTGGTTTCTTTCAAATTCATTGCTTGTTAATGACGACAAAACTGAATCCTTACTTTTCACTCTCTGCAACGAGCACGAAGATAAAAAATCCGATCCTGTTAAATTCCTAGGTGTCTACTTAGATTCCAAACTGACTTGGGAGGAACATATTATATATCTTTCAAATAAACTTTTTAAAGGTATCTTTCTCCTTCGACATTTATCCAAAACAGTGTCACAAAAAACTTTAATACCTGCCTACTATGCATGTTTTCATTCTAAAATGAGTTATGTAATCATAAACTGGGGTCACTCAGCTCATGTTTATAAAATATTTGCAATTCAAAGAAAATGCATTAGAATAATTGCACAGATTGGCTACAGGGAGTGTTGTCGAGAATATTTCATAAAATTAGGTATACTTACTTTCCCATGTGTGTTCATTATGGAATGCCTTTTGCATATAAAAAAGCAAGAATTCCAATACACAAAACACAAAGAAGTACATGATTATTCAACCAGAAATAATGATAAAAATTCTACCTAATTTCTCTAGACTGGTAAAAACTAGAGATGGCCGTAGTTAGTATGGAATAAAACTCTTTAATGTCCTACCAGATCTCGTAAAAAATCTAAATTTAATATCTCAAACAAAACTTAAAGCAATATTTAAAAAATAAAGCCTTTTACAGTCTTGATGAGTTTCTCAAAAACAATTTTGTTGATTGGGCTGCTTTATCTAGATCGATTTAGCCATGTAGTGTTATAGTATTGTGTTATTAATTGTTCGTTACTTTTTCTGCACTGGATTTTAATTAACTTTTACTACTTACTTTAATATGTCAATTTTTAATGTTTTTTATTTATCACTTTTAACTTGTATACCTTATGTATGACTTGTATAAATGCTTTGTGCATGTTGACACCAATAAATGATTATTATTATTATTATTATATTTGTTAATACCGGGTCAACGGAAATATAGCTTTAATAAACGTTTTAAAAAATCTTGACATTTTTAATGTTTAATTTTCAAGAAATACATGAATAAGAATAAAACAGCATATTTCAGATAAACTACAAGGTACTGACTACTCAAGACTAGAGACAGACTACATGAGACTACACATATGCTACAGCGGGAGTACGTGTGACTACACAAGACAAGATTTACTGTTGTCCCATTGACAAAGAACAAGTGGTTACCCCTTATATTGATTCAATACTATGGCAATTGTATTATCGTATCCATTAACATATTTTTTGACATATATAAAACGAATGACTTGGGCTATAATGTTACACTGAGTATTTTTATCATTTTTAGATTAGATGGTATTATTTTGCCGCAATTGGAAGTTACCAGAGAGTTACAAAGAAGAGAGGAAAGCTCAGTGCTGAATCTTCAGACAACCCATAAAGAGTCTCTTGAAAATCATAACTTGATCTCTGGAGGTTTACCAATACACAAGGATCCTTCAAAATTGGCTATATACAAATGTGATTCTTGTTCATTTGAAACAAAACATAAACAATATATCAAAAAACATCTGATGGTGCATGAAAATCCTTCGGAAGTTACGATGTCCAAATGTGACTCTTATTCATTTCAGATAAAATATAAGCAGCCCCTCAAAAGTAATTTGTTAATACACAAGGACCCTTCAGAAATAACAATGTATAAATGTGATCATTGTTTATTTCAAACAAAATATAATTGGATCCTGAAAGATCATTTGCTAACACATAAGAATACTTCAAAAATAACGATGTACAAATGTGACTCTTGTTCATTTCAGACAAAATATAAGCGGTACCTCAAAAGACATTTGTTAATGCATAAGGATCCTTCAGAAACAACCATGTATAAATGCGATCAGTGTTTATTTCAAACAAAATATAAACGTAGCCTGAAACCTCATTTGCTAACTCACAAGGATCCTTCAGAAATAACAAAGTACAAATGTGACTCCTGTTCATTTCAAACAAAACATGAACAGTATTTCAAAAAACATCTGATGGTGCATAAAGACCCTTCGAAAGTTACGATGTACAAATGTCACTCTTGTTTACATCAGACAAAGCATAAAGGGGACCTCAAAAGACATCTGTTAATGCATAAGGATCCTTCAGAAGCAACAATGTATAAATGCGATCATTGTTTTTTTCAAACAAAATATAAACGCAGCCTGAAAGATCATTTGCTAATACACAAGGATCCTTCAGAAATAACAATGTATATATGTGATCGTTGTTTATTTGAAACAAAATATAAACATTGCCTGAAAGATCACTTGCTAACACACAAGGATCCTTTAGAGAGAATAATGTACAAATGCGACTCTTGTTCATTTGAAACAAAACATAAACAATATCTCAAAAAACATCTGATAGTGCATAAGAACCCTTCGGAAGTTGCGATGTACAAATGTGACTTTTGTTCATTTCAGACAAAACAAAAGCGGCACCTCTATAAACATTTGTTAATACATAAGGATCCTTCAGAAACTTCAATGTATAAATGCGATCGTTGTTTATTTAAAACAAAATATAAACGCAACCTGAAAGATCATTTGCTAACACACTAGGATGCTTCAGAAATAACAATGTACCTACAAATGTGACATCAGACAAAACATAAAAGCATTTACTGACCCATAAGGATTCTGTAGAAATAACAATGCACAAATGTCAGACATTTGCTGAGGCATAAAGATCCTTCAGAAGTGACAATGTACAAATGTGACCATTGTTCATTTCAGACAAAACATAAATATCTGCAAAACCTCATCAGTTGACCCATAAAAGTCTCAAAAAATAACAATGGACTAGAGCCAATTCGTTCATTTGTGGCGAAATGTGAAGAGAATCTAGAAAGTAACATCTGTGACTACTTGAAAATGGCTTACTTATCGCACTTAATTCATTTTGAAAATGACGCATGAATACTTGTGTAGAAAAATTTGTACAGCTTCCAGTTTGCCCTGACATGGTTTATAATTTAGAATAATTAAATAATAAATTTTAATAAGTAGCAACAATAATTTTATTTGGATATTGTGGATACTTGGAGGTAGATGTGAAAATGAAGAAAGACAATTATCTTTTTTAGATGTAGGCAATTAAATCCATGTGAAAGACACCACCACAAACCTGTGGATAATTCCATATTTTCTAAACTTAATAAATTATCTACATTTTATATCAATATTCAATGTTTACAAAATAAATTATTGGAACTTAACCAATTACTTTCAGAGAACCGGTATGATATTATTTTTTTAGTGACATTTAGTGCAATGAAGAACAAATTAAATATGTTTATTTAAATAGTAAGATCTGATTATATTCATGGGGGAGTAGCTATCTATGCCAAAGAAGGTTTAGAATATAAGCCGTATCAATGGGCTGAAAGGTTGTGTAGGGACATACATTTTAAGATATGTGCAATTGAACTGGTTAAGTACAAGTTAATTATATGTTGCTATTATCGATCTCTTGCAGGTGATTTTGAAATCTTTAATAACAATCTCACAATGTTCTTGGACAAAATATCATTAGATAAAAGGATTACGTTTTGTGCAGACTTTAATTTGGATTTTGCTAAGGAATTTAACAATTCTTCAGTTCTAACAAACCTCTTTATCTCATTCGGAATGTATGAATGTATTAGTAATTACACTATAGTTATTAATAAGTCTGCATCAAGAATTGATGATATTTCCTCTAACATAGATCCTGATCACTGTGAGACAATAGTATATAATCCGTGTTTATCTGATCATGAGTGTTTGTGTTTTTACTATTTTAACTCTAAGGAAAACTATTCTGAAAATGAACATCTCTCTTATAGAATTTTCAATAATCTAACTAAGACAAATTATAAATTGTCAATTTAAAATTCAGATTGGTCTCATGTTTCATGACTAGTGACGTTAATCTAATGTCTGAAATCTTAGTACATAACATAACAAAGTCTTTTGATAATTCTTTCCCACTAAAACAAAATAAAAAAAGACACAACAAGATTTAATTACAGTCAACGAATTAAAATGATGAAGAATAACCTGATAATGTTACATGACTAGTAAATTTAATAATAATTTCAAAGAAACCTATAATCAGTATAGAAAAGAATACAAGTCGGCACTAAAACTTGAAATTATAAATCATAATACTAACCTTATTGCGAATGCTGCTAACTAACAAAAGGTAGCATGGTCAATCATAAATCAAAATAAACCTAGTCACATTCTCAAAATTTCTGTTGAAGATTTAAATAATTTTTTTGTTAATATTTCAAGTGAAATTATAAACGATTTGACCCAAAATAATCTTGAATATTTAAGCAACTTAAGAAAAAGTCAAGTTATATTTTCTTTTTACTTGAACCAGTAACGGAAGAAGTAGGTAAATTAATTGATAAATTAAGTACTTATAAATGTAAAGACTATTTTGGGATAAATAGTGATATGATTAAATTGGCCAAGAAAGAACTTTTACCGCATATTACGTGCTTAAATAACTTTTGTTTTGAAAAAGGTACATTTCCAGATTGTCTTAAAATTTCAAAGGTCACTTCAATTTTTTAAAAAGTTGATGAAAATCTTGAAACAAATTATAGACCAATCTCGATTGTTCCTATCCTGTCTAAATTGTTGGAGCTAGCATTTAAGGTTAGGCTTATGAAATATTTAGAAAGAGAAAATTTACTAATTTGTAATCAGTGTATGGATATAGGAAAAGAAAGTCTACCATTAAAGCATTAGCAGATATGATAACTTTTATTACTGACCAGTTTGAGTATGGAAATATGACCTTGACATCCTATTTAGATTTATTTAAGACTTTTGACTGTGTTTCTACTGATCTATGTATGACTGATGGTCGAGAGAGGAGCGCACTTGCCTCTCACCCAAAAGTTCCAGGTTCGATTCCCGGTCGTGGCAGTGGAAAATACTGTGAGAGGGATTTTCTCACTATACACAGATATTGGGTGTGTGTCCCTTGTCTCTAAATGTGTAGCCCCCTCCCACACAAGGCTCTTCTAGAGCCTTCCGGGATAAAGGGGGTCGTCATTACCTGTGGTGTATTTATTATTTATTATTATTATATATTGTTAATAAAATTAGAAAGCTATGGTATACGAGGACCTGCACAATCTTTTATTAAAAGCTACATCACAAACAGATATCAACGTGTAAGTGACAGTACTAATATGTCTTCTCTAAAGCCTCTCAAGCATGGAGTTCCTCAGGGATCCATTTTGGGACCAGTTTTGTTTATAGTATATATATATATATATATAAAAGATATATCATTAAAACTCTCTTGCAAACATATTCAATATGCTGATGACACAACCTTAATATCTGTTGAAAAAAATTTAAAACATCTAATACAAATATCAGAAGAAATGCAGTCCCAAGCTAAGGACTACTTCAGCAATATCAGATTAAAGTTGAATGATGGAAAAACACAGACGCTCATTTTTAATCTAAACCCTTCTATCTCCATCAACAATAATGATCCCGTAAAATACTTAGGTCTCACTCTTGACAGTAAGCTATCATGGGAAGCTCACATTCATTGCTTGTCCAAAAAACTGTTAAGCTGTATCTACTTATTAAGAAACCTCAATAATCTTGTTAAAGGAAATATAATCGTAATGGCTTATGCATTTTTCCATAGTATTATGTGCTATGGTATCTTACTTTGGGGGGAATCACCACATGCCCACAAAATATTAAAATTGCAGAAGAGAGCCATTAGAACTATTACTATTCTTTATATAATGATACCTGTAGACCTATATTTAAATAGCTAGGAATATTTACTTCTGTTAATTAGAGTACATATTTCAATGTATTGTCTACGCACTAAACCATATTTCTGAATACTAAATTCAGGCTAATTATAAAACGGGGCGTCAATTCTCGAATCTCTAGTGGTCGATGTCTTATGCTACTTTGTTAAAATGTCTATCAAATCGCGCGATTGTGATAAAATTGCATTCTCGAATCTTGCATTCTACAAATATTAGTAGAATCTGCAATGAGTGTGTCAGCTAGTCGTCTCTCGATTGTCGAATGCGACAATACCAAAAAATGAAATGTAAACAGAAAACATAAAAAAATGTCGAATCAAGATGAAATGAATTTTACTGCTGTAATAGAAAATTTGGAAGACTAGGAAATTGAAATCCACAATAGAACAACTATGTATAGGATATAGGAAGACAGACCCGTTCATTCAGTTACATGTTTGTTAAAATGATGTTTAAACAAAGAATTGACAAATCACCTAATAGAAATATTATTAGGTACCCTTTTCATTGAAAGGCAATTTCATACTTCAGCATTAAGTGTGAAAACCAGAGTATATCTAAATCAAAGCAACATCACACTATAACTGATATAGTAATTATTTCTTAGGTCTTAGTTGCTAAACTTTTATGCTACTGGTAAACTGTCAGAAGTTGTTTATTATCTATTGCAAAGTCTATCAATTTATCCTCTTGCTGCTGACTGCGATATGATTTCTTCTTGTCCATTATCTGTTCAAAAGGAAGCAAATGTGCAAAACAATGGATTTAAAATTTGTAATATATGTTTAAATATTTAAAACAACAAATAATATAACCTCCATAATATTACTGACTGAGCAATAAAATTAAACGGTACCACTGTTGCCATATTTTGTCACTCGACAAATTTATAGAAGTACGACGGCAGTGTCTACGTCTGC
The DNA here is from genome assembly GCA_963675555.1 of Leptura quadrifasciata. NCBI lineage: Eukaryota > Metazoa > Arthropoda > Insecta > Coleoptera > Cerambycidae > Leptura > Leptura quadrifasciata. The sequence continues at coordinate 79,751,028 of OY776680.1, forward strand.
TCCAGAATACGGATTTTTAAAATTGTGCGACAAATATGCATGACAAATGTCATACCTACTCGACAATTTCAGTAGAGATTCGAGAATTGACGCCCAGACATAAACCCTTAATTGCACCTCATTTCCGCTTATCAAAGAACAAAGGTTATAGATATCTATCGGTAAGATTATATAACCTCTTACCAAATGAATGGAAAAATTTACAATATAAAGTTTTTGATAAAAGGTTAAAAGTTTTCTGAAAGAAAATGGTTTTTATAAAGTCCAAGAATTTATTAAGTATTTCAGCACACCTTAAAACTAGTTCCCATAATTGTTTTAATTTCTATTTTATATTTATATATATATATATATATATATTGTTACCTCCTTTCTCTTATTATTTATTTTTGAGAAAGAATTGAAGCAACATGTGCGGACGACTAGCTGGTTTAAGCCGGAGCAGAGAGCCGTGGGTCCAGAGCATTCGTAAGAGTGGAGAAACTTACCCTTTCTGACATGTACAGCATAAGCGACAAATTTCTGTTTATTTCGAGAAAAGGAGACAAAGAAAAATTGATGTTAAATTGGGCACCATCTATAGTAAAATAAGCAAAATAGTCTCTTTTTCTCGAATAACCAGTCTGCTATAGATCAGACTGAAATTGTTGGTAAGAGAAATAAAAAGATAGTTTAAAATGAATGACAAAATATATTACAAAAAAATTAGACAAATCGGTTTGAGACAAATTGAAATGTGAAAAAAATATATATATATAAAAAAACAAATTGATACCAGTATCCTAGGTGGTTTATGGGTCAGATGGCTGGTTCTGGGACAGCAATCCAGGCCCACAATTGTCTCTTATTGCAAGAATTCTAAATTTTTCTTGGCAATTTACGTCTCTCAATGAATGGGGTGAAAATTGTAGGAAATTTAACCAAATATAAGCACATACAAAATTTATGCAAGTTATTTATGCAAAATTTAAGCAATGTTAGCTATGCAAATATAAGCTAGTTGGCTGTACAAAATATATTTAAATTAGCTGCACGAAATATTAGGCTAGCTATACAAAAGCTGCAGGAAATTAATTTAAGCTATACAAAAGTAAGCTGATTAGCAGTACAAAAGTAATTTTAGCTATGCAATAGTAATTATTAGCTATGCACGAATTATTATTAGCTATGCACGTGTAATTATTAGCTATGCACGAATTATTATTAGCTATGCACGAGTTATTATTAGCTATGCACTAGTATTATTAGCTATGCACTAGTATTATTAGCTATGCACTAGTAAGCTGATTTCTTAGACTGTATGTTCAACACTTTGTAACTGGGATATAAAAATTGTAATATCAATTACTGAAGTCCACAGTTAAAAATTATAATGTTTGAATCAGTACAAAGGCTGCAAGCAAAATGACTTCCTGGTGAGTTTTACTGATAAAGTAAACTTTTTTGTCTTGTTTACTGGAAAACAACGCCACCAAAAAAATGTGAGAAATCTAATTCCCTATTTAAATTGAAAGCTATAAAATATAAAAATCGTACAAGTATGGCCATCTGTCAGTGGTTAATTTAAGCGCACCAACTTGCCTTGTAGATTCCCATACTCAACTAAAGTAGTGGCATATAATCGATAAAAGGAATCTATAATAATAGTTTATTTTCCATGCCAGCTGATTTGCCTTTGCAATTTCTATTTTATACATAACAACAAATATTAACAGATGTAAATAAGTAGTAAAACGTATTGATATTATTGATAAATCAGTAACATATTACATGTTTTAGGATTTACTATATATAGAATGAGAGAAGGTAAGGAAAATAACCATATGTACTCCATAGTAAACAAAAATATAAAAATTGAAAAATAGATATCTGATGTAACTAAATTTTGTAGACAAATTGTTTCCTGGGATAATAATGCTGTATTACAACGGATATGAGATACATAATAGTGTTAATAGAAAAACAGGACTAAGTTCCTAAGATATAAAATTAAGTACATAAAACAGTGCGACATGGTTTAGCAGTTATACATGTAAAATTCTGTTAGTTGAAAACAGTTTCACCTGCAAAAACTGAATCCGAAAAATATACAGGTCGTGCTAACTATCCACAAAACACTAGTTTTTAAATAAAACTGTTAAATGGACATAGGCCATGTAACAGAATGCCTCCCTTCTGGCGAAAAAAATTTTTTTAAGGTACGTATAAAAATTTTTGCTTTGCTTTACTCGTAAACATATTATGAAAGTAAACAATACTTTAATATTATTAATTCCTCGTAGGGAACATAAAGTACAAAATTGAGAAAGCGAGCGAAGGATGAGTGACAAAATACATTCTCTACCAGAAGTTCTACGGACAGGGAGCAAGTGTTTGACCTAAACTGGAGAAATCTTCGGAACTAAGTAATGAAAAAAATGTGAAAAGTTGTGTTGTGAAATTTAAAAATTGACAAAAAAAATGGATAAAATTAATTTTAAGGAGACGACTTAATGTCGAAATCCTACAGATATTATAACGTCTGAGCAACTGTGAAGCCGTTGCTAGTACTAAAATTGGTAGAGTTTTATAAAACTAATACCACGATACATATAATGTAATATTATATGCCAATATAGGTTAGCAAGAAGTGAAAACTTGTGGTATTGTTAACCTACAATTCAAGTGTATAGCCGTTGAGTGCTAAAACTGATAGTTCAAAACAAATCAGATAGTACATGTAAGATGTACTATAGTTAAATGAGAAAAATTGTTCTCAAAAATGAAAGTTAAAATCGTGATGCGAAGTAGAGAAGCTAGAAAAAAATTAAATTTACCTATGTAGGAGAATTTTATTAATTACGGTAAATAGAAGATACATAAACGAGAAAGAAAAGAAAGAGGAAAGTACTGAATACCCATAAGGCTGGTTTTCAGAAAGGTAATTAAAATAATCTAGTAAAAATATAAAACTTATGGTTTTAAAGTTTTAGTTGTCAAAGTTTTGAGGTTATGGCTTCTTATCCAAGGTGGTAGGAAAAGATTAAACCAAATTGAAGTAAAGAATCGTATAGGTATTCACAGAAAGCACAAAAAGAAAGAAGAAAAATACAAACACAAAAGAAGAGAAGAGACGGTGTTGTTGTCTATCGTTATGAGAATCCACAAGTAAAATTATAAGTAGAGGTAAGTACTCCTGTTCAGAAAGTTGAACAAAGGAAAAAGAAGTAATTATAATATTTTTACATTTGTAGGTTCTCATCATCTGGTAACGTAAGCTACCGGATGTTATTTTGTTCCCACCCCTGAACCTTCGTGGATCTGAAGAAAGAAGGAATAGAAAGTTATAGATCCAGCCGGAAAATACATAAAAGACAAATAACTTTTTACTAAAGTTACCGCTGTACGATAATAATGAATACTGTACGTTATGCAAAAGATTGACTCGCGTATTCTCATTGGAGAAAAAGTCTGGCTAGCAAGCGATGGTGAAGAAACGTACTTATTAAAGGTTAGTATTTGAGAAAATTTTCTCAACGTTAAAGAAAATATTTACATAATAACAATTTAGAGCAGTGTATATCTCACAAGTAAGATAACTTATAGGTAAGATATGAAAAAGAAATCTTTTTGATAAACAGATCTCAAAAAATTGTTAATGGAAGAAATATTTTTAGAAAATATTTCCAGAAAAATATAGCTAAATATTTTTACTAATTTACAACTTAATTAAACTAATATTTACAATAATATGTACAGTACTTAAGCAATGAATGATAAACATATGTGATATATGATATAATTCAGTGATACTTAAATTAAGGAGTGCATGAATTATTAGTGAATAAAATGCACGAAGGACTTAATGAATAATGCATCAAGGACTTAAAGAGTAATGGATAGGGGACTTAACTTAATAATGCTTAAAGGACTTAAAAAATAATGGCCATTTTATATACAAAATTTACAAGAGAATCATCCTCGTAAGAGGAGCGGGAGGAAATTTTTTTTAATTTCCAGATGAGTGAAATAATTCACTCAAAAAAATGAAGTATGTAGAAATGGTAGCATGCCATGTCTACAGATATAGTTAACCTTGAAAGTTAATCCAATACATCCCTTCGTTAGAGATTTACGAAGAAAAAAATTATCGACAAACGATGGTACGTACTAGTACCAAAAAGAAATTACGTAAGCTTTGCTTACTGGTATACGAAAAAAATTGTTTTTGGTGGCTTTGCACCAAAAAAATTATTATACTTATTGTATAATTTAAGGAAATTTGCCAAAAATAAGCACTCAAAAAAATCAAGAGACATAAAATAGGTATTTTTATTAAGGTAGTTGAAATTTCAGAAAAGTTATGATTTTTATAAAAATTACGAACTGTATTTTTTCAATTCTCCCAATCAAAAATGTCAGTTTTAGGTTTAACTTTGAAATTTGAGAAAATATGTTTATTTGAGTCATTTCTGGAATGCTGTTTAAACTTAGAATTAAAAATTACTCGGCCTCTAGGATTATTTTTCTGCCGTGGGCCTGATAAAACAGCAGAAAACCTTTCTAGTTTTTTGGATTGCACACTGGGCAAGTCTTAGAAGTAAAATTAGGTTTTCCACATCGGAAACAAAACCTATTTCGAGCTTGTCTACACTCGTGAAAGCTATGACCTTTCTTTTGACAATTCCAACAAGAAATAGAAAATTTATTATTATTATTTGATGTACCCGGAACAGCATTTTCTTGATTCAAATTATTATTTAGTCTTATATTTTTGTTACTTTTGCTTTTAGAATTGAAATTATTTTTATTTTTAGGTGATGGAAGATTTTCTACATATGCCAAGTCAGTTTCGAGGACACATGCTTTAGGAGTTGGAGAATAATAATTATTTTTCATTTGTGTGGCCAAATCTATTTTCTTGCATAAAGTTAATAGTTCGGCTGTATTTTTAATATCTGTTAAAGCTAATGCATGAATATATTTAGGCAAAATGTTACGTCTAATTATTTTTAACTTCTCCTCTTCACTTAAAACAGTATCTAAACGATTAAATAAATTTTGCATTGTAGCAACAAAAATATTTATGGACTCTGACTGTCCCTGTCTACGAGATTTTATCTCATCTAACAATTTTTCATCATAATCGCATACTAAAAAAGCGATTTTAAGCTGTTCTTCAAGCTCTTGCCAATTGGATACAATAGATCTGATTGACCGATAAACAATTAAGGCCTTGTCAGTAAATAAATCAATACTAGACTCAAATAATTGTTGTTCCGATACATTCCTAGCGGCAGCAAGTTCCTTGACTCGTTCGAGAAAAGCTTTTAAATTTGACTTTCCGTCAAACTGAATTCCCCATTTATAAACTGGGACATATTTCTTGTCAATTGGGTAATTAATAGTTGAAATATTTTCTAATTTGGGAATAACATTAACCTCTAAACGTGCGTCTATTTCCTCGCAGGATGCAACTGCGTCATCTTTAAATTCCTGCAGGTTAATATTTAACTCTGTTGGTTCTTCCGGAACCACGAATCTATGCACTCGATTTGTTAGGCATATTAAACGATTTGAAATTATTAAATAGGATGTGTCCTCTTTGCATGCTGAAAAATCGTGAACTAAAGCAAGTAGTTCAGCGATAGTGTTGGTGATTTCAGTTTTTTCTGTTTCAACATCGAAGCTAGGATCTTTTAATAATTGAAATTCGCGTTTTTGCTTTTTTAATAAATTGTCTAATATCATCCGTTTTGTATCTAAAGTTTTATTAGATGCCTTAACCTTTCGAATACGTAGTTCATAATCTACCTCAGATTCCGTTAAATATCTTACACAAAATGGAAGTTCCATGTTAACAAGAAATGTAAAGAAGTAAATTAAAAGTTTTTATTAAGAACCCAACTGGCAATAAATTGTATGTTTTAAATAGCTAATGAATGTAGTCTTATCTGTTGTCAAGAGATAAAAAACACAAACAATTTTATCTATCAAATAAAAAAACTATACTAAAAAGGTTGTTTCAATTTTAACTTTCCAGAAATAAATCAAATTAAACACTTTAAGCAGCAAAATAATATTTCAGGTAGGTATAATTCCACAACTTCACTTTCACTAATAAAGAATATTTTAAGAAAATATTTGGACTTGTAAAATATTTGATATTTAAGGACGCAAATTTTCTGTATACCATAGAATTCAATTGTTGTAAGCAAAGATATATGCAAATATATATATAATAAAAATTTTTAGACAAAATGAAATATAAGCAAAAATATGACTCGACTTAAGAAAAAATTATTTTCTTACCAAAAATTTAAAAATTTGTCTCATATACAATACATTCAAAAATTGGGGTTTCGCCTCTCTTACTACTCTTACTATATAAATATGTTTATTGAATTGAGCCCTACACATTTGTCGTCAATTATATTGTTTCGGGCCCCACACGTTGGTCGCCAATTATGTTACCTCCTTTCTCTTATTATTTATTTTTGAGAAAGAATTGAAGCAACATGTGCGGACGACTAGCTGGTTTAAGCCGGAGCAGAGAGCCGTGGGTCCAGAGCATTCGTAAGAGTGGAGAAACTTACCCTTTCTGACATGTACAGCATAAGCGACAGATTTCTGTTTATTTCGAGAAAAGGAGACAAAGAAAAATTGATGTTAAATTGGGCACCATCTATAGTAAAATAAGCAAAATAGTCTCTTTTTCTCGAATAACCAGTCTGCTATAGATCAGACTGAAATTGTTGGTAAGAGAAATAAAAAGATAGTTTAAAATGAATGACAAAATATATTACAAAAAAATTAGACAAATCGGTTTGAGACAAATTGAAATGTGAAAAAAATATATATATATAAAAAAACAAATTGATACCAGTATCCTAGGTGGTTTATGGGTCAGATGGCTGGTTCTGGGACAGCAATCCAGGCCCACAATTGTCTCTTATTGCAAGAATTCTAAATTTTTCTTGGCAATTTACGTCTCTCAATGAATGGGGTGAAAATTGTAGGAAATTTAACCAAATATAAGCACATACAAAATTTATGCAAGTTATTTATGCAAAATTTAAGCAATGTTAGCTATGCAAATATAAGCTAGTTGGCTGTACAAAATATATTTAAATTAGCTGCACGAAATATTAGGCTAGCTATACAAAAGCTGCAGGAAATTAATTTAAGCTATACAAAAGTAAGCTGATTAGCAGTACAAAAGTAATTTTAGCTATGCAATAGTAATTATTAGCTATGCACGAATTATTATTAGCTATGCACGTGTAATTATTAGCTATGCACGAATTATTATTAGCTATGCACGAGTTATTATTAGCTATGCACTAGTATTATTAGCTATGCACTAGTATTATTAGCTATGCACTAGTAAGCTGATTTCTTAGACTGTATGTTCAACACTTTGTAACTGGGATATAAAAATTGTAATATCAATTACTGAAGTCCACAGTTAAAAATTATAATGTTTGAATCAGTACAAAGGCTGCAAGCAAAATGACTTCCTGGTGAGTTTTACTGATAAAGTAAACTTTTTTGTCTTGTTTACTGGAAAACAACGCCACCAAAAAAATGTGAGAAATCTAATTCCCTATTTAAATTGAAAGCTATAAAATATAAAAATCGTACAAGTATGGCCATCTGTCAGTGGTTAATTTAAGCGCACCAACTTGCCTTGTAGATTCCCATACTCAACTAAAGTAGTGGCATATAATCGATAAAAGGAATCTATAATAATAGTTTATTTTCCATGCCAGCTGATTTGCCTTTGCAATTTCTATTTTATACATAACAACAAATATTAACAGATGTAAATAAGTAGTAAAACGTATTGATATTATTGATAAATCAGTAACATATTACATGTTTTAGGATTTACTATATATAGAATGAGAGAAGGTAAGGAAAATAACCATATGTACTCCATAGTAAACAAAAATATAAAAATTGAAAAATAGATATCTGATGTAACTAAATTTTGTAGACAAATTGTTTCCTGGGATAATAATGCTGTATTACAACGGATATGAGATACATAATAGTGTTAATAGAAAAACAGGACTAAGTTCCTAAGATATAAAATTAAGTACATAAAACAGTGCGACATGGTTTAGCAGTTATACATGTAAAATTCTGTTAGTTGAAAACAGTTTCACCTGCAAAAACTGAATCCGAAAAATATACAGGTCGTGCTAACTATCCACAAAACACTAGTTTTTAAATAAAACTGTTAAATGGACATAGGCCATGTAACAATATATATATATATATATATATATATATATATATACATATTATACATCCCGCTAACATTGTTGCGTCTTTACGTCCAGCGTACCTTATTGCGCTTTGAGAATTAACATAGATGGAACACATTTCATTGATATATATTGATTGTAAGATTATCTTTATATGTTTAAAATTTATTTAACTTTAAAAATGAAATATTCACTCTTTTTATATCATGAATACTCTACTAACTCCATCTAGCCTAGGAATAATAGTGCATCCAGTGCATATTTTTCTTAAATTCCTGTAATTATGCTGCGTCCAAGAAGAATTATATACATACCATACAGCATCCTGCGATGTTGCCAATTGTTTTCACTTTTATTTTTTTTTTATTTCACTTTGAAGTGTAATAAATTAACTACCAACCCTGCTTGAACTGTACTAATGACTTTTAAGAGATAGTAAATATTCTAACACGCAAAAGTGAGTTGTTTTTACTTTCTCAGCTATAGATAGAGAAAGTATTTTCTCGTCAAAAAATACAAATTCCAGATATTATGATAATTATGTACGTATTGATAGCAAATATATCCGAATCGGCATGCTATCTGTGTGTCTGTTTGTCAGTCAGTTTGTTTGTGATATGTTTTTCTCGAGAACGGCTCAACGTAGAAATCTAAAATTTTAGACATAAAATCTGGGAGGAATGCGCTATTGAATATTGGTGCAATCGGCGCATCAGGGGCACATTGTTTAAAATATAAAATTGTATCGAATTGGTCCTTCGCAAAATTGTCGACAGGGAATCAGGGAGGGCCCAATAACGGCGGATGATTGTGTAAAATGTAAAATTGTTTAAAAAAAATTTTTCCAAATTTCTCGTCCAAGTCCAGCTCCAGGAAGGGGGTATAAACAAGATTTATCTACGATTTTTTAAATAATAATTGTTTAAAGAGAAAAATTGCAACAAAAGGGCTGTGTGCAAATTTCTCGTCAGACACCAGATACGTGTCCATGAAGGGCCCAAAAAAGACGACTCATAAACATTTCAATTAAAAATTGTTTACAGTGGAAAATTGCATTGAAAAGGCTTATTGCCCATTTTTTGCCAGAGCATCACGGCGACTTCGAAGAAGACATATAAACAATTTTTTGTCAATTTAGAAACCGTTTTAAGTAATAATTATTCAGGATGAAAAAATTTTGTAAACGTATATTTCAAATTTCCCCTCACAGCATCAGAGGGGGTTTCGGGCAGCTCTCAAAACAATTTTTCACCTCAAAAAAATTTTCTAATAAAAATTGTTCAGATTGAAAAATTGCATTGAAAAGGCCTTCTTCTGGAAATTTCTCACCAGAAAACCAGAGACAGCTGTGGGTAGTGGGTTACCAAAAGCAATGTTTTTGTTGAATCCCCCCGCCCAAAAAATTAAGTAATTTAAAAAATGTTTCAAAGATTTCTTTAATATGGGCTATTTTAATATTGTACAATTGTCGAATCGAAAACTGCATCGCCAAAGCGCCATGGGCGGCTGCAGGGAGGGCTCAAAGAATTTTTCGTCGAATCTCCTACCCCTCAAAAAAATTATGTATTATAAAAAAATATTTCAAACAAATATTTTTTAATATGAGGAATTGTATCGAAATTAGCAAATGTCTCGTCAGATTAAACATTGCTAAGAAAAATTTGCGTTTAAGTTAATTTTATATTCTGCCAAAAAGGTTTGACAATTTAAAAACTTCAAGAGATGGAATGATGAAAAAAGTATTATCGAGATGTGTCTACCCGAGACCCAATTTTTTTCTGTGGTGGATACATACATGTTATTTGGTGACATATTTATGGGAATGGAGAAACACATTGCTTTTCTTTAATTTTTATGAAAAAATACAAAATACAAAAGTTCTAAATAAAGTATCATAGAGAACGGCACTAGTCCGGCAAAGAAATTGTTGTTAGTTCTATTTTAGTACATTAAAAATATGTTTCTCTTTTTTCCATTTTCTCAATAAATTGTATTTGACTAAAATTCCCGCCGCTTCTTGTCGCGTTACAGGCTTTTCGGTACAATCATCCTTGACTGATTCCAAAGTCTTAAGAACTTCGTGCCGAGAATCTCTCAAACTTTTACACGTGTCCTCTCCAGCTGACCAACGTGTTAGATTCACTCTCTTCAGGGTTTTTCCTTTCCCGATTTCACTCATTAATTTTTGCCAGCGTTGCGTCGAGCTTACAAAAAAAAACGTAAATTTCCCGTAGCATCATGAAAAAGCGACAAGCTTCTGTACACGATTCAGCAGCCGCAGTTGCCACTAAATTCAAAGAATGGGCAGAACAAGGCACGTAAACAGAGAAAGGTGCTTGGTTTCGAATTTTTGCCTACAAATAATATATATATATATATATAACTTTATTTGAAATAGACATTCTAATATACAAAAAAACTAAGAATACATGCAATTAAATATTGAAAGTATAAACAATATATAAGAAACATACAATCTACAAATCAATTGTGTAAAAGGTTTAAAATAACGTAGTAAGAAAAAAGATTAGTCTATATATAAATAGTATCACATTTTTAATATTGTCAACTTAATTTTTAGACCATATTTTTAATATATTTAATTAGTTCACGTTTAAACGCAGCAACAGATGACTTCATTTTAATTTGATTTGGTAACTTATTAAACTGATCAAAACTTTTAAAAAACAAAGAATTCATACTGTTTTTATAATTAGTTTTGGTAATGTATATGTTCATACCATTACGAGTAAGATGATTATGTAAATCTGAATGAAAAACAACATAGTTTTGAAAATATGAGGGTGCTAAATTATTTACTATCTTATATACTAAAATCATGGTAAAATAAAACAATCTTTGAGAAACAGAAAGCCATTGCAAAGTCGTTAACATTATATTAATTGGAGTATAACGGTTGGTTTTTAAGATAATTCTCATACCACGATTTTGAAGTTTTTGTAATTGTGCAAGTTTGTTTAAATTAAATTGATATAATACCGAAGAACAATAATCAAAATATGGTTGGATAATAGACTGATAAACAGTAATCTTAGTCTCAGTTGATAAATTATTAGCGATTCTAGAAAAGAAATACAGTTTTTTTGAAATTTTCTTATACATATATTCAAAATGAGCATCAAATGATAGAGTATTATCCAATTGGAACCCAAGATATTTCACTGTTGTTACTATTTCAATTTGTTCATTATAAATAGAAAGACTTATATTATTCAGGTTTAGGTTATTATATTTGAATTTAGTAGTTATTACCATAGCTTTAGTTTTAGACATATTTAATTTCAGCATATTGATTTTAAAGTAAATTTCAACCCTGGACAATATTACATTCATTTTCTGTAATGCTAATTCTAAGTTCAAATCACTACAGGCTAATAGTGTATCATCTGCAAACAAGTTTATAAACTCACAGTCGATAAAGATATTTATATCGTTAAGGTATAATATAAAAAGTAATGGTCCTAAGACACTGCCCTGAGGAACTCCAAAATCATTAACAATTTCAGAAGATAATGAATCATTTACTCTGACTTTCTGTTTTCTATCACTCAAGTAGTCCGACAACCGTTTATATACATTGCCCTCTATTCCGTACCTATTTAATTTAGCTAATAATATGTTCCGATCAATGGTTTCAAATGCTCTTTTTAAGTCCAGGAAAACAGCTACTACGTATTTATTATTATCTAAATTAATTTTAAATTTGCAAAGCGCAAACTGTAACGACGATTCACAAGAATGTTTTTGACGAAATCCTGATTGATTAGCAATTAAGATGTCATTATTGTCGATGTGCTCCAGTAACTGGTTATAAACAGCAATTTCCAGTACTTTTTCTACAGGGGGCAAGGTATTTATAGGTCTAAATTCACTTGAATTATTTGTATTGGTTACTTTAGGGACTGGAACAACCGTGCTAATTTTTAATAAACTGGGAATTTTTGCAGTTTCCAAAGACATGTTAATAAGATTTAAAATAACATGGCCAATAGATTCAAACACTTGTTTCAAAACTTTTGCATTCAAAATTTCAGAAACACTACATTTGTTGTCCAATGAAGTGATAATTGTACGTAGTTCAGCTAAAGTAAGTAATTTAAATTTAAAAAATCTTGGATACATATTATAATCGTTGATACACCATGATTCAGTACAATCGATACTGGTAATAATTTGATTAATACTATCAACAAAATAGTAATTGAATTCATTAGCTATTTCTAAGTTGTCTCTTACAATTCTTTGTTCATTATCGTTATTAAATTGGACAGAGTTCGGGAATTTTTGGTTATTGACATTTATTATTTTTTTAATAGTTTTCCACATCAGTTGTGGGTTATTTTTACACATGTCAATTTTTTCATAGTAAAATTGATTCTTTTTCATTTTTAATAAATTAACCACTTCATTTCTTTGCTTTTTAAAGGTTTCCCATTTGCTTTGTTTGTCTTTAACTGCACATTTTTTAAAAGCCTTATAAGACAAATCACGTTCTTTTATTTTAAAATATACTTCATTATCAAACCATGGTAAGTTATTTTTATACCTACAAACTTGTATTGGGGAAACATTATTAATTACTTCATCACAATTACTTAAAATTTCATTATATATAAAATTTACATCTACAGAATTTAATGACCAGTTGCACAACATTAAATTATTTTTTATTATATCAAAATTATTTTCGCTTAAATTTCTATTAAATTATTTTCATCATTATGAACATTACACATATTAATAGAAATTATTGAATGATCTGTTATTTTAGGGCACGAATGTACCTTTCAACCATTATACATGCCAGACATGTTCGCGGAATTATCATATGACTATCCACGACAGTCTTCAATATTTATGCCTAGTGTTTCTAGTTCCGAAATTATGGCAGAAAACATTTCTTCAGCTTTATGTCCCACTGACGGCAAAAACTTGAGAAATCTTTCACATGGTTCACCTGATTCCAAAACGTATCTAATGACAAGGGTAAGTTGATCTATATGCGCTATATCTGGTGTTGAATTGATAATTAGAGAAACATATTTCGCCCTTCTTATCTCGTCTCCAATTTGTTTTAAGACTCTATGACCCATCGAGAGAATGAACTCATCGCAAACAGTCTTTGATAAATAACGTACTCCCTTAGCCTTGATTCCCAAATCGTTCAATATGACTGGCTAAAAAAGGATCGAATTCCGCTAACAGTTCCAAAGTCATACAATAATTTCCGTTATGCAGACCACCAAACTTTTCATTTTTTCCTCTGAAAGCGAGGCCTCTTGAACACAGTCGCTTCACTGCGGCAACAACTCTCTTCAGAACATTTCTCCAATAAGTAATTTCTTCATCGATCTGGACCTGCAGTAAATTGTCGAGTCATCCATCAATCTCACTTCTAGCTTTTAAACTAAGAAGACTAGATTTATGACGCGCAGAGTTTTCATGCTGAGCTACTCGGTGTTTTGCATTTTTAATAATACAAAATATACAAATGCGAATACTTTATTGGTAACTTGTTTACAATACTTATTCCAACTTATTTTGACATTTTCTTGCTTCGTAGAGAACATCTTGCTAAGCCTACTGCCCAATCTTTTCAGTACCTACTATTTTCTTTGCCGTTTTCTGTTCCCTGATTACTCGTCTTCTGCGCGTTGTTGGTCTCCACTTAGATCTCTTTGATCTGACTCCCCTCCGGGACCAGCGCCAGGTCTCTGCTAGCACATATTGTTTTTCGCCGATGGCCTAAGGACATACTTGTTGGCCTTTATTAGGTGGTCTGTATTTTATATTTTATTTTGTTTGTATTTTTCCAGTCATTAAATTATTCGTTCTCGAATTGAGTCCTATACTCCAATGGACCGAATGCCAAACAGGGTCCGCAATATACAGATCTTTTACTTTCAGAATAAGCTAGCCAATTATGGTCTCTCAATTCATTATTTTTCAGTTTTCTTTGGAAGATACTCACTGGCAAGAAACGACGCTGATCAGCATATACTTTCTCACTTTTAGAGAAGTCACAAGACTCGTTTTGATCGAAGCCGTACCTTGCGATAATCTATCTTAAGGTATCGTTAATTTCCCATAAAGTTGGATCTTTGTTTAGATTTACTGTTGTTTGCACTTGGTCATTATTTGTACTTGACGTCTGATTCTGAGACGCATCTTCAATTGTTTTACTTATTAATGATTTCTCTACCTCTTTGTCAAAAACATAATTATCCGTTTTTTCAAAAGCAAATTGTTCAACAGGCAACTTTTGTTGTTGGGCGGCAGAGTTCAAATCAGTTTCACCTTTTTTAGATTGTATTGTATCAGTGCCACATGCACCACCTCCAACTTCAACCACATGTTGAAGTTCCTGGTCTTACAACACTGCTTCTACTTCCACTAGTAAGAAAACTGTTAATTTTTATCGTTTTACGGATAATCAGTTCTTGTTGTTCTTTTTTAATCTTGGCCTTTTTTTTATACTCAGCTCCACTAAGTCGCTTTCTTCCATCACTCATTCTAACAATTTTTTATTCAAGAACTGAAACAAAAAAATATTACATTAGGAGTTTTATTTCTCGTATGTAAGATGCAAGTACCACTTACCAAAATCTTTTGTTCAGACTTCAGATCTTGAGTACTAACGTAAATATTAGCAAAAGAAATGTATTTAAGTATAATAAAACAAATAATGTGAATTCCTATGCAAAACTTCCGAAACATTATCAAGTTAAATTACTGATTCATTACGGATGAATTTATTGTAATACATTAGGATTACTTACCTACTATACTATAAGTTTGTATTGTATGCACTGGTGATGTTATGTTATGAAATAATTCATTAAAAAAAAATGAGTAAAAATTGCTAAATTTAAATTGTAATATTGAAATGCTTTTGGAATATTTTAAAAATTAATGATCACAAAAGTATATTTTACAGAGCGTTTAGTAATTTTTCATATACAGACCTTAGAGTATTCAGTATACTGTACAGTACTAAAATATTCAAATTTTTGTAAATTTTTTATTTCTGTAAGATAAATACTTTTGGGCCAAATTTGCCGCCCCCTAAAATCTGCCGCCCTAGGCTCCGGCCTACTCAGCCTACTGGTAAATCCGCCACTGCATTCATGCACATAAATAGAGTAACCGAAACTTAGGATAACACTGAGATATTTCTTTCTTTCAATGTTGCCAGATTGAAAGACGCAGTAATGTTATGAAATTGGGAAAAATATACGTTAAAATGTATATTTAATAACGAAATTTGATGAACTGAAGTTATACAACTTTTTTCATTGTGCAGATAATATTGCGTCCAAAATAAATTTACAATTCCTGATCTAGATGGCGTGTTTTGCAAAATAACCTTGATTTTAGTTGTTATTTATGTTAGTGGACGTGCGTGCTGTACGTAAATCTCAAAAAGATGGTTACAGATGGCGTGAAAGTCGAAAAATACGTGGATGATGATACTGCGTCCGGTATACGGACGTAATAAATCTAAGGACGCAATAATAAATGTAAATTGCTTTCGACCCGACGCAACAATGTTAGCGGGATAAATATATATCTGTGTGTGTATCTTCTTTTACTTTTTTGTTTTATATATCTATTCTATATTTTGTATTTTTGACATGTGCAATCAATTATGCAATTGTCTCACACAAAATAAATTATCTATCTATCTATGATCGTTCTTAACTTTATTAACTTAATTCAATTAACAAACATGCTACTTAACTTCATTGTTTCTTGGCCAATCAAAACATCATTTTGACAATTTAGAACCCAGTCGATATCACAGACTAGGTGCCGATATTATTGAACTATATTTGTAATTTTCCTCATAGGTCACTGTAATCCATTTGGTTTGTTTACCTACTAATGTTATTTGCATTATTTATAAAATTGGTTACCGAATAGAGCCAGTTGTATAGAAATAAGATTTCTTTATGTTACAGTTTAGTTTAACTGCATTTTTTGTGTGTAAAACTCAATTATTTAAATATACATTTTTTAAAAATTTAATTTATTCATTGATTATTTCAGGATATTCTTATTTGTCTAACAAAACTTGTCTTGCAGCTATGCTAGGAGTACACTATTTTTCTATAGATGGGACCCCATTAAAAATTTATTTATTCTATACATTTTCTGAATATCCCTAACAAAGTAAGATAAGCTGTTTAATCTAATGTATATTTGTTTAAAGTTTCTGATTACTTTTAATTGTTCACGACCATAAAGCTCCGACAATATTTCAGCTAACCATACTCATAAGAGACAATTTTCTGTTTATTATGAACATTTATGTTCCCCATTAGTAGTTTCTTCTTCCTAACGGGAAACTAATTACACCCTAAACATAATATTTTTAGCAAACTCCTCTATAAAATCCTTATTTTACTATAAGGAACGTAACCAGACTGCAACCAACAGCTACTATCCGGGCTATGTGCCCCGCCGAGCGCTGAATTCCAAGTTACAAGTCTGGCGCGTTAAGTGTAATAATTGCATATTACCATCAAAACGCTAATGCTTCGATTGCAACAAACACCAGCCGAAAGACTGATCCTACTTAAAGGAGCTCTCTTGCCAGCCGTCACACACCACTTGCAGACTGCAGTTTCGAGCTGTTGGCTCTCGTCAGTGCAAGGTAGGACAGACACTGGACCGCTAGATGGCGCCTGCTGACTGTTTTACATGTCGCTATTGTAAAAATACCGGGATGTACCAAATAGTCAAAGGATCCTCGTGTCGGTCGTCACATGCCTACCTTGCACTGACGAGAGCCAACAGCTCGAAACTGCAGACTGCAAGTGGTGTGTGACGGCTGGCAAGAGAGCTCCTTTAAGTAGGATCAGTCTTTCGGCTGGTGTTTGTTGCAATCAAAGCATTAGCGTTTTGATGGTAATATGCAATTATTACACTTAATGTGCCAGACTTGTAACTTGTAATTCAGCGCTCGGCGGGGCACATAGCCCGGAGAGTAGCTGTTGGTTGCAGTCTGGTTACGTTCCTTATAGTAAAATAAAGGGAAAATGAGAAATAAAGCTTTACCATGCCTGGGATCATTTTCAGTACATTATTTAAGTCTCGTATATGTATTTTTTATGATTACCCGTTATTGATAAAAATGCTTTTGCAATTTGGTTTAGGGATGTTATTGTGAAGTTAATATTTGCTGTTACGGCCACACCCTGTATGTATATATGTAGAGTAGTTTAATTGGGTAAATAAATCATTTAGTTACTTTATCATGAAAATATGAAGAAAAATCTTTGTGTTGCTGATACTATTATTGTAGTGATTATTTTAATATTTTTGTTAATAACTTTTATTCGCGGGTAAACGTTATTTGAAAGGGATAGGCCCCTCAATCCGCAGCGGGGAAAAGATGAGCGCGCACATCGAGCGCTAAGGATGAGACTCGAGTTCACCCGCTTGCAAGCAAGACAATGAATTTTCGTGTGTGTTCAATATTTTCTATAATTTTCTACAATTTTGAGTGCTCAATGTTCCATGTGTATCCTGAGAAGCCGCTTCTTGACTGCATTTCTTCATCCTGCTGGACGGCCGCAATTAAAGGTAGGTCGAAAACCTTTCGAATAACACGTTTCTTTCTCTCTCTCAATTTGCAATTTCCACGACTGTGGATTTCTCGTTACAAACCACTTCGAAACTCCCCTAAAAACGCCATTCAGGTGTTTTCATTTGCTGTTGTCAAGGCCAGTCTGTTAAAGTAACCGATTTTTTATCAAGTAGTTTGCTTTTCAAAAAAAATTTGTATTGTGAATAATAGTTATGACAATTATATTATATTGACAAGAAATAATTGGTGGGGTCGTATTTTCAACAACACATGACAAATGAGTAGTAGTAGTAGTAGTAGTAATTGTTGAAAGAGACCTGGTGCCTGGCAAGTAGGCCACAAATGGGCCCTTTTTATCTACCCCCTGACGTCCCCTCAACCGTTCACTTCTACTCGACCTCCTACTCCTTCTTGAAACCTTCTTGATTTTCCAATGAAGGTCAGGGCATGTTTCCATTCGAGATAGTCCATTTCCTCTTTTGGGAGCGTTGTGGCGCTAAAGAGTTCATACCTCAGGCGCCCGAACGCTTCACATTGTCCCAAGAAGTGAAACGATGTTTCTTAATCCCTTCCACATCTTGGGCAGGTGGGATCTTCCTCAACCCCTATCAGTGATAGGTGTCTTCTGAGCCTGCAGTGACCAGTAAGGACTCCGACAAATTGGTTCAGAGTCCTCCGGCTTCTGCCTAGCAACCAGACCGCCCTTGACATGTTCGGCCCCGTTACGAAGTCTCGAGCCTGTCTGCAGCCACTGCTCAGCCTCCAATGCTCCCTCAATGTTGCATGTGCCCACTCATTAAGGGCCGTAGCATGTTTCTTTGTGATTCCCAACATGGGCTCCCTGGCTCCGAGCCTAGCCAATTCATTGGCTCTCTCGTTTCCTGGAACCCCGGTATGTCCCGGAACCCGTATCAGGCTCACTTTCTTGTACCTGGCAAGTTCCTCTAGGGCATCTCCGTACTCCTGGATGAGGGGGGACCTCGTCCTGGGAGAGCAGACCGCCCGAAACGCTGCCTGGTTGTTGGAACAGATACAAATATTCTGTTCCGTACCGTTCCGCGTTTCTTCCTTATATGCCACTTTTAGGATGGCATATACCTCTGCCTGAAAGACTGTAGTGTACGATCCTAGACCAAAGCTCTCCTGTACTTCCCTGCCTTCCAGGAATATTCCTGCCCCCGATAACTGCTTCTGTCCATCTACTAGAAGGGAACCATCTGTGTAGTACACCAGGGAGTTTGGGGGGAAATTAATCTTTCCTTCTGCCCGCGCTTCTCTACTAGGTAGGGTTAGAGTGTACTTTCTTTCTAATCTCAAGCGGTCAGTTGCCTCCCTCACCTTAAGGGCGGAGATTGGAATTTCCTCCTCCGCCAATCTGGCGATGGCTGCATCACCCTCTGTCCTTCCACTACATCGCCAGCTACCTGAGTCTCGCATTCTTAGATGGGCTGCCATGGCTTCCTTCTTGATCCAGGCTGGAAGCGTTGGCAGCCCTAGCATTACTTACAAGGCAGCTGTAGGTGTCGTCCTCACTTGACAGATGAAGTTAATTGTATAACCAAACAAACTTAAGTGACATTCGATCGTAATTATATGATGGCGCCCCGCCCCGAACAGATCGCTTTGTAGTACACACTTTTTGTACTACGTGGCGTCACTAAGTTCAAAATAAAAGAACTTTATTACCTACTAGTAGGGAACCGAGACATCTGAATTTCACATCTTGTATACCACTCTGAACATTGAAACTTACGTAAAATGACTTGATACATACGAATTTTTTGGTCGCAAATTATTTTGGAATTACGAAATCAGTGATATGTGGGTTTTCGACTTTTTTCTAAAATTTGAGATTTTTTTGAGATTATTTGTTTAACTTGCCATATACTTTTTATTAGTAAGTTTACTGATCTTAAATTTGAAACAGGTAATATTGAAATACTTCCAATCACGTTGAAATGACCAAAGTTAAAAAATTCAAGATAGTTAGTGCCATATTAACGGAAGAAAAAAGAAAATAACGTAGGTTTCTGTTATTTCCAGTATAAAATGTAGTTGCTTGTTAACTGCATTATCATTAAAGATAACTACGTACTATAAGTGACAAAGTTGTAGCCGATGAATCAAAGAAGTTCTTTTATTAAAACATTTTTTTTCAAATTTTGCTTAGGGTTAGTAGGAAGGGAAGGACGGAGAAAATAGGTAAAAAAAATCGTTTTTTCGCAAAAAACTCGGAAAGTATCAATTTTACTGCAAAATATGTATACATGAAAATTATAGGCAATAAAAATCCACACAATTTCGTTTTTTTTAAACTTCGTACGACCTATTGGAGCCGAGACAGATTTTTGAAATTTTGACAGTTGACGGAAACGCGCGCGTTCTTCGCTAAAATCTTAAAAATGGTCGTTCGGATCGCAAAATATTTCAAATAAAAGTTGTAGAGAATTCGATTACGAACAATTTCCTTTTAATTTTTATTTCCATTCGTTCAATATTAGCAGAGATATGGATTTTTAAGCATCTTTATAGCATGCTATCAGAACACTTGTTTCATGATAAAATCGATATAAACTCGAAAACGATAGATCGTACGCATGTAGTGTATCTAATGAAAGTTAAAGAGAATCAAATTTTGAATATGTTCATGTATGTACAAAATCGTTTTGATAACGAGTGAATGGAGATAAAAGGGAAAAACATGAAGAATTGTCATTTTCAACTGCATTTCACACGTTCACGAGACAGCTTTTTAAAGCTATGAGCAATTTTTTTTTATTATAAATTAAGATTTTCCTGCAAAAACTGCGCATAACATTTTTTTTAAATATGGACCCAGTATAAAACGACTCAGAATTGCTCACAGAATAACTTCTGATACTTCAGAAAGTGAAAAAATATTATTAAATGTATTTTTTTCTACTTCAAACGTGACGAAAATTGCCTGTTTGCTAAAAATTAAAAATCAACGGCATTTTCAATAGTCAGTTCCTTATCGCTACTTATTAAAAATCATACAAGAAAAACTGTTTTTTGTAGGAAATTTTGTAAGCTTTCACTTAGGTCATATGAAATTTTGTCATAAAGTCAAAAGAAACGATGATATATACAAAAAAAAAGGAATTAAAAAATAATATTGGTTCAATTTTTCTGAACAAGAACAATTTTCAAGAACCTTTTTTTTAAAGAAAATATACCTTGCGAATGACTTATGCTATTGCATTACTTTCATATATTTGATATCAGTATAAAAAAACTAAAAACCATGTTAAATTCATTGTTTTAAACCATTGCTTTTTAATATTATGTTAAAATTAAGCTAGTATTAAGTTAGTTTTAGGTTAATGTAAATATCAAATGTACCATATCATTCTGTAATAGGGCTTGCCTGTCGAGTGCATTACCAAATAAATAAATAAATAAATATGTATAGAAACTAATAAAAATAGGTCAAAACCAATTGTTATGCACAGTGCTTGCAGAAAAATCTTAATTTATAATAAAAAAGAAAGTTTTACTCGTAGTTTTAAACAGCTGTAACTTGTGAACCATCATCGCATTAAGGTCACTTGGAGGTCATTTTACACATAATTTAATTCTCTTCAAAAAACTTTTAGCGTCATTATTGCTTAAAGCCAATCAAAAATAGTTATTTGTCAAAATGCAGTTGAAAATACATATTAAACATAAAACATATTAAAAAATAAAATAAATTTCTAATGTGAAATAATTAACATTGTTAATATCGTAAAACTCCCACCATTGTTTGTAAGTGTTGTTATATTGTACTACGTGGAAGTTGCTATGGATTGTACTGCTATTCTACGCTGTCTTCAGGCATTCCTTTATTCCAAAGGGTTTGCCTGACAATAATCCTGCTACCAGGGTAAGATTCCTAAAAACAAGAAAGTTTGTGATGGCTGCAAAGAACTTTTCTCATAATTAATTTTAAATCCCAATTTTTTAAACAGATTTAGACTTATATTAACATGTGAGCACATTCCATTTCCGAATAGCCGATTAATATCAAATCGTCCAAGTAAATAACACATAAAACATTATTGTTTCGCAGATAATTTATAACAGGCTTTAATCATTTGGTATAACTGCTATGATATCCGCGACACGTTAAAAAATGTATCACAGTAAATAATTTCTAATTTTAATCTCAAAGTCGTAAGTTCGGGCCATTGAAATTAAACACAATTCTAGAAAACACATAGCAATAAAACAAATTCAAGTCAAATGGAATGGTGTATTGTGAGAACAATAAAATACGATACACATAAAAGATGAAATAAGATTCCCTATCTAGCTAAAATATAAAAAATATAATATTAACAAATAAACTTTATTAGCCAAAACTAAATATAAATACAAATAATAACATACATATATATATATATATATATATATATATATATATATATATATATATATATATATATTGTTATTATACATGATTTGCAGGAAACAACTACTCAGCGGGCAAATACCCCGACCTGCATTGAATTATACCTTACAAATCATGAAAGATTGGTAGCCAATGTCATTTGTCAATTCCCCGACCAGACATAGACCGGTTTCGAACTTATTAGTTCTCATCAGTATGCCATAGGTCATGGAACAGACAAATGACAGTGGCCAACCTGTTAGTTTTATACAAACTTAAGTAAATGGTGTACCGGTGAGAGGTAAGTGAATACCCTCATGTGGTCAAATGCTACTATACACCAGACATCATAGATGTCTCCATGGTGTATAGCGACTTGCTATTTTGCAAGTACCGAGAGCGGTGACCTTTAGCCCTTGGTGGACTTAACCCATATACTGTTATTATACATGATTTGCAGAAAACAACTACTCAGCGGGCAAATACCCCGACCTGCATTGAATTATACCTTACAAATCATGAAAGATTGGTAGCCAATGTCATTTGTCAATTCCCCGACCAGACATAGACCGGTTTCGAACTTATTAGTTCTCATCAGTATGCCATAGGTCATGGAACAGACAAATGACAGTGGCCAACCTGTTAGTTTTATACAAACTTAAGTAAATGGTGTACCGGTGAGAGGTAAGTGAATACCCTCATGTGGTATATATATATATGTTAGATAGTGGATTACTTGATTAACTTTTTAAAAAGATTTATTTAGTTTAACACTAGAGTCAACGTTGACTCGTTAAGAAAATACAATAATAATTTAGAAGTAGTTTAATCGAAAGTGAGTATAAGACTGATTACAAAAAGGTTGTTGGTAATATTTATAATGTTTTGAGAACAAAGGAAACAGTGTTGCTGATTCAGCACAATCAGGATTACTTAGAATTGAAATACAATGCTCATGCAGCGTGAGCGGTTATTGAGAAGAGCTGTTACGCAGTATGTAATACGATATGTTTGAGAAGGTTAAGCCTGTCTCGATAATATTATATATCATAGTATATTTCTAATATAACAGCTTCCCCCTTATAAAAAAAGTTGGTGTTTTATGCAGCAACTTTTGAAATGAATATAAAATGTATATAAAAGGTAATTGTGCAATTTGGAAAAATATAAAGAGTACAAAAATATTAAATCGTAAGGTTTACAATACAGAATATAACCTTAGCGTCTAAAATATGAAATGCAAGCACAATAAGCTTGATTCATAAAATAAAATAACATAAAAATGTTAGAGTTAAAATATAGCTTTAGCAAGAAAGCGTAAAATACAAACATACTAGGTTTGAATTGTAAAATAGGATAAAATATTCCTAAGGTTAAAATATAGCTTTACTGTGAAAGCATAAAATATAAGCATGATGGGTTTGAATGAAAATGACGTAAAAATGTTAATAAAATTGAAATTAACAAATGATAGAAAAATAATGAAATATAATGATTAAACAAATGAAATAAAATTCACTGAAGAGTCCAGCACTAAAAGTCAGTAAAAAGGCACAAAACAGTTTGTCTTTATGTAAGTTCTATGTCTTCGGCTTCGTCGTCTTCTCTTCTTAAGGTAGGTCGTCTTCGTGAAGGAAATAGGTTAGCAAATGTCCTGTAGGGTTTGCTAGGCCTCGGTGGAGATGGGGGTGATGCAGAAACATCGATGGCTAGTCTTCGTCTTTTTGTTCTGCACTTACAAAATACGTACAGAAATAACAGTCCAAATATTAGCACAATGATAAAATAGGTGAACCAGGATATGTGTTTTGTTATAAAGGGTTCGTTGATCAAATCATCTAAATCTCTGGAGTATTGGTCCAACTTGTGTTTGGCAACTTCGAGGTCTTCCGTATTGAGATTGTTTAATTTTAGTGGTTTAAGATTTGGAGCTCGGATTTTGTCTGGAATATGTTTACAACATTCAAATGGAATTTGGATTGGATGAGTGTCGTCTTTTACATCGGTTACTTCATTGGTACTGGCTTGAATTTTTGTGATGCCTATGAAGGCGTAACAATTTGGTTGTAATTTTACTATTGAATTTTTGTAGATGACTTCAGTTTTTGAATTTCTTTCTGGACAGTTGATGGTTGTTTGTAGAGGTTCTGCGTTAATAACTAACCATGTGTTTTCGTCTATTTTTTGGACGTTGTAGCCTTGGCTGATGATAAATGACGTCTGGCAGTTTTCTGGCAGAGTTTTGAGGTTCTTGAAGAGACGGGCTTCGCATATGGCATTGTTGTCAATAGGATATGCAAATAAATTTGGACATAATTTGGTGTTGAAATAAAGTGGTTTGCATTCTTCAAGGTTCGAGATAGGTATGTACATTAATGAATCATCATCTCTCGCGATATATTTTTGAGAAGTTGATAATACATGATATAAACCAGTTCTATTATCCAAAATAGGAATAGGGTATAATTGAAATACTGAATATGTTTGAGGGTCTATTAAAGGTATGTCTAACACAAATATTAGATCCGAATTTGTTTGAAAAGCTTTTAGTTCTATAATGTCTAAGTACTGTGCAACCTTTGATAGTTTGATTGGAAGCGGTAAATTGTTCCTTTGTAGGTTTTGCGAAATTTCCTGTAGAGAATTTACTAAGTCTTTTGGATTTATAATTGACGTGTGAATTATTTTAAGCCTCGCGAAAGTGATGGAATTTAGGATGTCATTTAGGTTATCCTCGATAAATAAATAACTTGCCATAAGTTGTTCGCAGATTTCGATAAATTTCAGTTTTGCATGGACGTTTTCTATGTCCTTAGTCATGTCTAAAATTGAGGTTTCAATTTCTTTAATATCCTTATTGAAAGTTTCTTCGTCAACTTGCAATTTTTGAATAGTTGCGTTGAAATTTTTGATTACTGAAGTTGTAACGGATATTTGGTTTTTAATTAGGTTTTCGAGTTGGTGTTCGTCATTATTCAATTTGTTGATACAATCAGAATAATACTGACCGTCTTCTGCGTCTAAATTTCCGGTTATTGATTTGAAAATCGTTCCGATGCCATTTAGTATTCCTCGTTTGTATCGTTTCGTGTCAAGGTAAATTTCGTCAAATTTTGATTTTATTGATTGGGAAATTTGCGTCAATAAGCTAAGGTGAGTTTTTACATCTCCTGAAAAGACGTTCATGTAATGATATGCTGGGTCGAGTGTGTTGTATAGTGTCTGTAAGATCTTGTCGTTTTTGTCGAAAGCTGTCTTAAAGGTAGATATGTTTTTGTGTACCAGTAGAGTCCATTTCTTGTGAGAAATCACAATGTCCGTGTCTTGGTGATAATATACTCCGATCGTATTGTTAATAGGTGTTATTTTAAATTGAGCAAGTGCTGATCCGATCAGCAGGAGAAACCTGAAAATAAATTTAATCTTCAGTATATGGTTTCATTCGATCAAAATTTACTTTGGTTGTTTGGTTTGTTTCGAGATTTAGTAATGTAGCGGAATTTTGAAAGATTTCTGTAATTTCAAAGGGACCGTTGAATTTATTTTGTAGTTTATTTTTTATTTGTGATTCTTTGACGTACACTTTGTCGCCAATATTATATGTGTGTCTATTTTCGGGAATGTTCTTGTCGAATCGAACTTTGGCTTTTTGTTTTTGTGCTTCTGTTCGACTTCGCGCAATTTTGTAATAATGGGATATTCGATTATTTAGGTCTCTAACGTATTTGGTGATCAGGTCTTTTTGGTTGTAAAGAGTTTCAGGTGGTCGGTTAGCTGTATGTCCGAAAATAAGCTCGTATGGCGTAAAGCCATGAGTTTTGTTTACCGAGTTATTGTAACATATCACCGCATAGGGTAATATAGTAAAGGGATGTTCGTTGGGATTTTCGGTTTTGTGTATTCTTATCATTTCTGCTAGGGTGGCATGGAATCGTTCGATAGATCCGTTGGATTGAGGATGTCCTACGCTTGAGTATGTTAGTTTTATGTCGTAAAGGGTGCAAAGGTCTTTTAATAAATTATTATCAAATTCACCGCCATAATCGCAATGAATTCTTAGTGGGGTACCATAATGCTGAAAATAAAGCAACAGGGTATTTACGACTGATTTTGCGCTCTTGTCTGGGACTGCGTAAGCTTGAGTAAATTTGGTTAACTCGTCGCGGATAGTTAATGCATAGTTTCGCGTGGGAAATTCGAATAGATCGATATTAACTCTCTCAAATGGAGTTTTAGGGGTTTCAGTAATCACTAAGGGATTGTTGAGGTTCTTACGACAGACTTTTGTTCTTTGACATGTTTCACAATTTTTTATAAAATTTTTGACGTCTTTTGTTAAGCCTTGCCAATTATATTTATTTTTGATTCTACGTATCGTTTCATTTATTCCACGATGTAAATTATTTTTTCCGGTGTGATGCTGGTCGAGAATGATCGGACGTTGGTCCTCGTCGGGAGTTCGTACTAAATTTTGACATATGATTAGTTTTAAGTCTTTTTCAGCAAAAATAAATGATAGGATTTCGAGAATTGGAAAGTCTAGATTGTTTTCAACATGGTAAGTTTTGGAAAGGTCTAATTTGTTTCGGTGTTTATATAATGTTAAAAATAAGTGTTGTACCACAGACTCTGGGTCGAAGGGTAGAGCGATAATGTAATAATTTCTTTGTCGGGTCGATTTACTGGAAACGATATTGATTGTATTGTTATAGAATTCGGGGTTTTCCTCGAAAATATCCTCGATAATTTGATGGTGAAGGTCTGTCAAGTTGTTTTGTTGGAAAAACGTTATGATGTTTTTATTTTCTCGATCTAATAGTTGTTTATTTGTGATTTGAATTTTGGAATAGTCTATTAGAGATTTGGTTTTGTAAAGGCGGGAGAATGTGTCAAATTCTCGAGCAATTTGTTCGTCAGTGATCTCGTCGTCGTTGTCTGAGGTTTCATCTTCGTCTGAGTCTTCGTTTGTGTCTTCGTTTGCGGCTAGAATTTTTGAATAAAATTTGGAACATTCTGAAAAGTGATTGATTTTAATTCTGGACAACGCGTCCGCGTTTTTATTGATTTTTCCGGGTTTGTATATTATTTCGTAATCGTATTCTTCGAGTTTTAAGCGCCAACGGGCTAGTCTACTACCTGGGTCTTTTATGGAAAATAACCAAGTGAGTGGTCGGTGGTCGGTGACGAGTTTGAACTTCCTTCCGAATAGATATGGCCTAAAATGCTTTACACTCCAGACTAAAGATAAAAGTTCACGCTCAATGGTTGAATACTTAGTTTCCGCGCCGCATAAAGTTCGAGATGCGTATGCGATTGGCAAATCTTTTCCTATACTTCCTTGTGAAAGTACAGAACCTATTGCAAATGCACTAGCGTCTGTAGTTAGGACAAAAGGTTCATCAAAGTTGGGGTAGATCAATATCGGGGTAGTTGTCAAAGTTTGTTTTAGGGTTTCGAATGAATTTGTACAGTCATTGTCGAAATTGAAAGGTATATCTTTTTGTAGCAACTTAGTTAAGGGTTTTGAAATTTTGGAGAAATTAGGAATGAAGCGTCTATAGTAGCCTGCTAGACCTAGAAAAGATTTAATTTCTTTCTGATTTTTGGGTTGAGGAAAATTTAGAATTGCTTCGACTTTGGCAGGGTTTGGTTTTACACCATCCTTTGTAATAAGATGTCCTAAATAGGCGACTTCCTTGCGAAGGAATTCGCATTTGTCTGGCTGAATTTTGAGGTTGGCTTTTTGTAGACGTTTGAAGACTTCTGTTAATCGGGAAATATGTTCGTGGATAGTAGGGGAATAAATAATAATATCATCCATGTAGACGAGACAGCGTTCATTTTGGATGCCTAATAGAATATTGTCCATGGCCCTCTGGAAAGTGGATGGAGCATTTTTTAAACCGAATGGCATACGTACAAATTCGTAGTGGCCATTCTCTACCGTGAAAGCTGTTTTTTGGATATCCTTAGGATCGATTTCAATTTGGTGGAAGCCAGAGGCCAAGTCTAGAGTCGTGAAATATTGACATCTGCCTAATTGGTCTAGAAGATCAGAAATGTTGGGCAAAGGATACTTATCACCTATCGTTACTTCGTTTAATTTTCGGTAGTCAACTACGACGCGCCATTTCTGTTTACCAGAAGCGTCTAGTTTTTTGGGGACTACCCAAACTGGGGAGGACCAGGGAGAAATTGAAGGCTGGATAATGCCTTGGTCGAGCATTTTTGAGACTTGTGATTTTACCTCTTGTTTATGAATTTGGGGGTAACGATAAGATTTAGTGAAAATTGGTTTAGAATCGTTAGTGTCTATTGAATGTTTGATTTCATTGGTAAATGTCAAGTTGTCACCTTCTAAATAGAATATATCTGAAAAGTCTAAACAGAGTTGAGTAATTAATTCACTCTCCTCATCGTTCAAGTGGTCTAAGCGTAATTGGTTTCTTATTTCGTAATTTCTGTCTATATATTGGGAATCCGGATTTTGAAGATTTACATTAAATATTGACCTAAATTTTTGGACGGGTTCAAGTTTAAGATTTGAAAATTTTATTGTTTTCGGAATTGCATTTGAGTTTATTACTGTCGTCAAAAATTCACCATTGTTGTCTATTTTGACAATGGCATTCGGTAAACGTACCTTTTCGTTTTCCTGGGCTATTAGTATAGCTTCGGTATTTTGTAAATTACATTTAAGCTTAAAAATCTTTTCTGTGCGTGGTTCGATAGAAATTACATTTTGGTTTTTTGTTTCGTTTAAATTTTGATTTTCAATCGGGCTCCAGAGTGTAGTTAATATATTATCGGTAACTTGATACAATGGTACGGTTTTGAAATTAGTGATTAATTGTCTGTTTTTAATGTCTATTAAGCAATCGTAATGGTCCAAAAAGTCGGCACCTAAAAGTCCGTCAAATTCTATATCTAGATTATGAATGTAAACTTTGTATGGATCATTCGGATTGAAAGGTATGAGAGCAGATTCAGTGATATTAATTTTTTCGTCTGTTATACCTTGTATAATTACATTTTCGTGGGATCGACGTTTATAGTTTTCTGCCGTTTCGGGTTTGAATATAGAGATACCTGCGCCTGTGTCTATCAAGATTTTGAAACGTTTAGTGATGTCTTTTATGTAAAATAAATTTTTGGAGTTTACGATATTTAGTTTGTAGCGGGGTGTTTTTACATGAATTGATTTTCCGGGAAGTTCAGGTTTGGGTCGAAACTGTCCTGGAGGTTTATCGCTTGGACTTGATGAGAAATTTGGTCCAGCTCGTCCGTTTGTTGTGTTGGAGTACTCGTGGAATACTCCGGGCCTATGCAAAAATCCGGAGGATTAGCAGTATAATCCTCGTGCTGTTGAGATTGAGAATTAGCAGTATAATTGTCACATTGTTGGGTTCCAAAATCGTAATCATAATTGTTTTCATTAATTTCGAAATTATTTTGGTATTGGTAATTGGGAGAATAACTTGCGGAATAGTCTTCATATTGATTTGAGCTATCGTAAAATTCTTGGTTCAAATGATGCGTTTTTTGTTGATTGAACCTGTTGAAATTTGGGTTTGGCTGAATGGCAGAAGGTCTCTGCTGGTTGAAGTTTGGATTTGGCCTGATAGCTGAGGGCCTGTTCTGTTGAGAATAATTTTGTTGCTGGTTAGAGAAGTTTTGTGGTCTATGATTATATGTACTTTGGAAATGTGGCCTTGGAGGCTGTGCTTGATTAGAATAAGCATTTGTTGTGAAATTGGGAGATGGGGACTGATAATTTTGCCTTGTGCGGCATTCGTTAACATGGTGCCCATTTCTTCTGCAGAATGTGCAGAATTGATGAGAATTTGGGCGTCTTTGAACATTTTGGACAGGATTTTTGATTGGGGCCTTAATGGAAAATTTTTGTGATTCGAAATATGACAACTGTAGTTCTCGTTTGATCCTGTTTATGGCATCTAGCATGTTGCTAGGATTACCAGCCCTAATGATTTGGCCTAATTTGGGTTCTAACCCGGTCAATAGAGTGGTCAATGTCATGTTTTCAATCAAATTTGATTGAGCCGTTTTTTCTTCAAGGGTTAGAGTTTGTTTTTGTATAGCGGCGTGCATTTTCGCGTTGTGTGTCTGCAACCTAGATACAAATACCAATGCAGTTTCGTTAGATGATTGGCGAATCCTCTGTAGATCCTGAATTAGTGCTGTCAGGTCACGAGAATCACCAAAATGAGCTTCAAGTAAGCTTTTGATTTCTGCCCATGTAGTAGGGTTTCGGGAATTTATTAATTCTGCGGCTTTTCCGCGTAATTTATTTTTTATGTGAAGCGTTAATAAGACGCGCTGATCATCAACAGCGATACCCTGAGCGGTTATGCAAGCTGAAATAAATGTTTGCAAGAATATGGGGTTGCCGTCAAATTCGGGCACTATGGAAAATATTTCGCTTAACCTATAAGGTTCAATATTTATTGTTTCGTTCGCCGTGATTGAATTGTTTGCATTGGAATTGCTTACGTTTGTAGCCATTTTATTTATATTATTTAGATAATCGAATAACTTAAAACACCTTTTCAATTTGAGCTAGTACGCTACTGATAATTGGCAATTTTTTATTATATGTAAAACAATGTGCTGTTTATTTTATAATATTTCAAAATTTAATTACAAGGATAATTGGATTAATTTAAAAAGTGTTTTTAGTTGGGAATAATGTCACTGAAATTTTATATACTAATGTGCATTTAAACAGTATAGAACATGTGGGTTTTATTTTATTTCACAGTCAAGTAAGGCGTAAACTTAACCTTTATATGATATATGATATTATGATAAAAATAATGTTAAGATAAAAATGGTATGTGATTGTAGTTAATTAGATAAATTCGCACTTGAGGAGTATATGATATTACCATAAAAATAATGTTACGATAGGAACAGTGTATGATTACGGTTATTTATATAGGTCACACAAATTATAATCAAGATATTTTGTTTCAAGTTTAAATAAAATTACTATTTTAGATATTAGAACTGTATGTAGCAATGCAATGTATTTTAATAAAATATAATGTAAAATTATGTCGTTGAAAATCAATAATTGCGAGACGATTCAAAAATGACTTACCCTAAATTTTTCATTCCTCGTGGTCCAGTTGAATGCGACTTCGTGAGCTTAGCTTCACCAAAGGTCTCTCTCTGCCAGGGGCGTCACTGGGTGTTCCTTCCACAGGGTTGCCTTTGATGCCGAAGACACCAACGATGGGACGGGATGAAATTCTTACTTGCTAATTGTTGAATCGTGTTGATTTGAAATGTTGCTTTGCTTGTATTTCTTGATAATTATTATTGTTTCGCTTCTGTGCGTTTGAGAATAATGTAGGTTCTTCTGAACAAAGGATTGGGATCCACCACTACAGCTAAGAAGTTCTCCTTGTTCCAGAAGCTCTTTTCGTCCGGTTAGGCACCTTTTTCAGATGGACTCCTTGTTCCCTCGGATATGTTTGCTACTGGTTAGGCTCCCGAACTGTGTGTTTTTCAGATCCGCCACGACTGCGCCAATGTTAGATAGTGGATTACTTGATTAACTTTTTAAAAAGATTTATTTAGTTTAACACTAGAGTCAACGTTGACTCGTTAAGAAAATACAATAATAATTTAGAAGTAGTTTAATCGAAAGTGAGTATAAGACTGATTACAAAAAGGTTGTTGGTAATATTTATAATGTTTTGAGAACAAAGGAAACAGTGTTGCTGATTCAGCACAATCAGGATTACTTAGAATTGAAATACAATGCTCATGCAGCGTGAGCGGTTATTGAGAAGAGCTGTTACGCAGTATGTAATACGATATGTTTGAGAAGGTTAAGCCTGTCTCGATAATATTATATATCATAGTATATTTCTAATATAACATATATATATATATATACATATTAGACACACACACACTCGCACACATCTATAATCATTTACATATTGCAAACTTCCATAATTCAAAAATAAAATATATAAATAAAAAATATCAAAAATCGTATTATATTTATATGTATTTTTTACATAATCCTCACTTTCTTTTTAAACTTCCACAAATTTGGACTAAACTTTATTTCATCAAGCAATACATTATATGCTTTTAGACCATTATGAAACAAGTTATTTTGACCATATGATGTACTAACAGTTGAAATATAAAAATTATTTTGACTTCTTGTATAGTGGTCATGCATATCCCTTACAAACGAACAATTTTCTAATAAATGCTGAGGAAGTAACTGATGCAAAATTTTATATATTAAAAACTAAAGTGTTGAAGATTATAGTTTGTTTGACACTGAATATTTGTAATTTTTCACATATATTTCACAATATAGTATAGGTATCTATTACATTTGAGTATCACTCGAAGAGCTTGATTTTGTTTTTTTTGTAACACAGAAACTTGTGTAGCATTAAGTAAGATAGTACTGTTGAACAATAATTGAAATGTTGATGTATAATAGTTTTATAAATTGTTAACTTTGTCCATTGGCTAAGATCTTCACCTAGTCTTCCCAAGAGGTTTACTTTCCTCGCAATTTTTTTAGTCACATACACTGCATGATTTGAAAAACTCAATTCTTCATCAATTATTACTCCCAAGTATTTAAATTCTTTGACTTACTCAATATTTTCACCATCAATTATCACTCCTCTATTAATATCTGTATTTAATATGTTGTATTTATTTTTTATAACATATACTTCGTTTTGTCTATATTTAACTTTAAATTGTTATCACTTAACCATTTATTTAAATTTTCCAAATCCCTGTTTAAGATCTTTAATATTTCATCCACATTGTTGCCTATTTTATATATTTAAGGTATCGTCTGCGAAAAGTTGTATATTACAATAATTTATGGATTTTATAATATCATTTATATACAGTATAAACAAATTTGGGCCGAGACCTGTTCCTTGGGGTACACCAAATTTAATAAGTTTTCCGAAGAAGCGGTACCTCCATATTTGGTTTTTGATATCTGCTCTTAAGATAATCTTCTATCCACTTTACTACTATATTTGTAAATCCCATATTTTTTTATTTTAACAGCAACAGTTTTCTCTATTGATAGTTTCAAAAACCCTACGTAGGTCAAGGAATACAATACCTATCATAAATTTGTCGTTTGAAGGCGCTTTTCCACTGAGCTAGAATTGTTTGCAGAGCACTCTCACAGGAATTATTCTTACGAAAACTAGCTTGATTCTTCATTAACATATTATTATATTCAATATAATCCACAATTTGTTCATTATCTGCGAGTTCTAATATTTTTTCATAAGTTGGAACCATATTAACAGGCCGGAATTCCTCACATATATCAGTATTGACTTTTTTTTCAATGGGTCGTATAGTTGATGTTTTCCAATGACTGGGAAAAGTTCCTGATTCCAAAGAATTATTTATAACTTGAAGAAATTTATCACCAATTGCTTCAAAAGATAATTTTATTATTTTCGTATTTATTCCATCTGTACTACTTTTTTATTCTTCATTTTATTAATAATCTTTCTGAACCCACTTAATTCTAATGATTTAAATGATGATAACTTCAAGAGGCTGCCTCATTGAAGGCTCTTGAAGTTTTTTGAGATATTATCAGTCTTTAATTTGCAATGAAGACTTGTCTACCTCACTGGAAATTTTAATTTGATCCAGTAGGTTATCTCCAAATAATAAGGTCCCCACTGGATTGTCCTTAATGAGTTCACCTATACTTCTTTTTAAATTATTTTGTAAGAATGCCCTTCTCAGTAATGAGAATTTATAATGAAGATCGGTTAGCAACCTTCCAGTGCCTCCCAGAATAGGTATTAAAGTATCAATATCGCTATTTCCACTTATGAATAAATACAGGGCTTGACGTAAAGCTGATAAACTTGCACTTAAATATTTTTGTAAAGTAGTCTGGAATTGTTCCTTTTTATATATATGGGAGCTACACCCTTTGCCACTTCTTTATTTAAAATAAGAGGCGAGATTATAATACAGTTGCTCGTAGCTGGCTATTTTTTCAACAATTCTGAGAGGGATTCAATGGCCAAATCTTTTGTAAGGACTGGGACCTAGCGATTTTTAATTTCTTCATGTAATTAACAGATTTTATTAGATTCATCAGGATTGTCACCGAACCTTTTTAGAATTTCATGTGATAACTTACTATCTTGTAATACTAAATCGCATGACTGCTCTATATCAGAATTATCTGAAATAATTATTGTATCAATCAATGTATGTACTTGCCATAGGTGAAGCAGTTGTTGCATTTTATGTAGATGTACTCGCCATAGGCGAAACATACTGTACGTAATCTCTAGATGTACTCGTCTTAGGCAAAGTGATCTACTATCTCCTCGTGTAATCACCATAGACGATGAGGACCCTAGAACTATCAGAATCCTCAGAGTAAACAGGTCTCCTTTTTTCCCGAGATACTTCTTTAGATCTATGTCTACACTTAATCACCTTAGGTGACGTGGAGGATCTGGGATCGAGATTTTCCTAACCGTGAGCCATTTGGTGCCGTAGGCGATTCACCCCTATAGGGCGTTTCCTTTTTAAAGGTTTAGAAAGCTGCGTTTCTAATTTCCTTACTCGATCTAATAGATCCTTATCCGATGGACTTCTGCTTCTTTTCCTCGATTTTCCCATGCTAAAAGAGATTAAGATTATACAGTCAATAAAAGAACTTTAGGAATATCTTAACAATTCTATATATACTTATTACCCATTTGAATTGAAATAATTCGGAAATTAAGCTGCACCATGACGCCTACCCATTACCCTTTACATTGGCTTTGGAAAACGGGATTATTCTGTATCCCGTTTTCTGGTTCTTTTACTTTGAACTTAGTGACGTCATCTAGTACAAAAAGAGTGTACTACGAATAAGTAATCTAGAGAGCGATTCAAAAATTAAACCGAAAATATAATTCAAATTAGGAATGTCGTGTTCACGTTATTGTGCTTTAATCAGGAATAGAAACGTCAAATATTTGTCAAGAAATAAAAAATTAATACAAAATATTACAGTTAAGTAGCTACACATACTTTTGAGTCTCCCGCTTTTTCTGTTATGGCGCTCACTTCTCTAATCACAAAGCAACTCCCCTTTTTCTCAGGAAGAAGAAGAAATTAATTATTCCGTGTTGGTATTGAACAAGGTTATAGTAAACCTACTTGTTTTTGAAATGGAAAGCCAAAAAACCATATGCAGATTTTGTTTTGAAAGATGTAATACAAATTTTAGAGCTATAGAAGAAAGTACGCATAAAATTTAGAATATGCTTCTGGTCAAAATGGTATGTTTGAGAAACTGCTAAATCAGAGAGCATATAAGGTGATTATTAAAGAGTACATAGGTAAGGTTTTAATTTGTTTTAGAATATAGTCATGTGATAAGCCTGTGATGTGTACAAATTGTTCAGAAATTCTTCGAAACTGTTTTGTTTTTAAAAAGACGTACCTTGATGTCCAATTTACTTTTAGCAATAATAAGAAATAATATCCATGCAGTATGCAAATTTTGTAAGAATCTGTTAGCAAATTACCCTTCTACAATCCTGGATATTGAAGAAGATATTGCACAGAAAACAATGTTGGAGAAATATTTTCCATAACTGATATGCTATATATAAATATATAAAATATCCCTACATTTATACTTATAATTAGTAAAATTTATGACGATTAATATTAAACAATGACAGTTAACATCGGGGTAAAAAATGTCTAAAATTCAAATATCCTGGCAATATTTGAAACAGAGTTTTGCAACAAACGAGGTTTATTTAATTAGGAATGTTATATTGAATTATATTGTGTTGTTATTTTCATTAAATAAATAACAAATTGTCAGTAGAGATAAATGGTGATCCAATTTCGGAAGTACTTTATAAAAAAAAAAAGAATTATTTTGATTTGCTTTAAAAGAGTTAATCGTCATTCAGTTGAAATGGTTGCAATCTTTAAATTCAACTGTAATAATAACCGAAATATTATAGCCAATTGAAATCTTATAGCCAAATGAAAATTGTATATATTTTTTTTGTTAATAGGATTTAAGTACCAGGAAAAGACTTGTAATTTGCGAAGCCTGTCATGTATCTTTAGAGAATTTTTTTACTTTTATAACCATCTCTTCCACTGTCGAAGAAACGATAGAGAAATATTGCCAGGCTGTGGATGTAAACCACATCCTATAAAATTAAACAGTGTTCTACAGTTTACATCAGAAAATTTCTGGAAGGGAAATGGTAGTGAACTTGATATATTCAAAATGGAAGGTATGATCTCTGTCAAAAAAGAAAGCGAGGTTAGTATGATAAACACCAAATACTTTCTGTATACATAATCATCACTAAGTAATTTAAAAAAAGTGTGGGTATATGTTTCTCTGCCTATATGAATATGCTTGAGAACTAATTCTATTACCATCATAAAAACAATGTTTTGTAATTAATAATTCCCTGAACATTAAACCCATGGCTTATTAATGGAAAATTTTTAAAAATTTAGAAGATATCAAGGTAAAACAAAATTGATTACAGAATCGTGTTTATAATGCCTGAATTATGTATAATACAAATAGTGCCATAGAAAAATTACAAATAGACATATTAAGGCTTTTTTCTCATGGCATCTAGAGATGAGATAGAAGCTTATTATATTTCATAAAAGTTATTTTATATTTACATTATTTTTGAGTCCACATATCCTTAATTAAATAGATTCCCATCTCAGTTCCCATTTTATTTTGCTTTATGTTATGCTTTTATAAAGATTAAATTTAACACCTGTGATCTACTTACTATCTTTGTCTTAGCAGTATGGAGAAATTTCCCTGCACTCTGTCATGCAGCACATTACTCTTCTGCAACATAATTCAGAGAATTTCCCTGTTAAAGCTAGACTTGAACCCAAAGCCTAGAATGTTTCCCGATGAGGTATTCTTTATTTTCTGTGGCATAAGAAAACCAATACTGAAGTGTTTGTGCTTATAAGATGGGTGTAGGAAATTAAAATGCGAATGGAAGTTTAGTCTACTTCCCTGCAGGACCTGCAGATGACAGGGTTGTCTGCTACCCTGGTGGTGAGCAGTTGTTTTTTGAAAGAACCATGTCCACTGAAATGACTTACCACGATTCTGATATTCTTCTTGCTTGCTTTCTTGCCCTCTTCTGCATGAGCCATAGAATAAGGGCTCTACTTGCCGAAGCCCTGGCTGGGATGCCCAGAAGTCAACAATCGAGAACGAGTCCAGTTCTATATGGACTCCCTGACATTTGATCAAGGGTGGCCAAGGGTCAGCTCCGAGACCAGTAAGGGCTGCTGAGAGCTCTCCGTGGCCAGAGCATCTACTCCATTAAACCTTTAGCACCACGTGTCTCCTTGCAATCAACTATCAACAATAGTTGACTCTAAAGCCTTGGTCATTGCACCATAGGAGTGTTCTTCCCAAGTAGCACAAATTGGTTTTTAAAAACTCTATGAATATCTACTCCACTTTTTTATAAAGCTGAATACTTTATAATTAAGAGTTAACAACAATAGTTCAGTATTAATGAAGTATCTATATACCCAAAATAGGCACAGTTTATACAGCCTCGGTAAACTCTGTAAAAGGTACATAGATGTTTAAAGTAACATTATGGCAACCTCTTTGTTTCGTATTACCAGCTGTTATAAATCATATGACTGCTAAAATGTTGTTATGTAATTGCTGCAAGTAAGTTTTTATACAGTAAAATGCCTCTAAATGTTAGCTAGTGTTTGCAGTTATAAAGCACCAACATCACAGTGTCTCTTCTAGCAGCTTCAGTCTAATAACTTTCTTATGGCAAATTATTAGGAAGCTGAATGGCTATTGCCTGCGAATTAGTGTATGCTGGTGGTTCGTAGAAAGCTAAATTTGTCATGGGAAGAAAATTTTTCTGTTGAAATATGCTATTCTACTTCGAAATAAATAGACGCGCCTCCAAAATTCCTTGAATTTGATAAGTTGAAAATTATTAAAAAATATATATTTTTTAATTTTTTTATATAGAATTGTTTTAAAATGATAAGCCACGTATTTTGAAGACCCCATAAGTGGATTGCTGTAAACATTTTGCAAGGTTTTCCTTTTCAAGTGATAAAAAGTTAATTACACCTCAAACCGGTAACAATGGCCGCCCTGTCATATTTACTTTTAGAAAATACAATATGGTTCCCTATAGGTATCCCAAGAAGGTCACTACAGAAGCAGTTACAAATTCTCAAAGCAGCTGTGTAGAAGTAGTAGTGGAAGACAAAATTCTCGGACAGGGACAGATTTTGAGTGATATGATATTATCATTTTTGTTTGAATTTCAGACCTAACTTTTTATCGATTTTGGTGGATTTTTGTAGTTTGTAATTAGAAAATGATTGCATTATTTTTAAAAAAATAATAATACCACAGGTAATTATGACCCCCTTTATCCCGGAAGGTTCTAGAAGAGCCTTGTGTGGGAGAAGGCTATACATTTAGAGACAAAAGGGAGACACACCCAATATCCTAGTACAGTGAAAAAATCCTTCTCACAGTATTTTCCGCTGCCACGACCGGGAATCGAACCCGGAACTTTTAGGTGAGAGGCAATGCGCTTATTTCTCTACCATCAGTCATACATAACAAAAAAAATTCGAAAGCAAATCAAATGATATTGGAGGTTATGAAATTGAGTAAGTTTAGCTGTATAAGAGTTCTATAAAGGCGGAAGATTGTAGCTACATAGCTCCAAAACAGAATTTCAGCTGAATAAATGCTTTATAAAATACTCCTTCTACTATACGTAAAAAGCATTTATAAATAATCTATAATAGAGCTGACGTAAATGGCACTTGGCTTAAATAACTACATTGCTGTAAAATTTTGCTTTAAAAACCTTTAAAACTCAATGTTATAAAACCGTTATAGAGAAATTGCTAAGCAGTAAAACGGATGTATAAATGTTATATACAGTTTTATACACCTGTTATCAATATACATGGTGTGTATCTGTATAATAGACCTTACTAAGCCTCTTATAAATTAAAAGAAAACTGTATAAGATGCTTTAATAAAGAAGCTTTACATTTATGCTCTGAAAGCATTTTAACAGCAATCTTATTCCGCCGAGTTACTTTATAAGCAGTTTAGTTTTGAATAAAGCTTCAATATAACCAATTTTCTGTACAAGTTGCCATAATGTATTTTTTATAAAGCTTTAAGTGTAATAAGAGGGCGACATGTGTTACTTGGATTATTGGCAGTTATAATTTATTTTTTCACCAACATGGCCGTCATCCATCTAATGTTGGCGTCCTCGAGGCCATGACGCAGATAGAGTCAAAAGAGGTATTATCAAACAGTCCCCGATTGTCTGAAAAATATTTTGCAATAACTCCAGACTTGGGGTATTCTAAAGGATTATCTATTTATTTTTATTGCAGGAAATTAATATTCAAGGAGCAATATGCACACTTTGTGTGGAAAAATGCGAGAACTTCAAAGCGATAGATGGAAATACGAAAAACATCTTGGATTCGCTTCTACTGAAAATAGTAAGTGTTGAGAGTAAAACTCAAAAACAAGCCGATGTTGCATATGAACAACTCTACCCCAATTCACTATTGTGTTTTGTTTGTGACTCGTTCGAATTTCGTTCTAGGATTTTACTGCAATACAAGGACCTGTGATTTGTACAAACTGTGAAGGAATGCTTATGAAATGGTTTGACTTTAAGACTACGTGCTTGCACACTCAGAATTACATAGCTCCATTTCTCAAAGACAAGGACCATGTTAAATTGGATCTAAGAGATGTCTATCTGAGTAGAAATGTAACTGGTTCTGGTGTTCCAGAGAATCAGGACATATGTGGATTTTGTATGGGTTTGGTAAAAAATGGTTTTATTGTATCTTTCGATGTTGAAGAAGGAGACGTTATGCTGGGCAAAATGATAAAACAATGTCTTCCAGAATTGGTAGGTATCAGTATTTTTCATATTTTGAGATAAATAACCAAAGACTTAATAATTTGTGTGAACTTAGCAGAACAACTTTGCAGAATTAAAAAAACTATAGGCCTATTATTTGCCGTTAATTAGCCGCTAATTAATCGTGAAAGTAACAATTTTACCGTTGTTAATTTTTTAAAAATTTTCGGGTGTTCTGCTAACTTCACATGGAAGTTAGCAGAACACCTACCAAAAAAATTTTTTAATTAAAAGTAGGTAGCTCAGAATTTGCCGTTTTTTAACCGTAAACGAATGGTGAAAATGAAATTTAAAAAAAATAAAAATTAAGGCGATAAAACAAAACAATAATTTTTTAGAATAAGCAAAAACTTTGCAGAAATAAAAACCCATAGGCCTATTATTTGCCGCTAAGTAGCCGCTAATTAATCGTGAAAGTAACAATTTTACCGTTGTCATTTTTTTAAAAATTTTCGGGTGTTCTGCTAACTTCCATTTAGCAGAACATCTACCAAAAAAATTTTGTCATTAAAAGTAGGTAGCTCAGAATTTGCCGTTTTTTAACCGTAAACGAATGGTGAAAATGAAATTTAAAAAAAATGAAAATTGAGGCGATAAAACAAAAAAATCATTTTTTAGAATAAGTAAAAACTTTGCAGAAACAAAACCCATGGGCCTATTATTTGCCGCTAAGTAGCCGCTAATTAATCGTGAAAGTAACAATTTTACCGTTGTCACTTTTTTAAAAATTTTTGGGCGTTCTGCTAACTTCACATGGAAGTTAGCAGAACATCTACCAAAAAATTTTTTTAATTAAAAGTAGGTAGCTCAGAATTTGCCGTTTTTTAACCGTAAACGAATGGTGAAAATGAAATTTAAAAAAATAAAAATTAAGGCGCTAAAACAAAAAAATAATTTTTTAGAATAAGTAAAAACTTTGCAG
This sequence comes from Leptura quadrifasciata, assembly GCA_963675555.1. Taxonomy (NCBI): domain Eukaryota; kingdom Metazoa; phylum Arthropoda; class Insecta; order Coleoptera; family Cerambycidae; genus Leptura; species Leptura quadrifasciata. The sequence continues at coordinate 79,792,246 of OY776680.1, forward strand.
AAATAAAACCCATGGGCCTATTATTTGCCGCTAATTAATCGTGAAAGTAACAATTTTACCGTTGTCACTTTTTTAAAAATTTTTGGGTGTTCTGCTAACTTCACATGGAAGTTAGCAGAACATCTACCAAAAATTTTGTTTAATTAAAAGTAGGTAGCTCAGAATTTGCCGTTTTTTAACCGTAAACGAATGGTGAAAATGAAATTTAAAAAAATAAAAATTAAGGTAATACAAAAAAATAATTTTTTAGAATAAGTAAAAACTTTGCAGAAACAAAACCCATGGGCCTATTATTTGCCGCTAAGTAGCCGCTAATTAATCGTGAAAGTAACAATTTTACCGTTGTCACTTTTTTAAAAATTTTTGGGCGTTCTGCTAACTTCACATGGAAGTTAGCAGAACATCTACCAAAAAATTTTTTTAATTAAAAGTAGGTAGCTCAGAATTTGCCGTTTTTTAACCGTAAACGAATGGTGAAAATGAAATTTAAAAAAATAAAAATTAAGGCGCTAAAACAAAAAAATAATTTTTTAGAATAAGTAAAAACTTTGCAGAAATAAAACCCATGGGCCTATTATTTGCCGCTAATTAATCGTGAAAGTAACAATTTTACCGTTGTCACTTTTTTAAAAATTTTTGGGTGTTCTGCTAACTTCACATGGAAGTTAGCAGAACATCTACCAAAAATTTTGTTTAATTAAAAGTAGGTAGCTCAGAATTTGCCGTTTTTTAACCGTAAACGAATGGTGAAAATGAAATTTAAAAAAATAAAAATTAAGGTAATACAAAAAAATAATTTTTTAGAATAAGTAAAAACTTTGCAGAAATAAAACCCATGGGCCTATTATTTGCCGCTAAGTAGCCGCTAATTAATCGTGAAAGTAACAATTTTACCGTTGTCACTTTTTTAAAAAATTTCGGGTGTTCTGAGAACTTCATATGGAAGTTAGCAGAACATCTACCAAAAATTTTTTTTAAATCAAAGTAGGTGGCTCAGAATTTGCCGTTTCTTAACCGTAAACGAATGGTGAAAATGAAATTTACAAAAAAATAAAAATTAAGGCGATAAAACAAAAAATAATTTATTAGAATAAGCAAAAACTTTGCAGAATTAAAAACCCATAGGCCTATTATTTGCCGTTAAGTAGCCGCTAATTAATCGGGGAAGTAACAATTGTACCGTTGTTAATTTTTTTAAAATTTACGGGTGTTCTGCTAACTTCACATGGAAGTTAGCATAACATCTACCAAAAAAATTTTTTAATTAAAAGTAGGTAGCTCAGAATTTGCCGTTTTTTAACCGTAAACGAATGGTGAAAATGAAATTTAAAAAAAAATAAAAATTAAGGCGATAAAACAAAAAAATTATTTTTTAGAATAAGCAAAAACTGTGCAGAAATAAAAACCCACAGGCCTATTATTTGCCGCTAAGTAGCCGCTAATTAATCGTGAAAGTAACAATTTTACCGTTGTCACTTTTTTAAAAATTTTCGGGTGTTCTGAGAACTTCATATGGAAGTTAGCAGAACATCTACCAAAATTTTTTTTAAATCAAAGTAAGTAGTTCAGAATTTGCCGTTTCTTAACCGTAAACGAATGGTGAAAATGAAATTTACAAAAAAATAAAAATTAAGGCGATAAAACAAAAAATAATTTATTAGAATAAGCAAAAACTTTGCAAAATTAAAAACCCATAGGCCTATTATTTGCCGTTAAATAGCCGCTAATTAATCGGAGAAGTAACAATTGTACCGTTGTTAATTTTTTAAAAATTTTCCATATGAAGTTAGCAGAACATTTACCAAAAAAATTTTTTAATTAAAAGTAGGTATCTCAGAATTTGCCGTTTTTTAACCGTAAACGAATGGTAAAAATGAAATTTAAAAAAAATGAAAATGAAGGCGATAAAACAAAAAAATCATTTTTTTAGAATAAGCAAAAGATGTTCTGCTAACTTCCATGTGAAGTTAGCAGAACACCCAAAAATTTTTAAAAAAGTGACAACGGTAAAATTGTTACTTTCACGATTAATTAGCGGTTACTTAGCGGCAAATAATAGGCCCATGGGTTTTATTTCTGCAAAGTTTTTACTTATTCTAAAAAATTATTTTTTTGTTTTAGCGCCTTAATTTTTATTTTTTTAAATTTCATTTTCACCATTCGTTTACGGTTAAAAAACGGCAAATTCTGAGCTACCTACTTTTAATTAAAAAAATTTTTTGGTAGATGTTCTGCTAACTTCCATGTGAAGTTAGCAGAACGCCCAAAAATTTTTAAAAAAGTGACAACGGTAAAATTGTTACTTTCACGATTAATTAGCGGCTACTTAGCGGCAAATAATAGGCCCATGGGTTTTGTTTCTGCAAAGTTTTTACTTATTCTAAAAAATGATTTTTTTGTTTTATCGCCTCAATTTTCATTTTTTTTAAATTTCATTTTCACCATTCGTTTACGGTTAAAAAACGGCAAATTCTGAGCTACCTACTTTTAATGACAAAATTTTTTTGGTAGATGTTCTGCTAACTTCCATGTGAAGTTAGCAGAACACCCGAAAATAATGACAACGGTAAAATTGTTACTTTCACGATTAATTAGCGGCTACTTAGCGGCAAATAATAGGCCTATGGGTTTTTATTTCTGCAAAGTTTTTACTTATTCTAAAAAATGATTTTTTTGTTTTATCGCCTTAATTTTTATTTTTTTTTAAATTTCATTTTCACCATTCGCTTACGGTTAAAAAACGGCAAATTCTGAGCTACTTACTTTTAATTAAAAAAAAATTTTTGTAGATGTTCTGCTAACTTCCATGTGAAGTTAGCAGAACACCCGAAAATTTTTAAAAAATTAACAACGGTAAAATTGTTACTTTCACGATTAATTAGCGGCTAATTAACGGCAAATAATAGGCCTATAGTTTTTTTAATTCTGCAAAGTTGTTCTGCTAAGTTCACACAAATGACTTAATAACATCATATTATGCCTTGATAGAGAGCCGACTTATATATCTAATACTAGCTTGGAGTGGGGCAAATGACAATCACATAAAAGGCTTCGAAATTAAAATAAAATGGATGTTAAAAATTATATTCATTAAAAAATATACTTACCCCACAGAATAACTTGTTCAGTTGATTGGAGTATTGGATCTAAGACAATTATATAGGGCTGCTGTTATAAATCAGCTAAAAACACTAGCAAAGTAAAACATATTGTTCAACACAGGTATGATATGAGACGCATCTAATCCATCACTAATCGTTCCTTAAAGTACAGAAATGTACTGTAATGAAGAGATGTTTTGTGTTCACTGGACCTCATCTATACAATAAATTACCTCTAGACTTAAGAATTATTAATTCTATAAAGCTATTTAAGTATAGACTTAAAAATTGTTGCATAATATCTCTAAATTGAAACTAGTAAAGGCTTATGGATCCGAGCAATGTGAAATGTTGCTACGTCAAATTTTAAAACTACAATCTGACGTAACTAGTTGGTCGTCGTCTGTTGACTAACGGTATTTGCCGGCCGACTGACAGTGGAGATGGTCGGGGTTCTAAATTACTTTGATGTATCAGGGCGCCAAGTAAATTTTTTTTCACTCCAAATACCAGCTCAAGTACAATGTAACCTTAAATTTACTAAATAAATTACTTAGCGAGACGATAATGAAAAATTCAAATTCAGTTTTATCTTTTAATAACAATAAACGAAATAACTTTATAACATTCAACAGTACAATAACGTAGAGTATGGTATGACAGACAAATTCAACACACAAAAAAAATATGTATCTAACTGGGTATACGCGTCTTACGTAAGTGCTTAAACCCCCAACAAATATCATAGATGTTTTAATTAATTAATAGAATATTTTCATAGTATGTTTAACAAAATTTAAAATATATATATATAGGTACAGTGGTGAAATTTTTTTAAGCAAAATATACAATATATTTAAAAAAAAATCAATATATGTATGGCGTAAGAAGGATACAAACTGCAGGCAGCGGGGCTTCAGCTTCGGCTCAAATTTCAGGAATGGCAACTTCCAGCCTATCAATTAACCCAGAAAATGGATGGCTCCTCCACAAAAAAGAAATTCCAGTCCAGCAAGGAGAAGTAACATAAGTACGTGTAGACCAGTGGAAAAAAAAAGTTGTTTGTTTCAGGGGAGACAAAAAAACGTAGAAAAACTACGAAATCCTAGGCGAAACCGTAGGTGAAAATAAAACCCTAAAAATAAATTTTTACCATTGAACAATTTACTACAAGTGAAATTTTGCTAGTTTGAATATAAAAATAAAATAATTACCTCGTTTCGGAGGGTTTTCTTAGAAAAATGTTGTTGACCTTGGATGTCCTTGACCTCGTGTAAATTTGGCAAAAATGGCTTTTACGTATAGATCCTTCCAATGAAGACAATCGATTTCCAATACCATAAAAATATGCGCTCGTCCAAACATAAATGGATAACCGAAAAATATAACGTTGCGAATATATCCCAAAATGGTGAAATTACTTGCTTCAAAAATCGCAACGAGCACGTAAAAATACCACTTAATAAATTGCCAAGCATTCGAGCAAACTACACGTGAAAAGTGACAGACTACCGGAAGACAAAACCTAAGCCAAAAACTATTGTGAAGAAATAAATCTGTGTTACCGATCGTCAGTAGGTTATAGGAATCTACCTATAAACTAATTAAAAGTTATTGGTTGCCTAGCTTAAGAATTACAGAAATAGAGAGCCTAAGTATATGCAACACGCTACACAACAAAATGTATAATGCCATGTCTACAAGTGCAACAGATTCCTTACAATTGCAGGTTTATATAGACAACTAAATAATAAATATTATGCGTGACGACGGATAACACGAATTCGTTAGACATTAAATGTAAGAGATTTTAGAGATTTTTTTAAACAATGTATAAATGTTAAATTGAACTGTAACAATGTACTATATATAATTTTCCCCCGAGAAATATCATTTGCCTTCCATGTTATCCATGTAACACTTTATAGGCCAAAAAGTAAACATCTAGATCATTTTATTATTCACGTACTATCCTTTCATAGTTATGTTAGATTTAAGTTTCATTATTTATATTCTGTAATATGTCCTAGGTTTACATTCAAGTACTTGCTTATAAAATATATTCACTTATACACAATTAAAAGGACACTTATAACACACTTAACTTGCACACATCTAAATAAAAAATTATTATATGAAATCACAGAAAGCACAAGAACACAGACAAGATTTCTTTTGTGTTAAACCCCCCCTTCTGCTACCCCATTTATTTATAAACCCTTCTATCAGGATGACAAGCTATTTATTTATATTTCACATCTAAACTAAAGTTATGTATTAAACCTATGTAGATATTATTTTCTAGTATAGTAAAGTAGTTATTTTTTACTGTTACCTGTTATAAAATTTTTCGAGCTAAAATAAGCCATAAATTTGCAGGCTACATGATGTTTTAACAGATTTTCTGTTGTCAGATTTAGATGTTACATCTTTTGCAGATGCCCATTACTTCAGAAGTTTCAGGAGCAGTTAGGCAACAGTTGTTACAGATCACACTATATTAATTTATTTTCTTAACACAATAGTCATTTGCTGATCTGAAAGACCATTTAGATCATTTAGATTGTCTTCCATAAATTTTCTGCCTGATTTAAAACACTGGTAACACTTGTGATAATGTAGCGCTGCTGTCACAATTGCAGTGATAAAGATATTTTTTCATTTTGAACAGGTCTTGTATAATGAGATCTTATCAATTTTTCTTTATACTGGATTTCATTTTTAATATTTGCTTTTTGATTTACAGGATTTAAGCATAATCAAGAAATCCGTAATTTGTGCATCCTGCCATGAATCTCTACAGGGTTATTTCCATTTTGTGATGAACTGTTTGATTGTGAGAGAAAAGATTACGAAACACTGTGAGGTTCTATATATAAACGATAAGCCTCATATACTGCATAACAGTCCATTACAATTTGTAACAACGGAGGTAGATTGTAATTCAAGTGATATAATCAAAGTAGAAGAATCATACTATGATGATAAAGAAGACGTTGGCGAAAGAGAAATTGGTAGCGGAGCAGATACAGTTAAATTAAAAAAAAATATCCTCGATGATAGAGAAGATGATATCAAGAATGTTGAAAATGAAAGTAAAAGTTTTATGGAAATGAATGATCAGGCAGTTAACAGTGAAGAACAGTTTACACCAGATAATATATTGACCTATTCAGGGGAGAATAATATACTTGATTCCATTAAAATAGAAGAAGTATTTTGTGGAGAGAACGAGACTGAACACAAAGAGGAAAGCGTTTTTGAAATGGAGGAAGAAAAATTTTTACTTAACGAAGAAACGAAAATAAAAACAGATGAACACTACTTACATGACAGGTAATGGCTATTGAATTAGGTGTTATTTTAAATTTGGAAAATTCGTATTCCTGTCAAAGTTACTTTTTTATATATACACTTATTTGTGGATTCAACAAGTCAATTAGCTCATTTCAACATATTGTATGTCAATATTATTCAAAATTAACACTTTTACCACGTGGCAAATGTCATAAATATCCCTATAGTAATAAGAAAGAAGAAAAAGAAGAGAATCTCATAAGGTAAATTATTAAGAGGCAAACTTATGAATACAATATATTGAAATGCGTGAGGAAACTTGTTTACTTTTAAAGAAACGGTAAATAAATGTTAATAGAATAACTACAATAAATGTCAATGATTTGCCTTAGCATTCATATGTGAGATCCATGTGTACGATTTAGGGAAATATGTTTGTAAGTATTGTGCCGCCTTTCTCAACGACAATGATTTTTGTTGAAATTGTTCACCTAAGCTGAATTATCTCACGGATTTCACTGTTTTGTCAGGTTGAAAGGAGTAAGGTTAAGTTGGGAAAGAAATGTTGTACATAAAATGGTATCTTGATGTTTATCTAAAAACATAATTACCAAATAAGTGATAACAGTTGCAATATTTTCCACCTTACATTCCCCAGGCATATTTGTGCCTTCAGTCTTTAAAAAACATCTGCAATCAACTGGATGCGCCAAGAGTTTCAAAATGTTATAGAACATTTAGGGAACAAAGCCAGTACAGAGACAATACCAAAAGATTAAGAAACATATTTTTTACAAGAACATTTTAAACAGTTTACCGTTAAGATCTATTACTGAAAACGACTAGTAAAAAATTGTCGATTTTACTACTACTATATTTCCACTGAAAATGTTATATACAATGAACGCTTCATAGAAACAAAATGGCACATGCCAAATTTTGTCAATCTTTCAGTAACATTTTTCCAAAAGTTTTCAAACAAAAATAATTAATAAACGATAGCTACAGAGCTAGAAAACTAAAAAAATATGATAAAAAAAATGCACATGAAAAAAGGTGGTACAATGATAAGGGGTTAGCAAATGCAACTAATATGAACAAAGAGTGCTGGAATATTATAAAAGAAAATCGTAATAAAAATTATGAAATAAATCTAAAGGATGTACGCGATCTTAATGGACAGAATTTCCAAAATTGTAAAGGAAAATGTAACACATTTAATACATTCTTCGCGGACGCTGCTAATGTGAACGTTTCATCCTTTGGAGTCTGAAGGACTTTTAATATATTTCAAAAGTGAATGTTAACGTTCACAAAAATTAGGGTTCAATTTGACTGTTTCAGACGGAGAATAATATGAAAATTTATACTTACTGTTCGTTTATGCTTAACTGCTGCTCTAATGGTATCTATTGGACGTCGTAACACTATAAACCTAACACTGTAAGTACCACACTTTCTTAAAATTATACCTGAAAGGGAATTTTGTTAGAAAACACAATTAAAAGGCAATATAAAGTTCAAAAATATATATTGATTCTTCATAAATTTATGGTTTTACAACAACTTTTAAGAAATATGTTTAACAAACACTAGTCTGGCCCGTGTGCAACACATGGTGAGGAACGGAACGATTCATAATGTACCAACTACCATCCAAAATGCAGTTTTGTGAGCTAACGATTACACAAAAAGATTCAAAAAAAGTTCAATGTTTCTGAAATTTGGTGGGCTTTTGCTTGCCTGTCTTATTCACGTATTTGTATTTCAATACCAATTTTGGTCGCTCCTCAGAGCTTAAAAATGCTTGAAGCGCTGCTACTTTGAATTATATTCTGCAATTACAATTTTACGTTCAGGCAAGGCGGTTCCCATGCACATATGAGTACATGGTAAAGATACTTTTCTGACACCAAATCACTGAGGAACCGGTTTAGGGCAAACCCCGTTAAAACTCATCATTTCCCCGTCAAAATCGACTGCTAGGAAACGATGGGGGTCCCATGTCGCTAAGGGCTATTTTCGCTAAAACTCACGATATACTTTGGATAGATGCTGGATTAACTTGTCCTCATATTCAAGACCTCGTATGAGTTGCAGTGCTTGACAACGTGGATTCGTAAAAGGGTTTTTAATTTTGAAAATTCCGAAGTTAAAGTCAAATTTTGTTACAGTTTATAAAATTTTGGTGTCAGGGCGACATTATGTCCCTGTGCAGCGACATTTACCGCACTTTCTAAAATGACGCTCCTTGAGAAGTTATTGAAGATTTTGCATAAAAATCGCTCCGTAGAGCGAAAATATGATTACAAATATTAAAAACCTCTTCCACGATATTTTTACGTGAAGCACGCTTTTCATACGAAATATTTCCTAAGTCGGATTTTGTTACAACGTCGAAAAGTATACCGAGGGTTTTACCGTGTTCTTTAACACTAACAACAGTAGCTCACCTGATCCAGATGGGCATAATTTCAATAATGCATCATAGCAATCATTTTATTTATACCTGACCACATCGAAAGAAGTATCGCAAGTTATTAAAAAAGATTGCATAAAGAAATCGTGCGGTGTAGACAATGTACCGGGAAACATTCTTATAGAAATTTGCAACATTATATCAGTATCTTTATCTATATTAATCATTGCAAGTTTTGTAAAGGTTACCTATCCTGACCTGTTAAAATGTTCAAGGGAGGTTCCAATGTACAAAAACAAAGGAGATAAAAAGGATATAAAAAATTACAGACCCGTTTCGTTGCAGTGCCACTTCGGTAAAATTTTTGAGTATTGTTTCAATACAAGACTAAAATCTAATAGCCAAAATGGTTTTCAAACAAATCGTTCCACTTACACTGCACTAGATCAAGCAATCACACATATTCATGAGGCATTAAATAATAAAAATCAAATCATGGGATTATTCTTTGATATGAGCCGCGCTTTTGATACTGCTGACCATGAGCTTCTAATAAAAAAGTTATTCTCTATAGGAGTATGAGGTCCAGCATCCGACTGGATTAAAACATACCTCTGTAACCGAAGTCAACAGGTAGAGATCAATACTCTGCGCTCAGATATTGTGGAAATTGCAACAGGCATTCCTCAAGGATCATGCACATCACCAACTTTATTTAATAGTTCAAATGTGCTTTTAGAGGGCGGAATATTAAACATAATATTTTTAGTCGCAAATTCCTCTATAAATCCTTATTTTACTATAAGGAAAGTAACCAGACTGCAACCAAAGTTACAAATCTGGCGCGTTAAGTGTAATAATTGCATATTACCATCAAAACGCTAATGCTTCGATTGCAACAAACACCAGCCGAAAGACTGATCCTACTTAAAGGAGCTCCCTTGCCAGTCGTCACACACCACTTGCAGACTGCAGTTTCGAGCTGTTGGCTCTCGTCAGTGCAAGGTAGGTATGCGACGACCGACATGAGAATCCTTTGACTATAGTACATCCCAGTATTTTCATAATAGCGACATGTAAAACAGCCAGCAGGCGCCATCTAGCGGTCCGGTGTCTGTTGCAATCGAAAAATAAATAGCCTGACTTGGCTTAGCATAGTTCAAATGTGCTTTTAGAGGGCGGAATATTAAACATAATATTTTTAGTCGCAAACTCCTCTATAAATCCTTATTTTACTATAAGGGAAGTAACCAGACTGCAACCAAAGTTACAAATCTGGCGCGTTAAGTGTAATAATTGCATATTACCATCAAAAGCTAATGCTTCGATTGCAATAAACACCAGCCGAAAGACTGATCCTACTTAAAGGAGCTCCCTTGCCAGTCGTCTTTCGGCTGGTGTTTGTTGCAATCGAAGCATTAGCGTTTTGATGGTAATATGCAATTATTATACTTAACACGCCAGATTTGTAACTTTGGTTGCAGTCTGGTTACTTTCCTTATAGTAAAATAAGGAGTTATAGAGGAGTTTGCGACTAAAAATATTGTGTTTAATATTCTCCCCTCTAAAAGCACATTTGAACTATGCTAAGCCAAGTCAGGCTATTTATTTTTCGATTGCAACAGACACTGGACCGCTAGATGGCGCCTGCTGGCTGTTTTACATGTCGCTATTGTGAAAATACCGGAATGTACTATAGTCGAAGGATTCTCATGTCGGTCGTCGCATACCTACCTTGCACTGACGAGAGCCAACAGCTCGAAACTGCAGTCTGCAAGTGGTGTGTGACGACTGGCAAGGGAGCTCCTTTAAGTAGGATCAGTCTTTCGGCTGGTGTTTGTTGCAATCGAAGCATTAGCGTTTTGATGGTAATATGCAATTATTACACTTAACGCGCCAGATTTGTAACTTTGGTTGCAGTCTGGTTACTTTCCTTATAGTAAAATAAGGATTTATAGAGGAGTTTGCGACTAAAAATATTATGTTTAGTTGCCCGCCAATTTTGGTGAATGTGGGTTTCCAGTAATCTATGCAGATGACATAAATGTGCTTGTCTCTGGCAAATGTATAAGTGAGATATATACTAAATCTAATAATTGCATCACAACAATGTCTAGCTGGTGTAAAAATTCATCAAAATCTATAGCAATGCAATTTTGTACAAAAAACAAATATAAATATCAGTTTATTACTGAAAGCGGAAGAAAACTCTATTGCCAACGTTAGCAGTACTAAGTTTCTAGGGCTATATATAGATCAAAAACTTGCCTGGAGTATACACATCGAAATTGTTGTATCAACGCTTAGTTCATTCTGTTTCATTATTAGAAATATTAGAGACACTGTCTCAAACGAAATCCTTAAACCTTTATATTTTGGCCTAGTGCAATCGACTATGTCTTATTTAATTATTTATTGGGGACAAGCACACGATGCAATTCAAGTTTTCAGAACACAAAAAAAAGCTATTGGGTATATGTTGGGTTTACCAAGGACAGCTCACTGCAGAGAACATTTTAAAAGACTGGGTATCATGACTCTACCTTCTCTATATATATATATATATATATATATATATATATATATATATATTCTTTGATAATGTACACAAAAAAGCAAAGCTCCATAAAAAAACGTGAGGATATTCACGATTACAATACTCGCACAAAAAATGATATGGCCGTATACTTCTCTAGACTATCCGTGGGCCAACAAAATCCTAACTATATAGGTGTTAAAATGTACAACCAGTTAAATAAACTTAAGCAAATTGATAGTAATTTTAAAATTGCAAAATTTCAGTCGCTTGGAAATCATTGAGCTAGCCCCACAATCTTCATCCACACCTCATAATCCTGATAGCAGCCGTTCTGCTCTGATGCCTCCATCAACAGAACATTTTTGTATATAGACTTAATATTGGTTAAGCTATATTCAACAAATATTTAAAAATCATATATAATATTTTATTCCAATATAAATTATTATTTGAAATCATATATTTTCCCAATATTTAATGAAAATTTAGCCTAATGTCCAAAGATGGTAAAGCTATTTCTTGTAGTTTTCATAAAGTACAATTTTTGAATAATTATTATTATTATTTTAAGAACCTCACTAACGAGATCTAGAAGTGATTGTAGTAAAACCTTCAGCTGAAATATACCTCCACACCTGTGTATGGTAGGTACAACTACATCATCTGTAAAATTACTAAAGGCATCTTGGCCCTTTGCTAGTACAGATTAGATGAGCATCACCACAGTAAATTTCTCTTTGTCATTATTGAATCACATTGTCTGGAGACCCTAAGTCAGAAATTGTACGCTTGTACAAGCATATTGCAAGGAGAGCTATCTATGCAACTTATTGCAATCAGCCTAGACACAGCATGACTATTCAATATAGATATAAATCGGTTAAACAATATTATTTAAAAGAGAGTTTAACAATATAATCTCGATATAAGTATCCCGATATTTTAAAAATAATATTTGTCGTTATCAGGCGATGTTTGTTGTGCAATATTACTAAAAAGTTCAATAACAACATAATAACATATACACTTTCCAATATTGGAAAATCAATATTTATTGGTATTAGAAAATATTCCCTAAGCAATACAATTTTACACACAGTTGACAAATATGAGTTAAATGTGAGTTTTCAAATATTTTAGAATCAATATTTATCTTTATCAATCGTTATTTTTTGTGCAATATTATCAAAAAATGTAATAATATAACACGAATATAGACTTTTCAATGTTGTAAAATTAATATTAACAGATATTTATCAATATTATCTGCGTATATCTGGATTGGAATGTGTTAAAACAATATACTACCAACATAGGCACGCCGATATTTTAATACCAATGTATATTAATATTAGTTCAATTTTGTTACAATTTCAATGTATCTATATTGATCCAATATTGAACCACGGTACAGCCAATATTTTGTTATACCTGGGACATTCTTCTTAATTGTCTAGGGGTCATTTCTAGACATGCGTTCCTTATTCTAGCTTGGAGGTCTTCAATTGTCTGGGATCTTGATCTATATACCTTTTCCTTAATAGTACCCCCAAAGAAAAAAGTCTATTGGTGTTAGATCCGGTGACCTAAGTGGAAATTCAATTAGAGGGCTATTGGGACCTATCTACTGACTTCGAAAATGATTATTTAACCACTGTCTCACTATCACTGCATTATGTACAGGACACCCATCTAACTGAATTTTTAAATGAACTCGGTCACGAATGGGTAAACTGTCTAGTGCTTCTGAAAATTCATTCCTCAAAAAATTGGCATCTATTTGAATTTCCTTCAAAGAAGAAAGGACCAATAATTTTATTATGGAGTATCCCGCACAAAACATTTACTTTTAGTGAATATTGTCTTTTACAGTTATTGATAACCCAGTTTGGATTTTCTACTGACCAATAGCGAAAATTTTGGGATGAAACCGTACCCTGTTTTGTGAAAGTGGCTTCGTCGGTAAATAAAATTTCTTTAATGCAATTAGAATTATTGAGGTATTCTCCTTGAGCCATAAACAAAATTCCAGTCTTCTATCTTCATCTCCGGTCTCTAAAATATTCAAAAACTCTGGTTTGTATGGCTTTAAATTGTTCTTTACAAGACATCTTCTAATGTTTCGCTTGGAATATTTAAATCTAGACTGGCATTTCTTAAGCTGGAATTAGGAATATTACGAAAATATTCCAAAATTTGATTATGTCCACCTACAAAATGTTCGTGATTTCTGCCTCTGATAATATGTTTTGATGTGGCACCTGTGTCATTGAGAACTTTATTTATATTGTATACAGTGGTACTACTGATGTTTGGTCCATTGGAATGTCTAACATTAAATTTATCAGCTGCGTCTCTTCTTGAACGACCATTATCACCAACGAACTATTTCAATTATGTGCCTCAAATTTATTTGTGCTATAACAAATATCACTTACTTTTACAAATATTTAGCGCACAAAACTTATTCACACCTTAAATAACAGTTAACAATATTTTTTGGTTGTTTCTACAATTGCCTTTTCATGGCTAACTTAAGGCATAATAAAGAAAATAATAACTTTGCTTGCAAGTCTAGAACAAGTCAGGAGAATTTCCTTTAAAAAAAAAAGGATTATTTGATACTCATTATCTACCGATTTCATGATAAAGCTCAAAAAAATTATTTTCTGAAATCGCTGAAGTGGTTATAAACAGTTAAAGACTATTCATCATTCACGAATATTGAACCTCAAATTAAATTTTCATTTTCATTAGTGACAATTGGCCGGCAAGTTCCCTAATAAAAAAGTTTAACTTTTTTCGAGAAAACAATGCAAGTCTTTTTAATAACATAATTCCTAACTCGTGTAAAGGTGATCTTACATTAAATGTATCACATATAAATGTTCAAGGTTTATCCAACAAGTTAGATGAAATTGATTTATTTATAACTAACTTAAGAATAGATATTTTGTGTATTTGGAAGCACTGGCTAAGTACAAGTGATCCCCGACAATTGACATTTGCAAATCATAAAGTAGTAACATAATTCTCTAGACTGATGCATATACATGGTGGCTCTAAAACACAAAAACGATTGCATCTATTAACAATCGATCAGTTGAATGTCATATAGAAATATGTACAATATGCTGTATTATTACAAACGTTAAATATATTGTGATAGTAGCGTATATGCCCCCTTGTGGTAATATTGATGAATTCATAATAATTCTCAACCAGACAATAAATATTGCAAATAGTATGTTGTGCAACATTATATTGTGTGGAGATTTCAATATTGATGCAATAAAAAAATGTCACAATACAAATGTTTTATTCGATGTTTTTAATTCATTTCAGTTGGATCTTTTTTCTATAGCCCCTACGCATATATTTACAAACATACATGGTCATATATCTTCCAGTTGTATTGACTATATGGTTTCTAATATTCCTATTAGTAATTTAAGCCTTAAATTATACAACCCTAATATTGCTGATCACTTCGCACATATCTTAACCATAAATACTATCGAAGCTGAAAAAGATATTTTCACCTTAATAAACAAAGTCTAAATGAAAACAATATAAAAAACTTTATTTATGAACTAAACAATCACAACTGGATGTACATTGTCAGTGTAAATGACGCGTTTAACTACTTTATTGAAATTATTATATGGTGTTGCCCAATAAAATCGATAATGAAAAAAAATAACAATATAAGAAGCAGAAACTGAAAAAAAGAGTGGTTAGCAAATGAATTAATAGAACAAAGTAGCTACATTAAAAATGTGTACTGGATTATGATCAATACTGAATGTGCGGAAATAAAGAGTCTATATAAAGAACAAAAAATTGCCTATAAAAACAACTAAACAAAATAAACAACGCCTCTAATGAATACAAAAAAACGTGGGATATTGTAAATACCATGATAGGCTGGAAGAATGTTAAAAATGATTATATATGTTTATGTGATAGTAATAATAGGAAGATATCAGATGCACATGAAATAGCTAATATGTTTGCAAACTACTTTGCCACAGATATTCAAAATAAATTGAATCACCACTTTGGTTCAAACCTATCGTTACCATGTACTGTTTCTGCATACAGGGAACATTCAATATTTTTCGGGCCAATTACACTTGAGGAAATAAATGATGCCATTAATAACCTAAAAACCAACCCATCTACTGGGTTTGATGGTATAACTCCAAACATATTAAAAATTATTAAAGATAACATATTACAACAATTAGAGTTTTTATTCAATGTGTCAATAAACCAGGGTTGCTTTCCTGATATCCTTAAATTAGCTAAAATTATACCTATATTAAAAAATGGGTCACCTGAAGAAATGGAGAACTATCGGCAAATTTCTCTATTAAGTGTAATTTCGAAGCTATTTGAAAGGATTGTTTACAGTACAATTATATCTTTTATCAGCAAATACAACTTTCTTACTGCTTTTCAACACAGCTTTACAGCTGGAAAATCAACGGAAACAGCGACTTGTCATTTATTAAATTATGTATACATCTGCTTATACGATGGCAAGTATATTGTTTCAATAACGTTTGATCTGTCTAAACAAAAACTGTACAGTATGGGAATAAGGGGGAACTTACTGTCACGGATAATTAGCTACATGGAAGGGAGAAGACTAAAAGTTCAACTAAATAGTATCCAATCAGAGACACAAAATTTAATGTATGTGGTTCCTCAAGGCTCTGTTTTAGGACCACTATTGTTTATGTTGTACTTAAATAATCTACCAAACTGTTTAACCACTGGACACTTAACGACGTTTACTGACGACATAACAATAAGGCTAGCAGCAGATACAATTGAGCAGCTTCATTCACTGATTGACCAAACATTCCAAGAGGTCACTACCTGGGCACAAAGAGACAAACTAATCATGAATGAGAATAAAACAGTTATTATAAACTTTTGTTTACAAAGACAATTGCCTCACAATGTAGTGCTGCACGACAATATTGTATTATCTCATAACAAGAAATTGCTCGGTACTTACCTTGACAATAAGCTGTTATGGGACAGCCACATTGATGTTCAATGCTAAATAAGGCCTATTTCGCTATATTGCAAATGCAAAGTGCGCTGGATGAAGTCGGGTTATTGAGTATATTATGCTCTTGCTTATTCGCATATTTCATACAATATTATTGCCTGGGGAAGTGCAAGAGATAGGGATAGAGTGTTTATTAGCCAAAAAATACTAGTTAGGCTTATATTTCATATGAATTATAAGGAGAGTTGTAAGAATATATTTAAAACAAAAAAAATATTAACTACTCTATGTATACTTATGTTAAAGTGTGTGATGTACACTAAGAAAAATATTAATTTGTTTAATCAGAGAAACAATTGTCATACGTACAGTACAAGAGATGGTGACCTACTTAGTATACCCACCCATCATACGCCAAATTATAAACACTCACCATATTATAACTGTGTTATATTCGAAATATATAAAACTATAGAAAATATAAAACCACAGTCAAAGATATTTTGCTGGAAGGTGGTTTTTACAGCGTTCAAGACTTTTTAAATAGAGAACCTTAAGGCTTTACTTTACTTACATTTTAATATTTTAAAAACAGGAAATTATTATTTTAATCATTCGATGTTTGTTCATGCTGTTATATTGTAATTTTATCAAATGTAAATATACTGTTTTTATCTATTTATTATACAGGGTTACTGGTAATTCGATACATTCCTTTGGAGATGTGATGGGGCATGATCTAAGAAGTAAATTTAGCCCTTACATATATTATGCAAAACTCAAGAGTTTTTGAGGTATTTCATTTTTTTTGTTTTTCTCAAAAAGTAGATCTTAATGTCCTAAAAGTTAATTTTCGAAAAATCTATTTGACATTTTTAATTTTTTTTTTACTGGATTACTTGTCCAATATTATAGATATCCATTTGGAATGAAAAATATCTGGAAACATTTCGATCATGTGAACATCTGAAATAAAAACTTTAAATTTTTTTTTTTAAATCAGCCATGAAATTTACCTATTAGGTTTTTCAAAAAAATATTAACGTAACATGCGTATAAATTATTATAAAAACTGCCTTATTTCAATAGCTATCTAACAAGGTACAAATGTTCAATGTACCCTTAATAGTTCTAAGAAAATACTAGTAAAAATAACACAAGTAGTATGAATTTTATTTTTAGATAAACAGTAAAAAACGTTTTAAAAGTGGAGTTTAATTCTTCATTAATTTCAAAGTTGTACTTTATTTTTTATATGTCTTGCTCAAAATGGGAGCCCCTATTCCGTATACAGACACGGCAGCGTCTTCTTATTTCCGTCCTTGTTACACTGGTTGTCAGATTATGCCTTATGTGTTGGGCAGCATTGACTATCCATTGTCTAAGGTTTTCTATAGTATTGACTGGTGTGGCATAGACCATCTCCTTCATATGACCCCATACGTAATAATCAAGGGGTGTTAAGTCAGGGCTTCGCGCTGGCCAAGGTATTGGGCCCGCTCTTCCAATCCAACGGTTAGGGAAACATTGATCAAGTAACTGTCGTACTGTCAGCCGATAATGTGCTGGACAACCGTCGTTCTGAAACATCATTCGCTGTCTGACGGCGAGAGGAACATCTTCTAAAATCATCCCATCACACATTAATAGAAAACTTCATTTGGAAACTAGTTTCACGTGTTAACTTGGGATTTTCCTCTGCCCAATAATGTAGGTTGTGGAAATTTGTTGTACCCTCACGATTAAATTTCGACTCGTCTGACCATAAAATACTTGTTAAAAAATTTGCACTTTCTGCATCTGAATTTAGCATAAAGCGGCAGAATTCCACTCTCCTTCCAGGATCACCTTCCTCCAAGCCTTGGACAGGGATATAGTGGTAAGGATGACATCCAACTCTACGTATCGTAGACCAAACTTTCCATTGTGATGCTCCGGTTAGTCTTGCGAAATAGTTGGGTCTTCCTCAAAATACCTCAATATTTCTTCCTCATCATCTGGTTCATAAACGGGAGGAGCACCAGCGTCACTTCTTCTACATTTCACGGAGCCAGTTTCAGCGATATTTCGATATGCCGTACTGAATACACGTTCATTTGGTAAGCGGCGGTTAGGATACCAAAGACCATATTCTCGGCTAGCTTCAGCAGCGTTGCCGCCACAGTATCCATAGACAAACAAGATATCAGCGTATTCTGCGTTGGCATACGCGGCCATGACACAGAAAATACAATAACAACAACTAATAACAACAACAACGAGCAAAATCAAAATCTTTGATAACTAATTTAAAAAGACCAATAAACTTAAGGGACACGGAGATAAGAATGTCAGTTAATGACATATATGCACAAACGTCAAAGTCAAGGACTGACTGACTTAAATGAAAATGAACGATTAGTCGTTTAATAAATTCCGCCACCAGCATTATCTTTACTAATTTTTTATTAGAACTATCAAGGGTACATTAAACATTTCTACCTAGTTAGATAGCTATTGAAATAAGGAAGTTTTTATAATAATTTGTACGCGTGCTACATTTATATTTTTTTGAAAAACCCTAATAGGTAAATTTCATAACTGATTTTTAAAAAAAAAATTTTACAAGTTTTTATTTTAAATGTTCACATGATCGAAATGTTTCCGGATATTTTTCATTCCAAACGGATATCTATAATATTGGACAAGTAATCCAGTAAAAAAAGAATTAAAAATGTCAAGCAGATTTTTCGGAAATTAACTTTTAAGACATTAAGATCTACTTTTTTGAGAAAAACAAAAAAATTGAAATATCTCAAAAACTATTGAGTTTTGCATAATGCATGTTAGGGCTAGATTTACTCCTTAGCTCATGCCCCATCACATCTCCAAAGGAATGTATCAAATTACCAGTAACCTTGTATATTTGTATTGTATATTTTAACTTATATGTGTCTTATATAGTCAGGTAAAGTCTAACTTGGCATGTGAATGAGTTGATAATAAGCGTATGGTTTTCTATGTGTTGCACACAAAGTTATCGCAATAGCAGAAAAACTCGGTAGACATATATGCGACAATAAGTTTTGGCTAATGCAGTAATTTTGTGTGCCACACATGTAATCGCATGCATATTATCAACTCATTCACATGCCAAGTTAGACTTTACCTGACTATATGTATGTTTATGTACAAGTATATAATATTTTTCTTTTTTTTACACTTGACTTACCGTATATACAGTTTGTATCTAAGATGGTTAATAAATATTATTATTATTATTATTATATAATGCGGAATTACCGTACGTCACTGTTATCAATCTTATTAAATAATAATGATAAAAATAAATACACACCACAGAAATTAGACAACCCCCAATTCCAGAAGCCAGGGCTTCTGCGGAAGGGGTTACACATTAAAAAAACGCGGACATACAATCATTTCCTCCCACAGTGCCGGAGCCAGGATTCGAAGCCCGCGGAGCGATGTTCGTGTGATTAATCGCGATTGCCACCTTGCGCCTTAACCTACTCAGCTATCGACCAGATTAATTTTAATTAATCAGTAATATTATTAGATTTAACTTTGTTGTCTGTTTTTGATGTTTATTCCATGATTTACTTTGTCTGCAATAATAAATGCGTACTAATATTTTCATTTTTAAATTTATCTGCAAAAATGTTATTAATTCATATTTCTTTCTGAAATTTGGTACATACTCATTTAGGAGGGAGGAATGTATTCAGATTTTACGTAAAAAAATCGCTAATAAGATTTCTTAAACTTTAGCCCATAGAAAAATCGCGGTAGGCCATGATTTAAAAAAATAAAATATGACGTTTTGCCCAAAAGTGCAGTTTTTGGTGTTATATCTTTTACAAGAAAACGGACAAAATCGATTAATACAACTTTTATGAGGGTGTTAAGGTTTGAAATGAGTCTACACTGTATATAAAACAAATAAATGAACACCACAGAAATTAGACTACCCTCAATTCCAGAAGCCAGAGGCTTGAGCGGAATAAGGTTACACATTGAAAAAACGCGGACATACAACCATTTCCTCCGACAGTGCCAGTAACGGAGCGGGAATTCGAACCCGGTGGCGCGATACCCGTGTAATTAATCGCGATTGCCACCGCGCGCCTTTACCAATGCGGCTATCGGCCAGGTTGGCATAGCATAGGCCATAATTAAACTGAGTATTTTATCATTTTCAGATTTGAGGATGGTATTGTTTCGTCCCAATTGGAAGATAACAGAGAGTTACATAGAAGAGAGGAAAGTTCAGTGCTGAATCTTGGGAGGGATCAATCTAATGTGTACCTTCAGACAACCCATGAAAAGCCTCTTGTAAATCATAATTTGATCCCTGGAGATTTTAAAAAACGTTTACCAATACACGAGAATCCTTCAAAATTGGTTATATACAACTGTAACTCTTGCTCATTTCAGACAAGAAATAAACATTGTCTCAAAGATCATACGCTGACACATAAGGACCTTTCTGAAGTAACGACCTACAAATGTGTCTGTTGTTCATTTCAGACAATACGTAAATATAATCTCAAACGTCACTTGCTGACACATGAAGATCCTTCAAAAGTAACAATGTTTAAATGCAACTGTTCATTCCAGACAAAACATAAAAGTAGCCTCAAAGATCATATGCTGGTGCATAAGGACCGATCAGAAATAACAATGCACAAGTGTAACTTTTGTTCATATCAGGCCAGACATAAAAACGTCCTCAAAAAACATCTCATATTACATGAGAATCTGACAGAAATAACAATTTTCATATGTGACTCTTGTTCATTTCAGACAAAATATAAACCGCACCTCAAAAGACATTTGTTAATGCATAAGGATCCTTCAGAAATAACAATGTACAAATGTGACTCTTGTTCGTTTCAAACAAAATATAAACATTATCTCAAAAAACATCTGATAGTGCATCAAAACCCTTCGGAAGTTACTATGTACAAATGTGACTCTTGTTCATTTCAGACAAAACATAAGCGGCACCTCAAAAGACATTTGTTAATGCATAAGGATCCTTCAGAAATAACAATGTATAAATGTGATCATTGTTTATTTCAAACAAAATATAAACTCAGCCTGAAAGATCATTTGCTAACACACAAGAATCCTTCAGAAGTAACAATGTACAAATGTGACTCTTGCTCATTTCAAACAAAAAATAAACAGTATTTTAAAAAACATCTGATAATGCATGAAAACCCTTCGGAAGTTACAATGTACAAATGTCACTCTTGTTTACATCAGACAAAGCATAAAGGAGACCTCATAAAACATTTGCTGAAGCATAAGGATTCTTTAGAAGTAACATTGCACAAATGCGGGTCTTGTTCGTTTCAGACAAAACATAAAAGCAACCTCAAAAGGCATTTGCTGACGCATAAAGATCCTTCAGAAGTGACAATGTACAAATGTGACCATTGTTCATTTCAGACAGAACATAAATATCGACTAAAACCTCATCAGTTGACCCATAAAAGTCTCAAAAAATAACAATGGACTAGCGCTAATTATTTCATTTGTGGCGAAATGTGAAGAGAATCTAGAATCATCATTTGGAAAATAACGCATAATTACTTGTGTAGAAAAATTTTTACAGCTTCCAGTTTGCCTTGACATGGTTTAAAATCTAAAATATAATTTTATTTGAATATTGTTGACACTTGGTAGATGTGAAACTATGTTCATTCTTAATTTATAATATGATTTTTCTTACTCTTATTAACTTAATTTAATTAACAAACGTGTTACTTGACTTCATTATTTCTTGATCAATCAAAACATCATTTTGACAAATTAAAACCCAGTCGATGTCACAGACTAGGTGTCAATATTATATTGAACCAAGGTTTGTAAAGTAACTTGAACGGAATGGAGGGGTTACGATGAAGGCGGCCATCTTGCGCGTCATCGTGCCTGCTGAAACTTAATTGTACGTATGCATTTATTGAGACGTTGCGCTTATTTGTTGAGTTATTTCGAAATATTTGCTGTTTTTGTGTTTATAATCGTGCAGTTACAGTTATTTAGTGTACAATCTAATTGACAATTACTGTTAAAAAGAAAAGACTCATAGTATATAGAAGTTTGTAACCTGTGTATTTACAGAAATAATTTTAAGGTAAACAGTTTTTATTATTTTCCGTTCATAATAATAACAAATAACAATGTTACATACAATTATTAGATGACTGGAGGAAAGGTTTGTAGTGTAGCTGTTTGCAAAAACAACTCAAAAAAGGCAAAAGAGAGTGGTGAGATGTTGATGTTTTTTTCCTTCCCTAAAAATTACTTAATGCAGGAAATAAAATTTATTTTCATATGACACAAAGAAATATTAGAAAAAAACCATGAGTGATTTTTTCTTATTAATTGCTGTGTCTAATATGACATGATAAAATTTAATGGCCCTCTTGTTCAATTTTATTAATAAATTATTGTATGCACATCTAATTCTAATAAAAAAATTGCATTAAAATGTTTTAATACTACATAATTGTAAAGGTTGGCCTGGAGAAAAATTTCTACTCAGTATGTCATAAAATAAGAAACTTTTCTAAGTAACTCTTTTCGTTAGGGCGAAAATTAGTCTCATGTATGTTTCTTCATCTATCTTATAACTTACTAAATTCGCTAAGAATTATATAAAGCAATGAAATCAAGACTGAAGTCTCGGGCAAGAAATTGCACACAAGACTAAAAGAACCTACTTCAGTTCCTTGATATAAAATGTACTTTTTTAACTGCATACATTAATTAGTTATAAATTTGATATATAGTAATGTCAATTTTAAATTCCAAGGAAAACGTTATCGATGTTAATAATCATTAATCAATAAAGTCAATTTATTAATTTGTGCTTGTACATTAAAAAATACAAAATACGGAATTCAAATTCATAACTAATTATACTTCTATACTAATGGTTTGAATGCCAGAAATTCGAATGAGCAGGCAGAGTGACGCGTTCCCGCATTTTAAATAGTGATCTCTGATTGGTCGAAAGTTACCATGCTACCTATCTTACTTTACAAACCTTGATATTGAACTATATTGTACTTTTCCTCATAGGTCACTGTAAGCTATTTGGTTTGTTTACCTACTAATGTTATTTGCATTATTTATAAAATAGCAAATAGAGCCAGTTGTATAGACATAAGATTTCTTTATATTAACAGTTTAACTGCATTTTTTGTGTGTAAAACTCAATTGTTTAAATATACATTTTTTTTAAATTTAATTGTTTCATTGATTATTTCAGAATATTCCTATTTGTCTAACGAAATTTGTCTTTCAACTATGTTAGAACTACACTATTTTTCTATAGATGGGATCCCATACAAAAATCTATTTGCTTTATACATTTTCTGAATATGTATGTGGCCAATTCAAATTTAACTCCCACCTGCTCCAGAAAAATTTCTTAAAATCATTGCAAACAGGGTTGTGGTGCAAACTGTGGCTGTAAAAAGTCGGACTATTTTGTTCACCAGCATGTACCAATTGTTAAGGCCAGTCTTGCATCAATGTTGAATCAAATACAACAGATAAGGATTTTTATGATATCGGCACAGAGTACATTAACTACAGAGAGGCCTTCATTTCCATGACCTTTCTTTAGGCGCCGAGTATAACCAATTAAAATTTTAGTTTTTTCAGCGAATTTTATAATTTAAAGAAAGAAATTAACAATACATTTTTCTCAGTGTAGGTGCAACTGGTACGAAGGGTGCTGCCAAGGCCTTCGCCTCTGTGTAGTTACTGTACTCTGTGATATCGATGAAGAGACAACTGATGCACAGAGTATAGTGACTATACAGAGGCGAAAGCCTTGGCGGCAGCTTGTTTGCTTTATTGCTTGACTTCCGTAACCTTACGTACCAGTTGCGTCTACACTGAGATAAATGCGCTATTTATTTCGTTAAATTATGAAATTTACTGAAAAACAGTGTATTTCGAATTGGGTAGAAAAATATTATAATTTGAATTGGTTATACTCGGCGCCTATTTCCGATTGAGTTGAGCCCTAACAATATTTTCCTAATGTAAAGAAAGATATTAATAACAGATTTCTTTCAGCAACTAGAATGTAAGGTCACGGAAATAGGTTTTGGAGGGAAGGCTTGCCTCCGTCTCTGTGTAGCTACTGTACTTTGTGACTGATGCACCTTTCTTAGAACAATTTAGAGATACCCAGCAAGAAGAAGAAGAAAGCGAGGGATAGCATTTGCATGAAAATTAGAAGAAACCGACAATAATTCCTGCCACTTTAATCATTTTCAATAGTCCCATTTTTTAGCTAATAGAATATTATTCAATAAAACTAAATCACAATATATCATAGAGTATGCTTACCGGGGAAACCAGGTTAGCAAAAGAATGCACCAAGTACACTACCTACCTCACCAGTTGGTGTGAAAATGTGTGCATATTACGTAGAATATGACTTCTTCAACTTTTGGAATCGCGATATCTCAGGAAGGGCGATTCGTAGGAAAAAAAGTCTAGCAACA
The DNA here is from genome assembly GCA_963675555.1 of Leptura quadrifasciata. NCBI lineage: Eukaryota > Metazoa > Arthropoda > Insecta > Coleoptera > Cerambycidae > Leptura > Leptura quadrifasciata. Next base: position 79,817,165 of record OY776680.1, read on the forward strand.
ATTTTTGTAGATATTACATGATGTACATCTTTTGATTGACCTATTTTTATAACACTTACCGTTCACGGGAAAAATGCAAATAACAGATATTTCTGTCCTTTGACCTTGAATAAATACTTTAGCAGACGTAGGATCGGTGCAAGGATTGTAAACATAGATCCTTGGGATCGGTGGGGATTTTTATATTTTATGTGTAATAGTGTACCTAAGACCTGTACCAACTTTCAGCTCTATGCGAATTACAGTAAATTAAAATGTCTACTTTGAGAGTTTTTTTATGTTCCACCAGAGAACATTGGTCTATGTTCTTTGGTTCCACTAACAGAATTATTTCCGTGTAGTGTGCACTAAGTGTAAATTTTTAGCACAAGCTCTAGCAGCTCGTGCGATCGTGGGGAGCAATATGACACGTATGCAAAACCTAAAAATAATGAAAACATTTATAACTATCAATATATTTTTAGAGAGTTCCTCGAATAGTCACGAAGACGAGATTATAATAACTAGCATGATGAAAGAAAAATGTATGCTCCAAAAATTCAGAATTTTACACCACGAGTCTTGCAAAAGTATCTTCCACTGAGCCAAGCAGCAATGCCAGTAATATTGTGGAGTGAGTGCATGACATTTACACGAGGACGATTTGCGCTCAATAGTCTGTGCTATATACATACATACATATATGCTGCATATACTTTTAAGTCTCCCGCGTTTTCTTGTTATGTCGCTCACATCTCTAATCACAAAGAAATAAGTGTTTCTCAGGAAGAAGAAATTGAGGAATTCCATTGAAAAAGGTTATGGTAAACCTATTTTTGTTTTTCAAATGGAACGCCAAAAAACCATATGCAGATTTTGTTTTGCAAGATGTAATACAAATTTTAAAGCTATAGATGAAAGTTCGCATGAAATTTTGAATTTGCTTCTGGTCAAAACGGTATGCTTCAGAAACTTCTGAATCGGAGATCATAAGGTGATTATTAAAGAGTAGTTACCTAGTTATAAGCTTTTAATTTGATTTAGAACATAGCCATATGTGATGAACCTGTGATGTGTACAAATTGTTCAGAAATTCTCCGAAACTGTTTTGTTTTTAAAAAGACGTACCTCGATGTCCAAGAACCCGCATGTACTTTTAGCAATAATGACCATGCAGTATGCGAATTTTGTAAGAATCTATTAGCAAATTGCCCTTTTACAATCCTAGGTATTGAAGAAGATATTGCACAGAAAACAATGTTGGAGAAATATTTTCCAGAATTGGTATGCTATATACTTATAAACGTATAAAATATCACTAAATTTAAACCTATAATTAGTAAAATTTATGATTAATATTACAATAGAAACAGAACATCGGGGTGAAAAATGTCCAAAATTCAAATATCCTGGCAATATTTTGCAACAAACAGGTTTATTTAATTAGGAACGTTATATTGAATTCTGTTTTACTTTGTTGTTATTTTCGTTAAATAAATAACAAATTGTCGGTAGAGGTAAATGGTGATCCACTTACTTGGCAATAATTCTGTAATTGGATTTTTGATCAAATGTAAGTACGGTCTTGAGCAAAAAAAATAGGATGTCTTATAACGGTATTTTGCTAAAATCTAGATGTGTACATCTAACTTTAATTTTTGTGACATTGTCAGTTGTCATAATTAATTGCAAGTGTGCAAAAAACTAATATGCCTCATATAAGCGATTTAGTTAAGTCTGGAGTTATTGCTAAAGCAGAAGATGGATGGTCAATGAGACAAATTGCACTGCATTATAATATTGACAAAAATTCGGGGTGTAACATTTTAAGAAAGTGGAGAATAAACGGTACGATTAGTAGAAATCCTGGATCAGGGTGACGAAGGATATCAACTCAACAACAAGATTTGCAATTGATAAATGCATTAGTAGAAAATCCATTTTACTTAGTTATTCAGGCTGCTGAAGAAACGAATTTTCCTGGATCGAGTAGTACTGGTCGCCGGCGAGTAAGAGAATCGGAGCTACGCTGTCATGCAGCAGCACAGAAATACTTACTTATAAAGCTGAACATAAAAAAGCTCGAGTAGGATTTGCGCTTGAATTTTTAGCGCATGATTTTGGAAAAATGTAATCTTTACAGACGAAAAAACTTTCCAGTCAACACACAGCGGTCATATTCGTGTTTACCACCCTCCGAATACTCGATTCGATGAGAAATATATATCTAACAATGATAAAAGTGGTAGATTTTCCGTCAATATGTAGGCTTGGATATCGGCACGTGGTCCTGGTGCTTTGTGGCATATTGAGGAACGATTTAATACTGAAACGTATATTAAGATTTTAGACAATATTATGCTCCCTTCTGTGTCACAATTATTTCCTAATAATGAGTTCATATTTCAACAAGACAATTGTTCCGTTCATACTGCTCATACTGTAACTAACTGGTTTCAAGATAACAACATCAATGTTCTTAACTGGCCCAGTCATAGTCCAGATCTTAACCCTGTGGAAGAAGTATGGGGACTACTCGTGCAATAACGAAATATTAATAGTTAGTTTCTTGTTAAGTAGGATATCCTTTGTCCTTTGATCCAGGATTTCTACTAATCGCACCGTTTATTCTCCACTTTCTTAAAATGTTACACACCAAATTTTTGTTAATGTTATAACGCAGTGCAATTTGTCTCATTAACCATCCATCATTTACTATAGCGATAACTACAGCATTAAAATAAAAAATAAATTAAAAGTAATATCTGTTTTATTTCGGCTACTCATTACATATTCAAATAGAGACAGATTTACATTAGATAAAAAAAGTTGTCCTATTTTTTTCTGCTCACGATAGTACCTACTTTATTAAAAAAGAATAATTATTTTAATTTTGCTTTAAAAGAGTTGGTCGTTATTCAGTTGAAGTCTCGGTTGAAGTGGTTGCAATCTGTTAAATTCACCTGTAATAATGACTGAAATATTATAGCCAATTGAAACCTGGAAGAAATGAAAATTGTATATTTTTTTTGTTAATAGGATTTAAGTGCCAGGAAAAAACTTGTAATTTGCGAAGCCTGTCATGGATCTTTAGAGAATTTTTTTAGTTTTATAACCATCTCTTCCACTGTTGAAGAAAAAATAGAGAAATATTGCCAGGCTGTAAACAATAAGCATCCTATAAAATTAAATAGTGTTCTACAGTTTACATCAGAAAATTTCTGGAAAGAAAATGGTAGTGAACTTGATGCATTCAAAATGGAAGGTATAATCTCTGCAAAAGAAGAAAGCGAGGTTAGTATGATAAGATCCAGATATTTTGGATAGCGAGTTCAGTTGTGTATACATAATCACTACTAAATAATTTAAAAGAAAGTGTCGGTATATGTCTCTGCCTATATGAACATGCTTGAGAACTAATTTTCAGTTTGACAAAATCGCACGCCATCGTAAAGACAATGTTTCATAATTAACAATTCCCTGAATATGAAAGCCACGGCTTATTAACGAAAAATTTTAAAAAATTTAGAAGATCTAGGTAATACATAATTGACTACAGAATCTTGTTTACAATGCCCGAATTATTTATAATATAAATAAGTGCTATAGAAAAATTACAAATAAATATATTAAGTATATTATTATTTTCTCATGGCATCTAGAGATGAACTGGAAGCTAATTATATTTCATAAAAGTTTTTTGTATTTGCATTATTATTGAGTCCACATAACTTCAAGTAAATAGGTTGTTCCATTTTATTTTGTTTTATGCTTATGTTAAGTGAACTTTTTTTGTAAAGATTACATTTAGCAACTGTTATCTACTTACTATCTTCATCTTAACAGTACAGAGAAATTTCACTGCACTCCATCTTGCAGCACATTATTCTTCTGCAACATAATTCAGAGAATTTCCCTGTTAAAGCGAGATTTTAACCCAAAGCCTAGAATGTTTCCCAATGAGGTATTCCTTATTTTCTCTGGCACAGGAAAACCAATACTGAAGTGTTTGTGCTTATAAGACAGGTGTAGGAAGTTAGAATATGAATGGAAGTTGAGTCTACATCCTCGCAGAACCTGCAGAGAGGGTTATCAACTACCCTGGTGGTGAGTAGTTGTTTTTTGAAAGAACCATGTCCAGTGAAATGACTTACCACTATTCTGACAATCTTCCTGCTTAAATGCAGTATTTGCTCTGCCCTCTTCTGCATGAGCCGTGGAATAAGGGACTGAAACCCTGGGTGGGATGCCCAGAAGTCAACAGACTGATAACGAGTCCAGTAAATATTACTGGGCTCAGGTATCTAGAAAAATTTGACTCTGTTGGATGATCCATGTTCGCAGAGTCTGCTTACAGTTCAGAAACGAAAATGATTTTATTATAATTGAGTCAACACCGGTGACGGTAATATTGGCAGGTTGAAGTATATCTGAGAATGGGTTCCAGTGGTCCCTTTATGCAATGATGACCTCAGGAAGCTGCCCTTTGAGCCTTGGCCTCAATCAGCAAATAAAGCGCAGTTTCCAAGTACCATCCCAAAGTATTTGTTAGAGCAACTGACTGACACAAAAAAAAAATCAGTTAAAAATTTAGTATTCCGTCTATTCCTAATTATTATGATGAATGTAGGTTTGCTTAATGTATTTGAATTGTAACAAATTATAATTCATGTCCAGGCAATTGATGACTCCTGTACACACAGTACAAGATATTCAAGGCACACAGTTGAAGAGTAAGTCACATTTCTTTATATTTTTATTGTAGGAAATGAAGACTCAAGGAGCAATATGCACACTTTGTTTGGACAAATGCGAGAACTTTAAAGTGATAGATGGAAATATGAAAAACATCTTGGATTCGCTTCTACTGAAAATAGTAAGTGTTGAGAGTAAAGCCTAAGAACAAGCAGAGGTTGCATATGAATAAATCTACCCCAATTAACTATTGTTTTTTGTTTGTGACTCGTTCGAATTTTTTTCTAGGATTTTACTACAATACAAAGACCTGTGATGTGTACAAACTGCGAAGGAATGCTTATGAAATGGTTTGACTTTAAGACTACGTGCTTGCACACTCAGAATTACATAGCTCCATTCCTCAAAGACAAAGATCATGTTAAATTGGATCTGAGAGATGTCTACCTGAGTAAAAATGTAACTGGTATTCCAGAGGATCAGGACATATGTGGATTTTGTATGGGTTTGGTAAAAAATGGTTTTATTGTATCTTTCGATGTTGAAGAAGGAGACGTTATCTTGGGGAAAATGATAAAACAATATCTTCCAGAATTGGTAGGTATCAGTATTTTTCATATTTCGAGATAAATAATCTTCATGTGGCCTAAGCACGGAGTTAAATATTTCATGAATTAAAGAAAAAAATTGATTTGAAATATTGTTGCAAATTTTATAGAAAGAGAAATTTGATTGTATGAGGCCTGTCCAAAAAAAAACCGACCTTGACATTTCTGTTTATTCCCTTACAAATGAAATTAAATACTTAGGGCTACATGTAGATCCATATCGAAAATGGGAATCACACAGAAACCAAGTTGTAAAACGAATTTGCTGTTTGCTATCTAAATTAAAATATCTTACAGGGTTCAAGTATATTAAAAACTTAATGACATTATATTATGTCTTAGTAGAAAACTAACTTAGATATGTAATATTATCTTGGAGTGTGGCATATGACAATCACATAAAAGGTGTAGAAATTAGAATAAAATGGATGTTAAAAATGATATTAAATAAAGAATATATCTACCCCACAGAATCACTTTTTCAGTTGAGCTGAGTTTTAGTATTAGATATCAGACTATTATATAGCCCAGCTGTTATAAATCACCTAAAAAGTAGCAAAGTAAAAGAAAGTGTTCAACACAGGCACAATATGAGACACATCTAAATCATCACTAGTAATTCCTAAAATGCAGCAATGTATTTTAATGAAGATATCTTTTGTGTTCACTAGACCTCATTTATACAATAAATTGCCTCTACACTTAAAAATTATTAATTCTACAAAGTTATGTATGTATAGATTTAAAAATGGTTGCGTAATATGTCTAAATGGAAACTAGTAGAGGCTTATGGATCCTAGCAATGTGAAATGTACTATATAATTTTCCACCAAGAAATATCATTTGCCTTCCATGTAATCCATGTAACACTTTATAGCTCAAAAAGTAAATATGTAGATCATTTTATTATTCGCGTGCTATCCTTTTATAGTTATGTTAGATTTAAGTTTCATTATTTATATTGTATAACATGTCCTAGCTTTACATTCATGCGTACTCGCCTATAAAATATATTCACTTATACACATTCTCACATAAAGTACACTTATAATACACTTAAATTGCAGACATCTAAATAAAAAAAATGTATAAAATATCATTAAATGGATCGCAGAAGAGCACAGAAACACAGACAAGATTTTTTTTGTGTTGTACACCCCTACTACTCCCCATTTATTTATATAACCCTTCTACCTTAGGATGAGAAGTTATTTATTTATTATATTTCACATCTAAGCTAAAGTTATGTATTAAACCTATGTAGATATTATTTTCTGGTATAGTATACTAGTTATTATTTACATGTTTCATCACCTGTTAAAAAAAATTTCGAGCTATTAGACTGATCTTGGATGTCCAATCCAGAATTTTATTTGTCCGTCTGTCAGTAAATTAAATAAGCCATGTTGTGTTTACAGATTTTCTGAGTTATGTGAAACATCTTTTGCAGATGCCCATTACTTCAGAAGTTTCAGGGACAGTTAGGCAACAGTTTTTACAGACCACACTATTTATTTCCTTAACACAATAGTCATTTGCTGATGTGAAAGGCCATTTAGATCATTTAGATTGTTTTCCATAAATATTCTGCCTGATTTGAAATGCTGGTAACACTTGTGATATTGTAGCACTACTGTCACAATTGCAGGGATTAAAGATAAGGTTTCATTTTGGACAGGTCCTGTATAATGAGATTGTATCCATTTTTCTTTATATTGTATTTCATTTTTAATATTTGCATTTTGATTAATAGGATTTAAGCATAATCAAGAAACCAGTAATTTGTGCATCCTGCAATGAATCTCTACAGGGTTATTTCCATTTTGCGATGAACTGTTTGATTGTGGGAGAAAAGATTAAGAAATACTGTGAGGTTCCATATATAAACGATGAGGATCAAATACTGGATAACAGTTCATTACTGTTTGAAACAAGGGAGGTAGATTGTAACTCAACTGATATAATCAAAGTAGAAGAACCATTCTATGATGATAAAGATGTTGGCGAAAGAGACATTGGTAGTGGAAGAGATACAGTTAAATTAGAAAAAAAAAATCTCGATGATGGAGAAGATATCAAGGATGTTAAAAATGAAAGTAACAGTTTTATGGAAATGAATGATCAGGAAGTTAAGAGTGAACAGCAGCTTACACCAGAAAATAGATTGATCTCTGCAGGAGAGAGTAATATACTTGATTCCATTAAAATAGAAGAAATATTTTGTGGAGAGAACGAGACTGAATACAAAGAGGAAAACTTTTTTGAAATGGAGGAAGAGCAATTTTCACTTAATGAAGAAACGAAAATAAAAACAGATGAACACTGCTTACACAACAGGTAAATACTATTGAATTAGGTGTCATTTTAAATTTGGAAAATTCGTCTTCATGTCAAAGTTACTTTTTAATATATACATTTATACAGGATGGAGCAATAGTACATCAGACCTCGATATCTCGAGTTCTACGATAGCTAGAAATTTACTAAGAAATTTCAAGTAACTTAGATAAATAAGTCTATAACTGGAAATTATTTTCGAACATACAGGGCGAGCCAAGACGAAATTACAGGACCAAGTGCCTTTTTTTAAAATGAAATGCTATGTATATCAGTACATTTTTTGAAACCTCTTTCTAGGCTCTATTCATTCCTATACTAGCATTGAATATCTCCCAACCACTTGGATGTAATGAATTTATTTATTGAAATAATGCAATCTGCAGATAGATATTTAAAAAATCACCAGTCAAAATTATGGGTATTGCCTGAAAGTTATTTGTGGCATTCTACGAATATTCTTTCCTATTATTTGGGTTTTCTACCACATGTATTATTATCCTCTTTGTGACCGCCCCTAAACTTCCCAACTCAAAAATGTACCATTTGTATGACACTAAAAAAAAATATACGATCTAATAAAATCCCGTGTAATATATACTATCCTAAATATATATATCCCCAATTATTCACAACCGCCCTCGTAATACTAACTTTGGTTACCGCCAGCTGCAAGTGGAGACGGGCATGGGTCAAAGATAAAGTTAAGCAAAAAAAACTATACTATAGGGCGCCACAAGATTTGAGAACCAAAATAGCATTAGTAAACTTTAGTTAATAGTCTTACTTTATCATAAAAATCTTGAAAGTATGATAATGTAAAATATCTAGAATAATAAACACAACGGTTGTGATGTAAAAAAAAATAAAAATAATAATAAGTCAATCGTTGACCCTACATAAACACATTTATTGACTCAAGACACAGGTGATTATGTAGAAATTCTATATACAAAAGGAAAAAAACAAATACACATCAAGTACCGATCAAGGTCTGGTTCGTCCCGCGATATAGCTATATCGAGGCTCACAGTAAATATGTATCATAAAATATATATATCATGATTAATAATCATACGTATTTTAGTTGTTCACCCTGTATTTTATAATTTGTCGATATGATTTTTAAAAAGTGATTTAATCTCATAAACTCTAAAATAGATACCTCTCTAGTAGTAAATACAGATTCTTTTACACTGTTAACGTTACTTTGGTCTCTGGGGTCCTTGTGCAGCTCTCCTTATGACTATCACATACCTCGTATCCCAGATTATGATTACACGCTCGTATCCTGCAGACAAGCACAAACCATCCAGTATGAACGTTACCCCGTGTAACCAAAACTTTAGTCCAAGTCCCAGGGAAGTTACATCCCTCCAAACGAAAGAAACCTTCTTCAAATAATACACGTCCTCCACAGAAAGGATCCACAAAAATATCGCCCACAGAAATGGACCATCCACAATAAAAAAAATTACGTCCTCCAGTAGAATATCTTCCACAAAAATGTAATATCCTCCAGGAAAAAAATGTAGTCTCCGAAAAAATATGTCCTCCACATAAACCCTTAAATAATTCATATAAATTAGTTATTTGCCCTCACAAATAACTCAAAGTGGACAACACGACATTTACACAAATTATTTAAACAATGTACTCTGTACCAAAAACTTATTAACAAGAAATATATACTAAATAATACCAGAATAATAACTACCTTTCTCTAAAGGGTTTTCCACTTCCAAAAGTGTATATATTTGAATATTTGTCTTATCATATATTAAATATAGACATTTTAAAAAAACGTATATATTAGGTACATCATATTCGAGATATATACTTTTATGTGGAACCTCAAATAAACGTATTCCATATACGTGGATAATACGTATGATGTAAAGGTTTTTCTCGCGGTTATGAAAAACCTTTTCTCCAGTTGCTGGTATACGTGTAATAAACCTTTAATATCCACTGTAATTCATACATACATGGGTATGCCTATATGGAATATCTAATACTTACAAACTTTTTTATTTTAAATTTTTCTAGTCATTTTTTATAGTGTTGCTTCAGCTTATCAAACTTTTTTTGGCAATGCCAAAATTTAGGTAATATATTCAGAGAATATAAATATCTGATTTCGCATAAGGTGAACATATTTCAAATTAAAAATATAGAAGTTTCAAAGCCTCATAAAGCTGGTGGACTATATAGTTAAAAGGAAATTAGATGTAATCATAAATTACAATTGTTTTTATTTAAATTTTGTTTCTTTTGAAAGTCTGAACTTTTTCTGAAGAATTTTAGTTTTTCTCAAAAAATTTAGAACAAAAAGAAATATCGAGAGATTCTTTAAAGAGAATCTACCCTTGTATCTTTGTTAATGAATATACGCTATAAGTTCTTTAGACCTTTTTTTATATTGTTTTATAAACTATTTAATAAATGATTAAATAGTTTCCATCATTTTATTTTTACCAAAATTACCTTAACTTTCAAAATTTAAATGGGAAATTCTGTTATACAGTATTATAGACTAATCAATTTCAAATAACTTTGCAAGTCAAATCATGTCTTAAATCGGAAATCATTTGCTACTTATGATAAAATTGTTAATATATATTGCTGCATAACAATAATAAGATGACATTGAAACAAATTAATTTCTAAGTGCCTTATTTTGTAAAATATATTAATTTTTCTTTAATTATAACAGGGAAATTAGAATTGCGGTTTTTTTTGACTTGCGATACATTTCCCTTTGCAAAATTATTTAGAATTGATCGGTCTACAACACTAAAAAAGATAGAAGGTGCCCGTTTTAAAATTTGAAACTTAATATTATAATGATCTCCAATTTTTTAAAAGTACATATTTTAAACCTCCTACCTATATAACTACTGATATCAAGGAAAAATAATTCAATTGCATATATGTGTGCAGATAGTAATTTTTTAAAAATATTTATTATTTAGTACTAACTTTTCTATATTATATTAAGCTTTATCTATTCTGCGGGATTGGCTAAATACGTAAAACTATTTTATCATTTACTATTTCACCTTTGGGGACCTAGGATGTTTGATAATGATAACAAAACACAACATTGTTCATTACTCTTTACTAAAATCCAAAAATAGAGTCTATTATTATTGTAACTGTAGCGGCTTTTGGCAAGCTTCAACCAATCTTGAATCGTCCCTCTAATTTTATTGTCACTGGTCTCACCCACGCCTTCAACGCTAGCCATGCAGAGTTTTACACCTTCTGTGGTAAAAAAAATGCAGTTACTATAAAATCGCTCAGATAAACAATACCTGTCACAAGTTGGTTCATTCTTGTAACTTTAACACACTACAACGTGATAAGTCAAGGATAAGGGCGGCTCATCAACATAACATTTGTTGAATTTCAATCAATTAGTATATAGGCAAAAACAAACAAGTAAATATTCTTTGTTTCGATCACAAGGCCACACTACTAAGGTTGACTACCACCACACGAAACTGCAATTAACACGACGATCCGCGGTTGCTCACCAGCTGTACTGTTGAGACAATGAGAGAGATGCATATATTTATGAGAAATGCTTATGTATTCTGCAACAAAGACAACAACACTAACCCGGTTGCTGGCGACTGCGCAATCGATGCAGATTGATATACGTTTAAAAACCGTATATTATAAATTGCAATATTACTGAACAAATATTTTCATTCATCTATCTATCTATAACAAATTTTGATTAATGTAAATATTTTACTCGTATTTTCAGATATTGTTATAATCTTCGAACTTTTAGTTGCAATTGTTTATGAGATGCCTATAAAGAATGTAGCGCAAATACATATTTATCGTATACATTTAAAAATCGTATATATAATATGGCTGAAAACATCCAAGTAGTGTCAATTCCATCAATTTACAATTTAAACATTTGATGGAAGTGTAGTCTCAACTCTCAATTAATTATTTCTCAAATATTCTGCGTTACTCCAAAAATTTTCGAAGAAATACTTTTATAATATATGTAGAAAAATCGTTTATGAAATAAACGCTTTTCATAGATGTTGATTAAATATATGATAGCGAAATTTAAATCATAATTTCATATAATAAACATTTATTAAACCATCATGTGTTGCTTGGGAACATGCACTACCGTGACAACATTATCAAAATTCGTAAGTACGTTGAGCTATCAAGTGTACACCTGGTAGAATCTCTTTCACTTTGTTGAATGCCAAACATGTTCAAGACATTTTTTGTTTTAGTATAGTAATATTCATTACTTAAATAATTTAAATTAAAGTCTCCAACTAAAATACTCTTTGTACTATTAACAAAAATTTCTTCGCAAATATATTTTCAAAATCATTTATAAACAATGAATTATTTGCACTTGGAGGATGATATAACGCACTAACTAATAATTACTTAATTCAATTAATTATAAAACTAATGGCATAGCATAGGCCATAATGTTACACTGAGTATGTTTATCTTTGTTTTTATTATTTTCAGATTTGAAGATGGTATTATTTTGCCGCAATCGGAAGTTATCAGAGAAGAGGAGAGAGAGAAAAGAGAGGAAAGTTCAGTGTTGAACCTTGGGAGGGATCAATCTAAGCTGTACCTTCAGAAATCGCCTAAAAAGTCTCTTGTAAATCACAATTTGAGCCTTGGAGGTTTTAAAAAATGTTTGCCAAAACACAAAAATCCTTCAAATTTGACTATATATAACTGCGACTCTTGCTCATTTCAGACAAGAGATAAATATTATCTTAAAGAACATATGATGACACATAAGGATCCTTCAGAAATAACGATGTACAGATGCGTCTCGTGTTCATTTCAGACAATACGTAAATATACTCTCAAACGTCACTTGCTGACGCATAAAGATCCTTCAGAAGTAACAATGTTTAAATGCGACTGTTGTTCATTTCAGACAAAACGTAAAGGTAGCCTCAAGGATCATATGCTGATACATAAGGATCCTTCAGAAGTGACAATGTACAAATGTGATTTTTGTTCATATCAGGCCAGACTTAAAAACGTTCTCAAAATGCATATGATATTACATGAAAATCTGTCAGAAGTAACAATGTACAAATGTGACTCTTGTTCTTTTGAGACAAAACATAAGCGTCACCTCAAGAGACATTTATTATTGCATAAGGATCCTTCAGAAACAACAATGTACAAGTGCGATCATTGTTTATTTCTAACAAAATATAAACGCAGCCTAAAAGATCATTTGCTAACACACAAGGATCCTGCGGAAGTAACAATGTACAAATGCGACTATTGTTCATTTGAGACAAAATATATGGGTAACCATAGAGATCACTTGCAGACACATAAGATTCCTTCAGTAGTACCAATGTACAAATGTGACTTGTGTTCCTTTCAGACCAAACTTAAAAGTAACCTCAAGAAACATCTGGTATTACATGAAAATCCGTCAAATTCACCAATATACAAATGCAACCATTGTTCATTTCAGACGAAATATAAAAGCAGCCTCAAAAGTCATTTGCTAATACATAAGGATTCTTCAGAAGTGACCATGTACAAATGTGACTCTTGTACATTTCAAACAAAATATAAACCTTACCTAAAAAAACATCTGATATTGCATAAAAACCCTTCGGAAGTTACAAAGTACAAATGATACCCTTGTTTACATCAGACAAAGCATAAAAGAGTCCTAGAAAAACATTTGCTGAAGCATAAAGATTCTTTAGAAGTAACATTGCACAAATGTGGGTCTTGTTCGTTTCAGACAAAACATATAAACTACCTCAAAAGGCATTTGCTGACGCATAAAGATCCTTCAGAAGTTACAATGTATAAATGTGACCATTGTTCATTTCAGACAGAACATAAATATCGCCTAAAACCTCATCAGTTGACTCATAAAAGTCTCAAAAAATAATGGACTAGAGCCAGTTCGTTTATTTGTGGCGAAATGTGAAGAGAATCTAGAAAGTAAAATTTGTGACTACTTGAAAATGGCTTACTTGTCCCACTTATTTCATTTAGAAAATGACTCATGATTACTTGTTATGTAGAAAAATTTGTATATCTTCCAGTTTGCCTTGACATGGTTTACAATCTAAAATATAGTCTTATTTGAATATTGTGGACACTTGGTGGTAGATGTGAAACTATGTTCATTCTTAATTTTTAATACGTTTCTTTGTTACTTATTAACTTAATGTAATGAACAAACATGTTACCTAACTTCATTATTTCTTTGTCAACCGAAGCATCATTTTGACAAATTAGAACCCAATGGATATCACAGACTAGATGTATATATTATTGAACTATGTCTGTAATTTTTACTCATAGATCACTGTAATCTATTTGGTTTGTTTACCTACCAATGTTATTTGCATTTATAAAATTGCCTACCGATAGAGCCAGTCATATAGAAATAAGATTTCTTTATGTTACAATTTAACTGAATTTTTTTGTATAAAACTAAATTGTTTAAATATACATTTTTTAAACATATAATTGTTTCATTGATTATTTCAGAATACTCTTATTTGTTTAATAAATTTTGTCTTGCAACTATGTTAGGAGTACACTATTTTTCTATAGATGGGGCTCCACAAAAAATCTATTTGTTTTATAAAGCTGTTTAATCTAATGTATATTTGTTTAAAGTTCCTGATTCCTTTTACTTGTTCACGACTATAGAGATCCGACAATATTCCAGCTAACCATACTCACAAGAGACGGTTTTCTGTTTATTATGAACAATTATGTTCCCATTACTAGTTTTTTTTTTCTGACAGGAAACTAATTACTCCTGTATGTATAGATCGAAAATATAAATAAACTCTTGTGTTGGTTTGGGTACAATTTTTGTATAGGTACCTACTTAAGAAAATGAAATTATCTAAATAGCTGTGTTAGGAATAATTATATTTTTAATATGCGATGTAAAGCAACGTCAGGCGCAGTTAGTAGTTGGATGGGTGACTGTTCCAACGAAGACCGCGTTCTCGCCCCACACATCTTCCAGCGGCTTATATATCAGTGTATGCGCGTAAGCTATACAACCTTAGGCGAGGATTGTATAGGGGATATACCATCCTTCGGAGGGGATGTAAAGCCGTCGGTCCCTTGTCTATTAAATGTTAGGCAAGTAAAAGATCCCTACTCTTCTTAAGGGAAGAGGTTCGGCAAAATTCCTGGTTGGGGGTAGCTCGTCTACAGGCGTCGATGATAGGCCTCAGTAGCGGAAATAGGCCGACGTTAAATAAATGTATTAAAAAAAAAGTCAGAAAGAGCCAAACATATTTATCATTATTTTCAGCTTAGTGTGATTTTTACTTGAAGACATCTCTTAAAAAATTTCTTACCCAAGAACCAGCAAATATAGGCATTTATTTTCCCCGGAATTTCTAGTGCTTTCATAAAATCTACAACAACGCAGACGGTTCCAGAGACACTTGAAGCGTCCGATGAAAATCTCAAGAACATTAGAAACACTAACGAAAACATTTTGATAATACTAAATCCGTTTCACTCCTTTTTATATAAAAGAAAATAATCATGTATGTACATCTATTTATTTGTATCTATCATGTAATGTAACTTGCCTCTGTTTGTACTGGATTTATATATAAATGCTTAAAGAACGCACACGTAAATACATAATATTAAAGGAAAGATGAAATATAAAACTTTACCATGCCTGAAATAATTTTCAGTACATTATTTAAGTCGTGTATGTATTTTTTACGATTACCTGTTATTAATAAAAATGTTTTTGCAATTTGGTTTTTAAGTGATGTTATTGTGAAGTTAATATTTACAGTTGTCAAGGTCAGTCTATTTAAAAAATAAGCGTTCAGAAAAAAAAGTAATAGATTTTTTATCAATTAGGTAGTTTGTTTTTTAGAAAAAAAAATTGTATTGTGAATGGTGGTCTTCACGTCAGTTATGACAATTATACTATTTTGACAAGAAATAATTGGTGGGGTTCTATTTCACTTTTTAAGAGAAAAAAAATTAGCATACATATTTCAGTAATTTTTTGTTTTTAGTAATCAAGTATGGTTTGTTCGGCAAGGCCGGTCACAACAAGGCATGATAGATGAAGTTAATTGGAGCAAAGGTGCGATTCAAAAATTAAACAGAAAATATGGTTCGAATCCAAGGATTGTTGTAGTTAACAGTCCTTGGTTCACATCATCAATGTCGTTGGCACGTCATTGTCCTTTAACTCACGAATCAAGTCGACCCAAATTCACACAGAATGCATTGGCGTATCAATGATTGCAAAAGAGACATGTTAGATATTTGTCAAGAAATAGCAAATATAAAATTATGCTGCATATACTTTTAGGTCTGCTGCGTTTTTTGTTATGTCGCTCACTTCTCTAATCACAAAACAGTTCACTTTTTTCTCAGGAAGAAGAAGAAATTGTGGAATTCCGTGTTCTGTCGTTGAATAGGGTTATGGTCAATCTAATTTGTTTTTGAAATGGAAAGCCAAAAAATCATATGCAGATTTTGTTTTGAAAGATGTAATACAAATTTTAGAGCTATAGAAGAAAGTACGCATGAAATTTTGAATATGCTTCTGGTCAAAATGGTATGTTTCAGAAATTGCTAAATCAGAGATCAAAGGTGATTATTAAAGGATGGATGGTTGTTGGTTAAGCTTTTAATTTGTTTTAGAATACAGCCATATGTGATGAACCTGTGATGTGTACAAATTGTTCAGAAATTCTTCGAAACTGTTTTGTTTTTAAAAAGACGTACCTCGATGTCCAAGAACACGCATTTGCTTTTAGCAATAATAAGAATAATACCCATGCAGTATGCGAATTTTGTAAGAATCTGTCAGCAAATTGCCCTTTTATAATCCTGGATATTGAAGAAGATATTGCACAGAAAACAATGTTGGAGAAATATTTTCCAGAACTGGTATGCTGTATATAAACATTTAGAATATCATAAGTTTAAACTTATAATTAGTAAAATTTTAAGATGATTAATATTGAAATAATAACAGTTAACTTCGACGTGAAAAATCTCTAAAATTCATATATCGTGGCGATATTTGAAACAGAGTTTTGAAACAAACGAGGTTTATTTAATTAGGAATGTTATATTGAATTCTGTTGTCAGTAAAGGTAAATGATGAACCACTACTTGGCAACAATTCTGTAATTGAATTTTTAATCAATTGTATTTTATAAAAAAAAAATAGTGATTTTAATTTTTAATTGATTGTTAGGTAATACTAAAGGAGAACGGAAATCTCGAATTTTTGCGTGATTTTTTCAGGAGACCCTATTTTGGGGTCGTAGAACACGAATCCGAAATTAGTTTTGCGTGCATACGAACCGAACCGTTTCTCCAAAAAAAATTTTTGAAAATTTTTGTTATGACGCACTTTTTCATGCACTAATTTATACACCAACAGCACTTGTATATCGTCTTTTTCGTTATTAAGAACACACTATGGCCTTTATAGAACAATAAACCCTTCACTTATAGCAGAAAACTCACTTTCTTTTGTATAAAAATCAGAATTTTATTCACAGAAACTGTATTAGATGAACCTCCATCTGTCATTTGATTACATATATTTGCATGTGTTGTTTGCGCATGTGTAAGGTTTGGTGTCTAAAGGCACGTTTGAAAGAATTGAAAGTTACTGGGTTGAACCAATCCATTTTTAGTGTTGAAAGACATATGCGACATTGCTTTTCCAAACACATTCGCGACCGGTCGACGCTTAGAAAGGGCGTTAAAGCATTATTTATAAACATTAATCAAGACACGTTCGGGGCCGGTCGACATTTCGAAATCCGCTTTCACAAGGAATATTAATTTAAAATTGAAAATGTGAAAAATGGCCTAATGATATTGGTCAGTGTCGGTACTTTAGACACAACTTTGTAAATGCATGCGCATCGGGTTGACAGTTGTATAGTTTTGAGTAGCTATTTTGTGATGTTTTACAAACTATCTTTTTATTTTTATGTAAAAGAAAGTGAGTTTTCTGCCATAAGTGAAGGGTTTATTGTTCTATAAAGGCCATAGTGTGATCTTAATAAGGAAAAAGACGATGTACAAGTGCTGTTGGTGTAAAAATTAGTGCATGAAAAAGTGCATGTCATAAATTTTCAAAATTTTTTTTTTAAGAAACGGTTCGTATGCACGCAAAACTAATTTCGGATTCGTGTTCTACGACCCCAAAATAGAGTATCCTGAAAAAATCACGCAAAAATTCGAGGTTTCCGTTCTCCTCTAGTATTATCGATTGTTATTCAGTTGAAATGGTTGCAATCTGTTAAATTTAATGTAATAATGACCGAAATATTATAGCCAATTGAAATCTGGAAGAAATGAAAACTGTATATATTTTTTTGTTAATAGGATTTAAATGCCAAGAAGAAACTTGTAATTTGCAAAACCTGTCATGAATCTTTAGAGAATTTATTTAGTTTTATAACCATCTCTTCCACTGTCGAAGAAAAGATAGAGAAATATTGCCAGGCTGTGGATGTAAACAATAAGTATCCTATAAAATTAATCAGTGTTCTTCAGTTTACATCAGAAAATTTCTGGAAAGAGAATGGTAACGAACTTGATGTATTCAAAATAGAAGATATGATCTCTGCAAAAGAAGAAAGCGAGGTTGGTATGATAAAAGTCAGATATTTTGGATAGTGAGTTCAGTTGTGTATACATAATCATCACTAAGTAATTTAAAAGAAAGTGTGGCCCAAGTAGCATTTTAAGGAACATTTTGGCAAACGTTTCTAACAAATTGTGTCTGTTACCATGTCTAAAATGGGAGCTGTTTCCAACATGTTCCGATACATTTCCAACAGGTGTATAATTTCTTATGGTTATACAGTACATATTTCTATTGTGGTGGCACTAGGCGTTTCTTTGCTAGTTTCGAAAATAAAGAGAAACATGTTTCAAATTTGTAGCTCGCCGATTTATTCACAGTTTCACAAAAGTTTCGATACTTTATTATATTTTATATTGATTCATTTCCATACACACGTTTTTACAATGAGAACAAATGTGTGCAGTTAGTTTCAGAAATTTTTATTATCTTTCACCAAATACGAATCTGTTTCCATATTGTGCATATTTTTATTACTTTTCAACATGGAAACAATTTAAAGGTACACATAGGATAATAAAAATAACATGGTCGGTGTAGTACCTATAATGTGAAAACTTTGTCATCATTTTAAGCCATATCTGGCCTGAAGAGACGTAGCGGAAAGAATTTTATCGATTATTCGGCGGAGATACTTCGATATTTTCAATGCGCCTCGCAAATACAAACATTTCGAATATATTTTTGTATTAAAATAAAAATATATAGGTTATAAAATTTTGGTGATAATGATTATACCAAATTATATTGTTTTTTTCGTGATTATCGTAATTAGTGATCTCCGATATTAAGGGTTTGTCCAAGGCGCTTTGTCAACGTTTTTTTTTAAAGATTGCCCATAATGGCCGCTATTTACAATATTTACAACCAAAATGGCTACAGAAGCAGTTCTGCATATGTTTCGAAAATTTAGATCATATTTTATGAAAAGAAACTTGATTCTGTAAATGCATCCACTTAGTTCCGATTACTGTAGCATATTACCTCTGAAAGAAACTTGTTTCGAAATTTTATTGGAAATGTTAACAATTATTTGCTTACAGAAACAATTTCTTCTGTGTTTTGGTCTGGTTTCGGAAAGGTTGGCAACACGTAAACAAACGGCCGCCAGCCGGCTGTGTTGCGCGCGCATTTTGGCATTTCTGGCGGTTTTTGTATAATATTAATAGGAAATTCTTTTACTTTCGCCACATTATTTGATGGCCCCGTTGTAAGCGCATCAGTCCCAAGATTTGTTAATTTATTATTTATCTTTTGACATTCCACAGCAACTTTTTTTAAAGGCACTCTTGGTTTTACAATTCTTGTATAATTTAACAGATTGTAATACCTGGAAGAATGTTTAAATTGTTTGGTTTTTTCCATTTTTCCCAACTTTTCTATGGTTAATAGTAAAATGTGAGGTTAATACCTATTAAAAGAATTCACGCGGTTTCAGTTAATAATCTATTTTGTGGTGACATATGTTCCCATTATATTCATGGAAAAAAATGGAAACAGTTTGGAAACATTTGGCGACAAGAATGTGTTCCATACAATTTCAATAATGTATCGACACATGTTTACAATTTAGAAATGAGGTAACAGATGCTGCAGTATGTTTCGAAAATGTGTTCAAACACTTGTTCCGGAAAAAAATTATATCTAAAGGTCGTAACAGTTGTTAAACTAGTGGTGAGAGGTAAGTGAAACCTCTCAAATGGTCAATTGCTACTATACACCATAGATGTCTCTATGGGCGTATAGCGACTTGCGATTCTGCAAGTACCTGAGAGCGGCGACCTTTCAGTCCTAGGTGGACTTAACCTACTGTTATAATATATGATTTGCAGGAAACAACTACTCAGCGGGCAAATACCCCGACCTGCATTGAATTACACCTTACAAATCATTAAAGAATGGTAACCAATATCATTTGTCAACTCCCTGACCAGACATAGACCGGTTTCGAACTTATTAGTTCTCATCAGTATGCCATAGGTCATGGAGCAGACAAATGATAGTGGCCAACCTGCTAGTTTTATACAAACTATAGTAAATTAAGTAGTGGTGAGAGGTAAGTGAAACCTCTCAAATGGTCAATTGCTACTATACACCATAGATGTCTCTATGGGCGTATAGCGACTTGCGATTCTGCAAGTACCTGAGAGCAGCGACCTTTCAGTCCTAGGTGGAGACATCTATGGTGTATAGTAGCAATTGACCATTTGAGAGGTTTCACTTACCTCTCACCACTACTTAATTTACTATAGTTTGTATAAAACTAGCAGGTTGGCCACTATCATTTGTCTGCTCCATGACCTATGGCATACTGATGAGAACTAATAAGTTCGAAACCGGTCTATGTCTGGTCAGGGAGTTGACAAATGATATTGGTTACCATTCTTTAATGATTTGTAAGGTGTAATTCAATGCAGGTCGGGGTATTTGCCCGCTGAGTAGTTGTTTCCTGCAAATCATATATTATAGTTGTTAAACTGTTCCATTAATATTGTTGTGCTATCTGCAATAGGTAAAAAATGGTAACAATTTCAGACAAAATGTTGGAAATGTATGTAAACCTTTGTATCTCCCATAAGTATCGAAACAGTTACAAAACTGTTTCCTACTACACTAAATTTGTTCCTAAACTGTGTCTAAAAATGCTACTTGGGTGGGTATATGTCTCTCTGCCTATATGAACATTGAGAACAAATTTTCAGTTTGACAAAATCGCATGCTATCGTAAAGACAATGTTTCGTGATTAATAATTCCCTGAACATTAAAGACGGCTTATTAACGAAAAATTTTCAAAAATTTAGAAGGTAAGACAAAATTGACTATGGAATTGTGTTTACAGTGCCCGAATTTATAATATAAATAAGTGCTATAGAAAAATTACAAATAGGTGTATTAAGTATATTTTCTCATGGCATCTAAAGATGAAATAGAAGCTAATTATATTATATTATATTATAAAAGTTGTCTTGTATTTGCATTATTATTGAGCCCACATAACCTCAATTAAATAGGTTATTCCCATTTTATTTTATTTTATGTTTATGTTCAGGGCACTTTTTTTGACATTCTTCCTACTTAAATGCAGTATTTGCTCTGCCCTTTTTTGCATGAGCCGTGGAATAAGGGCTCTATTTGCCGAAGTCCTGGATGGGATGCCCCGAAGTCAACAAACTGAGAATGAGTCCAGTTTTCTATTGACTCCCTGACACTTGATCAACGGTAGCGGAGAGTCAGTTCCGAGCCAGAACCGTGGCCAGAGCATCTACCTGCTCTTTACTCTAAATATTACTGAGCTCAGGTACCTAGAAAAATTTGACTCTGTTGGTCGATCCATGTTCGCAGAATCTGCTTACAGTTGTTCAGAAACAGAAATGATTTTAATTGAGGCAGTGCCAGTGACGTTAATATTGCTTTGTTGAAGTATATCGACGAATGGGTTCCAGTCGTCCAGGCGATGACAACCTCAGGAAGCTGCCCTTCGAGCCTTGGCCTCAATCAGCAAATAAAGCATAGTTTCCAAGTACCGTCCCACGGTTTTTGTTAGCGCAACTGATTGACACAAAACGATTCAGTTAAAAATTTAGTATAAGCAACTTTGAGGCCTCTGTTTGGGCGTCTATTCCTAATTATTATGATGAATGTAGGTTTGCTCCTGGATAGGGCTTGATATATTTAAATTGTAACAAATTATAATTCAAGGCACATGCCGCACATGGTTGCAAAGTAAATCAGATTTCGTTGTAGTTTCTGAAAATTCATGGCGTATGAATGTATCGATTTTTTCTGCTTGATGGTAGATTCTTTGACATTATTACAAGTTTCACTATAACAATTTAGTACCACATTGTTACCCTTGGGCTTAGTGCCATGTTCTACTAAAGGTCTTTGTCTGCTTCTCTATATGATCTTTACAATGTAAATTTAGGGTCTATGATGATACCCAGATACAAGCCATCTTGGAGATCCTTAGGGTGGTGCTGTGAGCATAGCCTCCTAGCAATCAACCAGCTTTGTCTTAGAATAATTGACTCCATAATCTTTGATGGGAAAAAATGCCTTCCTGCGGGCAATCTGTCTTTCCATACCAATATCTTCACTGCCGTATTCTTATTGGCAGTTATAATTTATTTTTTCACCAACATGGCCGTCATCCATCTAATGTTGGCGTTCTCGAAGCCATGACACAGATGTAGTCAAAAGAGATATTATAAAACAGTCCCCGATTGTCTGAGAAATATTTTGCAAACATTCCAGACTTCGGTGATTCTAAAGAATTATCTATTTATTTTTATTGTAGGAAATGAAGATTCAAGGAGCAATATGCACACTTTGTTTGGAAAAATGTGAGGACTTCAAAGCAATAAATGGAAATATGAAAAACATCTTGGATACGCTTCTACTGAAAATAGTAAGTGTTGAGAGGAAAGCTCAAGACCAGGCAGAGGTTGCATATGAATAAAACTACCCCAATTCACTATTATGTGTTTTTGTTTCTGACTCGTCTGAATTTTGTTCTAGGATTTTACTGCAATGCAAGGGCCTGTGATGTGTACAAACTGCGAAGAAATGCTTATAAAATGGTTTGACTTTAAGACGAAGTGCTTGCACACTCAGAATTACATAGCTCCATTCCTCAAAGACAAGGACTGTGTTAAATTGAATCTAAGAGACGTCTACCTGACTAGAAATGTGAGTGGTACTGGTGTTCCAGAGGATCACGGCATATGTGGATTTTGTATGGGTTTGGTAAAAAATGGTTTTATTGTATCTTTCGATGTTGAAGAAGGAGACGTTATGTTGGGGAAAATGATAAAACAATGTCTTCCAGAATTGGTAGGTATCAGTGTTTTTCATATTTTGAGATAAATAATCTTCATGTGGTCTAAGCACAGAGTTAAATATTTCGTGAATTAAAAAAAAGAAATATTTGAAATATTGTTGCACATTTTATACAAAGATTCATTTCAAAGTTTAAATGTATGAGGCCTGTCCAAAAATTAACTGAACTTGCCATTTCTGTTTATGCCCCCTACAAATAAAATTAAATATTTAGGACTACATGTAGATCCATATCGAAAATGGGAATTACACATAAACAAAGTCATAAAAAGAATCTGCTGTTTGCTATCTATACTTAAATATCTTAGGGGGTTTATGTATACCTACTAAAGACTTAATGATATTATAATATGCCTGGATAGAAAGCCAATTTAGATATGTAATTCTAGCTTGAAGTGGGGCATATGACAATCACATACAGGACTTCGAAATTAATTTAAAATGGATGTTAAAAATGACATTCATTAAAAAGTATACTCACCCCACAGAATCACTTTTTCAGTTGATTGAAGTATTGGATATAAGACAATTATATAGCGCTGCTGTTATAAATCACCTAAAAACTTGCAAAGTAAAATATATTGTTCAACACAAGTATGATATGAGACACATCTAAACCATCACTAGTACTTCCTAAAGTACAGAAATGTACTGTAGTGAAGAGATCTCTTGTGTTCACTGGACCTCATATATACAATAAATTACCTCTAGACTTAAGAATTATTAATTCTATAAAGTTGTTTAAGTATAGACTTAAAAATGGTTGCGAAATATGTCTAAATTGAAACTAGTAGAGGCTTATGGATCTGAGCAATGTGAAATGTAGCATATAATTTTCCACGAGAAATATCATTTGCCTTCCACGTAACACCTTAAAACTCAAAGAGTAAACATGTAGATCATTTAATTATTCATGTACTATCCTTTTATAGTTATGTTAGATTTAAGTTTCATTATTTATATTCTATAACATGTCCTAGTTTTACATTCATACGTATTTTCGCTTATAAAATATACTCACTTATAGACATTCTCACTGAAAGTAGACTTGTAACACACTTAAATTGCATACATCTAAATAAAAAATTATATGAAACATTAAATGAATCACAGAAGAGCACAGAAACCCAGACGATTTCTGTTATCAAATTTTTTGAGCTATTAGACTAATCCTGGCTGTCGAATCCAGAATTTTATTTGTTCGTCTGTCAGTAAATTAAATAAGTTATAAATTTTCAGGCAACATGATGTTTTTACAGATTTTCTATCCTCAGAGTTAGGTGTTACGTCTTTTGCAGATGCCCATTACTTCACAAGTTTCAAGGGCAATTAGGCAACAGTTTTTACAGACCACACTATATATATTTCCTTAATACAATAGTCATTTGCTGTTGTGAAAGACCATTTAGATCATTTAGAGTGTTTAAATGTTTTCCTGATTTAAAGCACTGGTAACACTTGTGATATTGTAGCACTACTGTCATAATTGCAGTAATTAAAAATAAGGTTTCATTTTGGACAGATCTTGTATAATGAAATCGTATTAATTTCTCTTTATATTGGATTTCATTTTTAATATTTGCTTTTTGATTAATAGGATTTAAGCATAATCAAGAAACCTGTAATTTGTCCATCCTGCCATGAATCTCTACAGGGTTATTTCCATTTTGCGATGAACTGTTTGATTGTGAGAGAAAAGATTATGAAATCCTGTGAGGTTTCGTATATAAATGATAAAGATCAAATACTGCATAACAGTTCATTACAGTTTGTAACAAGGGAGGTAGATTGTAACTCAGCTGATATAATCAAAGTAGAAGAACCATTCTATGATGACAAAGAAGATGTTGGCGAAAGAGAAATTGGTAGCGGAGGAGATACAGTTAAATTTAAAATAAAAATCCTCGATGATAGAGAAGATGATATCAAGAATGTTGAAAATGAAAGTAAAAGTTTTATGGGAATAAATGATCAGGAAGTTAATAGTGAAGAAAAGTTTACACCAGAGAATATATTGACCTATTCACGGGAGAATAATATACTTGATTCCATTAAAATAGAAGAAATATTTTGTGGCGGGAACGAGACTGAACACAAAGAGGAAAACTTTTTTGAAATGGAGGAAGGAAAATTTTTACTTAACCAAGAAACGAAAATAAAAACAGATGAACACTACTTACACGACAGGTAATGACTATTGAATTAGATATTATTTTAAATTTGGAAAATTCGTTTTCCTGTCAAAGTTACTTTTTTACATATACACTTATTTATGAAATTAACAAGTCGTTTAGCCCATTTCAACATATATGTAAAAATGGTTAAATATTAACACTTTTACCGCGTGACAAATGTCCTAAATATCCCTATAGTAATAAGAAAGAAGAAAAAGTGCGATTTAGGGAAATATGTTTGTAAGTATTGTGCCGCCTTTCTCAACGTCACGATAATTTTTGTTGAAATCATTCACCTAACCTGAATTATCTCATGCTCTGATTTCACTGTTTTGTCAGGTTATAAGAAGTAAGGTTAAGTTGGGAAAGAAATGTGTAATGTATACAGGGTGTTGCATCATGAGAGGGACATAGCTTAATAGGAGGTAGAGAACATCAGTGGTAACCGAAACCTCCCATAGAAATGTCTCATTGGGCCTTCATTACGAAGTTACAGGGTGTTAAATAATTTTTGGCCAAACCTGTTTTTTGTCATAACTTTGACAGGGAATGAAATAACGGATTCATATTTGGTACGGCTAATGTACTAACGAGCCCCAAGAGGTACATGTATAAAAAAAAATATATCCAGGTCCGGACTCACTATAATTTATGTTTCTTCTTTGCATCAATAAAACATCACCCTGTATATATTTTTTTGAAATTTCGATACGATATTCGAAAATAGCAAGAAAAAACAAACAAAATGGCCTATTTCATTTTTTTGTTACACCTTCGTGGTTATTTAAATACGTTGTTAAATGTGCAAGGAAATGGATTACAGAACCCTATTAAATGAGAGGCACGTGAAATAAATAGTTTTATAACTAAAATTTGCAAAAATTCTGTTGAGCCTAGGTGGTCTGGGTGAATCCTAATTCCGGCACGTTTTAAAGGTCCATTTTGGTAAAAAACTGTGGTCCTAATAAGTAATCGGGTATGAAATAATACAATTTTTAATCAATCACAGTAGGCTTGTGTTCAAAGTGACAGATAATAAAAAGAAATCTCCTAAACAGTTGAATAATTGTTTGTTAGTAATTTAATGTGTCAATAATCCGCATTTAGTTAGTGAAAACTTGTGAAAATATTTTAACTATGCCAGTAAAATTTACAAACGTGGAATATGCTGACATAATATTCATCTATGGTTTCTGTAATGGAAATGGTAGGTCGGCGGAAAGAGAATATCGGCTGCGTTTTCCTGGTCGTCGATGCCCTAATCATAAAACCTTTAGTACGGTGTTCCAGTATGCAAGACAACACGGAAAGTTTCCTACTTCTGCAGTTGTAGAGCCTGTTTTACAACAAGGTGTGCAGGAACAAAACAATATTATAAACGTAGTTCAAGAAAACCCAAATATGAGCACTAGACAAATCAGGCAACTGGTATTCCTCATTGGCGAGTATGGAGAACCCTAAAAAGAGAACGTTACCATCCATATCATATCCAGCAGGTACAGCGTCTTCAACAAGGCGACGATATCCCCCGCCTGGCATTTTGTCATTGGTTGTCTAACCATCGCCCAGTCATTTACAGAACCTTATTTACGGATGAGGCACAATTTACAAGGGATGGAGTAAACAATTCACGAAATAATCATAAATGGGCACAGGAAAACCCACATGCGGTACGCCAACGCCGTTCGCAACACAGGTTTTCTGTAAATGTTTGGGTCGGACTTGTGAATAGACATTTGATAGGGCCACATTTTTTTGAAGAAAGATTGAATGGTGAAATTTACTTTGATTTTCTTCAAAACATTTTACCGAATATGTTAGAAAATATCGGTATAAGAGGCATGTTGTTTCAGCATGATGGGGCCCCACCACATTTTAACCTTCAAGTAAGAGAACACTTAAACAATGTGTATCCTAATAGATGGATTGGACGCGGGGGTCCACATGAATAGCCACCAAGATCTCCTGATTGTAACCCTTGTGATTACTTTTTATGGGGCCACTTAAAAAACGAGGTTTATAGCATTGAAATTGAAAGTAGACAACATTTAATCCAGCGCATCGTTACAACCTGCGACGAAATACGGAATAATCCAGAAATGATACGTCGAGCAATTGGTGACCTTTCTAAACGCGCAAGAAAATGCACAGAATGTGGGGGAGGACATTTTGAAAATTTACTTTAGTGTCAATTACGTTTTATTTTTAAACACATTTAGTTATTGTTTTGGTATTTATTGTTAATTGAATGGAAAATATTTTGTTTATTTAGATTTTAGTTTGTTCTCTTTTCCAATTTTTATTAAGTATAAAATGTTGATGATTTTCTTGATCAAAGTAACTGGTTGCTTAGGCCTAAATGGTTTAAATTATCTGTCACTTTTATTCTTTGAACAAGCCTACTGTGATTGATTAAAAATTTTGTTATTTCATACCCGATTACTTATTAGGACCACAGTTTTTTACCAAAATGGACCTTTAAAACGTGCCGGAATTAGGATTCACCCAGACCACCTAGGCTCAATAGAATTTTTGCAAATTTTAGTTATAAAACTATTTATTTCACGTGCCTCTCATTTAATAGGGTTCTGTAATCCATTTTCTTGCACATTTAACAACGTATTTAATTAACCACGAAGGTGTAACAAAAAAATGAAATAGGCCATTTTGTTTGTTTTTTCTTGCTCTTTTCGAATATCGTATCGAAATTTCAAAAAAATATATACAGGGTGATGTTTTATTGATGCAAAGAAGAAACATAAATTATAGTGAGTCCGGACCTGGATATATTTTTTTTTATACATGTACCTCTTGGGGCTCGTTAGTACATTAGCCGTACCAAATATGAATCCGTTATTTCATTCCCTGTCAAAGTTATGACAAAAAACAGGTTTGGCCAAAAATTATTTAACACCCTGTAACTTCGTAATGAAGGCCCAATGAGACATTTCTATGGGAGGTTCCGGTTACCACTGATGTTCTCTACCTCCTATTAAGCTATGTCCCTCTCATGATGCAATACCCTGTATAAACTATTATACATAAAACATAATTTATCTAAAAACATAATTATCAAATAAGTGATAACAGTTGCTCAAAATATTTTCCATCTTACATTCCCCAAGCATACTTGTGCCTTCAGTCTTAAAAAAACATCTTCAATCAACTGGATGCACCAATGTTATAGGACATTTAGGGAACAAAGCCAGTACAGAGACACTACCAAAAGATCAAGAACATTTCAAACAGTTTACCGTTAAGATATATTACTGAAAACGACTAGTAAAAAATTGTCGATTTTACTACTAATATATTTCAACTGAAAATGTTATATTCCATGAATGCTTCATAGAGACAAAATGGCAGAAGACAAATTTTGTGAAACTTTCAGTAACATTTTTCTAAAAGTTTTCAAATATTTCTAGAAATGGAATCAGATACTTTCAAATTTCCTTTACTTAATGATTTGTAATTATTTATTTTCATTATTTCTGAATTCTTACAAAAAGTACAAACTGTATTTTTTTTTGTTTTTGTCGCTTGTGAGACTTTTAATCCGTTGTCCAAAAAGTGTCCAGTTATGGATTTACTGCTTGAAAATGTTATTATGAAATAAAACACAACTGCCACTTTGGAAATATTTGGCGGGTATTTGAAAAGTGGACAAATAAATGAAAAGTGGACATGAATAAATGCCAACACCATAAAATTTATAACATCAATTTGAGAATTTGTTGTTTCCATAACAAATAATATATTCATCTTGTTGCTGTTGTGAAATACCGACTAGTTTAGATATCAGTAGTGAAGTTGAATAAATCTTCAGAATGTTTAGCCGCTAAATAATTAATAAGAATATTTTGTGCCTTTATTTTTCTAAAGAGTGAGCAGAACCTATTTTTATTTTTTTAATGTGAACTTTAAAAAATATAAATAATAAATTTATATATTTTCTCTGGTTTTATGACATTTAATAATAAATTTTTTATTGGTGGTTTATTTGGTATGTACTAACTAATTTCTTCAAGATGTTGATACCGAGAGGTAATTACTTCAATATTGTCTGTCTTAAAGTCTACATACTACACGTCACTACATCCTGGTTACGTAAGGCTACCATCCAGAAATCAAAACTTTACACTCTATTTTCACAATAATCTCAAGAATGTTGTATATAATGTT
Source organism: Leptura quadrifasciata (assembly GCA_963675555.1). Taxonomy (NCBI): domain Eukaryota; kingdom Metazoa; phylum Arthropoda; class Insecta; order Coleoptera; family Cerambycidae; genus Leptura; species Leptura quadrifasciata. The sequence continues at coordinate 79,846,658 of OY776680.1, forward strand.
GAAAACTTTTTTTTCACATACCTTTAATTTGAGGTCTATTATACCTCTTTACAATAGAAATTAACCAAGGTGTGGCTAACATTTCTAAAGTGTACATGTTCATTAATATTCAGTGTTTCTAAGTTTATTTATGGGGCGAGCGTAGGTGCGTCTTTACTATGTACATACTTCGGTATGCGATGTAAAGCAACGACAGGCGCAGTTAGTACTTGGATGGGTGACCACTCCAACGGAAACCGCGTTCTCGCCTCACATATCTTCCAGCGGCTTGTATATCAGTGTATGCGCGGAAGCTATACAACCTTAGGCGAGGGTTGTATAGGAGATATACCATCCTTCGGAGGGGATGTAAAGCCGTCGGTCCCTTGTCTATTAAATGTTAGGCAAGTAAAAGATCCCTACTCTTCTTAAGGGAAGAGGTTCGGCAAAATTCCTGGTTGGGGGTAGCTCGTCTACAGGCGTCGGTGTTAGGCCTCAGTAGCGGAAATAGGCTGACGTTAAATAAATGTATAAAAAAAAAAGTTTATTTATAATACATTCAGTGGAAAAAATATTGAGACCTTTTTGATTGCTTTTTCGAATAAGAGTTGTATGTTTTTTCTTGAGAAACAATTTTCAACAAAAAAAATTTGAATGTGCAAAATAGGCGTTGTGTACTTTATGAATAGCATATTTCTCGCAAATAAAATAGTCATGAATAAAAAAACTCAAATATTTTTCATCTTCTACTTTGACTCGATCCTGATATCATATTACGACCCTTCAATCTCAAACGGAATCTTTTTGAAAAACCTCAATTTCTATCATCCATCGTGCAAAAAAAAACGTAAAACTGAAGTGAGATGTAAATGTATCAGCTTTAATGTATCTCCCTTCAGAGAACATGATATAGTTGGATCAAGACACAACATAAATTTCGATGTTAAACGCCAACGAGCCCTTGGATGTAAGAAGAAAAGACTTACAAGACGAAGTAGGTAGGAGAATCTGTACCGGTTGCTTAAATCGATGCAGCCGCTTCCATACATCTTGCTCTCATTGTTCAATAGAATTAGCAATTTGTAGTAATAACAGTATTAGCAGTAAAATAGAAATACCTGGGAAATTGTAAAAAATAGGCTTGTATATCAAATATGTAACTATTTTCTTTCCTATTATTTGGGTTTTCTACCACATGTATTATTATCCTCTTCAAAACAAATCACCGAATCCACAAAATAATAGAATTATTGGAAAAAAGCCTCTGCGGCCGTGACGTTTACGCCAAAGGAATAGTCAGAGGTTATGTTTTGCAAATAATATAAATCGGAATAAACACAGAAATAATGTATTTTGCTGACGTTTCGGAAAGTAATCTCTTTCCGTTTTCAAAGCTTTTTTTGGAAGAACTCTTATTTTGCTGTGTATGTCAAATACACAGCTTTAAGATTCTGTTTATGTTATTTCCATAGATACTTACTACTTACACAGAACATAGAACTCATGATATTTTCTTTTAGATAATGTTGAGTTTGTTAAGTTCTTCTTTTAACATTGGTAGCCAGGTTGTACAAATGTCTACAGAACAATTCGATATGCACTTATCTTCATTTAATAAGATTATTGCTGATTCTTTAATTTTTCCTTTTTTTGGTATCTGTTTCTTTTGTTACAATTTTTGCCGAGTCCCAGTTTATTCTATGTCCGTTTTCCCAAGCATGTTCACAAATCCTTGATTTCTGAATTTCATTCTTTCTAATGTAATTCTTGTGCTCATCCAACCTCACACTGAAAGGTCGGGATGACTCACCCACATAACATTTATCACATTCGCACGGGATATTGTAAATACAGTTTTTTGAATTCTGCTCCCTGTTTATCGGTTTTGTTTTTATTAAAATAGATCTTAAAGTGTTCCACGTTTGAAATATCGTCCTAACATCAAATTTGTCACCTATATGGCGTAGCTTTTCCGATAGTCCGTATACATAAGGAATTATTGCTGTATAATGACGTTCAGGTTTTTGTCGTACCTGATTGTCCCTATTTTCAACATTTATGAAAACTCTATCAACAAAGGCTTCAGGATATTGATTTTGTACTAGAACCTCTTTGATAAATTTTTTCTCGTTATTTAATATTTCATTATTAGATGAAATTATTTTGGCCCTATCGTATAAACATTTTGCAACACCCCTTTTAACATTTATTAACAAATGCAAATTTATATTCCTTTGACTCATCACATAACCTCAACAAAACGCTCTGTTAAGAGCTTAACTGTCTAATATTCTCCTGTTAATGTTGACAGGTTGTTTTCTCCTAACTGTGATTGGTGAATAAGTTCACAAATATTTAACCGGTTGTTAATGCTTTAACAGCTTGTTAACTATTTAACTAACGATGGTGAATATGGGCATAATACAATAAGAATTTACGGGTTCATGGTATCTATGTTCCTACATAAAAAACCAATATTAAAATCACCACATATAATTTTTTTTTTTATACATTTATTTAACGTCGGCCTATTTCCGCTACTGAGGCCTAATACCGACGCCTGTAGACGAGCTACCCCCAACCAGGAATTTTGCCGAACCTCTTCCCTTAAGAAGAGTAGGGATCTTTTACTTGCCTAACATTTAATAGACAAGGGACCAACGGCTTTACATCCCCTCCGAAGGATGGTATATCTCCTATACAACCCTCGCCTAAGGTTGTATAGCTTCCGCCCATACACTGATATACTAGCCGCTGGAAGATGTGTGAGGCGAGAACGCGGTTTCTGTTGGAATGGTCACCCATCCAAGTACTAACTGCGCCTGTCGTTGCTTTACATCGCATACCGAAGTATGTACATAGTAAAGACGCACCTATGCTCGCCCCCACATATAATTATATTACAATTTTTTTTCATTACCACAGATTATATTTAGACACTCTTCAAGTTTAGACAAGAAAATATTGGTATCTGAATTTGGTGTTGTATTAACAAAAATTTCTTCACATATATTTTTAAAATCATTTATAAACAATGAATTACTTACACTTGAAGAATGATATAACGCACTAACTAATAATTATTTAATTCAATTCATTATAAAACAAATGGGGTAACGTAGGCCATAATGTTACACTGAGTATGTTTATCTTAATTTTTATTATTTTCAGATTTGAAAATGGTATTATTTTGCCGCAATCGGAAGTTATCAGAGAAGAGGAGAGAGAGGAAAGTTCAGTGGTGAACCTTGGGAGGGATCAGTCTAATCTGTACCTTCAGACATCGCATAAAAAGTCTCTTGTACATAATTTGGCCCTTGGAGGTTTTAAAAAACGTTTACCAATACACAAGAATCCTTCAGAATTGACTGTATACAACTGTGACTCTTGCTCATTTCAGACCAGTAATAAATATTATCTCAAAAGTCATATGTTGACACATAAGGACCCTTCAGAAGTAACGATGTACAGATGCGTCTCTTGTTCATTTCAGACAAGACGTAAATATTCCCTCACACGTCACTTGCTGACGCATAAAGATCCTTCAGAAGTAACGATGTTTAAATGCGACTGTTGTTCGTTTGAGACAAAACGTAAAGGTAGCCTCAAAGATCATATGCTGATACATAAGGATCCTTCAGAAGTAACAATGTACAAATGTGACTTTTGTTCATATCAGTCCAGACTTAAAAACGTCCTCAAAAAACATCTGATATTACATGAAAATCTGTCAGAAATAACAATGTACAAATGTAACTCTTGTTCATTCCAGACAAAACATAAGCGGCACCTCAAAAGACATTTGTTAATGCATAAGGATCCTTCAGAAATAACAGTGTACAAATGCGATAATTGTTTATTTCAAACAAAATATAAACGCAGCCTCAAAGATCATTTGCTAACACACAAGGATCCTGCGGAAGTAACAATGTACAAATGCGACTATTGTTCATTTGAGACAAAATATATGGGTAGCCATAGAGATCACTTGCTAACACATAAGAATCCTTCAGAAGTAGCAGTATACAAATGCAACAGTTGTTTCTATCAGACCAAATTTAAAAGCGACCTAAGAAAACATCTGGTATTACATGAACATCCGTCAGAACTACTAATGTACAAGTGCGATTATTGTTCGTTTCAGACCATATATAAGCGCAACCTGAAAGATCATTTGCTAACACATAAGGATCCTTCAGAAATAACAATGTACAAATGTGAGTCTTGTTCATTTCAAACGAAACATAAACATTATCTCAAAAAACATGTGTTACTGCATAAAAATCTTTCGGAAGTTACAATGTACAACTGTGACTCTTGTTTACATCAGACAAAGCATAAAAGAGACCTCAAAAAGCATTTGTTGAAGCATAGGGATTCTTCAGAAGTAACAATGCACAAATGTGGGTCTTGTTTGTTTCAGACAAAACATAAGAATGACCTCAAAAGACATTTGCTGAGGCATAAAGATCCTTCAGAAGTGACAATGTACAAATGTGAGTCCTGTTTATATCAGACCAAACATAAGAGAGCCCTCAATAGACATCTGATATTACATAAAAATCCGTCAGAAGTAACAATGTACAAATGTGACCATTGTTCATTTCAGACAAAACATAAATATTGGCTAAAACCTCATCAGTTGACCCATAAGAATCTTCAAAAATAACAATCGACTAGTGCCAATTAGTTCATTTGTGAGGAGATGTGAAGAGAATCTAGAAAGTAATTTCTTCTATGGCTACTTGAAAATGGCTTACTTATCGCACTTATTTCATTTAGAAAATGATGTATGATTACTTGTGCAGAAAAATTTACCTTGATGTAACTTTTTGTTTGATACTGATTTATTGGTGGGAATATTAAAAACTCGTCAAAACTATTTTATTGAATGCAGATAGACTAATCCCATGTGAGTAATAATTCATTTTTGAAGGGAAGAAAGGAACAAATCTCAAAAAAATATTTATTATGTGGCCAGTTTCGTGAACAAATTTTGGTTCACATCATCAGACACACGACTACGAGGAAAAAATATAAAAGGAAGGTTACTTCTGAATGTTATATACCTACTTTCTTGACTTTTTGTTTTGTTAGTGTATTTTATATATTTAAATGAAAGAAATAAAATATATTAAATTATTATAAAGAATTCACGAAATAATTAGAAAAATGTGTACTAGTATAGAAGATCTACATGTAGATAGGTGACACGCACGTGACGTCAGATTCATACCCTGCAGCACTATTCTTGACATACTTCGTAATTGTGCGTATACGTGTTAATGCGAGCGGTGTATTTGCGAACACTTCCAACAGATGGTTGTAGGTTATATTTGTATTCACAAAGAAAAATATTTGCTAGCTAATGGAGGCTCCACGCAGAACTGCTAATGCTTCTACCGAACAAAAACAGTTAATACTGGAATTTATACAGAAAAATTCAAAACTCGTGTTTGGTAAATTTTCTAACGAATTTACTCAAAAAGATGACCAACGTAGAAAACTGGAGGAGGGCCCTATGAAATAAATACATTTTCTATATTTTCAATGTTCGCAATATATCGTAAATCATCCATTATCAACAAATTACAACATAAGAGACTTTTTGATTTATACCATATCACGAACATAATAAATTTAAAGATTTAGAAACAAAATTAAAAATTAGGTTATGTCATCATTCGCATATTTACCGAGGTCAAAATCCACTCGCTGTTTAATGCGAATACTCGAATGTTTTTCGAATGATCAAGAATATCTAGTATGAATTTTCATTCGCATTATGGTGGTATGTGAGTAACTTTTAAAAATGCGAACAGTCAAGAATAGCGCTGCTGGAGGTTAAACAAATACTAACCTTACTATTTTCTTGAGCATGTTTACATGTGAAAAACTTTCCTCCTGTTTTCTATTTATTTGTATATTTGTGATAACCGTGACATAATAAAATGTTAAGGTAAGAGTGTAATAAGTATATATTTATGCAAAAATTAAAATTTTCTAATAATTGATTGCAGAAGCATGGAATGAGTAGATATTTACAGTTTGATAAAATTCATCAAAAATATCTCTGTTGGGTACAGATCCACACACACTTCGTTTAGAAGATTGTTTTGCGGATATAGAAGACTTTCCAAAAATGTTATATTCTGACGTAGTAATGTGTCTTGTATATTGCAAAAGTGCTTTTACTATGGACAAAACGAAAGCTTTGAGGCATATAATCAAGCAGTATGTGGTTGGGTGAAAAAAATTTAATTTTTTTTTAAATTTTAATGTCTTGTTTATATTTACGTCCTGGCGGAGTTTAGCTACAGCTACTCTTCCACTCAACCAGGACGGCGAAATGAGATGCCGTTCACCCATCCAAGTGACGGACTCGACCAATGCTGCTTAACTTCGCTGATCGAGGTCTCAGCGCTTAAGACCATTCAATGTGCCACTACGCGTAAGTGGCACATTGAATGGTCTAAGATTGTACCTAACTTTTTATTTATAATGCATTTAACAATTATCCTGTTTATTTAATAAAATATGTTTTACAAAATTTTGTTTCATTTAAATACTTACACTTATCTTATCATAAGTTAAATCTGAGTGTGGAGACTATTTTAATTAAGATCATATTTTTGTAAATATTCATAAGTTACTTTAGTAACAATATTTTTGGTTGAGTAATAATCGGATGAATAAGGCATTCATTCAATTTTCCTTCTGAACGCCTAGATTCAAATTTTACGGAAGCAAAATTATAATCGATCAATAAAGCACTTTTTAAATGTATTGCTTTTCTAACCAAAACAGTGTCAAAGCAACACAATAAGGCGAAAGTTCGGTCTGTTAAAGAAAGATGTATTTAGAAATTCTGTAACATGTATCTTATATTTACAATGATTGAAATCATTAGAACTTCTCGTGCTCCTGATAATCTGGAGATTGATCGTATTCACATTTATAAACATCATATTATTTATTAGGAGTAATTTAACAAATAAATATTTTAAAAATTCGTTTATTGTCGAAGAAATTCACCTCCATGCGAGGATCACTTGACTATTTAGTACATTTCCGTATCTTTGGGATGACGACATGTAAAATAGTCAGCAGGCGCCATCTAGCGGTCCAGTGTCTGTTGAAATCGAGAAAAAAATAGCCTGACTGGGCTTAGCACAGTTAAAATGTGCTTTTAGAGGGCGGAATATTAAAACATAATATTTTTTAAAACATAACACATAACATAATAAACATAATATTTATATACCAAAGATAACGAAATGTACTAAATAGTCAAGTGATCCTTGTGTCGGTCGTCACATGCCTACCTTGCACTGACGAGAGCCAGCAGCTCGAAACTGCAGTCTGTAAGTGGTGTGTGACGACTGGCACAAGAGCTCCTTTAAGTAGGATAAGTCTTTCGGCTGGTGTTTGTTGCAACCGAAGCATTAGCATTTTGATGGTAATATGCAATTATTACACTTAACACGCCACGCTTGTAACTTGTAATTCAGCGCTCGGCGGGGCACATTAGCCCGGAGAATAGCTGTTGGTTGCAGTCTGGTTACGTTCCTTATAGCAAAATAAGGATTTTATAGAGGAGTTTGGGACTAAAAATATTATGTTTTAATCTTCAGTTTTGTCTCATGTACATAATTTGCGCTTGAACATTGGTATCTGACGGATTCATACGGGTCTTGACATGCCTGGGCAAATCACGCCTATATCTTATTTGGTGTGTACAGATTTCACATTTGTAAATAGTTACTTCTGATGCATCTTTATGTGCTAGCATGTGATGCTGAAGATCACTCCTATGTTTTGACACATATGCACACGTTTCACATGGATACGTTTTTACTTCCGAGTAACTTTTATGAACCAACATATGTTTTGTAAGAGTACCTTTTCGCTTCGTTTCAAATGTACATATGTCGCACTTATACATTGTTAATTCAAATTGATTTTTGTGGATAAACGTGGTGGTTAAGACATCTTTTCTTTTGTTTCAAATGTACACATTTCACATTTGTACATCACTATATCAGATGGATTCTTGTGGATTTTCATATGACTGTTCATACTCTCCTTATATATGCCTGTATAGGGACTACAGGAGCAATGCACTCGTGTCCCACAGCAGCTATGGAGGCTATGCTTGACCTACTTCCCTTGCACTTGCATGTAAGGAAGGAGGCAGCACTCAGTGCTTTACGACTGCACCAGGCACATAAATTTAAATCAGGCGATCTGGTTGGTCACTTAAGGATTCTGGAGTTGTTAATCCATTTGAAGTCCTTGACCAAACCCACTGACTCAATGCCAATCAAACAAGACTTTGACTGCCCGTTTGACGTGCTAATTGAAAGCCGTCAGACGAGCAAGATAGAGGCACTGCGATTGGAACAAGGGGTAGGAGTGGGCATAGCAGGGCCTAAATGTAGGCTATCCAAAGCCCTCGGTAACACCCCAACCATCTTCCAGGCAGAAATTTACGCTACAGGTCTATGTGCCCAGGAATGCCTAAATAAAGGCATCCGAAGGGCAAAGATAGCCAGGCAGCACTAAAAGCTCTAAGGTCCTATACCTTTGAGTCTAAAATTGCCTGGGAATGTAGACAATCCCTGAAGCAACTCGCCAACACCTTGATGTGGGTGACAGGGCATGAGGGAATACAAGGAAATGAACTTGCTGACAGCCTTGCAAAAAAAAGGATCTAAAGCACCATTCATTGGACCCGAACCGTTCTGTGGCCTGGCCAAGGGACACATAGGGGAGGAGATCTAAGAATGGGAAAAGGACCAGAAGAAGTCCTACTGGAGGAATACTCCAGGCCAAAGACAAGCGAAAAAGTTTATAACTTATTCGGCAAAGAATACCACAAGGCTTCTCGAATGACAGGCTTTTAAACGGGTCACTGCCCCTTGAGATATCATCTCAAGAATATGGGCAAGGCAGTGGATAACAAGTGCAGATATTGCAATACTGCAACTGAAACTGCGGAACATATACTTTGTGAATGCAAGGTGTTAGTCCGCATTAGGCTAAAATTCCTAGAACAGGCGGAATTAACGCCTGAAGACATAGGGAAATTAGCCCCCAGGAAAATCACAAGCTTTGTAAAAAGTCTTGGAATCCTGGGCAACAACTAGATGTAGGGTAAATCACAAAAGATCTTTTAGGTCGAAGTGAAGTAAGGCTGTTTGAAGCCAAACGACCCCATAAAACAATCTACATACTCTGCTGGTATGTACTGTAAGACATCTCTTGCGTTTTGTCTCAAATGTACAAATTTCACTCTTGTACAGTTTTAATTCCACAGGATTTTTGTGGATTAACATGTGGCTCTTAAGTGCAATTTTATTCTTTGTATGTACAATTTTGGCATTCATACATTATGACCTTTGACTACTGATGTTCCTGAGTCGACACATGAACTCTAAATTTACCCATATATTGTGTTTTATATGTACACTTTTTACACTTGTAAATTTGTCTTGTTGAAGGTCTTTCATGAATGAGACTGTGTTTTTCCAGATCAGTTTTACAGGCTGCATTAAATGAACACATTTCACATTGGAAGGAACATGGTGTATTTTTATCGATTATAATTTCGGTTGAGGTATCTTGAAAACTGGAAAAAACTGATATTAACTAAATTTGTTAGTAATACGTGCGGTGTGTTCAATATTAGCATAAATGTGTTATCACACAGAAAAAACTACAAGACGAATTTCAAAATGAATAACCTTTATCCCAAGAATATATATACTTAGTTCATTATTCTTCAAGTAAAATAATACTTGCTCTTTAACCTTGTCAGCATCATCAGGTGACGATTAAAACTTTTAATTAGAGTTAGAGATCTTCCAATGATGTTGACATGATTAGAGAGCATCAAATAATGAATTCGAGTGTGATGTTTCGGTGTTTGTAGACACTATGTTAGGGGCAACAATTATGTAATGTTTCAATTTTGTGTTTTTATGGTTTCTATTAATGTTAATATTGACCTTGAAAGATATTAGATTAATCTGTATGTATAATGTAATATATATTTTTTAAAGTAACAACTAGTCGTGTTGCCTTACACCCAACCCCATCTAGTCCACTGTTACCAACTAGCTACTTAACACATAAAAAATGCTGCTAAACATCCATACCCCAGCCAGGATTCGAACACGGGACTCTTCGGTATCAAGCCTAACACGTAAGCATTGCGCCACTGGAGCTAGCTAGTAGAATATTCTCTATAGCTAATATTGCACCGCAGACGTAAAACATAGTAGGATTGTTAAGTAGTGCTTACCTTTCATATCCAATCTGGTCCGATTTAATCTCAATCTCCTCAGTTTCAATATTTAATACTTCTTTGTCTAGATCACTTTCACCATTTATTTTAATTTCAACTTTTATGACAGGTTTCAGTCGATGATCGTCACATTTTTCTCTTATTTTATTTACATCACTGTACTGAATATCACACTTTAATATTGGTTCAAATGTGAACTGTCCATCAGTATTTAATTCTATCAGATCTTTATTTTCCATTTCACTCATTTTAATAAGTATGCTCTTTTAATTTCTGTTCTGCATCTAGCATCTAAACAGTGCATCAAACTTAAAAAACTTTGTAATGGACAAAAACAAGTTTGGCAAGGTAAAGTTCTTTAACAGGTATCCCACTAAACATTAAATTATTACTTTAATAAAACTTCAATGTAACGAGGTTACAATGTAATGTTATTTGAAACAGACTTATTGTAACATTGCTACAAAAGATTTTGTCATACCTTTAAATGTTATTTTGTTATACTGTTAAAATGGAAACATCAAGAAAATATTTCTTTAATGTTGATGCAATATTGATGTAATAATTCATCTTACATTACCTTGCACATAGGCAATATTAATTTAATTTCAAATTAATTGTTTATTAAGTATTATAGTTATTCACCTGCTAGTTAGTATTGTTGTCCGAACGCTTTAAGAATTGAGAAAATATTAACAAAAAAACATCTAATAGGTAATAAACCAATATCAGAAGTGATGTTCTGATAAACACACCTCACCGACTCGGTGGTTAGCTTCACATCACACATTTCTTGTTATTTTTTTCAATTTCTTAGTGTTCGGACAATGTAACTGGCACGGATTATGAACAAATATCTAGATAATGTCACCATTCATATAATAAAAAGAATCTTCCAGCTTTTATCACTAATACTATACACGCACAGACAAAATTTTGGTTTGCAAGCGCAGAACGATTTCTATTTATGGGTAATTAACGAAGTATTAATGTAAATAGAAACGCTCTGCTATAATTAGTTATTTCAAACATTAGTGAAATTGCGTATTGTGCAATATAGGCAGTCATAAAGGGTTAGTAAGATTCAATTTTATAACATGGAACACACTATCTGACATGGCATTTGTACATGATCCTTCAGTACTAACCAACAGAAGCACATCTATAGTATTTTAGGGACCACTTAAATCTGAAATAAAAAAAATATTTAATATATGTAAAATTTATTTAAGGTTAAATAACAACATAAAAAACAAAACAATTTCTAGATTTAAAAAACCAACGAAATAAATAAAATATTTTATTTCATCTCCTCCCTAACTTTTCTCTGTTTAGAAAATCGTAACCATTCAGCTATCATGCCCTCAAATTCCTTCCCAGTTGTTGTAGGGAATGTGGCTTGGACAATAAACAATATCTAATGCAGGCGTCTGTAAAATATAATATTAAAATAATAATTTACTGTTTTAATAAACTATATTCATTGATTTTAATTCATATAAAAAGTCATCATTCAATTGTATCTTAATTTCACTACAACCTTGACTTAGGTATTATACAGGAAAACATATCGCGAATACTAATATACTTGTATTTTTTTGTTTATTAATGATCGTCAAAAAATATATTTTAAGAAAAGTTCCACAACATGAGATATAGTATAGCTAGCCTGTATTTACAAAATAAAAAATTCAAAAATATCTACTTTATAAATCTTACTTTGTATTACTTTCATCAATTGGGTGTCGCCAATTTTAAAATTGTTTTTTTGACCTGTCCAGGAGCACTGCATACCTAATTCATTTGTGAAAATACAAGGCAAGCTTCTTCGTAAAAAGTTTTTGAAATCTGATCCACCTACTAGGGATAATTTGTTAAACTGAAAGAAATACTTATTTAAATAATTAAACAAGTTTTGAAGTAGTAAAAAATTACCAACTGTGTTGTAACATCCGCTTCTTAAGATCGTCTTCAAATTTTAGAAGTTGATCGTTATAATATAACTTTTAAATTGTTGTTTAATGTCATTCTCAATTTGTGTCATATATTATGATACAAATTGAGAATGACATTAAATTTGACAATTTGTATCATATATTATGATACCAATTGAGAATGACATTAAACCGAGTACGCATGGCGTCATCTATTGGATATATTAGGAATTGGCTTGGATTGTTCCCCATTATATATTTCTAGGATATAAGGGAATATGCTCGAAGATATGATACTGTTCGTCCGAACAGCTATTCTGTGAGACGCTCGTTTATCAGGCCCGCCAAAATTGAAAGTAACCTGAACAGTTTGCAAGCAAAGTTATACTTATGTAGTGTATAAACTAGCGAGTTTGTCAATTGAAAATTTGATATTCTCATCATATAGCTATATGAAAAAATAAAATTCGGTGGTTTTTATAAACAGCAACTTATTCATCTATAAACTGAACCATCTAACTTAATATTCAAATCAGAAATGGCTAAATTTGTCAATAAAGCGTTTGACTGTCAGTCATTTTCTTTGGAAAAATATAGGGAATTGTTTAACATCTATTTATACGTCAAATCGCCTTTAACAGGTAAAAATTAATAAGGATTGTCCTTCCATTTGCAGCTATTAATTACTGGAGTTTCGCAAGGATCCTTACTGGGTCCAACATGTACTGGCTCAGTACTAAATTGTCTAACATATGCTATGCATTAGCTTTAACATCCAAACAGTGCAGCTTATCAATTATAAGACAATTGTATTTTGCTTCATATTGGCGTTCTGGCATCAAATATGGCATAGTTCATTGGGGCCAATCATCTGATGCGCATAGAGTTTTTCTCCTACAAAAACGAGTGGTGCATATCATGGCTAATTTAAAATACAATGAACCTTGTAGGGATGCTTTCAAATCATTATATTAGTTATATTTAGTACTTAAGGCTTTCTAAAAAAAAATTAATAAAATTTAAATTCAATGTATCACTTTTATAACTAGTTTTTAAGAAACACAATTTTATTGTTATGTATATTTATTATTTCTTTGAACAAAATTTCTTAAACTCACATTAATGGAATGTTTGAAGTTAATAAAATGATTATTATTATATTAAGTTAGACGGTTTAGTTTATAAATGCATATGTATATACATATACTTACTATTCAAATCCAATTAATTGCTTTCTTACCATTTTAGTGAAGATGTGTATTCGAACAAGTATTTTTAATTTCTTGGTGAATCTCAATGAATTGGTAAAAAAACATTATTTTTAATTAATTGGAGATAAAATTTTCAAATTTGATACACAACAAAATAGCTCGGTGGATTGAGGTAACATTAGATTGAATAAATTTTGAAAAAGGTTTAAAAATGAAATCTACCTCATTGAGTTTTGCATTGCGGTGAGCAATCCCAATTTGGCAGCAGTGTATCTTCTTGTATCACACTTTTTTGTTCTATGGAATAAATAATAAAATGGTAACAGAATAGAATAATTTTATTTGCCAATAATCATATACAACCCTACACAGTTTTGTATTATTATTCTTTTTACATTTGCAAGGTAATATAATAGTAATAAGTTTATTATTTACACAAAAAAAGATACATGTAAATTCTACATAATAAAATAAGTGGTAAATAAAAGGCCATATATTAGATAAAGTACCAATTCTGCTACATATTATGCCTAATATATACCATGTATATTATTAATAAGGAACTAACCAATTTTCTAGTGGAGAACGCAAAAGATGGAAGAATATGCATTTGTATATTTGTCACGTACCAAAATCAAAATTCCATAAGAATTCATAACACGCTTTCAACATTTGAAATATTTATTAATTTACTAGAATTAGATAAATGCCGACCGACCTGAGCCCACTAAAAAAAACTAAAGGATGACTTTCTCTCATATACTGAAATAGCAATGCTATCCAAGCGGTTAATATAAATGAAGCATGATCAAGAGTATAGTCCAGTTTCTTGGTCTTCAAAATCTCGAAAAATATACTGGCCACGGCTTCACGGACCCCAAGTATTGTCATTATCTGATGAAGATATTTATTTTAACAATGAAAGGTCTTAAAAAATGGAAAATAATACCGCCACTGCTAAAGCAAATGTAGAGAACTATGTCTATAGAACAAAAGGAATATTGTGGAGTAAGAAAGTAAAGAATATTGCTTTCAAAAAAACTTTTGAGCAGCACGAAGGAACTGCAATGGGAAACTCTTATCACCTTTTATTGTCAGCCCATGCATCAGCAGGTTTGAAACTTAGATAAAGGCAGAATTATTATTATTAATTCATGTATTTTCCTAAGATATGTGAGTGCTATATTGGCGTTATTTGATATTAAATTTGCACATGTGGACGATTTTGTTTCCAAATTAAATAGCCGTTTCACCTCCATAACTGGAATTACATTCGGTCCAACCGACTGTTTTTTAAATTTGTTATACCCATACATTTCTCTCTTAGTTACAAAAGTTGAAAAGTGAATGTTACTTTTAGTAAAATTTATTAGATCTACCTATAACAAATAATTCATGTTTGATGATTAACAAAAAAAAACTGTCTACCAACCATGATTGTTTGCTGTTGTACTTATCTAATAAGTTGTTTTTTGGATTGTGAATTCCTGAAAACTTTCCCCTAGGAACCTCTATACATTTATTTAACGTCGGCCTATTTCCGCTACTGAGGCCTAACACCGACGCCTGTAGACGAGCTACCCCCAACCAGGAATTTTGCCGAACCTCTTCCCTTAAGAAGAGTAGGGATCTTTTACTTGCCTAACATTTAACAGACAAGGGACCGACGGCTTTACATCCCCTCCGAAGGGTGGTATATCTCCTATAAAACCCTCGCCTAAGGTTGTATAGCTTCCGCGAATACACTGATATACAAGCCGCTGGAAGATGTGTGAGGCGAGAACGCGGTTTCCGTTGGAATGGTCCCCAATCCAAGTACTAACTGCGCCTGTCGTTGCTTTACATCGCATACCGAAGTATGTACATAGTAAAGACGCACCTATGCTCGCCCCCAGCAAATGACTTGTAAGGTAAACTTTATGTTTAGTTCAAATGTGCTTTTAGAGGGCAGAATATTAAAACAATTTTTTTAAAGAAAGTGAGTTAATGCCTTATTCAGCGAATATATCTTAGGTAAGCAAAACTATTAAAGGGCACTCACCCACACTAAACTGGCTTTCTTTAATTATTTGACCTCATAAGCCCTCCATCTTTTATAATATTTTTAGTCGCAAACTCCTCTATAAAATCCCTATTTTACTATAAGGAACGTAACCTATGCTATGTGCCCAGAGGGTAGCTGTTGGTTGCAGTCTGGTTACATTCCTTAAGGATTTTATAGAGGAGTTTGCCACTAAAAATATTATGTTTTAAACTTCATGTTGTTAGGAATGAATAAGGTAATTACATTTGTTGCCTATCTCTGAAGGATCACTATATTTCTGTAAATGCCTCTTATGGTAAACGAGAGTTATAATTGTACAACATACAACCTACAAAGTAACGATTTATGAATGATGCTTAGAATACAATAGAATAATTTATTAATGTCAGGTACACATAGTGTTTACACAATAAGTCATAATAGTTAGAATACAAAAACAAATATAAAACATGAAACATAAGTCACTGTTTAAATACATACATAGAATGCTTAAAATAACAACTAAATATAGGAGAACATATAATTATATAAAAAACAAAATGTGAACACACAATATATCTAATTTCAAAAATATACAATACATTACACTACTAGTTAACAACTACACATTGAATTAAAGATATGAACTAGACACGATTAAAAAAGGCCACTTAATAACATCTTGTTTTTTCCTCTTAAATTTGAGATAAAATCACTCAATAAAAATTCCTCAATAAGGCTGTAAAGGCATTTGCAATAAGATACATTTTTAATCTGTTTTTAAACTTTGCTTCATTTAAAAGCTTTACCGCCGGAGGCAGTGCACTATATAGTTGGATCCCATGATATCCAGTGCCATTCCTAGTTTTTTAAGGCATAAAAAGTTTTGGTGAATATCATGTTTTTCCCTAACATTATATGAATGCATTTCATTTCGAATTGTGTATTTGTTTAAGTTGTTTTTTATGCACAAGAGACGTATGTAAGTACAGGGCACAGTTACTATATTTAACTTTTTAAATTGTTCTTTGCAATCGTCTCTAAATAGTTTAATAACGGGGTATTTTATAGTTACAACAAATGAGGTAGTAGATTTTTTTTATTGTCTTGTATATATTGTAGAGAGTATTTAGAATCCAAGTTTTAGACCTCCAAAACCCTTGGCAAATTTTTATGTGGCCTATAACACAAAAACAATGCATCCAATCGAAAAGTCATTTATTATCAAAATTAAAGAGCATTAAATTTCGCTTCGAATGAGTACCTCAAAGTTGAAATTTCATCAATTGGCGTAATTGGCAGTCAAATAACAACAATTTTTACTAACTTGTAAAAAATCGTTTCAAGACATCAGGTTCTTCAGCAGACAAATGCTGCAGAGTCACAGGAAGAGTTTCTTGCAAACGAGAGCAACAAGAACCATCTGATTTTAATGCTTATACAAGAATTCCAAGCGCAACAGGCAGAAGAAGATGCAGATTTATTAATTGTAGAAACAGCTATTTCAGAAGCAGCATAATCCGACAGTGTGGTATTGTCCTAATGGGTCTTGGAAACAATTACGAGAACTTGCACCTCCACAAACCAGGGAAAGGGAAAAAAGCAGGTTTATGGTACTCAAACACTTCCTTCAACTTTGATCCCACACGTCCTCTTCATGCATGGATTTACTGGGCGTGACACCACGTCATCATTTTTTGGTCGCAGAAAAGTAAAATTTTTATCCCTCATTGAGCAACATTCACACCTGAAAGCACAAGCAGCTACATTTCTAGAGCCATCTGTTTCTCAAGAGTTGATAGAACAAGCAGGGCAACAGCTGATCTTGGCACTGCATGGAAAATAGGCCTCTAGACAAGCTGAAATACGAGCTTTTTATAAAATCCGCCTCAAAAAAATCGTTCAACCTAGCACGGTTGCCACCAACATCAGATGCAGCAAGGCACCCAATGCGTGCATGCCACCAAGTGCAAACTTGGCTGGAAAACGTCCATGCCAATGGAGTTGGAAGAAAGACTCGTCAGGCTTATTACCTATAACAATGTCAAAGGATGCTGGACCCGACATGCTGCTAAAAATGGTTTCTTGTACATGCGAAAAAGATTACACTGCAGTATGCAGCTGTCGGAAATCAGGCCTGAACTGCTCTTTGACCTGTAAACACTGCTCTGGCCTCTCATGTCAGAATGCTCCTGAGATCGAGTTGGATGAAGATGAAGACGACAATGAAGATTACTTAGAGCTTGAGGAAGTTGGTGGTGCTGCTGCAATGAATCAGGAATATAGGATGTAGTATTGGAGTACAAGGACATTAGTCAGCCCCAATCCAAACGGATTCGACTACTTAACCACTATACACAAATAATTCGTTTTTTTTTTTCAAAACTCATTTTTACTCCATTTAAGTTTTTTCTTACACCTTGTATTGTTCTTGCACTTTGTATTTGTTTAATTTATTTTACACTTTGTTGTGTTACTACTATTGGGTAAATTTTTATTTTTGGTTAATAAACTTTGGGCCTTTCTTTAAAATATCCTTTTATTTCGACAACCCATTTTCAAAAAGCAATAAAAATAATAAATATATTTATGTGTAGGATATTTAGGACTTTGAGTGTATTTTGCTCAATATTGATCGAAATTGGAAAACCAAGTAAACTATGAACTTGAAATTACATGCTCTACAACTTTAATTCTATGGATTATTCAATTTAGATTAACCGTTTCAGAGCTGAAGAAAGTTACCCAGTGTGAATTTTTTACAAGTTGGTAAAAATTGTTGTTATTCGACTGCCAATTACGCCCATACCTCTTGATGAAATTTCAACTTTGAGGTACTCATTCGAAGCGAAATTTAATGCTCTTTAATTATAGATAACTTTTCAATTGGATGCATTGTTTTTAAGTTATAGGCCACAAACTGAAAAAAGTGCCAAAAATTCGAGGTTTTTCGGCCACACAAAAATTTGCCAAGGATTTTGGAGGTGTAAAAATTGTATCCTACATACTCTCTACAATATATGCAAGATGATAAAAAAAAATCTACTACCTCGATTAAAGTAACTATCACCCCCTTTCGATAACGCTGTTCCTGGACTAAAATTTGAATCCAGATATAATTCTTAAAGCTTTTCTTTGCACGGAAAACACATTACTAGATGAAGTAGCATGACCCCATACAAGTATTCCATATGACAGAATGAATTATACCATCGTATGCAGCTACCAATGCATTATGAAAGATCCTACCTTTAAGATTTCTGAGTAGGTATATATTTTTAGAAATTCTTTTACAAACATGTGAAGTGTGTTCATTCCACGATAGTTTTGGGTCCAAGTATAGACCAAGAAATTTTACAGATGTTGGGTTACTTGTTTCCTCCATGTTTCGTAGACTAAATATCATTAGTTCTGTTTTTCATGTATTTAAATTTATGCGATTTGCTAGAAAACAGTCTTGTATGTTTGACTGTATGTCACTGACGTCATTTAGTAAATCCTCTAGATTATTGTTTACATCTACTAGGTTAGTATCATCAGCAAATAAAATAGTCTGTATTTTTCCCACCGAATTGGAAAGGTCATTTATATAAATAAATAAGATCGGCCCCAAGATATATCCTTGAGAAACACCGTGTTTTACTGGGAGTATTTTAGATTTAGTTCCAATGTAATTGACATACTGTTGATGGTCTTACAGGTATGATTTCAGTAATAATATGCTGTCTGTAGTGAGACTATAGTAGTTTAGCTTACTTAAAAGTATGTCATGCAACACACGGTTAAATGCCTTTGTGAAGTTTAGGCATTGAGATGCTATGTATTTACCGTCCTCAAAACAATTTATAAAAGAAGTTAATTTATCGATGGCTAATGTGGTTCATAGTTTATTTCTGAAACCATACTCATTAGAATTAAAAAGATAACTACTTTCAAAATAATTGGATAGCTGGATTTTTAGAATAGATAGATATATAGATGTAAACTTTATTGTCTAAAGAAGTATCTTATTGACAAAGTGTAAGATTGTAAAACACAAACAATATTTGTATAGTCGTTACATAAACAGTAAAGTAGATCATTACAGTGTACAATAATACCAACAGACATAATACAATCTAATATATATGTCAATAAACAGATGTAATAAAAGCATATTAAAAAGAATCATCATAGTATTCTTGTAGATTATAATAGGGTTTATCAATTAAGAAATTTTTTACAGCATTTCTAAATTGGTTATCTGGGACAATATTTTTTAAAGTTAATGGGAGGTGATTGTAAAGTTTTTTACTATCATAAATTAACGATTTTTTTATAAGGCTGGTTGATGGTAAAGGTAAACAGATATTTTTAGCTTGGCGGGTGTTGCGACGGTTATTAGCAAAGTCGAACTTATTTCGTGTTTTATGAAATGAGCAGACTGTCTCGTGAATAAAAATAGCAATTACCATTAGAATTTTGTGATCAACAAATAGAGGTTTGCAAGAGTCTCTCACCCGCACTTTACACATGTATCTAATTGCTCGTTTTTGTAAGGTGAGTACGCTGCTAATTATTCCCTGACAGCATGATCCCCAAAACGGAATACCATATCTTAAGTGCGACTCTATTAAAAATATGCTGTCCTTGCCATAGAGTAACCCAGTTCGGTAGAGGTTGTACGGATAGTATAACATCCTGAGGCTAATTTCTTATTTACGTTCATTACATGTTCTTGAAAATTTAACTTGTGATCAATATGCAGACCAAGAAATTTAGAGTGATGTCTATTCACCAGAATGTGGCTTCCAAGATGGAGTTGCTCGAGACGGCACCCGAAGATCACTACATTAGTCTTAGCTATGTTAAACGTGAGGAGATTTGAATCACACCATTTTTTTACCAAGGAAATATCGGAACTGATTACATTATGTAGTACTTTTGGATTTTTATTGTGTTTTTGGTGGTGTCGTCGGCAAAAAGCGTGAAACTTCCCGATATGTTGATAGAAGCCAAGTCATTTATATATAACAAAAAGAGAACTGGGCCAAGTACCGACCCTTGTGGAACACCGCAAGTTATCCCGGCCACACTAGATTGTTGCCCTGCAGATTCCACAATTTGATAGCGTCCAGTAAGGTAGGATTGAAACCAGGCCAAAGAGGTACCTCTGAATCCATAGCAATGGAGCTTTTGCAGCAATAATTCATGATTCACACAGTCAAATGCTTTCGACAAATCACAAAATACCGCCGCAGCTGCCTCACCCTCATTTATTTTGTAGATTTCTTCTAGAAGCATAAACATAGCGTCACTAGTGTTCTTATTAGGTTGGAACCCAAACTGACAAATATTTAGTATTTTGTGAACATTTAAAAAAACCAACATTCCTCTTTTTAACTAATTTTTCAATTATTTTAGAAAGAGTACATAATAAAGAAATCGGTCGAAAATTTGAGAGTTCGTCGGTACTTCCCCCTTTGTAAAGTGGTATGACAATAGAAGTTTTTAGACAGGAAGGAAAATACCGGACTCAAAAGACTGATTAATAAGATGAACTAAAATATTTAGTGTGCTGTCTGGCATATTTTTAAACATTCTTACAGATAAATTATCTATTCCAGAAGATTTTTTGTTGTTTATATCAGAAATAATTTCATTTAGTTTTAATATATCTGTAAGAAATAAGTAAAAACTCCCAGGAACTCCAGTATCCCTAAGATAACTTAAGGGGTCATTACGTGGCCCAATATTTCCCGGTTAATTTTGTTCTGATAGTACAGTAGTAATTGTTAGCTGCATTGGGGTCTACTTTAAATTGTGGTGTAGCCTGATGAGTTTTACCTCTAAGCTCATTGATGATAGCCCAGCTCTCTTTTGACTTGTTAGTTGCCATGTTTAGTCTGACTTTGTAGTAACGTTCTTTTGCAGCTCTGAACACATTCCTATACGTGGTTCTGTACTTACTGAAATACTCATGGAACGTTTGTTGGTTGTATATTTCCTAATCATATGCAAAGACCGTAAGTTTTTTCCCCACGTTTTAATACCTCTAGTTATCCATGGTTTAATATTTTTTATTTTTATTTTCCTTAGAGGGAAGGCATAATTATGGGCTTTTATTAGAAATTTATGAAAGCAATCAAATAAATCAGAGGATTTAACCACTTGCTCCCAGTTAATTTTTTGGCAGAATTGATAAAACCTATCATAATTACTCTTGCTGTAAATTCGTCCGTGTTTCTGTAGAGACGTTGGCACTTTTGAATTTATATCCAATAAACAATAAATGGCCTCATGGTCAGAGAGACTTGCTGCTACAACTGAGCAGGAAACATTTTGAACACTTAAATTGGTACAGAGATAATCAATTGTAGTGACCGAGAATTGTGAAATGCGCATCGGAGACTTTATGTGCATAGATAAATTAAAAGAGGTTAATAGATTGGATAACCGCTGGGTGTTTGCGGAGTCCTATCATTATCATTAAAGTTCATATTTAGATCTCCTGCCCGTACAATTGATGATTTTTGTGGCAGTTGAGACAATAACAATTCTAGACTTTCTAGAAAACTAGCAGTATTGGACGAGGGAGGTCTATAAATACATAGAATATACATATTAATATCAGCACAAAGAATGAGAGAAAACTCGAATTCTTTTTCCAACAACAAGTCGTCAAATTTATCAACATTCATAAAGGACAGCTTATTAATTAAATTAACATGTAACAGAATTAGAGTTCCGCCATGTACCGAATTTTTTCTAGCGTATCTAGAAACTAATACATAGTCAGGAACATGCAGCGGTTCATATTCTTTTAACCAATGTTCTGTAAGTAAAACTACACTAGGATAACTTAAGCTTTCTAAAAATACATACAGTCCATCCCTCTTATAACGGAGAGATTGTAATGAGAATGTTCTGTAAGTAAAACTACACTAGGATAACTTAAGCTTTCTAAAAATACATACAGTTCATCCCTTTTATAATGGAGAGATTGTATATTTAATAGGACTACAGACAGGCTTTGGTTGTCGATGTTTGAATAATTTAATAAATTTTCGCAAAATATGGGATAACAGAAATTGATTGGTCTGTAATTTGAAGGATCATGGACATCATTTTTTTATACATATAGGTACAACCTTTGAGATTTTTAGGCAACTTGGAAATATATTATCAGATATACACATAGTGATTAATTTTGTTAGCGGAAGGATTACTATATGAATTATAGTCTTAATGATATTAGTGTTTATGCCATATACATCCTTATACTTTATTTTATAAAGGTAGGATCTCGCATTTGATGGAGTTCATCATTAAATCAATTTAATTTGAAAGTATTTGAGTCATTAACTACATGACTTTAAAGGGAGACATATTTCAATTGCACCTGTAATGACACTGATAAATGTTTCAAACTTTCGGTCTATTTGAAGAGCATTACTATCTAGAAATTCCCAATTTTGGCTCACTAGAAAGTTAGTTACAGCTGTGAGACCCTGAGGTCTTATGCACCAACAAATGGTTTTTGAGGTCGTTTTTACGTTTGCTCTGATACAAACAAATGTCACACTTGTAAACTGTTATTTCTGAAGGATTCTTATGTCTCTGCAAATGAACTTTGAGGCTGCCTTTATGTTTGGTTTTAAATAAACAATGATCGCATTTGTACATTGTTACTTCTGCAGGATCCTTGTGTGTTACCAAATGATCTTTGAGGCTGCGTTTATATCTTGTTTGAAATGAACAATAATCACATTTGTACATTGTTACCTCTGAAGGATCCTTATGCATTGACAAATGTCTTTTGAGGAGCCCCTTATGTTTTGTCTGAAATGGACAATACTCACATTTGTACATTGTTACCTCTGAAGGATCCTTATGCGTCAGACAATGAACTTTGAGACGATTTTTATATTTTGACTTAAATGAACAATACTCACATTTGTGCACGGTTACTTCCGAAAGATCCTTGTGCTTAAGAGAATGAGCCTTGAGACGTTCTTTATGTTTTGACTGAAATGAACAAGAGTCACACTCAAACATTGTTACTTCAGAATTATCCTTGTGATTCAGTAGATGTCTTGTGAGGTCATATCTACGTTTCGTCTGATATAAACAAGAGTGACATTTAAACATTGTTACTTCAGAATTATCCTTGTGATTTCGTAGATGCTTTTTGAGGTCATTTTTATGTTTGCTCTGATATATACAATGGTTGCATTTGTATATTGTTACTTCTGAAGGATCCTTATGCTTCAGTAAATGCCTTTTGAGGTTAACTTTATGTTTTGTCTGAAATGGACAAGAATCACATTTGTACATTGTTACTTCTGAAGATTCCTTATGAATCAGAGAATGAATTTTGAGACTATATTTAGTTTTTGTCTGAAACGAACAAGAGTCACATGTGTACATTGTTATTTCTGATGGATTTTTATGGAATATCATATGATTTTTGAGGTCACTCTTCAGTTTGGCCTGATATGGGCAAGAGTCACATTTGTACATTGTTACATCTGAAGGATCCTTATACTTCAACAAATGTCTTTTGAAAGTATTTCTACATTTTGTAAGAAACGAGCAAGAGTCACATTTGTACATTTTTACTTCTGACGGATTTTTATGCAAAGTCAGATGTCTTGTGAGGTTATGTTTTAATTTGGTCTGATATGAACAAGAGTCACATTTGTACATTTTTACTTCCGACGGATTTTTATGTAATATCAAATGTTTTTTGAGGTAATATTTACATTTGGTCTGATACGAACAAGAGTCACACTTGTACATTTTTACTTCTGATGGATTCTTATGTAATATCATATGCCTTTTGATGCCATCTTTATATTTGGTCAGATATGAACAAGAGTCACATTTGTACATTATGACTTCTGCGGAATCCTCAATATGCTGATTCAATTGATGCCTCTCAAGGTTCAGCATTGAACGTTTTTCTCTTCCAGGTGATCTGATGACTTCTGACTGTTCCAAAATAATGCCATCTTCAAATCTAAAAATTAAAAGAAAATAGTAATTACATATTTTGAATAAAACTCGGAAGGAAAGAAGAAATAGTGAATATGAACAAGCTATGGCTTCGTTATGTAACCAGTTCCTCAAAATAATATAAAATGTACTAAAACGTTTAAATTAAAATATCACTTATAATTTTACAAATTGAAGAATGAATTTGGTCATAATTAAGAAATCAATACAATACTCATTCCCAGAAAGTAGCTATTCCCTTTTGATCCCATACTATCAATGGAAGAGCATTCAAATTAGTAAAATTACAGCATTTGCCTACTGCGACCTCATGGATAGGGTCAAATCTCAGTGCTTTGGTTCACGTACGAGGCATCAGAAAAAGTTATAAAAAGTTGGTCACGTGTAACGTTTTTGCTTCTTACAATTTACCAGGGATTATCCAGTTTTCATTTTTTAGTTTCCTGGCAATCCGTGTTAGATGTTTCTAATGTATGAAAATTATATTTCTATAAACGTAAATTAAAGATATTTGTTTCGTGAAACAGTATATTGTTGTATTAGGTGCAAAAGTGGTATTTTTGTGACGAGTCTGTAGGTTTGCCGAATGAAATGAGTCCGGCAATTACAGACAAGTCACAAAAGTGGCTTTTGCTCCGAATAAGACATGTTATTTTTTCTTCAAACTTTGATTAGATATATAAAAAAAATAAAGATAAAATATTTAGCTGTGCGTTGCTAATGGCAATGCACAGCCGTCTGAAATGTCAAACTTTATTGTCATGAAATGTTGTAAGAAATGTCATGATTTTCTGAAGTTTGAAGAAAAACTTAATTTTTTCATTCTATTATCAGAGGGCCATTCAATTCCTTTCTTTTTGGTAACAGGTAACTAGAATTATTTTAAGTTCATTCCGAAATAAAGTATCAATCTCCAGTTATTGCAAAGGTTATTTTATGTGTCATTATAAATAAATAAAATGAAACTGCAAAGTTATTTGGGGGCATTTCGGTGCATCTGGGTAATTTTGTAGACACAGAAGCGCAATCAGGAGAAATATTCCAAATGCCGGAACACACACAGGCAGAACTGTATATATGATAAAACACTATTTTTGCTTCGTACCAGTTTCCTACTAAATTACCGTCTATCTACGTTATCGCTCTGTCCGCCTATCTGCTTAAAAATAGCTAAGAAAGTAATTTACTTTACATGTCCTAATACCTACCAGTTACCAGGAAGATAATTCTCCGTAGTGGCATAACCCGATAATAATTGATAATTATTTGCAATATTCAAAATAAATTTTCTTCCTTATTTTTTGGATTTTGGACAAACAAAAATTGTTCTACAGATTTTAAAAATAATAGTAGTACCTCTAACTAAACTAACATAAGCATTAGATGTGGTCGATTCCCCGAAGTCTTGAAGATAGCATCCGCAGTGCTTATTTTCAAATCAATGATGCGTCAAACTATAGACCTATTTCCTTACTACCTATATTGTCAAAAATCTTTGAGAAAACCTTAAAACTACAAATTGTGAATTATCTTAAGGAACACAAACAATTCCAATCCAAGTACAATTTCAGTAATCACAGCTTAAAATCACTTGAATCCTGCCTTAACGGTTGTAAACAGTTAGTCCGTATGGTCAGGACGTATGCAGTAAATTATAAATTAAAGATGTAGTACCACAGGGATCTATATTAGGCCCTGTGCCGTTCCTAATCTACATCAACGTCATAAAGTCTGCCCTTAATGGTATCAGCTGCCTCTTATATGCAGACGACACAACTTCCCTGGGCGAAGGCCCTGACCTAAGGGAAGTAAGGGAGGATTGTAGGAATATGCAATCGAATGCTGAGATGTGATTTTCTTCCAACAAACTTAAATTAAACGAAAATAAAACTGTCATAAAATTTTATCCACAAAAGATCTAAGCAACCTAGGTAACAACCCTGCTTTTGTAAAATTTTTGGGAATTATTTTGGATCCTAAACTCACATGGAACGGCCATGGCAACGTGCTAGCTGAGTCTCTGGCAAGGACCACATATGCATTACGTCAGTTATCAAATAGAGTATCTATGAATATTTTAAGAACTGCTTATTATGCACTGTTTCACTCTAAACTTACCTATGGTGTTCTTGCTTAGGGGTATTCCGCTAGCAGGCATAGACTTTTTGGCCTTGTATGGAGAGCAGTTAGGGTTGTGGGAGGAATAGGTTATCGAGCAAATGCTAAACTAATATTAATTGATTTAAACACACTAACTTTCCCATTTATATAAGCATCAGAATGTCTTACCTATATGAAAAAGCATATGAATGAATTCGCTATGCATAATGACATCATAATTATAACACTAAAAAAAGAGATGATGATTAAAAGTCTAATCGCGCACTGGTATTGTTTATTACGGACCTAAATTATATAACAAATTAGAAAACAATATAAAACTACTTCTTGATCGATTCAGGTTTGCAGTGAAAAAATTCTTGACAGCAAATAATGCCTTCTACTCACTTGACGAAATAGAAATGTCTTTAGGAAATATTTGTCTTAGTACAATAAATCTAGACCAATTTTTACATCTTTTCCATTTTACCTCTCAGGGGATAATTTTATGACCAATCGATGGGGGAAAATGTCAGGAATAACATTAAAAAGTTGTTTTCTGGTCAGCTGACCTTTGTCGCCACGCTTGTTTGCGACATGGCGGATTGGCACTTGCTGCGCGCGCACCTACGTGCCGTACACGCGGGCGTGACGACAAAGGTCTGCTGACTAAATGAAAACAACTGGGCAACAAATCTTAAAAAATTGATTTAAAAAATAATTAAGCATCGTAGAGGGATATTTCCCGTATCAAAATTGTAGAGCATTTCTTTCTCTACAATGTGATATATGTTTTTTAATTATTACAAGCATTTTATAGCCGTCGCATCGCGTTAAAGTCGAGCAAGGCCAATTTGATGATAGTTTTTATTTATTTACAAAATTGCTACAGTACCCAAGTCTTAAACATTTTAATGTTATTCCTGACATTTTTTTCCACTGATTGATCATAAAATTATCCTCTGAGAGGTAAAATCCAAACGATAGATTATTTTTATTGTACTATCTGTAGTATTTCTCTCTATACAGCGGCTGCTCTAGCTCTTTTGCCACCCTGGACGAAATGGCAGTTTGCCGCCTCCCTCCCTTCATTATAAGCAAAATATAAATATTCTCTTTTTTTATGAGATATACTTTCGGCCAATTACAAAGATCTTGATTATAATGGTCAAAATATATATTACTTTATCTGCGAACGAAAAGAGCGATTTACGATTCTTAAAATATTAGTATCGCTACGCCAAAATTGCCGCCCTTATAATTCTGGCGCCCTGGGCGAATGCCCACTATGCCCACCATCTGGAGCGGCCCCTATCTCTATATATACATATATATCTTTTTTTGTACTATGTTTGTCAATACTATGTAGTCTCCTTAAATGTTTTTAACATGTGCAATAGGTTTATATACTTATTTGTATTTTATATCTGACGAGTGTAAACTTTTTTTGTATTTTAACACTAATAAATCTACTCTATTCTCTACTCTAATATATCAATTTAATGCAGCCCTTCATAATTGGCGGAAGCAAAAACACACCATGTCTTTCAATTGTTAAATAGAATAATATATTATCTATTGAAGGCTGAAGAACCTAGGGGGCCATCCATAAATGACGTTATGGTCCGGGGGAGAAGGGGTCCGTAATTACATGACTAAATGTCTGACTCAGTGCGACGTAACAAACGGTGAACGAATCAACAAAAGAAAAATATTGTAATAACCACTTTTTATTGGCACTCTACATCTCTAAGTTCGACAGCCCTGTTAAAAATCGATACTAAAAATGTAAAGTAGACATCACACATCGTCAGGTAGATAAACGGCGCTATGTGACGGCCATAAATAATAATAAATTTATTCAAATCTGTTTAAAGATTACAATTTTAAAAATCACAAATGTCTATAGTCCAATGCAATGCTTTGCGGCACTCAAAAAACGATATAAATACTTTATGACTTCATTAAAATACCATTAATAACCGTAAAGGTAACTGTGAAATATTTAAATCGAATATTAATTTTAATTATAATAAATGCTTCACCAATATATAATATATTCCTATCTTGACACAAGCAAAACAGGTTAAAATTGTTGAATTTACCAGAAACGGTATCAAATATCTATTTACCAAAGACAATATTTTTAAATCTCACATATACATTCTAATGCATACGAATATCTGAATTATGGTTCTGTACTAGTGCGAGTACTGCGGCCGGCAAATTGAGTCATAAATAACTTCATAGGTTTTTATGTATGTCGGCTTGTTTGATGATACCACAGTCACCGAGTGATTTAATAAGCTTGTAGTTTTTATATCATTTTTTGAATATCCGTACCTTTATTGCATTCGACTAAAGTAATCTACATTTTTATTTGGCACCTAAGTGAATAAACACATGACACCTGTGTGTGCAACCTCAAGCAACATTCTCTATACTTTATGGCCACACTAGATTTTAACTTCATTCTTATCACAGCATTTATTATAAAAACATTAATATTTTAAGAGGCATTCATTACCATATTTATCTGTTTAGTGTTTTTACGAACTCTTTTCCAAATTTAAGCCGCTAAATAATGCCGTGTCAAAAAGGCAAACTTTTTGAAAAATTGTTTGAGGCTGCGGTAAAGAGGCATAGTGGCCGGAAAAAAAAATTGTGTAAGCAGAGGTAGTTGTGTTGTGGAATATGCTGAAAGAAAAGTTCAAAGATCGAAGTGAGTTTGATCGAAACTTCCTAGAGAAAATCTCTGAGTTTCGACTGGCTGAATTACAGCAATTTACATTTCATACGATGAACAACTATGTGGTTATAAATGTTTTAGTATAATGAAAATATCGTGAATGATAATAAATAACGGAATCAAAAAGAAAAATAAGCGTGACGTAATTTTTTTTTTGGGGTCTAGCTCAGCGTGACTAAATGTGAGAATGGGGGGGGGGGTCTAAAATCTCAAAAATTGGCGTGACATCATTTATGGATGGCCCTTAGGTCAATGCCCTTTAGATTATAAGGTATCGTTGTGCATACTGAGGCAATCACTAAAATTTTATTATCATTATTATTAAATTAATATTACCTGTTGAAATCATGTTGGTCTGTTTTTATATCAATATCTTCATTATGTAAAAATTTTTGGTCTTCCATTTCCACAAAGTTTCCATTTTCTTGTACAATTTCGTCTGCTGGTTGCGCATAAAAGTTTCGTTCTGTTTTAATTATATCAGTTTTATTATCTTCCTCTTCACATATCGATGCGTTTTTTGAGGTAACTAGTACAGTGTTGAATCTCTGATGATGTTCGGTTTCTACAAAACTTTCGTCTTTAACCCCAACAAGCCGATCAACATTTTCTTCGTCCACACAGAATTTTTCTTCTTTAATTATCCCAACAATATTATCATCCTCTCTTCTTGTCAGTGTATTTATTAACGGAAACTGCAAAGCATTGCTTAAATCAGTTAAATCTTTATCATATGCGATATTTAGATTTTCACCATATTTCTTAATCTTCTTTTCCACAATCAAATAATTTGTGAAAAAACGGAAATAATTTTCTAAAGATCCATGGCAAGATGAACAAATTATAGGTTTGTTGATGATATTTAAGTCCTATAAATAAAAAAATATATATTTAAGGGATATAAGTTCTTTTAGCAGATTGACTGACTAAATATCATTGTGCTGATTTATAGCAGAGTAAAATCGGCTCGTAATTATGTCGTTTTTTTTTAAATTAAGGTATAATTAAATGGAACCTTCACCATCTTGTGGAACATAATTTTGGCCATCCGATATGGAATATTACAACTGTGTCATTTGCGCGCGGATTCTCGGGCTCGGAGTCACACTGGAAGAATAACCTTGTAGCGAAGCATTTTTCGTTACGGAAATCTGCATAAAATTTGTATTTAATTGTACTTTATATAATTATGTTTCTTGTTTTCTGTACTGCCTTAAGCGATTTACTGTATATTATCCGAAAATATTCACTATTTGAATACCCGAATATTTATCTAAAGCGGCAAATATTTGTAAACAGAATTATTGTTTATTATTTGACGTAATTAATTCAATAATTAGTTATCTGTGGCCGATTAAATCCGTTTCTTTTTTGTAGTTGGTTAGAATAATTATTTGAAACCGATTCCATAAATTACAAAAGTCAGAATACTTTATTTATACTAACCAACGCACGTAATAATAATTTACCAGTACATTTAATAACTTAATACAGCCGTCCTCGCTGGCTTGTATTCAATACAGTGGGCCATGCACGATTCTAAAGCACGTGTGGTTCCTCGCGATACCCTGAGTGGGAATGTGGCTATAAAACTGACCGTAAAGACCTGTCCACCGCTGCAATTCTAAAAAGTAAGAAAACTTAGATATATATTTGGCTAGTGCATTTATTATTCCTATTTACTGATTGAAATTTTTATCCTGTCTGAATATTTTTGGTATTTATTTCATATTTACTGATTGATAATTTTATACTTAGTTACCGAAATTTTACTGCCTTTATTCTGATTGAAATTTTTACACTGTTTGAATATTCTTGGTATTTATTTCGTATTTACTGATTGATAATTTTATACTTATTTACCGAAATTTTACTGCCTATATTCTGATTGAAAATTTTTATGCTGTTTGTATATTCTTAATATTTATTTTATTACTTCATATTTACTGATTAAAATTTTTATACTTAGCATATTAAATTTCACTGTTTATTTTATGACTGGAAATTTTATACTGTGCATCCAGAAGTCTGTTATATATAATTCGCTTTCAATTCATATTTAACTGTTTGAATAATTTAATATTTTCAACTTGTGACTACCTCTTACCCTTACTTGTATTTGTAAGGACCTGTGTCCCTACAAGTTCCTACTTAGCTTGCATTAGGACCTGTGTCCGGCTGTTCCCTTACTTGTATTTAGGACTCGTGTCCCTACAAGTTCCTACTTGCCCCCTGTATTGCAGGACCTGTGTCCCTACAGGGTTCTTACCTTTTTTTTATATAGTCACCTTATTGTTTGTTCCGGGCTGAACGTCAAAAAAGGGACAGATTTAATTAAGCTTTTGTTTGCACAGTATACTGAGTTCATGACAAGAATATTTGCTCATTCTGCCGATACTTAATTCCCCGAACAATTAACATCATTAAGCACTAGCCAAATTTCCGGTCTGTTTTATAACCTGTTTTTATTACTGTATATAATTCTGCTGGCTTCGCATTTTCTGGTATCCGTACACTGTCTGCTTAACAATCGTTTTATCATAAACTTGCTAATTTCACCGCTTACACTTCTGCCGCTAGATTTACCGATTATACGCTTTTGCCACTAATTACAATATTGCTTGCTACTCTCCCTCTACTGCCTAAACCTAGGTATATAAATTTGTGTTAATTTTGATTTTCTGTTTTATTTAGGACTGTTAACCATAGGATTACTGTAATATACTTAAATATTGTCAAATTTCTGCGTTTTACTGTTGTGTTTGTGAAAGTCTAAATTCCCTTATTGACCCACTGGAATTGACTGGTCTTCACTGAGCTGCTTAGTCTCGCTTATCGACTTTTGGGTAGTGTTGTTCTACCACTTAGGACTTGAACTGGCGCCCGAGTAACAAGTAAGAAAGCTCGAGTGTCAAAGTGACAGCCTGAGTTCTCGCACTATACGAGAAAAAGAGCGTCATAACCTGCCTGGGGCGCGGCGGAGAATGCAATAGTATTTTCGCAAAATTGCGTGTATTTTATTATTATTACTTACCGCTACAATGTTGATAAGCTTTGTGTAAGATGAACATTTCGCATTGGTCATTTGTTTAAATAGAAAACAAAATTCGTAGTGCCGTTATAATTATTCTTCCTAACGCGATACATGTGCGATTGTCAATCGAATGAAAATTGCATATGATTGCTAATACTAGCATGTATAATTTGCTTCATTTTCGTTAATTGGTTCTAGTCCACATGGGATATAAATGTCTTTCTCAGTACTCGACCTGTATTTAGTCAAAACTGTTGTCATACTTCTTATATCATTGTAAGAACACGAAAATCCCATGTTATATAGAAGATCTATTATTTTTTGCTTCTGACGTTATTATACAGGGTGATTTATGTAGACATGCTGAAAATAAAATGGTATACAAGTCTGTTATGTGGGAAAGCCTCTGTAAAATTTAAAGAGATCTGAGGCAATTTATTATATATTTTTGCATTACAACCTGCAAAGATACGCTTGTGAACGGGTGAGTTATGCTATCTCGACACGTTCGCACACGTGTCGCTTGTTTGTTTAGCAGGTAATATCAGCTGTCTTAGTTGTCTCAGGTCAGTGCGCCACACGTTCACTGTTCAGTTCAGGGACTCTTCGACTTCTGTTTAGAGCATTTCCCGTTTTTGTTAAATTTTAAACTGTATTCGCAACTATCGATTATGCCAGAGTTCACATCGCAAGAGTACTGCGACATGATATTAAATTATGGTGCAATGAATAAAAGTATTGCAGGAGCTGTACGAAAATACGGGAGAAAATTTCCCCATAGGCGCAAACCTAATGAGAGAAAAAATTTAAGTGCAGTGCAACGAGTTCGTGACACCGGGTTTTGTTTACCAGGCGACAGAGAACGTGTAGTAAATCGTCGTATTGAAGTAGACAAAGAAGTTCTAGAATTACTAGAACAAGGCCCTTCAATAAGTACCCTATACGTGAGAATCGTTTTTACCCATGCCACATAAGAAAGGAAGTGATTTTGTTGCTCCGTATTATTATTATTATTACATTAGATTGGTTAGTCATAGGCGGCGCACTTATACAAAAAAAATAAGGTAATTTTTTCCAAATTTTTTTTTAACTCATTTTGGTGGGGACAACCCACTGAATAATTTTCCGCATGTTTAGGTAAATCACCCTGTATAAGTATAAACCTAAACCTATCTGTAAATTATTTTTGAAACATTGTTTTGAGTAAAAGCTGATGATAATATTTGAGAGTTAGACAATCTGTATTATCCCTATACTCATGGGTGTTTTTAAAAGCCATTTTGAAAATGTCAATAAAACATCACGGACTTGACCTTCGAATTCTTCTTTTGTCATTTTGTTTAGAACGAGAAAGATTTTTCTTATTGTCCTATGGTCAGATATGACTTTTTCAAAAGTTTGACAGCTCTATGAAGTATTTGATTGTCAGAGAGGTTTAAAGAAAAAATATCCTGTGAAAATTCCTCGTGTGAACTAGATGTAATATTATCAGCAACTTTATCTGAAGCACAAACTTTATTGGACTTTTGTCTAATTTTTACAGCTATATTTTTATATGAAATATATTTCCTCTAAAGTCGGGGCAAGAATTCAGGCGATGCACGTCACAAGTGACATAATGGAAAACATTTTAGTGCCAACATAATTTTTAAGTATTAATTACATTAAAAAGAGTAATTCTTGACACCAAATTATTAAGCTTTTTTCAGAAATAAGTGCAGTTCAATGTGGCTTCATAATCCTTAGTGTTTTTGTCTTATTTTTAGAAATAGAAGTTAATTAAATCGTATATCGTCGCAAAAGGTTGGTAGTATAAATTTACTAAATTTACAAAAGCACCGATATTTTAAATCGATTTACTGTTGATTTTATTGATT
This sequence comes from Leptura quadrifasciata, assembly GCA_963675555.1. Taxonomy (NCBI): domain Eukaryota; kingdom Metazoa; phylum Arthropoda; class Insecta; order Coleoptera; family Cerambycidae; genus Leptura; species Leptura quadrifasciata. The sequence continues at coordinate 79,880,871 of OY776680.1, forward strand.
CGAATTATTTTACTGTTGATTTAATTCTCTCCTGCTTTTAATTAATTGTTGTTTCCTTGTTTTATTTACCATCAGTTCTTTTCAGAAGTAATATAATTGTATTATTACAGTTATTCTGGTAAATGGAGCAAGATTTATTTGTGTGAAAACAAATTGATCCATTATATTTTTAGGTTACCTGTCATAATGCCGAAGGCATTTGTAAAGATATCCAGGAATTAATTTGTTCTTTAATAAATTATTTTGAGACAGAATGTGATGCCGGTGAACCACTGTTACCATTAACTGCTGTAAGAGAGGCAAGTATCATTCTAGAAGTTAACTATATATCGTAACATAACCAGTAAATTTCAGAGAGTTGCTAATGCTTTAAACATAAGTTTGAGTGCTGTTAGCAACGTTTCCAAAAAAATTCAGACTGGGGAAGCTTTAGGTAGCCCTAAAAGGACTGGACCAACAACAAAGCCTGTATGCAATATTGATAACTTTGACCAAGCAGCAATTCGAAATGTTATTTATGAAATGTACAGAAACAGTAAGTATTTATTAAAATAGTGTTTGGAAATATTTATTAAAGTATTTATTATTGTTTTAGAACAACATATTACCAAACAATCCCTTTCAGAGCTGTTGATTGAACGGGACATTTACAAAGGAAGTTTGAGTAGCTTGGGCAAAATATTAAGAAAAATAGTTTTCAAATTTCTAAAAGATAATCCACGTAGAGGATTAATGGAACTGCCAAATATTATTTTCAGCCGCGTCACTTTTTTGCAGAGATATGTAAAAAATATTTCATTGGGGTATCCTCGACAATGAATATGTAAATGTTTTTTCTCTTATCATGAATAGTAAATAACTAAAAAATGTATAACTGTTTAATATCGCAGTAATTTTATTTAATTAGCAGAATTTTATTATAATTATGATTGTACGATAATATATATTATAATACTCATTGTCCAGTTATTAAATAAAGTTCATTTGAGAAATTATTTATAATCTATTTTTGTTCCAGTTAATCTAATTTTCATAGATTTTTGTTATATGTATTTTGGGTTGCAGACGTTGCAATAATCACAGGCACAGCATAAGGCTTTATGCTGTGTCACAATTCATCATTTTAATGATACATTTTCAGTTGTGGCAATACAAATGGCATGTGACCTGAATTGGGGGTTGCAGCTATTTCAGGTGCAGTCGTTTTGATTGACTTCATATAATTATAGTAATTTTGTCGATCTGTGAGGTGCATCACCTGAATTCTTGCCCCGACTATAACATGTTTTTTGGTATTCAGTGTCATAAGCAAAAATATCGTTATAATTAGCAAGCCGTGAGATCATTTGCACTCCAAAAATGAAATTTTAAAGAAACCATTAGAAATTATATGTGTATACATTGTACAGGGTTTTAAAAATCACATTTCTATATGGAATTTTTTTTACTTACATTAAATTTTTTTTTTTGCAATTTGGAGGGTGTTTTCAACCCTTTATCTCAGAAATGGAGGAAGAGGATTTAAAAAGTATACTAAAATTTGTACATATCGAGATCTACTGCTAATTTTTTTCACCGATTCTCAAACACTGTATAATAAGTAGGTACTTGTATGTATGGAAATTAATTTTTTTTTGTTTTTTCTTTCCCACTCTATTACAAAATAAACACATTTTACGTATTTCAAAGCAACCAGTACTTCGAGTTCGAAGCTGTTCATTCAAACTAGTAAAAAAGTAGAGAGGTAGGAAAGGCATTAACTTGGTACTCATATTTCCTCAACCAATATACAAACTTCGACAAGATGTATGAAATTTAAAACTTTTGATAACAAACAATATTGCATTTTTATGAATAAGAATGTTTTTGGCAAATTCATCTTATCGAGATTCAGTTGCTTTTATTAAACTTAGTAATCCTTTTTTGTTGGTTTGTTGAAAATCATGTCCATAGAATAAAATATACATAAAAAATTTTGCTCCATTTTCAAAAGAAACTGCAATTATTTTTATTAAAACTATTCGTCCTCGCCTAGTTTTCATATAAGAACTTACTTACGAAACTTTATTTGCCAAATTTCAAAAGATTAATAATAAACACAAAAGGATTACTCTACAAGATCTCAATACATAATCACTGTTATACTTTATACGAGCACAATTGAAACTGGTCAATGTTAAAGCACAGGACCGGGTGCACTGAACTTGATATTTTGTCCTATATATTTAGCAATGGTATCGAGATTCGAATGGTAGTTGAAACTGTGCAGGCGAGTCCGAGGCTGGCAATGTAATCAGCCTGAATGAACCATCCGTGACTGCACTGCTTTAAAGATAATAAAACGGACAGGCCTATTAGCATAAAGAAAATTCGTAAATCGTTTCTCAGAAGTAACGTGGACTTGTAAGATGTGTTGTCAATGTGCCAGTGCATTGCATAAATACCTATTATAATATCAAGCGTAGGAGTTTAATTAGTTATTGTTCATATTTATCAATATTTACTACTATATAAAAGGTAAAATATTTTAATTATTTACTAATTTACCATGGCTTTCTGGAGACCATTTGAAACAGAGGATAATATAATAACGTCCGAAAATCTTATCATTTTCTTATGACAAGCATTCTATTTACCTCCACCCATGTACAATAAAGAGATGCCAACTGTTTTTGCAGGCTTTTAGTGTTTATAAGGTTTCAATTAAGTCAGTATACACTTTAATACGACTGATCGTCGAAAGTTATTACGAAATGAAGATGCGACTCCACGGGGCTGGCACATCATATTAATTGTGAAAATGAAACCTATCAAAAATTTGATTTCTCGAAAACTATGAGGCCTGTTGAGCTGAATTCTTTTTTAAAAGTTTTTCTATATAATTTTATCTATATTTGACTTCATATACATACATAAATTTTGAATAATTAACATTAACTTGCTCACATGATGAAGTTTTCAGTGCAGGGATTAGCTAGTGGCTCATTTTCTCGAAAAAGCCTTACATTCTGAAAATTTGTAGAGTGCCGTTAGAAATGCTAGTTTTTTGGGTAAATTTACAAAAAATTCATAATCGTAGCTCAAACCGTTGATTCAATAGCGCTATGTATGTTTTAAAAAACACATTTTTCAAATTACTTCTCAGATATGAAAAAAACGATAGGGTCAATTTGTTTCACGTATGAGATACTGAAAAAAATTATTATAAACAGTTGTTCACATCTAATGCAAACCCTATGTACCAAATTCCATTTAACTCAGTAGATAGGCTATGTCACTTCTGGCACCTAAGTAGAGAAACACTGCGGGTTCTCAATGGCGTCAAGGACTGGATGGCATGTCTCCATCAGGAGTCTTTGTAACCTGTTTATGTCTATTTAGGACCTGTTTATAGCTGTTTGAGACTTGTATATAGCTGTTTAAGACCTGTTTATATCTAGGTGCATACGACAATGATAGGTTACGTTAGCTAGGTTTGCGCACCCAGCACAATGTATGTTATTTCTTTAATAATCTTAATTTCCAGAATTACTGATGTAAATTAATATCAGTTATTTCATGCCACTGCTTTAGAGTATTTCCTACAAACTTTATTATAGCACTGTCTTTTAAACTCCAATACAAAAAACAATAAAAACGAAATGTGGACGTCCTCAACGTACTTATAGGTCGCTAGTGGGAAATAAGTTTTTAAAACTGTCATTTTTGTTGAGAAAGGTCTCATGCAAATCACATAGTTAAAAACGGCTGAAAAATTAAAAACATCATATTTGGAAAGCAAGCTGAATAAGTTAAATACTGACATACCACTTCTGGAAAGCATGTTTCAAACATTATCTTCTTGTGGATATTATCTCCATCTTCATTATGAAGGGATATAGCAGAACAACTTTTTACTAGTCCCATACAAAATCCACATATGTTGTGATCCTCCGGAATATCAATAACATTTTCGTTTTTGCTCAGATACACAACTTTTAGATTTATTTTGGCATCGCTGTTGTCATTAATTAACGAAACTATATAATTGTGTGTATCAAGACATGTTGCTTTGAAATCGACACATTTCTTAATCGTGTCAGCACAGTTAATGCACATCAAGGATTCTTCGCTTACAGCTAGATTCTAAAACAAAGTGTACCTTTAAAATCTCATATGTTGGTTAAAGTAGGAATATCCTAACTTACTATTTCTGGCAGGAGCATATCTAAGTCACCTTTCGTATTTCCCTTCATTAGTTGAACGCTTTCGCATTTTATTAAGCAAAATCTGCATATTTCATTATAGTCTTGGTAAGTATTTTCCATTTTCTAAATACAAATTACAACTCAACAAACGATAAATATGTAGACCACTTAGACCATTCCATGTGCCGTTACATTCTTATGGACTGCCACTTCGTATAACTTCCAAGGTGCTGAAAATATTCCAATATATAGACGAAGCATACGATATTGACCGTTTATCATTTATGCTGCGTCCAATTTAAAAGACACAGCACAGCACACAATGAACCCTCACACTAATTTTGTTAAAATACACCACAGAAAATAAAAATATAAATTAATTTACTATTACATATGAAATACACTAACATGTTCTGAGACAATCACGACAGACCGTAAATTGAGGTTATTTAATGGCGACTCTTCTTCTTCTCTTTATAAATTTTGGCCAGCAAGCACAGAACAGCTGTCCTACATAGTGTTTGGACGGCATATAAGCAATCCTTAAGCGGTTTGTCCACTACATATGGTTCCGAAATGACGGAACGAAGTAGCTGCCTGTATAAGCAAATGGTCTTTTGTCCCGCACGACGTCTGACATTAGACATACATCATCTCGGATTCCGAATATTCTGCTACCTGGGATGCACCGCTTAGAACTGGTATATCAATCCAAGGTTAACATATAACTATAGCATAAATGTCAAACGAGACAATGGGTATCTATTGTTTGTTTGACATTTATCTTTTGGTTACGAGTTAACGTTGCATTGATAAACCGGCCCTTAATCGGATCCGAGCTATAGACTGCTTAAAGCGCGGGATTGCAAAATTGCCCTTTTTGTGTTTATATTTTAAAAATGGGGGAAAAATTTAAGTACGACGTATACGCATTAATAGAAGCAGTTGAAAATAAAGTATGTTTGTGGGATAAAATCATGGATAATTTTAAAAATAAGGTATTAAGAAAGAATACCTGGCGAAAAATTTGCGTCTTTTTGGAGCCAGAATTTGACAGAATCAAGACTCAATATATATGTAAATTTAAATATAAATAAAACGTATGAAACTTTTATATATATATATATGTTATTACATATGATTTGCAGGAAACAACTACTCAGCGGGCAAATACCCCGACCTGCATTGAATTATACCTTACAAATCATGAATGGTAGCCAATGTCATTTGTCAATTCCCCAACCAGACATAGACCGGTTTCGAACTTATTAGTTCTCATCAGTATGCCATAGGTCATGGAACAGACAAATGACAGTGGCCAACCTGCTAGTTTTATACAAACTATTGTAAATGTTGTACCGGTGAGAGGTAAGTGGATCCTCTCCTGTGGTCAAATGCTACTATACCCCTACCGGTCCACCAAGGGCTGAAGGTCGCCGCTCTCGGTACTTGCAAAATAGCAAGTCGCTATACACCATGGAGACATCTATGATGTCTGGTGTATAGTAGCATTTGACCACAGAAGAGGATTTACTTACCTCTCACCGGTACAACATTTACAACAGAAAAATGCTTGCAGTTTTTCGTGTAAGATATATATATATATATATATATATTTATTTATCTTACACGAAAAACTGCAAGCATTTTTCTTGGTGGAGTGCACATCCGTATGTTTGTGTCTTGAATGTATAATTGCATCTACTAAACGATGTAACAAAAAATCGAAAGTACTTGTGGACATGTGAAAGTATTGAGAAAAAATTGTTCATGCTGTCGCAATTTATCATACACTACTTTATGGTAAATGCTCCTGTTAGGTGTCTTTCTCTTTGGAGAGGATGTATCCAAAACTGTTGCCTGTTCAGTCAAGCACGCATGATAATATTTCTGCACCTATAAAATGGTTACTATATAGTGGTCCGAGAACGACTGTCATGGACAGACATCTTCCGTCACGAATTTTCGACATTACACGCAATTGTCCGTCATCTGAGTTCGGAATCAGATGTAGTGGACAAATAAACCTCCTTAAAGTTGCGAGTCGTACAGAATAGGGAAATAATACGATTGGTGGAAGTCCACAGAGCGCGGTCACTCCACACTACATCAAAATATTAACATATTTTACCTAACGAACTAATCTAAAGAAATATTCGTATTTTAGTTGTTAACAAAATGTAGTTAAAAAAACGGTAAAAATATAAAATATGGTATCTGATATTGACAGACTATTATTATTGTTTTCTTGAAATTATACCATTGGTTAGTCTTAAAGAAACAACTATTATCGAAAATTTAAAACAGCAGTTTTCTAGGTACGGAATTCCTGATATTGTATATTCAGACAAGATAAACAGGAACGTAACTTCAATAACAGACACCATTCTAGGGAGTTGTATGATTTGCCTGCTGGTGATTTTGTATGGATTACTGATTCTTAGAAAATATAGTTATTAATAAACGGATAGATAGATAGATAATTTATTGATATTTGTACACAAAAACAGTGTTTACACAAGTCAGAGGAACAGTTGAAAAGATAAAATGTACATTAAAATTCATAAAACTTACATTGAAAATAGTTAAATTCAGTTTACAAAATGAATATAACAAAAGACAGAAACAGAGAGAAAACGCTTACAAAATCCGCACAAAGCTAGATATAAAACATAGAAAAAAATTAGTAAATTATTTATATATATATATATATATATATATACATACAAACATAAAATTTATTGAGGTTGCAGTCAGTGATAAGGTATTTTGGCCAATACAAAAAGAAAACTCTTTGTTATTATCAAGCTTTCGCTAATGTTTATTAGCTTTCTCAAGACATTAACTTGAGGTTAATTTGATAAACCTGCGTCGAAACACATGGCAGGAAAATTTCTTAATACGTAACTAGTGGTCGATCCCACACACATAGCTACACTCCTGCTGTTATAAATAAAACATTTAACTTAAGTTTAGTTACACATATTAATAAAAATCTGATTAACATTTCATTTAAAATAATTAACAAAATGGACTCCTGATTTTAAATGAGTTCTACACTCACATGTGATAGTTATTCATGTTCATTTTGTTATATCTATTTTAATCATGGTTTTAATCCTTAATTTTAAATAATCAGTAATTGTTTACCTTAAATTGTGTACCTGTAAAGGAATTTGTGTATGAATTTGTCTACATTAAGTTAAAAAATGCGACTATTTTATAATACATGTGACCTTAACTTTTAACCTCAAGTTAATGTCTTGATAAAGGGAATAAATAATTTCCGAAAGCTTGACAAAGTAACAAAAGAGTTTTTCTTTTTCTGTTTTGTGGCCGTAAACTTTTCACCTCTGACTGCAACCTCAAGATACACCACGTGTGTTTAATTTTGGTTTTCTTAACTAGTCAGTCAAGACTACCCTTCTTCTTTATATATATATATATATATATATATGGTGTACCGGTGAGAGGTAAGTGAATCCTCTCATGGGGTCAAATGCTACTATACACCAAACATCACAGATGTCTCCATGGTGTATAGCGACTTGCTATTTTGCAAGTACCGAGAGCGGTGACCTTCAGCCCTTGGTGGACTTAACCTATACTGTTATTACATATGATTTGCAGGAAACAACTACTCAGCGGGCAATTACCCCGACCTGCATTGAATTATACCTTACAAATCATGAAAGATTAGTAGCCAATGTCGACAAATGACATTCAGCCCTTGGTGGACTTAACCTATACTGATATTCACCGCTCTCGGTACTTGCAAAATAGCAAGTCGCTATACACCATCGAGACATCTATGATGTCTGGTGTATAGTAGCATTTGACCACAGGAGAGGATTCACTTACCTCTCACCAGTACACCATTTACCTCAGTTTGTATAAAACTAGCAGGTTGGCCACTGTCATTTGTCTGTTCCACGACCTATGGCATACTGATGAGAACTAATAAGTTCGAAACCGGTCTATGTCTGGTCGGGGAATTGACAAATGACATTGGCTACCATTCATGATTTGTAAGGTATAATTCAATGCAGGTCGGGGTATTTGCCCGCTGAGTAGTTGTTTCCTGCAAATCATATGTAATATCAGTATAGGTTAAGTCCACCAAGAGCTGAAGGTCACCGCTCTTGGTACTTGCAAAATAGCAAGTCGCTATACACCATGGAGACATCTATGATGTCTGGTGTATAGTAGCATTTGACCACAGGAGAGGATTCACTTACCTCTCACCAGTACACCATATATATATATATATATATATATATATATATATATATATTACATTGAGAGCCAGCAAGCCTCCCAGAACATTATGGTCAGATTAGGCTGTCAAATCGTTTACGAGGTACTCCTCAAGTTATAGAATACTTTATTCTTTAGGTATGCTTTAATTTTACCTTTAAAAATATTTAATGGTAAGACCCTTAACTCCTCTGGTAAAATATTGAAATATTTTAAACAGTGGTAGGCAGTGCCAACTCTGGTTCTTGATAATCTATGAGAATTTCGGGTGAATTGATTATTGTTTCTAGTTGGATATTGATGGATGCCACTATGCTTTTGGAAAAGGTGAGAGTCCTGTTTAATATAAACTAGGCATTCTAAAATGTAAACACACGGAAGGGTGACTATATCCAGAGATTTGAATTGTTCTCTACAGCATTCGCGATTTTTCAGCCCTGTCATAACTCTGATGCATCTTCATTGTAGCTTGAAAATATTAGCCGAGAGGGGGGAGCGCCCCCAGTTAAGAATAGCATATGACAGTTTGGAGTGAAAGTAACCATACTAAGCCGTTATTAGAGTTTTATCTGATACTATGCCCTGAGAGAGTTTCTTGCTTACATGACTAACGTGTTGTGTTCAGGTCAACTTGGTATTCAGAATAACATCAAGAAATTTTACAGGGTTACTATTATTGACAGGATTTGATACATTCATATTTACAAATATCCCGTGCTCAACGCACAGATTATTTTATTGTGTGCTCCTTAACAATACAAATTACATTTGTATATTGTTGCTTACTTCTGAAGGATCACTATACTTCTGTGAATGCCTCTTACGGTAAACTTTATGTTCTGTCCAAACAGAACAAGAGTTATATTTGTATAATTACTTACGAAAGATCCTTATGCACCAACAAATGTTTTTTGAAGTAATTTTTACGTTTGCTCTGATACAAACAATGCTTTTGTACACTGTTAATTTTGACGGATCCTTATGATTCAACAAATGGACACATTTGGACATTGTCATTTCTGATGGATCCTTATTAATCCGGCCAATTTAGACCAAAAAATGAGAGCCAAGGTGCATAAAGTCCCAACAAGCTGAAAATCAGTAAAATTGTTCAAAACATAATTATAAATAAAATTTAAAAGTTCCCCATCATTCCCGTGTATGGAAAAAATTTTACTCGAGGTCAAAGGTCAAAAAAATGAGTTTTTCGCGATTTTCAGCAAAACGGTAACTTTTATCATAAAAGTACCCCAGACAAAAATTGTAGATCATAAAATTATCTATAAAAAATATACCAATACTTTTTTTCCTACAAGCCACCGTTTCTGAGATATAACGATTCAAAAAGTTGTTATCGTCATAATATGCATGAGTACGCCACGTATATACATCTCTAGAGTTGTTATATATGTTGAAATATTTTTCTATCGGTCATTGTAACTTATACTTAAAATATAAAATATACATAAACACAGAAGTCTGCCATTTACGATTGTTTTGAAAAGATAAATATCGATATTAACAACACTAATGCGACATACATCATTGACGGAGGATACTTACTATACCGCGTTGTGTGCGATAGTGAAGAAACATTCAACGTTATCTTAGATAAATGCGTTCAGTATGTACGTCGACATTTTGGTTCCAGAGTTACTGTTGTATTTGATGGCTATGATGATTGCACGAGAAATATCAAAGCTGCAGAACAACGTCGTCGAACTTTAGCAACATCTTCATCTTCTGATATTTTATTTGATGAACTTATGACAGTTCCAACCAGTCAACAGAAATTTCTTACAAATATTCACAACAAGTCTCGGTTCATTTCAATGTTGAAAGAAAAGTTTACTGCTGAAAATATATTGGTAAAACAAGCTAATAATGATGCTGATGTATTGATTATTGAAACAGCAATAGAGCAATTCAATTTGACAAATACAACTATCGTTGTTGGTGAAGATGTAGACTTACTCATATTACTCACTGCTCGAACGCCAACTGAAAAAACTATTTTCTTCTTAAAACCAGGAAAAGCTCAACATCAATCGGATATATATTCATCAAAAAGTTTATCTACTCTTGTAAAGTGTCAAAATCATGTACTATTTTTACACGCAATAACTGGCTGTGATACGACATCTGCATTTTACAGGAGGGGTAAAACAGCAGTTTTCAAAATGTTTGAAAAACAAGATTTAATTCAATGTGCTGAAGTTTTTAAAAAGAGTAATTCAACTCAACAAGAAGTTATCACCAACGGCATCCGCTTTCTTCTTTCTATGTACGGAGCTCCTAAAAAAACTACCTGTTTAGATAAACATCGATATGCATGTTTCGTTAAAAATACTAAAAATAAAAAACAAGTTCAATTAGCTTGTCTTCCTCCAACCTCAGTTGCTGCTCATCAACATCTTTTTCGGGTATATTACCAAGTTCAAGTGTGGCTTGGTTATCAGCTAGACCCTACGGACTGGGGTTGGAAGTTGGTCAACAATATATTAGAGCCAGTTCAAACTTTACTCCCACCTGCGCCGGAAAAACTGCTGAACACAATTTTTTGCAACTGCAAAAAGGGATGCAGTGCTAAATGTGGTTGCAAAAAAAGTCGGACTGTTTTGTTCTCTGGCATGCACAAATTGTCAAGGCCGGTCGTGCTTTAATGTTGAATCACCAACAGTGGAGGATTCGTTTGATTCCGACGAAGTGTCATACGATGCATCGCTATTGACGCAATTTACTTGCATCCAAAATGAAGATGAAGAAGAAGCAGGAGAAGAAGATCAAGAAGAAGAACAAGAAGAATTTGAAAGTTACGAATCAGACGAATGAACTTCACCACTTTTTTTTAATTTACATCGCTTTTATCTTTTCCAATCTTTGAAATTTTCCGTTATTTTGCAATAGTTTCAAATTAAACAGGATCACAACTGACCCGTGGAGTAGGCCTACTGGGGAAACCACGTTAAAAAAAACGCGCTAAGTACACTACCTCATAGGTGGCGTGGAAACCTGTGCATATTATGACGATAACAACTTTTACAACTTTTTGAGTCGTTATATCTCAGAAACGGTGGCTCGTAGGAAAAAAAGTATTGGTACATTTCTTATAGATAATTTTATGATCTACAATTTTTGTCTGGAGTACTTTTATGATAAAACTTACCGTTTTGCTGAAAATCGCGAAAAACTAATTTTTTTGGCCTTTGACCTCGAGTAAAATTTTTTCCATACACGGGAATGATGGGGAACTTTTAAATTTTATTTATAATTATGTTTTAAACAATTTTACTGATTTTCAGCTTGTTGGGACTTTATGCATGTCTAAATTGACCGGATTATATGGGTCGCCAAATATTTCTTCAGACCATAAATACGTTTTGTCCAAAATGACCAATACTAACATTTGTGCACTGTTACTTTTGAAGGATGTTTATGTAATATTAGATGTTTTATTAGGCCACTTTTAAGTTTGGTCTGATACAAACAAGTGTCACATTTGTATACTGTTATTTCTTAAGTATTCTTATGTGTCTGCAAGTGAACTCTGAGGGTACTTATACGTTTCGTCTGAAATGAACAATGGTCGCATTTGTACATTGTTACTTTTGAAGGATCCTTATGCGTCAACATATGACCTTTGAGGTTGCGTTTATATTTTGTTTGAAATAAACAATGATCGCATTTGTACATTGTTATTTCTGAAGTAACCTTATGCGTTAACAAATGTCTTTTGAGGTGCCCCTTATCTTTTGTCTGAAATGAACAATACTCACATTTGTGCAATGTTGTTTCTGAAAGATCTTTGTGGTTAAGAGAATGAACCTTGAGACGTTTTTTATGTTTTGACTGAAATGAACAAGGGTCACTTGTGCACATTGTTATTTCTAATGAATTTTTATGCAATATCGTATGATTTTTGAGGCCACTTTTGAGTTTGGACTGATATAAACAAGAGTCACATTTGTACATTGCTACTTCTGAAGGATCTTTGGGTGTCAGCAAATCTTTTCCGAGGTCTCGTCTACGTTTTGCCTGTAACGAACAAGCCTCACTCTTGTACATTGTTATTTTTGGAGGATTCTTATGTTTCAGAGAATGTTTTGTGAGGTCGCATTTACGTTTTGTTTGATATAAACAATAGTCACATTTGTACATCGTTACAACTGAAGGATCCTTATGCTTCAGCAAATGACTTTTGATGTAAAATTTACATTTTGTCTCAAATGAACAAGAGTCACATTTGTATATTGTTACCTCAGAAGGATCTTTATGTTTCAGCATGTGACGTCTGAAACAATATCTATATTTTGTCTGAAACGAGCAAGAGTCACATTTGTACATTTTTACTTCTGACGGATTTTTATGTAATAGCAGATGTTTTTTGAGGTAATATTTAAATTTGGTCTGATATGAACAAGCGTAACATTTGTACATCGTTACTTCTGATGGATTCTTATGTAGTGTCTTATGCCTTTTGAGGTAATATTTAAATTTGGTCTCATATGAACAAGAGTCACATTTGTACATTGTTACTTCTGATGGATTCTTATGTAGTATCATATGCCTTTTGAAGCCTTCTTTATACTTGGTCAGAAATGAACAAGAGTCACATTTGTACATTATGACTTCCATGGAATTCTCAATATACTGATTCGATTGATCCTTCGCAAGGTTCAGCATTGAAAATTTTTCCCTTATATGTAACCTCATGACTTCTGACTTTCCCAAAACAATGCCATCTTCATATCTAAAAATTATAAAAAAAATAGTCATTCCATATTTAAAAATAGGCGCCATTTGAATAGGACTCAGAAGGAAAAAGAAATAGTGAATGTGAACAAACTGTGGCTTCATTGTGTAACCAGTTCCCCAAATAATATAAAATGTTTAAATTAAAATATGACATAATTTTACAAATTAAAGAATGGATTCGGTCATTACTAAGGCAGCTATGGAAGAATTAGTTATTTAACCTAACTGACAACCTTTTATTTCCCATATAAATATGTGTCTCAGAGAACAAAGATCTTCCTTTGATTTACCTGGGGAAATGTATTTAAATGAATTCATTACAAATAAAGCAGAGGAAGTTGTAGATCTTTTTGCGAGCTTTTTTTCCACAGTGTATTCAGGGGAAAGTTGTGATATTCCCAATACCACAATATCTAGCAATAACCTCATTACATGTAACGACATATCATTGGTTAATATATTTGATAAAATATCGAAAATACCTTATAAGTTGTCAGTAGGACCTGATGGTATTCCTAATACATTACTGAAAATGTGCGCCTGTACTTTATCTAAGCCCCTACATATTCTCTATAAAAGGTCCTTAGAAACAGGTATTTTTCCTGAATTGTGGAAGGACAGCTTTGTTGTACCAATTTTTAAATCGGGTGATAGAAATAATATAAAAAATTACAGGAGTGTATGTATTCAATCCTCTATTCCGAAAATGTTTGACAGCCTTGTTTATGATCAATTATTCTGGTATTGTAAGGAATTAATCATTGACCAACAGCATGGTTTCTTTCGTGGTAGATCAACCGTCACAAACCTGTTAGTCTATGAGACATATTTGTTGAATGCCTTGGAGAATAGAGAGCAAGTCGATGCAATTTACACAGATTTTTCCAAGGCATTTGATAGAGTGAATCATGATTTACTGTTACATAAATTGAATAACCTAGGTTTTAATGACCTAATCTTATCATGGTTAAGAAGTTTTCTAACAGGCCGTAAACAACGGGTCAAAATTGAGAACAATAAATCTAAGGAAATAGAGGTTTTATCAGGAGTGCCGCAAGGGTCACATTGTGCACCACTCTTGTTTAATTTATTTATTAATGATATCTCGTTACAAATAAGACTGTGATTTTGTATTATTTGCTGATGATCTAAAATTATATAGAAGTATTAATGCCGAAGAAGATCAGGAATTTTTACAGGGGGATTTGGATGGTTTGATAAATTGGTGCAAAATAAATAAGCCATCTCTAAATATAAACAAATGCTACCACATCAGCTTTTTCAAAGTAAATAAAAGATTTAATACTTCTTATGGTATAGATGGCATCATTATTAAATCAGTGTCGTCTATAAAAGTTCTTGGTCTGACTTTTGATGAGCAATTAAACTTTGTTGATCATATTACCAATATATCCATTAAAGCATCTAAAATGTTAGGCTTTCTCTTACGTAATAGCAATGAATTTTCGGTTAACTCTATAAAAACTGTTTATTGTGCCTTGGTTAGTTCACAAATTGAGTATGCCTCAATGATATGGTCTCCTATATACATGGTGCATGTGAAAACCCTAGAAAGAACGCAGCATAAATTTTTGAGGTTTTGTTCGTTTAGGCTCAATAATCCAATAATCAATCACAATTATACAGACATTTTGACTTTGCTCAATTTAAACACCTTAGAAAAACGTAGAGTTCACACTGATATTTTATTTATATTTAAATTGGTTAATGGAATTATCGTATGTCCGGATTTGTTACAAATTATTAATTTTAATGTGCCTATCAGAATACTAAGAAATCAATATACCTTTACTACTTGGCATCACTCAACTAATTACGGTAGAAATTCTCCAATCGACAGAAGTCTGAGAGCCATTGATGATCATAATTTGAATATATTTGACTGTAGCTTAGCAAGGTTTATGTGACTGATCAAGAGTACTATTTAGTCATTTCGCTCATGCATTCTTGTTATAATAGTTTCGGTTTTTAGATAACTTATAGTTTACAGTCTGTAATTTTTAATTGTGATGATGTGTGTTTGTGTGCAACTTATAGTTTTGCGTGTATATATTTATCTTATGATATAGTTATTGTATATGTATTATTATTTTACTATGCTCTATACCTTTATTAGGTAATATTTATATGTATATGTTCTTTTCTCTTTTTTAACTGTACACTATATAATGGGGTTATCCTGTCAATTAAACAAATAAATAAACAATATAAAAACTTTGTAATAAACTTGATTGATTGTATACATATATTGTGAATAATAAATGTATTATTATTATTTTATTTGTGCACAGTTCGGGCTAGAGTTTCTAATTCACTTCTTATCCCGGTTGGAGAAGAATTCACTTTGACCAGCTGTAATTAGTGAGAGAGAAATTTTCTCACTATGTGGCACATCTGTAAAATGGCAGCTTCTTGCATAAGGGAGACTATGTACGTAGGTAGTTACAGCATGGGAGATTTGATTCAAGGTACTTCGTAATGGCTCATCTACTAATATTACAATTGGACTATCATGGTTTCTTCGATCCCTTCCCTTTTGATCCGATATTATCAATGGAAGAGCATTCAAATTAGTAAAATGACAGAATTTGATTCATATAAATACATATGTTTTTCCCTCTTTACTATATTGATCAGTGCGTCACATATTAGAGAAGAGCATCCGTATATACTAGTTACTTTTAGTACTGGAACATTTTAGCTTTGCACAGTTCCAGAACCCCATGAGGTGCATCTTTTGAGTGTTCAACTTAAATGCCACTTGCAAACCTGGCCTACTACAACCTCATGGATAGGGTCAAACCTAGGTATTTTGCTTCACGTACGAGATATCAGAAAAAGTTATAAAAAGTTCACATGAAACGTTTTTGCTTCTTACAATTTGTCAGGGATAATCTGGTTTTCATCTTATAGAATTTTTTAGTTTTTTGAAAATCCTCGTATATCGTGTTAGATGTTTCTAGTGTATGGAAATTATATTTCTATAAACATAAATTTATTTATTTATCTATTTTGATTTATTATCTAAACGGGAATAACCCAATTACAAGACAAATTAACAACATATAAACAAAACTATAGTAGTGAATAGAGCTAAAGGCTAACAACAACTAAAAAGATAAATATAAATAAATACACACAAGTACAAAGTATAACATAAAACAAGGAAACTATTTAAATGCTTGTGAGTCGAAGAGACTCTTTTTAATCTTATGCTTACAAGTTATCAATGAGTTATTACATAGGTCAATGTAATTACATAGATTATTGAATTTTTGACACAAAGCGTAAATTGGCGATTTGATAAGCACATTAGATCTTGGAATAGGTAGGTAAAAGCAATGTTCATTTCTGCCATGTAAAAGTGGAACTAGGAAGTTCAATTTATTTATGGGCCAAAATTTGTGAATACTTTAAGTATACATGACGAAAACAAAACTATTGCTATTTGGGCATAAAATAATGTTTCTTAAAAAAAAGCATGTTTACTGATAAGTCCACATTCACTACCAATGGGTGGGGATTAGTAATGATAGAAAATTAACGTATGCTGTGGCATTTTAAGCGGTGATTAATCGGTTCTGTTTCTCCTCGAAAACACGTTGAACAATTATTTTTTTAACATTGAATGACTAGATGCTAATGGGAATCTCCTCTCCAATACATAAGAAGAGATGCACTTCCAGTTAGATAGTGCATCCATTCATAATTCAAAGATAATTCACCAACGGTAGAATGAATATTTTCCAGTTTCACATATGCCATTAAATTTTTATTTCTGTGGCACTGCAAAAAATACGGTGTACAAAACAAGGCCTCGAAACCGAGACAAAATTCGTGACAAAATAAGGCAAGACCAGAACTGGGGAGAGTAGTCGATCAAAATTATCGTCATAATAATATGACCAGCTTTCCTTGATAAAAATTCTGTTTGGCTATTAAGTATAAACAACGGCACTAACAAAATTTAGCACCCACACAATCCTTTATATAACCCTCCTAATGCATTTCTGTCTGAATTGATAAGAAATATCTCCTATCAAGGATAAAATACAATGTCAAAATATGAAATTAATATGGTGACCTATCAATTTAATTCAACCTTTCACAATTGGCGGCGACAAAAACACACCAAGTCTTTCAATTGTTAACAGAATAATATATTATCTCCTAAAGGATGAAGAACCTAGGTCGATGCCCTTTAGATTATAAGGTATCGATTTGTATACAGAGGCAATCAATAAAGTTTTTACTATTATTATTATTATTATTATTATTATTATTAAATTAACATTACCTGTTGAAATCATGTTGGTCTGTTTTTATATCAATATCTTCATTATGTAAAAATTGTTGGTCTTCCATTTCAACAAAGTTTCCTTTTCTTTGCACAACTTCATTTGCCGGTTGTGTATAAAAGTTTCCTTCTGTTTTAATTACATCAGTTTTCTTATCTTCTTCACAGATCGATACGTTTTTTGAAGTAACTTGTACACTGTTGAATCTCTGATGATGCTCAGTTTCTACAAAACTTTCAACTTTAACCCCAACAAGCTGATCAACATTTTCATCGTCCACACAGAATTTTTCTTCTTTAATTATACCAACAATATTATCATCTTCTTTTCGCGTCAGTATATTTATTAACGGAAACTGCAAGACATTGCTTAGCTCTGTTAAATCTTTATCATGTGCGATATTTAGATTTTCGCCATATTTCTTAATCTTCTTTTCCACAATCAAACAATTCGTAAAAAAACGGAAATAATTTTCTAGAGATCCATGGCAGGGGGCACAAATTATAGGTTCGTTGATGATATTTAAATCCTATAAACAAAAAAATATGTATTTAAGGGATATAAGTTCTTTTAGCAGATTGACTAACTAAATATCATTCTCAAGCTCAGATCGCACTGTACGAGAATAACCAGCCTGGGGCGCGGTGGAGAATGCAATAGTTTTCGTAAGATTGCATGTATTTTATTATTATTACTTACTGCCATACTGTTGATAAGTCTTGTGTAAGTTGATGATGACGCATTTGTCATTAGATCGTCATAGAACAAAATTCTTAGTGCTGTTATAATTATTATTCCTAACGCGATACATGTGAATACCACGATCTAGACTAGACAATTAATCGCCTTGGAAAAATCAGTGTAAATGATATCAACCTGTTTTTCAGAAACATACTGCGTAACATAAGCTAGATTAGTTTCAGTGGATCTGCCTGATGAATCCATGTTGACTTGTTATAATTTGGTTTTGTACGTGCCTAGATAATGACATGTTCGGAGTAAACTTAAAAACTTTCAAATGATGGTTATTGGTCTATAATTCTCCGCATTATACTGGGTGTAACAGGATCATGGTATACCCTCATTTTCTCCTTTAGTTTTGAATTTAGGATATACTACATACACAATAAATATTTCCATCATTTAAGTAATCTGGGGATTCAATACACTCAAACAAGCTCTTGTAGGATATATATTGTATATTAGGAGGGACGAAAAAAATGAAAATAAGAATATTTCGAAAGCGAAAAATTATCTTTACACCAATGATATCTATTTGAGGGAATGTTTCCTGTACAAATCTTACATCAAGTTCATTATATATATACTTATTATTAACGCAATTAGTACTTCACCATCTTTTCTTTTGCTGGCTTCTGCAAAGTTTCATTCACAAAAGATAATATTGTAGTGGAAGATAGAATCTCTGTATTCAGAACATACGAATTCAACTAGGTTTCCGTGAACATGTATATAATATCTTAAATATGTTGTAGCAGCTAAAGATAAGTCTTGCAGTTTTGTGTTTAACCCACGTATATTTTAATAATATATATTAATATGCGGCACAATCTACGTTATTTTTTTAATAATTCTAATTATCTGAATTACAGATGCAAATTAATATCAGTTATTTCATGCCACTGCTTCAGAGTATCCCTACAAACTCTACTATAGCACTGCTGTTTAAACTCCAATTCAAAAAATAATAAAAACAAAATGTTGAAAGTCCTCAACGTACTTATAGAAAGTTAGTGGGAAATATGTTTTTAAAACTGTTCATTTTTGTTGAAAAAGCTCTCATATGCAAATTACAATATTAAAAGCGGCTGAAAAATTAAAATGTCATATTTGGAAACAAATTGAACAAGTTAAATATCGACATACCACTTCTGGAAGGCATTTTTCAAACATCTTCTGGTGCATATTATCTCCATCTTCATTATGAAGAGATATAGCAAAACAACGTTTTACTAGTCCCATACAAAATCCGCACACATTGTGATCCTCCGGAATGTCAATAACATTTTCGTTTTTGCTCAGATACACAACTTTTAGATTTATTTTGGCATCGTTGTCGTTATTAATTAACGAAACTATGTAATCGTGTGTATCAAGGCATGTTGTTTTGAAATCGACACATTTCTTAATGGTATCAGCACAGTTAATGCACATCAAGGATTCTTCGCTTACAGCCAGATTCTAAAACAAAGTATACCTTTAAGATATCAAATGTTGGTTAAAGAAGAAATATCCTAACTTACTATTTCTGGCAGGAGCATATCTAAGTCATCTTTCGTATTTCCCTTCATTATTTGAAAATTTTCGCATTTTATTAAGCAAAATCTGCATATTTCTTTATAGTCTTGGTAAGTATTTTCCATTTTCTAAATACCAATTACAGCTCGACAAACGATAAGTACGTAAACCGCTTAGACCATTCAATTTGCCGTTACACTCTTATGGACTGCTACTTCGTATAACTTCCAACGTCCTGAAAATATTCCAACATATAGACGAAGCATACGATATTGGCCGTTTCATTGCATTTATGTTAGTTATTATTGTTATAAGTATCATAGCTCTGTATTGTACCCATTCACTAATGAGGTAGTATCAGCTGACGTCACAACCGAGCTGCAACTTCAGTTCAGTGGATAGATAAGTTTTTGCGACATTTACGGTCATTTAGTTATCCCAAATTTTAAAGAATTTCTGAGCTTTTTTAAAAGCTTTTTTTGTGTAAAATTAACAGTTAGTGTTTCCTTTTACTGATACGTTTGGTGATTTGTTGAACTGACTTTGATTTTGTGTTTTATTTGTGGTTTTTTTAACCGACTTTTTTTTTCCGTACTGTCAACAGGTTTTTATTTTCGAAATGGTGAGTTAATTTTAGCAATTAGGATTGTTAAATTCATTGAAATTTGATCTATACACTTCATTTCAGGAGTCACCAAATTATATTTTTAAGTTAAGAGTATATTAATGGCGTTGATCCATATAGTTTAAAAGTGGCAGATTTGACAGCATATTTAGATGATATCCCAAAAATTTCTAAAAGTGTGGTAATGGATTATTTATTATTTCAAACAAGCCCTATGACCAATGATGAAGTTAGAGCATGTAAAAGTTTAGATGCCTTTGCCCAGCTTGCCTGTAAATGGATAGAATCTCTGGGGGCAAAAAAAATTAGCAAACGATATATCATTGTTGGTAAAGTAAGTGTAAATCTGTATGAAATTTAACGTTTATTATCAAAGTATATTACTTTTGTCTGCAATGTTTAATCACAAATTACTGTTTTTCAAGCATTAGAATATTATTAAAATGGGTTAAGGATGAAGGTAATTTTTGTTTTAGGTTCTGCATTGTCAGAAGCAAGACTTAAGCCTTGGATTGTTGTACGAGGATACGCCTGTGACGGATGTATTGGCTTATTGAATAGAACTCAGTAACAAGAACATTGATATGGCTGTAGTATTAAAAAACAAGGCCAGATGCTTAGAGTGTGCAGTGCGCTTTGGCATTTCACAAAGATTTTTATGTAATCTATATGTTTATAAATTATGCAGTTATGATATTTAAAAAGTTAATGGCTTTATATAATGTATATACACAATACAGATGTATGTTTCCGAAGTTTACATGTAGAATATGTTAATAAAAACAACAAAACCACTATGTATTGCTACAAAATAAAGTATTTTGCTCCATGCTGCTCTATCAACATTTAATATATTCATCGTTTTTTCTTCCTGAATTTAAAAATGTTCAGATAC
This sequence comes from Leptura quadrifasciata, assembly GCA_963675555.1. NCBI lineage: Eukaryota > Metazoa > Arthropoda > Insecta > Coleoptera > Cerambycidae > Leptura > Leptura quadrifasciata. The sequence goes on from OY776680.1 coordinate 79,902,168, forward strand.
ATTGAAAATCCAACGAAGGTTTTCAAAAAGTTAGGGTTTTATTTTTCATTCTTCCATGTATTTTGCATTGTTTAGGACACTCAGTTTAAAATCTGATTTGATCTTAAAACCTACCTTCATTTATCAACCCAAAACTATGTCTATTCACACGTTACTGGAGGAGGATGTAATTAATAACCATATAACTACATATTCCATCAGTTTTATTTGTGTTATTAACAATACTTTTTTACACAAGTCAATATAATAGAATACATGTTAAAATAATATGTAAAGCGTACTAAAAAAGAACGTTACATATCACCTTAAGAACAATCTACACTTTAAGTGAAATCTTAAGAACATTTATGCATCCTATTTTAACTAAATAGGCAAATTCACTGTCAACATTGCAATATCTTATAAATGATGTAAAAACTATCGTATAGGTACCCATAACAAAATGTTTGGAACATATTCTTGCATTTTTTATTTTCGATTCGAGAAAATTATCTTTACAGAACGCTGCTGGGCTGAGTACGTATTTCTATTCTTGCAAGCTCTACTTGTCTGGTTTGAGCAGATGGAAATCCCAAAAATCTAACTGTTCTTTTTCGATTCCATTGATTAGTGCACACAACAACAGCCGTCGTCGACATTCTGTTTCTAAAATGGTAACAAATTCAAATTCATTAGAAACTTTTGAGCTTGAAGTACAACCCTGCCAAAAATGCTCATAGAAACAGATAAAAACAAAGCTATAAGGTTCTATGAGACCGATACCATTTTTTGAACGAAATTAGTCGATTTCACATACAGTCATATTAATAACCATAAAAATTCCAAGAGATATTCTTCCTCAGTATGATGGGAAGTCGTTGTGCAATAGAATGGCATAGAAACTCATATGCAAAAATGTTTCATCATCTACGTAGATCCTCTCCATAAAGTATATATTTTAAATTATTTTGGAGATATTTCTATATGCCATTTTTGGCAGGGAATTAATAATATTGTCAGAAAATATAAATTTCACAGCAATGGATATTAATCTTATAAAACCATCAATATTAATAAATAGAAATTACTACTACCTAACCTATTATATTCTATGTCAATATTGGCTTATACCAAATCTATGAATACATACATTAAATGAATATTTAAGCAAATAAGTCATACAATATACCTACTTAACAAAAAAAACCGAAAAACTAAATTATTAGCGTTATTAATGCTTATATTTACAATTTACGATTTAACAGGGATGTTAACATACCTGACAACAAATTTTTCTTTTCCAATAATAGCACTGATACGATATGTATCGAAATTTCTTTCACACCAGGCTTTTAAGAAAACCTTAATAAATGTCTCCACACAAATTTGTTATTAAAATTATGCACCACTAATTTTAAAATCGATCACAAACTAAGACTTGCTCTTATGTCAAATTCTTCAACAATCCACTTAACCGTTTTCAGGCTGTCAAATGATGACGTCACTGATACTACCTCATTGGTGTTATACTGTTGAATGGTGCAAGTTAAATAAATAAATTTATGCTGAGTTTGCCTCCAATTTAAAACACACAGCACACAAAGAAGCCTTATATTAAATTTGTTAAAATACATTAATTTACTATTACATATAAAATACACTAACATGCTGAAAATACCGTGAGACAATCACGACAGACCGTAAATAATTGAGGTTACTCAGCACAGCAAAAAGTCTGAGGTCTGAGTATGAAGTATGCGGGTATGAGATTGACAAATTAGCGGTGACTCATCTTCTTCTTCTCGTACCTTGTGGCAAGTAAACACAGAATAGCTGAACTACCTACATAGTGTTCGGACGAGGTGCATCATAATATATATGATCGACCATCACAGGTATGTTCGTTGATCGTTTAAAAAATAAACGTTGTAAATAACTTGAACGTTAATAATAAAAATTAAATACCGTTTGTTTACATAAGAATACTATGCAAGCAATAGGTTATTTTCCCTCAAAAGTAGATCAGCTGTCAAAGCCTAAGTTAGAAGCCACTCAACGTCGAAGCCAAGATCGGATGTGGCGCGAGACGCTCGTGGCACAGAGTACAGTAACTATTCAGAGACAAAGACGAGCCTCCCGCCAAAACCTATTTCCGTGATCTTACCAACCAGTTGCGTCTACAGTCTACACTGAAAGAAATGTATTATTAATTTCTTCATTTAAATTATGAAAATATTGCTAGGGCCCAACTCAATCGAAAATAGACGCCGAGCATAACCAATTCAAATGTTAATAGTTTCTACCCAATTCGAAATACATTGTTTTTTCAGTGAATTTCATAATTTAAAGAAAGAAATTAACAACGCATTTCTCTTAGTGTAGAGTAATGATACATGAGGTCACGGAAATCGAGCCATCAAAACTCAAAGGTGCCGCCAAGGCTTTCGCCTCTGTATAGTTACTGTACTTTGTGCTCGGAAACACTGAGGCAGAGAAGAAGACTCCTCTTCTTTGATTGAAATGACAGCTTTTTATACCATACGCTTTCATCTTTTAAGGTTAAGTTTACAATTACAAGCTTATAATTCAAGGATGGGGGAATAGAGCAGTACGACAAACTAGCAATACAAACTTATACAGTACATGATACACAAACGGAGAATGTATGACAGCGACCTTTGATTTGTTTTGCATTTTCAAACAATAAGTACAAGTGTACTTGTCTTAATTAAGGTATGCTATAATCCAAAATTTCTATATAATAGAATCCAGTACATCCACATAATCACATGAGGACGTGTTGTCAAAAATTAAAACGATTTTATGTTTATCGAATCGCGGAAATTGAACATAAAAGAAAGTAAATATTTAACAATTTTGACTAAGAAACCTTATCTCGTTCCGTTTGCATCTACTAACATTAGTTAGGTAATGTGTTTTTGTGTGTATCATGTTAATATATCAGGTTTAAGCTTAGACCATTCAATGTCCTGCTTAAGCTTAAGCGGCACATTGATTGGTCTAAGCAAGGGCTTAACTAAACACGACGGGTAATTATATCATTAAATGTTTGTCCTGAGAAATTAAAGTCAGTATACTTTTCTCAAATACACTAAAAATTTAACTTTCATGAAAATTTGCATAAATCTAGATTTACTACAATCAAATAAAACAATTTATTCATAGATATTTTATTATTACATTCTATCTAGGCAATTTTTAATCCAAATTTGCTAATATTTATATTATTTTCCTACTCCTTACTGCATACTATAGTAACGATACATTTTTCATTCACTTGATAAGGGTTTGGACGGATCTCATCTTCAAAGTTATTTATTTTTTTTACATACAATGAATGTTCTAGATTAATTTGGTTTATTATTCTTTTTTGAGATTTTGAAGTATTTTAAAATGTTGGTTGAAATTAAATATAGGAAATGCAGCTAGCTAAATGCTGATTTTTATTCTAGTATTTCAGAATTTTAGTATAAGTGAGAACTTGTAAATCGTGTATCTGGTCATGGATATATTCTAAATGTCAATTTTGTAATGCATTGCTTGGATACAGAAAAAAATAAAATGGAACATAGCCAAGTTGAAGAGGTAGATAACAAGGATCTACTAAATGGTATGTTAGAGTCTACTTCAAAATTGATGTCAGAGTTTAATGGGGACCTATCGCCTTTAAACCTAGCGAATGAGATAAAAATGGAACCAAAAGAAGAAGCTAGTGATGAACCTGGTATAAAAAATATATCCCTTACTGAACTAGGTTTACCCATCAAGGATGAATTAGTTGAGATAGAAACTGATTGGAACAAAGATAAAAGGTAAAATTGAATAGGTAATACTGATCTAAGAGTAATAATATCATATAAATATTCTGTGTGGTTCACACACATCCTCCCTGCCCTGTAATAAACGAAAAATTTCAAGTTCAGAAAATATTCAGTATAGATTGGTTTAAATTAATAACAGTACAGGCAAATAACGACAAAAGCTGCCAAGAGTAGTACAACTTTTTAAGTTTAATTATAGTTTGATCAACAGACGCGTCTAAATCCTACTCCGATACCAAATCTTACTTTTTTTTATTTTCCATTATGGTACAGATTCGTATTAAGGATGTACAGAAAAGTTTCTTCATGGCTCACAAATTTCCTCTTTATTAAATAACTATACACATTTAAGTACTATACACAAACATGAAGTCTGTGCATTTCCTGGTGTTTTAAATAAATACGTATTTATTATTAAAATTATACCACAACACTTATGTGTTCCTGATAGCTAAATTCGGTGATTTACTAATATATCATCTTTTATGCCAACTAAATACGTGCAACCCACAATACTTCAAGTTGTTTGTGTCACAGAGGTTTTGTTTGTAACTGGTACATATAAACATAAAATCGCGCCGCGATTACAGTTCTTACAGTCCTGTACACCGCCTAGACTGTGTTATCAACAGGACGATGTAATGATTACTTACAAATTTACTCGCGATTGACTGGTGTGTGCAAACAATCCTAAATGTAAAAAATACCACGATTAAAACTACTGATAAAGTATTCTTTAGTGTTCCAAGATATTCCAAAATTAGACAAAAGTGGTGCATTGCTATGAAACGTGACACTAAGAGAAACGCTAAATTAGCAGAGAAAATGTCTTTATGGTGTTGTGAGGATCACTTTAATGCAAGTGTAAATATAATGCATAATAAATAGATATATTACAACTTAATCATTCATTACAACTACAACACAGTATAAATAGCACTGTCCCTACAAGTCACCACATAACTTGTCTGTTATTGGATTGCTGAAAACACAATTTGCAAGATATTGTCTTTCATGACAATATAAAAATCATTGGTAATAGCAACTTTGAGGTTAGGTATGGCAGAAAACTTATTTTCCTTTAATAAAAAAAAAACAGATAGTTTGTAACACATCATAAGACAGCTACTGAAAACTGTACAACTGTCAACCCGATGCGCATGCATTTACAAATTTGTGTCTAAAGTACTGACACTGACCAATATTATGGGGCGATTTTTCACATTTTCAATGTTGAATTGATATTCCTTTTGAAACCGGTATGGGTCATTCTATAGAACCCCCCCCCCCCTCTTCTGCCGAAAAAACAGAAATACTAAACGACGCGGATTTAGTAACGTCGACCGGCCGCGAACGTGTCTTGATTTATGTCCATAAATAATACTTTAACGCTGTCTGCCCCAGATTTAATAAGGTGCTATGTACTATTATATATCATTTGCCCTTCAAGGCACGTTCGCGCCTGTCGACGGTTCGCAATCCGCGCGCGCGGTTTTCGTAGCGTCGACGGGCGCGAGCGTGTTTTGAAGGGCAACGGATATATGTTTATAAATAATACTTAACCCCGTCTGTCCCAGATTTAATAAGGTGCCAAGTACTATTATATATCCCTTGCCCTTCAAGACAGGTTCGCGTCCATCGACGTTTCGAAATCCCTTGCTAAGCGTCGATCGGTCGCGGAATGTGTTTGGAAAAATGACGTCGCATAACCAAACCCGTCGTGCCTTTAGACACCAAGCCTTAATATTGCACACATGCGCAAATAACGCATGCAAATATATATAATCAAATGGCAGATGGACGTTCATCTAATACAATTTCAGCGAATAAAATTCTGATTTTTATGCAAAAGAAAGTGAGTTTTCTGCCACTACTGAAGGGTTTATTGTTCTATAAAGGCCATAGTGTGATCTTAATAAGGAAAAAGGCGATATACAAGTGCTGTTGGTGTATAAATAGGTGCATGAAAAATTGCGTCATAAGAAAAATTTTCAAAAATTTTTTTGGACAACGGTTCGTATGCACACAAAACTAATTTCAGATTCGTATTCTACGACCCCAAAATAGGGTATCCTGAAAAAACCACGCAAAAATTCGAGGTTTCCGTTCTCCTTTAGAATTACCAAAAACATTTTCTATACTTCCAATATTATTGCACTGAACATTTACAATTTTGCTTATTTGTCGTTCCAACCCGAGGTTACGCTTATGAGATAATTTCACCTACCTGTGAAAAGATGGATTAACTCCAATTTTAAAGAGACATCTACATACAACACAATATTTTCCCATTGTTTATTCACAATAACAAATTCTGTCTTCAAAGACACTACAAAACCACTGTAATTACAACGTTTAACTTCGGTTTATCACAAACACTTTAATGGCGGCCAACGCTGCAACTGAATTGTAAACAAAACGTGTTGAGAGGGATTGCATGCGCATATACCCACGTGCCTTTAGCCAGTAGAATGCTGAGTAGTAGTATTTATTTTTAAAGCAATGTAAACAAATAAATGATACACAACAAACCAAGAGGATGCTTTGTCTATCCTATTCTGAAGTCATTGTATAGTACATATTATGCAAAAATAATAAATTTAAGCATATTTATAATTCATGCATCTTCCTCATTCTTACCAAAATATTTACTAGACCCGTGTGTTCTGAAGTATAATTATTTTATTTTCAGCATTCAAGAGATGTCCATACCACAGTCAGTTATAAACCACGAGCCACCTGATAAATATGGCGACAAAAAGCTATTCTGCTGTGAAATATGCACATACAAGACAACAGAAAGGTATTCCTTAAAGACACATTCATTAATCCACAAAAACAATTGGGAGGTGACAATGTACAAATGTGAAATGTGTAACTACGAGACAAAATTTCAAGTACGGCTTAAAAGGCATTATCTCGTTCATAAGGATGCTTCAGAGATCACGATGTACAAATGTGAGAAATGTAACTTTCAGACGAAACATAAAAGTTGTCTTAAACAGCACATGCTAAGGCATAAAAACACATCTGAAGTAACTGTGCACAAGTGTGAAGTATGTGAATACGTAACAAAACTTAAAAGCAACCTTAGAAGCCACATGTTAGTCCATAAAAGTCCATCCGAGGTAACAATGTACAAATGCGAACAATGTGTATACACAACCCGACGTATAAATGACATAAAACGACACATATTGACTCACAAAAATAAGGAATATGGATGTGGTATGTGTCCATATAAGACAACACAGCCTTATTTAATGAAAAGACATATGCTGCAGCACGAGGAATCATCACAAGTAACAACTTACAAGTGTTATACGTGTTCTTATGAGGCAACACAGAAGAGATATCTCAAAAAACATTTGTTGATACATCGAAGCGCCGCAGAAACGAAGTGGTACATGTGTGATGTATGTACTTTCAGAACAAAGCATAAATATCTTGTCAAGGCACATGGGTTAACTCACAAGGACAATTCAGAAGTAATATTATATAAATGTGAAATATGCACTTTCGAGACGAAACACAAGCGTGGTCTTAAAATGCACATATTATCCCACAAAGTTCGTTCGGAAACAAAGATGTACAAGTGCGATTTATGCCCATATGAGACTAAATCTAAAATTAATATTAAGAAGCACATGCTAACCCACAAAGAAGTATCAAACTATAAGTGCCAGAAGTGTGAATTTGAGACGGAGCATGTGGCATATTTTAGGAAACACATGTCTTGCCACAAAAGCTCAAAAATTCTGAAGTATAAATGCGATAAGTGTGTTTTCGAGACAGACTGTAAAAGCCTTCTTAGCGCTCACGCTTTATGTCATAGAGATCCTTCTGAAGAAACATGGTGCGAATGCGACTTATGCGATTACAAGACCAATAACAAAAAGAATCTTAAAATACATATGTTGACTCATAAAGATCCTTCGGAGTTAAAGATGTATCAGTGTGAGGCGTGCACATACACGACAAAGTATAAAAGTAATTTTAATAGGCATCGACAAACTCATGAGGACGAAACCATTCACAAATGCCAAATGTGCGCATATGAAACAAAACGTGAAGCGTATCTTACAAGACATGTGTTGTTGCATTCAAACCAGGATGTCGTGGAACCAAAACGCTAAAATCTCTAAGACATCAAAAATTTATTTATTTTTGTTGGTTAGCCTAAAAGTGGTGGTTGGAAAATTTGGCTTGTAAATGTCAAATTTTCATTTATAAGTACCCCCAAATATTTAATCTCTCTCACTTGCGCTAACATTACAAATCTGACTTCAATATCTAAGCCCGAATCGTCGATAAATCCTCAATCAACCACTTGCAAATGAGTATTGAAATTAAGTAAACCTGCATTGGTGATAGGTCTGTAAGTAATCTTGTTTGTGACTTCTAAGGTTTACAGTTCTTTACACCTAAACTTATGCCAATGTGATCGGGTAATTTCAAATCAATTGTGGACGATATGCTGCTATTACGGGAAAAAATTATAAATACATTATCAAAGCATTTCTGCAGACGAGTTGGAGAATTAGTACATGCTACAAAACCAAATAAACTAAATAAATTGATAAGTAGATATGTATATTTATCTGGATTTTGAAAATGTGCATTAAGAATATTACATACTTATTTTTTTGTAAGGTAAATTCCAAAGCATCAGAGATGTTTTGCAAAAACATGTCAAAATAATGGGGACATATATGTGGAAGAGCAGAGGATTTATTCTAAATTCACTGAACTCTGCCCTATTATATGGTATAATTATAAAAAAATTGCCACAGGCAACAGCAGCTAATTTGCAGTGCAGGTCAATGAAAAGTTTACCAATTTGAGTGATATTGGAACATTTATAATTATTCTGGCAGAAACTAGCAACGCCATCGTGTAGAAGAAATTTAAAACTAAAAAATAATCGTCTAGAGTTACGAAACCCGCTTCATTGTCAGCAAGCCAATGCTCATTGATGCATAAAATATCAAAATTGTTTTCCATTAGAAATACATTAAATCCGCCTATTTTATTTCTAAGGCATTGTATGTTTTTATGAAAGAGAATTAACATTTGTTATCAGGTCCTTTAGAACTCATGTCAACTGATTTATTTCTAAGTAAGGAATGACATTTCTGTTAGCTGTGGATATAAAAAAGCGGGGAAGGCATTTCTTAGTTAAGAATGTTAACATCTGAAGTTACTACGACATATTTGACAAGTGACAACATTGGCTTGAAAAATGTTGAGATGACCCGCATTTAACTATTTGGCTTAAAGCCTTTCCTAAACATTTTCTATAATGTTACTGTAGCATAGAAAATCTATATACAGCCATTCCAATCAGTCTCGATTGTTCTATTCCTAATATTGATATGGTTGGTGTGAAAATTGCTTGACGAAGTGTTACGGTTTAATTTCGTTATAAAATGATGCATCATAAAAATAGTGCACCTATGATACAGCTTAGACTAATTTTTCTGTGTTTATGTAGATATGTTGTACATGTTAGGGTTAAGGTAATTGCTTTCTAAGAAACAGAAGGGAGTTTTCACAGAAATCATGTTTGTGGCAGTCGGTCACGGGTTGAACTTTCAAATTCAGGCCTCTGTTCCACTATTTAGCTTGATAATTCTTATATTCATCTATTAATTACATGGTTACACTTTTGTAAACATTCCACTGAATTGACTGAAGACTGTATCACAGATTCATTTGATAGTCAAGGTAAACAAGGACGACAACTTTGTATCCTTCCTATGTTTATAGTGTTACTGTTGGCAACAGTGGCAAAAATAATTATACGTTTTAATTTAATTTGCAGTAACAATTCATTTAACTGTTAATAAAAGTGATATTGAATAGATATAATAGCTATTTGAGAACATAAATGCAAATTGTATGCCCTATCATAATAGTATGAAATGTAATAAATATTCCAGAAAAGCACTTACCCTGCCATCTGGTAGACGGAGGTCGAATTTTAATTGATCGATAATTTCGCGAAATACAAACTGGTTCTATAGTATTTCAAATGGGTTTTTCTAAACAGAATTTTTAATTGATAGAAATATAAGTTTTTCTCTCTAAATTTCCGGGAATGAGATGTGCTTAATTAATTGCTGATTGTTTCTGTGTGAAGACGTTTTTGATTTGTGATCATCCATTAAGGGATTATCCTTTGTGCAGATATTTTGTGATTTCGATTGGTGATAGTTGATATATTTGGATTGTAGTGATATTTTTTCGAAATTACACCTATATGGGGATTAAAACAGCAATTGTAAGTAATAGTTAGGTAATTTATTTTTTTTTCTTCGTGTATAGTGGCCATTCCACACTCTCTCTTCTGACTTACACCATCATCTTATAAGCATGCTGTGGAATACTGTGAAACACCCTTCAGAGAAGGTATGTTCACTATTTTTTTGTAAATAATTTGATAATTAATTAACTTTGGGAGTTTATTTCCAAAGGGTGTTTTTCCTGGAGGACTGTTATCGGTTTTTGGAGGCATATCGTATCTGGGAAGTTACGTAGTTGGAAATTGTTTGTTACGGTCTAAAAATAGGTTGAGTTATTTCTTCGGTATTATTACTATTATTATTTCCAATTAATCCATGCGCGTTGAGCGAGTAGCATAGAGAATAGGAAACGAAAGGCAATTGGCGTGGCAACGGCTTAAAAGTTAATACCGGCAGTGCAAATCCGAAGTTGTGAAAAATTTAATAGTGATTGTTTTTGATATTTGTTTAAACACTAGTCGATTTATTATCGGATTAAAAAGATTTTTCCATTTGGGTTGATTTCGTTTGAGATACGAAATCGTCTTTTTGTCGGAGTATAAATTTGCACTTCCCAGGCCGTGCATTGAATTTTATTTGAAAACGCCTCAACACCATCTAGAGGTATGCATAAATTATATTTAATTAATTTATCCTTATTTGTGGGAATTATTTTTAGGCGTTTCCACTTTGGTGTTTTTATTTGCCATTGAAAATCCCGTAATAGTTTAATTTTGAATATTCAATAAATGGAATTGACAGAGATAGTAGATTGCTGCTAAACGTTCCTCCTAGTTCGGCTTATCAGTACCCGCAGCGTTTTTCTGGCTGTTGAATTCCTCCGTCGCCCTCAACCCGCAGGAATACCGGACTGTCAATCAGCTGGCCGCAGAATCGCAGATGTAAACAACAACCTAGAGGTCAGATCTACTCTTTATTATTATTTCGTACTCAACCTGAAAACATCATTTTTCTTCTACCAAAAATACCATCTAATGACTTTTATGATTATTACTGTAGTTTAGGGTTACAGTTATTTCACGAATTTAGTATACAATAGAGTATTTATTTCAACGAGAATATTTAACTATTAAAGAATAATTTTGGTGTACAAGTAATATAATAGTCTTTCATCTCGGGACATTCAACATTTGGTATTGCTACTGTAAACCATTGGAAAAACAACAAAGTTCACACTTTCATGCGCCTTGATAATAGAGATCTTTATTATTATTCCAGCGTACAGGTAGAATTTCATAACGCGCATACATTGATTAAATACCCTAACATAGGTTATTATTATATTACTTATTTCATGTAGTTTCAATTCCTTAGTTAAAATATTTTGAAGTTTATCGTACTTTCGTAACATATTTCTAACTTTTCCCTTGTGTGATTTTATAACTTAGCTGTCTCTACCGTTCAGTTGTGCCAATCATTTTTTTTGTAATACAGGTATTGTTTACTAAGTTGATAAACTTGTTTTATTTTAACCAATTTGAAAGCCACATACTATTTGGGGGGAAATTAGTCACTTTAAACAAGTTAATTTAAAAGAATTTGAGTTTCGTAGTTTCCTGGTCATGAGCCGACTTTTGTAATAATTTAAAGTACGTGGCGCTCAGAAGGTCATCGTTAAATTGTGTCATTGGTTAATACACACTGTATATTGAGTTAACCCATATCTTGTTTTAGTTTTCATATAAAAGAACCACCCCTAGCTCACCGCAGATTAGCCAGCCGGCTCGTGCGTAAATTATTTTGAATATTTGTTCTTGGCATTTTATAACACTGATAGGTGTTAATTTCCGCACGATTTTATAACGCATCATTCCTCCTATTGCAATTTTGGGGAAATAGCGTCATATGTTAATTCGAGAAATTCTTAATAGTCCTGGACCTTTTATCCTTCTTGGAATTTATTTATTGTCAACTGCGTGAATTAACCCTGTCACTGGGGCTGCAACCTACCCTCATATCTAGAGATGGAGATCTACCGGAACCAGGAGACATGCATGTTAATTCCAAAATAAACAGTTATTTTTCACAAATTGATGATTATCCAATTTTTTTTTGCTATCGAAATGTGTGTAAACTTATACAAGTGCACCTAATTTAGAATGCTATTTACCGATAAATCTGACAGCCTTGATGATTATTTTCAATTATTAGTTTTAGTATTATTACTGAATTTTGGGAAAATTAGTTTTTTTAGGAAATATATTAATAGGGGTTTTTCTTTACATATTTTAAAGAAGTAGATATTAATTACATGTAGTTTGACTCATAGTTTGAGTAAATTATGAAAAGTCAAGCGGAAATTAGCTTTGCAAAGAAAAATAAGGAAAAATATTCTCTTGTTTGGCTTCTTATAATTGCGCTTAACCAACGTTATAGAATTATTTCAGTTTGCGTAAAACTTCATCTAATTTCTGCTAAGGATCTACATGGGCTATCTGAAAGCAATTTTTTTGTGCATTCTTTTCTCATGAAAAACATACTTTTTTATCTTCATTAGTAACTGATAAGCAATACAGTGTTCATTCTTTTACTATAAAAAAATTATCGGTTTTTTTTTGTGTAATACATATATACAGGTTGTCCCACTAAGGTGTATAAAGCTACAATTTTTTTTACTGTAATTTTTTTTTAATCATAGGCATCATAAATCATTTACTTACATTAATCTGGTCAATATTTTCAGAAAATAAGTAATTTTAAGATAATGCTATTTTTCTTTAAATTTTAAGTGGTTCTGTAGTAATCATGCTATAGCTTCAACCGTCATTGGGTCTGACAACTTCTATATTTTGTCGTTCATATGTTTTTTTCTTGTATATATTTGTACATATATATTATTTGAACGCATAACTATTTTTGAAAATTTTGCAAATTTTGAATTTGGGTAATTTTCTTATATGTGTAGATATCTGCTGAGTATTGTAGCCTTTCCTATATATGTTTTTTTTGTAATAAACTGCCTATAATTTTATAAAAGTGTACTTGTCATTATTTTGTGTCAAAAGCTCTGTTTAGTAAATTGGGGGAGTTTGGGAAGTTTTCAGGGGTATTTGCAGAATAACTTAATTTACTTGGCGCCCACTAAAAGTACCATCTTATTTGAATTCCGCCCATCTCCACTAAGTCTGGCCAGCGAATACCCAGTTGTCCAATGACAGATGCTTTTATTGTCGCCCCCCCCCCTCCAGAGGTAGAAAGGGGTAGATGACAGAAGCAACTATATATATGTTATTGTTTTGTACATACCACCAAATCTTGGCATACAAATTTATGAAACCGTTTGATGAATTGGCGAACCTTGAATTTATTACCGATGAAGAACAAGTTATTATTGTAGGTGACTTCAATATACTTGAATATGCTAACTCTCTTACTAATAACTGTAATAGCAATAACATCCCTATCCTAAATAATTTTTGTGAATTCTCAAATCTTATCCAGTATAATAGAATAGTAAATACAAACAACGTATCTTAGACTTAGTCCTTAGTAATCATAAAATAGAGGTAAATAATTCTACTAACCACTTACTACCTGAGGACGATCATCACGCTCCTCTGAATATCTATCTACAAGTACAACAAAAACAAAATAAAAATTCTATTCTGTTCCCATGTACAATTTTAGAAAAGCTAATTTCCATAAGCTCTACGAGGACTTAACTAATATTGATTTTGCTAGTTTGATCAATGTAAAGATGTCAATGAGGCATGTGATATATTGTATTGTTATGTGCTGCCCTCTAACGAGGAAAGATGTGATTAAGTCCCTGTTCAAGGTGAAAGGAAACCTGTTATTCTGTTACTCCCTGACTAGTAGGGTGGCGCCATCTATGAGCCAATTGACGAACGGTCATCTATCACATGGTAGAAAACTCTGTAGAATTCCAGAATATTGTGGAATACTGTTCTGGTACATTTCTATGGGTGTATATAAGGAGGTGAATCCAGCAGATGGGGGAACAGTTCAGTTTAGTGAAGTATAGAGAACAGTTCAGTGAAGTAAACAGTTCAGTTGAGAGAGTTTTTAGGTTAGACAAGAGTTGACAAGTTTAAGAAGAAAAGTAAAGTACATAGTGTTTTAAAAGTAGTGAATTTATATTAGATTAAGTTATTATTAGTTGTGTGATTTTGAAGTATTTACTAGTGTAATTTTAGTGATTAATAAAATAGTGGTTAGTGAAAATTCTTGTTGCAAGTTATTTAAACCCACAGAGTGTTTACTGAAGACTGTAAACACATAACAGTATTCTATCCTGGACTCTGTTTTCATTGATAACGTCCCAAAAACTTTAGCTAAAACTAATAAATACCCAACTTGGTTTAATGGTAATATCATTCTCAATATAAAGACAAAATCAAAACACTGACACAACTTTTAAAAAAATGGTAACTCATATGAATTGAGCCAATTTAAAATTCTAAGGGCAAACATAAAAATCGATATTGATAACGCGCACAAAGACAATATTGAGAACCAAATTAAGTCCAATCCAAATCACGTCTGGTCATATGTAAACAGCAGAAAAAATATATCCAGTATAATGACTCCACATTAAACGAACCACAAGTAATAGTTGACGCATTTGCTAATTACTTTCAAGAGTCATATTCCGCATCTACAAACTTTTCTTATGATATAAATAGCACTCATTGCAATACTAACAATTTATGCATTCCCTATATTACCGAAAATGACGTACTTAAGGCACTTAAGAAAATTAAACCCAAAACACTACTGGTCCTGATGGTATTCCAGCCTTTCTCCTTAAAGATTGTGTCATTTTATTTGCAAAACCGCTAGCTAGTATTTTTAATTTGTCTATTAAAACAGCTACTTTTCCAGAAGTCTGGAAAATATCTAGGATCTGTCCGCTATTCAAAAAAAATGATAGATGTGCTATTGAAAACTATAAATATTGTGCAATTTTTGTAAATTATTTGAAAATGTAATATACGATATTCTCTTTAATTATGTCAAATCTCAAATTTGCCTCAATCAACACGGATTCATGCCAAATCGCTCTACCACCAGCAATTTGGTGTACATTACTCAGTTCATAGCCTGAACATTTGGATGCTGGAGGCCAAGTAGATGTCAGTTATACATATTTTTCTAAAGCCTTCGACAGACTGGACCACGGAATTTTGCTGAATAAATTGTCTGAATTTGGACTAACTGAGCACTTCCTAAACTTTTTTGAATCCTACTTGGTAAATAGACGACTAAATGTACAATTAAAACTTCGATTGCAACAAACACCAGCTGAAAGACTGATCCTACTTAAAGGAGCTCTCATGCCAGTCGTCCCCACACCACTTGCAGACTGAAGTTTCGAGCTGTTGGCTCTCATCAGTGCAAGGTAAGCATGTCTTGTGACGACCGACACAAGAATCCCTTGACTACTTGGTACATTTCGGTACCTTTAGGATAGCGACATCTAAAATAGTCAGCAGGCACCAATTTAATGGTCCAGTGCCTGTTGCAATCGAAAAATAAATAGCCTGACTGGACTTAGCATAGTTCAATTGTGCTTTTAGAAGTATTAGCATTTTGATGGTAATATGCAATTATTACACTTAACGCACCAAGCTTGTAACCTGTAGTTCAGCGCTCGGCGGGGCACATAGCCCGAAGAGTAGCTGTTGGTTGCAGTCTGGTTACATTCCTTATACATAAGGATTTTATAGAGGAGTTTGCGACTAAAAATATTATGTTTTAATATTCCGCCCTCTAAAAGCACAGTGTGTAATTTGGTGGAAGGTATAGAATGCCTCAAAATTATTTTTATGTTCAAAACATTCTACTACCTACTGATAGTTACACTAACATTCGAGCCAGCAATACAAAAAAATTTAAGTTTGGCACCTTCCCCTCATTATATCTGCCTGTAGAAATTCAGGAAAATAAGGTAGAATCTGAGAATTCATTTGTGCCTGAAGTCAAACCATAGCAGCCCAAATTAGAAACCGAGTTAAATGAAAACGTACATAAAGGTAATCTCTTTGTCAGACATTTTCACACTTTAAATTTATTTCTTTTAAAGATATTGTAGTTGAATAAGATGTCTCTGCACCGCTAACTCCTCTCTCAACTAGAAGAATTCGCAAACATAGATATATAGGTGATATTAATTCTACCGATATATCAACACCCAGAAGAGCGAAAAGGACCCTAAAGTTGACCAAAATAATTCTATTAAGAAAAAATAAATTAATCAAGAAGTTATATCAACAAAACAGAGCACTATGTAAATGTACTTATGCATAGTGAAGCTATAATACACAGATAGCGGCAGCCAAGTACTTACGTACATGGACAAATTTATGGATAGAATAGAATAGAATAAATTTTATTAACCATAAATCATTGTTACAAGAACAATATCGGTTTTGTCACATCATATATAAAAAATAAACAGTAAACTGATATAAAAGAGTGTATAAAACGACACAAAAATAAGTAAACACGACAAATAAGAAAGGTATATAACAAACATAGTATAGATAAGCGCTTAAAGATAATATACTAATAACATAACCAGCAATATATTTATAGCACGCAAATTCAGAAATACATAGGATAGTATTACTAAGTGATTGTTTCTTTATGGATTAAGAAACTCTGTCATGTTATAAAAGCAATGCTCAGTCAAAAATATTCTACATTCATTTCTAAACAGTTTGAAAGAATCTGCTAATTTTATTTGTGAAGGGAGTTTATTAAATATATAACTGCCGGCGTAATATGGAGATTTTTTGTACTTACTTAAATTACAACCTTTAATATGTAAATCTTGCGCTCTCCTAGTAGGGTAATTATGAATGCTGTTATTCGCATTTAATTTATCAAGATTTTTATATATGAAACACGAGACTTTAAATATGTAAATACATGTTACCGTCATTAGCTTTTTTGTTTTAAAAATATCTCTACATGACTCTCTATAGCTTAAGTTGTATAATATGCGAATGATTCTTTTTTGCATTATAAAAACTCTGTTTGCCTCCACTGATTGTCCCCATATGCTGATGTTATAGCTGATAACTGAGTATGCTAAAGAATAATAGCATGTCAACAGTCCACTAACATCTAGTTCCTTTTTTAAATTTAAAATGGCAAATGTCGTTTTTGCTAATTTAGAACATATACTATCTACTTGGTGAGTAAAACTTAAAGTTGCATCAATGACAGAGCCTAAGAATGTTGCTTCTTTACTTGTCTAAACATCTAGACATTTCATATTCACAGATGCTAAGCAAATTGAATGTATAACGATACAGAAGAATGTAAATGATTAGAGCTCGGTCGAGTTGGTTGTCCATTTATTTTGCACGTAAATGCTATCCGATGTACACACTTGCTTGCCACTTACTGTATATACAAGGTATTTTATCTTTTAAGTTAATGCCCTCAGCTCAATATGTACCAATTTAAGTCACTACTGAGTCGAGGCAAAGTTTCACTATGTTTTCACACTTGGGTGTGATATTATGATCTTAAACATATAACTTGAGAAAATGCTAGAACGAATTTTTCCTGCGTATTTGTTATTTAATGAATCATACTTAGAATTATAATGTCTTTATTTTACTAAGAACATAATGTGAAATGCATATTGTTTATTTATGAAAATTAAAAAATTTCTCATCGAAATATTTGCTTTATTTACAACTACCTATATCAATTTTATATTATATATTAGAACCTACAAAATCGACCTTTTGTAGAATTAGTCCAGGCCTCTGTTTAATTATGACTTCATTAATAATAAAGATGATTCAGTTGATTTTTTTTTTAGGTTAGATCACCACTTCGTTGTTGCTTTAAAAGAGTTAAATATCTACCGATAATTATTTATTTATGGAAAAAGCATTTAGGACTAGTTGCATTTATTGCAATAATTATTTAAGTGTAATATTATTAGTTAGAATCGAGATTTTGTTTTCATTTAAAACATTGAATTAGAACCATCTGGTACGCTGTCTCGCCCCAAGACTGGGCTTCATAGGCTTGTAATGTGCCTCTGAAGATGTGGACTTTGTAATACAGTATTTAATTATAGTCACGAATAGTTTATGTTATAATGAACATTTTAAAATTGTTGTTATTAATTTTATACTCGAAGATCATAATACGCACCCTGATTTAATTATCTGTCATCTGAAGGATGAGTATACGCGCATAAGTTATTGAGTACGCCTAGTGTTGGCCTAACAAAATATTCTGAACTAGCAGTATAGGTCTAATAAATATGGGTAGGAGGTATTACATATTTTGCATAAAAAAATTGCTATTATTGAAAAAGTAATCAAAATGGCCCCATTTTTTTTTATAGGGATCTTTTGACAATATTTAAGCTAATTTGTATTATAAAAGGATATACCTAGGTCTTAAATAAAAATATTTGAATAAAGCGTAACTTTATAGAGTATATTTGATGTTGGACACATTGTTTCGAGTGAATTTTGAGAATTTCGATTTATTTAAAGTAGTGAAAAAGTCAACTTGGAAATGTCTAAATTGATGTCTAAAATTAATGGAAATTTTGGTAAACTTAAAACAAATTCTTGGTACTTTTCACCCAATTTTTCAGAATATTTACAAAAATTTAATAAAGGTCGATGACTTTCTCATTTTAGTGTAATGTTAAAATTGTAATTTATTTACAATCTTATGATTGCAATATTTAGAAACCGATCTGGATTTTATTTGAAATAATTCTGGAAAAGTCAGGGTATTTAACGATTGTAAATTGGTGGATACCCTGGGAGGAAATTGTTTGATTTCACTTTTATCTGCCAATTCCTATCGTGCCAGCGTCACTGCCATACTAGTAGTGGTGGATTATACCTCCATAAATTAAATATTTTCACCTATATGATAAATAAAATAAAACAAAGTTCGACCACGTCGTGTGATAGAAGCGGACGTTCGAGTGTGCACACATATTTAATATTAATCTTAATTATATTGGTTTTACCTAATTCATTCAGGTGGTATATACAATTAGTAGCTATATAGTTTTCCTTTTGGTATTACCTGGAATTGGGTATAATTTATCTTAATTCTTTCGGAATGTTCGAAATTGGATAATGTACTCAGGTGAATACGGGGAAGGGGGTAAACCCCCCAATATTCTTAATATTGGTATAGTACATAATGATAGTATGGAAGAGGTAATGTTACATGGCCTATGTCCATTTAACAGTTTATTTAAAAACTAGTGTTTTGTGGATAGTTAGCATGACCTGTATATTTTTTGGATTCAGTTTTTGCAGGTGAAACTGTTTTTAACTAACAGAATTTTACATGTATAACTGCTAAACCATTTCACACTGTTTTATGTACTTAATTTTATATCTTAGGAACTTAGTCCTGTTTTTCTATTAACACTATTATGTATCTCATATCCGTTGTAATACAGCATTATTATCCCAGGAAACAATTTGTCTACAAAATTTAGTTACATCAGATATCTATTTTTCAATTTTTATATTTTTGTTTACTATGGAGTACATATGGTTATTTTCCTTACCTTCTCTCATTCTATATATAGTAAATCCTATAACATGTAATATGTTACTGATTTATCAATAATATCAATACGTTTTACTACTTATTTACATCTGTTAATATTTGTTGTAATGTATAAAATAGAAATTGCAAAGGCAAATCAGCTGGCATGGAAAATAAACTATTATTATAGATTCCTTTTATCGATTATATGCCACTACTTTAGTTGAGTATGGGAATCTACAAGGCAAGTTGGTGCGCTTAAATTAACCACTGACAGATGGCCATACTTGTATGATTTCTATATTTTGATAGCTTTCAATTTAAATAGGGAATTAGATTTCTCACATTTTTTTGGTGGCGTTGTTTTCCAGTAAACAGGACAAAAAAAAATTTACCTTATCAGTAAACCTCACCAGGAAGTCATTTGCTTGCAGCCTTTGTACTGATTCAAACATTATAATTTTTAACTGTGGACTTCAGTAATTGATATTACAATTTTTATATCCCAGTTACAAAGTGTTGAACATACAGGTAATTTCATTTCATTATACTCATTAAAATATTTTAATTAATCTTCAAATTTTGAAATTTCAATTATTTTTAAAATAAATTTTGAATTCAAAGTCAATTCTTTTTAATTTAATAAGTAGTTAAAATGCTATATGTACCACATGGTTTTAGAAATATTTTTCTCTTTCCTTTTCATTTTTTTGGCAATTTATAGTCTAAGAAATCAGCTTACTCGTGCATAACTAATAATAACTCGTGCATAGCTAATAATAACTCGTGCATAGCTAATAATTACTATTGCATAGCTAAAATTACTTTTGTACTGCTAATCAGCTTACTTTTGTATAGCTTAAATTAATTTCCTGCAGCTTTTGTACAGCTAGCTTAATATTTCGTGCAGCTAATTTAAATATATTTGGTACAGCTAACTAGCTTATATTTGCACAGCTAACCTTGCTTAAATCTTGCATAAATTTTGAATGTGCTTATATTTGGTTAAATTTCCTACAATTTTCACCCCATTCATTGAGAGACGTAAATTGCCAAGGAAAATTTAGAATTCTTGCAATAAGAGACAATTGTGGGCCTGGATTGCTGTCCCAGAACCATAAACCACCTAGGATACTGGTATCAATTTGTCTTTTATATATATATATATTTTTTTTTACATTTCAATTTGTCTCAATACCGATTTGTCTAATTTTCTTTCATGTAATATATTCTGTCATTCATTTTAAACTATCTTTTTATTTCTCTTATCAATAATTTCAGACTGATCTATAGCAGACTGGTTATTCGAGAAAAAGAGACAATTTTGCTTATTTCACTATAGATGGTGCCCAATTTAACATCAATTTTTCTTTGTCTCCTTTTCTCGAAATAAACAGATATCTGTCGCTTATGCTGTACATGTCGGAAAGGGTAAGTTTCTCCACTCTTACGAATGCTCTGGACCCACGGCTCTCTGCTCCGGCTTAAACCAGCTAGTCGTCCGCACATGTTGCCTCAATTCTTTCTCAAAAATAAATAATAAGAGAAAGGAGGTAACAGTAAGTAATGCATCTCAATATTCACAATTACAAAGTCAGAGTCAACCTAATCAGTTTATCAGTAAAAACACAAATATAGAAAAAAGTATCCATAGGAACTCTGATAATGGAATAAATAATGATAGTACAGATGGTTTGACTCAAAATAAAGAGGAATTGATTTATAATAATTACGATTTGGACCATACTTATTTGTATGAAGGGCCGTATTATGCATATATACAGCACGAAAATAAAAATTGGGAAGTTGCACGAAATGGTTATTGGCCATATCTTACATAAAGACCTAGGTATTAAAAGAAATATTAAAGAGATAAGTCGTTCAGGTGTTAACCGCATTAAGGTAGAAATGCATACAGTCAAAGATGTAGTAGATTTGGTTAAAAATCCGATTCTTAAAAGTAAACAGTTGCATTATTATGTACCTAAACACCTGACGGAAAGGCGAGGGGTTATTCGGTATGTAGATACGAGTTTTTCCGAGGAATTTTTAAAAGACAATATTGAAAGTACGAGCATTATTAAGCAAGTGAAGCGTATTAAAAGGAAGATTGTGAAGGAAGACGGGACGGTTGCATTTGCGGATCGTCAGTCTATAATTATAACCTTTGAGGGTAATAAAACACCACCTTATGTATTTATAAATAGTTGTAGGAGGGAAGTAAGCCCCTATGTATATAGTGTTGTGCGTTGCTTTAAATGTTTGAGATTTGGTCATGTCATGAATCAATGCAGAAGCTCTGAGCGCAGATGTAAATCGTGCGGCACATCTCATGACGGAGACTGTGCAGGCACTACTCCTATTTGTATACACTGTAAATCTAGGTCACATAATGCGTTATCTAATGAATGTCCCGCTTATCAAAGGGAGAAAGCAATAAAATTAAAAATGGCGGAAAACAATTGTACTTATAAGGAAGCACAAAATATTATTAGTAATCCTAATAGTTTTGCTAATATTTCTGCTAATAGATTTTCTGTATTGGCTGATTTAAATGATCACTCGGTATTTCCGACAATCTCACGGAACTCGCGTATCGATAATATACCAGGTCCTTTTGGATCGGCAGTAACAAATCAAAATAATGTTAAGCCAAATATTAATAAGAAAAGAAAAATTAGTGTAACTAACACTTTTCAGGTGCCTCAAAGAGGATTAGACCCAAGACAACTTCCTTTACATCCACTCCCCCCCAACCCATATCACCCTAGTGTACCTGATATAGATAGTGAAAACAGTACGGTTCGGTTAATGGAAAATATAACTCAATATATCTTCGAGGTGATTAAGAACACAAATCAGGAAAGTAATTTAGATGAAAATGATATTAGAACGCAGTTAAAGGATATATTTATGAAAAATTGTTCTGGCACTGAGCCACCTGGTGGGTCGTAACTCACGGGGGACTCATAGTCAGGTCTTGTTTTCTTCATCGAGCCTTTTCCTTTTTTTTATTTTTCTCAGATTTCCCTTATAAATAACAGAACTCTCTCTAAACAAAAAATCATTAAAGTTATTACAGTGGAATTGTCATTCCGCTATTTTTAACAAGACCAGTCTATTATTTCTCTTATCTAATTACGATGTGAAACGAAGTGAAACCTGGTTTAAACCAGCGGTACCTGTAGCATTCCCTGGGTATAATGTAGTTAGAAAGGATAGGATAGATGGAAAAGCTGGTGTCGCCATTTTGGTGGCAAAAAAATATAAGTATACAGAAATACTCTTTAGGGACAATTTTAATACAAATACTCTTGTATGCGGAATGAAGTTGCATGGGAAATCTAATATTGATATTCTTTCGATATACCGTCCTGGGGATTTTACAAGCTCAGAAGATTGGGTTAACATTTTCGATCACTGCTCACCCCCACTCTTAATTGGCGGGGACTTCAATGCACACAATTCTTTATGGGGTAGCTACAAAGACGACAACCATGGGGATTCATTACTCAATGCTATAGATGATAAAAACCTAATAGTACTCAATACGGGATCTCGGACTCATATAACACGGAGTAATATCTGTTCAGCGGTTGATATAACATTAACATCTCCAGAGATTGCAGCAAATATTTCATGGAATACTTTAGAAGACACTGGTGGATCAGACCACTTCCCTATTCTTGTAGAATACAGGAATTATAGTCCCACAAACGTACTTATATATCCTTCAACTAAATGGGACACCAATAATGGGGACTGGAATTTATATTCCGAAAAGCTCGATACATTGTTTAAACGTCGCCCTGTTCTAGATTCCGCACAGTCAATGTATGACTATTTCACGAATGCAATTACGGATGCCTCAAATCTAGCTTTTAGGCAAAAAAGGCCGTTCACGCCTAAGAAGAAACAGAAACCTGTTTGGTGGGATGACGAATGCAGTAGTGTTGTATCACTCCGGAAAAGGGCGCTGGCAGTTTATAAACAAAACCCTTCCCTTGATAATTATATAGAATGTGAGAAAGTATTTGCTTAGGCGAAAAAATTTCTAAAAAATAAAGCCAAGAATAGCTGGAAACAATTTTGTAGTAATTTAAATTCTAATACCCCAAAATCTCAAATCTGGCAACAAGTGAGGAGAATGCAAGGGAATGGTGCCTTGGTTGGAAGAACCCGTGATAAAGAATGTGCGGAAAATATTTTATGTACTTTAGCCCCAGATACTGTACCGGAAAATAGGAATTCGACGGTGGATTTTCCCGTAAATAATTATCACCTTCTTCTGCAACCATTCACATTAGTTGAATTAAACAACGCACTTAAGTCTTGCGCCAACACCTCGCCAGGCCAAGATTCGATCACATATGACATGATATATAACTTGCCAGACTCTGGTAAATTGGCGTTGATAGACATTTTCTCAAGGATATTTTTTAAGGGAGAGGAGGTGGATGACTTTAAAATTGTACCTATACTTAAGCCGGGGAAGAAAGCCAATATAGCTTCATCATATAGACCAATTTCATTGATGTCATGTGTGTTGAAAACATTAGAAAGAATAGTCAAATACAGACTTGAATGGTGGTTAGGTCTTAATAATCTTAATACAACTTATCAATATGGATTCAAAAGACACATGTCGACACAACATGCCGCGGGGTTAATCTAAATATACTCGAATATAGATTGGCCGAGTATGACATTCCATCAAATATTTGCAGGAACTTAATAAGATTGTACCGGAATAGAAGAATCTATCTACGACATGAAGATGTTTTGCTGGGATCTCGTCTAGTAGACCAAGGACTCCCCCAGGGGTCGGTCCTAAGTCCGATGTTGTTTAATATGTATACATCCGACATGAAAAATTGGGGCTTCAAAATTATACAGTATGCGGACGACTTTGCGTTATACTCTGAAAACCCTAAGTTAGATGAATGTTTAAATAATCTAAACCAAATGATGGAAAGGATTGAATTCTGGACAACTGAGAAACAATTTAATATTTCAACAACCAAGACCTGTGTATCGATTTTCTCAAGGCATAATATTCCTACTTACGACAATTTACAGTTATCGGGCTACGTGATACCTTATAAAAAGGAAGTTAAATATCTAGGGATCACAATGGATCAGAAGCGTACCTGGAAGAGCCATATTGGTAATATTATCGCTAAAGCAGAAAAATCCCTAAACTTGCTTAGAATGATTACTCGAAGGCATTGGGGTGCTGATGTTTCTATCTCTCTACTAATGTATAGGACAATGATAAGATCTATTATCGATTATGGAGGCATCTTTTATGGAGCTGCAAGCGACAGCCTACTGAAACGAGTAGATTTAGTACAGAATAAAGCCCCGCGTATATGTTCTGGTGTCATGAGGTCTACACCCGTAGAAGCCCTTAGGGTTGAAACAGGGGAACCCCCTCTAGGTCTCAGGAGAGAATATTTAAGCAAAAAATTTATAATGAAATTAAAGGCCACACAGCAAGAAGAATTTATAGATAAGATCAACAATTTAACAAGACATGATCTTATGAACAAGTATTGGCGCAAAAAAAATTCGCCTCCGTTGGCTACCGCATTCACCGAAACTGCTAAATTCGACGATAAAATTATAATAACACCCGTAACACCTGGAGCACTAGATCTGAAAAGTTTGTTTTCGCAAGTGACAGTAACGTTCCCCAGATTTGCGGACAATAACAGTATTATTAATAAATCTATTTTATTAGAACAACTTTGTAATTTTGAAGATTACACCAAAATTTATACTGATGGGTCAAAAAGCGTTTTAGGCACTGGATGTGCATTTTTTATTCCTTTATTAGAAACACAGCAAAGAATGAAGCTACCCGAAGAAGCTTCTATTTTCTCGGCTGAGGCGTATGCTATCTTAGAAGCAGTATTATTTATTGCAACTAATAATATTAAAAAAGGTCTTATTCTGTCCGATTCCATGTCAGTACTGAAAAGTTTAGGAAACACTAATAAAATTACTTCACCATTTTGATGAATATAACTAGAACATACTACGATTTAAAAAAAAGGGGGCACACCATCCATTTCATGTGGATTAAGGCGCATACAGGATTTGTCTATAACGAGCAGGTGGACCTTCTTGCTAGAAGAGCCTGTACAGATTATACGAAAAAAATAAATGAATTCCCGGTTACAGATTGTTTCCCAATTTTCAAAAAGGAACTAATGACTAGCTGGACTAAGGTGTACAACAACGCTTACATAGAAAAGCCAACTAATTATGCCCTTATACACCCGGTTATATCCCGTCATCAATGGTATCAAAATGTAACGGTCCCAAGAAAAATGTATATATTAATAACTAGATTAAAGTTTAATCATGGACGTTTTCCGTACCACCTCATCAAAATAAAGATTGTAGACAATAATCTATGCTCATGTGGAAAAGTAGGGGATATAAATCATATTTTTTTTGGATGTACTCTTTTCCCTGTAGAACGAGCTGAGCTCATGAATAAACTCCTCAGTCTAAATTTCCAATTACCAATAAATACGAATTATATCCTGTGCTCGGAAAATTTATTAGCTTTTCAAGCATTATTTGAATTTGTAAACTCCACTGGAGTGTTAATATGATTACTGTATAATTTTTTGTAAACTGCTGGTTTGGAAAAAAAAGACAAAATAAAATAAAACAGTTTAAAAAAGAGTAAATTAAAAAAAAATAAAAAAATTGAAGAACGTTTGCTACATTTATACTTGTTAATTTGTTAATTAATTTGTTTACTTTGTTTTTTTTTGTTCGTTTTTATGTTATAGATATTAATGTTCTAACCGGGAATGCTATAGGTGCGCAATAGAGCTAGAAATAAAGGAAAAAAGAAGGAACAAAAAATAGTACATTAGGTGTCGGTTATAAGGAAAGGACATTGGCTAATGGTAAATCCAAGGCCATAAAAAAAAACAAAAAAAAAACAAATACTAGGAACCACAACAAATATTTATTTTATATATATTTTTCGTAGATACAATAAAATTAATACATACTTCAGAGTAGTATGATGTTGTCCGCTGGGTTTAGGGAATGTATGCTATAACTAGATTGCAACAAATTACTTGTAGATGGCGCATATTAACACATTGCTATATTTACATCTAATCATTCATGGAATGTTATTATTTGAAATTATTATGTTATTTTTTCTGGAAAAGTATTTTTATATAGTTATAGAGGGGTGTCCATTAAATAGGGCCCTCAACAGTAGGTTCCATGAGTAAAACTAAGTCTTTTAGTTAAAACACGGTACATATTGCTTCCTCTATATTTACGTGATTTGATCAATATTTTGTATATAGGGTGTGCCAATAAAAATTCCCAGATCAAATATTTCAGAAACTAGAGATATTTAGGTAAAAACCCATTGCTAGAACATAATAAATCATCATTGAATAAGTAATTTTATAGCAGAAAGAAATTTTATAAAAATTATATTATTCCAATCTATCGATTGAAACTGGTCTGTAGTTAGTGACATCCTGTGATGAAGGAGGCCTCGCATCTTCCTCGTAGCATTCGAGCATTCCAAGTCATTGTATTTTAGTGCTAACTGTGTTTAGACAAAATACCCAAATTTTACCATATAATTCAGCTTTTGTAAGCGGGAATAGCTGTTTTGGTTTAATTTGTTGAGTCCTTATTTATATAAGGTACTTACAGATAAGTTGGAATATTATAATTCTTATATTTTAGATTTTTATATAAATAAATGTCTGTAGTTTTGAATACAAGTATTCTTAAAACTAAATATTTGATTTATAATGCACATATTAATTCACACCTCACCTACTTAACTGGGGACAGGCTAATCAACAGTCAATCAACAAACTGCAAATATACCAAAATAAAGTAATAAAAACTCTATTTAATAAACCTCCAAGAACAAATACCGTTGAATTGTACAATAATTTAAAGATTTTAAATATTAGTGAACTTGTTAGAAACAATATTGACAATGTTGACATTGTTTTAGTTTTTGATCATCAAATGATGTGTATTTAGTTCTTGTATTCTGTTAAATTGTTATAAAACATAGTAATTCATAAAACCGGGATAAATTAAACATAGTTTTAATTTATGGAGAAAGCCGTAAAAATTCCTCTGCAGCTGTGGTTTTATATCTAAGACGTTTTCCTGATAGACCAAGGCCTGATCGAAAAACTTTTGTAAGTTTCTGTGCTAATTTAGACAATTATGAAAGGTTAAAAACAAAAACATTTAGAGGAAAGAGAGCCACAACAGATGAAAATACAGCGTTAGCGTTAGAAACAACAGAAAATAATCCCCACACATCATTACCTAAGTTAAATGAGCAAATTAATATTTCTGTAACTCCGTGTGGAAGGATTCTAAAAAATAATATACTTTATCGATAAAAAATTCATTTGGTGCACCATTTAAGACCGAGAGATAATCAGCGCAGACTAGATATTTTGGCATACTTTTCCATTATCTTAGGGGAAAATCCTAATTTGCTTAATCAAACTATGTGGCGTGACGAATCTAGATTCCACAACAACGGAGTAATAACTAGACATAACTGTCGATACTGGCCTATAGAAAATCCTAAATTGATGAGACAAACTGAATTCCAGGCAAGATTTGGAGTAAATGTTTGGTGTGGCATTGTAAATGGATACATTGTTGGTCCATATCTTTATCAAGAAAATTTATATGGTGAACGTTTTTACACTTCCTACGAAATGATTTACCTGCGCTATTGAATAATTAACCAATTCAATTAGACACTATGTGGTTTCACCAAAATGGCGCTGGCCCACATAATAGCAATATTGTGGCAAATTATTTAAACCAAACATATCCAGGAATATGAATTGGTACAAATGGGGTACTCAGATGGCCAGCTAAATCTCCTGACTTTATCCCGTTAGATTTCTATTTGTGGGCTTATCTGAAAAGTGAGGTTTATAAAGAACCAGTCATAGACATGCCTGCCCTTTGTAATAAAATTTGTGCAAGTGTCGGAGAGTTTATGGAATTGAGCTATTGAATAGATTCTCTTTATGTGTAGAAACGAAAATGGCAATAATTTTGAACACCTCTTTTATAAGTTATTACTTGTTAGTTTATTTTTTGTTTTCATTAATAATCCAGGCGTTTTAGACTTTTGCTGCCAAATTTGTGCCCTACGAAAAAAGGTTTTTTTATTGTGTTTATTTGGACGTCTTGAATAACACTTGGTAGTTATGCCACGATACACCTAGGAAAAGACTGACTACAAAAGCAAGACAAAATTTAGCTTATGCTTACGTTACAGATTTGTAAAATTTCCCTGTTTTTATGTGGACAAAAGGTAGCAACTACAAAGTTAATAATTTAGTCTAAAATTATGTAATATTTTCTTACAGATAGACTTCAACATGCATGCTCTTTAACTTTATGGTTGAACTATATGAAATAATGACGTAAATATTTCTTCTAAATTACACTAGTCAATATGGCTTATCAGATATTTTTTAAGAAAATATTACCTAATTGTGACTTAATAAATTACTGATAAGTTCATAAGCATTCAAAGTTAAGTATACTGGTTGCAATTACGTTATATCAACTATCTCAGGTTATTGTGGCTTTAAATTGGTAAATTCAACTAATTGTGCTACTTGGGTTTCTTTTGCAAAAATTACGATAAAAACTTTTATTTTAAATGATTCATTATAATTGGATAATATTGGCCTAATAAAGTTGAAGTAACAAACACAAAATAACCCTAATCGTTTCAACCTTTTACGATTTTTTCTAAATTTTTACTACAACCTGATGGGGGAAATTTTTTTCTTTTGCAAAATCGCATTATAAATACTTTTTTACTCTAGGCACTTTTCATTAAAATTAATAAATGAATCCTTAAAAACGAAAAAAGTGATTCATAACAATAAAACGGAAGTGTTAATTGATGGTAGTTCCAAAATTTGTATTCTGATACAAAATGGCGTTCTAATCATTTCTTTTCGTCTTGTGTATGGAGTAAAAATCAATACTAATGGATGATTCGCGTTTTGAAATTGTAACTTTTTGACTATCATGATTACCTATGAGGACATAACGAAAGGGTTAAGGACTAATATTTTTAAAATTATGAATTCTTATGTAAAAACTAAACATTTTTTAAATCATCATATTTTTCGTAAAAAGTAATAGAAACAGCGTAAATATCTTTTGTTCTAAAAAAACGTTTGTGAGGACATATCTAACCCTTCCACAAAATTGACCAAAAATAAAATAAAATGTTGAAAATTCCCTGACATCTGGAATTGGTTGGGAGGGTGGTCAATAAAAATTATTGAACCACAGTACTTGGGCCCCTTGTACATCCTCCCTGTAGGCAGACCCTCGCCTAGGCCTCCAACCAACCTAATCTTGCGAAATAGGTGGTGATGCTGTCTAGGGACATCTCCCTTACATCGGCCAAAGTAGGCCGTTCCTCCAAAATGGATTCTCTGATTCACAGAGTACATGTTGAACCGTGTCATCTTCTTCTTCATAGCCTCTACAGAGAGGTGTTTCGCTTAATCTCATATTATGGAGATATTTCCTTAACAGACAGGTTCCAGACTGGATTCCCGTTATAAAACGTAGATTCCTTCTGGACATTGCCAGGTAGTCTATTGCTGTACTCTTGTTGGGATATTTTAGTAGTTCCCTAGCAAGCTGACAGCTGTCTGTTTCATCCTACAGTTTCTTGAATTCATTGTGGGTGTTCTCTTTAATTATTTGTATTATTGCCATGATCGGTAACAGACTGGCCGGACCTGGTCCAAAGATACTTAGGCCTGCTACCTTCTTAGCCAGTCTGTCGGCTACTTTGTTGCCACTACACTGTGTGTGTCCTTTCACCCAGCTTACCAGTATGCTGGAGGCACCCACAAGTGCTTGGTGACATTCCCATACTGCTCCTGTGGTAATTTTTTAACTTCTCAGGGCTAGTAATGATTGTCTGCAATCTGTGTAGATCCTGATTGTTTTGCCCGTAATTTGTCTACGGACAATCTCTTTTGCAGCTATGATTATGTCCGCCAGTTCCATTTGTACTATGCTGGCTCGCACATCCATAGCCCATTTAGATGGGATTTGCAGACTTCTGGAGTATATTCCACATCTTGCCTCATCCTACTTTTTTGATACGTCTGTGAAGATGTTGATCACACCTTCGCCAGCAGCCACATTCTCACTATTCGTCTGTATTACGTAGGGTCTGTCAAAGACAAACCGGGGACAAATGTCATCGGTGCACGCCTGCAGAAGAGGCGTCTTTCTGACAGCCTCGTTCCATAAGCGACTTCTGACCTCTCCACAGCCTACATTTGGTTGTATGCCAATGGATTTGAGGCGTACCATTGTTGTCAGAGCCACTTCTCCTAGATATATATCTAATGGTGGCAGACACAGCATTACCTCCATAGCTCTCATTGGGGTTGTTTGCATAGCTCCGGTTATGCTCAGGCAGGCAACTCTCTGCACTTGGCTGAGTTTGACCTTAGCTGCAGTCTGTTTGTTCTTAGGCCACCAAACCACAGCTTCATAAGTTATCATTGGTCTTATGACGGCAGTGTATATCCATATGACCACTTTGGGTTTCATTCCCCAGGTTTTCCTCACGGTCTTGCGGCACTGCTCATAAGAGATGTAAGCCTTCTTTAGTCTTCTATCTATGTGAAGATTCCATGTTAGTTTGGCATCGAAGGTTACCCCAAGGTATTTCACTTCTGATGCGAAACTTAGTGTTGTATCCAGGAGGGCAGGCGCCTTCAATGCTTCTAGTTTCCTTTTCCTTGTGAAGAGAACCATCTCCGTCTTCCTGGGTTTGACAGACAGGGAGTGTTCTTTGCAGCATTTTTCAATTATTCTTAGGGCCCCTTGCATTCTTTCACAAAGGACTCCCTCGAATTTTCCGCTAAGCATTGCTACGATTTACACGTACATAAACAAATAAATACGTTGGATATTAATGGTTATAAGATATTACATAACGAAATCACTTGGGCTACTGTAGCGTAGCAGATATCGTAGGGCACAACTTAACCCGGATAAGTGATGTACGTGCCTACGATAAAATTTCACTAGCTCAGACCATCTCAGGGCGTTAAGCCCAAGTTTATATAAACTATGACAAATTATTAGTTTACTTACTTAACAAATCACTGAGGCTTCCATACGTAGTGGTTGCAGACGAAATAATGACACTTTCTTTAAAAATGAAATGCACTATATTACACAATTTACAGATATTGGTTCTCTAGCATGTAACCTGGCGATGTTCAAAAGGTGTGGCAAATTTCTCGATTAAAAGTTACAACATTAATAAAATGCCTCGTGTAGCTACACATCGGTTTACAATGTGAGGATAAATGGTCATAAATTCTGCCACAATGGGTCTGATTTAAAGAACCTCCTTAAATAAATATAAATGCATAAAATCTTTAAATATGTACAAGTTAAAATGCAAAAGTATGAATCGAATATAACCGCACAGAACCACTGAAGGTGGTCCCCGGTAAATAAAAACAACAACACACTTAACCATGGTGGTACGATACCGACTTCGACGTGGGAGAACCTGTAGCCCTACGGAGGTGTCTTCGGGACGAAAGAAATTGACCCGAGGATGGGGTTGATTATACCCTCTCCAGTCCTGGAACTTTCTACTGTGTGTGGATGCCCTATCCGTGGAACCCTAAAGATATCACGATTTAATTTGCAAAGTCGGAAATACACGTGACGTGTGCCTAATGTCGGTAATTCAAATCTGACATAACCTACAAAAGAAATATAATCTACCAATGTTCCTAGAAAGCCACAGTTGGATGAATGGAGTCGAGTCCGCCTCTCAAGTCGACACGATATTTCCACGTGGGTAGAGAACGGGTAAGGTGGCGTGAAGAGGTTAGCTTCCCTTGTATACTTAATGATCCTGCTTCTGCAGTTAAAATTTAGTCACAACAACAAAATATTCTGCTAAACGGAACAGCAACAGATTGAGAAAATTTTCCTGTGTTGATAATCCCAAAATCCACCAGGATGCCTTGGATAAACCGAGGTTGTAGGATTATCAACTATACACCGCCATTAAAAATGGTTGCCTTCCTCACCAACTGGAAGTATCTCGCGCCTCTCGTGGACAGTAGCGAAACTGCTACGGATGTAATGGTTGTTATTATGCGGCTCACAAAACGCTAAGGTGTATGGTGGGTCGCATACGCTAGAGGTCCGCAACAGCATGATTGTTAAATCATCTGCGTAGGCAATTGTGTGGAATCCTTGTGAATTGAGGAGGCACAAGAGGCTATCAAGAATGAATTTCCATAGCAATGGTGATATTACACCTCCCTGTGGACAGCCTCTCGCAACCATTCTCTGACATTCAACAATAATACAGAAATTACATTTAAACTCTGTGGACCTAAAAATGATTTTCACCGTTTTGGTAGTCAAAAAATTTTTTTTTAAATATGAAATTGTACGCTTTTCCGCCCTTTAAACACGATTTAAACTATTTTTTAAGGGTGTATATCCATTTTTACTGATAATTTGACAGAAATAGACACTATTAGTAATATTTCCATATTTTCCCCCATCAGTTTGTAGTCAAAATTTAAGAAAAATCGTATTTTTTGGGAGGTCAGGTCACTCTATGCTCACCCCCCCCAGTAAAACATTGAAACGATTAGGGTTATTTTTTTTTTAATTTCAACTTTATTAGTTCAATATTATCAAACTATAATCTTTAACAGTTCCTGTCATCCAAGAAATTCTTTGTAGCGCAGCTACATCTCTTTAACATATTAATTGTATTCAAAACTAAAGCCATTATGTTCTAGCAATGGGCTTTTACAGAACTCAAATATCTCTAGCAGTTTCTGAAATATTTCATCTGGGAGTTGGCACACCCTGTATATCATTATGGTATTCCTTTTTATTCTCTTCCAGTGTGCTCGGTCCCTTCATGATCCTTTCAATTGTTGCGCTATCTACATGTACCATGTTTTCCTGTTTCTAGTTTGTTGCTGGTCAGTATTGGCTAGTTGTCGTTTTAATTTGGCGCACAGGAAAAGGCGAATTCATTATATTAAACAGTTTTGAGTAATCGAGTAGTACGTCACACTTTTTGAATTCTCAAATTCAATTTCCACCATTTCGATACATCTATAATGTTTTAATTTGGCACGCAGAACATTGTATAGCCTACCATACAATGTTCCCTAAGTTGAGCAATTCTATCTACTGGTAATTTGTCATAATCCAGGTAACACATTTGTCTCAATTTTCATGGACCAAACGAGTGAAACGTAGTATGTCAGATGCACTTTAAAAATTACCAATATCACTTATTTTTACTATTTTTGTTTAACAACCGTTAACAATACTATCTAGTGCATCCCTATGGAATCGCATATTATGTGCTTTGAGATTATTTTTATGTTTCGTCTGAAACGAACATGTATCAAATTTAATGCACCTATACATCGGTGTCTCCGAGGGCTTCTTATGTGTCAGCATGTGTCTCTCGTAACTATTCTTATATTTTGAGGTAAACGGACAAGATTCACAACGGTATGCTATCATTTCAGAGGCATCTGTGTGAACTATCATGTGCTGCCTAAGACGCTCTTTACCTCTGGTGGTCTTGTAGGAACATACGTCGCACTGGTGCACTGTTAATTCAGATGGCAGTTTGTGTTTCAACATGTGTGTCTTGAGGTAGTGCTTGTGTCGCGTCTCATATGAGCAAAATTCACACTTATATATTATAATTTTGAAGGTATAGTCCAATTTCGGTGCTTTATGGGTTGATTTGTGTCTTTCCATGTTTCTTTTATATTTTGTTGTAAACGAGCAGGATTCGCACTCATACATTGTTATTTCTGAAGCATCTTTATGAGACCGCATATTGTGTGACTTGAGGTTATTTTTGTGTTTGGTCTGAAACGGACAAGTATCACATTTGTACATGGTTATCTGTGATAAATCTCTGTGAACAATCATGTGTCTTCTAAGGTCTTTCTTAATATTAGTCTGGAAAAAACATTTATCACATATGAACGTTTCCACATCTGACTGGTCCATGTGCGTAAGTTCATGTCTTTCAAGGCTGTCCTTATGTTCTGTGCTAAATGGACATGATCCACATTGGTGTATTTCGTGAACTGCCATGTGTTCTATAAGATTTCCCTTATCTTCATTTTCATAGGAACATTTATCACACTTGTACATTAGGGTGTCATGTGACATCATGTGCCTTTGAAGCTTCCTTAGGCATTCGGACATGAAAGAACACATCTCACACTTAAACAGTAATGGTGAAGGGTATTCCGATAAAAACAGGCTTGTTTGCAGACTGAAAATAGAATAATTATATTGTTAGTAACCAAAATAATGGTTGAAGATTAAAATACTAGGCACCCAAGCAACACATGATGGTTTAATAAACGTTTATTATATGAAATTACGGTTAAAATTTCGTTATCGTATATTTAATCAACGTCTATGAAAAGCGTTTATTTCATAAACGATTTTTCTACGTATATCATAAATGTATTTCTCCAAACATTTTTGGAGTAACGCAGAATATTTGAGAAATAATTAATTGAAAGTTGAGACTACACTTCCGTCAAATGTTTAAATTGTAAATTGGTGAAATTGACACTACTTGCATTTTTTCAGCCATATTATAGTTTTTAATATACGATTTTTAAATTTATACGATAAATATGTATTTGCGCTACATTTTTTATAGGCATGTCATAAACAATTGCAACTAAAATTTCGAAGATCATAACAATATCTGGAAATATGAGTAAAATATTTACATTAATCAAAATTTGTATAGATAGATGATGATGAAAATATTTGTTCAGTAATATTGCAGTTTATAATATACGGTTTTTAAGAATACATAAGCATTTCTCATAAATATATGCATATTTCTCCTTGTCTCAGCAGTACAGCTGGTGAGCAACCGCGAATCGTCGTGTTAATTGCTGTTTCGTGTGGTGGTAGTCAACCTTAGTAGTGTGGCCTTGTGATCGAAACAGAGAATATTTACTTGTTTGTTTTTGCATATATATTATTTGATTGAAATTCAACAAGTGTTATGTTGATAAGCCGCCCTTATCCTTGAGTTATCTCGTTGTAGTGCGTTAAAGTTGCCAATGAACCAACTTGTGATTGGTAAGAATTATTGTTTGTCTGAGTGATTTGATAGTAACTGCATCTTTTTTATCACAGAAGGTGTAAAACTCTGCATGGCTAGCGTTGAAGACGTGGGTGAGACCAGTGACAATAAAATTAGTGGGACGATTGGGTTGAAGCTTGCCACAAGCCGCTATAGTTACAATAATAATAATAAATAGACTCTATTTTTGGATTTTAGTAAAAAGTAATGAACAATGTTGTGTTTTGTTATCGTTATCAAACATCCTAGGTCCCCAAGGGTGACATAGTAAATGATAAAATAGTTTTACGTATTTAGCCAATCCCGCAGAATAGGTAAAGTTTAATATAATATAAAGAAGCTAGTACTAAATAATAAATACTTTTAAGAAATTACCATCTGCATACATATACACAATTGAATTATTTTTCCTTGATATCAGTAGTTATATATAGGTAGGTAAAATTTTTAATTCTAATTTCCCTGATATAATTAAAGAAAAATTAATATATTTGACAAAATAAGGCACTTAGAAATTAATTTGTTTCAATGTCATCTTATTATTGTTATGCAGCAATATATATTAACAATTTTATCATAAGTAGCAAATGATTTCTGATTTAAGACATGATTTGACTTGCAAAGTTATTTGAAATCGATTAGTCTATAATGCTGTATAACAGAATTTCTCATTTAAATTTTGAAAGTTAAGGTAATTTTGATAAAAATAAAGTGATGGAAACTATTTAATCATTTATTAAATAAGCTCTTAGTTTATAAGACAATATAAAAAAAAGTCTAAAGAACTTATAGCATATATATTCATTAACAAAGATACAAGGGTGGATTCCCTTTAAAAAATCTCTGGATATTTTGTATCGTTTTATTCAAAATTTTTCGAGAAAAACTTAATTCTTCAGAAAAACTTCAGATTTTCAAAAGAAAAAAAATTTAAATAAAAACAATTATAATTTACGATTACATCTAATTTCCTTTAAACTGTTATAGTTCACCAGCTTTATGAGGCTTTGAAACTTCTATATTTTTAATTTGAAATATGTTCACCTTACGTTAGATATTTATATTCTCTGAATATATTACCTAAATTTTAGCATTGCCAAAAAAATTTGATAAGTTGAAGCAACAATACAGAGATACCCTATGTATGTATGAATTACAGTGGATAATAAAGGTTTATTACACGTAAACCAGCAACTGGAGAAAAGGTTTTTCATAACCGCGAGAAAAACGTATTATCGACGTATATGGAATACGATTATTTGAGGTTCCACATAAAAGTATACATCTCGTATATGATGTGACAACAATATAACGTTTTCTTAAGACGTATATATTTAGAATATGATATACTATGATATACGTTTTTTTTAAACGTCTATATTTAATATATGATAAGACAAATATATACGTTTGTAGCGCGGATATTCGAACGTTGAATATAAGTTGCGATAAACATTATATATACCAGTCGTATAAACGAAATCAAAACGTTTATTAAACCATTTGGTGTTGCTTGGGCAGGATAGAATTAAAATTGTTATAACATAGAGGTGAGGCTGTACTGTGGGAAATCTTTGGCCAATAATGTGCGGAAATGAGAAGGTAAATCTGTTTTAGGGCGGCTTGGAAACTGGTGTGAGACTGGCAATGAAGTAGCTAAGTTTTGATAACTATGTTGACATCATCTGGATATGTTTAAAACTGAATATCTTTAGACGATATCAATAGGCGAAAATCACGCAGTGGGCGACATCTACATTTGACAGTATAACCTTATGTGTAGTAAATAACAAATCATTTTACTATTGAGGTTAAATGGAGCCTAATTTTTTTGACGTGATAATTAAGTAACTGTAATTATGATTTTTCAAATAAAAAGTGCATTAAACTATTATTTTGTCTAAATAGTTTTACAGGTGAAATGATGCAAACGGTTAACAAAAGTATTTCTGTGGAATCGAGAACGTTTTGTTACGTTTCTCAGTGTTCCAGTTGAGCTATACTAGTCCTCCCTGCAGATCCAAAATTACGTTAAGATGGAAATATACCGCCTGTCTATTTTACGAGGGCCACAACAAATATTTCGCTTAATATCTATTATAGGAGAATAAAATTTTAGAAACAGTTATCCCATTTTTTGTGAGCTATATTTCAATAAAAAAAAATTTGAAATCCATAGCCTACTTTGTGCGATATATTACAAAAACCTGAAAAATAGGAAAACCACAAACGATTATTTTCCTTATTTGAGGCGATAAGAAAAAAGTTAAAGGGGTGAAAGTTGACGGCAAAGACAAGAAGAACAATAATGTATATCAAAAAATTCGAAAAACGCAGTTGGTTTGGCATACGCTCTTGTGCAAGAATGAAAAGAACAAATCTCAAAGTAGGCCATGACATCATTAATTCCGTTTATTTTTTCTCTTTCCAACGATATAAAACATGTCACAAAAATTTTAACTGATAGTGTCAATATTTAATATTTTACGAAAACCACAATTCATATCATTGAATCGTAAAAATCAGCTAGCTATTCCATAATAGTAAATATTCATTTTATAATAATTATAATTCGGTAATTATTCATTACAATTTAATACAAACAAACAAACAAATATCTCAAATAAAAATGTAAGTACAAAATGAATATCTAAGAAAACAAAAAAACTATGTACTAAACAGTACTACCTTCTACCATACTGAAAAGAAAATGTTTGTATTTATTTTTCAAACTATAAATGCTCAAATTGTGCACCATGCATTCTAATACACAAACATGCTCTACGAGACATCTCACGCATTACTTTTTGGGGCATTTCAGGAGTAATTGCCTCACATGCGTTTCTAATACTGGTTTTGATGTCTTCAACATTTTCAGGGGCAGTATGAAATACCTTGTCATTAATGTAACCCAAGGGGGTAATATCTGGCGATCGAGCTGGCCATAGAATGGGTCCATAGGTGTCTATCTAGCTATCTGGCATAACTTCATTTAAATAATTTGTACATAATACAGCAGTGTGAGGTGGAGCCCCATCTTGTTGAAAATATGAATAATTTAATCTTTCTGCCACTGTTAATTCATAAAGAAAATATTGTAATTCGTTTTGCAGGAAATTAAGGTATCTATGAACGGTTAATTTGCCATCATAAAAATAAGGTTCAATTACTTTAGTCCCTAAAAAACCCACCCAAACATTTGTAGAGAATCTTTCTTGGAAAGCAGTCTCTGTACCAATGTGTATTTTCTAGTGTCCATTTATAATGCACATTTCTATTGAAAAATCCATTATTAGAAAAATTTGATTCGTCCGGCCAAAGAATTTTGCTACATATCAGCGGGTCATTCTTTTTCTTATTTAACAACCATCTACAAAATCTTACTCTCCTCATTTAAATGTTGAACTTTCTTTATTTTGTAGCACCGAAATCCGGTTTTAAAAAATATTTTTCTTGCACTGTCTTTTTTATGCAACAATTTCACTGAATTTGTCTCAAAGAGGTTTCTTCATTTTGGTTAACAATTCTATTGAATTATGTTAACTCTATTCACGTTTCTTACATTATCCGCAACAATGCCCTCACCTTACTACTTTTTTTTGCAAATGAACCGTGCGTTTTTAGATTTTGAACTAACTTCCTAAACATAGTTCGATTTGGCTGCGGAGCATATGGAAATCTATCTCTGTAAACTGTGGCTGCTACCTCAGCATCAAAATTGCACTGACAATAAATGCTACTCATATTTGTTATTATTGGTGTACACCATAATTACTGATATAAAACTTGTCTTAAGACAATCTGTCAAATTTGTTAATAACTGTATACATTGTTTTTCACTAATCATGGCATAGCTGATTTTTACGATTCAATGATATGAATTGTATATGAATATTGACACTATCAGTTAAAATTTTCGTGACATGTTTTATATCGCTGGAAAGAGAAAAAATAAACGGAATCAATGGTGTCATGGCCTACTTTAAGATTTGTTCTTTTCACTTTTGCACAAGAGCGTATATCAAACCCAACTGCGTTTTTTCAATTTTTTGATACACATTGTTATTCTTATTATCTGTGCTGTCAACTTTCATCCCTTTAACTTTTTCCATATCTCCTCAAATAAAGAAGCTATAACCATTTGTGGTTTTCCTATTTATCAGGTTTTTGTGATATATCTCACAAAGTAGGCTATGGATTTCAAATTTCTTTTTACTGAAATATAGCTCACAAAAAAAATGGATAACTGTTTCTAAAACTTTATTCTTCTACAATTGATATTAAGCGAGATATTTGGTGTGGGCCGAAAGTCTATTAATAAATTTGTGTGTGTGTGTGTGTGTATGCAAGTACAAGAACAAATGCTTGTTGTAAGTGTTCACTCCGAGTAAATTAATTGCCAAAAAATTTAACGAAATATCAACAGACTGGAAAAAAACTTTCTCTTTTGTAATTATTGATCTATTTCCACTATTTTAAGAATCTGTGATTAGTATAACTTTTTATTTGTACTGTTGGAATGTCTTATAAATCATTTAAAAAAATCCATTTTGGTTTATACTCTTTTCTGAAATGTAATGAGAATTTGAGGCTATTATTAAATAATTTATAAATAAAACAAGTGTGGTTATTATATTTTTTATTTAATGAAACCGATTGCGCAATAATTTTTATTAATAATAGATAGTCTTTATGACAAGAATTGTAAAATTCCTTAATTTTTTTAATGAAATTCTGTCATACTTTCTTAGAATAAATTGATAATGACAATTTTGTATTATTGCACTCCTTTTATATGACTGTTTTGCTACTAAAAATTGCTTAATTTAAATTTTTAGTTACTTTTCTGGAACTCTGATAAAATTCAGATTAGAGTGAAAACCAATGGAGAAACTTGCAAGCCATTTTTTATGACATACTTACACGGGAAAATTCCCACCCAGCAAAAAAGATTTGCCCAAGACAAAAAGTGGTGATTATTTCTTACAAAGTGATATTTCATTAAATTAATTTTATATTTATTTACAAAAATATAAACAACCTACTATAAATTTAAAAATAGAACAGCTAATTCCATTTATTTTATTAAATTTTTAAAACAAATGAACCTTGACAAACGTACAATGTATACCTTCGAATACCTTTAATGTAACTACTAAAAAAATAGATACCCATACCAAAGTAAATAGTCCTTAAAAATGGCATAGAAACATATATTTTGTTGGTGCATCTGTGGCTCTTTTATACTCTTTAAACTGCATCTAAGCCACGTAATTATGCCCACCTTTGAAAACGGCCTCTTCTTATTTTAAAGGCCTCACACGATCATCAAAATATCCGAAATCAACATTTTACTTTTCAAATACTGTCTGATATTGTCGTGAGCAGAAAAAAATAGGACAACTTTTTTTTCTAATGTAAATTTGTCTCTATTTGAATATGTAATGAGTAGCCGAAATAAAACAGATATCACTTTTTATTTATTTTTTATTTTAATGCTGTAGTTATTGCTATAGTAAATGATGGATGATTAATGAGACAAATTGCACTGCGTTATAACAACAAAAATTTGGTGTGTAACATTTTAAGAAAGTGGAGAATAAACGGTACGATTAGTAGAAATCCTGGATCAAAGGATAAAGGATATCCTACTTAACAAGAAACTAACTATTAATATTTCGTTATTGCACCATTTCTATTTATAACTTCTATAAGTTTGTTTGGCATAGAATTAACCTTATACAATAATCATTAGTAATAATATTTTCCCATGCATTATTTATTATTTCCAGTAATTCTTCGGCATTCCGTGATCTCGCATTTCGTTTTTGGATACTTCTTACGAGTAGTCCCCATACTTCTTCCACAGGGTTAAGATCTGGACTATGACTGGGCCAGTTAAGAACATTGATGTTGTTATCTTGAAACCAGTTAGTTACGGTATGAGCAGTATGAACGGAACAATTGTCTTGTTGAAATATGAACTCATTATTAGGAAATAATTGTGACACAGAAGAGAGCATAATATTGTCTAAAATCCTAATATACGTTTCACTATTAAATCGTTCTTTAATATGCCACATAACACCAGGACCACGTGCCGATATCCAAGCCCACATATTGACGGAAAATCTACCACTTTTATCATTGTTAGATATATATTTCTCATAGAATCGAGTATCCGGAGGGCGGTAAACACGAATACGACCACTGTGTGTTGACTGGAAAGTTATTTCGTCTGTAAAGATTACATTGTTCCAAAAATTTACATCATGCGCTAAAAATTCAAGCGCAAATCCTACTCGAGCTTCTTTATGTTCAGCTGTAAGTAAGTATTTCTGTGCTGCTGCGTGACAGCATAGCTCTGATTCTCTTACTCGCCGGAGACCAGTACTACTCGATCCAGGAAAATTCGTTCTTTCAGCAGTCTGAATAACTGAGTAAAATGGATTTTCTACTAAAGCATTTACCAATTGCAAATCTTGTTGTTGAGTTGATATCCTTCATCGCCCTGATCCAGGATTTCTACTAATCGTACCGTTTATTCTCCACTTTCTTAAAATGTTACACACCGAATTTTTGTCAAAATTATAACGCAGTGCAATTTGTCTCATTGACCATCCATCTTCTGCTTTAGCAATAACTCCAGATTGAACTAAATCGCTTATATGATGCATATTAGTTTTTCGCACACTTGCAATAAATTATGACAACTAACTGACAATGTCACAAAAATTAATGTTATATGTACACCACTAGATTTGATCAAAATACTGTTATAAGACTTGTTCTATTTTTTTTTTTACTCACTACCGTACTACTAAACAAAACTCAGAAATTCCATTTATTAAAAATATGCTAGGCATAATTTCATACTTGTTCGTCTTTTTAAATATTTTAGGAAGTTACGTATCTATCACAAAACACAACTTTCATTCAATAAACTGTTTTGTTTAGTCAAAACTTTATTGTTCGTTATTCAATTTGTCAATTCAGAAATTAGCAGCGCCATCTATTGATGGGTGATTTTCGCTTATAAGGAAAGCTCCATGGAGAAGTAATGTATGGTTGTGAGAATAACCTGAGTAACACATT
This sequence comes from Leptura quadrifasciata, assembly GCA_963675555.1. Classification (NCBI taxonomy): domain Eukaryota; kingdom Metazoa; phylum Arthropoda; class Insecta; order Coleoptera; family Cerambycidae; genus Leptura; species Leptura quadrifasciata. Next base: position 79,945,148 of record OY776680.1, read on the forward strand.
CTATGTTAAAAATTGGAAACACGAGTCTATAAGGCCACCACTAATTTTTATTTTTGCTGTTGTTTTAGGTGTTTTTATGAGCTGAACGAGTTGAAATTTGGTGTAGAAGAGTAGACCTAGGCACATGTGTAAAATATCGAAATCGCAATGTTTTCATCTTTAGTTAGTTTATGAAAAAGAGAACTTTATCATTTTTCATAAAAAGTCTATTTTTCAATATTTATAGCTCCTTTGCAGCATAATTAAGTATTCGATTTAGGATCTTTTCAGTTTCATTTTTTCATCATTTTATTATTTTTTTAGGCAGCAGTCTGACTGACATTGTGCGAGATATTATCAATAACAAACAATATCCTATTGTTCAAGAAAAAATACTGAATAAAAAGTTGAGGCATGGACAGAATCTCTAATGTTTACTCGTATATTCATTTTGATGTTTAGAATAAAATTTTTTTTAAATCGCTATTATCTAACAGTTTCTAACTCTGACGTTTCTGACAGTAATTGCATTTCATTAATATGTTGAAATCCTCTTTTAGCCACAACTGTGCCTAGTTTCTATATTTTCATGAAATAGTTACCTTTCATAATCATTCCGGTCTGAATTTTTATCAGGGTCTGCATATTCAATACGCAGTTCTAATCCATCTATATCCACACTTTTTATTTCAGTCTGAACCTTCATAGTAGTATCCTGTTCTTTTTGAATACATTCTATACCCTGTTCTTTTTGAGAATATCCCACTTCGGTTGAATTTACAGTAGGATAGTCATCATTAAATTTTAAAGTCGGTTTGAATGCAAATTGTTGTACAAAATATAGTTCTACCTGGCCATTTTCGTCTGTTCCCTGTATTTCGATATACTTGTTTAAAGTTTCTTCTATGTACAGACAGCTAGTTATGAGCCCTAAAAGGTTTTGTAACGATTCAAGGCAGATTTTGCATGCGGCCAGCTGACTGATGTTACTTAGATTCTGGAACATGGAAAATATTATGAAATAGCATCAAATAATAATAATATATTCTATTAGATATAAATACTATAAAAAATACAAGTACAATTAGTATACAAAACATTGAATATAAAAAATCTAAAAAACATGATATGCTCACAAAGTACAAGTACCGTGCGTGAGATACATTTGAAATAAAATAAAATAATATATATATAATATTAGGTAAGTTTTGTATTGATGTAAAGCTGTACAATAAGATATAAAACGTCAATAAGACAGTGCAATAATACAATGGTAGTAACAGTTTAGCAGTTACACAAATAAATATTTGGAAAACCCACAAGGAAAATTCCGCGCGTGGGTAAAATACTTACTGTAACAATATATAATGAAAGTTATAATAAAAGATATTTATACCACTGGTGGTAAAAGTTGCTTTATCAGAGAGAATGATATATCGATTAAAAAACCAGTCTTTTGCAGTGCTTATCTTCATCACTGTACTCAAGATTATGTCAAAATCTTGGTTTGAATGCAACAACTTTGTTTTCTTTGAATATTTTACAAATTAATAATAATAATAAGCTTTATTCGATAAAAATCATACAAGGTATAAAACACGTCAAAACAAGAAAAATGCAATCTGCAGTAGTAATGTAAAACACCTTAACTAAAATAATAACAGAGAAATTAGACACAAGAACACATTAAAATTCAAAGTCAATGTATAATAGCATTTTTTTATTAAAATTCGTTTAAAGTCCTTTTTAAAAGTATATAAACGTAGCATTTTCCGTGTGTCTGGCAAATTATTATATACTTTAATCACTGAAGTTGTTACATCTTTTTGAACTTGCATGAGACTGTAAACAGTTCTTTTCTTGAACAAAAACTATACAGTTTGGGAATAAGGGGGAACTTACTGTCATGGATAATTAGCTACATGGAAGGAAGAAGACTAAAAGTTCAACTAAATATAGTATCCAATCAGACATAGAATTTAATGTATGGGGTTCCTCAAGGCTCTGTTTTAGGACCACTATTGTTTATGTTGTACTTAAATGTTTAAAACTGTTTAACCACTGGACACTTAACGATGTTTGCTGATGACGTAACAGAAACGCTAGCAGCAGATGCAATTGAGCAGCCTCATTCACTGATTGACCAAACATTCCAAGAGGTCACTACCTGGGCGCAAAGAGACAAACTAATCATGAATGAGAATAAAACAGTTATTATAAACTTTATTTTAGAAAGACAATTGCCTCACGATGTGGTACTGCACGACAATATTGTATTGTCTCACGAAATTGCTCGGTACTTACCTTGACAATAAGCTATTGTAAGACAGCCACATTGAACATGTATGTTCAATGCTAAATAAGGCCTATTTCGTTATATTGCAAATGCAAAATGCGCTGGATGAAGCCCGGTTATTGAGTATATATGATGCTCTTGCTTATTCGCATGTTTCATACAATATTATTGCCTGGGGAAGTGCAAGAGATAGGGATAGAGTGTTTATTAGCCAAAAAAGACTAGTTAGGCTTATATTTCATATGAATTATAACGAGAGCTGTAAGAATATATTTAAAACTAAAAAAATATTAACTACTCCATGTATATTTATGTTAAAGTGTTTGATGTACACTAAGAAAAATATTAATTTGTTTAATCAGAGACACAATTGTCATGCATACAGTACAAGAGATGGTGACCTATTTAGTATACCCACCCATCACACGACAAATTATAAACACTCAACATATTATAACTGTGTTGTACTTTTAATAGGCTCCCAGCTGATATTCGAAATATACAAAACTATAGAAAATATAAAATCAAAGGTACAGTCAAAGATATATAAAACAAGAAATTATTATTTAAAAATCGTTCGGTGTTTGTCCATGCTGTTATCTTGTACATGTTATCTGCAAACGTCTGTATTGTGTATACTTTATATGTTCTTATATAATGTAAATTTATCAAACGTAAATATACTGTTTTTATCTATTTATTATATATTTGTATTGTATATTTTAACTTATATGTATATTTATATACATGTATATATATTTTTCTTTTTTTACACTTGACTTACCATATATACGGCTTTTATCTAAGATGGTTAATAAATATTATTACTATTGTTATTATATGGCACTAGGATATCTCTGTGGCGAGTTTGATGTGAATGTGTTTGTTTGTATTGTTCAAAAAATGTGTAGTAGAACACTATACACTCAAAAATGTAGAGAAACATCAAGGTTAGTATGTTATAGTTTTTAAAATATAATTCAGAAGAGTCTGTCTTATTTAGATTAAATATGTTACAAATACACTTTTTTTGTAACTTGTATTCTCTTTACCTCCATCGAGTTTACCCAAAAAATAATTCCATATTTTATAATTGATTGGAAATAGGACTAATATACATTTAAACAAGATTAATTTATCCCTGTATCACTAGTGCGCTTTCTTAAAGATAATTTTGGATTCTCTCTGAGAGAATCCATGCTACTAATGTTGCTGCATCATCTTCATTGTACTGTTTCTTTTGCCTAGTCTGCTTATTTACATTTCCGGTTTTCTTGAATCTTTTCACAATTTTCCATGCCTTTTGTACCGTTAGGACGATATTCGGAAACTTTTCATTAAACTTTGAAATCGTAATTTTCATGCCAGATTCGCCAGTACCATACTAGATAGAACTCTTTCTTGTAAAGTTGACATTTTTAATACAAACAATAAATTATTTTGACACAAATCACTTTTATTTTTGTTTCCATGCATATACTTCTTAAAACATTAAAATTTTATAAATAAAAAAAAATGTATTTAGTTCTGTAATTTGGTACGTCATATTTTTTTATTCTGAGCAAGTTTGTCTAATAAAATTTTTCAATATTTCGCACAGAAAAAGCATTTTACCTGATGCGATTTTTATTTTTAAGCTGTTACCAGCGCCCTCTATAAATTTTTAAAGTCCAACATACTAAAAATAGTTTTTGGGTGAAGCAAGAGCAGAATACAAAAAATTGTATTTGTAACCCAAAAAAAGTTGTCATTGACACCTATAATACCGCTTTGTCGCGAATTAGATTAGATTAACAAAGGAGCTGATTATTTAGCCTTTACCACCGCGACCTTTTCATGTCTATTGTGATGCTCCCAGAATAACTTCCTTATAGTAACTCATCCAGCTTTGTCCTTTGTACTAGACTCCACAGTTTTGATAAAGGCCCTTTTGTATAGCTGTCCGCCCTTGGTTTTCTTCTCCGAGTACTTGGAATCTCAGCCTCGCGATGCCTTCACAGTGGAACTGAGGTTTCCTCTGCCTCTTGGCAGAATCTGCATGTTGCGTCCTCTGCCAGGCCCATTAGACTCATGTGTCTATTGAGCCGGCAGTGGCCAGTTAGAAGGCCTACTATTACTCTGATGGCCTTCCTATTCTGGCTTAGTAGATCTTCTGTACAATTGGCCGAACGTTCTTTAATGAACTCTTTGACCTGTCTCTGTCTTGGGAGATTCCTCCACCATTCCAGAGATTTATTTTGCACCCATTCATTAATGGCTGCTCGTGTGCATGGCTTTGCCACGCCACAAAAGGGCTCGGGTCTTATTGGGGCTTCAAGTGCGCCTTCCTTGGCCAGTTTGTCAGCCTTTTCGTTTCCTCTGTGTCCCTCGTGTCCTGGTACCCATGCTAGAGTCACTCTGTTCTGACTTCCCAGCTCTGTAAGGGCCGTCAGGCACCAATCTTGCGTTGATTTGCATGGAACTGATTGCTTCTATTGCCGCTTGGCTATCAGAGAAAATGGCAATTGACTGGTTAACAGTGGCTTGTCCTATTATCTCCCTTGGGCAACAGTGTATGGCGATCACTTCAGCCTGAAACACCGTTGCGTGTCGCGGATACATTGTATACGTTCATATGTTTGTTAAGTGAAAGATTTAACCTTTATATTAAAGGCTTTTTAAAAATTTTTACTAACAAAGATTGTACTTATTCTTTATAACATTAATCTTAAATAGGACAAAAATTATGATCATTTAAATAGAAATCTCTTGATTAAAATCATTATTTTAATCGTGATTTGATTGATTGAAATCAGCGCAACCTTGATTTTTATTTTTATTATAATTTATATTGGGTTGTAAAAAAAGGCATAAGACTGTTCCTTTGACATGAAGGTCACAGATGTAGAGGTTATTTTACCAATATGCTGGTTAATTTTGTTGTTTCTTTTTTTTTATTGTAGATCTTGTGACAATTTCCAGAAGATATATGCGGTAGGAAAAAAAACATAAAAAGAAGAAAAGAACATGAATAAAATATATTAGTCAGCAGGAAACGTATTACTGTTTTAGAACATCTGAATTTTAGTTCTTGACCGGCATTAGGCAATTCATTAAAAAATTTATTATGTAATATCCAATTTCTAGTGTACATTGCTTGCAAAAATCTATTCTTTTAGCTGTAATTTTGATTTTATTTATCATATATTTTAACAAGGCACATGAATAAATTTCTTATTAATAAATACTAATAAATGATACCGTGATACCAACATGGTTCCATTTGAAAAAATTGTGCTTTGCCCCAAAAACAATTTTGATGAACTTCGTCTGCTCATAAATCACATAATTTAGTATTTTCGACGGGATTTCGATTTTTCTAGCATTACACGGGTCAATTATTATGATTAATCGAAACAGTCATGACACACTTAAATGGAAAACAACACTTAACAAATTAAATTAAAATAAACATTCATGTTTGAAATGTCACTTATGTGGTATCATTGGTATTATAAAATTATCCAGAATTCAAAAATATGCGGGGTATTCCATTTGAAAATCAAAAGTGAAACCTGTACACGTCCCAAGTAACATTTTGAGTTATAATTTTTGGTCTGCATGCTGAAATAATGGTTGTAAAATGGTCTTTAAAATACATTTAACAAGTCTAGGTCTTATGAAAGGCATTATAAAATTATACATACAAATATCAAATTCCTTATCGTATGAGGGTCCTATAGTACACATAAAATGATTAATTGGACACCAAAAAAAATAGATGGCCCTTAAAAGGTTGTTATTGGGTTGTAAAGATGTCGATGTCACCTACAATACAACGTTTCATGATTTAAGAGTATGGTTGTATGAGTCGTTAAAAAAAAATTATCCATTATTTTCCATTTACATCAATGATCTACCGTCGTACATTAGCAAGGGACTCACAATTATATATGCTGATGATACCACTGTGTGCACCTCTGCAACTAATACCGATGAGCTTAGTTCTGACATTAAAACAACTGTAGATGAGATGAGTGCCTGGTGTGATCGAAATAAATTAATGTCAAATAGGGATAAAACAGTATTCATAGATTTTAAACTTAAAAATATATCGCTTCGTGGTATCCCCTTAAGTGAAAACACAATATTGTTGGGCACATGTGTCGACAGCACACTGGCTTGGGAACAGCATATCGAGTGTTTGCAATAAATGAAATAAATCCTATTTCGCAATTTATCAATTAAAAAACGTGTTCAATGAAGACGGTTTAAAGAATGCATATTATGCTTTGGCTTATTCGAATATAACTCAAAATATACATCTTTGGGGAATGTGACTGAATTTTTAGACAGATCTACAGATACATAGTCTCTAGTTTTTAATTTGTTGTATGTATTCTAGTTTACTCTGCTTAACAACACATGTACATATCTCTCATACTACTATTACTTATCTACGACACACTTCCCTCGAAATAACAATCTTAGACATGCCGCACATCAGCACCCTCTCTACATAAATATATAAACTAGATATAGATTACAGAATTATGGAGTAATAAACAATGCTATATTATATTACAACACTCCCCCGCAAATCTGTAATGCTGTTACAAATACAAACATTACATAATCAAATCTAAGAAAAATTCAATTTTTTTCAACATTTAATTAGTTTCTAAAATATTTAAACTTAAGGTTAGCAAGAGGTTTGGTTAAGATATCAGCTTGCTGTTTTTCTGTAGTAATATAATTTTTTTCTTGATTCACACATTTATGAACAAAATGATGCCCGCACATCAATATGTTTGGTTCTTTTTGTTTCCATAGTTGATGGCATTTTAATACATGACTGGTTGTCTTTGTAAATATAAATAGGAAAACGTTATAATTTAAAATCTCTGAACACATTTGGCCAAGAAACAAACATTTCTGATACAAGATGATAATGCAAGATATTCAGACCCTGCACTCGACAATGCTACAACATTCTGCTTTTTAGTTTCCTATTCTATTAAGTTATTATTCATCTTAATTAAAAAACCTGTGATACTTTTTCTGTCTGAATTATCGTTTGCAAAATCCGAGTCTACATATGCGCAAAGATTTATAAAAGAATTAATATTTGGAGTATGACTTTTTGAAAATTTTAAACAGTAGTTCTGTGTTTTATTTAGATACCTCAATGTATGTTTTAAATATTTCCATTGATCAAATGTATAGCAATTTTGAAATAGATTCACCATTGGTTCAGTTAGTATGAAAAACACCACTGCACAGTCGGTCAAATGATGAATAAGAGTCTATGGCTATATGGTCGTATGAAGGTCATTATAAGGTAGTCACGATCTTGTAATTATTTCTTTATGACGTTAAGAAGTCTTTAAATTCACAGGACCCAATGGCCTTATAAAGGTTGTATCCAATTAAGTCATATAAAAGTTGTATGAAAAGTTGTGACAACCCTTTCCTAACCTTCCAGAACGGTAAGTCGTATATTAGATCATAACGATGTCACTCAAAATATTACTTGGGGTGGCATATCGTATATTCGTGATTTGCCAATATAATGACATAAGCATGCTTATCACGTTGAACCTTTCACTTACTTACCAATTCCGGCATATGTTTTTGTAACAATTCCACTATGAACATATTCTCCTTTGATTCATTCAACGATAAAAGGCATCCTTCAGCAGTAGGGCTTTTACAAAAGAAGCATATGTCATGCTCTTTAGATACATCAAATGGTATATTAGCACCGTTAATTGTGTACAGATTCAAATTAGCTTCGTTATTGAGTCCCGAAGGTAATATCATGTCCCTAGTATTCATAAATATCGATTTAAAATTAATAGATATTTGTATTTTCTGCACACATTCAATACATACTACAGCATTTCTGCATATACCCAGATTCTGAAATATAAAAAGCGCTTTGTATTAATGTTCTTTGGCGGGAAAAAATACACATCACATAACTTAGCACCAAAATCTTTTTTTAGAGAAGTCCAAGGAGATTCCCAAGAACATGCAAAATGCTCAAGAAAGCAACATAGTATAAAGAATTGTTTTATATCATATCAAAACATTCGAGAACATAGAAGTAAAATAAAAGTATTATACGAAGATACTTAAACTTTTGTAATGACAAAAATTATGCAGAGGCAAGAGTTATGTGGAGAGGAAGTGTATTGTGCTGCATAAAAAAGAAATGCAAGCCTATGTTTTTATGTAAAAGTGACAATATCATTTTTCAGTGGATATGCGTAAGATTAACCATATGAAAAGTTACTATTTCAATTCGTTGTGTATATATATTATGTCAGGATTCCAACCTATCAGTATATGAAAGTTTCCTTGAGTCATTTGAAATGTATGATGGGTTACGAACAGGAAATCTATTTATTATAAGCGATTTTAATGTGTCTGAAGTCAATGGCCATTTATATAATCTTGAAAGTGGTTCATCAAAACCAAAGATCATTCACAACATCATCTGTGATTTTGATTTGTACTCGATTAACAATATCTTAAATCATGTTAATACTTTAGACCTTGTACTGACGAATATAACGGAAGTAAGGGTTACCGTTTCTGATAATCCCTTGGTAAATATAGTCCTATATCATCATCGTCCATGAAATTAGTTGTGAGTTTAGTACCAAAAAACTTTAAAAGTTGAAAGCTACTCCATAACTACGATTTTAAAAACGGATGATTTTATCAAACTATATCATTTGCTCTCTCAGTGTGACTGGCCAAATGAAATCCATTCAGACAACCCAAATGAATACGTCGAACAATTTACAGTACCTTATGACATTCTAGATCAATGAGTTCCACAGAAACAAATAGCTTAAAATCAGAAGCTCCCATACTGGTACACAAAACTTATTATGAAAATAAAGTTTAAAGGACATTTTTTTAAATATCTAAAAGAAATCCAGTTTATTTTCAAAGGTAGACAAAATTTAAGGCAGACATAAAACTAAGCATTAAGATATATGCCATAGGAAGTATATCAATAGTATTGAGAACAGCATGGACACTAGTCCAAAAAACTTTTGGGAATATATGAAATGCAAAGGGAGTAGTAACTCCAATATAGCTCTCAAGTTTTCTTATGAAGATCAATATTTTGAAAAGGTCATAGTATTGTATATGCTTATGCAAAATATTTCAAATCTGTTTATAATCAAAGTCAACCACTTGCACATAACATTAAATTAAAAGATTAACATTTAAATAAGTTAACTAGAAAAAATGTAACCGATGATAAAATACATAATCCATTCAAGTACCAAATACTTTTTGAAAGAATATGCTGGCATACTCCAAAAAGATATTTTGTTTTGTTTCAATAAATAACCAAAAAATACAATGATGATATTATGTCTATGACATTTGTGTTCTAAACATTTCAGAAACCGTTTTTCCAGAACAACTATTTTTTTTTAAATGGCATCATATTAGCTCACTACGTTATCTCAATAAAGCATTTTATGCCGATAACTTAGTACCAAGCACTCTATTTATTCATATTAACTGAGCTGAGATAAGAGAGAGTAGCTCAAGGACACCACCAATTATCAATGGAGACTGAAATTAATCAATCAATTAATCCTATTATCTGAATATGAGAAATTGGACGTGAGTTAGACAGGAAGAGAAAGCGTAAAAATATTCCTAAAATTGAAGACTTAATCCCATATTATTTGATGGTCCACTGACAGGAGAAAGATATCTAAGTAGTCTAAGAAATGAAATTGAAATGTTTTTGGGATATTTACCATTAAATCAGTACCAGTAGTTGCAGATATCAATAGATAGGAATTAATGGACCAGTCATATGGCCAGCGCAATCATCTGATCTAACGCCGTTAGATTTTTATTTTTGGGGCCACATTAAAGAACGTGTATATTCAACAGTACCAACTACACTACAAGATTTGAAATATTGAGTTATGTAGGAAATAAATTGTATAAAATAGGAACATCTCACCAATGTTATAAGACAAACTTTGGCAAGAGCAAGATTGTTGAGTAGAGGTCGATAAATATGTACCAGAAAATAGAAATTCAATAAATTATTTAAGGACGTCCTGAACAAAAAAGTTTTCTTACAATTATCTTGAAAATATGTATACACATATTTTTATTAATGTTCTGTGTATGTGTGAAAAATTTGAGTAGCTGTTGCGGTACCAAATTTGTAAATATTAGCACCTAAAATCCCACTTTAACATACTAATGTCTTATAAATCCCATATTCACTTACGTTTTATAATTTTCTTATGATTTTCTTCAACATCTGAGAGTTGTTATTAGAAGAAGCAGAGAGAAATATTTTTCTCTAAAAAAAAAAATACTACAAGCGGTATTCGTTTTTCTGTTGCTCTCGGCTTGCCTCAGATAAGTTGATGAGCAGCAGTTCGCGACTTGGCAACGTTGCAATAATGCGGTAACATTTAAGATGCTGTCAATGCACAGTTTAAGTCAATAAATGTGCGTACTTTACAGATGTTAAGAAAATATGGATTATCGTAAGAATAAAAATTGATATTCTCTAAACCAAAGCAACTACTCACGTTTTGATGAGTATAAAAACGAGACGTTGCCAGATTGATTCAAGCGATGCAATAGGTTTATTTCTGTGCTTATGCGCAGAGCGAGTGGAGCGAAAAAGTGCAGTGTTTGTCAACAAGTTTTTATTATAAGCATATGATACTTTACATAGGGGAGATCCTTTTGTCGGTTGACAACGACTGCCTTTTGGGAACGTCCTTAAGGGAAAAATTTTAATATCATTCTACCACATACATATATTAACTACTGTTGCTAAGGGACCTAACATTATGCCCATTTAGTTATATAATAAGCTAGCAATTGAAGTTAAAAAGCACTAAAATTTTCAAATACACAGTACGGACGATATTAATGCAAAACAGTGTCTATTCAATGGCTATATGAGCTGCAACATTTTTTTAATTATACAAGGTGGTCCAAAATTGTCTCACGATATTTCTGCGGCTGATAGTATATCCAAAAATAATGGTAGTCTTTTATAAAAACTTATTTCCGAAAATGAATAACATGGGGAGGGATATACCCTTTCAAAAGGGAAATAATAAATTTCTTTTTTTCTGCAATATCTTCTGACTCCCTTGAAACATGAAATTCATATTTTAAACATAGTCATAGGCCATCCGGACACTTCTTTATATGGTATCAGTCAAACCCTATCTTCTGCTTAAAGTTCAGTTTTGGGGGGTGACTAAGTATTTTCCTCAAATTTTTAATTTATTTTATATTTTTAAAAATTATTGTAAAAAAACTAATATTCAGAAATAAAATAGGGATTCTTATTGCATTTAGATAGACCAAGTTGTTTTCAAATAATTTATGTTTCAATAACAACGTGCATTTACAACATTTTATTAATAAATTCTTTTACACATAAAGAATGCTTTGAAATATTATTTTGACATTTCTGTTATTATTAGACTTTGATTCTTCTCTTTTAAATAATTCCAGATTAATTGTTAATATTATTTAAACATGGGTAATTACAGATTCTGTGAATTAACAAAAATAGTTTTGACTTTGTGAGAATGTTTTGGTAATGCTGTTGAGGCTGTAAAATGTTATAAAGATAAAGTTCCAAACAGAAATATTTCTGATGCCAAAACTTTTTCAGTACAGAACGCCGACTTAGGGAAACAGGAAGTCTTCAAGTGAAAAACAGAGACGCTGGCCGTCCAAGAAACGCAAGAATTGTTGATGTTGTGAAAGAAATTTTAGATATTTTAATGGAAGATCCTACTATGAGTAGTAGAAGATTAGGCTTAAGAATGGGTATAATAATAATAATAATCCTTTATTAGCAACTTTCTGCTCAAGTAAATACAAAAATAACATAATGTGTCATTATATCTAAATTCATATAATAATTAGAACTAAATATATATACATATACAGGGTGTCTCACTGGGAACTGAATCGATTGATATAGAGAAAAGTATTTTCAAGCTTATTTCAAATGGAACACCCTATATATTTTAGGGTTTTCGAAAAGAGCATAAAATTCTGAGTCGAAAATATGTAGTATATCATATACCTAAAACTAGCCGTCTCAGAGATATTTGACATTTTATAGAAAATTTGACAGGTGCAACGGTTTGCACGAACCATTATAACTTTCTCCGTGTAAAAAATCCTCATTTGCTTCTTGTCATGTAAAAAGAACACAAGGAGAACTACGTTCTACAACTGAAATAAATTCAATAATATCATACCAAGTGTTCCGTTTTTCGCGTTACATTTTGTCAACTTCAAATCGCGAAAACTTGTTTAGGTCAAATGGAACACCCCGTATTTTTTTACGTCAAGTTGTGTAAAATTGAATTCCCTTTTTTCTGATATTAGCATTGTGGGGGTTAAAGTTACAACTTTTTGAAATATTTGCGATTTTATTAGAAATTCATGAATTGTTGTTGTAATCATTTCATCAAAATAGCCATGATTAGAAACAATCAGTCATTAACTTCCTTCCTTTAGTTCCTCATGGGTAGCTCTTCTAGTTGAATCCTGTGATATGTTTTGAAATGCATTTCTTACTCTTTCCATACAATCTTCAATGGTTGTTAATGGGCTCTCATAAACTATATTTTTAATAGTTCCCCAAATGAAATAATCCCGAACTGATAAATCAGGCGAGCGAGGAGGCCATAAGAAAGGTCCATTATTGGCAATCCATTGATCATAAAAAGTTTCTTGTAAATAATTATGAATTAAATATGCGTTATGTGGGGGAGCACCGTCGTGCTGATAAAAAATGTTTCTATGTTCGGCGAGAGGTAAATTTTCTAAATAGTTATTACTCAAATTTTATAAGATATTCAGATATCTTTCACCTAAAAAACAAAAACTTACCTATACACATTAGCAGAAGAGAAAATTTAATTCATCGTTTAAATTTTCCTGATAAAATTGTAATGCCACCACTCTATCGTTTCTTATGGCACAGTAAACATTGAACTGCCAACTTTCCTGAAAGTTTCGCTCTCTGAACATATGAAGGTTTGAGTCACTCCAATAATGCGAATTGTGTCTATTAAAAAGTCCATTTTTAGTCAATTTTGCTTCATCTGTCCATATAATATTTCCCAAATAAGAATCGTGACCCTCGGACCTTATTAGAATAAACTCACAAAAATTCTGTCTTCTAAGGAAATCTGTTTCTTTTAATCCTTGAACCATATGGAATGAAAACAGGTAAAACTTATGTTTTAATAAAATTCTCTGAATTGAATCCTTGCATAGTCCCGATTCCAGAGCAGCTTGTCTTAATGACATCCTTGGAAATGCATGAAAATATCCCAGAATGACTATTTCAATGTTTCCGTCATCAACAATAGCCTTTCTTCTTTGCATTTTTGCCTTGACAGAGCCTTAATTTTTAAAATTTTCCAGTATGTGTTTCACAGTGTTTGGTGACGGTTTTCGTTTTTCTGGATATGTGCTGCAAGTTCTTGATATTACTTTATCACATTCTCCATAAATAATCGTGGGTGTAATTTAAGCGTGCTGGCATTTTTTGACATAAGATAATGACTGATGGTTTCTAATCCTGGCTATTTTGATGAACTGATTACAACAATTCATGAAAAGTTGTAAATTTAACACCCACAATGCTAATATCACAAAAAATGGAATTCAATTTTACACAACTTGACGTAAAAAAATACAGGGTGTTCCATTTGACCTAAACAAGTTTTCGCGGTTTGAAGTTGACAAAATGTAACGCGAAAAACGGAACACTTGGTATGATATTATTGAATTTATTTCAGTTGTAGAACGTAGTTCTCCTTGTGTTCTTTTTGCATGACAAGAAGCAAATGAGGATCTTTTACAAGAAGAAAGTTTTAATGGTTCTTGCAAACCGTTGCACCTGTCAAATTTTCTATAAAATGTCAAATATCTCTGAAACGGCTAGGTTTAGGTATAGGATATGCTACATATTTTTCGACTCAGAATTTTATGCTCTTTTCGAAAACCCTAAAATATACAGGGTGTTCCATTTGAAATAAGCAAGTTGGTACCGACTTCCGGTATAAGCGGAAGTGCCAGCTGCTTGTAATTATTTTAGTTGGATTGGCCACACCGACATTAGTAATTAGCTAAATTTTAAAAATTTTCTGATGTGTACTTTTCTCCATATCGATCGATTCAGTTCCCGGTGAGACACCCTATATACATGCACTCTTAACTAATAACTTGCGTAGGATACAGCACCCCTTATTCAGATTATTAACTAAAATTTGACTTTACATATTCACATGCGGATTTTCTGAATTGTTTGCGCTTTAAGAGTACTACGTGAACAACAATTGCACCCATTCCATTACCGAAAAACTCAAGAATTATTACCTGAGAATATGCCAATAAGAGTCGATTTTTCCTTGAACAATTGGAAAATGCTCTAGAGGAGGCTACATTGTCAACATACCTTCAAAATAAATGTATGGGCAGCAAGTCTAGAGAATCAGTTAGTTGAATAACATATAGTTCCTGGAAATTTATATGGCATATATGTATTACCATTTTTTGGAAAATACCTTGCATTAAATATTAAGTAATATTTCATTGCGAAGGAGAAGAAATATGTTTTTTATGCATGACGGTGCAACACCGTCGCATTATACCAGAACATGTAGAGCATGGTTACACAACCACTATCCTAATAGATGGATTGGCCGGAGTGCAGATGCATTAATCAAGCGGCCTGCTCGGTCTCCTGACCTAACACCTCTTGATTTCACTGTGTGGAGTTATCTAAAATCACAAGTTATAATACTCAAATTGACACGATTGAACAGTTGAGAGGAAAAATCGATCAAGGGTTTACAACGCTACAGAATGATGAAGGAATTTTATAGGGTATTCAATGTTCCTTAAAAAGAGACTTAGAAAATGGAGGACATTTCGAACAATTTTTGTAGTTGATAATTAGCTATTTTCTATGTATAATTATATTTGGGAGCATTCTTTATGAATAAAAGAATTTATTAATAAAATGTTGTAAATGCACGTTGTTTTTTAAACATAAATTACTCGAGAACGACTTAGTTTACCGAACTGCAATAAGAATACTTTTTTATTTTTCATGATCTGAAAATAGATATATGAAAAAAATTTAAAATTTATGAGGAAAATACTGACAGACATCCACTAAAACTACCCCTTAAGCAGAAGAGATTGCTTGACTGATACCATGTAAACTATTGTCCGGGTGGCCTATAACTAACTTTAAAATATGAATTTGATTTTTTTAATGGAGTCGAAAGATATTGCAGAAAAACTGAAACTTATTATCCCCCTTTTAAGGGGTATATCTCCCTTATTATTCATTTTCTGAAATAAGTTTATATAAAAGACTGCCATTATTTTTGGATGTACTATCAGCCGCAGAAATATCGGTAGACAATTTTGGGCCACCTTGTATGTGTTCTTTTAAAGATATATGAAATTGTATTTTAATAGTTTTATAAAACCTTTTAATTTTAATGCCTTTTACTTTTAAATAAGTATTTTATTATTATTATTATCGATGTAGGTAGTAGGTGGTCAACATTTTCAGCAATGTTATTTTCTTAATTCGTTCATTTATTATCATTTATCATGTATTATTTTGAGAATGGAATGTTCGGTCCAAGTTAAAATGTTTTATTGAAATCACGTATTGAGGCAATATGGGGCCATTTAAAAAAATGAGTTATTCTGGAAAAACTATTTCCGAAATATTTAGGAGCCTATACCACAAATGTCATAGTTGTGTTTTTCCGTTATTTATTGAAGCAAAACAAAGCTTATTTTTGGGATACGGTTGCCTAGATGAAAAATCAAATTTTGTCATAAAAATGTCAGTCATTAATATTTTTATCTCAATATGCCATAGTTGTGTGCAAAATGATTTCTTGAATTCAAAAAAGTAAAAGAATACAGGACGTTCTATTTAAAAATCATCAATCAAAAGTTAGCATCATTTCCAGTGAGACCCCAGATAGCACACGACGTCCAAGAGACGTCCAATTTTGGTCTTGATTTGGTCTGAACGACTTAGGACCTAAAATGGACGTCCTCAAGACGTCCAGAGTGGGACGTCTTTGGGACATCAAAAAATGTACGTCTTTAGTATGTCCATATTAGGCCTCCTAGCTTTTTTATATTATATAATAATACATTCATATCCAAATCAATAATTCTTTGCGTGAAATAAAAATTTCATCGTAGATGTAGAACTTGGAAATTCTAAAAAATAGCAAATTAATAACTTCTAAGTTTTGAATTTACCGCGCTTTTCCAGCAATAAATGTCATTCCGGCACGACCGCATTCGTTTGACTTCGTCATGTTTTCGGATTGGCCTTATGTCTGACAGTTGAGTTGATCATTTCATTTCAACTCCTTTGTTTTGCAGTGTTTTATGCTGTGGTTTTATGTATAGTTGGCCAATATTGTCCTGACTTAATAATTAAGGTAATTTATTTCGATTATATCATGCATTTTCTGGCACAAAATTAAAATTTAGAAGAACAAAATTTTGTTTTATTTCCCAGTACCAACTGTATTGTTATTCCATACTTGATTTAATTATAAGTTTGTTGAATATAAAGGCCTAAAAACAGTGAAAATTGTGTAAACTTTTGAGCTGAGGCGGTATTCTTGGGTATAGAATTTGCCTCTAATTCAACCTTTCTAGTCTCTGTGGTGTAGCTGGTGTATACAAATTGACCACTAATATGGCAGACGGCAGGCAGTTTACAATAAACAGAGGAAAGGCCGGTTCATCGTACAATGCTGCATTCGTCTTATTGGCAGCCAAACTGTATATAATTAGGTAAAGTATATTTTGATGTGTGGATGGGTTGATAATATGCGTACGATTTCGTATGTGTTGCACACAAAGTTATCGCAATACCAGAGAAATTCAGTAGACTTATGCGACAATAATTTTTGGCTATTACAGAGTGTGCCACACGTGTAATCGCAAGCATATATTATCAACTCATTCACATGCCAAATTAGACTTTACCTGACTATATTGCTGCTAATAAAGATGACATTTTTTCACCTACTTGTGAATATCTCAATAATATCCCGTGAAGGTCTTTTTTGGGACTAGAATGGACCAGAATAAAATGTCTTAACAACGTCTCCATAATGTCATATAAATGCCTTTTTTAGGCTTAAAATGGACTAAAATAAGACGTCTTAAAGATGTTTTGATTAGTAACAATGGACATCCCCAAGACGTCTTCTGTACGACTTACGTCTTAAAGTGGACGTTTTTAAGACGTCTAGAATGTCCCATGCAGACGTCCCTAAGACGTCTTTGGTAATTATAAATCAGTCGAATTAATGATATTTAGCCATTATTTGACGTGCTCAAATTTGAAATTCATATCTTGTAAGACTAAGGAGATATAGGGGCGAGCGCCATTTGGTGATCACCAGGTATTCTTCTATCCTAATCTGTCGCGAAAAGGACGAAGTATATGTCTAGTTCCTCATGACGGCATACTACAAGTAATAAAGTAACTTGCGAAAACAACACTTTATAAATTCAAGTTGCAAGATCACTTTTTTCGAAATAAGGTACAAATTTTCCTTTTCTTGACGTGACTGCAAAAAAATTCTTAGATATTCAAAATATTGAAATGAGAAATTTTGGATTTAACTGGAATAAATCATTGGCAGGTGGGCTTAAATGACCACATTAAAGCATGCCCGGACTTACAATCCAACACATCGGTAATTTTCAAAGTTCACAAAACTCTTGATATTAGAACAAGAACTACTATTAGTTAGTGTATCTCAATTGAATCTAAAGGACATCACATATACTCTAATCATGCAAGGACTTCCATCAAGTACCTACATAAAATAATAATTGGACACAAACAGTCAAACAGAAAACTATATCCTTTTCCACTTACTAATTTTAACAATAACTTATCCAGTATATCCCTCAAAGTTTCTGTTATTATTTGGAAATCGTCACATACTGTCTTCAGACAAATTCTACATACGATTATATTCTCATTCATCTTAAAATAATCTGTAACACACCGAACTATCCACCAGAAAACGATAAAAATACTGAGTACTGAGGATTTAGTAATGTTTGTTGAGCTATATCATTTTATGTTTAAAATAATGTCACGATCAACCGATCGATATTATAATTACATTACATTTAAATAACCATTTTAGGGTTATGTTAAGCTAGGTCATTCCATTTCTCTTCGGTTATAGGTTAACTATACCGTTAAAGTCACTATTTCCTGCCAGAGAATGCTTTGTAATAACAAATGGGTTAACTGGATTTTTTTATCTAATACTTAGTTGGGTATATTTACCTATGATGTCGACTGTAAACTAAGATGCGAGTTGAGGTTTCTATTTCCGCTACTGAAACATATGTCATCGATGTTTGAGACAAGCTACCATCAACCAGGAATTTTGTCTTCTCTTCTCTGTCAAAGAGTGGGCAATGTGGGCATATTTTACTTGCCTAACATTTAATAGACAAGATATCAACAGCTTTACATCCATTACGCAATTCTCGCCTAAGATTGCATAGCTTCTGCGCATACACTGACATACAAGCCGCTAGATGTGGGGCGAGATTATGTAGCATTTCTTTGAATCGGACACCCGGCCAAGTACTAAGCACGCCTAAAGTTGCTTTAGATTACATATCGAAAAATGTGTTGTGTATAGTCATGACGCACCTATGGTCGCCCTAATGTCAGTTTCATACAGTGAACTCTATACTATCAGAGTTCCCTAGTTTCATATCGTACTCACATTCTAATGAACAACTATGTATTAAGATGTTTATTCCTTGAATATTCTTATTTAAAATATCAAATTACTGATCCTGCAATTGAACTGTTAGTAGAATGACTATACTGTAAGATGGTATGGTACTGTGATATGGTCATATGAATATCTGATTTAGTGGGTACGGAATAACCGTGGTTGTTTAAAGTGTGGGCGAGGTACTTTTGAGAAGATTAAATAATAATTCTCTGACTCCTAGACATTCACGAATAGGGCATCTGCACGTGACGTCACATTTTTTAAGGTCGTGGCTTGGAGGATATACAAATAAATAACATAACCTTAACCATAACAGAAACAAGGCACATTTATATCTATTTGGGTTTTTATTTCCTCACATTTTACTGAAAATGCCAAGTTTTTGTATGGTAGCTGGTTGTGGAAGCAACGGGGCGAGAGATGCTGTCAGTTTTTTTCGAATTCCCTCAGTTTTTAACAATCATAAACAATTTACTCAACTTGCCTGTGATAGACGGAATGCTTGGATAAATGCCTTAAAAAGGGACGATCTAACCAAATCAAAGATTGATTATGGTAGAATATGCTCCAAACATTTCATTTCAGGTAATACTTTACACTATTCGTATCTAATAAATACATGGATGTACCTAAATTATTGTTTCGTAAGTATGACAAATAAATATATTTAGGTAAACCTTCAAAGTTAGAAGATCACAATAATCCAGACTGGATACCGTCTTTAAATATGGGTTATAAATCTATTAGCTTATCAAAACCTTCTAGTAAAGATAGATTTGTTAGAATGGAGAAAAGGAAAAGATTACGAGACGATGTAGAGGTTGCAGTGAATTTTGAAATTTTGCTTTTGCATGATTTTTTTGTCTACATCAATAAATATGTAGGTTGCACGTTTAATATGATTTATTTTGTTTTCAATTATGAAATGGTTGATATTCAAATATTAGGAAGATAATGCTTTGCTCTTTCCTGTGCCTTTGTTTTATATGTGATACGAACGTTTAAATATTTGCTTTGCTATACTTTTTTGAATAGGTAGGTATGGTGCTTTAAAAAATATTTTAGAGTAGATTATGTGTACATTTACATTTCAGAAAATTATTTTATTTTTAGAGGTTGGGAAATCTTTTTGAAAACATATTATGCTTTTTATAGATAGTTCTTTTTTCAGCAAACCAGATTAGGTCAAAGACCACCACCAGAATCTGTAAATCCTGAAATTGAACATGAGAACATATTTCAAGAGACCTTCTATGTGCTACATCTACGTAAAACAATACAGCACAAACATGAGTACATGTTTCGCCTAGCCCTGCCATGCAATTGCAGTGAGCGCATATTATACTACCATCACTTTTTGTTACAATCCACGGTTTTAAAAATTGCTCACTTAGTTTTTGGGAATGCATAACCTGTAAAAAAGTAGAATAATGCTTGACATGCTTAAACCTCAACTATAGTAACTTACTCTTCCCAATATCAAGAAGTTTTCATACATTTTCTTTACATGTATATTTTTAACCCATCCACAAGTAGCTTGTTTGTAGGCATCAAGTCCTTTATAAGCTTTAAAATCTTCATGGGTGTACGCACTCTTAGTATATAGTAAATAATTAACAATATCTGGATATATCGTCTTGGGAAAATCTTCGATTTTACTACTGCATTGTTTGATGTCTACCAAGTACGGATCTATACCAATTACAGCGATTTTTTCCCTATATCTAACCGCACTTTCAGCGTCTAAGGTGTAGTAATAATCACTAAACATTATTAAAATAAAATTTTTGTTATAGGCACACAAACTAAGCAAATATAGCGTTCACAATAAACTGAAACTTTTCACACAATGCTATCCAAATGCGTTTAGGTTATGGTATCTGCTTTGTTTATCCTCCAAGCCAATTAGCCACGCCCATATGATCACGTGCCGCAGATGCTTTTATAGACGAATACAGCTAAGTTCACGACACGCCGGTACTGACCAATACAGACGTTCAACTCTGTCGGAACGCTCTGAAGTTATTTGTAGGAATATTTTGTGGTCGAAGATGGTATGACGTACATCAATCCAAATCTGTTATTGGCACGAGATAGTAAACAACTTCTGCAAATCCTGAGACTGGACGTCTGTATTTAGTTTGTGACTCAGACGAGGAGAGGAAGAAGATGAAAATAGTTTCATAGTTTGAGCAGCTATGAACGAAAAAATTTGTAGACTTTGTCTTCAAACCGCAAATGGAAATGTTCAAGTGATAGGAGAACCTGTGAAAAATATTTTAAAATTAGTAAGTTGAGAAGATGGGAATACACCTTTCGTTTATTAAAACACAAAGATCTTGTACCTCTATACATGGCTGCAGAATTTAAAGTATTCTAGTTTTTCTTCTTGTAGCAGAACGATTTATAAAGTGTGTCGTTCCTAACGAATTGCGCATTTTTCATTAATATTTCCTGTTTGCTTTTCCTGTTCCCTGTTTATTAATTTTTCTTATAGTTTTCCACATGTATATAGTAGGCTCAAGAAATCACGCAGAAAATCCATCTGGTTAAGGAAAGATCAAGAAGTGAAGCAACTTCTATACTGCATTAGCATATGTTTACTACTATTTACTACTATGATTGGGTTAAAACGGCGACTTGCTTATTATTTGAAATTACATGCTCCAGGAAACAAACAGAGAACTCGTTGCCCATTTCACTACGTAGAAATGTTGTACAATGTAATTTTTATTTTTTAATAGTAACACACTTTTCGTGTATCAAATTACATTTGCAATTAACTCCACTTGCGTCTTAGAGTGACAAGTGAAGTGTAATGGGGAGAGAGGCATCTTTGAAGGTTTTCTATGTGACTTCTCGAGCCCACTATACCTTGTTTTGGGTCAAACTTAGGGTAATTAATAACATATTGGTAAGATATTGCTTATGCACTTTATATTCTAAAGTATTTCCAAATATTTCAAAATATTTGCAAGTATTTCCATGAGATTCCAAGTATTTCCATGAGATTTCCAGGTATTTCTCACATACTTATTTCTGGTATTTTCAAACTAAAAACGAATAGTGAGTGTTAGACTCTCGGTAACAAATTTGTCAATGTTTGTTGTAAATGTTTTTTTTCAAACTATTGATTGAATTATTTGTTGCTTAAATTGTAGATATAGTAAAAGTTACTAATGAGCATTTTGACCTAGTCACCTCTTGCATACCTACTTCTAAATTGTGTTTAATTTATATTTTAGAATCTCAATATATCTGAAGAAGCTTTCATGTGTATCAATTGTGCAAATAACTTTCAAGTATTCTTGGATTTAAAATCAGCCTGTATTTGTATGAAGGAGAGGGCATTACTTTTAACCGACTTGAATAACGATGTTGATTTGGATCTTGTAAAAGTTGAAAATACAGATAACATAAAACCAGTTACAAGCCTCAAAGATGAAATGAGATGTAGTTTTTGCACAAAGAGAACTGGAGAAGTCTTTATTTCATTACTTGAATCGAAGGAAAATATGTTCATGGTGGATATGCTGGAGAAATATATTCCAGAAGTAGTAAGCACTTTACACATAAATTTTATATTTTATTGCTATATAGCTTTCATAACTAATTTCAAACAGGATGATAAACTAATTCCTTTTAATCGTGTTGTCAAAACTTACAATCAGTCAGGGATACTGAGAATATCCCACCCACTACGCTGTAAGTTGAGTTTGGTTTTAACAGATATGATTTTACATTATGTATATAACTGTTATTTATATTGGATTGTTTTTAAAATTATTTCAAAATCTATTTAGTTTCAGCGTGGTTTAAATTTGCTGCCAATTCTAATAGCAATATTTGTAATATTTATTATGTTTCTGTCATTTGAATAAATGTGTCAGTTTTATTATCAAAACAAAGGCTCCAACTGCCCTTTGGTATGAAATATCTTGAACAATAAAATATTTTAAAGTATTATTTAGTTGACAGATATTTTTATTTTATTCAACACAAAATTGCTGAATGTTTCTTGGCAGTTAAAAATTTTTAATTTGCTCGCTTATATCATACTGATGATGGCAGATAAACCAGAAATTGCAGTACTTGTATGACTAGTGTAGCGACAATCACACTGAAATAAATACTTTTATGTGTACTTGTTGCAATAAATGTTTTGTATTGTGTGTTGCCGAAATAATATTTATTATTCAAATTTATTTTGATAAAATGAAATATTATTTAAATTCCCTCTTAAAATCTACGAACTGCAAGTATCTGGAAACCATCTCTTTTAATAAGGAAAGCGTAAGAATACAGACAAAAATGCTTTCTATAGACGATACAACTAATGCAATCTAGGATGAGTTATAATTCAAAATGTTTTTGTATTTCAGAATTTGAGTCACACTGAAGAACTATTAACTTGCGAATCATGTCTTAATAGAACGCAACGTGTTTTTTGGTTTTTCAAGAAATGTTTAGATGTGGAAGAGAAAATAAATAAATATATTGAGATAGAAGGAACGAATGATGAAGGTAAGATAGAATTACAAGATGTGCAACAATTTATATTCGAACCAACATTGAAATCTGAGTCTATAATAAGCGAATTAAAAGAGACCTACAATCAAATTCTGGAAGATTACACTGTGAAAGCTGAAGCTGAAATAAAACAAGAGAAGGCAGTGGTTGACCTAGAACTAAGCATTAAAACAGCAGGTGTCGATATTAAATCAGAATATAGTGATTGTGCCAGGTAAATGTTAGATATATTGTTTTATGTATTTGTCAAAGCAAAGCAACATTTTTTTAAAAATCTTTAATGATATTAAACGTAATATTTTTAGTCGCAAACTCCTCTATAAATCCTTATTTTACTATAAGGAACCTAACCAGACTGTAACCAACAGCTACTCTCCGGGCTATGTGCCCCTCTGAGCGCTGAATTACAAGTTACAAGCCTGGCGCGTTAAGTGTAATAATTGCATATTACCATCAAAACGCTAATGCTTCGATTGCAACAAACACCAGCCGAAAGACTGATCCTACTTAAAGGAGCTCCCTTGCCAGTCGTCACACACCACTTGCAGACTGCAGTTTCGAGCTGTTGGCTCTCGTCAGTGCAAGGTAGGTATGCGACGACCGACATGAGAATCCTTTGACTATAGTACATCCCGGTATTTTTACAATACATGTAAAACAGCCAGCAGGCGCCATCTAGCGGTCCAGTGTCTATTGCAATCGAAAAATAAATAGCCTGATTTGGCTTAGCATAGTTCAAATGTGCTTTTAGAGGGCGGGGCACATAGCCCGGAGAGTAGCTGTTGATTGCAGTCTGGTTAGGTTCCTTATAGTAAAATAAGGATTTATAGAGGAGTTTGCGACTAAAAATATTACGTTTAATATTCCGCCGTCAGAGAGCATATTTTATTGTTTTGTTTTAATCAAAGTTTAAATACTTCTTGTTACTTGTAGGAACATTTACAAGGTATATCTTTGTTCAAATGTGCTTCTAGAGGGCAGAATATTAAAACAATATTTCAGTCTCAAACTCCTCTATAAAATCCTTATTTTTACTATAAGGAGTAACCAGACTGCAACCAACAGCTACTCTCCGGGCTATGTGCTCCACCGAGCGCTGAATTACAAGTTACAAGCCTGGCACGTTGAGTGTAATAATTGCATATTACCAATAGAACGCTAATGCTTTGATTGCAACAAACACCAGCCGAAAGACTGATCCTACTTAAAGGAGCTCTCGTGCCAGTCGTCTCACACCACTTGCAAATTGCAGTTTCGAGCTGTTGGCCCTCATCAGTGCAAGGTAGGCATGTGACGACCGACACGAGGATCCTTCAACTATCTGGTACATCTTGGTATCCTTGGGATAGCGACATGCAAAATAGTCAGCAGGCGCCATCTAGCGACTATTTTGCATATCGCTATCCTAAGGATCAAGTTGATTTATAGCAAACAATTTGTATTTTGACATAACTATCCAGACTAAATTTGGGTAACCAGTATTTAATTTGGGGCCACATGCCAATTTTTCTCAAGAGTAGGATCTGAAAATTTTTTAATACAAATGTTTTGCATAAATTTCAAAGTTTGCGGTTATGTATCAAACAATGTTTATTTTCAGCTTTCAAGAGCCAACTGCCGACATCAAGTTGGATAATGATCCTTTAGAGATACCACCATCCAAAGGTGAAATGCGTTCGTATAACACAAAATATAAAGGAAATATTAAGCATAATACCTTGATCCAAAAAAATTCCGAAGATGTCGCAGTGCATAAGTGTGAAATGTGTACATATGAAACAAAATATAAAAAATATCTTAAACGACACAAATTGTCTCATAAAAGCCCTTCAGAGATCAGAAAGTTTAAATGCGGAATGTGTTCATTTGAAACAGATCGTAAAGATGCTCTTGCTGAACATGAATTGACACATAAAAGCCCCTCAGAGATAACAATGTTTAAATGTGAACTGTGTAAATTTGAGACAAAACGTAAACGAGATATTGGGAGGCACTTGTTGCACGTTCATAAAAAACCTTCAGAGATGACAATATACAAATGTGAATTCTGTACGTATGAGACAAAAAATAAGCAATACTTCATGAGGCACAAATTGAACCATAAGAGTCCGTCTGAAGTGACAATGACCAAGTGTAAATTGTGTGAATTTGAGACAAAATGTAAGTATTCCCTAAAGAAACACATGCTGATCCATAAAAATCCCTCGGAGGTAACGCTGTATAAGTGTGATATTTGCACATATGGGGCAAAACGTAAGGATCGTCAACGAACACAAATTATGCCATAAAAATCCATTGGAGATAAGGATGTTCAACTGTGAAATGTGTTCATTTGAGACAAAGCGGAAGAGTAATCTTAAAAAACACTTGTTGACACATAAAATTCCATCAGAGGCGACAATGTAGAAATCTGAGGTATGTTATTTCAAGACAAAACGTTAACGGTGGGTTAAGCATATGCGAGTCCATGAAAGGTCAGATATGTGATGATAAGACAAAATACAAACTTTGCTTTAAAAGGCACATGTTGAGACATAATAATACTTCACAGATGACGATTTGAGCATGTATGAAATGTTGTTGCACCTAAATTTCTCGTTATTCAAAATCCGAATTCCTCGTTCCAGTGTTATAGTATCTAGCAGACATCTCTGAAAAAATTAAAATAAAAAGTGCAATAATGCAATTCACTTTTCAACTTGGTTACAATATAATAAAAATATCTTCTTGTCAGTCAAAATTCCTAAAAACCACAGAACAAGAAATCCTAAAAATTCACTTAGTTGCTATAATTACTTTTTCGATCAATCACATTTTCAGAATAGAATAAAAATAAACCGAAGTGAATTTTTTCATAAATCTATAAAAAAATAACAAGTGAATCTAATTCTTTCTAGTTAACTTTCAAGTCATTAATTTCAAACTCATTACTAAACGAGTTTCAGATGCTGTATAGTAACAACCGTTTCTAAAACTAATGTAAAACAACTTTAGTGTAAAATCATTTTAATCCTTATTTTTCGTTGAATACAAGTGTAAATAGAGCTAAATAAACATTTTAATTTCTAGTTCTTATTTGCAACATGAACGAAAATTCAATATGTGGAGTGATTCAGAAAACTGTTAATTGGACCTGTTATTGTCAAATAAATATTGTGCCGTGGAAAAAGCGTTAGATACATTACTACCTGAAGATAATCATCATCCTGCGATCATGGTATATTTCAATGTTACTAGAGAGAAAAAGAACAGTAGACAAAGAATTTAAAATATTTTTATTACAATTTTCGTAAGACAGATTTCATAGGGCCGTATGAAAGTTTAACTCATATAGACTCTAGCTTCTTAAATAGTTATACCGATGTCGATAGTTCTTGCGATGCTTTTTATACAAAACTGTATGACTTGCTTGATACATTCATACCTAAAACCAAACCTCATAGATGAATGTACCCACCTTGGTTTTAGTGCTATCATTATAAAATGTATCCATCTTAAATATAAAGCCTGGAGAGGCTATAACAGATATAAAGACCTATCGCGTTACAAGAATTCCTATTCTTGAGGCACATTTCTAATATTCCATATCTTTCCTGTCCCTCTCTTCCTTTCTGTTTGGAATCTTTTTGTCGCTTTGTTTTTCTTGCTCTCTTTTTGTACATTTTTGTCTCTAAATTCATTTCTCATCACATATTTTTACAAAATCAAAACCTTGTGAAATCAAAATTTTTAAAATCAAAGTTTAGGCCCGCCTTTGCACAGTTCGGCATTTATACACCTCGCGAAAGGCTCCTCGTTTGGATTGAGCTGTCTGCGTCAGCTGCGAAATTTTAAAAAGTGATAAGTGAACAAGTTTTTAAAAAAGTTGTGTAGTTTTAAGTGTTGTTAAATCTTTTATGTTAGATGTAAGTAATTTAATACCTTTTTAATCTGTTTGTCTCAGAAGGAGTTTGGGTTTAAGTTTTTAATTGTTTTTTAACCGAACCAGACCCGTTCCGCCCGACCCTGCAATCCGCCATCGCGTAACGCGGTGGTTCTGGGGAGGTACTTAATATTATAATGTTAATAAAGTTATGTTGAATTGAATTGATAGTGTGATGTTTCTGAACGGATAAAATTTTGTTGATAATTTCCTGGTGTCTTTACTGAACATGCTCCTGGAAATTGGTGTATTTAAAGGTAAGTTAACATGGGTGTTATTATAAGAAGGGTATTAAACAGCGCCACTATTTGCGAAAATCACGGAGTGAGCGACATCTACATTTTGATAGTATAACTTTGTGTGTAGTGAATAACAAATCAATTTACTATTGAGGTTAAATGGGGATTAATTTTGCTGACGTGGTAATTAAGTAACTTTTATGATTTTTCAAATAAAAAGTACATTAAAGTATTCTTTTGTCTAAATAGTTTTACACGTTAAAGGACGGTTAACAAAATTATTTCTGAGAAATCGAGAACATTTTGTTATGTATCTTAGTGTTCCAGTTAAGCTACGAATCCTCCCTGCAGATCCAAAATTACATTAAGATGGAAGGCTCTAGAAGAGCCTTGTGTGGGAGGGGGCTACACATTTAGAGACAAGGGACACACACCCAATATCCGTGTATAGTGGAAAAATCTCTCTCACAGTATTTTCCACTGCTACCACCGGGGATCGAACCCGGAACTTTTGGGTGAGAGGCAAGTGCGCTCACCTCTCGACCATCAGTCATACCATTTGTTACAAGTGTTCACTCCAAGTAAACTAATTGCTAACAAATTTAACGAAATATCAACCGACTGGAAAAAATAGTCATTTGTAATTAATGACAATGACAATTTTGTATTATTGTAATCATTTTATATGACTGTTTTGCTATTAATTTAAATTCTTAGTTACTTTTCTGGAACTTTCAAATTCAGATTAGAGTGAAAACCAGTGGAGGAACTTGCAATCCATTTTTTAAGATATACTTGCATGGGAAAATTCCCTCCCAGCAAAAGAGATTTGCCCAAGACAAAAAGCGGTGATTATTTCTTACAAAGTGATATTTTATTAAATTTATTTTATGTTTATTTACAGAAATATAAACAACCTACTATAAATTTAAAAACGAAACGGAGCAAATTTCATTTGTTTTACTAAATTTTTAAACAAATACCTAACGTGAATCTTGACAAACGTACTTACAATTTGCATACAACATAAAAATTGTTTTAAATATTTTCTGTGTTCCTAAAGAACTTCTTAGCAGTCGCGTTCCCCATACAGTCACGTAATAAAATTATACGCCCACCTTTGAAAACGGCTTACGATTAGTACTACACATCATCACAACATCCAAAATCGACATTTTTACGATACTGTCTGACACTACTATACAAAACTCAGAAATTCTATTTGTTAAAAATATGCTAGGCATAATTCCATACTTGTTCGTCTTTCTTATATAAGAATTGTGTGATATTGTCTTATTTTTACTGAAATTTTGTCATACTTAAATATAAATTGACTGACAATTTTGCTTTATTGCACTATGCTTTTATGCGACTGTTTTGCTATTAAAAATTGTTCGATTCCAGAAAAGTAACTTTAGTTTTCTGCAATTATGAACAACTTCAAATTAGAGCCAATAACCAATGGAGAAATTTGTATATATTTTTTATAAATCTTTGAACTGCATAATTCGTAAATTTAGGAAGTTATATAACTATCACCGGACACAACTTTCATTTTATAATGATACGTCGTTAATGGTAAAACTCGGTTATTCACTCCATTGCATCATTTTCAAAGTGCCATCTATTGATGAGTGATTTTCGCCTATAACGTTGGCACACTCCTTACCCCCAATTTGATTTCTCACAAATTGTCCTTAAATCGTCGCATTCCCAACCTATCTGTCGCGTTTGAAATTGGGGCGAGTTTTTTGGTATTCCTGCAGCATTGATTGTTAATCTGTGATTAAGTGAGCATTCTAGTATTTTATGTAGTTCCATGGTTTTTAGATGAATGAGGAAAATGAATCGCAGCTCATTTCATGTTATACGTTTGACGTTTACGTCAATTACTAGTTTGGTTATGTGTAATATTAGTAAATAATCAAATTCTTTAATTTTCTGATAGATATCAAATATCATCATGTCCAAAATAATATGCAGGCTTTGCCTTCAGGCAGTGAGCGAAAATTATCAAGAAATAGGGGATTCCTTGAAGAGAAAATTAAAATTGGTGAGTTATTTTCATATTAACGTCCAAAATTTTTGACATTGTGACAAAAAATGATCATTGTTTAAATTTTATATTTAATTTTAGTTTTGTTGTTTGTTTTTCAACGTCCATTTATATATTCGTCCCCCTTAAAAATGCCCCACTTTCCCATTCAAATAGTATTGAAATTCAAGCTTTTATAGTTTATGTACAGAATTTATCAAAAATTACGTAAAACGTTTGGTCATTCGGCAGGTTGTCCACGTCTCGATTTTTGAGTTTTTTTTGAGGAAAGTAGAGTGAATAGGAAAGAAAACGAGAGGGTAATTCTTAAGGAGACTGACTTCTGAGATTTTCTTGTTTTTTTTTTCAGGAATGTGTGTTATAGCGTTTTGTGAGTGTAGTGGTTAATTTTTTTTTTGCGCAAATGAATAATAACTAATTTACGAGACCATGGAGCCAATGGGGGTGCTGGGTGGGGTGAACGCAGGACAAGTTACAATTGTTTTGCGTTATGTTAGTGTAGCATGTGCATGGGTTTTATTTAGTCGCGCCCCCCTTTGGGGGGGGGGGGGTGGCAAGGAAGAAAACTGTTGCTAATGAAACCGATGTGTTTAGTTTGTTTTAAGGGCAAGGGTGGTTCGCCGTTGGGGGTAGTTTTATATTAAATTGTAAATATATTTGTTAGGTCCCTTGTTTTTTTTTAATATGTTAGGTCAAGGAAAAAATGTTTCCTTGTTTGTTTGTTTGTTTGTTTCGAGTGAGGCCAATTCATTTAATTGTGGTTTTTAGGGCAAGGTTGGTTTGTTAATATGGGTATTGTTAGGGTAAAGTATAAATGTATTGAACTTACATGTATTGGTGCTTTCCTAATGTGGGAGAGGTTTGTAGACTTGCCCTGCCAGTTTCCAGAATGCATGGTAACGCTGTCGGTGATCCGGGTGTCTCATGTGTAAGAGACACTCGCACAGGTAACCCTCATATTGTTTCTTCCGGCGGCCGAAACGCGGCACCATTTTTTTCACCTCCAACCACAGCAGCTCTATATTTTGTGTGTGGGTCCCTGTCGCAGTATCCACGAAATTGATATAGTGGTTGACACTTAGGCGAGTGTAGTTGTTTTTGCCGAGGGAGTCGTATGACTTCCAGCCGTCGGTGTGTACTGTAGTACCGGGCCGATTTTTGCTTTGATTATGTTGAGAAGGGTGCCAGCGGAACGGTCCTTTACTGCAACCAAAAAGAATTTTTTTGAGCCCCGTTCCATCCCTCCGAACACCCATTGGCCTTCCAAATACCGGTCCCTATTGCATTTCCTCTTGCCAATTTTGACCTCGTCTATTTCCACAACTTTTCCTGGTCTGCTGAGTACCTCACTGTTTTGATCTGCCCAGGAAACAAACACCTCTCATATAAAAGAAGTAATCATTGACAATGTTTGCTGGTAGATCTAATTCCCGCTGTATGAAGTGGCACCATGGTGGCGGCCGAGTCAGGTATAAATAAACTGGTTGCGTTGTGATTTTCATAGGCACTTTGGTTTTTTAGAAAAACATATTAGTATATATGCTAATTTTGGTGTTACACTTTCTTTTAGATTTTGTCGAATATCGCCTTTGGCATCTAAATAGGCTCACGTAATCGACTGTTGTTGGCAACAGTACACTTCCCCGCATTGAACACAGCTGTGGTGGCATGGTACAACGACATGTCTATTCAATACCGATGTGTCAGATATGGCGACCGAAGTGAAAAATGTAGCACAATTAATGTCACAATTGTCGCATATATTGAAATCACACCCTATGGTAGGAGGGTCCGTGAAGCGAGAAGTTGATGGAGCTTTGAAGTAACTCACTTGTGAACTTTCTTTGTTTAAAACAAATAGCATACTAAATAGTAAGTGGAGGAATATTCTGGAGTGCATAAGTGGAGTAGGGTTGATTGTGCAACAACCAATGGTGTCGCAGTAATTAGTTTTGAAATTTCATTGAAAGTCAGTAATAATTCGATTTTATTTGGAATATTATGACGAGTGCACACATAAATTGTGCATTATTAAGTTACAGAAGTTATCTGGGAATCCCACATGTAATTAATGCATAATCAACAGGTGAAATGTCATATATGCGGTGCCACTAGTTTCCCACAAGATTGCCAGATGTACATAGTAATGTGGAGTATACGTAGATGAAAGTAGTGTAAACTGTGTCTGCAGCTTGTTTTTAAAATGGATCGCAGAGAGTGTGTCTGGTATTGGAATTACTTCTGCGACATTATTAGCTGTGTATCTGCTAGGTTGAATCGATTGCTACATGCAAAAGTGTTGTTTTCACAGCTGAAATATAGAGACCGTTGTTACATAGCGACTTTTTGTTTCCAAAATGGATAGTCACCGTATGCGGTAAAATCGTTTTTGTGGCTAAACAGATATTGCACCAGGAAAATATTGGATCCGTACAGTTACTGGTCAGTAGAAAATGAGGAAGGGTTCAAAAGACATAGCAGATACAACTCGTACGATATTATAATGGGACGTATTTGTGACTTAAATGGACATATAGTGAGTGATTCAGTTAGCCGGGGAGTGACACAATGAACTGTAATATTGGTGGTTGCAGTCACTTTTAACTGTATTGGTGTATAATAAACGAAATAATAAATATATATGTTGAATGTGTGCATCATAATTCTCCTCGGTATGCAGTGTCGGACTGGCTCCATTTGGCCCCGTCGGCGCCAAATGTAATTTTTCCCCTACGCCTTAACCACTCTCCCAAAACACATCAATAAGTTTCAAGATAAAAAAAACGTAGATTTAAATAAACAAAAAATAAAAATTAATATTTTTGTTCCCATATTGTTTATATGCGGATATGGTAGCTTAGCGGTCAGCTGTTTAACATATACAGGAATCAATCCCCAGTTTCCACACTAGCCTATCAAGAGGCGTCGGTCAAAAGCCTCAGTCGCTGAAAGAGGCCGATGTTAAATAAGTATTAAAAAAACCCTCAGAGACAGTCTAACTTTTATTGATATTTATTACTTAAATATAAATTCAAACATAAATACACCTTATTTTTTTTGCTGTCTCCCAAGAAACAATAAAGAACACAAAGGTTTTGAAATTTTGTAGAGAAAAACGTTGCATCGAGTTTTTTGTATTTCTAGAAATATTCATGCCGTACGACCAATATTGTAGTAGATTGTTCAAATTTAATTTAGGTGAAAGAATGCTTACACTATGAGTATTCTGATAACGGACATAAAAGGCTATCTTATATCAGACAACAATGCTCCGTGCTTGATTGCAGAGGTATGTAATACCGGATGTCTGAAAATTATGTCAAAACTTTATGGACGGATCTTTCATCGTCGAAAATCAAATATTGCAGAGAAAACTGCTTCATTTTAAATTTAATATTAGTGAAGTTAATTGCATTTTGCATAATATGAACCTAATTTTTTAAAAATAATAGCATTTTTCAAACAAGAGAATGAGAGAGGCTTTCAATTTAAATTCATTTTTTCAATAATTTTATAAAACTAACTTTTTCATTAAGTTAAAAAAATATTTTTAAAAAAGCTTTTATTTAAATGCTGTAAGAAGTATAGATTTTCCTGTGTAAAAGAGATTGCTCGCGACAAGCTTTTATATCGTAAAAAAATTATATAATATAACAAAATGATGGGTTTGATTTACTTCAAAGTATATTTTCTACATCTTAGAGCATTTAAATAAAAGCTTTTTATAAAAATATTTTTTACTTTTTAGTCTTTTGATATGCTGTAATCCCCAGATATCGATTTTGAGATGAATCGGATCATAAACGGTAAAGTCATCCGTCATCTTGAACTAAATTTTTGACTAGAAATTCGTACTCTGTGACCCCGAAAACCCCCAGATATCGATTCAGATTTAATTAACAAAAGTCGTCAGCCATATTGGCACCGCCATTTTGAATATCTGAATTTTTGACTAAAAATTCATAATCCGCGACCTAGAAAACCCCCAGATATCGATTTTGAGTTGAATCGGATCTTAAACGGTAAAATCGTCCGCCATCTTGGAGTCGCCATTCTGAACTAAATTTTTGACTAGAGATTCGTAATCGGCGAACTCGAAAACCTCCAGACATCGATTTTGATCGATACGAATCGTAAATCACAAAATTCATCCGCCATATTGGCGCCGCCATTTTGAATCTCCAAAGTTTGACCAAGAATTCATAATTGGCGATCTCGAAAACCCCCAGATATTGATTTTGAGTCGAATCGGATCATAAACGGTAAAGTCGTCCGCCATCTTGTTTTTCTTAAAAACTTACCGGCTCAATGGCTCAAAGCTTACGTGTTAGGTTTGCAACCAAGGAGTCCCGGGTTTGAATCCTGGCTAAAGTATGGATATTTAGTGGTGTTTTTCATTTATTGTCAAGTTGGTAGCAGTGGACTAGAAAAAGTTGTGTGCGAGACAACACGGATAGTTGCTATACCAGTCCTGAGTTCGAGTCTCAGCTGAGGCAAATGGCAATGTCGTAGGGAATTGTCTATGTGATTTGGCCCCTAAAAGTGTTTGGCCCCGTCGGCAGTTGCCGACCCTGTTGGTATGGTGAGCAGCTGGTATGTTTGGCTGTAGACGGAAGACGGAGTATAATGGCCGCGATGTTCAGTTGACGTGTGTGTTTCTGCTGTGATGGATTTTTAAAAAAAATTTTTTTAGCAACATGATTTGCACAAAGTAATATGTGATAACTTATGTTACTACGATGTAGTACTATGCACGTATAATTTTAGTTTTTCACAAAGTCGGAAGTCAGTCTCCTTAAGAATGACCAACGAGCGAAAATACAACGTTTTTAGGTCACTTTGAAACTACTAACATTGAAAAAGTTCTGTCATGCCTTAAGAAACATTCAAATTTGACATGATACTTATTTTCCGTTGCCCTGAAATGATTATTTAAATGCTTTTCATATGAAAGTGACCTGAAATTCTCGTATTTTTACTCCTCTTTGGTTCCTTTACGTATTGGTTATTACAAACCGAAGAGGGTTATAATTGATGTACTTAGATATATAATGCTATGTCATGACTCATTTTATCTTAATTTATGCTACATCTTTCATACACACATACACACACATATTTGTACTATTTATTAAATTTTATTTCAGAATATGGGCATATCTAAGAACATTGTGGCTTGTATGGAATGTACCAGTAACCTTCAAATCTTCCTTACTTTGAAATCGGTCTGTGGTGATATGAGGGAGAAGTCGCTACTTTTAGCTGAACTGAGTAACAATGTCACTTTAAATTCAGTAAATCCAAATCACCTAAAATCAGCTGGAGAAGCCAAAGATGAAATTAGTTGTAGTTTTTGTACAAAGTCGGTTGGACAAGAAATCCTTATACCATTACGAGAATCAAAGCAAAACATGTTCATGTTGGATATGTTGGACAAATATATTCCAGAATTGGTAAAGTTTACATTTTACATATTAAGAAATTTTTCTAATCGATAGTAAAATGATCGAGGAATTTCATTTAAAAAAAACTGAAGTCGCCAATAGAAACTTCAAAAAAGTTGGAACAAACAATTAGAAAAGTTTCCGTCAATGAAAAAAATTCATTAAATTTCACTTTGCTCAGGTTTAAAGAAAAATCTGCTACTTCCGGCTGCGACTTCTGGGGCATATGTAGTGGAAAATATAAGATAAATGGATATCCGATCCTATAAAATAACTACTTATTTTACGACGCTATCTGCATATATAAAATTTCCAAAGATTGAGCTCCCGGAAGCCTTTGCAATAGTTCTTAAACACCTAAATATT
Source organism: Leptura quadrifasciata (assembly GCA_963675555.1). Classification (NCBI taxonomy): domain Eukaryota; kingdom Metazoa; phylum Arthropoda; class Insecta; order Coleoptera; family Cerambycidae; genus Leptura; species Leptura quadrifasciata. The sequence goes on from OY776680.1 coordinate 79,980,851, forward strand.
TGAGAAAATCTTCTTGGTTTCTTTGAACCATGAAGTTATACCAAAACATAAAAAAGTATGTATCTAACTAAATAGGGTGATCAAAAAAACATATACAGTATGGGGATCGCTACTAGGCGTATAGGGAAGTCCTATACGCTTATGTACATGTGCAATATGGGTTAGAATCACAAGCTGATATGAAATGGATGGTGGGGCATAGGCATAACAGCTGGTCGATCCCCTGCAGTTAGTAATATAAATATATTTGGAGCGGAAGGGGTAGGTGACCGGTCGTCAGATAAGGAATTTATGAATTACCACTTGTCATCCAAAAATATTAATTTATTGAAATTAATTATGGTGGGCAACAAATGACCAAAATAAACAAAAGTATCTTTCTCAAAGTAAGTGGGAGTTTGTCGATTTTTGTATGCTACAATAAATAAATTTATGGTATCGTGCAATGAATGCCCATCATAGTACCATTTAATTATTTGTACTTTCTCTTCAGTTAAATAAATATCCATTTTAACAGGTTAAAAGGTTAATTATTTTGAGTGCAATAATACTTGAATTTTACAAGGTTACCTGTGACCTAAACCCAACGGACTCTAGTAAATAATAAATAAATCCATGACGGCAACAATCACAGCAACGCCAGCCTACAACGCATTGGAAACGTATATAAACTCTAATATTCTACTTCTGACACAAATCAAAATATTGTTACGTGTTTACAGTCTTCAGTAAACACTCTGTAGGTTCAAATAACTTGCAACAAGAATCTTCACAAACCACTATTTTATTAATCACTTAAATTACGCAACTAATGATAACAACTTATTATAAAGTCACTATTTTTAAAACACAAATGTACTTTACTTTTCTTCTTAAACTTGTCAACTCTTATCTAACCTAAAAACTCTCTGTATACCGAACTGTACTGTATACTAAACTGAACTGTTCCCCCATCTGTTGGATTCACCTCTTTATACACACCCATAGAATGTACCAGAACCCTATTCCATAACATTCTAGAATCCTCCAGAGTTTTCTATGTGCTAGGTGACTGTTTGTCAATTAGCTCATAGATGGCGTCACCCTACTAGCCAGGGTGTAATTACACTCTCCTCTCTGTTAGAGGGCAGCACATAACAATATAGATATTTATCTCAATGTATATGTTCCAATTTCCAGTATACTTATACAGGGTGATTTATGTAAACATGCGGAAAATAAAATGGTATTCTAGTCTTTTATGTGGGAAAGCCTCTGTAAAATTTTAAAGCGATCCGAGGTAATTTATTATATTTTTTTGCATTAAAACCTGCAAAGAAACGCTTCTGAATGGGGGAGTTATGCTATCTCGACGCGTTCACACAGGTGCCGCTTGTTTCTTTTCCAGGTACCTAATCAGCTGTTTTAGTTGTCTATGGTCAGTGCGCCACGCGCTCAGTGTTCTGTTCAGTGACTCTTCGACTTCTGTTTAGAGCATTTCCCGTTTCTGTTAAATTTTCAACTGTATTCATAAATATCAATTATGTCAGAGTTCACGTCGCAATAGTACTGCGACATGATATTAACCTATGGTGCAATGAATGATAGTCTTGCAGAGGCTGTACGAAAATACGGCAGAAAATTTCCCCATAGGCGCAAACCTAATGAGAGAAAAAGTGTAGTGCAACGAGTTTGTGACACCGGGTTTTGTTTACCAGGCCACAGAAAACGTGTAGTAAATCGTCCTGTTGAAGTAGACGAAAATGTTCTAGAATTACTATAACAAGACCCTTCAATAAGTACCCTATACGCGAGAATCATTTTTACCCATACCACATAAGTGAGGAAGTGATTTCGTTGCACCATATTACGTCAGATTGGTTAGTCATAGGCGGCGCACTTCTACAAAAAAAATAAGGTCATTTTTTTCCAAATTTTTTTGTTTTGTAGTTTTGGAGAATAGTTTTGGTGGAGAATTTTTGTGTGTGTATTGTGTTGCGGACCTGTTGCATATATGACCCGCGATTCGCATTTGCGTTTTGTGGACCACATATAGCAATCGCACCAACGAAAACGTTAGTAGCGGAGTTTCTGCTCCTGTCCACGAGTGGCGCGAGACTTCCAGCTGTTCCAGAGAGAGACGTTTGGTAGCGTGTACATAGTTGGTGATTCCTAAACACTTGTTTCATTCAAGGCATCTTTGTGGATTTTGGAGTTATCGACACCAAGAAAATTTCTTCCATTTTATGTTGTTCTGTTGAGCAGAATATTTTGTTGTTGGAGCAAATTTTAACTGCTGGTGCAGGATTTAAGTGTACAGGCTTTCCTTTGGAAGTATCTCGGTTTGAAAGACGGACTCGACCCCATTCATTACGCTGTAGCCTTCTATAGGAGTTTTGGTGGATTGTTTCCCTCAACAGTAAGAGGACGGAGCTAGAACGCTCACACACACACACACACACAAAGGTAGAAAGTTCCACGGAAGGGGCTTTCACGCAGAAGAGTAGAAAGTTCCACGGCTGAGAGGCTGCAAATCAACCCCATCGTCTGGTTTATTCCTTTTTTTTCACGAAGACACCTCCGTAGGACTGCAGTTTCTACATCGTCGAAATTTGGGTATTGTACCACCCTAGATAAGTAAGTGTGTTGTTTTCTTTACCGTGGACCACCTTCCGTGGTTCTGGGTGGTTATATATATTTAGATTTACTTTTACATTTTAACTTTGTATATATTTAAAGATTTTACCCATTTATTATTACTTAAGGAGGTTCTCTAATCAGACCCATTGTGGCTAAATTTATTCCAATTTATCCTCACATTGTAAACCAAGTGTAGTTACATGAGGCGTATGCATCTTTATTAATGCTGTAACTTATTAATCAGAATTAGCCACACCATTGAACATCGCCAGGTTTCAGATTAGAGAACCAGAAATTATTTGTATATACTGTAATATAGTGCATTTCATGTTTAAAGGTGTCATTATTTCATCTGCGACCACTACGAATAGAACCCTCAGTGATATATTTTAAGTAAGTAAACTAATAATTTATAATAGCTTATGTTAAACTTGGGCTTCTGAGTTTCTGAGCTAGTGAAGTTTTGTCGTGGGCACGTTACATCACTTATCCGGGCTAGGTAGTGTCTGCGATCTGCTACGCCTCAGCAGCCCAAGTGAGTTTTTTGCCTGTAATATCTTGTAACCCTTACTATCCTACATATTTATGTTCCAGTAGAATGTAGCAATTGGTATAAGGTTTGATTTGAATGTGTGCGGACAGCGTTAGATGAACTAAAATCTAAACTAAACTTGGCATTTGAAACATTTCTTTAATTGTTTAGTGGGTCTATATTGTTACGTGCTTACAATTTTCAGTAAACACTCCGTGGATTCGAATAACTTGCAACAAGAATTTTCACAAACCACTGATTTATTTCATCACTAAAATTACACTAGTAAATACTTAAAAATCACACAACTAATAATAACTTAATCTAATATGAATTCACTACTTTTAAAACACTATGTACTTTTCTTCCTAAACTTGACAACTTTATCTAACCTAAAAACTCTGTATTGCCTACTTCACTCAACTGAACTCTTCTTCTACAAACTGTCTCTGTAACCAGAACCACAGATTACCCAGAACTGAACTGGATACTGAACTGTTCCTTATTCTTCACTAAACTGTACTGTTCTGTTCCCCCATCTGCTGGCTTCACCTCTTTATATACCCACTTGGAATGTCCAGAATATCATTGTAGAACTTTCCAGAAGATACTGGAATTCTCTATAATTTTCTTAGGCACTACTAAATGGTGGTTCGCCAGTTGGCCCACAGATGGCGCCACCCTTCTGGCCAGGGAGTAATTACAACTCTCCTCTCTGTTAGAGGGCAGCACATAACACTATCACCTAAAGCTGAAGGGTAATATAAATTTCATAGAAATTATTATTAATGCATTTCAGAATGCCACTTGGTTCACATTATTGCGATATTTTTTAAATCTCCATAATTTTTTTGAGTTTCACTTTGTCACATAAAATATAAATAACTTTCACTTATAGTTCATAATATTTTTATGTTTCAGAATATTCGAAATACTGATGAATTTTTAACTTGCCAAACCTGCCTTAATGGACTGCAAAGTGTTTCAAATTTTCTAATGAATTTTTACGATGTGGAAGAGAAAATAAGTGAATACATGGAAATTAAAGGAATTTATGGTAAAGAGCCGATAGACTTACAGGATGTACAACAATTTAGAATCGAACAAACATTAAAATTTGAAGGCCAAGTAAATGCATTAGGACAGACATATGATCAGAATCAAGAAAACTATACTATTAAAGTCGAAACTGAAATAGATTGTAAAATAGAAGTAGATGACATAAATCCAACTATTAAAACAGAAGATATTGATATTAAATCAGAACAAAGCGATTGTGATAGGTAAATGTCACTTATACCTATTTGTTGAGGTCAAAGTAGTATATTAAGGCCAAAAAGGCTTTTTTAGAAATATGAATACTAAAATTCATTTGAAACTATCAAAACGGTTTGTATGTGTATAATTGCAAGAAAACTCTAAGAATTAAATTAAATAATATAGGAGGCTTGGTGGGCTCCTTGGAAAAACTTCGCTACACTTTGAAACTTGTTATTTTTGAACTTCAACATTGCAATGCTGAGTAACCATTTTTGAATTCTTGGAAATAATTACATTCAATGTGATCGAAAAAGCATTTAACAAATAATGTTACTTTCAAAATAATGATAATAATAGAATTCTATTGAAATGAGATAGAATTTCAATTGACCAAGGTCCATCAGCCCGTTTAGTTTTACAACTTACAGCCAGTTTCACAATCATCGGTTAACTACTAGTTGAGAGTTAAGTATTTGTTTATTATAAAAATAAGTTTGGTTAACTTCAAGGTATTGGTTAGTTAAGGAAACCAAAAGATGAGCTAGTGGTTAACTAAAAGTATGACAACAACTGTCTAGTCAATTATCATAGACTTATTTATATAGACTGAGCGACCTACTTTTGTTGTCTTTGTTTTTAACATGAATTTCTTGATAACGCTCACTCACTCAGATATTCGCTGACGTAATTTTTCCTCCTACTATAATTTTACATTTGTGCCATACGTCTTAACTTGAATCGACAACAAATAGTTTCTTGTTTTCCATTTATTTACATCTCTAGTTAATGTTAAAGATATTTAAAAACCTTTAAAACAGGATTATAATAGTTTGTGCAACAAGAGTGGATATGATAGCCATATCGCACGAGAAAGAAGTTTGAGCACGATGCCGTAGGCGGAGTGCCTCAATCTTTCGAGTGCGATATGGATAATCCACTCGAGTTGTACAGTATACTTTTTCTACGACCGGATTAAGAAAAAACTACAAATAATAGTTTTAATCAAATTTTAATATACAAACTTAGCTTCTGCTAAATCTTATGCTCTAGGTGCAAACATTTTATAAAAGCTTCAGTAGCCTAGCGGTTATATGCACGCTTCGAAATGCAAGAGGTCATAGGTTCAATCCCCACATATAGCCACTTTTTTTTTGGTCATAATATATCTCTAAAATTGTATCTATATATAATAATTTCAATAAAATTTTAGGTGGTATACCGTTTATCGATTCTTCACTGGAATCACTCATTTTAAATTATTTTCTAGCTCAAACTGCGCGAATACACACTGACAATTACTTTGACAGCTTACGCACTAACTTGAATTTTTTAAAACGAATAGTTGTCTATGTACTTAATACACGAACTGTGATTGGTCGATTTCATATCCATCCTAGAACGTATATGAAATATATCTGTTCAGTTAACTGGAATGGCCCACTTATCCATTCTACAGACTGTACGGGAAACAGCAAATTTACATAAGGGAGTAGAAAAAGTCTATTAAAATAGCTACTTCATGCTACAAGAAGTTGAATTATATTATGGATTATGTGAGCTCATTTGTATTTTAAAATATTTGCCAATTATCTGCAACTAGTCATAGTTTTTCACTTACAATTTCAAGTTGAAATCAATTTCTACGGAATTTATATAAAGAAATATCCAAGAAAATATGACTACTTCATTTAATATATCGTAAATTGATGTTATTGCTGATATAAACAGGATTTACAAAAAATATTGATATCAGTAGTAATCGAACCTTCCGCTAAAGAAGGCAAACGATTCAAATGCCGAGCATTCACTTAAAGTGGCTATTCCGTAACTTACATTTTTGCGTACACAAGTCGTAATACGAACATAACTAGTTCTCCAACCATTGCTATGTTTAAGACAGATTACTGAAATTTTTTTCAGAACCAACGTCAGTTTACTTATGGCATAGCCAGTATTTAATTTGAGGTTAAATTCAAATTTTTTTTAAGACGCGAATCTTTTAAGAAATTATTAACAAAGATGTTTTTCATGTCTTTCAAACCACATTTAGTCTAGATGCTGAAGGTGGTTCCGCTGGCCTTAAGAGGTCCGAAAGATTTTATCGTTATTGATGAATTTTTTCTTTTATTTTTTTCATAGAATCGATTGGGATAGGTTCCGCATTCCAAAAATGGTCCAATTTCGAGTTATTTACAAAAAGTGGCAAAAATGATGTTTTTTCCATTTTATTTTGTGGAGTACAGAAATATTAATATGTTAGTGTCAATTTCTACGTGTTTTAATATGTTGGATCAATTGGAGTAGCTCGCAGATCTCAAAGGTGGCCCTGTCTCGAATTATTTACGAGAAACTGTCAAAAATAGTATTTTCTCGCATCTCAACCTTTCAAACCTATTAAGGCCAGCAGAAACCCTCTTCAGCGTCTAGACTAATATATAACAATATTTATTTTCAGTATTCAAGAATCAACTACCGGTGTCAAATTGGATAATGATCCTTTAAGGTTACAACTATACAAATGCGAATTGTGCCCGTTTGAGACAAAGTACAATTCTAGTTTTAAGCGTCATGCCCTGACCCACAAGAAGTATTCCATAGACACGACATTGTATAAGTGCGAAATGTGCACTTATGAGACGATTAATAAGTACCGCCTGGACGATCACGTACTGACACATAAAAGTCGGTTTGATATAGAAATGTTTAAATGTGAATTGTGTGCATTTGAGACAAAACGCAAACCTGGTCTTAAGAGGCATATGTTTGTTGTTCATGCAAATATCCCAGAAGTAAAGTCCTATAAATGTGAAATGTGTACATACGTAACAAAATGTAAGCTGTATCTTAACCGACATAAATTGTCCCATAAAAGTTTATCGGAGGTAACAATATTCAAATGTGAGATGTGCTCTTACAAGACAAAACTTAAGGGTTCCCTTAGGACACACATGTTGATCCACAAAAGTCCTTCAGAGGTGAAGATGTACAAGTGTGACGATTGTACATATGAAACAAATCGCAAGAGTTCTCTGATGAGTCACATATTGATACATAAAGACCCATCAGAAATGACAATGTTCAAATGTGGATTGTGCACGTTTGAGGCAAAGCGGAAGGGAGAACTTAATCAGCACGTGTTGATTGTCCACAAAAATCCTTCAATTCTTTATAAATGCGATTCCTGTACATACAAAACGAAACGTAACGATTATCTCAATCGACACATGTTAGTTCATAGAAGCCCGACAGAAGTGACAATGTTCGGGTGTGAAATATGTGAATTTAAGACAAAACGTAAATATAATCTTAAGACACATATGTTGCTCCATAAAATTCCCTCAGAGCTAACACTGTATGAGTGTGAAACTTGCACATTTAAGACGAAATTTAAAACTAATCTCAACAAGCATAAATTAATTCACAAATAAAGCAATTAAAGATTAATAGTGTCTATCTATGAAATATGTATAGGAGTAGTAGTTGTAATATTGTATATATGCTTTGATATGTCGCCTGAATGATGCTAAAATACCACACAATATTTCAAAATTTAATTCTCAAGGTCGACAGTTCGAAATCAATGTAGAGAACACAACACAAACAATAAAACAAATTCAAATCAACTGAACAATGTATTACAAGAACAGATATTTCATACGATGAAAAAATAAAATTCCATCTAGCTAAATAAAATAAATATAATAGAGAGGGAATTTTATCATAATGAAGCTTAAAATAAAATTTGTTTACAGTAAAGTCAATTTTCCAATTTGAAATATTTCTCATTATGTCCAAATTATTAATTTACCTACTGATTGAATTTATTCTAAAATGGTGAACATAAGGTTGATATATAGTTTGTTACATACTACGTCCTAAGCTCCTTCACCTTTCAAATGATATACCGTTTTTACCAGGAATCGTTTTCTTGACCTTAAAATAAATTTAAGTATTCTTCTTTCCCTTACTTGTCAAAATCCTAAAAAAACTCTTCTATTTCTTTCTTCCAAATTCTTTAACTACTTTTCTTTCTTCGTTTTACTTTCTTTTAATTAAACCAACAACAGTCTATTTACTCTATTTTATTCCAATATTTTTATCTCCAAAATTTTTTCCCTTCAATTTCTCAATTTTTTTTGTTATTTTTCGTATCCCCTAGCAACCTCCAATTTTTAATTTTCCCACAATATCCTTTAAAATTTTCCCCCTATTAAAATGCAAATACGAATGATATAAACTTAACAAAACGAATTGGTTTCTTATCTTTCCATTCAATCATCATGTGATATTGACCTTTTTTTCACTTTTATCAATTTCCCGCACGGATTAAATTAAAAACTTATATCTACTTGAACATATTAAATGCGTAGACGTTTTAATAATTATTAGTTTAACAATATTTGAGTACATTTATTTAAAACGACTAATTCTATTTAGCATTCAATTACGTTATAAAAATCTCTATCGGTCCTTAATTGCTGAAATACAAAAATTGCATGTATTTATTGAAAATATCTGTCTTCTGTAAAATAGGTACCTTAATATTCTATCAAACAGAACAAATAAGAGAAAACAGAAAACATGCATGCAACTCTCCACTCAGGATAAAATGCATCTTATTCGCAATAGACCACTCAAATTAACCTGAATGTGTTTAGTTTAAGTACAAGTGAAAATCATACCAATACATATTATAAATTATTAGTTCAAGTGTGCTTCTAGAGGGCAGAATATTAAAACGTAATATCACAGTCTCTTCTATAAAGCCCTTATTTTTGGTATAAGAAACACAACCAGACTGCAATCAACAGCTGCACCCCGGGCTATATGCCTCGCCAAGTGTTGAATTACGAATTGATGTACCAAATAGTCGAAGATCTTCGTGTCGGCCGTTGCAGAGTCTACCTTGCACTGATGAGAACCAACAGCTCGAAACTGCAGTCTGCAAGTGGTCTGGAGATACTGGCGCGAGAACTCCTTTAAGTAAGAATAAGTCTTTCGGCCGATGTTTGTTGCAATCGAAGCATAAAGCATCTGCGGCACGTGATCATATGGGCGTGGCTAATTGGCTTGGAGGATAAACAAAGCAGATACCATAACCTAAACGCATTTGGATAGCATTGTGTGAAAAGTTTCAGTTTATTGTGAACGCTATATTTGCTTAGTTTGTGTGCCTATAACAAAAATTTTATTTTAATAATGTTTAGTGATTATTACTACACCTTAGACGCTGAAAGTGCGGTTAGATATAGGGAAAAAATCGCTGTAATTGGTATAGATCCGTACTTGGTAGACATCAAACAATGCAGTAGTAAAATCGAAGATTTTCCCAAGACGATATATCCAGATATTGTTAATTATTTACTATATACTAAGAGTGCGTACACCCATGAAGATTTTAAAGCTTATAAAGGACTTGATGCCTACAAACAAGCTACTTGTGGATGGATTAAAAATATACATGTAAAGAAAATGTATGAAAACTTCTTGATATTGGGAAGAGTAAGTTACTATAGTTGAGGTTTAAGCATGTCAAGCATTATTCTACTTTTTTACAGGTTATGCATTCCCAAAAACTAAGTGAGCAATTTTTAAAACCGTGGATTGTAACAAAAAGTGATGGTAGTATAATATGCGCTCACTGCAATTGCATGGCAGGGCTAGGCGAAACATGTACTCATGTTTGTGCTGTATTGTTTTACTTAGATGTAGCACATAGAAGGTCTCTTGAAATATCACCGACAGATATAAAAGCTTGCTGGGTTGTCCCATCCAAAGCTTCTGAACCAAAGAGAGCTGCCGATATCGATTTTGCAATACCCTCGACGTCCAAATCTAATGTAAATCAACCTTTATATATACGAGAGAAAAAATTAACAGAAGTACCACCTTTAAATAAGGAAGAAATGAATTTAATGTTAATGAATTTAAAAGAAACAAGAAAAGGATGTGTATTGCATGCTATCGTCCCACCATTTTCAGAAGAAATTAAAGAAATGCACAATGAAAGGACCACCCACATGTTCAGTAGCTTATATAAACTTGAATATGAACAAGAAACGTTGGAGAAATTAGTGGAAATTGGTAAGTAATGCCCCTTAAAACATTTAGTGCCCATTCATAATTTAATTATTTCTAGGATCACAGCTGGACTTTCAAATTTCAATAGATTCATGCAAGGAAATTGAAAAGGCAACTAATAAACAGGCTAGTTCAAAGGCATGGTTCAATTATAGAGCGGGTCGTATAACGGCTTCTAAATTTAAAGCCGTTTGCCGAACCAATTTACATAAACCCTCACACTCTTTAATAAAGGCAATATGTTATCCTTTTCGAACAAGATTTAAGACAAAAGCTACAATATATGGGTGTGAGCATGAAAAGGAAGCTTTAAATAGTTATACGTCGCATATGGAACATAGTCACGAGGGTTTTGGTGCAGAACCAGTAGGTTTATGTATAAACCCCAGTTTTCCTCATTTTGGAGCTTCACCAGATGGTCTAGTTTCCTGCGATTGTTGTGGATTAGAATGTGTGGAAATAAAATGTCCATATTGTGCTAACGACTTGGATGTGACAGACATGGAAGTCTTGAAAAAAGTGGGAATACAAAATTTGGATGGGGAAAGCCGCCTGAGTGAAAATCATGCTTATTATTATCAAATACAAATGCAGTTAGGCATCACTAGGTTAGGTTATTGCGACTTTGTTGTTTGGAATAAAAATAAGTTTATTATGGAACGGATATATTTAAATGAGACTTTTTGGGAAGCAGAAAGTAAAACTGCTTCGATGTTCTTCTATAATGTAATAGTACCTGAATTGTTGGGAAAGTTTTACACAAGAGATAATGAAACTGAACACTGGCCTGCCCCTCAAGAAGAAATTGTTGACTAATGACAATATACCTACTCAATCTTTAAAGTGAAATACCCTCGGAAATACCCTATTAAATTATGCGTTATGTGCTGCGATAATAGTTCTTTGTTTATGAACAGTAATAAATGGTTTCTTTTATTAGTCTGAAATTCATTTTTAAAGGGGTGTTTTATGTAACTACTTCTGCAAAATTTCAAATGTGTGCAAATAGTATATTGTATACCTAGTAGGAAAAGTGTAACATTCCCGGACGACTGTGAAGATTGGTTGTCGAGGCGCAAGCCGAGACAAGCAACACGGAGTCCAGGAATGTGGCTTTTCGTACGAGGTATACATACTATTTTTCCGAAAATCGTTTAAAAAACGAAAGAAATTAAAATCTTGTTTAATTTTGAAAAAGCATGATTAATTTTATTCATAAATAAGTATTGCCATGAAACTCTTAGTAACATTTGTTGCGTAACTATGGAAACGTATTAATATTAAATTGTCAAATTTAACAGAAGTTTTAATCATTTTTGTAGTACATAAATAATAACTGTAAAGAATAGTTATTTATTGTACTAGTGTGTAATTATGCACATTAGTCACGCAAGAAAAAGTTAGCCACGAGACCGTTAGGTCGAGTGGCTAATTTTCTTAAGTGACTAATGTGCAATTACACACGTGTGCAATACAAAATTTTATCCAACACTTTCTTTTAATGGAATTTTATTTGAATAATATTTTTTTAAATTTGACAATTCATTTGACAAATTAATTTTTATATTTGTAAAAATCATTGTAATTGGGAAAGTCATGGAATGGTTGCTATGGCGTTGACTGTTATTTATTGTTTACTAGTTTATACACATAAACAACATATAAAAGTAGAAAATAATCATTAGTTGTGAAACAGTTATTTTTCGTTGCCTGGCAATGACTAACTGCAAGGAAATATTGACTTTTGCTTCTAGAAATTTTGTCAGAATTTTCGGAAAAATATATTATTAGACAACTCATTTCAAAGTTATGATACGTTCCTCCTTAATTTAATGGGTGGCACCTGTCCTAACCATAGTTGTTTGTAGATATGTATGTTCGCTTAAATGTAAGTATACATAATTCCCTTCCTGTGTGAAATGGGTTTTCGCATCCCAAACTGATCACGTTATATTTTCATATAAGTGGTATAGGAATAATTTTGTTGATTTCTTGAATTAGTTATTATTCTTAATCTATAAAATGGTTCTATGTTGTATTATTGGATAGTTGTAATTAAAATGAACTAATAAATATTTTATATAAATATATTTTATTGTAAATATGTTAGTTCACAACAAGTATATGTTAATAAACTCATGCATAACATGTAAATATTTTATTTCTGTGCTGTTTGCTAGTTTTAATTTTTTTTGCACGAAAAAGAATAAAAGAATGTTTTAATGTCTCAAAACAGGGAGTAAAACAAATATGTATGCCTATGTCTATAGAATTGAAAGTCGTTGAAAACTAAAGAGCAGGTGCGCAAGGTGCATAAAATAAAATAATAATGAATGTATTTTTCTAGGAGACATTTAATCTAATGGTACTATGGCAGGGCATAAATTAATAAGAGCACAACAGACAACAACAATTTTATCTATTAAAATAAATTGGTCCTCATAGCTTGATTTTTCTTTCAGCATCTGTAATGGTAAAATATCTTTTAAAATCATATATTTTTGACGAAGCATGCCAATTATTCGTTCAACGTGAATTCGAATGTTTGCTGTCTTTCTTGTAGTTTCAATTTCTTTCGCAGATAACTGTTTTCTCCCTTTAGTGAAAGCTGGAGTCACTACTTCAGCAAAACACATTTTAACCGAGTTTGTTATGAGAAATCCTCTATCTGCTATTACAAGATCACCAGGTTGAAGTTTATTTAAGAAGCCACAATCTTCCGTAATAAATTTATCACTCGCTCTACCTCCATAAGCATTTGAAATAAAACAAACAGAACCTTGAGGTGTACTGCCAATTAAAAACTTTATAGTGTGGTGGTGCTTATAATTTGACCAAGTTTTAGCAGCTGCTTCTAAATTTGAAGATCGTTCTATAAAAATTTCGAAACAATCAATAATGACTGTAGTCTTATTTCCAAAATTTTCCTGAAAACAACGAGGCATATTTTCCATGATATCTTTACGCTCAGGCCATATAATACAGCTCTAAAAATAATATGTTTTGTTATGAATATATCACTTTTAAGGGTAACCTACTACCTTCAATCGACCATAAAGAATATCAATTGTTCTATAAAATATACGAGCTACTGTTGTATGATGGATGTGAAACCTAAAGCCTAAGTCTTTGAAAGGTAAGTTTAGCCGTAATTTCATTAATGTTAATATAACCTGGGCAAATTTTGAAATAGCACATATATTCGGTAAATATATCTCAATTACATCATACAAACATTTTACGTATTGGAATTCCGGAAGACCTGTATAATATAAGGTAAAATTATTATTCTGTTTAAAGTATTCCATATCATATTTAAATTTATTTACTAATTCCTGTAATTCATAATTTTTTGTATCTCGTTCTAAAATTTCTTTACGTAATTTCTCTATTTCATTTTTTTGTTGTAATATTATATTAGTTTCTGTATCTGCCTCATGTTCAATTTCAGGATTTACAGATTCTGGTGGTGGTCTTTGACCTAATCTGGTTTGCTGAAAAAAGAACTATCTATAAAAAGCATAATATGTTTTCAAAAAGATTTCCCAACCTCTAAAAATAAAATAATTTTCTGAAATGTAAATGTACACATAATCTACTCTAAAATATTTTTTAAAGCACCATACCTACCTATTCAAAAAAGTATAGCAAAGCAAATATTTAAACGTTCGTATCACATATAAAACAAAGGCACAGGAAAGAGCAAAGCATTATCTTCCTAATATTTGAATATCAACCATTTCATAATTGAAAACAAAATAAATCATATTAAACGTGCAACCTACATATTTATTGATGTAGACAAAAAAATCATGCAAAAGCAAAATTTCAAAATTCACTGCAACCTCTACATCGTCTCGTAATCTTTTCCTTTTCTCCATTCTAACAAATCTATCTTTACTAGAAGGTTTTGATAAGCTAATAGATTTATAACCCATATTTAAAGACGGTATCCAGTCTGGGTTATTGTGATCTTCTAACTTTGAAGGTTTACCTAAATATATTTATTTGTCATACTTACGAAACAATAATTTAGGTACATCCATGTATTTATTAGATACGAATAGTGTAAAGTATTACCTGAAATGAAATGTTTGGAGCATATTCTACCATAATCAATCTTTGACTTGGTTAGATCGTCCCTTTTTAAGGCATTTATCCAAGCATTCCGTCTATCACAGGCAAGTTGAGTAAATTGTTTATGATTGTTAAAAACTGAGGGAATTCGAAAAAAACTGACAGCATCTCTCGCCCCGTTGCTTCCACAACCAACTACCATACAAAAACTTGGCATTTTCAGTAAAATGTGAGGAAATAAAAACCCAAATAGATATAAATGTGCCTTGTTTCTGTTATGGTTAAGGTTATGTTATTTATTTGTATATCCTCCAAGCCACGACCTTGAAAAATGTGACGTCACGTGCAGATGCCCTATTAAGCGTTCTGTTGCATGGTAATATATGATTATTAACTTAACGCGCCAGGCTTGCAATTCGTAATTCAGCGCTCGGCGGGAAACAACCCGGGGAATAGCTGTTGGTTGCAGTTTGGTTGTGTTTCTTATATTAAAAAAAAGGACTTTATAGATGATATTGTGACTGGAATATTATGTTTTATTAATATAATGGGTCCGGCAGAAAGATATCTATTTTAAATTGAGTTGTCTTTATTAATGGCTAAATTTTTATTCAAAAACTAAACATAATGTTCTTGAGGAAATGCGGAAATTTTATTTTTTAAATATTGTTACGTGCTTACAGTTTTCCAGTAAACACTTTGTGGATTCAAATAACTTGCAACAAGAATCTTCACAAACCACTGATTTATATTAAATCACTAAAATTACACTAGTAAATACTTAAAAATCACAACCAAATAACTTACTCTAATATATATTCACTACTTTTAATACACTATGTACTTTACTTTTCTTCCTAAATTTGTCAACTCTTGTCTAACCTAAAAACTCTCTGTCTGTTTACTTCACTGAACTGAAGTCTTCTAACCTGCAAACTGTCTCTGTAACCAGAACTGTACTGGATACTAAACTGAACTGTTCCTTATACTTCACTAAACTGTACTGTTCCCCCATCTGCTGGATTCACCTCCTTATATACACCCATAGAAATGTACCAGAACAGTATTCCACAATTTCTGGAATCCTACAGAGTTTTCTACCATGTGATAGATGACCGTTCGTCAATTGGCTCATAGACGGCGCCACCCTACTAGTCAGGGAGTAACAGAATAACAGGTTTCCTCGTTAGAGGGCAGCACATAACAATATTACCAAATCACCTCCTCGCTGCTGACACTCTTGAAACGTAGCACGGAAGTTTCTCATCACCTGCTCCAACATTTCAATTGAAATTGTATCAATCTCTATCCGAATATTATATTTTGGTTGTTCCAAAGCTTGCGGTCGATTAGAAAAGCTCAAAAATTGCAAATGCGGATATATCACACAGTAATCTTTTTGCTATGAAGCGGTACTTCGTGGAATTGCAGAGGATTTTCTGCCACCCATTAGTGAAAGTTCTGTTTATTAACGTATCCGGAAAGATGAAAATAAACTTCATTTGACATCAGCAAGCAATCAACAATATTTGGGTTTTCAGCTAATAGCCTTTCGAAACATTCGCAAAAATCAACATGTGTTCCAAAATCTTGAGGCAGAAGAACATTTTGTTGTGATGGAAAACGTCTTTCAGAATAGTGCAGCGGTAACTACGGTTTGAAATATTGACTGATATATATATAAATATCCGACAGATGGCAACGAACGTCTCGCGCCCCATTCGATCTTGCCTGCCGACAAGCGCAAAGGAAATTATGAATCATAAGGCGACTCTACTACGTCAAATTTACTTGCTAATCAAACTGAAATACATCTCGCACAGAATGTAGTGTTAAAAAAACTGGAAGAAGTTCCTTCGAATCCGCGACCTCACGCATGAGAAGACTAAAGTCTCGAATCTGTAGTGGTCGATGTCGAATGCTACTTTCTTAAAATGTCTATGAAAATCTCATGATTGTGATAAAATTGCATTATCTATAATGTCGCATTCAACAAATTTTAGTAGAATCTGCAACGAGTAGTCTCAGCTAGTCTCTCGATTGTCGAATGCGACAATACCGAAAAATATATTAAAACGTAAACATAAAACTTTAAAAAATGGCGAATCAAGATGAAACTAATTTTATTGCTCTAAAGAAAATTTGGAAGACCAGGAAATTGAAATCTAATAGAAGGACTATGTATAGGCTATAGGAAGACAGACCCGTTCATTCAGTTAAATGTTTGTTAAAATGTTTAGATTAAACAAAGAATTGACAAATTAATCACCTAATAGAAATTATTATAGTCTAGTATACTTTAACTTGGCGTGTGTATATATGAGTTAATATTTCCGTACGATTTCATTTTCTCCCATATTGTACACAAAGTTAAAGCAATAGTCCAAAAACATTGTCTACGTGGACAATATTTCTGGATCTTTGTGTACAAGAGAAAATGAAATTGTACGGAAATATTAACTTATACATACACACGCCAAGTTAAAGTATACTAGACTATAGGTACCCCTTTCATTGAAAGACAATCTCATACTTCAGCATTAAGTGTGAAAACCAGAATATACTTATATCAACATCACACTATAACTGATAGTAATTATTTCTTAGGTCTGTTGCTAAGCTTTTATGCCACTGGTAAACTTCCAGAAGAAAGTTGTTTATTCTCTATTACAAAGTTCATCGGTTTTTCCTTTTGCTGCTGACTGCAATATGACTTCTTGTCCATATCTGTCCAAAAGGAAGGAAATGCGCAAAACAACCGATTTAAAATTTTTGTATATGTTCAAATATTTAAAACAAGGATGAATCGTCTGCGCAAGACTTGACCATTCCAGAACACGTGACTTTGACAGGTCCGCCATTTTACCTGGGTGGCACACAAAGCGATTTTGTTCCGTGTGTTTACATTCGTTTTTGGTGCTATGGATTGAGTTTTGTAAATTTTTTCGCCAAGATGTCTCGAAGTGAATATTATGTAACCCTTAGAGGTGATATTAAGTGCAGATATGATAAAAAAATTGAAATTATTGACAATATTGACCACTATGCAGTCCATCCTGAAGAGAGCAGGTTTGAAATTTATAATATTACTATGATGGACTTCGTGAATTATTTGATACTAACTCATAGTCGAGACACTCCTATATGTTTTACTTGCTAATCGAACCGAAATACATCTCGTACAGAATGCAGAAGTTTACTCATACCCGTGATCGACATACTTTTTGCTACATCAATAATAGGTCGAAGCCAAGATCGGATGTGGCGCGAGATACTCGCCTCGAACGAGTTATTAAAAAATTACTGTTTTGTATATCACTATGCCGCCCACCGGCCATTCACACTTAACGGCGCTTTAAACACAGACCTGATCTGTGCTTATAGTGGATCGCGCCCTCAGGAGCAGAATATGTGTAAGCAAAAGATAGTGGGGCTATGAAAGTCGAAGAAACAGAGATTTAAAGCATGTTGGGAAATGCCTCTTTACTCATCCTAAATAACAAGAAAATATGATAATTGAATGATCTGATAAACTCATCATAATAAATGTTAACATAAGGAGTAAATTGATTTGTTATTCACTATCCAAGGGGTTACACCGTCAAAATGTAGATGCCGCCCGTTCCAAGATATTTGCCTACGTGATGTGAATCGCAGCTAATTTCACGTATTAGTCATTGAAGAAAGAAGAAGTAGAGGGTTGTGTCTATAATGTCAATGATTATGTCATGGTAGTAATTCGATTTCTATTCATTTTGCAGTGGGTATATACATTTTTTGAATCAATATGAATAAAAAAAATTGCAGACTTTGTCTTCAGACAACAAGTGAAAATTATCAAGTAGAGGATATTCTGAAAACAAATTTTAATTTGGTAAGTTGTTAGTGACTACTAATGCTCAAAAGTTTTCATATTGTAGCAGAAACAGTAACTGTTAACTTAATTAGCACATTATGCTTTAAATCTTACTGTTTGCTGTTTAACACTCTCCATTTGCCTATTTGTTTAAATATGCTTTGTGGTATAATTTCGTAGGTTCGACATGTGTCGATACTAGTCTAAAGTCTAAATGTATCAAAAGCTTTTGCTCAGTAATATTTAGTACTAAAACATGTTGCTAGACTCTATAAGGCGTTTTTTTTTTATTATTTAAGGTCTTCCGTACTTGTTGAATTATTTGTATTCAGTAAATTGGGAAGTAACATTATTGATTTTTTGTCTGTTTATAATTTTATTTTTGTATTATACTTTAATGTACTTTTTGAGTGTGAATAAGCATTATTATTATACACATTATAATGCTATTTTGTAGAGTTATTAATGACATGTCTATTTATGAAGTATAAGCAGTCATTAAAGTCGCTTTCGAGGAATTTTCAATTTTTATCCATAAACTATTCTTATTAGGGGAAATACAGATCGATATTCTCGATTCATTCACACACCAACATTACAGTTTTGCTAGTTTCCTCCACTTTATGTGTGTAAAGTCGGTTACTGTACTGTGGTCATCAGTGCGATTATGATTTTAGGCCACCAATACTGTCACAATCCCATTAGGCAGTTTTCCTTCTCTATAGATCATTTACATGTAGACGGCGTCACAGTCAATGTTTGGTATCAATCATAACCTCGCAATTCCTTTAATTTAGTCGTTTTTATTTGCACTGTTTGCAGTTTTTTAGAGAATATGCTGTATAATTGTCGTGTGCCTTAATGTTCTTCTGTTACGGACAAAAACAAAGACTTGAAGTTCCATAAGTTCCCCAATAGTGTATCAACATGAAAGAAATGGTTAATATCAATCAAATCTGACAAAAAACCAAACAAGCAGAGCAAGATATGCTCAAAACATTTCGCCAAGGACTGCTATACTATTACTAACATGGGTAAATATTTAATACTTATTAGTTTTTCTATTACTCCATGCCATGATTTTATTACATACTTTGTATATTTATTTTTAGGACAATGGAAAATTCTCAAGAAAACAGCCATTCCAACAGTGCATTTACCTATGTGAAAATATAATGTTAGTGTTATAAAAAACGAAAGTTATATGAGAAGAAGAAAACTGAAAGAAAAATTAGAAAGGTTCAGAAAAGAAAAAAAATTCAAGTTCAATATAAGCGAAATGATGCAATCGATTTGGTTCCTGACCAGATTGAAAATTACGTTTATGTCAATGACAATACTAATCTTGAAAATATACAAGGTGATCTTAGTTGTAACAAACTGTCACTATGTGATATGCAAGTTTAAATATTAGTTACAAGAGGGCTCAACTTATATCATATGAGTTTTTAACTGATACTCAGTTAAAACATATGACAGGACTCTTCAGAAACCGTTTTAACTTCTATTGTGAACATTTTGGTGGTACGTACTGCAAAATACATACTGCTTTATCGGTACAAAATTAATTGATCATAACATTAATGAAATACAAATTAAATCTTTATTATGCGACTTTGGCAAGCTTGACATCGATAATCGCATTGTGTCAAAAATAGTTGCGAATTGGAGTAAACATTTATATGTGTTTCCAACAAATAGACTTTTGGAATTTGGCAACTACCTCACCTGGACGGTATACTGTAATTTTGGATTGCATAGAATTTCGTATCAAGTGTAGTAGTGACCCCATAGTTCAGCAAGCTACTTATTCAACATATTATGGAACGACTACTTTTAAATTGCTCGTTGAATGTTTAGAAAATGGAGAAGTGACATTTGTATCAGATATTTATGGATGCAGTATATCGGACAGGAAAATTCCTGGATTGTTAGATGTTTTGCAGGATGGACAGTTTCTTCTAGCAGATCGTGAATTTGACATCTCGGATATTTGAGAAAAAAAAAAGAGTGCGCTTAAACATTCCACCTTTCAAAAGAGGAACTCAGTTATCTGAAGCAGATGTAATGAAAACGAGAATCATAGCAAATCGTAGAAACATTGTAGAAAATTTAATAAATTGGCAAAAAAAATTACAGAATTCCAGTAACTATTTGGCCTATTTTTAATGAAATTGTATATAACTGTTTTATGACGTGTAATTTTACAGACAACTTTGTCAAAAAATACATATCAGAATAAAATACTGTTAAAATTTTCATTTGTTGTGGTTTTAATTTGAGAAATAGTGGTATGGTTTCGATATTAAAAAATTACGAATCATTTAATAACTTAATAATATAATTGACATACTTTTAACAAGTCCAAGTGCAATGTAGGGGAGTAATTTCTTCAGCAATATTTTGTTGAGTCTGATTGCAAATGTAAGATATCCGATGTGGTAATAAAAATGCTAAATGCCAGGTAAACTGAAAAACTTTATTATTTGTATGTATAATAAGCAAACAAAATTATCTCTAATTTCAAATCAATTAGAAGTGAAATAAAATAGAACGTACGGTACATATAGCAAATGTCCATATGAATTAGTCGCTTCTATTTTGTTTAATGCACTTTTTGATTTAGTGGTTAACCGTTTGGTATCATTTTGTGTTTTCCACACATTACATTCAACATGTTCAAAAAATAACAGTTTTGCAACTTAAGCAATAATTCTTTTACGAATAATTCATCAAATTTCACAATATTTAAAAATGATTTTGAGAAACTTGAATAAATAATAAAATCACACTCTGGAAGGTTCAATATGGCCATTCCAAGCTGTCCCTGTGCATAATATAAGTGTTCTTCTTTAAAACAACTCGATCATCTACAATTTTTAGAAAATCACACTGGTTTACAAATTCTACAGCGGGTTTTTCTTTGCCTGCAAAATTGTACAAAATTAGTAAGCATGTTACAAAATTATTAACAAGAAAATTTACCAATCACAGGGCATTTTATTTCCAAAAGTTTTATTGGTTTTCTGAACACTACTGTCATTAGACACCACTAACCATGAATGCTGATATAAGTCCTTTTTCATATAGTGTAGTCAGTGCTTGTTTTGCATCACATTCTTGCTTCCGTTTCTGTCTATATCATACCTTACAGACCTGAACAGTTAAAATGAATATACCTAAATAACCATGTGTATTTTATACGATGTGTATGTCGCAGTCTGCTTCTATTGTAATTGGCTATTTTACGAAAATCCTGACATATGAATATCATAAATAAATGGCACATTGGCGGACATGATTCAATTTGTCGAGTCATTGTTAGGTTCAAGTCACCATTTTTATTTATTTATTATTCGCCTATTTATTATACATCATACAGCTTTACTGTTTATATAAAATACCAATTCCATTATACTAAAAGGCTGCGATCGATATACAATTTTACTTACTCGCTTGTAAATCCTTGGCCCAAAAATATTTTTGAGTCTTAATATATCAATCATTTTTCTGATAGGTAAAAAGAGAATAGCATCTAGACGCTGTAATTCTAAACTGTTTCTCCTGATGCCATAATTTTCTATTGTTTTTTGTGTCAAAAGTCACCTGGAGGATATTAAATGATGTAATAAGAGTCTTTAATTATTAAATGTGTACTTCATGGACTGTGAGGAAGAACGGCTCTGCCGATTCGTAACCCTTTTGTATATTGTAATATTCTGTGTTATATTTACACAATAAACTTATTATTATTATTAAGTGCCTCTTTGCAGCATTCCTTGGTTGGTGTAAATATTTGAAAATCATTTAAATAACCATTATGACTTGCATTATTGAATATAATTTTCAATACTACGATATTGTCTTCCATTTCAATTAAATTGTTTTCGTCTTCCTCCATAATATTTATTTCTACATTCTCATTGGCAGATTCTAGCCTGCAACACACAAAGACAAACCAGCAAAAAATGGAAACTAATAAGACCTACATTTTCATATCATCAGAATTGGATGGGGCTTGATTGTGCCATTTTATATTAGAAACGATAACAACCTGCTACCAGTAGCAACTACAGACTGAAAATAATTATGTTCTTCATTGTACGCAGCAACATTAACTTTGCTACAGTTTGTCAATGGACACTGTATTCCTCTGTTTATCAGTTCATTCACAGTATCTTCATTGAACTTTTGATTTTGTGAAATATTTTGCTTTTCTTGTTTGATGATCTCAAATATGCCCCTTCCTACTGGTTTGTTACATATCATACACTCTGATGTACAGGAGATATGCTCTCCTACTTTACCTGAAAATCGTACATTTAGTCCTGCCTACGTTTATATAAAGTTATTGACGTTTACCTGTAATACAAAAATATTCCAAAGAAAAGTACAGTGCACCAATATGTTACAAGCAGTGGACACACCAGTTCCTGCAGGACATGAACACCGTAAAAGTTCTGGTTTCTGTTTTAATATGATCTGAACTTGATATTTTCCCTTAATAAAATAAATGTCTTTTTCTTTAGCCACTTGTGTATATTTGATAACTAATTTAAGAGCTAATATTCTGCCCTTTTCTTTTCCTTTTTTTGCCTTTCTTGCGAGAAACCATTTTTCTATAGATTGGTGATCTATGATTGTTAGATTTTTAAAAAAGAGCTTTAAAACAATCAGCAGGAAACTCTCTGGGCTCTCCGACGTTAATAACTTTTGTATCAAACAGAGTTTCATTAAATAAACAAGTTGTGAGGTAACAAATAAGATATTTACTACCTTTCAAATATTTTTTTGATCCTGTAGTCTTTGTTCCTAAAAGACTTAACTCTTTTTGTAACTCTGAATGCTTCATTTCGAAAATATTCAACCCAAAGACTAGATGAATTCGTTAATTGGTGTCGTGCACGATTTGACAGTTAGCCTACCCTGGAGGTAAAATAACCTAATTGTTTTATGTAAACAAACTGTGTTTAAGGTTTATTATTAACGTTCAAGTTATTTATAACGTTTATTTTTTAGAAGGAAGTTTATATCATTGATGAAATATAATTAATAAGTAATAATATGAATTCTTTTTGTGCTGTTGTTATCTGTGGTAGCATTGCAGCACGAGATGTAGGAGTCCAATTTTTTCGATAATAAACGATTTTTTTTAGTATTTATATGTTAAATTACTCCTAAATAAATAATACGATATTTCTAAATGTGAATACGATCCGTCCCCAGATTATAACACAAGCAGGAGCACGAGAATTTCCAATGATTTCAATCATGCATCGTAAATATAAGATACATGTTATAGAATTTCTAAATATCTCTAATATATCATCTTTCTTTAATATACCGAACTTTTACCTTATTTGTGTTACTTTGACTCTGTTTTGGTTGGAAAAGCAATATATTTATTACTCAACCTAAAGCATTGTTACTAATAACTTATGCATATTTACAAAAATATGATCTTAATTAAAATAATATTGTTTTCTCTACACTCAGATTTAATACCTATGATAAGATAGAAGTAAATGTTTAAATGAAACAAAATTTTATAAAAAATATTTTATTAAGTAAACATAACATTGTTAAATGCATTATAAATAAAAGTATTGTTACGTGCTTGCGAATTTTCAGTAAACACTTTGTGGATTCCAAATAACTTGCAACAAGAATTTTCACAAACCACTGATTTATTTAATCACTAAAATTACACTAGCAAATACTTAAAAATCACACAACTAATAATAACTTAATCTAATATAATTTCACTACTTTTAAAACACTTAGCACTTTACTTTTCTTCTTAAACTTGTCAACTCTTGTCTAACCTAAAAACTCTCTTGTCTGTTTACTTCATTAAACTGCATACTTCACTCAACTGAACTCTTCTTCTACAAACTGTTTCTGTAACCAGAACCACAGATTACCCAGAACTGAACTGTTTATCCTTCACTAAACTGTACTGTACTCTTCCCCCATCTGCTGGCTTCACCTCTTTATATACCCACTTGGAATGTCCAGAATATCATTGTAGAACTTTCCAGAAATATACTGGAATTCTCTATAATTTTCTTAGGCACTACTAATGGTGGTTCGCCAGTTGGCCCACAGATGGCGCCGCCCTTCTGGCCAGGGAGTAATTACAACTCTCCTCTCTGTTAGAGGGCAGCACATAACACTGCCCCCTCCTTAAGCCTGAACGTCCCGGTCAGGCACTTCAGCTACCCCAGTATACTTTGCCAACCTGTCCAGGTGCACGATCTTCATCTTGGACTTCTTTCTACGTTGAATCCTATAAACAACGTCGTTGATCCGAGTGATGACAGAATACGGTCCTTCCCAAGGTGAGCGAGGCTTCGAGAATCCTTCTTCACTCCGCTGTGGGTTATACAGCCAAACCGAGTCCCCCACCTTGAATCCTGCTGAACTGGCATTGCGGTCATATCTAGCCTTCATTCGATCACCACTCCCTGTAGGTGACCTCTTGGCAGCCACATTCGCACAAACCTTGCAACTGCGACACCAAGCCTCCACATCCTGACAGCTATTTACCCAGTAAAATCGCTCCCGTACTCTAGCCAAAGTCTTATTTCTGCTAAAGTGCTCTCTGGATATTCCCTCGTGCACTTCCCGAAGTACTTTTGGTACTCGGCACCTGGGTATCAGCAACCGCATGGTAACTTCTTTCCCATCTGGGCTCTCCCATGCTCTCCGTAATAGGCCATCTATAACCCTAAGTGAATCCCATTGCGCCCATAAAGCCTTCAGTCCAACACTTTTACTGGAAACGTCCTTCCATTCCGGGCGGATTCCTTTTTCTTTCGCCTTCAACATTGGTCCAATTTCATCGTCGTTCAGTTGTTCCTCTCTTAGAACTTTCTTTGACCAGTCCTTCGGAACCTCTATCTTAACTGCCTTCACTTCTGCTATATCCTGCTGCGTTTTTACATTCTCGGCATTCACTTCCTTAGGGCTCCTCTGGCGACAGTACCTCTTGACATGCCCCAATTTGCCGCAATTATAACAGCGGATTACTTTTGTCGGACCTCCAGCACTTCGCTGCTGCTTCGGCTCCTGTTTCGGCGGTTGCGGTTCCTGTTTCAGCTCCGGTCGCGAACTTAATTCGTTTAGTAATTGTGCGACCATTTTCTGTATGTCTGTTAACATAACAATCAATCTCATCTTATCAGAGCGAACTTCCTCTTTCTTTGCAGTGTTTACTTCCCCAGGATTCCGTTCTCGACACTGCCGCATCATATGTCCTGGTTTGCTGCACTGATAACACCGAATCACCTTCCTTGGCTGTCCATCGCTCTGTTCTCTTTCCTGCTTCCTTGGAGCATCTGGTTTGTTCATCAACTGGCTTATCATTTTGCGCAGGCCAGCCATCAAAGATTCCATATTTGACTTTTCTAAATGGTTCTCTTCTTCTACTTTCATGGCTCGTACTCTCGGATGTAGAGTCTCTTCATAAGTGGCCTCAACTTCGAGGGCATGGATCAAGGCTTCGCTACCAGTCTTAGCTCGAGTTAATCTAAGGACTCGCCTGATCTCCTCATCTCTTATGCCATCGATGAAAGTATCAACTATTAATTGTTCCTGGAATTCTTTGGGTGCATCCGGGTAAGCCAGGTATGTCAGTCGCTCAACAGCTGCTTCAAAATCTTGTAAACTTTCCCCAGTCTTTTGTGTGCGTGATTTGAGCTGAGTCCTGTATACTTGGGCGAGGTGTTGGTCGCCATATCTTAGATCTAGTGCAGCTTCCAAAACTTTAAAATCCCGTTGCTGCGTCACTGGGATACTCTGAAGCAACTCTGAGGCTTGGCCCCTTAATGCTAGCACCAATGCCATAGCTTTGTCTTCGTTACTCCAATTGTTTGCGTATGCCGCTGCCTCAAATTGTCTTTTATAGGTTGACCAAGAAGTTTGACCATCAAAGGAAGGCGGTTGTAATCGAGGACCTGATGATGATAATACCAGCTGGCCTCCTTGTTCTCTTAACAGTCGCTTAAGTCGCTCTACTTCTCCTTCAACTGCACGAAATTTTCCTTTGACTTCAGTTACTTCCTCTTCAACCTTAGTAACTTTTACTTCAACGCCAGTAACTTTTTCTTCGACACCAGTAACTTTTTCTTCAACGTCGGTAACTTTTCCCTTAATGTCACTAATTTCTCCTTCGACGTTACCAACTTTTTGTTCAACTTTATCTACTTTTTCCTTGACTTCATTAGTGGCTGACAGGATAGCATCTTGTTGCACCTGTATAATTTTTCTCAATTCTTCCTTTTCTTTTTGTCGTTTTCTTTCTTGTTCTTCCCTTTCTTCTTGACGTCTTCTTTCTTTTTCTTCTTCACGTCTCGCCTGTTCTTCTTTCTCTTCTAGACGTCGTTTTTCTTGTTCTTCTTTATCTTCTTGACGTCGTTTCTCTTGTTCTTCTTTATCTTCTTGGCGTCGTTTCTCTTGTTCTTCTAGCATCATTTTGCTAAATGCAGCTAACATGTCTTGCATTTGTTTTTCAGCGGCCATGCTTCTTGTTTCCATTCAAAAACTAACAAACAACACTAACAAGTTTTATTTAAAGTCTATGCCAGGTACAAGTAGAATGTTCTATAAATTTTCTCACACTATATGGCACAAATTAGTCTTGTCTAATGTCTATATTACTTTCCAGTTCGACTCACTTCACTATCTCCAGTGGTTTCCAAATAGAACACTATGGAACTTCGTCGAATTCTTCAGAAATTCTGTTGCAATTCCGCTTCTGACACCAATTGTTACGTGCTTGCGAATTTTCAGTAAACACTTTGTGGATTCCAAATAACTTGCAACAAGAATTTTCACAAACCACTGATTTATTTAATCACTAAAATTACACTAGCAAATACTTAAAAATCACACAACTAATAATAACTTAATCTAATATAATTTCACTACTTTTAAAACACTTAGCACTTTACTTTTCTTCTTAAACTTGTCAACTCTTGTCTAACCTAAAAACTCTCTTGTCTGTTTACTTCATTAAACTGCATACTTCACTCAACTGAACTCTTCTTCTACAAACTGTTTCTGTAACCAGAACCACAGATTACCCAGAACTGAACTGTTTATCCTTCACTAAACTGTACTGTACTCTTCCCCCATCTGCTGGCTTCACCTCTTTATATACCCACTTGGAATGTCCAGAATATCATTGTAGAACTTTCCAGAAATATACTGGAATTCTCTATAATTTTCTTAGGCACTACTAATGGTGGTTCGCCAGTTGGCCCACAGATGGCGCCGCCCTTCTGGCCAGGGAGTAATTACAACTCTCCTCTCTGTTAGAGGGCAGCACATAACAGTATGTACAATCTTAGACGATTCAATGTGTCGCTTATGCTTAGCGGTACATTGAATGGTCTAAGGGTACAATACTTACTTTTCCCAAAACTAAAACGTTTAAATCAAACTGCTTTATGCACTATTTTTTTCACCCACTCACATACTGCTTGATTATATGCCTCAAGACTTGTATGCTTTCATTTCGTCCATCATAAAACCACTTTTAGAATATACAAGATACATTACTATGTCAGGATATAATATTTTGGGAAAGTCTATATCTGCAAAACAATCTTCTAAACAAAGTGTGTATGGATCTATTCCCAACAGAGATATTTTTTATAAATATCTTTCTTGATGCATTTCATCAAGTGTTGCATAATACGAACTCGGATTAATTTTCTACAATAGAAAATATTTTATGTCTGTTTTAGTAACATAATATATAAGAACTTACCTCTTTAAATGTCAAAGATAGTTATATACTTCTGTTATAAAGAAATGAAAATAGAAATGTGCCAAAACCACATAAACATTCATAGATTCTTTAAGGTTATTTTACCTCCAGGGTTAGATCATGACGTCACGTGCACGACACCAATAATTCAAATAACCGCACAAATCGCCGCAGAATAAGGATAGCAATACCAAACATCGACGCTAGCACCTCTATCGGATTTAAATGATACTGAGTTATGGTAAATGCTCTATTTGTTGGAACTATAGAATATTTACTTATGTACGATTCATCTTCTAATTAGCCTGTATCAGCTTTTTAATGAGCCGCATAATTCATTACATACTATATATTACTGTTATTGTTAATAAATTATATTTCAGAATCTGGATATATCTAAGGATACTGTGGCTTGTATGGAATGTATGAATAATCTTCAAGTATTCCTTACTCTGAAATCTGCCTGTGTTGATATAAGGGAGAAGTCCTTAAATTTCACCGAGTTACAAAACAATGTCAGTGTGAATCCAGTAGATACTGAAAAAAATACAGATAACCTGAAGTCGGTTGGTGAACCCAGGGATGAAATAAGATGTAGTTTTTGTACGTCAACTGGGCAACAAAGACTTATATCATTATATGAATCAAAAGAAAATATGTTCATGGTGGATATGTTGGAGAAACATATCCCAGAACTGGTAAATATTTACATTTTATATATTTTTTATTCTTATTACTTTTGTGATGAGCGAGAGTAATTTCATGAAAGTTGATGGAAATAAAGCGCATCCACGAGTAATTAGAATGCATCTATTTCGGGTGCTATAGGTTAAATAGAATGGATGAAAATTTTGAATGAAATATAATTTTAAGTCCTTCTCCAAGTATCAAGGAGGCAGCGGTCTTGAGTTTCGGCCAAAAAACATGAAGTAGAAGCCTTTAGCTTTAATTGTATATATTTGAAAATGTTTTTGAAATGTAAATACCTACAATAGCGGGTTGAAATTAAAAAACATTGCGCTGCACAATTTAAAGCAGATGGCGCTGTTGCTATTGCTTTTCGAAATGTTAAGTATCTAGTGTACGTTAATACATGCGTGTATTTTAATACAATCAATGTTATTTATAGAAAACAAAGTTGATAATGAAATAGGTAATTAATGGTTTTAATAAAATCGTTATTTTTGTAGTAAATTGAACAATGAAGCTAAGCTTTCATTACATGTAATTGAAAAAAAAATTGTGTTACCCAAACCACATAGAGCTCTAGCGTCTAACTTTTCCTGTACTTTTCAGTTTTTTTATCCAGATTCAGGAGCTTTTCAATTTTAATTACTTTATGAGGTACTTTTTGCGAAATTTCTACTATTTTCTATTTTACTACGTACAAATTGGTCCAAAATTTTCTCATAACTTTTAAACTTTTTCATATTCCTAAAAATTATTATAAAAAAACTAATCTTCAGATCATTAGAAAAGGTATTCTAATTAATTGCTATTCGATAAACTAAGCCGATCTCGAATAATTTATGTTCAAAAATCAACGTGCATTTACAACATTTTATTAATAAATTCTTTTGCACATAAAGAATGCTTTGAAATATAATTAAACGCAGAAAATAGTCAATTATCAATTACAAAAATTGTTCAAAATGTCCTCCATTTTCCCTTATGCACAACCCAAGTCTTTTTTTATGGAACGTTGAATACCTTGTAAAATTCCTTCATCATTCTGTAGCATTGTAATCTCTTGATCGATTTTTCTCTCAACTATTCAATTCTGTCAATTTGAATATTGTAAGCTCATGATTTTAGATAACTCCACACAGTGAAATCAAGAGGAGTTAGGTCAGGAGACCGAGCAGGCCACTTGTCCATTAATTTATTTTGAAGGTATGTTGAAAATTGGTTTGTGCTTTGTTCTGTTAGGATTTTCCTCAGTTCAAAAATGCAAATTCCGAGAATTAAACATGCCTTGTCGTGTGAATGTAGCCTCTCAGTAAAAACTATAAAAATCAACTCTTATTGGCATATCCTCAGGTAATAATTCTTGAGTTTTTTGTAATGGAACTGTTACATGCTTAATGCATATGCGACCCGCATCACACATTTGTGTTTCGCGGGTCACATATCGCCAACAGTCGCGAGCTGAGATTTGGGACGTTACATCACTTATCCGGGCTAGTAGTGCCTGCGATCTGCTACTCACAACAGCCTAATATTTATTTATGTTAGATAACCATAACAGTTAAAACAGCTTCTAATAGTTTATGTAAGAGGTAGTAGAACGGGTGCAATTGTTGTTCATGTAGCACTCTTTGGTGAGATATATCCATCCTTAAGCCTAATCTTCTAGTACTTATCGTAAAATATTCCATTACAATATCTAATGTTTATACTTCTACGGCAGCAGTTCTTGCATTTCTTGCACTGCCACCATCTCCGTTTTTCATTTAACTACTTAAAAAAGTTTGGTCATCAGGAATATTTTTCTGTTCGGGAATTTATCTTATAACATTTCTCAGCCGCAGCAGCATTACCAAAACATTCTCCCAAAGTTAAAGCTACGTCTGTTAATTCAGAAAACATATGTCTAAATATTCAAATAATATTAACAATTAAACGAGAATTATTTCAAAAGAAAAAAGAATCAAAGTCTAATAAATAACAAATATTTAAAAGCATTCTTATGTGTAAAAGAATTTATTAAAAAAATGTTGCAAATTCACGTTGTTTTTCAAAACATAAATTATTCAAAAACATCTTGGTTTGTCAAAATGCAATAAGAATATCTTTTTTATTTCTAATGATCTGAACATTTGTTTCTTATAATAATTTTTGGAAATATGAAAAAATTAAAAAGTTATGAGGAAAATACTGACAGTCACCCCATAGAACTACTAATAGAGTGCAATACTTCGAATATAAAGGTCATAAATCTTATCAGTATGTAGCCACCAGTGGAACACCCCAAGGTAGTTACTTGGCTCCGTTACTTTTCTCCTTGTATATTAATGACTTAACTAATTAAGTGTATTACTAGTAACAAGTTACTGTTTGCTGATGATCTTAAAACCTCCAGAACTATACAAACTATCGACGATTGTATAATACTGCAGAACAATTTAAACAATTTCAAAAACTGGTGCACTGACAATAAACTCTATTTAAATATTAGTAAATGTAAGTTTATGACTTTTACTACTAAGGAGATTTATATTCAATATAATTTGATGATACGCTTCTGGATAGATGCTTCTTGGTTAGGAATCTTGGCATTCAATTTGACCCAAAATTAAATTTCTCATCATGTTAATAGGATCACAGTGGCAGCTATGAAAATGCTGGGCTTCAAATTTAGGAACTGTAAAAATTTTAATAATCGAGATACCTATCTTACACTATATAACTCATATGTACGCTCACGTTTAGAATATGGCTCACTAATCTGGTGTCCAATATACCATAAATATATAAATCAGCTGAAAGCTCCTGAAAGAGTCCTTACGAAATATCTGGCATGATGGTCTCTACACACATTGCAAGGAATAGAGAGTGCCATATTTAATCGGTTTTCATTCCTATCTTTTGAAAATCTCAGGATCTATTTATTACTCTTGCATATTAGAGTGGTCCTTATTTTTGAAATCCGGAATTTCAGTTGTCTCACCCCCTAATTTTTTTCCTTTTATAAACTTATAAAACCCATCCAAATTTTAGGCAAATCAAATGATGGAAAACCGTGCCTCACGTAAGTCGCTATATACCTATGACGCTGAAAATTCCATAGATTTCGTATCATTTTGTGATTAGACGTAAAAAGGATTTTTGGGTTTCTGTGTATGTAAAATCTAGCAAATAACTTATAACTAACATGACAACAACCTAATCTGAATTGCCCGTGACTGTGTCCATGCTGTCAGAAAGTAGTGGGAGAAATAAAGAGAACGCTTTTACTGAAAAATTAAATGATTTTTTCGACATTGCACATGCCAATGCCCTCTCAACAATTAAAACAATAGAAGACAGAGAGTTTCTAATAGCGCAAAGACAAAAAGGAAGACCCGGTTATTTAGCAGGAGTGGACGATGGATGATGTTTGTATTTTTCTCATCAATCTATACATAAAGGACTGGTTTTGCTGTCCAGTAGTAGCTAAAGCACCATTTTAAGATCTCAATTTTCTTAAGGATTTATATTCTTATACAAACACGCACGAGGTTTTATCAAGAAAAGCTTTAAAAAAGTTTTGCGGGCACCTCTGGCATCTCTCGAACGAGTCAATTGCTTTGGTATTTTACGACGAGAGTGTACCTTTGGAACTAAAAATTGAACTCGTTAAAGTGTTGCAGCTAGATGAGGCTAATGAGGATGAGGACAGTAGGGAGGACATTTCGCATCATACGAAACGTGTTATAATCCAAAAAAAGATGTTGCTACTTACATACAATCAGCCACTGCAATATTTTGCCTCAAAAAATACTGCAACATTTTTTAAACGATTAAAAATTCCCTGAGTTTTTGAAATGCCACCTTTCTAGTTGAGCCTCTCTCGGAGATTTTCAAAAGGGACTGGTTATCGTTAAAACCTTAAAGTGGTTAATGACAAAGCCGAAAGAGGTGTTAAACTAATGGAGGAGTTTAATAGCGTTATAACAAAGAAAGAGGATCAAAAATAGTTTCTATTACAAGTTGCAAAGGATTACCATAAGAAGTTCCCACAAAGTAACAAAAATGCCCTTTTATCGAATGTTTAGATTCAATTTTTGGCGGTTTTTTTTAAAGTCACAGATTCTTTTTATCCCTTCTCTATCTAATACCATGTGTTGATTTTGGGTTTTCAATACATTTTTATAAATTTGTGAGCATTTGATGATATACTTATTATTTGAACATTTTCCTATATCAATCCCTAAAACAAGGTCATTGAGACACGCCTTACATTTATCTGATTTAGTTCAGCTTTTGCAGGGCTTTTTCTTTTTCTATTTAGAAAGATTTTAAGGGGTGAGACTGCCTGAATTTATAAGAAAAATAAATTCCCGTATAAATAAGAACCACATGCATATTTATTTACAAGCTAGTTTACAGTAGCATTGATTGCCCAGACCTTTTTTCTCAATTAATCTTCTGAGTTCCCGTTTGCATGGCAGAAATGAACATTACTTTTACCTACCTATTCCAAGATCTAACATGCTTATCAAATCGCCAATTTACGCTTTGTGTCAAAAATTCAACAATCTATGTTATTACATTGACCTATATAATGATTCATTGATAACTTCTAAAAATAAGATTAATAAAATGGTTCTCTTCGACTCACAAGCATTTTAAATAATTTCCTTGTTTTATCTTACACTTTGTACTTGTGTGTATTTCTTTATATTTATCTTTATAGGTGTTGTTAACCTTTAGTTATATTCACTAGTATATCTTTGATTAATGTTGTTGATTTATCTTGTAATTGGGTTATTCCTGTTTAGACAATAAATAAAAATAAATAAATAAAATACACTCTTAAACAGTGTTTTTCAATCACGTTTTCAGTAGCTACTTGCAAGTTTTCATAAATTATCCAGTGTACATCTCAAAAACCATTTACTTTTAAGGGTAAGTGTTGAAGTGTTCTGATCTCGGCATTTCACTATGTCCGTTTAGATTTGGGACACCCCCTGTAGATTAGATTAACAAAGGAACTGGTTATTTAGCCTTTACCACCGCGACATTTTCAGGTCTATTGTGATGCTCCCAGAATATCTTCCTTATAGTACCTCATCCAGCTTTGTCCTTTGTACTAGACTCCACAGCTTTGATAAAGGCCCTTTTGTATAGCTGTCCGCCCTTGGTTTTTCTTCTCCGAGTACTTGGAATCTCAGTCTTGCCAGGCCTTCACAGTGGCACAATACGTGAACTGAGGTTTCCTCTTCCTCTTAGCAGAATCTGCATGTTGCGTCCTCTTACAGGCCCATTAGACTCATGTGTCTATTGAGCCGGTAGTGGCCAGTTAGAAGGCCTACTATTACTCTGATGGCCTTCCTATTCTGGCTTAGTAGATCTTCTGTAAATTTGGCCGAACGTTCTTTAATGAACTCTTTGGCCTATCTCTGTCTTGGGAGATTCCTCCACCATTCCAGAGATTTATTTTGCACCCATTCCTTAATGGCTGCTCGTATGCATGGCTTTGCCACGCCACAAAAGGGCTCGGGTCCTATTGGGGCTTCAAGTGCGCCTTCCTTGGCCAGTTGGTCAGCCGTTTTCTTTCCTCTGTGTCCCTCGTGTCCTGGTACCCATGCTACTGCTACTCTGTTCTGACTTGCCAGCTCTGTAAGGGCTGTCAAGCAGTCCCACACCAATCTTGAGTTGATTTGCATGGAACTGATTACTTTTATTGCCGCTTGGTTATCAGAGAAAATGGCAATCGACTGGTTAACAGTGCCTTGTCCAATTATTTCCCTTGCGCAACAGTGTATGGCGACCACTTCAGCCTGAAACACCGTTGCATATTTCCCTAGACCTATCGGGATACTGGCTTTTGACTTTGTCCCGTAAATCCTGGCTCCGACTCCTTGTTCTGTCTTGGAGCCGTCAGTGTACCAGACTGTTTGTGCTATTATGGGAGGACCGTTTTTCCAGTCCTCCTTGTCTGTTAGACACCCCCTGTATAAATGACTTCAGTTTTGAGTAAAAACGGTCTTTCTACAGATTGAGGTGTAGATGACATTGCGATGCAAATATCTTTTAGTTATTGAGAAAATTACCCTGTGTGTTTTAAGTAGGACACATTGTGTTTGTCCAGGCTGGGGGTCTGGTTCTCTTTCTATGCCGGCTGGTAATGATTCTACTTCATTGTAGTGAACTGTAATTTGTTGAATGACAGGTGCCTGTCACCTGCGTCTCATATCCTGTCACGTCCACAACTGGCCAAAATGTGCCCTGGTCATTCCCAGGCAGTCGCTTTATTTTCTTTTATTTTTCTCGACATGAATTTCGTCTCATCAAAACCTTGCCATAGTAAGAAATTTTGCCAAATGTGAAAAACAGCTTGTGTTTGGCCATGAATAATGTGCGGACATGGTATATGAAGTTAACAGATAATAATTCTAGGAAGACAGTATATATTTTTGTGTTTCAGAATATGTGCAATACCGAAGAACTTTTAACTTGCGAAACTTGTCTTAATAAAATGCAAACGGTTTCAAACTTTCTAACCAATCTTCTCTATGTGGAAGAAAAAATAAGTAAATACATGGAAATAGAACAAGTGGATTTTAAAGGGCAGATAGAATTACAGGATGTACAACAGTTTAAAATCGAACCAACATTAAAATGCGAAGGTGATTCGTGCCAAATAAATGAGTTAGAACAGACATATGAGCAGATTCAAGAAAACTATCCCATGAAAGTTGAAACTGAAGTAGGATATAAAATAGAAGTGGATAAGTTAGAATCAGCTGTTGAAATGAAACCTGTTGATATTAAGTGTGAACAAGGCATTTGGGACAGGTAAATACGACTTACATACTTATTTGTCAGAGAAAACTACTGTATAGAGCCAAAATAGGATACATCATGTTCCTTTGGAAAAGCTTACCCAAGTAGCACAGCTAACCGTAATTTGGAGATTCATGACTATAAAATTCATAATCTGGCGTTAAAGACCTTTTAAAAGCATTGTCACTACCAAAAGGGGGAATAATGTTTAGGTAACAAGAACGTCATTGTATTGATTAAATTGCAGCTATATCTCTATAGTTAGATTTCAGTGAATTACTGATTATGGCCAACACATTTTCAAATTACAACTGTTGGTGTTGGCGATATTTTAGCTGGCTTAAGTAGACCACTTATATAAAACAATGTTTATTTTCAGTTTTCAAGAATCAACTACTGATGTCAAACTGGATAATTACCCTTTGGAAACACCGATGTACAAATGTGGATTGTGTCCGTTTGAGTCAAAATTTAGTTCGAGTGTTAAGCGTCATGTCTTGACCCACCAGGATTCTGCAGGCATGGTAGTGTATAATAGTGAAACATGTACATATGAGACAATTCATACATCCCATGTGTACAATCACATATTGATTGATAAAAAAATGTTTAAATGTGAATTGTGTGCATATAAGTCAAAACGTAAGAGTTGTCTTACAAAACATATGTTGAAGCATGAAAATCCCTCAGAAGTCAAAATATTCAGGTGTGAAATATGTACCTTTGAAACATATTATAGAAGTAATTTTAATGAACATAAATTGGTCCATAAAAGCCCCTCAGAACTAACAATGTTTAAGTGCAAAACGTGTGCGTATGAGGTAAAACGTAAACGTGATTTGAAGAGGCACATGTTGACACATGAGAAGCCCTCAGAGATAGCAATGTTTAAGTGTGGACTGTGTACATTTGAGGCAAGACGTGGGCGTGATCTTGAGAAGCATTTGCTGAAGCATGAAAATTCGTCACAGGTGACGCAGAAAATGTACCACTGTGAAGATTGTTCATTCGAGACATGTTACAAATATAACCTTGTCGAACATAATTTGACCCATAAAAGCCCTTCAGAGATAGAAATGTTCAAGTGTGAATTGTGTACGTTTGAGGTAAAACGTAAACGTGATCTTAACAGGCACATGTTGACACATAAGGATCCTTCAGAGATAACGATGTACAAATGTGAACTATGTACATACAAGGCAAAACAGAAGCGTGATCTTAATAGGCATGTGTTGACACATGAAGATCCATCAAGGGTGACAAAATTCAAATGT
This sequence comes from Leptura quadrifasciata, assembly GCA_963675555.1. Taxonomy (NCBI): domain Eukaryota; kingdom Metazoa; phylum Arthropoda; class Insecta; order Coleoptera; family Cerambycidae; genus Leptura; species Leptura quadrifasciata. The sequence continues at coordinate 80,017,816 of OY776680.1, forward strand.
GAAGTGTGTGAATTTGAGACAATACGTAAGAAGGCACTTAAGAGGCACATGTTGAGTCACAAAAATCTTTTGGAAGGAACAATGTATAATTGTGATATTTGTTCATTTAAGACAATTTATAAATATAATCTTACCGGACATAAATTGATCCATAAGAGTCCCTCAGAGATAACAACATTCAAATGTGATTTATGTAAATTTGAGACAAAACGGAAATGTACTCTTAGAGGTCACATGTTGCTGCATAAAGATCTCTCTCAGGTAGTAATGTTCAAGTGTGAAATGTGTACATTCAAGACAAAACATAAGCTTTCTCTTGCGAGACACATTTCGAATCATAGTAATTCTCTCGGAAATAACAATGTTCAAGTGTGAACTCTGTACATGCGAGGAAAGACGAAGGGGAGATCTTAATATGCATGTACTGGCTGTCCACAAAAATTCTTCAGCACTATTAAATGTGAATAAAATGTCTAACAGAAACTCATAAAAATGACGAGTTTCTAAAGCCAAAAATATGTAAGTGTTGACCAGATTTTAAAAGATTGTATATGTGTATTTGAAACAGTAATAAAGAGATATGTCTCTTAGATGACAACGAGTTTTGATAGAATTTTATGCCTTGGAAATGGCGAGAATATTCAAATAACCTCTGAATGTTTTTTATAAGATATAATCCGTACCCTAAAACTTTTAATGACCTCTTCCAAAACATATTTTATGAGTTTATATAACCTTTTATATGTATATTTGAAACAGTTTCCCAGAGTATTTATAAGATATGGTAAGACTGTCAGAGCTTCAATGACCATTTCCAAACTACATTTTATGAGTTTCTATAACCTTTGTCTGTGTTTTTGAAGCAGTATCCACGAGTATTTATAAGATATAGAGTCAGTCAGTGGGAGTTCCAAGGATCATTTTCTAAAGATATTTTATGAGCTTATAATAACCGTCTATATATTCTTGAAACAGTTTTCAAGAGTATTTATAAGATATGGTAAGACCGTGAGAAGGCAGCAATGACCATTTATTTCCAAAGTAAACTTTGTGATATTCACTTCAATAACTCATTAGATAATATTAAATAATCATCAAACAAATATGCAAAATAAATACATTGATGATAATAAAGCCAGCAGCATTAGTTCCAGTTTAAATTTAATGAAGCAGAAAATTGTAGAAGGCATCTGGGAAACAATATATGCAGGCAACATGAGACCCCTCTACTGGAAACTGTACGAATTTTTTTGTACGTTTTGACGATTTATTTGAGTTCTGTTTTAGTTTCCCCTATGATTGATCAGTACTGGTAATGTTTTGGCAAGTTTTAAAAGAACTATAAGTAAACATTGTTTTCAAGAGTTTTTAAGAGATTTTGCAGTTATGTGATTTATGAATGAAGTTTATGAGTTTTCTAGAGATTTTATAATTATAGTTTTTTACAGGAATTTACAGTCAAGAGTTTATGAACTTTTACAAGTACTTTCGTATAAAATTTTCGAAGGTTTCAAAGAAAAATTCAATGATGTTTTTTTTTTGAGATTTCACAGTTTATTTAATAACTGTTTTAATAGCATTCTGATGAATTGAAGGGGGCAAGTATTTTATGAAAATTTACAGTCAAGAGTTTACGAGCATTTACACGAGAAAATTTGGTGTAAAATTTTTGAAAGTTTCAATGAGAGGTTCCATAATGTTTCCAAAGGGATTTGTAAGTATTAAAAATACTTGTAAGCTCTCAACTGTCAACTCTTGTAAAATACTTGCTCTTTTCAATTTTTTAGAATGTTCGTAAAAACTGTAATTATAAAACCTCTCCGAATCTCATACAAACTTCATTCCTAAATTCATGTGACAGTTTTCAATCACATAACTGCAAAATCTCTTAAATAAAATGTTTGCTTATAGTACTTTCAAAACTTACAAATACTGTTAAGAAACATGATGGAATCTCTCTTTGAAACTTTCGAAAATGTTATACGAAAATACTTGTACTTAAATACTAGTAAATTTTGACTGTAAATTCTTGTAAAAATATTTGTTATACAGCAATATCTACTATACTCATGAAATCTCATGGGTAATTTCTCTTGAAGTCATCTATAAAAACTTTGCTTATAAACCCCCACAAATGTATACAAAACTACATCGGTAAATATTTATTAAAGATTCGTTTTCAAATCTTTTAAAAACTCTGCTATGATTCCATTTAGATGCCTATAAAGTTTTTAACGCAATTTCTTGTGAAACCTTTGATAAACATATTTATTTTCAATTCTTATCAAATCTCGTGGAAGAAAGTGAGTAGAATCGTAATAAAAACTCATAAAACACTCTCGCTCTTGAAAACTTTCAAAAATCTTATAAAGCCTACACCTTTGGCTCATAGAAACATGAAAACCTCATACATGATTACAAAATCTTATAAAACTTTATGTTATGATTGTATATTGACGAGAAATTTTTAGCAGGGATACGAAACAAAGCATGAACATGTCAATCGATACCAATTAATCCAAGTCTGTCGGGTGTTAAATGCATGAATTTGTGACTAAACGTAAGCATAATCTTAAGACACATTCCATAAAAATTGCTGAAAAGCAATGATGCACAACTTGTACATATCTGTAATATACACGTGTTTTGTGATGTAATCTTATTTATTTTTAAGCATAGAATAACAAGATACATGTTACCTGAAACTATTAAACTCTAGATTGAACTATGTTCATACATACATACTACGAACTGTCTATATTACTAGATAAATAAAATATAAATTCTCTTTCTGCTTTTCTTTCTCTCTGAACATCTTGAACATATTTTTACAGTATTTTCTGACAACAGACAATTTATTTGTGTTAAAATACACGAAAGTGTTTAACACGTCCAAAATATAAACAATAAAGGTATGTAGTAAAATATTAAATATGCAAATTAGCATCTTACAAAATATAAAGGCATATTAAATTTAAAATAAAAAACAGATCAAGGCATAGGAACAGTAATATAACTAAGAAGCACATATAACAATTATAGGGAATTGCATCAAGATATACAAAAGTAGAATGCAGGTTGTCACGGCCGTTGTCTTGCCGTGGTCGTCGAACTTGATTTGACGTTTCGCTGATCATCCTGTCAGCTTCTTCAGAAGGATTCTAAAGACTCAATTTGTTGTGTTACACTCCTCGTTATATACCTAGGCGCCGCTTCGCTTCCCTGGTCATGCTTGGCCCGTTTCGCTGCTCATTCGTCGTGTTTGGTTGACCGTGACTTACTACGGTGCTGATACTTGGCAATACCAGTCTTCACCAGTTGTTCACGTTTTTCATAATTTCCAGTGATTCCCAAATATTCGCGGTTAATAGCGCGTATTTCTGTCTAATATATTGACGTCCTCTTAGTCAAATGGTTCTCGTTATTATGGACATGTTCTACTATCGTCGACCTATCCGTGAATCCAAATCTGGTATTTCTCTGGTGTGCACTTCAACTGACAGACACATTTTGATGACAGGGTCTTTGATTGAGGGAAGCATCTGCTGTATTTTCTTCACTGTTCGGAACCGTACACCTACTTTCTTTTTAAATAAAATCTTCTTCAGCCTATCTGGGACCCCCGCGACGTAAGGTAGGCATGCATACGTTGTTGGTTGTTGCTGTTCTTCTGTAGTTCTCCTCTGGTTATTTACTATTCGCTATATATTGCTTTGACTGTATCCGTTCATCTCACCACCATCCACAACAGAAGAGAGCGTTAATTAGAACCTTGGTCCACAGAGCCAACACAATATGTAACGACGATAACAAACCCGAGGAACTACAGAATGTCCAACAAGTACAAAGAAGAAAAATTTCAACGAACCTTATTACCATAACCGCTTAACCCAACACTTTTCATTGATGTTTTTGTTTTATTTATATTGCAGTTTTGTAAATAGGCCAAAAATAAGAAAAATCGATGCTGGTTATGCGAATGTGGCATCTTTGACAGTGATGATACAATCGGGTGCAGTCGGTGGTCCCATCGCCATTTCTCGGCTCGATACGATACGTTTTAGGTGTACATAGAAACGTCAGGCGTAAGTACAAACGTAGATCAATTCGCTATTGCGCCTGCGTAGCTGTCATTTTATACGTCCTTGTCCAAGGTTTGTAAAGTAAGATAGGTAGCATGGTAACTTTCAACCAATCAGAGATCACTATTTAAAATGCGGGAACGCGTCACTCTGCCTACTCATTCGAATTTCTGGCATTCAAACCATTAGTATAGAAGTATAATTAGTTATGAATTTGAATTCCGTATTTTGTATTTTTTAATGTACAAGCACAAATTAATAAATTGACTTTTTTGATTAATGACTATTAACATCGACAACGTTTTCCTTGAAATTTAAAATTGACATTACTATATATATCAAATTTATAAGTAATTAATGTATGCAGTTAAAGAAGTTCATTTTATATCAAGGGACTGAAGTAAGTTCTTTTAATCTTTGTGCAATTTCTTGCAGAGACTTCAGTCTTGATTGCATTGCTTTATATAATTCTTAGCGAATTTAATAAGTTATAAGATAGATGAAGAAACATACATGATACTAATTTTCGCCCTAACGAAAAGAGTTACTTAGAAAAGTTTCTTATTTTATGACGTACCTACTGAGTAGAAATTTTTCCCCAGGCCAACCTTTACAATTATGTAGTATTAAAAAAATTTTATGCAAATTTTTTATTAGAATTAGATGTGCATACAATAATTTATTAAAAAAATTTAACAAGAGAGCCATTAAATTTAGTCGTCATATTAAACACAGCAATTAATAAGAAAAAATCACTCATTGGTTTTTCTAATATTTCTTTGTATCATATGAAAATAAATTTTATTTCCTGTATTATTTTTTTACGGAAGGAAAAAAACATCAACATCTCACCACTCTCTTTTGCCTTTTTTGAGTTGTTTTTGCAAACAGCTACACTACAAATTTCCTCCAGCCATCTAATAATTGTATGTAACATTTTATTTGTTATTATTATGAACGGAAAATAATAAAAACTGTTTACCTTAAAATTATTTCTGTAAATACACAGGTTACAAAATTCTATATACTATGAGTCTTTTCTCTTTAACAGTAATTGTCAATTAGATTATACACTAAATAACTATAACTGCACGATTATAAACACAAAAACAACAAATATTTCGAAATAACTCAACAAATAAGCGCAACGTCTCAACAAATGCATACGTACAATTAAGTTTTAGTAGGCACGATGACGCGCAAGATGGCCGCCTTCATCGTAACCCCTCCATTCCGCTCAAGTTACCATGCTACCTATCTACTTTACAAACCTTGGTCCTTGTCTGTGCTTTAAGTGTCTAATCTTGTCAATGGGGAACAATCCAAGCCACTTCCTAATATAAGATAAGATAAGATAAATTTATTTGACCAAGTTACAATAGAGTTTTTGGCAAGTCTAGAGCCCAATAGAGCAGTATAACAAAACTCTGTAAAACATGAAAATATAAACATAAATCATTGTAAAATATTTGGACAAACAATTAGAAATACATAAGGATAAAGTATTTCCAATATACAATTATACATTATAAAATACAAGGAACAAAAAAGATGGAGCAACTTCATAGAATATATCGACTATAACACACTAAACAAGTTGGAACAATAGTAAAAAAAAAACAATAAAAAATGTTACATTAAATGTTAATGTTGTTTAAAAATTCTTCAGTAGAATAGAAACAATTGTTTAAAATGTGTTTTTTTATTGTATATTTGAAACTAGTAAAATTAAGAGATTTTATGTTATTAGGAAGGTGATTGTATAACTGAAAGTTTAGAGAGTTCCTTTGTGATTTAGTTAAACGAAAACGAGGCTGTCTGAGTTGATTAGCAGACCTAGTGCTATAAGGATGAAAATATAATAATATATCCAATAGATGACGCCATGCGTACTCCTTAATTTTCGCGTATAGGTGAAAGTCACCCATCAATAGATGGCGCTGTTAAGTAGTGAACAATGGGGAACAATCCAAGACATTTCCTAATATATCCAATAGATGACGCCATACGTACTCGGTTTAATGTCATTCTCAATTTGTATCATATAATATATGATACAAATTGAAAATGACATTAAACAACAATTTAAAAGTTATACTATAAATTTAAATTGTTTAAATTTCCCGATTTCTGAGAGTTTCCCAATCTCTTATTCGTAGAAATGAGCCAAATTCATAAAAAGAATGAGGAACAATCCAAGCCAAATCCAAATATATCCAATAGATGACGCCATGCGTACTCGGTTTAATGTCATTCTCAACTTGTTTCATATATAACCTATAAATAGTTTGTCGGAAACGGTCATCTTTAGGAAATAAATGTCCTACTGTGTTAGAGCACAAGTTTTCATTTTACATCCTAATTATTAATTTTGTTTATACAAAGACATATTTTTTCGTATTGACATTGAGGGACGAACAACCTAGTACAGCTGGTGCACTCTGGCGGATAAAAAACAAGAGAATGTTCCCTATAGAGACCCTATAAAGTAGGGACTGGCCAAGATCTTGGTTACTGGCCACTCGGCCAAAGTGGATGCATAATGGCGGCGATGGTTTGAGTGTTCGCGTGTGCATCAAGTATGTTTACAACGTATCGCAAGTGCCAAAAGCAGGTGGAAGTATTTGTTTTGAAGAAGTGGAAAAATAAATTCGCATACTTTTGATACCTCCGAGTAAAAAATAAGCCAAAATATGTAAGTAATAACGTGATCAAATCAGTCGTACTAGGCTGTTATTTTAATTTAAACCTATTATTGACACTATGTTTGTCAAAAAAAAAGAAACCATTATGCATCCACTTTTCATACGGACCAATCAGTGCCTCCCATTAGAGTAGCCAGTCTACTTTAAAGGTCTGTCAACAGAGTCTGGCTACTCAAGTGGGAGGCACTGATTGGTCCGCATGAAAACTGAATACATAATGGCGGCGCTAATAGGAGTTGCTTTTGTTTTGACGAACATGTGTCATTAGATTCAATGCAATAGGTTAAAATCAAAATGATCTATTATGACTGATTTGGTCACGGAACAATTAATGGTAACGTTATTACTAACATATTTTTCTACTTTGTTAAAACAAATACTGCAGCCTGCTATTGACACTTACGATACGTTGTAAACACACTGATGCACACGCGCGTACCAAAGAATTATATTACATTATTTGGCGCATACACAAACGATAGCCGCCATTATGTCTCCATTTGGGTGGAGTGGGGACCGAGTGGCCAGACTCTATAGGGACTACTACTCTACAGCGCCATTAATGGGTGATTCTCGCCTATATAAAAAGCAGAGTCCAACTCTGTAAATGTAAAAAGTCCGTTGTGCTAAGTGGTTGTGCAGCATCACGGTTTAGTCGAATTACAGGTAATTACTTTGGTTTCTGCCCTTGGTCTTATCCAAGTTAGATTTCAAATAATAATGACGTTACAATAAGGGTGAGTGCTTGAAAAGCCGAAATGACTTCAATAAGGGCTCATTGATCACGTCTTCCAAGATTACTAAAGACCAGGTTGAACGTCAACTTGGATGCGACAGACGCAAGGGGAATGCTCTGACGTCGTCTATTGAAAGCGAACCATGTACACAATGTAAATGTCATCGTTTGTCATGTTTATTTTCGCGTTTTTTGGACTATTATAAATGTCGTTGAACTTTTTCTTGAACTTATATTTTATTATTTTTAGTGTTTTATACATTTAGTGTAGTGTTAGTTTTTGAAAGACTACTATAATACGTGAATTTGAAACACTTTTTATTTGTTTACATTTTATTCATCCCTGTTTGGTGTGTTACAAAGACTGCTACTATATTAATTATTATAGTATTAGCCTACATCAGTATTAATTATACAAAGTAAGTAATATTTACGCTTATTGAGTACTGGTTATGTAATGTTATTTCATTAATTTAGATGCCTGGAGGTGGTTTCTTACCTGCAGCGTAGCTGTGTGTGGCAATAATAGTGAAAAGGTGAAAAAATGTGGGCAAAAATTACTCTCTTTCATTCATTTCCTATTGGTAAATAAGGAAAACATGGATTAGAAGATGTTACAGGAAGGACAACTTAAAAACATCCACTTAGTACTTATGTAAGAGCTTGTATGTATATTAACTATACTTGCATAAATATATTGTATGTTATCGATAAACTAATTAGGTAATATTAAAAAATATACATTATTTATAATTCATTATCAAGAAAAATAAAATATAGGTATTTATTAGCATTAAACAATGGAAAAGTCTGAAAGTCTGGTCCATCGTAATTAAAAATAGTTATGCCAAAGTTAAACTATATTTTTACTTAGTGCGGTTTGCAAAATAGGGATTTTTTAATGTCTATATTTCTTTAAAGCAAAGCAATAAAGTTTCTGCATCCTTCAAATAAGGTGTACATTCGTTTTTAAAATTTTTAGGTCTGCCTATTCAAACTTTATATTTTATAACGTCTATTTGTCATAAGTCTATTTAATCATGGTAATATATTCAAATAATTAGAAGATATGTCTAGTTACAAATATTGCCGCGTATTTGCTTTCAACACGTGACGTCACAAGGTCGGAGGAACATTAACCGTTTAACCTATTCATTAGTGACTTTGCACGTCTTCAACCTATAACGAGTATCTCTGAATGCTTTGGTAAATACTGGTATTTACCGGTAGGTCGCTTGAAATCGTTTTTTTTTAGCATAGGAACCGCGGTTGTGCACAAGGATTGTATCCTTGGGTTGTGCATTTTGCGCAGCTAATTTCATGGCTGTGCATGAGGAATTGTGGTTATGTCTTGAGTAGTTCAATGAAAATTTTATTTTATTTCGTTATAGGTATAATTTTGTTACATTAACATGAACGAGAAAATTTGCAGACTTTGCCTTCAGACAATAAGTAAAAATGATCAAGAGATTGGAGAAACTCTAAAAAATAGTTTAAAATTGGTAAGTCCTGAAAATAAAAGCTGTTTTACATATATAATACAGTTAATAGTTTCTGCAAACCTTGTCAAGGTTACCTTGATCTGATTTGTTTATTAATAGAGGAAGTGAGACATATTTATTATATTTTTACAAATACTTAATTGTCAGGATGTCACCAATTTGATTATCATACCTGGTAAAGTCTCTGGTGTGTGTATGTGTTGGCCAATATGGGATATGTTGCATTCTATTTTAGTATTCAAGAAGAAGCTACTGTTAAATGCCATTGATTTTGCCGCTATGTCTATGTCAATTGGATTTTATAAATGTATTATATGGAATTGCTCAACTTAAAAACCAAGTGTTAAAGAAGAAAAGAAAACCTCTGTCGTAGAAGGAAATAATAATAAACGACTTTATTTTAAGGATGCAGTTTGCCTAACGACACTCTTCCACTTAACCTCTGTTAAATGTGTTCTGATGCCACAACGTCGATGGTGTCATTGGTGTCTGCATCAATTTTGTTTACTAGACATAAAATTAACCTGTTTAAAATTGGGTATATAGCTCCTCATGCAGAACTTAATCTTTTTTTAGTGTTGGAGTAATTTCCTTCCTGATAAATGATAAATGTTTATTGCTATCTTTTAGTTCAATATTGAAGTCTCCTGCGATGAATGTTAACTTATTTTCTGTAAATGTTGTTGTTGTGGATTTTCAAACTTCTCAAAAAGTAACTCTATATTCCCATTTGGCGGTCTGTATACACTTACAATTGTAATATTTTGGTTATTTGGCAGTACATTCAAATTTATTAGAAACGTATAATTTATTTACATTTTAGCGTGGTTTGTAATTCACAGAGTTCCGACAGAACACAGTTGACCCCCTTTTCCACAAAAACTTGCTACCAACTTGAAATCATTAATAGTATGTAACTGCAGTTGACTTATGGACTTCCAATGTTCTGTTATAGCAAGTCAAATATAATTTTAGTGTTCCGACAGAAACATATTAATTGCATCTACGCTGTTTCCTATGGATTGTACATTTTAGTGTATAATACAGATTTTTTCCTTTACTTCTCTTCTATATCTTTTTACTTTTTCTGCAATAAAAAATTGAATTTGTCTACCCTTGAATCTTTTGGCCAAAAATTTGACTGTTTTGATTGCTGTTCAAATTCCAATGTTATACCTACTTTAAATGCACTCTGAAAGTCATGGTACAATTTGATCCTTTCAACTATTATCTCTGAGTTGGGGAATTTTTTAAGGAATATATCTCACAATTCATGTTCTGTCATGCCAGGTTTCAGCCGGGAAACAAAATACCAAGACCTGCGGGGTAATCCTTTGATTGTGTCGTCTTCTGATGTTCCATAGAACAACAGTTTCTTATGTTGTTTTGAGTTGTGCCTACAACTTTGCACCTGCATCCATTTATCTTCCTCTATTAGCCTAATTTCTGAATGTCTGTCCCTATTTTGTTCATTGATAACCCTTTCTATTTCACTCCCTGATTCTGTAAATTGCCACTGCGAGGTGGATGCGATAGCATGCTGCGGGCGTTGTCTGACTTCAGTGGGACCATCATTCTACGAAGTTCTGGTTTTTTGGCTTGGAATTTCATTTGCACGCATGTCAGGATTCATTTGACGGGATATTATACCTGATGTGGATGGGTAGTCTTTTAACATTGGTATTTCACTAAATTTATTTTTAGTGAAAGTTTCGAGTTCTTCGTATGATGATTGTTTACATTTGTTAGTACAGGTGTCCTTGGTAATAGTCAAGTTTTTGTTATTTTCTCTATTATCATATATTTTATTTGGGGGCGAGCGTAGGTGCATCTTTACTATGTACATATTTCGATATGCGATGTATAGCAACGTTAGGCGTGGTTAGTAGTTGGATGGGTGACCATCCCAACGAAGACCACATCCTCGCTTCACACCTCTTCCAGCGGCTTGTATATCAGTGTATGCGCGGAAGCAATATAACTTTAAGCGAGGGATTTATAGGGGATATACCATTCTTCGGAGGGGATGTAAAGCCGTCGTTCCCTTGTCTATTAATGTTAGGCAAGTAAAAGAAGGGAAGAGGTCGGCAAAATTCCTGGTTGGGGGTAGCTCGTGTACAGGCGTCTGTGTTAGGCCTCAGTAGCGGAAATAGGCTGACGTTAAATAAATGTATAAAAGAAAAGTATATTTTATTTGTATATTCTTTTTTGTGGTGTGTATTTCTATAATTTTTTTCATTATCTGTGGATTTTATTTTTGCTCTCCTTTTTTAAGTTCATTGGAGTTAATTAAATTTAATAAATATATATCATTTAGCAGGGCTATTTTTTCCTTAATTCATTTATTATTATATCTTTTTGTTGTATTATGCAGTTTAAATAATAATTTTCATTATAATTAACTTCATTATTAACACTGCTCTGCATAGACTCACCCAGTGTTAAATCACTATCAGTTTGTTCTGAGCCCTTGATTTGGATATCACAGCAAATTAATCTTGAATCTGCTATGTTCACACCTTTGACATGTTTAGCACAACTAGGATGATAATATAATGTTACGTGTTTGCGTGATTTGAGCTGAGTCCGATATACTTGGGCGAGGTGTTGGTCGCCATATCTTAGATCTAGTGCAGCCTCCAAAACTTTAAAATCCCTTTGCTGCGTCACTGGGATAGTCTGAAGCAACTCTGAGGCTTGACCTCTTAATACTAGCACCAATGCCATAGCTTTGTCTTGATTACTCCAATTGTTTGCGCATGCCGCTGCCTCAAATTGTCTTTTGTAGGTTGCCCAAGAAGTTTGACCATCAAAGAAAGGTGGTTGTAATCGAGGACCTGACGATAATACTAGCTGGCCTCCTTGCGCTCTTAACTGTCGCTTAAGTTGTTCTACTTCTTCCTTAACTACCTGAAATTTTCCTTCTATATCGGTAACTTTCCCTTCGATGCCCGTAACTTTTTCTTCGACGCCAGTAACTTTTCCTTTGACTTCAGTTACTTCCTCTTCAACCTTATTTATTTTTCCTTTGACATCACTTACTTCTTCGACTGTAGTCACTTTTCCTTCGATGCCAGTCACTTTTTGTTCAACTTTATCTACTTTTCCTTGACTTCATTTCTCTTGTTCTTGTAGCATCATTTTGCTAAATGCAGCTAACATGTCTTGCATTTGTTTTTCAGCAGCCATGCTTCTTGTTTCCATTCAAAAACTAACAAACAACACTAACAAGTCTAATTTAAAGTGTATATCTAGTATACGTCAAATATGTCCACAAAATTCAGAATAGAATGTTCTATAAATTTTCTCACACTAGCACAATTAGTCTTGTCTAATGTGTATATCACTTTCAAGTTCGACTCACTTCACTATCGCCAGTGTTTTCCAAATAGAACACTATGGAACTTCGTCGAATTCTTCAGAAATTCTGTTGCAATTCCGCTTCTGACACCAATTGTTACGTGTTTACAGTCTTCAGTAAACACTCTGTGGGTTCAAATAACTTGCAACAAGAATCTTCACTAATCACTAAAATTACACTAGTTAATACTTAAAAATCACACAACTAATAATAAGTTCACTACTTTTAAAACACTATGTACTTTACTTTTCTTCTCAAACTTGTCAACTCTTGTCTAACCTAAAAACTCTCTGCCTGTATACTAGAACTGTACTGTATACTTCACTGAACTGTTCTGTTCCCCCATCTGCTGGATTCACCTCTTTATATACACCCATAGAATGTACCAGAATCCTATTCCATAACATTCTAGAATCCTTCAGAGTTTTCTACTATGTGCTAGGCGACTGTTCGTCAATTGGCTCATAGATGGCGCCACCCTACTAGCCAGGGAGCAATTACGTTCTCCTCTCTGTTAGAGGGCAGCACATAACAATAAGTTACATTTTCACATTGTAATCCATTTATCACTTTATTATTGTAGTAATTACAATATTTACAAAGAACTACTGAAATTGTCTCTTTCAGCCATCTTGAAATATATGAATATATCCATTTATTTGGGTTTTCTACCACATGTATTGTCCTCTTCAAAAACAAATCACCGAATCTACAAAATAATAGAATTATTGGAAAAAAGCCTCTGCACCTGTGACGTTTACATCAAAGGAACAGTCAGAGGTTATGTTTTACAAATAATATAAATCGGAATAAACACAGATATAATGTATTTTGCTGACGTTTCGGAAATTAGTCTCTTTCTGTTTTCAAAGCTTTTTTTCGAAGAACACTTATTTGCTGTATATATCAAATACACAGCTTTAAGATTCTGTTTACGTTAGAACTGATGTTATTTTCTTTTAGATAATGTTGAGTTTGTTAAGTTCTTCTTTTAACATTGGGTAGCCAGGTTGTACAATTATCTTCGGAACAATCCGATACGCATTTATCTTCATTTAATAATATTATTGCTGATTCTTTAGATGAAGATAAATGCGTATTGAATTGTTCTGTAGATATTTGTACAACCTGGCTACCAGTATTAAAAGAAGAACTTAACAAACTCAACATTATCTAAAAGACAATATCATCAGTTCTGTGTAAGTAGTAAGTATCTATGGAAATAACATAAACAGAATCTTAAAGCTGTGTATTTGACATACACAGCAAAATAAGAGTTCGTCCAAAAAAAGCTTTGAAAACGGAAAAAGACTACTTTCCGAAACGTCAGCAAAATACATTATTTCTGTGTTTATTCCCATTTATATTATTTGTAAAAAATAACCTCTGACTGTTCTTTTGACATAAACGTCACAGGCGCAGAGACTCTTTTCCAATAATTCTATTATTTTGTAGATTCGGTGATTTGTTTTTGAAGAGGACAATACATGTGGTAGAAAACAAATAAAAGGAAATAATATTCGTAGAATGCCACAAATAACATTCAGACAATATTTGTTGTAGTAATTAGCCTGACAAGCTTTTATGTTGAATGCGTTTTGTACATGCACAGATTACTACGGTAATAATTTGATATTTCAGGATCTGAGTATATCCAAGGAAACTGTGATGTGTATTGAATGCGCAGATGAACTTCAAGAGTTCTATAATTTGAAATCGACCTGTGTTGATATGAGGGCGAGGGCGTTATCTTCAACAGATCTAAAAAACGATGTTAATTTGGATTCAGGAAAGATTGAAAATACAAATAATCTGGAACGTGTTATGGAACCCAAAGATGAAATAAGATGTAGTTTTTGTACAACGTCAACTGAAAGAGAAGACCTTATATCATTACATGAATCAAAGGAAAATATTTTCTTGATAGATATTTTGAAGAAACATATTTTGGAATTGGTAAACATTTATTTTTTAATATATTATTTCTATATATATCCACGTAGCGTAGAAACGTGAAAACAATGTGAAATGAGCATGAGCAAATTTGGAGTTGTTGCTAACTTCTCTATTATGTTTTGTCCATGCTTTTATTGCATGATTTTAGCCACTTATATGTGAGATGAAATTAACATTTACTTAATTCCTTGAAATTACTTCCAATAAAATTGTGGGGATGTAGCGACATGATAGCAGTGACTTTCACGGAATTCTACGACTCTTATAAATTACTGTTGCGAGCTTTGCCCAGTTAGCACCAAAATAACAGTAACTTAGTCTTCAAATGAGTAACTATTACGCAACCACCACTGAATTTTCGACTAAGTAACTTAATTTGATAAATCCAGTCACTGCCTTGTAGTTACTATGTTATTTACTACTTTATAGTTGTATATGACGTCCAGGTAAATTTCCTGGTATTGGGGACGCCATGACTTCATAAGTTTGCATACTCTTGAAATAGACTATAACGCACTATACCTCTAGGATGTTTTACAGTTCATAATGTTTTTATTTTTTAGAAATCTATTAACATTGGAGAAATTTTAACTTGCGAAACCTGTCTTGGTAGAGTGCAAAGTGTTTCAAGTTTTTTAATTAAGTGTATGGATGTGGAAGAGAAAATAAATAAATATGCAGAAATAGTAGGAACGACTGGTAAAGGGCAGATAGAATTACAGGAGATACAAAAATTTATAATCGAGCCAATGTTAAAATTTGAAAGTGAGCCCTATTACGTAAGCGATAGGACATATGACCCCATTCAAGAAGGATTTACTGTGAAAACTGAAAGTGAAATAACATATGAAATGGAAGTGGACCAGCTAGAAACCTTCATTAAAACAGAAGAAGTTGACATTAAATCAGAACAAAGCGATTGCGATAGGTAAAAGTGATTTTTTTCTTTATATTTCGTTGCCTGATAGACGAGTACTAGAGAAATATATTATTTAGGAATTACTCAAGCAAAACTTCCAAACTAGGCAGGCTTCCTTTCATCTCGCTACCGAGCATTAATTAAATTTCTCTCCTTTAAAGGGCGGCACATAACAGTATCAACACATTCAAGCATTTTGAAACATAAAAATTGAAATGAAAATTCAAAGATCTTACTACAAGACTTTGACACTGAAATTAAAAAGTTAAATCATCAAATGTAATTGATAATCAATGAAAAACCACTCATAATCTGCATTAAAAAAAGTTGCAAATGGTTTTTTCTCCATTTTCACATCCATTAAAATGAGTTATAAGTTGTTATCCTTCGATTATCATACACTGTCTGGCCGATAGCCATGTTCGTTAAGGTGCAAGGTGGCAATTACGATTAATCACACCGGTATTGCCCCACTGGGTTTGAATCCCGACACTGGCACTGTCAGAGGCAATGGATTATATGTCCGCGTTTTTTTTTTTCAATGTGTAACCCCCTTCCCCACAAGCCTCTGGCTTCTGGAATTGGAGGTTGTCTAATTTCTGTGGTGTTTATTTATTTATTATTTATGACATTTAAATTATAATCCTTTTTAGTACATTTCAGTCTTACATTTTCAATACTCATATTTGCAGACACTGCAGCCAGTACATGTTGACAGAATCGGTCCTTCAAAATTCCATAACCACCACTGCCTATGAACGGCCTCTTTATTGGAAGAACTGTTACAATTCTTACAATATTTTGAGTTCCGATTAAGTTCATCGATTTTCTAAATTTATTATTTACTTGCCTATACTACCTGTCAAATACAAAAATATCTATTTAACTGTTTTATAAAGAGAAAAACTTTTAAAATATTGTTCTATAAATGAATCGTTACCTAATACATACGATTTATATATCGGATATCTCAAATTCTTTATAATACCAATCATTTTTAAATATCTTTGGTTGATAAGAAGTTTTCTTTTTCTATATTACATAAAGAATGAACAGTGATAAACTTCCACAATTATTTTTGCAAAATAGGTACCAAAAAACTATTTGTATACAGTTCTAGGTAATGCTGATCCATCACAGCTTTTTTCTTGGTTGTTTACATAACGTAAATATAAACATGAATCACAATTTGATATAGTAATAGTACCTAATAACAGATTTATTCATTGTACTATTTCTAGAATCTTAAAAAATTATTGCACGTGTTGCTGATTGAATACCAGAAATTAGTTTTGAATTGGAATTAGTTGGGAAGGTGGTTAAAGAAAAATATTGAACCACAGCACTTAAGTCGCATTGGGACCCTTGTACTTCCTGTAGGCGAACCCTCGCCTAGGCCTCCAACCAACCTAATCTTGCAAAGTAGGTGGTGATGCTGCCTAGGGGGCATCTCCCTTACATCAGCCAAAGTAGGCCAACGTTCTCCCAAAATGGATACTCTGATTGATGAGACAGCAGAACAGTCACAGAGTACATTGGACCGTCTCATCTTCTTGTTCACAACCTCTGCAGAAAGGTGTTTCACTTAATCTCATATTATGTAAATGTTTTCTTAATGGACAGTGTTCAGTCTGGATTCCCGTTATGAAACGTAGGTTCCTTCTGGACATTGCTGTACTCTTGTTGAGATATTTTAGTAGTTCCTTAGCAAGCTGACAGCTGCTTGTTTCATCCCACAGCTTCTTGAATTCGTTATGGGTGTTCTCTTTAATTACTTGTGTTATCACCATAATTGGTAACAGATTGGCCGGTCCTGGTCCAAAGATATTTAGACCTGCTGCCCCCTCAGCCAGTCTGTGAGCTTCTTTGTTGCCACTGCACTGTGTGTCTTCTTTCACCCAGCATACCGATATGTAATTCATGCTGGAGACACCCACGAGTGCTTGATGACATTCCCATACTGTTCCTGTGGTAATTTTGTAACTCAGGGCTAGTGATGATTGTCTACAATCTGTGTAGATCCTGATTGTTTTACCTGTAGTTTGTCTACGGACAATATCTTTTGCAGCTATGGTTATGCCCACCAGTTCCGTCTGTGCTGCTCTGAGTTACTCATCCATAGCCCATTTATATTGGGTTTGCAGATTTCTGGAGTATATTCCACAGCCTGCCCCATCTTTTTTTTTGATCCGTCTGTGATCACACCTTCGCCAGCAGCCTCGTTCTCACTATTCATCTGTATTGTGTAGGGTCTATCGAAGACAAACCGGGGAGGAATGCCATCTGTGCATGCCTGTAGAAGAGGCATCTTCCTGACAGCCTCATTCTACAGGCAACTTCTGACCTCTCCACAGCCTACATTTGGTTGTATGCCGACCGATTTGAGGCGTATCATTGTTGCAGAACCACTTCATATATATATTATATATAATATCAGTATAGGTTAAGTCCACCAAGGGCTGAAGGTCGTCGCTCTCGGTACTTGCAAAATAGCAAGTCGCTATACACCATGGAGACATCTATGATGTCTGGTGTATAGTAGCATTTGACTACAGGAGAGGATTCACTTACCTCTCACCGGTACACCATTTACATCAGTTTGTATAAAACTAGTAGGTTGGCCACTGTCATTTGTCTGTTCCACGACCTATGGCATACTGATGAGAACTAATAAGTTCGAAACCGGTCTATGTCTGGTCGGGGAATTGACAAATGACATTGGCTACCATTCATGATTTGTAAGGTATAATTCAATGCAGGTCGGGGTATTTGCCCGCTGAGTAGTTGTTTCCTGCAAATCATATGTAATATCAGTATAGGTTAAGTCCACCAAGGGCTGAAGGTAGTCGCTCTCGGTACTTGCAAAATAGCAAGTCGCTATACACCATGGAGACATCTATGATGTCTGGTGTATAGTAGCATTTGACTACAGGAGAGCATTCACTTACCTCTCACCGGTACACCATTTACATCAGTTTGTATAAAACTAGTAGGTTGGCCACTGTCATTTGTCTGTTCCACGACCTATGGCATACTGATGAGAACTAATAAGTTCGAAACCGGTCTATGTCTGGTCGGGGAATTGACAAATGACATTGGCTACCATTCATGATTTGTAAGGTATAATTCAATGCAGGTCGGGGTATTTGCCCGCTGAGTAGTTGTTTCCTGCAAATCATATGTAATATCAGTATAGGTTAAGTCCACCAAGGGCTGAAGGTCGTCGCTCTCGGTACTTGCAAAATAGCAAGTCGCTATACACCATGGAGACATCTATGATGTCTGGTGTATAGTAGCATTTGACTACAGGAGAGGATTCACTTACCTCTCACCGGTACACCATTTACATCAGTTTGTATAAAATTAGTAGGTTGGCCACTGTCATTTGTCTGTTCCACGACCTATGGCATACTGATGAGAACTAATAAGTTCGAAACCGGTCTATGTCGGGTCGGGGAATTGACAAATGACATTGGCTACCATTCATGATTTGTAAGGTATAATTCAATGCAGGTTGGGGTATTTGCCCGCTGAGTAGTTGTTTCCTGCAAATCATATGTAATATCATATATATATATATACTGTTGGCTACCATTCTTTCATGATTTGTAAGGTGAAATTCAATGCAGGTCGGGTATTTGCCCGCTGAGTAGTTATTTCCTGCAAATCATATATTAGCATTACCTCCATAGCTCTCGTTGGTGTTGTTCACATAGTGGTTATGCTTAGGTCACCTGACCTCACCTCCATAAGTTATCATTGGTCTTCTGACGGCAGTGCATATCCACATGACCACTTTGGATTTCATTTCCTAGGTTTTCCCCATGGTCCTGCGACATTGCCCATAACAAATGTAAGCCTTGTTTAGTCTTCTATCTAAGTGAGGATTCCATGTTAGTTTGGCATCGAAAGTTACCCCAAGGTATTTCACTTCTGATGCGAAACTTAGTGATTGTATCCAGGAGGGCAGGCACCTTCAATGCTCCTAGTTTCCTTTTCCTTGTGAAGAGAACCAACTCCGTCTTCCTGGAATTGACAGACAGGGAGTGTTCTGCACCATTTTTCAATTATTCTTTCACAAGGACTCCTTCGAATTTTCTGCCAAGCAGTATTACTAAATCATCTTCATAGGCAGTGTGAAATCCTTCTGAGTTGAGGCAGCACGAGGCTATCAAGAACCAGTTTCTATAGCAGTGATGATATTATACCTTACTGCGGACAGCCTCTCGCTACCTTTCCTCGTACAGAAGCATCTCCGACACTAATTTGCAGAACTCTCTTCGAGATCATGTTGGGTATCCAGCTTCCCATGATTGTAGGGACATTCTGCTCCACTAGGGCCGCTGTAATTTTTGGAAAGGTGGTTCTGTCAAATGCACCTTTTATGTCTATGAAGACACCTAGGGTGGACTCTTTATTGTCCAAGAATCTCTCAACTTAAACTTTAAAAGTTAAGCAATAGTTCCCTCCTAAATATTGCGTATGTTCAATGTTTGATTAACAATTAGATTATACTTATGTACATGAATATGTAAAACAATATTTATTTTCAGCTTTCAGGAACCATCTACTGAAATCAAACTGGCTAACAATTGGTCATCGAGAAAAGCGTTCAAGTGTGAAATGTGTGCGTTTGAGACAAAATATAAGAAATGTCTAAACCAACATAAGTTATCCCATGAAAATCCTTCGGAGATAAAATTTACATGTCAATTGTGCAAATATGGCACAAAGTATAAGGGTTCACTTAAGTCACACATGTTGGTCCACAAAAGCCCTTCAGACGTAATACTTTATAAGTGTGACACTTGTACATACGAGACAAAACATAAGTGTGATCTTGATCAACATAGATTGATCCACAAAGACTGCTCAGAGATAATAATGTTCAAATGTGAAATATGCCCGTTTGAAGCAAAAAGTAAGGGCCGTCTTAATCAACACAGATTAGTCCATAGTGATCGCTCGAGGATAACATTGTATAAGTGTGAATTATGTACACATGAGACAAAGCACAGAGGCAATCTTAAGCTGCACATGCTAACCCATAAAAATCCCATAAAGATAACTATGCACAAATGTAGTATATGTACATATACGACAAAACGTAAAACTAATCTTAGTCAGCACATGTTAGCACATAAAAATACTTCCGATGTCAAAATGTATATGTGTGAAATGTGTACGTATGAGACGAAATATAAAGCTGGTCTTAAGCATCACATTCTGACCCATAAAAAGCCTTCAGAGGTGAGGATGTACAAGTGTAAAATATGTACATACCAGTCAAAGTTTAAAGCTACTATTGCCAGGCACAGGATGGTTCATAAGAATCCTTCAGAGAAGACAATATTCAAATGCGAAATGTGTACTTATGAGACTAAATATAAAGGTAGTCTCTATTCACACATGTTAAATCACAAAAGCCCTTCAGAAATAACAAAGTATAAATGTGACTTATGCGACTATGAGACAAAACATAAGGGCTCACTGACGCCCCACATGTTGATCCACAGAAGTTTTTCAGAGGTAACAACGTATAAGTGTGACACTTGCACATATGAGACGAAACGTAAACAGGCTCTTAGTGAACATAAATTGACACATAAAGATTCTTCAGAGATAATAATGTTCAAGTGTGAACTGTGTACATTTGAGACAAAATATAAGAGCGGTGTTAATAAGCATGTAAAGGTCGTCCATAAAGATATTGTAAAAACAACTCCGTATAAATGTGGATCATGTACTTTTGAAACAACACATGAGCGATATCTTAACCGACACAAATCATGCCACACAAGACCTTCAGAGGCAATAATATATAAGTGTGATACTTGTACATATGAGACAAAAAATAAGTATCATCTTAATAAACATAAATTGGTCCATAAAAGTCCCTCGGAGATAACAATGTTTAAGTGCGACATCTGTTCATTCGAGACCAAATGGAAGGATGCTCTTAATCGACATAATATGTGGACACATAAAAGTCCCTTGGATATGACAAAGTTCAAATGTGAAATTTGTGCTTTTGAGACAAAACGTAAGAGCCATCTTAATGATCACAAATTGGTCCATAAAAGTCCGCTAGAGATAACAATGTTCAAGTGTAAAATTTGTACATTCGAGACCAAAAGGAAGAGTGCTCTTACGAAGCACAATATGTTGATACATGGAAGTCCTGCGGAGATAACAATATTCAAATGTGAAATTTGTGCATTTGAGACAAAACATAAGTATTGTCTTAAAAGACACACATTAATCCACAACAGACACTCAGAATCAATCTATAAAAGCCTCTCGCAGAGAACAACATTCAAGTGTGGAATGTGTACATTTGAAGCTATAAGTAAGCATGATATTACGAATCACATGTTGACACATAAAAGCCCTTCAGAAGGACAGATCAAGGTGAAATGTGTCCCTTTGAGACCCTACGTACAGTGCCAGGTTAACAGATTAACAAGTTTGCTCCTAGGCTAGCGTTTCATGCAACCCCCTGCCCCTGACCAAAAGACGATTTCATGAATGATTACTATTTTTGTAGACTGTAAATATAGTTAGGGTTTCAGTATTTAATATTTTTCAATTTATCAAAATCTTAAACTCAAAGACAAAACAAAACTAATTAAACAAAAAATACAAAACATGAAATAGGTTGTTCAAGTTGTTAAACGGATTTTCCATTGCATAACATTTTCGTGTTTACAAAAGGAAATTATAGTTATCTGTAATGTAATCACGCTTTAAATTTTTTGGGGGAGAATTCAAGAAATATATGCGCTTCTAGCCTATGATGAGTTCAAATCACAAATGTAGTCGTTCACGTCATTATCTTCTAATTTCCGAATCAAGTTTCTTTACAAACAGTAAAGCTAAAGCAGTCACAAACTATTTACCTATTTACAGGAAACTTATAATGGCACAGTAAGAAGCACTAAAAATTATAAAAATCAAACAGAAATAGTCAATCAAATTATACATGTGCCCACTGCAAGCTACTAAATTGACAGAGAAGTTACAGAATACTGAACATAACTTTATGTTATTTACATCCTATATGCGCTTTGTTTACAGATAGAAAAATCTGTTGTGATGTGAACGAGAACATTCGTAATTTGAACTGTACATAATAACATTTTACAGATAAAAATTATTATACATTAACAAAGGTTGTTGTTATTGTCTGAAAGTTATTTGTGGCATTCTACGAATATTCTTTCCTATTATTTGGGTTTTCTACCACATTTTAACTCAAATCAGTCAATAAATGTTAAAAGGGGTGTTGTAAAATGTTGATACGATAGGGGCAAAATAATTTCATCTAATGATGAAATATTAAATAACGAGAAAAAATTTATCAAAGAGGTTCTAGTACAAAATCAATATCCTGAAGCCTTTGTTGATAGAGTTTTCATAAATGTTGAAAATAGGGACAATCAGGTACGACAAAAACCTGAACGTCATTATACAGCAATAATTCCTTATGTATACGGACTATCGGAAAAGCTACGCCATATAGGTGACAAATTTGATGTTAGGACGATATTTCAAACGGGGAACACTTTAAGATCTATTTTAACAAAAACAAAACCGATAAACAGGGAGCAAAATTCAAAAAACTGTATTTACAATATCCCGTGCGAATGTGATAAATGTTATGTGGGTGAGTCATCCAGACCTTTCAGTGTGAGGTTGGATGAGCACAAGAATTACATTAGAAAGAATGAAATTCAGAAATCAAAGATTTGTGAACATGCTTGGGAAAACGGACATAGAATAAACTGGGACTCGGCATAAATTTTAACAAAAGAAGAAAAAGAAAAATTAAAGAATCAGCAATAATCTTATTGAATGAAGATAAGTGCGTATCGAATTGTTCTGTAGATATTTGTACAACCTGGCTACCAATGTTAAAACAAGAACTTAACAAACTCAACATTATCTAAAACAAAATATCATCAGTTCTATGTTCTGTGTAAGTAGTAAGTATCTATGGAAATAACATAAACAGAATCTTAAAGCTGTGTATTTGACATACACAGCAAAATAAGAGTTCTTCCAAAAAAAGCTTTGAAAACGGAAAGAGATTACTTTCCGAAACGTCAGCAAAATACATTATTTCTGTGTTTATTCCGATTTATATTATTTGCAAAACATAACCTCTGACTATTCCTTTGGCATAAACGTCACGGGCGCAGAGGCTTTTTTTCCAATAATTCCATTATTTTGTAGATATGGTGATTTGTTTTTGAAGAGGATAATAATACATGTGGTAGAAAACCCAAATAATAGGAAAAAATGTTGTTTTGATTGGTTTATTGATTGGCATTGGTATTGCTGGAAGACACGCCGTCAGACAGGCTGATACTAAATGCGAAAAATGTAGATGCTTAAATTTTAGATGTAATATTTTGTTGATTCCATTACAGCAAGTTGAATATGTTATTTTCTGATTCATTTTTATTTAAAGAAGTATACATTAAACGTAGTAAACTATTAAGTTCCAGATTTCAACAAATATTTTCTTTTAAAATTGGTTATGCCTTGTGTTTCTTATGACGATTGATTGACAGTATCATTGATCTTCACATGGGACCCATAAGAATTGCTAAAAAAATAACGACCTATTCTTTTTCAAATGTAATGTTTGTCTATTGTGATATGGTATTTTGTTAAATATTTTTTGAAGTTCTCTTTTAAAGAAAAAATATTGTTCAATTAAATTTAATATTATTACTTTTGCTTCTACAGGATTTTTTTTAAAGATTCACCTTGTATAAAAGTTATACTTATTCTTAGGAAATTAATTATTTATATAATAATTTATTATAAAATAAAATATGAGCTTACCTAACTGGAACTGTGACAGGTGTAGTGATATGAATTTTCACTCAATAATTTTAGTTGTTTGCAAAATCAGTAAATTTAAATTAAATGTAGTGCCAATCTTCATAATTTCTAGTTTTAAATTAACTAAATTTTGCAAATGACTGAAATTATTGAGTGGAGATTCATATCACTACACCTGTCATAGTTCAACTTAGGTAGGCTTATACTTTTTTTAACAATATGTAAAATATAATTGAAATAAATATTTTTTAATGTACTTACTTATTAAAGTAAAATAAATTAAAATGAAAAAGGTTTATAATTTTCGTGTATTGTTTATGGTTTCTTAATATGCAACAAAGTAATGATTAATTATTTATTTTTGTGAATATTTTTTTTGGTAACTATAAACATTACTCATGTGGCTTTTCTGCCTAAACTTTATGGCATTTTTAATATGACAGATTCTAAAATGTTTATTTGATATTTTTTCATTTTTTAAAGTCTATATTTTCATATTTTTATTCGTAGGTACTCAGTATTTTATTATTTCAATCCTACTTTTCCACCAAGCAAAAACTTCTAATGAATAAGAATTTGTGCTAAAGTTTATAATAAAACAAGTTTTTCATTATGTACCAGATAAAATGTTTGAAATAAGAAGGTACTTGTGATACTACAAACATAAAACCCAACTCCCATTTGAAATATTTTTAATAATAAATAATGTGCGATTATTGTAATATAGTTTGTTAATATACATGTATTTTTACATATATTTTATGCAATTTTTATTTTAATCATCCCGGTAACCTTAAATTATTTACTTAGTAATTATGTGTATAATTTTTTATGCAGTTATCCAATTGGTCGGTCGTATTTAAAGGTATGGTACAATTAGAGATGTGACTTTTAATGACAAATTAATATATAATAGTTTGGATTGGTTTATTATAACACATAATTATATTGAGCGAACATTTTTTGGGATTCTTTTTTGTGCTGGAAAGGAGAAAGAAGCATTTTTGCGAAAGATGATTTCTAGCAAGAATTATGCACTAGTGACTGTTGACTGTGGTTGTAGATACAAGATATTTGTAGGTAAATAAGGTTAATGTATCTATTGATCATTCCAGAATGACGTCATTGGCAGTTCGGCCATATTTGCTGCGTGGCACACAAAACCATTTGCGTATGTAAACAATGCGAGTATTTCATCATTAAATTGTTTAATCCTGGTCTAATTTATATAAAATGACACATTTTCCTATTGTCAAATGTTCAATGCGTGCTGAAAGAGGTAATGTATCATTTTTTCGATTTCCCGCTATTTTAACCAATAGGGAGATCGCCTTAATACATTCTATAGAAAGAAGAAATACTCGGATTCAGGCTTTGAAAAGAGGGCCACTAAGTAAAAGCCACCTAAAAAAGGTAGCATTTATTCAAAACATTTTATAACTGATAAATACAAGAACTCCTAGGTTTTAGAAGGTTAGAATTAAATGATGTATGTGATTTTAAGAAAACTAGCTGCTTTAGGGGATAAAACTACAAAATATCCGGTTTTACAAAAGGCCAAACTCAGTTATATCCTATAGATTTGGAAAACACACGAAACATTGCAACTATGTGTAAAAAGGTTTGCTGAAAAAAAAATTTAAGATGTTTCATGAAACAATACCCATAAGCCTGTTGTAGCGTGTGTTCCTGTTAACTTCCCTTTAATCATAGAAAATAATGAACGATTTGAATGTGTTCCCCCTTTTTGATTTGTGGCTTACAGATTCATAGAAAAAAAATAGAAGCATACATGTATATTTGAGTATAAATGGTTCCAATTACCCATAATTGGAACAATACTTTACCGAAGCAATTGGAGTTCAATGGCAGTAGTACTTCTGATCCTAAAATTATCTGTGATATGTTTGCAGATTATTTCGAGTCTGTTTACGTCAGATATGATAAGGACATAGTTATCTCTAACATTCATATATATGATAATCCGGTCATACTAAATAGTATTTATATAGACTGTGATTTAGTTTTTGATAAATTATCATCTTTAAATTCCAATACTAATCCGGGTCACCGTCATATTTCTTTAAAATGTGCAGTCCCTCCTTGTCTCTTCCCATTGCTCATCTTTTAAAACTTTCTTTAGAGGTAGATGAGTGTCCTACTATTTGGAAAATATCCTATAGTACACCCATTCACAAGTCAGGTCCAAAGTCAGATATAGAAAATTATCGATGTGTTTCGTCATGTTCTGTTATACCTACAGTATTAGAATCTATTGTAGCTGATAATATTTTTAATTCGTATAAAAATGTTATCATGTCATGTCAACACGGTTTTTTCAAAGGTCGTAGTACGCAAACAAACCTTTTCCTGTATACATCATTCATACATGAAGCATTTAGAAAAGCCTCTCAAGTTGATGCTATATATACCGATATAAAAAAGGCCTTTGATCGTGTCAATCATAGCATCCTCCTGCAAAAACTTTCATCATATGGTATAAACGGGTCATTACTGCAGTGGATAAAATCGTATCTGACAGACAGAACTCAAATTGTGCGAATAGGAGAAAATAAATTAAGAAATATTACGGTGAGTTCGGGAGTTCCACAAGGTAGTCATCTTTCTCCGATCCTATTTTCACTTTTTATTAACGATGTTCAATACATTTTCGACTTTGTGGAAATCCTTCTTTTCGCAGATGATTTGAAATTGTTTGCAGTCGTTGATACTACAAAGGACGCCGAAAAACTGCAGTGTGATATTGACAGGTTTTACGAATGGAATATAAACAATTGTCTGGAACTTAACATAAATAAATGTAAAATAATAACATTCTCTAAGAAGAAAAGTAATATATTATTTGAATATTCTATAAATACATTAAAACTTCTAAGAGTAGAGTCTATTTGTGATCTAGGCATTACTTTGGATTCCGGGTTAAGATATCACCTGCATATGGAGAATATCCTAAAGCGAGCATATCGCCTATGTGGTTTTATCAAAAGACAATGCAGGGATTTCACTGATATTACATGTATTTTAAATATATTTAATTCGCTGGTTAGATCAATATTGGAATATTGTTGCATTATATGGGACCCTTATTATCAGTCGGACATAGGCTCGAAAGAGTGCAAAACAAAATGGTTAATTTCATTTTATTTAAATTACATATTGATAAAACCAATTATTCGCACGAAGAAAGACTTCAACTGCTGGGTATTACGTCCCTTAAGGAATGACGTCTTAAAAGTATACAAAAATTTGGTTTTAATATTGTCAATAACAAAATAGATTCTACAGAAATTCTGCAATTATTCTATTTTAGAGTTCCTAGATTTAGTTCAAGAAATCACGATTTGTTCTATGATGATAATTTCCATTCCAACTATAGTAGTCACTGTCCGGTTGCAAAAGTCACCTCAGCTATTAATAATTTACCAGCAAATATTGACATCAATTTTTGTCTTTTAGAAAATTTTTAAATTGTATCTCCGTTAGTAACAATCTGGTGTAGTCTGTTGTATTTTATTCATTTTTGTCATTAATTTATTCTTTGTTTTGTGATACTTGATACATGTTTTATTATATATGTACCATATGTTCATTTTATTTTTTTCTGTTATATGTGTATGTATATACGAGGTGCTGTATTATATCATTTGGGATTTTATCCTGTAGATATTATGAAATAAATAAATGACATAATTGTGTTAAGTATTGGCCTTACCAGTAACATTTTGTTTTTGGCTGATTGGACTAGATCCACAGTGCCTGTTGTCAAAACAAGGAAATTGTTTGAGTACATTTGATAAAATTGATGTGGTAGTGCAATCATAAACATGTGCCTTCTCAAATATCAAATAATATAAATAAATTATCTATGTGTTTTTAATTATACTTATTTATTTCAATATATTGCACATCTTATCCACACTAAAACAAATGTTATTTAATATTCAGTTTATTCTTTTAAAATATCCAAGTTCAGGTTGTCAAGCCAAAAAACCCACAAAATTAGATATGGACATAAATAGGTGTAAGTTCATTTTTATCATCAAGACGAGGATCTCCCTGAGACAAATCTCTCTTGTCTCAACTTTTTTTGGCTAATCCATAGTCCGTATTCACATTTCTACATTTTTCATGGGAGGTACTGGCCAAACGGAAAGTTTTTCAGTGGAAGCTGGACCAGGATCACTGTCTTCGATTGTATTTGGACGATCATGCAGATAAAACAGAACTGTGGCTGTATGACTGCATACTTCTGATAAACCAGCCATACATGTACAAATGTACACTAGTGAGCACTGGAAATGCTGGTGTTCTTTAAACTAATAATCCAAACTTGAAGTAACTTTTCCCTGTTTCGGTGAGTGTTTAACCTACAAGAAAGATTAAAAAATCTTAATTCAGTATAAAATCCCTGTGGCACATCAAAATTATTACATTAACATATAGAATCTAATTGTAATGTAAAATTACACATTAACTGTGACTTCTTACACTCCCAATAACAACAAATGCCTCATCATTGATTGGTTTTGCCAAAATTCCTTGAACAGAACCAAATTCGTAATGTTTGCAAGCTTCTATAAGCCTTAAATTGTTGCCCAGTATAATAACTATATGAGGTAGTATTAAATCATTCACCAACCAACATGGTAATAATAGGCAATTTATAAACTTCAAGCCTGCATTCTTCAGGAGGTATTGCTTAGTGGTCACTATTCTCAGTAATCTCGATTTTTTACTATAACTGCACTTAATATCACCTCTAAGGGTTACATGATATACACTTCGAGACATCTTGACGAGAGAAAATTTGCAAAAAAGCCATACCAAATTAAATCCACAGCACAAAAATGAATGTAAACAGACGGAAAATAATCGCTTTTTGTGCCACTGAGACAAAATGGCAAATCTGTCAAAGTCACGTGTTCTGGAATGGTCTATAGGTGACGCGCACGTGACGTCACATACATATCTTGGAGGATAAACAAATACTATATTTTTTAGGTTTATTGTTTACGTGTGAAAAGACTTTCCTTGTGTCTTATATTTGATTATACATTCGTGATAACTGTGATATTTTAATAAAATATTAAGGTAAGAGTGTAATAATTATATATTTATTAAAAAATTAAAATATTCTGACAACTTATTGCAGAAACATGGACATGACTAGTTATTTACAGCTTGATAAAATTCATCAAGATTTATTTCAAAATTATATGTTGGGTATATAGATCTAAGCACACTTATTCGTTTAGCAGATTATTTTGCGGATATAGAAGGCTTTCTCAAAATATTATATCCTGACGTAGTAATGTATCTAGTATATTCTAAAAGTCCTTTTACGATGGACGAAATGAAAGCATACAAAAGTCCTAAGGTACCGAGCAGTTGCGGGTGAAAAAAAATTGCGTAAAGCAATAATTTGATTCAAACGTTTTAGTTTTGGGAAAAGTAGGTAAGTATTGTATCTGTAGACCATCATTCAATGTACCGCTATGTTTATTTATTTAATGAAATATTTTTTATATATTTTTTTTTTCATTTAAACATTTACTTAAGTATATCATATCACAAGTTAAATCTGAGTGTAGAGAAAACATTATTATTTTAATTAAGATCATATTTTTTATTTTTGTAAATATTCATAAGTTTATTAGTAAGGTTTTTGGTTGAGTAATAATCGGTTGAATAAGGCATATTCATTATATTTTCAGTCTCAACGCCTAGATTCAAATTTTACAGAACCAAAATTATAATCAATCTATCGACCCTTTAAATGTATTACTTTTTTAACCAAGACAAAGTTAAAGCAACACAATAATAAGGCCTATTATTATCGGTCTATTACAGAAAGATGATATATTAGGAAAGATGTATTTTGAAATTCTGTAACATCTATTTTTTATTATTGAAATTATTGGAACATCTCCTGCTTGTGCTATAATCTGGGGATGGATCGTATTCAGGAATATCACATTATTTATTTAGGAGTAATTAACAGTGGCGACTCGTGAGTTTCGAAGGTGACGAAGCAGGAGGGTGAGCGTGTGGTCCGCGTGCCGCAGGCAAAAATTTTCAGAAAATTCAAGGTTATTGTGTTTTCTAAGACTTTAAAAATGTCTACCATTACACAAATCTATGTAATTTTATCTTCATGTGAGTCGGTTTAATTCTCGTGATATTCTCTATTTTCTACTTGTAAAAAATGTTAGTTCGGAGATATTCGGCTTCTCCTAAAATTGTAGAGGAGGCTCTGCGTCCCCCGACGAGCCGCCACTGGTATTTCAACATATAAATACTAAAAAAAATATCGGGCATATTATTACCTATTAATTATATTTCACCAATAATATAACCCTAAAAAATAAACGTTATAACGAACGTTATAAATAAACCTTAACGCCGTTTCGTTTAGAAAAAAATACTGCAATAGTTTATTTTACTTCCAGGGTAGGCTAGAGCCACTGAACTCTATTACAGTAAAACAGAGTTCAGTGGCTAGAGCTGACTAGGGACCTCATAAAGTAGAGATTGGCCACTCGAGTGGGAGGCACTGATTGTTCCGTATGAAAAGTGGATACATAATGGCGGCGGAGTTGTTTTATTTTGACAAGCATAGTGTCATTAGATTCAATGTAATAGGTAAAAATTGAAATAACTATGTTATGACTGATTTGGTCACGAAACAATTAATGGTAACGTTATTACTTATATATATTTTTCCACTTTGTCAGACCAAATACTGCAACCTGCATTTGACACTTACGTTACGTTGTAAACACATCGATGCCACCACCACCTAGATGCTAGGTAGTTTTGCTGATCCGCGTTAGAGACTTTATAAAGTAGAGACTGGCCACTCGAGTGGGAGGCACTGATTGGTCCGTATGAAAAGTGGATTTATAATGGCGGCGGAGTTGCTTTTATTTTGACGAGTATAGTGTCATTAGACTCAATGTAATAAATTAAAATAGCACTGTTATTCTGATTTGGTCACGAAACAGTTAATGGTAGCGTTATTATTTACATACATTTTCCACTTTGTCATACCAAATACTGCAACCTGCTTTTGACACTTGCGTTACATTGTAATCACACCACTGAACTCTATTACAGTAAATGGAATGCCAATGCCACAAAAATTTCTACGTACAATTGAATATCGCGCAAGTATGGCGGCCACATAGTAGCGCGCAATCGCACTATGAAATACGTCAGGGCCGGCCTTATTTTTATTGCGTGTTTCACATTTTTAAACTTTTTTTAGAAATCGCATAAATAAATATAACAATTTATTTGCCTTGATAGTTATAAAAAAAATCAAAGTTATCGTTATTCCCAAAACAATCATTTTATTTTCAATTTCTTGTAGCAAATGTCGAATATGTATGATCATAAGTTCAATATATAGTTCACAAAAAACAGCCATATATTTTCTATCACTGGGGTCGAAATATGATTTCAAAATTAATAAAAGCTAAAATTGAGGCCTGAAAAAAAATCTATACTTTTTTTCTACGATCAATCAGTAAATATATGAGTAGGTACTAGTGAATTTTTATTGAAAACTAAAATCATGCATTTTATATTCACAAATATGTTTGAATTGACAAATGAAATGAAGAAAAGGTAATAATTAACTATTTTCAAATACTTGGTGTGGTATTATTATTTGAATTTCAAGATAACTTAGCTTTTTTGTTTAATATCAAATGCCTTGATATATAAGTGATAGATTGTTTTACTCGTTTGTTTATAAAAATATGACATACTCATGAGACAATGAATTGTAAAAGAATATGTAAAGGTGTTTACGTAAAACTTCCTTCTCTATTTGCAAGAGAAAATTAAAGTATAATGTTCATTTATATTTTGACTAAAAGTATGTGGTTTCATTCCCGGTAGTAGTGTGCATATACCTAATGTTTACTTGCTACATTAAATAATTTTTCTGACAAAGTAACTGAATAACTAAAATTCGTAATATACTTCGTCTGAAACGTGGAAAATCTAATAAAATCTTGTACTGTACTTTTGACAAATATAATGTAAACATGAACCAAGGGAAGCAACAATTTTCTTACTTTTTATTAAGTATTTTGCACTGAACTCTATTGCTTTATTTTCCTTGATTTTTTTTAACATCGGGCTATTACCGCCACCAAGGGCAAGAACCAATACCAGGAGACAAGCTACCCTCAAACTGGAAATTTTGCCAAACCTCTATCAGAGAGTAGAGATTTTTTTTACTTGCCTAGTATTTAATGGACAGGGGATTAACTGTTTTACATACCGTCCCAAAGATGGTATATCCGCTACACAATCCCCGTCTAGAATTAAATAGCATTTAATACACTGAAATACAAGCCGCTAGAAGGTGAGTCAAGATTGCTGCGTTTCTCTGAAAGTCACCCATTCAAGCACTAACTGCGGCTCCTCTTGCTTTATATTTAGTATCGCAGTACAATGCCATAAAGACAGAGCTGCGCTCGTCCTTAACTGTTCTGTTATAATAGATTTCAGTGGTATCTTGCCATGGTGTGCAAAAAATATTTAAAAATTTTAATAAATGAAACTTCTGCTTAAAAATAGCAGAACTTGTTTTTTGAATATTACAAAATGTCTCGCTAGTAAAATATATAAATTAAAACAAAATTTTTAAATAAATTATTACATAATTGAAAATATAAATTAGTTATAAAATTTCAGGAAATTCTCTTTTTATTCACAAAACGCTTTGTTATATGTCAAACATTGTCATTCTATTTGTATTTCCATAAACATTTGGCACATATTTGCATTATTTTTAACCGACTGCGCTAAGCGTTCCTTATTTATTTTGCATAATACACAAATAATTGAGATGCCTTGCTGCCGCACTCTATTAACTTACTAGTAATATACTTGAGTGTTCCTATTGTCAACTTTACCACGTTGGCTGACTGGACTCATATTTCACAGTTTGAACTTGCTTGTTTCATAAAATTGTAATATTAATTTACAAAAAGTATGATAACGTTATGTGTTTTCAAAAAGATCTTGGAATCAGTATTATTATCCCGAATATGTTGAATACGTATTTATATTAATACTATTTAGGTACTCAACAATTCACAAATAATAAACTTACAAATCGCAGCAATGAAAAAATGTGAGGTTACAATATTTTGCATCCTGATATCTCGGGAAGTATATACAGCCTATTTTTAATAAAAATTCGTGTTTAAGTAGGCAAAAGTACTCATTTTAAAAGAAAAAAAATCTAAAATCGGACTGCCTTGCCAATATTTAGATGGTAGCTTATTTTAATACAACAGACAAAAGTTGAGTAGGTATACTTACTTAAAATATAACAAACTCGGGATTTCGTCTCGGTTCTTACAAAACAGTACCATACAAGTGCGCACCTATTGCCTTAATTAAGATACACACTGTTTATAAGTCACAAAATTATATACAAAATAACCAATATCTCACAACTTTTCGCAAACGAAAGGATAAAATCACGAAGACCGACTCTGTAATTCGCATTCAATTTAAGACCTACGCTTTAGAAACGAATAAAACACAAACTTGCGTCAGCGCATAACTTCCGTACACAACTGTTTGAGTCAAGCTCCGACATATTTTTAACCTTAGATTTCCTACTGCGTCGGCGCTTGTCTGTGCATTTTAAATCGCATGATTATCACATTTTGTTTACGCGCATATGCCTATAATGGCGTTCCATTTACTGTAATAGAGTTCAGTGAATCACACGCGCTAGAGTCCCTATACACGCGCACACTGAAATCATCGCCGCCATGATGCATCCAGTGGCCAGTCTACAGCTGACTAAAGACCCTATAAGAGATTAGGCCACTTGGCCTCCACTCCATCCAATTGGATGCATCATGGCGGCAATGGTTTAAGTGCGTGCGTGTATAGGGACTCTAACGCGTGTGCATCAATCAGCAACACCATCTAGCATCTAGGTGATGGTGGCATCAGTCTGTTTACAACGTAACGCAGATGTCAAAAGCAGGTTGCAGTATTTGTTTTAGCAAAGTGGAAAAATATATGTAAGAAATAACATCACTATTAATTATTTCGTGACCAAATTAGTCGTAACAGACTGTTATTTTAATTTTACCTTATTACATTGAGTCTAATGACACTATGATCGTCAAAATAAAAGCAACTCCGCTGCCACTATGTTTCCACTTTTCATACGCACCAATCAATGCCCCCCACTCGAGTGGCTAGTCTCTACTTAATAGGGCCTCTACAGCTCAAGGATTTGTCTACAACCACAGACTACCAGACTGGCAACTCAATGTTAAATTTTTGTCCAGAAATCTATCGTTCTCTCTCTCCGATTTGCAGAAGCCAAATTCAGAGGGCGCCACAATTGCAGACGCGGGAGATTTGACCATTTGTTTACTTTAACTTACAGTTTATGAACATATTTGACATTTAAAATTTGTGATCAAAGTGCAATGCCGTTTCATGCTTAATCTTTTATCACAAATTTCAATGTCAAATACGCCATATTATATATATAAGTACTATAGGAAATTAAAAGTCAAATTTGTAATACATCATAGAACTTTATTTTGTCAGACATAAATAAACATGTAATAAAAAGTATGACAAAGGAAAAATACATAGTAAAAGAAAGCATAAGAATTAAAAATACACATATCCTTAACCTTGTATTTTTATGTGGACAAGTGGAAGAGCAGCTTTGCTGAACTCCGCCAAAAATGAAGACAGTTTATTATTATTATTAATATTTAAGGCACTTTTGTTTTATTATATTCAATTAAATTATCAATATCAAGAGAACCATATTTATATTTTACAATAACTCTCTTGCTAATTTCTTTTCGTGTGCATTTATTAATTGTAGTAAATACTCGCCTTGCAACCTCTTACATGATAACAATGTTCTCCAAATTCGAATTTTCAGTGATGACGAGGTTAGTACCTCAATAAAAAAACTCAAGGCAAACATGACTACAGTGGCCAGGTTCTAAGTTCCTATCGTATCGAATCGATACGATAGCAACTAATTTCAAACATGTGTCGTTTGAAATTCTAAGTTGTTATAGAGTAAACTGTTATAATATCGTAAGACTGAAACAATAACTTCTTTGGTATCGAGCATATTCTGTCGATTAAGAGTTAAAATTGTTATAAGATAGTACTTAGAACCACTAGTATCATATCGACTTGATACGATAGCAACTTAGAATCCTGCCGCTGGACCTGATGAAATATATTATGGTTTTGCACAGCGTAGTTGAGATATTAAAAAGTCAACAGTACTTGACTTTAGGTCCTTAAAAATATTTCTGACAACATCAGAGTTACTCAGGTCACACATTTCTTTTATTTTATTTGCTCGCTTTTTACACAACTTTTTTAATTTTCGTATGTGATCTGCCTTTTTTGAAATTACCTTAAACATAACTTTCTTCCTTGGGGTTGTATCTTCTTGACACAATTTTTTAAAAATTGAACTTTGGCCTCTGAATCCCCCAGATTTGGTATACAATGGTAGAGGGTTGATGAACGATCAACTGGAGTACTTGGCACACTACTAGATGTTTCTGGATGTGGGTTTTCTAATTCCTCATTATGCGCAGAAGAAACACAAAGACCACGTGATGTCGATGGTAGACATATATCTTCTTTGGGTTCCTCGACCTGTATGGGTACAGATGTACAATGCCTTTATATTTCTACTGTGTCACCACATGGATACCGGGTAGGAACTGCATTTCTATTCAGGATGTAATCGGTATCATTTGAGTATGACTAGTGTGAAGTGCTTATTACACTTTCATTCCCATTAAGTCCTGCCGCATTTTCGATCTGAAAACGATAATATTTATTTATTTATTTATTTGAAGTAGATACTGTGGTAAGGCAGAACAATAATTTAAAGTAGTCTTACGATATTTAGAAATATATATTGCACTGTGCAAAAACCAAAAACTGAAAACAAAGACTGGAGCAAATGCACACTTACTTATGAAGGTTCCTGGGAAAATAGTGCAATTTTTGCACATCAACTTCTTCAGTTCCACAACAATGCAGAAGGCAGAAGACATTTTAAGAAATAATCTGTAAAATGCAATATTATATTACTGTATTCCAATGTATATTTGCACAATAACACTCACCTAACTCCTCTTTGGAAATCGAAATTTTTAAAGGGCACTAAAAACTACGTATTCTATGTTAAAAAGTCAAGTTTCTACAAAAATACTATCACCAGCATAACACAATCACAGTACACAATAAAATAACAATGGATGACGTTTGACGTGACAAACGACATTTGCGTTAACAGCGACATCTGAATTTGGCTTCTGTTGCCTCGACCTTGACCGGATAAATTTCTCAGGGAAGTTGCCAGTCTGGTAGTCTGTGCTACAACTAACAAATCGTATGCGTCACCTATTGGTCTAAAAAGTATATGGTTATAAGTGAAACATCTACTCTATGGTTGCGGGCCAATACGATATTAGTAAACTGAATATATTAGAGGTTTACGAAATTTGAAAGTATCAATTCTCATTTTCTAAAACTATAAGAAAAAACAGACAGAAACAGAGTGATCTGAATGCTCGGAGTCAATTTTCGTAAACCCCTATGGTATAAAATGCATGCGGTGCATTATGTGATTGCACGCAGCTAATTTCACGTTTCATAGAGAATTGTGGTTATGTGGTATGTTTAGTCGGTGGATAAGTTCTATCAAAATTTTATTTTATTTCGTTATATATTTTACATTAACATGAACGAGAAAATTTGTAGACTTTGCCTTCAAACAATAAGTAAAAATTATCAAGAGGTAGGAGAAACTCTGATAAATAATTTACAATTGGTAAGTTGTGAAAATGAAGACTTATATTTTATAGTATACCACAGACTACCAGACTGGCAACTCAATGTTAAATTTTTGTCCGGAAATCTATCGTTCTCTCTCTCCGATTTGCGGAAGCCAAATTCAGAGGGCGCCACAATTGCAGACGCGGGAGATTTGACCATTTGTTTAGGTACTTTAACTTACAGTTTATGAACATATTTGACATTTAAAATTTGTGATCAAAGTGCAATGCCGTTTCATAC
This sequence comes from Leptura quadrifasciata, assembly GCA_963675555.1. Taxonomy (NCBI): domain Eukaryota; kingdom Metazoa; phylum Arthropoda; class Insecta; order Coleoptera; family Cerambycidae; genus Leptura; species Leptura quadrifasciata. The sequence goes on from OY776680.1 coordinate 80,055,073, forward strand.
TTAATCTTTGATCACAAATTTCAATGTCAAATACGCCATATTATATATATATACTATAGGAAATTAAAAGTCAAATTTGTAATACATCATAGAACTTTATTTTGTCAGACATAAATAAACGTAATAAAAAGTATGACAAAGGAAAAATACATAGTAAAAGAAAGCATAAGAATTAAAAATACACATATCCTTAACCTAAATAGATACTTTAAAAATTACCATTATCATAAAACTTGTATTTTTATGTGGTCGAGTGGAAGAGCAGCTTTGCTGAACTCCGCCACAAATAAAGACAGTTTTTTATTATTATCATTAATATTTAAGGCACTTTTGTTTTATTATATTCAATTAAATTATCAATATCAAGAGAACCATATTTATATTTTACAATAACTCTCTTGCTAATTTCTTTTCGTGTGCATTTACTGATTGTAGTAAATACTCCCCTTGCAACCTCTTACATTATAACAATGTTCTCCAAATTCGAATTTTCAGTGATGACGAGGTTAGTACCTCAATAAAAAAACTCAAGGCAAACATGACTACAGTGGCCGGATTCTAAGTTCCTATCGAATCGATACAATAGCAACTAATTTCAAACACGTGGTGTTTGAAATTCTAAGTTGTTATAGAGTAAACTGTTATAATATCGTAAGACTGAAACAATAACTTCTTTGGTATCGAGCATATTCTGTCGAATAAGAGTTAAAATTGTTATAAGATAGTATACTTAGAACCACTAGTATCGTATCGACTTGATACGATAGCAACTTAGAATCCCGCCGCTGGACCTGATGAAATATATGGTTTTGCACAGCGTAGTTGAGATATTAAACAGTCAACAGTACTTGACTTTAGGTCCTTAAAAATATTTCTGACAACATCAGAGTTACTCAGGTCACACATTTCTTTTATTTTATTTGCTCGCTCTTTACACAACTCTTTTAATTTTCGTATGTGATCTGCCTTTTTTGAAATTACCTTAAACATAACTTTCTTCCTTGGGGTTGTATCTTCTTGACACAATTTTTTAAAAATTGAACTTTGGCCTCTGAATCCCCCAGATTTGGTATATGATCGTAGAGGTGTTGATGAACGATCAACTGGAGTACTTGGCACACTACTAGATGTTTCTGGATGTGGGTTTTCTAATTCCTCATTATGTGCAGAAGAAACACGAAGACGATGGTAGACATATATCTTCTTTGGGTTCCTCGACCTGTATGGGTACAGATGTACAATCCCTTTGTATTTCTACTGTGTCTCCACACGGATACCGGGTTGGAACTGCATTTCTATTGAGGATGTAATCGGTATCATTTGAGTATGACTCTAGTGTGAAGTGCTTATTACACTTTCATTCCCATTAAGTCCTGCCACATTTTCGATCTGAAAACGATAATATTTATTTATTTATTTGAAGTAGATACTGTGGTAAGGCAGAACAATAATTTAAAGTAGTCTTACGATATTTAGAAATATATATTGCACTGTGCCAAAACCAAAAACTGAAAACAAAGACTAGAGCAAATGCACACTTACTTATGAAGGTTCCTGGGAAACTAGTGCAATTTTTGCACATCAACTTCTTCAGTTCCACAAATAATGCAGAAGGCAGAAGACATTTTAAGAAATAATCTGTAAAATGCAATATTATTTATTACTGTAATCCAATGTATATTTGCACAATAACACTCACCTAACTCCTCTTTGGAAATCGAAATTTTTAAAGGGCACTAAAAACTACGTATTCTATGTTAAAAAGTCAAGTTTCTACAAAAATACTATCACCAGCACAACACAATCACAGTACACAATAAATAACAATGGATGACGTTTGACGTGACAAACGACATTTGCGTTAAGAGCGACATCTGAATTTGGCTTCTGTTGCCTCGACCTTGACCGGATAAATTTCTCAGGGAAGTTGCCAGTCTGGTAGTCTGTGAGTATACAATTCTGCAAACCTTGATTGAAATTTCTGATTTGCCTATATTTGATTATCATATACCGGGTGTAACAGGATCATGGTATACCCCCCTTTTCTCCTTTAGTTTGGAAGATAATTGATTGAAATTTAGGATATACCTACTACATACATAATAAGCGGCACTTTTTGACATACAATTGATTTTTTCACTTCCGGTTTTGCCGGAAGTGACACTAACTTTCGACTTTTAAATGAACACCCTGTATATTATTGCATTTTTAAATTCTGCATAATTTTCTGAATCCAACGATGCCAAATAAGTGACATTTCAAACATCAATTTTTTTAATGATATAATTTTTAATTTTCCATTTAACTGTGCCATGACGGTTCCGATTTATTCTAAATGACCCGTGTAATGCTACAAAAATCGAAATCCCGTTAAAAACACTAAATTAAGGGCTCTTTATTGATATGTCTCTAAGGTGCGTTAATTCCAGCCTCCGCACATACAGTTCAATGACATATATTTCAGCCTGAAAAATTATCACGGTATCACCCAGTCTCGAGGTTATTCATACCTTTGGGTTGCAGCTATAAACTCTAGCTCCTGTTCCTTCAGGAGTTTTGGAACCATCTATAAACCAACAGCGTTTGCCTTCTGTAGGTCGGTTTTATTCCGATCCCACTCATCTCTTTCAAGATATAGGATAAAAAAGCAACTCGTGGTTGATTTTGGTAGGCATCACATCTGAAAGCATACCTAGGATGCTGTGACTGTTTAGGTCATCAATCAATCCATTACGTTCCATGATGATAGGCCTGCAACATATTGATGGCCGATTGTTGGAGTCTGTATTGTCTGGTCGATAGCCGAGTGGATTAAGGCGCGAGGTGGCAATCACGATTAATCTCACACGGACATCGCACCACCGGGTTCGAATCCTGGCTCCGGTACTGGCACTGTCGGAGGAAATGGTTGTATGTCCGCGTTTTTTCAATGTGTAACCCCCTTCCGCACAAGCCCTGGCTTCTGGAATTGGGGGTTGTCTAATTTCTGTGGTGTTATTTATTATTATTTTATGTATGTTGCCCACCTAGCTTCTCTCTCCAGGATATGGACAGGTGGTAAGTCTTTTTGGGGCAAAACTCAATTTTTTCAAATGGAAACATATCGGTACTGTGGTACTAGTACTATTAATAAGGAATTTATTCATATGTCGTATTAAAATGTACAATAAATATAAACAAAATTACAGCTAAAAGAAAATAAGAAAATACAATTTTGTGATGTGATGATGATTGGCCTCGTCATTCGGGGATGCACAACCTTCTCACTACGTTGCCTGTTGCTGGGGGCTATATCCACTTGGTAGCCCTGATGATCGCATGGGCTTGCCGTGTGACATCCCTAGCATGGGGCTCCGTGGCGGGCGGGGAGCCAAGTGGATGAGATAAAACCAACCAAATGGACAAGCAATCAGCTAAAAACACTGCGGCAGAGCGGCAACGTTCGCCGCAAAGACCAGTGGATGCGCAGCAACGCTCACCGCATACGATCTCCCACAGGGAGAATGCAGGAGGAGGAAAGCACGCGAAGAGGAGGACTGCGCTGCTGCTCCAGTGCACCGCTCAGGCCGAACACCTCCCCCAGCACAGCTCAAAGCAAAGGCAGGGCACCCCCTAGGCGTGCCGGCCCCTACATGGGATTCACATCCCAAGGGGCGCTCCACCAAAAACACAGAGCAAAGTAAACATAGTACAGTGCAGGGCAGCTACGGCAGTAGTGTGCCGGCACCTTGATGTGGAGCAGGATACATTGGCATTAATTCAGGAACCCTGGATAGTTCAAACTAGGATAACAGGGTTATCAAGCCGTGGACTTTTTTACAGCTCACCAACAACCAGGCCCGCGCCTAGCACTTTTGGCGCCCTTGTACAAATTTAAAATAACGCCCCAAATTTGTATTACGTTCATATGTGAGTACAGACACGGGTTAAGTTAGGTATTATTATTATTATTATTAGCCGTTACTCGAGTCTGAGTATAAAAATGTTACAGTCGATAAATTGTGTACAATAAAAAACAAGTAAAAGGTGTAGTCTATTGTAATTCCCATTCATCTACGGTGCACACGACTATGGCTATAGAGGCCAATTCGGGAGAGCACATGTCGACCGCAGTCAGGACAAGCATAGACCTGGTTAGGTCTTGGATTCAGCCTTCTTGCAGCAACATTTCCTTGATAGCTGGCCACAACCCCTCGCCATTCGGTTCTGTCCGCTGCAAGTTGTTCCCATTGCTCGTCTGCAATACTGCAGGATTTTAGATTTTCATGGAGAGCGTCTTTGAACCTCTTTCGTTGACCGCCACGCCTTCTTCTACCGCTTAGCAATTCACCATAAAGTGTACATTTAGGAAGGCGGTTATCATGCATACGATGAACGTGACCTGCCCATCTTAGGCGTGCTCTTGAAATAAGCACCTCAATTGGAAGGCTGTTTGCTCTCCTGAGTACTTCCACGTTTGATATGTGATGGAACCAACGGATTTTCATCATACTTCTGAGGTGTCTTTGCTGAAAACGTTCTAATTCTTTCACATGATGACGGTAAGTGACCCAGCTTTCACATCCATATAGCAGTGTTGGAATGACAACTGCTCTGTAGACAGCCATTTTCGTTGACAAAGCAAGGTCGTGGTTGTCAAATACTCTCTCTCTAAGTCCCCAGAGTGCTCTAGATGCAGCGTTAATTCTATTGCGAATCTCGCTGTCCATGTTTGCTTTGTCATTAACAACGTTGCCTAAGTAATTGAACTGATCCACCACTTCAAGAGAATTTCCGTTAAGTGTAATGTCTATTTGGTTCACTTGATGAGGAGTTGACATAATCTTAGTCTTTCCAATGTTGATTTTAAGTTCCAAGGAATCATAGCTCTGGGCATACACATCTAAAAGTTCTTGAAGCTCTTCCGGCGTAGAGGCTAAAAGTGCACAGTCATCAGCATACTGGAGATCACAAATGAATCGTGTGCGTGTCTTCGTGAAAGCTCTAAAGCGCCCTATGTTAAAGAGACCGCCATCAAAACGGTATCTGAGACCTATTCCTCTGACTGTCAGTTTGTTATCAACAATAATTGTTAGAGCAGTGGTAAACAAATTAAAGAGTAGGGGTGCCAGGACACATCCCTGCCTAACTCCAGTGAGGGTTTGGAAAGGTTCGGTTGCCTCATTATTATACATAACCTGGGCGTTGTTGTTTGTATGTAGACTGCGACATACTTCCACAAATTTTCTAGGGATACCTACGCGGAACATAATTTTCCAGAGCACTTCCCTATCCACCGAGTCAAACGCCTTGGTTAAATCAATGAAGGCCATGTGAATTTCTCCTTGATGTTCGAGTGCTTTTTCTTGAAGCTGTTTAAGTGTGAAGATTAAATCCGATGTGCCTCGGTTTGGTCTAAAGCCACTCTGTGTTTCAGGAAGTAACTTTTCCATAACAGGTGTTAGCCTATTTGCCATCGCTTTAGTGAGTATCTTCCCTCCAACAGCCAGGAGAGCTATACCCCTGTAACTTCCACAGTCCGCAGCGCTCCCTTTGTTTTTGAAGAGGTTGATTAAAAGTGTATCACGAAACTCCTGCGGAGCTTGACCACTTTCCCACACGACATCAAACAGTTATTATTATCCACTATTGAAAAATAATTTTAAAAAGTATTTTCATAAATTTATTTTCATCTGTATATTTTACAAGTACAAGCCATACAATTATTTTCTCATTGAGGTACATAACATAATTATAAACTTATAAAAAACAGAAATATATTCTAACAGTATTACAACTCAAAATTTTTGCATTTTAGTTTCAAATGTGATACAAAAGCTTGTTCGCTCGTTGCAAGCCAAATTTCAAGCCCAAACATGAATAAAATCAGATTTGTTTGAGTTTACACAATTCATGTTATCATGTTACATATTCGATCGAATAAATGCTATTATTGCGTACTCTCATTTGGAAAATATATTATTTTCGAGAAGTAATTCGGTCCCCTCATCTCAAAGAGTAAAAATAAAAAAATAAACAAATAAAAAACAATGTAATACTGGTTTTTATTATCATTATAAATTTTGTCTTGATAATTTTGTTTGTTGCTTTATCTTTTTTTACTTTTCAGTTTTGAGGCTTTTCGGCGCCTCGGCGCCGTCGTGCACCACACGACTTTGCCCTTATGTACGGCGCGGGCCTGCCAACAACAGATAGGTCGAGGACAGCCATCTACGTTCCTCTGCATATCAAAAGCCAGCCACTTCAACACCTCTCAACATCTGACTTAACGGCCGTGAAGGTGGAATGTTTGGTGGCAGGCAAACCAACAAATGTTGTCTTGGCATCAGTGTACCTCCCTCAAAACTCGGCCACTCCACCACCAACAAGGGAGATGGAGGACCTGGTAGCACACTGCCGCAATCAAAACTGGGAAACAATCATGGGATCTGACGCCAATGCACACCATGTGACCTGGGGCAGTGAAGGCAACAACGCACAAGGCAAGAAGTCAAACTATAATAGGTATAACACTAACAATGTGGCATATATCCAGTCTAATCCAGAATTGGCATGTGTCTGATTGTGTAACACTATCAGATCACCAATGGATAAACTTTGAAATCAATCTTATCAAGGCACCCAAAAAACCATTCCGAGATCCCCGGAGAACTGATAGAGATAAATATCGATGTTAACTCAGGGAGAACTTGGAAGGGGTTAATAAGAGGGTGCCCAGAACGAGTGGCGAAATAGAGCAATATGTCAAAATCTTGCAAACAGCCACGAGACAAGCTTGTGAAACATCCTGCCCCTTGATGTCCTCGCAACAGCTCAATGAGGCCACCAAGTGGTCTCAAGGGCTAACTGACCTCAAGAAGAAGGCTAGCAAAACTGACAAGACAGGAATCCGATTGGGAATCATACAAAACCAATCTGAAAGAGTTTAGGAAACTAGTCAGACAGAGACAAAGAGATGCGTGGAGAACTTACTGTGAGGAAATCGAAGATTACTCACAGACTGCTAGGTTATGCAAAATCCTCGCCAAAGACAAAGACCATGACCTCTGCTTATTAAAAAGGAGTGATGGTACAAGAACCAGCGACTCTCGTGAAAGCCTAGACTTACTCATGAAGGCTCACTTTCCCGAATCTGTGATAACAGAACGGAAGGAGTGGCCAAACGAAGTTGACACCCAACCCTCGGATTTGGATTGGCAAATGGCCAACCAAATAGTGAGTGACGACAGAATAAGATGGGCAATATAGAGCTTCTCTCCTTTTAAGGCGCCAGGCATTGACGGTATCTATCCCGCCCTACTGCAATGGGGACCTTATGAATTACTGCCACACCTGGTTGGAGTGTTTAGGGCGTGCTTAGCACACCTTTATATTCCAGAGGCATAGAGGGAAGTTGTGTTCATCCCAAATTCAGGGCGGATGGATTATACCACCTCCAAAGCCTATAGACCTATTAGCTTAACCTCGTTCTTACTCAAGACGATGGAGAAGCTATGTGAACGATATATAAGGGATGTTGTAGTAAAAGACAACCCTTTACATCCTAACCAGCATGGCATACACCCTGGGAAGATCCACCAACACCGCCTTCCATGTCTCTAGGTGTCTTCATAGACATAGAAGGTGCGTTCGACAGAACCACCTTTCAAAAAATTACAACGTCTCTAGTGGAGAAGAATGTCTCCACGATCATGGGAAACTGGATATCCAACATGATCTCGAAGAGAGCTGTACAAATCAGTGTGGGAGATGCTTCTGCACGAGAGGTTGTCCGCAGGGAGGTGTAATATCACCACTGCTATGGAACCTCGTTCTTGATAGCCTCTTGTGCAGCCTCAATTCAGAAGGATTCCACACAGTTGCCTACGCAGATGATTTAACAATCATGCTTAGCAGAAAATTAGAAGGAGTCTACACAGATTGTAGACAATCATTGCTAGCCCTGAGAAATTACAAAATTACCACAAGAGCAGTATGGGAATGTCACCAAGCATTTGTGGGTGCCTCCAGCATGAATAGCATACTAGTATGCTGGGTGAAAAGATACGCACAGTGTAGTGGCAATAATCTAGCCGACAGACTGGCTAAGAAGGCAGCAGGCCTAAGTAACTTTGGACCAGGCCCGGCCAGTCTGTTACCGATCACGGCAATAATACAAATAATTAAAGAGAGCACCCACAATGAATTCAAGAAACTGTGGGATGAAACAAACAGCTGACAGCTCACTAGGGAACTGCTAAAATTTCCCAACAAGAGTACAGCAATGGACTACCTTACAATGTCCAGAAGGAACCTACGTTTTATAACGGGAATCCAGACTGGACACTGTCCGTTAAGGAAACATCTCCATAATATGAGATTAAGCGAAACACCTCTCTGTAGAGGTTGTGAACGAGAAGATGAGACAGTTCGTCATGTACTCTGTGACTATTCTGCTGTCTCATCAATCAGAGAATCCATTTTGGGAGAACGTTGGCCTACTTTGGCCCATGTAAGGGAGATGCCCCTAGGCAGCATAACCACCTATTTCGCAAGATTAGGTTGGTTGGAGGCCTAGGCGAGGATCTGCCTACAGGAGGGTGTACAAGGGGCCCAATGGGGCCTAAGTGCTGTGGTTCAATAATTTTTATTGACCAACCTCCCAACCAATTTCAGATTCCAGACAGGGTGTTCCATTTAAAAATCGAAAGTTAGTGTCACTTCCGGCGAAAGCGGAACTGAAAAAAAAATCAGTTGTATTCAAAAAGTGCCGCTTATTATGTATGTAGAATATACTAAATTTCAATTAATCATCTTCAATACTAAAGGAGAAAAGGTGGGTATACCATGATCCTGTTGCACCCGGTACAATAATAAATAACATTATTTTAAGGGTGAAGTTTGCCTAACGAAATTCCTCCACTTAACCCTGTTAACTTAAATGTGTTCTGATGCCACAATGTCAATGGTGTATGCATCAATTTTGTGTACTAGATTTAAAATTAACCTGTTTAAAATTGTGTGTACAGCTCCACGTGCAGAACTGGAAATTCTTTTAGTGTTGGAATAATTAGCCTGAGAAGCTTTTATGTTGAATGCCTTTTATACATGCACATATTTCTACTGTAATAATTTGATATTTCAGAATCTGAGTATATCTAAGGAAACTGTGATGTGTATTGAATGCACTGATGAACTTCAAGTGTTCTATAATTTGAAATCAGCCTGTGTCAATATGAGAGCGAGGGCGTTATCTTCAACAGATCTAAAAAATGATGTTAATTTGGATTCAGTAAAGATTAAAAATACAAATAATCTGGAACTTGTTATGGAGCCCAAAGATGAAATAAGATGTAGTTTTTGTACAAAGTCAACTGAAAGAGGCCTTATATCATTACATGAATCAAAGGAAAATATTTTCTTGATAGATATTTTGAAGAAACATATTTCGGAATTGGTAAACATTTATTTTTTAATATATTATTTTTATATATACCTACGTAGCGTAGAAACGTGAAAGCAATGTAAAATTTTCATTCACTTTAAAATGATAATTTTCAAATGTGCATCTAACCATAATATGCAGGCTTAATTGGCGGAAATGTTCGCGGAATTGAGCATGAGCTAATTTGAGGTTTGTCCACTTATATTGTATGATTTTAGCCGCTTATATGTGAGATAAACTTCACATTTACTTAAAAATAATGAAGTACCCGATTCAAATGAAATTTCAAAAGGGGATCGAAATAAATAAAGAATTTGCATTTATTTATTTATATATTTTATTTTTACTTATATTTTAGTATATTATAGTTTGGAATTGTGCAGGCCTCTAGCTTATTTAATAAATTTTGCTATAGGGAAAGGAAGATTTCCAAATAAGTTATAACTGGCCGCAGAACCCAACAAAAAAGGCGATTCAAATAATTATACTAACTACAGAGCAATAAGTCTACTCCATAGTATTTCCAAACTTCATGAACTAGTAATAGAAGAACAGCTAACCACCTTTTTTAACCAAAATAATATTCTTTCTACGTCGCAATGCGGTTTCATAAAAAACATATGTATACTTTAGGTAATAAAGAACGAGTTTTAGGCTTATTTGTAGATTTTTCACATGCTTTTGACTATGTTGATCATGATCTATTACTGGCAAAATTGCCGAGATATGGGATTATAGGCACTGCGTTAAGTCTCTCAACATCTTATTTAAAAGAAAGAACCCAGATTGTTAAAATAAATAATGTTACAAGTACTGATTGTGACATTAAACAGGGTGTACCGCAAGGGAGGATTCTAGTAACTTTGCTATTTATAGGTTTTGCCAATGACATCATTCATTCTTTCTTATTGACGTTTACACCAAAGGAATAGTCAGAGGTTATGTTTTGCAAATATAAATCACTGAAATAATGTATTTTGCTGACGTTTCGGAAAGTAATTTCTTTTCGTTTTCAAAGCTTTTTTTGGAAGAACTCTTATTTTGCTGTGTATGCCAAATACACAGCTTTAAGGTTCTGTTTATGTTATTTCCATAGATACTTACTACTTACACACTGATGATATTTTCTTTTAGATAATGTTGAATTTGTTAAGTTCTTCTTTTAACATTGGTAGCCAAGTTGTACAAATATCTACAGAACAATTCGATACGCACTTATCTTCATTCAATAAGATTATTGCTGATTCTTTAATTTTTCTTTTTTTGGTATCTGTTTCTTTTGTTAAAATTTTTGCCGAGTCCCAGTTTATTCTATGCCCGTTTTCCCAAGCATGTTCACAAATCTTTGATTTCTGAATTTCATTCTTTCTAATGTAATTCTTCTGCTTCCTGTTTATCGGTTTTGTTTTTGTTAAAATAGATCTTAAAGTGTTTCCGGTTTGAAATATCGTCCTAACATCAAATTTGTCACCTATATGGCATAGCTTTTCCGATAGTCCGTATACATAGGGAACATAGGGAACGTTACGGGCGCAGAGGCTTTTTTTCAATAAATCTATTATTTTGTAGATTCGGTGATTTGTTTTGAAGAGGATAATAATACATGTGGTAGAAAACCCAAATAATAGGAAAGAATATTCGTAGAATGCCACAAATAACTTTCAGACAATATTGACATAATTCATTTTTTAAACAGCAACTAATCAACAACTCATACTGTATGTTATGCAGATGATACCAATGTTTTAGTAGTAGAAAATGATTTAGACACTCTTAAAAGTACAGCCCAACATGTATATCAAAATATATAATGCTGTGGTCAGAAAAAAATTGTTTGCAATTAAATAGAGATAAAACAAACTCAGTTTTATTTGGAATATGAGGAGATGCTAATAAACTTTGTCTTTTTGAGAATGAACTTGAATTTACTACTGAGTCAGTTAAAATGTTAGGTATTGTTTTCGACTACAAATTAGCGTGATTACCATATCTTGACATGTTATGTTCTAAATTGAGTAGAAGGTTCTACGCTCTAAACTATATGGTGAAACATTGTAACCCACAAGTGCAAATTTTCATTCACGCTTAAAATATGGGATAGTTAATTGGAGGACAAGTGTTCAAGTAAATAGAGTGTATATACTTCAAAAGTATGCTATAAGGATAATCGCCGGATTAAATTACTGTCAGTCATGTCGTAATGCTTTTAAAGATTTGGAAATTTTAACAGTTGGAACCTACATTTTAGAAGTGTGTACTTATGTATATAAAAATATTTCACTGTTTTTGGCGAATCAACAGGATCATGGTCGTGATACTAGGTTAAGAGGTTTGCTAGTACCCAATAATTACTGCACTACCAAAAAAGTTTTTATTACACTGGATGTAAATTTTATAATGCACTAAACCCTGAAATAAAAAAACTCCTCCAATGCTCTTACTTTTAAATTTAAATTAAAATAACAAACACAACAGTAAAACGCAGAAATTTAATAATAGTTAAGTATATTACTGTAATCCTATGGTTAACAATCCTAAATAAAATAGAAGGTCAACATTAACACAAATTTATATAAATTTATATGTATAGGCAGTAGACGGAGATTAGCAAGCAATATAGTAATATTAGCGGCAAGAGCGTATAAGCGGTAAAATTAGCGACTATGATACATCGATTGTTAAGCAGACAGTGTACGAATACCAGAAAATGTGTAGCAAGCAGAATGATTTACAGTGTTAAAAACAGGTTATAAAGCAGAGCGGAAACTTGGCTAGTGCTTAAAGATGTTAACAATACAGGGAATTAAGTATCGGCAAAATGAGCAAGTATTTTGTCATGAACTCAATATACTGTACAAACAAAAGATTAATTAAATCTGTCCAATTACTAAGATTCAACTCGGAACAAACAAAAATGTGACAAAAAAAAGGTAAGAAAACCCTGTAGGGAAGTAAATCCTGAATACAGGGGAAAGTAGGAACTTGTAGGGAATCCTGTAGGGAACCAAATCCTGAATACAGGGGAAGTAGGAACTTGTAGGGATCTTATTCCTAAAATACAAGTAGGGGCAAGAGGTAATCACAATGTGAAAAATATTAAAGTAAATGACAAAAATATTCAAACAGTTAAATATGAAATGAAAGTATAGATATATAACAGACTTTTGGACGCACAGTATAAAATTTTCAATTAGAATACAGACAGAATTTCGGTAACTAAGGATAAAATTATCAATCAGTAAATATGAACTTATGAAATAAATACCAAGAATATTCAGACAGGGTAACAATTTTAATCAGAATACAGACTAAGTATAAAACTATTCAATCAGTAAATACGAAATAATAAATGCACTAGCCAAATATATATCAAAGTTTTCTTATTCTTTACAATCTCAGTGGCAGACCCTGGGCAGTTGGTAGTCGACTGGTGGCTTCAAGTGTTGGAACAAATTCTGATTTTACAGGCAGTTACGATCAGTTTTATAGCCACGTTCCCACTCATGGTATTGCGAGGATCCCCACTGCTTTAGAAACGCGCATGGACCATTATATTGAATACAAGATAGTGAGGACGGCTGCATTGACTTATTAACAGTACTGGTAAATTATTATTACGTGCCTCAGTTAGTATAAACAAACTATTTTAAATATCGTATTACTTAGAATCAGTTTCAAATAATTATTTTAACCAACTGCGAAACGGTAAAATACCAAATAATTTCCAGTTATAGAGTTTTTTTCTAGTTTACTTAATTTTTTTTTAAATTTCTAGCTATCGTAGAACTCGAGATATTGAGGTCCGACGCACCATTGCCCCACCCTATATATCTACTTTTCTTGACATTTTCTTTTAGTGTATTTTATACATTTAAATGAAAGAAATAAAATATATTATTATTACTATATTATTTACCCTTAACAAAAGCAAAGATACAGAAAGTTTTAAGTTGTCATTGAGGGATAGAAACATAATAGAAAAGTTCCCATTACGTTCTTGCTACCAAAAAGGGGAATAATTATTCGGTGATCGCTACATTCTGGCGACGTTCCTGAAAGTTACTTCCAATAAAGTTGTGGTGGCAATGTAGAGACATTGTAGCAGTGACTTTAACGGAATTATACGACTCTTATAAATGTTGCTAGTTTTGCCTAACTAGCACAAAAGTAAAAGTAATATAGACTTCAAATGAGTAACTATTACGCAACCACCACTAAATTTTCAACTAAATAACTTAATTTGATAAATCCAGTCACTGCCTTGTAGTTACTATGTTGTTTACTACTTTATAGTTGTTTATGACTTCCAGGTAGATTTCCTGATATTGGGGACACCATGACTTCATAAGTTTGCATACCCTTGAGATAGACTATAATTACTATACCTCTAGGATGGCTTACTGTTCATAATATTTTTATTTTTTAGAAGTCTATTAACATTGGAGAAATTTTAACTTGCGAAACCTGTCTTGGTAGAATGCAAAGTGTTTCAAGTTTTTTAATTAAGTGTATGGATGTGGAAGACAAAATAAATAAATATACAGAAATAGTAGGAACGAATGGTAAAGGGCAGATAGAATTACAGGAGATACAAAAATTTATAATCGAGCCAATGTTAAAATTTGCAAGTGAGCCCTGTTACGTAAGCGACAGGAAATGTGACCCCATTCAAGATGGATTTACTGTGAAAACTGAAAGTGAAGTAATATATGAAATGGAAGTGGATGAGATAGAAACGTTCATTAAAACAGATGAAGTTGACATTAAACCAGAACATAGCAATTGTGATAGGTAAAAGTGATTTTCTTTACATTTCGTTGCTTGATAGACGAGTACTAGAGAAATATATTATTTAGGAATTACTTAGGTTTATCTTAATATTGATGTTCTTTCATCTGAACATGTCACATAATACTATAGCCCAATGAAATGGGACGAAATTTCTTGAATTGGATGAAATAATGCAGAGCGGGCTGAAATTTTGGAAACGGGCTTATTTTGTGGTACTTTTTAACATAGGGAAAAAAATCGATTTTTCGCAAGAAACTCGGAAAGTATCAATTTTACGGTAAAATATGTACACATGAAAATTATAGGTAATAAAAGTCCGCACAATTTGTTTTTTTTTTTTTTAACTTTGTACGACCCATTGGAGCCGAGATAGATTTTTTTTGAAATTTTGACAGTTTTGCAATGCAACGGAATCGGGCGCGTTCTTCGCTAAAATCTCAAAAATGGTCGTTTGGATCGCAAAATATTTCAAATAAAAGTTGTGGAGAATTCAGTTACGAACAACTTCCTTTCATTTTTCATTAGATCAATATTGGGAGAGATATGAATTTTTAAACATCTTTATAGCGCGCTATCAGAACACTTGTTTCATGATAAAATCGATAAAAACTCGAAAACGATAGATCGTACGCATATAGTGTATGTAATGAAAATTAGAGTATTAAATGTTGAATACGTTGGTGTATGTACAAAATCGTTTTGATAACGAGTGAATAGAGATAAAAGGCAAAAACATAAAAAATTGTCATTTTCAAGTGCATTTAGACAAATAGCTATATTTTGATTGGCCTTAGGCAATAATGACACTAAAGGTTTTTTGAAGAGAATAAAATTATCTGTAAAATGAGCTCCAAGTGACCTTCATACGATGAATGGTTCACGAGTTAAAGCTATGAGCAAAAATGTCTTCTTTATTATAAATTAAGATTTTTCCTGCAAGAATTGTGCATACCAAATTTTTAAGAAATATAGGCCCAGTATGAAACCACTCAGAAATGCTCACAGAATAACTTCTGATACTTCAAAAACTGAAAAATATATTAAATGTACTTGTGCTTCAAACGTGACGAAAATTGCCTGGTTGCTAAAAATTAAAAATCAGTCGCATTTTCAATCGTCAGTTCCTCGTCGCTACTTATTGAAAATAATACACGAAAAAGTGTTTTTTGTAGGAAATTTTGTAAGCTTTCGTTTAGGTTTTTTGAAATTTTGTCATAAAGTCAAAAGAAACGATGATTACATACAAAAAAAGGAATTAAAAAATAATATTGGTTCAATTTTTCTGAACATAAACAGTTTTCAAGAACCTTTTTTTTAAAAAAATATACCTTGCAAACGACTTCTGCTATTGCATACATTCATATGTAGGTATATAAACTAATAAAAATAGGTCAAAACAAATTTTTAAAAAAACATTATGCACAGTTCTTGCAGGAAAATCTTAATTTATAATGAAAAAGAAACAACAATAGACATTAAATAAAAGAGGTGATAGGGGTGACCCTTGTGGCACTCCTTGTTCTGTAGAAAATTCATCCGATATGAAATTGTTGATTTTTGTTGAGTTTAAGTATTCTTTAATAATGAGAATTAGATAGTCAGGAACATTTAATCTTTCTTTCTTAAAAAGTAACCCTGGACGCCACACATTATCAAATAACTTTTTGATATCGAGAAACAAGGCAGCAGATTTTAGCTGTCTGAACATATAGGTATTCTGTCACGAACAATATTAAGAATTTTATTTAATAATAATAATAATGTTACGGGTCCATAATTATTGACATAGGTGTGGTCATGTCCTTTTTTCCATTCGGCTGGGAAATGGTGAGAAAGAAAAAATTTGTATAGCTCAATTGTATATTTCATAATCAAATTTTTTAATAATATGCCAAGGTATATTAGCATATTCTTTTGGTGGGATAATATTTAAAAGTATTCTTTTTTGGAGATATCAATGTCTTCAGTATTGATATCTGGAAAATAATCCCCTATAGCCACGCCTGACTCAGGCCTTCTAACAGCAGACACAGCATTACCTCCATAGCTCTTGTTGGCATTGTTCGTATAGCTCCAGTTATGCTTAGGTATGCAACCTTCTGCACTTGGCTGAGCTTGACCTTAGCTGCAGTCTGTTTGCTCTTAGGCCACCAAATCACAGCTCCATAGGTTAACATTGGCCTTATGATGGCAGTGTATATCCACTGACCATTTTGGATTTTATTCCCCAGGTTTTCCCTATGGTCCTGCGACATTGCCCATAACAAATGTAAGCCTTGCTGAGGCTTCTATCTAAGTAAAGATTCCATGTTAGTTTGGCATCGAAGCTTACCCCAAGGTATTTCACTTCTGATGCGAAACTTAATGTTGTATCCAGGAGGGCAGAAGCCTTTAGTGCTCCTATTTTCCGTTCCTTATGAAGAGAACCATCTCCGTCTTCCTGGAATTCACAGATGGAAAGTGTTTTCTGCACCATTTTTCAATTATTCTTAGCTCCCCCTGCATTCTTCCACAAAGGACTCCTTCAAATTTTCTGCCAAGCAGTATTATTAAATCATCTGCGTAGGCAATTGTGTGAAATCCTTCTGAGTTGAGGCAGCACAAGAGGCTATCAAGAAGGAGTTTCCATAGCAGTGGTGATATTACACCTCCTTGCAGATAACCTCTCGTAATCATTCCTCGTACAGAAGCATCACCCACGCTAATTCGTACAGCTTTCTTCGAGATTTTGCTGGATATCCAGCTTCCCATGATTGCAGGGACGTTCTCTCCACTAGGGCCGCTGTAAGTTTTGGAAAGGTGGTTCTCTCAATCGCACCTTTTATGTCTATGAAGACACCTAGGGTGGACTCTCTCAATCCGACTCGCGACTGCATGGAGGGCGGCAGAAATTAAATGTTCCATTAGCTTTTCAAATGTGAAAACATGACTTTAAATCTTAAACTTTAAAAGTTAAGCAATAGTTCCCACCGAAATATTGGATATGTTCAATGTTTGATTAACAATTGGATTATACGTATGCAAGTATCTAAAGCAACATTTATTTTCAGCTTTCAGGAACCATCTGCTGAAATCAAATTGGCTAAAAATTGGTCATCGGGAGAAGCGTTCAAGAGTGAAATGTGTGTGTTTGAGACAAAATATAAGAAATGTCTAAACCAACATAAATTATCCCATGAAAATCCTTCAGAGATAAAATTCAAATGTCAGTTGTGTGAATATGGTACAAAGCATAAGGGTTCTCTTAAGTCACACATGTTGGTCCACAAAAGCCCTTCAGAGGTAATAATGTATAAGTGTGAATTATGTACACATGAGACAAAGCACAAAGGCAGTCTTAAGATGCACATGCTAACCCATAAAAATCCCATAGAGGTAACTATGCACGAATGTGGTATATGTACATATAAGACAAAACGTAAATCTAATCTTAGCCAACACATGTTAGCACATAAAAATCCTTTAGATGTCAAAATGTACAAGTGTGAAATGTGTACATATGAGACGAAATATAAAGCTGGTCTTAAAGATCACATTCTGACCCACAAAAAGCCTTCAGAGGTAAGGATGTACAAATGTGAAATATGTACATACCAGTCAAAGTTTAAAGTTACTATTGATAGGCACATGGTGGTTCACAAAAATCGTTTAGAGAATAAGGCAATATTCAAATGCGAAATGTGTACTTATGAGACTAAATACAAGGGTAGTCTCTATTTACACATGTTAAATCACAAAAGCCCTTCAGAAGTAACAAAGTATAAATGTGACTTATGCGACTATGAGACGAAACGTAAGGGCGCACTGAGGCCGCACATGTTGATCCACAGAAGTTTTTCAGATGTAACAACGTTTACGTGTGACACTTGCACATATGAGACGAAACGTAAACAGGCTCTTGTTGTACATAAATTGACACATAAAGACCCTACAGAAATAATAATGTTCAAGTGTGAACTGTGTACATTTGAGACAAAATATAAGAGTGGTGTTAATAAGCATGTGAAGGTCGTCCATAAAGATACTGTAAAAACAACTCCCTATAAATGTGGATCATGTACTTTTGAAACAACACATCAGCGATATCTTAACCGACACAAATCATGCTCCACAAAATCCTCAGAGGTAACAATATATAAATGTGATACTTGTACATATGAGACAAAAAATAAGTATCATCTTAATCTACATAAATTGGTCCATAAAAGTCCCTCAGAGATAACGATGTTTAAGTGCGAAATCTGTACATTCGAAACCAAAAGGAAGGAAGCTCTTATGAGACACAATATGTCGACACATAGAAGTCCCTCAAAGATAACAATGGTCAAATGTGAAATTTGTGCATTTGAGACAAAGCATAAGTATTGTCTTAAAAGACATACATTGATCCACAAAAGACCCTCAAAATCAATTCATAAAAGCCTCTCCCAGACAACAACGTTCAAGTGTGGAATGTGTGCATTTGAATCTATAAGTAAGGATGATATTTCGAATCACATGTTGACGCACGAAAGTCCCTCAGAAGGGCAGGTCAAAGGTGAAATGTGTCCCTCTGAGACACTACGTACAGGGTCAGGTTAACAGATAACAAGTTTCTAGTCCTACGCCATGAAAATGTCAGTTCCACAATCAACATGTTTAGCGGCTGCATAGAACTTTGTCTACCTCAACCAAGAATTTTCGCAGAGGGAAAAGTTGGAAGACTCTTCAAAACGAAGCCACTCATGAAAATCCAGCCTGTTAGTAATCGCTTTAACAAAGTCTTGTCCCAGACTATAATTTTTCGTCATACTTCACAAGTGATTTACAAAAAAATATGTAATAAAAATAATTGCGATTTTAAAAACTACCTTATTATATCCCCAATTTAAATTGGTAAACACAATGGAACTGTGAATAACATATCGGACATAATGTGACATTAAAGCGAATAGGTAAAAAAAATATGAATTTTTCATTTAATGTTGAAATTAATCAAAACAAATATTATCTAATATAAAAACATTATTCACAAAATATATGATGATATACTGGTATTTGGAACAAAAACAATTATTTTTTAATGTTAAAAACAGAAAAATATTATTTCTGGGTACGTTGAAATAAATTATTCATTGTTCAAATGTGCTTTTAGAGGGCGGAATATTAAAACATAATATCTTTAGTCGCAAACTCCTCTATCCTTATTTTACTATAAGGAACGTAACCAGACTGCAACCAACAGCTACTGTCCGGGATATGTACCGCGTCGAGCGCTGAATTACAAGTTACAAGCCTGGCACGTTAAGTGTAATAATTGCATATTACCATCAAAACGCTAATGCTTCGATTGCAACAAACACCAGCCGAAAGACTGATCCTACTTAAAGGAGCTCTCGTGCCAGGCGTCCCACACCACTTACAGACTGCAGTTTCGAGCTATTGGCTCTCGACAGTGCGAGGTAGGCATGTGACGACCCACACGAGGATTCCTTGATTATTTGGTACATTTCGGTATCTTTAGGATAGGGACATGTAAAATAGTCAGCAGGCGTCATCTAGCAGCCCAGTCTCTGTTGCAATAGAAAAATAAATAGCTTGACTGGGCTTAGCATAGTTCAAATGTGCTTTTAAAGGGCGGAATATTAAATCATAATATTTTTAGTCACAAACTCCTCTATAAAAATCCTTATTACCTCTCGATCTCCAATTTTTTTTTTATTTATTTTAGTTAAACGGGGGTGAGGTTGAGTACCCCAGAAATGGTAATCAATATTTATTATAGTGTGTAAAGGGGTGGAAGAGGCCAAATACACACTCCAGCTAGCTCTGCGTGTGGGTGGGGTTCGTTGCTCTGTTTTCTATGATAAATAACGACAATAGAAATAATTTTGCTAGAATTGTTATTGCAATCCAGTACTTACCTTGTTATAACTTTTTAGAGTATTAGGGCCGTTACGGCCAAGAAATTAAATGGCTGGTTTTAAGATGAAAGATAGCAACAAGAAAAAGAATAAATAAAAATGAGAAAATCTCTCTAATCTCATTTACTGGCTATTCAAAATATATAAATCATTACATAAATACTACGTAATTATTGAATAGTATTATTTTTACTTCTATTTATTTAATTCAAGAAAAAAACAATTAAATGGTAAACCAAATATAGTACTATATCGTAGGTTCTTACACAAAAATTGTAATAATTCAATGGCCAGATATATACATATAATATTTACAAAATTTACAGACTACGGGGGGGGGGGGGGGACATAAACAAAATAAAAACTATATAGGTACAAATTCTTATTCATCTAAAAAGAAAGTAGTTGGCATATCCAGACGCAAAGTAGGTAAGCTCGTAAATCCAAAATATGTATATTCACCCTATTGTTGTTCAAATTCTTTTATAACAGATCAGTCAAATATATTATAATGTAAAATTAATACCTCCAAGATGTTTTCTTAAATTTTACTTGCCGATCTTAACAATTTCGGGCTATTAGATTCCAATGCCAGCGTCTAGTGTTGTCCTTGATCAGGCAGCTACCCTTGGAAGTATATCAGCCACTAGGGGTAGTTCCACCACGGAATGACAGTATATAAGACAGAATAAGATTGGTACAATATAGAAACCCTGAAATATATTTGTCTCGTCATCCACTAATACAATTATAAAATATAATAATAAGAATTACCTCTAACACGGAGGGTTTCTTTTTCGCGAAATGGCTTCACAACTTGTGGTAGGTAGATTCTTCAGCTGATATCCCAGTGAAGGAAATTATGGGAAATATAATCAACCAGAACCAAAACGACACTTCCCACAACTAATATATTTTCCGGGGCTAAAATCCCATATAGGTTACGCAAAATAGCACTAATTTCTTGCCCTCACAAATTTGCTGTTTAATCTACCAGCCAGATAGTAGAAATCCCTCGTTCTAGAATCTTCCCTTTTTTTATCATCTTTTGGTAAAAACTGTGAAGCCTGTTACTATGCTATGAACGACCTCCTTTAATTAAATCAGATACTACACAATAAATTCCTGAAGTGAACTACTTCCTAATATAATAATTGCAAGTGGACAACCCAAAATACACTTCAAGATATTTTAATTCATTAAATTTACGTTACGGAGAAAGTGACCAGTAACATCCTTATTTTACTTTTACTGGTTGTAATTCAGCGCTCGGCGGGGCACGTAGTCCGGAGAGTAGCTGTTGGTTGCAGTCTGGTTACGTTCCTTATAGACCACCTTACACTTACACACATCACTTATTTCCACTCGAGTTTTAATTATGGTGTTAGTAAGACCACAGTCTCAGCATTGGTTAATGTCAACTGTATATAAGTTTATCAGCCTTATGCAACAATGATAGTCATGTGGCCATCGAAGAGGGTGGAGGAATGTTTTGACACCATCATTACCAGAGGCATAGACACATACTAGTTGTCATATGTATGTTATGAACATAAATAAAACACCATTGAAAAGTAATATTTTTATTCAACATTTTAGGTATGAAATAGATATTTATATAAGTTTTTAACATAGTATTTACATAAATAACATTTATTATATGTAGATAAATACAAAGTTTCTAACCCTTATGTGTTTTAAATAAAGTATAATCGTTTTTTAACAATTGCGTTATAAATTCATCCAATAAGTATATTATTTTCACGTAACGATTATTTATGACTAATAATCTAATTAATTTCTTAACACAGTACTAGTACTACTACTACTACTACTTTGGCATCTAATAAATCTGAAACACTGTAGCTAAACGAATGACTTATTAGAATATCCAAGAAGTAAATTAGTAGATGCGGGATCTAATCCTAAGGTATATCAAAAACAATAAAAAACATCAAATACATACATTGATGGTAAGCTTAATAATATATTAACAATTTAATTATCATACAAACTTGCAGGTAGCACTAATTATGAGTATATAACATTAGATAGATTAGATCAGAAGTAGAAAGAAGTTATGTCTTTTATTTTTCATTAAAAGCGAAAATTTATTGATGTCGAGATTATTACACACGCAGATTTTCCATGAAATACAATGCATATTGTTATTGTTTTGCATTAAAAACTGTATACTGTCACGCCCAGCCCTCTTAAAGGGCCTCAGTATATGTATGCATTGGGGTTGGAGAGCGTAGCGGGCACGACACTGGTAGATTCACTCGCTTGGTGCAGCAATAAATTAAACACACAGTTTGCAAATAAAACAATTTAATTTTAAATAAAATTAAACTACTTACATTCTCTTTTAATATTTTTCTGCAGCCACCCCCACACTTATCTTTTCAATATCTCGTCTTTCACCGAATGTCAATCGACCTTCCTCTAAACGACCGACTCTGCGTTTTTTCCAATGTGTATTTATTAATTGTGTTATTGAACTTGCAGAGTCGGTTGTCTAGAGTTTCAC
The DNA here is from genome assembly GCA_963675555.1 of Leptura quadrifasciata. NCBI lineage: Eukaryota > Metazoa > Arthropoda > Insecta > Coleoptera > Cerambycidae > Leptura > Leptura quadrifasciata. The sequence goes on from OY776680.1 coordinate 80,077,721, forward strand.
AACAAATACGGATTACAATAATTTAATATTTGGGTCGATGGACATTATCTTTACATATTTATTTGACAATACGAAAGGTAGAATTATGTAGTAAATTGATGGGGCACTATATGAATAGGTTTTTAGTTGAATTCATTGAAATTGTTAATTGTGTTAAAAAATAAAAAGTTATTTACTTTAATTTGTAGTATTATTTTATTTTTTTGTTCAATTGCAATGAAAGTTGGCATGACTCCAACTTTGAATGCAAAATATTTTATTCAAATAGGATTTTTCCGTAAATTTAACAGAAAGACCAGTTTACCTACAATGCTTTATCTTCTTCTTAGGTTAACTCCACGTGTTAGATCCCACTCGAACTGTAATTTAGTAAGAATCCATCTTGGGTCAAGCAGACAGAGACTGCAGAAAATGAAAGTGGTACTAATTTTTTCTGATATATTACACCTATCACAAATTGTAACATATTTAACTAACTTCCCTGACTAAAATTTTGCCGTCATTTAACATCATTTTCACCACGAAGATTACTTTTGCAATAATAATAATAATAAAAGTATTTTATTGGATAAACCAAATGGCCATCGACCAAAGTCCTTCAGCCAGTGTTACAAAAGATTTTTTGTGAGTTAACAACATTATGTAATCAAAGAGGAAGTTTACATGTTATATATGAAAAAAAAAAAGAAAATAAATTGCATATGTAAGTAATACAAAATATATATAAAAAAAGAAAAAATACACATAGAATACATGTAAATTAATTGTACTGGTATGATGTTTTTCATTCCTGTCTTAGGATTCTAAGGCATTCCCATATTGTGTGTTCTGGGTGTTTTCTGTGGTTGCGATGTTCTTCATTTCGTGTTTTGCAAAGATGTTGGAATATTTCTATGTTGTAGTCTGACGAGGAAAATTTTGTGGATAGTTTAACAATTCTTTGGTGAATGGGTTCAATGTTTGTGATTTGATAGAGAAGCTGATTAGGGGGATTATGAAGAGGATTTCTGGGATGTCGAACTTTTGCAATAGATCTGATGGTGGAAGTTTCAGCCACTTTTAGATTGCGAATTGCTGGTGCCCTTGCGTTGGCTATATTCCAGTATAGGTCTACATATCATTTTATATATGTTTGCAGCAGTTTTTATGTTGATCCCTTTATTTTTATAGGTAAGACTTCTGAAATGTCTGCCTCTAGAAATACATTTCATTTTAATTGATTTTGTATGACTGTTCAGATTCAATTTCTGATCCACGATAACTCCAAGATATATAGCTGAAGTTTGGCTTGTTAGTAAATAGTTATTAAATCTGATTTTTGGAGAGTTTGCTTTGATCGGGTGGTTAAAAATAATGTACTGTGACTTGGATGTGTTTATATTGGTACGCCATTTGTTACTCCATACTATGATTGCATCTAGAAGTCTTTGCAGTTTGCATAGGTGAAAGGGGAGAGCCCTGCGGCACTCCTTGTTGAGGTGTAAAACATTGGGAGATTTTTGTATTTATTTTCACTTGTAGCTTACGTTGGGTTAAATAATCTCTTAGTAGATAAATAAGGTATGTGGGGCAGTTTAGCCACATCAGTTTATATAACAATCCGGTATGCCAGACACTATCGAATGCCTTTTTTATGTCTAGGAATACAACAGCACTTTGTTGTCCCATAAGTTTTGAGGTTTGGATGTTCGATGTTATTATTGTTAGAGGGTGAATTGTGGAAGTCTTTTCTTTAAAACCAAATTGATATTCGGGAATATATTGTCCAATGGATTGATGTAACCTTTTATAAATAATCTTTTCAAAATTTTTACCTAATACTGGGAGTAGAGTAGTTTTCTACTTTACTGTGGTTAACATTTGGTTTTGGAATGGTGATAATAACGCCCTGTTTCCATTCAGGAGGAAAGTATTGATTGTTTAGGCAGAATTCATAGATTTTTATTATATATAGATGGATGTCATAATGAAGGTTTCTAACAATCTGTTTTGTAACGTAATCATTTCCTGGTGCTGTGTTTTTTCCCTTATTTATAAAGTTGAAGTACTCTTCTTCAATTGTCTGATATTCATCTTGTGGAGGATTATTAAAATAGTATTTGTACCAGTTTCTAACGTCCTCATAGTTGGCTACATTGCAATTTATGTTGTGTCCTTCGGTATGTATTTGTAAAATATTCAGCAAAGTGTTCAGCCGTTTCTGAGTCTGTGTAGTAATAACTATTATTTGCTTTCAATGTAGGGATATTGATTGACTCTTTGTATTTGGTAAGTTTGCGGATTTGTTTCCAGTAATTTCTGCCCTGTTCTTTATTGATTTCACTGCATATATTTAGCCATTTACTTTCTTTATATTGTTGTATAAGTCTATGTATATTTTTATTGTAGTTATTGATTTCTGTTTTATAGTATGGATTAGGGTTTGCTTTATAACCACGATACATTTTTCTTTTGCTTTTAATTAGTCCAACAATAAAAGGAGGGAGATTGTACTGGTAGTATTTTTTACGTGTTGACGGTGACTCTGCTATTATGGTTTGTGATAATTTTTCCTGAAATTTTTTTATTGTTTCTTTATCCAAGTGGGGTTGTTGAGTTTCATGAATATAGGCATGTTGCATTTGTTGTAGTTGACGTAAGTTTCTGGAACTTCGGTTATTGGTGTTTCCATATCAATAGTTATGTCTATAGCTAGGTGGTCTGATCCAATGTCAGGATGCGTTTCAATTTTTATAATATTGTTGGTGAAATTGCTTGTATATAAAACTAGATCGGGTGTTGAATGTGTATTATTCTCCATTAAGAATGTTGATGGTGTGTTTGCTTTTTTAAATATGGAGTTTTCTAGAAACCTTTTTAATTGGGCATTTTTGGCCTTATTTACATTAAAATCCCCTATTATTAAAGAATATCTGTAATTTGCAGCTTTTATAAAAATAGATTCCTCAATCATGGATGTTGGATGTATATATATATGAGAAATACGTGAAGTCTATCGTTTAAAAATGGAATAGTAAAATGTGTAGCTGAATTTAATGGGTTGTTTATTCTTGGTGCATTGGCCTTATTCATTTTTAAATTGGGATTAACTTGAACTAAGCTGCCACCTCTCACATTAGTATTAACAATATTGCCATCTTGCCTTATGATGTTCCAATTCTGGTAGTATTATTTTCTTTTTTTGTTTTAGTTTCCACGAAAAGTGTACAGTTAATATTATTTTTATTAATGATGTTATTTATTAAATGTCTTTTTGGAATGTAGCTGTTAACATTTGCGTACATTATATTAATTGTCGACATTACTTTTGCATTTTAACTCATTTCACACTTGAATATTATTTCTGAGGAACTTTTATGGATCAATTTATGCTCGGTAAGATGGTGCTTATGTCTTGTCTCATAGGCACAAGTGTCGCACTTGTATGTTATTACTTCTGAAAAATGTTTGTGGACTTTGTGTTTCTTTAGATCATATTTAAATACTGTCTCATATGTACACATTTCACATATTAATGTTCTCATTTCCAAGGGATTTTTATGTGCCCATATGTGCCTCTTAAGAGCACGTTTACGTTTCGTCTCAAACATACACATCGCACACTTGAACATTGTTACTTCCGAGGCGCCTTTATGAATCAATTTGTGTTCCATAAGACGGTACATATTTTTCGCCTTATATGTGCAAGTGTTACATTTGTATGTTATTACTCCGGTTGAATTTTTATGGTTCAATTCATGTTCGTTAAGATACTGCTCATATTTCGTTTCGTAAGTACATGATCCACATTTGTACAGTGTTGTGTTTGCAGGATTTTTATGAATAGACAACACGTGTCTCTTAAGGCTGTTCTTACGTTTTGTTTCAAATGTGCACAGTCCACACTTGAACATTGTTATCTCTGAGGGATTTTTATGGATCAGTTTGTGTTCGCTAAGATTGCGTTTATGTTTCGTCTCAAACGTACACATTGTACATTTGAACATTGTTATTTCCGAGGCGCCTTTATGGATTAATTTGTGTTCGATAAGACGGTACATGTTTTGTGCCTCATAAGTGCAAGCGTCACACTTATACTTTATTACCCCGGATGGATTTTTGTGGATCAATTCATGTTCGTTGAGATATTGCTCATATTTCGTTTCATAAGTACATGATCCACATTTATACAGTGTTGTCTTTGCAGAATTTTTATGGATGAGCGACACGTGCTTCTTAAGGCTATTCTTACGTCTTGTTTCAAATGTACACAGTCCACACTTTGATACAGTTATCTCTGAAGGATCTATATGGATTAGTTTATGTTCATTAAGATTACGCTTATGTTTCGTCTCATATGTACAAGTGTCACACTTATGCATTTTTACTTCTGATGGTTTCTTGTGGATCAATATGTGTCGCTTAAGACACTGTTTATACTTTGTTTCATAAGTGCATAGTTCGCATGTATAGAGGGTTGCGTTATTGTACTTACATTTCGTCTCATATTCAAACACCGTTACCTCTGGTGAGTTGTTATGGCTTAATTTATGTTTATTCAAGTACTTCTTATATTTTGTCTCAAATGTACACATTTCACATTTGAATATTTTTCTCGCTGAACGATTTTTGTGGGTAAATATGTGATCATACAGTTGATTCCTATGAGTTGTCTCATATGTACATGTATCACACTTATACAGCATCATGTCTAAAGAGTTCTTGTGTTCATCAGCCAATTTTATTTCGGCAGATGGTTCATGAAACCTGAAAATAAACATTGTCAATATAAAATATAAACAATTCTGTTTAAGTGTGAGTATCTATGGATACCAATGTGAATTTTATGTACGCAGTATATAAACACGTTTTTTACAGTTTTAAAACGGGCAACTGACTCCGTTTTCAAAATGCTAATGCAAAAACACCCTTTAATAAATGTTGGATTATTATTTAACAATCTGTTATTTTATAACTGTTATTTCGATCTGTTATTTATTTATTGCTACACTGCCCAACAGCGGGCAAGAATACAATATAATTAAATGTGTATAAAATATAAATTATTATTATTATAAAATTTTCCAGTCGTACCAGTTTAATCAATATGCATAAAACAAGGCAGCAGCATTCTCAGGTGGAAACCGTGATTAATGAAGAATTAATCACTAAAATATGCAAACAGCAGTCTGGAATGATCGCTAGGCAAATTGATGGTAAGTTTGGTAAATTAGAGCAAACTGTGAAATTTATAGCGAGTGAAATCAAAACGAATAACTGAGAGAATAGAGCGCATAGAACAAAAATTGATGAACTAGAGCAATTCAATAAAGTGAATAATATATTAATTTACAGAATGCCAGAAATTGAAAACGATAATTTAATGCAACTATTTAAAAGTAAGCTAGTCAATTTATTATGTGTAGATTGTTACAAGTTTATTCCGTGCAGAGCTACGAGGAAATAGACTACAGGAGAGAATATATCGGTGGTGGGGGATAGCTAAATATGCGACGGAAGTCGGCCATGGATTAAACCACATTGTCTAGGTCAGTTCTGGGTTATTAAATGGCGTCTGATTACGTTGGAGCATTACCTGGCCTTTTCTCGTAGGCTATCAGTGTATATTGCGATTTTTTGTAAATATTAGTGAAAAAAATAACGAACTATATTAATATTGAGTGTTAAGAAAAGAAGAATTGAGAATGGTGAGCTGTATTTTGTGTGGTTTGTCACATAACGCTCGGAAACTTGGATTTACATTTCACCGGTAAGTTATTCTTTCATTTATCACTGAAAATAGTGCATATCTTTGCGAAATTTGTAAACAGTAATAACATATAGTCGGCGATCGCACAATTTTTGTCTAGTTTGCTTTAATTATTACAGCAGCCATGTTTGTTTATTTTCCTGCTCAATGGCGTGCGGTCACGAACTTCTGTTAGGGGTTCGTAGTTCTATGGTGGCAAAAGTTGACTAAAAAATTTCATTGTTTTATACAAACACCGTTATATAATTAAAATAACTGATCGTTATTTCGTAGGTTTCCAAAAAAACCAGAACTACGTGCAGCATGGATCAAGTTTTTAAACAGAACGGAAGAGAGTATCCCAAAGTTTGCTGTTGAATGTTCAAAAAATGAAAATGACGTGCAATTTTCAAGAGTTGTGCGTTACTTTGTTAATTTTCACTTCCATAAGAAGACATCTATTTGCTAAAGTACTATAGAAATATTCTCGATAATACTTCACAACCTTTATCTTTCTAGGAAAAAATTTCTTCTGGTGAACCAGTTCCTACAGTTTCCACAGACCAGGGAATAGCCATTGCATGCAGCAGTAAAGATATAGATGCCGCTGAACCCATGGATACATATGATGAATCTTTGCGATCACCTGATACACCGCAAATCATTCCAGAATTAACTGCTGATACACCAAGAAAAGTGAAACTACGTCGGCAAATCCTAGTGATGTCCAAAGTGAACTTGCGGCAGTGTCATGAAATACGGAAACTACAGAAACGAACATGGTTCCAAAAGAAGAGAATATTTAAATTATCTTCTGTGATAAGGGAACTACAAAAAAAGAATTTAGTTAATGCTGATCAAGTAAGTACCATAATGGATGATTTTGGTACAAATAGGGATCTTATTAATAGACTGTTCAACAAATCGACAGGAAGAAGAGTCTTAAAACAATATAGCGATGAAATAAGGAAATTTGCATTAACTTTGCATTTTTTTTCGCCAAAGGCATATAATTATGTAAGGAAACGTTTCCACAATTGTCTGCCACATCCTAAAACATTGGCCAATTGGTACTCTGTTGTTGATGCCGAACCAGGAATTACCAAGGAAGCATTAACCGTCTTGGAGAACAAATGCAATCTGTCGGAAAAAAAATATGTTTGTTCATTAGTATTTGATGAAATGGCTATTCGAGAAAAGATCGAATTCTGTGGATCAAAATATTATGGGTTTGTTGATTTTGGTGTTGAAACTGAAACTAAAAACGAAATAGCAAATAAAGCACTTGTCTATATGTTAGTATGTATCAATGACTCATGGAAAGTGCCAATTGGTTATTTTTTTATTAATAGTATGAATAGTGAACAGAAAGCAGAAATTTTAAAACAGTGTATAGTAGCAGTAAGAAAATGTGGCATCATAATAAGTAATGTGACTTTTGATGGCTGCTCACCAAATTTCACTATGTGTTCTCTATTAGGAGCCAAGTTAGGGGACGTTATTAATCTAAAACCTATTATAAAAATAGAAGGTGATGAAATTTTTGTACTTCCCGATCCATCACACATGATAAAGCTCATTCGCAATTGTTTTGGGGAAAAGAAAAAAATGATTAATGGCAAGCGACAAGAAATAAATTTTTCTTATTTAGAGCGTCTTGTCGAATTGCAAGAAACAGAAGGACTATGTTTAGCCAATAAATTGCGCAATGCCCATATTCTTTTTTTTTAAGCAAAAAATGAAGGTTAAATTAGCAGCACAACTTCTAAGTCGGTCTGTTGCTGATGCATTATTATTTTGTAAACAGGTTTTGGACCTTCCAGAATTCGCACATGTAGATGCAACTATTGAATTCATCATTATAATGAATGATGCATTTGATATTTTAAATTCTCATAGGTTAGGAGCATGGGATTTAAAAAAAAGCCGTATGTAAAACGAATATTGATAAGATAACATCTTTTACGTCTAATTTCATTGAGTATGTAAACAATTTAAAATTATTTAACAATCGACCGGTCTTGCAATCAAAACGGAAAACCGGATTTTTAGGAATGTGTATTGCTCTAAAATCAATTCTATTCATGTACAACAAATTTATTGGTACTCCTAACCCTCTTTTATCATTTATACCTTTATATAAATGTAGTCAAGACCATATTGAATTATTTTTTGGCTCAGTTCGCTCACTTGGTGGTCATAATGATAATCCTAGTTGCCTACATTTTAAAACCGCATATAAGAAATTACTAATACATTCAGAATTGCGTGATGGGGGGTTAGGCAATTGCATTCCTTTGCAACAAATCAATATTTTAAACTGTGGTACAAGGAAACAAGATCCTGTTAAATCTATTAACGAGTTAAATGTTATATACTTCTGTGAAGAGGAAAGTAATAAAATAAATATCTCAGATGAACATAATTATACCTTTTTATGTAGTCCGAATAATTTGTCCAATTTTTCTCAACAGGTAGTTATTTATATTGCCGGTTTTGTGACGAGAACATTAAGTCTTGCCATTAGGTGTGAAAGCTGTCTAACAGCCCTATTTGATGTAAGGGAAAACTTGTTATGTAGTTTTATAAATTTTAAAGATAAAGGAGGATTGTCTTACCCTTCAAAGGATGTTATTTATATTTGTTTGGAAACAGAAAAAGTACTACGTCAATCTTTTAAAATAGATGGCATCAAAGTTAATAGAGACAAAATAACTCTTGTAGTCCTTGAAGAATGTTTTTCCAATGCATTCAAAAGTATTACATATCATAATATGAATGCTATAGAAGATCATAAACTTCTATTAATAAAATCTGTTATCATTTCCTATTGTAATATACGCATTAGGTATGCTTGTAATAATATAACGCCAAAAGAAAGAATTCGCAACCATTTCACAAAACTTATACAATTCAAAGGTCAGTAAATTAGATATATATTAGATAATAGTTTTGTATTGTTTAATTTTTAAGTAACATTTTTATACATGTTTGAAAAAAATTATTATTTCCTATAAATATTATGTATTATGTTCCTTATTACTATGTATAATAAAATATTTAGTTACATACCAATAAATGTTTTATTATTATTGTTAAGGTCGCCATATTAAAGAGAGAGATCCAATGGGGAAATATTTACTGGAACAGAACTTCTTATTCTAAAACGCATATTGCAAATAAACTATAAAACTACCTAAGTAGAACTATAACAAGAGTAGTGTTATAAATTTTCACTCAATAATTTGATTGATATAATTTTTAAAATTAAATCTAACTATTTTGCAAAGAACTGAAATTATTGAATGAAAATTCATATCACTACACCTGTCATAGTACTACTGAGGTAGTCCTATACTTTTTTTTACCAATATATGCATTAAAATAAAAGTTATGGCCAAAAATAATAAATATTTCCTTATCGGATCTCTCTTGTATGTGCCCACCTTAAGTTGGTTCAAATCAAAACAGCTCTCTCTATTCACAGCATATTTGTCGACGCCACTGGAAGCCTACCAGGAAATATTTGTAGCTGGAAGCAGATCAGACATCTTCCCCCTCTCATTTAAACCACTTTTGGAGGGAGTACTTCCGTCGCGTGCTTGTTATTATTGTAGCTTCTCTCCTTAAATCTATTTACTCGTAGGTGCAGAGTAGTTTCGGGGTTATGTCACTATAACTTTGTAGTTTATAAATTGAATTGTTGTTTTGCCTACTTCACTTAGGGACTTTCAGTTTCTGTTCACCTTACCAACACTCTGAGTGAAATTCTGTAGTATCTGTGGCTATCCAGGGAGGCGCCTGAATTTCTGTGTAATTGTTAATTATTTCATCAGTCATCCTTTCAAGTTTGTCTATTTATATTTGCAATTATTTCATTGACACCATCGACATTGTTAAATATCTTTTGGATTGTCCAGCAATAGTCTAGTTATTATTTCAAGCTGCAAGAAAATCAATCCTGCACGGCTATGAGAACATGTGTTTCTGTACTGTGTTCTGTCATATTCGGTTTCTGATGTGATCATGGCGTCGGCGGAAGCTGTTTATTTTTTTGGAGAGCGTTTTTTCTCTGGGGTGCGGCTCCTAGCTTTCTTTTTTCGGCTGACCACCGGTAAAGGTGCCTGGTATCATTTTGGCTGTACTTTAAGCTCCAATCTTTTTGATGGTCCGCAAGGGATTTATGTACATAGCCTTTCAGAAGTTATTCTCCACCATTGTGTGTTGCTTTTGGTGAATTTTGATGTTTATAGATGGAGAGAAACTTACCCTCGTGGGATTTTATGGTCTAGGTAAGGGGCATGCCCACCACTACACCGTCATTAATCAGCCCTAACGCCACAATTATTTTCTTTTAGGCACTTGAAATTGTTCATTGCAGGCACTGCTGTTCTTCTATGTAAACTGATTTTAAATCTGGGTTTTAACACGTGTGTCCTGGTGTCCACGATCCGTTTTGTGAGGCGGTGTCCCTGGTTATTTGTATATGGAAGTCACAACAGAATTATAAGGACCCTTAGGAAAAAGGTCACGAACCCAGTTGCTCCCTGTAGCATAAACCATGTTAGACATTATTTACAACATTATTTTCCTCCTCATTAGGGTTCTTGTCTTGGGCTCGAGATTCTTGTTTTGGGCGGCTCTGGATTCTTGCTTTGGGCTCTGGATTCTTGTTTTGGGCTCGAGTTCCTTGTTTTGGGCCAAGAATTCGGGATTTCTTATGGGCTAAGTACTGGAGACCTCGCTCGGAATTTCTTCTTTCGGGCCTAGCACTCTGGATTGGGCCAAAACAGAAGATCCGGTTCCGGATGCCTTTTTTCACCTAACACCACCTCGACTGGAAACCTATGGAGCGTAACCCCTGGAACGCAAGCAGTTGGGCCTTCAGCCATTCATAACCTTTGTTTCCTTTATTATTAATCTTTTGCCTCATGTAACAATTTTCCCTTACTTCATAAAATAAACACCTTTTTTAATATGTAAACCACTTGTAGCTACACCTGGGAAATTAGTAAGTATATGACCAATTTAATACCATTAGTTAGTAGTTCATGTGGCCTAACTTAATAATCTTAAGATTTGCACTGCTGTATCGGCTCCTTAGAAAGGCGTCATTTAAATGTTCATGAATAGCTACAGTGTGGTGCACAGATGCTCCATCATGGAGGTACCCGATTCTCTCCCTAATATCTCTGGGGACGTCCTCTTGTAATTCTTCCAAGCTATCTAGCAAAAATTCCAAATAAATTTGACCATTCACAAGTTCATTAAAAATTGTGATTCTATCACATAATCCCCAACAATTCCTCCCCAATCATTCAACGACCATCTTGTTTGGCAATTTGTTTGTGAGATGTAAGTATGTGTCATAATAATGAAAATTATGACGATTAACATGTTCATTTTTATGAAATGTTGCTTCAACGGTAAACAAAACAAAGTAAAAAAAAATTTCTTTGTTGTCCTATTTTTTTGTTTTGCCCATTGACAAAATTGTATTCGGTTTTATAAACCCTATTAATCAGTTCCTGCATTAGTTGAAAGCGGTAGGGATGAAATTTGTTTTTTTGTAGGATTCGATGAACTGAAGATTGGCTTATATCGTTTTCTCTTGCCAATTCTCTTATACTGCAATGAAGATATTCAATCATGCTCAAAAGTATGACTATTTCGTTTTCTTCATTTACTACATTTTTTGTTTGTTCCTTTTTCTCATATTCCAATTTCCATGTATTGTCAAATCATTCCATCAATTTCTTAAATGATTTTTTAGAGGGCTGTCTTCTTTCCGGATATCGCTCCTAATAAATTCGAGTTGACAGCAAACAATTTTTCACTCGCACCCAGAACATAAACCATTTCTTCTCTCGAAAAATTCATTATCAGAAAGTGTGAATTTTAAACTAATTTATAACTTAAAATAAGTGTAAAAACTTTGTCACAATAAAAAAACATAATATTTTTAGTCGCAAACTCCTCTATAAAATCCTTATTTTATTATAAGGAACGTAATCAGACTACAACCAACGGCTACTCTCCCACATGCCTAACTTGCACTGACGAGAGCCAACAGCTCGAAACTGCAGTTCTCAAAACCTTCACAATTCCATATAATGAAACCCAATTTTTTATATATATACTAGCTGTTATTGTTGTGATCATTAAATGTGAGTTTACCGTCAAAAGTAACGCCAAGGTCTTTCAGTTTGTAGCATGTCTGTATTTTCGTAATATTGATAACATGTTCATTTAATGAAAGACTATGTTTCCTGCTGAAACTCTCATAGTGTAGCATTTGACTATATTTAGGGGTAGCTCGTATTTGTCACACCATGAGTGAAGATTAACTAGAGATTAACTAAATCATTTTGTAATTTACAATAATAAAGTGCAATTAAATTGGAAGACGATAACTTTTACAAATATATTAAGTAAATGCCCCAAGCACCGAACCTTGAGGTATACCAGATTTTCCATGAATAATGTTGGACTTAAAGCCTCTATAGGGGATAAATTGATGCCTTTCGATTAGACATGATTAAAAAAATTCAACTATAAACTAAACTATAGTTTAGATGATCAAACGCTTCAGAAAAATTTCAATGATATCAACTTGTCCTCCCATATTTAACACTTCAGCGCAGCAATTAATACATATTTGTGATTTAACTTGATTTTAGAATTTTGATTGATAGGTTAAATATGAATAGACAAAAGAAAAGCATTTTATAACTATTATTTGCAAATGAAGAGCTATTAACAGAAAACCGAGCAGAAAACCAAGAGTTAGAGCAAACAAACAAGATCTTAAACGAAGAAAATAAGTAACAAAAACCGAACATTAATAAATTCTGAAAAGATAATGAAATGCATAAAACAGAGTTACAGAAAAAACAACACGAGTCAAAAAATAATGACTTTTATCACTGTTCAAGTTGAAAAAAAAACATTATATTCAGATTTAAATGAACTTAAAGAAAAATTAAACAAGCAAGTATCATGTGAGGACAATCATAGTTCATATCAGAAAAATAATTCCAAAGAAAACAGATAGTGAGTGTTTCAACAAAAAAATTCCCAAAAAACCGACAAAGAAAGTTAAATCTGAATTATGAATAATAACATTGGTTGTAAAATTTACGTTTTTACGGAGTGCAGTCAGTCCAGTCCATATGTTAGCACAGATGAGTACATTAACATTTTTGAATTCTCAAATATAACAAGTTTTAAACTTAACAAATGATTAAAGACTTGTTACCATAGGTTATATATATATATATTTCCTATGGACACTAATTGGTGATTATTAGTGTCTTATTTTAAGAAGCTGGCAGTTTAACTTACACTGGTTAACCTCTATTATTAAAAGTGTTGTTTTAAAATAAAATTTCACTATTTTTATTTTTACTCACAAACTTTTTAACTGAAATTTAGCTCAAATAGAAAAGCTTAAATTTGAGGGGATCACCAAAAATTAAAAAAAAAACAATCAACAGCCAATCTATTTTATTATATTTGTTGACTTTTCGATTATGGTACATTCAGCAAATTGTGACACCCTTTTCAGAGTGCTTAGTTATCGTGAGCACTTTACTGTCAACAGTGCTTAATGCTCGAAAAATAAAAGCACTTTTTTTGAGTGGTTAGTGCTCGCGAGCACCTTTTATCAGTGCTCGGCACAACTCTGATGCATTTATACTCAGTATATAAATACAAATACAGAAAGACATGGTACAGAAAAATATTTATTACGTATCGCTATAAAATTGTTATGTGAATTTAAAGTTATGATGATGCCACTAAGCGAAAACTAGTAAAATTATAAATGTAAACACAAAATAAACAAACCAAAAATACGGTTTTCATGAGGGCATGAACTGTCAAATCAGGTACGACAACCTACAGCTGCATTATAATGAAATATCCTAAAAATACCTATGTTTGGTGCCCTATTTGAATGACGTCAATTTTTCTCTGTTTAAATAAGAAAAAAAAAGTGTCTCTTATTTTACTATCTAGTTTTCGATTTTCAAATAAAAAAAATATGGGGAAATACCCCATTCTGGATCATTCATAAAATTCCAATTTTTAAAAATCTCTTTTCCTGGTGAGAATAATACATAGTGGGCTTGGACAAATAAGTATATATTATATTTACCTGTCACAATTGCTTTGTTCTGATTTAATATCAACTTCCTCTGCTTTAATAATCGGTTCTAAGTCGACCACTTCCATTTTATATGGTATTTCACCTTCAGCTTTCAAGGCAAATTCCTCTTGAATATGGTCATATGTCTTATCAGTTACATGGCCTGGCTCATCCTCAAGTTTTAACATTGGTTTGAACATAAATTGTTGCACGTCACATAGTTCTATCTGCCTCTTATTATCCGTTTCTTGTATCTCTGTATAATTACTTATTTTCTCTTCTACGTCAAAACGCTTCATTAAAAACCTTGAAACACTTTGCATTCTAGCAATACAGGTTTCACAAGTTAAAATTTTTTCAATATTGCTGGAATTCTAAAAAATAAAAGTATTTTATGAGTACTGAGTATTATAGTCAGGGCATGCACACTTATGAAGTCACGCCTTCATTTTGTTTTAAAAAACTGGTGGCAAGATTTAGGGCAAGAAACACTTTGCTCTCTGTCCCCTTCCTCTCAAGTAACTGGCTGCTTCCTCTCAAGAGAGAGGGAAACGCATGCACATTCTTAACAGATCGTTGTCACGATGGGATCGGTCTATTGCTGTACCTATCCTATTTTGCTTTCTTCACTAAAATTAGTATTGAAAATTATTGCATAGCAATGAACATTGTTACTACTTACTACATGTTGTCCATTATTATCTTTGCACAATCGTGTTTTTGTGACGGTACCTCTGAGTATGTCATCTAACTGTAATTCAGTAATTCCATTAATTGTTTTTCAGACTCTAATTTCCATGTCTTCTCTGTTTGTTGGTGGAGCCTTATAAAATTTTTCTTGAGGTGGCCTCATATAGAAAAACAAATGGCGTATGGTTTGGTGACCTTGCAGGCCATCTAACAAGCACATTTGTTCTCATCTAGTTTTCTCTAAACTATCCGTTTAAATCAAATCACTTTATTTATGCTATATACAAAAGTAGTATTTACACAAGTCAATATTTACAATAAGAGAAAAAAATAACAATATAAAAACATATACAGATATCATATATACCACAATAAAACAGAAATATAGAACAAACTTTAGATTTAGACAAACATTTTTAATCATTTTAAATCATCATTGAACTTATATGATAGAAATTCATCACATGAGTAAAAAGCTTTTTCGAGCAAGATGGACCTTATTTTTTTCTGGAAACTCGGATCTGGTAAGCATTTTATATCGGCTGGTAGTTTATTGAGAAATTTGGGTGCTAAAATTTGAATTCCCTTTTGATTTTTTGTTAGTCTTACGTAAGGTATTGTTAACATATCTTTGTGTCTTGTATTGTAGTGATAGTCACGTTCTTCTCTGTTTAAACCCTGGGTATATAAATTCTTTCTAGCATACAAAAGCAACTCATATATATATATATATATATATATATATATATATATATATATTGATGGAAATATAAGTATATTTAACTCACGAAACTGTTCTCTACAATCAGCCCTACAATTTAAGTTGGGTACTATACATATTGCTCATCTTTGTAGAGCAAAAATTCTGTTCCAATTTAATGCTTGTCCCCATACTAGAACAGCGTAGGAAAACAAAGAGTGGCATAGTGCAAAGTATGCATTTTTTAGAGCCTCTTTACCTACTTCATTAGCTAGATTTCTCAAAATTAAATGTAGATAAATTTTTTATATGTACATGCCAGGTCAATTTATTATCAACATAAACTCCCAAGAACTTTGTTGATTCCTGAGGATCAGGAACGCTGTGTCCTATTTTATCATGCAGTGAGAAGATCATGTGCACTGTTTTATCTCGATTTAATGTGAGTTTATTTGCTTTGAACCAAAGCTCTGCCCTTAACTCTACCTCATATGCCACTGCTGAAAGTTGTTCAATGCTATTATTTTGAACCGAAATAGTTGTGTCATCTGCAAAAATTATGTCACTAGAGTGTTCATTTGAATTTGGGAAATCATTTACATATATTAAAAAGAGAAAAGGCCCAAGTACTGAACCTTGGGACGCCCCATGTATTATTTTTGTTTTATTTGAATATTCATTATTTATTTTAACGGTTTGATATCTATTGGTTAAATATGATCTTAATAGTGTAACACTGTTATGGCAAAACTTATATCTATTTAACTTTTCTAGCTGTATTTCATGTGAGACGCAGCCAAATGCTTTACTTAAGTCGCAAAATATAGTGCACACATGTTCCTGACCCTCAAAAGCCTCCACAATCTGTTCTAGCAGATCTAGCAGAGGTGGTATTTTTTGATGTTCTAAAACTAAATTGTTTGTTATAAAAGATGCTATTATTTTCAAAGTAGTTCGCTATTTGCTCTGCCAAGCATTTTTCAACTATCTTTGAAAAGATGGGAAGTAATGACACAGGCCTATAGTTATTTGCATCATTTGCGTCTCCCTTTTTATAAATAGGTATTACAATAGCCTCTTTGAGGCAGTCTGAAAAGCAAGCTTCTTTAATACATAAGTTTATCAGTTTGCATAATGGCGATATTATCAAATTTTTAATAGATTTTATCAGAAATATATTAAGACCAAAAATGTCTTTGCTGTATTTATTTTTTAACCAATCAATAGCGTCTCTCACATTATTATGAGTTATAAGTTTAAAATGAAATAAGTTTGTATGGGATAATTCAGCATTATGCATTATACCTATAGGACTGATCTCACTATCACCCAACTCTTCCAAAAGATTACTATCGTTCTGTATCTGTGAATGCGTATTATTTCTTTTTTTTCTTTATAATTTGCCATATTATGGTTTTATCGAATTTTGAGAACTTTTTATTAAGTTCTCATTATTAGATTGCTTGGCATTAATAATAACATTCTTATATTTGGTTTTGTAATCAGATAATTCCTTTTTGAAATAAATACTTTTATATTGTTTATATAGATCTGACAGAAACATTAATTTCGACCTCATTTCACGTAGGTCTTGGTTGAACCAGTTTGAGTCATAAGTTGAATTTCGGTCATGTAATAGCAACTTTTCAGGGAAAGCATCAACCATTGCGTTCTTTATTTTCTCTATGAATATTTCAAATTTTTCATTACAATCCAGCTTGGCATCATCAATAAATTCCCAAGGTATATTTTCTACATTATTGAAAAATATTTGTTTACCTTGATCAGTTATTGGCCTACAGGTTTTTCTTATTTTAGATATTTTATAAATTTTACCAAACTGAAAATTAAAAAACTGGCCATAATGATCTGAAATACCTAAATCTATACATAATGATGAGCATAAATTACTATTAAAGTTGATGAAAATATCATCAATACATTTATTTTGTCGTGTATTTGAAGTTATCATCTGTTGGAAGTTATAAGTTAATAATAAATCTGTTAGGCTTGCACACTCTGCTATCCTATCTACATGAAATAATTCATGTGTTGGAACCTATCCTGTTGAAATATCATTGGGTCAACATTAGGTGACAGTTCTTCCAAAAAATCTTGAATCGGGTTTTGCAAAAACTCCAAATATCTTGCTCCATTTAATGGTCCGTTAAAAATTATTGGTCGATTACCTTCATTATATTAGAACTGAATCGCTCCTGATATGCACTTTCTCTCATATTTCTGGAATTTTCTTGTGCTCAATAATGGATGATGTTATGATGGAATAATTCCAAATTAGTGAACCTGAATAAAATTTGTTGATGAAAATCATTATCCAAATTGTGTCTGTTCAACAACTAATTCAATAGTCTAATCTTCTTTGAAAACAATTTTCGTATAAATGGTGGTGTATTTGGTACTTGTATGATTTAAATTTATGTTTTTTCAAAATGTGTCGAGCTGTTTCCCGAATTACATCAGTTTAGTCCTCAATATGTATTTTCGAAATCGTGGGATTTGCCTTAACAATTGTCAATATATTGATTTCGACTCCTTATCGATAATAAAATTATTTTCATGTACATTTGGTTCCCTTCTGAATTACTGTTCAACTCTTACAAAATAGTTGTACGGCGGATGATTTCTTTGGGGAAATCTTTCTTCACATAACTGAGGAACCCGTTTGCTATTTTTGTTACATTCGCCATAGATTAATAGCATATACCTACTGTTTCGTTTCTTGAATAGATGATAAAATACAGTTTAGAAATGTGCTAACTTAAGTATAATTTAACAGTAAATGTTTATTGAATTCTTGCCAAATAAACAATTCTTAATTGTCTTTTTTCATTTTATTTTGTTTCTACCGCCTGCGTACTAAATATTTTTGTTACAGTAGGTAGTAACTAACAATGTTCATTACTATGCAATAATTTCGATACTAATTTTAATGAACACAACAAAATAGGGTAGGTACAGCAATTGTACTGGACAAAGATAAATGAGTATTTCTTAAGAATGTCAAACGAAAAAGTGGGGTTCCTATTTTTATTTCTATGGTATTGTGGGTTGTTTGGATTTTTTTTTTTTTAATAAGAAAAATCTAGTTAGTCTTGGTTATGTCCAAAAAAATATGAGACACAAAGTTGCATACCAAAGATAGGTAAAAAATATACCGTCTTTTACGAGGGCTACACCAAATATTTCGCTTAATAATATCTATTGTAGAAGAATAAATTTTTAGAAACAGTTATCCCATTTTTTATGAGCTATATTTCAGTAAAAAGAAATTGGAAATCCATAGCCTACTTTGTGAGATATATTGCAAAAACCTGAAAAATAGGAAAACCACAAACGGTTATAGCTTCCTTATTTGACGAGATACGAAACAAATTAAAGAGATGAAAGTTGACGGCAAAGACAATAAGAGTAATAATGTGTATCAAAAAATTCGAAAAATACAATTGGCTTTAACATACACTCATGTGCAAACATGAAAAGAACAAATCTCAAAGTAGGCCATGACACCATTAATTCCGTTTATTTTTTCTCTTTCCAACGATATAAAACGTCATAAAAATTTTAACTGATAGTGTCAATATTTAATATTTTACGAAAACCGGAATTCATATCATTGAATCGTAAAGATCAGCTATGCCATGATTAGCGAAAAACGATGTATATAATTATTAACAAATTTGACAGATTGTCACTGTTATATGTTGCGTTGTCGAGTTCTAAGACAAGTTAACAAATTCAATATGATTAGCATTTATTGTCAGTACAATTTTGACGCTGAGATGACAGTCACGGTTTACGGAGGTAGATTTCCAGATGCTCCGCAGCCAAATCGAATTATGTTTAGGAAGTTAGTTCAAAATATAAAAACGCACAGTTCATTTTCAAAAAAAGTAGCAAAGCAAGGGCATGTTGCGGATAATGTAGAAAAAGTGAATAGACTATTCAATTATGTCTACCAAAATGAAGAAACCTCTTTGAGACAAATTCAGAGAAACTGTCGCATAAAAAAGACAATGCAAGAAAAATATTAACACGTTCGCTGCGATGCGGGACATATGTGCCCTCTATCGCACTATGTTATCTGGCGGCAATTGGCTGGACACATCTAGCTCATATGGCGAGTAAGATATTTTTCTTATATATTAATATTTTTCAAAAAAACTCATAGCTTTCCGTTTCATACATTACATACAAGCAATTTGTCTTATTAAACTATACGGGTCCAATGTGCCCCGTACCTCTCGTTTGGATCTAATTCATTCAATCTGGCGGTACGGGGTCTTTACCGTGTCGTCTAGTTTGCTAATTTCTTTGGAATTAGTGGTAGGGGGTCACATGACAGGCTCAGTTTTGTTACTGTTTTCAATCGTAACAGTCGCGTCGCGCATTTTGTTTACCTAGGAGCGAAGTGGTTGTTTGTGTAGTATTATCAATATGTCAAATAGAAAAATGTAACCACTTACTGCGAAGATTGTGATGGAAAACCCGCATATTATTTAGCCTGCTTCAATGTAAGCCATGAAAGTAAAAGAAATGAATAATTATATTTAAGCACGATATTTTCATGTATAAATAATAATAATAAAAGCATTTTACAAACATGTTTGTTGTAAATAAGTTAATCTCTCTTTATTCCCCTGTCCTGGCGATACGAGTTAAATGTATCCCGGGCTGTCAAAGGCCAATAACAAACATGTTTTGAGTACAGCTTTCTAGAACTATTTTTGCCATTGACTGATAGTTGCCATTAATAGAGGCTATTTTGAATTAAACAGGTACGGGACATATGTAATCCGTATTGCTAGTTGGCACACATGACCACGGGATTCTATAGATCCATATCTCTCCCATAGCAAAACGTAAATATCGGATAACAAAGTGAACATGTTAAAAAAAATGGATTTCGATGCTACAAAATGAGGAAGGTTCAACATTTAAATGAAGGAGATCAGCCGAGGAGAGTAAGATTTTGTAGATAGTTGTTAAATAAAAAAAGGAATGACCCGCTCATATGTAGCAAAATTCTTTGGTCGGACGAATCAAATTTTTCTAAGAATGGATTTTTCAATAGAAATATGCATTATAAGTGGACAGGAGAAAATACACATTGGCGCAGAGAGACTGCTTTCCAAGAAAGATTTTCTACGAATGTTTGGGTGGGTCTTTTAAGGACTAAAGTAATTGGACCTTATTTTTATCATGGTGAATTAACCGCTCACAGATACCTTAATTTCCTGCAAAACGAATTTCAAGATTTTCTTTATGAATTAACAGTAGCAGAAAGATTAAATTATTCATATTTTCAACAAGATGGGACTCCACCTCATACTGGTGTAATATGTACAAGTTATTAAAATCTAGTTGTGCCAGATAAGCACATATGGACGCATTCTATGGCCAGCTCGATCACCAGATATTACTCCCTTGGATTTTTCTTCTGGGGTTACATTAAAGACAAGGTATTTCAAACTGCCCCTGAAAATATTAAGGACACCAAAACCAGAATTAGAAACGCATGTGAGGCAATTACTCCTGAAATGCTCCAAAATGTAATGCGTGAGGTTCTCGTAGAGCACGTTTGTGTATTAGAATGCATGGTGCATAATTTGAGCATTTGTAGTTAATAAATATACAAATTTTCTTTTTAATATGGTAGTAGGTAGTACTGTTATACATAGTTTTTCGTTTTTTTGGATGTTCATTCTGTACTTGTATTTTTATTTATGAGATATTTGCTTATTTGTATTAAATTGTAATAAATAACTACTTAATTATAATTATTATAAAGTGAATTTTTACTATTATGGCATAGCTGATTTTTACGATTCAATGATATGAATTGTGGTTTTCGTAAAATATTAAATATTGACACTATCAGTTAAAATTTTCGTGACATGTTTTATATCATTGAAAAGAGAAAAAATAAACGGAATTAATGATGTCCTGACCTACTTTGAGATTTATTCTTTTCATTTTTGCACAAGAGTGTATGTCAAAGACAACTGCGTTTTTAGAATTTTTTATACACATTATTATTCTTATTATTGTCTTTGCCATCAACTTTCATCCCTTTAACTTTTTTCGTATCTCCTCAAATAAGGAAGCTATAACCATTTGTGGTTTTCCTATTTTTCAGGTTTTTGTAATATATCTCACAAAGTAGGCTATGGATTTCCAATTTTTTTTACTGAAATATAGCTCACATTTAAAATAACAGATTTTGGGTCACTCCTCCTAATCCGGAGGTTGAAGACAATGTTTGATTGGCGCAAAACAAGGACAATTATGTAATACACAACTCTCATAAAAATTCAAAATTTTAACTTCTCAGATAGCAAAGTTACAGAGTGTTTCATGTCTTCTGTGTCACCCGGTATACAAGAGTTGAAGATGCGACAATGCGACTAAATTTTCATAATTAGTAAATAGGGTCAATAAATATGCTGTCAAGACAGATTAAAATATACAGCACCTTGATGAATCTACATTGTCAAAAAACCTGTGTCGTGCGGTTATACAGGATATTATACATATACATAAACATTAAAATAATGTTTAAAACATAGTCATACTTTATTCCTAAAAGCATTTTTGTTGAAACAAAATATTTTTTTTAGTTTCGCCACGCCATGAAAATTTCACATTGCTTTTTTCTATCATTTTAGGCTATGTGGCTTTATATAAACAAAATGTGTAAAATGTAAGTATTTACCAATTCTGGAATAATAATAATAATTTATTTTCCTTCTTGACAGTACAAAATATTGTATAGGAATAATGGTTAGCTTACATTAAACTACAATAAAAAATATTCGGACACTGAATAATAAGATTTGTCTAATAGAAAAGGCTTTAACTTTTTCTTAAATACATATTCTGACTTATTACATTTTATTTCATCCAGTAAATGGTTGAATATTTTAGCTCCCACAAATCTTGGAGACTCAGAAGTAACTTTAAGTCTGGCATAAGGCACATGAAACTTATTTTTTTGTCTTGTATTGATGTCATGGTACTCGCTATTTAAAATAAAATTATTTCTATTCCTAAAAACATACATAGAAATTTCAAAAATATACAGACACGGCAAGCTAAAAATTCTAAGTTCTTTAAAAATATCTTCACATGAGTGGGCGGTCGGTACGCCAGCAATACATCGGATAATGCGTTTTTGGGCAATAAAAACATTAGATGCTAAAGTGGAATGTCCCCAGAAACAGACTCCATACCTTAAACGTGTGTCAACTTGAGCATAATATAATTAATTAATTGGTCTTTATTTAAAAACGCTCTGATATTTCGAAATAAATAAGTGATTGATGTGATTTTAGAAATCAAGATCTCACTCACTCAGAATATGTCTCTTTAAAATATCTAGCAAGAATATATTTTCCTTTGATTCATGCAATGTTATAGGACCTTCTGTTCCATTTAGCTTTGTACAAAAACTACACCTTATTTCATCTTTAGGCTCCGTAACCAACTCCAAATTATTTGTAATTTTAGTCTGTACTGGATCCAAACTATTGTGTCCTATATTAGAAAGAGCCTCAGGAAAGAGCTTACACTGCTGACAGAAACAATAACATAACCACAATTCCTCATCACTAGTAACATGAAATTAGTTAGGAGTACTAGTACTGTGGTACTAGGACCATTTGTCCAGTAAACTTCATAGCAGCATCTTGTTCAGGAATATTGTTCCACATTGTTCGATAAGTAAACTCGACGTTGAGTAAGTAGGACTCGTTAGCATCAGTTTATCCATAAAACGAGTTCAACAAGCTTATACTTTAATGAACTTTTTATTTGAAAAATCATATAAAGTTGTGTAATTATTACGCCAACAAAATTAAGCTTCCATTAAAACTCAATAGTAAACTGATTCGTTGTTATTCACGCTTCAAGAGCTTATACTGTCAAGGTATCGATGTCGCGTACTGTGCAAGTGGCCTGAGGGTTTAGAAGTTAAGAAGAAGAGAAAATGTAATTGTGGTTATGCTATGTTATGATGTTATGATTGTTGTGTATGTAATTCAATGGTTTCTTAACTAGATGTTATTTCATTTACTTCACATTATTTTTTAATCTCAATATGAGGGAGAAAATTTGCAGACTTTGTCTGCAGACAGTATATGAGAATTACCAAGAGATAGGAGAATCTCTGACAAACAGTTTAAAATTAGTAAGTACTTATTTATCCATAAAATTTGTTTGAAATTTGTTTATTAGTAGAGAGTGTCTCATTACATAAATCAGCTGTAGGCTCTATATTAAGGGTTTCTTGGTGTTTATCTATCATTTAAATTAATTCAGTTTTAAAAAGCTTTAGTTAGTGTTGATTGGCCTTTGTTCCAGCTGTGGAAACGGTTGATTTTGCAGCATGAAATTTAAATCGTTGAACCAATTCAAATTATCTTCATAAATAAAACTCAACAAAAATTCCATCTACCATCTTGCATGATGCTTTACACCAAGTTTGTTTCTTTTGAATACCTGGGGTTATTATCCGACCAGTAGCGGTAACTTTAACTGTTCAAAAATCCATTTTTGGTATTTTGTTTTTTTGTTAGTCCAGATAATCTTCCTAAAAGAATTTCGTTTTCATTAAATCACCATTATTGGGTCTCATGATAATAGGTATATTTTATTTTTATATTTTCTGGTTGTTCAGCCAGTGTAATAACATCGATACTAGTCTAGTTCCCGCATTAAAAATTTTTATCGAATTTTCTTTCTTGAAATAGGTTGATTAAATCTTCTAATATGTTATATGCTAAGAATGTAATGTACCAACCATTGTTGGATGTATTAACACATCTTTCACAAAGAACAGGCTCAATGCTTACGTGTTAGGCTTGCGACCAAGGAGTCCCGGGTTCGAATCCTGGCTAGGGTACGATGTTTAGTTTTTCATGCGTTACCGAGTTGGCTCTAGTCTCAGCTGCAGCAGATGGCAATGTCATAGGGAATGGTTGTTGTATATAATTGTCTGTGTGTATGTGTCGTCTGGTTGAGTGGTAGAATAGCTAATGCTGAACTCCGCCAGGACGTTAATAAACAGGGTAATTCACATAAAACTCCCCAGGCAGGCGGCAGGAGAGGGGATAGACGCGCTCCTGGGCTCGCACAATGTTTACTACCGTATAGATTCGATGTAAATTGTGTAAAGTTTTGTACCTATTCTTTTTTTTTCTTTTTTGTAATAGGTTACGTACCTAAATAAAAATCTTTCTTCTTCAAAACAATATTGTAAATAATCCAAATATGTCTTTACGGAAATTATCATCTCAAACGAATATTTCCCACTCCTCCTGTCAAAGAATTTAAAAAAAAATAAGTACCATCCATATAAAGTTCATTACGTTCATCATTTAAGACCTGGTGATTTTCAACGTCGCATAAATTTTATCGCCGAATTGTCAGTATTACATGAAGAAAATCCGAATTATTTGAAAAATGTGTCATGAAGCAATGAGAGCTGCTTGCTTAGTAATGGGCTTGTGATTACACAGAGCGCCCGGTATTGGTATAATCCTAAGGTAGGCACGAAGAACCAGAAATCAAACAGTTTTTAAAGTAAATGTATGGTGTGGCATATTGAACGGATACGTAGTTGGACCTTATCTATTTCATGAAACGTTAAATCGGAGGGTCCTGCAAGAGGAGCTGCCAAATTTATTAAGAAGCATTCCTCATGATGGGCACATAATCTGGTTTGATCAAGACGGGGCACGGGCACATAATTCAAGAATAGCAGTTAGACACTTGCGACGAACATATCCTGGAAGATGGATAGGAACTAATGGAGTAATCAGGTGGCCGGCACGATCACCTGACTTAACTCATCTAAAAAATTTGATATGGCAAACCTATACAACAAAATATATGCGAGTGTTGCCACAGTAGATAGAAATACCTTATTGAAAATAACTGGGGAAGAAATAATTAAACGGTTTAACATGTGTATCCATGAAGGAGGAAACAATTTTGAATATTTACTTTAAAAATAAATACATACATATGTACATATTTTATTTAAAAGTCAAAACAAATTATTAAGAAAACTTATTTGACTTTATATTATTTCGATTTATCTCGAAAACCACTAGTTTTAATAGAAAAGTGCATACTACAAAAAGTAGGTACTTAAAATTAAACAAACTTTAATAATATTATACTTTCAAAGTTCCAGTCATCGAAAATTTGCGTTCCGACGTCGCGGACGCCACTGTCATTGATGACATTTGAATGGCAAAATAAAGCCACCAAAAATATGTAACGACTGGCCTTTACAGAAATTGAATACCTCTTTTCGTTATTATGGAAACTGCCTGGGGAGTTTTATGTGAATCGCCCTGTATATAAGGCGATAAAAAAAATAAAATAAAACAAATTATATGATAACATTACCAGTGTCTAAAATCTGTATTAAAATCAATGCACTAAACTTATCCACAAGGCCCCATTTACAGAATTAAAAATACTACTTTAAATCTGGAGTAACTATCCTGGGGGGCTATTCTTGAATTGCGCGATCAACGTTCTCATGAGAAAGTGGGCGGAGTTCACATGAAAATTTTACACACAGCAAATTTGCTATTCTTGAATCAGGGGAACGATCGCATCACTGCTTCCCATGCTATTTTCATGGGATGAGGATGATCGCGTGAAAGTATTTTTTTGACGTTTGTTAATGACATTTTTTTAATTATTAGTAACTAATTTATGCTATTTGATTGATGTGTTGCAGAAAAAACATTATAATTGTGTAGTTGTCTGTGACAATAGACAAAATTATTGAAGAATTTAGTCAAAGTAAGTACCTTTTTTAATTAAGTAATTGACTAGCTTTACAACATACTGATTTATATTGTGGTTTGTAATAAGTAATGATGAACACCAATTTTAATTTCTCTTAGCATAAACTCCCATAAGAGATAAAACCTTAAATAATATAATATACAATAGAACAACTTTTTTAATTAGAAATTTATAATAAGGATAACTATGTAAGAATTACGTTATTTTTTTCTCTCAGATTTTGAGAATGGAAATTATTGATTATTATGCACAAAAGCAGGCAAATGAAGCAGGAAGGGAATTTATTAAGCAGTGTCTTTTTATCAAGAGGTAATGGAACTAGCACGAGTAGAAATTTTAAGAGCTTCTTGACAATCCATAATTGAGTAACACCCAACAAATGAAACAGAACTGGCAACAGTGAATTTTTTAATTTTATAATGGGATAGATTGACTCGCTCAATAAAACTCAACAACTTAATCTGTCTATTATTATATTTGACGCAATTACATTTTATAAGAATATCCGTAACTATAGCAAATATATTTGCAAACAAAAACGTGCCGCATTTAAATCTGATTCTAATTGGTTCAAATACCAGATTAAAAGTGGCAACCATATACATTTAGTTCTCATGAGAACAATCGCATCATGCCAAAGTGACATTTGTTCAAGAATACGCATTTTGTCCATTAAGAGAACGTCGTGTGGTGTGATCATATCGCGTCAACTGAAAAATTGATCGCATCACATGAACTCGAGAATAGCTACCCAGGGAAGCTTTATTTTTATTGCTCTGTACAGGGTGTCTCGCTTAAAACTTCTAGGGTCATTTTATGGATGACCAAGAGAAATATTTAAATTGTGCAAAAGGCATTCACTAGAATTTGTAAATGACTTCACTTTTGAGTGAAAACGTCCTTTCCCCTCATTGAGATATAGATGGCGTTGAAATGCAAAGAAATTAATTGATCCCAATCTCTTTCGGTCATCCAGAAAATGACCCCGGGAGTATTAAGCGGGACACCCTGTATGCACGCTAATTTGTAGTGTAATAATTTATGTTTCAGAATCTGAATATATCTAAGGAAACTGTAACGTGTATTGAATGTACGAATAATCTTCAGATGCTGTTTAATTTCAAATCAGCCTGTACTGATATGAGGGCGAGATCGTTATTATCAGCAGATTTAAAAAATGACGCTAGTTTGGATGCACTGACAATTGAAAATTCAATTAATCTAGATCAAGTTACGGAGCCTAAAGATGAAATAAGATGTAGTTTTTGTACAAAGGCAATTGGAAAAGAAGGCCCTATACCATTACATGAATCGAAGGGAAATATATTCTTGGCAGATATTATAGAGGAACATATTCCGGAACTGGTAAATATTTAACTTTTAATAAGTGATTATTGTTTGTGTTCGTGGTTTATGAAGATAGCGATTTTTGTTAATTTAAAGAATATTTAAAAATAAAATAAAAATATTGAATCGATACTTATGTATGGTAGAAGAGAAGAACAGAAAAAGAATGAATTGTGTTTAATGTCAGCATCTGAAGAGATAATATTTTATAGATGCTTGCACAATTTTGGCTAAATTGTGACACTTCTATAGCTAAAACTAAAAATTAAAAAATTTACAGTGTGACTCATTTGTTTTGAAGTCACCCTGTAAAATCTTTATTTAGTGTGAGATTTTCACCGTTTTTTTTTAATTATAGAGCTTATTCAACTGCGTTTTTTGAACGAAAAGCGCCAGATTCCTACAAAATCCAAGGCCTACTCGTCAGTTTTTAGGAGTATAATTTTAATAATTCATATTCGCGATTTTTTAGAAAAAACGATGCACTTCACTGGATTCACCCCTCAAAACGGGCGTGTACTAAGTTTGGTCGAAAATTGTAAGCAAGTAAGTAAAAGCTACCTAAGACCAATACATAAATCTGGTCAGAAAGAAAACTTTGAAAACTCTAGAACAGTTTGCATACAGTCAGACATTCCTAAATTATTAGATTACTTAGTAACTACTGTAACTAGGAATTTAACATGGGATTGTAAAAATATAGTTGTAAACAAGCAACATGGTTTTTCTCAGGGTAAATCTACATGTTCCAATTTAGCTATTTGTAATAATTTTATACTGAACTCCTTGGAAAATAAGGTTTAAATTGAGCTTGTTTATACTGACTTTTCGAAAGCTTTTGACTGGGACAACCATGATATACTTTTCGCTAAATTAGAAAGATTTGGTATCAGTGGCAATTTGTTGAAATGAATTGGCAGTTATCTTACTGGTCGATTACAATGTATATAATATGGTAGTTGTCAATCATCATCTATTAAAGTAACATCGGGGGTTCCACAAAGCTGTCATATTGGCCCTCTTTTATTTAATCTCTTTGTGAACGATTTAGTAAATAGCAATTTTCTAATGTTTGTGGATGATCTAAAAGTGTTTAAAGTAATTGCAAATCTTTCTGATGCTACATTGTTACAAAGGGATTCATTGGTGTGATGTCAATTATCTGCATTTATATGTAAATAAGTATTATGAGACAACTTTTACAAGAATAAACTCGCCGTATAATTATTATCCTTACAAGATCTGACTTACAACTGTGAGTTAAACTTCAGTAATCATTTCCTAAGTCGATTTTTCATTATTAGACACTTCATTTCGGTTATATTTGATAATTATCAATATAAACATAGTTGCGGGGCGAGCGTAGGTGCGTCTTTACCATGTACATATTTCGATATGCGATGTAAAGCAACGTTAGGCGCAGTTAGTAGTTGGATGGGTGACCGTCCCAACGAAGACCACGTCCTCGCCTCGCACATCTTCCAGCGACTTGTATATCAGTGTATGCGCGGAAGCTATACAACTTTAGGCGAGGGTTGTATAGGGGATATACCATCCTTCGGAGGGGATGTAAAGCCGTCGGTCCCTTGTCTATTAAATGTTAGGCAAGTAAAAGATCCCTACTCCTCTTAAGGGAAGAGGTTCGGCAAAATTCCTGGTTGGGGGTAGCTCGTCAACAGGCGTCGGTGTTAGGCCTCAGTAGCAGAAATAGGCTGACGTTAAATAAATGTATAAAAAAAATAATCTTTTTTTCAAAAACTGAGAACTTCTAGACTCTCATAATTGAGTATGGGAACACTCATACATAGAGCACAATCCACAATAAAAATTAGCGAAATCCACGCTGAGGCCATTTTTATACCGTTATCCGGCTATAGCCTTTGAGAAGAAAAAAAGAATAATAAAAAAAACACTTTAAACCTTAATGTCAATACAATGTAAGATGTAATAATTTCAAGTATACATTGACACACTATTAAATATAAATGGAAAAACAAAATGTAAATGAAAAAACGAAAAGTGTATTTCAGTTATAAATTTTTTACCAATTTTTTAAATGATGAACAAGATGCATGAAACAATTCCAATCTATTAAAATTTGAATTTACATTACGCAGTATCCTATTGATGGGCTCATTGAGGCCATAATTCGTATGACAATGGTATGTGAAAAATTTCAGAATTCCTAGTCCCAGGATTCACAGTAAATTCTACAAGGCTAACAAGCTGAGGGGGTTGAATCTGTTCAATAAGTATTTTATGCAAAAAACTTAAATCTGCCTCTAACCTTCTGTGTTGTAGTGTATTAACATTGAGATGACAGTGAATAAGATCATATGTATAATTATCCATCTGGTGGCCCAACTTAAATGCACAAAATCTTAAAAACCTTTTCTGAACTTTTTCAATTTTGTTAATATAGACATTGTAGTTTGGACACTAAATTATACAACGGTATTCTAAAATTAATTGGACTAAAGAGCAGTACAATATTTTTAAACTATTGACAGAGAAATCAGTACCTGTACGCTGAATAAACCCAAGCATTTTAAAAAATTTTGATACTATGTTATCTATATGTGCATTATATGACATTTTACTATATAATGTTACCTCAAGGTCTCTTATCTAGTCCACTTCTTCTAGAACTACATCGTTTGCAAATGTTATATTATAACATTTTTTTCAAATTTAAATATGAATAATTAATATCGCACCAGCTATATACATTATTCAAATCATCCTGAAGAAGTAAGGCATCACTTGAATCCGTGATAGTTCTAAATAATATCAAGTCATCAGCAAACATTAAAAATGAACTATGTACGATTACTGTATTTATGTCATTGACAAAGAGCTTGAAGAAAATTAGACCCATATGGGATCCTTGAAGGACTCCTGAAGTTACACTAATGGAAGATGAAATAACACTACCATATTTAACATATTGCAGATAACTGACAATCCAGTTCCAGATATTTCCACTAAAACCTAACCCATTAAGCTTGGCTATAAGTAAGTCATGGTTGACTCTATCAAAGGCTTTTGAAAAGTCTGTGTAGATAGAGTCAACCTGAACTCTGGTCTCAAAAGAGTTAATAATGAATTAACTGTAAATAGCAAGATTAGTACATGTAGATTTGTTTTGGGAAAAACCGTGTTGTTGATCAACAATTAAATATTTACAATCCCATGAAATATACTTTGTTACTAAACATTCAAACACATACTTTGCGAATGCAAGGTGTTAGTCCGCACTAGGCTAAAGTTCCTAGAACAGGCGAAATTAACGTCTGAAGACATAGGGAAATTAGCTCAAAGGAAAATCACAACCCAAGCAACACCAAATGGTTTAATAAACGTTTTGATTTCGTTTATACGACTGGTATATATAATGTTTATCGCAACCTATATTCAACGTTCGAATGTCCGCGCTACAAACGTATATATTTGACTTATCATATATTAAATATAGACGTTTTAAAAAATGTATATATATGGTACATCATATTCTAAATATATACATCTTAAGAAAACGTTATATTGTTGTCACATCATATACTAGATATATACTTTTAGTGGAACCTCAAATAAACGTATTCCATATACGTCGATAATATGTATGATGTAAACGTTTTTCTCACGGTTATGAAAAACTTTTTCTCCAGTTGCTGGTATACGTATAATAAACCTTTATTATCCACTGTAATTCACACATACATAAGGTATCCCTGTATGGAATATCTAATACTTACAAACTTTTTTATTTTAAATTTTTTGAGAAAGTTATTTTTTATAGTGTCGCTTCAGCTTATCAAACTTTTTTTGGCAATGCCAAAATTTAGGTAATATATTCAGAGAGATTTAGTTTTTCTCAAAAAATTTAGAATAAAAAGATAGAAAATATCGAGAGATTTTTTAAAGGGAATCCACCCTTGTATCTTTGTTAATGAATATGTGCTATAAGTTCTTTAGACCTTTTTTTATATTGTTTTATAAACTCTCTTAGTTTATAAAACAATATAAAAAAAGGTCTAAAGAACTTGTACTTATTTAATAAATGATTAAATAGTTTCCATCACTTTATTTTTACCAAAATTACCTTAACTTTCAAAATTTAAATGGGAAATTCTGCTATACAGTATTATAGACTAATCGATTTCAAATAACTTTGCAAGTCAAATCATATCTTAAATCAGAAATCATTTGCTACTTATGATAAAATTGTTAATATATATATTGCTGCATAACAATAATAAGATGACATTGGAACAAATTAATTTCTATGTGCCTTATTTTGTAAAATATATTAATTTTTCTTTAATTATAACAGGGAAATTAGAATTAAGGTTTTTTTTGACTTGCGATACATTTCCCTTTGCAAAATTATCTAGAATTGATCAGTCTACAACACTATAAAAAAGTTAGAAGGTACCCGTTTTTAAATTCGAAAGTTAATGTTATAATTTCCAATTTTTTAAAAGTACATATTTTAAACCTCCTACCTATATATAACTATACTGATATCGAGGAAAAATAATTGAATTGCATATATGTGTGCAGATATTTTTTTCGAATATTTATTATTTAGTACTAGCTTTTTTATAGTATATTAAGTTTTACCTATTCTGCGGGATTGGCTAAATACATAGAACTATTTTATCATTTATATTTCACCCTTGGGGACCTAGGATGTTTGACAACGATAACAAAACACAACATTGTTCATTACTCTTTACTAAAATCCAAAAATAGAGTCTATTTATTATTACTATTATTATAACTATAGCCGCTTTTGGCAAGCTTCAACCAATCTTGAATCGTCCCTCTAACTTTATTGTCACTGGTCTCACCCACGCCTTCAATGCTAGCCATGCAGAGTTTTACACCTTCTGTGATAAAAAAAAAGGATGTGGCTATTTATACATACTGTATGTATACGCAATTGGCTATTTATACATACAGTATGTATACGCAATTGGCTATTTATACATACAGTATGTATAAGAAATTGGCTATTTATACATACAGTATAGCCGTCGAGGGCAAGGGACATTATCTATCATAAACAACTATACTACATCAAAAAATATTAACATATTTAACCCAACGAACTAACCTAAAGAAATATTCGTATTACGTATTTTAGTTAACAAAATGTGGTAAAAAAAAAACTGTAGCAAGCGGATTCGAACCGTCGACCTCACGTGTGAGAATCGGGAACACTAAGTATTACACCACAGACTGCTGATGGTTAACCTTATAATTCTTACTATATCAATATGTTTGAACGTCATCGCGCATGTGCGGCGTGAATTGCCTGGACAGTATGTATAAATAGCCACATCCAAAAAAAAATGCAATTACTATGATATCGCTCAGATAAACAATAATTCTTACCAATCACAAGTTGGTTCATTCTTGTACACACTACACACACACACAATGTGTGTGTGTGTATAGCACACACTACAATGTGATAACTCAAGGATAAGGGCGACTTATCAACATAACACTTGTTGAATTTCAATCAAACAATATATACGCAAAACCAAACAAGTAAATATTCTTTGTTTCAATCACAAGGCCACACTAGTAAGGTTGACTACCACCACACGAAACAGCAATTAACACGACGATCCGCGGTTGTTCACCAGCTATACTGTTGAGACAATGAGAGAGATACATCTATTTATGAGAAATGCTTATGAATTCTGCAAGAAAGACAACAATACTAACCCGGTTGCTGGCGACTACACAATCGATGCAGATTGATATGTGTTTAAAAACCGTATATTATAAACTACAATATTACTGAACAAATATTTTCATTCATCGTCTATCTATAACAAAGTTTGATTAATGTAAATATTTTACTCATATTTCCAGATATTGTTATAATCTTCGAACTTTTAGTTGCAATTGTTTATGACAATGCCTATAAAAAATGTAGCGCAAATACGTATTTATCGTATACATTTAAAAATCGTATATTAAAAACTCTAATATGGCTGAAAAAATGCAAGTAGTGTCAATTTCACCAATTTACAATTTAAACATTTGACGGAAATGTAGTCTCAACTCACAATTAATATTCTGCGTTACTCCAAAAATATTCGGAGAAATACGTTTATAATATACGCAGAAAAATCGTTTATGAAATAAACACTGTTCATAGACGTTTATTAAATATACGACAACGAAATTTAAACCATAATTTCATATAATAATCGTTTATTAAACCATCATATGTTGCTTGGGAAGCTTTGTAAAAAGCCTGGGAATCCTGGGTAAACACTAGATGTAGGTTAAATCACAAAAGATCGTTTACGTCGAAGTGAAGTAAGGCTGTTCGAAGCCATACGACCCCGTAAAACAATCTACAAACATTCAAACAGTTTGGGTATTTCGGATTGCAAACATACTGCTCTATAGTTCTCGACATTTTCCTTTATTCCAGATTTATAAATAGGTTGTAGATGACTTTGTTTCCAAAAACTGGGAAAAGTGCCAGTAGTTAATGACAAATTAAAGATTGAATGTAATGATTTTGGTAAAGTAAATAATGCACTGCTTCAGAAAACATGCAGGTTGTCCCATTTAAAAAATTTGATTTTCATATAAATTGTAGCGAAACCGGAAGCTGACCATTTTGGTTCTTTACATCATATAATTAGTAATTTCATCCCATATCACTTCACAAATTTGAAAAAGATCCATTTGCCTATTCAAAGGTTACAAGAGTGCCCGTATCGGCTGAACCACCCAGTAGTATCAAAAATAATTTTTATTCAAATATACAATTATTGTTGAATCTGCTGGTTATTTTTTGAAATTTCTTTCAAAATTTCACGCCACAACCATAGCTCTGTAAAAGATATTGCCAGTTGTGAAAGGAGACCAGAGTTCGTAGTTGAGTCAAACGGCATGACTTTTTATACATTTGCATAAACTATAATGCATAATACTCCCAGGATGGCTTATAGTTCATAATATTTTTATTTTTTAGAATCCAAGTAACGTTGGAGAACTATTAACTTGCAAAACGTGTCTTGATAAAATGCAAAGTGTTTCGAGTTTTTTAATGAAGTGTATGGACGTGCAAGAGAAAATAAGTAAATATGCAGAAATACAGGGAGTTCATGATAAAGGGCAAATAGAATTACGGAATGTACAACAATTTATACTCAAACCGATGTTAAAATTTGAAGAGGAGTGTTCTCACTTGAGCGACAGGACACATGACTCCATTCAAGAGGAATTTACCACAAAAGTTGAGGGTGAAAGAGCATGTAAAGTAGAAGGAGGCCATCTTGAATCAATGATTAAAGCAGAAGAAGTTGATATTAAATGGGAACAGGGCGATTGTGAAAGGTAAAAGCAATATTCGCATGCAGTTGTCAAAGCAAATACTTATTATTATCACCAGAAAAAAAAATTGGAGATTTATACACGATCATCAAATATCAAATGCTTTGCTGAGGCTAAGGTTTATACAAAGCTACATCTGCAAGCTTATAGCCAGTGATATTGTTTTGATATAGGATGAGAATGAATATAATTTATTATTTGATAATGCCACGTAAATCTACATACACTTTGTTCTCATTTCGAAAGACCTAAAAAATTTAATAACAGCATAATAATATGTACACTACAGAATTAGGTTTATTAGAATTTATTTGTATTTGGGGATTTTGTTCTTTGGAAATTCGAGATATTGATGAGTTGGTGTTACCAAAACAAAAGTTATGATATGATTTGCCGGCTCAGAGGTTCAATGCTTTACACGTTAGATTAGATTAAGTAGTCTTGGATTCGAATCCTGGCTGAGGTATGGATATTTAATGGCATTTTAATGTATTACTGAATTGGTAATACAAGACTAGATGGGGTTGTGTGAGACGCAAACCGTCTAGCCACTATACTGCTCCTGAGTTCGAGTCTCAGCTGCGACAGATGGCAATGCGTATTTCTTTAAATTTTTAACGATAAAGCCTGAATCGCCCTGTATACGGGGTGGACTATTAATAATAGGCCATAGTTCAGGGGTAGATTCTTTGGGCCAAAATATGAGGATATAACCAAATATGCTTTAGTAAAATGTTGCTGTGGAAAGAGATACAGGGTGTCAAAGTTCAAATTATTTTTTCGTTTTTTTGCAATAACTCAACAGCCTCTTGACTGATCTTCGCCAAATTTGCTAGAGGAACTTTTTTTATTCTAAGAAACAATAATTTATGTATTACATCACGTTAGATCATAGAGGGCGCCAAAGGACCTATATCTGATGGTGGATTTTTTAAATCAAATTTAATGAAACAAAGTGTATTTATTGAAAAGTGTGCTTTGGTTACGTTTTAGTTCTGTCATTTACATCACTTAATCATTCTATTTTGTTCTTGTGTTCCTCAAGCTAATTTTTTTAACTTCTTTATTTACAATGCCTAGACATAATAATTTTTCAAATAGGGAAATGAGGGATATGATATGTGTTTATGCACAAAATAATTTTAGCGGACATGCTGCAGCGAGGAGATACTCATTGCAATATCTAAATAGAATACAGGCAGACTATAAAATTTTCAAAGATCTGTTTCGTCATTTGGGAGAAACGGGTTCATTTCGCCATAAAAAGATGTAGGATGACTGAAACGAATTACTCCCGATCAAGAACTAGAAATTTTAGTTCGTGTAGATGAAGATTCTCAAGTCATAAGTCGTTTAGCAGCGGCAATAGGGGTGAGTAAACAATCTGTCCTAAGACGCTCCTACCCATATCATCTCATTCCTGTACAAAACTTACTTCTAAGGGATCTTCCACAAAGGCTAGAAGTTTCTCAATTTGTTCTAAATAAACAGGACAGGGATCAAAATTTTGTTAAGAACACTTTATTTACAGATGAAGCAACTTTTACTCGCCGAGGCATTTTTAATTGGAGAAATACCCATTCCTGGGAAGTAGAAAATCCTCATGCTGTTAAAGAAAGATATTTTCAGCAAGAATTTAAGATTAACATTTAGTGTGGTATCATCGGCGATCAATTATTGGGACCATTTGTCCTTCCTCCAAATTTAAATAACAGTCATTTGTTTTTTCTTCAAAACACTCTTGCTGATATATTACATGCGAAATAGAATGTGGTTCATGCAAGATGGAGCTCCTCATTTCTCCATTGAAGTTAGGAATTATCTTGATGAGACTTTCCCACACAGATGGATCGGTCGACGAAGTGAGTTTTCTTGGCCACCAAGGAGTCCTGATTATAATCTTTTGGATTATTATGTGTGGGGATATATGAAGTCCTTAGTCTATGCAAATATTGTCAACTCAAATGAAGAACTGTGGGACAAAATACAAAACACAGCGAATTTCATTAGAGGACGGGAAAATGTATTTTTCAATGTAAGAAAATCTTTTATGAGTAGAATTAGAAAAGGCATAGAAGTAAGTGGAGACCATATCGAACATTTACTCTAAGTTGCAGTAATGGAGTTTTTGCGTGGGGGGAAAGTTTATAATGTCATTAAGTCAACTTTTACGTTATTTTTTGGTCTTCTATTAAGATTAGATCCTTATTTTAGACAATCTTTTGATTTATGTATTTATCTCAATACCATCCCAACTAGCAAAATAATATTTATAATAGTTGTATAAACAACTACTCAAGGCATTTTGATAAAATTAAATTGTTTTAAAAGCATTTTTTAACTCGTAATACGATAGCTGCAGAACCAAAAAAGGCCCATTTTTATAAAATATTTTAATTCTATAGTGTCTGTATCGTGGCACTATATGGTCATTACACAATAATATAAGCATAGTTAAATAACAATTTTAAAACTGTTATATAACAATCATTTTGGGCTACTTTATACAATGAATTTGTTACAACAGTCATATAAAAATTGCATTATAAATATATTGTATAAGTATACTATAATACAGTACATGATGTATTTAAGAATATTTATACAACTTTTAAAAAAGTATTACAAACGTATCGTTTAAATCTCGTATAGCAGGTTATAAAATAATTAAAAAATACACAGGGATCATGAGAATTCAGTAATTCAGTTGCATAATGTTGAAGAACTACATCAAAATATCGTAAGAATAATATATAACCTATTTTCTGCGAGTACGGTGTGAATGACATACTGTAATAATAAAAATGGCAATGTAGCTATAATATAAAATGTGTTTAATATGCAATCATAGAAACTTCGAAAACGGCATTCCAATGGATGTTTTATGTGCGCGGCAAATTTTTCTGACAAAATATATATACTTTTGGCGTGAAAAACGTAAGCGCCTCCTCTTTGGCATAAATTCAGTATTTTTAAGGTTCAGTAAATTTTTGGGAAAATTGAGATATTTTAATATGTATTATTTTAGGGCAAGATTTAAT
This sequence comes from Leptura quadrifasciata, assembly GCA_963675555.1. Lineage (NCBI taxonomy): Eukaryota > Metazoa > Arthropoda > Insecta > Coleoptera > Cerambycidae > Leptura > Leptura quadrifasciata. The sequence goes on from OY776680.1 coordinate 80,115,592, forward strand.
AAGTAAATGATAGAAAAACAATGTAATTATGGTCTTTTTCGAAAAAATATAATATTAATGGGTATTTTTTAGGTTACAAAATATACTATGCACAATGGCGTCAGTCAAAGGCGCAAAAATGCTGATAAAAATATGGCGCATTTTAATACAATGCTTTTGTTATTTTTCAAGTCACTATACGAGGTTTTAGTTGAATAACGTTGTCTAAGTATGTGCTAAAAGTAGCTTTCATACATAGCGTCTTTACCTTTTCTCAAGTGCTGCCAAATCTAAATTAAATAAGTGCAATTTTGGACAAAATGGAGAAACCTTTTAAGCTTTTGGCCCACCGTGACCAAAATAGTTTTTTACTACAGTCAAGGAAAAGAAACTAGTTTGCTCAGTTCTTACCTCTAGCCAGTTTTTATTTGATAAAAGGTATATATTATTTTGTTGAAAATGACATACAAGAAATTAAAACTATCCCCCTCCTTTTACACCCCATCCTCATCCCTTTTATATGTCATCTTAGGTACAACAGCACTAATTTCATCAATTTATGTGTATAAAAAATTTTTCAAAAAACGCCCATCGCCCGTTTACTTTCTTCTGTTCACCTTATTCTATATTGCACAAAAACAATCCGAACAGACACACACAGACGAAAATATTTTGTGTCGAAATTATTTTCTCGATCTTTCGAAACTAATCTGAATCTTAAAAAAAAACAATTTTTTTTATAGATACGATATTTCCACTAGAACCAAGTAATAAAATATTAAAATCGTTCAACACGTTTGCTCAAAATAATATTTATATTTAACAAAAATGCCGCTAAAAATTTCAAGTTGTATAACTGTTTTGTACTTTCTAAGATATATTTTGGCGAACCAATTATGTAGCCATAAAGTTTTGCAAGTATTTAATTTAACTAACAAAACAAAACTTTAATACACAACATATTCTTTCTAAAATATTTATGCTGTTTCAGTCTCATCCTAACTGTCGCATAGCTTGTCGATAGCCAACTTTATACAACAGAATAACCGTACAAAGTAAGAAAACAACAACTTTAAATGAGTATTTTGTTGTGTTGTGTTGGATAGGCCAGCAGTTACCTACCTATTGGCAGGTTTTCCAGTTCCGCTATAAATTTCAATAACTACTGGCTTAACTTGTGGAATTACATAGATATTACATAAAATAGGCCAGAATTCACATTTGGAACTTTTATAGATAGGAAGCCCGTCCATGTTGATATTAAAGGAAATTGACTGAACATTGGGGTCAGGGTTATTTTCCAGTGAGCGTATTAAATTTTTGTTTAGCCCGTTGTGGCAATAAAGTCCATTATCTAGCAGTGTTATTAAGTTTATTATCTTGGGAGTGTTAAGAAACGTTCTAGGATCCTTAGGAAGTATGTTGGGTATTCTTTGGTTCCATATTTTAAACAGTTCCCTTAGGGTAGAATGGGTAATATTAAATGACGTCGCCCATATCCGAAGCCATTAACATTAATATTTTGCTCTATTTGCGAAAAGTCCTGCATTTTTTCATCTTCTTCATCACTAGAATTTTGTTTATCCTCCTCCATGTTACATGTTTCATCAAAATTAGGTATTTCTTCATTTTCATGTAAATTGGCGTCCTCATTTGGCAAAAATTCTTTCTCGCTGGAATTAGTGGAATTAGCAATATCACTACAAGTAGCTACTACATTTATAGGTTGAAGCACGGAAGTATTAGATCCTTTAATATGTTCATATATTTTTTTTAAAGTTGTTTTAAAATGTCCACTTTGTTTAACTTTTTTCCACTGGGAAATTGTTGGATTCATATTTGTATTGAATAAACAATAGTAAATGAGGTTATGTTAAGTATAAACAATGTTGTGTTGCGCAGTTTTATTTCATATTTTCTTCTAATAAACTACATTTCAATGCTATAAGAATTTTATAATAGTGGTAATTGCTAGGATTAGGTACAAGTTATAAAATAGTTTTAAAGTAGTTCGTTAAGAGTTGTATTATATAAATATATAACACTTCTATTATATGGTTTTAAGGTGGGCTACACAACTTGTTATAAAATGTACATAAAACTATTTTATAGTAGTTGTGTTAGAAATTACTAGACTATCTATACAACTCTTATATATATTTCTATAGCTGTTTTAAAAAGGTTATAGAACTGAACTCTTCTATGAAGAGCACGAATATTTATATAATAATTTTGTTCCTTTAGAAATCCACTTTGCTAGTTGGGATGAAAATAATCCATTAGTTCATAAGAAAGTGAGAAAGAGTTTATGCTGTTTTCCCTTATGTTTTGTACTTTTTTAAAATTATTGAAATGTTTAACGGCACTTTTCTCTAAAACGGTTGGAGTTATCAAGTTCTACCAAGTATAACTTTTATACGTGAAAATAACGCCCTCATCAGATTTTCTGGTCAAAAGTACCACAACGTTTCGTCAAAAAAAAGTATGACAATAATTCATCATGAGATACCCTGAGGTGCCCTCTATGATCTAACGTGATGTAATACACAAATTATTGTTTCTTAGAATAAAAAAGTTTCTCTAGCAAATTTGACGAAGATCCGTCAAGAGGCTGTTGAGTTATGCAAAAAAACTAAAAACTAATTTGAACTTTGACACCCTGTATCTTTTTCCACAGCAAGATTTTATTAAAGCATATTTGGTTATATCCTCATATTTTGACCCAAAGAATCTAGAACTATGGCCTATTATTAATGGTCCACCCTATATATACTTCCACAAATATGTAAAACAATGTTTATTTTCAGCTTTCAAGAGCCACCTACCAAGCTCACAAGGTATAATGAACACAAGACTTCTTTAAACATAGCAGCGTATAGGTGTGATACCTGTTCGTATGAGACGACTCATAAAACTCACCTGTATGATCACATATTTACCCACAAAAATCATTCAGCGAGAAAAGTATTCAAGTGTGAAATGTGTGCATTTGAGACAAAATATAAGCATTGTCTAAAGCAACATACATTAGGCCATAAAAATCCTTCAGAGATAACAATGTTCAAATGTGAAACGTGCGAATATGAGACTAAACGTAAGGATTTTCTTAAAACACACATGTTGATCCATAAAAGCCGTTCAGAGGTAGTGATGTATAAGTGTGACATTTGCCTGTATGAGACAAAACGTAAGCGCAATCTTAGTCAGCACAAACTGACCCATAAAAGTCCTTCAGAGCTGACAATGTTCAAGTGTGGTCTGTGTACATTTGAGACAAAACGTAAGCATGGTCTCGATAAGCACATGCTCGTCCACACCAGTTCAGCAACACTGTATAAATGTGGATCATGCACTTATAAAACCAAACATGAGAAATACTTTAATGAACATAAGTTAATCCATAAAAATTTGTCAACGGTAATAATGTATAAATGTGACACTTGTACGTACGAGACAAGATATATGTACCACCTTAATGAGCACAAATTGATCCATAAAGATACCTCAGAGGTAACACTGTTCAAGTGTGAAATATGTATGTTTGTGTCAAAACGTAAATATAGCCTTAAGAGGCACATGGGGATACATGATCCCTCAGAAATGACAGAATTCAAATGTGGAATTTGTACATATGAAACAAAATGTAGGCGAAATCTGAATCGTCACATGTTGATCCATAAAAATTCTTCAAAATTAAACTGTAAATTGTGCGAGTACAAGGCAAAATATACCTATGAACTTAAGAAACACATGATCCACAAACATTGTTCAGAAGTAACAACGTATAAGTGTAAAATTTGTACATTTGAGACAATCCATAGAAGTAATCTGACCGACCACGAGTTGACCCATAAATCTTCCTCAGAAATACCAATGTTCAAGTGTAATAAGTGTAGTTTTCAGGCAAAACGTAAGCGTAATCTTGAAAGACACATGTTTACGCATAATAACACGTCAGAGTTGACAAAGGTCACATGTGAAATGTGTCCCTTTGAGACAAAACATAAGTATCACCTTACGAGACACATGCTAATCCACAAAACTCTTTCAAAAGAAACAACTTATAATTGTGAAGTATGTACTTATGAGACTAAATATAAGAATAATCTTAACAAACACGTGTCACTTGTCCATAAAACTCCTGCAGTAATGTAGAGGTGTTATCCTTGTACGTATAGACAAAACGTACATGTGACCTAAACAGGCAGTTACCTCACAAATGACAAAGATCAATTGGAAAATGTGTCTTTTTGAAATAATACAAAAGTTTGATTTGAAGAACACATGTTGAAGCATTAATATTTTCTGGAAAGAACAATATATAAGTGCAAATGTAGATGTGAGGCAAAATATAAAAGTAGTCTTACCAGACATAAATTGATTCATAAGAATCCCTCAAAGATAACAATGTTTAAGTGTGAAATATGTATATTCGAGACCAATAGAAAGTGTTCTTATGGCCCACATGTTAACGTGTAAAAGTCGTTCAGAGATGACAAAGGTCAAATGTGAAATGTATTCCTTTGGGGCATTCTTAACATTACAGAGTAACAAACAATTCACAGTTATCCATTCGGTTAATAATATTAATAATAATCAACTTTATTGTCCAAGAGACAATACAGTAACATGGTGTGAGACACATCGACATGATGGACTAGAGTTGTCAATGGGATAACAATCATAACATGAATAGAAAAACAGAGAGAGAGAAAATACAAATGTCTCACTTTTCATGACTCCCATATTATAGCTCCCTTATTAACCAAGCGATTATCTTAAAATTTGGGTGGCAGGTACTTACCGATAAGGAGATTGTGCCATGGTAAAATATTTAAAAATATTCCAGTGGCGTACGTCGTTATGAAGAAAAATGGACCTAATAACAATATCATAATTCTATTCGTCGTTATCAAAAACCCACGAGTATTGAATTTCAAAAAGATAATGTGTGTGGTGTTCATGTAGTAAGTAAATAAAATTTCACTTTTAAACAAATTTAACATTCTCAATTTTAATGATAAACACCATATGTGCAACTTTTACGAAATTTCACCGATATCCAATTGCTTATGTTTTCTAAAATCGCACTAATAAGGTTAGAATTTGACCCACCTTTTACATGATGTTCATAAACAGAATAACAGCAAAGTATATTTTTTGTGGGACTAAATTTCTACATTTGCCATTTAGACATAAATTGGCCATGATAATTTAAAATTACTGTGAAGTTTGAGTAACATTTCTTTAATTTTGTATTTACACAAATTTTAGTAACATTTTTTATTATTTAATAATGGCACGTTTAACAGTTCGTGAAAAAGTGGAAATAATTCGTATTGTAGGTGAAAATATATCATTTGCAGAGGCTACAAGAATTTTTAACGCACGGCATCCACAGCAAACAAAAATCCATGTTAAAACAGTAACAATTACTAATAATTTGTTCAACGATACCGGCCGTTCGAAAACCTAGGTCAAGAAATAATGTTATAAAACATAATGTTAGATATCCCTATGACGAACTGATAATTGCAGCATTAGGCAAGATCCTCATGCAGTATCAGAAATGTAGTAGATCATTTAAACATTGACAAAACTAAAGTATGGAGATGCAAAAAAAGAAATAGATAGCATTCAAACCGAAGTACCTACATACTTTGTTCGAAGGCGACAATTTGGGAAGGCTAGATTATTGTTTTTGGGCACAAGGAAATTTTCTCAATGATTTGAATTTTTTAAATAAAATAAAGTTTACCGATGAAGCTACATTCAATGGTGTACTCTGCAGTTAATATATCCGATACTGGGCTGCTGAAAATCCTAATTGGATGATAAACTGTAAAAGTCAACGATCACAAAAAGTGAATGTTTGGTGCATCTTAAATGTAGTCGTAGTAATTTATTAACTAGGAATCACCTAATATACAAATTTCTTTCTAATTACAATATACAGGTATCAGAATCATGTACATAGTAAGATAAACAAACAAAATAAAAACATACATAAACTTATGAAACAATCCTCGAACAAATATACATACATAAATTTATATCATTCTTCTATCCTTAATTACTTTAAGCAGGTGTCTCTTGAACACATATAAACTGTTACTATTTTTTAAAAAAGCTGGAAGATTATTAAGTTGATTTAAACCCTTAAAAAATATAGAGTTCATTGCTTGCTTGTTGAGAGTTCTGTTTATATGGAAATAATTATTATTACTTGTATGATAATCGTGTATACTGTTATTATAGGCAATAAATTCATCAAAATAGAATGGCCACATATTTGTGTTAATTTTATATATAAAAATCATAGTTAATAAATACAATCTATCCTCTACATACAGCAAATTCAATGTGCCATGCATAATTCTGATTAATGTAAACCTATTACATTTTAATATAATTCTTAGTCCTCTATTTTGAAGTTGCTGGAGAGATTGTATCCTGTTTTTGTCAAAAAGGTACAAAAGCGCAGAGCAATAATAGAAGTGTGGCTGAATGACTGTTTGATAAATAGTTCTACGTGCAAAATATGAAATATCACTAGAAATTTGTGTAAAGAAATACAGTTTTATAGAAATTTTCTTATAGATATATTCAAAGTGAGACTTTAAGTTTGAGCACTGATCAATAATTATGCCTAAGTACTTTATTTCAGTTATTCATTCAATGTTTTCATTATCAATTTTTAACTGAAAATATCTAGCATTAACATTTTTTAACTTGTAATTTGCCCCTAGAATCATACCTTTAGTTTTGGTTACATTTAATTCCAGTTTATTAACATTTAGAAACTTTACTAATTTAACTAATACAGCATTCATTCTATTTACTGCCTCATTTATATCTTTACCGAACAAGCAACCAATGTGTCATCAGCAAATAAATTCATATAGTCACAGTCATCAATGTGGTTTATATCATTAAGGTATATTATGAATAACAATGATCCAAGAATACTTCCTTGGGGTACACCTATGTTATTATTTAAAGAATTTGAACGTGAGTTACCTAACTTTGTGACTTGACATCTATCTGTAATATATTGATGGAACCATTTCAAAACATTACCCTCAATACCATAATATTTTAACTTATTTATTAGTATTTCTCTGTCAATGGTCTCAAATTCTCTTTTGAAGTCAATAAAAACAGCTACTATATAATTATCTTCATCAATAATTTTTTTTCATTTTTGGATATTGTTAACTGAATTGCTGTTTCGCATGAATGTTTTTTTCTAAATAAGTTATTCATTTGAAAATAATCAACGACCTGATCATAAACTGATAATTCTAATAATTTGTATTTTAAAACTTTCTTGAAGGGGATTTTACTGATATTTTGGATAACATACCTCTTCAAATAATTCAGCTGCAACTGGATGGAGCACCAGGTCGTAATGCGAACGTTGTTCGTAACTGGGTTAACACACATTTCCCCCTGAAATGGATAGGTCCAAAAAGTCCGCTTCAAGAATGGCCACCTTGGTCTCCGGATCTAACACCAAAAGACTTTTGGGGGCGTATTAAAAATTTAGTATACAAAGAGACACCTCAAAACGCAGAACAGCTACGGGATAGAATAAAAGAAGCTTGCCTACAAATAACACCTGCAGAATTACGTAGAGTCATGTGGCACAACAGAAAAGTTATAGAAAAATGTATTCACATGGATGGAGGATATGTTGAGCAAACTGTGATTCAGTTATCTATGTAGCCCTTATTATGTATTGAATGTTCATGAATTAAATTTGGTTAATATTTAACTTTTTTGCCTCCTACGTCAATAATTATTGTTTGATTAAGTAAAGCTGACTAACGTGATAAATGGAAAGCCTATCTTCCTCCATCTTAATCAACTCTTAATTGCTACCAAAAATAAAGTTATGATTCTAATAATTGGTCCTTTAAGAAGTGAAATTTTATTTTCTTACTACATGAACACCACATACACTATCTTTTTGAAATTCGGTACTGCTGGGTTTTTGATAACGACGAATAAGATTATGATATTGTTTTACAGTTAAAACTTTGCCCAATATCTTTTTTTGGAAAATTAGGCCCATTTTTCTTCATAACGACGAACGCTACTGGTGTATTTTTAAATATTTTACCGTGGCACAATCTCCTTATGGGTACCTGCCACCCAAATTTTAAGAAAATCGCATGATTAATAATGGAGCTATAATATGGGAGTCATGAAAAGTAAGACATAGTGTATACATATATAGAGATAAAAGAACCTATTACCCAAAGTTAAAACATAATCATCTAAGTCATCTTCTAAAAATTCTTGTACAGAATAGTAGCATTTTGTACTTAATTAAAATATCTTTAATAACATTATTATATAAGTCACGTACATTTAAATTTTTTATTCCTGGTGGCAATTTATTATACAGTATAATACTCATATATTGCTCAATATTTGGATAAATTATGGCTAGGAATTAATAAATCCTCACTTGACTGGGTATTGTAGTTGTGATTAAAGTTATTAGGAAGAAATGTTTTTATATTTTTTCTTGTATATGTTAATATATATAGTATGTAAGTACAAAATAGAGGCAGAATTTCTTAAATATTTCTCTTCAAGAACCATATTTTACTGCCCTATTATATTTCTTACTGCTTTTTTTGTATTATGAAAATTCTTGGTGCAGAAGAGCCCTAACAAATAATTCAAATAAAATATGAGATGTGATATATCTTTTATTTAACTAAACCTCAAGAATCGGTACGTAAGGGTATTTATTTATAATATATTGCTTTTATTATAAGAATTGTGGTATTGCCTTATTTTCCTGGAAATTCTATCATACTACCTTAGAATATAAATTGACTGACATTACTATCAAAAATTGATTATTTTAACTTTCCTAGAATTATGAACAAATTGGGATTAGAGCAAAAACCAATGAAGAAACTTGTATACATTTTTAAAATCTTTGAATTGCGTCTAAGCCATGTAATTAAAAATGTATATGCCCTGCTTTGAAAATGAAGCCTCTCCTTATTTTAAAAGCTTTACTCTGTCTCTAAAATATCCGAAATCGATATTTCTTCTTTTCAAATACTTTATGGCACTATTACATAAATCTCAGGATTTCATTTGATAAAAATATATTAGGCATAATTTCATACTTATTGATATTTTTAAACACTGTAGGAAGTTATATAACTATCACCAAACACAAGTTTCATTCAACAAACGGTTTTTTAATGATAATAAATACTTATATTTTATATTGCTGATGGTAGAACTTTGCTTTTCACACATCATTTTTGAAGCGTCATCTATTGACGGATTATTTTCGCTTATACAGGATTTATTTGAAGCTTTGATGAACAATGCAGTTAGAGCGTGGGTGTGGTAGGTTCCCTAAGTGACAGCGGCATACATTCCAGGAGGGGTACAATGATAAATAATTCTTATGCAATGTGTAACGTGGAAGTAGCAGCCCACTAAACATAATAATTAACTTTTATAGAAATATTACAATGTAATTTTTCAATGCTGTCTAGGAGTAGAGAAAATATTATATAAATGTTTATACAACCGAATTTTATCAGGCTAGCAAACGTTTTATTTGTTACTTGTCTTTATTCTTATGTATCCTCTCAATATATAAATGAACATTTTAGTTAACAGCATCTAGCTACGTTAGAGGCAACAATAGGTTTGTCCATAAAATGTAGTTTTTAATTGGAAATGATAGATTTATGGGTGTTATAAACCCCTACAATTTTTTTTTAAAAGTAGCCATTTACTTTCGGCATTATTTGTAATAGAAGTTACCTCAGTGTGTTGAGGTTAGAAAACCCTTCCTTGGCGCAAGGCTAGGCGAGTGACGTCACATGCTTACTATGCGATACTCTAGGTGTTACTATAGTGATGTAGTTAATTTTGCGATTGTCATGATATTTGTCATAGTCGTATTTATCTGTGCTTTGAAAGAAAATCGAATATCATAATCACATCTTCGTTCGGGAGAGTATGTGTATCTCCTTTCTGGAAACCTTCCACATTTGACAGCAATAAACAAATATTGTCTGAAAGTTATTTGTGGCATTCTACAAATATTCTTTCCTATTATTTGGGTTTTCTACCACATGTATTATTGTCCTCTTCAAAAACAAATCACCGAATCTACAAAATAATAGAATTATTGGAAAAAAGCCTCTGCGCCTGTGACGTTTACGCCAAAGGAATAGTCAAGAGGTTATGTTTTGCAAATAATATAAACCAGAATAAACACAAATAATGTATTTTGCTGACGTTTCGGAAAGTAATCTCTTTCCGTTTTCAAAGCTTTTTTTTTTGGAAGAACTCTTATTTTGCTGTGTACCTATGTCAAATACACAGCTTTAAGATTCTGTTTATGTTATTTCCATAGATACTTTACTACTTACACAGAACATAGAACTGATGATATTTTCTTTTAGATAATGTTGAGTTTATTAAGTTCTTCTTTTAACATTGATGGCTACCAATGTAGTTTTGAATTAATTAATTTTGCAAACAACTGGAATTATTGAGTGAAAATTCATAACACTACATAGTTCTACTTAGATAATCTTATACTTTTTTGGATATGCTCACCTAGGACATAATCAAAAATGATGCACAATGGATATAATTAAAAAATAAAATTCTAGGATCATATATTGTATATAATATAATCTATATAGTACACTACTCAATATAATTATTTCTTACATTAGAAAATTTATGGTATCCTGAAATAAAAATATATAAAACTACTTTATCCTACATGGGACTTAAAATAACAAGAAAAATTTTGCAAATAAAATAATTTAAGTTATATTTTTTTAAATAACCTATGAACAATAATATATATAGATTATATAACAAAAATATATATTTATATGCAACAAAAGATAAAATGAAAATTTACCCGACAATAAAATGAAAACGAAAAATAATTATGGGGATTAAACCAACATCACAACTTTAAAAAAATCTAAAATTCATATAATATATATATATATATATATATATATATATATATATATATATATATATATATATATATATAACATAAAATTTATTGAGGTTGCAGTCAGTGATAAGGTATTTTGGCCAATACAAAAAGAAAACTCTTTGTTATTGTCAAGCTTTCGCTAATGTTTATTAGCTTTCTCAAGACATTAACTTGAGGTTAATTTGATAAACCTGCGTCGAAACACATGGCAGGAAAATTTCTTAAAACGTAACTAGTGGTCGATCCCACACACATAGCTACACTGCTACTGTTATAAATAAAACATTTAACTTAAGTTTAGTTACACATATTACATACACTTCAGCATAGTTTCAGCTGAGTCCATTTTGTTAATTATTTTAAATGAAATTTTAATCAGATTTTATTAATATGTGTAACTAAACTTAAGTTAAATGTTTTATTTATAACAGTAGCAGTGTGGCTATGTGTGTGGGATCGACCACTAGTTACGTTTTAAGAAATTTTCCTGCCATGTGTTTCGACGCAGGTTTATCAAATTAACCTCAAGTTAATGTCTTGAGAAAGCTAATAAACATTAGCGAAAGCTTGACAATAACAAAGAGTTTTCTTTTTGTATTGGCCAAAATACCTTATCACTGACTGCAACCTCAATTAACTAGTCAGTCAAGACTACCTTTCTATAATATATATATATATATATATATATATATATATATATATATTGTAATGTTTAAATTTCAAATGTAAATGTTGGCGCCAAAGGCGACCACCAAAATAAAGAAAAAAGTAACTAAAAAAGTTAAAGAAAAAGACAGTTGACATTAGCAATGATACAGATAGATGTGATTAGTTTAACAACATGAAAATAAATCTTTTGTAAGTTTATGAATCTTTATTCGAAATAACAAACATCTGTACGCAACACAAAGACAGTACATTGGCGACGAGAACGTACCTGAAATCAACAGTAACAAGAATCTACGAATAAAGGTTGAAAACGAAAATACGAACCACGTGCTAGACAAGCAGCCAAAACTACCACAACATGGATAATATTTTTGGAAATATTGAAAACTTTAATGTTCATACGGGAATGGAAAATATAGGAGCAAGATGGCAGAAATGGATAAAACGATTCGACAATTTTCTGATTGCAGCAGGTATCTCAGATAACACCAGAAGGGAGGCAATGCTACTCCATTGCATAGGTGAGGAAACTTTTGAAATATTTTGCTCACTCCCTGACCCCCCAGCAGATCCTTCCCAATCCCTAACAAATTATGAAAAGGCCAAATTAAAATTACATAATCATTTTGTACCTCGAGTTAATGAAGAATTTGAAATATTCAACTTTCGAAAAGCGAAACAGCTTGTAGGCGAAACAATTGACGAATATTATGCCAGATTATTGAAATTAAGCACAAACTGCAACTTTTCTGATCGAGATCGCGAGATTAAATCACAAATAATCCAGGGTACGACTTCAACCAAATTACGGCGATATGCAATGACGGACAATCCAACATTAGTTAAGATACTAGCACAAGCTAAAGCCCTTGAGCTAACAGAAAATGAAGCGCAACAAATGGAACACGATACTGAACTGACGGCTAAGATATATCACAAACCATTTCAACAAAAATACGGACATGGGAATGCAAACAATACACAACGTAACACGAACAATGTGCAGCGTAACACCAACATTAAAAACTGCAAAAACTGTGGAAACCAATGGCACACCAATGGAAGACAATCATGTCCTGCATTTAATGTCACATGCCATTTTTGTAAAAAACAAGGACACTTTGCCAAAGTATGTTTATCTAAGAAAAAGCCTGAACACGAATCAACCCAAACAGCGTCTGAAATCGTACAACCCTACTTGTCCCAGCAATCGTTTCAGTCACATCACTCAAGACAAGCACCACATAAACCAACCATCAATCCAGATAAACAAACGGTCAATCAACAATGTGTAAATTTTAATGAACAAGCACAAAGCAATGGTGATAGCTCAGACGAACATTCTTTTCATCTAACAGTAAACAGTATATCCAACGTCCCATCAGTTACAATATCAGTAAATGGAATAAATTTGAAATTCATCATTGACACAGGCAGCTCTGTCAATATTATAAGTGACACAACTTTTTCAAAACTTCCCAATAAAATTTTAGATCATGATTCCAGCAACATCTATTCTTATTGTTCAAAAGAAAAACTTGAAATTCTAGGCAAGTTTACTACTATTTTAAGTCATAACAACAAAAGTATTACAGCAGAAATCCACGTTGTCAAAGGTAACTGGCAATCACTACTGAGTTATGAAACATCCAAGAACTTGAATCTTGTAAGAATGGTCACCAACAGTGTTTCTAAACTTATCGACCTACAATATGTTCAATTCAAATATCCAGAATTATGTCATGGAGTTGGAAATTTACGTGATGCTAAAATTAAACTTCACATTGATAATAATATTAAACCGGTTGCTCAAAAACACAGACGCATACCGTTCCACTTAAGACGAAAGGTAGAAGAAGAACTAAGCAGATTGGAGAAACAAAACATCATAGAGAAGGCTGAAGGTCCTACTCCGTGGGTGTCACCGATAGTTGTTGTACCTAAACATGGAAATCCGGACAATATACGTATATGTGTTGATATGAAAGCACCAAATAAAGCTATCCTGAGGGAAAGACATTTGACACCGACAATAGACGACATCATCACGCAACTAAATGGATCAGTTATGTTCAGCAAGATCGACCTTAAGGACGGTTATCATCAACTATCTCTAAAATCAGACTCAAGATATATAACAACGTTTTCCACACATGTTGGTCTTTACAGATACAAACGACTGAGTTTTGGCATTAATGCCGCAGCAGAAATTTTTCAAAATACTATAAGGCAAGTACTTCTTAACATACCAGGTGTAATCAATTTTAGTGATGACATTTTGATATTTGGCAACTCTGTCGACAAGCATAATGAAGCCCTTGAAACAGTTTTAAAAAGATTGAGCGATTCCAATCTAACAATTAACAAATCCAAATGCATTTTTAGCGTATCAAAAATAAAATTCTTTGGTTATGTTTTTTCAAGAAATGGTATCTATCCAGATCCGGATAAGATAAACAGCATCATAAATCTACAACGACCAGAACACCCCTCTGAAGTTCGCAGCCTACTGGGAATGATAAATTATATAGGAAAATTCTTACCTAACCTTGCAGAGAATACAAAAATCCTAAGAGAATTGACATTAAAGGAAGCCACATGGAACTGGACAAACAAACATGACGAGGCATTCAAATTACTCAAGAACCAACTCAAAGACGTAACAAATTTGTCATATTTTGATATAAACAAACCAACACACCTCTACGTTGATGCTGGACCAAATGGTTTAGGATCTATTTTGTCCCAAGAGGATAAAAACGACCGAGTAATAGTTGCATATGCGAGTAGAACACTGACCAGTGTAGAAACGCGCTACAGTCAGATTGAAAAAGAAACTTTAGCGTGTTCCTGGGCAATACAGCATTTTCATATTTATTTATATGGTTCTGTTTTTACATTACACACAGATCATCTCCCATTAGTAAAAAATTCTTCAAAACACAAGAGCAGCACCGAGTGCTCGAATAGAACGATTACTATTGAGAATTCAACCATACCAATTTAATGTGGTACACCAAATGGGAAAGTCAAACCCGTCTGACTATTTGTCACGACACCCAGCTGAAGAACTAGCTTCTAACAACGACAAAGTTGAGGAATATGTGAACTTTACAATAAACAATGCTATTCCTAAAACAATGACTTTAGAACAAGTACAAACTGAAACAAGAAATGATCCCACTTTGAATCTCCTGATAGATGCCCTGAAAAGTCACAACCGAAGTGTATGGAAACACCCAGATTTAATCCCATTCAACAAAATGAAGGAAGAATTGACTTATAAACATAATGTTGTACTTAGAGGAACTCGGATAGTCATACCCCACTCATTACAGAAAATAGTGATTGATTTGGCCCATAGAGGACATTTAGGAATAGTGAAGACCAAACAGCTATTACGTACGAAAGTATGGTTTCCAAACATCGACGCCTTGACAGAAAATTTCATAAACAGATGCATACCTTGTCAGGCAGTTACATCATCCAACCGTAGAGACCCTATCATCTCATCACCGCTGCCAAATAGTGTTTTTGACCAACTAGATATTGACTATGCTGGACCATTTCCGAACAGAAAATATGTTTTCATCCTCGTAGACGAATATTCAAGATATCCAATAGCAGAAATAGTTCCGTCCACAAGTTTTTCACACCTTAAGCCTATATTAGAAAAAACTTTCTCCATGTTTGGAATCCCAACATCCATAAAGTCTGACAACGGACCTCCATTCAATGGACAAGAGATAAATCAATTTTTATCAGAATATGGGGTAAAGCATATAAAAGTTACTCCGTATTGGCCAGAAGCCAATGGAATGGCAGAGAGATTTATTAAATCTTTTAAAAAATCGTTGATTTGCGCACAACTAGAGACAAATAAGTTTGATTCTCAAATAAACAATTTTCTATTAAATTATAGAAGCACTCCACATTCAACCACACAGCAATCACCATTTGAAATTATTTTTCACAGAAAAGTCAATAATTCGTTACCCATGATCAAAGAAAAGAATGAAAATGAGAAAATAGCAGAGACAGACTATTTAAACAAGAAAAGACAAAAAGATTATGCAGATGAGAAGAGGAAAACCAAACAGCACGAATTTGTTATAGGAGATCTAGTACTATGTAAGCAACGTCGAAAAAATAGCTTAACACCAGTTTTCGATCCAAATCCATATAAAATCATAAAAATATCAGGCACAAAATTCACGGCAAGAAGAGGTGAAAGAGTCATAGTAAGAAACTCCTCATTTTACAAAAAATTTTACCCAAATCATACCCAAACAAAACCAGTCCTACAACCAAAACAAATCCCTTATTCAAATTCCACATTTATTCCGAGCTCTCGTTTTCAATTCGACATCACCAAATCACCAACCACTCAGAACACACATGAGTCAGCCGAACATTCACAAGTATCACTCCAGAAATCAAATGAGTCACACAATGAGTTACCTACAAATGCAATTCAGTCACCACCTCGAGAAAGTCCCTGCCATAGCGATCAACTCTCCAGTTTACAAGAAATCGAGTTGAATACTACATCCACTCTTCAAGTAGCGAATGAAGACCAGTCTATCGTTCAATCACATGCGAGCACCTTTCCAGATGATGGCAGAACTATGATTGAAAACCAATCAGACCTTCTCCAAGAAAAACCCCCATCATTGAGACCTTCCAGAAAGTTAAAGAAGCCCAAGTATTTGGAAGACTACAAGAGCGACATCGAAAGTGATTAATATATTTTTTTTGGTGTGTGTGTATTTTGTTTTTTTTTATATCATATTCTTTTATTTAAAGTAGAGGAGAAATGTAATGTTTAAATTTCAAATGTAAATGTTGGCGCCAAAGGCGACCACCAAAATAAAGAAAAAAGTAACTAAAAAAGTTAAAGAAAAAGACAGTTGACATTAGCAATGATACAGATAGATGTGATTAGTTTAACAACATGAAAATAAATCTTTTGTAAGTTTATGAATCTTTATTCGAAATAACAAACATCTGTACGCAACACAAAGACAGTACATATATATACACAATAAATTTGACAACATCTGCCCAGGCAAGCTTTCAGATAGTGGCTTTAAGGATTTTTATTCATTGCTCTCTCCTTGGCCCTTTTCAGCCATTTTTTTACTGCTGTTTCTTCCGATTCTGTGTGTACATTATACGCAGACTTGTCTCTGTTGACTCTAAAAATTACAAAAACAGTTTCAAAGGAATTCACAAACCACATTGGTGCATTGGAGGACATTGACAAGATTATTGAGACTCAGTAGGAATATTATTGTCATTTTGTTGTTTTCAGATATATCTTCTGCTTTTTTGTTACTTTTCTAAGTGTGGCAAAAATATTAAAACAGTTGGTAAAATAAAACGAATATTTGTTTTTTCATGTATAGGTATCAATAGCAAAGAAAATAAACACAGGTTTTTTTTACATTTACAAATTGTAGTTAATCCTTAATTTTTAAGTAACATTTAACACAACATTGTGCATAACACAGATCGTATTTTTTTCACATCGGGAAAATTTTCAGGGCAGTGATCAATATAGTTATTAAAGGCACAAATATTCTGAACTATTAATAATTGCATATAAATTATCTAATAATCTAATCTTATACTACATCAAATAATATTAACATATTTAACCTAACAGACTAACCTAAAGAAATATTCATATTACTATTTTAGCTGTTAACAAAATGTCAAGGGCAAGGCAAATTATCATAAGCAACTATTCTACATCAAATAATATTGACATATTTAACCTAAAGAAATATTCGTATTTTAGTTGTTAACAAATGTAGAAAAAAACTGTAAGAAGTTGAGATTCGAATCCTCAACCTCGCGTGTGAAAATCGGACAATCTAACCACTACACCACGGACTACTGATGAGGAATCTACATATTTCTTACTATATCAATACGTTTTAACGTCAATCGTGCATATGCGGCATGGGCCCGCGCTCTGTGGGCTCCTAGCAATTGTAGCCAAGCATTTATTTCTCTATTCTGTACGACTGTACGGATTGATTATATGCTCACGTATGGAACGCCGTTTTAATATTTATTCATTATTTATCAATATGTGCTTTGAATTAAATTCATTAAAAATATCTACTTGATATTTTTATTTCAATTAAAAATATCTAGTTGATATTTTTAAATCATTTAAAAATGTCAATTAGACATTTTTAATAGAAATAAAAATATGAAGTAGATATTTTTAAATCATGATTTAAAAATATCTACTTGATATTTTTAATTAATTTGAGATATCTGAATATGTCGCCATCTATGATGCAGGAGCTGAGGTGTTTAGTTATGTGGCAAACTGCGAAATTTTTGTCCAGAAATCTATCTCTCTCTCTCTCTCTCCGATTTGCAGAAGCCAAATTCAGAGGGCGCCACAGTTGCAGACGCGGGAGATTTGATCATTTGTTTACTTTAACTTACAGTTTATGTACATATTTGACATTTAAAATTTGTGATCAAAGTGCAATGCCGTTTCATGCTTAATCTTTGATCACAAATTTCAATGTCAAATACGCCATATTATATATATACTATAGGAAATTAAAAGTCAAATTTGTAATACATCATAGAACTTTATTTTGTCAGACATAAATAAACATGTAATAAAAAGTATGACAAAGGAAAAATACATAGTAAAAGAAAGCATAAGAATTAAAAACACACATATCCTTAACCTAAATAGATACTTTAAAAATTACATCATAAAACTTGTATTTTTATGTGGTCGAGTGGAAGAGTAGCTTTGCTGAAGTCCGCCACAAATAAAGACAGTTTATTACTATTATTAATATTTAAGGCACTTTTGTTTTATTATATTCAATTAAATTATCAATATCAAAAGAACCATATTTATATTTTACAATAACTCTCTTGCTAATTTCTTTTCGTGTGCATTTATTAATTGTAGTAAATACTCGCCTTGCAACCTCTTACATGGTAACAATGTTCTCCAAATTCGAATTTTCAGTGATGACGAGGTTAGTACCTCAATAAAAAAAACTCAAGGCAAACATGACTACAGTGGCCGGATTCTAAGTTCCTATCGAATCGAATCGATATGATAGCAACGAATTTCAAACACGTGTCGTTTGAAATTCTAAGTTGTTATAGAGTAAACTGTTATAGTATCGTAAGACTGAAACAATAATTTCTTTGGTATCGAGCGTATTCTGTCGATTAAGAGTTAAAATTGTTATAAGATACGTACTTAGAACCAGTAGTATCGTATCGACTTAATACGATAGCAACTTAGAATCCCGCCGCTGGACCTGATGAAATATATGGTTTTGCACAGCGTAGTTGAGATATTAAAAAGTCAACAGTACTTGATTTTAGGTCCTTAAAAATATTTCTGACAACATCAGAGTTACTCAGGTCACACATTTCTTTTGTTTTATTTGCTCGCTCTTTACACAACTTTTTTAATTTTCGTATGTGATCTGCCTTTTTTGAAATTACCTTAAACATAACTTTCTTCCTTGGGGTTGTATCTTCTTGACACAATTTCTTAAAAATTGAACTTTGGCCTCTGAATCCCCCAGATTTGGTATACGGTGGTAGAGGTGTTGATGAACGATCAACTGGAGTACTTGGCACACTACTAGATGTGTCTGGATGCGGGTTTTCTAATTCCTCATTATGTGCAGAAGAAACACGAAGACCACGTGATGTCGATGGTAGACATATATCTTCTTTGAGTTCCTCGACCTGTATGGGTACAGGTGTACAATCCCTTTGTGTTTCTACTGTGTCTCCACATGGATACCGGGTAGGAACTGCATTTCTATTGAGGATGTAATCGGTATCATTTGAGTATGACTCTACTGTGAAGTGCTTATTACAAATTCTAAGATGGCGTATAGTATTTTCTGACACTTTCATTCCCATTAAGTCCTGCCAAATTTTCGATCTGAAAACGATAATATTTATTTATTTATTTGAAGTAGATACTGTGGCAAGGCAGAACAATAATTTGAAGTAGTCTTACGATATTTAGAAATATATATTGCACTGTGCAAAAACTAAAAACAAAGACTGGAGCAAATGCACACTTACTTATGAAGGTTCCTGGGAAAATAGTGCAATTTTTGCACATCAACTTCTTCAGTTTCACAAACAATGCAGAAGGCAGAAGACATTTTAAGAAATAATCTGTAAAATGCAATATTATATATTACTGTAATCCAATGTATATTTGCACAATAACACTCACCCAACTCCTCTTTGGAAATAGAAATTTTTAAAGGGCACTAAAAACTACGTATTCTATGTTAAAAAGTCAAGTTTCTACAAAAATAATATCACCAGCACAGTACACAATATAAATAACATAATAACAATGGACGACGTTTGACGTTTCAAACGACATTTGCGTTAAGAGCGACATCTGAATTTGGCTTCTGTTGCCTCGACCTTGACCGGATAAATTTCTCAGGCAAGTTGCCAGTCTGGTAGTCTGTGCCTGTGTTGCCAAATTGCTTATGTTATATTTAGAATCGGGCATTTTACAGTTCTCTGTGGAATCGTTGGGCAAGGGCAAGTAAATTACAACTTCCCACTTAAAATGAGTAGGTAGTTTTTACAATATTTTGTCAGGTAGCCTATTTAGATTTTCTGTCATGTTTTAAAATTCCCTGCTGGTAGAGAAAAGCCGCTCTAGAGTCTAGAGAGTGGAATAGACCATTCCAGAATGACGTCATTGACAGTTCGGCCATATTTGCTGGGTGGCATACAAAACCATTTGCGTATGTAAACATTACGAGTATTTCATCATTAAATTGTTTAATCCTGGTCTAATTGATAGAAAATGCCACATTTTTGTATTGCTGTTAAATGTTCAATGCGTAGTGAAAGAGATCATGTATTATTTTTCCAATTTCCCGCTATTTTAACCAATAGGGGAATCATCTTAATGCATTGCCTATAGAAAGAAGAAATGCGTGGATTAAGGCTTTGGGACGGGGGCCACTAAGTAAAAACTACGTAAAACACGGTCGTATTTGTTCAAAACATTTTATAACTGGTAAGTACTTAATTTTTGTACAAAAACTCCTTCTAGGTCTTATAAGGTTAGAATTAAATGATGCGTGTGATTTTAGGAAAACTAGCTGCTTTAGAGGATAAAACTACAAATACTCGCCTTTACAAAAGGCCAAACTCAGTTGTATCCTATATAGATTTGGAAAACACACGAAATATTGCAACTGTACAGGTTCATGTAGAAAGAGTTGTAGGTTTGCTCAAAAAAGAGATTTTGTCAAAATGAGGAAATTGAGTGCATCTCAAATACCAAATAATATAAATAATGAATTATCTATGTACCTGTGTTTATTAATAAAAAACAATTTTAATTATATATACCTATTTATTTCAATATATTGCACATCAGTAATATATATTTTTTATTCACGGTAAAAACAAATGTTATTTAATATTCACTTTATTCTTTTAAAATATCCAAGTTCAGGTTCAGTCAAGCCAAAAAAAAGACCATAAATTAGATACGGACATAAATAGGCATAAGTTCATTTTTATCTATCAAAAGGAGGATGTTCCTGAGACAAACCTCTTGTTTCTATTTTTTTGGCCAATCCATATTCCGTATTCGCAACATTTCTACATTTTTCATGGAAGGTACTGGCCAAACGGGAAGTCAGTGGTCGCTGGGCCAGGACCACGGTCTTCGATGGTATTTGGACGATCATGCAGGTAAAACAGAATCGCTATATGACTGCATACTTCTGATAAACATGTATATCTGATATATGTACAGTGAGCAATGGAAATGCTGGCATTCTTTAAAATAATAATCCAAACTTGAAGTGACTTTTACCTCTTTCGTTGAGAGTGTTTAACCTACAACAAAAATTTAAAAAATGTTAATCAAGTTTAAAACCTCTGTACCATATCACAATTATATACATTAACATATAGAATCTAATTGTAATGTAAAATTACGCATTAACTTTGATTTCTTACCTTCCCAATGACAACAAATGCCTCATCACTGATTTGTTTTGCCAAAAATCCTTGAACAGAGCCAGATTCGTAAAGCTTGAAGGCTTGCAAGCTTTTATAAGGCTTAAATTGTTAACCAGTATAATAACTATGAGTTAGTACCAAATAATTCACGAAGTCCATCGTGATAATATTATAAACTTCAAGCCTGCTCTCTTCAGGAGGTGCATAGTGGTCAATATTGTCAATAATCTCGATTTTTTTATCATATCTGCACTTAATATCACCTCTTAGGGTTACATAATATTCACTTCGAGACATCTTGGCGAAAATATTTGCAAAAAATCACAATAAACTCAATCCATAGCACCAAAAATGAATGTAAACACACGGAAAATAATCGCTTTGTGTGCCACCCAGGCAAATGGCGGATCCGTCAAAGTCACGTGTTCTGGAATGGTCTATAGACGATACTTGGACTGCGTTTTGAACAAATACGACCGTGTTTTAGGTGGCTTTTACTTAGTGGTCCCCGTCCCAAAGCCTTAATCCGAGCATTTTTTCTTTTTATAGACAATGCAATAAGATGACCCCCCCTATTGGTTAAAATACCGGGAAATCGGAAAAACAATGCACGATCTCTTTCACCACGCATTGAACATTCAACAGCAGTACAAAAATGTGGAATTTCCTACCAATTAGACCAAGATTAAACAATTTAATGATAAAATATTCGTAATGTTTACATACGCGAATGGTTTTGTATGCCACCCAGCAAATATGGCCGAACTGTCAATCACGTCATTCTGGAATGGTCTATATGGGTGACAGCCAATCATAACCTGTGATTAGCCAATAATGCGAGGTTTCTCACTGGTTTCCGTTCACTGAGTGATTTGACATTTCATTTAACTACAACCATAGTGGAAGTACAGTACAGTAACGCAAGAAAATTATATTTTTTTTGTTGAAACGAAGTAGTGAACTTATACTCACAATTCTCAAAGCAACGTCAACTCACAATCATACTTTCAAAATTATTATTTTGAAAAGTTTGAGCTGTAAAATGGACATATTGAATGTTTTAATTGTTTTGACACTATTTTGGGCTTAGAGTTCGAGCTAAGTCAACGATTGCACACAGACTACTTACTCTGTGGAATGCACGAAGTCATCAACACCACAGCACAGAATAGATAATAATAAATAACTAGGTAACAACCAAACTACAGTTTTTTTTGTAATAAATGTTAATGCAAAATTTTAATTGCTGATAGCAACAAAAACCAAAGCATTGTTATAAACGCTCACACTGGCAACTTGGCAACACAGGAACAAATTACATAGATCGTTATAGACAAACTCACCATTAGATAATGTTTTACCTCTCGTACAGAGATGGCGCCACATTCTGATATCTCTAATGAATTAAAAATATCTACTCGATATTTTTATTTCAATTAAAAATATCTAGTAGATATTTTTAAATGATTTTAGAATATCTGTATGATATTTTTAATGGAAATAAAAATATCTAGTTGATATTTATAATAATTTTTTATTTATTTTCAGATATCTGAAATTAATTTCAGATATCTTAAATGAATTAGAGATATCTCTAATTCAAAGCACATATTGATAAATAGTGAATAAATATTAAAACGGCGTTCCATACTCACGGACGCCCTAGAAAAGTTAATTACAAGTTAAAAAGAAATTACCTACCATCGGTCAATAGACCTGTCCAACATGCTTTCACTTTCAAATCAAAATGCTGCCGGATTATTCTTTAAATGCTGGCCCGTTTATATTAAAATAATTTAATATTTGTTTAAATTAATTAAACGGTCGTTTTATTGTGTGGTGAATATACGTATACGTATACGTTTTAATTTGCCATATAGACAAAGATCCATAAAAGAGGAAGAAGAAGAAGAAGTCAACTTCACACGACCGTAGAACGTAGATTAGGAGTGTCTCACGCCGAGATGGTACTTAATATTAAAGGGTTTTTGGCCACTGACGCTATATCTCTGTTACCGCTAACGTAGAAGAAAGGAGATAATTGCGCATGTGCACAAATAGCGTTTACCTTGTTATAATTGCGTGTCACCTTATTTCGTTGCGGACAAGGGACGTTTAGTTACCCACCTTAAATGGACCGTAACGTTTCTAATTGGTCAGAAATCCTAGTATATTTGGTTTTAGGTTTGTGGTAGTTATGTCACATAGTTTTGGTTTTTGCTAATGGTTGTTGATGTTGAGAATCAAAGTCAAACCTATATCAGTGCACCTTACTAAATTTAACACACCTTCCATAGCTGCGGAAAATTTGCTTTAAATTATGGTCGTTTTTGTACTGTTCAAAAACGTGTTATATGTATACCTACATAATTTTACATGTTCGAAACTGTTAATTGTCATTTTACACACCAAATCTGTCTAATAGCGTCCACGATTCGGAGCTCATCGTTGTTGACCGTATTTGGTCACGTGACATTTAAGGTTAACGTGAGTGGTATTAAAGGAATTGACAAAAACTCCCTATTATAATGTTAATAAAATTTTCGCGAGTAACTTTGTACTTTTAGTATGCCGTTTGGAGTAACTAAAACATACTACTGCGTTTTCTCGAAGGCTGGTAAGAGAGGGGAATACACAATCTGACGTCATTGAGTGAAACCAAAACATACTACATGTAACCTACTTTGGTAGGTAGTTGATTGTTTTGTTAGTGCCGTAAAACTTTGAATATGTCAATTTGATTGTGTGGTTATGTTTCAAATTTGTCAAATTGTGTTTAGAGTAACATAAAGAAGAAAAATAAGCAATGACTTTTCGGGAACCACTGGATAATTGCCGCTTATATATTTCTTTGTTAATATTGTGTTGATCATTTTCAATAATTATATGTAGTAAGTAAAGAAAGGGGTTTTCTTCATTCTAAAAAACTCATAAAATTTTATTTCCGTATATTTCACTGCCCACTTCTCGAAATCCAGAGGTGAATTGTCTTTATACCATCTTTCGTTCAAATGTGCTTTTAGAGGGCGGAATATTAAACATAATATTTTTAGTCGCAAACTCCTCTATAAAGTCCTTATTTTACTATAAGGAATGTAACCAGACTACAACCAACAGCTACTCTCCGGGCTATGTGCCCCGCCGAGCGCTGAATTACAAGTTACAAGTCTGGCGCGTTAAGTGTAATAATTGCATATTACCATCAAAACGCTAATGCTTCGATTGCAACAAACACCAGCCGAAAGACTGATCCTACTTAAAGAAGCTCTCTTGCCAGCCGTGTGTTGTTAATTTCTCTCTTTAAATTATGAAAATTTTGCTAGGGCCCAACTCAATCGAAAAATTTATTTCAAAAAAGGAAA
Organism: Leptura quadrifasciata; assembly: GCA_963675555.1. NCBI lineage: Eukaryota > Metazoa > Arthropoda > Insecta > Coleoptera > Cerambycidae > Leptura > Leptura quadrifasciata. The sequence continues at coordinate 80,140,648 of OY776680.1, forward strand.
AGTAATTCGTGCGTCCCATTATGCCCTAATAAACAATCAAAATTATGTCCGTGATTCTTTACCCTTGCCCTAAAATGACTTTCAATGCTAAATACTTTCCATTTTGAAAGTAATTTAAATCGTAGCTTCTAACTAATGAAAAAATGTATAGATAAAATATTCAAAAAAATGTCAAGAAAGAATGAACACGCCACAAGTGCGTTTCTAATCTCCGGACTGAAAAGACGTGACGTCATCAATTCTTATAACGTTTCGTCCAGACTCCAGAGTGACACTCTAGCCTTTTAAACAAACGCACCACTTGCTGTGATGTTAACACTCCAGGCAGGAGAAGTGAGGTTATATATATGTCATGTCATGTGATGTGTCAGTAATCGTAATATCAATAGCAATATGTTTTGGCAAAATGTTTAAACTTTTCCCTGCGATTTAAATTTTTGTGGTTTATATGTCATGGTATGATTGAAACTTACCTTTACATTGTGATTTTTTAATCAACATGAGAGGAAATCTGCCATGAGGCAATATGTGATTTTTAAACAGTAGGAGAAGCTTTCAAGGAAAATTTATATAAATTGCTCTATTTACTCTGGTAAGTTATGAAAAAAAAAGTGGCAAATATCCAAATATATTAGATTTGAAGAGTTCGAAATATTTTGACAAACTACAAATATATTGTTTAAAAAATAATACCTACTAATTACATTGAGTAAACTATGCAATGAATTCTTTGCTATATTTGTAGCACATGTAATATTAAGTAATTGTCCAAGTCGTACCCATAGGAATTGGTACAACAGGTTTGCTAATTGCAAGTGAATTATTCCCTATATCAAGACTTGAATTGAGTGATCGAACAACAGTCGGTAATGATCACATATTACTTATTTGTTACAGTGCATAAATATACCTCTATCCAACTGTACATTTTATCTGTTATACACTTACACAGCCACAGTGTGCAAATGTTTACTAATTGAAGAAATTGAGGAAAGTGGAGCGAATAGGGGTGCTGGGTGTGTAAAAACGAGTTTAAATACGAAGTTTTTAGGTAATTTTCAAACGATTAGCATTGAAAAATGTTATTTTAGGGCAAGGGTAAATAAGAGTCATGGCATTTGACTGCTTATTACTGCAATTCATTGATTTTATTGACTCCCGCAGTACCCCAATAATATACATTCACATTTGTCATGACGCCTATTTTCCGTTGTCCTGAAATGACCGTTTAAATGCTTTTCATGTTAAAGTGCCCTGAAATTCTCGTATTTGTACTCCTTTTTGGGTCCTTCACGTATTGGTCATTGCAAACTGAAAAGTTAGGTTAGTTTGGGCTAGACTTATTCGCTCCAATTTCCCGTCAATTTTTTCGATTATTATACATTTGCGCAACGTTTCATTGGTCAGAAACGATTCATATAATTCCCTTATTAATGTATTCACAAAAAAACCTCAAAAATCGAGAAGTGGACAAACTGCAGAACGACCAAAATTAATTTGTGGCAGAATGAAATCGTGTCAAATTTGAGAGTATATTGAACATAGTTCAAATGTGCTTTTAGAGGGCAGAATATTAAACATAATATTTTTAGTCGCAAACTCCTCTATAAAATCCTTATTTTACCATAAGGAACGTAACCAGACTGCAACCAACAGCTACTCTCTGGGCTATGTGCCCCGCCAAGCGCTGAATTACAAGTTACAAGTCTGGCGCGTTAAGTGTAATAATTGCATATTACCATCAAAACGCTAATGCTTCGATTGAAGGGAACTCCTTTAAGTAGGATCAGTCTTTCGGCTGGTTGTTTGTTGCAATCGAAGCATTAGCGTTTTGATGGTAATATGCAATTATTACACTTAACGCGCCAGACTTGTAACTTGTAATTCAGTGCTTGGCGGGGCACATAGCCCGGAGAGTAACTGTTGGTTGCAGTTTGGTTATGTTCCTTATAGTAAAATAAGGATTTTATAGAGAAGTTTGCGCCTAAAAATATTATGTTTTATATTGGACATGTTGTCAAATTGGCAAGGGAAAATTCGGTCACGATAGGGGTGGCAAACAGGTTGAAGTTGCATTTTTTTCGCAAAAAGATAAACTGCTAGTCAGATTTGTGCTTGCCAATTTAACAGTATGTTTAAAAAGTTATTTTAAACACGTTGCCGGATTGGCAAGTCAAAATTCGGTCGCGAAAAGCAAGTAAAAATGTTTTAACTTTGGAAAATATAATGTGTTTGTCAACGTCACGATACCAAAGGACAAGCGCTTGTGCTATACATCTTTCTAAATTACAGGGGGCCTTTTCAAGGGCGGGGTCTAACATTCAACCAGGCTTCTCTAATGGTTGTGGGCCTAACCAACTCAATTTTTTTCGAATTTTGTGGTTTTTATAAATATGCAATTGATCTTCGGAAAGAGGAATTAATTTTTCATCTTTCGGATTCTCACATTAAAACACACACACTGTAAATTGTTCATTTTGCTATGGTACTTAAATCGCACTTGCAAAAAAAAATTGATTCTAATAAAAACAAATAACTAAGTAATTTTATAAAGTAACAGAAAATGCACGAACAAGCGGTACTGCATAGCTTATACTAAAATGATTGATGCTGACTGAATAGCATCGGTTGGGTCCACAACGGATAGAAGCCCGCTTGAATGTTAGACCCCCTGCGCGTGCCCTTTAGATGTATAGTACAAGCACTTATCCTTGGGCAGCCTTCTGTTTATTTGAACTTTTATTTATGTAGTTATTGTTGCTTCTCAATTTGACTTTATTTATTTCTCCCTTATATTCATCTTTTAGTCATTTGTAGACATTCACAGAATCTTAATTGCCAGTACCAACATCTACCGTTTGAACAGTGTCAAGAGTATGTTTCAAATTTATTATCCGATTATCAAATTGTACAGTGTATTTCCTATTATTTTTAATATTATATACCTTCTTTAGTTTAAAACACTCATTATATGTCTTAGACAATACATGTAAGAGATAATTAACTTTGTCATTTAGACACTGTAACTGAAAATAATTAAACCAGTTAAATACTTCAAGCTTATTGACAAATTTCATTATATTAATTTTCGTCATTGGTCTGCAAAAAATACAATCATTGCGTTCATTCATTAGTATTGTAATCGTGGAAATTATGCCCTTATGATCAGAAAGATGAGGTTCAATTACTTTAAATTTGATACTGTGAGATAGATTACTAAACACAGTGACGCTTTTAGTTCTAGAATTTACAGTCATCCTTAGTGCACCGTAAAACGGGGAAAAAGTAGCTTCTTTTTGGGACCTCACAGCATGATAGATTAGGTCTTTGGCCATCTGTAATGGCCAATTACAACATTTTTTGGGTGGTCAAATTTTTTCTATCACGAAAAATGCCATAAATTTGTCAAAATTAATTTTTCTTACTTTTTCACACATCCCTCCTGATATCTCCGGAACCAATTGAGATAATTACATATATTTTTTTTTAAATTGATAAAGGAAATGTGAGCAAAGGTCATGGCTTTGATTTCATTTTTATGGAAAATCTAATTTTTCTGTAAAACTAGGTATAACTTGAACATTTACTTTCCCTGCAGCACTTTTTTCAGTAAGCGAAAAACTTTTTTATTTTAAGGAATTTTGTCATGTCTTCTATGTATGAAATAAAGCTTACATCTTAAGGAAGTTTTTTAAAAAAACCCACTTCTCTACGACTTATAATTTTCGAAATTTTGTTATTCAAAGCTATGAGTTTTTCGATCCTAGATGCGCCCACCGTGGTACCACGCAAGTGTGTAGTCTATTCAATACAAGTAATCTTATATTGCCAGTTGGAAACAAACTTTTCTTTGTGTAATGTGAATGCGAATGAGTGATATTCGTTTTTATTGAGTTTTTATGTATTATTTAGTGCTTAACAATGAAATGTTTATTTTGTGGGAAAACTCTGAAGGAAAATGACAAATTAATGACACAAAATCCTAGACTGCAAGGATTAAAAACAATTATGTGTCGTAGAAAAAAGGCAAGACATTTGTGCCATTTCTGGCAGTGTCAGTAACTTATTATAAAATTTTATGCAGTAATAGCCTGTGCCGTTTCTGGTTTTTGCTAGTCTAAGAAAATTATGCTTTATGTTACTTCTGTGTCGAGTAGGATAAGTGTGTAAATCACCCTGGCTATCAAATTTGTGCAGATTACATTTAATGTACAGGAGGCATTCGAGTATGTAAACCGACGGCATAGTGAGAATGTTAAAATTTTTAAAACTTTCTCGACAATTATCTCTGTAGTTTAAACCTGCTATAAGGCTTAAAAGCTTTTTATTATTAGTTGAGTGTCCCCAGTTTAAAATAGCATAGGTCATGGTAGAGTGAAAAGTGCCATGGTAAGCAGTGACAAGAACTTGCTTTGAAACGGTATTGGTCAAATTTCGTAGTAAAAACATTTTCTTTGATAATGTTCTATATAGATTTATGACATGCTTATCCCAACAGAGTGTTGAGTCAATGTACACTCCCAGGAATTTCACTACATTATCACCAGTGTTCTGGTTTACATTTGTATGACGAAGAGTAAATGTCATAGGTTGTGTTTTGTCTTGATTTATTGGCTTGGAACCACTGTCTGATGTTCGATTGTGTACTTGTAACATTCTGGGTAAGTTGATTAGGGTCACTGTTAAAATTAAAAGCTGTGGTGTCATCAGCAAATAAAATAAATGGAGTATTATCATCACAATTTGCCAAGTCATTTACAAATGTGATAAACAGTAGTGGGCCAGAAACTGAACCCTGCGGAACTCCATGTTTTACCTGGGTTAGCTGCGAATCATTATTATTGTAAGACACATATTGGCATCTGTCTGTTAGATAAGATTGAATCAGAGGTATATTAGTATGGTCAACATTATAGTGGTATAGCTTATCCAAGAGAATGTTGTGAGATACACAACCGAAAGCTTTAATTAGGTCATAAAAAGTTCCAGTGGTTATGTTACGTAATTCAAAATTTTGCACGATAATCTGTGTTAAATTATTTATCGCCAAAGTTGTTGAGAGCTTGTTTCTATAGTCAAATTGACTGCAATGAAATAAATTGTTTTCCTCGAAAAAGTACGTCATTTGATTTTTCAAGACCGTTTCAGAAATTTTAGTCTAAATCGGAACTAATGAGATGGGCCTGTAGTTTGAGACATCATCTGAGGAACCTTTCTTGAGGGATACAATATGATGTTTTTTATTGATTTTGTTATTTGCACATTGATATATGCAGCTTTGCTATTGTTGTTTTTTAAGTTGGTGATAATATCTCTTATTTCATTGTAAGAAACTTCACGGAATTTAAAAGAAATACTGGGACTTACATTGGGGAGGAAATCGGTGAATGACGTTGTGGATGTGGTTGATGGAAGATCCTGTATTAATTTGGTTGCAATGTTCGAAAAATAGGAATTGAAGTCGTTAGCATTTATGGAATCACTTATTTCAGTCTGAAAATTCCAATTATTGTTTTGTATTATAAAAAATACCTCACATAGTCACTTGAGCGTTTCTCAATTTATTTATGTAATTATCATTGGTTGTTTTCTTAGCCTTAAGAATTTCAGAACGATATTTGCTGCGATATGAGTTAACTGTATCTTTGGACAAAAGTAAAGGTCTCTTGTTTACATCAATGAGAAAATAGGTGCAGGGGGTAGGAGTGATAGCTGGAAGCGATCAAAGCGGTCACTTTTCTTAATAAATTTGATTTGAAATTTGACATTGGAGGTTTAAAGGGCTTTTTGCTGTCCATGTGATGCATGTCCTGGAAATTTCAACAATACCATTGACAGCAATTTTGGTGGTCATGTCTGGCCCCCAGGTCCAACTTCCGGAAATTCCAAAAAAATGCATCTCGTTACCATGATGATACGAGTAGCTTTTTTGTCAAAAACTGAGATATTGCTTAAATAATAATATGACTTTATTTTATTTTGTTTTTAATGTGCTTTTTATGAAGCTAAGATGCTATTGACAGCAATTTTTTGTGCCACCGAAAGGGTTAATATGCGTAAATGTGTTTTGCAAGGTCATCAAAAGCAAGCTATTTTCAGAAGGTGTGGTGTAGTATCAGATCCAGAACCCATCTAAATAAGATGTTCCTACTCTAAAATGTTTGTATGGTTCTTAACTGAAACTTAAAATACTTAACAGTAATTTTCCGTGTTATAATTTTACCCCATTAACCACTACATTCACCCCTATATTAACCCTGTGTTTCAATTAAAAAATTTCAAAACAACCAAATTCATAACCGTAATTAGCTTTCATTATATAAGAAATGAGTAAGATGCCAAAAAGCTAGTGGGAGACTTATGCCTTATTTATATTTACGTCCTGGCGGAGTTTAGCTAGAGCCACTCAACTAGGAAGGCAAAATAAGATACCGGTCACCCATCTAAGTGATGGACTCGACCAAAACTGCATAACTCCGCTAATCGAGGTCTTGGCGCATAAACCGATGACAGTTCCTCACCTCACTGACCGTATCTTGCCTCACTTGACTTTAACCTGATTCTACTCTGTATTAATATATTCTTTCAATATTATGTCATACTGGATACTTACTTTAAAAAAATATGTTTCAGAATTTACACAGTATAGTTAGAAAACCTTTTATTTCGTAGTGATCTGTGAGTAGAGAGGAAAAAATAGAGAAATATACTGAAATGGAAGAAGAGGATAACAAATATCAGATAGAATTGAAGGAGGTATCAGAATTTATATTATTGCCAAAGTCAATAAACAAAACTGGATGCAGGAACGTAGGTGAAATAGGAAAAATACAAGATGAAAGACCAGAGGAATATATCACAAAAACTGAGGCTGATATAAAACATGAAAATGATATCTACAGCCCAGAATTAAATGTTAAAACTGAAGACATTGATATTAAAACAGATGATAATTATGATGAAAGGTATGCATTTGTTTTTTTATGATAAAAAATTTGTAGGATAAAAATATTACAAATTGTGAATTGTTTAAAAGTTCTAAGTACGAAATAATTTTCATCCCTGTACGGGGATTGGTGGTCCATAACTCAGTAAGGGCCGGTTTATCAATGCATGATTAAAACTGTTGGATAAAAAAAAGAATACATGAATTAAAAAAAAGTTATAGAAAATGGAAAAATAGTTTAAAAAAGAGTATATAAAAAAAATGATAGAAAATGGAAAAATAGTTTAAAAAATGGGGAAAAAAAAGAATACATAAAAAATAAAAAGTAGCATTTATTAAGACTACCTTTTAGTTTCAACATTTTTTGCACTAATAATTCAGCACATCTTTGTGATTGGCTGGCTGTCCTCAGTATGATTTAACAAAACAACCTGCGCCGTTTCAGTGTTGCTGATTCAATTTGTTGAAAATACCTGATTGTGCACCGTCAATTTTCTGAAACCCACATATGCTTAAAATTTATTTTTATTGAAATTAAGTCAAAAATGAAATGAACACAATATGACGAGAAGGGGGAGAATTTTTCCCAACACAATTTGATAAGGTCCGGGGATTTTCTCAAAATAATTTTTTTTTTTTTAACCCATCATTTTATCTTTGTTGCGTTAACGCAACGTAAAATGTATATCTATATATATATATATATATCACCACATCGGTGACCTACAAATAGTACAAATAGGTCCCTCCAACGGCATCTGCCACAAACACTTTAAGAAGCCTCGACTAAGGCAAATAGCAGACCCAGACACTGACCATGCTGCGGTCTCCTGATGTTATATATTGCAAGTAACACCATATCGGTGACCTACAAATAGTACAAATAGGTCCCTCCAACTCTGCACTGATGAGAGCCAAAAGCTTGAAACCGGTCTGCAGATGACTCTGGACATTGCCGATGCTGCAGAACTCCTCTGTTTTCATAATGGGTACCTTCACCGGTATCTGCTATAAACACTTTATTGCGTTTCTAGTAATTGGTACTAAAATACCATTCAGAGAGCACATCCGAACAAAATGGTTAGGTTTCAAGAGGAATACAACGAAACGTGCCTTTGTGCATTTTAACATATATATATATATATATATATATATATATATATATATATATATGTATTTTGTAAAGTCAATCAATATTTGATAAATGTGATTTCATATTATGGTTATCCAAATAATCAATTTACTTCAAATATTTTTTTGCTTTACCGTATCTCTTTTATTATATTTAAAATAATTTGTTGTATTTTACCATTTTCGTGGTAAACTGCGACACAGAATATAATAATTCTAAATATATACAAACAATTGATGAATGTGGCTATAGTTCATAATTTGATCAAAAAACATTCCAAAGAAACATTATTATTTTGTATGGAAATCCTCCCCTCCAAAGTAAAATTATAAATTATCTCCGAATGTGCAAGTTTGATGTTCCGCAAACGCAACATTGGTAAGATACAAGGAGGAGGTATTCAGACTTGGCATGAAGTTATTACAAGTCTTTTAGGGCAACTTGAATATCGAAATAATCACAAAGTCTATTTTGACAACTTTTTCACAAGTTATATACTTATAGCTCATCTTCAGGAACAAGGATTTTTTGCGACAGGAACAGTTCCAACAGGATCCAAAAGTGTCCTGTGAAACCGAACAAATCCATTGCCGAAAAAACACGAGGAACTTATGATGTCAGGTATGATTATACAAATGACATCAGCTTAGTTCGCTGGAATTATAAGGCAGTTGGGAACAAGGATGTTTTGCGACAGGAACAGTTAGAGCCAACAGGATCCAAAAGTGTCCTGTGAAACTGAACAAATCCATTGCTGAAAAAACACGAGGAAATTTTGATGCCCAGGTATGATTATACAGATAGCGTAAGCTTAGTTCGCTGGAATGGCAATGCGGTTGGTAACAAGGATTTGTTGCGACAGGAACAGTTAGAGCCAACAGGATCCAAAAGTGTCCTACGGAACTGAACGAACCTATTGACAAAAAACACGAGGAATTTATGATGTCAGGTATGATTATACAAATGACATAAGATTAGTTTGCTGGAACTATAAGGCAATTGGGAACAAGGATTTTTTGCGACAGGAACATAGAGCTGACAGGATCCAGAAGTATCCTGTGGAACTGAACAAATCCATTGCTGAAAAAACATGAGGAACTTATGATGCCCAGGTATGATTATACAGATAACATAAGCTTAGTTCACTGAAACGGCAATGTGGTTGGTAACAAAGATTTGTTGTGACAGGAACAGTTAGAGCCAACAGGATCCAAAAATATCCTGCGGAACCGAACAAATCTATTGCTGAAAAAACACGAGGAACTTTTGATGCCCAGGTATGATTATACAGATAACATAAGCTTAGTTCGCTGGAATGGCAATGCGGTTGGTAACAAGGATTTGTTGTGACAGGTATAGTTAGACTCAACAGGATCCAAAAGTGTCCTTTTAAACCGAACAAATCCAATCCATTGCCAAAAAAACACGAGGAATTTATGATGTCAGGTATGATTATACAAATGACATAAGCTTAGTTCCCAGGAATAAAAATGCGGTTGGGAACAAGGATTTTTTCTGACAGGAACATAGAGCCAACAGGATCCAAAAGTGTCCTGTGGAACCGAACAAATCCATTGCCAAAAAAAACACGAGGAACTCATGATACCCAGGTATGATTATACAGATAACATAAGCTTAGTTCGCTGGAATAGCAATGCGGTTGGTAACAAGGATTTGTTGCGACAGGAACAGCTAGAGTCAACAGGATCCAAAAGTGTCCTGTGGAACTGAACAAACCTATGGACAAAAAAACATGAGGAATTTATGATGTCAGGTATAATTATACAAATAACATAAACTTAGTTCGCTGGAATGATAATGCGGTTCAGAACAAGGATTTTTGCGACAGGAACAGTTAGAGCCGACAGGATCCAAAAGTGCCCTGTGAAACCAAACAAATCCTTTGCCAATAAAACATAAGGAACTTATGATGCCAGGTATGATTATACAGATGACATAAGCTTAGTTTGCTGGAATGATAATGCATGTGGGGACAAGGATTTTTTGCATCAGGAACAGTTAGAGCCAAGAGGATCCTAAAGTGTCCTGTAGAACCGAACAAATTCATTGACAAAAATAACACGAGGAACCTATGATGCCAGGTATGATTATACAAATGACATAAGCTTAGTTCACTGGAATGATAATGCGGTTGTGATTATTATTGGTAAACATTAATATTATAACTGTCTTTACCATTGTTGCGTTTACGCAACATAATTTTTTTAAGTTAGTAATAATATTTTGAGTATAATTTCTGCTTTATCTGATATAATAATCATAATAAACATATATCTATTTTAAAAAAAGTGTTTTCTTTGTCAATTCTATCGGTGGTACAAAATGGGTTAATTCTCTATAAATATAAAAACTCATGATAATGTCTAAACTCTATAAATCCCCGATTCTCCTCACTGGGAATTAATCCCCAATTTTTACCCGCGATCACTTTAAATTCTCCGATATTGGGGAATATCCCACAGATGTCTGATTATTTTGATATTTGCGCTTGCGTTGTTCATTTACCCTTTGGTTATTTCATTATCCTCTACTTCCAAGTTAAGATTATTTTATCCAGTACTTTGACTATCACTTATGACGTTGATAAATAGAGTAACCTCTAGATCGATGCTATCTATCAGATAATGTAACTTAATCCAGTATTGATAAATCAGCCCTAACTGGCGTTATTTTGACCCCATCTTGAGCATACCCTGTATAGATATTACCTGGATAAATATTTAAAACATTTGTTTTCAGTTTCCATGAACCATCTGCCGAAACCAACCTGGACAATGAACACATAAATTCTTTAGACATAACATTATACAAGTGTGATTTGTGCACGTATGAGACTTCTTGTGAGGATGATTTGTACAACCACAAAAGTGATTCGGCAAGTAGAGTTTTCAAATGCGAACTGTGTAAATATGTGACATTATATACATGTGACCTTAAGAGACACGTGTTAGACCACCAATCTAGGAAACACACGTTCAGCCGCAAAGCTGTTTCAGAGGATACAACGTATAAGTGTGACACTTGCGCATATGAGACAAAACGTAAGTCTCGTCTTAATGAACACAAATTAACTCATAAAGACCCGTCTCAGATACCAATGTACAAGTGTGAACTGTGTACTGTTGAGGCAAAACGTAGGCGTGATCTGAAAAGACACATGATGCTTATCCATAAAAATCCCTCAGAAATAACACTGTACAAATGTGAAGCATGTACTTATGTAACAAAAAATAAATATAATGTTAACCGACACAAATTAAGCCATGCCGCTTCTCCCGAAGTAACCTATAAGTGTGACGCATGTACATATGAGACAAATATTAAGAAGTATTTTATTAAGCACAAATTGATGCATAAAGACTCCTCTGATATAAAAATATTCAAATGTGCAATGTGTTCATTTGAGACGAAACGTAAGATTTGTCTTAGAAAACACATATTGAATCATAAGAATCCCTCGGAGGTAGAAAAAATCAAATGTGAAATATGCGCATATGAGACTATGCATAAGGATCACCTTAAGCGACATATGTTAGTCCACAAACCTTTTTCAGAGAAAACAAAGTATAAGTGTGAACTATGTACATTTCAGACAAAACGCAAACATTATCTTGAGACTCACGTGTTGACACATTATGTGACGAAATGTCAAAAACTTGTAATATTTCCATTGCCACTAAATGGTATTAAGTAGTGTGTCCAGCAGAATGAAGTATCCATTTTAAATTGAATTGTTTTTGTTAATGACTAAATTTCTATTCAAAAATTAAATAACCCAGCTAACAATTTAGGTGTCGACCGCTTAAGGAAAATTGACCAAAGCAATTAGGTAATGTTAAAGTTCAATTGGTTAAGTCGCCATGTTCCGTATTAAGTACAGGTGAATTATTAGTGAAATTAATGTTTTAATAGGTTATGAGAAATATTTTAGTAACTATTGTCACCTAATAGGGGGAGTAGGTAAAAAGTGACCAATTTGAAACAATTTAGTAATTTAAATAAGGGGGTATTTGTTGAGGTTATTAATATACCCTGATAAGAGATATAGTCGGGGCAAGAATTCAGGCGATGCACGTCACAGATCGATAAAATTACTATAATTATATGAAGTCAATCAAAGCGACTGCACCTGAAATAGCCGCAACCCTCAATTCAGGTCACATGCAAATTGTATTGCCAAAACTGAAAATGTATCATTAAAATGATGAATTGTGACAGCATAAAGCTTTATGCTGTGCCTGTGATAACTGCGACGTCTGCTACCCACAATACGTATAACAAAAATCTATCAAAATTCGATTAATTGGAACAAAAATAGATTATAAATAATTTCTCAAATGAACTTTATTTAATAACTGGACAATGAGTTTTATAATATATTATATTATAGTACAATCATAATTATAATTAAATTCTGCTAATTAAATAAAATTAGTACGATATTAAACAATTATACATTTTTTAGTTATTTACTATTCATGATAAGAGAAAAAACATTTACATATTTATTGTCGAGGATACCCCAATGAAATATTTTTTACATATTTCTGCAAAAAAGTGATGCGGCTGAAAACAATATTTGGCAGTTCCATTAATCTTCTACGTGGATTATCTTTTAGAAATTTTAAATCTATTTTTTTTTCAATATTTTGCCCAAGCTACTCAAACTTCCCTTTGTAAATGTCCTGTTCAATCAACCGCTCTGAAAGGGACTGTCTGGTAATATGTTGTTCTAAAACAATAATAAATACTTTAATAAATATTTCCATACGTTATTTTAATAAATACTTACTGTTTCCGTACATTTCATAAATAACATTTCGAATTGCTGCTTGGTCAAAGTTATCAATGTCGCATACAGGCTTTGTTGTTGGTCCAGCTTTTTAGGGCTACCTAATACTTCCCCAGACTGCATTTTTTTGGAAATGTTGCTAACAGCACTCAAACTTATGTTTAAAGCATTAGCAACTCTCTGAAATTTACTGGTTATGTTATGATATATAGTTAACTTCTAGAATTATACTTGCCTCTCTTACAGCAGTTAATGGTAACAGTGGTCCACCGGCATCACGTTCTCTCTCAAGATAATTTATTAAAGAACAAATTAATTCCTGGATATATTTACCAAATGCCTTCGGCATTATGGCAGGTAACCTAAAAGTATAATGCATTAATTTGTTTTCACACAAATAAATCTTGCTCCACTTACCAGAATAACACTAATAATACAATTATATTAGTTCTGAAAAGAACTGATGGTAAATAAAACAAGGAAACAACAGTTAATTGCGAGCATGAGAGAATGAAATCACCAATAAAATAATTCGAATCAATAAAATCTGCTACGAGTTGAACGTACATAAACGAATAGATACGTTGGATCTTAATGATTATCAGATATTACGTAACGAAATCACTTGGGCTACTGTGGCGTAGCAGATATACGTGCCTACGATAAAATTTCTCTAGCTCAGACTATCTCAGGGCGTTAAGCCCAAGCTTACATAAACTATGATAAATTATTAGTTTACTTACTTAACATATCACTGAGTTTTTCCATATGTAGTGGTCGCAGACGAAATAATGACACTTTCTTTAAAAAAATGAAATGCACTATATTAAGCAATTTACAAAATTGGTTCTCTAGAATATAACCTGGCGATGTTCACAGTTGTGGCCAATATTTCACGATTAATCAGTTACAACACATTCATAAAATGCCTCGTGTAGCTACACATCGGTTTACAATATGTGCATAAAATTGTCATAGATTCTGCCACAAAGGTTTGATTTAAAGAACCTCCTTAAGTATATGTAAATATATGCATAAAATCTCTAAATATGTGCAGGTTAAAATGCCAAAAGTATGAATTGATGTCCAGCGTAACCACTGAAGGTGGTCCCCGGTAAGTAAAAAAAAAAATACAACACACTTGTTTAGGGTGGTACGATACCGAGTCCGGACGTGGAGGAACTGTAGCCCTACGTAGATGTCTTCGGGACACAAGAAATGGACCCAAGGATGGGGTTGATGGTAGCCTCACCAGCCCTGGAACCTTCCACTGTGTGTGGATGCCCCGTCAGTGGAACTCTCACTGAAGTGTGTAGAAGCCCCGTCCGTAGAACCCTAAAGATATCACGATTTAATTCACAGTCAGAAAAGCACGTGAAGCGTGCTTGATGTGAGCAATTCTGACATAACCTACAAATGAAACATAATTTACCTCACTGATGAGGGAACAATCCACCAAAACTCCTGGAAGCCACAGTCGGATAATTGGGGTCGAGTCCGCCTTTTGAGTTGACACTGTATTTCCAAAGGAAAGCCTTGTGTAATTTAATATCCTGCTTCCGCAGATAAAATTTACTCACACACACAAAATATTCCGCTAAACGGAACAACAACAGATTGAGAAAATTTTCTTGAATTGGTTATTCTAAAATCCACGCGGATGCCTTGGATAAAACCAAGGTTCACAGAATAACAACTAATTACTCCCAATCACGCCAAGCCAACAAAAATGGTTGCTTCCGTTTCCTCTGCTGATCACGTGTCGCCCTCCCGTGGAGAATAGCGAAATGTGTTTCGGACGTGTAGCAGTTGTTATAATGCGGCTCACAAAACGCTAAAGCGTATGGTGGGTCGCATACGCTAGAGGTCCGTAACAACTCGACAGTAAACCGATTTAAAATATCAGTGCTTTTGTAAATTTATACTACCAATCTTTCGCGACGAAATACGATTTAATTAACTTCTATTTCTAAAAATAAGACAAAAGTGCTAAGGATTATGAAGCCACATTGAACTGTACTTATTTCTGAAAAAGCTTAATAATTTGGTGTCAAGAATTACTCTTTTTAATGTAATCAATACTTAAAATTTATGTTGGCATTAAAATGTTTTCAATTAAGTCACTTGTGACGTGCATCGCCTGAATTCTTGCCCCGACTTTATTAGTGAAATGTATTAAAATGACTTTATAAGCTCAACATTGATTATTATGTTTTAACAAATCAAAATGGTGTAAAGGTTATAGTTCATAATATTCCCCAAATTAGTGATCACTCTGTGATAAGCATACATCTAAGCAACATACAAAATATTAATGTTAGCAGGAACTATATGTATAGAAAATAAATGATGATATTTTTGACAAAATCAATTTAGAACTTGTTTCTTGCAATTGGCTTTATGGTAGCAATGATGTTAATATAATATATAAAAACATTAGACCAATGCAAAACAGTATTAGATAGTGTAGCTCCAATAATTGAAATATCATGTAAACGAACCGGGTGCCATGGTATGATACAGAAGTAAAAAAATAAAGCTCATGACAAAGATGTAGCTTATAAAATTTTTGTAAATAGTAGTGCTGAAAATAAAGATAATTGTTGGAATATGTGCAAAAATAGAAGGAATCAATTGTCAACTTGCTTAAAGTAAAAAAAAGAAACTACTATGAAAATAAAATTAGTAATAATCAAAATGATCCAGAATCAATGTGGAAAACACTAAAATCCCTTATAATAGAAGAAAATCAACAAATTAATTATAAAAACGTTAAATTTTATATAAATGGTAGAAATTTCTTTGTTAAAACATAACAAGAAGCAACAAACAATTTCAACAATTACTTTGTAAACGGCATAGTTGAAATTTCTAATAGTATTGTATAGTATCTAATACTATTTATTCTGGTTTCGATGAATTTAAGTTACTAAGTCTAAACGACTTAAAAACAACTATAGCCAATCTCAAAAACAGAAAACCGTATTAATGAAGTACTGACTTCTAATTTTATATAAAAACAATTGTTACAATGGGATATGTCTACCTTAATTTTATAAATACCTCCCTCTAATTTGGTACCTTCCCACAAGAGCTAAAAACGAGTGTAGTTACACTAGTACCAAGGATTGAAAGAGCAGCAGAAGAAGGTGACTTCCGCCCCATTAATACCCTACCTGATATAGAGAAATTGTTGGAACTTTCTGTGTACGAACAGCTGCTTGATTACTTTAATTATAATTTGTTCAATAAATGGCGGTCCCAGAATTTCGACATGGAGGAGGCTATCGATTCTTGGGCCAAAAAATGCGCCGCAGGCGAAAATTTCAGATTTTCCAAGGTCAAACGGCCTTAAATTAAAAGTTAGAAGTTTTATTTAAAATAATATTGTCTTCGAAATGTAGATCTCGTGGGCACAAAGCATAAAAATATAAATACCAAATATATTTGAATCAGGTGAAAAGACCAAGTATTCTATATTCTAATACAAAATATAACAAACTAACAAACATGTTCTTCAATTTGCCCTCGACGCGCCTGCAACTATAGCACTTGAATCATCGCGTTGGTATCAGTCCTACTTTTGGGAACTTAGGATTGCTTTCAAAATTTGCAGTCTGGCTTTTGGAAACTGGAACATTTCACTGCAACTCTCATTGATGTTTGTGCGAACTTGCATCACAGCCTCTAGTGTGAATATCTCCATTTACGATTTTTCTGTCCAATAGTCATTAATATTGAAGAGCAGTCGCTTCATCCACGCACTTGTCTCATGAAAACAAAAAACAAATTCCCATAAAATCTCCAAGTTTTAAGTAAGGTCAACGATCTTCAGTGCGATAGTGCAAATATTTTCGGAATTCCAGCCAGCAATTATATCTTCGGCAACGTTGGCTTGCATTAGACCAACTTCCCTGAACGGTTCGTCTTCATTGAATACCAGACCTATGTAGTTCTTAAAAGCCTCACATGAAAAAAAAAACTTGATTTCATGAAACTTATCTTCTCAAATTAAATTAAATGAAAATTTCGAATTTTTTGTATCTAAAGAAAAAGAAATACATTTAAGTGTGCTTAGTGAACCTTTTAAGGACAGTAAGACATTACCCGAAAAAAAGTACTGTCTAACTAAAATAAGTACTACTAGGCACATTTTATTGCGATCTGTTGAAAATAAAGGTAGGATAGAGAGATCTTAATAATCGGTAATCAATAGATTTACAAAGTTCATGTGTCCATAGGAGGGGGTCCCCCCCCCGTAGGACCGCCACTGGCAGCTCAGTATAGATGAAAATAAATTCGTTATTGCCGTTTTTCTCAACTTTAAAAGAGCATTTGAACTATTGATCAACAAATATTGTTAAAAAAACTTAATTACTATGGTATCAAAGGTAATATACACAAGTGGTTTCAACAATATCTCAGTAACAGGTTGCAAATTCAATATCAAACTGTAACAAACCATATTGGGGTACCTCAGGGAAATATTCTTGAACCGCCGTTATTCATGATTTACTTCAATGGTAGGTAAATAAAATAGAATTTTATTTTATGAATCTACTTGCGGATGATACTTTAATATCATGCAGTGAAACAGATCTCACCGAAACAATACCTAGAATGAATAAGGTATTAGACAACCCAAGTAACACATGATGGTTTAATAAACGTTTATTATATGAAATTACAGTTTAAATTTCGTTATCGTATATTTAATCAACGTCTATGAAAAGCAATTTTTATACGTATATTATAAATGTATGTCTCCGAAAATTAGAGTAACCAGGAATATTTGAGAAATAATCAATTGAGACTTGAGACTACACTTCCGTCAAATGTTTAAATTATAAATTGGTGAAATTGACACTACTTGCATTTTGTCATTATAGTTTTTAATATACGATTTTTAAATGTATCCGATAAATATGTATTTGCGCTACATTTTTTATAGGCATGTCGTAAACAATTGCAACTAAAAGTTCGAAGATTATAACAATATCTGGAAATATGAGTAAAATATTTACATTAATCAAAATTTGTTATAGATAGATGATGAATGAAAATATTTGTTCAGTAATATTGCAGTTGATAATATACGGTTTTTAAACGTATATCAATCTGCATCGATTGCGCAGTCGCCAGCAACCGGGTTAGTATTGTTGTCTTTGTTGCAGAATACATATGCATTTCTCATAAATATATGCATCTCTCTCATTGTCTCAACAGTACAACTGGTGAGCAACCGTGGATCGTCGTGTTAATTGCTGTTTCGTGTGGTGGTAGTCAACCTTAGTAGTGTGGCCTTGTGATCGAAACAAAGAATATTTACTTGTTTGTTTTTGCATATATATTATTTGATTGAAATTCAACAAGTGTTATATTGATGAGCCGTCCTTATCCTTGAATTATCAAGTTGTAGTGCGTTAAAGTTACAAGAATGAACCAACTTGTGATTGGTAAGAATTATTGTTTATCTGAACGATTTCATAGTAACTGCATTTTTTTTATCACAGAAGTTGTAAAACTCTGCATGGCTAGTGTTGAAGGCGTGGGTGAGGCCAGTGACAATAAAATTAGATGGACGATTGGTTGAGGCTTGCCAAAAGCCGCTATAGTTACAATAATAATAATAAATAGACTATTTTTGGATTTTAGTAAAGAGTAATGCACAATGTTGTGTTCTGTTATTGTTGTCAAACATCCTAGGTCTCCAAGGGTGAAATAGTAAATGATAAAATAGTTTTACGTATTTAGCCAATCCCGCAGAATAGGAAAAGCTTAATATAATATAAAAAAGATAGTACTAAATAATAAATATTTTTAAAAAATTACTATCTGCATACTTATATACAATTGAATTATTTTTCCTTGATATCAGTAGTTGTATATAGGTAGGAGGTTTTAAATATGTACTTTTAAAAAATTGGAGATCATTATAATATTAACTTTCGAATCTATCTTTTTTATAGTGTTGTAGACTGATCAATTCTAAATAATTTTGCAAGGGGAAATGTATCGCAAGTCAAAAAAACTTTAATTCTAATTTCCCTGTTATAATTAAAAAAAAATTAATATATTTTACAAAATAAGGCACTTAGAAATTAATTTATTTCAATGTCATCTTATTATTGTTATGCAGCAATATATATTAACAATTTTATCATAAGTAGCAAATGATTTCTGATTTAAGACATGATTTGACTTGCAAGGTTATTTGAAATCGATTAGTCTATAATACTGTAAAGCAGAATTTCCCATTTAAATTTTGAAAGTTAAGGTAACTTTGGTAAAAACTGGAAACTATTTAATCATTTATTAAATAAACTCTTAGTTTATAAAACAATATAAAAAAAGGTCTAAAGAACTTATAACTTATATTCATTAACAAAGATACAAGGGTGGATTCCCTTTAAAAAATCTCTCAATATTTTCTATCTTTTTATTCTAAATTTTTTGAGAAAAACTAAATTCTTCAGAAAAGTTCAGATTTTCAAAAGAAAAAAAATTTAAATAAAAACAATTATAATTTACGATTACGTCTAATTTCCTTTTAACTATTATAGTTCACCAGCTTCATGAGGCTTTGAAACTTCTATATTTTTAATTTGAAATATATCCACCTTACGCGAAGTCAGATATTTATATTCTGTGAATATTTACCTAAATTTTGGCATTGCCAAAAAAAGTTTGATAAGCTAAAGCGACACTATAAAAAATGACTTTCTCAAAAAAATTTAAAATAAAAAAGTTTGTAAGTATAAGATATTCCATATAAGGATACCCTATGTATGTATGAATTACAGTGGATAATAAAGGTTTATTACATGTATACCAGCAACTGGAGAAAAGGGTTTTCATAACCGTGAGAAAAACCTTTACATCATACGTATATGGGATACGTTTATTTGAGGTTCCACATAAAAGTATATATCTCGTATATGATGTGACAACTATATAACGTTTTCTTAAGATGTATATATTTAGAATATGATGTACCATATATATACGTTTTTTTAAAACGTCTATATTTAATATATGATAAGACAAATATATACGTTTGTAGCGCGGACATTCGAACGGTGAATATATATACCAGTCGTAGAAACGAAATCAAAACCTTTATTAAACCATTTGGTGTTGCTTGGGAAAGTAAATAAATATATAAATATAAATAAATTAAAGCTAAATGAAAAAAAACCAAAGCCATGATCTTAAATACATCGTATAAACTAAGCATAAGTAACTCAGACGCACTTAACCTAAAAATAAATAATGAATAAACTCAATGGGTAAAAGAAATTAAATACATGGGGGTTATAATTGATAATACTACTTTAAAATTAAAAAATCGTTGATGTATCCAAAAGAAAATCTCGAAAAAACTATTATTTTTTTCGAGAGATTCCAGTTATCTCTCAACACATGCAAGAGTCAGTTTATAAAATAATTATTCAACCTCATTTTGATTATTGCTTTACAATACTGTATCTACTGGATAAGAATCAACTACAATGTTTAACAAAAAAATTGTTTCATACTTAAAAATAGAAATGTAAATTAATAATTAGATGTTATTTAACAAAATTTATTTTCAATGCTTATCACTGTAATATTTAACATTAGCTGTTATTTATATTTCTTTTAATGTATATTGATTTATTTATAATTGTTACATCTCTTTATGTATATGTGTATTATTGTGTATAACCAATTAATATGTAGCGTTTGTATATTAGTGTTTCTTTCCTACTCAATAAACATTATTATTGTTATGAATATTATATTTTAATTGTTCCAATGTTGGCGGTCGATTAGAAAACACTTCTGACTTTAAATAGCCCCATAAAAAGAAATATAAGCTGAGATATCTGGTGACGTTGATGTCCCCAAATTTAGAAATGACATGACCATTAAACATTCTTTGCAAAATTGTCATAGAATCACTAGTAGTGTGGGAAGTGGCTCCGTCCTGATGAAACCATATTCTTCCAATATCCACACCTACATTACGCAGTTGTTGTTCAAAGTTACGCAATACCCGTTGATAACGTTGTAATGTAACCGTAATCGCCAAATCATTTTCCTCAAAGAAGAACGGCCCAAAAATTTCAAAAGCAGATACTGCACACCATGCAATAAACTTTTTGCTGTAAAGCAGTACACGCCATGCCTCCATTTCAGCGGCTGCTAGAAAAGGAGTATCATGGGACATTATCAAAAATTCAGCTGGTTAGGCACAGCCCTCAAACGTATTTTGTAAGGTTTTACAATCGTCCAATAGTAGACAATACTAGCTTTGCAAAATCAGTATTTAATATTTGACTGTACAAAGGTGTTACAAATTTATTGCTGAGTAACAAGTTGTTGCACAATACTTATCTCCGGGGGTAGACCGCTGCTCGAATTTTGTACTGTCGTGAGCAGAGAAAAATAGGACAACTTTTTTTTTCTAATGTAAATCTGTCTCTATTTGAATACATAATGAGTAGCCGAAATAAAACAGATATCACTTTAATTTATTTTTTATTTTAATGCTGTAGTTATTGCTATAATAAATGATGAATGGTTAATGAGACAAATTGCACTGCGTTATAACATTAACAAAAATTTGATGTGTAACATTGGAAAATAAACAGTATGATTAGTAGAAATCCTGGATCAAAGGACAAAGGATATTCTACTTAACAAGAAACTAACTATTAATATTTCATTATTGCACCATTTCTATTTATAACTTCTATAAGTCTGTTTGGCATAGAATTAAATAACCTTATACAATAATCATTAGTAATAATATTTTCCCATGCATTATTTACTATTTCCAGTAATTCTTTGGCATTCCGTGGTCTCACATTTCGTTTTTGGATACTTCTTACGAGTAGTCCCCATACTTCTTCCACAGGGTTAAGATCTGGACTATGACTGGGCCAGTTAAGATCATTGATGTTGTTATCTTGAAACCAGTTAGTTACGGTATGAGCAGTATGAATGGAACAATTGTCTTGTCGAAACGAACTCATTATTAGGAAATAATTGTGACACAAAAGGGAGCATAATAGATAGATAGATAGATAGATATGCTTTATTTGTTCCTTTGTACAACAGGACCCAAATGGGTGTAGAACATGTCAAATTATTAAAGATATAGAGATTTAAAACAAGGTTAATAACAATAGAGAAGAAATAAAAAATATTGTCTAAAATCCTAATATACGTTTCACTATTAAATCGTTTCTCAATGTGCCACCAAACACCAGGACAACCTGCCGATCAAGCCCACATATTGACGGAAAATCTACCACTTTTATCATTGTTAGATATATACTTCTCATCGAATCGAGTATTCAGAGGGCGGTAAACACGAATACGACCGCTGTGACTTGACTTGAAAGCTTTTTCATCCGTAAAGATTACATTGTTTTAAGTAAGTATTTCTGTGCTGCTGCATGACAACGTAGCTCCGATTCTCTTACTCGCCGGCGACCAGTACTACCGGATCCAGGAAAATTCGTTTCTTCAGCAGCCTGAATAACTGAGTAAAATGAATTTTCTAC
This sequence comes from Leptura quadrifasciata, assembly GCA_963675555.1. Classification (NCBI taxonomy): domain Eukaryota; kingdom Metazoa; phylum Arthropoda; class Insecta; order Coleoptera; family Cerambycidae; genus Leptura; species Leptura quadrifasciata. The sequence continues at coordinate 80,163,093 of OY776680.1, forward strand.
TAAAGCATTTACCAATTGCAAATCTTGTTGTTGAGTTGATATCCTTCGTCGCCCTGATCCAGGATTTCTACTAATCGTACCGTTTATTCCCCACTTTCTTAAAATGTTACACACCGAATTTTTGTTAATATTATAACGCAGTGCAATTTGTCTCATTGACCATCCATCTTCTGCTTTAGCAATAACTCCAGATTTAACTAAATCGCTTATATGAGGCATACTAGCTTTCTGCACACTTGCAACAAATTATGACAACTAACTGACAATGTCACAAAAATTAAAGTTAGATGTACACAACTAGATTTTAGCAAAATACCATTATAAGACTTGTCCTATTTTTCTTTGCTCACGACAGTACATCAGATTTCCATGTTATTTATTAACGGGATAATCCCTATTAGGTATTACAAATGGATATAGAAGTAAAGTATGCACATATGTATAGGACTAATACAAATTTGAAAAGAAGAAAGAATACCAAAAAGAAAACACTTTAAAGCTAATTTCAATACAATGTAAGATGTAATAAATTCAAGCAAACTTTGACACACTAATAAATATAAATGGAAAAACGAAATATGTATTTTAGTTATACATTTTTTACCAATTTTTTAAATAATGAACAAGATGCGTCAAACAATTCCAACCTATTGAAATTTGAATTTGCGTTACGCAGTATCTTATTAATGGGCTCATTGAGATCATATTTCGTATGACAGAATGGTATGTGAAAAATTTCTGAATTCCTAGTTTTTCTAGGATCCACATTAAATTCTACAAGGCTAACAAGCTGGGGGGATTGAACCTAACCAATAAGTATTTTATGCAAAAAGCGTAAATCTGCCTCTAACCTTCTGTGTTGTAGTGTATTAACATTGAGATGACGGCAAATAAGATCAGATGTATAATTATCTATCTGGTAGCCCAACTTAAATGCACAAAATCTATCTGGTACACTTCTTCTAGAACTACATTGTTAATTCTATACTGAAAATTCAAAGGCAAGATAACTCTTGCAAATGTTATTTTATGACATTTTTCAAATTTAAATATAAACAATTAACATCCCACCAGTTATATACATTATTCAAATCATCCTGAAGAAGTAAGGCATTACTTGAATTCGTGATATTTCAAAATAATTTGAGGTCATCAGCAAACATTAAAAATGAACTATGTACAATTACTGTATTTAAGTCATTAACAAAGAGGTTGAAAAGAATTGGACCCATATGGGATTCTTGAGGGACTCCTGAAGTCACACTAATGGAAGTTGAAATAGCATTACCATATTTAACACATTACACCCTATCTCTCAGATAACTGTCAATCCATTTCAAGATATTTACACTAAAACCGAACCTACTAAGCTATTAAGTCATGGTTGGCTCTATCAAAGGCTTTTGAAAAGTCTGTGTAGATAGCGTCAACCTGAACTTTGCTTTCAAAAGAGTTAATAATGAATTTACTGTAAATAGTAAGATTAGTACATGTAGATTATTTTGGGAAAACCCGTGTTGTTGATCAACAGTTATTTTTACAATCCCATGATATATACTTCGTTACTAAACACTCAAACAGTTTGGGTATTTCGGATTTCAAACATACTGCTCTATAGTTCTCAACATTTTCTTTTGTTCCAGATTTATAAATAGATTGTAGATAGCTTTGTTTCCAAAAACTGGGAAAAGTACCAGTAGTTAATGACAAATTAAAGATTGAATGTAATGGCTTTGCTAAAGTAAAGATGCACTGTTTCAGAAAATAAATAGGAATGCCATCTGGCCCATAAGATAATTTCCAAGGAATTTTCATAACCTGATCAATAATGTCCTTAATATCAATATAGTAGCTACTATATTTACATGTGAATAATTATATTCAGGAATTTGATTGACATTTACATTAGAATAAACTGTTGATAAGAATTTTGCAAAAAGGTGTACTATTTCAGTATTATTATCACTAGATATATCACCGTAATACATTTTAGAGGGCAAATTATAAGATTTTCTTTTTGCATTGATGTATCTCCAAAATGACCGTGGATTGGAATTGATGTTTGCCTCAGTTTTCATCGAATAATTTTGGTAGCACTCCTGATGTAGTTGTTTACATCGAGATCATAAGAGAAAAATAAATATCCTATCCTCTCCCATACAGTTTCAATTTTTTGTGAGCTAATTTTTTCTCGTAAATTGTATTTTTGAGTTCAGAATTAAACCATATGAGAAAGGATGAGGTTTTAATTTTTTTAAGGGTATATACAAGTCAATACCCGTATATAAAATATCATAATACAATGCTACAACGTCATCACAATTCATATTATTAAATAGTGGATCCCAATCAAAACTTGCAAAATAATCATTAAATGCCTGATAATTACCATTTCTAAAATCATAGTAATACTCTTCATATTTTAAATGTGAGACATCTTCATAAGTTAATATATATCAAAAGTAACAAGAGAGTGATGAATACTCTTCTCAAATAATAGGTCGGCTGGGGGCCGTGCAATAATATTGTTAAAAGTAGTGAATATTAGATCAAGAAACAAATTTCTGATATTGGCAGTATTATTCATTTGATACATATTAAAATAACTAAAACAATTCACTAAAATATTAGTGGGAGAATTCTCAGGGCACATAACAGTTATCCTAGATCATCATTACCCCATGTAGCATTAGGCAAATTATTATCTTGCATCCAACTAACATTAAAAACTTCCTCCACTGTATTACAGTGGTCAACATACACATCTAAACTGGATAAAGGCGGATTGCAAACAGCTCCAAAAACAATGATTTGGTCACCAAGATTTATAGATACAAAAATTTGTTCAGCTCTGTTAATGAGGAAGTTGCATGATTTTTTTTTTATATCACAGATAGATAGATGACAGAAAAATAGGTTTCCTCGTATTTTTTCTTTTTCTTTATTGTTAAAATTGAGGGTGAAAAAAATATTTATTTCGGCTGAGAATTTAAAACCATTAAAACGTTCTATCCCTAACGAATGGTGTCATTCGTAACCTGCAGTGTCACATCGTTATTGTTAAAACGTTGAAACATCTAAAAAGAATGATGTAGTTATAGATTAACACGTTAGGGATGTTATGAAATGATTATTCGTCATATTAACCAATAATTAGTAACAAGATTAAGAATAACGACGTAAATTAGCAAATTCAGGTCAGATTAGTGACGTCAAAGCAGTATTATATATTTTTTTTATTATATTATCATCTTATATAGTACATATTATGGAAAAATAATAAAATTAAGCGTTTTAAAAATCCATGCATCTTCCTCATTGCCACTATCACTTTTTCGCTTACTTGTTTTAATACAGTCAATGTTGTCACGATCAAATCTAAATATATCATAACCAGTTAGATATAATTCATTATCCGACGAGTAATCCTTGTTCAGCCATGTCTCCACTAATATAATGACACTATAATCGCAACAATAAACTACATGTTGAAAGTAATAATTTAATTTGCAATCCGCCAATATTTTCATAATACACCGAAATGAGACTAAGCCTTATGTTTAAGAAGTATGCAGGTTGACCATCATCATCGTCTCTGGCGGGATAATTGATTAGTTTTTTTGATTCTTAACTATTTTGGGAATACCCTCTAATATATTCGATGAAAATATCTTTTCACCCTTTTGATTCCTTTGCTTTAATTCATCCCATAATTTTCTCATGTTCTCTCGCTGTTTAAAGGTCAAATCCTGATTTATATAAATACGTTTATCTCTACCAATTTTTTTTCTGTTTATAATAACATTCATAACATCTGTCGGCTTCGAAAGTATTACTTTTAATGAGCGTGCACCATTTTTATTTACTTTTCCCATAGGAAATGTTTGGATGATTTTAATATCCTTATTAGTAATATCTTTAAATATATTTTTCACCACATCAGTATCAGAAAGACTTCTTAGCAGAAGGTTCAGGTAAATTGTTAATAATCTAGTTGTTCATTCTTTTCTGCCGTTCAAATAACTCATTAAGTTTAGACTTGCATATATTATTTTGGATTTGTGATTTAAGGCCCTCAACCTCAGCATACAAACTATCAATTTTCTTGTACAATTTAGGAACCAATTTAATTCCTTGACTACAATCATTATAGTAAAATTTTAATAACCGCTTGCCTTTTAAATTCATAACATGTAATTTAGTTTGCGACAGTTTAGAGCATTCACGATGAACTGGCCTTTCACAGCTATTACTATATAACATAACTTCGTCGCCCTCCTCCTTGCATTTTATGCATTCTATCGTTGATAAATTAAAATCTAAGATATCTTGATTTTTGTCTTGATTGTGTCATAGATATATATTATACAGGGTTACTGGTAATTCGATACATTCCTTTGGAGATGTGATGGGGCATGAGCTAAGGAGTAAATCTAGCCCTAACATACATTATGCAAAACTCAATAGTTTTTGAGATATTTCAATTTTTTTGTTTTTCTCAAAAAAGTAGATCTTAATGTCTTAAAAGTTAATTTCCGAAAAATCTACTTGACATATGTAATTTTTTTTACTGGATTACTTGTCCAATATTATAGATATCCGTTTGGAATGAAAAATATCCGGAAACATTTCGATCAAGTGAACATTTAAAATAAAAACCTATTAGGTTTTTTCAAAAAAATATTAATGTAGCACGCGTACAAATTATTATAAAAACTTCCTTATTTCAATAGCTACCTAACTAGGTAGAAATGTTTAATGTACCCTTGATAGTTCTAATAAAAAATTAGTAAAGATAATGCTGGTGGCGGAATTTATTAAACGATTAATCGTTCATTTTCATTTAAGTCAGTCAGCCCTTGACTTTGACGTTTGTGCATATATGTCATTAACTGACATTCTTATCTCCGTGTCCCTTAAGTTTGTTGGTCTTGTTAAATTAGTTATCGAAGATAGATAGTTGATATGTAAATTGCAATCAGGATTCAGGTCACAACATTCATATGAAACAGCTCTCCAGTCTATAATTACACTGTGGAAAGACTCAATTGATAAAGGGGAAATCATTATTGCAGTGTTTTTGGATCTGAAAAGGGCCTTTGAAACTGTAACACGGGAATGTCTACTAAGTAAATTAAAAAACTATTGTGTAAGTGCTTATAAGTGGTTTGAATCGTTCCTAGAAAATCGGAGGCAAAAGGTTAAGGTTAATACTTGTATATCTAATGGACTAGTTAACAATGTTGGAGTACCTCAAGGCAGTGTGTTGGGACCTCTGTTGTTTTTAATATATGTAAATTATATTTATACAAGATGTAAAGGTTCTAAAATATATATGTTCGCCGAGGACACTCTCATAACGATATAAGGTAGTGACCACAAAGTATTACTGGACCAATTAAATTCTGACCTGGCAAATATAGACAACTATTTTTGTGAAAATAAACTAAAACTTAATATACAGAAAACTAAATATATGGTAATTGGAACAAAAACTAAGATTAAAACTATTGACTTGCACAATTTAAATGTATGTATTGGTGGTGTAAATCTGGAACGTGTTGAAGAGTTTAAATATTTGGGTGTAACACTTGACATGACATTATCGTTTAATAGTCATATTGAATATGTAAGAAATAAGGTGGCTAAGAAAAACTATTTCTTGAGTAGAGTGGGCGTGGATCTTAGTGTTTATTCTTGATTGACAATTTATAAGACAGTGATATTGCCTCATTTCATGTATTGTGCAACTATAGTATATAGTGCCAATAAAATGAAATTAACTGAGCTGCAGGTTGTACAAAATAAAAGTTTAAGAATTATATTGAAATGCGATAAATATACACCAGTTCAGTTCATGTTTAACAACATAAGGTTAAAAAATATAGAGGAAATTGTTTTCATACAAGCTATGATCTTCGTATATAAACTAGTTAATAACTTATTACCAAAATATTTAAGTAATACTGTGCAGTATGTACGTGATATACACAACTATGATACTCGCTAAAGAAATACTCTCTTTATACAAACGTGTAGAACAGCAAGTGGGCAGAAGTCAATATTAAAAGGAGCAGTAAACCAGTATAATAGACTTCCATCTGAAATTGTGGGCATGAATTCTCTTACATCCTTTAAAAGAAGTATTTCACAGTATGGGAAAGAAAATATGATGTTGAATTAATTGTATTAGAAATTTTTATCATATATGAGGGAGAATAGAATTTCAACTTATTTCTGTTTTTTTTTGTTGTTGTATTATTATAAATTGTATATGTCCATGATATGTATTTGTAAATGTAAGTAGCTTTTTGAGCTAAATAAAGGCATTATTATTATTAGATTTTGATTTTGCTCGTAGTTGTTGTTATTAGTTGTTGTTATTGTATTTTCTGTGCCATGGCCGCGTATGCCAACGCAGAATACGCTGATATCTTGTTTGTCTATGGATACTGTGGCGGCAACGCTGCTGAAGCTCGCCGAGAATATGGTCTTTGGTACCCTAACCGCCGCTTACCAAATGCACGTGTATTCAGTACGGCATATCGAAATATCGCTGAAACTGGCTCCGTGAAATGTAGAAGAAGTGACGCTGGTGCTCCTCCCGTTTATGAACCAGATGATGAGGAAGAAATATTGAGGTATTTTGAGGAAGACCCAACTATTTCAACTAATAAAGTTGCAAGACTAACCGGAGCGTCGCAATGGAAAGTTTGGTCTACGATACGTAGAGTTGGATGTCATCCTTAGCACTATACCCCTGTCCAAGGCTTGGAGGAAGGTGATCCTGGAAGGAGAGTGGAATTCTGCCGCTTTATGTTAAATTCAGATGCAGAAGGTGCAAATTTTTTAACAAGTATTTTATGGACGGACGAGTCGAAATTTAATCGCGAGGGTATAACAAATTTCCACAACCTACATTATTGGGCAGGGGAAAATCCCAAGTTAACACGTGAAACTAGTTGCCAAATGAAGTTTTCTATTAATGTGTGGATGGGAGTCATTGGCCACTATTTAATAGGGCCACACTTTCTTCCTCAAAATTTAAACGGGGAAATCTATGAACATTTTTTAAGAAATGATCTGGCGGTGATTTTAGATGTTCCTCTCGCCTTCAGACAGCGAATGATGTTTCAGAACGACGGTTGTCCATCACATTATCGGCTGACAGTACGACAGTTACTTGATCAACGTTTCCCTAACCGTTGGATTGGAAGTGCGGGCCCAATACCTTGGCCAGCGCGAAGCCCTGACTTAACACCCCTTGATTATTACGTATGGGGTCATATGAAGGAGATGGTCTATGCCACACCAGTCAATACTATAGAAAACCTTAGACAAAGGATAGTCGATGCTGCCCAACACATAAGGCATAATCTGACAACCAGAGTAACAAGGACGGAAATAAGAAGATGCTGCCGTGTCTGTATACGGAATAGGGGCTCCCATTTTGAGCAAGACATATAAAAAATAAAGTACAACTTTGAAATTAATGAAGAATTAAACTCTACTTTTAAAATGATTTTACTGTTTATCTAAAAATAAAATTCGTACTACTTGTGTTATTTTGACTAGTATTTTCTTAGAACTATTAAGGGTACATTGAACATTTGTACCTTGTTAGATAGCTATTGAAATAAGGTAGTTTTTATAATAATTTATACACGTGTTACGTTAATATTTTTTTGAAAAAACCTAATATCTAAGTAGTACTATGATAGGTGTAGTGATATGAATTTTCACTCAATAATTTCAGTTGTTTGCAAAATAGTTAGATTTAATTTTAAACATTATGTCAATCTTCGTATTTCCTAAATTTAAATCTAACTATTTCGCATATTAAAACATAATATATTAGTCGCAAACTCCTCTATAAAATCCTTATTTTACTATAAGGAACATAACTAGACTGCAACCAACAGCTACTCTCCGGGTTATGTGCCCCGCCGAGCGCTGAATTACAAGTTACAAGCCTGGCGCGTTAAGTGTAATAATAGCATATTGCCAACAGAACGCTAAAGCTTCGATTGCAACAAACACCAGCCAAAAGACTGATCCTACGTCGTTCATCACATGCCTACTTTGCACTGACGAGCGCCAACAGCTTAAAACTTCATTTTGCAAGTGGTGTGGGACGACTGGCACGAGAGCTCCTTTAAGTAGGATCAGTCCAATCAGTTCCAATCGATGCATTAGCGTTTTGTTGTTAATATACAATTATTACACTTAACGCGCCAAGCTTAACTTGTAATTAGCGCTCAGCGGGGCACATAGCCAGGAGAGTAGCTGTTGGTTGCACTCTGGTTACGTTCCTTATAGTAAAATAAGGATTTTATAGAGGAGTTTGCGACTAAAATATTGTTTTAACATTCTGCCATTTAGAAGCACATTTGTACTATTTCGTATATATGTTTGAAATTATTGAGTGAAAATTTATAACGCTACTCTTGTTATAGTTCTACTTAGGTAGTCGTATAATTTGTTTGCAATATGTTTTTTAAAATAAGAAATTATGGTCAAAAACAGTAAATATTTCCCTATCGGATCTCTCTCTCTTGGATATGCCGACCTTAAGCGCGAAGTCATGACACAGTAGAGAATAGACCACTAATTTCACTCCTCGTCGGTCCCTTTGATATTTGTTGTACTGGATTTTATTTTTTTTATTCAACTGCGCATCAACTATTTCCATCCCACGTGCATATCCATGTACACTACTCGACGTAGAAAATGCTAATATACTGGCCAACACTTACAATGACATCAAATTAGGTTCTAAAATATCCTTGTCAAATGATAGCTTTTGGGAACCAGATTTATATGATGTTTACTGATTACTCTATAACTAATATATTAAAAATTAAAAGTTTACTTAAATTTATTGCATATAGCATTTGTACGCATTCACTTTGCAAAATAACCACATGACGAAAGCGCCAGAATATTGTCTGAAAGTTATTTGTGGCATTCTACGAATATCCTTTCCTATTATTTGGGTTTTCTACCACATGTATTATTGTCCTTTTTGTAACGTTCGGGCACGTGGTGAAAAGTAAAGAGCAGTTTTCTTAGCGAGGACTTTATTACAACTTGTTTCAACGTACAGCAGGATTAAAAAGGGGCTGCACACCAGCTCACATTCAATATATTTGGCAACACTACCAACCTTACAATACAAGTCTATTCTACCAACTTAATTATATTATATTGTTTATATTAAAGCATTATTATTTAATTTATGTTACATCCCCTCTTATAAGCATCCCCTCTTATAAGTTTAAATAACTAACCACATTTTAATTAAAAAGAAAACTACAATTTATAAATTTAAGATACCTTAACGTTCATTTTAAATCTAAAATTACATAATATACAATATATACAATTAAAGCTTAGTTCTACCAAATCTAAAATTACATAATATACAATATATACAATTAAAGCTTAGTTCTACTACGTAAGTAGTATGGTTCCCTGTTATTATTCTTATCATTTTCTTTCTTTACAACAATTTGTTGCCTATTCCTCCTATACTATTATAATTATTTTTAACTATATATGATCTTGGTTCTTTACATTTCTTTATTATTTCTCCTTTTTCCCACACATTTTTATGTTTAAAATATATTTTGTCTTTAGCCATTCCCCCTGCCAAGTTCTTCGTATTTTTATTATAATTACGTTTTTGTTTTAATTGCCTATTTTTTAAAGATTTTCTTAATTGATTTTGATTATTTAGACAAGGTTTGAGCAAGGAATCAACAGTAGGTAAATTGTCTTTTAACCTTCTATTAAATAACATTTGAGTTGGTGATAAACCTATATCAGGAATGGGGGTGTTACGATATTTTAAAAGATACATATCAATATTTCCATTTTCATAATAACATTTTTTAAGCATGTTCTTGCAGATATTTACTGCTTTTTCAGCTAGGCCATTACTTCTTGGGTAGTTTGGACTGGATGTTATTAATTTCACATCAACTCCGTCTAAATAATTTTTAAATTCAAACGAGTTGAAAGGATTATTGTCTGAGATGATACAATCGGGATACCCATGAAAAGAAAACACACCATCCAAAGTTTTTATAATTTCCTTTGCATTTTTAAACTTAATACTTTTTAACTCAATCCATTTACTAAAATAATCCATTATAACCAAAAATGAACGTCCGTTTAATTCTAAAATATCCATACCTAGCTTTTCCCAAGATCTACTAGGTATATCAGGCTGAATTATAGGCAGTTTAGCATTGTTGTTCCTAAATCTAGCACAAACCTCACAATTTGAAATGGATTTTTTTATATCATCATTAATATTTGGCCAAAAAATACTCTCCTTTGCCCTAGCTCTACATTTGTTTATACCTAGATGGTCTTTGTGTAACGATTGTAACATAAATTGTTTAAGTTTGTTTGGAATTATTACTCTGTCTGTGTAAAAAATTAAATCGTTACATATACACAATTCATCTCTAATATTAAAGTATTTCAACAATTCGGGATGCAATTTTTTTGATTTTTTTGGCCAACTATCGTTAATATATTTTTTTAACATCGACAATATCGGATCATTTTGTGTTTCGGTTATTAATTCTCGTTTTCGAGCTTCGGATAGAGGTAAATTTTTTGAAATATCATGAATTATAATATTATTGTCAAGAACACGATCAGTTATTTTTAAACTTGCTCTTGACAGTAAATCTGCAATATACATTTTTTTACCAGGTAAATAAGAAACTGAGAGGTCATATTTCATTAGTCTAAAAAGCATTCTTTGTAATCTACTAGAAACTTTATTAATTTCCTTTTTAAAAATATTTACAGAGGTTTATGATCCGTGTGGACTTGTACATTTTTTCCGTAAATGAAATAATTAAAACGTTCTGCAGCAAACAAGATGGCACCCATTTCACGCTCGATTGTGGCATATCTTTTTTCGCAGTCAGTTAAAGCCCTAGATGCAAATGCTATGGGTTTATTATTTTGCAATAAACAAGCTCCCATCCCTTCAGAAGAAGAATCACACTGTATAACTAAAGGTTTACTAACATCATAATGTGCTAGTACGGGTGGTGATGTTAAAATACTTTTTAATGTATTTATACTCTCAGTGTGACTTTTTTCCCAGATCCATACCACATTATTATGCGTTAACTCTCGTAATGGAGCTGAGATTTTTGATAAATTTGGAATAAATTTGCCCAAATATTTAACTAACCCCAAGAATCTTAAAAGTTCTTTTTTATTTTTTGGGTTTTCCATTTTTAAAATTGCTTGAACTCTATCACTATCAATTTCAATACCTTTTTTAGACACTTTAAAACCAAGCATTTTAATTTCTTTTTTTTTATATTGGAACTTTTCCTTGTTAAAAGTGATGCCATGTTGTTTAGCTGTATCCAACACCTGTTTTAATATTTTATCGTGTTCTATTTCATCATTGCCCGAAATAATTAAATCATCAATGTAAACTTTATTGCCAAGTATCCCTCCAAAAATTTTTGTATTTTTTCTTTGAAATACCTCTGCTGCTGTATTAATGCCAAATGGCATTCTTAAAAATCTATATCTACCTAGTGGAGTAGCAAAAGTACATAATTTTGAAGACGTTTCATCTAATTCTATTTGATAAAATGAGTCTTTTAAGTCTAATATTGAAAAATATTTTTTACCAGCTAAATCTGACATAATTTCTTCAGGAGAAGGTATTTGAAAATGTTCTCTTTTTATATACTGATTTAGGACAGAAGGGTCAAGACAAATTCTTAATTTTTTATTAGGTTTTTCAGCAATTACTATATTATTAACCCAGTCAGTTGGCTCGGTTTGTTTACAAATTACCCCTGCATTTTCCATTTCTTTTAAGCAAAATTCAAATTGAGGTAATAGGGTTTTAGGAATCCTCCTAGCAGGATATACACAAGATTTGACATCATTCTTTAAAGAAAACTTATAAGTATCCCCTGGAAACCTACCTAATCCCGAAAAAACTTTGTCATATTTTGTTAAAATTTCATTTTTAGAATTGAAACATACATTATTATCATTATGATTATTTACATTGTTATTATCAATGGAATTAACTTTCTTTATTAAATTAAATTTTAAACATGTTTCCAGGCCTAATATCGGCTTACCATCAGCTTTAACAATTATAAATTCTATTAAACAGTTCTCACCACGTATTTTACAATTTAATACTGCAGATCCTTGCACCTCAATCGTACTTCCCCCATAGGCTATCAGATTAACATCTACCTCCATTATTTCTGTGTTAGGAGCCACTTCTTCGAAAATCTTGGCAGGAAGAATGTTGCATTCTGCTCCAGTATCCACCTTAAAACATATACATTTTTTATTAATATAAATGTTTTCTATTATTTCTAATTTTTTTGGTGTTTAAATCACACACCCTGTAATTCGTTTTAGTACCATCAGTTTTACTGTTATTCAGGAATAAACAATCTATAAAAAAATCATCACCAGAAATTTCCATATCAATATTATTTACATTTCTTTTATTATTTTTTTTAAATTTATTATTTTTATTCGAATTTTTTATTAAACAACCTGACTCAAAATGATTAGGTTTATTACAAAATCGACAAATCTTACCAAATGCAGGACAATTTCCAGCAGCATGCCTTGTGTTACACTTAAAACAATTATATAAAATGTTAGAATATTCATTTTTATTTTTACAACGTTTTTTGTCATGCTCAAATTTTTTACTAGCTGAAGACATACTAAAATTATTATTGTAATTTTTACTTAGCTTTTTATAGGCAGGAGCTCTTCCTACGGTGTCTACAGCATGCTCAGGGTTTATTCCAGTATTTTCCATTTCAGCGGTATGCTTTTTATTTTGTTCATATATTTGACATATTTCTTCCACCTTGGCGAGGGTCAGACTATCATTTTGTAGCAGTTTCTCACGCAGCGTATTATCCAGGATGCCCATAACCACCTTGTCTCGGACCATGTTTTCAGACTCTTAATATTCACACGTCGAGGATAGCGATTTCAGCTCGGTTACGTACTGCAGTAGTGATTGATTTTGTTTCTGCGTGCATTGCAAAAACTTGTATCGCTCGTAGATTATGTTTTTTTTCGGTTCACAGTATTCATCGAATTTTTTTATAACATCTTCCAGTTTGGGTTTTTCTTTCATTTTAAATGTGTTGAATATTTGAATTCCTTCATCGCCAATAATATTTAAAAATATTGCAACTTTAATATTATCAGCAGCTTCATTTTGTCCAGATGCCATTAAATAAATATTAAATTTCTGCAGCCATGTGGTCCAATTTCTTGCAACATTACCCGTAAAATGCATTTCGGGAGGAACTCGCAAATTATCCACTGCCATTATTCTTATAATTCTTTATATTATTTTCAATTTGATATACACCTGACACCATGTAACGTTCGGGTACGTGGTGAAAAGTAAAGAGCAGTTTTCTTAGCGAGGACTTTATTACAACTTGTTTCAACGTACAGCAGGATTAAAAAGGGGCTGCACACCAGCTCCCATTCAATATATTTGGCAACACTACCAACCTTACAATACAAGTCTATTCTACCAACTTAATTATATTATATTGTTTATATTAAAGCATTATTATTTAATTTATGTTACACTCTTCAAAAATAAATCACCGAATCTACAAAATAATAGAATGTTATAAACATAATTTCATTGAAAATATTTTGAACAAACTTTATTATAAATAGGCGCATGACTTTGTACTGTGGAAGAAAAATTTGAGAATGCTGTTTTTTTACAATTACTACAAAAAATAAATACACTGTTTAAAGGGCCTTATTCACTAATAAAATCAACCATATTGTTTGCACAACATTTTGTACAACTTTATCGTTTTAAAAGTGTACACGTCGTCACTTTTTGGGGAATATTTTTAATGTTCCTTATTTAATCTTTCTCAAGTATACCGTTATGGAATTGAATGATAAAACTTGCATGACAGTACTATTCATAATACAAAAATACAAATTCGTTTCGTAACAGATCTGTTGTCCAAAAAATATCTGGCTATTACAATTTTACACCTTTAGACTCGTATTCAATTATATAGACTCCAAACGGAGCGGGTCAACTAACATGTTGCTTGAGCAGATATATGACAAGTACATGTACATACTGTTAGACCACTGAAAAACAAGGGGAAGTGTATGCAAAAATATCTAATGAAATAAATAAATTGAGTTTATATGTACCCGTGTATGAAAATGAATGTTACAATACTTGAATCTTTCGACTAGTACATAAAATTTCTATAAAAGCAACTATATACATAGCAGACAAGTTTTGTGATGTAAGGATACAACTTCTATATCAATTTTTTAAAATTTAATGTATGTATAGTAGTATAGTTTATATATCGCGATTAAACAAACAGAATACTTGCCTGTTTATATACACTAAGCTATATTAATAAACATGAATTGAGCTATAACTCTAATATGTAACTCATTTAATAAAATTATTAAATCTCTACCTAACAATTTAGGGGTGTAGTACCGGTTCATTTTTAAAATAAAAATAGGAAACTGAATAAATAATTTATTTGTTAACCAGTAGTTTACATAATTGAAAGTACAATAAAAAACAACATAAATATAGTAATAAATTCTGGAAAAGGAAAATAAAATATAATTCTAAAATGCGATGATACATACATACGTGCCGCCTACTACTCAGCATTTGGGATGGAGTGGAAGGTTGCTGCTGATCAGCGCTTGGATTTTCTCCTCGATCTGCGTCGAGAAGGGACGAGGAGGGTTTGGTGGTGAAGATGAGGATGAAGATGTTGTCGGAGCCGCTGAGGGGTGGACAGATGAGGATAGGGGAGGAGGAGGGGAAGAAGGAGTGTGATGTGATATGTGATGGTTGTGAATCCGGTGGGAGCAATGGAAGGGAGGGTGGCAGAGAACCAGCAGGATGCGGAGGAGAGGAGTTCGGGGTGTGGGGGGAGGCAGGTCTCGAAGGGACGGACGGTGGAAAGTTCAATTGCCCTCTTCTCCGTACCTGCTCCCTTCTTCTTTCAGCTTTGTAGAGGGCATAATTTTCTTCTACCGGATTTGTGCTTGCCCACGATGGGGCACCGGTGGACCCCGACGTGGATGGCTTCTGGGCGAATCTGTTGTTGAAGGCTTTTTTTTTCCTTAATTCTCTTCTTGCTTGCTTGCAGGAGGCGGTGGCGGCCTAAACATTTTGGACAGATATCTGTATGCTTTTGGGCCTAGAAAATATAATCGTAAGGGCAAACTGTCTATACTCATCTGAATATCTAGACCCTTTTGGGGATTTTTTAAAAAGAGTCAGTTGGGTTTTTATTAAGTTTGACAGAGTTGGATAATTCTCATCGAAAAATTTAGAAACATCTTACAATGTAACAGTGGATTTTTGAGCCAATCATGGAGATGTTCTTTTGCTCTTCAACGAACGAATTTTTAATTTGAGCGCTTTTTTTGTAGGAGTAGATGCGCTTAATCTCGATGATGTTTGAGTAGCAGTATCTAAAAAAGATGAAACATATAAATATCTGAAATATTGAACAGCAATATAATTGCAATAAGAGAAACAAGAAAATAAATTCGGTGCATATTAGTTCAATGAATTGAAAATTTACAAATGATCTGGTCTACTCAACACACTCAAAAAACTTAAAGGTCACCAACTATATCCTTATTATTTAAAAAATATATTTTAATGAAAAACAAAAGTACCTGTAGTATCTTCTAATTCTGGTCGTAATTCTTCTTCACAGCGGATCACTTCCTCAGTTGTTTCGTTATCTAAATAATAAAACATAAAATTATTGAAGCTTGAAATATTTACGAGTACTATGTAAATATTATAGAGGAAAACGATAAATGAAAACAATCACAGACGTAGTGGGGAATAGAGAGGATAGTGGCGATGCATAATGCATAGCTGTTTCTATCACATCACGTTTTACGTCTTTTATGTCGCGTGCATTAGAATGAGAGAGAAGGTCAGGCTTTTGCCAACTAGCACGAACGACATGTGAGATATGGTACTTCAGAGGCGGACTTAGTTTACTTTCATACACTGCGGAGTAAGGTGTACAGGTGTAAGTGCAATTAATACATTAATACATTAGTTTATATTTGTCTTTTTGCTGGTATGTAACTTATTTATTACAAAAATGAGTCGATCGAGTGATTGTGAGTGTGAAAGTGACAGTTATAGTGATTTCAGTGATAAAGAAAATAAAATTCCAAATGAGTTTCAAGGGAGAAAAAAACGGCATTTATGATGCATTTCAGAAAAATGAAATCCCGACTATTGACGTGGTAGACAGAAAACTAAAGGAAATGGATTGTCCTTTGAAATATACGACAAGAACTTTAAGGAACTGGCTGAAAAAAATTGGATTTAAATTTAAAACAATTAATAAACGCGTGGCGATTATGGAAAGCATATGAATAGTGGATTGGCGACATTCATATCTAGAGGAGATTAAAAAATTCAGAAGAGAAAATAGAACAATTTATTACCTAGATGAAACTTGGTATGACACTCACGATACGGTAAAAAAAGGATGGACTGATGGAACTAAGAAATGTCTACCACAGTCATTGCCTCCAAATAAGGGGACTCGATTGGTTATATTACACTGTGGATCAGGTGATGGATGGGTAGATAATGCATTGAAACTATGCGGGAAAAACATGGAAGAGTGTAACGTGGATTATCACAAGAATATGGAGGGAGTAATTTTTGAAAAATGGTTTGAAAATACTCTAACTCCAAAATTAAAACCAAATAGTGTTATTGTTCTTGACAACGCGAAGTACCATTCAAGAGAATTATATAAAATTCCTAATAAGAGTTCGACTAAGAGTTCGACTAAATTGGAGTTGCAAAATTTTTTAACGGATCACGACCTCGACCCACGATCGATTATATGGACAGTTATACTAAAGCAGAATTGTTGGAAGTCCTTCATACGAAAACATTTGAGAAGAATTATGTTATAGACAGTATAGCTGAAAGATTTGGCCACAAAGTTTTAAGATTACCAAAGATTTAAGATTATTGTATTTTCAACCCAATAGAATTGATTTGGGGAAAATTGAAAAAAAATATCAGAAAAGGAAATACTTTTCCAAAATTCGACAAAAAAGTGATAAGAGTTAATTAAAAATGAAGTGTCCAAAATTACCAAGGAAGATTGGGAAAAGAGAATTGCCAAAGTGATTAGAATTGAGGATGATTATTTGAAACTTTGTGAATTTAATAAAAATGTGGAAAATATATTCATTATAAATTTAGAAGAAGATAGTTCATCATCTGAAAATGAAGAAGAGGGGGAGAACGCACAGGATTCTGAGGAAGAAGTGATTGTGATGACTTGTGATTGAAGAAGTGGTAGTGATATCAAGCTTATTATTTATGTCATTTTTTGTGTTCGTAAGTATTTTAATCTATTTTTATTTATTTGAAGAATTCAATTATATTTAATTTTATTTATTTGGAGAATACATATTTTATTTACGAAAATTTACTATTTCAAGTTTTGTTTTTGTTTTTAGAGGTTTAGTTTTATTTTTTTGTATAATTTTCTTTATCCTATACTAATATTCTTTACCCATCCTATCATGGCAAGATATGCTCATATCTCCCCGTGGTTCTTGCTAGGTAGTAACAATTTACTCAAATATTGAAGTGAACTAGGATACTGTAACTACTGTATAGTCAGTAGTGTAAATTGTTGCCAGCTAAACTGAGCCCACACAACAAAAGCCAACGCAATTTTCTTATGGAAAAGTGACTTCCGTTACATTGGTTGAATTTTTGATATGTTGTGTATCCTATCTCTGTATCAAATGCATCAATGTCTCAGATTTGTTTAATAACACCTAAACAGTGTAATTGATTGTCTTATCATATCATATGACGTCATAGCAGGTCATGTCGTGTCACAGAACCTCATAGTGGTCACTTTGAATTTTATTGTGATCTGAGCACCTAGAAGTAAGAAAAAAGAATGTTATTTAAATCATGATGTTCTATGACACAATATTACATGCTATGACGTCATATGACGTGACGACGTTTGAGATTATATGATGTAATATTTCAATAAATAAACCATGACAGTTATGAGGTGTTTTCAAACCACTGTGAGACCCTAGAAGCAAAAAAAAGAGTACTGATTTAACCCAGACCCATACACTTCAAATAAACGATAATTCTTACTTTAGCAAGCTTTATCTCAAGACTGTGAAAGTTTGTCAATTTGTGCCAATTGAGACATTTGATCAGAGAGATGGGATACACAACATATCAAAATTTCAACCAATTTAACGCAAGTCACTTTTCCATAAGAAAATTGCGTGGTCCTTTAAAAGCGTAAACAGACATAGGTACACAATATAGTTAAGTCCGGGCCTGCCTTCTTAGCGTCTCACCTCGCACCCCCCCTCTCAATTTCATCTTTCCCGCACTATACATATATCTGCTTTTTTATTTTGTAGGAAAAATTTTAGTTTGTCATGGGCAAACATAAAATTTGCATTAATACAAATTATTTGTAAAAGCATAATTACGTTATAAACTGTTATAAATATTAGGTATAAAAATATGGAAATTTAAAGTTAACAATACATTTAGGGTAAAAAAAATAATATGTTATACATACCAAAAGCCTCTTGATCTTTAAAATATATTCTCCTAGTAACAGATGTTAAAGGACCAGGAGCATGGAGGACGTTGATATCCTTTGAATTACTAGGTGTTACATCCATTAACGTTGCTTGTGATAATAATTCTGCAAATGGGAAAGACACATAATACCTATCTATTGAAAGAGAAATATGAAATACATACCTGTATCTCGAACATTTTCTGAAGAATCTTCGTCTGAACTTTCTCCTTGTGCCTCGTATAAAATTTTGTCAACCTCAAATATTGTTGGAACTGCATCCCTTTTAAGGCGATTCCATTGAATACTAGAGAACATGTTTCTTTCAAAATGTAAACTACATATTCTAAAATGTTCATAACAGTATCCTGGAGCGTAGTTATTTAAGTCAGGATTATTCACATTTGCTTTCCATAATGAACACCTAAAACATAGAAATAATTTATTTATATACACCATCTAACAGTACAAGGGCCATTTACAAGATGGGAAACAGCGCATATTTAATATACAGTACACAGAGTGAGTAGCTTTAATATATACAGGGTTGCTGGTAATTCGATACATTCCTTTGGAGATGTGATGGGGCATGATCTTAGAAGTAAATTTAGCCCGAACATATATTATGCAAAACTCAATAGTTTTTGAGATATTTAATTTTTTTTGTTTTTCTCAAAAAGTAGATCTTAATGTCCTAAAAGTTAATTTTCGAAAAATCTATTTGACATTTTAAAATTTTTTTTTACTGGATTACTTGTCCAATATTATAGATATCCGTTTGGAATGAAAAATATCTGGAAACATTTCGATCATGTGAACATCTGAAAAAAATTTTTTTTTTAAATCAGCTATGAAATTTACCTATTAGGTTTTTCAAAAAAAATATTAACGTAACACGCGTATAAATTATTATAAAAACTGCCTTATTTCAATAGCTATCTAACAAGGTACAAAGTTCAATGTACCCTTAATAGTTCTAAGAAAATACTAGTAAAAATAACACAAGTAGTACGAATTTTATTTTTAGATAAACAGTAAAAAAACATTTTAAAAGTAGAGTTTAATTCTTCATTAATTTCAAAGTTGTACTTTATTTTTTATATGTCTTGCTCAAAATGGGAGCCCCTATTCCGTATACAGACACGGCAGCGTCTTCTTATTTCCGTCCTTGTTACTCTGGTTGTCAGATTATGCCTTATGTGTTGGGCAGCATCGACTATCCTTTGTCTAAGGTTTTCTATATTATTGACTGGTGTGGCATAGACCATCTCCTTCATATGACCCCATACGTAATAATCAAGGGGTGTTAAGTCAGGGCTTCGCGCTGGCCAAGGTATTGGGCCCGCTCTTCCAATCCAACGGTTAGGGAAACGTTGATCAAGTAACTGTCGTACTGTCAGCCGATAATGTGCTGGACAACCGTCGTTCTGAAACATCATTCGCTGTCTGGCGGCGAGAGGAACATCTTCTAAAATCACCGCCAGATCATTTCTTAAAAAATTTTCATAGATTTCCCCGTTTAAATTTTGAGGAAGAAAGTGTGGCCCTATTAAATAGTGGCCAATGACTCCCATCCACACATTAATAGAAAACTTCATTTGGAAACTAGTTAGTTTCACGTGTTAACTTGGGATTTTCCTCTGCCCAATAATGTAGGTTGTGGAAATTTGTTATACCCTCGCGATTAAATTTCGACTCGTCCGTCCATAAAATACTTGTTAAAAAATTTGCACTTTCTGCATCTGAATTTAACATAAAGTGGCAGAATTCCACTCTCCTTCCAGGATCACCTTCCTCCAAGCCTTGGACAGGGGTATAGTGGTAAGGATGACATCCAACTCTACGTATCGTAGACCAAACTTTCCATTGTGACGCTCCGGTTAGTCTTGCGACTTTATTAGTTGAAATAGTTGGGTCTTCCTCAAAATACCTCAATATTTCTTCCTCATCATCTGGTTCATAAACGGGAGGAGCACCAGCGTCACTTCTTCTACATTTCACGGAGCCAGTTTCAGCGATATTTCTATGCCGTACTGAATACACGTGCATTTGGTAAGCGGCGGTTAGGGTACCAAAGACCATATTCTCGGCGAGCTTCAGCAGCGTTGCCGCCACAGTATCCATAGACAAACAAGATATCAGCGTATTCTGCGTTGGCATACGCGGCCATGGCACAGAAAATATAATAACAACAACTACGAGCAAAATCAAAATCTTCGATAACTAATTTAACAAGACCAACAAACTTAAGGGACACGGAGATAAGAATGTCAGTTAATGACATATATGCACAAACGTCAAAGTCAAGGACTGACTGACTTAAATGAAAATGAACGATTAGTCATTTAATAAATTCCGCCACCAGCATTATCTTTACTAATTTTTTATTAGAACTATCAAGGGTGCATTAAACATTTTTACCTAGTTAGATAGCTATTGAAATAAGGAAGTTTTTATAATAATTTGTACGCGTGCTACATTAATATTTTTTTGAAAAAACCTAAATTCATAACTGATTTTTTTTTTTTAATTTTTTACAAGTTTTTATTTTAAATGTTCACATGATCGAAATGTTTCCGGATATTTTTCATTACAACGGATATCTATAATATTGGACAAGTAAACCAGTAAAAAAAAATTTTAAATGTCAAGTAGATTTTCCGGAAATTAACTTTTAAGACATTAAGATCTACTTTTTTGAGAAAAACAAAAAAAATTGAAATATCTCAAAAACTATTGGGTTTTGCATAATGTATGTTAGGGCTAGATTTACTCCTTAGCTCATGCCCCATCACATCTCCAAAGGAATGTATCGAATTACCAATAACCCTGTATAATAAAAGTAGGAGAAAAAAATTAATATGAGTTTAAAATCTAAACTGACTAGTATAAGAGAAACAAAAAAGATATAAATAATATATATTTAATAAAATACATCGGAAATTACTAATATAAGGGTAGGCATAGTATTAAATTTGTAACTTAAATACTTAAGTACACTAAAAAATTTGCCTTGGTATTCAGAGTAAGTTTAACTTTTTCATAAACAAATAGGTACATATTTGTTTCTGAGTTTGAGGCATAACCACAAATTATCCCCTTTATAAAATGTATGTAATATTTAATCTTCAAGAATTTATTAACTTAGGAAAATAATGGCTATACATTGGAGAAATTATCTCACAAATGTGATATATTTAACTTAGATTTTAAGGCCTCCTAACCAAAACTCCAACCAAAAATTTTATAATTCTACGAGCTATTTAGAATTTGTTGGGTCTCAATTTTTAAATAATCTATATAAAATTTTTATACGCCCAGAAAGAGCATGTAGCTTACCTATTTTCGTCCTTAGGAAACCTGAAGAAGCTTAACTCAGGGCTTTTGCTGGTGAGGTAGTATCAGTGACGTCATTATTTGACAGCCTGAAAACGGTTAAGTGGATTGTTGAAGAATTTGACATAAGAGCAAGTCTTAGTTTGTGATCAATTCTAAAATTAGTGGTGCATAATTTTAATAACAAATTTGTGTGGAGACATTTATTAAGGTTTTTTTAAGAGCCTAGTGTGAAAAAAATTTCGATACATATCGTATCAGTGCTATTATTGGAAAAGAAAAATTTGTTGTCAGGTATGTTAACATCCCTGTTAAATCGTAAATTGTAAATATAAGCATTAATAACGCTAATAATTTAGTTTTTCGGTTTTTTTTGTTAAGTATGTATATTGTATAACTTATTTGCTTAAATATTCATTTAATATATGTATTAATAGATTTGGTATAAGCCAATATTGACATAGGATATAATAGGTTAGGTAGTAGTAATTTCTATTTACTAATATTGATGGTTTTATAAAAGATTAATATCCATTGCTGTGAAATTTATATTTTCTGACAATATTATTAATTCCCTGCCAAAAATGGCATATAGAAATATCTCCAAAGTAATTTAAAATATATACTTTATGGAGAGGATCTATGTAGATGATGAAACAGTTTTACATATGAGTTTCTATGCCATTCTATTGCACAACGACTTCCCATCATATTGAGGAAGAATATCTCTTGGGATTTTTATGGTTATTAATATGACTGTATGTGAAATCGACTAGTTTCGTTCAAAAAATGTTATCGGTCTCATAGAACCATATAGCTTTATTTTTATCTGTTTCTATGAGCATTTTTGGCAGGGTTGTACTTCAAGCTCAAAAATTTCTAATGAGTTTGAATTCGTTACCATTTTAGAAACAGAATGTCAACGACGGCTGTTGTTGTGTGCACTAATCGATGGAATCGAAAAAGAACAGTTAGATTTTTGGGATTTCCATCTGCTCAAACCAGACAACAAGTAGAGCTTGCAAGAATAGAAATACGTACTCAGCCCAGCAGCATTCTGTAAAGATGATTTTCTCGAATCGAAAATAAAAAATGCAAGAATATGTTCCAAACATTTTGTCATGGGTACCTATACGATAGTTTTTACATCATTTATAAGATATTGCAATGTTGACAGTGAATTTGCCTATTTAGTCAAAATAGGATGCATAAATGTTCTTAAGATTTCACTTAAAGTGTAGATTGTTCTTAAGGTGATATGTAACGTTTTTTTTAGTATGCTTTACACATTATTTTAACATGTATTCTATTATATTGACTTGTGGTAAAAAGTATTGTTAATAACACAAATAAAACTGATTGAATATGTAGTTATATGGTTATTAATTACATCCTCCTCCAGTAACGTGCGAATAGACATAGTTTTGGGTTGATAAATGAAGGTGGGTTTTAAGATCAAATCAGATTTTAAACTGAGTGTATTAAACATTGCAAAATACATGGAAGAATGAAAAATAAAACCCTAACTTTTTGAAAAACTTCGTTGGATTTTCAATGTATCTGAACATTTTTAAATTCAGGAAGAAAAAACGATGAATATATTAAATGTTGATAGAACAGCATAGAGCAAAATACTTTGTAGCAATACATTGTGGTTTTGTTGTTTTTATTAACATATTCTACATGTAAACTTAGGAAACATACATCTGTATATACATTATATAAAGCCATTAACTTTTTAAATATCATAACTGCATAATTTACAAATGTATAGATTACATAAAAATCTTTGTGAAATGCCAAAGCGCACTGCATACTCTAAGCATCTGGCCTTGTTTTTTAATACTACAGCCATATCAATGTTCTTGTTACTGAGTTTTATTCAATAAGCCAATACATCCGTCACAGACGTATCCTCATACAACAATCCAAGGCTTAAGTGTTGCTTCTGACACTCTCTGAGAATGCCGAACCTAAAACAAAAATTATATTCATCCTTAACCCATTTTAATATTTTAATGCTTGAAAAACAGTAATTTGTGATTAAACATTGCAGACAAAAGTAATATACTTTGATAATAAACGTTAAATTTCATACAGATCTACACTTACTTTACCAACAATGAGATATCGTTTGCTAATTTTTTTTGCCCCCAGAGATTCTATGCATTTACAGGCAAGCTGGGCAAAGGCATCTAAACTTTTACATGCTCTAATTTGATCATTGGTCATAGGGCTCGTTCGAAATAATAAATAATCCATCACCACACTTTTATAAATCTCTGGGATATCATCTAAAGATGCTGTCAAATCTGCCACTTTTAAACTATATGGATCAACGCCATTAATATACTCTAACTTAAAAATATAATTTGGTGACTCCTGAAATGAAGTGTATAGATCAAATTTCAATGAATTTAACAATCCTAATTGCTAAAATTAACTCACCATTTCGAAAATAAAAACCTGTTGACAGTACGGAAAAAAACACGTCGGTTAAAAAACACAAATAAAACACAAAATTAAAGTCAGTTCAACAAATCACCAAACGTATTAGTAAAAGGAAACACTAACTGTTAATTTTACACAAAAAAAGCTTTTAAAAAAGCTCTGAAATTCTTTAAAATTTGGGATAACTAAATGACTGTAAATGTCGCAAAAACTTATCTATCCACTGAACTGAAGTTGCAGCTCGGTTGTGACGTCAGCTGATACTACCTATTACAGGAAAAGCAATAGTGAGCACCTCTAGTACTTTTACTCATTGTTGTACATGGTACACACAAACACAAGTAAATATTGTCAGACAAATATACATTCACTAAACTGTAAACACTGAGATATCACCACTGAACTCTATTACAGTTCAGTTCAGTGGATATCACACTACAGCACAGAAAATAACAATGGCGTCTGTCTAAAAACGTGAGCAATAAACATGATAAACATCAACCCTTGCCCTTACACCACGTCCACTGCGCATCAAATAATTTAAGCCCTGGCATCGCATGCGCACTCGAAATCGTATCCTGCTGTTACGGCCGAGTGGGAGTACTGGTCTATCTCTACTGTGGTTATGTCTATTTTATCTATGGTGGTCATGATATACGGCGGCTGATGAAAGAAATATGTGTTCTCCTGAAAAAATTGTTTTACATAAAATTTACCATGTTTTAAAAATGTATTCGATATGAATTAAATAATGTAAAGGCATACTGTAACTAGTGTTGTACATAAAAACCTCCAATTATAATGCAAGCCGAGTGCCAAATTAAATATGCGAGATTTTTTAATTTTTTTAAAATCAAATACCTACTACGTTTAAAAAACGTATTCGAGATGTGAACTAAATAATGTGTAGACATGTTGTAAGGACTATTGTACATAAAAACCTCAAATTATAATGCAAAACCGAGTGCCAAACTAATTTTCCAGTAAAATACGCATTTCTTGCCTCAGCTGCAGTATATCACGACTTCGCGATTACATTTTAAAAATAAGCGTTCATTCTACTAAAAAAATAATGAATGCATTTTTCCAGACATTTTTCACCAAAAATTTCGTCACAAACAAGATCCATATCACGAAAATTATCTCGGATGCTAGATACCTAAGACCTGAGTGAAATCCGCAAAAATCTATGACAATACAGAAAATGTTCAGTAGGTATTATAGCAACAAAACTTAAACAAAAAAAATATCTAAAAAAATCCGTTGTGCTATGACCTGTGATTTTATTCGAACTTTTAATTACATTTTAAAAGCAAGTGCGTAGAAACATCATTTTTGATATTCTGACGGCTGGTAGAAACTTAAAATTATCACTTTACTGCTTTCTTTGTTGTAAACACTATTTATGTTAGAGAATTTTACGCCCTCAAGAAGTTAGTTGGTTTTCAAGATAGTGACGAAAAAGCATAAAAGTAGATATGCAATATTTCATTTCTCTAAATATCTGATTCGAGGGCGAGGCGCCGTTGTGAAATTATCACTGAACTCTATTACAGTCAGTGATAATTATACGATTAAACGAACTTAATGTATATATGACCAGAATTGAAACCGTGTAAAACTAAAAGCCGGTAAAAACAGTCGGTATCTCTTGCGGAGATAAATAGAAATGTTTGTCATAAGAAAAACAATAAAGAGATGCCGACTGTTTTTGCCGGCTTTTAGTTTTTATACGGTTTCAATTCTGGTCGTATACACTATACCTGTGATGTTCGATCGTAATTATACTAGGCACCTCCCTTCCAAAAACTTAAGTAAAAAAAAACGCCAATTTTTTTAAATACTGCACACCCAAGGTCACGGTGTAGTATATTAGGTGATGCGGTGACAAGACTCGCACGAATGACTTCGTAAGTGTTTAGTGTGTGATGCAATAAATGGCAGGACAAATAAAGTCTCGTCGTTACTTACGCATAGAAATATATATTTTTTTTATGTACATTTATTTAACATCGGCCTATTTCCGCTACTGAGGCCTAACACCGACGCCTGTAGACGAGCTACCCCCAACCAGGAATTTTGCCGAACCTCTTCCCTTAAGAAGAGTAGGGATCTTTTACTTGCCTAACATTTAATAGACAAGGGACCGACGGCTTTACATCCCCTCCGAAGGATGGTAATCTCCTATACAACCCTCGCCTAAGGTTGTATAGCTTCTGCGCATACACTGATATACAAGTCGCTGGAAGATGTGTGAGGCGAGAACGCGGTTTCCGTTGTCTGTGTTCCGTTGGAATGGTCACCAATCCAAGTACTAACTGCGCCTGTCATTGCTTTACATCGCATACCGAAGTATGTACATAGTAAAGACGCACCTACGCTCGCCCCCTCATAGAAATATTAGAAATACAGTTTACATACATACAATAGTTAATGCTGTGTAGATTTGTTTTATTTATATTTAAAGAGCCTTTTAGTTCGTTCTTTTTGTCTTAGTTTTGCCGTTTAGTTGTGTATATATGCAACACTACCTGTATCAAAGGAAATCCGTCTATACCATGCTTCGACCATGCCATGAATCATGATCTATGCCTAGGTACAGACGACCTACCGCCCAAGGTTTGTAGTTACTTTACAAACCTTGCCTACCGCCTAGGTAATTACCTACAATTGCAGGAGTATATTCCGGGCGCCACCTACTGAAGTAAATAGAAACCAAGCACTTATGAAGTCTTCGATTAACATGGCAAGTGCCGTGGAAGTTTGTTTGTCTGAGACCGTGCCCAAGGTTTATAAACTCTAAACTGTAATGAAGATAGGTACAGGCCGCCATAGAGTATTAAGAGGAAAGAAAAGTTATCCTTTCAAAAATTGTGGCCATCTAGCACCTAAATGTGGTACTACATAATAAGCTAAGTGATCTCTTCGGGCGAGGCGCCTAGTACAATTACTATTGAACATCACAGATAAGTTCGTTTGATCGTACCATTCTGTAACATTTTAAAAATTCCTGTGTAAATACCTATCATAAATATTTCAATGGTTGCGTTCATCACGGTGAGCGATGAGGTAGCGATCACTGATCACATGCTTAAACTACGCTTCTTGCACTGTCCTCATTGGCTTCTTGTGATCAAATGACATAATAATGGTCGCGTTGATCACGCGATAGCGCTAACTAAGCGATCAAGTATTATTGGTCTTGTTCATCACGCGGTATCGCTAACTAAGCGATCACGTATCATTATGTCATTTGACCACAAGAAGCCGATGAGAATAGTGCAAGAAGCGTAGTTTAAGCATGTGATCAGTGAGCGCCACCTGATCGCTCACCATGATGAATGGGACCATTACGTCATTTGGTCACAAGAAACCAATAAGAACACTGCAAGAAGCGTAGTTTAAGCATGTGAACAGTGAGCGCTACGAACCTGATCGCTCACCGTGATGAACGCAACCAATGATACGTGATCGCTTAGTTAACGCTACCGCGTGATGAACGCGCCCAAATATTTTCAATGCGATTGTAGCTAATTTCATGTCACTAGTCAAAGGAATGTGAGGTTGTGTGACGTGTTTCAAAATATTTTCATTTTATTTACTTTGGTTCGGTCACTTCATTCTTTTTATGACAATATGAACGAAAAAATTTGCAGACTTTGCCTTCAATCCCTTCAGACAAGTGATAGCTGGCAAGAGACAGGGGAAACTCTGAAAAACATTTTAAATTTAGTAAGTTGCAAAATTGAAGGTAATGATATCCGTGGATCGTGAACGACGATCCTGTCTGATGGCCTAGAGTCTGTGGCCTAGACATCGAAATTTTGTAATTTCTCTTGGGCGGTTGTTGTGGCTTTGTAAACAGAAATGCAGAGTTTCCATTTTCTAGGGGGTGCTCCATTTATAGAGACGTAGAGAGGGACAAAATGCAAAACTGTCAGCAGCTTCTGGCCCTATGATGCTGCTTCTAAAGCTACACTTTACTTAAGTTTAGAATTTCACTATCACCTCATGTGATTTTTCGATTATATTTCTAATCCTCCCTGATTTAGTTGTCACTTGCCTGACCCCTCAAACATTGACGGTTGTCCACACAGACTTAGGAGAACTAAGAGGGTGTTCTGGGTAGATTTGTCACTCATAGGATCAAGCAAATTAGTTTTCTTAAAAGAACAAGTACAAAAATATAAATATATAGTTCAAACAATGCAATTAATAAAATTATTTTCTGTTCCATACCACATTGGTTTTGTTTATTGTTCTTCAAATTATGAGAGCCATTTATGGATGTGTTAATTTTAATAATTTGCTCTCTCTGCATATTTCTACTACTTCATAATTTATTTTTCAGAATTTGGACATAACCAAGGAAATTGTGACGTGTACTGAATGTACAGTTAACCTTCAAGTATTCTTTAATTTGAAATTAGCCTGTGCTGATATGAGGGCGAGGTCGTTCCCTTTACCAGACTTGAAAAGTTTAGAACCAGTGAAAACTGAAAATTCAAGCGATCTGGAAGCAGTTACAAATTCCAAAAATGAAATAAGGTGCAGTTTTTGTACAAAGTCGACTGAAGAAGGCCTTATAACCTTACACGAATCAACGGAAAATATATTCTTGGTGGATATTTTAAAGAAACATATTCCAGAACTGGTAAATAATTACATTTTACACATTAATAATTTAATATGTAATTGTTACATATAGAGCTTTCATAGCCACTACAAACAAATTAGCTTGTTTTAACTGACTTTAGAATTTGCTGTCGGTAAGTGATAATTGAAGTTAAAATAACCCACAATCAACATTCAACATTTCATAGACACTTATAAAAATTCCTAATGGCCACTGTCAAAACAAAATCTGTCTTTAAGTCTTTGTTTTACACCTTAGTTATAAAAGTAGTTTGTAACTTTAGTTCTACTTTGCCAAATATTGACAACCCTATTTAATCATAAAGTTTAGCATGTCGTGAGACAATTATGTATGTCTACAGTTCGTAATCTGCAAGAGCTGTGTGTAACGAGGTATATATGAGCTGCATAGTGACATGGCACTCTAGGTCATGTTTGGTGAAGAGACATAACTCAGTGTTAGTAGTGGTTTATTCATTTATTTCATTAAAACCCCCAATATAGCAGTATAGAGAAAAAATATAGTAAAAACAAGAAAAAGAAGGTCACATACATAACACTGAATATATGATATAAAATTACGTAATTTAAGAGATTGTGTATGTACCACTAAAAAGCTCTCAACCAAGTTTACTCAAACAGTACAGTAAGGAGTAAAAAGTTTTCACAGCAAAATTTGGGTTGCGAAAACGTTGATTAGCTGCAATTTGGTACTACTATCTCAAAGCTATTTTATTCCAAATATTTTTTTTGCTGTAACATTACTGTGCGGGATTGCAAAACCAATTCGGTGCGATAACAATTTGGATTCCTGAATCAGTCGTAAAATACTCCAGACAGCTATTCAGGCAACTCCATAAAAGATGTATTCCTCGGATTCTATAAATCTCCATTTTTTGAATTAATATACCATTGTCAACACTATCAAAAGCTTTAGATAGATCTAGGCATATTGCTAAAGTACATTGCTGATTATTAAGTGAATCTAAAATGTTTGTCAGTGCTTTATATATGGCAAGTATTGTTGTATTGTTTTGGCGAAAGCCATGTTGGGTTTCGAGCAAGATTTTATTTTTTTCTAAATAATTATATATTATAAATATATTATAATAATTGTCTTGTGTAGATAATTTTCCATTGTTTTGATGTGGTAGGTATTTTTTTGTTTATCAGTATTGCTATTATCAGCTGTTTTTTTTGTGAGAATTGGTGGCACTGTGGTTTTGTTCTTTTGTTCTTTACTGTCTTCCTTACCTAGTTTTAATTGTTCTTCCAAGTTTAATATGTGGTTATTTAATAATACAATTAATTTTTTCTTTATCCATAATAATGGTATCTTTATCTTTGATTATTTGCCTTAATTATATATTCTCTTCCTTTAGGAATGTTTGCTCTGTGTAAGTGTCATTAAGTTTTTTCCTGCAGAGTTTGATCACAACAGGTTTTTACTCTTTGAGCACAACTATGATGGTATGTTGCATCACATATTTTACATGTTAGACCCTTAATCACATTTTTTTGCAGTATTTACAAGTTTTCTTTACTGCAACTGATACTTCACTTTCACATAGGGAGCCCTTCACCAGCATGTTTTTACTCGCTCTATACCAAGAAATTCATGTGTGGGGCCAAGCAACCATGCGACACCAGAACTTGTCAGATCCAGCGCAATGGGGATGGAAAAAAGAAAACAATTTGTGGGATCCACTGTGGTCAAAATTGCCTGTAGCTGCTGAGGCTTGTGTAGAATTAGCGCGTTGTAGATGTAAAGCAAAATATAACTTGAGATTCAGTTGTGTAAAACTAAGCCTGAAGTGCACTGATCTTCGCGCTTGCTCAGAAGACTGCCGCAAATAATAATAGGCAAAGTTGATAAGTGATAGAATTTTAAAATTATAATGGACTGTTAATCTAGTTGTGTGTTTTGTATGTATTGTTATGTGCACAGCTACGCCACTGGAATCATAGATAATTCGAGAACGGAGCCAGAAAAGTCGCGAATGTTAGGCCGGAACATTCTGGAAGGTTCTACTACATTTGGCGCGGGTATATATAGGGACTGAATCGGCGCACTGGAACATTTTGATATGAGACAGGCAGGTGAACAGATGGAATGAGAACAGTAATCACTTATGAATTATATAGTGAGACTATAGTAGATGGAACTTGTAATTAGTGTGTACTAACGTGTATAAGGACTTAATTATTTTAATTAAGTGATTAATAAATCAGTGGTTTGTGAAGATTCTTGTTGTAATTATTGAACCTACATACAGGGTGTTTACTGAAGATTCTAAACATGTAACAGTATTAATGAATTAAATCTTTAATGTTCAAAAGTGAGATTCACTTTTGAAAAACTTGTTGCTCGTAAGTTAATATTTCAAAAATATTTTTATTATACTTTTATCAATTGTATTAAATGTTGGAACTGAATACATTGTATACGAGGCTATTTAATAATAAAAATGGAAGTTTGCATACCAGTATCTGAAGAATAGTGTAATTTCTAGAGTAAATTTTTTTTTGCCTTTTAAGATCCATTTTTTCAAGAACTTTTGTAAAATACATCAATAACTGCCCGTTCTTACATGAATTTATACTACAGACACGTATAAAACAGATCTAATTCAAAATCTGTTTTAAAATAAAGAATCCGATATAGAAAAAAAGGTCCTTTTTCGCTGTAACGCCTACAGGGTAGGCAATCGGCAAAACACGAGCCGCGCACAACCTCTGATGGTGGCTGCATCTCTTATTTGACTTTAGGAGGCATCTATAATGTATGTACGAAGTGGTTTGCTTTAATGATAAAATGCAAGGTGTTTCACACTAATCTGCGCATTAAAACCGTACAAAAACTTACTGGTGAGATGGCCGCGTTTATAGAGCCGCTGTCCTCTGGATTATCTTTTTCTTCTAAGTATCTGCTCAATAGAAAACGCATCTCGGAAATCATAGCTTAGTAAATAATCTTCCAACCATGGAAGGGGGTCCAAATTTGTACTTGATTGAAAAGAAAGTGTGATTTTGTGACCATATTTCACAGTATTCATGCAAGAGCTTAGAGTTCATAGAGTTCATAATGCTTTTATATTTTAGGAAGTGAGTAATATCGATGAACTTTTAAGTTGCGAAGCCTGTCTTCATGGGATGCAAATTTCTGCAAGTTTTTTAACAAAATGTTTGGATGTGGAAGAGAAAATAATGAAATATACAGAAATAGAAGGAACAGATGATAAGGGACAGATAGAATTGCTGGATGTACAACAATTTATATTCAAATCAACATTTGAGAGTGAGTCCAGCCATATAAGTGCAGCATGTAAAATGAATATGGATAACTCCGAACGGTTCATTAAGACAGAATGTGTTGATATTAAATCAGAAGAAAGCGATTGTGTCAGGTAAAAGTGATTATCATCTACATACTGGGTGAATCAGCTAAAATTCCCCAAATCAATATATAATAATATAAGTTATATTCAAACGTCTGAAACAATGTAGCTGTTGCTAAAATTATACGCTTTTGTGAAATCCTGCCATCAATACCGTGAAATGTGCGTGATAGCACAAATTGTGGCATTTTAAGACATAGTTGGGGTACTCAGTACTAAAATATTTTCCAAGTAAAGTAATCAGTACATTTTTACTTGAAGTATTTTACTTTAAGTACTTTTAAAATCCATGTACTACTACTTTGAATAAAAAGTACTGGATACTTGTACTTATTTCTAAGTAAGTAGTACTTGTTACTTAAAAATGTACTCCAAGTACTTTCTTATATAAAACGTACTCCAAATACTTTTAAATGTTCGGTATAATAAATCCATCAAACATGCAATCTCATTATTTAATGGGTTTGAATTATCAGGCTACAAGTGGCAAGTGGCCCTAGAATTTTGTGAGCAATCCAATTAATCTAAAAATGCACTTCAACAAAATAAGTAACAAATAAAAAGAATCCATAGGTTATCATCGGTCTCACCACCCTGGTATATAACCACAGGTTCATTTTAGGATTTAGCCCTTAGCTTTTTCCACACCTTCCCAGGGCGATTGTTGCTTTCTGTGTGACGTTTTGGATGTGGGAATTCCATGTTAATTTTTGGTCAAAGGTGATATTCGCAAATCGCCCCTTGACTACTAATGCTAAATCATCAGCATATCCTAGGCAATAGAAGCCTTCTGTGGACAGTTTCCTGAGGATTTCGTCAATCAGCGTTGCCCATAGTAGTGGAGATAGTACTCCTCCTTGGGGGCAACCTGTGCTCACCTTCGTCTCAAAAAGGTCTGACCTAGATTGGATATTATAATCCTGTTGTCTAGGCTGGCTTTAATCCTCTGACAGATCACTGTTGGGACTCCTCTGTTTGATAGTGCCCTTGTTATAAGTTTATTCCATGCAGAGTAGTTTCGGGGTTATGTTATATATGTTTGGATTGTCCAGCAATGGTCCAGTTATTATTTCAAGTTGCAAGAAAATCAATGCTGCACGGCTATGAGAACATGTGTTTCTGTACTGTGTTCTGTCATATTCGGCTTCTGATGTGATCATGGCGTCGGCGGAAGCTATTTATTTTTTGGAGTGTTTTTTCTCTTGGGTGCGGCTCTTATTTTTCTTTCTTCGGCTGACCACCGGTAAAAGTGCCTGGTATCATTTTGGCTGTACTTTAAGCTCCAATCTTTTTGATTGTCCGCAAGGGATTTATGTACATAGCCTTTCAGAAGTTATTCTCCACCATTGTGTGTTGCTTTTGGTGAATTTTGATGTTTATACATGGAGAGAAACTTACCCTCGTGGGATTTTATGGTCTGTGTAAGGGGCATGCCCACCACTACGCCTTCATTAATCAGCCCTAACGCCACAATTATTTTCTTTTAGGCACTTGAAATTGTTCACCACTGCTGTTCTTCTATGTAAATTGATTTTAAATCTGGGTTTTAACACGTGTGTCCTGGTATCCACGATCCTTTTTGTGAGTTGATGTCCCTGGTTATTTGTATATAGAAGCCGCAACAGAATTATAAGGACCCTTAGGAAAAAGGTAACGAACCCAGTTGCTCCCTGTAGCATAAACAATGTTAGACATTATTTACAACATGTATTTTCCTCCTCATTAGGGTTCTTGTTTTGGGCCAAGAATTCGGGATTTCTTGTGGGCTAAGTACCGGAGATCTAGCTCAGGATTTCTTCTTTTGGGCCTTTGGAGCGTAACCCCTGGAACGCAAGCAGTTGGGCCTTCAGCCATTTATAAAATTTGCACTGCTGTATCCCTGACCAGACCAGACATAGACCGGTTTCGAACTTATTGTCTGTCATTTGTCTGCTCCATGACCTATGACATACTGAGGAGAACTAATAAGTTCGAAACCGGTCTATGTCTGGTCAGGGAGTTGATAAATGACATTGACTACCAATTTTTCATGATTTGTAAGGTGTAATTCAATGCAGGTCGGGGTATTTGCCCACTGAGTAGTTGTTTCCTGCAAATCATGTATAATAACAGTATATAGGTTAAGTCCACCAAGGGCTGAATGTCGCCGCTCTCGGTACTTGCAAAATGGCAAGTCGCTATGCACCACGGAGACATCTATGATGTCTGGTGTATAGTAGCATTAGACCACATGAGAGGATTCAATTACCTCTCACCACTATACCATTTCCCGCAGAGCTAGCCGCACGCTCTACTTTGGGGCTCATACGTGTGGTAGTGTCAAGTATTTTCCTCTTTTTGCTGCCTACCCCAAGTCAATGCCCCTCAGGCAGACATCAGCCTAACATCTTTTCTATACTACCAAGTGCTGGTGGCACCCTCATTAGTGAGTGCGTTTTCGCGTTCTTAAATGCTCCTTCTATGTCTAGAAATGTTACTTCAGCCATTTCGTCGTCTTCTAAGGACTTTACTGGTACTCTATCCATCCAGCGAGCCTCTAATGTATATATCCAACAGTCTTTCCGTTCTGGTCTTTGGTCAAGAGGATAGCCTCTTGGTCTGTTATTATCAGTGAGCCCGGAAAGTGTGCCTCCATGAGCAATTTGATACTTTCTGTCATTGTTTCTGTATAAGTTTCATCTTCTTTTTGATAAAACTTACTTCATTTGCAGTACAACCGTCCTTGGCCAGGACATAGATGGATAGATTCCCGAAGCTGCAATCTTCCATGAGTCTCTCTTTGCCTTGGGGACCTCTTTATTGTGCTGCGTGAATATTACTTTGTTGGTATCCGAGTCTTCTTTGGATTTGGCCCTATTAAATAGCCTTCTAACTTCGGCCCTAAGGTCTTCTAAATTTCACAGGTTATTGGTGTACACCATATAAAACTTGTCTTAGAACTCGACAACGCAACATACAATATACAAGTGACAATCTGGTGGCAATAATTGGTTCACAAAGAATAAACTGATTATAAATAAAGAAAAAACTAATATAATCCGTTTTAGAAAAAAACTTTCCAGAATAGAAAAAATCAGAATGCACAATGACAGTTTATGCTTTATACATACAGGCTGTCCATTTTATCAGGGCACTTGAGAATATCTCACTTAATATCGGTCGTAGAAAAAAAAATTATTTTAACGAACATTGTGCCGATTTATATAACCTATAAAATGGTTTAAAGACATTTGACATCCATGGCCTACTTTAAGAGTTATGGCGGAAAATATCGAAAATGCTGAAAACGTCTAGGCCAAATATCTCCGTTATTTGAAGAGATACGAGAAAAATTCTAAGGCGAAAAGTTTTTGCAAAACAGGGTGTTTCAACGAGGTTTTATCTAATTTCAAAACCGCTGTATTTTGAGATTTACTCTTCAGGCTGTTAAAAAAATTATTTTGAAACGGGCAGGAAATGGCGCCATTAAATAGAGTATTTTCCTCCCTTTTCAACGATATATCACATGCCATATTTATTCATTGGTACTACGTTAGTAATTATAAAAATATTTAAAACCAATAATTTTTTTTTAACAAGCATTATACTTGCCGTGGAGAAGTATGATTAAATAAAAGATAAAATAATTCAATAAGTTGTTCAAATCTTTGGTATAATAAAACATTAACACAATTAAGAAGAATAAAGTAAATTCAGGTAACAAAAACAAAATAATAATCAAGAAAGCGACATGGAGCAATTATGGAAAGAATATTCGCAGTTATGCCAATGTATAGAGGTCCTCCATAAAAGCGTCACTTCTTGCTCAGAAAGTTAAAATGTCTTTACCAATTAATTTAAGTATAATATCCATTTGTTTGTATTTCATGATATCACTATTATTTCAATTATTTTGAAATAGTTGGCTATGAACAAACTTGACAATTTAATTTTTTGACAGATCATCTCAGTTAATACTTAAGCTATCACTCGATCACACTCGTTTAAGAATTTAGAATTTTCAAAAATGATTTTCACTCACATTGATCATTATAATATGTTCGTTACATATTGCCAATGCAATTTTAACTCCGGATTAGCTCAAGTAGAATATAGATACAGATTTCCATAAGCACTACAGCCGAATAAAACTCTGTTCAGAAAATTAGTTACGAAACTGAAAAATAATGGTTCATTTTTAAAGAACAAGACAAGGTTGAACAGTGTTACTGATAATGTAAATAAGGTAAACCATTAATTATGTAAGAAATAAAAATACAGAAAATTTGGAAACATCATTAAGAGGAATTCAAATTGCTTGTCATATAAATAAAACAAGTGCTAGAAAAATTTTAAATAAAAATGATTACCGGTGTTATAAAGCCAAAAAAGTTTACAATTTACAAACAGGGACAAACCAAGGAGGACGACTTTTTGTAGGTGGCTGTTGGAAAAGAAGCGTGCCGATCCATTAATATTGTTATGTGCTGCCCTCTAACAAGGAAAGATGTGATTAAGGGAAACCTGTATTGTGTTCATGGCCAGTAGGTGGGGTGGCGCCATCTATGAGCCAATTGACGAACAGTCATCTATCACATAGTAGAAAACTCTGTAGGGTTCCAGAAAATTATGGAATACTGTTCTGGTACATTTCTATGGGTGTATATAAAGAGGTGAATCCAGCAGATGGGGGAACAGTACAGTTTAGTGAAGTATAAGGAACAGTTCAGTTAGTATCCAGTACAGTTCTGGTTACAGAGACAGTTTGTAGGTTAGAAGAGTTCAGTTCAGTGAAGTAAACAGACAGAGAGTTTTTAGGTTAGACAAGAGTTGACAAGTTTAACAAGAAAAGTAAAGTACATAGTGTTTTAAAAGTAGTGAATTTATATTAGATTAAGTTATTATTAGTTGTGTGATTTAGTAGTGTAATTTTAGTGATTAAATAAATCAGTGGTTTGTGAAGATTCTTGTTGCAAGTTATTTGAATCCACAAGGTGTTTACTGAAGAGTGTAAGTACGTAACAATTGGTGTCAGAAGCGGAATTGCAACAGAATTTCTGAAGAATTCGACAAAGTTCCATAGTGTTCTATTTGGAAACCACTGGAGATAGTGAAGTGAGTCGAACTGGAAAGTAATATAGACATTAGACAAGACTAATTTGTGCCATATAGTGTGAGAAAATTTATAGAACATTCTATTTGTACCTGGCATAGACTTTAAATAAAACTTGTCAGTGTTGTTTGTTAGTTTTTGAATGGAAACAAGAAGCATGGCCGCTGAAAAACAAATGCAAGACATGTTAGCTGCATTTAGCAAAATGATGCTAGAAGAACAAGAAAGACGTCAAGAAGAACAAGAAAGACGATGTCAGAAAGAGAAACGTGAAGAAGAAAAAGAAAGAAGATGGCAAGAAGAATTGAGAAAAATTATACTGGTGCAACAAGATGCTATCCTGTCAGCCACCAATGAAGTCAAGGAAAAAGTAGATAAAGTTGAACAAAAAGTGACTGGCGTCGAAGGAAAAGTGACTACACTTGAAGAAGGAGTAAGCGATGTCAAAGGAAAAGTAAATAAGGTTGAAGAGGAAGTAACTGAAGTCAAAGGAAAAGTTACTGGCGTTGAAGAAAAAGTTACTGGTGTCGAGGGGAAAGTTACTGGCGTCGAAGGGAAAGTTACCGGTAGAGCGACTTAAGCGACAGTTAAGAGCACAAGGAGGCCAGTTAGTATTATCATCGTCAGGTCCTCGATTACAACCGCCTTCCTTTGATGGTCAAACTTCTTGGTCAACCTACAAAAGACAATTTGAGGCAGCGGCATGCGCAAACAATTGGAGCAATGAAGACAAGGCTATGGCATTAGTGCTAGCATTAAGAGGTCAAGCATCAGAGTTGCTTCAGATTATCCCAGTGACGCAGCAACGGGATTTTAAAGTTTTGAAGGCTGCACTAGATCTAAAATATGGCGACCAACACCTCGCCCAAGTATACCGGACTCAGCTCAAATCACTCACACAAAAGGCTGGGGGAAAGTTTACAACAACATTTTGAAGCAGCTGTTGAGCGACTGACATACCTGGCTTACCCGGATGCACCCAAAGATTTCCAGGAACAGTTAACAGTTGATACTTTCATTGATGGCATAAGAGACGAAGAGATCAGGCGAGTCCTTAGATTATCTCGAGCTAAGACTGGTAGCGAAGCCTTGATCCATGCCCTCGAAGTCGAAGCCGCTTATGAAGAGACTCTACATCCGAGAGTACGAGCCATGAAAGTAGAAGAAGAGGACTATTTAGAAAAGTCAAATATGGAATCTTTGATGGCTGACCTGCACAAAATGATAAGCCAGTTGATGACCAAACCAGATGCTCCAAGGAAGCAGGAAAGAGAACAGAGCGATGGACAGCCAAAGAAGGTGATTCGGTGTTATCAGTGCAGCAAACCAGGACATATGATGTGGCAGTGTCGAGAACGGAATCCTGGGGAAGTAAACACTGCAAAGAAAGAGGAAGTCCGCTCTGCTAAGATGAGATTGATTGTTATGTTAACAGACATACAGAAAATGGTCGCACAAGTACTAAACGAATTAAGTTCGCGACCGGAGCTGAAACAGGAACCGCAACCGCCGAAACAGGAGCCGAAGCAGCAGCGAAGTCCTGGAGGTCCGACAAAAGTAATCCGCTGTTATAATTGCGGCAAATTGGGGCATGTCAAGAGGTACTGTCGCCAGAGGAGCCCTAAGGAAGTTAATACCGAGAATGTAAAGAAGCAGCAGGATGTAGCAGAAGTGAAGGCAGTTAAGATAGAGGTTCCGAAAGACTGGACAAAGGAAGTTCTAAGAGAGGAACAACTGAATGACGATGAAATTGGACCAATGTTGAAGGCGAAAGAAAAAGGAGTCCACCCTGAATGGAAGGACGTTTCCAGTAAAAGTGTTGGACTGAAGGCTTTATGGGCGCAATGGGATTCCCTTAGGGTTATAGATGGGCTATTACGGAGAGCATGGGAGAGCCCGGATGGGAAAGAAGTTATCATGCGGTTGCTGATACCCAGGTGCCGAGTACCAAAAGTACTTCGGGAAGTGCACGAGGGAATATCCAGAGAGCACTTTAGCAGAAATAAGACCTTGGCTAGAGTACGGGAACGATTTTACTGGTTAAATAGCTGTCAGGATGTAGAGTCTTGGTGTCGCAGTTGCAAGGTTTGTGCGAATGTGGCTGCCAAGAGGTCACCTACAGGGAGTGGTGACCGAATGAAGGCTAGATATGGCCGCAATGCCAGTACGGCGGGATTCAAGGTCGGGGACTCGGTTTGGCTGTATAACCCGCAGCAGAGTGAAGAAAGGTTCTCGAAGCCTCGCTCACCTTGGGAAAGACCATCTTCTGTTATCACTAGGATCAACGACGTTGTTTATAGGATTCAACGTAAAAAGAAGTCCAAGATGAAGATCGTGCACCTGGACAGGTTGGCAAAGTATGCTGGGGTATCTGAATTGCCTGACCGGGACGTTTAGGCTTAAGGAGGGGGCAGTGTTATGTGCTGCCCTCTAACGAGGAAAGATGTGATTAAGGGAAACCTGTATTGTGTTCATGGCCAGTAGGTGGGGTGGCGCCATCTATGAGCCAATTGATGAACAGTCATGTATCACATAGTAGAAAACTCTGTAGGGTTCCAGAAAATTATGGAATACTGTTCTGGTACATTTCTATGGGTGTATATAAAGAGGTGAATCCAGCAGATGGGGGAACGGTACAGTTTAGTGAAGTATAAGGAACAGTTCAGTTAGTATCCAGTACAGTTCTGGTTACAGAGACAGTTTGTAAGTTAGAAGAGTTCAGTTCAGTGAAGTAAACAGACAAAGAGTTTTTAGGTTAGACAAGAGTTGACAAGTTTAAGAAGAAAAGTAAAGTACATATTGTTTTAAAAGTAGTGAATTTATATTAGATTAAGTTATTATTAGTTATGTGATTTTTAAGTATTTACTAGTGTAATTTTAGTGATAAATCAGTGGTTTGTGAAAATTCTTGTTGCAAGTTATTTAAACCCACAGAGTGTTTACTGAAAACTGTAAACACGTAACAATATGTAGTAAAATACTTTGGTCTGATGAGGCAAATTTTTGCAATAATGGACTTTTTAATCGCAATATTCATTACAAATGAACTTCTGAAAATACACACTGGCATAGACCGACTGGGTTTCAAAATCGTTTTTCAATAACTGTGTGGATAGGTATTTTAGGCACCAATTTAATAGGTCCTTATTTTTATGATGGTCACCTCAGTGGTCAAAGGTAGCTAAACTTTGTGAGAAATGAATTAAATGAATTCTTAGATGACCTACCTTTAGAGAATCGACACAACTTTCAAT
Source organism: Leptura quadrifasciata (assembly GCA_963675555.1). Lineage (NCBI taxonomy): Eukaryota > Metazoa > Arthropoda > Insecta > Coleoptera > Cerambycidae > Leptura > Leptura quadrifasciata. The sequence continues at coordinate 80,203,957 of OY776680.1, forward strand.
ATTTTCAACAAGATGGAGCTCCTCCCCACAATTCCCAGATTTGCCTAGATTATTTAGACAAAATTTTGCCTCAACATTGGATAGGTACCAATGGATTTATTCGATGGTCCCCTCGTTCTCCAGATATAACCCCAATGGATTTTTTTCTGTGGGGGTATATTAAAGATAAGGTGTTTTCGACGACACCGCAAAATGTAGAGGACCTAAAAGCTCGAATTCAACGGGCATGTATTACAGTTACCCCCGAAATGCTGAGTAATGTTTTAAATGCAGTGCCTCGCCGCGCTCGATTATGCATAAGAAATCGCAGTGGACACTTTGAACACTTGATATGATATCTTAAAAAGTATTTTGAGGATTAGATAAATATAAATATTTTGTGTGCTATATTTGTTTTATTATTAATTTGTTTTTGTTACCTGAATTTACTTTATTCTTCTTAATTGTGTTAATGTTTTATTATACCAAAGATTTGAACAACTTATTGAATTATTTTATCGTTTTATTTAATCATACTTCTCCACGGCAAGTATAATGCTTGTTAAAAAAAAAATATTGGTTTTAAAAAAATGTTTTTATAATTACTAACGTAGTACCAATGTATAAATATGGCATGTGATATATCGTTGAAAAGGGAGGAAAATACTCTATTTAATGGTGCCATTTTCCGCCAGTTTCAAAATAATTTTTTTAACAGCCTGAAGAGTAAATCTCAAAATATAGCGGTTTTGAAAAAATTTAGATAAAACCTCGTTGAAACACTCTGTTTTGCAAAAAATTTTCGCCATAGAATTTTTCTCGTATCTCTTCAAATAACGGAGATATTTGGCCTAGACGTTTTCAGCATTTTCGATATTTTCTGCCATAACTCTTAAAGTAGGCCATGGATTTCAAATGTTTTTAAACTATTTTGTAGGTTATATAAATCGGCACAATTTCCGTAAAAATATTTTTTTTTTACGACCGATATTAAGTGAAATATTCTCAAGGGCCCTGATAAAATGGACAGCCTGTATATGAATGTTTAATGTTTCTTTTTTTAAATATAGAGAGATATTTAATACAGCAATACACCATCACACTAGAACAATGTCCCTAAATTACCCCATTCATCGTCTTACATTAACAGAAAAAAGCCTGCAATATATGTGCATAAAACTTTTCAATAAATTGCGTGACAATATCAAACTAATACAAAGTCAAAAACTGTTTTAAGTCACGTATAAGAAAAATTTGAATTGATCTTGAACCTTATCTAAATGATTTTTTAAATAGTTAAATGCATTTTCTAGAATTAGGTGAATGTTTAAAAGAATTTTGTTATTTACTTTGGTAGTAGACATCAATTTGATGTCCTTGCTCTGACGCCTTTTCATTTTATGTTTGTTTATATTATAAATGTAACGTAATGTGAAATAAAGATTATTATTATTACATATAAATATGTAAAACTGCGTTTATTGTCAGTTTTCAGGGATCATCTACCGAAATCAAATCGGATACTGAGCTCAAGAATTCTTTAGACACAACAGTATGGAAATGTGTTACTGACAAAAATCATTCAGCAACTAAAATGTTTAAATGTGAAACATGTGCATATGAAAGCAAATCTAGACGATGTCTGAAGCGACACATATTGATCCATAAAAATGCGTCGGAGAGAATAATGTATAAATGTGAAAAATGTGAATATGAGACGCTACATATGAATAATCTTAGGTCACATATGTTGGTTCACAGAAGTCCTTCAGAGATAAAAATATTCAAGTGCGAACTGTGTACATTTGCAACAAAACATAAGTGCAATCTTAAAACGCACATGTCTCTTGTCCACATCGAACCTTCAACGGCAAAAACGTATAAATGTGAATTGTGTACTTATGAAACGAAATGTCAGCTATATCTTAACCGACACAAATTCATACACAAAAATCCTTCAGAGGTAATAATGTATAAATGTGATACTTGTACATACCAGACAAGATTTAGGTGCCATTTAAACCAACACATAGCGACTCATAAAGCCCCTCCAGAAGCAACAATATGTATGTCGACACATAAAAATCTTTCAGAGGAGACAGTGATCCAATGTGGAAAGTGTGCTTATAAAACAATGTATAAGTATGACCATAAGAAACACATGTTGACCCATGACAGGGGAACAATGTACAAGTGTGACACTTGTACATTTGAGACGAATCATAAAGGAACCCTCACTGACCACATGCTGATTCATAAAGATGCCTCACAGATAACAATGTTCAAGTGCGAAATATGTGCATATGAGACAAAACTCAAAAAGGGCATTAAAAGGCACATGCTGATTCATCAAAATAGCCCAAAATTTAAATGCACAATGTGTGCGCATGAGACAATACACAAGCGGACTCTTATAAAGCACATGCTGACCCACAAAGATATTTCAGAGGTAACAATGTACAAGTGTGAAAAATGTACATTTCAGACAAAATTTAAAGGCAATGTCAAGACACATATGTTAAAGCATAAGAAACAGTGTACCGGTGTGCAAATTTGAATAGGATGTCATTCTAAGCAGTGGCGGATTTAGCAATAGGCATAGTAGGCACGTGCCTAGGGCGGCAGCAAGATGGGGGCGGCAAAATTCAGGTCGGGAACAATATAAAATAACTGTAACGATTCCAGCAGGAGGTTCTGCAAATTGATATACAGTGTGTCCAACTAAGTCGGCACCATATGAGAAACTTTTTTATTATTGGTAAAAAAGTTATTCTTGATAAAAAGTTCTGCATGGCCTAAAACCCAAAATGAAATAATCAGATATAAATTTTTTGCAGTCGTATACGAGATATGTCGAAAAATGTAAATTTTGCTCAAGAGTAAAGTACCTTTTTTTATTACAATATCGACAAACGTTATTAAGAAAAGTTGATCCTAATTGAAAATTACGGTCAGATACAAGAATAAAATAATAGGACCATATTTTTTTCGACAGACCATGAATGCCGAACGCTATCTACATTTTTTACAAAATGAATTGAACGACTTTATGGACGAACTGCCCTTACAAGGCCATCAACATATGTGGTTTCAACAAGATGGTGCTACATGCCATAGTACAGTAGCTGTTAGGTATTACCTTGAAACTATTTTCAATGACAAACTGATACATAGATATTCCGATATTTTTTGGCCGACTAGATCTCCAGATTTAACACCTCTGGATTATTTCTTATGGGGCTACTTAAAACAAAGGGTTTACCAGCAAGGACCTTTTCAAGATATTGATAATTTGGAGAGGATCATTTCAGAAGCATGCCAGGAAATTACTACAAATATGATAAAGGATGTGTTAATGGGAATTTGATAAACGAACCATTAAATGTTTAGAAAGAGATGGTGGATATCTTGAGGCTTTGGTGAATTGAAGCAAAATATAAATTATTTCATTTGCAATAATGCTATGGATGTTACTTATTAGTTAACTTGTTGTTTTCTATTTAACTTTTCATTTGTAAAATAAATTATTATGATATGCATGCACTAATTATTCAAATGCAATAGCAAATTGTTACATAACTTTTTCAATACAATAGATGTTTTATGATTTGCAAAATTAAATTATGTATAATTTATAGCCAAAAACTATTAAAAATCGTTTTTTCATGGTAGATGGATAATATTCGATATCTGACCGTAATTTTCAACTTTTACTTTTCTTAATAACGTTTGTCGATATTGTAATAAAAAAAGGTACTTTACTCTTGAGCAAAATTTACACTTTTCGACATACCTCGTATACGACTTCAAAAAATTGATATCTGATTATTTCATTTTGGGTTTTAGGCCATGCAGAACTTTTTATCAAGAATAACTTTTTTTCATAAAACCAATAATAAAAAAGTTTCCCATATGGTGCCGACTTAGTTGGACACACTGTATATCAGTGTTTTTACTAAAAGTTTTTTTATAAACAAAACAGTTTTATTCGATTGGTAGTATTGACCCTTCAGGGGCGGCAAATTTAACCGTGCCTTGGGCGGCACAAAACCCAAAGACGCTGATTCTGAGATAAAACAAAGCATTTTATTATACTAAATCTTAAAGTTCATTGGATCCATAATAGTTAATAGTACTTCACGAATCGACAGTTCACATACTCTAATCAGCAGAACAAATATTACAGATTTGATAATTACAGATTGACATTGAGCTCAGTTAGAGAGTCTAAAACAGCATAGTGAACATCCAAAGTAAGAGTAGATTTGCAACAGTATGGGCATTGTCAGTTATATTACAAATAGCAAATTATAAGTATTCTAAAAATTTCAACTAAAAAAATACAATGTAGATATTCAAATAAAAATAGATCTCCTAGCTGTCCATATTTAGAAAAGAAAGTTTATTAAATAGGATAACCTAATATACATATATAATACAAAGTAGATAACACAGTATAAACAAATAAATTTTAAAAGTGTATATAACAGTGCACATAATCCATATAAATATTAAACAATTCGACTGTAAAACAATTAGATATAACAATTTAGAGCTTTAATATATTGCAGTAAGTTGTTCTTAAATATACCCAAGCTAGCCGATTCCTTTATAATATTTGGTAACATGCTATATTCCCGAAAACCATAATAAAATAATATGTGCATACATTTGCTACAATTTCTCTTTTCAATGTGAAGTTGGCCATTTGATCGAGTCAAATAATTATGAACCTGATTGTTAAAAATAATATATTTGTCAAAGTAAGATGGTAGTAAGTTATTTAACATCTTGTATATAAAAATTAGAGTGAAATATCTTAATCTTTGCTTCACAGTAAGCCAATCAAGTGTCAACAACATTGTTAAAATTGGCAGATATCTATTGCATCTTAAAATGATTCGCAATCCCCTGTTTTGCAACTTTTGGAACATAGCAATACAATTATTATCTAAAAGTGGAGTTGGATTATTGATTTGTGAATAGTTAAACTAGTTGCCATTGAAACACACTGAGATACTCTTGAGAAAAACAATAACTTTTTTGATATCTTGTTTTGTACAGAGCTTTCAGTAATGATCACAGGACACGTGATCGCAGAAATATAGAGAACCAGCGATGGTTGGTACACGATGGTATTGCACTAAACAGAAATACCCTAAATCCATTGGTGTTCTAGTTAAAGGGAAAAAATGTATGATAATTCATTTATTCATCAAATTTAAGAATGTTTTAATTTAAAATCAAATTTAAATGTGATGCCTTTTATCTGAATAAAAAAATGTCCGCAAGAAATAAATTATTACACCTAATTCAAAATAATCTTTATTACCACAAACATGAGTATAAACATTCGAATCGAACAATTCACAGTAAATAAAAGAAATTACATAATAAAAACTTTTGTCTGTAACAGTAATTTTGAACTTTTGGGAAGACTCGAATATATCACACTTATATATTTTGGCATCAAATCATTTTTAAATTGATGTAATAATTCTTATTTAAAATAGTCCTGTTTACATGGCGGAGACGGCTGGTATATTGTCAGATAAAAAAAAATAAAAATAAAAAATGATAGAAAAAACTGAAATGAGTAGAGTGTGGGTGTGAACGATAACCTGGTGCGGCAAGTGGATGATACCATAGAGACACGCTCACCAATACATACACACCTAGCTAAATTGTTAAATTGTGAAACCTTAGAAATTCACATAATATTATCATTAAGAAGGCCATCCAAACGTGTGGAGGTATGTAAATTGTTCAGAAATTAGATTTTCGTTGAATATTTGCGATTGCCAAGCGGGCATTTAGTTATTATAATTATTTTTAGATTTGCCGGCCGCATATGTATACGCATATATGTGTATATGTGAGTATATCCTTTTCCTGAAATATTTGTGGAATTTTTTTGAGGACGAGCCATTGTGCAATAATAGAGATCGCACCATTTTATGAAGGTACTCTTTCTTCAGTTGGTAACAGCCATTTTCTATAAGCCACCTGATTTACACATTCTGCCAATACCGCCGTTTTGCCGCCTGGAAACAAGGGAGTAACAAATCACTCAGAGGAAAGGTCAGAACAGATAATCTTGTTTAATTTTGCTCATGCCATGAATTTTGGGAAGTTTGTAATCAAAATTTAAATTGGTCGAAATTAAAATTGAACATTTCTTGTACAACTTCACTAGACCTATTAAAACTATAAACTATATTTAATATTTTGAAAGTCAACTTTATGACGTAAAGTTTTCACTATAATTTCCGATACAATTTACTGTAAACTCGACGATAGTACTATTGACGGGGCCTTTTTGCCAGTAACATACCTGTGTATCTATTTGGAAAGTGATACAGTCATATTGAGTGTGGAGGCTTGGTTTCTCCCAGAAATATTTAATCATTAAAGTCACCCTAAGCCCCAATTTGTGTTTTATTTTTACGGTAGCTTTATCATAAAGGTTTTAAGTATAAGGCCAGGGCCATAATATTTTCTTAGTTTTAAAACACGACAAAACTAAGTGGCGCCCCTAGATTTAATAACAATTAACGAAAAAAAGAAAGTCAAGTTAAAATCCTTACCCACCCCCAGTGCCCGCTGAAAATAAGCTGCCGCCACGCTACAGTGAGGAGTTTTCTCTGGAGAACGCCACATGTCACATGAGATTTAAATTATAAGATGAATGCATACATTTTAATACAAAATGCCAAGAAATTATAACAAATGCTCAAAATGGCTGCCTTGAGTTTCTAAACAAACATGGACTCTTCGTTTCATATTTTTGAATATGTTCTGTAACTGATCAACAGTAATATTGCGGATTTATCTTTCTATTGCCTCTTGTAATTTGTCAATGGTATGTAATCTATTTTTAAAAATATTGTTCTTTGTGTGTACAAATAAGAAATAATCACAGGGAGTAGATCTGGAGACCGTGCAGGCCATAGTCCCTGGCTGATTAATCGGCCATCGTAAAACTCCCATAAAAAATTAAGTGAAGCTCTTGCTGTATGGGCAGTAGCACCGTCTTGCTGGAAATAACCATCTTGCAGTTTATCGTCATGCAACTGTGCCAGAAATGGCTCTAAAATAAGAGTTTGATACCTTTGGGCATTAATTGTTTCACGAAAAAATATAGAGCCTATAATTTGCCTTCTGAATCTTGCCACCCCACCCATACGCCAACTTTTAAGGGGTGTAAACTTGTTTTTACATAAGCGTGAGGGTTTTCTGTAGCCCATGTCCTGTAGTTCTGATTATTGATATAACCTATTAAGTGGAACCACGCTTCATCAGTAAAATAGGTTAAATCCAATACATTGTTGTAATTTAAATTTCCGTTGAACCAACGACAATATCTTACTCGACTTTGAAAATCAGGGGATAATAGTTCTTGAACAACGGTTACCTTGTATGGATGCAAATGGAGTTTTTTGAGTGCTTTATGGGTTGTTCCAACTGAAAGACCTAAAAAAAAAAAAAAAATTCGTTGATTTGTCGTTTAGGTATATAAAGACATCTGAAGAGAACCGATTCCCAGTTTTATATATTTTTGTATTTGCATTCAGGTTTTATATATAAACAAGAGTTTTAGTAGGTATCATTATTAGTTGTTGATAACGATTTTCACTAAAGAAATTCATATTTTATATTTTCAAGAAACTAAATTTAAATGGTATATAACGTATTCGGTAATTAAAAAATTTAGTGTAAAAGTACCTACCTGTTTGAGCGGACAACTTTGGTATGGATTTTGTCGGGCTTTGATTCATTCTTTCTCGAACGTCCTTCATAACCACTTCAGTTAAAACAGTTGGCCTACCAGTGGGTTTTCCCTTGCAAAGGCAGTGTTTCTTTGCCAAAACGATGAACGAGTACATATTTACGGTTTGAAAATGTGTCATATGGAATATTTGCGTCAGGAAATTTTTCCATAAATTGTTTGATGCATGATTACAATGAATACTTCCATGATCCATCTTCCTTGCGAGTTCCACTTCGAAAATGAGCCATCAAAATGAAGGCATCTTACTCTGGCGTAGAAACCATTGCAAGACAGGACTAGAATAAAATTTAAAAAACATTACTTAACCTAACATTCTTTCTCTCTTTATCATTACTCACCAGAAGATAACTGATGTAAATTATATAAATCCGAAAAGAACTGATTAGTACTCAAATAATAATTAAAACAATTCAAAACTCGTGAAAAAGAACTGTAATTATGCAATATCCACCAAAACACTACTACTACGTCTATGATATGACATTGCAGATTAAAATAAATAATTAAATGTTAGGATGTGCCTACAAGAAGACTGTACGGCGCCAAATATTCAGCGTAGACAAACCGTTGCCTTATTGGTTCCGCTGGGTGTGTTCAGTTTCAGAGCCAATTAAACCGTCCGTTCCGTCGAGATTTCGTGTAACTTCATCGAAAAAAACCGTCAGCAAAGATAGTTGAAAACGCACCATTAGATACATACGAATTAAAATATCCCTAGTATGGAAGGTTCTGACATGATTAAAACATGACAAGCCTAAAAGATGAACTAAAAAATCACATGTCCTGTGATCATTATTGAAATCTCTGTATATGTACAAAATGATTTTTTAAACTTAAATCGTTACTAATAATAAAACCTAAGTATTTAATTTCAGTGACCACTTCAAGTTTTGTTATTAAAAGAAATATTAATATTATTCACATTTAATTTGGTGTAATTATATTTTTTTGTACAAATCATTGCTTCGGTTTTATTAATATTCAGTTTTAATTTATTTTCGTTTAGGTATTGTGAAAGTTTATCAAGTTCACTATTCATTTTATCAATGGCAACATTAACATTAGTGTCAGCAACTGCAATCAAGGTATCATCAGCAAATAAGTTAATGAAATCACAATCAATGGCCAAATTTAGGTCGTTAGATACATAGTTTATAAGAAGTTTAAAGAACAAAACTGCACCTGGAATTAATGGAATTATGACAGAAGTAAATTAAATTAGTTCATTCTCAGATAGTATAGCCTCTTATACACATTATTAACCTAATTTTCGAAGCTGGTAATATACCATATCAATTTAAAGTTTCTGTTGTAACACCCATACGCAAAGGAGAAGTTAAAACTCTAATATCTAACTATCGATCTATTAGCCTAACAAATTACTTTGCCAGGATATTTGAAAAATATTTGAGACAGCGCCTTACTGACTATTTTGAAACTAATAGCATATTACATAATAATCAATTTTGTTTCGCTGAGGGTATGGGAACTGCAGATGCAATATATGAGGTAATAAAAGAAACCAGAGATAATCTAGACGAGAACAAAAAATTTATTGACGTGCTTGCAGATTACGGTGTTCGTGGCACCGTGCTAAAGGTCTTTAGAAATTACGTAACCGATTGTGTACAATATGTTAGAATTATGAATAACCTAAGCGACCCAAAAATTATAAAAATGGGAATACCACAAGGGACAGTACTGGGACCAATCCTATTCACTGTCTATATAAACTGTTCATTGCAGAGGATAGAGTTGCATTGTTTAATGGGAATACTTGGTAACATATGAGAGAAAATGTAATCGGGGGTGTGCAAACTAAAAAATACTGAAAAAACTAAGTACATTGCATTTTCAATAACCAATTTTAATAGATCCGAGTACAACTCAATACAAGTAAATAATCTGCCACAGTCAATTAAAGGAATTGCAGAAATAAAATATTTATTGTAGACAAACACTTAAAATGGACACAGCATATTAACTACTTAACAAATAGGGTAAGAAAGCTTATATATAATTTCTATCAGCTTAGAGATATTTTAAATAAAAATATTCTGATAATGATCTATGAGGCATTTGTAGAGTCACTTTTTCGATATGGTATACTGGTTTGGGGTGGTCTATATACAACATCTTTACAAGAGTTAAATGTCATCCAAAATACTATTTTAAAAATTATGTACAATAGAAAAAAAGATTATCCAACAAAATTACTTTATAATTATAATAACAATGAAGTTCTTAATTTTCGATCCTTATATATCCACAATGTTTGCATTTATATAAATAAAAAAAATTACCTACATATTAATAATCAATATAAGACTAAAGGTGCAAATAAACAACACACACAAATTCCTACCAGGAAAAAAATATTAAACAAAGATTTGTTACATATGGTCCAAAATTTTATAATTTATTACCAAAAAATATTAGACTTAGAAAACCTGTTCATCAATTTACAAAATTATGTAAGGATTATATTTACTTTAATTACCATCAGTTCATTAGTTGTTTAGAAACTTAGTACATCAAATATATCTTTTTGTTTTTCTTTATATTATAATTTTTTTTTTTAATTCCATTCAACATATTCATTGATTCCTTTTTTATATTTATTTCCACTTTTTATATTCTGCATTAATAATACAATAGCATACTTATACTAGCAGTTAAGTTAAGCACATACAGGTGTTAAGTCACTTAGGTGCACTAAGTTAAGAAAAAAATATACTAGTTGTATTTAAAATTGTATTATATTAAATTAATAAAAAAATATGAGTAAAAGAAAGGTGTGTTTTAAAAGTCACAAATATAAAAAAAAATATTTCAGGTACAATAGCAAAATTGTCTTATCTATGAAAGGAAATTATTTATTATGCTGTACTTATGTAGTCGTTTATAGAATAGAACGTGTGAATTTTGAGATCGGAAAATTTAATATAAATGTTTATTCCAGAATAATATAAACCTTTTTCAAATCTTGTTATTTTATATTTAGTTGGCTGCAACTGCATTGTGTCTTGTGTCATATGTGTGGTATTGTGAATTAGGTTGATAAAAATTTATATTATTATGACCAAAATGTGCAACTTTTTAAATAAGGTCATAATTTTTAGAGACTTAAATAGGTCTCTACATATCTGTCTATTAGTAGATTTAGTGCTAATTCCAATTGCCCTTTTCTGAATCTTATACACTTCTATCTACTACTATTTCTCCAAAATTCAATACCGTAAGACATAACGGAATTAAATGATCCGTGGTGTATATTAACCATCTGCTCTGTACTGCAATATTTGATCATTGTTCTTAAAGGAAAATAAATTTTTGATAATTTTTTACATATATGTTCTATCTGTTCTTGCTACTTAAAATTATTATTTATATATAGATACCTAGAAATTCTGTACTTTTTTTTTATGTTATTTCAGAGTCTATTATGTTTTATGTTTATTTTAAAGACATCGTTTTGAGCAGAATAGTATAAAATTAAAGTTTTTTGAGAGTTTAACTTAAGGCCATTTTCATTTAACCATTTTACTAATCCTGTTTACTGTTCTGTTTTTGTTTGCAAAATGACTTTATTTTCATTTCCAAGAAATATCTCGTGTCGCTCTAAACTTAGTTTTTACAGCGATAAATTTACAGTAAACTTTATTAGATTTGGAAGTGCAACTTGGGGAAGGTAGGTATTGAAGTAAGTTTTAGAACGAATACTTATTTAAGTACAGAAAGTTAAAAATGTTTACAGGTATACTTTAAACGAGGATAATTGTAACTGGTCAGTGTTAAAGCACAGGACCGTGCGCTCTGAACTTGATATTTTGTCCTATACATTTAGCAATGGTATCGAGATTCGAATGGTAGTTGAAACTGTGCAGGCGAGTCCGAGACTGGCAATGTAATCAGCCTGAATGAACCATCTACGACTGCACTGGTTTAAAGATAAGAAAACGGATAGGCCTATTAGCATAAAAAAAACTCGTAAAAGTAGTCAACGGTGGACATGTGCTGTGCTGTTAATGTGCCAGTGCAGTGCGTAAATACCTGTTATAATATTAAACATAGGAGTTTAGTTAGTTATTGCTCATATTTATAAATATTTACTACTATATAAAAGGTAAAATATTTTAATTATTTACTAATTTATCATGGCTTTCTGGAGACCATTTGAAACAGAGGATAATATAATAACGCCCGAAAATCTTATCATTTTCTTGTGACATGCATTTCTATTTACCTCCGTCCATGTACAGTAAAGAGATGCCGACTGTTTTTGCCGGCTTTTAGTTTTTATACGGTTTCAATTAAGTTCGTTTATACTTTATGCACAGATAATAATATAATAAAAATAAATCAACTTTATTTCATTTGAATTAATACAATTTTTTTTGTAATTATTCAGCCAGGACTACTCTTACACTTAACCCTTACCCTGAGGTAGTGTTTTCACAAAAAACAAAATTATAATAATTAAATACCTAGATGGGGTAAGAAAATGTATGCTGAAATATTAATTTCTATATAATGTACATTCACTGCCAATGCAAAAAATATGTTATTACCGGAGCAAGGCACTTAGCGAAAACGATAAAAAAATAATACATGTACAGGGTGGACCATTAATAATAGACCATAGTTCAGGGGTAAATTCTTTGGGCCAAAATATGAGGACATAAGCAAATATGCCTTAATAAAATATTGCTGTGGAAAAAGATACAGGGTGTCAAAGTTAAAAGTATTTTTTCGTTTTTTTTGCAATAACTCAACAGCTTCTGGACTGATCTTCGCCAAATTTGCTAGAGGAACTTTTTTCATTCCAAGCGACAATAATTTATGTATTACATCACATAGATCATAGAGGGCGCCGCAGGACCTGCATCTGATGATGAATTTTTTTCATAGTTTTTTTGATGAAACGTGGTATTTCTGACCAGAAAATCTGATGAGGGCGTCATTTCCACGTATAAAAGGTACACTTGGTAGAACTTGATAACTCCAACCATTTTCGAGGTAAGTGCCATTAAACATTTCAATAATTTCTTGAAAGGCAAATTCTAATTTAATGAAACAAAATCATTTACGTCATTTAATCATTTTATTCTGTTCTTGTGTTCCTCGAGCTAATTTCTTTAACTTCCTTATTTTCAATGCCTAGACATAATAATTTTTCAAATAGGGAAATGAGGGATATGTAATGTGTTTATGCACAAACTAATTTCAGTGGACGTGCTGCAGCGAGGAGATACTCATTGCAATATCCAAATAGAATACAGCCAGACCATAAGATTTTCAAAGATCTGTTTTGTCGCTTGGGAGAAATGGGTTAATTTCGCCATAAAAACGATGTAGGACGACCGAAACGAATTACTCCAGATCAAGAACTAGAAATTAGATCCTCAAGTCATTTAGCAGCGGCAACAGGGGTGAGTAAACAATCTGTCCTAAGAGTCATATATAAAGAACTCTTCTACCCATATCTTCTCACTCCTATACAAAACTTACTTCTAAGGGATCTTCCACAAAGGCTGCAATTTTGTCAATTTGTTCTAAATAAACGCAACAGGAATCGAAATTTTGTTAAGAACTCTTTATTTACCAACGAAGTAACTTTTGTTTGCCGAGGCATTTTTAACTGGAGAAATACCCATTACTGGGCAGTAGAAAATCCTCATGCCGTTAAAGAAAGCCCGTTCAGCAAGAATTTAAGATTAACGTTTGGTGTGGTATCATCGGCGATCAATTATTGGGATCATTTGTCCTTCCTCTAAATTTAAATAGACAGTCTTATCTGTTTTTTCTTCAAAATACTCTTGCTGATATATTACATGCTTTCATGCTAGACATATGGAATATAGAATGTGGTTCATGCATGATGGAGCTCCCCCCTCATTTCTCCATTGAAGTCAGGAATTATCTTGATGAAACTTTCCCACGTAGATGGATCGGTCGAGGAAGTGAGCTTGCTTGATCATCAAGGAGTCCTGATTATTATGTGTGGGGACATATGAAATCCTTAGTCTATGCAAAGACTACAAACCCAGAAGAACTGGGGGACAAAATACAAAACGCAGCGAATTTTATTAGAGGACAGGAAAATGTATTTTTCAATGTTAGAAAATCTTTTATGAATAGAATGAGGAAGATGCATGCATTTTAAAAATGCTTGAATTTATTAGTTTTCCATAATAACATTATATAAGTTGATAATATAATAAAATAAACTCATAGAGAAATTTCATTTCGTAAATATTCGACATTAAACTTTGAGCTTTTATGTAAACGAAACCACGTGACTGAAAACGCTATGATATTGCCTTGACGTCACTGATTTGTCCTGAGTTTGTAAATTCACATTGTTATCCTTAATCTTGTTCATAACTATTGGTTAATATGACGGATAATGATTTCATAAGATGCTTAGCTTATTAATCTATAGCCACAGCATTCCTTTTAGGTGTTTCAACATTTCAATAATAACAACGTGACATCATCTGGCACATACGACGTCACTTGTCACGGAGAGAGCGTTTCAATGGTTTTATATGCACCCAAAATAAATAATGCATATTTTTCTGTCATCTATCTGCGATATAAAAAAATAACGTGTAACTTCCTCATTAGAAAAGGCATAGAAATAGGTGGAGACCATATCCAGTATTTATTCTAAGTTACAGCAATGGGGTTTTTGCATGAGGGGAAGTTTATAAAATCGTTAAGTCAACTTTTACGTTATTTTTTGGTCTTCTAATAAGATTAGATCCTTATTTTAGACCATCTTTTGATTTATGTATTTATCTCAATACCATGAAAATAAGCCATTAGTTCATAATAAAATGAGAAAGAGTTTACGCTGTTATTACGATTTTGTTTTCCCTTACATTTTGTATGTTTTTCAATAAATACACTTTGTTTCATTAAATTTGAATTTGTCTTTCATAAAATTATTGAATGTTTAATGGCATTTTCCTCAAAAACGGTTGGAGTTATCAAGTTCCACCAAGTGTACCTTTTATACGTGGAAATGACGCCCTCATCAGATTTTCTGGTCAGAAGTACCACGTTTCGTAAAAAAAAAAATATGAAAAAAGTTCATCACCAGATATAGGTCCTGTGGCGCCCTCTATGATTTAACGTGATGTAATACATGAATTATTGTTTCTTAGAATAAAAAAGTTCCTCTTAGCAAATTTGGTGAAGATCAATCAAGAGGCTGTTGAGTTATTGCAAAAAAACAAAAAAAATTATTTGAAATTTGACACCCTGTATCTTTTTCCACAGCAACATTGTACCAAAGCATACTTAGTTATATCCTCATATTTTGGCTCAAAGAATCTACCCCTGAACTACGGCCTATTATTAACGGTCCACCCTGTATATATCTTTTTAAAAAATTGACCAACAAAAGAGAGGATGAAATTCTCTCGTAAATATATTTATCAAATTTATATTAATCAATGCGGCTGCCAGGCCAGTAATGGAAAAAAATTGTTTTTAGTGAGTGGCGATGAGAGCCACCACGCACTCCGGCCAAATAGTCGGCGGGGGGGAGTGATTAAGAAAGGTGGTAGTTTTTAACGGACTGATTTCACTGGGAGATGCTGAGTGGTAAAAAAAATAGACAATAACAAAATGGTTAAAAAAATACTATTTTATTTTATTTTTTTATTTTGGTTACGACTGCCCAGACAGAAATCCAATTATGGGGCAGGAATTTTACAAACATAAAAAGAGAACTAAAACTAAATAACTTAACTAAAGGTAAACAATTAAATGATAATAAAAATTAACAAAATAAGTCTATGATTAGTATAGTCCTAAGAGTTGTAATCTAATAGTTTAGAAGCTACAGTTGTTGTACAGAATTGAGAACCACATTTCACATTTTGGATATACTAGTATTAAAAATATCTATATTATTATATAAAGAATCATAGTTGGAACACATACGGTCCAGAGGAGAAAATAACAGCGAATTTGTTCTTGGTGCAGGCAAATAGAATAGAGACGAATGCGAGCGAGTCTGCAAATTAGGAACACGAAATCTAATGCAACTAAGAATTTCGGGGCAGTCAATAGTGCCATTTAAAATCTTAAAAATGAATACAAGAAAGTGATACGTCCAACGTAGTTGAAGATCACTCGTGTTGAATCTATGTAATAAGTCACAATGTGGAAAACCTCTCTCTCTGGATAATTTCCAGAAGTTTGGAACCAGAGGTATTTAAGAAAACGCCTCTGAGGTTTTTCAATGCTATATTTATGATTTTCATAACCAGGACTCCAGACTATTGAAGCATATTCAAGTCTTGACCTCACAAATGAATTAAAGAGAAGGTTCAGTGTATTTTCGTTAAATTCTTTACAATTACGGATAATGTAGCCTAAATTTTTGAAGGAATTAGCGGTGATTTGATTGATATGGCTAATAAAAGATAACTTTGGATCGAATATTACTCCTAGATCTTTGAAATGACCACGGCTCTTCAGTTCTTCATCATTAATTGTATAGATAAATTTTATTGGATTTTGTGCACGGGTGTATGTCATAAAGCTACACTTTGAGATATTTAACTATAAATTGTTTACGCTACACCAAGACCATAGTGGTACAAGATCGTTTTGCAAATCAACACAGTCTTCTGCACTAGTGATAGATGTAAAAATTTTTAGGTCATCGGCATAAAGTAATGTTTTGCAGTGTAAGCCAATGACGATATCATTTATAAAAATGTTAAAGAGCAATGGCCCAAGCACAGAACCTTGGGAAGCACCTGAAGTCGCTGAGATATCCATAGACCGAAATCCACGGTATTGTACATTTAGTCGTCTATTTTCCAAGTAGGATTCAAAAAAGTTTATTAAGTGCTTAGTTAGTCCAAATTCGGATAATTTGTTTAGCAAAATTCCGTGGTCCAGTCTGTCGAAGGCTTTAGAAAAATCTGTATAAATGACATCTACTTGGCCTCCAACATCCAACTGTTCAGCTATGAACTGAGTGATGCACACCAGATTGCTGGTGGTAGAGCAATTTGGCATGATATTAAAAAAATATGTCCATATATACGTGTAACTAGCGTAATTATCGCAAAATGGCAGGGGTAAACAAAAAATGTACCATAACACAAAAGTACCCATAGATCGAAGGTGATCATTTTCGTCCCAGGCATTTATATAATTACATATAATATAAAATGTCAAAATGTGACCAAACACTTAAAAGAACATACAATACAGCTACAAAAAAAAAATAATATGAAAGTCCAACGATAATAGATTTTTCTATGAAATGGTTCATCTTAAAGTAGATATATGGTGTTACACAATTTTTGGCACTTAGCTGCGTTATTTTATATGGTAAGGGCATAGCATGCCAAATTCTAGGCTGGAAACGTACAGTCCCACCTTAAGTTTCAAAACCTCAGGCCAGCTGTTCCAGATACGTTGCTTACATAAGTCCATCAGTTACAAAATAGAGCACAAATTGACCAAGAAAATAGGGAAGAAAAAACCCTGAAATAAATAAATAAAAAAATTGAACAGCATTACTTAACTAAAATCACCAACAAATACAGTACCCACTTCTATGCCCTGTAGAAGGTTTCTTTACATAGACTTGTCTGAGGGCTGATGATTTCGGTATATCATAGGTACTGAAATAGGACAAAAGGAATCATGGTTCATCGGTTCTTCTCGTTCCGCCAACACCAGAGGGCCTCAGTACCAGACGGGGGTTACACCACATAAAAACCCCCGGGCCACAAGACCTGGCCAGAGTGGATGAAGAACTTCGTGCAGTGCTACCAGAACGGGCTGACCTCTGGCACATAAATTGTGCCGTGTATGCTGCTGCTCAACGCTTTTCTCGGGTGGAGGGGCAAAACACTGCTTCTCCACAGGAGAAGGCGGAGCGGCGCATACAAAAGATGGAAGCCAAGATCCGGTCGGCGAGGCAACACGCATCCCGTATCCAATGTGTGATGGACTATATGGCGGCCAACAGGCCGTTCACGCCTAAAGTGCGTCGATTAGCCGCCAACTTAAGACGCGCCCATCACACACTCAATGAGGCAGTGCTGCGAACCACCAAACAGCACTGTCTCGACAGGATACGGATGCTAGTGATTTGCAAAAAGTCATTAGTGAGGCGGGCGAGAGGGCTTGTGGAAAATAAACTGTTCCGCGAAAAGCCCTCGCGCCTCTTCCAACCGCCTCCGCGTGTTGTAGAAAATCCGCCGACTGCAGATCAGGTGGAGAACTTCTGGAAAACGCTGTACGAGGAGAGGCTTCCACTCAACCGAGATTCTCCTGCCCTTGCACACTTTGAAGCCTTTTGTCAAAGGCTTCAGCAACCACAGGAAGTGTGCGAACCAATAACCCCAGAAGAGGTTCATAGGGCTCTTGAGGGCTCTAAGAACTTTGCTGCTCCAGGTCCCGATGGGATAAATAACTTTTGGTGGAAAAAGTTATCGAGCACCCACCACCATTTGGCCAGAATTTTTAATTCCTGGTTGAATGGGGAGCAGCAAATCCCTTCTTGGGTTGTTGAGGGGCGGACAGTGCTGATCCCCAAGAACGGAGATTTGTCCAACCCAAAGAACTACAGACCGATAACCTGTCTAAACGCATGCTACAAGGTGTTTACACGCATTTTGTACATGCGGGTGCTCCACGCAGTTGAACCGGTTTACGAACGGATATATGAGCAACGAGGGTCAAAGAGAGGTGTCGCTGGCTGCAAGGAAAACCTGCTGATCAACAGATGTGTCACACAGGACTCCATGCAGTATAAGCGGAACCTCTCTATGGCCTGGATCGACTACCGCAAGGCATTTGACATGACATCGCATGAGCTCATTGTTCACTTGCTCCGATGTCTTGTGGTACCAGGCCCCGTAGTGAGATGTATTGAAGAACTGATGCCGCTCTGGAGGACTCGTTTTACCATAACATCGGGTAACGATAGAGTCCAAACAGAATCGGTAACATTCAGAAGAGGAGTATTTCAGGGAGATTCCCTCAGCCCCCTTCTCTTTTGCATCTCACTACTGCCATTATCCGTCTCGCTCCGGAAAACCCGTGGCTACAACTGCGGTACCCCCGGCGACAGGAGGCATAAGGTCACCCATCTATTTTATATGGATGACCTTAAACTTTATGCCTCTGGAGAGAGAGATCTCCAGCAGTCCCTTAGGGTGGTACAGGAGTACACGCAGGCTGTCGGTATGCAGTTCGGGTTGGACAAATGCGCACTGATCCATCTCAAGAGATGCGGTGACTACGGAGAGGACGCGCAGCTCGTGGACGGAAGCATCTTACACCATCTAGATGCCTGAGAGTCGTACACTTACTTGGGTGTCGAGCAACGCTCCACCCAAGAAGTGAGTGTAGTGAAAAACGCTCTCCGCGGCAAGTATCAGCACCTACTCCGATAGATCTGGTCTTCAGAACTGTCGGGGAAGAACAAGATGTCTGCTACAAATATGCTTGCCGTTCCGATCCTTCTCTACTCTTTCGGAGTAGTGAAGTAGACTAGAGAAGAGCTGCGTCAACTCGATGTAGTAACCCGCAAGAAGATGCATCTCAATAGGAGCTTGCATCCTAAATCGTCCGTTCCACGGTTATATCTCCCACGACATCGGGGAGGCCGTGGACTCTTGAGCTTGGAGAGTCTTCATAGCAGGATGGTTCTGGATGGATCATGTAAGGTCATCAGGAGTTCGGATCCCCTCCTCTGCATGGTCCGAGACCATGAAAATGCAGAGGTAGGAGCTTTTCTCTTTAAGGCAGCACGGAGAGCAGCCGATGAACTTGGTCTCATCTTCGACGTCGAGCGGGTAAACCCCGGCTCTGTCACCGAGTTGGAACCCGTTCGACTAAAAGCCCACATTAGACCTGCAGAACACAACATCCTTCTGCAGCTCTATAAGGATAAGCCATTGCACGGGGTCTTCTATAAAAATATAGAAGACCTCGGTTTATCCGAAAGGCTGACCTTCGCCTTCTTAAGGTCAGCTGGGCTGAAGTCTGAGACCGAGGGATTCATAATGGCTTGCCAGGATGGTGTATTTAACACTCTCGTCTATCGACGTCGTGTCATGGGTATGGAGGTCCCTGATGTCAACTGCAGGGCCTGCCGCAGGGCGCCGGAGACTGTAATGCACTTACTGTCGGCTTGCCCGACATACGCAGTCTTGGCCTATATTCATAGACACAACGCAGCATTACGAGTGCTTTACTATCATCTAAGGCACTCGTATGGGATAGACGAAACACCAGTGCTGCCTTACGTTCCGGGGGATATTGAGTCCGTTGTGGGGAATGAGAAGTGCCTAATTTATTGGAACTACTCGTTTCCCACCTTCAGGCAAATACAAGCCAACAAGCCTGACATAGTACTCCTCGACCACCAACTCAAGACAATGTATGTCGTGGAATTCTCGGCTCCCGCTGAGTGCAACATTGTCTTGAAAGAGGAGGAAAAACGGACAAAATATCGAGATTTGCTCTTCGAACTCCGCAGGCTTTATCCAGGCCATTCTGTTAAAATAGTGGTACTGATTATAGGAGCCCTCGGTGGAATGAGACAGACGCTGCTTTCAGAACTAAAGATCATACCGGCATGCCGAGATTCGGCAGAGATCTTAGCCGGCAGAATGCAGAAGGCTGTCATCCTCGGATCATTGCGTCTACTTAGGGCACACGATTCTCGGACCCAGTAGTCACTCACCCCACGGGCGTGGGGAGTGGCTATTGGTATTGCCAGCTCCCCTCTGTGAGGGTCGGAGCCACAGAGTAGGGTGACTGGTTTTTTGTAATAAAAAAAAATAATAATAATATTTATTGGTGTATATAACAATTTTGTTTTACACAAGTCACACACAGAAAAACAAAAAATACAAATATATAAGTATATAAACACAACAAGACTTAAATGTGTATGTAAAATACATAAATAGTTGGCTATAAAGAAATAATAGCAAATGGCAAAACAGGAAACATCTGGAAAGAAGAAAACAAAAGAATCATAAGAAAAAATCAGCTATCGTGTAACAGTTTTTTTCTAGCAGTACTTTTTTCACTTTCGCTTTGAAAGTGTAGATGTTTTTAGAAGATTTAATATCTGCATTCAAAAAATTAAAAAATTTACATCCATTGTAAAAAAAGTTTTTTTGATATAAAGCCGGTCGATGCGAATTTGGTTGTAGAAGTTCTTTGTGTCTTGTGTCGTGATCATGATTGACTTGATTAACAAGAAACTTATGCTTATTCTTATAGACATACATGCATACTTCTAAAATATATATTCCGGCTACCGTCAAAATTTTTAAGTTCTTAAAAGTACTACGGCAGCTTTCACGAAAGCTTAGTCCAGAAATAATCCTTAAAGCATACTTTTGCAGAATGAAAGTACGGTTTACATGAGCACTGCTTCCCCAATTTAATAATAATATAATAATAATAATAATAATAATTTCATAAACACATAAATATTTAGGAACTACATTTCCCAGCGGTGGGACAGCGCGGGCTTCTCGACTACAGTCACTGTCAGAGTCAAATTTGTCAGTGGATAGGCAAGCAATCTCTTGACTTACCTTTACCATATTAATTTCGAAATAATTTTTATTTTGGGCAAATTTAAACCGTAACAATGTCTTCAACTTATTTTTTAAAGCTGCGATACTTAAATATTTTAAGTATGAAGAAATTTTGTTGTAGTCTAACACAACATGTTAAGTAAAACTTCCTAACAATGTCACAATAATTCAGGTTTATGTTGTAACTTAGTTATTATAAAATAAAGTAGAGTAATGAAATGTGTATTAATTAACTAAATAGGATAAAAAGACAAACATTTACCCTTACTATCCGGATTTTATTAAATTTATGACTAGAAATTTTAAAAGACGTAATAAGGGTCGGCAGCCATAATATAAAATTCATTTGGAGTTACCCATTCACAGATACACAACAAGAAATAAATCAAACTTACGAGCAAAAATTCCCACGTCTGCTAAAACTATAGGCCAAGGAAGCTACATCTTTCTTTCACCTCGCCTTTATAATATTTTGCCTATTGACATAAGACAATCTAAATAATAATGATAATTTATTGCACAAGAAAGGAACAAATGTACAAAAAGCAATGATTCAATCACTAGCATTGTTATTCTCCATCACTTAAGCTAACTAAGAATAATTAAGAGATGACATTGAGGTGGTAAAAGCACAAAAATAATAATTAAAATCATATAGTACTATTACATGTTCCTTTGCACAACTGGGATTAATAGCTAATATGTTCTATATAGGTACATACAATTTACTACTTATGTTGCTGTTGTTGTAGGCAACTCTTTTTTAAGCTTAATTTGATTGACTGTTTACTTAAAGTAACAATTCGTCTGCAATTTTTAAAAGATCATTTAACATTTTAGGGGCATAACATGAAAGAGTTTTTAAAGACCACTGTTCTGAACCGAGGTACGCTAAAGTTATCATAGTTTCTAAAATTATCATTTGTTTCACTATTCACTGGTCAATAAGCTATGTAAATAATCTGGTTTCTTCTCTCTCATTACATTAATAATAAAACAGGCATAATGCAGGTGTCTTATATAGTTCAATTTCAAAATACCTAGAGAAATATACACTGGTGTTACATGATCTCTTCTATTTATTCCGCTGTAAGAGTACCTTAAACCACAATTTTGAATTTTTTGCAGCTTGTTTTTGAGATTTTCTGTTAAATGTGAACCATATACAGTATCACAATTACTTGACTTAAGATGAGTGACCACTAATTTCCATTTGGTTCTACTAGGCAGAACATCACGGAATTCATATACAGATTTTAGTTTCGTATATGCTACAGAAACTAACTTGTGCATATGCTTTTCAAACGTTAAATTGCTATCAAAAATGACACATAAACTTTTTGCAGTATCTATTAATTTTAATGACATTAATATCACATTACGAAATAATTGTATCAGATCTTACTACTAACAAAACAGATTTTGCTGGATTAATCATCAAAGCATGATTATTACACCACTCGTGTAAATTATGTAGTTCTTCATTTATATCATGAATTTCGTTGCTTAAATTAGTACTGCTTAGTGACCTGGTGATTTGAGTGTCATCCGCATATAACATTATTTCACTACGTTTTACGTTATCTGTCATTTTTGAGGTGTATATTGTAAATAATATTGGTACTAATGTGTTTCTGTTTCCTTGCAGTACTCCTTTGAGGATATTCAGTATGTCAGACTCTTTATTTTCAAGGTTAACCATCTCTTTTCGATTCTCTAAATAGTTTTGAAACCATTTATTACTCATTCCAGTAATTCCATAGTACCCAAGTATTGCAATCAACAAATCATGGCGAGTCGAATGCCTTACTATTACATTTATCTGATAGCTTGGGATACAATCTGTAATGTTCTGTAACGCGGTGGCTGTACTATAAATTCTACATAAATCCTGACTGCTCGGAAGGGAGGATATTGTGTTCATCAAGGTAAGAGTGTAATTGCTGTCCTACGGCTTTCTCTAATATTTTTGAAGGTACTGAAAGGATACTAATTGGTCTTATATCAGAGCGGTTTGTTGGAGAGTCCACTTTTGGTAGTGGCTTCACTATGGCGATTTTTCAAAGATTATTTAGTTAACCAAGGAGTAGTTGATTATATGTGTGAGGACTTTTGCAGCATGGGAGATGTCAATTCCTATTGCCTTAGATTTTATTTGATTTAGGTAAGTGATCGGTTTTAATTCCATTTGAGTAGACAGTTCCTCAATGATTGTGATAAGTAATTGTTAATCGTGTCTGCATTTGGAACTGTATTTTCTGCTATGTTTACAAAGTGACTATTAATATCATTCAAATTGGTGAAAAGTCTAGTGTTTAACGTTTTAGCTTCACAATTATGAATGCCCCACTGTTTAAGATACTTCCAGGTAACTTTCTGGTCATTATGGCATGAATCAAGTACATGTTTCATATAGGCAGCTTTTTCCCTTTTTATTGAAGCATTAACATATAATTTCTCATATCCACATATGCTTGCCTATGACCTTGTGTTCTGGTCGTTAGATATTTGGATAGTAACTTTTTCTTAATTTTTATCATATGCTTAATAGTATCTGTTATATATTTCTTGGGAGGTTTATAAATTGTAATAGTCTTTAATGGTGCATGTCTATCAAACATTTCAATAATCTGGCCTGTTTTTATGTTTATATCATCGATTCTGTAAATTTCATCCCAGTTTATACACTCAGCTTCAGTTTCAAACAATTGTAAATTAAAGTTCTTGAAATCTCTATATGAAATTTTACTTTTACTAGATCTATCAGTTTGTGTGTTTAAATAACAGTAAATAAGCACGTGATCTGATATGATTTCATCAACATCAAAGTTGTTAGCATTATAGAATTTAGAATGTTTACTTATTAAAATTACATCAGTTAATGTTGCAGAGTCTTCGATGATTCGTGTAGGATTAGTTATAATTTGTTCTAGATTGAAGGTAGCCTCCAGATCTTTAATAAATTTGCTTGCTGCATTAACTTCCAGCATATCGATATTAATATCATCCATTATATCATCAACTTCAGATGTAAGTGTTTCAATACACTCGCTTAATACATTTAGGTTAGAGTAATAGATATGAGGTGGTTTGTAGACTACTCCACACGCAACTTTTCTCCTCTTAATTTTGAATTTAACCCAGATGAACTCGAACCCATTTTGATCAATGCCATCAAAATGAATTAACTTGGCTGTTATGCTGTTTTTCAGATATACAGGGTGATTTACCTAAACATGAAAATTATTCAGTGGGTTGTCCCCACCAAAAGGAGTTTAAAAAATTAATAAATAAAAAAATTTGGAAAAAATTACCTTTTTTTTTTTGTAGAAGTGCGCCGCCTATGACTAACCAATCTGACGTAATACGGTGCAACGAAATCATCTCCTTTCTTATGTGGTATGGGTAAAAACGATTCTCGCGTATAGGGTACTTATTGAAGGGTCTTGTTCTAGTAATTCTAGAACTTCTTTGTCTACTTCAACAGGACGATTTACTACACGTTCTCTGTCGCCTGGTAAACAAAACCCGGTGTCACAAACTTGTTGCACTGCACTTAAACTTTTTCTCTCGTTCGGTTTGTGCCTATGGGGAAATTTTCTCCCATATTTTCGTACAGCCCCTGCAAGACTTTCATTCATTGCACCATAGGTTAATATCATGTCGCAGTACTTTTGCGACGTGAACTCTGGCATAATCGATATGTGTGAATACAGTTTAAAATTTAACAAAAATGGGAAATGCTCTAAACGGGAGTCGAAGAGCCACTGAATTGAACAGTGAACGCGTGGCGCACTGACCTTAGACAACTAAGACAGCTGATATCATCTGCTAAACAAACAAGCGACACATGTGTAAACGCGTCGAGATAGCATAACTCACCCGTTCAGAAGCGTATCTTTGCGGGTTTTAACGCAAAAAATACAATAAATTACCTCGGATCGCTTTAAAATTTTACAGAGGCTTTCCCACATAACAGACTTGTATACCATTTTATTTTTCACATAAATCACCCTGTATAGCTACTCCTCCACCTCTTAAATCCCTGTCATTTCTTAATATTTGATAATGTGGTATGATTATTGAGTTGCCACTAATATTTTGATTAGACCATGTTTCAGTTAATTCAAGAACATCGTAGTTATTATCAACCACTAAGTCATCAATATTTGAGAAACAATTAGTCAACGACCTAACATTAACGTGTCCAAAGTGCATATCTTTTTCTAAATTATATGGGCCAGCTGTTGAAATCATGTCTGATTTTAAATTACTAGTATTAATCGATTCTGTTGATTGCTATGAGGTGGTATCATAGTCTACTTTCATAATATAATTGTTAAGTGTTCTTTCATAACACAGACATATCTTACTTGTTGCTGTATGATTTATATTTATGTCGATATTTAAATTATGTTTTGCCTTAATAAAGTTTATGCACTTTTCTTCTTTCATAGAAACGGGTTTTATAATCAATAATAATTACAACAATTTAAATCTAAATGCAAAGTGTATATTCTAAACTCAGACAGATATTATATACATTCCTTAATCAATATAAAAAAAATAGTTATATACCAAATAGATTACATATTAGTCTTGATTTAAGTAATATATAATAAGAGAGTAAGTACATTAGTCTATTGTTAATGAACAAGTACCTACCCACGTACAAATTATTTTTGTGGGTTATCTGTTTATTTATTATTTTATCTTAATAAATGATTCTCATGTATTAAATATTTGACAACATATGTATATGCATATTGTATATTTATGTAGGTATATATAATAGTTTATAATTTATAATTCAGAAATGTATCCTATTGATTTATAAATAAACATTATTATTATGACTTATCACTTGAACCTAGCACAATATGTTGACTATCGTAAATTCCTAAACAGATCCTCTTATTTTCTTGTGAACTTTGTTTATGCAGGTTTCCCTGTACTTTTTTAGTTTTACCGTGTTTTGTGCTTGGCATGTTTCAACTCCACCTCGCCCCGTAATCGTCATTGAGTTGTGCCATTGATTCTGCATAATTTTCTGATTTCATTGATGCCACAGAAGTGACATTTCAAACTTTCAAATTAGCAACTTTGATTAACACTGTAGTTGCATACATACCCACGTAAATAAAAACAATGTTTATTTTCAGATTTCAAGAACCGTCTGCTGATATCAAGTTGAATAATGAGTACAATAATTCTGTAGACATACCAATATATAAATGTGATACATGTGCATATGAAACAACTCGTAAAGATCAACTGGATCATCATATATTCATCCTAAAACATAAAATTAATCTTACAAACAACGCATTGCTTGTTCATAGAAATTCCTCAGATACAGTGTTGTTTAAATGTACATCATGCACTTATGAAA
Organism: Leptura quadrifasciata; assembly: GCA_963675555.1. Classification (NCBI taxonomy): domain Eukaryota; kingdom Metazoa; phylum Arthropoda; class Insecta; order Coleoptera; family Cerambycidae; genus Leptura; species Leptura quadrifasciata. Next base: position 80,230,727 of record OY776680.1, read on the forward strand.
CGGTGGATAAACAAATCCTCGTGAGACACAAACGGACCCACAAAAAACCATATAAGTGTGATATTTGTACATATGAGACAAAATATAAGTTTCGTATCAATGATCACAAATTGGTACATAAGGATCCCTCAGAGATAACAATGTTCAAGTGCAAGCTGTGCGCATTTCAAGCAAAACATAAGGGAAGTGTTAATAAGCACGTATTGATTGTCCATAAAAATCCTTCCAAGATAACGCTGTATAAATGTGAATCATGTACTTATGAAACGAGACGTAAGCAATATCTGAACCAACACAAGTTACTCCATGAAAATCCTTCTGAAATAACAATGTTTAAGTGTGCAGTGTGTGACTATGAGACGAAACGTAAGGGTTCCCTTAAGGAACACGTCTTGATCCACGGAAGTCGTTCAAAGGTGATAATGTATAAGTGTGACAAGTGTACATATGAGGCAAAACGTAAGTGCCATCTTAATAAACACAAATTGATCCATAAAGACCCCTTACAGATAACAATGTTCAAGTGTGAATCATGTACTTATGAAACGAAGAATAAGAAATATTTGAACCAACACAAATTGATCCACGCAAATCCTTCTGAAATAACAATGTTTAAATGTACGATGTGTGAATATGAGACAAGACATAAGGGTTCTCTTAAGAAACATATTGTAAGGCACGAAAGTCGTTCAAAGGTAACAATGTATAAATGTGACAAATGTACCTATGAGACAAAACGTAAGTACCATCTTAATGACCACAAATTGGCCCATAAAGACCCCTCAGATATAACAGTGTTCGAGTGTGAATCATGTACTTATAAAACAAAGAATAAGAAATATTTGAACCAACACAAATTATTCCATGAAAATCCTTCTGGAGTAACAGTGTTTAAATGTACATTATGTGAGTACGAGTCGAAGTATAAGTATTCTCTTAAGATGCACATGTTGATCCACGAAAGTCCTTCAAATGTAATAATGTATAAGTGTGATACTTGTGCATACGAGACGAAATATAAGTATCATCTTAATGAACACAAATTGGTCCATAAAGACCCTTCAGAGATAACAATGTACAAGTGTGGACTGTGTACATTTGAAACAAAGCATAAGAAAAGTTTAACTCAACATGCGTTGCTTGTCCATGAAAAATCTTCAAAGACGCCAATGTTTAAATGTGAATCGTGTGCTTATAAAACGAATCGCAAGCACAATTTTATCCGACACAAGTTAATACATTGAAATTCCTTTGAAATAATAATGTGTAATGTGCATTGAGTAATGGTGGTTCGGAAGGGAGGGAGGTCTAGCTCCCCAGAGCTCAGTCTATTCAAAATACGAATTACTGACTCACAAGATTGGATTGATTAATTGACTCATATTCCCTTTATATCACCTTTTAACTTATTTAGCGTATTTTTCTGATAAAATGCAATTATTTACAAAATACCTGTCGATAAAAATTTTAAATACAAAAAACGCTTACCTTAAAGATCAGAAATAGTAAACATCTATTAAAATATCAAGTTCTAGTTTTTGTATAACCACCGACACTGATTATACAAACACGAATTCTAAATTGAATTTATTTACTAAAAAGAAAGTTAATTTTTCGAGACTTATGCTAACTAAGACTATGAAAAATCATGCCAATGAATACTGACTGGTGAAAAGATTATTACCAGATAACCAAATACATCTCTCTTCTAAAACATAATATTTTTAGTCGCAAACTCCTCTATAAAATCCTTATTTTACTATAAGGAAAGTAACCAAACTGCAACCAACAGCTACTCTCCGGGCTATGTGCCCTGCCGAGCGCTGAATTACAAGTTACAAGCCTGGCGCGTTAAGTGTAATAATTGCATATTACCATCAAAACGCTAATGCTTCGATTGCAACAAACACCAGCCGAAAGACTGATCCTACTTAAAGGAGCTCTCGTGCCAACCGTCACACAACACTTGCAGACTGCAGTTTCGAGCTGTTGGCTCTCGTCAGTGCAAGGTAGGCCTACCTGACGAGCGTTTTAATGGTAATATGCAATTACTACACTTGACGTGCCAGGCTCGTAACTTGTAATTCAGAGCTCGGCGGGGCACATAGCCCGGAGAGTAGTTGTGGGTTGCAGTCTGGTTACGTTCCTTATAGTAAAATAAGGATTTTATAGAGGAGTTTGCAACTAAAAATATTATGTTTTAATATTCCGTCCTCTAAAAGCACATTTGAACTATCTCTCTTCTGGATAACATAATAAGCGATATGGAATCTCGCTTTAAAAAAGACTGAAATTGTTTTTAAAAATTTGTATTCTCTATCTTATAATGAAGGCAAATGATGACATTTATTCTGCAGCAGAAATTTTATCAAACAAATATGGAATACTTTTTAAGGGAGAGATAGAGAGATCTGATAAGCAAATATTTATTATTTTTGGACATAACTTTTTTTTTAAATACATATATTGGTAAAAAAAAAGTATAAGTATAAATATTTCCTTATCGTATCTTTCTCTTGGATATGCCCACCTTAAGGAAATTGAGGACGTTGTAATAAAAATTCTAAGAGGTGAGTTAAAGCTATGGAAGAAACAGTGGTCATATATAGCTCACTGAAGAAACTGAAGTAGGTACCAGACAAAGAATACTTTTGCTGTCGAAGTGTAGCCAAGCATTTTACCCTGCTATATGTGAATTATTGAAAATTCTTTGTACTTTACTCAATAATGTTATGTCCTCTGGCCTTAGACGATTGAAAACTTGGCTTAGGTCTAGAATGGGGGGAAGAACGTTTGTATGATTTGACTCTTAAACATTACATTGATATTGATACAGACAAAATTGTCGATTATTTCGCAAATAGCAAATACTGGGAAGAAACGTAAATTAGACTTCATTGTTTGATTTCATCTAAGTATTAGATATTGCACAAAAAATGCATGATGTGCACATATTGACCAACATTTTCTTCTATTTTGTTGAATTTATTAAGGTTATTTATTTATGTTCGCTTTTATATGTAAATATTTAACTCAATATATATTTTTCAAAAGGATTTTTTAGTTTTTATCTATTACAATAAAAAATTTCGAAAAAAATTAAAGAAAAGAAATTAAAAATTTTGTTACCTTATTTAATACTGTACTTTTCATTATACCTACTTATGCAAAGTAATCGTCGAATAGTTAATGCGTTAAATTTTAAGGTCGATCCCGATAAGTAGTTTCAGAAGTACATTTGCTTTAAAATTAACCGATGCATTCGAAGCTCTGACGTACTCTTGAGGTATGCCTATAATAACACAGTAGAGCATAGACAAATACAGTAGAGAATAGACCAGTAGTTTTCCTCCTCGGCGGTCCCTTTGATGTTTGTTGTACTCGATTTAATTTTTTTTATTCCACTGCGCATCCACTATTTCTATCCCACGCGCACTTCCACGCATATTACTGGAGTAAATAATAAACATCAACCTAATAACATCACTGCTGTCCACTGCACATCAGATAATTTAAGCCCAGGAGCATGCTTGCGCACTGAAAACCTTATCCCACTGTTTCGGCCAAGTGGGAGTACTGGTCTATTCTCTACTGTGGTAATAATGAAAGTCGCTTTCCATATGACACGTTTACTATGTGCAATTTGGTCCAATTTGGCAATGTTTTCGAATTACTTTTATCGGCCGCAATAGCACATAACTTAAGTCATATTTCGTAGCAAAAGTCATACTAATGACTATCAAAGTAATAAGTCGACATATCTAAAGGCATGGCGTTTTTTGTGTTCCTGGTAAGTAAAATGGTGTAATATGTTTGATTTTGTGCTGATATTTTAGTTAATTTGAATACTTTTTTGCATGTTGTTTGCAAGCTATGAAATTGCAGATATTTGGAGTAGGCTATATAACTCAAAATTTCGCCCCCGTTGGAATTCACGCTGACCGGACCGATAGCGTTTCAAACCCGTGATTATAGTTCTTAACCTAGAATTAGTTACTATTTTATAATCATTCTTTATATCTCTATGGTAACACAGAGACGAAGGCACAGAACACCTAACCCAGAACGGACAAGGCGGCAAAATCCTTTGATGTTCGTGTTACCTCGCTGGGTGACCTTGCGCCATGTTCTAGGTGGTATACCATAGGCGCACCCCGTATGTTTTTACAAAGGACTGTGTTAATATTCAACAAAATCATCAAATCATAGGCGCATCCGGAATGTTTCTATAGGGGGCTATATTAAATATTTTGATGGCAAAAAAATCTGGATACATCACAAATTGAATAATAATTTCCAACTGAGAAATTCTTCATAAACCTCAAACAATTGATATAACCTTTTTTTGTAATTTAAAGCTTAATGAAAGTACAACTTATCAGTTTTGCCATATTTAAATGTAAATAAGATATCTAACAAACAGTTATTTAAAAACTTACTAATTTATGCTCACTAAATTTTTGCCAACTTGATTAAGCATTTAGAATTATTAGTGAGTTCTCCACAATCACACCATTTTCAGACACATGGTTTTGTTTACATAAAACTTACAATTTTAAAGTTGAATATTTACAAAGCAAATTTTTTTTTTACTTTTAATTTATATTTCTCAACTTATAAAGCATGTATTTTGAAGCAATAACAAAAATATAAATTTCTAAATTAATGCATCTTCCGCAGGAGTTTATCAGGCTATTGGTACATATTATGTAACAATACATTTAGAATATGTATGTAAATGTTTCATGGAAGTTTTCATTAAAACAGTGAAACACTATATACGACTGAACATTGTCATGTAAAACCAAACATTTATTTATACATATATTTATTGACATTCAACATACAACTAATTAGATTAGATTCTTTATTGATTCGGGATAGAATAAGTAAAAATTAAAAAAATATGAGATTAAAGAGTGATATATAAAATAACACAAAACATAATAATATGAACACAGTATAATATAATAAGTTGAAAATAATTATAATTTCATGGCAATAAGGCAAATATAACTATGGTTTTGTTGTTATAAATATGTAGATGTCAGCAAAATGACAAATTTATGAGAGATAAAATAGTTACATACATAATATATAAAATATTCAAGACGAACAACACAGTCTGAAAGTTTCTAGTCAAAAGTAAATAGAAGACAATAAGGCAGATATAACTATAATATACATTTTTGAACTTTAAAATATGGATTTACAATCAGTAAGAATAAAAACATTTACAAAAAATTTATGGGCTGGCAGATAAGTTTTCTCTTCACCAATGTCTTCGAAGCCTACAATTTCATCTCTTCCAATGTCATAGTACAAATTTGACTTCAAAGACATTTCGTCTAAGCACAAAATGCAATGTTTGTCTTCAAGTGCTAAACTCTTTGCTTTCATTTCAATGCATTTAAACAACTCGTTATTTAATCCCAGTTCACACAGAATTCTTTGTCATTCTTTGAAATGTGCGCTTACTTGGCAAATACATCCACCTTTGAAGAAATTGATACGACTTTGGACCCAAGAATTACAAAGTTAATACAAATGTTTTAATATCAGTTGTGTATCTGTGACCTTTGGTTTGATATAAAAGGGTCTGAAATTTTACAAATTTTGCGAAATCGGGGTGTAAAAATTTGTCACAAAGTTTATCAAAATCTTCGAGGGTTGGATTTTTTTCTATTTCTCCCACTTTCTTAACAGCTACATTGTTCCTTCTCAGCTTTCTAACTGTTCTCCGAAGTTTCTCTTTGCGGGGTGTATGAGCTGACACACTTAAGCTGGTCTGTGTCGAGACAGGTAAAAGTACGGGAGGTGTAACCTTACTACCACCTGAAACAATTTTACCATAAGACAAGATAAGATAAATTATTCATCATTAAGTAGTACAAAGTACAATATAGGCTTTGTCTAAATAAAAATAATAGAATACGACAAAATGATAGAATTGGTATATATAAAATATATATACATACAAAATACACATAAAATGTAAAAGTCCAATTGCACAATAATATTAACATAAAAAGAAACTAAGAAGTACAAATTAGTTAGCTTTATTGAAATCGTAAAACTCTTGCAGACTATAGAAGCAGCGTTCAGTTAAAAATTTTTTTAATGCCTTCCTAAATAAATAAAAATTCTCTATTGTTTTCACATTAACTGGAAGTTTGCTAAATATTAAACGACCTGCACATTAAGGCAAATTTACTTAAATTGTAATCGTTAATGTGGATTTCCCTAGCCATCCTTTTGTTATGATTGTGTAGATCAATATTTAGTTGAAACTGATTAGAATTTTTCTAAATAAAACAAGCCAGTTTAATATTATATTACTACATTTACCTAAAAAATGTAAACCAAGTGTAAAAGCTTTTAAATGAGTGCCTCTTTGTACTTCACTTTTCGAGGTTGACTGTCCTAATAAGTTTTTACAAAATTTTCACCCCTGATTTATATATAACAGTAATTAATAATAATAATTGGCCCCAAAAACTTTTGGCGGCTCTTGCAACATACCTAAGTCAGGAACATTCTTATACTTACAAAAAGGAAGGAGAGTTGTCCATCTATATACATTATAAGTTCCTTTACCTACGTAATTTATTCACCCCCACCTGTCAAAAGTATGAACAGTGTGAAGTCATAAAACCTATGTTGGACGTAAAAAATAATGCTATACAATAGAAAAAGTACTTACTAGGTTTTTCATTAGGAGTTTTCAATTGGCAGTCAAGCATCACAGGATCGCTTGATGTTCCCGGCATATCTGAAATAATAAAAACCTATAGTGAATATTTATATACAGGCACAAAGACAAGATAAATATTAACTTTACATCTGGTAAAATGTTATTTCTCAAGAGAGTAATACACACTTAAATAAAATCAACATTACTAAAAATTGATCGCATGTCGGGTATATATATAAAGGTTATAATATATAGTTACTTACTAGTTTCGCAATCAATTATATTATTCAGTTATTGGGAGAACCTCTTCGGTACTAATGGGTCTTTCTGGTGATGGTGGTGGCAGTACGAAATAATCTAGAATAAATGAACCATTGTTATAACAGTTGCGGCAATAAAAAAATTTTTGAAATGTACCTACTTAAAAAAAAAACAAAATACCTAATACTTTTATTTTCTTCGATACATTCTCTACACACTCCAAATTTTTCCTCTTTTCAACAAATGTGCTGCTTCTTTCTAGAGAAGGAAAAATCGTAGGGACAGCAATCGGCTGTAATCGATTTCTCATGTCATTGAAGAAAAACTTATTTTCAAAGTGGAGATCACATAATCTATAATTTTTATGCAATTCGTCACCAGTCTTATGCAATATACCTTCTCGATTGCAATCTTTTAAGCATGTTCTTGCGCTGGAAAATTGGAAAAAAACAAGTGTAATATAGAGAAATAAACAGTTTATCGTTATATTTATTGAAAATTGACATAATTATTGAATGTGTGTTGTTACATTTTTAGACTACTTATTGATGATAAGATTGTTTACTTATGTTCCTACCTTTCTGCATTCTGAGGAATCTAAATAAGCTTATAGTCTTTTTTGAGGTGCAACTAGCACAACCGCGCACTGCACAATTTGTTCCACCTTTTAAACTCATCATGAATTTAAAATTATTATTTTACACTACTTATGAAAGTACAAACTGAAAAATAAACATAAACAAACGTTTAGGTTGAAGTAAATACCACCCGCAAAATGGCCGAAACTGGATCATGCGCACTAAAAATCGCGACCGTCATAAAAAATGTTATGACGCTTCTGTGGTAGGTCTTCTGTGACGAAGGCAAGACTTTCTGCATAAACCTATTCCCGTGACCTTTTGTACCAGTTGCGTCTACACCGAGAGAAATTTGTTGTTAATTTCTATCTTTAAATTATGGAAATATTGCTAGGGCTCAACTTAATCGAAAATAGGCTCCGAGTATAACCAATTCAAATGATATTTTTTACACGATTCGAGATATACTGTTTTTTCAGTGAATATTAATTTAAAGAAAGAAATTAACAACACATTTCTCTCAGTGTATACGCAACTTGTACCTAAGGCCACGGAAATCGAGCCATCAAAACTCAAAGGTGCCGCCAAGGCCTTCGCTTCTGTATAGTTCCTTAATCTGTGATAGTAACATAGACAAACAACATATCGCAGCTAATTTCATGGTATTAATGGGTGAGGTTATGTGCCTCGGTGGACGAGGATTTGTTATTAGAATTTACGTTAGTTGATTGATTTCTCGATATATATCAATATGAGCAAAAAAATCTGCAGGCTTTGTCTTTACACAATAAGCGGCAATTATCAAGAAATCGAAGAAACTTTTAAAAACCTTTTAAAATTGGTAAGTTGTGGAAGGGATAAGAATTCCGCAAGTTTTTTCGTGTCCAAAAACTTTTAGATTGCAGAATTTGTTAGATTGTCTTAGATGTTTTATAACATATCGTGGCAAAAAAGGATTATAATGGATTATCACTATGACCATGTGTACCATGATGCTGTTACACGTGGTATATACTTACACACAGACATAAGACATGTTTTTACTTTTGATTAATTTCTATTTCAGAATCTGGGTATATCTAAGGAAACTGTGATGTGCACTGAATGTATGAATAAACTTCAAGTATTCTTTAATTTGAAGTCAGCCTGTGTTAATTTGAAGGAAAGGGCTATATCTTTAACTGGCTTCAAAAATAGTGCTGGTTTGAACTCGATGGACAAAACTACAAATAATCTAAACGCAATTACCTCGCAAGTTACAAAACTGAAAAACGATATAAATTGTAATTTTTGTACAAAGTCGACTGCAAGAGAAAACCTTGTATCATTGCATGAGTCAAAAAAAGATATATTCTTAGTGGATGTTTTAGAGAAATACATTCCTGAACTGGTAAACATTTATATTTTACATATAATCACTATATATCATAAATTGCAAAATTATTACAAATAGCGTGATAAATGAAACCTTTTTACCATTTTGTCAAAGTTTGTAGCCAACAAGGGATGAGAGAAGCCGGAAACTTGAATCCCTGCTTAAAAGGCATGCATGAAAATGCACTGCTTTTATGTAAAAAACAATGCCACTTGTCATAAGTAACTAATGAACTTGTGATGTAATAATTGATGAAATTACCTAAGATGCCTGTAGTTTATCATGAATTTGTGTAGTTTTTAGTTTATTGTAAAGACTAAAATTACATTTCAGTACATTTCGTACGACATTAAAATGTTGTATGAAAAATGGCAATCTTAGGTGTATTTGCCACAGCAAAATTTGCATTACTTCACAAGAGGCATTAAACTAGAGTAAATGCATTTCAATATGTGCTTAACAGTAATTTCCCTTTTCACTTCATGAGAAACTGTGAGAAGAATCATATCAATTTTATAGAGGAGGCGTCTTTACTAGGTGCATATTTCGATATACGATGTAAAGCAACATTATACGCGGTTAATACTTAGATGGGTGACCGTTTCAAAGGAAGACCACATCCTCGCCTCACACATCTTCCAGTGGCTTATATATCAGTGTATGCGCAGTAGCTATACAACCTTAGGCAAGCGTTGTGCAGGGGATATACCATCCTTCGGAGGGAATGTAAAGCCGTCGGTCCCTTGTCTATTAAATGGTAGGCAAGTAAAAGATTCCTACTCTTCTTAAGATAAGAGGTTCGGCAAAATTCCTGGTTGGGGGTAGCTCGTCTACAGGCGTCGTTGTTAGGCCTCAGTAGCGGAAATAGGCCAACGTTAAATAAAAATGTAAAAAAAAAATTATAGAGATACAAAAATATTAAACAGCATGATACAAAAATAAATGAGAGAAACCAAGGATAGATTATTATGTATGATAATCCCCACCCCAGTCTATTGATTATGAATTTTATGTCAAGATAAATAAACAATTTGGCCATTTACGTTATCGTCTAGTTTTATTTGGTTAGGACCTTAATTACGTTGTGTATGTGTAGTAACCCTTTATAATTACCCCAGGTCCTTTGATATAAAGTTTGGTATTACTTGTTTCTGTCTGATACTATATACCTTTCGACCTAGAAAATTAATCACTCTGTTAAATTAAATACCTTGTAAGCTTGAACACACTATCTATTAATTGGTATTTTATTACTCCAGATTGCACTGTACATTTATAGCTGAAGTTTGTTTTCTAATTTATTTGATTGGAATGAAATCATTTATTTAGTAGTATGACGAAAAAGGTAAAGGTGAAAGAAAATACAATAATTGATGGGGAAAATAGTCAAAAAAACCCATTTTTATTGTATAATAATTGATGCGGCAAATAGCCATACATGAAAGCAAGAACGATCCAAATATTTGAGACAATTGTCTAAATATTATAATAGAAAAACTTATGTCGCTATAGTAATGACCATACTAAACATGTTTCAAAGCTGGCTATACAATAACAAGAACTAGGTAATAAAATCATATGTCGTGTTATTTTGTAGTTATAATTAAAGATGTGGCAAATAGCCGATTATAATATGAATGAAATTCTGGGATTAGCAATCTCTATGATGAAAACAAAACTTAATGCAAAACACAGGACAAAAATCATGTCATATTCGTGCATTATAGAATTTAAGTGATAATGAGAATTTAAAACTCGTGTAAAAGATCATAGAATGTTGGGGGAAAGCTCCCTTAATTGAATAAACAAACTGCAAATACCAAGTTGTATATGACCATTCAACAACGTGAACGAGGTGGGTAGATATAAATCAAACAGACTAGATGTCCCGGTTCAGTACTCGGTGAAAAGTACACCCCTTATAAAAACAAGTATATGGGAATTAACACAGTACTGACCATTGACCTGAACTGCTTGTAGTTCATAAAGTAATTTTAGTGACAAATCGTTATTAAACAATCATAGAAAACTAGGTATTCGCAGGTGAGAAATATCTCACAATAATTTGACTGTAAAACATTCTTGTGAAACCTTACATTATACAGGTACACGGTAGGCCTTGGATAATGTATCAATTGAAGTATAATTGAAGTTAAAGTTGCTTGTCATTGCATAAACTCTGAAAATATATAGTTCTAAAATATAAGCTTGTTATTCAGCACACGTAAATTCCGATACTAAAATATTCAGCATGTGAACTTTACCTAACTCCTGATGGAAAATAACAACAGGATAAAATGTAATATAATTATATCAAAGCTAATATTTCATAAACATCTAATGATCTTTTAGTACCAAAAATGCGCCAATTTCCCCTATTTCCCAATAACTAGAATGTAAAGTCAATTTCAAATAATAACGTAGAGAAGTAAATCAGTTATGATACTTAGTTATATCGGTGAGAGAGTCGTCGTGTAAATCGTCAAGTTATGTTCTCCCGCAGTCCTATGGACCTCAACTGAAGGTGTCGCAGTACCGTGGACATTTGTTGCCCCTAGCGAACTGGTACGGCATACACAGAGATAACTCGTTGAATCGCCCCCAGATACCTGGTCCGGTGTCGCAGTAAATTTGCTAACAGTTGCCCCCAGCGAACTGGTATGGCATATGCAGCAAATTAGCTATTTGTTGCCCCCAGCGGACTGGTATGGCACCGAACTTCTTCTGCCTCGCTGCAATACAGATTTTTATGCGGTTCCCAAATCACAGTTCCAATTCTCCATTATGTCCTGAACGATACATGAAATGGGGCTTCAATAGCTATCTGTCTTATATGTCATAATGTTATGTGGGCGAGTCATCCAGACCTTTCAGTGTGAGGTTGGATGAGCACAAGAATTACATTAGAAAGAATGAAATTCAGAAATCAAAGATTTGTGAACATGCTTGGGAAAACGGGCATAGAATAAATTGGGACTCGGCAAAAATTTTAACAAAAGAAACAGATACCAAAAAAAGAAAAATTAAAAATCAACAATAATCTTATTAAATGAAGATAAGTGCATATCGAATTGCTCTGTAGATATTTGTACAACCTGGCTACAAATGTTAAAAGAAGAACTAACAAACTCAACATTATCTAAAAGAAAATATCATCAGTTCTATGTTCTGTGTAAGTAGTAAGTATCTATGGAAATAACATAAACATAATCTTAAAGCTGCGTATTTGACATACACAGCAAAATAAGAGTTCTTCCAAAAAAAGCTTTGAAAACGGAAAGAGATTACTTTCCGAAACTTCAGCAAAATACATTATTTCTATGTTTATTCCGATTTATATTATTTGCAAAACATAACCTCTGACTATTCCTTTGGTGTAAACGTCACGGGCGCAGAGGCTTTTTTCCAATAATTCTATTATTTTGTAGATTCGGTGATTTCTTTTTGAAGAGGATGATAATACATGTGGTAGAAAACCCAAATAATAGGAAAGAATATAATGTCGTCCTATTACACGCGATATGCTCTGACTTTGCTAATGTCGTTTCCGTGTTGTAAAATTTCCAAGTATATGAGAATTAACAACTCATGTTATAAACGCCCTTAAGCACCACTTGAAATTTATCTACGTTTTTACCCCAATATTTAAAAGCCTTGGCGACATTGAGTCGTGCCTACATATATGTGTATGCAATATAATATTACGGACTTGTAATATAATTTCTAAACACTTTTATATTTGCCTAAATTTGGAAATGAAATTAAGAATGTAATGCTTAAATAATTTCTAGTTAATTGTAGTTGTAAAGCAATGTTTCCCTGAATTTAAAACAAACAAACTTATTTTTAAAATAGAATGGCCACAGGGTCGGTCTGCTTCACCTACTCATGTTTTTTTTTTGTTTCAGAATTCAAGTAATATTAGAGAACTTTTAACTTGCGAAACTTGTCATGCCGAGATGCAAAATGTTTCAACATTTTTAATGAAGTGTTTGGACATGGAAGAGAAAATAAGTAAATATACAAAATTAAAAGGAATGGATGATAAAGGGCAGATAGAATTACGGGATGTACAACAGTTTATATCCAATCCGACATTAAATGAATGCCGTGTAAATGAATTAAGACAAGGATACAATATTACAAAAGCTGAATATGAAGTAACATACGAAATAGAAATGGACCACCTTGAACCAACTATTAAATCAGAGGAAGTTGATATTAAATCAGAACAAAATGATTGTATTAGGTAAAAATGACTTTCACATATTCATCAAAGCCAAATACTTTTTTTCTTTTTATGGGTTTTTTCTACCACATATATCTTCAAAAATTGTCACAAAATCTACAACTAATAACAAACCAACATACAGAGTGCACCAATAAATACTCCCAGCGTGTAATAATAATAATATATTTTATTCATCATATCAAGTTACATACGTGGTATAACTTATTAGACTAGTCAGTGGTAAATAACACATAAAAGTAAAAAACAAAGATAATAATAACAATAATAAAACATACAAGTATAACAACAATATGACGTACAGTACTGAATCATATTAAGTACAATATATTACACTTTAAAATTAAATATAAAACTAAGAGTGTAAATAGTCATCAACAGAATATAAAGCTCTACTCATTAAAAATTTTAGCAGGGCATTTCTAAATAAATTAAAAACTTTAGAAGCATGTGGAGAGTTTTCCTAAAACATCAATCCATAAGATAACTTAGACTGAACCAGACCAAAAGAAGCTAGCTTCAGCATATTAAGTGATACAGTGGATTTTAGATATCTAATAATGAAGCAGGATTTACTTAATTTCTCTGATAAATCATCAGTTTGTTTCTCCCATGTCATTTTGTGATCTATCCTTAGTCCCAAGAATTTTATTTCATCTGTTTGTACAATTGACTGATGACCAGCCTAAACTAAAACACTTGAATTGTCCCCAAGATTTTTGGGCAAAAATGACGTACAAAATGTTTTGCCAGCATTTAGAACCAAACCATTGCTCAAACACCAATCAGAAAATTCACCTACTGATTTATTGGCTCTACTGAATGTCAACTCCAAGGTATTGCTAGATATTAAAAAAATGTGTATCATCTGCATAAACAATTGCAGCATTCGGTGAGGTACAAGAATTGGGCATGCCGTTTACAAAAATTAAAAACAATAGGGGACTTAGAATAGAGCCTTGAGGCACACCAGTAGCAACGTCCCTAACATCTAATTGGTATGAGCCTATGACTACAGCCTGTTTTCTGTTGTTTAAATAATAAGTGATCCATTCATGGGCCATGACACGTATCCAAATCTAAAGAGTTTATCTAAAAGTAAACCATGATCAACGGTATCAAAAGCTCTGCTGAGATAAAAAAAAATTGGTTAGTTTGTTGTTCAGTGCATTATAAATATATTCACATAACTGTTCAATAGCGGTTTGTTTCTTCTGAACCCATTCTGACATGCAGTTAAAAGATTGTGATGTTCTAAAAAGCTGATTAATCTATTGTTATAACAAAGTTCAAAAATTTTAGCTAACTGGTTTTGGACACTAACATTTCTATATTTGCATGCTTCTAGTCTAGATCCCTTATTTTTATAAATCGGTATGGATTTCGAAATTTTAAAAATATCTGGATACTGGCCACTGGCATATGATTCATTAATCAGATAAAACAGTGGGGTACAGATTTCATCAACTACCGCCCTTAGTACTTGACCACCTACTTCATCTATCCCTGCAGCAGATTTTTTCGTTGTTTTGAGCAACAATTCTCTAATTTCTGCCAGATTGGACGGTAATAAAAAGCAATTATATATGTTATTTGGAGGTAATATTAACTTATTAAAATCTGGTTTAGGACACTGAAAATTTAAAAATAAATTATTAAAACCATTGCAAATGTCTTTGGTATTAGTAAATGTTTGCTCATTAACTGTTATCCTTGTAATATTATGTTTCAGATAATTTTTTGCCTCATTAATTATTTTCCAACTCTTTCATTATATTTTGTGTATTATTTACACGCTCATTGTTGTGATTGGCTGTGTCCATCCATCCAATGTTCACTAAAACACACTATGTCTGGTTCGCATGAGTCAAGCAATATTTGTAGTTTTTCTGTTTTATTAGCAATTCCTTGAATATTAAAATGTAACAAACTAATATAGTCGTTATCAGTATTATTTATGCCACAATTGCATTGTGAACTGTCATCACTTCTAAAAAAAATGTTTCCGTTTGTTCCATTTTCCAAAATTTCCTCTGCAATTGATTTCTCCTGTTCCTCATGAATCAACAGTTCCGCTTCTTCTGCCTTGTCTTCTTCCAGTGTTTCCACAACATTAGGTTTGTCAAAAACCACATTTTCTATTGTTTTGTGTACTTTTATGAATATCAGAATATAGTTATAGTTTTTACTTTCAACAATATTTTTAATAATTTCGGAAAATAATATAGATGTTTGATTTCTGTAAAAGCCAATAGACCGATCCCATTGTGATTACGATCTGTTAAGAATGTGCATGCGCTTCCCTCTCTCTCTCTTGAGGGTACAATTACTTAAGGGGAAGGAGACAGTAAGCAAAGTGTTAAACTCCCTAGATGCCCAAATTGAGATAAATGGATCAGCTGATCGCATTTGGATTTACAGTCTTTAAAAATTGAAAATACGTTTGTGTCCCTTGAGAGTTAAGTGCACTGAAGAACACATTTAAAACTTGTTATTTATTATTGCAAAACTATAAGAAAAGTGTGTATAACGTACATGAGTTTATTTTATCCTCAACAAGGTCAACTCAACATGTAAGCGATTGTCAAATTCGGTTGTTGGCCAGGGGATTTTATGTATTGCCAACGGAAATTTTTTAAACAAAACTTTTAAAAGGAGGAGAACCAGGGGAACTTGTACTTGTGACAAAATGGGTTCGGTGTATTGCTAGAATGTATAAATGTCTTCAGTTTTGGATATAAATCGTTTTTTAATATGTTAAGGTGTAGATGGCGCTGTGCTGCAAAGAAATTTTTCGATGACAGGCACTTCGAAATGGAAGGCGTTTAATAAAGGTTTAATTTCAATCAAATATCACAAGGTAGTCCAAAATTGTCTCCCGATTGGTAGTCTTTTATATAAACCTATTTCAGAAAATGAATAATAAGGGAGATATACCCCTTAAAAGGGGGATAATAAATTTCAGTTTTTCTATAATATCTTCCGACTCCCTTAAAATATCAAATTCATATTTTAAACTTAGTCATAGGCCATCTGGACACTAGTTTACATGGTATCAGTCAAACCCTCTCTTTTGCTTAAGGGGTAGTTTTGTGACTCTCGGTATTTTCCTCATAACTCATAAACCATTCTACAGTAATTTATGTTTAAAAAACAACGTGCATTTACAATATTTTATTAATTCTTTTACACGTAAAGAGTGCTTTGAAATATAATTATTTATATCAAACATACCCAGAAAGATGGATTGGTACTTAGGTGACACGCTCGATCTCCTGGCATTACTCCGTTAGACTTATTTATGGGGATATTTAATCGATTTCATTTACAAAGAACCAATCTCTGTAAGAAAATATGTGCTACTGTGGCAGCCATTAACCGGTATATAATATTACTTGTTTGTAGACCAGATCTGCTTAACAGATTTACACTGTTTTAATGAAATCGGCAATAATTTTGAACTCCTTTTACTGTAGTTATTTATATTCCTTTCGTTATTGTTTTTTGTTCATATTTATTTTTTTATTATTTAAAGTTGTAATCGAATTTTTTTTTTATAATAAATAGAGGGGCCCACTAGATAAAGATAAAATACCGGGTGTTAACGGATCATGGTAGAGCCCCTTTTTTTCCTTATTTTTAAGAATATCGGAATGAAACTTGGTAGATGTATTATATGAGAAAGAACACACTTTGTGATATAACCGTCATTTTTTTCCCACTTCCGGTTTCACCAGAAATGCCCAACTTTTAATTTTTAAATGAGACACCCTGTATATTATTATATTTTTGGAATCCTTGAAAAATTAGGTAATGCTCCATAAGTGACATTTCCTACTTTTAGTATTATACACTAATATAATAATTTTGCTCATCGCTTTTGATTGATCACTTGGGCAGATGTAATTTAATTTTTCTCTCCAAAATGGTCGATTTTACGAAATTTTTTCAAGAGATAAAAAAATTTCTAAATGAATCATAATGTTTGTTATTTTATTTTAATTGAAAAAAATAGTGGGCAGAGAGATATTTACAAAATTTCCAGAAGGGTAATTAATTTCACCCCTTTGTGTACACGCTAGGTGGATGAAATAATTTCGTTAGATGCCTTTTGATGCGTAACCGGGATGTGCCAAATTTCGTCTTTTTCCGATTACGTTATTTTGAGATAGAAATTAAAAATCGTTTTTTAGCACACCCCTTTAAGGGGGTAACTGGACAGGAAAGGGTTTTTTAGACATTTTTTTTACAAAGAACCCGTCTTAATTTTCGACAGGAAATTTGCAGTTAAATTTTTTGCACGTTATTACAGGACACCCTGTATAATCTCAAAATTTATCTCACATTGTTAAAATAGTATAATCTTAATTTTTTTTATGTTTTTCGGAATAATTAAAATATTTAAATTTAAATAAAGAAACAAGTTATTGCCTTATACCTAAGAGAAACAGCAATGCAGCTACGGACACGTGTTTCGGAGTTATTGCTCCTCATCAGCGTAGCTTTCCGAAACACGTGTCCGTAGCTGCAATGTTGTTTCTCTTGAGATATAAGGCAATAACTTGGTTCTTTATTTAATTATTTAGCCTCATAAACCCCCATCATATTACTTAGTGTTTGCCAGGTGGAAATAGAGCAGTACACGTAGAGCTCGTCATACTGATTGCTTTCATTTGAGGCCCTAAATGTGTCACATGAATTATGAAAGTACAAATCGAGTACTGTGCACTGTACTTTCCGACCTTTGTTATTTTTGCTCGTTTTATAAGATATATTCGCTAAGCTATGCTACGCTGATGAGGAGCAATAACTCCGAAACACGTGTCCGTAGCTGGATTGTTGTTTCTCTTGAGGTATAGGGCAATAACTTGTTTCTTTATTTAATTATTTAGCCTCATAAACCCCCATCATATTAAAAGTTAATTTACTCTTTAACTAAACACCTGTTTAGGAATAGTTTAAAACTATTTTATAACTTTAGTGTTTGTGAATCCCTTCAGGATTAACATTATTAAGATTAGTTAAATATTAAATTTAAGTTGTCGTTCAAAGGTCATTGGAGGCTAGAGCTAAAAAAAATTTTATGCCCCCGCACGCTCACTTTTTTTTAATTTTTTTGTAGTCGTGAAGCATATTTTATATATTATTCATTTGATACTTGTGGTTTTGTAGATAAACACCATTTTTACGTTTAATTAAATTTAGTGTACCTTTCTAAGCTTTTATTCTGATCTCTCTCCCCCCTCCCGTTAAGAAATTGACTGATGCCCCAAAAGCTTACAATTTAACAACCTTTTTCTTTTGTAAACTATTAGTTACAGTAAGGACATAGAAAAAACCCATGCTCATCTCCTGAGCAGAAAAGCAGCCGGTGTGCAAGTAATTGGAAGACTACACTATGCCCATTGTTGTGGCCTTGCCTCAGAAATTCCTTAACGATATACATGGTAAATGATTTCTGTTTGCTTTCAAATCTTGCTTCGATTGTATTTGGTTCATAGATTATGAGGCTAATTTAAGTTCTTAGATATCTACTGTTTTTAATATCTTTAAGCTAATAACAAAGCAATAATTAATAATGCTTTAAATATAATTTGGAAATTAACTACACTTTGCCCCTCTTGAATACTGAAAAGTTTCATGGGTTATAATTACCCAGTGGGACAATTGGCAATATTTAGATTCAAACATCTCAAAAATTGTTCAATTTTTGATTTTTTGTTAGAACAAAATCTACTTAGAGATGTATAGAGTACTTTCTCGACCCTACGTTATCATGGGATATTCATATTGATAATGTTTGTAAAAAACTAAATAAAGCATACTTTGGAATTCTGCAAATGAAAGATACTCTAAATGAATGTGGTTTCAAGAGGAATACGACGAAACGTGCCTTTGTGCATTTTAACATCTATCGTTCCTCTAGTTGACTTTATTTGTCATATATATATATATATATATTAATTTTCTTTTTAAAATGACTTGCCATATATACTGTAAAGTATCATAAACGGTTAATAAAGATTATTATTATTGTTATGTGCTGCCCTCTAACAAGGAAAGATGTGATTAAGTTCATGTTCAAAGTTTTCCTCAGAAGCTTAGTTACTTCCCTGACTAGTAGGGTGGCGCCGTCTATGAGCCAATTGACGAACAATCATCTATTACATGGTAGAAAACTATGGAGAATTCTAGAAAAGAGTTCTAGAAGGATTCCAAGTGTGTATATAAAGAGGTGACTCCAGCAGATGGGGGAACAATTCAGTTGAGTGAAGTATGCAGTTTAGTGAAGTAAACAGACCAGAGAGTTTTTAGGTTAGACAAGAGTTGACAAGTTTAAGAAGAAAAGTAAAGTGCTTAGTGTTTTAAAAGTAGTGAAATTATATTAGATTAAGTTATTATTAGTTGTGTGATTTTTAAGTATTTGCTAGTGTAATTTTAGTGATTAATAAAATCAGTGGTTAGTGAAAATTCTTGTTGCAAGTTATTTAAACCCACAGAGTGTTTACTGAAAATTGTAAGCACGTAACAATTGGTGTCGGAAGCGGAATTGCAACAGAATTTCTGAAGAATTTGACGAAGTTCCATAGTGTTCTATTTGGAAGCCACTGGAGATAGTGAAGTGAGTTGAATTGGGAAGTAATAAACATTAGACAAGACTAATTTGTGTTAGTGTGAGAAAATATTTGACTTGTACCTGGCATAGACTTTAAATAAGGCTTGTTAGTGTTGTTTGTTAGTTTTTGAATGGAAACAAGAAGCATGGCTGCTGAAACACAAATGCAAGACATGTTCGCCGCATTTAGAAAAATGATGCTAGAGGAAAAAGAGGAACAAGAGAAACGACGTCAAGAGGAAAAGGAAGAGCAAGAGAAACGACGCCAAGAAGAGAAAGAAGAACAAGAAAGACGTCAAGAAGAACAAGAAAGACGACGTCAGAAAGAAAAACTAGAAGAAAAAGAAGAACAAGAAAGACGCCGTCAGGAGGAAAAAGAAGAACAAGAAAGACGACGTCTGGAAGAAAAAGAAGAACAAGAGAAACGTGAAGAAGAAAAAGAAAGAAGACGGCAAGAAGAATTGAGAAAAATTATACAGGTGCAACAAGATGCTATCCTGTCAGCCACCAATGAAGTCAAGGAAAAAGTAGATAAAGTTGAACAAAAAGTGACTGGCATCGAAGGAAAAGTGACTACACTTGAAGAAGGAGTAAGCGATGTCAAAGGAAAAGTAAATAAGGTTGAAGAGGAAGTAACTGAAGTCAAAGGAAAAGTTACTGGCGTTGAAGAAAAAGTTACTGGTGTCGAGGGGAAAGTTACTGGCGTCGAAGGGAAAGTTACCGATATAGAAGGAAAATTTCGTGCAGTTGAAGGAGAGGTAGAGCGACTTAAGCGACTGTTAAGAGAACAAGGAGGCCAGCTGGTATTATCATCATCAGGTCCTCGATTACAACCGCCTTCCTTTGATGGTCAAACTTCTTGGTCAACCTATAAAAGACAATTTGAGGCAGCGGCATACGCAAACAATTGGAGTAACGAAGACAAAGCTATGGCATTGGTGCTAGCATTAAGAGGTCAAGCCTCAGAGTTGCTTCAGAGTATCCCAGTGACGCAGCAACGGGATTTTAAAGTTTTGGAAGCTGCACTAGATCTAAGATATGGCGACCAACACCTCGCCCAAGTATACAGGACTCAGCTCAAATCACGCACACAAAAGGCTGGGGAAAGTTTACAAGATTTTGAAGCAGCTGTTGAGCGACTGACATACCTGGCTTACCCGGATGCACCCAAAGAATTCCAGGAACAATTAACAGTTGGTACTTTCATCGATGGCTTAAGAGATGAGGAGATCAGGCGAGTCCTTAGATTATCTCGAGATAAGACTGGTAGCGAAGCCTTGATCCATGCCCTCGAAGTTGAAGCCGCTTATAAAGAGACTCCACGTCCGAGAGTACGAGCCATGAAGGTAGAAGAGGACCATTTAGAAAAATCAAATATGGAATCTTTGATGGCTGACATACACAAAATGATAAGCCAGTTGATGACCAAACCAGATGCTCCAAGGAAGCAGGAAAGAGAGCAGAACGACGAACAGCCAAGGAAGGTGATTCGTTGTTATAAGTGCGGCAAACCAGGGCATATTAAGCGAAACTGTCGGCAGCGGAGCCCTGAGAGAGTAAATGCCGCAACGACTGAGGAGCCGCAGGAAAACTAAAGATAGCCAGCACCTTGGGGGCTGTGCTGGCTGGTGAACACGGTGCCCCCAGAGAGATACGGGTTTCCCAGATTAGAAGAGTCCCGAGTAGTCTGCTTTTGGATGGCTATGTAAACAAAAGGAGATGTATCTTCACTATCGACACAGGTGCCACGTCGTCAATAGTGCGGCCCGGATTTTTATCAGGAATAAAAGTTGATAAAAGCCAAAATGGATTGGTCGTTCGAACAGCCACAGGAGACAGGGTAAGGGTTCATGGAGAAGTTGACCTAGATCTGCAGTTTGGACGCCTGTGCTTTAGTCATAGGGTTATTGTGGCTGACATCACTGATGATTTCATTTTGGGGCTGGATGTTGTGGGAGTACAAGATCAATTTGTACTTGACGTGGTAGAACGAGTCCTAAAGATTGGAAATGAAGAATTTATTTTGTCAACAGCAAATGACCGATTTCAAAAAGTGAGGCTACTGACGGCTCAGACAATCAAGATTCCTGCTCGTTCTGAACAAATAATCGAGGCCATTCTGGAAGGAAACTCTGGTGGATACCGTGTTGGCCTTGTTGAAAAAGATGATTCAATTAAGACAGAAAACGTAATCTTAGCAAGAACTCTAACCCAGACAAAAGACAAAATTCCAATTAGAGTGGCTAATTTAAATTCCCACTCAGTGACTTTCAAGGAAGGCGAGGCAATAGGATCCTACGAACCAGTCCAGTGGATAGCAAGGTGCGAGGAACAAGGGGAGAAATGTTCGTCAACCAGCGTAGACAGGGAAGTTGTGACTTTGTTGAGTTCCCAGTTTGAACACCTATCTGAGGATGAACGTAGAGAGGCAATCAAGTTTTTGGAGAAAGAAAGTGCGGTATTTGCCAAAAACACAGACATCCTCACGAAAACTGATATAGTACAGCATCGGATAGACACTGGTGATTCAGCCGCAATCCGCCAACAACCTAGGAGGTTGCCACTAGCTAAACAGGAAGAAGCTGCTGCGATGGTTCAAAAGATGCTACAAGATGGAGTAATTGAGGAATCAACCAGTCCCTGGTCATCACCGGTAGTTTTAGTTGCCAAGAAGGATGGAACTTTGAGATTTTGTGTCGACTACCGGAAGCTGAATGATGTTACGAAGAAAGACAGCTATCCACTACCACGAATTGACGATACATTAAGTACGCTGGCAGGGTCACGATGGTTTTCAACTCTAGACCTTCGAAGTGGGTATTGGCAGGTGGGACTTCACCCTGACGACAAGGAAAAGACTGCCTTCTCAACAGGTAGTGGTTTATATCAATTCACCGTGATGCCTTTTGGACTTTGCAATGCGCCAGCTACTTTTGAAAGATTGATGGAATTTGTACTCCGAGGATTAACTTGGAAGACGTGCTTAGTTTATCTTGATGACGTAATGGTTATGGGACGAAACTTCAGGGAACATTTGGAAAATCTTCAAGAAGTATTTGGGAGAATCAGAAATGCACACCTAAAGTTGAATCCAAAGAAGTGTCTGCTATTCCAAAAAGAAGTGAAATTCCTTGGACATGTCGTATCTTCGGAGGGAATACAGACAGACCCGGACAAGATCTCTGCCGTGCGTGATTGGCCAAGACCTTCAAATGTACACGAATTACGAAGCTTTCTTGGCCTCTGCACTTACTATAGACGTTTTGTGGAAGGATTTGCGGATATAGCAAAGCCACTACACCAGCTAACGGAGGAGAAAGTTAAATATCAGTGGACACCGGAGTGTGAAACATCATGGAAGAAGCTGAAAGCAGCGTTATGCAGTAGTCCTGTGCTAGCATATCCCCAACCAAAGGGCCTCTATATTCTTGACACGGATGCTAGCATCTCCGCAATTGGATGTGTACTATCTCAAGTCCAAAATGGAGAGGAAAAAGTAATTGAGTATTTCAGTAAGGTACTGTCCAAACCAGAGAGGAATTATTGTGTAACAAGGAAGGAACTATTGGCCATTGTTAAGTCCGTGGACCATTTTCACAAGTACCTCTATGGTCAACATTTCAAAATCAGGACTGACCATGCTGCATTAAAATGGCTACTGCAGCTGAAAACCCCAGAAGGTCAACTGGCTCGCTGGATAGAAAGACTGCAGCAATATGACCTCACAATCGAACACCGACCTGGAAAGTCTCATAAAAATGCAGATGCTCTGTCAAGAAGACCGTGCAAAGATGACTGCAAGCACTGCTATCGGGTTGAAAAAGCACAGGGCACGGTAATAGTAAACACAGTTCAGGTAGATGTTCCAGATGATTGGACAAAGGAAGTTCTAAGACGAGAACAAATGGATGACAGCGTAATTGGTCCTATATTAAGGGCAAAAGAAAAAGGAACGCGACCGGAATGGAAGGATGTTTCGGACAAAAGTGTGGTGCTGAAGGCATTGTGGGCACAATGGGACTCCCTTAAGGTTATAGATGGGCTATTAAAGAGAGCATGGGAAAGTCCAGATGGGAAGGAAGTTACCATGCGTCTGGTGATACCCAGCTGTCGGATCCCAAAAGTACTTCAGGAAATACATGATGGAGTGTCCGGGGGACATTTTGGTATGAATAAGACATTGGCTAAAGTACGGGAACGATTTTATTGGATAAATAGCCGTCAAGATGTGGAAGCTTGGTGCCGCAAATGCAAGGCTTGTGCAGCTACCAAAGGGCCACAGACGAAGAGCAGGGGCCAAATGAAGCAATATAACGTCGGAGCTCCTTTTGAGAGGATTGCTATAGATGTAGCGGGCCCATTCCCAGTGACAGATGATGGGAATAAATACATCCTGGTCGCTATGGACTATTTTAGTAAATGGCCGGAAGCCTATGCCATTCCGAATCAGGAAGCAGTTACTGTTGCTCGAGTTTTGGTGGATAACCTTGTATGCCGATTTGGTGTACCCCTGGAGCTACATTCCGATCAAGGGAGAAACTTTGAGTCGGGGGTATTTCAGAAAATTTGTGAGTTGCTGGGCATTCACAAGACTCGGACAACCCCTCTTCATCCCCAGTCAGATGGAATGGTGGAACGACATAATAAAACCATGAAGGAACATCTTTCTAAGGTAGTTCACAAGAACCAGCGAGATTGGGACCGACATATACCATTTTTCTTAATGGCATACAGGGCTGCCATTCATGAGACGACTAAACAGACACCGGCTCGTGTAATATTTGGGCACGAGATCAGACTGCCATGTGATTTGATGTTTGGTACACCAGATAAGAAGCCACTGTCCGTGGATGACTACGCAGACGAAGTTAGTCATCAGCTGAGGAATGTCCACGAATTGGTTCGAAACCAAGTTAGCATAGCTAGTGACAGAATGAAGGCTCGCTATGACCGGAAGGGAACGTCAGCAGGATTCAAGGAGGGCGATCTGGTTTGGCTATATAACCCACAGCGAAAGAAGGGAAAATCTCCGAAGCTTCACCCACCCTGGGAAGGACTGTATTCAGTCATCACTCGGATCAATGACGTTGTTTACCGAATTCAACGTAGTAAGAAGTCCAAGATGAAGATCGTGCACTTGGATAGGTTGGCGAAGTATGAAGTATGTTGGGGAATCTGAATTGCCTGACCGGGACGTTCAGGCTTAAGGAGGGGGCAGTGTTATGTGCTGCCCTCTAACAAGGAAAGATGTGATTAAGTTCATGTTCAAAGTTTTCCTCAGAAGCTTAGTTACTTCCCTGACTAGTAGGGTGGCGCCGTCTATGAGCCAATTGACGAACAATCATCTATTACATGGTAGAAAACTATGGAGAATTCTAGAAAAGAGTTCTAGAAGGATTCCAAGTGTGTATATAAAGAGGTGACTCCAGCAGATGGGGGAACAGTTCAGTTGAGTGAAATATGCAGTTTAGTGAAGTAAACAGATAAGAGAGTTTTTAGGTTAGACAAGAGTTGACAAGTTTAAGAAGAAAAGTAAAGTGCTTAGTGTTTTAAAAGTAGTGAAATTATATTAGATTAAGTTATTATTAGTTGTGTGATTTTTAAGTATTTGCTAGTGTAATTTTAGTGATTAAATAAATCAGTGGTTTGTGAAAATTCTTGTTGCAAGTTATTTGGAATCCACAAAGTGTTTACTGAAAATTGTAAGCACGTTACATTATTAACTTTCACACGAACCACATTTCAAAATTACTCCTATCAAAATATTTCTTTAAAGCCCAGCGACAATTACATATCGACATTCAAAAGCCATTTATATTCAGAACTGAAGCCATATTAATACGCTAGAAACTGGCTTTTACAGAATTAAAATATCTATTCGTTTAGAAGATATCTGGTCTGGGAGTTCTTATTGCGGCACTCTGTACAGGTGAATACTTGCATAAATACGTAAATCGGTAAATCAATGTTTATTTTTAGTTTTGAAGAACCGTCTGCTGAAATCAAATTGGATGATGAGCATAAGAATCATTCTGACACGAGAGTGTATGAATGTGATACGTGCCCTTATCTAACAACCCTTAATAGTCGTCTCAATGATCACATATTGACACATAAAAATAGTTCCATGCGAAAAATTTTCAAATGTGAAATTTGTTCATTTGAGACACAATGTGAGCAATATCTAAACCAACACCAGTTGATGCATAAGAGTCCTCACGAGACAATACATAAACATGGATCATTTACAGAAACGAAACTGACACGTGAGAGTGCTTCAAAGGATACGTATAAATGTGACAATTATATATATGAGACAAAAAGTAAATTCTATCCTAATGGACATAAATTGATCGATAAAGGCCCTTATGAGACCCTGTATAAATGTGGATCGTTTACGTATAAAACTAAATTAATCCCGAAAGGCCCTTCAGGAGCAATAATGTATAAATGTGACACTTGCACATATGAGACAAAAAGTAAGCAACATCTTAATGAACACAAATTGATCCATAAAGATCCATCAGAGATAACAATGTTCAAATGTGAAACGTGCGCGTTTGAAGCAAAGCGTAAACGTGATCTTAAAAGGCATACGTTGACCCATAAAAATCCCTCGGAACTAAAAAAGGTCAAATGTGAAATGTGTGCACATGAAACGGTACATAAGTCTGACCTCAAAAAACATATGTTGATCCATAAAGATCTGTCAGAAGTAACAATGTATAAGTGTGATATTTGTTCATATGAGACAATGTATAAAGGCAATCTTACCGATCATAAATTGATACATAAAAGTCCCTCAGAGATAATAATGTTCAAGTGTGAAATGTGTCCGTTTCAGGCCAAACGTAAACGTGTTCTTAAGACACACATGTTGACGCATAAGAATCCCTCGGAGGTGAAGAAAATCAAATGTGAAGTATGTGCGTTTGAGACGATACATAAGCATGCACTTAAGAGACACATGTTGATCCACAAAGGACTTTCAGAAGTAACAAGATATAAGTGTGAATTTTGTACATTCGAGACAAGACATAAAGGCAGTCTTCCCGAACATCAGTTGATCCATAAAAGTCCCTCAGAGATAACAATGTTCAAGTGTGAAATATGTTCGTTTGAGGCAAAACGTAAGTCTGCTCTTAAGGGACACATGTTGATACATAAAAGTCCGTCAGAGGTAACGATGTTCCAGTGTGAAACCTGTGCGTTTAGGACAACACGCAAATGTAATCTTACCCGACACAAACTCATCCATAAAGGTCCATGAAATGCGACATTAAGTTGTGGAATGTGCATATTTGAGTTAAAATTAAAGAAGAAATGAAAATTATCCGTTTGACATGATTCATGTTATTTGAAGGAAATGCTTATGCAGCATTAATACTAATTAGATGATCTTGAAAAATGGCTCACAACATGTTGATTGTTTCGACTACTGTACGGCCTTGGGCTCCAGCTTATTGGAAATAATTCAAAATATCACAGTGTCAAGCCGATTAATGTAGCGGACCAGAATCTGTGCGATATTCAATAAAATATTTTTTTAAATATATTGAATGTTTTCTATATGTTTCCTGTGTTGTAAAATCTTTTATTAAAATATTGTGGAGTTTTGTTACATGGCCTTTGTCCATTTAACAGTTTTATATAAAAACTGGTACTTTGTTTATATTTAGCACGATCTATGTATCATTTTGATTCAGTTTTTGTAAGTGAAACTGTTTTCAACTAACAGAATTTTACTTGTATAACTGCTAAACCATTTCACACTGTTTTATGTACATATTTTATATCTTACGAACTCAGTCATATTTTTCTAAACTATTATGTATTTCCGTTCTATACAGCATCCCAGGAAACAATTAACAATTTGTCTACAAAACATTTATTTACATCAGATACCTATATTTCAATTTTTATATATATTTTTTACTATGTAAGTACATATGGTTATTTTCCTTACCTTTTCTCATTCTATATATAGTATATCCTATAAGATGTAATATATTTACTGAGTTATCACAATACGTTTTGCTATTTATTTACAGCTGTTCATATTATTGGTTATGTATTGTATTTACAAATTGTGACGCAAAGGCAAATCAGCTGTGGTATGGAAGTAATAAAAACTTTTATTATAGATTCCTTTTGTCGATCATATGCCACTATTTTAGTTGTGAGAATAGGAAATTGTAGAATTGCGATCTGCAAGTTGTTGCGCTTAACTCAACCATTGACAGATGGCCATACCTGTACTATTTTTATATTTTACAGCTTTCAATTTAATTAGAGAATTAGATTTCTCAAGTTTATTCGGTAGCATTATTTTCCAATAAGTAGGACAAAAAAGTTTACCTTATCAGTAAAACTCATCAGGAAATCATTTGCTTGCAGTCTTTGTACTGATTCAAACGTATATAAATTTTAACTGTGGACTTCAGTAATTGATATTACATTTTTATAATATCCGCGTTAACAACAACATCCAGGTAAATTTCATTTATTACTCATTTAAAATTTAATTACTCTTCAATTTTTGTCTTTGATGTAATTTCAATTATTTTTAAAATAAATTTAAATTCAAGGTCAATTCTTTTAAATTTAATAAGTAGTTAAAATACTATATGTACCACATGGTTTTACAAATATTTTTTCTTTTTCTTTTTTTTGGCAATTTATAGTCTAAGAAATCAGCTTATATACTTAAATTCTTAGATATTTAAATTCTGAGATATTGTATATATTTATATGTACTTATATGTTTATGCACATATATACTTATACATTTCTGTATACGTTTCTGCATAACTTCTTCATTCCTGCATAGCTTTTGCACAGCTTATCTTTCATATAGATAAAATTTCGTTAACTTTTCATAAACCACCTAGTTGGTTAATTTTCCTGCGATTTTCACTCCATTTCATTAAGAGACATAAATTGCCAAGGAAACTTTAGACTCCGTTCTTGCAACAAGAGACAATTGTGGGCCTGGATTGCTGTCCCAGAACCAATCACCTCAACAATAATCAATCTAGGATCCTGGTATAAATTTGTTATATATATATATATATATATATATATAGTTATTATACATGATTTGCAGGAAACAACTACTCAGCGGGCAAATACCCCGACCTGCATTGAATTACACCTTACAAATCATGAAAAATTGGTAGCCAATGTCATTTGTCTACTCCCTGACCAGACATAGACCGGTTTCGAACTTATTAGTTCTCCTCAGTATGCCATAGGTCATGGAGCAGACAAATGACAGTGGCCAACCTGCTAGTCTTATACAGACTAATGTAAATGGTGTAGTGGTGAGAGGTAAGTGAATCCTCTCATGTGGTCTAATGCTACTATACACCAGACATCATAGATGTCTCCATATATATATATGTATATATATATTTTAAATTTCAATTAGTCTTTATAAACCAATTTATCTATTATTCATGTAATATATTTTAACATTCATTTTAAACAATCTTTTTATTTCTCTTACCAACAATTTCAGTCTGATCTATAGTAGTTTGGTTATTCGAGAAAAAGGGACAATTCTACTTATTTTCACTATAAATGGTGCCCAATTTAACATCAATTTTTCTTTGTCTCCTTTTCTCGAACTAAACAGAAATCTGTCGCTTATGCTGTACATATCAGAAAGAGTAAGTTTCTCCACTCTTACGAATACTGTGGATCCATGGCTCTCTACTCCGACTTAAACCAGCTAGTCGTCCACATATGTTGCCTCAATTCTTTCTCAAAAATAAATAATAAGGGAAAGGAGGCAACAATTTGAATAATACCTTATAGCTCAGGAGCCAGCGACCTTTTTTGATGACCAATTGAGGGAATGGACTTGCTCACTTGCGAGGGGTTTAGCTGCAGCAGCCTCTCGCACACGTAAATTAATACAGCGAACGCCGAGACTTGGTCGACATATTCATGATGTTGAAAAGTAACTAAAAAACAATCAGCTGATTTTGGAGTGTGGGATTATGCTTCAGCTTCCAGGAAAGCGTGAAAAATATGCGCCGAGTATAAACTGATACTACAAAAACAGAAATTTGGTACAGAACAGCTAATTTAATAAATTACACCAAAAAAATAGTCCACTGAATTTTTCGCGGTGGATAAAGTACTCAACTAACGAGTTGAAGATGCAGCGCATCATTATTCGCGCGCGCGCGCGCTACATGTTTGACTGCATCAGCTGAGCACTTTTCCCTCGCTTAATACGAAGCGGAGTATTTCTTTCATTTAACTTATTAACTTGCCTATTGTATTATCAAATTTCAGCTTTTGCGGTATCAGATGTGCATGTGGCATGCATATTCGAATGTTACAGATACGTCCGCTGTTCGGCAATTTTCGTGAATGTGTGCCTTAAGGTGGGTATATCCAAGAGAGACAGAGATCTGATAAGGAAATATTTATTATTTTTGGCCATAACTTTTTTTAAATACATATATTGATAAAATAAAGTATATGTCTACCTAAGTGGAACTATGGCAGGTGTAGTGATATGAATTTTCATTCAATAATTTCAGTTGTTTGCAAAATCAGTAAATTTAAATTAAAAATTAGTGCCAATCTTCATAATTTGTAGTTTTAAATGAACTAGTTTTGCAAATGACTAAAATTATTGAGTGGAGATTCATAGTTCTACTTGGGTAGGCTTATACTTTTTTTAAACAGTATATGTATTTAAAAAAAGTTATGGCCAAAAATAAGAAATATTTCCTTATTTGACCTCTCTCTCTTGGATATGCCCACCTTGCTCCCATATTCACCATTGTTAGTTAAATATGTAACAAGCTGTTAAAGCATTAACAACCTGTTAAATATTTGTGAACGTATTCACCAATCACAGTTAGGACCTGTCAAAGTTAACAGGAGAATATTGGGCAGTTAAGCTCTTAACAGGGCGTTTTGTTGAGGTTATATGATGAGTCAAAGGAATATAAATTTGCATGTAGATATTAAATATTATTGAAAGTGACATTTTAGAACGAAATTTTAAATAGATAGACTCAATTTCCATCCAATGATGACGACACATTATGAAATTGGATCAATATACCCTAAACAAAGGGATGAGGGACATATAAGAAAACAGTATGTATTGTTATAGTGAATACGACCAGAATTGAAACTGTATAAAAACTAAAAGCACGCAAAAACAGGCGGCATCTGTTGCGGAGGTAAACAGAAATGCTTGTCATAAGAAAAACAAAAAAGAGATGCCGGTTTTTAGTTTTTATACGATTTCAATTCTGGTCGTATTCACTTTATCAGAAAAGCATTGATAAATATAACTTTTAATTATAATGTACAATATTACAGTCATATATATGTATCTTGCTATTCAAAAAAAATAAAAATTTTATAAGTTTTTTTATTAACTATACAATTTTATATACAATACGAATCATACTACACAAAATAATGCATTCACAAATTATGAAAACAATTTATATTAAATTCTTTCTATTTTCAATACTAATAACTCTCTTTTATAATATATTTTATTTTATTCTTATTTTTCCTTTTAGATTTTCTAGTTCTGCACTCCAACTATATCATTCTTTTTTAAATATCACTTTGGTTAATTAGTTTTTAATTTTTTAATGTTTGTCATTTAGACTCTATGAGTATTGTTAAGTTGGTAGCAGTAGCACACAGGCGCAGTAAAAATAAATATATTCTTGTAACGGAACAGGCTCTCTCTCCTGCTCACGACCTCCGACGCATTAGATGTGTATTATATTGAGTATTGTATCATGTCCGAGTTATATATATGTTATGTGCAAAATAAACGATAATATTAAAGATTACATTCTTTATATAACTTAGTGAGAGTCTAGGACGTAATAAGTATATTTTCATAATCATTTCTGTGATTAAAGCTTCTGTCATTAGTCAGTTCTGTAACTGATGGTTCAGTATTTTGTTTTTGTTTACTTTGAAGAACTTTAAACAGTAATTTAGCCATGGTCATCTTCTATTTCTTCAGGAGATAATACAACTGCATTAGAGTCTAGATATGCATTAAAGTAATTCTCACGTATAATAGTATTATACAGAGCTTTCAATAATGATCACAGGACACGTGACCACAAAAATATAGACAACCAACTATACACGATGGTATTGCACTAAACAGAAATACCCTAAATCCATTGGCGTTCTAGTTAAAGGTAAAAAAAATTATGACAATTCATTTATTCATCAAATTTCACCAAAGAAATTCATATTGTACATTTTCAAGAAACCAAATTTAAATGGTATGTAACGTATTCAGTAATTAAAAAATTTAGTGTAAAAGTACCTACCTGTTTGAGCGGACAACTTTGGTATGGATTTTGTCGGGTTTTGATTCATTCTTTCTCGAACGTCGTTCATAACCACTTCAGTTAAAACAGTTGGCCTACCAGTGGATTTTCCCTTGCAAAGGCAGTGTGTCTTTGTAAAACGATCAACGAGTACATATTTACGATTTGAAAATGTGTCATATGGAATATTTGCGTCAGGAAATTTTTCCATTAAATTGTTCGATGCATGATTGCAATGAATACTTCCATGATTCATCTTCGTTGCGAGTTCCACTTCGAAAATGAGCCATCAAAATGAAGGCATCTTGCTCTGGCGTAAAAACCATGGCAAGACAGGACTAGAATAAAATTTAAAAAACATTACTTAACCTAACATTCTTTTTCTCTTTATCATTACTCACCAGAAGATAACTGATGTAAATTATGTAGTTCTGAAAAGGGTAATACTAAAGGAGAACGGAAACCTCGAATTTTTGCGTGATATTTTCAGGATAACCTATTTTGGGGTCGTAGAACACGAATCTGAAATTAGTTTTGCGTGCATACGAACCGTTTCTCAAAAAAAAAATTTTAAAAATTTTTCTTATGACGCACTTTTTCATGCACTAATTTATACACCAACAGCACTTGTATATCGTCTTTTTCCTTATTAAGATCACACTATGTCCTTTATAGAACAATAAACCCTTCACTTATGGCAGAAAAATCACTTTCTTTTGTATAAAAATCAGAATTTTATTTACAGAAACTGTATTAGATGAACCTCCATCTGTCATTTGATTACATATATTCACATGCGTTGTTTGCGCATGTGTAAGGTTTGGTGTCTAAAGGCACCTTATTAAGTCTGGGGCAGATGGCGCCAAGTACACACATTAGCGCCTTGAAGGGCAAGGGATATGTATGTTTATAAATAATACTTAACGCCGTCTGCCCCAGATTTAATGAGATGCTATGTATTATTATATATCCCTTGTCCTTCAAGACACTTTCGAAGCGTCGACGGGCGTGAACGTGTCTTGAAGGGCAAGGGATATATAATAGTACTTAGCACCTTATTAAATCTAGGGCAGACGGCGCTATGTATTATTTATAAACATACATATCCCTTGCCCTTCAAGACACGTTCGCGCCCGTCGACTCTTCGAAAGTGTCTTGAAGGGCAAGGGATATATAATAGTACTTGGCACCTTATTAAATATGGGGCAGACGGCGCTAAGTACACACATTAGCGCCTTGAAGGGCAAGGGATATGTATGTTTATAAATAATACTTAGCGCCGTCTGCCCCAAATTTAATAAGATGCTAAGTACTATTATATATCCCTTGCCCTTCAAGGCACTTCCGAAGCGTCGACGGGCGCGAACGTGTCTTGAAGGGCAAGGGATATATAATAGTAATTTAGCACCTTATTAAATCTGGGGCAGACGACGCTAAGTATTATTTATAAACATACATATCCCTTGCCCTTCAAGACACGTTCGCGCCCGTCGACATTTCGAAAGTGCCTTGAAGGGCAGGGGATATAAAATAGTACTTGGCAGCTTATTAAATCTGAGGCAGACGGCTCTAAGTACATACATTCGCGCCTTCAAGGGCAAGGGATATGTATGTTTATAAATAATACTTAACGCCGTCTGCCCCAGATTTAATAAGATGCTAAGTACTATTATATATCCCTTGCCCTTCAAGACACTTTCGAAGCGTCGACGGGCGCGAACGTGTCTTGAAAGGTAAGGGATATATAATAGTAATTTAGTACCTTATTAAATCTGGGGTAGATGGCGTTAAAGCATTGTGATATTGGTCGGTGTCGGTACTTTAGATACAACTTTGTAAATGCATGCGCATCAGGTTGACAGTTGTATAGTTTTGAGTAGCTGTTTTGTGATGTTTTACAAACTATCTTTTTATTTTTATCTAAAAGAAAATGAGTTTTCTGCCATAAGTGAAGGGTTTATTGTTCTATAAAGGCCATAGTGTGATCTTAATAAGGAAAAAGACAATATACAAGTGCTGTTGGTGTATAAATTAGCGCATGAAAAAGTGCGTGTCATAAGAAAAATTTTCAAAAATTTTTTTTGGAGAAACGGCTCGTATGCACGCAAAACTAATTTCGGATTCGTGTTCTACGACCCCAAAATAGGGTATCCTGAAAAAACCACGCAAAAATTCGAGGTTTCCGTTCTCCTTTAGTATTACCCTGAAAAGAACTGATTAGTACTCAAATAATAATTAAAACAATTCAAAACCCTTGAAAAAGAACTGATAATTATGCAATATCCACCAAAACATTTACTACTACGTCTATGATATGACATTTCAGATTAAAATAAATAGTTAAATGTTAGGATATGCCTACAAGAAGACTGTACGGCGCTAAATATTCTGCGTAGACAAACCGTTGCCTTATTGGTTCCGCTGGGCGTGTTCAGCTTCAGAGCCAATTAAACCGTGCGTTGCGTCGAGATTTCGTGAAACTTCGTCGAAAAAAACCGTCAGCAAAGATATTTGAAAACGCACCCTTAGATACATACGAATTAAAATATCCCTAGTATGGAAGGTTCTGACATGGCTAAAACATGACAAGCTTAAAAGATGAACTAAAAAAATCACGTGTCCTGTGATCATTGTTGAAAGCTCTGTAGTATAGTCACCTCGGTTACCTCTATTGCTGTATTTATGGCATAGGCGTTTTCAATTGTAAAATACTGTTTACACAATAGATTTAAAAGCTTTTCATCACTACTCGCATTCTTCCACCAGAGTTTTTATGGTTCCCTAAAAGAATTAAATTATCTGGTTTTAATCATATTCTATTATACTATTTCTTTATATTTGATATAATATATAACATATTTGTGTACTTACATTGTGCAGATATATTTTGTTTCCACTCCTTTTTCAGTAAAATTGTAAAATAATGATTGCGAAAATATTACAGAGGTTAGAACAAAATATAAACACAAATAAATAACAATGTAAACTCTGTGAATATAGGTTTTTACCAACTGTTGCACAAAAATACTAGTTCCTTTCTATTAACAAAGTGTTACTTAACTTCCACTCAATTTTTGTTGGTGAATACAACCTTGGGTGAATATGATATTGCGTTAACTACCTGATAAATTTTAACAGTCAGTTTAGTATCAGTGAGTTAAGCAAATGTTGGTGAATACGGACGTAACATATTTTCTGCCATACCAAAGATAACGCCGCCACTGACTAACAATCGGGAGCCCATCGGATTTTTTAAACGTGGATACCTACGCCTTTCCCTGGTAGTCATGCGTACTAGCAATAAAAATTAACTTGGACACTGAAATTGGTAACATAGGGAATGTCGCTTCTAGTTCATTAATACATAAATCTTTGATACTGGTCTCCATGATTCATGGTTCCAATGATTGCGTGTCATTTTGTTGGATTGTTTTTGTAAAAGATGGATCTTCTGCAAATCGGTTTCTACAATCCACCACACCGCAATCGATTATTTCACAAACGATCACCATCCGTAATCTGTGACTGTGGTTGAAGCACAGAGACGAAGGCAAACCTTCCCGTCAAAACCTATTTCCGTGACCTTACGTACCAGTTGCATCTACACTGAGAAATGTGTTGATAATTTTTTTTCTTTAAATTATGAACATATTGGTAGCCCCCAACTCAATCGAAAACAGGCGCCAAAAATAACAAATTAAATGATAATATTTTTCTACCCAATTCGAAATACACTATTTTTTCAGTGAATCTCATAATTTAAAGAAAGAAATTAACAACACATTTCTCTCAGGGTAGACGCAACCGGTACGTAGGTCACGGAAATCGATCCATCAAAACTTAGAGGTGCCGTCAAGGCCTTCGCCTCTGTATAATACCTAGTTACTGTACTCTATGGTTGAGGATTTTAGACTTCGAATTTGCAGCTAATGTTATGTTGATATTATATGAAATATAAGGTTATGTGCTCCTTCAGCGCTTGAGGTAAAAATGGACAAAAAAATTTGCAGGCTTTGCCTTCAGACAATAAGTGGAAGTTTTCAACAGATAGGAGAAATGTTGAAAGACCTTTTCAAATTGGTAAGTTATAAAAATGATTTTATAACTGTATAATTTGATAAATATGAATGGGAATTACTTTGACAACAGCTCATCTAGACAGCAAAATTAATGACATACTCGATACACGCATGTTTTTACTGTTTATTAATTTGTATTTCAGAATCTGAGTATATCTAAGGAAACAGTGGCATGTACAGAATGTACAAATAACCTCAAAATATTCTTTAATTTGAAATCAGCCTGTATTGATATGAGGAAAAGAAAGCTGTCTATAACACCTGATTTGAAAAGTGATGTTTCAGAACCGAAAGATGAAAAAAGATGTAGTTTTTGTACAAAGTCAACTGTGGGAGAAAGCCTAATATCACTACACGATTCAAAGGAAAATATATTCTTGGTGGATGTTTTAACGATATATATTCCAGAACTGGTAAACATTTATAATTTATGTATAACAATTACATGTAAATCTTCTCGTAATTTATTATAAATATGATAGATAAATTTCCTTTCATCGTTTTGTTACAACTTGCTGTCAGTGTGATATAATGGAGCACTAGTAGCCTGAGAAGAAATACCAACCATACAACGAATGATTTTCTTTTGTGCGATAAATACTTTGTAAGTTTGTGAAGAGTTTCCTCAAAAAATTAAACGGTAGGACAAGATAGATTGAACTAATCCAAAGTATGCTAATCTTAACACATTAAGGGAGACGAAAGATTTCATGTGTCTAATACAAAACATGATTTACTCAATTTCTTCAATAAATTTTTAGTATTACTTTCCCACGTCATTTTACAATCCAAAGTTACTCCCAGGAATTTTGTCACAATCTATTTATGATCTGCCTTGATTAAAATGCTTGAACTATGAATTTAGTTCTTTGGCAAAAATGACATAAAAACGGTTTTGTCAACATTCCGTGCGAGACCATTGTTTGAACACCATTTGGGAAACTCCTTTACAGATGTATTAGCTTTAGCGACTGCTTTCTATTAGCGAGATAGGAGTTAATCCAGTGGTGAGCAGGTCCATGTACACCCAATCTAGATAGTTTCTCTAAAAGCAGATTGTGATCAACAGTGCCGAAAGCTCTACTGAGATCGAAAAATGGAGCTATTGGTTGTTCTTTATTGTTTAATGAATTATAAAAACAGTCACATAATCTTTCAGTTGTGTTTATTGTTGATTTTTTTCTTCTAAATCCGTATTGGCTAGGGATTAACAATTTATGAAATTTTAAATAACTTAATAACCTATTATTAAAACAAAGTTCAAAAACTTTTGCGAACTTATTTTGTACACATATATTTCTAAAATTACCAGCTATTTTCGATCCCTTATTTTTATATATTGGTTTGAAATTTTCAGTAAATCCGGGTACTGGCCACTAACAAAAGATTCATTAATTAAGACAGTGGAATACAAATTTCATGAACCACTGCTCTTAGTACTTGACCTCTTATCTCGTCAATCCCTGCAGCTGATTTACTTGTTGTTTTAAGCAACAGTTCTCTAACTTCAGCTGGAATGGTAGAGGTTAGGTCAAAGTTATGTATAACATTGTCAAATAAAGTTAATTTGTTAAAATCAGGTTTAGGGCGCTTAAAATTCTAGAAGAAATTGTTCAAACCATTACGAATATCATAAGTATTAGTAAATATTTCATTATTAATAACAATTTCTGCAACTGATTGCTGTGGATTGTTTTTTGCTTCATTTATAATGAGCCAACTCTCTTTCATTATATTTCGGGCACCCTTTATTCGCCCGTCATTGTAATTTATCCTAGCAAGTTTAACTTTCTCAGAGTATATTTGTTTCAATTAAAAATAGATATTTAACGTATTTTTAATTACTTCGTTGTTTGGGTAATTTTTATTAACTTTGTGCAACTCGCACAAGAGATGATGCAGCTGTTTTAATTCATCATTGAACCATTTTTCCTTATGCACATTTAACTCGACATTTAATTTAACTTTTTTATAAGTTATGGCAAAATTGAAGTGAAATAGAAATGATGAGTAAAATTAACTAATTTTCTCAGTAAAATATGTGCCCCTGTACATTTCAAGCCACTTCTCATTTTTGAGTAAATTTTTTAAAGTAATCAAATTACTCTCTGATATGTCGCATTTGAATGTTGGACTATTATTCACATAAGTAATTTCTGAAGGAGATTTGTATCTACACGTTTGATATGTATGGTCAGAGAGCAAGAACGTCACTAACTGATAAATTCGAACATATATCTATCGTACTTTTACTAGTATTAGTTAAAGTGTTGGTTTGTTTATATGGCTTATTAGGTAGAATTCATTGAATAGATTCAGAACATGTGTAGTCTCCCAATTACTTGTAGCTATGTTAACATTTATATCACACACACTATAAAATGATTCTTATTATCATATAAATTACTTAGTAAGTCATACATATTATCCAGAAAGAACCTCAAGTCACTATCCAGAGTCCTAGACACTGTAACGATTTTCTGCCGAGATATACACCTCAGGGTCGTTTGGTAACTTAATTTTATACCAGGTTCATTGTTCGGCAATCGTTATATAAATGCCCAGGCTTGTGAACCTAACCTTACAGCAATCTGACCATTACTTATACGCCAGTGCCGCAGCTGTACTTAAATAATAAATAAAAAAAATAAGTTCGATTTTAATCTGGCTGTATAATAAACTACTTTAGAATATATTTCCTCTAAAATTACGAAACCACAGAAATACAATTAAATATTTGATATTGCAATGGTCAGTATCGTAAGTGTACCTCATAAAAAAAACGGGAGTCAAGGAGCATTCATGTCACACCCAAAAAAAATAGCTGCAAATAATATTTAAAATTAGTTTAATAGAAAATTGGCGTATTAAGAGAAGTCGAGAACAGTAACGAAATTTGTTCGAGCAGTGTATGTGAAAATTTTAATTCAAGTGGACAATAACTGAATTATAACATATATTGTGCATATAATCGTATGTATCGTACCCCAAACGTGATCACGTACAGTTGACAAGTCATATAAATTAATTATATTATATATATAATGATTTGCAGTGCCTTAAGTGCACATTTACGGGACTTAACTAAATGATTGAACTTAACCTATTTGCACTGACAAAGAGATATCAGTAAGTACTGCACATTTAATTAAACAACATTGCTCAAATACAAGCAATAAAACAATCTTAAAATCATAGAACACAGCACTATAAATTTAGGAAATAAATTACCTCGATTTCTGTTATGTATGTAAAGATAAAATGTTAAAATCAAATACATAACGTTATACGGAAATAAATTTGTTAGGCTTAGCTGTTTTTGGTGGAGCTCCTTGGACTACAACACTGGAAATCTGGTTAGAGATAGGGCCCACTTGGAAAATTTTATTCCCTTCTTAAATTCCTGAATTCAATATCCGACTCCTACATACATTAACTTGGCTACCATTAAATTTCTCTCTCAATTTCTACAGATATTGGGATTTTAACAAGACAACCCTAAAGTAATTTTAAGAAAGTTAGATGAGGTCTCAAATGGCATACCTGATTACTTTACCTCCAATGTAAGGGGGTTTTATATCCAAATAAATAAGAATGGTTAGCTAATCTAATCCCAAAAGGATGGTGACGAGAAAAATCTCAAAACGGACAATTTCCAAGTTGTCAAACACAAATATCTTCTCCAATCTAGAGAACTCGACAAGCCAATTGGAAATTATTAATATTTAGGTCCATATATTATATCCCTGCACGGATGTTTATAAATTTAAACCAACTTTATATGAACCAACAATGCCAGTCACCATACCACATAAAAAAAAGTTATCTCTTCCAAAAAAAGCAAATTCCTTGACCACACTACAATATTGCCTGTCTCTAATGATATCCGCAACCAGGTATACACAGACGATAATTTTAAATTGCTCATTTCATCGCCTCTTAATAATTAATATGCAAATTATATTCTTGATTACTTTAGAACGTTACAACACTTCAATAATTACTAATTTAAATTTAGTGTTTACAAATTCCATGGCAGCTACAGAGACCTCAAAATGTTTTTCTATGCCAAATCGATGAGTGATAGGGTCAAATGTAAATTTTTAGTAGCAAATATACAGGCCCCACCTCTGGTCATAGTTTTGCGACAAAAATGATTTACTAAAATATAATTTTCTATCTATGTGTAAATAGTAAACAGAATTCTTCCTAATATAGAACCCTGAGGTACTCATCATGAAATGTCTACAAATTGGAACAGCTTTCTTATGGAGTACCCTTTGTTGCCGTTACACTTAAATAATTATTAATAAAATTGACTATACGGCCACCTCAAATCCAATAAATTTTAAAATCTGGTATAATATATTGTGCTCAATAATACTGAAAGCTTTTGATTAGCCAAGCAATACCAAATAAAACATGAACCAGAATCGACTGAACTAAAAAAATTAATAAATGTTCTTATATTTTAGAATTTGAATAATATTGGAGAATTATTAAGTTGCCAAACATGTCTTGATGAAGTGCAAAATGTATCAAATTTTTTAATGAAGTGTTCGGACGTGGAAAATAAAATAAACAAATATACTGAAATAGAAGGAACGGATGACAAAGGACGGATAGAATTGCAGAATGTACAACAATTTATATTCGAGCCAGTGTCAGAATTTAAAGGTGAATCCTACCACTTAAGTGAATTAAGGCATGAAGACTTAATCGTGAAAACTGAAAGTAAAGAAACCTATGAAATGAAAGTGGATAATGTAAACCCATTTATTAAAATAGAAGAAGTTGATATCAAATCAGAACAAAGCGATTGTGATAGGTAAAATACTTTCACTTATTTGCCAAAATAATAATAATATAATAATAATTTATTGTGTAAAGAAAATATAATAAATTACACAAAGGGCAGTGAGCTCAACATAGTTGATTTTCAGCCCACCCCCGCAAATAATAGACGAAAATACACGTAATAATAAGAAATAATATATACATATATACACATACATACACATATACATATATATGACAATAAAGATAATAATTTACAAGTAATATTATAGACAGTATAGTATATTAGACAGACATTAACAGATAGACGAAAATACACGTAATAATAAATAATATATGTATAACAATGAGGATAATAATTTACAAATAATACCATAGATATTATAATATATAAGGCAGCCATTGACACTTTAACAAACACATATAATTATTAACAAACTAGTAACCACAGAATAGCGCAACACTTAGAGCTGGGAATTAAACAGAATAGATTTAATTTCTTTTTTATACATACCATAAGACAAGGTTAATAAATCAAAATACTCATTTTATTCAGTGGGGGCACAGTACGAAAAACTACCCTCCAACTTCCTGGTACGGTCGTGAGCAAAAAAAAATAGGACAAGTCTCATAACGGTATTTTGCTAAAATCTAGTTGTGTACATCTAACTTTAATTTTTGTGACATTGTCAGTTAGTTGTCATAATTTATTGCAAGTATGTAAGAAACTAGTATGCCTCATATAAGCGATTTAGTTAAATCTGGAGTTATTGCTAAAGCAGAAGATGGATGGTCAATGAGACAAATTGCACTGTGTTATAATATTGACAAAAATTCGGTGTGTAACATTTTAAGAAAGTGGAGAATAAACGGTACGATTAGTAGAAATCCTGGATCAGGGCGACGAAGGATATCAACTCAACAACAAGATTTGCAATTGGTAAATAGTAGATAGTAGAAAATCCATTTTACTCAGTTATTCAGGCTGCTGAAGAAACGAATTTTCCTGGATCGAGTAGTACTGGTCGCCGGCGAGTAAGAGAATCGGAGCTACGCTGTCATGCAGCAGCACAGAAATACTTACTTAAAGCTGAACATAAAGAAGCTCGAGTAGGATTTGCGCCTGAATTTTTAGCGCATGATGTAAATTTTTGGAACAATGTAATCTTTACAAACGAAAAGACTTTCCAGTCAACACACAGCGGTCGTATTCACGTTTACCGCCCTCCAAATACTCGATTCGATGAGAAATATATATCTAACAATAATAAAAGTGGTAGATTTTCTGTCAATATGTGGGCTTGGATATCAGCATGTGGTCCTGGTGTTTTGTGGCATATTGAGGAACGATTTAATAGTGACACGTATATTAGGATTTTAGACAATATTATGCTCCCTTCTGTGTCACAATTA
The DNA here is from genome assembly GCA_963675555.1 of Leptura quadrifasciata. Lineage (NCBI taxonomy): Eukaryota > Metazoa > Arthropoda > Insecta > Coleoptera > Cerambycidae > Leptura > Leptura quadrifasciata. The sequence continues at coordinate 80,273,130 of OY776680.1, forward strand.
TTTCCTAATAATGAGTTCATATTTCAACAAGACTGCTCATACCGTAACTAACTGGTTTCAATATAGAGAGAGAGAGAGAGAATTTTATTCATGTGAGACATTTGTATACACACGTCATTGCGCTCCATAGAGCACGATACAATAAAATATAAATTATACAAAGTAAAATGATTACAATCACAACTTAAAAACATTTACAGCCCAATGCGAGCAGAGATTACAATTATATAGAACTAAAATTATTTGAAATTACATATGATTAAAAGTTACAAAAACAATACGTACAGATATTAAAATTTAAGATCTAAAATGATCAAAAAATTCCTGCAATTCATAATAGACATGTTCTTTCAGAAAACTCTTAATTTTTTTTTGAAATTTAAATTTACTAAGATTTTTCCATTCATGAGGTAGTCGGTTATATAGTTTGATAGAAATATATCTAAATGAGGAGATATTTCTCGAAAGCCGAAAATATGGGGCAATCAAAGGTTTGTGTCTGGTGTCATATTTATTTTCATTTTGATAGTTGGAAGTATATATTTTGGCATACATTATGCATTCGTAAATATATTGATTTGTGGATGTCAGAATTCCTAGGCTTTTAAAGAGGGGTCTACAAGAATCTCTATTATTTGAGTTTGTGATTACTCGGATAGCACGTTTTTGAATACGTAAGATCTTCATTGCGTGCGCAGAGCCTCCCCAGAGTAATATTCCATAACACATCACACTGTGAAATAAGGCATGATAAGCCATTAAAATGACATCTTCTTTTATTGATATCTTTAAGTTTTTTAGAAGGTACACACAGCTTGATAATTTTTTAGACAGAGAGTTTATGTGTGGCTCCCAAGATAGCTTATTGTCTAATGTAACACCCAAACATTTCGCTGGGTTATTATTTGTGATATTGACAAGATTATTAAGACTAAAAATTTTTTTTTTTTTTTTTTTTTTTTTTTTATACATTTATTTAACGTCGGCCTATTTCCGCTACTGAGGCCTAACACCGACGCCTGTAGACGAGCTACCCCCAACCAGGAATTTTGCCGAACCTCTTCCCTTAAGAAGAGTAGGGATCTTTTACTTGTCTAACATTTAATAGACAAGGGACCGACGGCTTTACATCCCCTCCGAAGGATGGTATATCTCCTATACAACCCTCGCCTAAGGTTGTATAGCTTCCGCGCATACACTGATATACAAGCCGCTGGAAGATGTGTGAGGCGAGAACGCGGTTTCCGTTGGAATGGTCACCAATCCAAGTACTAACCGCGCCTGTCGTTGCTTTACATCGCATACCGAAGTATGTACATAGTAAAGACGCACCTACGCTCGCCCTAAAGACTAAAAATTATAGTTTGAGTTTTTTCATTATTTAAGCATAGCTGTATATTATTATAATAATCTTTGGCTTGCAATTGTGTTTCTTCATTTAAATTAGTAAGGATGTCAATTTTTTTGTTGGTTGATAATAGGGTGATATCATCTGCATATCCTACCGTTTTGCCTGTGACAAATTCAGCTATGTCATTTACATAAACTATAAATAGGATAGGTCCTAGTATTGATCCCTGGGGGCACCATAGTGAAGCGGCTTTAAAGTAGATATATTACCATCAATGTGAACACACTGATACCTATTTGTAACATAGCTTTTAATAAATGACAATGCTGAACCTCTGATTCCATATGTTTCTAATTTGATTAGTAATAGATCATGTGACACACAATCAAAAGCTTTTGATAAATCCATAAAAGAAGCATTTGTCATGTTTCCTTTTTCGAATTCATCAGTTATAAAATTGATCATGTCTATTAAAGCAGTGATAGTTGATTTACCTTTTCTGTATCCAAACTGACTAGGGTTTAATATTTTTTATGTTCTAGATAGTCCACCAGTCTGGCTTTATAAGCTAATTCTAGTAATTTTGATAAAATGGGAATCAGAGAAATGGGTCGATAATTGCTAACTAGTTTTTTGTCGCCTTTTTTATAAACTGGTGTTACTTTAGCAATTTTAAAATTTTCAGGGAATATACCTCTTTTCAAAGCAGACGTTAATCAGATGTGTTATTTGACTTAATAATTCATTTTTAGCTAATTTAATCGCTTCACTATTTAATCCATAATAGTCTCTAGACTTTGAGGTGCTTAACATATCCATCAGATCACTTACTTCAGTTTCAGAAACAGGACTTAGATAGAAAGAGAAAGGAACTCTGCTGTTCTGTAAGGACTTTATATATGCTGCATTATTGAAGTTGCAGTTAGCGATTATTTCATTAGCAATATTAGCAAAAAATGTGTTTAAATCCTCTACAGGAATATTGATGGTACTAATATTTCTATTATTTGAATTTATAATGGACCAGGCCATTTTTTGTTTATTTTTTGCATTGTTTATAAGATAGGTATTATGATTTATGGTCTCTGATTTTAATGCGGCTCTGTACGTTTCCTTAAATTTATTGTAATTGTCTTTGAATTTGATGTCAAATACAGAAAAGTCATGCAGCATTATAAGTATATTTTTCATGTTTTTGATCTCCTCACTATATATTATATCGTTATTTTTCTTATTTTTTGTTTTAACAGGAAAAGATGTCTCATAACATTTGACTATATGATTTAGGAATATTTCTGACATTTTATCTACATCATTAATTTGATAAAATTGTGACCAATCACAAGAGGACAAAGATAATTTATAGTTGTGTATGGTTGACTGATTAACTAATCTATATGTGACAACTTCATTTGTTATTTTTGATTTAACTAATTCTTTGTATGTGAAACTTAAAGCTTTATGATCTGACAGGTGAGGATTGCTGACTTTTGTTGAATGATTTATTTCATTTGTAGTTGTGAAGATGTTATCAATTCTGGTAGAAGAAATATTAGTGACTCTAGTGGGTTCTTCAACACATTCGTGCATGCCAAAAGATATGAAAATGTTTGACATTTGTTGAGAGATGTCTGTATTGCGAGAGAAGTCAATATTGAAATCTCCAAGAACTGTTATTTTATGATGCTTAGATATATTGTCCAAGAAAGAGATTAAATTGTTATTAAAAATATTTATATCACCAGATGGTGATCTATAACAACAACAAATAATAGACTTTGGCTTACATAATTCTATAGCACATATTTCAATGTGTATGTCTTCACAGTAGTCTTTAGAGAATTCACATATTTTGTACGCTAGCCTCTTTTTATATAGATTGCAACTCCCCCATGAATGAAATTTGATCTAGTATAGTATGTGGCTAATACATAATTGTTTAGGTGAATATGATTTGCTTGCTGCTCACAGGCCCATGTTTCACTAAAACAGAGTATGTCGTAATTATAATCAGAAAGATACATATTCAATTCTAAAGTTTTGTTATGAAGACATTGAATATTTATGTAGAAAATTGATACACTTTTGCATAGTTCAATATTTCCGACTGTAGTTTGGTGCCCATCTTCGTTGTCTTCTATCTGGCTGTCTTCGAAAAAAATGGTTTGATCGATATGAGTTGTGGTTCGATTTAGGCCTTGTTCCTTTAAACATCTCCTTATTTTTGAATTCACTTACTTTGATACCTTCAAACCATGTGTTTTCACAGAAAAGTTTCTCCGTTAATGTTCTGGGGGCCCCAATTTTAAAAGAACTAAATAAGGCTTCTTCGGAGTTTCTTGTAAGTTTTTTAACTATTATGTCTTCCGAGTCTAGATTTAATTTTAGATAGCTTTCCAGTTCCACTGACGATAGTTGCGGTTTGAATTTAGAGACATGTAACCAGATTAGGTCGTTTTGTTCAACCGCTTTAAATTTGCTGTCAGATTGTGTTTTCGTTCCTATGATAGTTCTTGATAGTCCCTCAAAAAGCGGATTTTTTTCGGAATGTAAGTTGCTAGTATTTTCAACCTGTCTTGGATTACTGTCATTTGCTTGTCCAATATGCTGATTTAAAGTATTTGATGTAGATTTCTTGTGCTTATAAGCTACTGTTTTGGATTTGTCAATTTGATTTGTTACAGGAGTTTCAACTTTATTGGTATCTTCTTCAGTCTTATCCTGATTTTCATGGTTTGTAACATCACTGTTTATGTTTATATAGGAACTCATGATATTCTGTTGATGAGATACCATTGTTTTTAGATTTGAATTTCCCACATTATTTTTTGAATTATTATCTATAATTATATTTTTATTTGTGTTTACATTTTTTTGTTGCTTATCAGTTTCATTTGGTTTTTTATTGACATTTTTTAATTCATTATATTTAGCTTCTAAACATTTAAAATTAGATTTTTCGATATCCAATTCATTTTCTACTTTTTCCAATTTCTCCTTTAGTAGATTATTACTTACAGCCTGTTCTTCCACCAAAAGTTTGAGGTATTTATATGCATCTAAGTTGAAGTCAACAATATCCCTGCCTTCATTCACATCTGTACAAGGTTTGTTTCTTATTTTTATTTCTGGCTTACAACATTTAAAATTATAGTTGCTAATTCTTAGTGCACATGATGGATGATATACTGCACTACATTCAAAACACTTTACACTATTAATAACTGCTTTTCTACAGTAATTACATTCAATTTGAGATTGCTTAATTAAACTGTCAACATTACTTGACGCCATTTTAAAAAAAAAAGAAAAAAAAAGCATATAACAACATCAATGTTCTTAACTGGCCCAGTCATAGTCAAGATCTTAACCCTGTGGAAGAAATATGGGGACTACTCGTAAGAAGTATCCAAAAACGAATTGTGAGACCACGGAATGCCGAAGAATTACTGGAAATAGTAAATAATGCATGGGAAAATATTATTAGTAATGATTATTGTATAAGGTTATTTAATTCTATGCCAAACAGACTTATAGAAGTTATAAATAGAAATGGTGCAATGACGAAATATTAATAGTTAGTTTCTTGTTAAGTAGGATATCCTTTGTCCTTTCATCCAGGATTTCTACTAATCGCACCGTTTATTCTCCACTTTCTTTTAAAATGTTACACACCAAATTTTTGTTAATGTTATAACGCAGTGCAATTTGACTCATTAACCATCCATCATTTACTATAGCAATAACTACAGCATTAAAATAAAAAATAAATTAAAAGTTATATCTGTTTTATTTCGGCTACTCATTGCATATTCAAATAGAGTCAGATTTACATTAGAACAAAAAAGTTGTCCTATTTTTTTCTGCTCACGACAGTACTATGCTGGGGTATGGTATAATTGTTGATTCTATCATTTATATTATGTATTTCGGATAGTCCTGAGAGCAATTCTACCAAGTAATTAGGGGTATTATTTTTCACTACTTTGCACAAAAACTGACAGAATAATAATTTAATTCTGTTTTCAATTTTAAGTTCACAGTGTCTGTTTATGTACGGAGTAATGTGTTCACAATAGCTTGTTACACAAATGAACCGAAAACATGCCTTTTGTACCCTCTGTGATTTATTTTTATTTAATAACGTAAGGAAATTATAATAAACAATACAGCAATGTTCAATTTTAGGGTAAATTAGAGATTTAATTATTTTTAATTTCGGTTCTTCAGGCAATGAGAATTTAAACTGATATATAGATTTCAGCACCATAAAGCACTGCTTAAATGCATTTGTGACGTGTTCGTTAAAGTTAAGCGAACTATCCATATACAAGCCCAAATTCTTTGCGGTCTGCACCCATTGAATTTCAACGTTATTTATTAATATTTTAATGTCATCAAAGTTGATTTGATTTATTAACCTATCATTTCCTACATAAATAACCACTGATTTATTAGGATTAATTCTTAATCCATTTTTGCAGTACCAAGTTGAGAATTCTTTCAATTCATAATTCAAGACAGTAATTCCGTCATTTATATTATTGACTTTGTTCCCGGTATATATTTGATATCATCTGCATACATATGTATCCAACATTTTGTAAAAATAGTTTGTAAATCGAACAAGAAAATTGAAAATAAATTTGGGCCAAGAATGGCTTCCTTGCGGAACACCACTCTTAGTAATTACTTTATTAGATACCGTATTTTCGAGTTTTACGGCTTGATACCTATCTTGTAAATAATTTTTACACCAGCATAACTCCCTGTTAATATTTAAGTAATTTAATTTTGCTAGTAATAAGTCAAAGTTAACGAGATCAAAAGCTTTGCTTTGATCTAGTAATACTAATATAGCATAAGCTCATCTCTGTCTATGTTATGACTAATATCATTAATGACTTCCATGACTGCAGTACATGTGCTATAACCTTGTCTAAATCCAGATTGGTTTTTAGATAGAATATTAAAACTATTGATGTAAATTTTCAACTGATCCGCAACAATTTTTTCTAGTAGTTTAGAGAAAATTGGTAAAATATTTATAGGTCTTATGAGTAAATTATCACTAAAAAAAGTTATTAATTGGAGTTACGTAATTTATACAGAAGAATGAGAAATATTTTTATACAGGGTGTGCCAAAAAAACTCCCAGGTGAAAAATTTCGGAATGAGTGACAGCTACCGCTTAGAATTTTTTTAAATGGAATGAGGGTACATGTGATAGCTCATTGGAATGGATTTTTAATTCTCTATCCAGCAATATATATTTTTGAATTTTGTATATGCAACAAGAAAATTAAATTCAAAAATTTTGAAATGTATACAATCAAATGTATCCTGAACTATTTTATGTACCAAATATGTCAAATCTGACTTTTCTAATTAATTTTGTGTCATAACATTCAGTTTAAATGTATTGTTTTTTCTGATAAGCAGGTGGCAGAATATCCAACAAAAAGAAAGAAGTAAAAAGAGTTTCTTTTTACATATAAAAAAAAAATTATAATTTCTCTATTTCCTACATCTGTGCAAACTTATGATTCTATTTATTTATCGCTCATTGTTAAGTTGAGATCATTATTTTAACAATGAGTCTTTTAGTTACCCAAAGAATTGAAATTTTGATATTACAAGAACGCAGAAGCAGGTATGCAAAATCTTCAGTACTAAATATCTTGACTGTCACATTTCTCAGTCTATGGTTAGTAGAGTAGAGAACAAATTTTGTGAATTTGGAAATATCACAGATATTACTAAATCTGGTAGGAAACGCATTTTAGATGATGAAAAGAAATTGGATATATTGTTACATATTCAAGATAATCCACATAAACTACAAGGCAAGTTGCGCTAATGATGTTAGTAAAACGTCCATACTGCGTCTTCTAAAAAATGAAAAATACCACCCATATAAAATTTATTTGATTCAAGAACTTAACGACGATGATCCTGATCGCCGATTGGAATTTTGCGAAATCATGGCAAATAGATGCCAAGATGATTCGTTATTTATAAAAACATTCTTTTTTCTGATGAAGCCAACATTCGTCTTAAATGGAACAGTCAACAAACAGAACTGTAGATACTGGAGTACAGAAAATCCACACATTGGATGATGGTGGCCAATACTCAATATCCTGAGACGGTGAACGTTTGGGCCAGAATTATAAATTCTCAAATTATCAGACCATATTTCTGTGGTAGCACATTGACTGGCATGCATTACTTGGATTTCTAACAAAATTTCTTAGTCCCAGAATTAAGAATACTTTTCTTAGATCATAACAACCCCAATGAAATTGATAGAAATATTTGATATCAGCAGGACGGAGGTACACCACATTTTGCATTGGAAGTAAGAGCCTATCTCAATCAAGTTTTCCACGGCCAGTAACCCGGTGAAATTACTATTACTATTAAATATTAGATGACAAACAGGATCAAGCGTCAAGTTTTATTTTACTGAATATTAATGTCTTTGTTCAGAACGATCGTGTAAAATATCAATTTATTGCAGTTCGACTCAGGTGGGGTGTCCTACTTAAAGGCAGCATCCCTGACTGAGAATTTCACGGACTAAATAGTCGTTAGGCAAAATTAAAATTAAAAAAAATTGAAATTTACAGTTGAAAACTTTGGTGTAACACGTCTGGAGTGTCTCACTTGAAGGCAGCCTCCCCGGAGGGTGTTATTTACGGTAAAACGTTTTCTTCGGATAAGCTAAATATGATCGTTAAATTCAAGGTTGCTGAAGGCAGAATTTTGTCAAACTGAAACAAAGACCAATTAAAATTATGTGAATCAATACTGAAAATAGTCCGAATTGCCAAAATAAATAAAAAAAAATAGATGTGAATTCGACACAATGAATTCTTACAAAAATAATCGACTGGTCGGGTTAGAAGTTGAACACCAAAGAGGACCTCAGCAGTGGCCCGTTTCATGAACTCGCCATGCTGGGCTAGAAATCATCCTGTCGAATGCACATTGTGGGGTCATATGCGAGCTAAACAGTCATCAATCGACGGAATGACAAAATGTTTATAACCGGCAGCGTTAATTGATATAAATAATTATTTCTGGGCACATTAGATAACTGGAATCGATTGTAAATAAATTACTTTATTTTATTTAGGAAAAAAAATGAATAGTCCCAGTATTAATAGTAATCATTATAAATCAAATTGTGAATTTTGAAGTTGGTTTATACTGTTACTTTCAAGCAGTAACTACCTTAAACAATTAACACCTGCGGTTAAGATTACTTGCACTCAGTTTGAAATGAAAACTTTACCTGGTTGCTAAAAGAATTAAATTTAATCGGCCCTGGTGTACTAATTTATTCATTTATTTATTTATTTAAAAACACTAATTTTTACGTTAGTCACTACAATCATATATAGGGTTCAACAGTGTTGTAGATTTAACAAGGTTTGTATGGTGCCTAGGCAGAGTGCCTGTATGCGCTTAACATATAAGACTATGCATAATTACAATGAATAAAAAGAAGAAGTAATACTACATTAAGTATGATTAAATGACTTTAAGACAATGCCACATGTGACATCACAGAAATTGGGAAAGCAAAAACTCATTTTCAAAGATATATATTTTTGATTCTCTAGTAAATTTTTTATGACTATTTATTTCTCTTATATTTTTTGGTAAAGTGTTGAAAATCTTTGGCTCTAGATAGTTAAATTGATTTTTATAGAATTCACTATTTGGTTTCGGCACTTTAATGAGTATATTTGTCATTGTTCTTGTAGGCTGACTATGATCTATATATCTTTTTAAATGTTTATTCCTGTAGACATAGCAACACACGGCATGTGTAAATAAAGATCGCACATTATATATATTATTTTCCTTGTATAAAAGTTGAGTAGGATATAAATGAGGTTTCCTGAATATGATTTTTAATATTTTATTTTGGACAACATTTAACGGTTTCAATGTTGTGATATAATTATTACTAAAATAAACTGGCTACTTATACCTTGTCCTTGAATTACTTTTAATATAATTTCTTCTTTGAAATTAGATTTTCGGAACCACGGTTGTTCCTAATGGAATGTTACCTTCTGAAAATATACCTGATGAAGGCACGGAACTGCGATGGGGCCTGGGTGGGCCAAAAATGTGGCTGGCCCCCCTTTGGCCCACCTTGTGAAACTGAAAACTATATTTGTCCTTAAAAGATTTTTTTAACTGTATTTAGCTAGCTTAAGATAAAAAATCTAGTGCACGATTTATTCATCCTACTGGAAATGCAATATCCTAATAGTCAGCTATAATTAGTGATGGGAATAATCGAGTACTGAAAAAATTATTTGTTCTATTACTCAATGAGTTTGACGGCGGCCGAGACGATTATTCTCTCGGATGCTTCGAAGTTGAGATGCTCGATACTCGCATCTCGATCTACGAACACGACACAGCGCAGTACATGTTTAATTTGTGTGCAATTATTTAAAAGTATAGTATTTTATTTATGTATATAGGTAATTCTAATTACTGTTATCCAGGTTATCCATTTGTAAAGTAACTATAACACTAAAAATTTGTATAGTATAAACGAATTTAATTGAAACCGTATAAAAACTAAAAGCCGGCAAAAACAGTCGGCATCTCTTTATTGTACATGGGCGGAGGTAAATAGAAATGCGTCATAAGAAAATGATAATATTTTCGGGCGTTACTATATTATCCTCTATTTCACATGGTCTCCAGATAGCCATGATAAATTAGTAAATAATTAAAATATTTTACCTTTTATATAGTAATAAATATTTATAAATATGAACGATAACTAACTAAATACCTATGCTTGATATTATAACAGGTATTTACGCACTGCACTGTCACAGACAGCACATCTCTAAGTCCGCCGTTGAAACGATTTACGAGTTTTTTTTATGCTAGTAGGCCTGTCCGTTTTATTATCTTTAAACCAGTGCAGTCGTAGATGGTTCATTCAGGCTGATTACATTGACAGTCTCGGACTCGCCTGCACAGTTTCAACTACCATTCGAATCTCGATACCATTGCTAAATATATAGGACAAAATATCAAGTTCAGTGCGCACGGACCTGTGCTTTAACACTGACCAGTTTCAATTATCCTCGTTTATACTTTAACACTATTTATTTCTAAATAAATGCAACCAACATGACATATATAAATAACAATAAAACTATAATGGCATAATGCTCTATAAAAAACAAAAGAAACAAATCTAAAATTTTCAATAATAATAATAATAACAAGACGGAAAATCAAACTTTTATATATACCTACATAGGTACTTATTTAACTCTTGGTTGTTTTTATAAACTATATAACAATAACATTAAATAGACTAAATAAATAAATATGATTAATATCTATATCTATAATTAAAAAAAAAATAATTTAATGGTACTATTTAAAAATAAAATATGGTATAAATGTTTAGGCGATAGTCTGTTTCGACGTAAATTTGTAAGTTGACCAACTTTAGATTATTTTACAAAAATTTGAAGGTGTCAGTAATTATCTACAAAGAGCGGTTTCGAATTATATTATTATATAGTATATTGTTGGAATCAACTATAACCAGGTTTCGTGAATTATGAACAGAGAAGGATTTTTTATTAATATACAATGAAGCCACAAAATTAAGTGATGAGAACAACGTATCAATACCGACTTCCATTTCAGCACATCAGTCAAGGCGGCCAAGGCGCATACCAAAAAAGATACTAAAAAAGTTTGAAAATTATTTTATAACAGAAAGATTAAACTTAGAGGATGAATGCTTGACAGAAGAAAATCAGTTTAAGACAAACATTTTTTTTCCATCAATTGATCTAATATTAAATGAACTAAAGAATCGTTTTCAAAATTGTTCTAACATTATCACTGCAGTGAGTACCTTACATTCACATGATAAAGCATTTTTAAGTTATGATGCTATGTTACCCTTAGCACAAAATTACAACAGTGACCTTGAATCTCTTCAAGCCGAATTAAAGCTGTTGCCAAAGACGGTTACACAGTATGAGATGGAAAAAAACATTAAAATAAATAACGTTATGCAGCTAATAGACTTTTTGGAAATATGCAAAATAGTGTTTCAAGCAACTTATAGACTTGCAGTGATTTCTGTCACAATCCCAGTGTTAAGTGTGGGTTGTGAACGCACTTTTTCTTGTTTGAGCGGTTTAAAAACATACCTAAGAAACAAAATGACTGATGAAAGACTTTCTCACTTGGCCCTCATAAACATTGAACGCGTCATAGCTAAAGAAATAGACATTTCAAGTTCAAGGGTAGTGACTCAGTTTGATGCTGCACATAACAATCGCAAAATTCTTTTACAGGTGCACGTATTTTAATTAGGTGTTGCAGACGTGAATATTAATTTTTGTTTAGGTTCATCAACTGAAAGTACATTTATGGGTTCCCCATGCTCCACTTTAAAAAATGTTGACCCTGTCCTGGCCCACCTAACCTTGCAGTTCTAGTTACGTGCCTGACCTGATGGATCAAAAAACAAAATACTTCTCAGAAAAATTGAAAATAATCCTAGATTGATAGTTTCTAGCTATTGAAAAAAAAAAATAGTAACTTCGTTACAACCCTCGTTCCATTTAAGAATTTTAAAGGAGTAGCTGTTACTCCAAGGGGATTGAAGGGGAGGGTATATGAAATTATGCTCAAAAAACGTTATTTTAGAATAAGAAATTGACATTTTAGGATTTTACTCATAAATTGTTAATTACGTAGATTATCAATTTATCCGTTACTTCCTCACTGTATAATTGACTTTAGTTTTGAACGCAAATAATTATTAAATATGTTAAGAGGTAGATGGAGCTGCACTACAAAGACTATTTTGGATGACAGGAACTTAGAAGTGTTATCTATGTTAAAGAGAATCTAATTTCAATTAGATTTCGTTATATGGAAATAATTCGAAAATCCATCCATTTTACAAACATTTGAGTTTAAAATATTTAATTTTTGATAAACTAAAATCGCCGTAACTTTCTTACATTAAATTTTAGTACAAAATTCGTTTGAAACTTTCTTCATAGGAAGGTAATGATTGTTTGTAATATTTAAAATTTAATTTTGAGAATTTTAAAAAAGGATGTATTTCAAAAACACTCTGTATGGATCATATACGCAAATACTTAAATGCGTAATTCATGGTAGTTTCATATAGTACCATATGCATATCATCAAATTTCTCATAATAATAAAAATTCCAAATTGTTTTTAACTAATGATAATATGCATTCCTGGTTTAGTTTTCTGTCAGAACGGTAAATTCAGAGAATGTACCTGCACATAAACTGTCTAGTAACGCTTTGTCTTGACTTAAATGTGATCACAAGTACCAGTATAGGTCTAATAAGTGGTATAGGTTCTCTATGTCTGTCTATTTTATGAGGGCCATACCAAATATTTCACTTAATATCTATTGTAGAAGAATAAAGTTTTAGAAACAGTAATTCCATTTTTTGTGAGCTATATTTTGGTAAAAAGAAATTTGAAATCCATAGCCTACTTTGTGGTCTTTGTGAGATATAAAATCGGGGCAAGAATTCAGGCGATGCACATAACGAGTGACATAATTGAAAATATTTGAATGCCAACATAATTTTTAAGTATTAATTACATTAAAAATAGTAATTCTTGACACCAAATTATTAAGCTTTTTCAGAAATAAGTACAGTTCAATGTGGCTTCATAATCCTTAGCATTTTTGTCTTTTTTTTAGAAATAGAAGTTAATTAAATCGTATTTCATCGCGAAAGGTTGGTAGTATAAATTTACAAAAGCACCGATATTTTAAATCGATTTACAGTCGATTTTATTGATTCGAATTAATTTGTTGTTGATTTCATTCTCTCGTGCTTTTAATTAATTGTTGTTTCCTTGTTTTATTTACCATCAGTTCTTGTATTATTAGTGTTATTCTGGTAAGTGGAGCAAGATTTATTTGTGTGAAAACAAATTAATGCATTGTATTTTTAGGTTACCTGTCATAATGCCGAAGGCATTTGGTAAAGATATCCAGGAATTAATTTGTTTTTAATAAATTATTTTGAGAGAGAACGTGATGCCGGTGGACCACTGTTACCATTAACTACTGTAAGAGAGGCAAGTATAATTCTAGAAGTTAACTATATATCGTAACATAACCAGTAAATTTCAGAGAGTTGCTAATGCTTTAAACAATTTTGAGTGCTGTTAGCAACGTTTCCAAAAAAATGCAGACTGGGGAAGCTTTAGGTAGCCCTAAAAGAACTGGACCAACAACAAAGCCTGTATGCGACATTGATAACTTTGACCAAGCAGCAATTCGAAATGTTATTTATGAAATGTACAAAAACAGTAAGTATTTATTAAAATAATGTATGGAAATATTTATTAAAGTATTTATTATTGTTTTAGAACAACATATTACCAGACAATCCATTTCAGAGCTGTTGATTGAACGGGACATTTACAAAGGATGTTTGAGTATCTTGGGCAAAATATTGAAAAAAATAGGTTCCAAATTTCTAAAAGATAATCCACGTAGAGGATTAATGGAACTGCCAAATATTGTTTTCAGCCGCGTCACTTTTTTGCAGAAATATGTAAAAAATATTTCATTGGGGTATCCTCGATAATAAATATGTAAATGTTTTTTCTCTTATCATGAATAGTAAATAACTAAAAAATGTATAATTGTTTAATATCGTAGTAATTTTATTTAATTAGCAGAATTTAATTATAATTAAGATTGTACTATAATATATATTATAAAACTCATTGTCCAGTTATTAAATAAAGTTCATTTGAGAAATTATTTATAATCTATTTTTGTTCCAATTAATCGAATTTTCATAGATTTTTGTTATATGTATTGTGGGTTGCAGACGTTGTAGTTATCACGGCACAGCATAAAGCTTTGTGATGTGTCACAATCCATCATTTTAATGATACATTTTCAGTTGTGGCAATACAATTTGCATGTGACCCGAATTGGGGGTTGCAGCTATTTCAGGTGCAGTCGCGTTGATTGACCATATAATTATAATAATTTTGACGATCTGTAACGTGCATCGCCTGAATTCTTGCCCCGATTATATTACAAACATCCTGAAAAATAGGAAAACCACAAATGGCTTATAGCTTCCTTATTTGAGGAGATACGAAAAAAATTAAAGGGATGAAAGTTGACGGCAATGGCAATAAGAATAAAGATGTGTATCAAAAAATTCGAAAAACGCAGTTGGCTTTGACATACGCTCTTGTGCAAAAATTAAAAGAACAAATCTCAAATTAGGCCATGACACCGTTAGTTCCGTTTATTTTTTCTCTTTCCAATGATAACATGTCACAAAAATTTTAACTGATAGTGTCAATATTTTATGAAAACCACAATTCATATCATTGAATCGAAAAAACCAGCTATGCCTTAATAGTAAAAATTCACTTTATAACAATTATAATTTATTACAGTTTAATACAAACAAACAAATATGTCATAAATAAAAATACAAGTACAAAATGAACATCCGAAAAAACGAAAAAAACTCTACCATACTGAAATGAAAATGTGTGTATTTATTTTTCTAACTACAAATGCTCAAATTGTGCACCATGAATTCTAATACACAAAGTGTTCTACGAGACATCTCACGCATTACATTTTGGAGCATTTCAGGAGCGTTTCTAATTCTGGTTTTGATGTCCTCAATATTTTCAGGGGCAGTTTGAAATACTTTGTCTTTAATGCAACCCTAGACGAAAAAATCCAAGGAAGTTATATCTTTTGATCGAGCTGGCCATAGAATGGTTCCATGTGTACATTTTACAGCAGTGTGAGGTGGAGCCCCATCCTGTTGAAAATATGAATAATTTAATCTCTCTGCCACTGTTAATTCATAAAGAAAATCTTGAAATTTGTTTTGCAAGAAGTTAAGATATCTACGAGCAGTTAATTTGCCATCATAAAAATAAGATCCAACTTTAGTCCCTAAAAGACCCACCCAAAATTCGTGAAAAATCTTTCTTGGAAAGTAGTCTCTCCATTTCCACTTATAATGCATATTTCTATTGAAAAATCCATTATTATTAGAAAAATTTGATTCGTCCAACCAAAGAATGTTGCTACATAACAGCGGGTCATTCCTTTTTTTTTTTATTCAACAACCATCTACAAACCTTACTCTCCTCGGCTTATCCCCCTCATTTAAATGTTGAACTTTCCTCATTTTGTAGCACCGAAATCAGTTTTTTTTTTTTAAATATTATTCTTGCACTGGGGGGCGAGCGTAGGTGCGTCTTTACTATGTACATACTTCGGTATGCGATGTAAAGCAACGACAGGTGCGGTTAGTACTTGGATTGGTGACCATTCCAACGGAAACCGCGTTCTCGCCTCACACACCTTCCAGCGGCTTGTATATCAGTGTATGCGCGGAAGCTATACAACCTTAGGCGAGGGTTGTATAGGAGATATACCATCCTTCGGAGGGGATGTAAAGCCGTCGGTCCCTTGTCTATTAAATGTTAGACAAGTAAAAGATCCCCACTCTTCTTAAGGGAAGAGGTTCGGCAAAATTCCTGGTTGGGGGTAGCTCGTCTACAGGCGTCGGTGTTAGGCCTCAGTAGCGGAAATAGGCCGACGTTAAATAAATGTATAAAAAAAAAAATTCTTGCACTGTCTTTTTTTATGCAACAGTTTCTCTGAATTTGCCTCAAAGACGTTTCTTAATTTAGTTAACATAATTCAATACTCTATTGCATTTTCTTACATTATCCACAACATACCCTCGCCTTACTACTTTTTTTCAAAATGAACCGTGCGTTTTTAGATCTTGAACTAACTTCTTAAACATAGCTCGATTTGGCTGCGGAGCATTTGGAAATCTATATCCGTAAACCGTGACTACCATCTCAGTGTCAATATTGCACTGACAATAAATGTTAATCATATCGAATTTATTATTATTGGTGTGCAACATAATTACCAATATAACACTTGTCTTAAAACTGGACAATGTAACATACAACATGACAATCTATCAAATTTGTTAATAAATGTATACATTGTTTTTCACTAATCATGGCATAGCTGATTTTTACTATTCAATGGTATGAATTGTGGTTTTCGTAAAATATTAAATATTGACACTATTAGTTAAAATTTTTTTGACATGTCTTATATCATTGGAAAGAGAAAAAATAAATGGAATTAATGGTGTCATGACCTACTTTGAGATTTGTTCTTTTCATTTTTGCACAAGAGCGTAATCAAAGCCAACTGCGTTTTTCGAATATTTTTATACACATTATTATTAGTATAGTATAGTATATTTATTTCTCATGCCAGATATACATAGTATATATATGGACGTCACAACAGTAATACAAGTAAATAGTACAGGATCAATAAAATTTATAACTAACAATACATGTAACATCACATTTTACGACTAACTAATCAAATGATCACAAGTAACAGGTAAATATTTAAAACATTTAATCTAAATCATCACAGATAGTGTGTATGGACGTTTTAGTATCACTGTGGCTCAAGGTTCAGGTACTCCTCAACAGAGTAGAAACCGTTTGTAGCAAGAAAATTTTTCAAACAAGAATTAAATTTATTTAGCGAATTTATGGATTGAATTTCTGACGGTAACTTGTTATACATTTTAATACCTGCATGATATGGAGATTTCTTGTACAAGGTTGTGTTGTGATTTTTTATTTTTAGTAGATTACCATGTCTAGTACTATATGAATGATTGTCTGAAATGGTTTCAAACATGTTTAGATTTTTTTTGACAAGTTTAATAGTGTTGAATATATATATGCTGGAAATAGTTAGGATTTTATTATTTTTAAAATAAGGTTTACAAGAGTCTCTTGGTGTAACATCAAATAATAATCTGATGAGCCTTTTCTGCAGGATAAACACGCGATTTATACTAGAAGCAGCACCCCAAGCTACGATGTTGTATGATAAATGTGAATATGCAAGTGCATAATAAACATTTAATAGAGATTTTATATTAAAGATAACCTTCAACTGTCTTAGTGCGAAGTATGCATAATTTAACTTTTGGCAAATATGTTTAATTTGATCTTCCCAGCAGAGGCTACTGTCAATCATGGTTCCCAGGAACTTGACAGTTGTTGAGAAGCTTTCAGTAGGTATTACTTTGATAAGATCATCTGTAGGTGATCTTCTTTGCGAGAAGTATACACACTGAGTCTTGCCAATATTCAAGGTCAGTGTGTTACTGTGACACCAGTCTTGATATAATTGCAAAATCCTATTTATTTTATCTTGGAGTACTACAGGGTCCCGTGCTGAGAGCAACATTGAGGTGTCGTCCGCAAACATAACAACCAATCCCTCCTGTATAATTGTAAGGAGATCATTGACAAATAACAAAAATAGTAATGATCCCAGTACGGAACCCTGAGGGACTCCTTGAGTGACATCATAATTTTCCGATGTTGTGCCGTGTATTTTCACATGAAGTTTTCTATCAGTCGAGAAAGATTTAATAAGATTTAATGTTAAACCTCTAATTCCCAATCTTTGCAATTTGTACACAACAAAATCAACATTCAAAGTATCAAACGCTTTGCTTAGGTCAAAGAATAACCCCACAACATGATTTTTCCTATCAATTTCATCGTACACAAACTACAAGAGTTGGAAGGTGGCAGTTTCTATTGATTTATTTTGCTGGAAGCCATGCTGATTTGTTGTTATAATATTGTGTTTAATTAAGAACGATGATATTCTGTTAAATATTAATCTTTCTATAACTTTTGAGAGTACACATAGAATGGAAATTGGTTGATAGTTTTCAAAATCAAGCTCATCACCTTTCTGAAATACTGGCAGAACTGATGCAATTTTGAAGGTACTTGGAAAATGGCCTTGTTGGAAACATTCGTTAATTAAGTGTGCCAGAGGTGTAGCAATTATTTCACATGCATATTTTAGGGCTTTAGTAGATATTCCATCTACACCTATAGCAGACTTATCTTTTAGATTTTTTATTATGTCTATGATTTCCTCACGTGTTGTAGGCTTTAAAAATATTGTATGTTCAACATAGGAGCAACCAGTACATTCAGTGGAAATATTATCCTTAAAATGTTCAGACATTTTTTCAGACGCAACATTTGAAAAGTAATTCCCAAAATTGTCCGCAATAATTTGAGGATTAGTTGTGGGTGTGTTGTTTATATTTATTATTAATTTATTGCTTTCAATTATTCATTAACCAGACTCCAAATTTTTTTTGAACTATTTGTTGCTTTATTTACTCGTGAGAAATAATCTCTTTTAGATTCTGTGATGTTTATGTTAAATTGTTTTTGCTTGTCTTTGTATAATTTAGTCAGATTGAAATCATTATTCTTATTGTCTTTGCCGTCAACTTTATGAGTGAGGTTATATTTAATAGAAATTTCCCGAATAGTAATCTGATTACATTCAGAAATTTAATATCATGTGAAAACTGTTCGAAATGTATAAATTTATTGGTCTGGATAACAAGTTTGATAGTTTTTACTTAGTATTCATGTTTCATTTTAACAATGCTTTTTCTTATAAAAAAATACAAATTAATAGAAATAAAAAACCCTGGTTTAATCATCAACTCAAAAGCGTACATCAGACACTTTGTGACATGTCTGAAATATGTAAAGATACAAGTAATGCTCTGATAAAAGATACAGTATGACCCATTTCAAATGGAAACCTCTCTGTAAAAAATGTATTTATATTCCTATGTTAACACTTTTTTTTAAAATGATACACCATCGAAAACTCCACTTTATGACAAAAATTTAGAGATAAATTTCAATTTTCAAAGTCTTCTATGATTTATTTTCAATGTCGAAAATGGACAAATTTGATTAGCGATTTTTTTATTGAAATTTTAACTACACCACTGGATTCAGTAACCTCTCAAATGGGTAAATCCCAAGTTTCATGAAAAAAATATTGAAAAATGACAGATTTATGACAAAATTAATATAGGCTCATAGTAACTTTTACTTGATTTTTTCTAAAAATCGAAGTAGCCCATGAAAAATAAACAAAAGAAAGATAAATTAAGTGAATGGTTTTAATAAATATTGTCATTTAAACAAACTTAATCATATTGGACTTAAAAACATAATATGAACAATTAAAAGTAATAATAATATTTTTTACGACATTCTGTAATTGTTGCCGGGTAACTTCTGCACAAGCTTGTCTTATTCTTGCACACAAATCTTCTCTATTACTCGGGCGTGACCTGTAAACTTTAGATTTTATTAAACCCCATAAAAGAAGTCCATCGGTGTTAAGTCCGGGGATCGGGGTGGCCATTCAATTAACGGGCTACCACGACCTATCCATCGATTAGGAAAGTTAGCATTCAGCCACCTGGTAACCACTCTGGCATTATGGACAGGGCTTCCATCTAATTGAAAATGTAGATTGACTCTTTCTTGTATTGGAAGTTCATGTAGAATATTCCAATATTCATTTCTTAGGAACTGTAAAAACTGCATGCTATTCATTATTATCTTCAAAAAAGAAAGGGCCACTGATTGTTTCATTGAGCAACCCACACCAAACATTAACTTTTTGGGAATATTGTCTTTTACAATTAATGACAAACTGTGGGTTTTCTATAGCCCGAATCCTAGAATTTTATGACGATACTACCCCGTTTGTTGTAAAAGTTGCTTCATCGCTGAATAAAATATTTTTATTAAAATTTCTGTTATTAAGATACTCTCCTTGAGCCCATAAGGAAAACTCCATCCGTCTGTTATCATCACGAGGTTCCAACGTGTGTAAAAATTTGGGTTTGAATGGTTTTACCAAATTCTTCTTAAGGTATTGGCGAATATTTTCTCTAAGTACATTCAAATCTAAGCTAGCTACTCTTTCACTGGCGTTTGGATTGTTGTTAAAATAATTTAAAACTGTCTGCTCTTCTTTGTATATTATCTGTTATTATAATACGCCGTGTCACAGTGCCACACTCATTAAAAATTTTGTTTATTTTATAAACAGTACTTTTAGTAATGTTGGGCCTATTCGGATGCCTGTTGTTGAATATCTCGCATACCTCTTTCAAAGTTCTGTCATTATCTCCTCTAAGGGGCACAAGTTCAATTTTTTCCTGTACATTTAGATTATCCATAATTAACTACAAACTAATACTTGATAGTGATTATTGATGAATTTTATGATTCAATAACAATGAATATGAGAATATGTGAATTTTAAAGATTTGACTATAAAATTTGTTTTCCATGGCACCCTATTATTATCCGCCATTACTCAATAAAAATGTAATATTTATCTTTCTTTTGTTTATTTTTCATGGGCTACTTCGATTTTTAGAAAAAAATCAAGTAAAAGTTACAATGAGCCTACATTGATTTTGTCATAAATCTGTCATTTTTCAATATTTTTTCATGGAACGTGGGATTCCCTCATTTGAGAGGTTACTGAATCCAGTGGTGTAGTTAAAATTTCAAAAAAGAAATCGATAATCAAATTTGTCCATTCTCGACATTGAAAATAAATCATAGAAAGAAGGCTTTGAAAATTAAAATTTATCTCTAAATTTTTGTCATAAAGTGGAGTTTTCGATGGTTTATCATTTAAAAAAAAAGCATTAAGATAGGATTATAAATACATTTTTTACATAGAGGTTTCCATTTGAAATGGGTCACACTGTAGATATAACAAACTAAAAATTATATATAGAGAACAGGTAAAAGAATCGAAAGCAAAGTTTAATAATAATAGAATTAGTCACGCTGATACTATTATGAAAGAGAATTGGAAAATAATAAATGAAATGAAGGGAAATTCAAAAAAATGCAACTCATTTCACATAAATCTTAATGGCGAAGAAATTGTATAAAACTAAATTAGCCAACTATTTCAATAACTTTTTCTTGGATAAACAAAGTCCTCAGCCTGATGTTGATAATATTAAGTTAGCTCCTAATTCCGAAAGCACTATCTACTTATATCCCACTACACCCAATGAGATAGTAACATCCATTATGAAAACAACTTCAAAGCCAGCTGCAGGTATTGATGAAATTTATGGCAGTGCTCTAAGAATGGTTAGTGACTTAATAAGTACACCGTTATCTTATCTGATCAATGAATCGTTTTGCGAAGGAAAATTTCCAGATGTATTAAAAGTATCTAAATCGGTATCGGTTTTCAAAAATAAGGGATGCTACTATACAAGGCTAGCCAATTTATAGAAGTACATAATCTATGAAATAATTCACAACAAGGTTTTAGATCTAAGAAATCTACATTAACAGCAATTACGGAACTTTGCAGCAGTGTATATGAATACCTCAATAATAAACAATTTCCAGTCGCTCTATACTTTGACCTATCCCGAGATTTTGACACTGTTGACCACGATTTGCTTCTGGAAAAATTACCTCACATCAGTGTACGAGGTGTTGCCTACGATTGGGTGGCATCATGCTTACGAGGGCGAACACAGATGGTGGTCATAGATAAATTTAAATCAGAATCGAAGAATGTTACTATTGGGGTTCCTCAAGGTTCAACTCTGGGTCCTTTATTTTTCATTATTTTCATTGATGATGTGATACAATCGTGCACTTCTTCACAAAAAACAATAATCTATGCAGACGATACTAACAAATTGGCACAGGGAATAACTTAATACAATCAGTCACAACAGCTAATACATCTGCAAAGGAATTTGATCAATAGTGCTAGTATAATGGAATAAGTGTATATGTAAATAAAAGATTCTTTATGGTATTTCAACCAAAGAACAGTAAAGGCGATACTAGTCAATTTATTAAGCTAAATCACAACACCATTGAACAAGTCAACTTTATAAAATTTTTAGGGATTTTGATTGATGAAAAAATGACTTGGGAGCAACATATAGATAGTATTTCTTTAAAACTAAGTACCATGTGTTTTATAATAAGGCAGCTGCGAGCTACAGTATCTTTGTCTGTTCTTAAACTGGCCTATTATGTGCTTGTACAATCCGTTTTAAGCTATGGCTTAATTTTCTGGGGGCGTTCAGCTCATTTTCATAAAGTTTTTATTATACAAAAGAAAATTATCAGGTGTATGATAGAAGGACATCGTCGAACATCCTGTAGACAAATATTTATTAACTTGTCATTACTAACTCTACCCTCACTTTATATATATCTAGTCTTATTAAATATAAAAAAAAAAATAAGAGGATTCGTTTGTGAAAATAAATAATGTGCATAAATATGATACACGTAACAACGGTAACCAACCTACCACCAACCTTATTTCAGATTAGGCGTCTCTCAAAATTCTCATATTTCAATAAGTTTTTAAATCTTTGTGGTGATGTGAAAAATTTTAATCATTTTAAGCAAAAATTGTATGAGTATTTAGTGAGTAAAGCGTTTTATTCTGTAGATGAATTTTTGGGTCATTGACTATTTTATTGATTTTATATGTACGTGTATCACAGTATCACGATGTACTTGAAAATGTCTATGTATGAGTGAGTGTATTGTGTATGTATGTGTGTGTGTTTGACTAGTTTGATAAGTTTTACCTGTATATGTAAACTTCATTAATGAATAAAGTACTACTTACTTACTTATAGCTCACAATATTTGGTGTGGCCCTCATAAAATAGACAGACGGTCGATAGTCGAGTGGGTTAAGGCGCGAGGTGGCAATCGCGATTAATCACACGGACATCGCACCACCGGGTTCGAATCCTGGCACTGGCACTGTTGAAGGAAATGGTTGTATGTTCGTATTTTTCTAATGTGTAATCCCCTTCCGCACAAGCTCTGGCTTCTGGAATTGGGGGTTGTTTAATTTCTGTGGTGTTTATTTATTTGTTTATATTATTTATATTTATATACAATACACATATAAATATATAACGCAATGTTTAATTCCAGCTTTCAAGAATTCTGTGCCAAAATCAAATGGGACATGGATCACAATAATTCTTTAGATTTAAATGTGTATCACTGTGATATGTGTACATATATGACAGCTCATAAGAACCGTCTGGAAGATCATATACTTACCCATAAAAATGCGTTCAGATGTGAAATGTGTGCATTTGAGACAAAACATAAGCAAAACCTGAAACAACACAAACTGGTTCATAAAAGCACTTCAAAGGTAACGATGCATAAATGTGACAATTGCACATACGAGACAAAACGTAAGCAGCATCTTAATGATCACAAATTGATTCACAAAGATCCCTCAGAAATAACAATGTTCAAGTGTGGAATATGTACGTTTGAGGCTAAACGTAAATATACTCTTAAAAGTCATATGGCGATCCACAAAAGTCCTTCAGAAATTACATTATTCCAGTGTGGAACATGCACATTTAGGACAAAACGCAAATGGGATCTTAACCAACACGAATTGACCCATAGAACTCCCCCTGATATAAAAATGTTCAAGTGTGAAATATGTACATTTGATACAGGATATAAGAGGACTCTGACAAGGCACATGTTGTCTCATAAAGATCCTACACATGACTTCACAAAGCTCAAATGTGAAATGTGTACATTTGAGACAAGATATAGGTCTCGTCTTACCGAACATGAATTGGCTCATAAAGACCCCTCAGAGGTAACAATGTTCAAGTGCGCAATGTGTACATATGAGACAAAACGTAAACGTGATCTTACAAGGCACCTGTTAACGCATAAGAATCCTTCAGAAGTGACAAAGGTCAAGTGTGAAATGTGTGCCTATGAGACAATACATAAGAATAATCTTAAAAGGCACATACTGACCCACAAGACGGCTCCAAAGTATAAGTGTGACTTCTGTTCATATGAGACAAAACAGAAATGGAGATTTTCCAAACATAAATTAATTCATAAAAGTCCACCAGAGATAACAATGTTCAAATGTGAAATTTGTTCGTTCCAGACAAAGTATAGGAGATATCTTGAGGGACCACACATGAAGATACATACATAAAAATCTCCAAGGTGACCAAGTTCAAATGTGAAATGTGTATATTTGAGACAGTGCGTAAACATGATTTAAACGAACAGGAATTGGTCCATAAAGGAATATGACGTACAGCATTGTTCAAGCGTAAAATATGCACGTTAAAGGCAATATTAGTTGGTGACATAATATCCATCAAAGGTGATAAAGTGCAAATGTTGTAACGTTTAATTTTTGAAATTTATTTAGTGACTCGCAATACATTAATGTATTTCTGTTGTATGTAGTCTATTGTATGGAAATTTCATGTAAATATATTTTGGAAGCAGGCCTAACATAAAATGTTTGTTATGAGTAACTAAGGGAACAAATAATTTTGGTGAGAAAAGCAGAAAAGGAAATTGTATGTTTCTCATTTATAATTCGGACTTATTCCTTCGCTGCTCACATTCAACCTTGTGTTGTTGTTGAATCTATACCTTTTAAAGGGATTTGGGATCTCTTCAAATTTGTAAGTACCTGACGTTTCTCAAATTGACATTTTAAATTTCACATAAATCATTTTGCACTATTTTGGATAGTCGATTGGTTTGTTTGGTTTATAGAAGAACAGCCCTCAAGGAGAGGTGAGTAACTGTTGCTCGAGTAATATATAGCATAATCTGGTTTCTGTTAAGGGACTTCCGGCCAGGTCTTTCACCCAGGCCTCTGTTCGTGTATTCCGGCCAGGTTTATCAGTTTTCACACTAGCCCTCAGCACGAGTTCTTGGTTTGGTAGGAACTTGATAGACATTTGGATTTGGCCTCGACAGCGAAACAGATAAGTGCACGATCAATACCTTTCGTTAAAGACGCCGATTTTATTTATTTATTTATTTTTTTTGTTTTAATATTTTGTAATAACCAAATTCATTGGAATGCTAATTGTTAGGCCACAAAATTTATTGGGGGAAACCAGAAGTTAAAGTTTAAAATTTATAAAAATAAACAAATTGTTAGCCAAGCCTTGGTCTTTTTTTCTGTGTAAAATTTTAATCGCAATAAATTGTCGTAATTTCAATCGTAACTGTTTATTTTATTTGTTTCTGGTGGTGGATTCCTTCACATCTGGTGGTTTGGAACAGCAAGGGGAAACCAGTGGCGCCCTATTATAAATAACCCCCTCCCCCCAATGGCTAGAGCTAGCGTGCATTTTGTTACACTCGACGCCGCAATCCACCACTAGTTAAGTTTTTTTAAAAAAGCGCGTAGCAATGTGAGAAGTTCTCTTTTTGGATAAGATATAAGCACATGCCAAATAATGAAGTCCTTTGGACATGTCATACTCCTTCACAGAAATAACCAATTGAATAAGTTGCAAAGAACAATTTATTGCTTTAAAAATTATGACTGTACCTTGTACCTATATATACCAGTGTCTGATTCATGTAAAAAAAAATGAGAAATCATCTGAAAGCAGAAGCCATATACACTCTTATGAAACCAGAAACAGAGATAATTTAAACATAAACTTTCATCGATTAAATAGAACTAGAGATGGCACTAGCTACTTAAGTTTACAGTTTTATAATGCTTTACCATCAGAAATAAAGTCATTAAATGAAACCAAGTTCAAAATGATCATAAAGAAATATTTATTGAATAATGCTTTTTATAGTACAAAAGAATTTTTGGATAGTAACTTTTCCTCAATTTGTAGATTCATGCAGTACAGGTGATAAATTTCCATACATGTTAAATTTGTTTCATTTGTTATGTTAGATCCTTTTATTAAATAATATGTGTCATCAGTATACTCATGTTTAGTTAGTACTGTTTGTGTTTTATACATTTTATATTTTTACAATTATTTTAACTTTATAAGTATAGAAATTGACGTGTGTAAACACCTATGTGTATTTTAACACCAATAAAGAATTGAATTGAATTGAATATGTCCATATACGTTAAAATAAATAATATGACCCATAAGTCAAATGGTATTATAAAATTATGACGATTATTATATTTTTAATTTGTAATATAATTTTATTAGATGACCTGTTAATTAGTATTCATCGGGAAATTTTAACTGTGGATTATCTTTATACCACTTTTTATTATACAAATGAAAATAAATGATGAGAAATTTAAAAAATCGATTTGTGTTAAAAAATCCAAATAGCAACTGTTAAATAATTACTTAACGGGGCTTCGCAAGCAAGGTACAAAATGACAATTTTAAGTTTAACCTTTTGATGGCGGCTATCCATAAACTGGAGTATTCCACCAGTGCGGTTATATATATATATATATGTTTCCCGCAGCCTAAGAATATGGGTATTGGTTAT
This sequence comes from Leptura quadrifasciata, assembly GCA_963675555.1. NCBI lineage: Eukaryota > Metazoa > Arthropoda > Insecta > Coleoptera > Cerambycidae > Leptura > Leptura quadrifasciata. Next base: position 80,299,843 of record OY776680.1, read on the forward strand.
ATTATGGAATAGTGTCAAATAATTGTCAAAGTTTATTTTATTGTCAATCCTGGTGTTATATTTTGTAGTTAACTTTAGTCCAATTTTCAACCATTTCTATTGGCTAATTGGATTGAAGTTTGTTTCAGACTACACCAGAATCGTTACGATGAATAAAAATCGGCTATTTTCTAAAAAATCGAGACGATTCATTTGATACCTTACATCGTATATTTCGGACGACCGGAACTTGAAACCGGAAGTTGTTATTTTATAGTGGATTCTGACGTGTTTCGAACCAGGGGACATGATTTTATACTTGAGATTCACATTATTAACCTGTAAGCGCGATTTTTACGCTTAGAACGAAAATACAATAAAATTCCTAAAAGCCACTTTACAGTTTGCAATTTATTGCTGGCAATTTCTTGCCGGCAATAAATACTCTTGCGAGTTTGCGCACTACTACCTGTTTTGATCAGCTGTGGCAATGTTCCTTGCATTGCAGAAATTAGAACCTGTCCTAATTTTATTGTATTGCAGTTGCAATTCTGGTGATATTTTTGGTGATTTTTATGTTGCCAACGTTACAGAAATTAGGAAATTGGCAGATACGTGTGACAGAAGTTGGTGCTTTTACTGTAGAACAGGCTATTAATATACTTGCTGCTGCTGCTACTTTTGCTGTTTTATTCAAGATTAACATTGCAAAATCACAACATCAGATAACCTAAATATTCTTCCTAATAGCTGTGAAAAGAAAATCAAACCTAACATCAGTTTCTGTCTCTTAAGATGGTATACCTGTTTATTTCAAAGATATATTTTAAAACAATTGCCACTTTATTCCGTGGAATTGCTAAGTGTAAAATCAAGTCACAAGAAACATTGCCGGCAATTTTCATTGCCGGCAAAAAAATTGCAAACTGTAAAGTGTGCTTAATTCCTAATAATTGCAAACACTATTTATATTTTTTTCGATTGTTTATGAGGTTAGGTTCACGCACCACAAACATCCCATCAGTCCTCACCATCACAAGCAGAAGATTGCATAGTGATTCCACCAGAAAAAATCGCCAGAAATAAAAGAACAAATTGTTATGCATCTGATTGATCCATCACATAATAAAAGAACAACATTGGTGGAACTGGTGCAAACTGGTGGACTCAACGTTGAATAAAAGAAAACGCTCATAGTATAGTAATAATAGTACTGCAGATGGAGGCACATCGGTGGCGCTAGTATCTAACCGATTTATAACGAATAATACTAAATACGCCCGCCAAGTTTAAATGAATTAGCGGGCGGTCGTCATCAGAAATAACGTTTATATCTAAATAATTATAAGAATTTTGCAGCAAGTTTAATTCCGGCGGGTTGTTTTAAAATGTGTCTCATCACGAGCCGACTCCGGTATGTAGAAATATGGGTCAATTTCTGTTTATTATATATATTAAAAAACCAATTTTTTGGACATTAAATGGACGTCCAATGGATATCCATTTATTGAAGTTCATTGGATGTCCAGAATATGTCCATTGTCCTTTGGTTGAATACCATGTTCAGAAACCTAATCATATGGACAATAAAAGGATGTCCAGTGGATACGTGTCCAATGGATGTCCATGTATTTAAGTCCAATGGATATCCAAAATATGTCCGTGGACATCTAGACCTGTAATGGATATAAAATGGATGTCCATTGAACGTCGAGTGTTTATTGGGAGGCTAAAAATTACCAATTACTTACAATTACAATTACTTTAACCAAGCCAGGCCCGGTCCGCCTGGCCTTGCAATCCACCACCGCGGTTTGTGCGATGGTTGCACGACTGGACACAGGGTGTGTTCTGGGGCAGTACATACTTTTATAATTTTTAATAAATTTATTTTGATTGATTGATTGATTGATTGAATAGTGTGTGAGGCCTCTAAAATAAGAAGAGGCCGTTTCCAAAGGTGGGCATATAATTTTATTACGTGCCTTAGATGTAATTTAAAGATTATTGAAGAGCCACACATGCACCAACAAAATACAAGTTTCCAGGCCATTTTTAAGGACTATTTACTAGGTGGGCATCTATTTTTTAGTAGTTACATTACACGTATTCGTAGCTATACATTGTGAAATAAACAGCACCCACTTTTTATGAACGATCCAAGAGGCCTTTTCCGCCTGGGGAACGAGATTGTAAAGAAGTTTTTTAGGAAAACACAGAACATTCTTAAAACAATTTTTATGTTGTATGCAAGTTGTACGTGTTTGTGAAGGTTCATGTTATTTGTTTTAAAGATTTAATAAAATAAGTGAAATTAGCGTGTTTTATTTTTAAATTTATAATGGGTTTCTATTTTTGTAAATAAATATAAAATGAATTTAACGAAATATCACTTTGTAAGAAATAAACACTACTTTTTGTCTTGGACAAATCTCATTTGCTGGGTGGAGAAATTTTATAACTATTCAAATATATCTTATAAAAATAGCTTGCAAGTAACCACACTTGTTTTATTTATAAAGGATTTAATAATGGCCTCAAATCCTCATTGCATTTCAAAAACAGGCATAAATCAAAATAGATTTTTTAAATGATTTGTAGTTAAAACATTTCAATAATACAAATAAAAAGTTATACTAATCACAATTTCTTAAAATAGTGGAAATAAGTTATTAATTACAAAAGATTATTTTTTTCCAGTTGGTTGATATTTCGTTGGAGTGAACGCTTATAACAAATACTACCTGCTTCACATGGTTTATCGTTATGCAACTTGCATATATACCATATATTTTACTTATTAACTTATTTAATTTATTTGTATTTGCTTTGATTTCTTTATATTAGACTATATTAATTAAACTATGAACTTTGTGTCAAAATAAATAATATATGTATGAATGTATGTACGTTTGTGTGTATGCTTACCATGGATCCATATATAAGAGAATACGAAAATAATTCTGTTGAAACACTTATAATTAATAATATGCAGGAATATAACAGGGTAAATTCTAAGATACAAAATAACTTTAAGGTATTCCACATTAATATTCGTAGCATTTATAAAAACATGGATGAATTATCTATATTTTTAAGTGGTGGATTCTCTGAAAATTTTGATGTGATAGTTTTAACAGAAACGTTTCAGGTTCATGATTGAAATATTTTTAATATGCTGCTACGTCAAATTTTAAAACTGCAATCTGACGTACCTAGTTGGTCGTCGTCTGTTGACTAACGGTATTTGCCGGCCGACTAACAGTGGAGATGGTCGGGGTTCTAACTTCTTGATGTATCAGGGCGCCAAGTAAATTTTTTTTCTCTCCAAATACCAGCTCAAGTACAATGTAACCTTAAATTTACTAAATAAATTACTTAGCGAGACGATAATGAAAAATTCAAATTCAGTTTTATCTTTTAATAACAATAAACGAAGTAGGTTAACTTTATAACATTCAACAGTACAATAACGTAGGGTATGGTATGATATAGCAGAGAAATTAACACAAAAAAAAAATGTATCTAACTGGGTATACGCGTCTTACGTAAGTGCTTAAACCCCCAACAAATATCATAGATGTTTTGATTAATTAACAGAATTTCATAGAACGTTTAGCAATATTTAAAAAATATATGTATACATAGTGGTGAAATTTTTTTTAAAAATGAAATATACAATATATTTAAAAAAAAATCAATATATATATATATATATATGGCGCAAGAAGGATACAAACTGCAGGCAGCAGGGCTTCAGCTTCGGCTCAAATTTCAGGAATGGGCAACCTCCAGCCTATCAATTAACCCAGAAAATGGATGGCTCCTCCACAAAAAAGAAATTCCAGTCCAGCAAGGAGAAGTAACATAAGTACGTGTAGACCAGTGGAAAAAAAGTTATTCGTATCAGGGGAGACAAAAAAAAATGTAGGAAAAACTACGAAATACTAGGCGAAACCGTAGGTGGAAAAAAAACCCTCGTTTCGGAGGGTTTTCTTAGAAAAATGTTGTTGACCTTGGATGTCCTTGGCCTCGTGTAAACTTGGCAAAAATGGCTTTTACGTATAGATCCTTCCAATGAAGACAATCGATTTCCAATACCGTAAAAATATGCACTCATCCAAACATAAATAGATAATCGAAAAATGTAACGTTGCGAATATATCCCAAAATGGTGAAATTACTTGTTTCAAAAATCGCAACGAGCACGTAAAAATTTGCCAAGCGTTCAGGCGAACTACACGTGAAAAGTGACAGAATACCGGAAGACGAAAACCTAAGCCAAAAACTATGGTGAAGAAATAAATCTGTGTTACCGATCGTCAGTACGGTTATAGGAATCTACCTATAAACTAATTAAAAGTTATTGGTTGCCTAGCTTAAGAATTACAGAAATAGAGAGCCTAAGTATATGCAACACGCTACACAACAAAATGTATAATGCCATGCCTACACCTAAGTGCAACAGATTCCTTACAATTGCGGGTTCATATAGACAACTAAACAATAAATATTACGCGTGACGACGGATAACACGAATTCGTTAGACATTAAATGTAAGAGATAAAATAATGATTTAGAGATTTTTTTAAATGACGTATAAATATTAAATTGAACTGTAACAATGCACGGATACAATATATTGTATAATGAAGGAAAACTTAACAAAAATGATGGTGTAATTGTCTTTCTAAAATCAAATTTGGAATGTAGCCACGAAAGCATACAAATAGGAGAAATAAATGCACTAAAACTAATTCTAACGAAACAGGGTAAACGAATTATAATAACTGCTATGTATAGATCACCCAGTACATGTCCATATAGTTTTAATATGGGATTATTGACATATTTAGATAATATTGAAAAAACTGATATGCATATATTTGTGGGGGATATAAATATAAATGTATTATCAAACATTGATTGCTCAGAAGAATATCAAAATATTTTAAATTCTCGAGGGTTTATTTCATATTAAATAAATATACTAGAGTACAAAATAACATAAAATATGTCTAGACCATTATTTTATTAAAAGTAATTTACACAGAATAGATGATATTATGCCTATTATTTACAGACAGAACATAACAGATCATTTCCCCATATTAATATTATTTCAAGTAGAAAGTAATGTAGCAAAAAATAATCTACCAGAAAATAATTATGATAAAAAATTTATAAACTACAAAAACCTAAAAAACACTTTAAGAAAAGAGAACTGGTCAGAAGTTTATGCAGATAACAATGTAGATGTAATTACAGATATTTTTATTCAAAAGCTAGTAGACCTTATTGATGAGAACACTAAAGTCATAAAAGTTAATAACAAACAGACGAAAAGAAAGACATGGATAACAGCGGGATTTTAAATTCAGTAAACACAAAAAACAAAATGTACCAAGATTGATTAAAAGATCCAACTAATAAAAATCTAGAATTACAATATAAAATATTTAACAACAAATTAAGTCATCTAATTAAAACTACAAAAATAAATTATTATAAATTACAAATTGAAAATAACAAAAATTCATCAAAAAAACTGTGGGAATCTGTGGATAAAAATAATAATATAATAATAAAAATAAGCCAAAAACTATTATAGATAAAATAAAACTAGATGATGGCAATATAATAACAAACAAAACAAATATTGCAAATAATTTTAACAAACATTATAGCGACTTCGGAGCAATATACGCATAAAATCAAAAATCCAGACGATTTCACCGAGGAACTGGATAATTTGGAAACTACAATGTATTTGTGGCCTGCCGCAGCACTTGAGGTCAAAAAAGCTATTAAAGAGTTAAAATAAAAAAAATCACCTGGGTACGATAAAATACGTAGTGAAACACTAAAAGAAATATCAGATGAAATAGCTGCACTGTTAACTTTTATAATAAGTACTTGTTTTAATACTGGATGTTTCCCAAAATGTCTAAAAGTCGGTATTATTAAACCCCTATATAAGAGTGGAAGTAATGAGCAAATTATTAATTATAGACCAATTTCGCTTATATCGAATATAGCCAAAGCAATAGAACGCATATTAAAACACAGAATTATGAACTTCTTAAATAAATATAACATAATTTCAGACAATCAATATGGCTTTAGGGAGGGAAAATCTACGGAAGATGCAATATATCAATTAACATCACGCATTTACAACGCATTAGATGAAAATAAAAAATGCATCTGTATTTTTATAGACCTCGTCAAAGCGTTTAGCACTGTGTGTCATAAAACATTACTAAATAAATTGAAAAGTTATGGACTTAGGGGAAAAATATATATTATAAAAAATTATTTGGAAGATAGAACTCAATACGCGCAAATTGATTGCAGCATCAGTACTCCAAAAACTGTCAACTATGGGGTCCCTCAAGGTACGGTACTGGGTCCTCTACTTTTTACTTTATATATAAATAGCGTATTAGCTTCAAATATCTCAGGTACCAGAATTAGCTTTGCAGACGGCACCGCAAGTAATTTTGTGTTTTTATAAAAGGGCACATTTACACATATCGGATCAACTCTGACGAATATTTCACTATAGTAAATAATACGCGAAATATGGGATGAGCTTCCATCAGGTCATCTGATGAATGGGACTTGTTAAACCAAACTTCAAAGTGTTTAAGAAGATACGTTCCAGAGTCTCCCAGGGGGATTCTTTTCAACTTTAGATACAAGAATTAGTTTTTTTTATGTTAGGTCACCACTTTGTTGTTATACTTTAAAAAGAGTTAAATATCTACACAGATGTTACTTACATCTACAAATAATAATAATTTAATTATGGAAAAAACATTTAAGACTTGCTGCATTGTTGCGATCGCCGTCTCTCCCCAAGTCCGAGCTTCATACAGGTTTGTAATGCGCTTCTGAAACTCTGAAGATGTGGACGTGATATAGACTTTCCAATACAGTATTTAATTATAATCACAAATAATTTGTTTTAATAATGAACATTTTAAAAATGTTTTTATTAATTTTATACTCGACGAAGATGATGATAATACGCATTCTGATTTATTTATCTGTCATCTGAAGGATCAGTACATGCTTATAAGCTACTGAGTATGCCAAGTTTTGGCCTAACAAAATATTCTGAACTGGAAGTATTGGTCTGAAGTATATGATGTATACCTACACACGCATAATTTTACCTGTAAAACTATTTAGACACAATAATAGACTTTAATGCGCTTTCTATTTGAAAAATCCTAGAAATTACTACTTAATTGTCACGTCAACAAGATTAGTTCATTAAAACTCGATAATAAATTTATTTGTTGTTCACTACACACAAGGTAATACTGTCAAAATATAGATGTCGCCGATTCTGTAATACTTGCCTATCCACCCCTATATATCTATGGATTCGATTTTGCCCCTGCTTCAGCTAACTTCATGTCACTACACAGTGATTTTTTAGGTTACGCGGTGTTTTTATAATCAGATAGTTTATCATTAGTTTTTTTGTCAATATGAGCGACAAAATTTGCAGACTTTGCCTTCAGCCAATCAGTGTAAATTGTCAGGTGATTGAAGAAACTTTTGCAAACATGTTAAAATTGGTGAGCGAATTGTGAATATGATTAAAACAATATTTATTGTTCAAATCTTTTTTGGCTGTAAAATTTGGTGAATGATTTTAACCAGCTATTTTACCTTGTTTTGTTTTCAATTTCAAATAATGTATAGCTTCCAAACTATTCACTTTAGACCCCACATTTATTCAGTTTTGTAATAAGCTTTTCAATGAGAAACTGATGACCACATGCAGTGAGATTGTAAATGTTTAATAGCTTATGATATTCCAGGATTTGAATGTGTCTAAGGATCCTGTGACTTGTATTGAATGTGGGAATAACCTGCAAGTATTCTTTAATTTAAAATCAGCCTGTAATGATATGAGGGAGAGAGCGTTATCCTTAACTGATTTGAAAAGTGGTGTTGGTTTGGCTCCAGTAAAGATTGAAAATACAAATAATCTAAAAGTAGTTACAGGACCCAAAGATGAAACGATATGTAGCCTTTGTATCAAGTCATCTGGAAAAGGAAATATTATATCATTACATGAATCAACGGAAAATATATTCCTGGTGGATATTTTAGAGAAATATATTCCAGAACTGGTAAATATTTACATTTTACACATCAATTTTATGTATTAATAATTGTTGAATGAAGTTTTCATAAACAGTTACAATTTGCAATTGCAATGCAAATAAGTTGTTCCTTTTAGCTTTTAGCCTTTGTGTCAAAATTTACAGTTACTAAGGCATAATTGATGTAACTGATAACATTTTCTTATTGTTTAAACCTTTGTTGAACATTTTGATGTTTACTCCTTTCATTGTATACTAGCTATACCGTTCAGTAATGAAATCATAAATTTTCTGTTTAAAATGCTGTTTCTTAGATAAGCGTTAACAATCTTTATTGACCATTTCTGATACAAGAAATGTAACTACATAAATGACTTAGTCGAAAACAGAAAAGAGAAAATACACACATTTACCTACATATACCTACACTGTTATAGATTTAAAAATAAAATTTACAGTTTATGAGTAAAATGGAATGTACCACACTGCATAATGCCTTACTTTTTCTGGCCTTTGGCCCATTCGTGTTACTAGTAAGCCTTCTTAAGATAGAGGCAGCTTTCCCTGTCTTTTCTGCTGTCTTCAATGCATGTGCCGCGCCCGTAACTGCATATTCCTAGATATTTTAAGCCTCTACTAGGTCTAATCTCCACCTGCCCTACTTGTACTGTGAAAGGTGGGAGGATTCTTTCCCTGGGCTAGTCCTAATTGCACCCCATTTATCCACCGCTCTAATCTCCTAATGGTTTCATTTACCCCTATCTCTACTCCAGCCACCCAGTTTCCTGTAGCAGTTATGGCCAGGTCATCAGCACACTCTCTCACCGTGAGGTCCCTCTTAAGGGGTAGCTGTAGAACGTTATTGAACATTAAATTCCACAGGGTCTGGCCCAGAACCGATCCCTGTGGAACCCCACAGGTCACCATCCTCCAGTGTGCACCGCTTTCTGCAGTGGCGGATTTAGCAGTAAGCATAGTAGGCCCATGCAAGATGAAAGCGGCAAAATTCAGGTCAGGGGCACTATAAAAAAACTGTGACAATTGCAGCAAGAGGTCCCGCGAAATGATATAACAGTGTTTTTATTAAAAGTTTTTTTATAAACAAAACAGTTTTATTAGTAGTATTGACGCTTTAGGGGCGGCAAATTTAGTCATGCTGTGGATGGCACATCCGTCGCTGGCTTTCCCCCTACTACTCAATCCTTCTGTTCTCCAAATAGCTCTTAGTGATCCTGAGCAAGTATAGAGCTTTCCTCAGACTACTGACAATCTTAGCCCATCCCGCTGCTTTAAATATCAGAGTCGGTATCTAATCCTTTTGTACGTATTGGATATATTGTACAATAAATATGTTATTATTATTATAAACACGTTTTTGACATCCTGGGTCACTACTACACAAATCCTTTTAGTTTTCATGGCCTCTCTCGCGATCTCCGTAATTTTCCTTAAAATATCCACTGACAACTTGCCTTTCCTAAAGCCGTATTGATTATCTGCCAATCCTCCTTTCTGTTCTACTTCAGTCTCTAATCTTCCCAATACAAGTTATTTCAACAACTTGGTCCATGTGTCTAACAGATACACTGGCTTGTAAGAGGACAGACGGTTCCTTTGGTAGTTTATTCCTTTTTGCTATCACTACCAAGTCTTGCTCTCCTCCATCTGTCCGGAAAACCCCACTCTCCAGCATCTGATTCATAATTCTCAGAGTAACCCCGGGATACTCCTCTGTAATTATCCTCTCTATCTCGGGTGGGATATTATCCGGCCCTGAAGTTTTACTGCTGTTAAGCCTACTACAAACAGTCTTAAGCTCTTTCTCTGTAACGTCCCCCACTTCCGTGGTTCTCCATTTGACTTCTTCCCTCTCAGGAAGTAAGACGCCTACTATTTCCTCCATCCTTTCGCCTGGCATTGTGGAAGGGGTGGCTCTCATACTTTGGGTCGCAATTTTGTACCCGTCACCCCACACGTTCCTATCAATATCCTCACGCATCGCATTTCTGAGTGTCTTCGTTGCTTCTCGGTGGTCTTAGAGAGATGGTTTCACCCTCTGTTCCTTGCCTCCTGTTTTGCCTAACACACCATCTCCTGACTGCCACACATTGCTTCCTGAGATTGTTGATATCATCTGTCCACCAATGTACTCCCCCTTTAGTCCTCACCGTTCTTCTGGGCATTGCTTGATCACAACCTCTAGAGATCTCCTTTATCAACCACCCTGGGATAAATTTTATTCGGTTCAGCTAATAGTATTTTTATATTTTAGAATTCACGCAATGTTAGAGGATTATTAACTTGTGAAACCTGCCTTGATGAAATGCAAAATATTTCAAATTTTTTAATAAAATATTTGGATGTGGAAGAGAAAATAAATAAATATACTGAAATAGAAGGAACGGATGATAAAGGGCAGATAAAATTGCAGGATGTTCAACAATTTATATTCAAGCCAATGCTAATAAAATTTGAAGGTGATTCCTGTCATGCAACCGAATTAAAGCAAAGATATGATTGCGATCACGAAGAATTGATCATAAAGGATGAATGTGAAACCATGTATGGAACAGAAATGGATAACCTCGGACCTCTGGCAATGAATGATAAAGAAATTAGCAATGAACAACAATTGCCATCAAAAAATATGTTGGGTTGTATAGGAGAAGATAAACCGGGTTCGGGTTCTATTAAAGTAGAAGGAATATTTTGTGATGAAAACGAGACCAAATGCAAAGAAGAAAGCCATTTTAATATGAACGATCAAAGACTTTTACTTAACCAAGAAATTGAGATAAAAACAGACGATCAGGACTTCAACAGGTAATAATATTAAATTAGGTTCCGTTTTAAATTCCAAAAATGAGCTTTATCCATTCACTGATTTATGCACTCAACAGAGCAGACATAATCTGTTCCAGAATAATACAATAGCTTAGGCTATTAAATTGTTGTGATGTAAAAATGACTATTTTTATGTTTAATGTAACCAGCAAATAAGTCCTAACAATTACTTGAAACAATGTCCTCTTTTTCGTTTTGGAAGCAATGCCCCACTTGTTATCTCAATATCAAATTTAATTACCTTAAAACTCACCTGTAATTATCTCCAAAGTCAGTTTTAATCATTGATGCCATAGAGGTGAGCCGAGTACGGTATTAGGAGTGTAGTGCTTAGTGTTTTGATTTTGTGAGAACTAGTTAGTCTGAAATGTATTGTTACGTGTTTACAGTCTTCAGTAAACACTCTGTAGGTTCAAATAACTTGCAACAAGAATCTCCACTAACCACTATTTTATTAATCACTTAATTTACAATAGTTAATCCTTAAAACTCACACGACTAATAATAACTTTAATCTAATATAAATTCACTACTTTTAAATGATAACTATACTTTACTTTTAAATCACTTGTCAACTCTTATCTAAACTAAAAACTGTCTTGTCTGCTCAACTTCACTTCTTTATATACCCCCTTAGATTGTACCAGAATCCTATTCCATAACATTCTAGAACAGGTTTGGATCCTCCAGAATTTTCTACTATGTGCTAGATCGCTGTTCGTCAATCGGCCCAGAGATGGCGCCACCCCACCTACCGGCCATCAACAGAATAACAGGTTTCTCTTCACTTTGACCAGGGACTTAATCACATCTCTCCCCATTAGAGGGCAGCACATAACAGTATTATGTGTATTTTGATCATATAAATTTTTATAATGCCGATTTAGGAAACCACTATGTCTAATATAAGAAGCGTAGCGCGATCGTTATTGTTGTGAAGTACCTTGTACAACATGCCAGTTCAGAAATTCCTCCTAAAGTTATGTGATGCTTCTAAATGTTTGGCTGATAAAGAATGGACCACGTCATTTTGGGTATTCACTTTTCGAAGTGAGAAACCCAGCCCATGCGTTTCTTTATTACTTCCACATCTAGTAAAATTGGGATTTAATGTGTATACGAGAACCAAGGGAGTCTAAACATTTTTTAGGATTAGCCTCCCTCTCTACCACCCCCGCCCTATATCTAAAGGGAGTAAAAAATTAAATTGGGATACGGTGTGTATAAGAGAACCAAGGGCCTCTAAATTTTTTTTGGCATTAGCCACCCCCTCTACCATCCGCATTGCCACCCCCACTCCATTATTGAAGAGAGTAAAAAATTAAATTAGGATTTAGTGTGTATGAGAACCAAGGGTCTTTACAATTCATTTTGGTATTAGCCACCCACTCTACCTTCCCCGTTGCCACCTCCACCTCATTATTAAAGGGGGTAAAATATTACATTGGGATTTAGTGTGTATAAGACTTGGATACAAAATCTGGATGTGGAAGTAGTGATTAAGTGGGCATTGGTTTTTTTTTTACTATGAACCTCAAAATAATTGAAATATCAAATTTATATGGTCTTTTCCTGGTTGTGTGGTTTTTAAATTTGGACTTTTTTCTGGCAAAATCTGAACTCTTAGTGGAACACAATTTTGGCCCGGGGCAAACTGCAGCTGTATCTTTTAATAGCGTCAGGTTAAAAATGGGTAACTTCCCTGGGAATAAATAGTCTGTGTTATGTATTAATTGTGACCAAATTTGTTCTGTAGCAGCTTTCTTAAAATACGATATGAAATAATTATTAGTTCACAGTTCAGTGGTAATAACCACAATAACACACTATAATTTTCAGGTTTGAAGACGGAATTGTTTTGCCACAATCGGGAACCATCAGAAAGTTAGATGAAACAGAGGAATGTTCAGGGCTGAAATCTGAGAGGGATCCTTCAGAAGTAAAAATATATAAGTGTAACTGTTGTTCATTTAAGACAAAACATAACAGTAGCCTCCACAATCATTTTCTGACACACAAAAATCCTTCAGAAGTAACAATGTACAAATGTGATTCTTGTTCGTTTCAGACAAAACATAAATATTACCTTGCATATCATTTAGTGACACATAAAGATCCCTCAGAAGTAAGAATGTTCAAATGTGATTCTTGTACGTTTCAGACAATATATAAACATGGCCTCAAACGTCATTTGTTGATGCATAGGGATTCTTCAGAAGTAAGAATGTTCAAATGTGACTCTTGTTCGTTTCAGACAAAATATAAAAATAGCCTTAAAGGTCATTTGTTAGCACATAGGGATTCTTCGGAAGTAAAAATGCACCAATGTGACTTTTGTCCATTTCAGGCAAAACATAGAGGTTACCTTACACATCATTTACTGACACATAAGGATCCCTCAGAAGTAAGAATGTTCAAATGTGATTCTTGTTCGTTTCAGACAAAATATAAAAATCATCTTAAATTTCATTTGTTGAGGCATAGGGATTCTTCAGAAGTAGAAATGCACCAATGCGACTCTTGTTCGTTTCAGACAAAACGTAAAGATTACCTTGCACATCATTTAGTGACACATAAAGATCCCTCAGAAGTAAGAATGTTCAAATGTGATTCTTGTACGTTTCAGACAAAATATAAATATGCCCTCAAACGTCATTTGTTGATGCATAGGGATTCTTCAGAAGTAAGAATGTTCAAATGTGACTCTTGTTCATTTCAGACAAAATATAAAAATAGCCTCAAAGGTCATGTGTTAGCACATAGGGATTCTTCAAAAGCAAAAATGCACCAATGTTACTTTTGTCCATTTCAGGCAAAACTTAAAGAAAACGTTGCACATCATTTACTGACACATAAGGATCCTTCAGACATAACAATGTACAAATGTGACTCTTGTTCGTTTCAGACAAAACATAAATTTAGCCTCAAAGGCCATTTACTGATACACAAAAATCCTTCAGAAGTAAGTTTCTACAAATGTGATTTTTGCACGTTTCAGACAAAATATAAAAGTAATCTCAAAAGTCATTTGTTAACACATAGGGATTCTTCGGAAGTAAAAATGCACCAATGTGACTTTTGTTCCTTTCAGACAAAACATAGAAATAAGCTTGCACGTCATTTACTGACACATTAGGATCCTTTGCAAGTAGCAGTGTGCAAATGCTAGTTGTCTATATCAAGCAAAAATAAACATTGCTTGAAACACCACAAACTGACCCATATCAAAAATAACTAACCAATGTTCATTTTCGATGAAAAATAAAGGGTGTCTAACAGAGCTGGATTAAATCCTCTGAGAATGGATTCAAATCATGGATCCGCATCATCGGAAATGATCTGAATCATGCATACCAGATTCGGATGTTTCTTGTAGAAAAGTGATTCAAATCGCAGGATTCGAATCCTCTTTTCGGATCACAGATCGGAAGCCTCAAGTTAACTTCAGAATTGTTGTTACAGTGGCACTTATTTTCTATTTTAAGATTATGACGTATAATAATAATACTTTATTCGTCTTTGGCCTATGCAGCATTTGCAGATAAGTCAAAATAGAACAATTCAAAGGATACAAAAGATAAAACACATATATCAAAGGCAACACAGCTCCCTCTAATAGATGTTAATATTTCAACTAGACGAGTAGTCCATAGATAGTATTTGGTAGACTAATTATCAGCGACTAAATGTCCGCAAGATAAATGTTGAAAATCTTTTTAATATATTTTGTATATTTATATTTGATTTGATATAAATTAGACTAAAGGTAAATGTCTTCAATCAACATCTTTTTGATAGCATTTATATACCGGCTGTCTATTTTACGAAGGAAAAACAAAATATCTCACTTAATATCTATTGTAGAAGAATAAAGTTTTAGAAACAGTTATCCCATTTTTGTGAGCTATATTTCAGTAAAAAGAAATTTGAAGTCCATAGCCTACTTTGTGAGATATATTACAAAAATCTGAAAAATAAGAAAACCAGAAACGGTTATAGCTTCCTTATTTGAGGAGATACGTAAAAAGCTAAAGGAATGAAAGTTGACGGCAAAGACAAGAAAAAAGCTAAGGGGATGAAAGTTGAAGGCAAAGACAATAAGAATAATAATGTGTATCAAAAAATTCAAAAAACGCAGTTGGCTTTGAATACGCTCTTGAGCAAAAATGAAAAGAACAAATCTCAAAGTAGGCCATGACACCATTAATTCCGTTTATTTTTTCTCTTTCAAATGATTATGAAACATGTTACATACAAAATTGTATTGTAAAAATCAGCTATGCCATAATACTAAAAATTCACTTTATAATAATTATAATTCAGTAATTGTTTATTACAATTTAATATAAACAAACAAATATCTCATAAATAAAAGTACAAGTACAAAATGAACATCCAAAAAAACTAAAAACTATGTATAGCAGTACTACCTACTACCATACTGAAAAGAAAAATGTGTGTATTTATTCAAATTGCGCACCATGCATTCTAATACACAAATGTGCTTTACGAGATATCTCACGCATTATATTTTGGAGCATTTCAGGAGTAATTGCCTCACATGCGTTTCTAATTCTGGTTTTGATGTCTCCAACATTTTCAGGGGCTATTTGAAATACCTTGTCTTTAATGTAACCCCAGACGAAAAAATCCAAAGGAGTAATATCTGGTGATCGAGCTGGCCATAGAATGGGTCCATAGGTGCCTATCCAGCTATCTGGCATAATTTGATTTTAATAATTTGTACATATTACAGCAGTGTGTGGTGGAGCCCCATCTTGTTGAAAATATGAATAATTTAATCTTTCTGTCACTGTTAATCCATAAATAAAATCTTGAAATTCATTTTGCAGGAAATTGAGATATGAGAGGTTCATTTGCCATCATAAAAGTAAGATTCAATTACTTTAGCCCCTAAAAGACCTGCCCAAACATTCGTAGAAAATCTTTCTTAGAAAGCAGTATCTCTGCACCAATGTGTATTTTCTCATTTCCACTTATAATGCATATTTCTATTAAAAATCCATTATTATTAGAAAAATTTGATTCGTCCAACCAAAGAATGTTGCTCATTCCTTTTTTTATTTAACAACCATCTACAAAACCTTACTCCCCTCGGCTTATCTTTCTCATTTAAATGTTGAACTTTCCTCATTTTGTAGCACCGAAATCCGTTTTTTTTTTAAATATTCTTGCACTGTCTTTTTTTATGCGCCAGTTCCTCTGAATTTTTCTCAAATAGGTTTCTTCATTTTAGTTAACAATATGCTCATTATGCTTTTCTTACATTATCCGCAACATGCCCCCTCCTTACTACTTTTTTTTGAAAATGAACCGTGCGTTTTTAGATTTTGAACTAACTTCCTAAACATAGTTCGATTTGGCTGCGGAGCATCTGGAAATCTATCTCTGTAAAGCGTGATTCCCGTCTCTGCATAAAATTGCACTGACAATAAATGCTAATCATATCAAATTTGTTATTATTGGTGTATCACCATAATTACTGATATAAAACTTGTTTTAGAACTCGACAACGCAACATACAACAGTGAAAATCTGTCAAATTAGTTAATAATTATATACAGGGTAATTCAGAAGTTATCCGTAAAAATTTAAGGGGATAAGCACCCTTAAAATTGAAGTCGATACCACGAAAAATATATAATAAAAGTCTTATTAAAGTTATGGTATTATAAGCACTATTTACTTGGATGATTGCATTCAACAGTGTGGCATATATATTGCACGAGGCCCAGTTGTATCCGTATCACTTTTTGTAGAATTTTATTAAAGTATAGTCGACCAAATAAATGCCAGTGGCGTACAGGTACATATTTTTAAATGATTTTTTAATTTTTGCTTCGCGCTATCGTATTTGTATGAGTCCGTTGTACATCCCCTTAAATTTTTAGGAATGACTTCTGAATCACCCAGTATATTGTTTTTCACTTTTCATGGCATAGCTGATTTTTACGATTCAATGATATGAATTGAGGTTTTCGCAAAATATTAAATATTGACACTATTTTTGTGAGCTTTTTTCCGCAGTGTATTCAGGGGAAAGTTGTGATATTCCCAAAAATACAATATCCAACAATAACGTCATTACATGTAACGACATATCATTGGTTAATATATTTAATAAAATATTGAAAATACCTTATAAGTTGTTAGTAGAACCTGATGGTATTCCTGATACTATTGAAAATGTGTGTCTATACTTTAACTAAGCCCCTACATATTCTCTTTAAAAGGTCATTAGAAACAGGTATTTTTCCTGAATTGTGGAAAGACAGCTTTGTTTTACCAATTTTTAAATCAGGCGATAGAAGCAATATTGAAAATTACAGGAGTGTATGTATTCAATCCTCTATTCCAAAAATATTGTTATGTGCTGCCCTCTAACAGAGAGGAGAGTTGTAATTACTCCCTGGCCAGAAGGGTGGCGCCATCTGTGGGCCAACTGGCGAACCACCATTTAGTAGTGCCTAAGAAAATTATAGAGAATTCCAGTATCTTCTGGAAAGTTCTACAATGATATTCTGGACATTCCAAGTGGGTATATAAAGAGGTGAAGCCAGCAGATGGGGGAACAGAACAGAACAGTACAGTTTAGTGAAGAATAAGGAACAGTTCAGTATCCAGTTCAGTTCTGGGTAATATGTGGTTCTGGTTACAGAGACAGTTTGTAGAAGAACAGTTCAGTTGAGTGAAGTAAACAGACAAGAGAGTTTTTAGGTTAGACAAGAGTTGACAAGTTTAAGAAGAAAAGTAAAGTGCTTAGTGTTTTAAAAGTAGTGAAATTATATTAGATTAAGTTATTATTAGTTGTGTGATTTTTAAGTATTTGCTAGTGTAATTTTAGTGATTAAATAAATCAGTGGTTTGTGAAAATTCTTGTTGCAAGTTATTTGGAATCCACAAAGTGTTTACTGAAAATTGTAAGCACGTAACAATTGGTGTCGGAAGCGGAATTGCAACAGAATTTCTGAAGAATTCGACGAAGTTCCATAGTGTTCTATTTGGAAACCACTGGAGATATTGAAGTGAGTCGAACTGGAAAGTGATATAGACTTATTTGTGCTAGTGTGAGGAAATTTCTGGGACATTCTGTTTAGAAATTAGTGTAGTTTTTAAGCGGTTTCAACTGAGAAGCGATATAGACTTTAAATAAGACTTGTTCGTGCTGTTTCGAGTTAATTGTTTGGATGGAAACAAGAAGCATGGCTGCCGAAAAGCAAATGCAAGACATGTTCGAGCAATTTAGAAAAATGATGCTAGACCAAAAAGAAGAACAAGAGAGACGCGAAGAAGAAAAAGAAAGGAAACGTCAGGCAGAAAAAGAAGAACAAGAAAGACATCAAGAAGAAAAAGAAAGACGACGTCAGAAAGAAAAAGAAGAACAAGAAAAACGACGTCTAGAAGAGAAAGAAGAACAGGAGAGACGTGAAGAAGAAAAAGAAAGAAAACGACAAGAAGAAAAGGAAGAATTGAGAAAAATTATACAGGTGCAACAAGATGCTATCCTGTCAGCCACTAATGAAGTCAAGGAAAAAGTAGATAAAGTTGAACAAACAGTTGGTAACGTCGAAGGAGAAATTAGTGACATTAAGGGAAAAGTTACTGGCGTTGAAGTAAAAGTTACTGGCGTTGAAGGGAAAGTTACCGATATAGAAGGAAAATTTCATGCAGTTGAAGGAGAGGTAGAGCGACTTAAGCGACTGTTAAGAGAACAAGGAGGCCAACTGGTATTATCATCGTCAGGTCCTCGATTACAACCGCCTTCCTTTGATGGTCAAACTTCTTGTTCAACCTATAAAAGACAATTTGAGGCAGCGGCATACGCAAACAATTGGAGTAATGAAGACAAAGCTATGGCATTGGTGCTAGCATTAAGGGGCCAAGCCTCAGAGTTGCTTCAGACTATCCCAGTGACGCAGCAACGGGATTTTAAAGTTTTGGAGGCTGCACTAGATCTAAGGTATGGCGACCAACACCTCGCCCAAGTATACAGAACTCAGCTCAAATCACGCACACAAAAGGCTAGGGAAAGTTTACAAGATTTTGAAGCAGCTGTTGAGCGACTAACATACCTGGCTTACCCGGATGCACCCAAAGAATTCCAGGAACAATTAATAGTTGGTACTTTCATCGATGGCATAAGAGATGAGGAGATCAGGCGAGTCCTTAGATTAACTCGAGCTAAGACTGGTTGCGAAGCCTTGATCCATGCCCTCGAAGTTGAGGCCGCTTATGAAGAGACTCTACATCCGAGAGTACGAGCCATGAAAGTAGAAGAAGAGAACCATTTAGAAAAGTCAAATATGGAATCTTTGATGGCTGACCTGCACAAAATGATAAGCCAGTTGATGAACAAACCAGATGCTCCAAGGAAGTAGGAAAGAGAACAGAGCGATGGACAGCCAAGGAAGGTGATTCGGTGTTATCAGTGCAGCAAACCAGGACATATGATGCGGCAGTGTCGAGAACGGAATCCTGGGGAAGTAAACACTGCAAAGAAAGAGGAAGTTCGCTCTGATAAGATGAGATTGATTGTTATGTTAACAGACATACAAAAAATGGTCGCACAATTACTAAACGAATTAAGTTCGCGACCGGAGCTGAAACAGGAACCGCAACCGCCGAAACAGGAGCCGTAGCAGCAGCGAAGTGCTGGAGGTCCGACAAAAGTAATCCGCTGTTATAATTGCGGCAAATTGGGGCATGTCAAGAGGTACTGTCGCCAGAGGAGCCCTAAGGAAGTGAATGCCGAGAATGTAAAAACGCAGCAGGATATAGCAGAAGTGAAGGCAGTTAAGATAGAGGTTCCGAAGGACTGGTCAAAGAAAGTTCTAAGAGAGGAACAACTGAACGACGATGAAATTGGACCAATGTTGAAGGCGAAAGAAAAAGGAATCCGCCCGGAATGGAAGGATGTTTCCAGTAAAAGTGTTAGACTGAAGGCTTTATGGGCGCAATGGGATTCACTTAGGGTTATAGATGGCCTATTACGGAGAGCATGGGAGAGCCCGGATGGGAAAGAAGTTACCATGCGGTTGCTGATACCCAGGTGCCGAGTACCAAAAGTACTTCGGGAAGTGCACGAGGGAATATCCAGAGAGCACTTTAGCAGAAATAAGACTTTGGCTAGAGTACGGGAGCGATTTTACTGGGTAAATAGCTGTCAGGATGTAGAGACTTGGTGTCGCAGTTGCAAGGTTTGTGCGAATGTGGCTGCCAAGAGGTCACCTACAGGGAGTGGTGATCGAATGAAGGCTAGATATGACCGCAATGCCAGTTCAGCAGGATTCAAGGTGGGGGACTCGGTTTGGCTGTATAACCCACAGCGGAGTGAAGAAGGATTCTCGAACCCTCGCTCACCTTGGGAAGGACCGTATTCTGTCATCACTCGGATCAACGACGTTGTTTATAGGATTCAACGTAGAAAGAAGTCCAAGATGAAGATCGTGCACCTGGACAGGTTGGCAAAGTATACTGGGGTATCTGAAATGCCTGACCGGGACGTTCAGGCTTAAGGAGGGGGCAGTGTTATGTGCTGCCCTCTAACAGAGAGGAGAGTTGTAATTACTCCCTGGCCAGAAGGGTGGCGCCATCTGTGGGCCAACTGGCGAACCACCATTTAGTAGTGCCTAAGAAAATTATAGAGAATTCCAGTATCTTCTGGAAAGTTCTACAATGATATTCTGGACATTCCAAGTGGGTATATAAAGAGGTGAAGCCAGCAGATGGGGGAACAGAACAGAACAGTACAGTTTAGTGAAGAATAAGGAACAGTTCAGTATCCAGTTCAGTTCTGGGTAATCTGTGGTTCTGGTTACAGAGACAGTTTGTAGAAGAACAGTTCAGTTGAGTGAAGTATGCAGTTTAGTGAAGTAAACAGACAAGAGAGTTTTTAGGTTAGACAAGAGTTGACAAGTTTAAGAAGAAAAGTAAAGTGCTTAGTGTTTTAAAAGTAGTGAAATTATATTAGATTAAGTTATTATTAGTTGTGTGATTTTTAAGTATTTGCTAGTGTAATTTTAGTGATTAAATAAATCAGTGGTTTGTGAAAATTCTTGTTGCAAGTTATTTGGAATCCACAAAGTGTCTACTGAAAATTGTAAGCACGTAACAATATTAACGGCCTTGTTTATGATCAGTTATTCTGGTATTGTAAGGAATTAATCATTAACCAACAGCATGGTTTCTTTCGTGGTAAATCAACTGTCACAAACCTGTTAGTTTATGACACATATTTGTTGAATGTCTCAGAGAATAGAGAGCAAGTCGATGCAATATACACAGATTTTTTCAGGTGATAAAGTGAATCATAATCTACTGTTACATAAATTGAATAACCTAACTGTATCATGGTTACGAAGTTTTCTAACAGGCCGTAAACAACGAATAAAAATTGGAAACAATAAATCACCAGTTGTTTAATTTATTTATTAATCATATCTTACATATAAAAGCCTGTGATTTTTTATTATTTGCTGATGATCTAAAATAATATAGAAGTATTAATGTCGACAAAGATCAGGAATTTTTACAAGGAGATTTGGACGGTTTGATAAATTGGTGCAGAATAAATATGCTATCTCTAAATATAAACAAATGTTACTACATCAGCTTTTTGAAAGCAAATAAAAAATTTAATACTTCGTATAATATAGATGGCATTATTATTAAATCAGTGTCATTTGTAAAAGATCTTGGTGTCACTTTTGATGAGCAATTAAACGTCGTTGATCATATTACCAATATATCCATTAAAGCATCTAAAATGTTAGGCTTTCTCTGAGTAATGAGTTTTCAATTAATTCTATGAATACTGTTTATTGTGCCTTCGTTGGATCACAAATTGAGTGTGCCTCAATGATATGGTCTCCTGTATACATGGATCACAATTATACAGACATTTTGACTGCTCAATTTAAACACCTTAGAAAAACTTAGAGTTCACACTGATATTATATTCATTTTTAAACTGTTTAATGGAATTATCGTGTGTCCGGATTTGTTACGGATTATTAATTTTTATGTGCCCATCAGAATACTAAGAAATCAACATACTTTTGCTATTCAGCATCACTCAACTAATTACGGTAGAAATTCTCCAATAGACAGAAGTCTGAGAGCCATTGATGATCATAATTTGAATATATTTGATTGTAGCCTAACAAGGTTTATGACTTTGGTAAAGAGTACTGTTTAGTCACTTCACACTCATGCATATTTGTCATAATAGTTTCGGTTTTAGATAATTTATAGTTTACAGTCTGTAATTTTTAACTGTGAAGGTGTGTGTTTGTGTGCAACCTATAGTTTTGCGTGTTTAGGAGTACATGTGGATGTTTCAGAAGAGTTTTTGCTCTATGTTTATATTATGATATGCTTATGTATACTTATTATTACTTTATTATGTTCTATATTTTTATTAGGATATATTTATATGTATATGTTCTTTTCTCTTTTTTGTCTTTGTACACTGTATAATGAGGTTATCCCATGAATTAAATAAATAAATAAATTTATTGACTTTATTAAGAATTACGTACAAGTAAATACCTATCTTATAAGAAAAATACCATATGTAAATGTATAAGGTATATGATTAAAACTTCAGCCAGGTTTATATACAGGGTTTCTCAGAATAACTGTTAGGATAAAAGGTTAAAAAGACACGAACATTTCATTGACTATATAGTAATGGTCAGAGCAACTGACATTTTTTTGGTTGGGCTGTGCATTATTTAATCTTTCTCTTATCTTAGTAAAATTTACCTAAAGATACCGTTGTCTCATCGGATTCTTATCTAATCCGTTGCACAAAGTCACTTGTGTGAGGTATTTTCACACCATCATTGCTCATAGAATAAAATGAATCGTGCATCCTGCAATAAATCAAGTACCTAGTTAAATCTTTTTTAAGTAAAATTGAAATATGGGTCTACTGATACTTTTTTAATCAATAACTAAAAAATCTATATGAACAAGTTTAATTATAAAGATTACATTCCATGACACCTAGGTATAGGTTATCTGCAAAATTAGAAATGATAACAAATAGATTAAATGTTTTTCAAAATATTGCAATAAAAACAGTTTTCAATATCACACTAAGGACATCCTTAGGTATATAACACTCTAAAAAAATCGAAAAATTTTTGCTTTGAAATACAGGTTTCCTTATTTTTTTTTCTCATCTGGATATACTAAATCATCTTATAATAATTGAGAATCATTGTGTACATCAAATAAGTAGGTTGTTTTCTACATATTATTGTTGAAATTCTAAGACCAAAGAAATATAGAAATACATTTTCTTTAAGAAAAAAAATCAAGTGAATTTGTCAAAAATTGCGACTTTCTAGTATTGTTTCCGTCTGTATATACACTGAAAAACCAACGGATAATAGCATGTCGCGAACTCGACCTCTACTTTGAAACTATATATATATATACCGGGCGTAACAGGATCATGGTTTGCCCCCCTTTTCTCCTTTAGTTTTGAAGATAATTGATTGAAATTTATTGCATTTTTAAAACGTAAACGTGTCACGAAAGTCAGACGTTTAACAGTTGAAATGACATGATAATGCTCCCAATAGGTGCGAGGTGGCTGGAAATAAGATATGATAATGCTCCTAACGGGTACGAATCGAGTTTGAGCATAGATATCGAGATATTGTATGTAATTATAGGAGGGATGATTGAAAAGTAATGAAATTTGAAATATTATTTGAAGCGCTGGAATTTGATGAACTAAATTAGATATGAAGACTCAAGGTGGGGAATGTGGTTTAGTATATACAGGGGGTTGTCAAAAAGTAACAAGATTAAGAAATTGAAATGGATGCGAGAAGTGAATGAATTGAAGTTGAATGGTGTGTTTTAAAGGTAAATTGAAGTATACGAGGGATCGTCAAGAAGTAATGAGATTCTAAACGTAAAAGTGGTTTAAAAAGTTAATGAAACGAAATGAATTATTGCGGTTTTAGGTACGGATAGTGGTTTTGACCTATTTGATGATTATGAGGGGGCTGTATTTTTAAGGGGTGTTTTTTGTGAAATTTCATTTACAAAATTACTGGAATGAAGAGTGTGTTTTCTGTGATTTTACGTTACTTGTGAATTATAGAATGTGCGTGAATTTTTCCTGATTTTGGTGACCTTGAATGTAGTTTTTTATGGTAAACTAGGTCTGGTTGACTTTTTTATCATGGTTTCCCATGATGCCTGAACTAATATGAATTTTCTGTTAATTTTGCATTTTTTTGATTTCTGTATTTGACTTATAGGGGGAATACCCTATAACAGTTGGAACGGTCACCCATCCAACTACTAACCGCGCTTTACGTTGCTTTATATCCCATATCGAAGCATGTACATACTAAAGACGCACCCACGCTCACCCCCTAACTAGCAACATAAATTTATAATTTTAAAATAAACCGTTACAATCTGAACTCGGAAAAGGCAGTACTTGACAATTGACATTTGCATTCGGGAAAATGAGAAAGATAAGGTTAGGGTATAATATCGGTATAAAAGTTATATACAATACAAAAAATACGTATTTGGTAATTCTGCAGTTTATCCACTTCTCGATTTTTGAGTTTTTTTTGTGGATACGTTAATAACAGAGTTATATGAAGCACTTGTGACTAATGAAACGTTGCACAAATGTTTAATAGGCGAAGAAATCGACGAAAATAGAGACTAGTGGTAACGGGTGTGTAAAAACAAATGCAAATACGACGTTCTTATATCATTTGAAACGGTTAGCATTGAAAAAGTCATTTTAGGGCAAGGGTAATCAAGATGGCGTTTGATTGCTTATTACCGCAATTCATTGATTTCATTGAGTCCCGTCATGCCACAGTAAACATCCAAATTTGTCATGATGCTTATTTTCCGTTGCCCTGAATGACTGTTTAAATGCTTTTCATGTGAGAGTGGCCTGAAATTCTCGTATTTTACTCCTTTTTGGGTTCTTTACGTATTGGTCATTGGAAACCGAAAAAGTTAGGTTAGGTTAGACGTATTTAGTAGGTATGATGCTGTAATGACTTTATCTTATTTACCCTTGCTCTAAAACGACTTTTTCAATACCAATTGTTTCATAATAAACCTAAAAACGTCGTATTCTCACTCATTTTTATCCAACCAGCACCCCTATTCGCTCCACTTTTCCGCCAATTTCCTCGATTATTATACATTTGTGCAATGTTTCATTAGTCACAAACGCTTCATATAACTCTCTTATTAATGTATTCACAAAAAAAATAACTCAAAAATGGAGAAGTGGATAAACTGCAGAATGACCACGTATTTTATTATACAGTTGTATTATACACTTTTACATCGTTAGTACATGTCCATACCAACATAAAATATATCATATAATGTAATGTTTATTTTCAGTTTTCAAGAATGGTCTACTGAAGTCAAAACGGACCACTACAAAAATATTTTAGGCACAACGGTGTACAAGAGTCATATATGTACATATAAGACAACTCATAAAAATCATCTGGACAGTCACTTACATACGCATGACAATGTTTTCAAATGTGAAATGTGTGCATTTGAGACAAAGCATAAGAGGAATCTTAGGAGACACATGTTGAAGCATAAAAATCCCTCAGAACTAACAATGTATAAGTGTGACTCTTGTACATATCAAACAATACGTAAGAGTTATTTTAAGAAACACACGCTGATTCATGGTGATCTTTTGAAGGTAACAATGTATAAATGTGATATTTGCACATATGAGACAAAAGTGAAGCATCGTCTTAGTAGACACACATTGATTCATCAAGACCCTTCAGACATAACATTGTTCATGTGCGATTTGTGTATGTTTGAAACAAAACATAAGGAGAGTCTTAGGAAACACGCATTGACGCATAAAAATCCCTCAGACATAACAATGTATAAGTGTGATATTTGTAGATATGAGACAAAGATGAAGCATTGTCTTAGTAAACACAAATTGAATCATCGAGACCCCTCCTCAGACATAACATTGTTCAAGTGTGAATTATGTACCTTTGAGACAAAACGTAAGGATAATCTTAAGAATCACATGTTGACGCATAAAGATCCCTCAGAGGTAACAATGTATAAGTGTAATATTTGCACATATGAGACAAAAGTGAAGCATTATCTTAATAGACACAAATTGAACCATCAAGACCCCTCAGATGTAAGATTGTTCAAGTGTGAATTGTGTATGTATGAGACAAAATATAAGGGGAATCTTAGAAAGCACATGTTGACACATAATAATCCTGCTACAATGCTAAAGTGTGACTCTTGTTCGTATCAAACAGCACATAAGGGTGCTCTTAAGAAACACATTTTGATTCATGGTGGTCTTTTGTGATACGAAACTGAAGAATAATCTTAGACACAAATTGATACATCAAGGCCCCTCAGACATACCATTGTTCAAGTGTGAATTGTATACGTTTCAGACAAAACATAAGGGGAGTCATAGGAAACACATGTTGATGCATAAAGATCCGTCAGAGGTAACAATGTATAAGTGTGATATTTGCACGTATGAGACCAAAGCCAACCACGATCTTAATCGACATAAATTGATTCATTAAGGCCCCTCAGACATAACATTATTCAAGTGTGAATTGTCTATGTTTGAGACAAAACATAAGGGGAATTTTAGGAGACACATGCTGACGCATAAAATTCCCTCAGAGTTAACAATGTAAAAGTGTAACATTTGCCTTAATAATATGAGACGAAACGTAAGCATCTTTTTAATAGACACAAATTGGTTCATAAAAAAATTTCCAAATAAACGTAAAGCACAATATATCTAATATATCTTGGCGGACAAATTGATCCACAAAGTCTTTCAGAGGAACTAATAGTAAACGTTTTTATTAGGAACAATTGCAGTGCATAAAGCGAAGTTTAGCTTATAACTACTCTTATATATCTGAACAAAAAGCAGAAGCATCAAAATTCAGTAATTACAGCCTATTATAAAAACAGTTGGTATTATTAAAACATAATATTTTTAGTCGCAAACTTATAAATCCTTATTTTAATACAAGGAACGTAACCAGACTGCAACCAACAGCTACTCTCCGAGCTATGTGCCTCGCCGAGCGCTGAATTTCAAGTTACAAGCCTGGCGTTAAAGCGCGTAGTTGCTAAATTTTAGTGATCGGGGCGACATTATGCCCCGTGCAGCGACATTCATGTTAGTTGCTAAAATTACACTCCGTGGAGCGACATTTATTAATTTTGCATAAATAAAAACCTGTGTGAAGCGAATCTTTATAATACGTCCAAAAATCATCTTCTGACGGCGTTTTTACGTGGAGCACGCATTTCATGCGGATTTCGTTGCAGTTACGAAAAAAATTCTAGGTCTTGGTGTGTTCTTTGACAATAACACCAATAAAGTATTATTATCATTATTATTAAAACCCAATGCAACATATTTTTCAGCCACCAAAATCGATTGAACCAATTTTGAGAAAATCGGTTTTTTTATTTTTTGAAATGTATTATTTGTATAACTCTTGTAAAAAAAATTTTTGAAAATTTGCAGTTGTGATAAATTAGTCTTATAATGGTAGAAACTTACCACGCAAATATGAACCAAATCCAAGAGGAGTATCGAGTTGCAAGATTTTTTTGGTTTTTAGTGTTTTTTTTAAACTATATATTTAAATTATTATACATACGAAATTTCAAGTCAATCGGTTTAGTGGAAGTGGATCAAATGAGAGTTACAAGATTTGTTTACATATATAGTTAAATGCATGATAATGATACACATTGAGTTAATAAAAGTTTGTTAAAAATGACACCAGTTTTTGGTCAGTTTAGCGGATTCATAACAGTATAGCCGTCCAGATCTACTGATGTCAGTGTACGGTCGTGAGCAAAAAAAAATAGGACGTCTTATAACGGTATTTTGCTAAAATCTAGTTGTGTACATCTAACTTTAATTTTTGTGTCATTGTCAGTTAGTTGTCATAATTTATTGCAAGTGTGCAAAAAACTAATATGCCTCATATAAGCGATTTAGTTAAATCTGGAGTTATTGCTAAAACAGAAGATGGATGGTCAATGAGACAAATTGCACTGCGTTATAATATCGACAAAAATTCGGTGTGTAACATTTTAAGAAAGTGGAGAATAAACGGTACGATTAGTAGAAATCCTGGATCAGGGCGACGAAGGATATCAACTCAACAACAAGATTTGGAATTGGTAAATGCTGTAGTAGAAAATCCATTTTACTCAGTTATTCAGGCTGCTGAAGAAACGAATTTTCCTGGATCGAGTAGTACTGGTCGCCGGCGAGTAAGAGAATCGGAGCTACGCTGTCATGCAGCAGCACAGAAATACTTACTTAAAGCTGAACATAAAGAAGCTTGAGTAGGATTTGCGCTTGAATTTTTAGCACATGATGTAAATTTTTGGAACAATGTAATCTTTACAGATGAAAAAACTTTCCAGTCAACACACAGCGGTCGTATTCACGTTTACCACCCTCCGAATACTCGATTCGATGAGAAATATATATCTAACAATGATAAAAGTGGTAGATTTTCCATCAATGTCATGTCATGTCAGCTTGGATATCGGCACGTGGTTCTGGTATTTTGTAGCATATTGAGGAACGATTTAATAGTGAAACGTATATTAGGATTTTAGACAATATTATGCTCCCTTCTGTGTCACAATTATTTCCTAATAATGAGTTCATATTTCAACAAGAAAATTGTTCCGTTCATACTGCTCATACTGTAACTAACTGGTTTCAAGATAACAACATCAATGTTCTTAACTGGTCCAGTCATAGTCCAGATCTTAACCCTGTGGAAGAAGTATGGGAACTACTCGTAAGAAGTATCTAAAAACGAAATGTGAGACCACGGAATGCCGAAGAATTACTGGAAATAGTATATAATACATGGGAAAATATTGTTACTAATGATTATTGTATAAGGTATTTAATTCTATGCCAAACAGACTTATAGAAGTTATTAATAGAAATGATGCAATAACGAAATATTAATAGTTAGTTTCTTGTTAAGTAGGATATCCTTTATCCTTTGATCCAGGATTTCTACTAATCATACCGTTTATTCTTCACTTTCTTAAAATGTTACAAACCAAATTTTTGTTAATGTTATAATGCAATGCAATTTGTCTCATTAACCATCCTTCATTCACTATAGCAATAACTACAGCATTAAAATAAAAAATAAATTAAAAGTGATATCTGTTTTATTTCGGCTACTCATTACATATTCAAATAGAGACAGATTTACATTAGAAAAAAAAAGTTGTCCTATTTTTTTCTGCTCACAACAGTACCAATTAAATTAGACAATGAAATGGAACTAATTTATTACAGGCGGAAATCTCCACAAACTAAATGGTATTTTAAAACTTCACAATGTTCAGTATCTTTCATATGCTCAACATCTTCCAAAGACAATTGAACATTTCGTTTTCATGATATCATTAATTAATAATTCTAATGCTTTATAGGAGATTCATATATTTTTATATTGAGAAAAGAAAAACGTGAGTTAAAAAACTAGATAATAGATAATTTTATTCATATTTTTAAAGGTTTATACAAAATATAGCATATACTGTACAGACTTTAGTAGACTAGAGTCACTACACTCACTACACAAAACATTCAACATAAAATTAATAAAATACACACAGTATGAGTATAATCAACAATTAAGGAACTCATCTATGTCAAAAAATTTTATCACATAAAAATTTAAATATCTTATTCCTAAATGACATGTTGCTGGCAGTATTGATACGATGATTAATTTTGTTGAAACATTTGATGCCAATATATTTGGGCGAATTTTCTCCCCCCCAGTGCAAGTCGGAAATATAGCTGATGCAGATTATCCTTTTCTTGTGTGATATGCATAAATTATTATTATTATTAGCCGTTACTCGAGTCCGAGTATAAAAATGTTACAGTCGATAAATTGTGTACAATAAAAAACAAGTAAAAGGTGTAGTCTATTGTAATTCCCATTCATCTACGGTGCACACGACTATGGCTATAGAGGCCAATTCGGGAGAGCACATGTCGACCGCAGTCAGGACAAACATAGACCTGGTTATGTCTTGGATTCGGCCTTCTTGCAGCAACATTTCCTTGATAGCTGGCCACAACCCCTCGCCATTCGGTTCTGTCCGCTGCAAGTTGTTCCCATTGCTCGTCTGCAATGCCGCAGGATTTTAGATTTTCATGGAGAGCGTCTTTGAACCTCTTTCGTTGACCGCCACGCCTTCTTCTACCGCTTAGCAATTCACCATAAAGTGTACATTTAGGAAGGCGGTTATCATGCATACGATGAACGTGACCTGCCCATCTTAGGCGTGCTCTTGAAATAAGCACCTCAATTGGAAGGCTGTTTGCTCTCCTGAGTACTTCCACGTTTGATATGTGATGGAACCAACGGATTTTCATCATACTTCTGAGGTGTCTTTGCTGAAAACGTTCTAATTCTTTCACATGACGACGGTAAGTGACCCAGCTTTCACATCCATATAGCAGTGTTGGAATGACAACTGCTCTGTAGACAGCCATTTTCGTTGACAAAGCAAGGTCGTGGTTGTCAAATACTCTCTCTCTAAGTCCCCAGAGTGCTCTAGATGCAGCGTTAATTCTATTGCGAATCTCGCTGTCCATGTTTGCTTTGTCATTAACAACGTTGCCTAAGTAATTGAACTGATCCACCACTTCAAGAGAATTTCCGTTAAGTGTAATGTCTATTTGGTTCACTTGATGAGGAGTTGACATAATCTTAGTCTTTCCAATGTTGATTTTAAGTCCCAAGGAATCATAGCTCTGGGCATACACATGCATAAATATCACTATTTCTAACGAATTGAGATTCTTTTTTTTTATGTACATTATTAATTGGTAGATATAAGCTAGGCAAGGTAAGTATTTGCACATTTTTAAATAGTGGTTTACGACTGGTTAAGGGGTGGATCTTACACATGACCTTAAACTCTTTTGATATTGAAATGCTGTATTAAAATATGGGGAATTTCGCCAGAAAGTGGGTCCATATTATAGTTGACACTGAACCAATCCATAATAGAGAGTTTTTAGAATGTTTATGGAGACAGTATCTCTTAGATTTCTTAAGATACAGCAGACAGTGCTCTATTTTAAACAAACTATATTTACATGCGCTTCTTACGTAAGCTTCCGAACCAAGGTAACACCTAGGAACTTAGTAGTTGTTTACAGATCATAGTCACAATATTTTTCGGCAAAATAGTAATAATAAATAATAATAAATACACCACAGGTAATGACGACCCCCTTTATCCCGGAAGGCTCTAGAAGAGCCTTGTGTGGGAGGGGGCTACACATTTAGAGACAAGGGACACACACCCAATATCCGTGTATAGTGGAAAAATCCCTCTCGCAGTATTTTCCACTGCCACGACCAGGGATCGAACCCGGAACTTTTGGGTGAGAGGCAAGTGCGCTTACCTCTCGACCATCAGTCATACAATATATGAATTTATTTGCAGAATAGGTAACTATAATAACAATAATTTTAGAACAAACTTTATTATATGACATATAAGTGTTTCTACCGATTTATATAAAGGAATTATAGAAGAGTGACACGTTAATTAGACACGCTGTACAGTAGGCTACTAATTTTTAATAGAATTGTCGTTACTGTATTGATTTCAAGACAAATTTCATTTAAGTAAATTTTTTATTAGTCAAAGTTAACTTTACGATTTCTGGTTTCGCCACAACGATGGTGAATATGGGCGTTACTTCCTCATGTGTATACAGATTTCCTTAGGATCAACTTAGTATAGGAAATGAAAATAAATGAAAAGTAGAAGCAGTAATTTAACTCTCATCTTCTGTTCCCTCCTGTACATATCGACCCTTCTCCAACTGTCATTGTTTCTACCACCTTACGGTTCTGTCAATGCTTTAATATTCTGTTCCTAGTGCTTGCTAAGGCAACCTGTAGTAGAGATCATGCACTTGAAAGTTTAGTCTAGAAATTATGTCCAGGTAAAATATATTGAGTATGTTGTTGAGTGCTATTTGGGGTGTATATCGACCCCCTAAATTCCTCTGGCGATATTGGTGGTACTGGTTCTAAAATGTGTATCATTGGTCACATAATATCTAGGTTTAATAAATAGTATAATAGAGAACTATCAAAAGTCAGTCAGTTTAGTTGCTGTTCACCTTGTAGAACAAGTAGTAATACAATTGTTTGTTATGAAACTTTTTCTTCAACTTAAACCCGAAATTCGACTAGTTTAGTAATTGCTCTTTATTGACAAAAACCATAGGTTATGGGCCCAGTTGCATTTTAAGCTAGTTCGGTGGGAACGGAAATAGTAAAAGAAGTGAAATATCAAAAACTGTTTTTGGCGTGGATGCCAGTAGCTGCTGTGTGTTGAAGTTCTGAGTTGAAAACATGGCCGCTATTTCGAGTAATCAAATAGTGAACGTAAAACCATTTGACGGAACAGGATTTTCAAATTGGTTTTGGCGCGGGGTCCTTTATGGGCAAAAAAAGTATGAACCAGTTTTTTGTTTTTAAAAAAGTATATTGCAGGAATCTTTATCACGCAACGAATACAAATCAATGGCGGTAGGCTGTTGTTTAAAATAAGTAAGTGCAATATAAAAAATATTAAAATACTCTCCTACCAGATGATTTCAAAAGAACCAGAGGTTACCCATCACACTATACTTCATAAAAAAGTTAAAATACGTTTTCAAAATCACCAGATCTGGTCCGAAAATCACTAAATTGGCAACACTGTGCAGTTGTTGACTGGTAGGCAGTCTGTTACCAATTCAATTCAACATAACTTTATTAACATTGTAATATAATACGTACCTCCCCAGAACCCATCCCGGGACCGACCGTGCAACCACCGCGCTACGCGATGGCGGATTGCAGGGTCGGTCGGAACGGGTCTGGTTCGGTTAAAAAACAATTAAAAACTTAAACCTAGACTCCTTCTGAGACAGGACAGATTAAAAACGTATTAAAATTACTTACATCTAACATAAAAGATTTAACAACACTTAAAACTACATAGAAAACTTGTTCACATCACTTTTTTTTTTAATTTCGTAGCTGACGCAGGCACCTCAATCCAAACGAGGAGCCTTCCGCGAGGTTTATAAATTCTGGGCTGCGCAAAGGCGGGCCTAAACTTTGATTTTGTAAAAATGTGCGATGAGATGAATTTAGAGACAAAAATTTACAAAAAGAAAGCAAGAATAAACAAACGCGACAAAAGATTACTAACATAAAGGAAGAGGGGGGCAGGAAAGATTTAAAGATATGAAATATTAGTAAAGGTGGATAGGGTAAGTTGAGGTTATAGTTGGTGAAGTTTGGCTATAGGGGTTGCCGGAAAATCGGTAACATCTGGTACGGTAAGGGGTGTTTAATACGAAATGGGGCATTATGCCGTCTAATTTGTGATATGTGTCTTGTTAACGGACTATCGCCCAGCTTGAAAGAGTAGAAGTTTTGAGAGATCTGCTGGACGTAATCCGCTATCGAGGTTATGTCGCTGCAAAGTGCGTACAGGTCTGAGGGAGGTGTACCTTCCAGAATTAGAGATGAGGCGCATGAATTTGTGCTCAAGCACTTTTAGTTTTAGTTACCAGAGAGTTGGAATAGACTAGATATATAATTCGTATATGCCGCTACTTGAATTGTTTTGTATATTACATAAATTGAATCCGCAGCTTTGAGAACTAACCTTTACTATGCGGTGAAATTTTATACGCGTCATGTTTCTGAACCGGTAAAATTTGGTTGATAATTGCCAGGTGCCTTTACTGAACGTGCTCCTGCAGATAGAGTTCGCAGCTAATTTCATGCCACTTTATCTCTAGATGCTACTTTTAGGTTAGGTGTTCTTTGGTTACGTGGTGTTTCATCGTTTGTCGATATGAGCGACAAAATTTGCAGACTTTGCCTTCAGCAAATCAGTGGAAATTGTCAGATGATTGACGAGACTTTTGCAAACATTTTAAAATTGGTGAGTTGTGAAAATGATAAAACAATATTTCTCTTATTTATTGTTCTACTACTTTTTGAGTGTAGGATTTGGTGAATGATTTTAACTAGCAATTTTCCCTTGTTTGTTTTCAATTTAAAATAATGTATAGCTTCCAAACTATTCACTTTAAACCCCTATATTTATTATAGGTACAGTTTTGTAATGAGCTCTTTGATAAGAAACTGACGACGGAAGGCACTGATATTTTCAATGTTTAATAATTTATGATATTTCAGGATTTGGATGCGTCTAAGGATCCTATGACTTGCGTTGGATGTGAGAATAACCTGCAAGCATTCTTTAATTTAAAAGCAGCCTGTAATGGTATGAGGGAGAGGGCGTTATCCTTAACTGATATGAAAATTGATCCGGTAGAGATTGAACATACCAATAATTTAAAAGTAGTTCCAGAACCCAGAGATGAAACGATATGTAGCCTTTGTCTCAATTCATCTGGAAAAGTAAATCCTATATCATTACATGAATCAAAGGAAAATATATTCTTGGTGGATATTTTAGAGAAATATATTCCAGAACTGGTAAATATTTACATATTACACATCAATTTTGTATGTTTGTAATAATTGTTGAATAAAGTTTTCATAAACAGTAACAATCGACCAGGATATATAGTAGTGACATCATTCACTAGGGGGTTAATTTGATTTGCAATCCATGCCATCTTTGAAGTAAGCCTTCTGTACATGTACTTTAAGGGTTAAAATAAGTTACTTTTAAATGTAAATAAGCACTGGCATTTTACTATTGAAACTTAACTAATGATGCAAAAGTAGAGTTAGATTATATTTTTCTTACATCTGGCAACCAATTTTTTCTACATTGCTATTTCTATGCATGCGTGCCACAAGTAGAATAGAAAGAGAAAAGTATTAAGTACGTGGTTCTTTGATTACTTATTTATACTCTAACGCGTTTGTTTATTTACGCTGCCTTTTTTATTTTGTGTTTTTAATGTGCAAATTTTAAGTTTATTGGAAATGATTCAGAGCAGTTTCAATTGATGCGATTATATTAGCAACAATAAAATATTGTTTTTAGAGTGTATTTTGTGTTTCATATAGAAGGTTGAAAGTCTCCCGCTTACTTGCAATTATACCTTTCACAAGCCCTTTTAATCTATTAGTACGACAGCCCGTAACCAACATTTTCGAATTATCCCCTTATGTCCGTTTACTATTTCTTAGTGTTAATAAATATGCATAGTTTGAGGAAAAAATGGAAATGGACATTTTTAATGTTGCGTCAAAATGTAAAGGGTTAAAAGGTGGCAGCCCCCATTTTACATCCCCAATTCAATAACTCTCAAAGTATTCAACGAAATCGACTAAAATTCATATAACGCTGATTACGAATTCGATGTGAACATTGGAAAATTCAAAATGGCGGATTTTAAATATTAATTCCTGATTTACGCCGTTTCTATTGATTTTACTGAAAAATATGTAGAGTAAAAAAGTGTTTAGAATGCCATTTTGCATAAGAATATACCATTTTGGTAACCACATTATTTAACCATTTCACTTCTCCCCCGTGGAAAACTTCTTACGCTTGACACCTTTTTTACAAGAATTGCGTTAAATACTTTTTTAAAATTTCCTATTATAGTTTGATAATATTTTAGCCCTGATCGTTTCAACCTTTTACTGGGGGTAAACATAGAGTGACCTCCTAAAAAAATACGATTTTTCCTAAATTTTTACTACAATCTAATGGGGGAAAACATGGAAATATTACTAATATTCTATTTTTAGTAAAATATCAGTAATAATGGCTATACACCCTTAAAAAGTAGTTTAAATCGTGTTTAAAGGGCGGAACAGCGCACAATTTCATTTTGAAAAAAATGTTTAGCTACCAAAGGAGTAAAAATCATTTTTTAGGTCCGTAGAGTTTATATGTAATTTCTGTATTGTTGTTGAACATGTCAGGAAATTTTCAACGTTTTATTTCATTTTTGGTCAATTTTGTGGAATGGTTAAATGTGTCCTCATAAACGTTTTTTTAGAACAAAAGATATTTATGTAGTTTCTATTGGTTTTTAAGAAAAATAAAGATCAAGAAAATGTTTAGGATGCGTTTTTGCTAAGAATACATAATTTTAAAAATACGAGTCCTTAACCCTTTCGTTCTGTCCTAGTAGGTAATCATGGTAGTCAAAAAATTACATTTTCAAAACGCGAATATCTCCGTTAGTATTGATTTTTACCCTATACACGAGGAAAGGAAATGATTAGAATGCCATTTTGTATCAGAATACAAAATTTGGAACTACCATCAATTAACCCTTCCATTTTATCGTCTTGAATCGCGTTTTTTCGTTTTTAAGGTCTGGTCGATAACCGAGTGGGTTAAGGCGCGAGGTGGCAATCGTGATTAATCACACGGACATCGCTCCGGCTCCGGCACTAGCACTGTCGGAAGAAATGGTTCATGTCCGCGTTTTTTCAATGTGTTACCCCCTTCCGCACCATCCCTGGCTTCTGGAATTGGGGGTTGTCTAATTTCTGTGGTGTTTATAGTTTATTTATATATATAAAAACGCGATTTGCGCCGTTTTTATTGATTTTATTGAGAAATTCGTAGAGTAATTAGAGTAAGTGTTTAATAATGATGATAATAATAATTCATTGATCATGATAAATACATATTGTACATGTGACAAGTCAGGAAAAGAACATAGAGATATAGATAATTAAATAAATAATTAAGCGAATAAAAAACAAACAACATTAACATAACAAATGTGTGACAAAAACACGTAAGTACATACTACATATATTATGACCCAATAAATAAAACAGATAACATCATTTCCCTTCAATAAAGTCTGATATACTATAATAGCCCTTATTAGATAGGTATTTTCTAGTTTTATTTTAAGTTCTAAGTTGTTTGGAATATCACGAATACTTTTAGGGAGAGCATTGTATAGGGTGTTACAGTTATACACGGATGATCATTTAAATGAGCTGGTATGGTGACTCGGTACACTTATTATATTTATTTATTATTTATTAGCCGTTACTCGAGTCCGAGTATAAAAATGTTACAGTCGATAAATTGTGTACAATAAAAACAAGTAAAAGGTGTAGTCTATTGTAATTCCCATTCATCTACGGTGCACACGACTATGGCTATAGAGGCCAATTCGGGAGAGCACATGTCGACCGCAGTCAGGACAAACATAGACCTGGTTAGGTCTTGGATTCGGCCTTCTTGCAGCAACATTTCCCTGATAGCTGGCCACAACCCCTCGCCATTCGGTTCTGTCCGCTGCAAGTTGTTCCCATTGCTCGTCTGGAATACCGCAGGATTTTAGATTTTCATGGAGAACGTCTTTGAACCTCTTTCGTTGACCGCCACGCCTTCTTCTACCGCTTAGCAATTCACCATAAAGTGTACATTTAGGAAGGCGGTTATCATGCATACGATGAACGTGACCTGCCCATCTTAGGCGTGCTCTTGAAATAAGCACCTCAATTGGAAGGCTGTTTGCTCTCCTGAGTACTTCCACGTTTGATATGTGATGGAACCAACGGATTTTCATCATACTTCTGAGGTGTCTCTGCTGAAAACGTTCTAATTCTTTCACATGACGACGGTAAGTGACCCAGTTTTCACATCCATATAGCAGTGTTGGAATGACAACTGCTCTGTAGACAGACATTTTCGTTGACAAAGCAAGGTCGTGGTTGTCAAATACTCTCTCTCTAAGTCCCCAGAGTGCTCTGGATGCAGCGTTAATTCTATTGCGAATCTCGCTGTCCATGTTTGCTTTGTCATTAACAACGTTGCCTAAGTAATTGAACTGATCCACCACTTCAAGAGAATTTCCGTTAAGTGTAATGTCTATTTGGTTCACTTGATGAGGAGTTGACATAATCTTAGTCTTTCCAATGTTGATTTTAAGTCCCAAGGAATCATAGCTCTGGGCATACACATCTAAAAGTTCTTGAAGCTCTTCCGGCGTAGAGGCTAAAAGTGCACAGTCATCCGCATACTGGAGATCACAAATGAATCGTGTGCGTGCCTTCGTGAAAGCTCTAAAGCGCCCTATGTTAAAAAGACCGCCATCAAAACGGTATCTGAGACCTATTCCTCTGACTGTTAGTTGGTTGTCAACAATAATTGTTAGAGCAGTGGAAAACAAATTAAAGAGTAGGGGTGCCAGGACACATCCCTGCCTAACACCAGTGAGGGTTTGGAAAGGTTCGGTTGCCTCATTATTATACATAACCTGGGCGTTGTTGTTTGTATGTAGACTGCGACATACTTCCACAAATTTTCTAGGGATACCTAAGCGGAGCATAATTTTCCAGAGCACTTCCCTGTCCACCAAGTCAAACGCCTTGGTTAAATCAATGAAGGCCATGTGAATTTCTCCTTGATGTTCGAGTGCTTTTTCTTGAAGCTGTTTAAGTGTGAAGATTAGATCCGATGTGCCTCGGTTTGGTCTAAAGCCACTCTGTGTTTCAGGAAGTAACTTTTCCATAACAGGTGTTAGCCTATTTGCCATCGCTTTAGTGAGTATCTTCCCTCCAACAGCCAGGAGAGCTATACCCCTGTAATTTCCACAGTCCGCAGCGCTCCCTTTGTTTTTGAAGAGGTTGATTAAAAGCGTATCACGAAACTCCTGCGGAGCTTGACCACTTTCCCACACGACGTCAAACAGTTTTTTGAGGTAGGGTATGAGCTCTGACGACACAGCTTTAAAGATCTCAGCTGGGAGTGAGTCGGCGCCGGGAGATTTGTTATTTTTTAGCTGCCCAATGGCGGTTAAGATCTCTTCCGTTGTTAGTGGTTTATCTAAGTCTTCGAAGGTGTCATATTGAGGGATAAGATTTATAATATCGTGATCGGCTTGATTTTGCTGGTTAAGAATGTTAGAGTAGTGTTCTTTCCATCGGGCTCTTATTTCCTGGTCTTCTTTGAGGAGATTTCCATTTAAATCTTTAATAGGGCACATATTTTTCCGACTGGGGCCGTATACTGCTTTTACTCCTTGAAAGAAATTCCTGTAGTCGTGTGAATTGGCGTACCTTTGAATTTCTCTGGCCTTGCTTGCCCACCACTCGTTCTTTATTCTTCTGATTTCGCGTTGCGTTTCATACTTAGATTGGGTAAAAGCTTCTGCATTTGATGAGTCGTTGGGGTGGTTGATAACGTTTTGGAAGGCAGTATGTTTGCGGTCAAGAAGTTCTTGTATAAAAGCTTCATTATCATTGAACCAGTCCTCCTGTTTTTTTACTTGCTGCAGTGCCAAGAATTTCCTCACTCGCACTTTTTAAACAGTCTTTAATTTGTGTCCAGGTAGCAGCGACATCGACAGAATTGGTTTCTTCTAGTGCACTCAAATTCTCTTGAACTTTTTGCTTTAGCTGTTCGACGGTTTGTTGGTCACGCAATTTACTAATACAGAGACGGAGTCTACGTTTTACTTGAGTTCTTCGGTGTTTGGGTCTCATAACAATTTTCATTTTAGAGACAACAGGACGATGATCGGTCCAACATTCGCTATCAATGCGCGCCTTTGTAATTTGGACGTCCTTGAGATGCTTCCTACGTACGATAACATAGTCCAGTAGATGCCAGTGACCTGATCTGGGGTGACGCCAAGTGCCTTTAAATTTATCCTTTTGTCGGAAAATGGTGTTTGTTATAACAAGATCATGTTCGGCGCATTTAGTTAGGAGTAGTTAACCGTTAGCGTTCATGTTGCCCAAACCGTTCTTGCCTATGATGCCTGGCCAGCTGTTTGCATCTCTCCCTACTCTAGCGTTAAAATCGCCAAGAATAACGAGTCGTTCCATTTTAGATATTCTACAGAGGGTTTCTTCCAGCTGTTGATAGAAGCTTTCCTTGGTTTCGTGACTTACATCCAGAGTGGGAGCGTAGGCGCTTATTAGATTTACCGCGTTGCCATCTGATAGCTCATAGCGTAGCAGCATTAGACGCTCGGATAGGCCTTGTGGTACTTGTGTTAAGTTGGATACAAGTTGATTCCGAACGGCAAATCCTACTCCATGTTGTCTTCTTGAATTGGTGGGAAGACCTTTCCAATAGAAGGTGTAGTACTTTTCTGTGAGAGAGCCTTCCTCCAAAAATCGAGTTTCGCTGAGAGCTGCAACGTCAACATTGAGTCGGTGAAGTTCTCTATCTATTAGAGCAGTTCTTCTTTCAGGCCGATCGGTGCGAGTGCTGTCGTTCAAAGTACGAACATTCCAAGCACCGTAGATGAAAGAATTAGTTTTGTTGGATTTAACTTGTCGGTGTTTTTTCGACATTCGATGAGGTGTCCCTGTGGGCACCCTCCCCCGGAGATCCGATCGGGAGGGTATTTTACCTCCGGATGATTTTGTCCCACTTGAACGCTTCATCATTTTTTTAAAGCCTTAATCGACTGAAAACGAAGCTGCATTTGAAGTTTTAGCTGGAGCAGGTATGCAACTGACCAGCTCGGTTGCGGAAGGCGAGTGGTGTGGTCCCATGGCACAGAAGGAGACTGCGACGATGGGGTAACCAAACGATTCCAAAAGCAACCTTTGTGTGCGGTGGGTTATTTTTACCGCACTCTTCGTGAGAAGGTGGATGTGCTCACGGCAAAAGGTAAGGGTTATTCCGCCCTTACTCGGTCGTTAGAGCCTCGTTAGTGAAAACAGGGTGCACCAAGTTCAAATTGAACTCATCGCGAAGGTGAGGTTAACAATTGAGTAGGAGAGGCTATAACTTGCGCTTCACTACCCCATTACACCCCACACTTAAGAGATCACCATCACTCGTTTTTATAATTGTGATGGTTAAACCTTTTTTTAAAGAGAGCCAAGTTATTTTTTGTAAAGGTTAAGTATTTTAGGATATATATCGAAGATGTTGTAAGAAAGTAATATGGACTGCTTCCTGCTCCAAAATGACATTAATAATTTATATCAATGGACACTTCAAAATAAATTGTATCTTAACATTAATAAATGCTTCATTATGACCTATACTAGAAGAAAAACTCCAATTATATTCAATTACAAAATGAATAATACAGATTTGGCTAGGGTTGAAACCATGAGGGACCTAGGCGTAACATTTGACACCCAGCTCACATTTAGTAACCATATTTACACCATGATAAATAAGGCTAATAAAATGTATGGATTCATAGTACGCAATACGAAGATGTTTAACAATACAGGAGCTATTAGGCGGTTATATATTTCGTATGTAAGATCTCAGTTGGAATATTGCTCAATTGTCTGGAATCCATTTTATCAAATACACAAAAATAGCGTAGAAACAATACAAAATAAAGCTTTAAGGTTTTTAAATTATAAAGAGACTGGTTTATATGATTTCGATATAGATAAAGATATATTAAGGGAAAGATATAATCTCAAAACACTGGAGAATCG
This sequence comes from Leptura quadrifasciata, assembly GCA_963675555.1. NCBI lineage: Eukaryota > Metazoa > Arthropoda > Insecta > Coleoptera > Cerambycidae > Leptura > Leptura quadrifasciata. Next base: position 80,341,340 of record OY776680.1, read on the forward strand.
ACGAAAATACGGGCATATTGTATACTTACATAAATTGTTACATGGCAATGTAGACGATAGTAGTTTCCTGTCCATGATAAGTTTAAGCGTCCCCCACTATCCTACTAGAACTTATAGAACTTTCCACTTAGACCTGGCAGGTACAAATTATCAAATCAATTCCCCTCTCCACAGAATATGTAGTAATTATAATACGATCCAAGCCAACTGTGATATATTTGATATCAGTATAAAAAAACTAAAAACCATGTTAAATTCATTGTTTTAAACCATTGCTTTCTAATATTATGTTAAAATTAAGCTAGTATTAAGTTAGTTTTAGGTTAATGTAAATATCAAATGTACCATATCACTCTGTAATAGGGCTTGCCTGTTGAGTGCATTACCAAATAAATAAATAAGAATACGTTTCTCTATAAATATCTCTCTACAACTTTCGTTTGTTTTTAGGTCAAAAATAAACCTGATAAATCTTTTTTGACAAATAAACACTTTTTCACACTCAGAGGGCTTTACCCCATGCAAGAATATTAAATGAGATGTGACTGTAGGCCACAGGATAATATATGTTGATTAAGCCTTCTTTGTTTAGAGTGCATTTTAACTGTAACATTGCAAAAAATGCCTTATTTAACTGACTACATACATGATCTACATGCCTACACCAGGATAACTTGGAGTCAAGTAAGGTACCAAGTAATTTGGCAGAATCCGATAGGACAATATCATTGACCGTGAAGTTTTCCGGTAAAGGTTTTTGAAGGTGAAAGTTTAGAGTGTATCAGCTGACATGGTGATTGTTGTGTCATCTGCAAACGTTACATGGCCACACTCCATGTAATTGGGCAAATCATTTACATAGAGCATGAACAGTACTGGGCCTAACACTGAGCCTTGAGGAATCTCAAGTGCAACACTATATGTATCCGACTCCTGGTCATTTAGCCTCACCCTGAACAATCTATTTTCCATATAGGAAATCAGCCACAGCAGAATGTTACCCCTATGCAGACACTGTATAATTTACTATTCAGTATTTCTTTATCGACAGTATCAAATGCTTTGGAAAGGTCAAACCACAATGACACAACATACCTACTCTCATCCAAGCATTTGTAAACATACTCCAGAAGTAGCTGTCTCAATTGATTTGTTTGACCTAAACCCATGCTGAGAGAAAGTTAATATATTATTCTTTTCAACATACTCAGAAATTCTGTTATACACTACTCTTTCAGATATTTTTGAGAGAACATTTAACAGGGAAATTTGTCGATAATTATCCAAATCGGTAGTGTCACCTTTTTTTAGTATTGGAATGGCAGTTGCTAATTTTAGACAGTCAGGAAAAATACCAGCTTCTATTGATTTATTTAACAAGTATACAAATGGCTCCAGTATATTATTTTCTATATTTTTTTAAGGTTTTAGTCGTCTATCATAGCCAGTTGAGTTGTTATTTTTTAATTGGATAATAATGATATGCACCTCTTCTACAGTGATAAAATTAAAGTATATTGAGTTAGCATAATTCTCATTTAGATTGCATCGCAGAGACAGATTAGACCCAAAGTGTTCCTTAATTATTTTAGGTGCAGTATCAAAGAAGTGATGTGCAAATACTGTAGCAACCTCAGTAATATTGTTTAAGATGCGGTCATTTACATTGAGAGTAATGCTACTCTCGGCAATATTTTATTGACTATTTTCCAAATTTCCCTTAGAATACGAATTTGCATAAGAGAAAAGAAAAAATCGTATTTTTTCTGAGGTCACACTATGTTCACCCCCGGTAAAGAGTTGAAACGATTAGGGTTAATTTTTTTTGTTATTTCAACTTTATTAGTCCAATATTATTAAACTATAATAAATAATTTGAGAAAAAGTTACGCATAATCATTTTTTCAACTAAAAAGAAATCGATTCGCCCTTTGATATTCATAAAAATCCCGCTTTCTTTGTAACAGATGGAAAATCGTTTTACCGGCTACTGCAATGTTGTGGGAGTTTTTGTCAGAGGAAAATCGATTTTATATTGTAATAAACTATAGCCTGATGATCGAAATTAGCATAAGGTGATAACAGTTGATCTTGGTTACGGGCTGCTGTACTTTATAGTATGGGAGCCCACAACCAAAACCATGTATCGTCCCTATCTGTTTAAATTCATGTAACTCTTTGACGCTCGTCCCACAAAAACACACTCGTTATACAAAAATTCATCTTTCCCAACTGATTATATAAATAGCCATTCTGTAATAAGATCTCGCGCTAAAGCAATGGGAGCATTTGCGAGTGATTGTAAATACCCAACCAATGTTATACCATTTTTATTTTTTTTGTACGTAAGAAATACTATTTAGTTTTTTAATAACAACCATTTCCTAAAATTGCCGTACAAGCTATTTAAAACGTGGAGAGATTCTAACTTCATTGGCAGCATTAAAAATTCTCTCTCTTAAAACTTCGATGTTAGGGACAGGTGTCGAGTAAACAACATTTTTCAAGTGGCCGCAAAAGTAAAAGTCCAATGGATTCATAGCTGGGGACCGAGGAGGCCATTTAATTGTGGCTTCTCACCCTCTTTCCAATCCATCGATTTCTAAATGTTGTGTAGCCATTCTCGAACCTCTAAAGAATAATGAGGTGAAGCACCATCCTGCATAAACCACAGTGTTTGACGTAATGCAAGAGGTAAATCGTCTATAACTTGATACGGGTCACTTTGTAAAAAGTTTAAATAAGCTGGACCATTTAATCTGTTTGGTAACTCAAGAGACCCTATTAATCTATTGCCTATAATTCCGGCCGTAATATTTATTGAACAGTTGTATTGATATCTTCCATTTACAACAGCGTGAGGATTATCGTCGCTCCATAAATGCTGGTTACGAAAGTTTAAAACTCCATGTTGAGTAAAGCAGCATTCATCTTGTGACGTGAACCGTAAGGAAATGGCCTTTTCGATTAAGCACTCACCGGCTGCTCTTCTGTTCGGAGGCGGGTCGTAGGTTCTTTCGATAACTTTAACTTAACCAACAGTTTACATTGAAGAAAGAGTTGTTAATTTGTAAACTCTGGGGCGCCAGTCAATTTCTTGACAGAGAAGGGGTTAGAGACCAGAATAAAAAAATTAAGCAATGTATGCTAAATATAATAATAGTAAAAAAATGTATAAATACAAAGCCACCAACAAATAATAATATAATACACAGGATAAGGTATAGCACAATTGCTAAAATTAGATTTACTAAGCTATGAGGGTGTGAGGCACAAATGGAACTAAAAAAGTTAAAAAGATTAAATTGATTTTATGGTCTCTCCGGCTATGAATATTTTAACTTCTAGAATATTTCAGATTTTAGAAATAAAAAAGGTACAGTACAAATGACCCTGACCTTGTCAGTAATCCTGAAAGGATAAAGAAATCTCAAAAAAACAAGATGGAATTTAAATTCCCAAACAGCTGTTTAGTTAACAAAAAAAAAAATTTAATTATGACGCTTTTTCAAAAAAATATTAATCCATTTACGATGCAATACTTTGTCCCTAAATAATGAAATGTTGGAGGCTCCTCCCTGCAGTTGTAAACTAGACCAGTTGTACTTACAGTCGTTAAGGCGAAGGCTGGAGAATTAAAATAGTTACCAACTAGCTGGACCAACAAACCATTCAGCAAAACTAAGCTGGTTGAAAACAATGACCGAACATCTCAGGTGGAACGTCTTAGTTCTTTTAAATTACATGACCCGTTCCGGCATCCACGACAGGTGTTATGTGTCCTCAAGCCACATAAATGGGTAATACCTGCGACTGGCTTAAATCTTTGAGTGTCAGATTATCGGGTGACGGTTGGCAAGGCCCTCCAAAAAAAACCTATAAAAATTACTAGTATCAAAACTTGGTACTCTCTTGAATTTTATGCTATTTGTACTTATATTAAATTAAACAAAATATAGATCTTTAAATGAATATACTTCAGATTTACTGACCTTAGATGTTCTTAGGTTTTCTATTACAGAAAGGTGGTGTCTGCACTTGGCTGGAGTTACAGCAAAAATGCCTCTAGTAACATGGCTATTCCTTTTTTTACTTTGTCACAAAAAATGACCAAAAAATCCGCCACAAAAACTATCATTTTTCCCTCTAATCCGGGGCTACCAATTATAGCATAAAATTCCTATAGTAGAGTAGACCCAAGTTTGAAATGCCCCATTTGATCTGTCTTTTAATAGACCAGTATTCCTGAGATGCTGTCATTGTATTTTCACACTATTTATTTGTTGGTTATATTAATGTCATCTGACATTGCCTTCCAATTCAAAACTATAGACCGTAGAACCCTCTGTTGTTGTCTTAATTTACTACAATGTATTGAGTGTTGCATAAGGTCGTCAAGTGAAATATGCAAGAAGTCGCATTATAGCCCAGGCGCGCATGAAAAATGGATTATTCAAAAAAATTATGTTACAATCTGTAAATTGTACTTGTGAAATCTAATGGTTTCCTAAGTATAATTCTATAAAAACCACATCTTACTGGAAAGTCATGAGGGAACAGTCCTTGTATTCTCTGTAAATGATAAGGGTAATGTCCTTGCCTTTTCAAAATCCTCCATACTAATGTTCTCATTATGTGGAATTGAAGAGCAGCCTACATTCAGGATGTTCACCAAAATAATGTAATATTTGTGCCTCCATTGCATCTCCTATTTGTCTCTGACGAGCACTATCGTGACTTCTTTTATTAAAACACCACCTTTCTCTTAATCTCAAGGGAGTATTAGAAAAAGTATGAACATTTAACACAGTATGAGAAGGGAACTTACGACGATATCATTTTTTTTTCTGTTGAAGCATTTCCTTTACATTCACCATAAATTAAATGTATGTATGCATATTCCTCATTACTAAAACTATGAATATTAAAATCTGGTTAGAAAACTACTAGTATGAAGTAATAAGGAATAGTTATCTTATTATTTCAAAGACAAGAAACAACGTAATATTGTCAAATTATAATTTGGCACCAGCCTACTTTTAGTATTTTACACTAATATAATTGTGCTCATCGCTGCTGGTGTTGATTGATCACTTAGGCAGATGTAATTTAATTTTTTTCTCAAAAATGGTCGATTTTGCGAAATTTTTTCAAGAGATAAAAAAAGTTTCTAAATTAATCATGTTATTTTTTTTTAATTGAAAAAAAAATAGCAGGCAGGTAGATATTTTCAAAATTTCAAGATGGCTAGTTAATTTCACTTCTTTGTGCACGAGCTAGATGGATGAAATAATTTTCTTAGATGCCTTTTGATGAGTAACCGAGATGTGCCAAATTTCGTATTTTTCCGATTACGTTATTTTTTTAGATAGAAATTAAAAACAATTTTTTGGCACACCCCTTTAAGGGGGTGTAGCTGGACAGGAAAGGGTTATTTTTAAAAAATGTATACAAAGAACCCGTCTTAATTTTCGACAGGGAATCTACAGTTAAACGTTATTATGTTATTACGGGACACCCTGTATCTATCTGCTAAAATGACCTAATTATCAACGATCGTATTATTATAAATGAATCAATATTTGTTTTATGTTTGTTAAGCTCTGTCGAATGGCACTTTTTATCGCTATATAGCAACATTTTTAAAATTTTAATTAAAGAATTATTATATCTGTTAGAGTTGAAAATAAAGATGGAGGATACCAGTTTCTTTTACATGCAGATAAAATTATGCCAAAATTACTAGCCATTAGACAATTTTTTCGTATTATCAGCCATTTGTCATTACTTACTTGGCCAAGAGTATTTTTTTATAGCCATGATTTCATCAATAGACAACACATTTATTTAGAATATAATATTCCTTTACTCCAGTCACCCAGTTTCCTGTCACAGTTATGGCCAAGTCATCTACGCACTCCGTCACCGTGAGGCCCCTCGCAAGGGGTAGTTGTAGAACGTCATTGAACGTTAAATTCCACAGGGTCTGGCCCAGAACCGATTCTTGGGGAACCCCACAAGTCACCATCCTCCAGTGTGCACCGCTTTCTGCAGTGGCGGATTTAGCAGTAAAACTGTGACAATTGCAGCAAGAGGTCCCACGAAATGATATAACAGTGTTTTTATTAAAAGTTTTTTTATAAACCAAACAATTTTATTTTATTAGTAGTATTGACGCTTTAGGGGCGGCAAATTTAGTCATGCTGTGGATGGCACATCCGTCGCTGGCTTTCCCCCTACTACTCAATCCTTCTGTTCTCCAAATAGATCTTAGTGATCCTGAGCAAGTATAGAGCTTTCCTCAGACTACTGACAATCTTAGCCCATCCCGCTGCTTTAAATAACAGAGTCTGTATCTAATCCTTTTGTATGTATTGGATATATTGTAATATATTATTATTATTATAAATATGTTTTTGACATCCAGGGTCACTACTACACAAATCCTTTTAGTTTTCATGGCCTCTCTCGCGATCTTCGTAATCCTCCTTACAACATCCACTGACAACTTGCCTTTTCTAAAGCCGTATTTATTATCCGCCAATCCCCCTTTCTGTTCTTCTTCAGTCTCTAATCTTCCCAATACAAGTTATTTCAACAACTTGGTCCAACAGATACACTGGTTTGTAAGAGGATGGTTCCTTTGGTGGGTTTTTCCTTTTTGCTAACAATACCAGCCTTGCTCTCCTCCATCTTTCCGTAAAAATCCCACTCTCCAGCGCCTGATTCATAATTTTCAGAGTAAACCCAGGATACTCCTTGCAACTATCTCCATTATCTCAGGTGGAATATCATCCGGACCTGGAGTTTTACCGCTTTTAAGCATGCTATAAAGTCTTAAGAATGGAATAGAATAATTTATTTATGTTAAACTTATACATACCTCATAAAAAAGTTTTTTTACACAAATTCAGATAAAAGCATACAAAATATCACAAGAATGTATATGAACAATTTTAGGAAACAGGTAACAGATACTAATAAGATAGACAAATAAAAGAATTACACAAACATGACAAAAATTGCAGTTTAATTACTGTCTTGTATTTGCAATTGCACATTCAATTTCCTCTAGAGAGAAAAATGCATTTTTTAGAAAAAAACTTTAATTGTAGATCTGAACTTTGTTGGAGGCAAGGCTTTCATGCTATCGAGTAGATTAGATTAGATTCACAGAGGAGCTGGTTGTTTAGCCTTTACCACCGCGACCTTTTCAGGTCTATTGTGATGCTCCCAGAATATCTTCCTTATAGTACCTCATCCAGCTTTGTCCTTTGTACTAGACTCCACAGCTTTGATAAAGGCCATTTTGTATAGCTGTCCGCCCTTGGTTTTTCTTCTCCGAGTACTTGGAATCTCAGCCTCACCAGGCCTTCACAGTGGCACAATACGTGAACTGAGGTTTCCTCTTCCTCTCGGCATAATCTGCATATCGCGTCCTCTGCCAGGCCCATTAGACTCATGTGTCTATTGAGCCGGTAGCGGCCAGTTAGAAGGCCCACTATTACTCTGATGGCCTTCCTATTCTGGCTTAGTAGATCTTCCGTAAATTTGGCCGAACGTTCTTTAATGAACTCCTTGGGCTGTCTCTGTCTTGGGAGATTCCTCCACCATTCCAGAGATTTATTTTGCACCCATTCCTTAATGGCTGCTCGTATGCATGGCTTAGCCATGCCACAAAAGGGCTCGGGTCCTATTGGGGCTTCAAGTGCGCCTTCCTTGGCCAGTTGGTCAGCCTTTTCGTTTCCTCTGTGTCCCTCGTGTCCTGGTACCCGTGCTAGGGTCACTCTGTTCTGACTTCCCAGCTCTGTAAGGGCCGTCAAGCAGTCCCACACAAATCTTGAGTTGATTTGCATGGAACTGATTGCTTTTATTGCCGTTTGGCTATCAGAGAAAATGGCAATCGACTGGTTAACAGTGCCTTGTCCTATTGTCTCCCTTGCGCAACAGTGTATGGCGATCACTTCAGCCTGAAACACCGTTGCGTATTTCCCTAGATTTATGCTATCGAGTAATAAATTATAGATTTTGATGCCATAGTGTTTAACACCAGTTTGTCCCCGAGTAAGTCTTGTAAAATCGGGACATATAGTATCTTTGTATCTTGTCTCATATTGATGGAAGTCGGCATGGGTGTTATAATTATTTAAATTATTGTGTACATATGTAATGCATTCTAATGTGTATGTGCAAGGCAAGGTTAGTATGTTAAGTGCAATAAAGAGGCACTTAGTATCATCACAATAACCCACACCACCCACAATCCTGACAGCTCTCCTCTGAAGACCAAAGAGTCTGTGTTTACCAGCTGAGTGCCCCCAGGCAAGGATTGCATAAGACAATCGCGAATGACACAATGCAAAGTAAGCTGTTTTTAGCATGTTTAGAGATGCTGAACTAGACAATTGCCTTAGACAGTATATATTTCTCGTCAGCTGTTCAGCAACATATTCAGTACGAGCATCCCAACGCACATATGGATCAATGAAGACCCCCAAAAATTTTGTATTTGTCGGATTATTTGGTATGTTGCTCATATCAAGTGTACATGAGACCATTTTTATTGTTTTAGTAACATTAAGTGCTAGAAAATTAGACGTAAACCACTTTTCAGCCTCCGTGAGCGCATCATCACACTTTGACATCAGGTTATCCAAATTTGGGGCAGACATGTTGAATCATCAGCATAAAATATGCAAGTGACTTTTTTAAGTGCATTTGGCAAGTTATTAATATAGATTAGGAATAGAACAGGACCCAGAATTGAGCCCTGTGGTACTCCAGATCTAATATATAATTCCTCGGATGTTATTCCATTCAGACTGACTATTTGTCTTCGTTTCTCTAGGTAGGATTTAATAAGTGAGATACTTGTTTTACTGAAATTATATTTGGATAGAAACAGTAAGGTATGTGACACGCAGTCAAAGGCTTTACTGAGGTCACAGAACAGAGAAGCAGAGTAGTAGTGGTCTTTTTCAAAACATTCTAATGTGTGTTCCGTAAATTTTAAAATAGTATCTGTTGTCGACAGGTTTCCACGAAATCCAAATTGGTGTTTGAGTAGTATTTTATTATTTTCTAGGTATTCAGTTATTTGATTTTTAATGGCTTTTTCAAGGATTTTTGAAATGATTGGAAACAATGAAATTGGTCTGTAATTACTTATTTCCTCAATATCGCCTTTTTTGAAAACTGGAACAACAGCCGCTATTTTAAGTGTATCTGGAAACACACCGGTCCTGAGACATATGTTTATTAACTTGGTTAGGGGAATTAAGATAAGATTTTTTACTGTTTTTATTAAATCAGTATTTAGGCCATACACATCTTTACTGTTACTGTTTTTTAAAGAATTCAGGATATCTCTTACTTCGTTGTATGTGACTTCACAAAAACAGAAAGATTCAGTGGTGTTTACTAGATCGACATGATGTAATGGTTCAATATTTAATTTAGGATGTCCATCAATGATATCTCCAGCGACATTAATGAAAAATTTGTTGAAATCATCCGGCGCAATATGTAGTTTTGATATTGAACTTTTCTTCCGGGTTGAATTTATTATTTGCCACATAGTTTTTGTAGTATTACTAGATTCTTTTATATTGTTGTCCATTTAATTTAATTTTTTCAGTTCTCAGTGCATTTCTATATCTTAATTTAAATTCATTTCTAATTTTTTTATTTGATTCTGTGTTTTGAATTTTGCAGACTTCATTGAGGAATTGCAATTGTTCTCGCATTTGTCTCAAATTTTCTGTGAACCATGCACTTTTAAAATAATCGGCGTTTTTGAAGTAAACTAGTGTTTCCGGAAAAGATTTATTATAGGCTTCTAAAATTGTATTTAAAAATAACTGAAATTTTTCATTAATGTCGAGAGTATAATTATCTATGAAGTCCCAAGTACACGTAGATATAATTTCATGAAATTTATTCTTTCCTATAGCTGTTATAGGTCTAAATAGTTTTTGATGCCCTTGATTTTTTATATTAGAATACATTGGTACCTCAATAATTTGACACAAATGATCTGACAAAAATGGTTCAGTGTTGTGCGACTGTAGTCATCTACTGAAAAATTTATAAAAATATTGTCGATGTAATTGTCCAATCTAGTACTTTCTAACACAGTTTGCTCAAAGCCATAAGTTGTAAGTAGATCGATTAATGTAGCACTGGTTCGATCAAATGTATTGAATCTTACATTAATGTCACCGCATATTACTACCTTTTTATTAGCACCTAGTTTTTTAACAATTTTTCCAATATTTCAATAAAAATATTGAAATCTCCTCTTGTGGAGCGATAGATATTTGCAACAATAATATTGAGATTTTCTATTTTCACAGCCGCTATTTCACAATGGTTTTCTGCAGATATATTATTTAAATTAGTTAAAGGTTTATAATTAGTGTTTTTTTTTACTGCAATTAACGTGCCTCCATGACAAAATTCAGATTTACAGAATATACTAGCTACATAGTAATCTTTTATTTCAAGAAAATCTGCCTCATCACTATTTAACCAATGTTCAGTGATGCATATAATGTCCAGTGATGCATTTTCATTAATAATAAATGCTTCCAATGCATTAATTTTATTCCTAACACTTTGAATATTTATATGCATTAATCTTACTATAAATTTTTTGCATGGTTTTTGTGTTGAGTTTTGCATTATCTGTGCTATTCTTGATTTGGATTTGATAAAAAAGAAAATGAATTATTTAATTCTTCTTGAGATTGTTCCTGTTTATGTTGTGTTGATCAAGGAAGCGCTTACCTAGTCAAAGACAAATCTATTAAAAATTACTTTTTTTGGCCAAAAGTTAGGATCATAAACTTGCTGAAGTAATTGCGGTTCAACCCCCATCATGAATGACTGATTATCAACGCCTGTACTGTGTGTGTCTAATTTTTTTACACAAACGTTTTCTGCATCTGTACGAGTTTTTATGTAGTTTTCAATATCAGTTTCAGCTACACTATCAGGTACTTTTGATATGAATAACCATATTTTTCTATCTTTATTTTCTCTTCCATAGAATTTACTGTCTCCATTTCCACTTCCAACCTAGTAGCGCCCTTTTCTTGTTACGATTTTAAGACCATGATTTAATTTTCGCTATTCACTTCAGCCTACGCAATTTGCAATTTTGGAACTTTACTTTTATTTTTATAGGTGACTTCTTGATAGGATGTTTCATCTACCATTGGTGTGTTGTCAGGTGATTTATCAAGTTCATCTCCATTCAAGTATATTATACGTTGCATAATATTGGCCTGTTTATTTTGAAGAATTTCTAGATTAGTTTTTTTGCTTTCATTGTTTTGTTGTTTAGTAGACACATTTTTTATTTTATTTACTTTCCTTATCTTCTGTATTTTTTACTAGGACTGATACTGCTTTTTCTTTGATTGATTTGAATTTTAATTGTTGTTCTGAGTTTGCTATTTTGTCATTTAACAATAAAATTACTGTTTCCTTGTCCAAAATGATAGTGTCCTTATCATTGATAATTTGTCTCAGCAGTGAATAATACTTCTGTATATGTTGGGTTGGGTTGGGTTGGGGAGTGGGGGGTAATTGGGTAACTAAAGGCATAAAAATTTCGTCTCAGAAACTGAAACTTTTGTACAAAGCAATGAGTCAAAGTGACAGAGAGGAAGATAAGCGATTTTATAATTCGTATAAAAGAATTTATCGTAATGTCATCAAGGCGGCAAAAAAAATTACATAATGACCAATTGTATTACAGTTCCTCAAATAAATCTAGAGCTGCATGGTCAATCATAAATAATCACATAACTAACAATATAGTCAAGTATAGCAACATTGATAGCATGTTAATTAATAATGATTTAATATGTGATACTAACTTAATAGCTAACCACTTTAATCAGTATTTTGTTGAACTACCTAATACTGTTACAGTAACTCATGATGAGTTTGATACCAATTTTAATTTACTGAATAATTATCCAACATTATTTTTGGAACCGGTTTCTGAAAACGAATTATTTAATATTATTATGGATCTAAAATCTTCTAATTCTTGTGGTATTGACAGTGTTCGCACCAACATGCTGAAAACTATAGTTTACCATATTTTGCAGCCATTAACATATCTGATTAACAGGTCACTTGCTGAAGGTTCATTTCCTGATGTGCTGAAAACAGCTAAGGTCGTTCCTTTGTACAAAAGAGGTGATAGGTTATCCTTCGATAATTATCGTCCTATTTCAGTTTTATCGGTTGTCTCTAAAATATTGGAGAGGGTCATGTTTAATAGAATGACTTCATTCATATCGAAATTCAATATCTTGTGCGATATGCAACATGGTTTTCGAAAGGGCAGATCGACAGAGTCGGCTATTCTGGACTTTTTAGACAAACTATATGAGAATTTGAATGTCAATATGAAATGTATGGGAATATTCCTGGACTTAAGTAAAGCTTTCGATCTTGTTGACCATGAGATATTGATCCAAAAATTATATAAATATGGTTTTAGGGGCCATTGTGGTTGCTGGTTAAAGTCATATCTCTCTGATTGGAGGCAGCAAGTCTCATTAAATGGTCAGCTTTCTAGTGTATTGAATTTGTCTTGTGGAGTGCCCCAAGGCTCAGTCCTGGGGCCATTATTGTTTGTATTATTTGTGAATGATCTGCCAAGAATTGTTGGAGATAATAACCTAACTCTATTTTCAGATGACACTTCTTACTTATGTCCAGGTACTGACATAGTAAATCTAGGGGAGACTGCTCAAAATGTGTTAATCAAGCTTGTAGCATGGTTTCAGAAAAATAAGCTGCTAGTAAACAAAAACAAAACAGTGTTTATTCAATTTACTCCTAGAATAATGCAAGAAATTTATTAAAAATTGATGGTACCTCTCTGGAACAAGTACAGTCAACTAAATTTTTAGGAGTATATATTGATAACGCTCTGAGCTGGGAGTATCATGTTGATGTTTTGTGTAAAAGGCTGGCATCGGTTTGCTTTGCATTGTATAGGCTGAGTGATATTGTGAATAGACCAGTTATTTTGTCATTTTATTATGCTCAATTTTATTCTAGATTAACTTACGGTATAATTTTTTGGGGCTCCACACCATGTTGATAGAGTATTTAAAATACAAAAACGGGCAGTTCGATGCATAACTGGTGCAAGCAAATATTCTTCATGCATAAATATATTTAAAGAACTAAAAATCTTACCAGTTGCATGCGTGTATATATTACAAATAGTAGTATTTGTAAAACTCCATCTTGAAGATTTTATAAGGAATAACTTTTTCCATGAATATCAAACTCACTTTCTGAACGACTTGCTAATTCCAATTCATACATTGTCAATATATAAGAAAAGTCCGAGATACATGGGAATCATATTATACAATAAGCTTCCACACCACATTAAAAAAATTAATTCTATTAAATGCTTTAAAAATGCTGTAAAAAATATTTTAGTAGATAATTGTTTTTATTCCATATCTGACTTTTTAAATTATGTATTTTAATTGTTCATTCTTGTATTCTTGTTTTTATATTTTTATTCATTTCTTATGCATTTTGTCCTTTACACATATGTTTTTTAATCTGTATTACTATTTTATTTTACAATTGTATTGTACTTTGACTGATTTATACCTTAATATTATGCTTTGTTGTATCGTCATTATTGTCTCTTGACTTGTCCCATATCATTTTTTGTATGATCGCATGGACAATAAAATTATTATTATTATTATTATTATTATTATCACTATGTTCTTGTTTAGTTTTTTCTTGCAGTGGGTGCTCACAACAGGTTTTTACTCTTTGAGCACAACTATTATGGTATGTTATATGACATATTTTACACAAAACACCTACAGTCACATTCTTTTTACAATATCTGCAAGTTTTCTTTATGGTTACTGATGGTTCACCTTCACTTTCCACCATTTTGAAGCTCTTTCTCTGTAAACGGGGGCACGTCTCCCACTTCCGTGGCTCCACATCTGACTCCTTCCCTCTCAGGAAATAAGACTATTTCCTCTATCCTTTCGTCTGGCATTGCGGCAGGGGTGACTCTCATACTTTGGGTCGCAATTTTGTACCCATCGTGGGGTGATGGACGTTCCTATCAATATCCACACACATCGCATCTCTGAGTCTCTTCCTTGCTTCTCGGTGGTCTTGGAGAGATAAGTTTTCACTCTCTCTTCCTTGCCTCCTGTTGTGCCTAACACACTGTCTCCTGGCCACCACACATTGCTTCCTCAGATTGTTAATATCATCTGTCCACCAATACACTCCCGCTTTGGTTCTCACCGTTCTTCTGGGCATTGCTTGATCACAGATTCTAGAGACCACCCTTATCAACCACCCTGGGATAACTTTTATTCGGTTCAGCTAATAGTATTTTTACATTTTAGAATCCACGCAGTGTTGGAGAATTATTAGCTTGCGAAACCTGCCTTGATGAAATGCAAAATATTTCCAATTTTTTAATAAAATATGCGAATGTGGAAGAGAAAATAAAGAAATATACTGAAATAGAAGGAACGGCTAATAAAGGGCAGATAAAATTGCAGGATGTTCAACAATCTATATTCAAGCAAATGCTAAAATTTGAAGGTGATTCCTGCCACATAACTGAATCTAAGCAAAGATATGATTGCATTCACAAAGAATTGATCATAAAAGACGAAGGTGAAACCACGTGTGAAACAGTAATGGACGGCCTAGGACCTCTGGCAATGAATGATAAAGAAATTAACTATGAACAGCAATTGACATCAAAAAATATGTTGGGTTATATAGGAGAAGATAAACCGGGTTCCATTAAAGTAGAAGGAATATTTTGTGACGAAAACGAGACCAAATGTTGTAAAGAAGAAAACGATTTTAAAATGAACAATCAAAGATTTTTACTTAACGAAGAAATTGATATGAAAACAGATGAGCACGACTTCAACAGGTAATAATATTAAATTAAGTTCCATTTTAAATTGCAAAAATTAGCTTTATTCATTCACTCATTTATGCGCTCAATAGAGCAGACAATTTATTCCAGCACAATACAATAGCTTAGGCTATTAAATTGTTGTGGTGTTATTTGGTACTTTTGGTATTTTTCGTACCATTGACTTTTCAATTGACAGCATTGCAAGTGATGTTAGTCTGTCTTCACTCATAGTATTTCTTACATATGTCTTAATTAATTTTAATGTCGAAAAACGTCTTTCCGTTTCAGATGTCGCCATCGGAATAGTAACCAAAATTTTCAAAACTTTAACAACTTCCCCGAAAACAACGTCTAACCCGAAAGATATGAGAAAGTTTAATGTTTGCAAGCGCCCAGAAAAACTTTGAATTTCATTGGAATTTTCTGTATCTTGTCCTGTTATTTTTTTCCTGGAGTAAAATATACTTAGTTGCATTTTCAGAATTTCCTTATCTATCATAGGGTATGCTTCACAAAATTGGTTGATATCTTCCAAAGGTGGTGTTTTTTTATATTCCTTATACTTCTCTGCACCACATAAATGATTTTTAAAAGAAAACCGAATTCTCACTTCTAAAGTAATTATATCACATACCTCTCCACACACATACCATGTTAACATTTTCTTGATTCAGTCTACGTCGCGTTTTTGGAACTTCTGTATTCACTGGTTCATTTGCCAAGGGAGGTAAATTATTTCTAATTAGGTACAATTTCTTTTTCAAAATTATCTATGCATTTCTGGACTTTTATAATGTCTATTTCAATTTTTTGTAGCTGGCTAAATAAAATATCAACATGTGGCATGACTTTTGAAAAAAAAATTAACCAAAATAAATAGAATCATCTTGTAGTCATTTAATAAATCCAGCCGCTTGAGTCATTGTTTCAGAGTTGTATTGTTTTGGAATTCCTGACATTATATTTTCAAAGCATTCAGTAAGGTTGTCTTTATTGTTGTACACACTCTGTACTATACGAGAGTTAAAATTCCATCATGTTTGAGAAGTTCTTGGAATGTGTTTGTCACAAACATGTTGCAAAGCCGCCAGAGGTATAATCAGTAAATTAAAAAACACTAAAAGTAAAGACCCTTATAATTTTACAGTTAAAATCATTAAAAGTTTAATAAATCTCATTCTGATCCCTCTAACAAAACTATTAAATTTGTGCCTAAGAAATAGTTGCTTTCCTCAACGTTTGAAGATTGCAAAAGTAATTCCAGTTTTTAAGAAAGGGTCTAGTGATGATCCGACGAACTATAGACCTATTTCACTTGTTCCGCTATTCGCAAAAATATTTGAATGTGTTTTAAAAAATCAGTTAAATATATATTTTGAAGTAAATGCAATGTTCAGCCCAAGTCAGTATGGCTTTAGAACCAATCTGTCTACATCTCTAGCTATAAACAGGCTCACCCAAAATGTCCTAGATGCATTCGAAAACAAATTTTACACTCGGGCTTCTTTTTTCGACCTAACAAAAGCCTTTGACTGTGTGTCCCACCACATTTTATTAAAGAAACTGACAATATATAATTTCGATAAAAATAGTATTGAGCTAATAAAATCTTACATCACAGAAAGATGTCAATATGTATATTATAACCAAAACCAGTCAACTCAACAAATTTGTAAACATGATGTACCTCAAGGCTCTGTGTTGGGTCCAACACTCTTTCTAATTTACATAAACGATCTGCCAAATTTCAACTCAGACGTTTCTTCCATATTATTTGCTGACGACACCACAGTTATCAATCAAGACAAATCATTACCTCAAATACATATTAAGGTAGCCGACACACAGTCAAAGATAACTACTTGGTTTCTTTCAAATTCATTGCTTGTTAATGACGACACAACTCAATCCTTACTTTTCACTCTCCGCAATGAGCATGAACATAAAAAATCCGATCCTGTTAAATTCCTAGGCGTCTACTTGGATTCCAAACTGACTTGGGAGGAACATATTATATATCTTTCAAATAAACTCTCTAAAAGTATCTTTCTCCTTCGACGTTTATCCAAAACAGTGTCACAAAAAACTTTAATAACTGCCTACTATGGATGTTTTCATTCTAAAATGAGTTATGTAATCATAAACTGGGGCCACTCAGCTCATGCTTATAAAATATTTGCAATTCAAAGAAAATGCATTAGAATAATTGCACGGATTGGCTACAGGGAGTGTTGTCGAGAATATTTCATAAAATTAGGTATACTTACTTTCCCATGTGTGTTCATTATGGAATGTCTTTTGTATATAAAAAAGTAAGAATTCCAATACACAAAACTCAAAGAAGTACATGATTATTCAACCAGAAATAATGATAAAATTCTACCTAATTTCTCTAGACTGGTAAAAACTCGAGATGGCCGTAGTTACTATGGAATAAAACTCTTTAATGTCCTACCTGATCTAGTAAAGAATCTAAATTTAATCTCTTTCAAACAAAACTTAAAGCAATATTTAAAAAATAAAGCCTTTTACAGTCTTGATGAGTTTCTCAGAAACAATTTTGTTGATTGGGCTGCTTTATCTAGATCGATTTAGCCATGTAGTTTTGTAGTTTTATAGTATTGTGTTATTAATTGTTCGTTACTTTTTCTCCACTGGATTTTAATTAACTTTTACTACTTTAATATGTCAATTTTTAATGTTTTTTATTTACCATTTTTAACTTATATACCTTATTGTATGACTTGTGTAAATGCTTTGTGCATGTTGACACCAATAAATGATTATTATTATTATTATTATTATTATTCTGTCTGGCGATTGAGAAAAAAAAGTTGATATGCCATTCAAATTTGAAAAAAATATTCGTACACTACTGGTGCTTGAAACTGCTTGTTCTAGTATTTTATTAAGCTGATGAGCATAGCAATATACAAAATGTGCATTTTAGTACTCTGTTGGCGAATTTTCACGTTAACACCACCTAAATGACCACGCATAACAGCAGCTCCGTCATATGTTTGATAAATCAGTTTTCCTGGGCAATCTGGCGAAATCTGTTCTAAAATGCATTGAGACAGTCCATCTGCATCTTGACTTTTCGGATTTGCAAACCCCCAAAGCCGCTCAAATATTTTTCCATTTAGTTCATAAGGTAATACAACTACAGTTTGAGTTTGAGTTGATACATCTGTAGTCTCATCAGCCATAAGTGCGAGATACGCAGATTCTAGAATTTCTCCAAGAATATGTTCATGGCAAACCTCGAACATGCATTGCAAAATTTCATTCTGAATAGATTGTGATGTGCCCTTGAACACTGTTGCTTCTTGAATATGGCTATTAAAGGCACTATCAGCGTTTGCTAAAAAATCAACCCATTCTAGAAATACCCCTCTATTTGAAGAGACTTTTTCTTGTCGTGACCGCGAAGGGCAAGATTACAGTTTTAATATGTCTATTATTTTTGAGAGTACATGTCAATTTTTGATCACAGTCTCATTATGCTTACGAATTTGATCCGCATAAGCCGTATTTAGAAATGTAGCAATATTAGTCTTTCCTAAAAGTTGAAAACTGACAACATTATCTAGATGCTTCGTACTATTTTCATGTTTTTTAATTTTTATAGAAATGTGCTTTAAATCGTTTACCCCATTTTTTGTCAAATTTACGCATAAAAGCATTTTTATTTTTGCACTGTCGCTGCTCTTGCACTATATTTAAAACTGGCGTTGGACGGCCGTTTTGTTTTATTTCAAGTTTTTCATTTAAGCTCAAGCGGCTAAATATAAGTTTTTTAATTTCACTCACTTTTATAATTAATTATGTCTTTTGCACTTTTGCCGTCTAGTCTAATGTTTAATGAAATTTTAAAAAATCTGTAATGTAAATGCATCACATTATATATGCAACAAATCGATAAACTTTTTAAAAAAGCGCGATAATCTCAAAACGATTTCATACGTAAAAAAGTAAAGAAAACAGAAACGAAGAAGTAATTAATTCCTACACAGCCGTGAGCGGACTGACCAGAGTCCCAACAGATAACAAAACCACGCGTAACCCCCTCCAATTCTTTCACTTGCTGCCATGACGACCGCCGTACATATTTTAGGCGGAATATCTGGAGCCCATTTCAGCGGTTTTACATGCAATTCGGAAGTTAAATTAAATTGATCGCAAGTGAAAAGAGTATGCCGTTTGTTTTTTATTATTTAAAAAAAAATAGTCATAAAGCAGGTTATCGGGAGATAGGTTATTGTCTATTGTTATTGTTATTTATTGTTTTAAGTTTGGCAGGGAGGGCGGCGCCCCAGAGCCCTCCCGCATCGGCCGCCACTGATGTAAGCAGCAAATAAGTCACAATATTACTTGAAACACTGCCCTCTTTTTCATTTTCGAAGCAAAGCCACACTTGTTCCCTCAATATTAAATTTAACTGTCTTAAAACTCACCTGTAGTTATCTCGAATGTTTTGAAGTTTGTGAGAACTACTTGGTCTGAAATGTATTATGTGTATTTTGATCATATAAATTTATAATGTCGATTTAGAAAACCACTGTTTCTAATATAAGAAATGTAGCGAGATTGTTATTGTTGTGAAATACCTTGTACAACACACACGTTCAGAAATTCCTCCTAAAGTTATGTGATGCTTCGCTGATAAATAATGGACTATTTTGTCATTTTGCGTATTCACTTTTCAAAGTGAGAAACGCAGGTCATGCGTTTGTCTATTTTTTTTGTATGAACCTGAAAATAATTGAAATATCAAATTTATATGGCCTTTTCCTAGTTGTGTGGTTTTTAAATTTGGACTTTTTTCTGGCAAAATCTGATCTCTTGGGGAACACGATTTTGGCGTGGGGCAAATTGCAGCTGTATTTTTTAATAACGTCAAGTTAAGAATGGTAACTTCTCTGGGAGTGAATATAGTGTATTATGTATTAATTGTGATCAAATTTATTCTGTAGCAGCTTTCTTAAAATATGATATCAGGGTATCTAGCAACCAGAAAATCTGGGAAAACCAGGAATTATACGGGATTTTTATAGTGCCCTTGAAAATGCGGGAAATTTGGCCCATACAGAATATGAAATTTTGGATATAAAAAATTTTAGGTGAATTGCATAAATAATCTCCACCTCCTTAGAAACTGCCGAAAAAAGAGTACTTATATCCGATTTTGTAAATGAAGTTGCTAAAGAAGTGATAAAATTTTAAAATGTTAGGCAGCTGCCTGGCCGCATCAGCCTCATATGTTCGAGTGATTTGGATGTCATCCTTATGGGCCCAACATTTAAAAAATATTTTGACTGCTTGCCTTACATACAAGAGCATTTTAAATTTCAGATGTAGGACACCAATGTTTTCAGCCAACATAGTATAATAATATATATTTAAACATTTTAAAAAAATTACCATTTTTATGACTTTTCGATTTTGTCACAAGAGACTTTGGCTAGGCTGACAATAATATATGATATTTTTGTTTTTGCACACAATTGTAGAAAGCCAATAAAAATTTTATAATAGTATAAATGTAAACAAAACCCCAATTTCCTTTTAGTTTTTGAATAAACGTGAATCGAAAGTATTAAGAGTTTTTCCCAAAAGTATCCTTAGTAAGTATTTATAATGTTTAATCATAATGTGGATAATAGATTTGCTGCTTACATAAATGGGAACAGTTTAATAAAAAATAAGTTGTAAATAGAGCTTTTTGATTTTTTACGAAGAAAGGAGGGTTATTAACTTGCTTGGTATGCTAAAGCTTTTATAGTTTAGTAAACTGACAGATATAAAAATCTAAGAATAAAAATGCAACATTATATTTTGCCGACAATACGCGCCAAGCAGTAAACAAATATACAGTGTGTGTCCCACTTTGTGTGTTACACTACTTGATATTCTCTGTAATTTTTGAGATAAATTTTTGGTTGAAAATTCAGACTGACTTAGTTTTTCCGTGGAATCCGATGCTATTTAAAAATAGACAATAATAAACTAATTCACCATAAAAGGGAAGTAAATCCATGCATGTAAAATTTTAAATGTCACTTCCGGTTTACACGGAAATAACGTTATATTTCCCAAATAAATTTAAATTCGAAAAATTTCATTTTTCAAAAAGCCTATTACTATTAAATTGTTGAAACTTTTGAAATATTTGGAAGACAATAGACAATAATATTTTTGTTATTGTTTAGCTTTTGTATTCCTGTATTATTGAAATAAGAACGTGTAAAATAAAAAAAATTAAAATCAGTTTTTAAAACTTTCTCACAAAATATCAATTTTATGCATATAGTATCTACCTTATTACTTTTTTACTAAGAATTGTGCGATTAATGTGACGGTATGAAAAATAATGGGGTACTATTTAAATAATACCAAATTTTTTAGATTATTTTCAATTTGTAACAATAGACGGTACGCTTGAATTAGCATTTCACTTGGAACTTTGGATAAGTGGTTGGATTTTCATGAAACCTTCTGTATTGTGTTTGTATTATTATTATTTAGAAAAAAGTCCCTAACTTCGATTTTCCCACTCCTGTTCAGAAATTGTTATAAATCATCAAGGCATTTTGTTAACTTGCAAAAGACGAGCAAAATAAAACAGTAAAAGAACTTTCGTGTGTTTTGCTATAAGCTAATGACTTTTTACTCTTGAAAAATTTTTGAAAAAACGCGTAGTGTCCAAGATACAGTGAGATGAAATTTTTCAAAAAGGGGAGAGCATAAACCATAATATATAAAAAATCTATAAAACTATAAAATAAGAACTTTGATGAGGAAAATCACTGAATAACATTTTCTTAAAGGTCTGAAAAAATTCACAAGAGTACAACACTTAATTTGAACAATTTTTGTCTCTGATATATTTTTTTAAAATGCATATTTTCCTAGATATGAGCATTTGTGAGTGAAATAATTGTAATTTTTTCCACCAAAAAATACTCGTATCTCGAAAAATATGCATTTAAAAAAAAATGCCACCAGTACTTGGTAGTAGAAAAGATGTTAGGCTGATTTCTGCCTGAGGGGCATTGACTTGGGGTAGGCAGCAAAAAGGGGAAAAATACTTGACACTACCACACGTATGAGTCCCAAAGTAGAGTGTGCAGCTAGCTCTGAAGGACCTCAGGGTCTAGGTATGACCAGCATACTGCCTAGAGCAAATACAAAAGAATTTCCAATAAATTACAGTTTATTAGATACAAAGCAGATATTACAAGATATATATATATATATATATATATTTGGGTGCTGATATCTTCCCTCCTCACACAGGAGCCGATACAGCAGTGCAGATATTATTATTAGTGAAATTTAGGCCACATTAAATACTAAGTAACGGTATTAAATTTACCACTTAACGACAATAAAAGGTGTCATATACTTACAACTTTTCCATGTGTAGCTACAGCTGGGTTACATCTTGAAAAAGGTATTTATTTTATAATGTAAAATTTGTTAATTTGATGTTAAGTAAGTTAAGTTAAATCACGAAATGGGGCAAAAGATTAATAATAAATGAAACGGTTATCATAAATAGCTGAAGGCTTGTCTGCTTGCGTTCCAGGGGTTATGCTCCACAGGTTTCCCAATCGAAGTGGTGTTACATAAAAAGTTCATCTGGAACCGGATCTTCAGTTCTTGGCCCAAGACAAGAAATCCAGAGTTCTAGGCCCAAAAGAAGAAATCCAGAGTGGGATCTCCAATTCTTAACCCAAAAGAAGAACCCTAATGAGGAGGAAAATACATATTGTAAATAATGCCTAACATTGTTCATGCTACAGGGAGCAACTGGGTTCATTACCATTTTTTTAAGGGTCCTAATGATTCTGTTGAGACTTCTATGTACAAATAACCAGGGACACCGACTCACAAAACGGATAGTAGATGCCAGGACATTACGTGTTAAAACCCAGAATTAAAATCAATTTACGTAGAACAGCAGTGACTGCGGTGAGCAATTTCAAGTGCCTAAAAGAAAAATAATTGTGGCGTTAGGGCTGACTAATGAAGGCGTAGTGGTGGGCACGCTCCTTACCAAGACCATAAAATCCCACGAGGGTAAGTTTATCTCCATGTATAAACATCAAAATTCACCAAAAGCAACACACAATGGTGGAGAATAACTTCTGAAAGGCTATGTACATAAATCCCTTGCGGACAATCAAAAAGATTGAAGCTTAAAGTACAGCTAAAATGATCCCAGGCACTTTCACCAGTGGTCAGCCGAAAAAAGAAAGATAAGAGCCGCACCCAAGAGAAAAAACGCTCTCTAAAAAAATAAATAGCCTCCCCCGACGCCATGATCACATCAGAAACCGAATATGACAGAACACAGTACAGAAACAATGTTCTCATAGCCGTGCAGAATTGATTTTCTTGCAACTTGAAATAATAACTAAACCATTGCCGGACAATCCAAAAGGTATTTAACAATATCTCAGGCGTCAATAAAACAATTTCAGATATTAATAAACAAACTTGAAAGGATGACTGATGAAATAATTATTAACAATTACACAGAAATTCAGGCACGTCCCTGGATAGCCGTAGATACTACAGAATGTCACTCTGAGTGTTGGTAAGGTGAACAGAAACTGAAAAGTCCCTAAGTGGACTAGGCAAAACAACAAATTCAATTGGTTTCGTGCACGATTTGACAGCTAGCCTACCCTGGAGGTAAAATAACCTAATTGCTTTATTTAAGCAAACTGTGTTTAAGGTTTATTATTAACGTTCAAGTTATTTATAACGTTTATTTTTATAAGGAAGTTTATATTATTGATGAAATATAATTAATAAGTAATAATATGCATTCTTTTTGTGCTGTTGTTAACTATGGTATCATAGCAGCACGAGATGTAGGAGTCCAATGTTTTCGCTAATACACAATTTTTTTTGTATTTATATGTTAAATTACTCCTAAATAAATAACGCGATATTTCTAAATGTGAATACGATCCATCCCCAGATTATAGCACAAGCAGGAGCATGAGAAGTTCCAATGATTTCAATCATTGTAAATATAAGATACATGTTATAGAATTTCTAAATATATCTTTCCTAATATATCATCTTTCTTTAATATACCGAACTTTCGCCTTATTGTGTTGCTTTGGCTCTGTTTTGGTTAGAAAAGCAATACATTTAAAAAGTGCTCTATTGATCAATTATAATTTTGATTCCATAAAATTTCAATCTAGGCGTTGAGAAAGAAAATATAACGAATACCTTATCCAACTGATTATTAGTCAACCAAACGCATTGTTACTAATAACATGCATATTTACAAAAATATGATCTTAATTAAAATAATATTGTTTTCTCTCCACACTCAGAATTAATACTTATGATAAGATAGAAGTAAATGCTTAAATGCAACAAAATTTTATAAAAACTATTTTAATGAATATTAACTAAACAAATTGTTAATTTTTTTTTTCCCATAGCAAATTTACAATCTACTCTAATCTATATACAGAGTATTTAGCAAATATTTTGATTTGTACTTCGCTTGAGTTGGGTACCATCCACTGATGGTTCTCCATTTCCACCTAGTCCGTTAGGTCTTCTGGCCACTTTCTTTGTAATCTTCTATTATCTAACGATAGCTGATGCAGTTGGTTTATGTTTGGATTACTGTGGGCAGTATCCCGCTCTTTTGCTTTATTAGCGTGGAGGGTAATAACATCCTTTATGTAAGGAATCCAAGATCGTTATGGAGAGTTGCGTTGGACACATACCATGGAGCGTGTCCTAACATGCGGAGTGTTTTTGACTGGAAGGTTTGTAGTATTTTTGTATTGGAAGGTTTGCTACAGCCCCAGAGTTCGATCCCTTAAGTCCAGATTGGTTTTAGAATAATTTTATAAATAAGTATTTTGTTTTCCAATGACAACTGCGACTTTTTACCTAGCAACCAATACATTTGTTTGACTTTTAGGTTCAGCTGTGTTCTTTTAGCTTTGATGTGGCTTTTCCAAGTAAGCTTCTGGTCCAAGTGGAGTCCTAGATATTTGACTTCTGATTTCACTGGGATTGGAACATTATTTAAATAAACTTGCGGGCATAAAGTTCGTCTCGTGATAAATGTGACCTAAGTTGATTTCTCATTGTTCACCTTGATTTTCAAACGTTCTAACCAGTTTTACAGCAAGTTCAGGTAGTTCTGCAGTTTTCTGGAAGCTATCTCAGAATTTGGATCTGATGACAGGATTGCTGTATCATCGGCAAATGTAGCCATTGTAATATCATCAATAACGGGTATATCCGCAGTAAAAAGTAAATAGAGGAATGGTCCGAGGACACTACCTTGAGGAACTCCGGATTTAATAGGATGGTAGATGGATAGTGAATTATTGGTTTTAACTTGGAAGAAACGCTCACCGATATAGGACTTTAGGAGAAGGAATATTTGACTAGGTATATGTAATTTTAGTTTGTACAAGAGACTTTCGTGCCAGACCTTATCAAATGCTTGTTGTACATCAAGGAAGAAGGAGGCACACATTTCCTTTTTTTTCCAGGCTTTCTATAATTTTGTTTACAATTCGGTGACATTGCTGAATTGTTGAATGGTTTTGCCGAAATCCAAATTGATGTTCGGGGATTAAGTCTTCCGTGGGTATATTTTCTTTTATTCTATTTAGAAGGAGCCTTTCAAATATTTTCGACATTAGTGGCAGGAGATTTATAGGTCGATAGGAGGAAGGCTCTGTGTGTGGTTTTCCAGGTTCCACTGTATGGGATAGTAACATAAACGTAACATACTGTTGTAAATTGTGGTTAATAGAACAATTGCTTTTCTAGGTAGGTGTTTTAATATTTCTCCAACGATTAAGTCATAGCCAGGAGCCTTAAAAGAATTGATTTTGCTAATTTCTTTACGAATTTCAGCTGGTGAGAATGATTTGATTGGCAGTGAGAGTTGACAAGGAGCATTCAGGTAGTTATTGATTTCTTCCTCATCTATGTTGTAATCTGGATTTGGAATAAATACATTTGCGAGATGCTCCGCTAGCACATTAGCTTTCTCATCGTCTGATTGTGCCCAGTTTCTATCAGGCTTTCTTATTGGTGGAATTGATATTACTGGTCTTTTGAATTTTTTTGTAGCCTTCCATATCGAATGATCTGCAGGTGCCAGATTAGTAACGTAGTGCTTAAAAGTGTCATTACGGGCCTGTTGTAGTGCTGAGCGCAGTTGGTGAGTGAGCCTATTCAGTTGCGTCTTGTCGAGAGGGTTTCTCGTTCATTGCCACTTTGCTCGTGCTCTTCTTTTTTTATTCAAGACTTCCCTTATATGCATTGGTATGTTGTGATCTTGTTGCATGGTCTTGTTATATGGGGGCGTGGCTTTCTAGGCTGCATCTTGAATAAGTACTGTTAAATATGCAACTACTTTTTCAATGTCGTGTGGTTCTTTTATTTGATGGTCACGTGATGGTTTCATTAATGATATCTTCGAATTGTTGCCAGTTAGTTTTCTTTGTACATAGTTTTGGTACAGACTCTCTCCAGATTATAGTTGTACTTAATGTTATTATTATTATTGGACTATGGTCAGAGCTTAAATCTAGGTTGGACTCAATTGCGGAGTAAATATTAGATATGCCTTTAGTAATAGCGAAATCCAGTAGTAGCATAAATTAAAAGTAGGTACAATTCAATGTATCGCTTACGCTTAGCGGCACATTGAATGGTCTAAGGGTACAATACTTACTTTTCCCAACATTAAAACGTTTAAATCGAACTGCTTTACACAATTTTTTTTCACCCAACCACATACTGCTTGATTATATACCTCAAGAGTTTTGTATGCTTTCATTTCGTCCATCGTAAAAGTACATGAATATATACGAGATAAGTATATTGCAATGTCAGGATGTAATATTTTGGGAAATTCTTCTATATCTGCAAAACAATCTTCTAAACGAAGTGTGTATGGATCTATTCCCAACAGAGATATTTTTGATAAATATTTTTCTTAATGCATCTCATCAAGTGTTGCATAATACGAACTCAGATTAATTTTCGACAACAGAAAATATTTTATATCTTGCTTTAGTAACAATATATAAGAACCTACCTCTTTTAAAATATATTTATATACTTATGTTATAAAGAAATAAAAATAGAGATACACCAAAACCACGTTGTAAACATACGAACATTCACAGATATTTTAAGGTTATTTTACCTACAGAGTTAGTTAATGACATCGCGTGCATGACACCAATTTATAAATTACAAGGTTTATAGTGACATAACCCCGAAACTACTCTGCACGAAATAAACTTGTAACAAAAATTTAATAGAGATGGAAATTGTTTACAATCAAATAATGTTCTATGAATTTTTTCAGATTTATGAGAAAAAAATTTTTCAGTGAGATTTCCTTATCAGTTTTTGCTATTTTTATAGGTTGTTCCCGAAAATATCACAGGTATGCTTTTTCTGGAAAAATCAGTATAGAAAAAAAGTTTTGTAACGCTTGACTCGTGAAGGACTTGTTCTTTTTTCCTATAAAAATATTTCACTTTTCTATACTCATTTTCAATATATTTTAATGTTGTGATGAAAAAAACATACGGGAATTTTTTAGAATCTACCGGGAATATGAGATTACATTTCTAGGTTAAGATTTGCTAGTCACTCTGGATATGAAATAATTATTAGTTCACAATTCAGTGGTAATAACCACAATAACACACTATAATTTTCAGGTTTGAAGACGAAATTGGTTTGCCACAAACGGAAATCATCAGAAAGTTATATGAAACAGAGGAATGTTCAGTGCTGAAATCTGAAAGGGATCCTTCAGAAGTAAAAATATTCAAGTGTAACTGTTGTTCATTTAAGACAAAACATAATGGTAGTCTCAAAAATCATTTTCTGACACACAAGAATCCTTCAGAAGTAACAATGTACACATGTGACTCTTGTATGTTTCAGACAAAATATAAAAGTAACCTCAAAATTCATTTGTTGGCGCATATAGATTCTTCAGAAGTAAAAATGCACCAATGTGACTCTTGTTCGTTTCAGACAAAATATAAACATAGCCTCAAAAGTCATTTGTTAACACATAGGGATTCTTCAGAAGTAAAAATACAACATAGGAATTCTTCAGAAGTAATAATGTTCAAATGTGACTCTTGTTCGTTTCAGACAAAATATAAACATCATCTTAAATTTCATTTGTCGAGTCATAGGGATTCTTCAGAAGTAAGGGTGTTCAAATGTGATTCTTGTATGTTTCAGACAAAATATAAAAGTAACCTCAAAATTCATTTGTTGGCGCATATGGATTCTTTGGAAGTAAAAATGCTCCAATGTGACTCTTGTTCGTTTCAGACAAAATATAAAAGTAGTCTCAAAAGTCATTTGTTAACACATAGGGATTCTTCAGAAGTAAAAATACAACATAGGAATTCTTCAGAAGTAATAATGTTCAAATGTGATTCTTGTTCGTTTCAGACAAAATATAAAAATAGTCTCAAAGGTCATTTGTTAACACATATGGATTCTTCAGAAGTAAAAATACAACATAGGGATTCTTCAGAAGTAAGGGTGTTCAAATGTGATTCTTGTATGTTTCAGACAAAGTATAAAAATAGTCTCAAAAGTCATTTGTTAACACATAGGGATTCTTCAGAAGTAAGAATGTTCAAATGTGACTCTTGTTCCTTTCGGACAAAACATAGTGGTTACCTTACACATCATTTACTGACACATAAGGATCCCTCAGAAGTAAGAATGTTCAAATGTGATTCTTGTTCATTTCAGACAAAATATAAAAATCATCTTAAACTTCATTTGTTGAGGCATAAAGATTCTTCAGAAGTAGAAATGCACCAATGCGACTCTTGTTCGTTTCAGACAAAACGTAAAGATTACATTGCAATTCATTTACTTACTCATAAGGATCCGTCAGAAGTAAGAATGTTCAAATGTGACTCTTGTTCGTTTCAGACAAAATATAAAAATAACCTCAAAGGTCATGTGCTGGTACATACGGATTCATCAAAAGCAAAAATGTACCAATGTGACTTTTGCCCATTTCAGACAAAATTTAAAGAAAACGTTGCACATCATTTACTGACACATAAGGATCCTTCAGACATAACAATGTACAAATGTGACTCTTGTTCGTTTCAGACAAAACATAAAGGTAGCCTCAAAGGCCATTCACTGATGATACACAAAAATCCTTCAGAAGTAAGTCTGTACAAATGTGATTTTTGCATGTTTCAGACAAAATATAAAAGTAGTCTCAAAGGTCATTTGTTAAAACATAGGGATTCTTCAGAAGTTAAAATGCACCAATGTGACTTTTGTCCATTTCAGACAAAAGATAGATGTTACCTTACACCTCATATACTGACACATAAGAATCCTCAGAAGTAAGAATGTTCAAATGTGACTCTTGTTCCTTTCGGACAAAACATAGAAATAAGCTTGCACATCATTTACTGACACATTAGGATTCCTTGCAAGTAGCAGTGCTAGTTGTCCATATCAGGCAAGAAATAAACATTGCTCGAAACACCACAAACTGACCCATATAAATTCTCAAAAATAACTGACCAATGTTCATTTTTGATGCAAAATAAAGGGTGTCTAACAGAGCTGGATTAAATCCTCTGAAAATGGATTCAAATCATGGGATGTGCATCATAGGAAATGATCCGAATCACGGATACCAGGTTCAGATGTTTCCTGTATAAAAAATGATTCAAATTGCAGGATTCGAATCCTCTTTTCGGATCACAGATCGGAACCCTCAAGCTAACTTCAGAATTATTGCTACAGTGGCACTTATTTTCTATTTTAAGATTACGGCGTATAATAATAATACTTTATTCGTCTTTGGCCTACACAACATTTGCAGATAAGTCAAAATAGAACAATTCAAAGGATACAGAAGATAAAACACATATATCAAAGGCAACACAGCTCCCTCTAATAGATGTTAATATTTCGACTAGACGAGTAGTCCATAGATGGTATTTGGTAGACTAATTATCAGCGACTAAATGTCCGCAAGATAAATGTTGAAATTTTTTCTATATTGCAGTAAAAATAGATAACTTTAACAAACATCTTTTTGATATATTTTATATATTTATATTTGATTTGATATAAATTAAACTAAAGGTAAATGTCTTCAATCAACATCTTTTTGATAGCATTTATATACCGTCTGTCTATTTTAAGAAGGCCAAACCAAATATCTCGCTTAATATCTATTGTAGAAGAATAAAGTTTTAGAAACAGTTATCCCATTTTTTGTGAGCTATATTTCAGTGAAAAGAAATTTGAAGTCCATAGCCTACCTTGTGAGATATATTACAAAAGTCTGAAAAATAAGAAAACCAGAAACGGTTATAGCTTCCTTATTTGGGGAGAAACGAAAAATGCTAAAGGAATGAAAGTTGACGGCAAAGACAAGAAAAAAGCTAAAGGCGTGAAAGTTGAAGGCAAAGACAATAAGAATAATAATGTGTATGAAAAAATGAAAAGAACAAATCTCAAAGTAGGCCATGAGACCATTAATTCTGTTTATTTTTTCTCTTTCAAATGATATGAAACATGTTACAAAATTGTATTGTAAAAATCAGCTATGCCATAATACTAAATTACAATTTAATATAAACAAACAAATATCTCATAAGTAAAAGTACAAGTACAAAGTGAACATCCAAAAAGACGAAAAACTATGTATAGCAGTACTACCTACTACCATACTGAAAAGAAAATGTGCGTATTTATTTTTCTAACTACAAATATTCAAATTGCGCACCATGCATTCTAATACACAAATGTGCTCTACGAGATACCTCACACATATTTTGGAGCATTTCAGGAGTAATTGCCTCACATGCGTTTCTAATTCTGGTTTTGATGTCTCCAACATTTTCAGGGGCTGTTTGAAATACCTTGTCTTTACTGTAACCCCAGACAAAAAATCCAAAGGAGTAATATCTGGTGATCGAGCTGGCCATAGAATGGGTCCATAGGTGTCTATCCAGCTATCTGGCATAACTTGATTTTAATAATTTGTACATATTACAGCAATGTGAGGTATAGGCTATTCAAATATCGTAGCAAGTTGGGGATAATTTACATGTACGAAATTTTTTAGTTCAACTTTAGTTTTATTTTATTTTTAATGTTTTTTATATCTAAGGGTAATATGTTATAAAGTTTAGGTCCAATATAAAAGATAAACCTCTGTGAATGTGTTTTACGAAAAAAAGGTATTCTGTAGAAGATTACTGTTCCACCTAGCGTTATAACTATGATTAAGAGTATGTAATTCAGTTTTGAACATCCACAGTTGTCCACTACAGTTGTCTACCCAAATTGTAACATATCTACTGTCTGATGGCAAAGATAAAAAACTGATGAATGGCAGAAAGGCACTGACTAAGTGTTCTTTTTTTCTGCCAGCGATCGCCTCGTGCCATAGAATAACAAATGGAGCGTTGTGTTTAATATTTCCTAAAGGAACAAATAATTCGTTGAAGGCAATTATCCGAGGAGTAAACAAAGCACGCTGGAACATGAGAAGCCTTGGTAACATTTTGCATGTCAGCTGAATAAAATAATTGATTTAAATTGTTCCTTTTTTTTTCTGAATCTATTCTGTAATGATGTCTTGACATCTTCCCTTTGTTAATATGTTTACACCATTCCACACGACTGTTACATTCCGTATTTAATTGTAAAGTCTCTTTATTATGGTCTTTATCATGAAGATTGAAACACTTGCATTTTTCGCATTCCTCATTTCCTAAACGCGTATATAAAAGGAATGTTCATATCTTTGGTAACAATTTTTCTGTAAACTTCATATGAGACTGTAACCTTCGGAAATTTCTGCCTAAAATTATTATGCAAATGAGAAATACGGTAATAATTATATGTATTTGCATCACGTGTTTGATATGCCGTGCAATATTCTAAAAATAAAATATGACCTTTTTGACATTTTAAATGTAAAATACGGTATTTTTACGATGTTTTTTTTAGCACAAATGGACTCCAAAATGCTTATATGCACGACAGTATGCGCATCCCATGTAGAAACAGGAAGGGGCTGTACACCGCGTCATGGTATATATATTTTTTTTCTCCTCCGACTGTGAAGCGTCCTCATAATTTGGAAACCATATTAGTTTTCGAGGAAGTGTGAAGCGGAATATTCCATAGTAGCATGTTGCGATCTGCAGAGCGTCCACCTGTTTGTGACACGAGTTTTTATTTCTGCAAAAGGGACCTATACCATAGCTGTTAAAATGAGAATATTTTCGCCAGAATATGTATATTATGATCTGTACGAACTTTCATATGAAAGACGTTACAAAAATGTTGCTTATACCTTACAAGAAAATTAATAAAATAATGTGCAGTGCCCGTCACAATAATCTTGCCAACCTACATTTTTCGAAATTCTCTACATTTCCTCCTGGTCTATATTATTAGATTTTTCTGTTTATTTAGTTAATTGTCCTCTGCTGTATAAGAATAAAATATTAATTGTGTTGTGGTACAGGATGGCGGATTTATATAACTGATAAATCAAATAAATCTTGCCATAGGTGATAAAATTATTGTGACGAGCACTGTATGTAATAATAAATACTTTTATTATAACAGCAGTGCCTCGAAATCATGTGTAGATAGCCTACAGAGACAAGACCGCGCGCGCGGTAGACCAAAACAATGCGCTTCATCTTAAAAAAATCGTATCTCCTAAATTATTCACCGAATTAAAAAATTGTTTTAATAAAAAATGTTCGTTGGTCTATTCTACGTATTTCGTCTCGAATAACTACACATCTATCTGGAATAATAACAAAAGTCCCTCGATGCCGAAAATTACACTACACTTTTCGAGCACATATTGTTTAAACAATTTATAGTGTTGTTTATAATTAAAATAATGTCTCTCTATTACACTTATATGAAACTACAAACATTAACCTTTCAATTGGTGTAAAAATTATTAAAAAATCTTTATAAATAAGTTCGTAAATGCAATGTAAACGAAAGATATTGAAATATTTAAGTTCCAAATTTTTTTCGAATTTATTATTTTTTTTTGCAATTTCGCAATCTTGGCCGACATCGCGCCCTCTGGAATCGGATTCTGCACAAAATTCTGGATAATATTCACATTTTTTAAATTTTATACCCGCGAGTTCAGGGTTCGGCATTTTAGAGGCGTCTTTTTGAATGCTAGATTCCTTACTATGTGTAGACCCTTTCTAACAACTGTCACATACGGAGTTGTTTATTTAAATAAAATTAGTATTTCTTACCTGGAAGTTTTTTGCTTCTTATGCCAATCGATTAATTCTAAATAATATCTATTATTTCCCAAATAGGTTTTGATCAAAACTCTACGAGAAATCCAGTAAATAAATGATCTTCATTTATATTTTTATTTTCAATCAAAAAGTTACACCCTCATTTGACAATAATTTGTTTTGTTCTTGTCAAAGCAACACACATTTTAAGATAAGAAACTAAATTGATACAATACTAACGTAAGTAATTCAACAGGTTTTAAATTTCCTGATGTTATCTAAGGATGCTTGGATGTAGTTACAGTAGCAGGAACATTATTATATATGGCCTCTCCCACGCCTTCTCTTAACTGCTAAACCTGGCAACGCTGTCGGACGCTAAATTGATAGATTATTAAAACAGATATATTAAAAACGGACGCTTTAAAGATTCTGCTGTGAAAGTACCGGTATATTAGCGGACGTTATATACACGACGAAATGAATGGACACTCATTTGAGGTTAAAGTGAAAGCAGCAATTCCTATATACTCTTTCGGGCGCTCTATTCAAATTTCGTTAAAGGACGCTCTAAAGATATTGGGATGTAAATATATATAAGATAAAAAGGATGGTAACACGGGTAACAAATTATTGGTAAAGAGAATTCATGGGCAAGCCCGCCAAGAAAAAAGTGCAAACTGCAGACACGTGTTTCGGACTTTTTGGTCCTCATCAGGGCGGTGTAGCTAAGTTGAAAGGATGGGCTCAACTTAGGAATCAAACGACACAAATGGATCACAGGCAGGAAGCCAGCTGCACATTTGTGACGTCGCTGGAAAGACCCTGCATTCCAGAGCAACAAAACAGCATTGCCACGGAGGCTAACTATAGCAACCTGCGTGGATATCCATAGCATATATATATATATATATATGTGTGTGTGTTCCGAGAAGCTTCCGCGGTCGCTGATATGAAAAATACTAGGTTGTCGGGTTGAACCGCGTCTGAGATTGTTAATGTCTCGACGTTTCGGCTCCCGTTTTGGAGCCATTTTGAAGAGAAAAAAGTGGGTCAAGTAAAAATTGTCAAAGAAAATAATGCTAGGAGTTCGTGGAACTGGTTCGATTCCGGGGTCTCAATCTGCCTACTCCCCAGATCTCACCACGATCCCGTCTCTAAGGCCTCAATCTGTCTACTCCTTAGAGCGAACTCGCTGGCAGTATCGGACGAAGTGTTATTTATACGAATTCGTATAAATAACACTTATATATACGAATTCGTATAAATAACACTTCGTCCGATACTGCCAGCGAGTTCGCTCTTGAGGCCTTAGAGACGGATCGTGGTGAGATCTGGGGAGTAGGCAGATTGAGGCCCCGGAATCGAACCAGTTCCACGAACTCCTAGTATTATTTTCTTTGACAATTTTCACTTGACCCACTTTTTTCTCTTGAAAATGGCTCCAAAACGGGAGCCGAAACGCCGAGACATTAACAATCTCAGACGCGGTTCAACCCGAGAACCTAGTATTTTTCATATATATATATATATATATATATATATATATATATATATATATATGGTTATTATACATGATTTGCAGGAAACAACTACTCAGCGGGCAAATATCCCGACCTGCATTGAATTATACCTTACAAATCATGAAAAATTGGTAGCCAATGTCATTTGTCAACTCCCTGACCAGACATAGACCGGTTTCGAACTTATTAGTTCTCCTCAGTATGCCATAGGTCATGGAGCAGACAAATGACAGTGGCCAACCTGCTAGTCTCATACAGACTAATATAAATGGTGTAGCGGTGAGAGGTAAGTGAATCCTCTCATGTGGTCTAATGCTACTATACACCAGACATCATGGATGTCTACATGGTGCATAGCGACCTATGGCATACTGAGGAGAACTAATAAGTTCGAAACCGGTCTATGTCTGGTCAGGGAGTTGACAAATGACATTGGCTACCAATTTTTCATGATTTGTAAGGTATAATTCAATGCAGGTCGGGATATTTGCCCGCTGAGTAGTTGTTTCCTGCAAATCATGTATAATAACAGTATATGGGTTAAGTCCACCAAGGGCTGAAGGTCATCGCTCTCGGTACTTGCAAAATGGCAAGTCGCTATGCACCATGTAGACATCCATGATGTCTGGTGTATAGTAGCATTAGACCACATGAGAGGATTCACTTACCTCTCACCGCTACACCATTTATATTAGTCTGTATGAGACTAGCAGGTTGGCCACTGTCATTTGTCTGCTCCATGACCTATGGCATACTGAGGAGAACTAATAAGTTCGAAACCGGTCTATGTCTGGTCAGGGAGTTGACAAATGACATTGGCTACCAATTTTTCATGATTTGTAAGGTATAATTCAATGCAGGTCGGGATATTTGCCCGCTGAGTAGTTGTTTCCTGCAAATCATGTATAATAACAGTATATGGGTTAAGTCCACCAAGGGCTGAAGGTCATCGCTCTCGGTACTTGCAAAATGGCAAGTCGCTATGCACCATATAGACATCCATGATGTCTGGTGTATAGTAGCATTAGACCACATGAGAGGATTCACTTACCTCTCACCACTACACCATTTATATTAGTCTGTATGAGACTAGCAGGTTGGCCACTGTCATTTGTCTGCTCCATGACCTATGGCATACTGAGGAGAACTAATAAGTTCGAAACCGGTCTATGTCTGGTCAGGGAGTTGACAAATGACATTGGCTACCAATTTTTCATGATTTGTAAGGTATAATTCAATGCAGGTCGGGATATTTGCCCGCTGAGTAGTTGTTTCCTGCAAATCATGTATAATAACAGTATATGGGTTAAGTCCACCAAGGGCTGAAGGTCATCGCTCTCGGTACTTGCAAAATGGCAAGTCGCTATGCACCATGTAGACATCCATGATGTCTGGTGTATAGTAGCATTAGACCACATGAGAGGATTCACTTACCTCTCACCACTACATATATATATATATATATATATATATATATATGCCACGTGACGGTTTATGAAACTATGAGGACAACATATCAACAATATATTCTTATTTCTTACATGTGCAAGTGTCAAAAGTAGGTTGCAGTATTTGTTTTGAAAAGTGTAGAAATAAATTCGTACCTCCAAGTGAAAAATAAGCCAAAATATGTAAGTAATGTTACCATTAATTATTTCGTGACCAAATCAGTCATAATAGACTTATTTTAATTTTAACCTATTACATTGTGTCTAATGACCAGTATAGTGGCAATTCTGTAACTACATATTATGTTAAATTTAACCGCACGCTAAATGATTGCAAATTAACATTAAACTGTATTCTACAAAATGAAATTTAACATGCGCGTGTTAAGAATATTGAATTTAACCTTGCCGTTAAAATATTTACGGGTAGGTCTAAAATCTACATAAAACAAGAAATCTTATTGGTGCCGCCATTATGCAACCACTTATCATATGGACCACTCGAGTGGCCAGTCTACTTTATAGGGTTGATATCAGAGATTGGAATAGACGAAATATAATCCGTGTATGCCGCTACTTGAATTGTTTGGTATACTACATAAATTGAATACATGGAGCTGCGGGGCAACGACGGAACTATTTTCCTACTGCTTGTCGCATACTATCGATGCAGTTGTTTCAAGTAGGTAAACAAATTTGTCTCGGGGCCAGTTGTCACGTCCACTTTATTACTCTATTCTAACTAACTCTGGTCGATACCTACTGATGTCTTTTTTTTTTTATAAATCCTGTTTATTTCAGCAATAACATCAATTTACGATATATTAAATTAAGTGTCTCATTTTCTTCGATATTTCTTTATATAAATTCCGTAGAAATTGATTTCAAGTTGAAATTGTTAATGAAACACTTTAAAATAAATGAGCTCACATATAATCCATAATATATTTCAACCTTTTGTGACATATATGTAGCTAGGATGCGGTCGGTAGCTATTTTAATATATTTTATAATCATATTTTAAAGTTCTTTAAATATCTTTAACATTAACTAAAGGTGTAAATAAACGGAAAACGAGTAACTCTTTGTTGCCGGCTCAAGTTAAGACGTATGGCACCGATACAAAATTATAGTAGGGGGGAAAATTACATCAGCGAAATGTGAGTGAGTGAGCGTTATCAAAAAATTCGGATTAAAAACAAAGACAGGAAAAGCAGGTCGGCATTTTACACATGATATATGACACGTACCCTACTCCTACTTCTCGATAAATTTGCACGGGTCGCTCAGTCTAATATATGTCTGGAATTTGGAATTGGTTGGGAGGGTGGTCAATAAGAATTATTGAGCCATAGCACTTAGGCCTCATTGGGCACCTTGTAAATCCTCCCTTAGGCAGACCCTCTCCTAGGCTTCCAACCAACCTAATCTTGCGAAATAGGTGGTGATGCTGCCTAGGGGCATCTCCTTTACATCGGCCAAAGTAAGCCAGCGTTCTCCCAAGATGGATTCTCTAATTGATGAGACGGCAGAACAGTCACAAAGTACATGTTGAACCGTCTCATTTCTTGTTCACAATCTTTACGGCGAGAGGTGTTTCGCTTAATCTCATATTATGGAGATGTTTCCGTAACGGACAGTGTCTAGTCTGGATTCCCGTTATAAAACGTAGGTTCCTTCTGGACATTGCCAGGTAGTCCGTTGCTGTACTCTTGTTGGGGTATTTTAGTAACTCCCTAGCAAGCTGACAGCTGTTTGTTTCATCACACAGCTTCTTGAATTCATTGTGAGTGCTCTCTTTAATTATTTGTATTATCGCCGTGATCGGTAACAGACTAGCCGGACCAGGTTCAAAGATGCTTAGGCTTGCTGCCCTCTTGGCCAGTCTGTCGGCTAGCTACTTTGTTGCCACTACACTGTGCATGTCCTTTCACCCAGCATATCAGTATGTTATTCATGCTGGATGCATCCACGGTTAGTATAGATACGGTTGGATTAATGGTTGGGTACTGTGACGTTACAGTAGACCTTGGAACGCGCCATATTTGTATCGTTTGTTTGGTCACAGACACGGTTTATCAGATACTCTGTGGTTTGGTTGTGCATTGTGAACTTGTTTCTTTACTTTTGTGTATTCGGTGTATTTTAAAGACGCTTTAAAAAGACTATTATTAGGAAGTATTGTGGTTTTGTTTTGGGAAGTCGACTTGCCCTAATAAAAAGTAAGTACAAGTATTGTTGGTTCATTCTATATTTGTTGGTTAATTTTTTATTATTATTGTGTAGGGGTAAATATTGTTTTTTTTAACAGTTATGCCTGGAACAAGGTGTACCGTGGCTATATGTAACAATAGTTTACAAACGACTAAGCAAGGAAATTTGGCTGTTTCTTATCATAAATTTCCAAAAGATGACAAACTATGATGTTTCAATAAAGACTTATTATTACTATTTTATTTAATTTTACATAATGCTAGATATATTTTTTTATTTTCATTGCTCAGATAGATATTCGCAGTCAGCAACGTTCGATTACCAAATTTTCACTCATTTCCTATAATAGTCTTAATTAAAAATATCTTTAAACTAATTTAATATATCACCTAATATAAAGTTCGTTCGTACGTGAGAATACTGTATATAACATTTTCCTTATACTTGTTCGTATTTTTGTGTGCTATGCTAATACCTAAAACCTTGGGGTAACATATATTTTGCTTTAAAATTATGATAAGATAGGACGATAGCTTACACGCTTTTGGGCTATGTTAAAATAAGAAATATAGACTTTTTGTGCAGTAACTTAAAAATTTGTTGTCCGATTCTAGTGCATCCCTTTCTTTATTAAATTAAATTTGTATAAAATAAATAATGCTTGTTTTTTTGTATTAAAATAAAATAATAATTGCAAGATATATAAGTGGAAGCAATAACGACTTAAGAGACTATTAATGAGGGAGAACGAGACAGCATTATATGCGAGCGTAAATGAGGTCTACTTTGATGTCAATGCACTAAACGTTTTCTGATTGGTAGGAGCGGGCATAATCCAACCGTATGTATAATAACCGTGGAATGCTTCCACAAGTGCTTGGTGACATTCCCATACTGCTCCTGTGGTGATTTTGTGACTTCTCTCAGATTGTTTACAATCTGTGTAGATCCTAATTGTTTTGCCCGTAGTTTGTCTACAGACAATCTCTTTTGCAGCTATGGTTATGCCTGTCAGTTCCGTCTGTACTACGCTGGCTCGCCCGTCCATAGCTCAGTTTATCTGAGGTTGCCGGCAATAAATACTCTTGCGAGTTTGCGCACTACTACGTCTTTTGATCAGCTGTGGCAACGTTCCTTGCATTGCAGAAATTAGAACCGGACCTAATTTTCATTGCATTGCGGCTGCAATTTAGTGATATTTTTAGGGTATTTACATGTAGCCAACGGAATAGAAATTACTGTGATTATTCGTATTTATACTTTTTATTGTTTTATATTACATAATAAATAAAATGACCTATTTATATCCTAACGAAAATTTAAATCATATTATCCTCACAGGGAACACTACCATAGTCATTTACATATCCTCCTTATTTGGATGACTTCATTTTTTGGTCTATTACCTATCTGTCTATTTAAGTCATAAATAAATCTAAACCTCCTGTCTATATTTAGCTAGGGTTTTATCCAACAGCACCATATTCTTTAATCAATACTTTATTCTTCGTAATCCTTTAAAAAGATAAATAATAATCATTACCTCAAAACTTTACATAAATCATCTGATTCATCTATGTTAGTGTACCTGTTTCTTGAGCAAGGAAAATTGCCAAGTGTAAAGTGAGCTGCAAGATCATCAAAGTCCGCAATGCCTTGCCGGCAATAAATTGCAAACTGTAAAGCGGCTTTTATTACAGTCGGTAATTTCTGTTATCGCAATAATATTGCGCGGGGTTTTCCAACTTTGTAAAAATAAATTGTACTTTGTCTAGCAACTTAAATAATAATACATTAACCTAACTTATTCTGCTCGTTTTAGTCGCCGAGAATATTCATATGAATACGCTTTTGTCCACTTTTATCGTCTATAACCTCTTAATTGGGCCACGCCACATGAAATAAATATTCTAGTGCTTCTAGTAACTTTCTGTCTGTATTGGTAATATGGAAATCACTAAATTATCCATCGGACTTGCACGAAAGTTACAAGAAAAATTGAGCAGAATCGTTTATCTGCAAGATATTGAAACGTGCAAAGTAAATTGCCAAATATAGTCAGCTGGTTCTCAACTGCGCATGCCTTTGTTCAAGATTTCTTGAATTTGCAAGAATCTTGCAAACTGTAAAGCGGCTTTAAAACAGTCTAATTTTGTTGCAGGTGTAGCGAAATGTTCGTATCAAGACAATTCGTTTACTTTTAACTAGAAGTTAAACTATCAAATTAAGTTCCCATGTAACTCATATGTCGAATGAATAAAAATTCCGCAAATGAAAATTTGTAATCCGCAGCTATGAGAACTAACCTTTACTGTGCGGTGAAATTTTGTACCGCGTCATGTTTCTGAACCGGTAAAATTTGGTTGATAATTGTCCGGTGCTTTTACTGAACGTGCTCTTGCAGATAGAGTTCGCAGCTAATTTCATGCCAGTTATTCACTCATCGTAGACCGTAGACACTACGAGACTAGTGATTTTTAGGTTAGGTGTTCTGTGGTTGTGTGGTGTTTCATCGTTTGTTGTTTGTCGATATGAGCGACAAAATTTGCAGACTTTGCCTTCAGCAAATCAGTGGAAATTGTCAGATGATTGACAAGAGTTTTGCCAGCATTTTAAAATTGGTGAGTTGTGAAAATGATAAAAACAATATTTCTCTTATTTATTGTTCTACTACTTTTTGAGTGTAGGATTTGGTAAATAATTTTAACCAGACATTTTGCCTTGTTTGTTTTCAATTTAAAATAATGTATAGCTTCCAAACTATTCACCTTAAACCCCTATATTTATTATAGGTACAGTTTTGTAATGAGCTCTTCGATAAGAAACTGACGACCAAACGCACTGATATTTTCAATGTTTAATAGTTTATGATGTTTCAGGATTTGGATGTGTCTAAGGATCCTGTGACTTGCGTTGGATGTGTTAATAACCTGCAAGCATTCTTTAATTTAAAAGCAGCCTGTAATGGTATGAGGGAGAGGGCGTTATCCTTAACTGATATGAAAAATGATCCGGTAAAGATTGAAGATACCAATAATTTAAAAGTAGTTCCAGGACCCAAAGATGAAACAATATGTAGCCTTTGTCTCAAGTCATCTGGAAAAGTAAATCCTATATCATTACATGAATCAAAGGAAAATATATTCTTGGTGGATATTTTAGAGAAATATATTCCAGAACTGGTAAATATTTACATTTTACACATCAATTTTGTATATTTGTAATAATTGTTGAATAAAGTTTTCATAAACAGTAACAATCGACGAGGATATATAGTAGTGACATCATTCATTAGGGGGTTAATTTGATTTGCAGTCCATGCCATCTTTAAAGTAAGCCTTCTGTACATGTACTTTAAGGGTTAAAATAAGTTACTTTTAAATGTAAATAAGCACTGGCATTTTACTACTGAAACTTAACTAATGATGCAAAAGTAGAGTTAGATTATATTTTTCTTACATCTGGCAACCAATTTTTTCTACATTGCTATTTCTATGCATGCGTGCCACAAGAAGAATAGAAAGAGAAAAGCATTAAGAACATGGGTCTTTGATTATTTATTTATACTCTAAGAGGTTTAATATCTTTGTTTATTTACACTGCCTTTTTTATTTTATGGTTTTAATTTACAAATCTTAAGTTTATTGGAAATGATTCAGGGCAGTTTCAATAGATACGATTATATTAGCAATAATAAAATATTGTGTTTAGAGTGTATTTTGTATCTCATATAGAAGGTTGAAGGTCTCCCGCTTACTTGCAATTATACCTTTCACAAGCCCTTTTAATCTATTAGTACGACAGCCCGTAACCAACATTTTCGAACTATCCCCTTATGTCCGTTTACTATTTCTTAGTGTTAATAAATATGCATAGTTTGAGGAAAAAATGGAAACGGACATTTTTAGTGTTGCGTCAATATGTAAACGATTAAAAGGTGGCAGCCCCCATTTTACATCCCCAATTCAATAACTCTCAAAGTATTCAACGAAATCGACTAAAATTCATATAACGCTGATTACGAATCCGATGTGAACATTGAAAAATTCAAAATGGCGGATTTTAAGTATTAATTCCTGATTTACGCCGTTTCTATTGATTTTACTGAAAAATATGTAGAGTAAAAAAGTGTTTAGAATGCCATTTTGCATAAGAATATACCATTTTGGTAACCACATTATTTAACCATTTCACTTCTCCCCCGTGGAAAACTTCTTACGCTTGACACCTTTTTTACGAGAATTGCGTTAAATACTTTTTAAAAATTTCCTATTATAGTTTGATAATATTGGACTAATGGAGTTGAAATAACAAAAAAAAAAATAGCCCTAATCGTTTCAACCTTTTACTGGGGGTAAACATAGAGTGACCTCCTAAAAAAATACGATTTTTCCTAAATTTTTACTACAATCTAATGGGGGAAAACATGGAAATATTACTAATAGTGTCTATTTTTAGTAAATTGTGAGTAATAATGGATATACACCCTTAAAAAGTAGTTTAAATCGTGTTTAAAGGGCGGAACAGCGCACAATTTCATTTTGAAAAAAATGTTTAGCTACCAAAGGAGTAAAAATAATTTTTTAGGTCGGTAGAGTTTATATGTAATTTCTGTATTGTTGTTGAACATGTCAGGAAATTTTCAACGTTTTATTTCATTTTTGGTCAATTTTGTGGAAAGGTTAAATGTGTTCTCATAAACGTTTTTTTAGAACAAAAAATATTTATGTAGTTTCTATTGGTTTTTAAGAAAAATAAAGATCAAGAAAATGTTTAGAATGCGTTTTTACTAAGAATACATAATTTTAAAAATACGAGTCCTTAACCCTTTCGTTCTGTCCTAGTAGGTAATCATGGTAGTCAAAAAATTACATTTTCAAAACGCGAA
Organism: Leptura quadrifasciata; assembly: GCA_963675555.1. Lineage (NCBI taxonomy): Eukaryota > Metazoa > Arthropoda > Insecta > Coleoptera > Cerambycidae > Leptura > Leptura quadrifasciata. The sequence continues at coordinate 80,384,716 of OY776680.1, forward strand.
TATCTCGGTTAGTATTGACTTTTACCCTATACACGAGGAAAGGAAATGATTAGAATGCCATTTTGTATTAGAATACAAATTTGGAACTACCATCAATTAACCCTTCCATTTTATCGTCTTGAATCGCGTTTTTTCGTTTTTAAGGTCTGGTCGATAAGCGAGTGGGTTAAGGCACGTGGTGGCAATCGTGATTAATCACACGGACATCGCACCACCGGGTTCAAATCCTTGCTCCGGCACTGGCACTGTCGGAAGAAATGGTTGTATGTCCGTACAAGCTCTGGCTTCTGGAATTGGGGGTTGTCTAATTTCTGTGGTGTTTATATTTTATTCATATATATAAAAACACGATTTGCGCCTTTTTTATTGATTTTATTGAGAAATGCCTAGAGTAATGAAGTGTTTAATAATGATGATAATAATAATTCATTGATCATGATAAATACATATTGTACATGTGACAAGTCTGGAAAAGAACATAGAGATATAGATAATTAAATAAATGATTAAGCGAATAAAAAACAAACAACATTAACATAAAAAATCTGTGATAAAAACACGTAAGTACATACTACATATATTATGACCCAATAAATAAAACAGATATCATTTCCCTTCAATAAAATCTGATATATTATAACAGCCCTTATTAGATAGGTGTTTTTTTAGTTTTATTTTAAGTTTTAAGTTGTTTGGAATATCACGAATACTTTTAGGGAGAGCATTGTATAGGGTGTTACAGTTATATACAGATAATCGTTTAAATGAACTCGTATGGTGACTCGATACACTTAAGAGATCACCATCACTCGTTGGATAATTGTGATGGTTAAACCTTTTTTTAAAGAGAGCCAAGTTATTTTTTGTAAAGGTTAAGTATTTTAGGATATATATCGAAGATGTTGTAAGAATACATTTCTCTATAAATATCTTTCTACAACTTTCGTTTGTTTTTAGGTCAAAAATAAACCTGATAATTCTTTTTTGAGAAATAAACAATTTTTCACACTCAGAGGGCTTTACCCCATGCAAGAATATTAAATGAGATGTGACTGTAGGCCATAGGATAATATATGTTGATTAAGCCTTCTTTGTTTAGAGTGGATTTTAACTGTAACATTGCAAAAAATGCCTTATTTAACTGACTACATACATGATCTATATGTCTACATCAGGATAACTTGGAATCAAGTAAGGTACCAAGTAATTTGGTAGAATCCAATAGCACAATATCGTTGACTGTGAAGTTTTCCGGTAAAGGTTTTTGAAGGTGAAAGTTTAGGCAAACTGTCTTTTTTTCATTTAGAATCAGCTTGTTTCTTCGACACCATGCACTTAAAGAATCTGTTATATTGTTGATCTTAGTGTGAAGCTCCTAGAGTGTATCAGCTGACACGGTGATTGTTGTGTCATCCGCAAACATTGTTACATGGCCACGCTCCATGTAATTGGACAAATCATTTACATAGAGCATGAACAGTACTGGGCCTAACACTGAGCCTTGAGAAATCTCAAGTGCAACACTATATGTATCCGACTCCTGGTCATTTATTTATATTTTATATTATTTATTATTATTTTTATATTTATATTTTCCATATAGGAGATCAGCCACAGCAGAATGTTACCCCTATTCTGACACTGTATAATTTACTATTCAGTATTTCTTTATTGACAGTATCAAATGCTTTGGAAAGGTCAAACCACAATGACACAACATACCTACCCTCATCCAAGCATTTGTAAACATACTCCAGAAGATGATCTCAATTGATTTGTTCGACCCAAACCCATGCTGAGAGAAAGTTAATATTTTATTCTTTTCAACATACTCAGAAATTCTGTTATACACTACTCTTTCAGATATTTTTGAGAGAACATTTAACAGAGAAATTTGTCGATAGTTATCCAAATCCGTAGGGGTCACCTTTTTTTAATAGTGGAATGGCAGTTACCCAATTTTAGGCAGTCAGGAACAATACCAGCTTCTATTGATTTATTTAACAAGTATACAAATGGCTCCAGTATATTGTTTTCTATATTTTTTACGGTTTAAGGCGTAAGTTCATCATAGCCAGTTGAGTTTTTATTTTTTAATTGGATAATAATGTTATGCACCTCTTCTACAGTGATAAAATTAAAGTATATTGAGTTAACATAATTCTCATTTAGGTTGCATGACAGAGACAGATTAGACTCAAAGTGTTCCTTAATTGTTTTAGGTGCAGCATCACAGAAGTGATGTGCAAATACTGTAGCAACCTCAGTAATATTGTTTAAGACGCGGTCATTTACTCTCGGCAATATTTTATTGACTATTTTCCAAGTTTCCCTGAGAATACGATTTTGCATAAGAGAAAAGATTTTCCCCATCAGTTTGTACTAAAAAGTTAGTAGAAGTTAGTAAAAATCGTATTTTTTCTGAGGTCACTCTATGTTCACCCCCCCAGAAAGGGTCGAAACGATTAGGGTTAATTTTTTTTGTTATTTCAACTTTATTAGCCCAATATTATTAAACTATAATAAATAATTTGAGAAAAAGTTACGCATAATCATTTTTTCAACGAAAAAGAAATCGATTCGTCCTTTGATATTCATAAAAATCCCGCCTTTTTTTTAATAGATGGGAAACCGTTTTACCGGCTACTGGAATGTTATGTGAGTTTTTGTCAGAGGAAAATCGATTTTATATTGTAGTAAACTATAGCCTGGTGATCGCAATTAGCATAAGGTGATAACAGTTGATCTTGGTTACGGGCTGCCGTACTATATAGTATGGGAGCCCACGACCAAAACCATGTATCATCCCTATCTGTTTAAATTCATGTAACTCTTTGACGCTCACCCCACAAAAACACACTCGTATACAAAAATTCGTCTTTCCCAAATGATTGTATAAATAGCTATTTTGTAATAAGATCTCGCATTAAAGCAATGGGAGCATTTGCGAGTGATTGTAAATACCCAACTAATGTTATACTATTTTTATTCTTTTTGTACGTAAGAAATACTATTTACTTTTTTAATAGCAACCATTTCCTAAAATTGCCATACAAGCTATTTAAAACATGTGGAGTGAAAAATTCTCTCTCTTAAAAGTTTGATGTTAGGAACAGGTGTCGGGTAAACAACATTTTTCAAGTGGCCCCAAAAGTAAAAGTCTAATGGATTCATATCTGAGGACCGAGGGGGCCATTTAATTGTGGCTTCTCGCCCCCTTCCAATCCATCGATTTCTAAATGTTGAGTGTAGCCATTCTCGAACCTCTAAAGAATAACGAGGTGAAGCACCATCCTGCATAAACCACAGTGTTTGACGTAATGCAAGAGGTAAATCGTCTATAACTTGATACGGGTCATTTTGTAAAAAGTTTAAATAAGCTGGACCATTTAATCTGTTTGGTAACTCAAAGGGCATTGCCTATAATTCCGGCCGTAATATTTATTGAAAAGTTGTATTGATATCTTCCATTTACAACAGTGTGAGGATTATCGTCACTCCATAAATGCTGGTTGCGAAAATTTAAATCTCCATGTTGAGTAAAGCAGCATTCAGCCGTGAATAGTACTTGTAAAATCTAATGGTTTCCTAAGTATAATTCTATAAAAATCACGTCTTACTGGAAAGTCACGAGGGAACAGCCCTTGTATTCTCTGTAAATGATAAGGGTAATGTCCTTGCCTTTTCAAAATCCTCCATACTAATGTTCTCGTTATGTGGAATTGAAGAGCAGCCTGTCTAATACTACATTCAGGATGTTCACCAAAATAATGTAATATTTGTGCTTCCATTGCATCTCCTATTTGTCTCCGACGACCACTATCATGACTTCTTTTTTTTTAAGGCACCACCTTTCTCTTAATCTCAAGGGAGTATTAGAAAAAGTATGAATATTTTTCACAGTACGAGTAGGGAACTTACGATGATATCGTTATTTTTCCATTGAAGCATTTCCTTTACATTCACCATAAATAAATGTATGTATGCATATTCCTCATTACTAAAACTATGAATATTAAAATCTGGTTAGAAAACTACTAGTATGAAGTAATAAGGAATAGTTATCTTATTATTTCAAAGACAAGAAACAACGTAATATTGTCAAATCATAATTTGGCACCAGCCTACTTTTAGTATTTTACGCTAATATAATTGTGCTCATCGCTGTTGATTGATCACTTAGGTAGATGTAATTTAATTTTTTTCTCAAAAATGGTCGATTTTACCAAATTTTTTCAAGAGATAAAAAAAGTTTCTAAATGTTTTTTTTTAATCGAAAAAAAATAGCAGGCAGGTAGATATTTTCAAAATTTCAAGATGGCTAGTTAATTTCACTTCTTTGTGTACGAGCTAGATGGATGAAATAATTTTGTTAGATGCCTTTTGATGAGCAACCGAGATGTGCCAAATTTCGTATTTTTCCGATTACGTTATTTTTTTAGATAGAAATTAAAAACCATTTTTTGGCACACCCCTTTAAGGGGATGTAGCTGGACAGGAAAGGGTTATTTTGAAAACTTTTATACGAAGAACCCGTCTTAATTTTCTACGGGGAATTTACAGTTTTTTTGCACGTTATTACGGGACACCCTGTATCTATTTGCTAAAATGACCTAATTGACAAAAATCGTATTATTATAAATGAATCAATATTTGTTTTATGTTTGTTAAGCTCTGTCGAGTGTCAGTTTTATCGCTATATAGCAACATTTTTAAAATCTTAATTAAAGAATTATTATACCTGTTAGAGTTGAAAATGAAGATGAAGGATACCAGTTTCTTTTACATGCAGATAAAATTATGCAAAAATTATTAGCCATTCGACAATTTTTTCGTATTATCAGCCACTTGTCATTACTTACTTGGCCAAGAGTATTTTTTTATAGCCATGATTTCATCAATAGACAGCACATTTATTTAGAATATAATATTCTCTCTTTACTCCAGCCACCCAGTTTCCTGTAGCAGTTATGGCCAGGCTATCCGTGCATTCTGTCACCGTGAGGCCCCTCGCAAGGGGTAGCTGTAGAACGTCATTGAACGTTAAATTCCACAGAGTCTGGCCCAGAACCGATCCCTGTGAAACCCCACAAATCTCCGTCCTCCAGTGTGCACCGCTTTCTGCAGCGGCGGATTTAGCAGTAAGCATAGTAGGCCCGTGCAAGATGAAAGCGGCAAAATTCAGGTCAGGAGCACTATAAAAAAACTGTGACAATTGCAGCAGGAGGTTCCGTGAAATGATATAACAGTGTTTTTATTAAAAGTTTTCTATAAACAAAACAGTTTTATTTTATTGGTAGTATTGACTCTTTAGGGGCGGCAAATTTAACCATGCTGTGGATGGCACATCCGTCGCTGGCTTTCCCCCTACTACTCAATCCTTCCGTTCTCCAAATAGCTCTTAGTGATCCTGAGCAAGTATAGAGCTCTCCTCAGACTACTGACAATCTTAGCCCATCCCACTGCATTAAATCTGCTGCGTTTAATAGCCGAGTCGGTATCTAATCCTTTCGTATGTACTGGATATATTGTGCAATAAATATATTATTATTATTATTATAGATATGTTTTTGACATCCAGGGTCACTACTACACAAATACTTTTAGTTTTCATGGCCTCTCTAGCGATCTCTGTAATCCTCCTTACAACATCCATTGACAACTTGCCTTTCCTAAAGCCGTATTGATTATCCGCAAATCCCCCTTTCTGTTTTACTTCAGTCCCTAATCTTCCCAATACAAGTTATTTCAACAACTTGGTCCATGCTCCCAACAGATACGCTAGCTTGTAAGAGGATGATTCCTTTGGTGATTTATTTCTTTTAGCTAGCAATACCAGCCTTGCTCGCCTCTATCTGTCCGGAAAAACCCCACTCTCCAGTGCCTGATTCATAATTTTCAGAGTAACCCTGGGATACTCCTCTGCAACTATCTTCACTATCTCGGGTGGAATATCATCCAGACCTGGAATTTTACTGCTTTTAAGCATGCTACAAACAGTCTTAAGCTCTTATCCTCTGTAAAGGGGGGGCACGTCCCCCACTTCCGTGGCTCTCCATATGACTTCTTTCCTCTCACGAAGTAAGACTCTCTCTATCCTTTCGCCTGGTATTGCGGAAGGGGTGACTCTCATACTTTGGGTGGCAATTTTGTACCTGTCACCCCACACGTTCCTATCAATATCCTCACACATCGTGTCTCTGAGTCTCTTCCTTGCTTCTCGGTGGTCTTGGAGAGATAAGTTTTCACTCTCTCTTCCTTACCTCCTGCTTTGCCAAACACACTGTCTCCTGGCTACCACACATTGCTTCCTGAGATTGTTGATATCATCTGTCCACCAATACACTCCCCTTTTGGTTGGTTGGACAGACTCTAGAGACCACCCTGGGATAAATTTTATTCAGTTCAGCTAATAGTATTTTTATATTTTAGAATCCACGCAATGTTGGAGAATTATTAGCTTGCGAAACCTGCCTTGATGAAGTGCAAAATATTTCCAATTTTTTAATAAAATATGTGAACGTGGAAGAGAAAATAAATAAATATACTGAAATAGAAGGAACGGATGATAAAGGGCAGATAAAATTGCAGGATGTTCAACAATCTATATTCAAGCCAATGCTAAAATTTGAAGGTGATTCCTGCCACATAACTGAATCTAAGCAAAGATCTGATTGTTTTCACAAAGAATTGATCATAAAAGACGAAGATGAAACCACTTGTGAAACAGTAATGGACAGCCTAGGACCTCTGGCAATGAATGATAAAGAAATTAACGATGAACAGCAATTGACATCAAAAAATATGTTGGGTTATATAGGAGAAGATAAACCGAGTTCCATTAAAGTAGAAGGAATATTTTGTGACGAAGACGAGACCAAATGTTGTAAAGAAGAAAACGATTTTAAAATGAACGATCAAAGATTTTTACTTAACGAAGAAATTGATATAAAAACCGATGAGCACGACTTCAACAGGTAATAATATTAAATTAGGTTCCATTTTAAATTGCAAAAATTAGCTTTATTCATTCATTCATTTATGCACTCAACAGAGCAGACAATCTATTCCAGCACAATACAATAGCTTAGGCTATTAAATTGTTGTGGTGTAAAAATGATTATTTTTATGTTTAATGTAAGCAGCAAATAAATCGCAATAATTACTTGAAACACTGCCCTCTTTTTCGTTTTGGAAGCAAAGCCACACTCGTTATCTCTATATTAAATTTTACTATCTTAATTTAACTATCTGTAGTTATCTCCAAAATCAGGTTTAATCACAGATGCCATAGGGGTTGGAATGTGAGCCGAATATTGTATTAGGAGTGTAGGGGCTCAGTGTTTTGAAGTTTGTGAGAACTACTTGGTCTGAAATGTATTATGTGTATTTTGATCATATAAATTTATAATGTCGATTTAGAAAACCACTGTTTCTAATATAAGAAACGTAACGCGATTGTTATTGTTGTGAAATACCTTGTACAACACACACGTTCAGAAATTCCTCCTAAAGTTATGTGATGCTTTGCTGATAAATAATGGACTATTTTGTCATTTTGCGTAGTCACTTTTCAAAGTGAGAAACGCAGGTCATGCGGGGGCAAATTGCAGCTGTATCTTTTAATAACGTCAAGTTAAGAATGGTAACTTCTCTGGGAATGAATATTCTTTATTATGTATTAATTGCGATCAAATTTATTCTGTAGCAGCTTTCTTAAAATACTACATGGTATCTAGCAACCAGAAAATCCGGGAAAACCAGGAATTATATGGGATTCTTATAGTGCCCTTGAAAATGCGGGAAATTTGGTCCATACAGAATACGAAATTTTGGAGATGTAAAAAATTTTAGGTGAATTGCATAAATAATCTCCACCTCCTTAGAAACTGCCGAAAAAAGAGTACTTATATCCGTTTTTGTAAATGAAGTTGTTAAAGAAAGTGCTGTGATAAAATTTTAAAATGTTAGACAGCTGCCTGACCGCATCAGCCTCATATGTTCGAGTGATTTGGATGTCATCCTTATGGGCCCAACATTTAAAAAATATTTTGACTGCTTGCCTTACATACAAGAGCATTTTAAATTTTAGATGTAGGACACCAATGCTTTCAGCCAACATAGTATAATAATATATATTTAAACATTAAAAAAAAATTACCATTTTTATGACTTTTCGATTTTGTCACAAAAGACTTTGGCTAGGCTGACAATAATATACGATATTTTTGTTTTTGCACATAATTGTAGAAAACCAATAAAAATCTTATAATAGTATAAATGTAAACAAAACCCCAATTTCTTTTTAGTTTTTGAATAAACGTGAATCGAAAGTGTCCTATTAAGAGTTTTTCCCAAAAATATCCTTAGTAAGTATTTATAATGTTTAATCCTAATGTGGATAATAGATCTGCTGCTTACATAAATAATAATAATAATAATAAATGGTCTTTATTTCAACAATGCAAAAATAACATACAACTTAACAGAGATATTAATTACTAAATAATATGCATTATTGAAGAGGCGAAGTTCAGTACATATGTACTGTTCTACCACTTAACCTCTCCTACCCACATGATTTACTGTTTATATAAAATATTAATAAAACTTAACATATATATTTAAACAAACTGCCTACTCTAATATATGATACATTTACTATTATGTATTAACCCTTTCCTATATTATATACTATTCAATTTGTTGCACATAATAATGATCATTACTGATTCCTTAACAATTGTTTCTTTAATTCAAATTTAAATTTATTGATATTGCAAGCCTTTAAATCTGCCGAAATGTTGTTATATATTTTAGAAATATTGTACAAAAATGACCTTTCGTATAGTTTAGTTTTATGAGCTGGTGGTGTAATTAGTGACTTCCTTCTTATATTAATATTATGCACATCTGTTCTGTAGCGAATTTTCAAAAATAAGTAAGGTGGAGTTTTCGTGGTAACAATCTTGTGAAAGAATACTGAAGAGTGAAGTAGGCGTCTGTTAGTCATATTTAACCATCCGATTTCTTTAATTTTATGCGAAATATGTTCTCTCCTTCTAATACCACAAATTAGCCTAGTGCATGAATTTTGTATTCTTTGAACTCTTCTTGATGTCATCATATCCAGACAGGGGCCATATATTACATCGCAATATGAAAAATTTGACAAAACAAGCGCATCACATAATAATTTGATAGTGCCTTTATTTAAAATATTTTTGCATGCATATATATTTTTTAAGTTACAAAAAGCTTTTTTTACACAAGTATTGATATGCGTTTTAAATCTAAGATCTGTGTCAATAATGAGTCCTAAGTTTTTCGCTTCATCAAAAAATTTCAGTGACGTACCATCAATTTTTAACTCTAAAGCATCAGTATATTGCTTCCGTAATACTTTTTTACCAAACAACATTGCTACAGATTTTGTTGGATTTATACATAGTCCATGATCCTTTGATGAATTTACTAATCTATTCAGATCACTATTTAAATCATTATTCACTTGTACAATATTTTCTGGAGTAAACGATGTATATAACTGTGTGTCATCTGCGTAATAGTGCATTTTACATGACTTCAATTTATTGTGTAGTTGGCTTGTGTATATAGAAAAAAGCAGTGGACCAAGAATCGATCCTTGTGGCACACCACGATCCAAATTTCCTTCCAAAGAGAACTCATTATTATACATTACCATTTGCTTCCTATTTGATAGATACCTTTTTAACATATTTATAGCATTTGGATCTAGTCCTATAAAAAATAATATTGACAGCATAATTTCATGGTTGATACAGTCAAATGCTTTTGTATAATCTAATAAGATTAACACTGTTAATTTGTCATGATCAGATGCTGTCAAAATATCATCAGTTGTATGCGAGAGCGCAGTAATACAACTGTAATCTTTCCTAAATCCTGATTGAGTTGGAGGTAAAATATCATATGTGTTAATGTGAGTTTTTAACTGATTTGACATTATTCTCTCTAGAACCTTAGAAAGTGGAGGCAAGATAGATATTGGTCTTAAATGTTTATACTCACTAGGCTGACTGTTTTTTGGCAGAGGAATAACCAAGGAAGTTTTCCAAAGGTTTGGAAAATAATGCTCCAAAATACACGAATTAATTATGTGAGTAATAAAGAGTATAATGTAAGGACAACAATATGTAATCATGTCTATATTAATTTTGTCATAGCCCACAGCATTACTACTTATTGATTTAATTATATCAAAAATCTCTTTATTGTTTACCAGAGAAAAGGAAAATTTTTGTTCGAAATTAGTAAATAGATGCTCAGAGTAAAATGATTTAGATTCCTCTAAATTGCCACAAGGTATATTTTTAACAGATTCGATAAAAAAATTATTGATTTCATTGACATTAGATATACTAGTTGGTATTTCAATATTTTTCTTTTTATTGGAGTGAATGTTTAAATTATCTAAATCTTTCCATAATGTTTTTGACTTACCAGTTCTAATTCTATAATTTAAGTATGCTTTCTTTTCATTTTCCACTGCCTTTGTTGTATTATTTCTCAGCATTTTATAGTAGTTATAATGCTCAGTGTTTTTTGATTTCTTGTAACGAGATAGTGCTTTATCTCTCAACTTCATCATTAATTTTAAGTTTTCGGTTAGCCAAGGTGCCTTAGGTTTTGTACATCTTACAGTCCTTAGCGGTGCATGCTTATCAAATAAGGAAATTATTAACTCGTTAAAATAAATAAGTTTATTTTCAATATCATTAATGTAAAAAATTGAATAAAATGGCAGAGACTGAAGGTCATTCGAAAAGTTCACATAATTAAAATTTTTAAATTCTCTAAAAGTTTTCATTGCATGTGGCAATTTTTCTATTGACTTTTTAAAGGAACAGTATATTAATTCATGATCAGTTAACAAATTATTACAATGCTGTGTGCCACTAGAAATAATATTTATCCCTCCTGAGCATATAATTACATCAATAAGCGACAATTTATTTGCTGATATTCTTGTGGGTTCGTTAATTATTTGCAAAAGGTCAAGGTCATTTAATAAGTTAGTAAATTTTATTGTATCATAATTTGCTATGTTAAGTAGGTCAACATTAATATCACCTAAGCATATCATATCGTCACAACTTGGTAAAATATCAGATATAATATCCTCGAAAGAGTCCAAAAATTCATTCATATTTGTGTTTGGGGGACGGTATAAAACTACTATGCAATATATTTTTTTTTTGACACTTTAATTTTAATCCATAAATGTTCTAAGCAATTATAATGACTTACCTCAATTATTTCAAATGTAATCGATTTACGTATGTACATACAGAGACCTCCTCCTCTTACACCTCCTAATCTATCCTGCCTGACAAGATTGTAACCACGTATTTGTATAACATCAGCCTCTACATGACCATCTAACCAGCTCTCACTAATTAAGAATATGTCATAGTTATTTGCTAAAATATTTTCTTTAAAATCTACAAATCCAGCTAACAAGGAACGTGCATTAATATGTGCAACTTTGAATTCATTCATGTTAAGTAAATATCACTTTCATCATAATATGTAATGCTTTAGATTATATAGTAAGTTATGTAAACGTAAAATAATTTGCGAAAAACTCTGTGTATTTATAAGTGTTAAGTACGTGTAGGCAATTTCTTAAATCAATAATCACAAACAATTATATAATAGATATATGAGAAGATAATACTAAACGACAAAATTAAAAAATATATATTTATAATATAGTAATGAGCAAAAGGTATGTAGGCGGAAAAAGTAAATGGTACTGACACCTGCAGTTTTTAACTAAAATAAAAAGATTAATGTTATCAATTTAATTCTTAAATAGAAAGAAAAACAGAAGGTAAGAAAAATATGTAGAATGAGTAAAAAATATGACATGTAAGAAAGTATATAAGGTTAGTAATTAGGTAAATAATTTAAAAATAACAGTAATATATGTATGTGCTAGTTGCGCCCCAGCTTCTTTATTAATGTAATTTGGGAATATCTTCTAGGGAAGTACATTTTAATAGTTTACCATCCACGTTCTTTGCAAATATAATTGCGTTTTTAATCCATACCTGTCGTTTTCCAAACCGTTCTTGTGCTGCTTTAAATATCATCATATTTTGCTTAGTTAATTCTTCATTAATAAATATATGTGTCGATTTTAATAAATGTCTATTATTCAGAACCAATTGCCTATCCTTAAAATTGGCAAATTCCACTAGAATGGTTGGATATTTAAAAACAGTTTGTTGTGTTTCTTTTTCAGGTGTTTCTTTTATATGCGTAGAGGATAATATTCGTTTTTTAATACGGTACGCATTTAAAATACTGTTATTATTTAATGGTAATTTTAAATTTGTATTAAATAATTCTACAATCAAACTTTCAATATCCTCACCGGCATTTTCTTCTATACCAAATATCCGGACTGCATTGCTTTTTGATTTTTGTTCCAGATATTCAATTCTTTTATTTAGATTAGCCTTTTCATTTTCCAATTTACTTATTTTTTTCTTCACATTGCTTAATTTTGATATCTTGCCTCTCTATTATCTGCTCCAGCTTATGATTTATTAATTCGGATACTTTTTGTGCTATAATATTAACCATATCTTGATCCAGCAAATGGGGGCAGTTTAATAAAAAATAAGCTGTAAATAGAGGTTTTTGATTTTTTACAATGAAAGGAGGGTTATTAACTTGCTTGGTATGCTAAAGCTTTTATAGTTTAGCAAACTGACAGATATAAAAATCTAAGAATAAAAATGCAACATTATATTTTACCGACAATACGCGCCAAGCAGTAAACAAATATACAGTGTGTGTCCCACTTTATGGGTTACACTACTTGATATTCTCTGTAATTTTTGAGATAAATTTTTGGTTGAAAATTCAGTCTGACTTAGTTTTTTGCGTGGAATCCGATGCTATTTAAAAATAGACAATAATAAACTAATTCACTATAAAAGGGAAGTAAAACCATGCATGTAAAATTTTAAATATCACTTCCGGTTTACACGGAAATAACGTTATTTTTCCCAAATAAATTTAAAATCGAAAAATTTCGTTTTAAAAAGCCTATTACTATTAAATTGTTGAAACATTTGAAATATTTGGAAGACAATAGACAATAATATTTTTGTTATCGTTTAGCTTTTGTATTCCTCTGTTATTGATATAGAAACGTGTAAAATAAAAAAAATTAAAATCGGTTTTTAAAACTTTCTCACAAAATATCAATTTTATGCACATAGTACCTACCTTATTACTTTTTTACTAAGAATTGTGCGATTAATGTGACGGTATGAAAAATAATGGGGTACTATTTAAATAAAACCAAATTTTTTAGATTATTTTCAATTTGTAACATTAGACGGTACACTCGAATTAGCATTTCACTTGGAACTTTGGATAAGTGGTTGGATTTTCATGAAACCTTCTGATTGTGTTTATTTTATTATTATTATTTAGAAAAAAAGTCCCTAACTTCGATTTTCCCACTCTTGTTCAGAAATTGTTATAAATAATCAAGTCATTTTGTTAACTTGCAAAAGACGAGCAAAATAAAACAATAAAAGAATTTTCGTGTGTTTTGCTATAAGCTAATGACTTCTTACTCTTGATAAATTTTTGAAAATACGCGTTGTTTCCAAGATACAGTGATGTGAAATTTTTCAAAGAGGGGAGACGATAAACCATAATATATAAAAAAATCTATAAAACTATAAAATAAGAACTTTGATGAGGAAAATCACTGAAAAACATTTTCTTAAAGCTCTGAAAAAATGCACAATACAACACTTAATTTGAACAATTTTTGGCTCTGACATTTTTTTTAAAAATGCATATTTTCCAAGATACGAGCATTTGTGAGTGAAATAATTGTAATTTTTTCCACCAAAAAATGCTCGTATCTTGAAAAATATGCATTTAAAAAAGAATGCCACCAGCACTTGGTAGTAGAAAAGATGTTAGGCTGATGTCTGCCTGAGGGGCATTGACTTGGGATAGGCAGCAAAAAGGGGAAAAATACTTGACACTACCACACGTATGAGTCCCAAAGTAGAGTGTGCAGCTAGCTCTGAAGGACCTCAGGGTCTAGGCATGACCAACGTACTGCCTAGAGCAAATACAAAAGAATTTATTGCCACCTTAGCAGATGAGATTCTGCCGAAACGTCGTTTAGACAACTGTGACTCCTGGAGGAGTCGATCAATATATATATATATATATATATATATATATATATATATATATATAAAACCAAAATTAAACACACATACACATATATATATATATATATATATATATATATTGGTATTATACATGATTTGCAGGAAACAACTACTCAGCGGGCAAATACCTCGACCTGCATTGAATTATACCTAACAAATCTTGAAAGATTGGTAGCCAATGCCATTTGTCAATTCTCTGACCAGTCATAGACCGGTTTCGAACTTATTAGTTCTCATCAGTATGTCATAGGTCATGGAACAGATAAATGACAGTGGCCAACCTGCCACTTTAGTGAAATTTAGGCCACATTAAATACTAAGTAACATTATTAAATTTACCACTTAACGACAATAAAAAGTGTCATATACTTACAACTTTCCCAGGTGTAGCTACTGGTGGGTTACATCTTGAAAAAGGTTTTTATATTTTATAATGTAAAATTTGTTAAATTTGAAGTTAAATAAGTTAAGTTAAATCACAAAATGGGGCAAAAGATTAATAATAAATGAAACGGTTATCATAAATAGCTGAAGGCTCGTCTGCTTGCGTTCCAAGAGTTACGCTCCACAGGTTTCCCAATCGAAGTGGTGTTACATAAAAAGTTCAACCGGAACCGGATCTTCAGTTCTAGGCCCAAAAGAAGAAATTCAGAGTGGGATCTCCAATTCTTAACCCAAAAGAAGAACCCTAATGAGGAGGAAAATACATATTACCTAACATTGTTCATGCTACAGGGAGCAACTGGGTTCATTACCATTTTTCTAAGGGTCCTAATGATTCTGTTGAGACTTCTATGTACAAATAACCAGGGACACCGACTCACAAAATGGACAGTAGATGCCAGGACATTACATGTTAAAACCCAGATTTAAAATCAATTTACATAGAATAGCAGTGACTGCGGTGAGCAATTTCAAGTGCCTAAATGAAAAATAATTGTGGCGTTAGGGCTAATTAATGAAGGCCTAGTGGTGGGCACGCCCCTTATCAAAGCAATAAAATCCCACTAGGGTAAGTTTCTCTCCATGTATAAACATCATAATTCACTAAAAGCAACACACAATGGTGGAGAATAACTTCTGAAAGGCTATGTACATAATCCCTTGCGGACAATCAAAAAGATTGGAGCTTAAAGTACAGCCAAAATGATTCCAGGCACATTCACCAGTGGTCAGCCGAAAAAAGAAAGGTAAGAGCCGCACGCAAGAGAAAAAACTCTCTCTAAAAAAATAAATAGCCTCCCCCGACGCCATGATCACATCAGAAGCCGAATATGACAGAATACAGTACAGAAACAATGTCCTCATAGCCGTGCAGGATTGATTTTCTTGCAACTTGAAATAATAACTAAACCATTGCCGGACAATCCAAAAGGTATTTAACAATATCTCAGCCGTCAATAAAATAATTTCAGATATTAATAAACAAACTTGAAAGGATGACTGATGAAATAATTATTAACAATTACACAGAAATTCAGGCACGTCCCTGGATAGCCGCAGACACAACAGAATTTCACTCAGTATTGGTAAGATGAACAGAAACTGAAAAGTCCCTTAGTGGACTAGGCAAAACAACATTCAATTTATAAATTACAAGGTTATAGTGACATAACCCCAAAACTACTCTGCAGGAAATAAACTTGTAATAAAAATTTAATAGAGATGGAAATTGTTTACAGTCAAATAATGTTCTATTATGAATTTTTTTCAGATTTTTAAGAAACAAATTTTTCAGTGATTTTCCTTCTCAGTTTTTGCTATTTTTATAGGTTGTTCCCGAAAATATCACAGGTATGCTTTTTCTGAAAAAATCAGTACAGAAAAAAAGTTTTGTAATGCTTGACTCGTGAAGGACTTGTTCTTTTTTCCTATAAAAATATTTCTACATTTCTATACTCATTTTCAATATATTTTAATGTTGTGATGAAAAAAATATACAGGAATTTTTTAGAATCTACCGGGAATATATACTGATGGTCGAGAGGTGAGCGCACTTGCCTCTCACCCAAAAGTTCCGGGTTCGATCCCCGGTCGTGGCAGTGGAAAATACTGTGAGAGGGATTTTTCCACTATACGCGAATTTTGGGTGTGTGTCCCTTGTCTCTAAATGTGTAGCCCCCTCCCAGACAAGGCTCTTCTAGAGCCTTCCGGGATAAAGGGGGTCGTCATTACCTGTGGTGTATTTATTATTTTATTATTATTTATATGCGGTTACACTTTCTAGGTTAAGATTTGCTAGACACTCTGGATATGAAATAATTATTAGTTCACAATTCAGTGGTAATAACCGCAATAACACACTATAATTTTCAGGTTTGAAGACGGAATTGTTTTGCCACAATCGAAAACCACCAGAAAGTCATATGAAACAGAGGAATGTTCAGTGCTGAAATCCGAAAGGGATCCATCAGAAGTAAAAATATTCAAGTGTAACTGTTGTTCATTTAAGACAAAACATAACAGTTGCCTCAAACGTCATTTGTTGAAGCATAGGGATCCTTCGGAAGTAATAATGTTCAAATGTGACTCTTGTTCATTTCAGACAAAATATAAACGTGGCCTCGAATGTCATTTGTTGACGCATAGGGATCCTACAGAAGTAAGAATGTTCAAATGTGACTCCTGCATGTTTCAGACAAAATATAAACGTGGCCTCAAGCTCCATTTGTTGACCCATAGGGATTCTTCAGAAGTAAGAATGTTCAAATGTGACTCTTGTTCGTTTCAGACAAAATATAAACGAGGCCTCAAGCTTCATTTGTTGAGGCATAAGGATTCTTCAGAAGTAAAAATGCAACATACGGATTCTTCAGAAGTAAGGATGTTCAAATGTGATTCTTGTACGTTTCAGACAAACAATAAATATGGCCTCAAGAGTCATTTGTTGACGCATAGGGATTCTTCAGAAGTAGAAATGCACCAATGCGACTCTTGTTCGTTTCAGACAAAAAGTAAAGTTTACCTTGCACATCATTTAGTGACACATAAGGATCCCTCAGAAATAACAATGTTCAAATGTGATTCTTGTACGTTTCAGGCAAAATATAAACGTGGCCTCAAGCTTCATTTGTTGACACATAGAGATCCTTCAGAAGTAAAAATGCACCAATGTGACTTTTGTTCGTTTCAGACAAAACGTAAAGAGACCCTTGCATTTCATTTACTTGTTCATAAGGATCCGTCAGAAGTAAGAATGTTCAAATGTGACTCTTGTTCATTTCAGACAAAATATAAAAGTAGTCTCAAAGGTCATGTGTTAGCACATAGGGATTCTTCAAAAGCAAAAATGTACCAATGTGACTTTTGTCCATTTCAGGCAAAACTTAAAGAAAACCTTGCACATCATTTACTGACACATAAGGATCCTTCAGATATAACAATGTACAAATGTGACTCTTGTTCGTTTCAGACAAAACATAAATTTAGCCTCAAAGGCCATTTACTGATACACAAAAATCCTTCAGAAGTAAGTCTGTACAAATGTGATTTTTGCACGTTTCAGACAAAATATAAAAATAGTCTCAAAAGCCATTTGTTAACACATAGGGATTCTTCGGAAGTAAAAATGCACCAATGTGACTTTTGTTCATTTCAGGCAAAACATAGAGGTTACCTTACACATCATTTACTGACACATAAGGATCCCTCGGAAGTAAGAATGTTCAAATGTGATTCTTGTTTGTTTCAGACAAAATATAAATATCGTATTAAACTTCATTTGCTGAGGCATAGGGATTCTTCAGAAGTAAGAATGTTCAAATGTGACTCTTGTTCGTTTCAGACAAAATATAAACATGGCCTCAAAAGTCACTTGTCGACGCATAGGGATTCTTCAGAAGTAAGAATGTTCAAATGTGATTCTTGTTCGTTTCAGACAAAATATAAACATCATCTTAAATTTCATTTGTCGAGTCATAGGGATTCTTCAGAAGTAAGAATGTTCAAATGTGACTCTTGTACGTTTCAGACAAAATATAAAAGTTGCCTCAAAAGGCATTTGTTGACGCATAGGAATTCTTCAAAATTAAAAACGCACCAGTGTGACTCTTGTTCCTTTCAGACAAAATATAGAAATAACTTTGTACGTCATTTACTGACACATAAGGATCTTTTACAAATAGCAATGCCCAAATGCTAGTTGTCCATATGAGGCAAAAAATAAACTTAATTAATTGGATGGAATCTGCGGTAGGTTCTTGATTAAACATATTCAATAGAATAATTATAAATATTCAAAAGAATAGTTACAATATGCACTTGGTTTATTGTTTCATTAGTTTTGTTCAGATTTCTCTGACATATGTTTCGGCCTTGCGACCATTATCAAAGAGTCTTAAAAACTGACCTGACCACTTCCAGGTCAGTTTTTAAGACTCTTTGATAATGGTCGCAAGGCCAAAACATATGTCAGAAATCTGAACAAAGCTAATGAAACAATAAACCAAGTGCGTATTGTAACTATTGTTTTGAATATTTATAATTATTCTAAAAAATAAACATTGCTTGAAACACCACGAACTGACCAATACTCATTCTCAATGAAAAATAAAGGGTGTCTAACAGAGGTAGGTTGAATCCTCTAAAAATGGATTCAAATCATGAATCCGCATCATCGGAAATGATCCGAGTCACGGATACCAGGCGCAGATGTTTCTTTTATTAAAAATGATTCGCATCGCAGAATTTGAATCCTCTTTTCGGATCACTCTCAAGTTCAGAATTATTGTTACAGTGGCGCTTATTTTCTATTTTAAGATTATGACGTATAATGTAGGGTACTTTATTAAGTTTATTAGGTTTTATCATCATATTGAATAGGCCATTGATTCTTTATTGGTTTTTATTGCTTACCCATATGTATATCCTAGTATTTGTAATGATTAGTTTTTATTTTCTATCAAGTCTCCCAGTTTTTATCTTTTATTAATATGCGTTTGGTTAATGCACTTGTTGCATTTTTCTTTACAGGGAGTTCTTGTATAGTATAGATATAAATGCCGAATAACCTTCTAAACTTTTCTCATTTTAATATCAGATCTATTTGTGCACAATTTGATTTATTTTGTAAGTATGTTGCAGATGAGGCACTCGACATTATTGGGCTCTCTGAAACTTGGCTGGATCCGCTTTTCCCAGATTCTGGACTAAAAATACATGGGTATAATCTCCTAAGATCTGACCGACCCACCCGTGGGGGAGGAGTTGCCTTTTATATTAAAGATTCCATTCAGTATAGAATAATGAAAACTTCATTATGATAACAGTTCCTTGGAGCAACTCTGGGTTAGTATTAAATTAGCAGGGAAAAAAATATGTTTTGGGTCGCTGTACAGACCACCTAACGCCAATTTAGTTGAATGTGTTAATACCCTTGAAAATTTTTTTACTGCCATTATTCCTGATTTTGATTTCGTCATATTTGGTGGTGATCTAAATGTTAATTTTTTAAATAAAACTAGTCCTAGTTGTACACTTTAAATAATTTTTTACAGAGATATCGTCTTGAGCAGATTATTTCTGAACCTACTCGTGTTACTGATGCTTCTCATACTCTCATCGATATTATCATCACGTCCTGTAGTCACATATGTTCGAATATTAATGTAATCAAAATGGATGACATTTCAGATCATTGTCTTGTTTCTTGTAATTTAAAAATTAAGAGAGAACGTCAGCCTGTTTTGTTTAAATCTTATAGGGACTTTTCTACTTTCGATTATGACTTATTTTTAAATGATCTTTGTTCCATAGATTGGGATTACATATATAGTTTGGACGACATTGATCAAATAGTTGAATTTCTCAATACAAATATTACTTACATTTTTGGTATTCACGCACCAGTTAAAACGGCTAGGATTTCCAAACCTCCTGCACCGTGGTTGACTGACAATTTAAAATTGTTGATGAAACTTAGAAATAATTTATATTCTAAATATTAACAAACAAAAACAGATCTTGCTTGGAAAGAGTACAAAGAATTAAGAAACTTTGTCAATACATGTGTTAAATCTGAAAAAAAAGCTTTTTACAACACAAATTTAAAACCGATCCCAAAAATTTCTGGAAACTCTTGAAGGCTCTGCACATTAATAATGATAAAAATCCCGTTAATACAAATTTTGCTACTCCCGATGACTTCCTTAATTCTTTTATGAGTTCTCCAAATCTAGTTAACCCTAATAATAACAATGTTATTTTAAACAAATATATTGTTACGTGCTTACAATTTTCAGTAAACACTCTGTGGATTCAAATAACTTGCAACAAGAATTTTCACTAACCACTATTTTATTTATCACTAAAATTACACTAGCAAATACTTAACAATTACACAACTAATAATAACTTCATCTAATATAAATTTACTACTTTTAAAACACTATGTACTTTACTTTTCTTCTTAAACTTGTCAACTCTTGCCTAACCTTAAAAACTATCTGTTTACTTCACTGAACTGAATTCTTCTTTATACTTCACTAAACTGTACTGTTCCATCTGCTGGATTCACGTCTTTATATACACACTTGAAATCTTCCAGAACTCTATTCTAGAATTCTCCATAGTTTTCTACTATGTACTAGATGATTGTTCGTCAATTGGCTCGTAGACGGCGCCACCCTACTAGT
This sequence comes from Leptura quadrifasciata, assembly GCA_963675555.1. Taxonomy (NCBI): domain Eukaryota; kingdom Metazoa; phylum Arthropoda; class Insecta; order Coleoptera; family Cerambycidae; genus Leptura; species Leptura quadrifasciata. Next base: position 80,405,609 of record OY776680.1, read on the forward strand.
CAGGGAGTAACAATAACAGGTTCCCTACTTTGACCAGGAACTTAATCACATCTCTCTCCGTTAGAGGGCAGCACATAACAATATGAATAATAAATTCGCAATTAATTTGGAGGAATTTACTTTTACGGAGATTACTTCTGAAAAGGTAGATAAAATAATTTCTAAATTAAAATCTTATGCCAAAGGATCTGATGGTATCGACCTAAAAATGATTTTACTGGTTACTCCTTTTTTAAGTAGTCACTTAGCTTTCCTCATTAATAAATGTTTGATTAATGGGTCTTTTCCTGCAGCATGGAAAGATGCTAATGTTATGCCTGTCCCAAAAGTTCCTAACCCTTCTCTTGTTACTAATTTTCGTCCTATCAGTATTCTGCCAACGCTTTCAAAAATTTTAGAGAAAATAGTAGCTGAACAGGTAACTAAGTATCTTAATAGTTTTAATATTTTACCTTCCACACAATCTGGTTTCCGGGCTCAATTCAGTACTAGCACTGCACTTCTAAAAGTTACAGATGATATTTTTAAAGAAACTCATGTCAACAATCAGGTTTGTTTAATTCTCTTAGATTACAGTAAGGGTTTTGATTTGTTAAATCATGCTACCCTTTGTGTAAAATTAAAATATTTTGGTTTTTCTGATACGGCTATTTCTTTTTTTAATAATTATCTTACTGCGCGACGCCAACGTATTATTTTAAATAATGAGTCTTCAGACTTTGTTAATATTACTAGAGGAATCCCGCAGGATAGTATTCTGGGCCCCCTACTATTTTCAATTTATACGGCTGATTTCAGTGAGTATCTTCATAACTGTGCGTGCCACCAATATGCTGATGATACTCAGATATATTTCTCTTTTAATTTTCTAAACCTTTTAACTGCTGTATCTGAATTAATGACGAGTTACAAGTAATTTCTGAGGTTTCGTCGGCTCATAGTCTTGTTTTGAATGAGTCAAAAACTGTAATACTGGTATTTGGTAGTAAAAAAGAAACGATTTTAAGTAGTCCCGAATTTAATATTATGCTGAATGGAAAAATTTTATCTAGTAGTGAGAATTGTAAAAATTTGGGAATTTGGATTGATGTTAATCTCAGATTCTCAAAACATGTAAACTATCTTGTGCAAAAATCATATGGCAAGTTGAAACTCTTATACGCTCATAAAGAAATTTTAAGTTCAGATGTTAAGTTAAAGTTATGTGACTCTCTTATCCTATCATCTTTGTCTTACTGTGACATTGTGTACTGGCCTGCTTTACTTTGTAAAGATAAAGAAAGTTTGCAAAAAGTTCAGAACGCATGTTTGAGGTTCAGTTATAATGTGCGCAAGTTTGATCATATTTTAATTGTATAATATTTGTGCATGATCAGCTTGGTATTATCTGAAGGATATTTCGAAATTATTAATTTATTTTAATATTTTTCTGTACTCGGATAGTTGTATGGAAAAGCATATTGTATATGAATACTGCCATCCTTTTGCATTTTGTATTTTTTATACGTATTTTTCTATGTAATAAAGGCATATTATTATTATTATTATAATGATAATACCACAGAGTACCACCCAGATGCGCATCTCTGATCTGCCAAAATGCGAAGCCGACATATTTTTGTAGGTTTTCCTATCATAACAAATAACATAACCTATCAGCAACTGCTAATAAGTGAGTTTCGTGTTTGAAGCTATATTTAGCTAAATTTATTGTTGTTTGCAAGTTTATGTTTTGGGGATCGTCACCTAACGCTGATAAAATATTCATAACTCAAAAGAGAATAATAAGATGCATCATGAAAATCTGTGCAAGAACTCCTTGCAAGTCTTTTTTTACTGCATTCGGAGTTTTAATTGTCCCTTCATTGTATTTTTATCATTAGTAATATTTGTTAAAAAAAAAATCTGTTGCTATTTCCAACAAATAGTGAGTTTTACTCTAATGTGCATAAGGAAAAATGGTTCAATGATGAATTAAAACAGCTGCACCATCTTTTGTGCGAGTTGCATAAAATTAATAAAAATTACCCAAACAACGAAGTAATTAAAAATAGGTATTTAAGATTTAAACAAATATACTCTGAGAAAATTAAACTTGCTAGGGCAAATTACAATGACGGGCGTATGAAGGGTGCCCAAAATATAATGAAAGAGAGTTGGCTCATTATAAATGAAGCAAAAAACAATCCAAAGCAATCGGTTACAAAAATTGTTATTAATGATGAAATATTTACTAATACTTATGATATTTGTAACGGTTTCAATAATTTCTTCTTGAATTTTAAGAGCCCTAAACCTGATTTTAGCAAATTAATTATATTTGACAATGTTATACATAACTTTTACCTAACCCCTACCACTCCAGCTGATGTTAGTGAACTGTTACTTAAAACAACAAGTAAATCAGCTGCAGGGATTGACGAGATAAGAGGTCAAGTACTGAGAGCAGTGGTTGACGAAATTTGTGTTCCGCTGTCTTACTTAATTAATGAATTTTTTGCTAGTGGCCAGTATTCGGATTCACTGAAAATTTCAAAATCTATACCAATATATAAAAATAAGGGATCGAAAATGGAGGCTTGTAATTATAGAAATATAAGTGTACAAAATCAGTTTGCAAAAGTTTTTGAACTTTGTTTTAATAATAAGTTATTAAACTATTTAGAATTTCATAAATTGTTAATCTCTAGCCAATACGGTTTTAGAAGGAAGAAATCAACAATAAACGCTATTGAAAAATTATGTGACTATGTTTATAATTCATTAAACTATAAAGAACAACCAATAGCTCTATTTTTCGATCTCAGTAGAGCTTTCGACACTGTCGATCACAATCTGCTTTTAGATAAACTATCTAGATTGGGTGTATGTGGAGCTGCTCACGACTGGATCAACTCCTATCTCACTAACAGAAAGCAAGCCGTAATAATTGATCGCTTTAAATCAGATTTCAGGCATGTGGCCACTGGCGTGCCACAGGGCTCTATTCTAGGTCCTTTGCTTTTCTTAATCTTTATAAATGATATGCCACATTCTTGTACAACACCCAATGCAGCAATTGTCTATGCAGATGATACAAACTTTTTGATTTCTAGTAACTCTTCTGAGACCACAATCACTAAAGCTAATACATCTGTAAAGGAATTTTCCAAATGGTGTTCAAACAATGGTCTTGCACTGAATGTTGACAAAACCGTTTTTGTGTCATTTTTGCCAAAGAACTATGTTCATCGTTCAAGCATTTTAATCAAGGCAGATCATAAATCAATTGTGCATACAGAAGTGACAAAATTCCTGGGAGTAACTTTCGATTGTAAAATGACGTGGGCAACTCATACTGAAAATCTATTGAAGAAATTGAGTAAATCTTGTTTTGTTATTAGATACCTGAAATCCTCCGTCTCCCTTAATGTGTTAAGGTTAGCATACTTTGGATTAGTTTCCATATCGTTCTATGGTTTAATTTTTTGGGGAAACTCTTCACACACTTACAAAGTATTCATCGCACAAAAGAAAATCATTCATTATATGGTTGATCTTCCGTATCAGGCACACTGTAAAGAGGCATTTATTACAGTGTCTATCTTAACTCTACCTTCATTTTATATATATATATATATCTAATTGTTACAAATATAAAAAAGCAAGAGACTCTGTTTTTAAGAAATAATGATGTTCACAATTACCACACACGCAGCCACACTGAACTTAGGATGCCATTTTCTAGATTAAGTGTGGGCCAAAATTCACATGTTTTTCAGGGAATCTACTGTTTTAATAAATTTACCCGACGGTTTGGTCATTTTAACAATTTTAATACTTTTAAAAATACTTTGTTAAATTACTTACTTAACAATGCTTTTTATTCCTTAGACGAGTATCTACAATCTTAGTATTTATGATTTTATTATTGGTATTATTACTCTTAAGATATTCACTACTCTTTTTAACTGTTATTATTTTTTAACGGTGTTTATTTGTTTTGACTAGTCTCATAAGTTTCACTATTGTGTAACTTAACATGATGAATAAAGAACTTACTTACTTACCTACTTACTACACGGCAGGTCAATGAAATTAGAGTTCCTTTTCACAGAACCTTTTTATTCTTTACTGTAGAAGACCAAATTTTTGACGTTGCTATGTCCCTTGTAGACCTTGTAGCAATAAAGTACTTTACTTTACAAGTGTCGACTATTATTTAGCTACAAAGTAATCCAACATTAAAAGAACGATAGTTTTTACAAGTCATTGTTGACGAAATTTTAAAGTTTGCCGTAAAATTCAAACAAGATAATATTTTAGAGTTGGCGTCACGAAAACTTACAAAAAGATGGCGGAGGTCACGCAGATTTGCCAATGAAACATCAAAGGCGGCATCGAGAGTGCCGTGTCTGGGTGGTACTCTGTGATAATACTTTATTCGTTTTCGGGCTACACGGCATTTGCAGATAAGTCAAAATAGTACAATTCAAAGGATACAAAAGATAAAACACATACGCATGTGTACATACGAAAAAAATAGATAATAGAACTTACATTGACAAAATTCATAAAAGACTGCATTAAAAAATAAAATGTTAATGGTCCAGGGTCCGACGATGTTTTTTAAATTGATTACCAACAGGCTGAATTTTCGTGTGTGGCTTCATTTTGACGAGTCTTCCAACTTTTCCCTTTGCGAAAATTCTCGGTAGATGTAGATAAAGTTCTACGCAGCCGCTAAACATGTTGATCGTGGAACTGACACTTTCATGACGTAGGACTGGAAAACCTGCCAGAAAATTTGTAGAACAATTTGACCATTCTATTTCAAAGATACTATTTACACAATAGTGTAAAAATCAGCCTGTTAGTAATAAAATTTCAGACCTCGTTATTTTCACATATTTACATTGCTTTTGTAAGACAAGCGCAGCTCCCTGTTTTTTTACACTAATGGGCTGATTTTTATAAGCGGACTGTATCTAATTTTGGTCGTTAATTCTTTTATACCGGGTTTCTGAATGAATTGCCTGTTTACACATTCGCAAATTAGGTAATTTAACAGAGAAAAAAAAGTGTGAATAATGGTCTTGCATTTATCAAATTTGTAGTGAAAAAATCGGGAAATATCCAGACGAGTCGCAATCTTTTTTGTAAGGTGTATGAACTCCAGTGGCACAAAAACTAACCACCGGCCGGGTTATTTAATGCAAAAAAATAGGTTTTATTCACCAAGTAGTAAGCATAAAAAGCAGTAGAGTAGGTAAAAAATTGTAGCTTCTAGAAACAATATGTCTGCACTCGTCACTAGCTGCCAATAAACTCTTCTCTCTCTCTCCATCTCTCCAGTTTTAGTAGGGACACAAAAAAGGAGAAAGGGAGGGGAGAAATGGATAAAAAGAGCAAGACTATAATATAGCAAAAAAAAAAGTAATAAATTTAAGAAATAAGAAAGTATTCGTATCAAATGGTACATTAATGTTATTGTTACGTGTTTACAGTCTTTAGTAAACACTCTGTGGGTTCAAATAACTTGCAACAAGAATCTTCACAAACCACTATTTTATTAATCACTTAAATTACACAACTAATAATAACAATCTAATATAAATTCACTACTTTTAAAACACTATGTACTTTACTTTTCTTCTTAAACTTGTCAACTATTATCTAACCTAAATACTCTCTGTCTGTAGACTAGAACTGTACTGTATACTTCACTGAACTGAACTCCCATCTGCTGGATTAACCTCTTTATATACACACTTGGAATGTACCAGAATCCTATTTCATAGTATTCTAGAGTCCTCCATAGTTTTCTACTATGTGCTAGATGACTGTTCGTCAATTGGCTCATAGATGGCGCCACCCTACTAGCCAGGGAGTAACAGAATAACAGGTTTCCCTTCACTTTGACCAGGAACTTAATCACATCTCTCTCTGTTAGAGGGCAGCACATAACAGATATATATATATATATATATATATATATATAGAAAAAATATAAAAAAGAAAAATGAGAATCAAACAGTATTGTTTAATTAATATTTTTGAAATCGAATTTGCAAATGTCCTACCAATTTTCTGGCAGGTTTTCCAGTCCTGCGCCATGAAACTGTCAGTTCCACGATCAACATCTTTAGCTACCTTTACTTACCTCTACAGAGAATTTTTGCAGAGGGAAAAGTTGGAAGACTCGTCGAAACGAAGCCACTCACGAAAATTCAGCCTGTTAGTAATCACTTTAAAAAAGGGGCGTCGGACCCCAGACCATTAACATTTTATTTTTTAATGCAGTCTTTTATGAAGTTTATGAAGATTTAAACTTACATGCTGAGAATTTAAAAAAGACATTTTAGACATTTATGGTATGCCAAATTGTAAATCTTTATCATTATAAATAGTTAAGAACTTTAAGTTTGATTTATTAAAGCGAGATGTATCGGAGAGTAACAAGATAGAATCTGATTGTAGAAAATTGACAGGACGTATTATGTACCAGTAATGAGCTTTAGGCCAGATTTGTGGGCTGTTGTTACAATGTTAAGTAGATTTCAGAGTTGTGCAAGTGCTGTATAAATTGTTAAAAAATGTTTGAAGCTATTGTTATGTGTTTACAATCTAAACACTCTGTAGTTTCAAATAACTTGCAACAAGAATCTACACAAACCACTATTTTATTAATCACTTACATTACAATAGTTAATCCTTAAAAATCACACAACTAATAATAACTTTAATCTAATATAAATTCACTACTTTTAAATCACAACTGTACTTTACTTTTCTGATCACTTATCAACTTTTATCTAACCAAGATACTGTCCTGCCTGCTCAACTTCACTTCTTTATATACATCCTTAGAATGTACCAGAATCCCATTCCATAACATTCTAGAAGAGGTTGGAATCCTCCACAGTTTTCTACTAGGTGCTAGATGGCGGTTCGTCAATCGGCCCAGAGATGGCGCCACCCCACCTACTGGCCATCAACAGAATAACAGGTTTCCCCTCACTTTGACCAGGGACTTAATCACATCTCTCCATTGGAGGGCAGCATATAACAATATATAAGCGTGTGATTTAAGTTTAGTTTATAAAAGAGATGAAGAAGAAAAATTACAACTTTTTTTTCTAATGTAAATCGGTCTCTATTTGAATATTTAATGAGTAGCTGAAATAAAACAGATATCATTTTTAATTTATTTTTTATTTTAATACGGTAGTTATTGCTATAGTAAATGATGGATGGTTAATGAGACAAATTGCACTGCATTATAACATTAACAAAAATTTGGTGTGTAACATTTTAAGAAAGTGGAGAATAAACGGTACGATTAGTAGAAATCCCGGGTCAAAGGACAAAGGATATCCTATTTAACAAGAAACTAACTATTAATATTTCGTTATTGCACCATTTCTATTTATAACTTCTATAAGTCTGTTTGGCATAGAATTAAATAACCTTGTACAGTAATCATTAGTAATAATATTTTCCCATGCATTATTTACTATTTCCAGTAATTCTTCGGTATTCCGCGGTCTCACATTTCGTTTTTAGAAACTTCTTACGAGTAGTCCCCATACTTATTCCACGGGGTTAAGATCTGGACTATGAGTGGGCCAGTTAATACATTGATGTTGTTATCTTGAAACCAGTTAGTTACGGTATGAGTAGTATGAACAGAACAATTGTCTTGTTGAAATATGAACTCAGTATTAGGAAATAATTGTGACACAGAAGGGAGCATAATATTGTGTAAAATCCTAATATACATTTCACTATTAAATCGTTCCTCAATATGCCACAAAACACCAGGACCACGTGCCGATATCCAAGCTCACACATTGACAGAAAATCTACCACTTTTATCATTGTTAGATATTATTTCTCATCGAATCGAGAATTCGGAGGGCGGTAAACATGAATACGACCGCTGTGTGTTGACTGGAAAGTTTTTTCATCTGTAAAGATTCCATTGTTCCAAAAATTTACATCATGCGCTGAAAATTCAAGTGCAAATCCTACTCGAGCTTCGTTATGTTCAGCTTTAAGTAAGTATTTCTGTGCTGCTGCATGACAGTGTAGCTCTGATTCTCTTACTCGCCGGCGACCAGTACTACTCTCCAGGAAAATTCGTTTCTTGAGCAGCCTGTATAACAGTAAAATGGATTTTCTACTAAAGCATTTACCAATTGCAAATCTTGTTGTTGAGTTGATATCCTTCAGCGCCCTGATCCAGGATTTCTACTCATCGTACCGTTTATTTTCCACTTTCTTAAAATATCACACACCGAATTTTTGTCAATATTATAACGCAGTGCAATTTGTCTCATTGACCATCCATCTTCTGCTTTAGCAATAACTCCAGATTTAACTAAATCGCTTATATGAGGCATATTAGTTTTTTGCACACTTGCAATAAATTATGACATCTAACTGACAATGTCACAAAAATTAAAGTTGGATGTACACAACTATATTTTAGCAAAACGCCTTATAAGACTTGTCCTATTTTTTTTTTTTGCTCATGACCGTACAAGGTTTTGTAGATAGTGATTGGAGCGGTAGTCCTCAAGACAGGAAATGGACAACAGGCTTTTGTTTTAAAGTATTTAATTGTACTGTAACTTAGTCATCAAAGAAGCAACAATCAGTTGCAACACCAACTGCCGAGTCAGAATATATGGCAACCAGTGAAGCTTGTGGGCTAAATTTACTTTTAGAATTTTGTATTAATATTAATTGTATTACCTTATATGAAAATATTCAATCAGCAATTAAGATAGCTCATAATCCTGGAAATGGAAGGTGAAACATTTAAATATTAAACACTACCTACTTTATTAAGGAAAAATTAGATAAGGGTATAATTAATATTGAGTATGTGTGTACAAGTAAACAATTGGTGACCTATGTACAAAATCATTGGGTGGAAACTTATTTGTAAAATTTAGAAATAGGGTTTTTAATGTTTGAAAATAATTTATTGAGAGGTACAGATGAAGTGTGAACCGCATTAAAGTGTTTTAGTGTTTTTAGTTGGTAAGGATTGGTGACTATGTTAAAATATACCTATATAGTAAGTTTGTTATGTTAAGATTGGTTGTCATGAATAAGAAATGGTCGACGTTGTACTGCCACAAGGATAGTAAACTAAGAAGGATAGTTTATTCCCATAAGACTGTATGTTGGCTCTCCGATCGGCTTGCGATCTAGATGGTGACGTCACCGTCTGGCGTACTAGCTTTGTTTATGTTTGCTTATACGTGTGTTTAGCCGTGTTTTACAACTTTTAAAGACAAAATTAACTCTACTTTGTGATTCTGCATGTGTTTACTGTGTTTTAAAACTAATTTTAAGTGTTCTTTGTTTTAAATAGACTATAAAATAAATCAACTGTAGGTACGTTTGTGTTTAGGTATTTTCTGCTGTTTATTGTAAGTTATTTTATTTTGCCTTAAACTTCATGGATATGTGTGTAAAACTAATTAATTATTTCAGAGACTCTAAATTAAAATTATGCCTGGCTGTAGATGTGCCATTTATGGCTGCAATAATAGAAGTGTGGTTACAAAAGGCTGCGATACAAAAATTGTTTATCATTCTTTCCCAAAAGGAAAAGATTTTGTTTCTATGCCTATGCTTAAAGAATGGATTAATTGCTGTAAACGTGCAGATAAATTTAATCCCAGTTCAAGTGTGATTTGTTCTGTTCAAAAGTTTTGGAACTTGCCAATATAAAAATTACAATAGATGACTCTTTCGAGTCCAATGCATCAAATAGTAGTTCATCTTTTTTTTCAGAATCAGAATCTTCTGGGATTTTATTAAACAAGTCATCTCAATCTTTAACGCCTCAGGAAACCACAACGGATGCTTTCAAATATTTAGCAGGCTATTTAGCAAAAAAATATATAAAAACTGTGCCGAATCTGTGTGACCATACATATAAAATAAAAAGTGACCATAGTTGCAATATCCCTTCTTGGGTGCAACAGCTTTCATACGGAGGTTTTATTAAGCCTACAGAAAAATGGCTTAATACAGTATTGGGATGGGAATGATTACTTTGTAAAATTCCATGGTCAATCTTACAGAAAGAATGTTAAAGTAGTTAAAAAATTAGCTCTAAAAATAGCAAAAAAAGAAAAATGGCGTTTAATTTAATTTACGACTTTTGCAAATTAAGGACATATTATGAGAATGAAGTACAGAAATCTTCGAATGACAGAGAGAGCATCGAATTTAAAAAGAAAAAGGTCCAACGATGAAAACCGCAGAACATATAAAAAAATGAATAAAGATCGTTAATTAAAGAACATTTTATTATTTTATTTGTTGGTAATTAGTTTAATAAACAATTTTAAAAAACATTTGCTTTTTTTAGTTACCTTTCTTATTAGCTGTGGTGGGGGACAAATTTATTTCTCATCTGACTAAACAGGTATTTTTCGTACTCACTATAAAGTTTAACATAGTTTTGCCGAAGAAATATCATTATTGCCTTTAGATTCAAAGCTTAGTGGTAAATATTTTAGTTGTGATTTTATAAGTAACTAAATTTTAAAAAATTGGTATTACAAAGTACAATTCGAATTCATCTTACTATGAATAATGGTCGTCTTTCTAATTTTATCAGGTATTTATTAACTAATATTTTCGTCAAATTTGTAAGACATGAGCAGTCTTGACTTTTATAAACTTTTAGTATTTTCCTGAAACTTTAACAATTACAAAATTCCTCGACTTTCAGATTTTCTAGATCTCACAGTATATTTAAACTAATTATTCCTTGCACCTATATACATATTTTAAACAATAATATTTATATTCGGACTTATATTTTTATAATATCCATAACACTTATTACCTTTGATTTTTATATTATGTTAATATACTTTTGCTGCAGTATGTAAGTCAAAAATTGCAGTTTATTAGCCTATATAATATTACTCTATATTCAAATTCTGGCCAGTCGTCTACGTCATCATAGCCACGCCCACTCGCCGATAAAATAGCGTTTATAAACTATCCTTCTTAGTTTACTATCCTTGGTACTGCCACAGAGTTTTCATATTTGTTTTATGTTTATGTGTACTGTGTATTTAGATATTAGAATAAAGTGTTTCACGTTAGATAGTATCCGCTGTGTGTCATTTCAACAACTCCGAATTACAATGAATTCTGCAAAAAACAAAAATAAATGAAACAAATATTAAATACAGATAGAAAACAAATCTAAACAAAGTGTGTGGATTAATAAATTTATTAATAGATAGCATATTATATGATAGTGATAGTTATTCCTTTGTAAACAGAAATTTTAAAATTTCCATTAAATTATGATCTAAATTGTGCTTATCATGCAAGCGCTATTTAACCTCGCTATTGTTTATAAAAGAAAAATAATTGCATTCGCCATACACTTAAAATTACGTGTGTTCCATCATACCAGTTAGTAAAGTCAGCAGATAAAGTGTTCAGATGGGACTATCTGCGACTGTTGCAAGTGTAACATCATCTGCGTATAATATTGTACAATCAGTGCTAACATAAGATGGAAGATCGTTAATAAATATAAGGAAAATAAGCGGACCAAGTGTTGAGCCCTGCGGAACTCCCAGATTTACATCTTGAACGTTTGAGATATTATTGTTTAGTTTTACATAAATTTTTCTATGCTGAAGATATGACATTAACAACAATAAGAAGTTGTCTCAAAAACCGACAGCATACAATTTGTCTCTGATAAAATCAAGGTCTAAGCAATCAAAGGCCTTAGATAGGTGAAAGAAGACATACATATACATATAAGATATACATATGTATATAAGTACAATGAATAACAATTTTTTTAATTGTTTAAAAACTAATTTTTGAAACTGGTAAATAGTTATGCACAGGTAGATACCTATGAACTTTATTTCCATAGACTTGAACAGGCATTAGAATACGGTCAGAAAAGGTAAATAAAATAACGCAAATCCAGAGTTAGGCAAAGTACTCATTTAGCTTCAAGTATCATAGTATCAAGTACCGAATAATTAGTTGGAGTACTTGATACTTGTTGAATCAAGTATATCAATTACTTTTCAAAAATCAGAATACTTCAAGTATCAAGTACTTCGAGGTAGTACTTGCAATTCTGGGTGTAAGCAAGTGTAGTACTTCAATTAGTGAATTCTAACAAGTACATTTAAACACGTATCAAGTACTGTAAATAATAAATAAATAACATAGAAATTGGACAACCCCCAATATTCCAGAAGCCATAGGCTTGTGTGGAAGGGGGTTACACATTCAAAAAAACCCGAACATACAACCATTTCCTCCGACAGTGCCGGAGTCGGGATTCGAACCCGGTGGCGCGATACCCGTGTGTGATTAATCGCCATTGCCACCTCGCGCCTTAACCAACGCGACTATGGGCCAGATTTACTGTAAATAAAACACTTACACAAGTACATTTAACGAGTGCAAGTAAGGTATATAGGTAACTAGGAGGACTACAGAAAAGCCCTTACGGAATACAACACAGAATTGAGAAGGTCTAAAAGAAGATCGTGGAGACGGTTCTGCGAAGGGATAGATGAACTGGCCCCAGCAGTCCGCCTACAGAAAATCCTTGCAAAAGACCACTCAAATGGAATAGGGCTACTCAAAAAGCCCGATGGCGAATACACAGAGTCAGCAGAAAAACATAAGGATGCTTTTAGGTACTCATTTCCCAGGCTCTCGCGTAATTCAGGGTGAGTTTTTACAGAACTACCTGGATGAGGATGCTCATCGTCCTACCAGAGAAGGAAGACGCCTGCCTAGAAAATATTCACCCATGGGTGGTATCAACCTTTAAACCCTTTAAATCACTGGGCAGAGATGGTATCTTCCCTGTCCTACTTCAATACGGAATTGAGGAGCTTGTCCTATACCTGAGAAGTATATTTATAGCAAGATATACACTGGGATATATTCTCCAAGATTGGAGGGAAGTTAAAATGGCGTTTATTCCGAAAATAGGCGGACGTCCACCAGATGAGCCTAAGTCGTACCGCCGCCCCATTAGCTTAACCTCATTTCTCCTAAAAGCAATGGATTAACTTTTTGATCAACACAGTAGAAACAGGAACACCGTTTCATGCAAAACAATTTGCCTATCAACCTGACAAATCAACAATAAATGCTCTAATTACCTGGTTCAAGGCTTTCGTAGATATAGAGGGTGCTTTTGACAACACCTATGAATCCATACAAAAAGCCGCGGAAAAAAGGGGAATACAGCCACCTACAATTAAATGGATACAATCCATGGTCAAAAGCAGAATTATTACCACAAGTGTGGGGGATGAGTCGGCTACGTTGACTGCAGTCAGGGGTTGTCCACAAGGTGGAGTCCTATCACCCTTGCTGTGGTCAATGGCGGTCGATGATCTCCTACATAAAATGAGTAATTCAGGCTTCAACGTCCAGGGATATGCAGATGACCTGGCCGTCACTGTGAGAGGCAAAAATGAGGTCATGATTTCCAACTTCATGCAAATTGCCTTAAATATAATATCCAAATGGTGCTCGTCAGAGGAGCTCAATGTCAATCCGAGCAAAACAACTATTGTCCCGTTCACTAAAAGGAGAAGATTCAATCTTAGAACTCCTGTACTGAATGGAACAATAATAAATCTTTCCAGTGAAGTCAAGTATCTAGGAGTAATCCTGGATCAAAAACTTAACTGAAACTTACATCTGGAAAGGACTCTTACTAAAGCAACAGCGGCAATATGGACGTGCCGTAGGTTGTTTGGTAAGACTTTTCGGGTCTAAAACCGAAAATGACACATTAGTCTTATCTTTCGGTTGTCAGACCTATGGTAACCTACGCATCATGCGTATGGTGGCCAAAAACATAGGAAAAAACAGCACAGGGAAAGTTGCAGAAATTACAACGCCTTGCCTGTTTAGGGACTACAGGAGCAATGCACTCCTGTCCTACAGCAGTTATGGAGGCTATGCTTGAGCTACTTCCCTTGCCCTTACATGTAAGGAAGGAGGTGACACTTAATGCCTTACGACTGCACCAGGCACATAAATTTAAACCAGGCGATCTGGTTGATCACTTAAGGATTCTGGAGTTAATCCATTTGAAGTCCATGACCAAACCCACTGACGCAATGTCAATCAAAGAAGACTTTGACTGCCCGTTTGACGTGCTAATTGAAAGTCGTCAGACGAGCAAGATGGAGTCACTGCGATTGGAACAAGAGTCACTTATCTGGTATGCAGATGAATCTAAGATGGCTGAAGGGGTAGGAGTGGGAGTAGCAGGGCCGAATTGTAGGCTATCCAAAGCCCTCGGTAATACCCCAACAATTTTTTAGGTAAAAATTTATGCCATAGATCTGTGTGCCCAGGTATGCCTAAATAAAGGCATCCGAAGGGCAAAGATCTATATACTATCAGATAGCCAGGCAGCACTAAAGGCTCTAAGGTCTTATGCTTTTGAGTCTAAAATTGCCTGGGAATGTAGGAATGTGCTTCAATCCCTGAAGCAACTAGCTAATAACAATAAGGTTACCTTGATGTGGATGCCAGGGCATGAGGGAGTACAAGGAAATGAACTTGCTGATAGCCTTGCAAAAAAAGGAGATGAAGCACCGTTCATTGGACCCCAACCGTTTTGTGGCCTAGCCAAAGGACATATAGCGGAGGAGTTCCAAGAATGGGAAAAGGACCAGAAAAAGTCACACTGGAGGAATACTCCAAGACCAAAGACAAGCGAGAAAGTCTATAACTTATTCGGCAAAGAATGCCACAAGGCTTCTCGAACTTAAAAAGTCCGAATTAAGGCTAATCACAGGCCTTCTACCGGCCACTGCCCCTTGAGATACCATCTCAAGAATATGGGCAAGGCGGTAGACAATAAATGCAGATACTACGATAGTGCAATTGAAACTGCGGAACACATACTTTGCGAATGCAAGGTGTTAGTCCGCACTAGGCTAAAGCTCCTAGAACAGGCGGAATTAACGCCTGAAGATTTAGGGAAATTGGCTCCCAGAAAAATCACAAGCTTTGTAATAAGTCTGGGAATCCTGGGTAACCACTAGATGTAGGGTAAATCACAAAAGATCTTTTAGGTTGAAGTGAAGTAAGGCTATTCGAAGCCAAACGACCCAGTAAAACAATCTACAAGGTATATTTAAATAATGATAGTTTTTTTCAATGTTTTTATTTATTTACTAAGTGACAAAAATCTATAATAATTCAACTGTCGAAAAGGATAAATTAATAAAAAGATAAAACTAAAATAAATTACATTTAAGTGAACATTTAAAAAGAAAGAGCAAATCAAACATAAAAGATCACAAATATTAATTTTTACTTCAAAAATCAGTTATAGTGTAAAAACAATTCGCAGACAAGTATACTCCTTCACTTTTTTTTAAATGTCTGACAATGGTGGATACGGTGTCAACAGATACATTTGAATTAAAGTCTTGTCGCAAATTGTTATAAATGTAAAATCTGTTAAACATACTTACAAAAAGATGTAGGATTAGAAATATGTATAAGTAATTCACGAGTAAGATCAATTCACAAATACTTCAAATAAACAAACACAAATAAAACTGAACGTTCCAAAAATATATACTGTTAATAAGTTCAATAAGTAAATTATAAAAAAAAACACCAAAAACACATCGAGCGGAAAGAAACCAAAACGCAAATATGGCGTGTCTATCGTATAGTAGCTTCGACCATTATAGTAGACGTAAAAGAGCCTGTGGCGCAGTCAACTGTCGCACTGAGAAATTGACCGCTTAATACGTCACAAACGAAGTGGGGACTAGACCTTCGACCGTCAGTTATCCTGTGTAGTTAACAATCCTTGGTGATAATCGGCCTAACTTTTGTTTCGTCGCTAATTTCATGGTACTCGTTATGAGGAAATGTTAGGTTATGTGATCTAATATAAAGTGCTATCCTTTGATTTTATTTTTTGTGAATATGAATGAAAGAATTTGCAGACTTTGTCTTCGCACAATCAGTGGAAATTATAAGGAGATAGAAGAAACTCTGGCAAACATTTTAAAATTGGTAAGTTCTGGAAATGACAAAAAACTATTCTTTTGATTTATTGTTAGGTGTAGAATTTGGCGAATCATTGATAGATATTTTGTCACCACGTTTTGTCATATTGTGACAAAGACGAATTAACACAGGACATAGCTTAAGGTACCCATAAGTAATTTGACTAATGGAACAATTAAAAATATCGATATTTTGCTGAATGTGAAAATAAACTTCACATAAAAATAAGTGGAGAAAACTGGTGCTGATTAGTACTGAGACCCAGACCTAATAGTCGAGGCAATTTTTGCATTCGATTTAGGACTGCATTTGCAGTGATTCTAAAGGAGAACGGAAACCTCGAATTTTTGCGTGATTTTTTCAGGATACCCTATTGTGGGGTCGTAAAACACGAATCTGAAATTAGTTTTGCGTGCATACGAACCGTTTCTCAAAAAAAAAAAAAATTGAAAATTTTTCTTATGACACTTTTTCATGTACTAATTTATACACCAACAGCACTTGTATATGGTCTTTTTCCTTATTAAGATCACACTATGTCCTTTATAGAACAATAAACCCTTTACTTATGGCAGAAAACTAACTCACTTTCTTTTGTATAAAAATCAGAATTTTATTCACAGAAACTGTATTAGATGAACCTCCATCTGTCATTTGATTACATATATTTGCATGCGTTGTTTGCGCATGTGTAAGTTTTGGTGTCTAAAGGCACGACGGGTCTGGTAAAGTTCAAGTACCTCCGATTTTAACAATTTTCTAGTAAGATTTGGAAATAATATGAACAGTGCAACACGTTAAAGAAAAAAAAATTAGAAAATTGTTAAAATCGGAGGTACTCAGGGCGGATTGTACAAACGTGGTCCAACTTTGAACTAAGTTCAATATCCAAGGTTACAATTGTAGCAACAATGGTAGTTAAGGAAATTGAATCGAGTTTAGGTTGAACTGGAACTGAACTTTGTTTGTACAGTTGGCCCTTAAACTTTACCAGATCCAATAACATATCATAAAGTTAAAATATAATTTGAGAAAATCATGCTGTTATGCTCATCTCGGCTAATAATAATAATTGAATGGATGGTAAGTATTATATTATTATTATATATCCCTTGCCCTTCAAGAAACTTTTAAAGCGTCGACGGGCGCGAACGTGTCTTGAAGGGCAAGGGATATATAATATAGTACTTAGCACCTTATTAAATCTGGGGCAGACAGCGCTGAGTATTATTTATAAACATACATATCCCTTGCCCTTTAAGACACGTTCGCGCCCGTCGACGCTTCGAAAGCTTCTTGAAGGGCAAGGGATATATAATAGTACTTGGCACCTTATTAAATCTGGGGCAGACGGCGTTAAGTACACACATTCTCGCCTTGAAGGGCAAGGAATATGTATGTTTATAAATAATACTTAACGCCGTCTGCCCCAGATTTAATAAGATGCTAAGTACTATTATATATCCCTTGCCCTTCAAGACACTTTCGAAGCGTCCACGGGCGCGAACATGTGTTGAAGGGTAAGGGATATATAATAGTACTTAGCACCTTATTAAATCTGGGGCAGATGGCGTTAAAGCATTATTTATAAACATAAATCAAGACACGTTCACGGCCGGACGACGTTTCGAAATCCGCGTCATTTAGTATTTCTGTTTTTTCGCAGAAGAGGGGGTTGTTCTATAGAATGACCCATACCGCTTTCACAAGGAATATTAATTTAACATTGAAAACGTGAAAAATCGCCTCATTGGTCGGTGTCGGTACTTTAGACACAACTTTGTAATTGCATGCGCATCGGGTTGACAGTTGTATAGTTTTGAGTAACTGTTTTGTGATGTTTTACAAACTATCTTTTTATTTTTATGTAAAAGTAAGTGAGTTTTCTGCCATAAGTGAAGGATTTATTGTTCTATAAAGGCCATAGTGTGATCTTAATAAGGAAAAAGACGATATACAAGTGCTGTTGGTATATAAATTAGTGCATGAGAAAGTGCATGTCATAAGAAAAATTTTCAAAAATTTTTTTTGGAGAAACGGTTCGTATGCACGCAAAACTAATTTCGGATTCGTGTTCTACGACCCCAAAATAGGGTATCCTGAAAAAATCACGCAAAAATTCGAGATTTCCGTTCTCCTTTAGTATTACCAAATGTTACAACTTTTTATCTTATACAAATGGGAAATGCATTCTGTGCAGACCAAAATTCATTTTTAAAAGTGCATTCTTTGAGTTCTTTAAAAAAAATCTTATTTTGGAAAATAATGAATAATCTTTACGTTAATAATTTATATTACACAAGTGTTTTATTTTTTTTGTTGAAATAGACTTAAAATGTCATGAAACGTCGAGATTTTAAATTTGAGCGAACGAAATTTCTGTCTGTCGGTCGGTCGGTCTGTAACTTGTTTTTGTGCGCACGTTTACTCTGGAACCGTTCATGATAGTGACTTGAAATTTTGTACATTTATGTATTATAATGAGATCTATACTTCGGCCGAAAACTCGAGTCAGTAACGCAAAAAATAAGCGGCACTCTCGTCAAAGAATAGTAGCTCTTATTTGATACTAAAGCGACACCCCGTTCCACCATATAATCCCATTGAATCGAGAGAAATATATTAAGTTTTATCCGCCTACTAGAAATGGAAACCATAAGTACCATAAACAATTTTAATGACCTAGTCGACCGCATAGAGTAAATGATTTAAAGTGCCGCATTTATACCTAATAATTTTCTCGACTAACTATTCAGTCGTAAACAAACTTGGAAAGAAAGAAAGAAATCGTATATCCCGGGCACTCAGTTGCGCCACATACGTATTTATGTAGGTGTAATAATATAGTATATAGTAAAATAATATTTCATAAAAAAAAAATTGTTTTCACGCTCAACTCAGCCAAAAAGAAAAACTAAAGTTCTTTTAAGAAAATTTTTAATGGCAGGCATAATTTTATTAGAAATGGAATACTTACGTAATCCGACATTAAAACTGTAGAATGATTGATGTTTATAAAAATTTTAACCATGCCAGTTCTTATTGCCCAGCAAGGACCAACGCGGAGGCGTGAGCATATTCCTTGCAGGGAAAGGATGGTGACAGGGTTGTTAATTAGGAAGTAACAGGTTAAAAAAGAAATTAAATAAATAAATAAATAAATACTTACAACTTAGAAATAAATAACTGTTCTAACAACGTAAATAAACTTTCTTGTTAAAATAGAATAATTAAAAACAAAACATACCAAAGTTAAAAAGAAATAACTTCTATAACAACATAAATAAACGTTCTTGTTAAAATAATATAATAAAAAACAAAACTTACCAACAATAATGTTCCACAATAAATAATTCATAATATCACAATCACTACATGACACTATCACAGATTATGACTCACTCACCACTGTCACTATCACTGCTGGCTCCTACATTTATTATTATTGGCTCAATCTCCTTATTCCACATTTTTTCTTCAACTTTCTTAATGTGCCCTATGCATTTTTGCCAATAATCAGCTGTAACTCTTTTTAATGCACTGGATAGAAGGCCTTTTACATGTTCTAATTTAAAAGTTCTATTTTCTCTTGCAACATTCCCCTTTACTTTAGCCCTAGCTTTAGCCATTTCATCCACAATATATTTCTTATATATCGGCGAATGCTGTTTCGCTAGGGTTAGTAGTTCGGCTTTCAACGAAGCACGATCGAATAGGATACTTTTACCATCTAACCATTCTTGAATTTGCGTTTTTCACCATGCACTGGTTGGTAATTTTCCCAGTAATTGACTGTGGTATGGGGCGTTATCCGTAATAACGACAAATTCGGGTTCAATCTTAGCGAGAATTTTTGCAAACCATTCCTCGAAAACATCCGCATTCATGTCCTCATGATAATCGCTACTTTTTTTTGACACGGACAATAGAAGTCCATCTTCCACGAATCCTGAATCATTTCCTATGTGCGTTATTATTAAGCGTTTTCCTTTACCTGTTGGCATTTTTAATCCTATTGAACAATCTTCCATATGGACTTGATGAACACTTTTTGCATTTCTATCTTGCCAAAATTGCGTTACAGTATGTCCATTTAACCACGTCTCATCTAAATAATAGCATTTTCTTCTTCTTTCACGGGCCAGCTCTAATTGCCCGAATATAATTCCTTCACCAACAATAATATCATTTCTCTCAAGTAGGAGGCTATTTCTCTTTCCTTTTGCAAATACAAAGTTCATATGCAAATATTTTTTTTAACATCGATTTGCCCATTTTGGGTATATGTTCATCAACATTCAGGGACTGCAAAATTTTCTTAACAGTAGGGATTTCATTATCATAGAAGAATTTATGAACTTTTCATCGAATTCCATTTTTCTGGAATTTGCCTAATATTATTTTTTTTAAATAAAGAAATAAGTTATTGCCTTATACCTCGAAAGAAACAACAATGCAGGTACGGACTTTTCTTGATTTTGCTTGATTTATAAGATATACTCGCTACGCTGATGAGGAGCAATGACTCCGAAACACGTGTCCGTAGCTGCATTGTTGTTTCTTTTGAAATATAAGGCAATAACTTTTTTCTTTATTTAATCTTTTAGCATCATAAACCCCATCCTATTATTTTTTCTTCCAGACTTCGCTTTAGGTTTCTGAACATCTCCTTCATTTTTTCTTGTCTTAAAATTCTGTAAATAGTCCGCTTACTCAGACCTTGAAGTCATGTTAACTAAACCTGTTGATCCTGGTTTCTGTACCATGGGATAATCTTTCCCCAATGCATGATATACATTCAAAATAATTTTCTTCTCGTTGAAGCTTAATGGAGACTTTCTAGGGGTATGAAAATAAAATTTGCCCAACTGATAAATGACCGCACTCTATGTACACTGATTTTAAACTGAGTTATAACGGTTTAACGCACCAAACACCGCTGAATACGTGGAGAATGTTGCCAGATTTAAGCACAATATTTTAAATTTAAGATATGGTAGGTCATGCATAGTTAACTCAATCCGAGGACTTTCATTCCTTCGAAATTGATGTTATTCCTCAAAATTCTCCAAACTTAAGGAAAATAAATAGGTAACAGCGTAAACATATTATATTAGGGAATTTATAAAACTCGTAAATCCGCACGTCCCTGGTTCTACTGACTAGAGTTTTCGGCAAACTTTAGGACTAGATTATATTTTGATCTAATTCCGTTGAAGGGTTCGGGGGTAAATAAGGGTAAATAGGCAAAGCAAGCAGGTAATAGTCTATAAAATTGCAATTTAGAGCATCTACGGAAAGTCAAGGTCTCAAAAAATTTTTTGGCATCCCCCCCCACTATCACCCCCAATACCACCCCACACAATTATGAAACGGACTAAAAATAATTAAAATGTAATTTAGTGTGTACACAAGAACAAAACATCTCAAATATTTGTTGGCGTTAACTAACCCCATTGCCACCAGAGGAGTAAAAAACCCCCGAGTAACAGAGTTCGGTTCATTTTATTCATTATTTTCAAAATAAGATTTTTTAATGAACTCAAAAAATGCATTTTGGTCTGCACAGAATGCATTTCTCATTTGTATAAGATAAAAAGTTGTAACATTTTTTATAAATGCTGTCGTAAATCGAATGCAAAAACCCCATCTCGATCCGTCTTACTGCTTAAAAATCGTTTGAAAATGGCATTTTAGTGCTAAACTGCCTCGACTATAAGACAGTTTCCTAAACCGGAAATAAAAATGAGATGTTAAAGCATTCAAAATGTGCACCTGATTCGATCATACAATACCCAAACTTTAAGATCGTTATCTGTTCTTACAAGAAAGTTATAGGGTGGCTAGTAATATTGTAGGCACTCCGTAGATATATTTCTACTGACTAATATTTTATGATATTTCAGGATTTGGATATATCTAAGGATTCTGTGACATGTATTGAATGTAGAAATAACGTTCAAATATTCTTTAATTTAAGATCATCCTGTATTGATATGAGGGAGAGGGCAGTATCCTTAACTGGTTTGAAAAAGAATGTTGGTTTGGATCTAATAAAGACTGAAAATACAGATAATCTCGCTACAGAGGTCAAAGATGAGATAAGATGTAATTTTTGCACAAAGTCCACTGGGGAAGAATGCCTTATATCATTGCATGAATCAAAGGAAAATGTATTCTTGTTGGATATTTTAAACAAATACATTCCAGAACTGGTAATATTTTCATTTTACATATCAATTTTATGTATAATTGTTGCATATAGAGTTTTCATAAAGCATTACAAATGAGAAAATAAATTTGTTGCTTTTAATCATTCCAAATTGTACCATTACTAAGAGATAATTGAAACTGCAGACATTTAGTTAATTACCCGCTTGTCTGCGGTGCCAGTGGAGGATTTGATGCTTATTCTTCTCATCTGATACCAGTCTGACATGCATACTGAAGCACCCTGTATATACTCCATATATAAATTTAGTTTTTTCCTATTTATATTTCCAAATTCAAGTAATTATTGCAGCTAATTCATTTCATTTTTACATTTATTTAGTCATTTAATATTGAACACAATAAAGGTACCAGAATGCATTTTAAAATTATATTCTTTTAAAGTTAAACGCTACAATTTTAACTAAAAAGTTACATAAAATCGAGTCTAGTCACAGGGTTTGTTTACAATGGACACGATAAGCGTCAAGTACTTCTGTCACTTCTCACAGGTTGAAATTGCCTGTTGTTTTCTATCTTAAGTCATGCAAAGGACGGACTCTGCAAACTACGACGCATGTAGATATTGAAATTTATAATGTAAACATTTTCCAATCGTGGGACCACAAAACCAAAGCTTTCATGTAATTGTGACGTCATTTTACCATATAAGGGAAGCTTGACAGCATCTCTGAAAGCAGCACCTTTTAAAATACGTCGCGATATTTTCACCGAACTCTTATATCTACCTTTGAAATCCATTCTAAGCTACGTCGCGAGTTTCGCGGAGCTTAATAAATTATTTTGTGGATATTTTTCACTATATCAGCCGTCTACTAGTCAAACAATATTATAACTTACATCTTATTTTAACGAATTCTTCTCAACCACCGACATGCTCGACGAGGACGTTCAACATGTAGAACCTGGGGGAGAGCTTTCACGAGCGATATAGCACTATACAGAGCGCACAGAAATCTAGCTGGCATAAATTTCTAAAGGTGATTACTTTCTTATTTCGAGACTCTACTTTATTATTCGCAATTGCATTCATATTCTGGTTTCGTCGGAGTGTAATGGGAAAATTGACGCATTTGTGGTACTAAAAGAGTATTAGATTAATATTTTAAATGGAATATTAGCTTTGATTTTTAACTATCATAATATTATACTACCAGTTATTCAGTTATGATTTTATTCACGATTTGAATTCATAAAATTTCATTTTCTGAATATTTTACTAGGGAAGTTTGCGTTTGCAAAATAACAAGTTTATATTCAAGAACTATAGCTTTTGACCATACACTACAAGTTTACAAATACTTTTTCTTAGGCGCTTTACGCTGATATAAGAGCTATTATAAGAGTCTTTGTCGACTTCAACCAATTTTATTTAATTAACAACTAAATTGTCAACGATGTAAAATTCTCGTGACTACGAGAACGTAATTGTTTGTGAACTGTGTTTGCACATCATAACAGTAAAATGGGTGCATTACGGACTATCGGGGTTCGATCTAAATTTAAAATTAACAGTCCGCTGTTTTTAAGGACACCTGTCTACACAAATCTGTAAGGTCGTCGATCTTTTCGGCCACCCCATGTTAACATCTGTTCGGTGCTAAACGCTTACTACTGCTGTTTAGTTTATCTGTCAATTGACACAAAATTAAATTTCCAGCGTTGTTTAGATTGTTCTTTCTAATACTATTTAAACCGATTGGTTAGGTGCAGTCGGTAATTGCCATATACTGTATCCTGCTATCTTTCTTGTCAGTAGACGAGAGCACAACTATAATAAAACTGGAAATTTCCACAACTATTAATTACGTGCAAAAGGGAGGTTTCATTCCCACAGCTCGTGAGTGTTTTCACTGAAACCAGGCACTGTAGCCAACTACTACAGAAAATATCAAATAAACTTTTGTTAGGTTGAAACACTTATTCTCTGTTATGTTCGTAAACTTTGACACTGCAGTTGCGTTCTTTTTTGTTTCGAAGTAACATCTTTGACGTTTGTTCACTCATGTTATTATCATTTACAGACTATTGTCGCAACTGTTCAAAATAAGTATTGTCTGGCCGATAGCCGTGTTGTTTGAGATGCAAGGTGGCAATCGATATTAATCACACGAGTATCGCGCCACTGGGTTCGAATCACGGCTCCGCCCTTGGCACCGTTGGAGGAAATGTTGTCTAATTTCTGCGTAGTTTAATTATTAATTATTATGTACATAGACTATTGTCACTGCTCTTATTCTTGTCTATATTAATTTCTCCATGTAGACATGTGATATGTTTATTCAGGCATTCGCTACAACTCTAATTACTATTAAAATAACACAGCATACTTTTGTATCTCAGATCTTGTTATTGCATCAAAACACTCAGCATATCTATAGTATGGTCATTGCTATAGCAGCGCAAATTTTCCTATTATAATATTTAGACAATTGTCTCAAATATTTAGATTACTATTGATTTCATGTTCGACTATTGTTGCATCAATTTATATAAAATAAAATGGGTTTTTTTTTCTATTTTTTCCCATCAATTATTGTCTTATTCTTTCACCTTTACCTTTTCGTCATATAAGTAATAAACTAAATAAATGTTTTAATTTCAAAAGCAAAATAGCAAACAGACTTCAACTATAAATGTACAGTGCAATCTTGAGTCATAAAATACTACATAAATAACATATATAATTAACTAGGTCTCTCAATTAATAGACAGTGTGTTGAAGTTTACCAGGTATTTAAATTAACAGAGTGATTAATTTTCTAAGGTATATAGTATCAGACAGAAACAAGTAATATTAAACTTTATATAAAAACCTGGGGCAATTTAAAAAGGGTTACTACACACACAACGAAATTTGGGTCCTACACCAATAAAAATAGACGATCACGCAAATGGCCAATTTTATTTGTTTATCCTTCAGATAAATAAATAGTAATTAATATACTGGTGACATAATTACCAGGATTTTATTTATAATTAATGGGGGTGGGATTAAACCTCTTCAATACACTCCAGGCTCGAGAGTTCTATAATGTGATAGGTACTACATCATACATATAGAACCAGATAGACTAGAATGCGCTATCTCATCGATGCTCATCTAGCGGGTAGCTCTATCTGGTTGGTGCAGCTCATAGGCCAAGTATGTGGGGGCTTAGGCACCTGTAATTCTGAAAAAAATCCTTTATTTGTTTCAAATTCTGAGTGTGACGTTTTACACCTAGGTACACCTCTCCAGCATTTAGATGTGGTAATATGCTTCTGCATGAGCCGCTTATTTTCAGAAAATTCTCCACGTCGCCCTTTCTTAAGGTAATTGATTGCATTTGTCCAACCGAATTCAATACAATGTTAACTTACCATTTGGACTCTTCGACTGCCTTTAAAGAATTTTGGAGTTCACACTTTCCGGAAGCATAAAGTTTAAAGTCACCCACATAGAATAGACATGTCTGCTGTATTTAATAAACTGATATATTGGTACTTGAGAGTTTGACACAGAGTCCAACAGATAACGGATGGCCTATAACTTCAGGCTTATAACTTCTGTGTTTTTGAATCAATTATTTTGGAATTCGGACGGTAAGGCGGTCCAAAATTGTCTCCCGATATTTCTGCGGCTGATAGTACATCCAAAAATTATGGTCTTTTGTATATAAACTTATTTTCGAAAATGAATAATAAGGGAGATATACCCCTTCAAAGGGGGATAATAAATTTCAGTTTTTCTGCAATATTTTCAGACTCCCTTAAAATATCAAATTCATACTTGAAACTTAGTCATAGGCCATCCGGACACTAGTTTACATGGTATCAGTCAAACCCTCTCTTTTGCTTAAGGGGTAGTTTTAGGGGGTGACTCTCGGTATTTTCCTCATAACTCTTTATTTTTTTCATATTTCTAAAAATTATTATAAAAAAGTAATTTTCAAATCATTAGAGGTAAAAAAGGTATTCTTACTGCATTTCACGTAATTTATGTTTGAAAAACAACGTGCATTTACAACATTTTATTAATAAATTCTTTTACACAAAAATAATGCTTTGAAATGTAATTAAATATAGAGAATAGCTAATTATCAGTTACAAAAATTGCTCGAAATGTCCTCCATTTTCCCTCATGCACAAAGTAATTTTTTTTTAAGGAACGTTAAATACCCTGTAAAATTGCTTCATCAAGTTGTAGTTTTGCAAACTCTTGATCAATTCTTACTTTCAACTGTTCAATTGTGTCAATTTGAGTATTGTAAACGCGTGATTTTAGATAACTCCGCTCAGTAAAATCAAGAGCCAATCGATCTATTAGAAGAGTGGTTGTGTAACCCTGTTTTCTACATGTTCTGGTATAATGGGGTGTTGTGCCGCCATGAATAAAAAACATATTTTTTCTCCTTCGCAATGAAATATTACGCAATATTTCATAAAAAGTGTTTTCCACAAAATCATAGTACATAATTTCCAGAAAATGTATGAGAGTTGCTGCCCATACATTTATTTTGAAGGTATATTGAACCTGGATTTGTATTGTTGCTCAGGATTGTTCGCAGCCCAGAAATGTATATTCTAAAAATTAAACATGCCTTGTTAATGTAAATGTAGCCTCGTTGGAAAGTATTTTACTCAAATGGAATAGGGCTACTGAAAAAGCTCAATGGCGAATACACAGAGAGTCAGCAGGGAAACATAAGAGTGCTTTTAGGTACTCATTTTCCAGGCTGTCGCATAATTCAGGGTGAATTTCCACAGGACTATCTGGATGAGGATGCTCATAGTCCTACCAGAGAAGGAAGACGCCTGGCTAGAAAAATATTCACCCCCAACAAAATTAAATGGGCGGTATCAACCTTTAAGCGCTTTAAATCACCGGGCAGAGATGGCATCTTCCCTGCCCTACTTCAACATGGGAATTGAGGAACTTATCCCATGCCCGAGAAGTATATTTATAGCAAGCTATATACTTGGGTATATTCCCCAAGCTTGGAGGAAAGTCAAGGTGTCTTTTATTCCAAAAATAGGCAGACGTCCACCAGACGAGCCTAAGTCGTATTGCCCCATTAGCTTAACCTCATTTCTCCTAAAAACAATGCAGAAACTTTTAGATCAATATATTAGAAGTGAAATCCTTACAGGAACACCACTTCACGCAAAACAATTTGCCTATCAACCTGGCAAATCAACAATAAATGCTTTACATTGCCTGGTTCAAGACATTGAAAAGACATTTACAGCAAGAGAAGTGGCTATGTGTACTTTCATAGATATAGAGGCTGCTTTTGACAACACCTCCTATGAATCCATACAAATAGCCATGGAAAAAAGGGGAATACAGTCTCCTACAATTAAATGGATACAATCTATGCTCAGAAGCAGAATTATTACCACAAGTGTGAGGGATGAGTCGGCTACGGTGACTGCAGTCAGGGGTTGTCCACAAGGTGGAGTCCTATCGCCCTTGCTGTGGTCAATGGTGGTCGATGATCACCTACATAAAATGAGTAATTCAGGCTTCAACGTCCAGGAATATTCAGATGACCTGGTCGTCACTGTGAGAGGCAAAAATGAGGTCATGATTTCCAGCCTCATGCAAATTGCCTTTAATATCCAAATGGTGCTCGTCAGAGGGGCTCAATGTCAATCCGAGCAAAACAACTATTGTCCCGTTCACTAAAAGGAGAAGATTCAATCTTAGAACTCCTGTACTGAATGGAACAATAATAAATCTTTCCAGTGAAGTCAAGTATCTAGGAATAATCCTGGATCAAAAACTTAATTGAAACTCGCATCTGGAAAGGACTCTTACTAAAGCAACAGCGGCAATTTGGACGTGCCGTAGGTTGTTTGGTAAGACTTGGGGTCTAAGACCGAAAATGACACATTGGTCTTATCTTTCGGTTGTCAGACCTATGGTAACCTACGCATCATGCGTATGGTGGCCAAAAACAGAAGAAAAATTAGTACAGGGAAAGTGGCAGAAACTGCAACGCCTTGCCTGTATAGGGACTACAGGAGCAATGCACTCGTGTCCCACAGCAGCTATGGAGGCTATATTTGACCTACTTCCCTTGCACTTGCATGTAAGGAAGGAGGCAGCACTCAGTGCCTTACGACTGCACCAGGCACGTAAATTTAAACCAGGCGATCTGGTTGGTCACTTAAGGATTCTGGAGTTAATCCATTTGAAGTACATGACCAAACCCACTGACTCAATGCCAATCAAACAAGACTTTGACTGCCCGTTTGTCATGCTAATTGAAAGTCCTCAGACGAGCAAGATGGAGGCACTGCGATTGGAACAAGGGTCACTCATCTGGTATACAGATGGATCTAAGATGGCTGTAGGGGTAGGAGTCGGCGTAGCAAGGTATAAATGTAGGCTATCCAAAGCCCTCGGTAACACCCCAACCATCTTCCAGGCAGAAATTTACACTGTAGATCTGTGCGTCCAGGAATGCCTAAATAAAGGCATCCGAAGGGCAAAGATCTATATATTATCTGATAGCCAGGCAGCACTAAAAGCTCTAAGGTCCTATACCTTTGAGTCTAAAATTGCCTGGGGATGTACACAATCCCTGAAGCAACTGGCCAACAACAACAAGGTTACCTTGATGTGGGTGCCAGGGCATGAGGGAGTACAAGGAAATGAACTTGCTGACAGCCTTGCCAAAAAAGGATCTAAATTCATTGGACACGAACCGTTCTGTGGCCTGGCCAAGGGACACATAGCGGAGGAGATCCAAGAATGGCAAAAGGATCAGAAAAAGTCCTACTCTAGGAATACTCCAGGCCAAAGACAAGCGAAAAAGTTTATAATTTATTCTAGAAAGAATGCCACAAGGCTTCTCGAACTTGAAAAGTCCATATTAAGGCTAATCACAGGCCTTCTGACTGGCCATTGCCCCTTGAGATATCATCTCAAGAATATGGGCAAGGCGGTAGACAACAAATGCAGATATTGCGATACTGCAACTGAAACTGTGGAACATATACTTTGTGAATGCAAGGTGTTAGGCACTAAGCCAAATTTCCTAGAACAGGCGAAATTAATGCCTGAAGACATAGGGAAATTAGCCCCCAGGAAAATCACAAGCTTTGTAAAAAGTCTTGGAATCCTGGGCAACAACTAGATGTAGGGTAAATCACAAAAGATCTTTTAGGTCGAAGTGAAGTAAGACTGTTCGAAGCCAAACGACCCCATAAAACAATCTACAATCTAGAAAGTATTTTACCCAAAAAATATGGAGCATTTTCCGTTCTTTCAAGCAACAACCCACAATAATCCACTCTTATTAGCATATACTCAGGTGACAGTTCTTGAGTTCTTCGGTAACGAAACGAGTGCAATTGTTCGCGTAGTACTCTTAAAGCACTCTGGTGAGATATATCCATTCTTAAGCCTTATCTTCTAGTACTTATCATAGGATCTTCCATTGCAATATGTAATATTTCTTCTTCAGCGTCAACAGTTGTTACGTTTCTTGGACGACCGGCGTCTCTGTTTTGCAATTAAAGATTTCCTATTTCCCTGAGTAGGCGACGTAGGCATTCTGCAATAAAAAAGTTTTGGCATCAAGTATATTTATATTTGGGAATTTATTTTTTTAACATGTCGCAGCTGCAGCAGCATCACCAAAACATTCTACCCAAGTCAAAGCTACGTCTATTAATTCAGACAATGTGAAATCACCCACGTTTAAATAATATTACAATTATACTGGAATTATTAAAGAAATAAAAAAAGAATCAAAGTCTAATAAATAACAGAAATGTGATAGTAATATTTCAAGGCATTCTTTATGTGTAAGAAATTTATTAATAAAATGTAAATTCACATTGCGTTTTAAAGATAAATTATGCAAGAACGGCTTGGGTTATCGAAATGTAATAAGAATACCATTTTGATTTCTAATGATCTGAAAATTGTTTTTTTTTATAGTAATCTTTAGAAATATGAAAAAAATTAAAAAATTATGAGGAAAATACTGAGAGTCAGTCTCCAAAACTACCCCTTAGGCAGAAGAGAGGGTTTGATACCACGTAAACTGGTGCGGATGGCCTATGGCTAAATTTAAAATATGATACTTTGAGGGAGTTGGAAGATATATTGCAGAAAAACTGAACTTTATTTTCGGAAATAATAATATATAAAAGACGACCATTATTTTCTTATGTATTATCAGTCGCAGGAACATCGGGAGACAATTTTGAACCGCCTTGTATATTTAATAATAATTACTCAGTATATTTATATCATTTTGAAGATAGTTTTTATTAGGTAACTAAAACGCAATAATTCTTACTGTGCACAAAGTGACATATTACTGACCTAAGAATTACGTCAGGTTTAACATGTTACTTATGGATGGTTATATGACATAACTTTAAATAAAATATTTACGCAGTTGTACTGCAGATCACAGTATTGGCCCCTTTTGTCCCCTCTCTCAAGGTGTTGTAACTCACTAGGTGCTGAGAACTCTGTGACATATCACCTATTGCAAAATATATTTCAATTATAAATTACCCCCAAGAAGTGGTTCGGATCCCACAAATTTTTATCAGGCAGAGTTTGTATTACAACAAGAAACATAACTTGACATGAGAAGTTTGCGTATGCCTGAGATAAATTTTATTACACACAATAATCTTAGAAAGGCATCCAGCTAATAGCATTTGTATATTTTAGAATTCAAGCAATATTGGAGAATTATTAACTTGCGAAACCTGCCTTGATGAATTGCAAAATATTTCAAATTTTTTAATAAAATGTATGGATGTGGAAGAGAAAATAAATAAATATACTGAAATGGAAGGAAGGGATGATAAAGGGCAGATAAAATTGCAGGATGTTCAACAATTTATGTTCAAGCCAATGTTAAAATTTGAAGGTGATTCCTGCCATGTAAATGAACTAAAGCAAAAATATGATTGCATCCATGAAGAATTGATCATAAAAGATGAAGATGAAACCACGTACGAAACAGAAGTGGATAGCCTAGGACCATCGGTCAAAACAGAAGATATTGACATTGAATCAGAACAAAAAGATTATGACAGGTAAAAGTAACTTTCACAAATTTGTCAAAGTCAAATAAGTGTATCATTATAGTACGAGAGGTGGCAACATCGCCAAAACGATGATTTTAAGAAGGCTAGTTTTTTTATATCTCCTTTCTTGCGCTATCTGGGTAGGCATGAGGGCGGTCTGGCTGGCGGGAAAGGTTGCGTTTAACTGTGCGCTTAACATTTATATAGGTAAAAATTTTAATTTTTAAAATAATGTTAGGTACAATTTTTTCTCATTGGTTTTTGTTGACTTTTAAGAACACAAATTTATTATTGCCAGACATTTTCGTCATTGGTAACGCCCTACCAAATGGAATTTTATAATAATAAAAAAAAAGAAAAAATTTCAATATTGCTAAGATTTTGATGTGCTGTAATTTAGCTATAAAAATATTTAAAATTAATTTGCCAGACAATAATTCGATTGTATAAAAGGAGCCAGACCGATTTAAGTCGGGGAGACTAGAGAGCAAGTGTGCTAGAAGAATAGTCGATTATGCTTTGGTAGCGAGAGAGACAGGCAGTGACAGTTGATACGGCTGCAGCTGCTAGTTTTTAAAACGTCGTCGCCGTCGTCTCTAGAACCGCGCGTCTGTACCTTAAAAATCTTTTATTTTTACCTATATAAATGTTAGGCGCACAGGTAAACGCAACGTCGTCCGCCAGCCAGACTGCCCTCATACCTTCCCAGATAGTGCAAGGAAGGAGATATCAAAAAACTAGCCTTCTTAAAATTCTCTGTCGAAAACGTTGCCAGCTCTTAGATTATTACGAGGAAAAGAATTTTTGAAAAAATTGAAATAACATAAATTATACAAAATTATTAAAAGTATTTTGGTGTATGTGTGTGCAAGTTTATATGTTTGGTAGTATAGAGCAATCTAATGCTTTGCTAAGATTATAAATTACTTTGCCTTAGTTGGTCATGAGGTGTTAACGAAAGTTCTCAATTGAAGACAGAATCTACAACTTAGGACAATTAAGGGCGCTATGAACCTCGCAGAGAAAAACATATTTTTATAGGTGTTGCTACCTAGTTCACAGAGGACAAATCTTTTATAATGGCGACATGTTTGTGGAAATCCTAGAAAGAATTAAACTTGTCCTGGTTAGTATAGAATAACAAGCATTCCAAATCCAATTTATATAAGCAATAAATAGTTATGTGCTGCCCTTACCTCACATATTAAATTGTTTCTTGTTGCAAGGGTCTCTACGTGTGATTAAATTATACACAAGGTGATCCAAAATTGTCTTCCGATATTCTTGCGGCTGATAGTACATCAAAAAATAATGATAGTCTTTTATATAAACATATTTCCAAATATGAATAGTAAGAGAGAAATGGGGTTAATACATTTCAGTTTTTCTGCACTTGAAATATATAATGATGATAATAATAATAATCTTCATTTATTTTGTATATATACACATTACATGTGATGATATTATTACAAAAATGAGGCGAAGTTTAGCACACGAAGTGCTATTCTTACACTTAACCTCTACACAAAAAAAAAGATTTAATAATTCTTAATATAAAAATATAAAAGATTACAAAAAGAATAAATAGTAATAATTGGAAATAATAGAAAGTAATTTATACTATTTGAAGTTATGAAGCATGGCAGTGTATTCATTCAAAGATGAGGAACAATATGAGATTATTATTGTGATGAAGAAAGTAAAATTTAGATTTTAGTTTAATCTATCTATGTGAATGCAACAATCAAGAAAGAGTTCGTTTTAAATTATGTTGAACTTAAAAGGTATTGCAAATCGAAAATTATGATTTACCACAGCGAAACGGGTAAACCGGGCACACACGGAGCATCATGAACAAGCAAACATTGCTTCCAATAATATTTTACCTGATCACTTCTTATAAAGGTATGCATTTGTCTACAAAAAGTTGGGCCTCAGATATTTTTAATTTAAATTTAATTTCCAAGAATTCCACAAGAAAAATTCTTCTATCTAAAAAAGGCCTTAGTCGTTGATAGAAGGATATTCAATCAATGATATAATAATATTGAACACTTAGTATTTTGTTACTGTTTCACACCCTTTTCCTCTCAGATTCTGGAGAGACGATACGATTAAGTTTGACGATACATCAAACTCGTTATCGTGTAGAATATATATGGTATTAATTAATATGTACATAAACATAGTATATGTTTCTTGATTATTAAAGATATATTGTCTAATATATCCAATTCCTTTCAATTCGATAGAAGCCGTTTTATACAAATATCATGAAAGTATAGGATGTTCCGTATCACATCGTCTCTTCAATCCCAGTACACGGAGTTGGTTGCTATTAGATTAATTTGATAGCCCACTCCAGAGTGTACTAGACTTAAAACTATTGACTCAATGAAATGTGTGTTTGGTATATCTGCTTGCGGACAATATGAATCAGATCACACTACTCCCTCTTTCCTTGATGGGTCCTTGATTGTATAATGTTATTTTGGATTATTATTTGGTGATAACATTCCGACTCATTACTAAGCTCATAAAATAACGATACAATGGACTGACTACTGCGAATAATCGTCTAATGTCATGATGATCATGATATTTTAATAACCGTAGAACTGTATTTATTTATCCAAAAACCGCAAAATAAATAAATAAGAATAAATTTTGAAAATTGCAAATAATTATTGATTATTATTGAGTTACGCCACTGATCAGTGTCCATATGGTACTTGGCCATGAACTTGTTGCTTATTTTTGGTGCGTCATTGCCAAGTGGTATCTACCGCCGATATTTTACATACAGGTCTTTACGTGTTAATAGCGAATTACTGTGTTTGAAAGTTTTTAATATCGGAGAATTTTACAAACATTTAGTGGACAAACATTGTACTTTGTTAAGGTGCTGCAGGCGAAAATGCCACATTTCAATTGGAATTGCGTTAATCTCTGTCCGAATATAATATTTTAGTTGATTCAAAGTTTGCGGTCTATTAGAAAACACTTCTGAACTGCTGAAACAAGAGCTGCTTTCGTTCGGCACTGAACATATAAACATGATTATAATGAACATAATCATATGATTATCTAATCCGGTTTGGTATGAACGAATGCTACCAGCGGGCAATCTGTGCCCGAGGGCTGTTGACAATCCTTGGTCTGTGTCAGTGAACGTAAGCATAACCTCAGAAAGTTGAACGATGAGCATACGTAAGGTAATTTTAGTGAGTATTATTGGATAATTATATTTTTTTATAGACTAATTTGAATTATTACTTCAGAATATGTGCGTGGACAGTCTTCATCCCATAACTTCGTCGTCATCGAGTGATTCTGACGAATATATTGATGTGAAAGCAATAAATTTAAATCAATTAAGAAAAACTAAAATTAACAAGTACATGGAAGACATAATTCGAAAGTATAATTTATTGGAATTCAAATACACCGAATACATCGGAGTAGTGTTGAAAACTAATTGGTATGATTTCTAATCTAAATGTTTACTTGTATATATGTATTACATATACTTATGTAGCTGCTATAATTTAGTGATATTTTTTTCTACATTTCAGTTCAATATATTCTCCTAACGGAAAGTAAAAGGTATATCGGAGGTTGGCCCGAAATAACCAATGAAAAAATAGTTTTGATGGCACTGATATTTTGCAAATATTTATTTCAAAAATATCTGTTGGGTATAGATCTATACACACTTCGTTTAGAAGATTGTTTTGTGGATATAGAAGACTTTCCCAAAATATTATATCCTGATATAGTAATGTGTCTTGTATATTCTAAAAGTGCTTTTACGATGGACAAAATGAAAGCGTACGAAAGTCTTGAGGCATATAATCAAACAGTATGTGGTGGGGTGAAAAAAAAGCGTAAAGCTGTTCGATTCAAAAGTTTTAGTTTTAGGAAAAGTAAGTAATTACCCTTGGATCATTCAATGTGCCGCTAAGCGTAAGCGGCATATTGAATGGTCTAAGATTGTACCTAACTTTTTATTTATAATGCATTTAACAATTATCCTGTTTATTTAATAAAATATTTTTTATAAAATTTTGTTTCATTTAAACATTTACCTATCCCTATCTTATCATAAGTTAAATCCGAATGTGGAGAAAACATTGTTATTTTAAGTAAGATCATATTTTTGTAAATATTTCTAAGTTATTAGTAACAACGTTTTACAAAACCAAAATTATGTAATTGATCAATAAAGCACTATTTAAATGTATTGTTTTTCTAACCAAAATAGAGTCAAAGTAACACAATAAGGTGAAAGTTCAGTTTATTAAAGACAGATGACATATTAGGAAAGATATATTTAGAAATTCTATAACATATGTATCTTATATTTACGATGATTGAAATCATTGGAACTTCTCCTGCTGGTGCTATAATCTGAGGAAGGATCGTATTCACATTCAGAAATATCATATTATTTAGGAGTAATTTAACATATAAACATTTAAAAAATTCGTTTATTATCGAAAAAATTTGACTCCTACATCTCGTGCTGCAATGGTACCACAGTTAAAAGCAGCACAAAAAGAAGGCATATTAATACTTATTAATTATATTTCAGCAATAATATAAACCTCTTTCTAAAAAATAAACGTTATAAATAACTAGAATGTTAATAATAAACCTTAAACGCCATGTGTTTACATAAAAATACTATGTCAGCAATAGGTTATTTTCCCTCCAGGCTAGGGCAGGCCAGCTGTCATATAGACCATTCCAGAATGACGTCATTGACAGCTCGGCCATATTTGCTGGGTGGCATACAAAACCATTTGCGTATGTAAACGTTAGGTTCTTTCCTTTGCTTTTGAGTGTAGTGGATTTTACACTACACCCAAAGTCAGCTGAAAATTCGGTGTAATTGAGTGTAATAAAAGCAAAGGATTGGAAAAGTGTTTATGTAAATTATAGGTTATGTTTTATTTGTATTTAATAAACAGTAAACCATGGAGAGAATAAGCGAAATAGATGAAATTTTTCAAGACGATTTGGAGAATGAAACCTACGCCTTGAGTTCTAGTAGTGCATCTAGTGACAACGGGGATGAATTAGAAATAATTAGCTGTTTATTAGAAAAACAAAAAAGAAATTCAATAAAACAATATGTGGAACTAATAGTTCCAAATTATACAAACCAAGAATTTATTAAACATTACAGAATAAACCGGGAACTATTTACATTTTTGTTAAACAGATATGAAAGCAGTAAATCTTATAAAAGCCTATTGAAAAATAAAAGAGCTGCCAGTGGTAAATTTCATCTGCTCCTATTTTTATGGTTTGCTGGCCATGAAGGAAGCTCATTTACGGACTTGTCAGATCGCTTCGATATTTCTGTTTCAAGTGTCCATAGGATGATACGGAGGGTCACTTTTTTTCTCAGCGGTCTGTCCAATGAGTTTATAAAATGGCCCAATGCAAATGAAAGGAATGAAACTGCCACCTATTATTTCAATAAATTTAAATTTCCAGGAGTTGTTGGTAATTAACAATATTACTGTTACATTTAACTTATTCTTAGTTTTTAAAATGTTAAACTTTTTTAGGGTCTGTCGATGGAACTCACATTCGGATTAATCCTCCAAAAAATGCAAAGGACGATTATATTGATCGAAAAGGAGATGTTACGTTGCATCTCCAAGGAATTTGCAATGAGAAAAAAAAATTTATAGACGTATTCACTGGATACCCCGGTTCTGTTCACGATTCTCGTGTTTTCAAAAATTCGAGCATTTTTAAAAAATTACCTAATTTATGTGGGCAGGGTATGTATAAATTTTCCGTAAATGTGTAGTTAAACAATAAATAGGTACAGAGACATGTTTGTAAATGGTGGTGTCAAACCTGTCAACTTTTTTAGATCAATACATTCTTGGTGACTCGGGGTACCCATGCACGGAATATGTTTTAACTCCATATCAAGATAATGGACATTTGTCCATTGCAGAAAAAAACTTTAATTATAAATTAAGCCAGTGTAGGGTGGACATTGAGAATACATTTGGCTTAATTAAACAAAGATTTAGGCAATTATATTACTGCAAATTGAAAGGAATAAAATATTTATGCCATTTCATACGGGCTTGCTGTGTATTGCATAATCTTTCAAATTTGGAAGAAACTGAAATTTTTACGGAGCCCAATCCTGAGGATGATAATGATGATGCCACAGAGGAAGGCCAAGCATATATGGACAGCAAATTAGGCAAAGCCCTAAGAAATAAAATTTGCATGAGTCTCCCTAAAAAACTTCCAAAAAAGTAAATTCTTGTAAAAATTATTTTAATAAAATTTGTTCAAGTAATTTTTGGTCTTATGTCTACTATATAGTAAGTAATAATTACGAAATAATGCTTCAGAGAAGTATACTGGTATTAATACACCTTGGAGATAAATGAAGCTTTTGTGAAATAATAAAAATTTTAAATAATATTTCCATAGTTTATTTATTAAGGCATATTTTCAACAAAACATAAACTTCAAAAAATTAAAAATAAAGTCACAGTTCTAGGGTTAGGTACTTCTGTATTTTATATTGCCTTTTTTACGGTTAAATAACATAAAATAAATGCTACATTTGTAAATCAAAACAGAAAAAAATAAAATACCTACACAAGTTAACATTACTAAATAAATAAATGATTTGTAAATATGCAGCACCTAAAAAACAACAGTGGAAACAAAAACAATATACATAACAAATAAATATAAATGGGTTTGTAAAAATGCAGCAGTATTATATATAAGATCTGATACCAAAAAAAAGGAATATTTAATAATCTACTTTATTGTTTTAGCTTGAACCTTTATGAAAAGATTGGCAGTATTGCTGGAGTATTTGGTTTCTTTCTTTATACGCCTCTAACTTGGCTTTTTCTATTTGTAACATGTTATTTCTAAATTGTACTCTTTGTTCTTCTCGCTCTTCCTTTAAATGTATTTCATTTTGTCGTATTTCTCTTAATTGTTTAATTTCTTCTAAAATTGTTCGAGATTTGTTTATTCTTTTACCTTGATTGCCACTCTCCAACTGTTGATTTTGAGGTGCTGTTACTTGTGTATTGCCACTATTATCAGAGTCGGTATTATATGCACTGTCTGCATTTTTCTTAATTTCGTCACGATTTTTGCCACTAGTGTCTGAATCCAGCAGAAAATCAGGAAAAACAGCTCTATTATTTTGGTTAATCTCTGATAATTCACTAAAAAAAATAATGCTGCAACAAATTAAATAAAAAAATGAAGTCATCCTTACCATTCAAATTCACAGCTTGCTCTATTTCGTCCTGTTTTCTTGTTATTGATTGTTTTTTCTTTGTAACCTCTATCCAAGGTTTTATATCGGTTCTGAATTTGGGTTGGTGTAAAATCGTATCCTTTTTCCATCATTTCATCACGTATAACTTTCCATAAAACTTTTTTATTCTTTAGTTTTGTGCTTTTCCCTACTTTACAAATATTTTCCTGGTATACAGATAATAATAGTTTAGTGGCTTGAGAAGTCCATATTTTTTTTTGATTTGATGCTACCATCTTCCTCTGTGTTTTCTGCAAAAGAAAACAGTTGAACACATTAACGTTTAGATTAGGTAGGTATACCTATACATACCAGTATCAGATGCAACAGTTTCAGCACTTTCAAACATCATCTCGATCTCGCTGTCGCTTGCATTTGGACTTTCCTCAGTCTCATTTATACGAATTATTTCCATATTTTGGGAATGCGATTTTATTCCAAATTTCTCTAACCTGTTTTCCGCAAAGGCTTTCTGGAAGAATTCCACAGTGAATTGATCATCTAAGAAAAGTGTTACTTTAGGTAAATAATACATTCCAATACAGCATTTTTATAGTTACCATTTCTTAGAAGATTAATTATTTCTGCGTTATCTTCCAACCTGATAATTTTTCCACCAATTTTAAACTGTATTTCTTCCATTTCCTCACATCAATACACAAAAAACAGACCATCTAAAAATCTAGAAACTAACCTATGATTCAAATATTTCTATTGCGCATGTCCAGTGCATTTCACACCTGCCTTCGACGAGGTGGAGATAAACTACACCAGTGTTGGTCAGTGGATTTTACACTGAGCAAAGAAATACTAAAGTGTAGTGCATGTAGCACCATGTCCTTGCAAAGGAACGACTTTGTGTAATTCAGTGTAGTTCAGTGCTACACCTCGCCTGCAAAGGAAAGGACCTATTGTGAGTATTTCATCATTAAATTGTTTAATCCTGGTCTAATTGAGGAGAGAAAATGCCACATATTTGTATTTCTGTTAAATGTTCAATGCGTGGTGAAAGAGATCATGCATTGCTTTTCCGATTTCCCGCTATTTTAACCAACAGGGGAATCATCTTAATGCATTGCCTATAGAAAGAAGAAATACTCGGATTAAGGCTTTGGAACAGGGGCCACTAAGTAAAAGCCATCTAAAACACGGTCGTATTTGTTCAAAACATTTTATAACTGGTAAGTACTTAGTTTTTGTACAAAAACCCCAGGTTTTATAAGGATAGAATTAAATGATGTGTGTGATTTTAGGAAAACTAGCTGCTTTATAGGATAAAACTACAAATACTCGCCTTTACAAAATGCCAAACTCAGTTGTACCCTATAAATTTGGAAAACACACGAAATACTGCAACTGAACGGGTTCATGTAGAAAGAGTTGAAATTGAGTGCATTGGTTAAAATTGTTGTGGATGTAGTGCAATCATAAACATGTGCCTTCTCAAATACCAAATAATATAAATAATGAATTATCTATGTACCTATGTGTTTATTAATAAAAAACAATTTTAATTATATACGCCTTTTTATTTCAATATATTGCACATCAGTAATATATATTTTTTATTCACTCTAAAACAAATGTTATTTAATGTTCACTTTATTCTCTTAAAATATCCAAGTTCAAGTTCAGCCAAGCCAAAAAAAGACCATAAATTAGATACGGATATAAATAAGCGTAAGTTTATATTTATCTATCAAAAGGAGGATAGGATGTTCCTGTGACAAACCTTTTGTTTCTACTTTTTTGGCCAATCCATATCACGTATTCGCAACATTTTTCATATAAGGTACCTACTGGCCAAACGGAAAGTCAGTGGACGCTGGACCAGGACCACTGTCTTCGATGGTATTTGGACGATCATGCAGGTAAAAGGGAATGGCTATATGACTGCATACTTCTCATAAACCATCTATACATGTACAGCGAACAATGGAAATGCTGGTGTTCTTTAAAATAATAATCCAAACTTGAAGTAACTTTTCCCTCTTTCGTTGAGAGTGTTTAACCTACAACAAAGATTTAAAAAATGTTAATCAAGTGTAAAACCTCTATGCATATCACAATTATATACATTAACATATAGAATCTAATTGTAATATAAAATTATGCATTAACTTTGATTTCTTACCTTCCCAATGACAACAAATGCCTCATCACTGATTTGCTTTGCCAAAATTCCTTGAACAGATCCAGATTCGTAAAGCTTGTCGGCTTGCAAGCTTTTATAAGGCTTAAATTGTTGACCAGTATGATAACTATGAGTTAGTATCAAATAATTCATGAAGTCCATCATGGTAATATTATAAACTTCAAGCCTGCTCTCTTCGGGAGGGAATGCATAGTGGTCAATATTGTCAGTAATCTCGATTTTTTTCATCATATCTGCACTTAATATCACCTCTAAGGGTTACATAATATTCACTTCGAGACATCTTGGCGAAAAAATTTGCAAAAAATCGCAATAAACTCAATCCATAGCACCAAAAACAAATGTAAACACGGAAAATAATCGCTTTGTGAGCCACCCAGGCAATATGGCGGATCTGTCAAAGTCATGTATTGTGTTCTGGATTTACGATTTGCGAGGTTAGGGTAATATAACTAAACAGGATTCAAATATCTATTCAGGAAAATTCTATGTTTCTGAGAGGCAAGGGAATTACTGATCATGATTCGAATTTCGTGGTGGGGATAAAATAATCAGAAGCGAACGAACGTTTACATGTGAATCATGTTCATTGTGATTACGAATCGTAGTGTCGAATGAAAGCAGCTATTCTTCAAATATCCACACCAACATTATGAAGTTGTTGTTCAAAGTTATGCAATAGCTTTCCAATCCTTTTCATAATTGTTTACCCTTTATTAATGTTGTTTTTTGTCTTTCGTGGTCTGTTTTTTCGTGTAATTGGACGTTATATATATATATATATATATATATATATATAGGGAAATTTGGAAATAACAAGTGGTTATATATATATAATGTGGTGTTCTACTTTTATTGAACTTAATAATTTACACTACTAATCAAACTTTCACTTGTTTATTTCCAATAGATAAAAAAAAAACTTTAAAACCAAAAGATCAAATTAAAATCTCTTACCTTTTGATCCGAAAGTATGTCAAAATATTTAATGGGCCGGCTAGCTTATCTTTCCCTTCAGGAGCAGGTTCAAATACAGTTCTTATTTAAAATGAAATTTTTATTAAAGTAAAATTTTTAGTCTGATATAAATAATTTATTTTCTTTGATATTTAGATAATTTAGCTTTATAACAGGTTCGAAAGTCTAATACACTATTTAAATTTTAATATACAACCTTGTCCAAAAATTAAATACACAAAAACCTTCCTTCTTCGTAGCTACACTCTTCTCTTTCCAAATCCAACAATTCTCCTTTCATTAATTCTTCACCTTATCTCGTCCTTATCTCCTCTGCAACTCCAATCCACAATAACACCTCTACCTTTTTATTTACAGTCTATTTTTCTCTTCTTCGCTGATCTCCACAATTTCTGACTTTCAATTCAATTTCAAAATTCTTAACAAATTATTTTTCTTCTTCACTCCCTAATTTTCACTTGTTCTTTTTTTTCTTAAATTTGTTTTTCCAATTTTACAACCTCTCTTTTATCTGTTGTTTGTTGTTCTATATAACTAAATATCAAAGTATCCAAAATAAACAAAACAAAACACCATATGAATATTGATTAATTTCATTCCAAACATAATCTAACTTAAACCTCCTTATCTTTCTCCAGGAAAACATTTACCAACTATAAAATAAAATTTCCTACTTAAAAGAAAAGTCATAATGACTTAAATGTCAGAAATTATTTCAGCAATAACTTAATAACTACTAACATAGATGTCAGTATCAAACTTACTGTTGACATCAAATAAAAACTTCAAAACTATTAAAACAACTCTAAACAAATATTAAGATTCTAAAACATATACCTTTCGGATCTTTAGCTAATTTAAATAAATTTTGAAAACCATCTAAAGGAAATAAACAAATTCAAACCCTGATTCAGCAAATAACACAAACATGCAATCTTCGTAATTGTCCAATATGCAAATACATAGCAATATATAACCACTTGTTATTTCCAAATTTCCCTGTCTGTAAGAACTTTTAGCTACTGTTGTAGATTCTGTCATAAACAAGCTTCCTTAACACTCTGTATACAGTGTTGGCAGATAATAATATTGAATCGATGCATATCTAAGATAAAAGAAGAGAAATAGCCTAATAATAAATATGTTGAAAAGAAACATATAAACACTTGCCATTTTTCTCTTTAGCGGGCTAAACTGTACCATGCTTGCAAGTTGCTGGCATCATATTCTTTCTTTCATGTACGTTATTTTGGAATTTATATTTATTTCTGTCTTATATGGATTAATTCAAGTTTTGTACCTACCAATACTGTATAGATATATACCAACATAGCATATTATATAATACAATGTTTATTTTCAGTTTTCAAGAATGGTCTACCGAAGTGAAAACGGACCATTACAAAAATATTTTAGGCATAACTGTGTACAACTGTCATATATGTACATATAAAACGATTCATAAAGATCATTTGGACAGTCACATATTTACACATAACAATGTGTTTAAATGTGAAATGTGCCCATTTGAGACAAAACATAAGAGGAGTCTTAGGAGACACATGTTGAAGCATAAAGATCCCTCAGAAGTAACAATGTATAAGTGTGACTCTTGTACATATCAAACGATACGTAAGAGTAATCTTAAGAAACACATGTTAAAGTATAAAAATCCCTCAGAGGTAACAATGTATAAGTGTGATATTTGCACATATGACACAAAAGTGAAGCATGACCTTAATAGACACAAATTGATTCATCAAGACCCCTCAGACATAACATTGTTCAAGTGTGAATTGTGTACGTTTGAGACAAAACGTAAGGATAATCTTGGGAATCACATGTTGATGCATAAAGATCCCCCAGAGGTAACAATATATAAGTGTGATATTTGCACATATGAGACCAAAGTGAAGTATTATCTTAGTAGACACAAATTGAACCATGAGGACCCCTCAGACGTAAGATTGTTCAAGTGTGAATTGTGTATGTACGAGACAAAACGTAAGGGAAATCTTAGAAAGCACATATTGACGCATACAAATCCTTCAAAAGTAACAATGCATAAGTGTGACTCTTGCATGTATCAAACATTACTTAAGAGTGCGCTTAAGAAACACATGTTGATTCATGGTGGTCTGTTAGAGTCAACAATGTATAAGTGTGATATTTCCGCGCATGAGACGCAACTGAAGAATAACCTTAAGAGACACAAATATAAGTGTGATATTTGCACATATGAGACCAAAGCGAATGGTGATCTTAATCGACACAAATTGATTCATCAAGATCGCTCAGACATAACATTGTTCAAGTGTGAATTGTGTACGTTTGAGACAAAACATAAGGGAAGTCTTAGGCAACACATGTTGAAGCATAAAGATCCGTCAGAGATAACATTGTATAAGTGTGATATTTGCACATATGAGACCAAAACGAATCGTGATCTTAATCAACACAAATTGGTTCATCAAGACCCCTCAAACATGACATTGTTCAAGTGTGAATTGTGTACGCTTGAGACAAAATATAAGGGGAGTCTTAGGAAACACATGTTGATTCATAAAAGTCCTTCAGATATGAAGATATACAAGTGTGACAATTGTACATATAAAACAAACCGCAAGAGTTATCTTATGAGTCACATATTGATA
Source organism: Leptura quadrifasciata (assembly GCA_963675555.1). Classification (NCBI taxonomy): domain Eukaryota; kingdom Metazoa; phylum Arthropoda; class Insecta; order Coleoptera; family Cerambycidae; genus Leptura; species Leptura quadrifasciata. The sequence goes on from OY776680.1 coordinate 80,450,079, forward strand.
CATAAAGATCCATCAGAAATAACAATGTTCAAGTGTGCATTGTGTACGTATGAGACAATAAAAAAGGGGCCTCTTAGGAGACACACGTTGACGCATAAAAATCCTTCAGAGGTAACAATGTACAAGTGTGATATTTGCACATATGAGACCAAAGCGAATCGTAATCTTAATCAACACAAATTGACCCATCAAGATCCCTTAGACATTACATGGTACAAGTGTGAATTGTGTACGTATGAGACAAAACATAAGGGGAGTCTTAGGAGGCACATATTGACGCATAAAAATCCCTCAAAGGTAACAGTGTATAAGTGTAACATTTGCACATATGAGACAAAACATAAGCATCTTTTTAATAGACACAAATTGGTTCATAAAAAAGTTTCAACGACGACACTATAAACGTAAAGCATGTAAAATAATAAGCAATATATCTTGGCGGACAAATTGATCCCCAAAGCCCTTCGGAGGAAATAATAAACGTTTTTAGAGCTACTCTTGTATATCTGAACAAAAAGCCGAAGCATCAAAATTCAGTAATTACAGCTTATTGTAATAAACACTATTGGTACTATGCTGAAAGTATCTAGTGCATTGCTATTAATTTATTAAACAAATCCCATCTGACTTTTAAAAGCATTTATTCTTAATTGTTTAAAGCGATTAGGCAGTACATTATTTTGTGGGACCTTTTAAATAAAAAACAGAAGCAGATTTAAATTTAGGCATAATAAGTATTTTTTGAGGAATATTGAAAGAATGTAATTTATTTCAAGGAACACGTTTTTCTTTTAAATATGGAATGGTAGAATAGGTAATGATCTTGTGAGAAAACCATTTGCTGTAATTTGATACGATTGCTTATATTTAACCAATTTAAAATATTAATTTTACGGTATACCGAGTCGAATTTACGAAAGCCAAATTTAAACCTACAACAGGTATTTTGAATTTTCTGTAATCTTGATTTATGTATAACATCTAGATATTACCAGTATACGAAACTACAATAATTTAAATGTAAAAGAACTAACGGGTCCGGCAGAATGAAGTGTCCATTTTCAAAGTAAATTCATGCCATAATTGATAAAAACCACTGAACTCTATTACAGTAAATGGAACGCCATTATAGGCATATGCGCGTAAACAAAATGTGATAATCATGCGATTCAAAATGAATAGACAAGCGCCGACGCAGTAGAAAATCTAAGGTTAAAAGTATGTCGGAGCTTGACTCAAACAGCTGTGTACGGGTGTACGGAAGTTATGCGCTGACGCAAGTTTCTGTTTTATTTGTTTCTAAAGCGTAGGTCTTAAATTGAATGCGAATTACAGAGTCGGTGTTCGTAATTTTATCCTTTCGTTTGCGAAAGTTGTGATATATTGGTTATTTTGTATATAATTTTGTGACTTATAAATAGTGTGTATCTTAATTAAGACAATATGGTGCGCACTTGTATAGTACTGTTTTGTAAGAACCAGGGCGAAATCCCGGGTTTGTTTATTTTAAGTAAGTTGTTGTATTAAAATAAGCTATACCATCTAAATATTGGCAAGACAGTCCGATTTTGGATTTTTTTTCTTTTAAAATGAGTACTTTTGCCTACTTAAACACGAATTTTTATTAAAAATAGGCTGTATATACTTCCCGAGATATCAGGATGCAAAATATTCTAACCTCACATTTTTTCATTGCTGCTATTTTTAAGTTTATTATTTGTGAATTGTTACCTAAATAGTCTTAATATAAATACCTATCCAACATATTCGGGATAATAATACTGATTCCAAGATCTTTTTGAAAACACATAACGTTATCATACTTTTTATAAATTAATATTACAATTTTATGAAACAAGCAAGTTCAAACTGTGAAATGTGAGTCCAGCCAGCCAATGTGGCAAAGTTGACAATAGCTGTGACAATAGGAACACTCAAGTATATTACTAGTAAGTTTAATAGAGTGCGGTAGCAAGGCATCTCAATTATTTGTGTATTATGCAAAATAAATAAGGAACACATTACCCTCCTTTGCTTAGCGCAGTCGGTTAAAAATAATGCAAATATGTGCCAAATGTTTATGGAAATACAAACAGAATGACAATTTTTGACATATAACAAAAGCTTTTTATGAATAAGAAGAGAATGTTCTGCAAATTTTATAACTGTGTTAATTTATATTTTTTAATTATGTAATAATTTATTTAAAAATTTTGTTTTAATTTATATATTTTACTAGCGAGACATTTTGTAATATTCAAAAACCAAGTTCTGCTATTTTTAAGCAGAGGTTTCATTCATTAAAATTTTTAAATATTTTTTGCACACCATGGCAAAATACCACTGAAATCTATTATAGCAAAACAGTTAAGGACGAGCGCAGCTCTGTCTTTACGGTATTGTACTGCGATACTAAATATAAAGCAAGAGGAGCCGCAGTTAGTGCTTGAATGGGTGACTTTCGGAGAAACGCAGCAATCTTGACTCACCTTCTAGCGGCTTGTATTTCAGTGTATTAACAAATGCTATTTAATTCTAGATGGGGATTGTGTAGTGGATATACCATCTTTGGGAGGGTATGTAAAACAGTTAATCCCCTGTCCATTAAATACTAGGCAAGTAAAAAAAATCCCTTCTCTTTGATAGAGGTTTGGCAAAATTTCCAGTTTGAGGGTAGCTTATTGTCTCCTCGTATTGGTTCTTGCCCTTGGTAGCGGAAATAGACCGATGTTAAATAAATCAAGGAAAATAAAGCTATACAGTTCAGTGCATAATACTTTATAAAAAGTAAGAAAATTGTTGCTTCCCTTGGTTCATGTTTACATTGTATTTGTCAAAAGTACAGTACAAGATTTTATCAGGTTTTCCACCTTTCAGACGAAGTATATTACGAATTTTAGTTATTCAGTTACTTTGTCAGAAAAATTATTTAATGTAGCAAGTAAACATTTGGTATATGTATACAACTACCGAGGATGAAACCACATACTTTTAGTCAAAATATAAATGGACATTATACTTTAATTTTCTCTTGCAAATAGAGAAGGAAGTTTTACGTAAACACCTTTACACATTCTTTTACAATTCATTATCTCATGAGTATGTCATATTTTTATAAACAAACGAGTAAAACAATCTATCACTTATATATCAAGGCATTTGATCTTAAACAAAAAAGTTAAGTTATCTTGAAATTCAAATAATAATACCACACCAAGTATTTGAAAATAGTTAATTATCACCTTTTCTTCATTTCATTTGTCAATTCAAACATGTGGATATAAAATGCATGATTTTAGTTTTCAATAAAAATTCACTAGTACCTACTCATATATTTACTGATTGATAGAAAAAAGTATTGGTTTTTTTCGGGCCTCAATTTTAGCTTTTATTAATTTTAAAATCATATTTCGACCCCAGAGATAGAAAGCATATGGCTGTTTTTTGTGAACTATGTATTGAACTTATGATCATACATATTCGACATTTGCTACAAGAAATTGAAAATAAAATTATTGTTTTGGGAATAACAAAAACTTTTATTTTTTTTTTATAACTATCAAGGCAAATAAATTGTTATATTTATTTATGCGATTTCTAAAAAAAGTTAAAAATATGAAACACGCAATAAAAATAAGGCCGGCTCTGACGTATTTCATAGTGCGATTGCGCGCTACTATGTGGCCGCCATACTTGCGCGATATTCAATTGTACGTAGAAATCTTTGTGGGCATTGGCATTCCATTTACTGTAATAGAGTTCAGTGATAAAAACGTGGAAATAAATGCATTCATTGAATTCTCAGCACAGACTAACTGCAACTGCATTTATTTTAGCAAGTACACAATACAAGAACCAAAGTAGATGGTGCTACATGTACAAGAAAAGATTTAATTTATTGAGATATATCCAACAATAATATAATGAGATATAAATTCAAATGAAGTCTCCATGCTTTCGCGATAAATGGAAATTTAAGACAGTTGTAAAGCGTTTGCAAGAAATGTCGGCTTAGTTGTGAATATGGAGCGTTGGTCAAATATTCAACATTCTTTTATGGTTAAAGCTTATTAAAAAAATAACTATTCTGTTGTAATCACCCAGCATTTATTTTGTCCTCCCTTTCATTTAAATCCACGAGATCCAGTTGTTACTAGTCGAATAACAATTAGAAAGCGGGTACACAAGTTTCGCAGTACTGCTTCATGTGCCAGAGAAAAACCAAAGGAAGAACTCGTTCTGTACTCACACTTGAAAATGCTGAAAGAGCAGGAATGAAGTTGACGATGTAATGTGATGAAGATGTTTTTGAATATTAGAATTAATAATAGGCCTATTGGAATAAAGCAATTTCATATTAGAATGGTTTTTGACAAATGGTATTAACGTGTATAGTTTAAACCTCATTTAAAACTCCAGGATAACACCAAGATACTTACAGGAATCAACTGTTGAAATAAGCGCAAAATCATTAATTTTAAATTATTGTATTTCATTTTTAACATTAGGTTTTGTTTACTACCAAAAAATATTGTTACTCATCTACTAGGATTTAAACTGAGGTTATGTTCTCTTGAAAAATTTAAAATAATTTTAAGATTTTCATTAATTGTTTATTTATTAATATTAGCTTTGTTTTTGTTGAAAATAAATATAAGTCAACATGTTCTGCATATCACATGACAGTTAATCTGATTTTTTGTAAAATATCAGTGATGAATATTAAAGGAAACCATAGTCCCGATGTTTAACCTTGAGGAACTCCGTCGGTTTGAATACAGCCGAAGACAAATTGTTGAATATAGAAATGATTTAATGTCAGTTATATAAATAATGCATAAATGTGACAGTTATACTTATAAAATTGAAAAGAAGGAACATCTTAACTGATATAAATTATGAATCTATAAAGATCTTCAGAGATATAATAACAGTAATCACGATTGTAATACTTTTACATATGAGACAGAGTGTACCAATGCTATCTCAATGAACACATTGATGAAAAGGGATCCCTATTTAAGTGTGGAATGTGTTTTTAGACAAAATATGGATATACTTAGTCTTAATAAGATTTAAGACATTCACTTTTGTGCATTACTAATAACCAATAGTCTTTTTTTATTATTTAATTTATAATTGACATCTGTGACAGTGTCTCGCAAATTGTATAATTTAACAATTTTTAAATATTGTAAACTGTATACCAAACTAATAAAGGTGGTTTTATTAAATTTTTTGCCGTGTTCAAATTTATTCTATACTCGTTTCCTATGCAAAAGAGGCAAATTGATAGCAAAAAAATAATTTAAGAATCAGTTGTGACATCAAGTAATGCGACCGAGTTTGAATGGTCTAAGGGCCGGTTTATCAATGCACGGTTAATTCGTAACCAAAGGATAAATATTCAGCAAAGCAATGGATAGTTTCTTCTAGATAGCGTTAACCCTGCATTGATAAAGCGGCCTATGACCTTCGACCCCTATGACTCACAAAATCTTTCTAGTCTGTGCTATGACTGTAGAATACACGGCCAACCGGTAACTCTGTCGCAAGCCAAAGAGACAGCTTATTATCACAACGTTGCCAGCTATAGACGGGTTAGATATTTTTAAAGTTTTAAAAAATGCGTGTCTGTTGCCTTAAATGCAATTCGCCTTGTCCAGTGCGCCGCCTGGCGACCACTTCGCGAATCAGCATTAATGGAAATAAAGCCAAATGTATGTGATTACGTATCGAAACAAACAGTATTTTCTATTAATTATTGTAAAAAGTAAAGACATGGATGAAGTGGATTTTTTTAGAAATGCCTAGCATTGTCGAATATGTTGGGAATGGCGCCAGACCATATATAGAAGGAGAAAGGGTTTATAAAGCTAATCACATAATATATTGCCGCGTTCGCAGCGAGAAAGCTGCGCCGCGCAACTCACGCATGTCATATATAGATATAAAAATAAGAGGTAATTCTGGTTGCCTAACATTAGTGCTAATAGGCGCATTATTCAAACATTACTATTACATCACAACACGAAGTATATATTCCTAACTCTTGAACCTCGAAAACCTTGTGTTGCTTTTTTTTATAAACAATTAAATTTTTTTTACCGCGTTTTTCCAACATAAAATGTGAATAGCTCCGGTTCTATAAGTCGGATTGGGGCAAACTAAAAACCAGTTTCCTCGTGATAAATCCTCGTTAGTTTCAAGTCTCTGAAATTATTACGACCTATAGTCGGGATAAGTAAACGAGGTCCCAGATCTTACAAATCCTTGTAGTGAGGGTGACAAAATAAAAGAATAAGTAAAAACAAATACAATTTATTATAAAAATCAGTAGGAGGTGGTACACAAAATTTAACGGTAAAAATATTACAATAAAACAATACAGCAAAGTCTAGAGTTTAAAGTTAACGCTATGGAAAAAAATGATTAATAAATTGAAACAATTTGACAATAAAAAGGAGATACAGCTGTTACTTAACTTTTACACAGAAAATTGGAGAGTTTCCTGGCGCTCCAGACTTGAAGGCTGGTCGAGGAGAAGTCTTCACAACACAATTTGATAGGTTTTACAAATCTTCACAATAGTTAGATAAGTTTTCTCTTAATTGTAATGTGTAAATTAAAATGCAGGGCCAAATCGTCTACCAAAATTCGTGTGCCAATAGCAATGATCCAAAGTCCAATAATCCGAAAATACAGAACAGTAGGCAAGTTCTGTGCTCAAAATCTGGCCTATCCCAAATCGTCTACAATTAAAGTTACAAAATTATTCTCAAGATTAACCGCTAACGTTAGCACGTGTCTATAATAAATCGAAGAAATTCAAACTTACCTAGAATATTACTTCTAGACGATAACTCGCTTATTTATTCGAATAATTCGAAAATTCAATTTAAATAAACCAAAATGTAAATTGAAATATTAGGTTAAATCTAGTTGTTAATCCGGTATTAAACCTATTAGCAATCACGTGCCTTTTAACTAAATTAATCCTTTGCGAAGTTTTCAGTTCAAATTCTTGATTTAAAAAGGAAGTTTTAAGCAATTTTAGTGATTTATAATCTTTGGTCACTCACAAAAACAAACAGTCTACAGGCGTCGGTGTTAGGCCTCAGTTGCGGAAATAGGCCGACGTTAAATAAATGTATAAAAAAAAAAGTATATTTTCTGAAAGTTTCATGCAAATTGGTCTAGTTGACAGTCTTGGGCATTACAATGAAGAAAATACTGTTTTTTTTCTAATTTTTTCAGTTTTGTAGGTTACGTACTTGCTTCAGAGTCTTGAAACTAACGAGGATTTATTGGCAATTTTATTACGAAGAAACTGGTTTTTAGTTTGCCCCAATCGGACTTATAGAACCTTACATTTTAAGCTCGAAAAACGCGGTAAAAAAACTTTAATTGTATATATAAAAAAAAAGTAATACAAGGTTTTCGAGGTCCAAAACTTAGGTGATACCCAAAACAGGATAAAATCATAATCTTGCTGTTACGCCAGACTATACCTATCTCTTCATTTTTTTGGCCTTTATTACTGGACTACTTGTGTGCTACCCAATTTATTCAATATTGTTTCGTTGCTAACTTTATGTTATGACGAAATTTTAGGTTATGTGATTTAATTGGAGTTCTGTGTAAGTTCTATCATTTGATTTGATTTTTTTATCAATATGAATGAAAGAATTTGTAGACTTTGTCTTCAGACAATCAGTGAAAATTATCAGGAGGTAGAAGAAACTTTGGCAAACATTTTAAAATTGGTAAGTTCTGGAAATGACATCACTATTCTTTTTATTTATTGTCCAAACATTTGTTGGGGTCTCATTTTACCACATTTTGTCATATTGTGACAAAGACAAATTAAACATTGATATTATAGAATATATGTGTTAATATTTTTTATTGTTATGCTAATTAACATATCCATAAAGAAATATAATACTTAAAAAATATCTCGTTCTTTTCGTCCCTCTAATGAAGAAGATATATTTACAAGATATTTCTTAAGATCCCTATAAATAATTTAACAATAGAACAATTTAAAAAATCGATGTTTTGCTGAGAAATAAGTGAAGAAAACAGATGCTGATTAGACCTGAGACTTTAGAAGTATGCCTAAGACAATTTCCTAGGGCGACCAGATTTCTGTTGAGTGATTGCTGTACACTTCTGCTGGGGAGTGAGTAGAGTAACATGGTGGTAGAGTGGGAAGAATAATTGATAACGGCGATAAAATGTGCTTAAAGTATAAGAACACACAGGGGCGTTAAATTATGTAAATAACGTACAGCACTTGTTTACAGTTTATACAGTGAATCACTGAATTTACTTTAGTCATTAACCATTACAAAGTTTCCTTGTCTGCCTGCTCACCCTACTCTGCCTCATGGCCTTCTTGTCTAAATCTACTTGCTGTAAGATGTGATCATCTATATGTATTTATTTTACATCTACTCAATCAACAAAATATTTACTATTTAACTATTTCCACTCCATAAAAAATAGTAATAATAATAGGTAGGTATGATCCGAGTAAAATGCAATACTGTACGTTTTGCTTACATCAAAAAATGCTGTATAGCTCATTAAAATTCCGGACAATACAGCGAAATTCCGTACATATGGTCACCCTACAATTTCCTATATATATAAGGTATGGTCCATTAAAAATAATGAAGTTGTACTGTTTCTGGTTAAACCGGAAATAAAAATCAGATGTTCGAGCAATTAATATGCGTACCTGATTCGATCATACATCCAAATTTAAAATCGACATCTGTTCTTACAAGAAAGCTATAGGGTGGCTAGTAATATCGTTATGAACCGCGAAATCAAAGACTAAAATATTTGAAGGACCAGGCAAACCTTTTGTTCACCAACTTTAAATAATAATTACAAGTAAATAAGGGGCTGTTACCTTTGATGGCAACGAACACTCGAGAAAACGTCCAAAAATCTGGTTGCTTCACAATCACTTATTCTTCTGCCAGGTACCTGGGATTTGTTGATCCTAATCCAAAAAGGAGGAACACCACACAGCATAAAACGTGTATAAAACGAGAAGAGCGGCAAGGCGCGTCTTTCACCACAAGTTCCAAAACAATTCTCTTCAAACGCGACAAGACGCGTGTTTTTACTATTAAAGTCAATTCGATTCTTCTTACTAGTTGTTTTACGTGTTTATGCATGCCCTTTCAGCCAATTTTCGCGCATGCGTACTTAAGTTACGCGTTGATTGGCCCATAAAGTTTGAGAACAAAAGGGGTAAATACTTTAAAAATATCGCGAGAACGGAACAAATATCATAGGCACTCTGTAGGTATATTTCTACTCTCTAATATTTTATGATATTTCAGGATTTGGATCTGTCTAAGGATTCTGTGGCATGTATTGAATGTAGGAATAACCTTCAAATATTCTTTCACTTAAGATCAGCCTGTATTGATATGAGCGAGAGAGCAGTATCCTTAATCGATTTGAAAAACGATGTTGATTTAGATCCAATAAAGATTGAAAATACAGATAATCTAAAACCAGCTACAGAGGTCAAAGATGAGACAAAATGTAATTTTTGCACAAAGTCCACTGGGGAAGAATGTCTTGTATCATTGCATGAATCAAAGGAAAATCTATTCGTGGTGGATATTTTAAACAAATACATTCCAGAATTGGTAATATTTTCATTTTACATATCAATTTTATTTATAGCTGTTACATACAGAGTTTTCATAAAGCGTTACAAATGAGAAAATAAATTAGCGGCTTTTAACCGTTCCAAATCGTATGGTTCTTAAAAGATAATTGAAACTGCAAACGTTTTATTATTTACACGCTTGCGGTGCCAGTGAAAGATTTGATCTTTACTCCTCAAATTTGGTATCATTCTGCCTTGCATACACTCCAGGCTCGTGAATTCTATAATGTGATAGGTAAGTATATAGTACTAGAATGCGCTCCTGCATCGATGTTCATCTAGTAGCAGAGCTGGGTCGAATCCTCTGAAAATGGATTCGAATCATCGAAGAGGATTCGGATCACGTATACTAGTTCGGATCCTTTTTGTAGAAAAAAATTACTCGAATCGCAGAATTCGAATCCCTTTTTCAGATCACGGATCCGAATCCTCAAGTTAACTTCAGAATTATTGTTACAGTTACACTTCTTATTTTCTGTTGTAATATTATGGTGAATAGATTAGTAAAGTCGAGGCAAGAATTCAAGCGATGCACGTCACGAGTGATCTCATTAAAGAAATTTTAATACTAACATAATTTTTAATCTTTAATTACGTTAAAAAGAGTAATTCTTGATACCCAGTTACTAAATTTTTTCAGAAATAAGTACAGTTTAATCATGCTTCATAATTCTTAGCAGTATTGTCTTATTTATAGAATCGATCTATGACGTGCATCCCTTGAATTCTTGCCTTGACTATACTTTGCTTGATTATGTAATATATGTAGTTGGATGCTTGATTAAATAAAAGGAAATTAATAAATTGCACTTTATTTTAAATTAAGATTACGCTATTAAATTGGTTGGGGCATGGTAAAAACATCGATAAAATCAATTTTAAAAAAGTCGATGTTGCGTTTTTATTTTAAGACATCCTCAGGACTATCAAATTTATGTTTTTCTTGTAAAACTTAATTTTAAAATTTGTATCATAAATAAAACATATAGAAGTCAGCAGTATTTTAGGCATTAAACCTTCAATATCGGCTAGAATTTAATCAATATGTATTAGATTCTAATCAATGTTGGAAGTTGAATGCCTAAAGTACGAGCTAAAATACGTCTGCCTTTTATACGTTCCATTTCCATATTTCTTACAACTTTTAAAACTTAGTTTTACAAGGAAAACCTAAATTAAATAGACTTGAGGAAATCTTAAAATAACAACGAAAACGCTGACTTTTTACAAATTGAAAAATAATACAATGGATAGAGAAAGTCATCGCTTTATTTTTTTTAGAACAGACAAAATATCCGAAATTTTCAGAAATATTTTAGTCCGAAAAATGTCCGCACCACCTAAAAAAACCCGCAAATCGGACTATTGTCCACCGATTGGCAACACTGACAAGTACCTACCAAAATGCATGCTATTTGCCTGTCAATTTGTTACAATAGATAAGATCTTGACTCCGTGTGGCTTCACGCTCCCTATACTTAATAACATAATGCACAATGCTTGCATAAAAACTATTGGAACCACAAAAAAGGATTCGAATCCTTTTTCATTTGTCTTACGAATCAGGATCAGGAATCCTTTTATATAAAAGTATTCAAATACAGCTTTCGAATACTCAAAAATGATTCGAATCCTACCCAGCTCTGTCTAGCAGGTATCTCTATCTGGTTGGTTTGGCTCATAGGCCAAGTATGTGGGGGGATAGACACCTGTAATTCTGATTAAAGTACTTTATTTATTTCACATACTGAATGTGATATCGTACACACCTCTCTAACATTTAGATGCAGTGATGTAAAATTCCCGGAATTTATTTTTGAGGGAAAATTCCGGAATATTTTCCCTGAATAAATAACAATAATAATAATAATGCTAATTTTATTGGTCCTAAATGTATTTTTAAAGTATTATATGTTATTTAAGTAAATGTATTAATAAAGTTATTTTTAATAATAACATTTGATTTTAAATGTTTTATTACAAGAATAAAAAAGATACATAATATTCTATGTTATGTAAATTAATAAATAAACAATTAACAAAAAAAATAAACGTTAATAAAAAATAATGCTACATATTAACATATCGGTCAGATTAGGTTAAGTAAGATTTAGTCAGTGTTAGTTTTGTTTGGCGAGTGGGAAAATAGGAAAATATCATCAGGGAAAATTCTCCATATTTTCCCGATTTATATTTACCCACCCACTGGGAAAACTCCCGACTCACATCACTGTTTAGATGTGGTAATATGCTTCTACATGAACTGCTTATATTCAATACGAGTTTCCTTAGGTACGCCCAATTTTACATAAAAAACTAAAAGGAGGTAAGAACATTCTAAATACATTTAAGACGTAGATTAGTATATAAAAATTGGGGGCGAGCGTGGGTGTCTTTACTATGTACATACTTCGATATGCGATGTAAGGCAACGTAAAGCGCGGTTAGTAGTTGGATGGGTGACCGTTCCAATGAAGACCGCGTCCTCGCCTCACACATCTTCCAGCGGCTTGTATATCAGTGTATGCGCGGAAACTATACAACCTTAGGTGAGGGTTGTATAGGGGATATACCATCCTTCGGAGGGGATGTAAAGCCGTCGGTCCCTTGCGTATTAAATGTTAGGCAAGTAAAAGATCCCTACTCTTCTTAAGGGAAGAGGTTCAGCAAAATTCCTGGTTGAGGGTAGCTTGTCTACAGGCGTCGGTGTTAGGCCTCAGTAGCGGAAATAGGCCGACGTTAAAAAAATGTTAAAAAAAAAAGTATATAACATTTGACTATCAAAACCAACCATTCTTATTATTTATTTATTACACCCAGTTACACTCAAAAACTTCATCGATCGTGTAAAAAGCCTGCACAACTAAAGCCCTCTTAACGGTACATTTTAACTTTTTTTTATGAGAAATCCTTCCATACCTCTAGTAGTGTATTATAAATCTTTAATGGTAAAAATTCTGATTGCCTAGTGGCCTTATATAATTTTACTTTTGGTAGGTGTAATACATTTTTGTTTCTTGTATTATATTCATGTATCAATGCACCAGTGGTATATTTACTTTTGTTTTTAGTATATACCGAATAGCTTCTAGTATACACATACTGGGTAGGGTGAGTTTTCCATCCTCGCGAAAATAGGACGTGCATGCTCTCTATATCCTGCATTTGCCATTTCTCTTATAATCTTTTTCTGATATAGGAATGGTTCATGTGCCACTGCACATGCCGCCCAGATTAATATTCCATAATTGAGATGACAATGTACAAGTCCGTAATATGCTGTTTTTAAAACATCTTTAGATACGATGCCTCACAATCGACAAACCGTGATCTGGAATTATTTTTTACATAGCTCCTGAGTATGGCTCCTCCAAATGAGGTTGTAGTCGATATGAGAGCCTAGTAACTTCACACTTAGGTCTTCTTCTACATCACTTCCATGTCCATTGAAGAAATTTATTATTTGAGTTTTATTTTGATTTTATGATAGAATATTTGAATTGAAGTAGTCTTCTGCTTTTGATAGTGCGTTCCCTTTCATCTCATCTAGTGCATGTTTATCTTTTCCGTGTAGTAAGAGAGTTGCATCATCTGCATATAGAAAACCGTCAGCAATATCAATGTAATCTGGTAGGCCGTTTATGTGTATAATAAACAGTAGGAGTCCCGAAACGGATCCCTGCGGTACTCCGTGTTTTATAGTTTTAGTGTCTGATTTCTTTGCATCGTAAATTACATATTGTTGTCTGTCTTGTAAGAATGATTGTATTGACTTTAAAGTACAGCCACATTCTCTGTATTTTTCCAATTGCATTATTAAGATGTCGTGAGACACACTATCAAAAGCTTTAGACAAGTCATACCTAATTGCACGTGTGTATGTTGCAACATCGTGGTTACTTACTATTGAATGGACAATATCTAATACTGCTTGAGAAGTGAACCTTAGTGAATGAAAGCCATACTGCTGATCGCTTAGTTGATTATTTACTTCAAGATACTCTGTCAGCCTATTTTTAATCAGTATTTCAGTTATTTTAGATATTACCGGAGCTATAGTAATGTATTTATAGTTATCGCAGAACTCAACATACTTTCAGGTAGGACGGGAGCACCCCCACCACCACTTATATTTAGTAATATTATGTAGAATATTTCTATCATTTTGAAGATAGTTTTTATGAGGGCACTAAAACACAATAATTCTTACTGTGCACAAAATGACATAATACTGACCTTATAATTATGTCAGGCTTACATGTCATTTATGGGTGGTTATATGACTTAACTTTCAATAAAATATTTGCCGAGTAGTACTGCAGATCACTTCATTGGCCCTTTTTCCTCTCTCTCTCTCAAGATCATGAGAACTCAGTGACATATATACGGCAAAGTAAATTTCAATTTTAAATTACCTCCAAGAAGTGGTTCGGATCCCACTATAATTTGTAGTTATCCACGTCCTTAAGCAAATATAGGTCCCCTAAATATGGGAAGATAAAAAAATTTACCAGGCAGAGTTTGAATTACAACAACAAATATAACTTGTATGAGAAGTTTGCGTCTGGGACAAATTTTTTACACGGAATAATCTTGGAAAGGCGTTCAACTAATAGTATTTTTATATTTTAGAATCCAAGCAATATTGGAGAATTATTAACTTGCGAAACCTGCCTTGATGGATTGCAAAATATTTCAAATTTTTTAATAAAATATTTGGATGTGGAAGAGATAATAAATAAATATACTGAAATGGAAGGAAGGGATGATAAAGGGCAGATAAAATTGCAGGATGTTCAACAATTTATGTTCAAGCCAATGTTAAAATTTGAAGCTGATTCCTGCCAAGTAAATGAATTAAAACAAAAATATGATTGCATTCATGAAGAATTGATCATAAAAGATGAAATCACGTATGAAACAGAAGTGGATAGCCTAGGACCATCGGTTAAAACAGAACATATTGACATTGAATCAGAACAAAGCAATTGTGACAGGTAAAAGTAACTTTCACCCATTTGTCAAAGTCAAATAAGTATATTATTACCAGGAAAAGAGTTTTTAAGAAATTGAAATGACATAAATTATACAAAATTGTTAAAAATATTTTGGTGTATGTGTGTGCAAGTGTATATGTTTGGTAGTATAGAGTGAGCAATCTAATGCTTTGCTAAGGTTATAAATTACTTTGCCTTAATTGGTCATGAGGTGTTAACGAAAGTTCCCATAAACAATTGAAAACAGAATCTACAACTTAAGAAAACTAAGAGCGCCATGAACCTCACAGAGAAGAACATATTTTTATAGATGTTGGTTTGGTACCTAGTTCACTGAGGACAAATCTTTTATAACGCCCACGTGTTTGTGGATATCCTAGTGTAATAGTTATGGGGTACCCTGTTTAACTACTAAAAGAAATCCTGGTAATTATGTCACCAGTTAACTTCATTACTATTTATTTATCTGAAGAATAAACAAATAAGATTGGCCATTTGCGTGATCGTCTAGTTTTGTTAGTGTAGGACCCAAATTTTCGTTGTGTGTGTAGTAACCCTTTTTAATTACTTCAGGTTCTTTTATATAAAGTTTAATATTACTTGTTTCTAGCTGATATGATCTACCTTCGAAAATTAATCTCTCTGTTAATTGAAATACCTGGTAAACTTGAACACACTGTCTATTAATTGAGAGACCTAGTTAATTATATATGTTATTTATGTAGTATCTTATTACTCAAGATTGCACTGTACATTTATAGTTGAAGTTTGTTTTCTATTTTGCTTTTGAAATTAAAACATTTATTTAGTTTATTACTTATATGACGAGAAGGTAAAGGTAAAAGAATAAGACAATAATTGATGGGAAAAAATAGTAAAAAAACCCATTTTATTTTATATAAAATTGATGCAACAATAATCGAACATGCAATCAAAAGTAATCCAAATATTTGAGACAATTGTCTAAATATTATAATAGGAAACTTGCGTCGCTATAGTAATGACCATACTATAGATATACTGAGTGTTTTGATGCAATGACAAGAACTGAGATACAAAAGTATGCTGTGTTATTTTAATAGTAATTAGAGTTGTGGCAATGGCCTGATAATGATAATCTATAATTAGAGCTGTCAGCAATTGCTAGGTAATAATGGTTTATAATTCAATAAAGTTGTTAGCAATCGCTAGATAATAATAATTTATAATTATAGTTGTTAGCAATAGCCAAGTAATGAATCGAATGCAAAACAGAGGACTAGAATCATGTCATGTTTATACATTATCAAAATTAAGTTGAGAAATGAGAATTAAATACTCATGTAAAAGATCATAGAATGTTGAGGAAAAATCCTTTGATTATAATTAAAACAAGCAGTCTACCAAATTTTGTATGACTGTCCAACAACGTAAAACAAGATGGGCAGTTGTAAATCAAACAGACGAGACGTCCCGGATCAATACTCGACGAAAAGTATACCCTTCTTAATACGAACAGGTGTACTGGCTAATTAACCCAGCACTGACCGATGGCCTGTACAGTTTGTGAGTGCAAGGTAATTAAATGGATGGATCGTTATTAAACAATCATAGAAAACCAAATAGATCGCTGGTGAGAAATCTCAGATAATCATTTGAAAGATAAACATTATATGACATTTGACATGTCCAAAATTAGATACACAGTAGCCTTAATAAGTACATCAAATAATGGAAGTGGAAGTTTCTTATCATTGCATAAACGCAGAAAATATATAGTTCTTGAATATAAACTTGTTATTTTGCAAACGCAAATTTCCCTAGTAAAATATTCAGAAAGTGAAATTTTATGAATTAAATTTGTGAATGAAATCATAACTGAATAACTGGTAATATAATATTATATTTTCTTGTTAAAAGTCGAAGATAATATTTCATTTAAAATATTAATCTAATATTCTTTTGGTACCACAAATGCGTCATTTAAACCTTTTTTTAAATACCCCGTAACCAGAATATGAATGCAATTGCAAATAGTAAAGTAGAGTCTCGAAATAAGAAAGTAATCACCTTTTAGAAATTTATGCCTGCAGAATTTCCGTGCACCCTGTATAGCGTTATATCGCCCGTGAATGCTCTTTCCCAGCTTCTTCATGTTTTACGTACTTGTTGAGCATAACAGAGAGGTTAAAATGGCACTTCATAAAGAGTACGCCAAAGAATGGTTGTCATAAGAACAGCTAGCCCAGAGGGTCAGCGATGTGACTTAGGTAAAATATCCACACAATAATACCATAAGAACAGCGAGCCCGGAGGGTCAGCCATGTGACTTAGGTATATTGAAATGCAATTACTCAGGAACACAGCGAATGATAGCATTCGACGATGTAACTCGGGAGTGATAGAAGTGGCATCTCCATCGGTAAACAAGCTGGTCTTCTTTTATATGGTTCCTGATGTCACCCTTCTACCCGGATTATGCATCTCCACTTGTTTCTTGTGGGAATATGTTTATTTTAACGCTATTATAATTGATACGGCGTAGTTCTGTGCAGCGCTTTAGAGTGACGCTCAACTTTCTATCTTTTTCTATGGTTAAGTTAGAAACGTGTAGGCGATTCCATACTATGGGAATACACGAAGTACTTGACGTTTATCTGAATATACGATAAATAAACCCTGCGACTCGACTAGATTTTATGTAAATTCTGTCTCAAAATTGTAGCGTTTAACTTTGCTTTAAAAATATAATTTTAAAAGGTATTTCTGGTAAATTTAATGTGTGCAATATTTAATGACTACATAAATGAAAAAAAATGAAATGAATTAAATGCATCAATTCCTTAAATTTGGAAAATAACTAGGACAAAATCAAATTTGTATATGGGGTATATGTTTCACTAGAAAGAATTAAACTTGTCCTGGTTGTAAACATTACTATAGAATAACAAGCATTCCAAATCCAATTTATATAAGCAATAAATAGTTATGTGCTGCCTTCCTTACCTCTCACATATTAGATTGTTTCCTGCTGCGAGAATCTCTACATGTGATTAAATTATACCCAAGGTGGTCCAAAATTGTCTTCCGATATTCCTGCGGCTGATAGTACATCCAAAAATAATTGTAAAAATTGTAAGCTTTCAGGGCGCCAGTCAATTTCTTGACAGGAGGGGAATAGAGAACAGAATGAAAGCTTAGCAAGGAGCAGAAAATTTAATAAAAATGTAAAAAACTACAAACACACGAGTAACAAATGGATTATATGTAAAATATGCTTTAATGAAGTTATTAATTGCATTACAATTAAGTTACATTATTATTGTAAAATGCAAGTTTATCAAAGTTATAAATACTATCTTAGGTGTACGACAAGGCATACAGCCTATAAAGTGATAATTGTGGATAGCAAGTCCAGGTATTTTGTTTTTAGTCGTGAACCTGATTTATCCATATACATTAAAAAATAAAGACACACAACATAATACAAATTGAATACAATATGAATGAATGATTTTTATTTGAAAACAGCAAACACTTCTTTGCGAATACGATGCAATAATATTAAATATTTGTACAACGCAAATTCGTGGTTTCATGATATCTCGAGGAACTGCTTAGTTTATTAAATCTGTTTGAGATTAAGAGCTTATAAATTTGTTACCTTCTTTCAAAATTATTAAAAGTTTTTCTTGGAATCCGAATGGAGTGTCACTGATGGTTTTAATTTTCTGTTTGAGATTTGTCATTATGATAGTATATTTAATTTGTTCCATTTTATCTAATTGCCATAATATAAATTGGTATTTTGCTATTTTCATTTAATTGAATACAATATGAATGAATGATTTTTATTTGAAAACAGCAAACACTTCTTTGCGAATACGATGCAATAATATTAAATATTTGTACAACGCAAATTCGTGGTTTCATGATATCTCGAGGAACTGCTTAGTTTATTAAATCTGTTTGAAATTAAGAGCTTATAAATTTGTTACCTTCTTTCAAAATTATTAAAAGTTTTTCTTGGAATCCGAATGGAGTGTCACTGATGGTTTTAATTTTCTGTTTGAGATTTGTCATTATGATAGTATATTTAATTTGTTCCATTTTATCTAATTGCCATAATATAAATTGGTATTTTGCTATTTTCATTTAATTAGTTTGTCATAATATAAATTGGTTTTAAATATTTTCAATTTTATTAATTCGTCATTTTGAATTGATATATTAAATTCTTTTAATATTCTAATTTAGTTGATAAAGGTTTTATATTTGAAGCATATTTTAATAAATCATTTAATGATTACGCATAAAATATAGATATGGTTATTTTGTTTTGTGATTTTGAGATTGAAGATAGGAAATAATTGTTAAATCAAAGTAGAGAAAAAAATAAAAAAATAACAAGAGAGGTCGTTAAGCGGCAGAGTAATAATAGGAGAGAAATTTTTGAAAATAAAAATAAGTATTGAATTGATGGTGAGAATTCATGTAAATTTTGAAAGAATATTTAATAACGATATGTTATGAAATATAATTTAAAAAATATAAGAATTGAAGTTTGAGGGAGAATTGAAGAAAATTTGATAACATTATTGATGATATTTTATCAAATATAATTAAAGAGTATTAATTAATGGAAGTATAAGAATACAAGAAAGAAGCATTTGGAAGTATTAAATACAATTTTGGATGTGGACAATAGACATCAACGGTTATATAAGAAGCAAGAAACCTGTAATTACGAACAGAGAAAATAAGTGTAATATATTAGGACAATAGAGATATTTATAAAATTTGCAATTTAAAAAATTTATGCCGAATTGTCTGATTGATTATATTTGATACGACCTCATTTTTCTAATATGTCGCACTTATGTTCTTTGTTCGTAATTACAGATTTCATGCTTCTTATATCACCATTGATCCTCTTCCAAAATTTTATTTAATACTTCCAAATGTTTCTTTCATGTCTTTTTATACTTCCATTAATTAATACTCCCTTCTTAATCTTCTTTAATTATACTTGATAAAATATCGTCAATAATATTCTTATAAAATTTTCTTCAATTCTCCCTCAAACTTCAAGTCTTAGCTTTTTAAGAATTATATTTCATAACATATCATTACTAATTGTTCTTTCAAAATTCACATGAATTCTCTCTATCTATACAATTTATATTTTCAAAAATTCTCTCCTTATTATTTCGTCGCTTGACGACCTCTCTTGTTTTTTTTTTAAATTCATCTTTCTATGATTTAAAACTTCTATTTCCTATCTTCAATCTCAAAATTACAAAACAAAAATCTAGATTTATATATATCCGTATAAATTTTCACTGAGAATAGCTTGTAAAAAAATTTTTCCACCCTACCCCTTTTTTCGAGCCAATTTTCTTCCACTATAATTGGGCGTTATCCCTTTCACACCTTTGGTAACATATGTCCATTTGGTGACCCCTTTTTATACATCGATGGCATTTACTATATATAACCACTAGTTATTTCCAAATTTCTTGTCTATAAGGACTTTTAGCTACTGTTGTAGATTCTGTCATATACAAGCTTCGTTAACACTCAGTATACAGTATTGACAGATAATATTGAATTGATGCCAATGTAAGATAAAAGAGAAGAGAAATAGTCTAATAATAAATATGTTGAAAAGAAACAGATATAAAACTACACTCTTGCCATTTTTCTCTTTAGCTAGCTAAACTCCTAACATGCTTGCTGAGCTGCTGGCATCAATGTTAATCTTCTTCTTCTTTCTTTCTTTCATGTACATTATTTTGCTATTTATATTTCTTTCGGTATTATAAGGATTGATTCAAGTTTTGTACCTGTCAATCCTGTATAGATACATGCCAACATAGCATATTATATAATACAACGTTTATTTTCAGTTTTCAAGAATGGTCTACCGAAGTCAAAACGGACCATTACAAACATATTTTAGGCATAACGGTGTACAACTGTCATATATGTACATATAAGACGACTCATAAAGATCATCTAGACAATCACATATTTACGCATAACAACGCGTTCAAATGTGAAATGTGCTCATTTGAGACAAAAAATAAGAGGAATCTTAGGAGACACCTGTTGAAGCATAAAGATCCCTCAGAAGTAACAATGTATAAGTGTGACTCTTGTACATATCGAACAATATGTAAGAGTAATTTTAAGAAACACATGTTGATTTATTGTGGTCTTTCGGAGGTAACAGTGTATAAGTGTGATATTTGTACATATGAGACGAAATTGAAGCATAATCTTAGTAAACACCAATTGATTCATCGAGACCCCTCAGACCTAGCATTGTTCAAGTGTGAATTGTGTACGTTTGAGACAAAATATAAGGGAAGTCTTACGAAACACGTGTTGACGCATAAAAATCCCACAGAGGTAATAATGTATAAGTGTGATATTTGCGCATATGAGACAAAAGTGAAAAATCGTCTTAGTACACACATGTTGATTCATCGAGACCCCTCAAACATAACATTGTTCAAATGTGAATTGTGTACGTTGGAGACAAAATATAAAGGGAGTCTTAGGCAACACATGTTGACGCATAAAGATTCGTCAGAAGTAATAATGTATAAGTGTGATATTTGCACATATGAGACCAAAGCGAATGGTGATCTTAATCGACACAAATTGATTCATCGAGACCCCTCAGACATAACAATGTTCAAGTGTGAATTGTGTACGTTTGAGACAAAACATAAGAGGAGTCTAGGGAAACATATGTTGATCCACAAAAGTCCTTCAGAGATGAAGATGTACAAGTGTGACAATTGTGCATATGAAACAAATCGCAAGTGTTCTCTTATGAGTCACATATTGATACATAAAGATTCATCAGAAATGACAATGTCCAAGTGTGAATTGTGTCCGTTTGAGTCAAAACATAAGGGAAATCTTAGGAGACACATGTTGACGCATAAAAATCCCTCAGAGGTAACAATGTATAAGTGTGACATTTGCACATATGAGACCAAAGCGAATCGTAATCTTAATCGACATCTTTTTAATAGACACAAATTGGTTCATGAAAAAATTTCAACGACGACACTATAAACGTAAAGCATGAAAGATAATAAGCAATATATCTTGGCGGACAAGTTGATCCCCAAAGTCCAGCAGAGGATATAATAATAAACCTTTTTATTAGGACTAATTGCAGCACATAGCAAAGCGAAGTTTAGCTTGGAGCTATACTCTTGTATATCTGAACAAAAAGAAGAAGCATCAAAATTCAGTGATTACAGCTTATCGTAATAAATTGCTGAAAGTACCTAGTGCATTGCTATATTAATTTATTAAACAAATCCAATCTGACTTTTAAAAGCATTTATTCTTAATTGTTTAAAGTGATTGGGCACTACATTATATTGTGAAACTTTTTAAATATAAATTAAAAGTAGATTTAAATTTAGGCATACTAAGTATATTTTTTGAGGAATATTGATAGAATGTAATTTATTTCAAGGAATACATTATTCTTCCAAATGTGGAGGGGTAGAATAGGTAATGATCTTGTGACAAAACCATTTGCTGTAATTTGATACGATTCTTTTTATTTAACTAATTAAAATATTAATTTTATGGTATACCGAAAATGAAAAATTAATGTGTATTATATATGCGGCCCCTAGAAGCATAAATGCATTTTTGTTAATTTTGAGATAATCAACTTGAAGGTTTAACATTTCCTGTAAATTGGAGAAAAGGTTTTTTGTTGTTTTAAGTATTGCTTTCTATCTTTGAGTGTTACTGCAACATTTTCATAACTATAATTGTTTCCTAACAAATAAGTATTTTATCAGAATTGTTGTGCTAAAAATTACACTTATCTACAACCAGTGTCCCCCAAACACAATATTGAAGAGCCCTTGTATTCTTTAGTATTGTACAGAAGCTTGTAAATACTGATTATTAATACGTGAATATTACATCAACAGTTTTATTTTAGGAAGTATAAACTATAATAACACAAGTAAACATATTGAGTAGACAAATTTTTAGTCATCATCGGTGCAGTAGAGTGTATCAGGTTCATCAGGATCACCAAATTCTTATACTTTGTGTGCTTCAACAAAGGTTTCTTGGTCTCTGTGGGGAGATCTCTTAAAATCGCTGGTTTTCCTCGACGAGTTAGCTTCATATTGTAGACCTCAAACTCCGTAACTCCGCTCCCCACGCTTGTTTTGAAGAACAAGGTCTCAGGATGATCCTCTTGAAACCATAGCCACTGCATAGATCGTATGCCCTGCACAGTTTTCTTATAATGAGATTCCTCCCAATGCTCCGTGACAAAGAAATTTCTATCGGTTTTTTTTCTTAATTTCAGTGAGGCCAAAATTTGTATCACATTCATTGAATGAATGGTCAGCAGTTAGAAACCTATGATCCACAGTCTTGATACGGGTCTTTTTATAATGTAAAGCCAAAATTTGACGATTATGTTGCTTTTATTTTGACCACCGCAATTATCGCTGAAGTAATGTGTGTAACATGCCTTGATAGGCCTTTGATAAATTTCAGAAGAGAAGATGCGATTTCTTGACACCCTCGTGATGCCTGGCCTTCGTGCCAAATAAACATATGTTCGAATGTTATGAATACAGAAATTATACGTCCATAATTGTCTTAGAAGTATGAACAGCAGGTGTTAGTAACATTTTTTGTAGGTCGAAACAAATTGCAACCTGGGTTTCATCATCAAGTTGCCTAAAGCTGTCTTTAGCTGTTTTGGCAGCCTCTGCTTTCGTAAATGTAGTTCCTTCTCAGTTGTTGCATGTCTCTTTGCTTCCTCTTCACCATGATCTATTGTAATTTGTAACCTATCACAAACAGCGCATGTGTCCGTTAACGGCCTGTGAAAGCTTAGATTAAATTGGGTGTTAAAAATATATCTGTAAAAACTTTGTTTTTCTGGCTCGATTTTCTTCTCTGTTGTACAAAATTCTTGGTACAGTTTGTACATTTTAGTCCGAAGTCGGGGAATTTGGGGAACTTATTTATATGCTCTTTGATAATATCAATTTTCCATTGAGGAATTTTATTTCCCGGTTCTCGCTTTCCTCTTTTCTCTTTTGGAGACACACCACTTGCATTCATCTTCACTTTATTGACTAGATTTTGTACACGTTTGTTTGAGACATCAAGCGTTTTTAAAAAGAACTCTTTACAAACTCTGTGATGACAGAGTTTATAGATAGATAGATAGATAGATATGTCTTTATTAGTTCATGTAAAAGAAATTACAAAAAAAAAACCCAGAGGGTGTAGAACATGTCACAAGATGAAAAAAAAAGATAAATACAAATATTAATCATGTATAAAAAATGGTCATTTATATATAAAAAAAAAATAGTAATAACAAATAGTTAATATAATGTATAAAGTATAACAAAGACACAGGAACATTAATTATATATTAAAAAATAACAATTAAAATTATAAATACATAAAAAAGATTTAAAGTGTATCACCAAAATACTCATCTAGCGTATAGTATGCTTTTACCAGAAGAGCGGCTCGTAACTTTGCTTTTAGATGTTTTAGGGATAGGTTTTTATATGTGCCTGGAAGTTTATTATAGACTTTTATTATGGAAAACGGTATGTTTCTTTGTACATATGTAAAGTTTGCTTTAATATTTAGCAAATCGTCTTTATTTCTAGTGTTATATAAATGAACTCTATCATGGTCTGAAAACAAAGACATATTTTTTACTACAAATATAGCCTCATAAATATATAGGCTTATTAAGGTAAGTATCTGTTGTTCTTTAAATATAGGTTTACAGCTAACCATTTGTTTGATATTCAGTATGTTCCTGAGACATCTTTTCTGCAATACAAATATTTTGTAGATATGATTCGTGCTTCCCCAAAGGACTAAACCATATCTAAATCTCGATTCCACATAGGCATAGTATGCCATATATGCTGCCTCCGCATTAATATTTTGAGATATTACTTTTAAGGCATAACAATACTTGGCGATATTAGTTGCAAGCTGGTCTGTATGGGACTTCCAATCAAGCCTAGAGTCTATCGTAATACCCAGAAAGCATATTTGAGACACAGTATTCAAGGTAGTGATACCATTTGTAAAAGTTTTATTATCATTAGGCTTGCTATTTGAAAATGTTATAGCTTGTGTTTTAGCTTTGTTTAATATTTAGATTAAGTGGGGTATAATATTTTTCTAGCATGTCTAATGCCAAAACCTTTTGCTCCAAGACTATTGGATCTGGTGAGTGAATAATTAACGAACAATCATCTGTATATTGAACTGTGTATTCATCAAGGGCCATGGGTAGGTCGTTGGTATATAAAATATACAATAATGGTCCCAATATTGATCCCTGTGGTACTCCTCTCTTTATTATCATACTTTGTGATTTTAATAACTCTCCATTACTATCTGTCTCTACAACATACTGCGTTCTATTATTTAGATAAGATTTTATTAGTTGCAATGTGTTACCTCTAATTCCATAATTTTCGAGCTTCTCTATTAAAACATCATGGTCCACACTATCAAAAGCTTTTGATAGGTTTAAGCTTGCAGCAACTGTGTGTTCTTTATTATTCAGTGAATGGATTATTTCACAAAGTGTTTGGTAACCTGCTCTAATTGTAGATTTGTTTTTTCTAAATCCGTTTTGTGTGTTATGTAATATCCCATAATTTTCAAGATAATTTATTATTCTAGTATATATTATTTTCTCAAAAATTTTACTGATGTTAGAGAGTAACGCTATGGGCCTATAGTTGTTTATCACATTTTTATCACCTTATTTATATACTGCCTTTACATAAGCAATTTTAAGGTTTTCAGGATATATACCAGTAGTAAAACATAAATTTATTATATAACTAAGTGGAGCGGCGACATATTTTAATAATTTTACAGGTATTTCATCTGCACCTACCGCCTTAGTATTTTTTAAATTTTTTATAACTGTGCAGACCTCTTCAGAATTAGTCGGTGACAAAAATATGCTTGTTTCTATTGGCGTAATGTGATTTTCATAATTTATACTAGAATTAATAATTGGACAATTATTTATAAAAAAGTCATTTACGTTATTTAGGACTATTTGTTTGTTGCTTTCTTGTATATCAATATTATTCAAAAGTGGACACCTGTTTTTAGTTTTAGACTCTGTATGGCTCTTTACCAGTTCCCATACTGCCTTGCTTTTATTAGTAGCTTTATTTATGTATGAGATGCTTGACCGTTTTTTTGCCCCGGATATAATTTTTTTTAGTATATTACGATAGGTATTATAAGTAACAACAGATATTTCACCTTTTATTTTTTGTTTATATAGGTTTCGTTTAGTTTTGCAAGATATTTTGATGCCTTTTGTGATCCATGTTTTTATTTTATTTGTTCATTTTATTGTTTTTAATGGAAATAAAATATTTAAAATTTCTTTAATTTTATATATAAATATTTGATAGGATTTATTAGGATCTCTACAATAAAAAATTTCCTTCCAATTTATATTTTGTATTTCATTCTTAAAAGTCTGTAGTTTTGCATCTGAGAATATTCTTTGTTTGCAGCCATTTTCAAAGTTTATTTTATTTTTTACAGGACATTCTATTTTAAGTAATTGAGCCTGATGGTCAGATAGAGCTGATGTAATTACCTCACCCATATGAGTATTTTCAAAATTAATAAAGATGTTATCTAAAAGTGTAGCTGAATGTTTTGATATTCTAGTTGGTTCGTTTACTTTTTGAGTCAAATTGTATGTTTGCAGCAGGGTCAAAAAAGACTGAACTTTTACATTATTAATATTAAGCAAATTTACGTTAAAATCTCCACAGAGAATCATATTATAATTTTTACACTTATTTTGAGCAATATCTAAAATTTCACTTAAGACTTGAAAAAATGTTTCAAGATTGCCTGTTGGCGGTCTATAAATACATATAATTACAGAAATTATACTTTTACATACAATAAATGAGCACTCAATGATACCTTCTACACTTTTTTGTTTCAGTTCTTCGAATTCTATGCAACCCACCATGAATCATGTGCTTTCTAGAGTAACAGGACTTTAAATTGTAGCCTTCAAGTTGCATTGACATTTCTTCTGGGATTAAAAACCAGTGTTCCGTAAAGCAGAGTATTGTAGGTGCCATATCTAGGCCTTTTACAAAAATTTCAACTTCTAATAATTTATTTTTTAAACATTGTATGTTTTGATGATACAGTAAAGCATATTGAGGTTGAGGTATTTTGAGTATATCTGAACTAGTAGAATTATGAGGTGTAGATAGATCTTGTTCTTCCTTCACTTGATATGGTCTTATTCTGCTACTTCTAAAAAAGACACCAGTTTATCATTATTGTCAGTAATGATCTGTCTAGTTTTGTGTTTTTCATAATGTCGATTGAAGTCAAATTTTTTGTAGTTGACTCCTTTTGGCCAAAAAGATGGTTTATAAAAATTGTCTTTATGTTTGAAGTCTGCTGCAATCATGAAAGATTTTAATTTACCTGATTCTTTCAAATCTTTAACAATAAAATCTTCATCCTTCTCTCCGGTTTTCCTTTTCAAAAAGTTTGTTATATCATCTTCAGTGGTTTCTCATGTCACTTTATATATATACATCCATATCTTTGGTTTCGCTCCTTTAAATTTTTCGTCTTTTTCTTCTGATTGACCTATATGTTTTCTGTAACCTCCTTTTTTCTTTTGAACGATCTGCCATTTATCATTTTCATTATTTTGTTTCTGTATCATTTCATATGATTCTAGATTAATTACATATCATTCATAACTTTTTTTTGATGATCTTCAAGGGCAGCTAAATTT
The DNA here is from genome assembly GCA_963675555.1 of Leptura quadrifasciata. NCBI lineage: Eukaryota > Metazoa > Arthropoda > Insecta > Coleoptera > Cerambycidae > Leptura > Leptura quadrifasciata. Next base: position 80,477,620 of record OY776680.1, read on the forward strand.
TGTTGTTTAGATGCATTTTCTTTATTTGTTAACGGACATTGTTTGGTAGTCTCTGTATTTACTTTTTTGGGAGTCCCTATATTTGACTGTTTAGGAATTCCACTCTTATTATTTTTAATCAATGTTTGTGGTTTTTCTACTGATAAAGTGTGTTTTTCTTGTTTTGCTTTTATATAGTGTATTTATTTTTATGTCCATAATGTTTATTTTTTCTGTTATTGATTTGAAATTATCTGCCAATTTTACTTTTAGTGTTTCACAAATGGTGTCAATTAAGTTTTCTTGTGAGTTCAATGTTTGTATTTCAGTTTCTTTATTCTTAGTATTCTTTAATTGCAAATTTTCAGTTTCCAGCTTTTCAATTTTTTCTTTAAGTAATTTAATATTTTCTCTTAAATCTTCATTCATTTCCTTTAACAGATTGTTTTCTAAAATGATTGACTTATCTATCAAGCAATCATCTAGTGAATCTAGCACTTCCATTATATCTTTTGTTTTTTCTTCTACATAAAACTGCTTCACAGCACTTTTTTGTTTTTGTATTTGAACAGCTCTTATGAAAGATGCACGATGTGCACTTTACTTTTTTATTTACTGCGGGTTTTTTACAAAAACTGCAGAGAACATTTAAACTTTCAGTTTCCGCCATATTGAAGTGAAGTATTTCACATGACACGCTTTTACTGTAAACTGAATCTTGTTTTTTTCTATTTACTGGCTTTAAATGAATTACTCCATTGAGATAAGATGTTTGTAACTCCCAATTGCTCAGTGCCCAGAAATCTCTAAAAATCTCTTTCCTCTTATACTCTTTTATGACCTGATTGCATCTATATCTGCAATTGTGTATAAAAAGTTTTAGAGATTTTGCTTCATTTACTTTATTTCTGCGATTCAATGTACCGTTTACCCGCATTTCAGGCATTTTCCATTTTCATTCGCTTCCAAAGAGTTGGACGCCTTAATTTCTTTCTTCCAGTCTGTGCTGGAGGGGGAATAGCATTTTCCGGATAATCATCTGGTTGATCTATTTCTTCTTCACCTTCAGTGTCTTCATCTGCTACAAACATTTATTTTAAAATCATTTATGTAAAATCAGACCTAGTAATCTTCCAGAACTATTTGATGTTGTCTCACCATCAGTCGACCCGAAAAAATCAGGATCTGCATCGGTGTCATCTGAAAATAAATCAAATGAAAATTAGTAATAAAATCTTGTTTAATCAGAGATTCGGATACATACTGAATGATTTTATATTTTGGGTATAAAAATTAAGATAAGAGAAAATAATGCAAAGTTGAACTTACTATCACAAGAATTGATGTTATGATTTGAACTTGTGGAAGAATCAGACATTTTCCCTGTCTTTGATTCAAAACTTTTATATTACACACGTTGAATTGACAAAATTTCACCAATTTATATTAATTCTATTCAAAACTAGACGAATAAACACTCTAGAGACCACAAAGTTTACCCTGCAACCAAGAACAAATTTTCAAATAATTTGACAGTTAAGGGATATAACTGATCCAACCAGACAAAATTCCCTCATTGATAATATAATAATAAACAATAAAGTTAACTTAGTGAATGCAACAAATATTTTGAATTCTCTATCAGATCACCTAGCCCAAACCATCATAGCACAGTGTGATCCCGGAAAATACACACGTGCGGAGTTTAAATATAAAAAACGATTCTTTTCCGATCAAAACATAAGAAATTGTATAAACGAAGTAAAAAATTATCAATGGTATGAAATTTACAAGTGTCATGATGTCAATAAAGCATATAATATGTTAATAAACACCTTACAATACGTGTAAGACAAATACTTCCCAGAAAGAACACTTTATACAAAATGCAATAGAAAACCTTGGATAACTTTAGGAATAAGAATTTCATGTGAACATAAAAAAATATACAGTCAATATAGAGAAGGATTTATTACAAGGGAATATTACTACAAATACACAAATGTTTTAAAAAAAGTTATAAGAAATGCAAAAATCATGCAAAATGAAAATATAATTAAAAAATCCACAAACAAAAACAAAAGTACTTGGAAGGTCATAAAAACTATTAAATGAAGATAAGTGCGTATCGAATTGTTCTGTAGATATTTGTACAACCTGGCTACCAATGTTAAAAGAAGAACTTAACAAACTCAACATTATCTAAAAGAAAATATCATCAGTTCTATGTTCTGTAAGTATAAGTAGTAAGTATCTATGGAAATAACATTAACAGAATCTTAAAGCTGTGTATTTGACATTACACAGTAAAATAAGAGTTCTTCCAAAAAGAGCTTTGAAAACGGAGAGAGATTACTTTCCGAAACGTCAGCAAAATACATTATTTTCGATTTATATTTGCAAAACATAGCCTGTAACTATTCCTTTGACGTAAACGTCACAGGCGCCAGAGGCTTTTTTCCAATAATTCTATTATTTTGTAGATTCGGTGATTTGTTTTGAAGAGGATAATAATGCATGTGGTAGAAAACCCAAATAATATGAAAGAATATTGCATATTGGCACCATTACAATATATATATATATTACTCACCCAACTGTCAAGAAGAGACAACAGATCTAAATTAAAAACTGACATTTGAACTACTAAACGTTTAACCTAAATATGAAACTAATCTCAACAGTTATAAGTATGTGAAATTTAAATAAAGACACTACTGCATCGTCTTTCAGTATTTTATAATTTCCTTCCCCGAAACAGTTTTGCTGATCCGAACACAATCTGGATGAGGCATTTATTTGTCAAAAGGAACATCAATCTTTGAAATTCGGTTTCTGAATTTTTCAGTGGAGAACTAAAAATGCAAATTTTTATTAGCTAAATATATGTTAATTATCTTGTTTTGTGAAATTTACATAGAAAAAACAAATATTGTAAACTATAAAGCAAACTAATAAAGACGATTTTATAAAAAAATTTGGCGTGTTCAAATTTATTCTATGCCCGTTTCCTAAGCAAAAGAGTCAGACTGATAGCAAAAAGATAATAATTAAAGAATCAATTATTGTAACATCAAATAACGCGGCCGAGTTTGGATGGTCTAAGGGCCGGTTTATCAATGCATGGTTAACTCGTAACCAAAGGATAAATATTCAGCGAAGCAATGGATATTTTAGATAGCGTTAACCTTGCATTGATAAACCGGCCCTAAGTTGACCAACCGGCAACTCTGTCGCAAGTCAGAGAAGCAGCTGATTATTGCAACAACGTTGCCAGCTATAGACAGGTTAGATATTTTTAAAATTGGGACTTGCTTATAAAAATCTGTTTGCCCATGAATTTGTTTTAAAGTTTTAAATAATGCCTGTCTGTTGCCTTAAATGCAATAGATGGCGATTCAAATTACTTTCATTAGAAAAAGATTTATTGCGTTTAAGACAATACGCAGGTATTTTTTAAAACTTAAAATTAAATTCACGGGTAAACACATTTTGTAACCAGTCACAGAACACATGAACCATAGATTATATAGGATATAGATGGGAAACTCCTTTACTATCCACCAATACCTGTTTGGGTTCGTACTATGAACACCTGTGGCGCAACCAGTGCATTTGCGCGATCGCCGGGACGATTTAAATTCATTTTTGAGATTTGGGTACAGGCATATTTAGTGCATAGCTCAAATAAAATATCGAATGACAAAATATATAGAATATAAGCTTGAAATTTCATCCTAAAGTATAGTCTACAAGATGTACATAAAATATGCCTGAATTACAAGAAAACTAGTTATACCAAACTACACTCAATTTTTCTAACTTCTTTGTTTCTTGCTTTGTATAATTAACAGCAGGTTTTTCATTCGTTCGATGACGGATGTTTTTTGCATCATATCTACATCAGTAACATAGAATCTACGCCCATTTTCGAATAGCACAGTAATTAGGCACACAAATAGTTCCTGGCTCTTGTCGATAATAACAAAAACAGCAAATAAATACAACTTCAAAGCGAATTTTAGCCACACTTGAAATCATGTACCTACTCAAATAATCATCCAATACATTAGACAGTTTGACTCATGACACGTACTCAGTTCAGTGCTCGTAGAGAATAGACCAGTAGTTTTACTCATTGGCGGTCCCTTTGATGTTTGTTGTACTCGATTTTATTTTTTTAATTCCACTGCATCCACTATTTCCATCCCACGCGCATTTGCATGTACACTGCTCGAGTAAACAATAAACATCAACATCAATCCAATAACATCACTGCATATGAACCAAAACAGTTATAAAATATTTGACATTGAGTTAGCACAAGATATGTTTACTAATCTTGGAGTTAGCACAGCCTGGTCTGAATTTTGGGAATATCCAACCAGATAGTTGGAATAGAGTAATAAAGTGGGCGTGACAACTGGCCCTGAGACAAATTTGTTTACCTACTTGAAATAACCGCATCGATAGTATGTGACAAGAAGTAGGAAAATAGTTCTGCCGTCGCCCGACAGCTCCTTATATCCAATTTATGTGGTATACCAAACATCTCAAATAGCGGCATATACGGATTATATCTCTAGTCTATTCCAACCGCCTAATAATATCTGGCAACGTCGGATAGTAGCAGTTTCTAACCTTCTTCTGTTTCGGCGTTAACTTCATGTTACTCGTTATGAGTAAATGTTAGGATTGTTAGGTTATGTTATCTAATGGAAATTCTATGAAAGTTCTATCATTTCATTTAATTTTTTTGTCAATATGAATGATAGAATTTGCAGACTTTGTCTTCTGACAATCAGTGAAAGTTATCATGAGATAGAAGAAACTGTGGCAAACATTTTAAAATTGGTAAGTTCTGGAAACGACAATACTATTTTTTTAATTTATTGTCCAAACATTTGCTAGGTGTAGAATTTGGCCAATCATTTATACAGTCATTTTACCACATTTTGTCATATTGTGACAAAGACGAATTAAAAATTGATATTGTGAACGATTCATCTTTTGGAGTCTGAAGGACTTTTTATATTTCAAAAATGAATGTTAACGTTCACAAAATAAGGGTTCGAAACGATTGTTTCAGACGGAGAATAATATGAAAATTTATACTTACTGTTCGTTTTTGCTTAACTGCTGCTCTGATCGTATCTATTGGACGTCGTAACACTATAAACCTAACACTGGAAGTACTATAACACTTTATAAAATTATACCTGAAAGGGAATTTTGTTAAAAAAACACAATTAAAAGACAAATAAAGTTCAAAATTATATATTAAATCTCTTCAAAAAATTTATGTTTTACAACAACTTTTAAGAAATATGTTTGACAAACAATAGTCTGGCCCGTGTACAACACATGGTGAGGAGCGAACGAACGATTTATAATGTACCAACTACCATCCAATATGCAGTTTTTGAGCTGATTACACAAAAAGATTCAAGAAAATTTCAATGTTTCTAATATTTGGTGGGCTTTTGCTTGCCTGTCTATTCACGTATTTGTATTTCAATATCAATTTTGGTCGCTCCTCGGAGCTTTAAAATGCTTGAATCGCAACGACTTTGAATTATATTTGGGCAATTACAATTTCATACGTTCAGTCAAGGCGGTCCCATGCACATATGAGTACATACATGGTAAAGATACTTTTCTGACACCGAATCACTGAGGAACCGGTTTAGGGCAAATCCCGTTAAAACTCATCATTTTCCCGTCAAAATCGACTGCTAGGAAATGACGGGGGTCCCATGTCGCTAAGGGCTATTTTCGCTAAAACTCATGATATACTTTGAATAGAGGCTGGATTAACTTTTCCTCATATTTAATACCACGCATCAGTTGCAGTGCTTAACAACGTGGATTCGTAAAAGGGTTTTTAATTTTGAAATTTCCGAAATTGAAGTCAAATTTTGTTATACTTTCTAAATTTTAGTGGTCGGGGCGACATTACGTCCCTGTGCAGCGACATTTACTACAGTTTCTAAAATGACACTCCTTGAGGGGTTATTGGAATTTTTGCATAAAAATCGCTCCGTAGAGCGAAAATATGATTAAGAATATTAAAAACCTCTTCCACGATATTTTTACGTGAAATATTTCCTAAGTTGGATTTTGTTACAACGTCGAAAAGTATATCGAGGGTTTTATCGTGTTCTTTAACAGTATCACTGAATATATGTGTTAATATTTTTAATCGTTAGTTAGTTTATACCCATAGAGAAATATAATATTTAAGAAATATCTCGTAAACATATTTTTGTTCTCTTCGTTCCTGTTCGTTTATGTATCCCTCTAATGAAGAATATATATTTAGAAGATATTTCTTAAGATCCCTATAAGTAATTTAACTAATGAAACAATTAAAAAGTCGATGTTTTGCTGAAACACAGAAATAAGTGGAGAAAACAGGTGCTGATTAGGTCTGAGACTTTAGAAGTACACCTAAGACAATTTCCTATATATAGGGTGTGGTCCATTAAAAATAACAAAGTTCTACTGTTTCTGGTTAAACCGGAAATAAAAATAAGATATTAGAGCAATCAAAATGTGTACTAGATTCAATCATACAACATCCAAACTTTCAAATCGTAGGTATATTTTCTACTCTCTAATATTTTGTGATATTTTAGGATTTGGATGTATCTAAGGATTCTGTGACATGTAGTGAATGCAGGAATAACCTTCAAATATTCTTTAATTTAAGATCAGCCTGTATTGATATGAGCGAGAGAGCAGTATCCTTAACCGATTTGAACAACGGTGTTGGTTTGGATCCAATAAAGATTGAAGATACAGATAACCTAAAACCAGCTACAGAGGTCAAAGATGAGATAAGATGTAATTTTTGCACAAAGTTCACTGAGGAAGAATGCCTTATATCATTGCATGAATCAAAGGAAAATGTATTCGTGATGGATATTTTAAACAAATACATTCCAGAATTGGTAATATTTTCACTTTACATATCAATTTTATGTATAATTATTACATATAGAGTTTTCATATAGCGTTACAAATGAGAAAATAAATTAGTTGCTTTTAACCGTTTCAAACCGTACGATTATTAAAAGATAATTGAAACTGCAGGCATTTTATTATTTAACCGCTTGTCTGTGGTGCCAGTGAAAAATTTGATGTTTACTTGTTACATTTGGTACCATTCTGCTGTGCATACACTTCAAGCTGGAGAGTTGTATGTTGTGGTAAGTACTACATATAGGACCAGATAGACCAATGCGCTCTCCCATCGATGTTCATCTAGTGTGTATCTCTATCTGGTTAAATGCCGGTAGACACCTGTACTTCTGTGGAAAATCCTTTATTTGTTTCACATCCTGAATGTGACGTCTTACACCTTGGTACACCTCTCCAATATTTAGATGTGGTAATACCATCTGCATGAGCTGCTTATATTCAGGAAATTCTCCACGTCGCCCTTTCTCAAGGTAGTTGATTGCATTTGTCCAACCAAATTCAATACACATGTTACTTACCATTTGGACTCTTCGACCGTCTTTAAAGAATTTTGTAGTTCACACTTTCTGGAAGCATAAAGTTTAAGGTCACCCACATAGAATAGATGTGTCTGCTGTGTTTAATATACTGATATATTGGTACTTGGGAGTGTGTCACAGAGTCCAACAGATAACAAATGGCCCATAATTTCAAGCTATAACTTCTGTGTTTTTGAATCAATTATTTTTAAATTCGGAAGATATGCAAGGCAGTCCAAAATTGTCTCCTGATATTTCTGCGGCTGATAATACATCCAAAAATAATGGTAGTGTAACACTATCTCTCACGTTTGCCTAGAGCTGGCCCTGTTGCCTGAGTTAGTTCACTAAAAGCCCGCCGGAAGAAAGAGACAATTACTTTTGTAAAACGTAACGGTGCAGTGTAAAATTCCCACAATAATAATAATCCTAGTTTTGTTGTTAGTTTGCTTTGAATCTACCCATACCCTGAGAATATTGTATCTTTGGCGTCTAGCGAAGCCTAGCCTCTTACAGTAGTCTTTTATGTAAACTTCTTAAAAGAGGATAATAAATTTTAATTTTTGTGCAATATCATCGACTACCTTAAAATACCTATCAAACTCATATTTTAAACTTAGTCATAGGCCATCCGGACACTAGTTTACATGGCATCCGTCAAACCCTCTCTGCGTAAGGGGTCGTTGTACAGCGTGACTGTCAGTATTTTCCTCATAACTTTTTAATTCTTTCATATTTCTAAATGTTATAAAAAATCAATTTTCAGCTCATTAGAAATGGAAAAGGTAATTGTTTTGCATTTCAATAAAAGAAGCTGTTCTCGAGTAATTTATGTTTAAAAAACAACATACATTTACAACATTTTATAAATAAATTCTTTTACGCATATAGAATGTATAATTATAAATATTCAAAAAAATAGTAAAGTACAATACGCACTTGGTTTATTGTTTCATTAGTTTTTGTCAGATTTCTCTGAGATATGTCTCGGCCTTGCGACCATTATCAATGAGTTAACGTGATAACACAATAATGCTTACTGTGCACAAAATTACATAATACTGACCTAAAAATTACGTCAGGTTGAACATGTCGTTTATGGGTGGTTATATGACTTAAACTTTAAATAAAATATTTATAGGGTAGTACTGCAGAGCACGGTATTCGCGCTTTTTCCTCCCTCTCTCAAGTATTGTATCTCATTAAAAGCTGAGAACTCAGTGAGATATATCACCTAATGCAAAGTAAATTTTAATTATAAATTACCCCCAAGAAGTGGTTCGGATCCACTATAATTTGTAGGGCTGTGCCTCCTTTGTCTGTACAGCTATAGGTCCCTTAGACATGGGAGGTTAAAAGATTTTACCACGCAGAGTTTGTACTACAACAAGAAACATAACTTTACAGGTGAAGTTTGCGTATACCTGAGATAAATTTTATTACACACAATAATTTTGGAGAGGCGTTCAGCTAATAGTATTTGTTAGTGATTCATCAATTTTGAAGTTCAGGCTGCGGTTGTTCTTAGACGTACTTTACGACCGTGCACATGAGCGCTGTCATATCTGTCACGCGTGTCGTTTTTCTCTTCTAGATTTAGTCTTCGTAGTTTATTCAAACATTGCACAGGATTAATTCCTTTGGATATCCATGGTTTAATTGTATTGTATTTCTTTTCAGAAATGGTCCTTGTAGTTTTACATCGGTCCATAAGTTCAGCGAAAGTATCGGTGAATAAGTTAGTAGCTAATTGTGCATCATTTGTATTTAGTACTTGTGCCCAACTATGCTCAGTAATTAAAGTTTTTAATTTATTTAAGTCTATTGAATATATTGTATGCGCATTGTTTATTTAATTGTTCTGAATTGGTTGATGACTACTAATATTCATCATTACTGGAAAGTGGTCAGTTATATTGCAATTTAGAATAAAAGAACAGCATTTGTAGCAATTTATACTATGTTTTTTTCTTTAGGAAAATATGATCAATACAGGTAGCGGACTCAACTGTGACACGTGTGTGAGATTGAATATAGGGTAAGAAGCCATGTTTGGCTAGTACTGATAAATATTTATTGGAAACTGTGTCATCACTTAATATATTGATGTTTAAGTCGCCTAAAAATAGTTCAAACTGGTTAATTTCTTTGTTTTCATCAAAGTATGTGTCAATTTCCTCTATAAATGAGTTAACATCAGATGGATTTGGTCTGTATAAGGCAATAATTCTAAATGAGATATCGTTTACTTTCAATTTTAGAACACTAATGGTAACACCACCTATATCAAGTTTAATATTATCAGTTTGGCAATTCAAGTTATTTTTCACAAAGAAAATCACACCATCATTTTTGTTATAATCCGCCTCATTGTAATAGGTAGTAAAGCCTGGAATATTAAATTCATTTATTGACTCTAATTGGAAAGACTCACCTAGAAAGATAATGTCAATTTTGTCAAGGTTATAGGTAGTTAAAGTAGCAAGAAATTCATCAAAATTTTTTCTAACACTCCTTATATTAAGATGCATGAGATTTAGAATACTGTTTGGTGATAACTTTTATTTTCTTATAAACTTCTTGTTGTGCTGGTGTCTGGTCTGATGCGATGCGCACTGCAATATTTTTCAGGTTACTCTTTTTCCTTAATATATTAATGGCGTTCTCTGCTTGATCTAGGGTCACTTTTACAAGTCTAATTCTGTCATTCTTTTTTCCTATTCTGTATATATTTCTTATTTCTATTGGCGAGTCTGACAAATCTTTGAGGATTTCTATTGTTCTCTTTTTATCCTCTTCTTTCCTCCGAGTTGGTTCGCTCGCCTTGGGCTCAGCCAGATTGTACAAAATTAAAGTTTTTGATCTTTTTTGTCTCTTAAAAAATTCATTAACTATGTTTTCGTTTTCAAGAATGTTTTCACTATTTTTATTTTTTAGTTTTTCCACTTCTTGTTGCAAACCTTCAATTAATCTTCTAAGCACTGGTACTTGTAGAAGACCTTCTTCACAATCTTCACAGAAAAATTTTAATTTTCTTGTTTGCAGTTGTAAACATTTTGCTTCTGTGGCGGTAATGTTTGCGCATTGAACATGAAGAGGCCTGCTGCAACCATCACATTTAAAGCTCGTTTTGTCCTCTGATACTTTTAATTTACATTTTAAACAATTTTTATTCATTCTTAGGTCCTGAGTTCGGTCCTGACTATCCTTCGAGTATCTGTGCCTTGTTTACACCACTAGTCTCTTTTATTGCCCTTGATGTAACCCAGATGCTTTATTGCACTAGTCCCTTATCTTTTCTGTTTCTTAGAATTTGACCTGTTTGGCATCTATTTGAGACTAGGCTTTTGTGAAACTGCACTATTTTATTAATAACAAGTTTTTTCTTATTAGGTTAGATATCTTGTGATACTACTCAGTTAACGCGGAAAAGTTATTCCCTTTCACTAATTTAATTTTTATCTAGTCTAACATCCAACTCTAACAGTGTTTTTATATTTTAGAATCCAAGCAATATTGGAGAATTATTAACTTGCAAAACCTGCCTTGATGACATGCAAAATATTTCAAATTTTTTAATAAATTATTTGGATGTGGAAGAGAAAATAAATAAATATACTGAAATGGAAGGAACCGATGATAAAGGGCAGATAAAATTGCAAGATGTTCAAAAATTTATATTCAAGCCAATGTTAAAATTTGAAGGTGATTCCTGCCACGTAACTGAGTTAAAGCAAAGATATGATTGCATTCCCGAAGAATTGTTTATAAAAGGTGAAGATGAAACCACGGATGAAACAGAAGTGGATAGCCTAGGACCATCGGTCAAAACAGAAGATATTGACATTGAACCAGAACAAAGCGATTGTGATAGGTAAAAAGTAACTTTCACCCATTTGTCGAATTCAAATAGGTAAATAATTACCAGCAAAAGAGTTTTTAAGAAATAATGGTGGTCTTTTATATAAACTTATTTCTTAATTTATTAAATGAATAATAAGAGAGATATACCTCTTAAGGGGGTTAATACATTTCAGTTTTTCTGCAATATCTTCCAATAGCATTTCACTTGAAATATATCTATGCGAATGCAACAATAAAGAAAATGCCATTAGGAAAGAATTTATACGTTACTATGGCAGATACTAAATAAGCAATTAACAATTTAAACTGTAAACAACGAACCTGGTATAAAATTAAGCCACTAAACGATCCTCAGGTGTTAATCTCAACAGCAAGTCTCCTCTCAATTATTCTTAACTATGTGTAGCATAGTCTCCTCATTTTTAGTTTGTTGCTGTTTAATATTAGCGCTTTCTTCAGTAAATGTGTTATTTAAACCCAGTACTTTCTATCCTTTTCATAATTGTTTTCCCTCTATTAATGTTGATGTTTTGTTGTCTTTCCTAATCCATTTGGTGACACCTTTTTATGTATCGATGGCATTTTTATAGTGGTTATCTCCAAATTTCTTGTCCATAAGAACTTTTAGCCACTGTTGTAGATTCTGTCATAAACAAGCTTCATTAACACTCTGTATACGGTATTGACAGATAATATTGAATCGATGCCTATGTAAGATAAATGAGAAGAGAAATAGCCCAATAATAAATATGTTGAACAGCAACAGATATAAACTACGCCGTTACCATTTTTCTCTTTAGCCGGCTAAACTCTAATATGCTTGCTAAGCTGCTGGCGTCAATGTTAATATGTTGCTTTCTTTCACGTACATTATTTTGCTATTTATATTTCTTTTTGTCTTATAGGGATTGTTTCAAGCTTTGCATCTGTATAAATACATGCCAACATAATATATAATACAATGTTTATTTTCAGTTTTCAAGAATGGTCTACAGAAGTCAAAACGAACCATTACAAAAACATTTTAGGCATAACTGTGTACAAGTGTCATATATGTACATATAAGACGACTCATAAAGATCATCTGGACAGTCACATACTTAAGCATAACAATGTGTTCAAATGTGAAATGTGCGCATTTGAGACAAAACGTAAGAGGAATCTTAGGAGCCACATGTTGATTCATCAAGGCCGCTCAGACATAACATCGTTCAAGTGTGCATTGTGTACTTTTGAGACAAAACATAAGAGCAGTCTTAGGACACACATGTTGACGCATAAAGATCCATCAGAGGTAACAATGTATAAGTGTGACATTTGCACGTATGCGACAAAAGTGAAGCATTGTCTTCGTAGACACAAATTGAATCATCAAGACCCCTCAGACATAACATTGTTCAAGTGTGGATTGTGTACGTTTGAAACAAAACATAACGGGAGTATTAGGAAACATATGTTAATGCATAAAGATCCGACAGAGGTAACAATGTATAAGTGTGATATTTGCACATATGAGACAAAAGTGAAATATCATCTTAGTAGCCACAAATTGAAGCATCAAGACCCCTCAGACATTACATGGTTCAAGTGTGAATTGTGTACGTTTAAGTCAAATCATAAGGGGAACCTTAGAACACACATGTTGACTCATAAAGATCCGTCAGAGGTATCAATGTATAAGTGTGATATTTGCACATATGAGACAAAAGTGAAGCATTATCTTAGTAGCCACAAATTAATTCATCAAGACCCCTCAGACATTACATGGTTCAAGTGTGAATTGTGTACGTTTAAGTCAAAACATAAGGGGAACCTTAGAAAACACATGTTGACTCATAAAGATCCGTCAGAGGTATCAATGTATAAGTGTGATATATGCACATATGAGACAAAAGTGAAGCATTATCTTAGTAGCCACAAATTGAAGCATCAAGACCCCTCAGACATTACATGGTTCAAGTGTGAATTGTGTACGTTTAAGTCAAAACGTAAGGGGAATCTTGGGAACCACATGTTGACGCATAAAAATCCTTCAGATGTAACAATGTATAAGTGTGATATTTGCACATATGAGACAAAAGTGAAGCATTATCTTAGTAGCCACAAATTGAAGCATCAAGACACCTCAGACGTAGCAATGTATAAGTGTGACTCTTGTATATATCAAACAATACGTAAGAGTGATCTTAGGAAACACTTGTTGAGGCATAATAATCCAGCGGAAACAAACTTCAAATGCTAAATGTGTGAATTTCAAACAGTATATAAGAGTAGTCTTAAAGAGCACATGTGGGCCCAGGATCATTTTTCAGAAGGAAAAATGTATAAATGTGGCACTTGCACATATCTAACAATGCGTAAGAGAGATCTTAAGAAACACGTGTGAATCCATTATGATCTTTTGAAGGTAACAATGTATAAGTGTGATATTTGCACATATAAAACCAAAAATAAGAGGAATTTTAGGAAACACATGTCAACGCATAAAAGTTCTTCAGAGACAACAATGTAAAAATGTAGCATTTGCACATATGAGACAAAACTTAAGCATCATTTTGATAGAACACCACATTGGTTGTTCGAAGAAAACATTCAAGGACAACACTACAAATGTAAAACATGAAATATAATGAGCAATACATTTGGAACAAATTGATCCACACAGTCCTTCAGAGGAAATAATAAACGTTTTTATTAGGCTTAGTTGCAGTACATAACCAAGTAAAATTTAACATAGAGCTACTCTTATACTTAACTTTATTATATACACATTATCATTAAAATAAATCATTATAGATGATAAATACCTTATATGCTATAAATATCTGAACAAAAGACAAGCATTGTTTATTTCTCAATAACTGGAATTGGTTATAGAAAAATAATAATAGAACAAAATTCATGTTATTGAAACATATTGAAAAGCACTAACAGATATTGGAAATCTTTTAGGTATCGTTTTTGAAAATTCGCGTACGAACTACCAACTTATAGGGAATATAGGAATTTTATCATTTTGTCTTATAAACTGATAAATTGAAATTTTAACCTTACTTTTTCAAACCCTCGTATCTTGTCATAGGGCTTAAACTTATATCTTAAAATTTCGGCAATTTATGGTAAATGGTACCAAGGTGTGGCAGCTGCAACCAATAAATGAACGTCAAAAAAACAGGTTAGCATATACTTAACACATCTCGACGAAAATGAAATTCTGATTTCAGGAAAATTACACCCTGATGGACCTGATAAATTGAAAAATAAAAAAATATCTACTGTTCATTTGTAAACCAAAATTGGAAATACTTTGAAAAATAAGTTAAAAGATTTCATGAAACTTATCTTCTCAAATTCACACGTTCAAAAACAATCAGTTCATTTAAGTTCGAACTCCAGTTTTACAAAAAGTAAATGAAAATTTAAATTTCGAATTTTTTGTATCAAGAAAAAGAAGTACATTTAGGTGTTCTTAATGGACCTTTTAAGTACAGTAGGACACAATCATATGGTCACCCTAATTATAACCATTAAAAGCCCTGAAGAAGTATGAGCCAAATAACCCAAATACAGCACTACTGGGCACATTTTATTGTGATCTGTTGAAAGTAAATGTAGGGTAGAAAGATCTTAATAATTGATAATTGGTAGATTTACAATGTTCATGTGTCCATGGCCCGGACCCCTATGGCCCCCCCTTAGGTCCGCCACTGCATGAATTACTGTAGATGGTAGCCGCCTTTGCAGACCAAAATTCAAACAAACGCTCTTCTCTCATTTAAGATGAGTCTATTCCTTTGACATCACGTTCCTAATTCATCCATAACGTGCTACGTCAAATTTTAAAACTACAATCTGACGTACCTAGTTGGTCGTCGTCTGTTGACTAACGGTATTTGCCGGCCGACTGACAGTGGAGATGGTCGGGGTTCTAAATTTCTTTGATATATCAGGGCGCCAAGTAAATTTTTTTTCTCTCCAAATACCAGCTCAAGTACAATGTAACTTTAAATTTACTAAATAAATTACTTAGCGAGACGATAATGAAAAATTCAAATTCAGTTTTATCTTTTAATGACAATAAACGAAGTAGGTTAACTTTATAACATTCAACAGTATAATAACGTAGGGTATGGTAGACAAATTCAACACTAAAAAAAAATGTATCTAACTGGGTATACGCATCTTGCGTAAGTGCTTAAACCCCCAACAAATATCATAGATGTTTTAATTCGTTAACAGAATATTTTCATAGAACTTTAGCAAAATTAAAATATATATATATATATATATATATATATATATATATATATATATATATATATAGGTACAGTGGTGAAATTTTTTAAGTAAAATTTACAATATATTTAAAAAAAAATCAATATATATATATATATATATGGCGCAAGAAGGATACAAACTTGCAGGCAGCAGGGCTTCAGCTTCGGCTCAAACTTCAGGAATGGGCAACTTCCAGCCTATCAATTAACCCAGAAAATGGATGGCTCCTCCACGAAAGAGATTCCAGTCCAGCAAGGAGAAGTAACATAAGTACGTGTAGACCAGTGGAAAAAAAGTTATTCGTATCAGGGGAGACAAAAAAAACGTAGGAAAAACTATGAAATCCTAGGCGAAACCGTAGGTGGAAAAAAAAAACCCTAAAACTCGTTTCGGAGGGTTTTCTTAGAAAAATGTTGTTGACCTTGGATGTCCTTGGCCTCGTGTAAATTTGACAAAAATGGCTTTTACGTATAGATCCTTCCAATGAAGACAATCGATTTCCGATACCATAAAAATATGCACTCATCCAAACATAAATGGATAATCGAAAAATGTAACGTTGCGAATATATCCCAAAATGGTGAAATTACTTGTTTCAAAAATCGCAACGAGTACGTAAAATTTGCCAAGCGTTCAAGCGAACTACACGTGAAAAGTGACAGAATACCGGAAGACAAAACCTAAGCCAAAAACTATTGTGAAGAAATAAATCTGTGTTACCGATCGTCAGTACGGTTATAGGAATCTACCTATAAACTAATTAAAAGTTATTGGTTGCCTAGCTTAAGAATTACAGAAATAGAGAGCCTAAGTATATGCAACACGCTACACAACAAAATGTATAATGCCATGCCTACACCTAAATGCAACAGATTGCGGGTTTATGTAGACAACTAAATAATAAATATTACGCGTGACGACGGATAACACGAATTCGTTAGACATTAAATGTAAGAGATAAAGTAATGATTTACAGATTTTTTTATAATGACATATAAATGTTAAATTGAACTGTAACAAACGTTATGAACTAGTTGTTTTACGTCATTTGCAAACATTGAGATACCGAGTTATTTTAATATGCGATATTGATACAAGCTTTTCTTAAATTTTCAATAAGTAATTTTCTTAGAATGTGAATATCTCAATTTGGCCCAACTAATTTTTCTTGTTTTTAAGTAAACACTGCTTTTAGATGTATCAAATTACTTTGTTTAAAATTCTCTACAAATATTTCAGCTTATTAGGCATTTATCAAGAGAGTACAAAGTGTATACTTCAGTATACAGATAATGATAATTATCAACAGTTCTGTGCAAGTAGTACCTGTGGATATAATAAACAAAACCGTATGACTGTTTTTAACATGAATTCTCCATTCATGATTCTGTCAACGTATAATATCTACTGTTGTAGATTCCGTTGTAAACAAGCTTTGTTAACACTTTGTATACAATATTGGCAGAAATAATATTAAATCGATGCCTATGTAAGATAAAATAGAAGAGAAATAGCCAAATAATAAATATGTTGAAAAAAAAAACAGATATAACCTACACTCTTGCCATTTTCCTCTTTAGCAGGCTAAACTCTAACATGCTTGCTGAGCTGCTGGCATCGATATTAATATACAGGGTGACCATTTTCTGGGAAACCTGGAAAAGTCACGGAATTCAGTTTTAGTCTGGAAAACCTGGAAAAGTCAGGGAATTTGATAATTTTGAAGAAAAGTCAGGGAAATTTGCTTTATTTTAGGAGTTCATATTTAAATTTTACTCAGGACATCCATTAAAATATAACGATGTAAACGTATTTTTGCTAATAACGTCGTTCGAAGTATCTCATGGGAATGCAAGTGTTGAAAGAGAATTTTCAATCAACAATCAATGTTTGATTGAGAATGTGTTGGAATCATCATCGGTTGGTCAAAGACTAGTTTATGATGCTGTGCTGGATTCTGGACGAATTGAAAAAATTGAAATCAATAAAAAAATGATTCAGTATTTTAGAAACGCGCATTATAAATACATAGAGAATAGAGAACTTGAATAAAAAGCAGCAATTGAGCAGAGGGTGAAGAGATAAACAGGAAAGGAATGAATACTATAAAATTGAAGGAACTTGAGGAAAAGAAAAGAAAACATAACAGAGAGACTAATCTAATCAATGAAGAGATCAACTCTCTTCAACTGAACTTTAGTTATGTAATTAAGAGTTACTTATTATATGTTTAGCATATGGAGTATTTTTTATGTGTACCTAATTTTTTAACTCAACATTTTTTTGGCAATAACAAAGACGACTGAAATTTTAATTGAAAAGTACTGGAAAAACCTGGAAAAGTCAGGGAATTGCAAAATTCCCAATAAATAGCCACCCTGAATATATTGCTTTCGTTCACATACGTTAATTTGCTATTTATATTTCTTTCAGCCTTATAGGGATTGACTCAAGTTTTGTACCTGCCAGTACTGTACAGGTACATACCAACACGAATATATTATGTAATGCAATGTTTATTTTCAGTTTTCAAGAATGGTCTACCGAAGTCAAAATGGACCATTACAAAAATATTTTAGGCATAACGGTGTACAAGTGCCATATATGTACATATAAGACGACTCATAAAGATCATCTGGACAGTCACATACTTAAGCATAACAATGTGTTCAAATGTGAAATGTGCACATTTGAGACAACATAATATTAGGAATATTAGGAGACACGTGTTGAAGCATAAACATCCCTTAACAATAACAATGTATAAGTGTGATTATTGTACATATCAATCAATATGTAAGGATAATTTTAAGAAACACATGCTGATTCATGCTGGTCTTTCGGAGGTAACAATGCATAAGTGTGATATCTGCACATTTGAGACAAAAGTGAAGCGATGTCTTAGTAGACACAAATTGATTCATCAAGACCCCTCAGACATTACATTGTTCAGGTGTAAATTGTGTACATTTGAGACAAAACATAAGAGCAATCTTTGGAATCACATGTTGAAGCATAAAGATCCGTCAGAGGTAACCCTGTATAAGTGTGATATTTGCACGTATGAGACCAAAGTTAATCGTGATCTTAATCGACACAAATTAATTCATCAAGACCCCTCGGACATTACATTGTTCAGGAGTGAATTGTGTACGTTTGAGACAAAACATAAGGGGAACCTTAGGAAACACATGTTAACGTATAAAGATGCGTCAGAGGTAACAATGTATAAGTGTGATATTTGCACATGCAAGTCGAAACTGTAGTATCATCTTATTAACCACAAATTAAACCTTTAAGACCCCTCAGACTCTACATGGTTCAAATGTGAATTGTGTACACTTGAGACAAAAATAAAGGGAATCTTAGAAGACACATGTTGACGCATAAATAGCCCTTAGATGTAACAATGTATATGTGTAATTTTGCACATATGAGACAAAGCTTATGCATCTTTTTAATACACAGATTAGTTCATAAAAAAATTTCAAAGACAACACTATAAACGTAAAGCTTGAAAAATAATAAGCAATATATCTTGCTGACAAATTGGTCCACAGAGTCTTTAAGAGGAAATAATAATAAACATTTTTATTAGGAATAATTGCTCATAACAAAGCGAAGTTTAGCTACTCTTATATATCTGAATAAAAAGCAGAAGCATCAAAATTCAGTAATTACAGCTTATTGTAATAAACAATATATATACTATAATATACTTGATATTATGTTGAAAATAGTGCTTTGCTATTGATTGTTAGACAGTTCCAGTCTTACTTTGAAGCATTTATTCTTAATTGTTTAAAGCGATTAGTCAATAGATTATATTGTGAGAATTTTTGAATACAAAATAAAAGTAGATTTAAATTTAGGCATACTGAGTATACTTTTTGACGAATATTGATAGAATGTAATTTATTTCAAGGAATCATTTTTTCTTTTAAATGTGAAGGGGGTAGAATAGATCTTGTGATAAAACCATTTGCTGTAATTTGATACGATTGCTTATAATAATATCATTTATTAGTCTCAATTACACCGTAGTGTTTAGATACGTCTAGTATACATATGTAAGTAAAGTAGTTACACATAAAAACTGGTTTTATGAATAGACAGTATTACGATGTACAAAAAAAGAAAATAAAAATATTCATCTAACAAACAAATATAAATAAGAACATATAATAATAATAATAACATATATAACCAATTTAAAATATTAATTTTACGGTATACCAAGTCGAATTTACAAAGGCCAAATTTGAAACTAAAACAGGTATTTTGAATTTTCTGTATTCTTGATTTATGAATATCATCTAAATATAAAAAATAATATTTTTAAGGAGGGCTTATGAGATCAAATAATTAAAGAAAGTGAGTTCGTGCCTTATTCCTCAAAAAGAAACAACAATGCAGCTATAGACACGTGTTTCGAAGTTATTGCTCCTCATCAGCGTAGCGTAGCTTAGCGAATATATCTTAGGTGAGCAAAACTATTAAAGGTAGGAAACTACAGTACACAGTATTCCATTTGCACTTTCATACCTCATGTGCCACATTTTTGGCCACAAATGAGAGCAGTCATAATATTTTTAGTCGCAAACTCCTCTATAAAATCCTTATTTTACTATAAGGAACATAACCAGACTACAACCAACAGCTACTCTCCGGGCTATGTGCCCCGCCGAGATCTGAATTACAAGTTAAGTAGGATCAGTCTTTCGGCTGTATTTGTTGCAATCGAGGCATTAGCGTTTTGATGTGCATTTCATTTTTAACATTTAAGTTTTGTGTACTACCAAAAAATATTATTACTCATTTATTAGGATTTAAACTGAGAGTATGTTCTTTTGAAAAATTTTAAATAATTTTAAGATTTTCATTAATTGTCTATCAATATTAGCTTAATTTTTATTGAAAATAAATATAAATCAACACCTGCATACACAAAATATCAATCGTGAAAATTAAAGGAAACCATGGTCCCAATGTTTAACCTTGAGGAACCCCGTCGGTATTAATGGAGCCGATTACAAATTGTTGAATATAGAAATGATTTGACGTCAGTTATATAAACAATGCATAAATGTGGCGGTTATACTTATGAAATTAAACAGAAGGAACATCTTAACTGATATAAATTATGGATCTATACATACCGCCTTCAGAGATATAATAATACATGACTGTAATACTTCTATGTAGGAGACAGAGTAGACCTATGCTATCTCAATGAAAACATTGATGAAAAAGGACCCCTCAGAGATTACAATATTTAAGTGTGGAATGTGTTTTTAGGCAAAATATAGATATACCTACTTAGTCTTACAATTTAAGACATTCACTCTTGTGCATTACTTGATGTCATCCATATGAATTGACCTGTTAAAGAATGTTTGGTAAGAAGTATCATGACGAAAAATAGAGTTTATAGAGAGTTTACTAAAAAGATAATGTACAAATACAATACTGTTTAACAATTGCATGAATGTTTAAATTATGCAATAAATTGGTTCATGGCACCTATAAATGAATGAACACCTGTATGTGCCAGTTTAAACTATGGTTTAAGATATTTTAAAATTAATACAAAGAGTAGTATACCCAAATATAGAATTACACAATTAAAATTATAGTTAATAATTAAACTGATGAACAATAATAGGATACTATTTGTAACAAAACAATAGAATCTAATGTTATGGAATACCGATAGAAGAATACATATAGTTATTAATAATAATAATAATTTATTCACCACTAAGATACAAATGTATATATGGTAAATGTATAAATATTATATAAAACAAAACAAACAAGTCAGTACTTCATACAGAAACATAAGATTTAACGTGTGGACAAACTTTACCAATAATATAAAACTTTACAAACACTATAAAACTTTACAAACACTATAAAAACTACAAATACTATAAAACACGCAAATAGTACTACTAGATACATTGTAAGCAAATAGTTTAAAATAAATTATCACATCTACCGTTAGCCTTTGGTTTTACCTGTTTAAAAATTCATTAATGCTATAAAAACCGCCTTCTATAAGCAATTGTTTTACAGCGTTTTTATAACTATTATACTGTGAGATCATTCTAATTTCTTGTGGTAAGTTATTGTACAATATGATACAGTTGTAATGCGGAGCGTTTTTGAATGCAGTTGTCAAATGTTTTGGTATGCTCAACAAATCGCCATGCCTTGTGTTATATAGGTGATAGTTGTTTCTTTTTATAAATAGGTCCATATTTTTTTTAATGTAACAAAGGCATTTGAGCATAAATATACATGGTGTGGTGAGTACTTTTTTATTTTTGAACACAATTCTACAACTCTCAATATACCCCATATTAAATATTAATCTCAAAATTCTCTTTTGACATATAAATACTCTGTCCCTGTTTTTTGCATATCCCCAGCATATTATGTTGTAAGACAAATGCGAGTATGCTAGTGCATAATAGGTATTTAAAAGTCCAGACTCATCAAGTGTGCCTTTCAGTTACAAAATACCGAAGTAGGCTTTATTCAATTGGTTGCAGACATGTTCTATATGAAGATCCCAGGACAGTTTACTATCTAGTAAAGTACCGAGCAGCTTAGTGCTGCTCGATAAGTTAATATCGTCAATCAATTGCATATTATGTGGCAGCGGTCGTTGTAAATGAAAATTAATAAATACAGTTTTTTTATTATTTAAGATCAGTTTGTCTCTTTGGGCCCATGAACCAACTTCTTCCAGTGCAAGACTTACTAATTCATGAAGTTCCTCAGGTGTATTCGCTGATAGGGTTACTGTAAGGTCATCAGCGAACATTGTTACATGGCCATGAGAAAGATGGTTAGGGAGATCATTCACGTATAATAGAAATAGCAACGGCCCCAGAACAGAGCCCTGGGGAACACCCATTGCTATGTCGTGCACCTCTGATTCTAGTCCACTTAATCTTACTTTGAATATTCTACCTTCCATATAACTCAATATCCACGACAAGATGCTACCCCTAATACCTACGCAATGCATTTTTCGTTTTAATATTGCCTTATCAACAGTATCAAATGCCTTTGATAGATCGAATTGCGGCGTCACTATATATTGACTTTTGTCCAACATTGAGTAGACATATTCTAATAGATGGCACAACGCCGTTTCCGTGGATTTATTCGGCCTGAAGCCATGTTGAGATACTGTGAGTGTATTGTATTTATCAATAAAAGACACCAGTCGGTTGTAAATGATTCGTTCTAAAACTTTGGATAACACACTTAGCATAGAGATTTGTCTGTAATTTTCAATATCTGTTGTAGCTCCTTTTTTATAAACAGGTATTACAATTGCTACTTTCAGTATATTAGGAAATTGTCCCTGGTTTATGGACATATTAAATAAGTAAACTAAGTGGTTAATTATAGCTTCTTTAATCTTTTTCAATATATCTGCTGTCAATTCATCAAAAGAAATAGATTTTTTATTTTTCAAGTTTATGATCGCCTCGTTAATTTCACTTTCAGTTATAGGCGCAAAATATATTGTGCGTTCCCTATATGTCGAGGTAATACACGGCAAAGATAAATTTGAACCAAAGTGTTCCGATATTTTGTTGCTAGTATCCACAGCAAAATGCTGTGCAAATATGTTAACTATTTTTTGTTTGTCAGTAATTTGTTCGCTATCATAATTTAAAACAATGTCAATTTTCTTGTGTTGGTTTCGACCTAACTTATCATTAACAATTTTCCAGGTTTCTTTTGATTTATTGGACGCATTATATATTTTACTTGTGTAGAAGTTTTGCTTCGCAAACTTAATATTATTTTTATACTTTGCTTTTTCTGTATTGTACAATGTTTTGACATCACTGCTTTGAAGATTAGTCATTAACCAAAATAGATTTTTTTATATAGTTACTTTGATGTATTAACTCATCAGTTAGCCACTTAGTTATGTGTTTTGCCGTTATATACTATAATTTTTTTCATTGGACAGCTAACATCAAAACACCAAACAATAGTGTTGATAAAAAATTCATAAGAATCCTCGATGTTGAGTTCCCACATTTCATCCCAATTTACTCGCATAATTTGAATTTTGAAATTGTCTATGTTATCAGCGTTTATATATCTTTTATTTAAGGTTATTTTAGAGTTATTATTATTGGGTACAATTGCATCTACTTGAATACTTAGAATATGTCCAAGATGATCAGCAATGTTCGGATTTAATGTTTCACACGTTGATGTGTTTGTCGATAAATTTGTAACCATATAGTCAATGCACGAGAGGCTGGTATGGTTATTAGCGGTTGTGAATATACGAGTTGCACTAGAAGAAGTTAAATTCAGTTCAAAAGAGTCAAATACATCATGTAACATGTTGGTGTTGAGACATTTTTTCATTGAGTCTATGTTGAAATCGTCACATAATATAACATTCACAGACATATCATAAGCAATTTTTAAAGTGTGCGTTAGATTCATAATAAACATACCCACATCACCATTCGGAGGCCTGTCTGCAACTATGACGCCGTATTTTTTATTGTAAATATTGCAATTTATCGCACATATTTCAATATGACCTTCGACAGAGAGCTGATTTATTAACGGAATTTCGTTGGCCTTAAGTTTAGAACTTACCATTATCAGAGATCCACCATGTATATGATTTACTCGAGAAAAATAGCTAACTATGTTATAATTCGGAATATTTATATTCCTAACGTTATTTTTACATATCCAATGCTCCGTAATGCACATTATGTCAATTTTGGAGCTTGTAAGCAATATCTCAATTTGATCTAATTTGTTGAGCATACCTTGTACATTTAGATGAACAATATTAATCATTAACTTATTACAAGGTTTATTTATCTTTGAAGATGGTTTACTAATCTCGAAAAAATGAGTATTTTTTTATGAGTGAACCTTTCGGCCAGTTGTCACTAATATAAGCTTCATCTAATAGATCATAATCGATGCCAACTTTGAATGACTCGGTTTTACCATTTTTCCATTTAGGTAACATTTCAATTTCAAATTCATGACCTGGGAAGGTCTCGTCAACATGATTTTATATTCCTGTGACACCAGTTCCAGGAGTTACACGCCCCACATATATCCAGGATTTCCTGCTAACAGCTGTGAACTTGGACGTATTTTGGGTCCCTGTACCAAACATTACAGGTTTTGTAGATTTATTATAATATTTTCCTTTGCTATAGATATTTTTTGACGAGCCGCCATTGCTTTTTGTATTAATTGGGCTTGCCTCAGGTTTTGTAGATCGTTTTATCATAGATACTTCCTTAGTCATAGATACTTCCTTATTCTTAAATGTTTTTGTGACTGGCAATTTATCATTTTTATTTTTGTTAGAACCAACTGTGGAGTTTACAGTAGACCACTTATTAATAGATGTTGAATTGTTTGCCATACTTATATCATTGGATAGTGATTGATTATTTATAGGCTCACCGTTTGTTAATAGGTGAATTAGTTCTATATTTGATTCTCTTAACATAACCACTTCTTCTTGCAAATTAGAAACTTTTGTGTTAAGTTCCTGTACTGCTTTTTTTACAATGTCGCCAAATACTGATTTGATAACGTCGTTATTTAATAATTCTGTGAGATCGATTTCATCACTCTCACCTTCTCTATTATCACTTGACTTGTTTGATCTTAAATGATACATTTTATTATTTCCGTTCTATGTTAAAATTTGAGACACAGATTAACACGACACGATAGACGTACGTATACTCGTGAATTGATTAATAACAAAATAAAATATCAGGATTCGGGAATAACACGAAGGTAATGACTTAAAAGACTTTAGTTATTGGAGATATAGTTCCTACGTTTTTGTTAAATTTTTTTATGTTATTTATATTTCTGATATATCTAGTGGCAAAAGGTTATAAAATTTAGGTGCTAAGTGATTTATAAATCTGAGGTTGATATTTCTATTGCTGACTGGTATTTTCAAGTGTTTATTGGTTTTTATGCTGGTTTCGTATTTATGAGATACATACTTTTTTTTATTTATTACATTTGTGTACATATGAGCAGATCGCCAATATATAAAGTGAGCGAACATTTAAGATTTCACTAGAGTATGGTAAACATGTGGAGTATAATTTGTTTTTCTTGTAGATAACTTTTAGTATATAGTTTCGCACTACCTTGAGTTGGTTTATTTTATTGTCATACGTACCACAAGCTATTATTCCATAACGGATTAATGATTCTACCAGGGCTTTGTAGATTAGTATTAGCAGTTTCTTATTCAAACATTCCCTCTAAGGAAAATTTGTGAATTAATTTCCTAATATTATTGGTTAGTTTATAAATGTGTTGTTCCCGTTTTAAATTGTTGTCTATAATTAAACCTAGATATTTTGTATTTGGCGTTTCTTTAATCACGTCATGCAAGTTGCCAATTAAAATAGAGTCAAAATCTGGTATATTTGGCATAGTTAGTGACAAGGCTATATAGTTGTTTTTTTTTACATTGAGAGACAATTTGTGTGTGTCTAACCAGTTTTTATTTATTTATTCATTCATTAACGGGATAACCCCTTTAAAATACAAGAATAATGAAAAAAAAAAGAACTTAAAACTAAAAGTAAAACTAACAAGAAGTGTAATACTATAACTCATTTACAGCACATTTAAAACTTTGCAAAGAGCGATTAAAAAAATCTAGCTTAGTATTAGCAGACCGCAGTCAGACTGATTGCTTATTTCTAAATAAATTTTTAAATCAAACTTGGAATGTGTTATATAACCAGCTATATCATTAATAAATAAAATGAAAAGTAAGGGAATGGCTACCTTGAGGAACACCGGAGTGGACCTCAATGGTATTAGATAGGAAATTATTGATTTTTACCCATTGATTCCGTCCTGTTAAAAAGCTTTCAATCCATGCAAGTAGTGAGCCACCAATTCCCAAAGAACCTAATTTTGATATCAGACGTTTATAATTAACAGTATCAAATGCCTTTGAGAAGTCACTATATATAGAATGAATCTGATGTTTCCTTTCAAATGCATCAAGTATATAATTTTGATAAATAAGCAAGTTAGTGAGTGTCGATTTACCCTGACGGAACCCATGCTGTCCTTTAATTATAACATTCTTAAATTCCCAAGTTAACAGTTGAGAGAAAATAATCTAGCATTTTTGATATGCATGACTGTAAACAATTCCTCTATAATTCTTAATACCATTTACATCCCCACTTTTGAAAATAGGTCTTATGAAGCTGTATTTCCAGAATTGTGGGAAAACACCCAGATTTATAGACAAATTAAACAAGATATGTAACTGGCTGCCAACAGTATAAATACAATTTTTTAAAAATATAGCTGGAATTCCATCAGGACCACAACTTAAACTGTTCTTTAACCCTTCAATTTTCGAAAATACTTCACCTAAGGTAATTTGACACATATTGACATTAATATAAACATTGACATTACAATGATTGTTACGGGGGCGAGCGTAGGTGCGTCTTTACTATGTACATATTTCGATATGCGATGTAAAGCAACGTTAGGCGCAGTTAGTAGTTGGATGGGTGACCGTCCCAACGAAGACCGCGTCCTCGCCTCGCACATCTTCCAGCGGCTTGTATATCAGTGTATGCGCGGAAGCTATGCAACTTTAGGCGAGGGTTGTATAGGGGATATACCATTCTTCGGAGGGGATGTAAAGCCGTCGGTCCCTTGTCTATTAAATGTTAGGCAAGTAAAAGATCCCTGCTCTTCTTAAGGGAAGAGGGTCGGCAAAAATTCCTGATTGGGGGTAGCTCGTCTACAGGCGTCGGTGTTAGGCCTCAGTAGCGGAAATAGGCCGACGTTAAATAAATGTATATAAAAAAATATACATATAATGATTGTTATCCACTATATCTGCAACAGCTGCAGTGTAAACAGAAGAAAAGTGATCAGCGAATAAGTTAACCGTATCATAGCCATTATCACTGCTTATATCATTCAAGAACGTATTGTTTGGGTACAAGTAAGTGTTGTTACCAGCGTTCACAAATTTTCAGAAATCTTGTGGGTCCGAAGAAATATTAGCTTCAATTTTATACAGATAAGATTTATAACAACTATCCGTTAGAACTGTACATCTCTCTCACAGATTAGAAAATTGGACATAATAATCATTATTATTAGTTGACGTATATAATTTATGCATCCTTTTCTTCTCCTTCACACAATTTTTCAATTCATTAGGGAAGGTATTGGATATTACGAGTTTATAACTTATTGCTATAAGTGTTACCAGCTTGAACACGGCATAAAAATTGCGGCCCTGTTAAGGAAAATGAAGAATCACTAGGAATTCCCAACAATATACTAGATGCAGATACCTTATCCGAGATACTCAAAAAATTCTTTGAATCGCAAACCGATGTTATTGATAATTATAGAAAAATTACAAAAAACCCGCTGAGCATTAAAATCAACATGCATGATCTTCAACACAGAAAAATTACGAAGATGTTCTGATATACCAGAAATAAATATTGAATTCAACGAAAATATTTTAGAGTGGTGTGAGAAAATTTTAGAATTATTGATTAAGAGACTAGATAAATATCTTAAACCCATACATCTATACCTGCAGCTGAACGTGAAATGGAAATAAAAATTTGAAGAGATCACTTTCAGCATTTATATTTTAATTAAACACATTTTTACATACATCTGTATCTACATTATATAAAGCCATTAACTTCTTAAATATCATAACTGCATAATTTACAAATGTATAGATTACATAAAAATCTTTGTGTAATGCCAAAGCGCACTGCATACTCTGAGCATCCGGCCTTGTTTTTTAATTGATACTACAGCCATATCAATGTTCTTGTTACTGAGTTCTATCCAATAAGCCAATACATTCGTCACAGACGTATCCTCATACAACAATCCATGGCTTAAACGGTACTTCTGGTAATCTCTGACAATGCCTAACCTCAAACAAAAATTACATTCATCCTTAATCTGTTTTAATAATGTACAAATGTTGAAAAGCAGCAATTTGTGATTAGACATAGGCAGTATACTTTGAATTTCATATTGTTCATATAGAATCTACACTTACTTCACCAACAATGAGATATATCGCTCGCTAATTATTTTTGTATCCAGAAATTCTCTCCATTTACAGGCAAGCTGGGCAAAAGCATCTAAACTTGGTCATCATGGTCGTAGGGCTAGTTCGAAATAACAATCCATCACCACACTTTTATAAATCTTTGGGATATCATTTGGCGATGCAGTTGATTCGTCTACTTTTAAACTATATGGATCAACACCGTTAATGTGCTCTAACTTAGAAATATAATTTGGTGACTCCTAAAATGAATGTATAAATCAAATTTCAACGAATTTAACATTCTTAATTGCTAAAATTAACTCACCATTTCGAAAATAAACAACTTGACAGTACAGAGAAAAACGTCAAATGACCATAATATCACAAATATTTTTGAGTCCACTGAACTGAAGTTGCAGCTTGTTGTGACGTCAGCTGCTCCTACTCTATTCATGGGTAAACAAATTTTATAACCTAGTCTGAACTTTGAGAATATCCAACCTGTTAATAATATCTGGCAACGTCGGATCGTACCATTTGTTTCGTCGCTAACTTTATGTTACTCGTTGTGACGAAATGTTGGGTTATGTGATCTAATTGATATGTTGTGGAACAGTGGAAGTTCTACCATTTGATTTGATTTCTTTGTCATTATGAATGAAAGAATTTGCAGACTTTGTCTTCAGACAATCAGTGAAAATTATCAGGAGATAGAAGAAACTCTGGCAAACATTTTAAAACTGGTAAGTTCTGGAAATTACAGAACTATTCTTTTTATTTATTTTCCAAACATTTGTTGGGTGTAGAATTTGGCGAATCATTTAGACGGTCATTTTACTACATTTTGCCATATTGTGACATTCATATCACAGAATATATGTGTTAATATTTTTAATCGTTATGTTAGTTAACTTCTAACCATAGAGAAATATAATATTTAAGAAATATCACGTAAACATATTTTTGCTCTTTTCGTCCTTCGTTTATATGTCCCTCTAATGAAGAAGATATATTTACGAGCTATTTCTTAAGATCCCTATAAGTAATTTAACTAATGGAACAATTAAAAATATCGATGTTTTGCTGAAACACAGAAATAAATGGAGAAAACAGGTGCTGATTAGGCCTGAAACTTTAGAAGTACACCTAAGGCAATTTCCTATATATAGGGCGTGGTCCATTAAGAATAACAAAGTTGCACTGTTTCTGGTTAAACCGGAAGTAAAAATCAAATGTTAGAGCAATTAAAATGCAGGTGCACATTTTACTTGCTCTAACATTCTGATGTGCACCTGATTCGATCATACATCCAAACTTTAAAATCGACATCTGTTCATACAAGAAAGTTATAGGATGGTTAGTAATATCGTAAGCACTCCGTAAGGTATATTTCTACTCTTTAATATTTTATGATATTTCAGAATTTGGATGTATCTAAGGATTCTGTGACATGTATTGAATGCAGGCATAACCTTCAAATATTCTTTAATTTAAGATCGGCTTGTATTGATATGAGGGAGAGAGCAGTATCTTTAATCAATTTGAAAAACGATGTTGGTTTGGATCCAATAAAGATTGAAAATACAGATAATCTAAAACCAGCTACAGAGGTCAAAGATGAGATAAGATGTAATTTTTGCACAAAGTTCACTGAGGAAGAATGCCTTACACCATTGCATGAATCAAAGGAGAATGTATTCGTGGTGGATATTTTAAACAAATACATTCCAGAATTGGTAATATTTTCATTTTACTTATCAATTTTATGTATATTTGTTACTTATAGAGTTCACATAGCGTTACAAAAGAAAATAAATTAGTTGCTTTTAGTCGTTCCAAACCATACAGTTATTGAAAGATAATTGAAACTGCAAACATTTTATTATTTGCACGCTTGTCTGTGATGCGAGTGAAAGATTTGATGTTTACTCGCATTTGATACCATTCTGCTGTGCATACACCCCAAGCTGGAGAGTTCTATGTTGTGGTAAGTACCACATATAAAACCAGATAGACTACAATGCGCTCTCCCATCGATGTTCATCTAGCGAGTATCTCTATCTGGTTAGTGCAGCTCATGGGCTAAGTATGTGGGGGTAAGCACCTGCACTTCTGTAGAAAAACCTTTATTTGTTTCACATCATGAATATGTGACATCTTATACCTTGGGTACACCTCTCCAACACTTTGATATGGTATATGCTTCTCCATGGGCTGCTTATATTCAGAAAATTCTCCACTTCGCCCTTTCTTTAAGTTGGTTGATTGCATTTGTCCTACCGAATTCAATACCAATGTTACTTGCCAGTTGGATCCTTGAACCGTCTTTAAAGAATTTTGGAGTACACACTTTCTGGAAGTATAAAGTTCAAGGTCACCCACATAGAATAGATGTGTCTGCTGTGTTTAATATACTGATATATTGGTACTTGGGAGTTTGACACAGAGCGGGCTTATAACTTATGTGTTTTGAATCAATTATTTTTAAATTCGGAAGATATGCAAGGCGGTCCAAAATTGTCTCCCGATATTTCTGCTGCTGATGGTACATCCAGAAAATAATCATAGTGTAACACTATCTCTCACGTTTCCTAGTGCTGGCCCTGTTGCTCAAGTCCCCTCAAGTGCCCTTTGACATTCCGTTAGTTCACTAAAAGCCCGCGGGGAGAATTACTTTTGTAAAACATAATGTTGTAGTGTAAAATTCCCACAATAATAATCTTAGTTTTGTTGTAAGTTTGCTTTTAATCTGTCCACACCATGAAAATATTATTTTTCTGGCGCCTAGCCAAGCCTAGCCTCTTACAATAATCTTTTATATAATTTTATTTCCGAAAATAAATAATAAGGGAGATATACTTCTTAAAAGGGGATAATAAATTTTAGTTATTATTCCGAGAATTAAATAAGCCTTATCATGTGAATATAGCCTCGTCAGTAAAAAGTATTTTACTTAAAAATTCTGGAGCATTTTCCGTTCATTTGAGCAACAATTCACAAAAATCAACTGTTATTGGCATATCCTCAGGTAATAACTCTTGAATTCTTCGGTAAAGGAACGGGCGCAATTGTTGTTCATGTAGTACTCTTAAAAAGCTCCCCGAGGTATATCCATTCTTAAGCCTAATCTTCTAGTACTTATCGTAGGATCTTAAATTACAATATATAATAATAATAATAATAATATGCCTTTATCACAGAGAAAAAAATACGTATAAAAAATACAAAATGCAAAAGGATGGCGGTATTCATATACAATATGCTCTTCCATATAACCATCCGCGTACAGAAAAATATTAAAATAAAATTAGTAATTTCGAAATATACTTCAGATAATACCAAGCTGATCATGCACAAATATAATACAATTAAAATTAACAGTATAAATACCAAACAAAAACTATCGTAAACAATAAAAAAAAACAGGCAATAATGGGGTATAATATAAAACATACTCCATATACTAATTTCTCAAACTGAATATCAGATCTTTTGTGTGTTTTTTAAAAGAATGAATCGAGGAGAGCGACTTGACATCATTGGGTAAGGCATTAAATATTTTCACAGCATTATAGCTAAAGGAACGTTGAAACTGAGCTGTTCTATGCTTGGGAACACTAAATAATAAATCACGTTGCCGAGTAGGACACGAGTGCAAATCACTATTTTTAACTAACTTACCTGCCAAATAGTCAGGTTTGCCATATTTCAAGATATTATATATTAAACAAGATAGGTGTAAATTACACCTTTCTGCGAGGTTAAGCCATTTAGATTCCAACAAACTAGCCGAAATATGATCAAACTTGCGCACTATAACTGAACCTCAAACATGCGTTCTGAACTTTTTGCAAACTTTCTTTATCTTTACGAAAGTAAAGCAGGCCAGTACAGGATGTCACAGTAAGACAAAGATGATAGGATAAGAGAGTCACATAACTTTAACTTAACATCTGAACTTAAAATTTCTTTATGAGCATATAAGAGTTTCAACTTGCCATATGATTTTTGCACAAGATAGTTTACATGTTTTGAGAATCTGAGATTAACATCAATCCAGATTCCCAAATTTTTACAGTTCTCACTACTAGATAAAATTTTTCCATTCAGCATAATATTAAATTCGGGACTACTTAAAATCATTTCTTTTTTACTACCAAATACCAGCATTACAGTTTTTGACTAATTCAAAACAAGACTATGAGCCGACGAAACCTCAGAAATTACTTGTAACTCGTCATTAATTCTAGATACAGCAGTTAAAAGGTTTAGAAAATTAAAAGAGAAATATATCTGAGTATCATCAGCATATTGGTGGCACGCACAGTTTCGAAGATACTCACTGAAATCAGCCTATAAATAAAAAATAGTAGGGGGCCCAGAATACTACCCTGCGGGACTCCTCTAGTAATATTAACAAAGTCTGAAGACTCATTATTTAAAATAACACGTTGGCGTCGCGCAGTAAGATAATTATTAAAAAAGGAAATAGCTGTATCAGAAAACCAAAATATTTTAATTTTACACAAAGGGTAGCATGATTTAACAAATCAAAAGCCTTACTGTAATCTAAGAGAATTAAACAAACCTGATTGTTGACGTCGGTTTCTTTAAAAATATCATCTGTAAATTTTTGAAGTGCCGTGCTAGTACTGAATTGAGCCCAGAAACCAGATTGTGTGGAAGGTAAAATATTAAAACTAATAAGATACATAGTTACGTGTTCAGCTAATATTTTCTCTAAAATTTTTGAAAGCGTTGGCAGAATACTGATAGGATGAAAATTACTAACAAAAGAAGGGTTAGGAACTTGCTGCAGGAAAAGACCCATTAATGAAACATTTATTAATGAGTAAAGCTAACTGACTACTTAAAAAATGAGTAACCAGTAAAATCATTTTTAGGTCGATACCATCAGATCCTTTGGCATAAGATTTTAATTTAGAAATTATTTTACCTACCTTTTCAGAAGTAATCTCCGTAAAAGTAAATTCCTCCAAATTAATTGCGAATTTATTATTTATATATTTGTTTAAAATTACATTGTTATTATTAGGGTTAACTAGATTTGGAGAACTCGTAAAAGAATTAAGGAAGTCATCGCGAGTAGCAAAATTTGTTAACGGGATTTTTCTCATTATTAATGTTCAGACCCTTCAAGAGTTTCCAGAAACTTTTGGAATCGGTTTTAAATTTGTGTTGTAAAAAAGCTTTTTTTTCAGATTTAACACATGTATTGACAAAGTTTCTTAATTCTTTGTACTCTTTCCAAACAAGATCTGTTTTTGTTTGTTTATATTTAGAATATAAATTATTTCTAAGTTTCATCAACAATTTTAAATTGCCAGTCAACCACGGTGCAGGAGGTTTAGAAATCCTGACCGTTTTAACTGGTGCGTGAATATCAAAAATGTAAGTAATATTTGTATTGAGAAATTCAACTATTTGATCAATGTCGTCCAAACTATATATGTAATCCCAATCTATGGAACAAAGATCATTTAAAAATAAGTCATAATCGAAAGTAGAAAAGTCCCTATCAGATTTAAACAAAACAGGCTGACGTTCTCTCTTAATTTTTAAATTACAAGAAACAAGACAATGATCATGTCATCCATTTTGATTACATTAATATTCGAACATATGTGACTACAGGACGTGATGATAATATCGATGAGAGTATGAGAAGCATCAGTAACACAAGTAGGTTCAGAAATAATCTACTCAAGACCATATCTCTGCAAAAAATTATTTAAAAGTTTTATCTAAAAAATTAACATTGAGATCACCACCAAATATGACGAAATCAAAATCAGGAATAATGGTAGTAAAAAAATGTTCAAGGGTATTAACACATTCAACTAAATTGGCGTTAGGTGGTCTGTACAGCGACCCAAAATATATTTTTTTCCCAATTATTTTAATACTAACCCAGAGTTGCTCCAAGGAACTGTTATCATTATATGAAGTTTTCATTATTCTATACTGAATGGAATCTTTAATATAAAAGGCAACTCCTCCCATCTGGGTGGGTCGGTCAGATATATATATATATATATATATATGTTATATTAGAAATATACCATGATATATAATATCACCGAGACAGGCTTAACCTTCTCAGACATATCACATTACAAATTGCGTAACAGCTCTTCTCTAATAACCGCGCACGCTAGCTGAGCTTAACATTTCATTCTCAGTAATCTGTTATCATGCTGAATTGCAAATCCAATGTTCTTTGTTCTCCAGACATTATAAATATTACCCACTGTCATTGTAAACCTCAGTCTTATACTCACTTTCGAATAAACCTCATCTAAATTATTATTGTATTTTCTTAACGAGTCAACGTTGACTCCAGTGTTAAATAAAATAAATGTTTTTAAAAAGTTAAATCTACAATCCACTATCTAACATTGGCGCAGTCGTGGCGGATCTGAAGAACACGCACAGTTCGGGAGCCTAACCAGTGGAAAACATATCGGAAGGAACAAGGAGTTCATCTGGAAAAGGTGCCTAACCTGAAGAAAAGAGCCCCTGGAAAAAGGAGAAATTCCTTAGCTGTCGTGGTGGATCCCAATCCTTTACTCAGAAGAATCTACGTTCACAAAGAAACAATAATAACAATTCAACAAGCAACAAAACAACATATCAATCAATCAACAAATTAGCAAGTAAGAATTCATCCCAGTCGAGAAGTTGGTGTCTTCGGCAGTGTAGGAGACCTCTGTGGAAGGAATACCTGGTAACGCCCCTGGCAGAGAAGACCGCATTGTAACAAAGTTCACGGAGCAGCATTCAACTTCAATCCAGACGTGTGGAATGGAAATTTTAATGTAAGTAGATTTTAAGAATCATCTCGATTATTTTGCATATTTTTCTTATAAAAAAACAATTCAATTTAACGAACAGCAGTTCTAATATTCAAATAATAATTTCATTCAGAAGTAATATAATATTTTATTTAAAATTTATGTGACCTACATAAATAACTATACCGTTCCTATCTTAACATTATTTTTATCGTAATATCATATACTCTTTAAGTACGAACTTATCTACATTTCCTACATAAATAATTATAATCACATACCATTTTTATCTTAACATTATTTTTATCATAATATCATATATCATATAAAGGTTAAGTTTACGCCTTACTTGACTGTGCAATAAAACCCACATGTTCTATACTGTTTAAATGCACATTAGTATATAAAATTTCAGTGACATTATTCCCAACTAAAAACACTTTTTAAATTAATCCAATTATCCTTGTAATTAAATTTTGAAATATTATAAAATAAACAGCACATTCTTTTACATATAATATAAAATTACCAATTGTCAGTGGCGTACTAGCTCAAATTGAAAAAAGTGTTTTAAGTTATTTAATTATCTAAATAATATAAACAAAATGGCTACCACCACAAACGTAAGCAATTCCAACGCAAACAATTCAATCACGGCGAACGAAACTATAAATATTGAACCTTACAGGTTAAGTGAGATTTTTTCGATAGTCCCGGAATTCGATGGAAATCCGATATTTTTACAAACCTTTATTAGTGCGTGTATTTACGCGAACGGAATGTCTATAGAAGACCAACGTGTTCTACTTGCTCTGCACATTAAAAATAAACTTCGGGGAAAAGCCGCCGAGTTAGTACACTCCAGGAACCCTGCCACCTGGGCAGAAATTAAAAGCCTACTCGAGGCCCACTTCGGTGACTCCCGCGACTTGACAGCCCTTATACAGGACTTACAACGCATTCACCAACTACCCAACGAAACCGCACTAATATTCGTATCAAGACTACAAACGCACAACGCGAAAATGCACGTAGCAGTGCAAAAGCAGACTCTAACTTTAGAGGAAAAAACTGCTCAATGTAACCTCATCGAAAATATGACATTGACCACTTTATTAACCGGATTAGAACCCAAATTAGGCCAAATTATCAGGGCTGGCAATCCTAGTGATATGCTAGATGCAATAAATCGCATCAAACGTGAGTTGCAATTGTCGTACTTCGAATCGCAAAAATTCTCCAATAAAATTCAAAATAGAAGTCCCGTTCAAAATCAGCAAAGACGCCCAAATCTCCCACCATTTTGCACATTCTGCAAAAGGAATGGGCACAGCTTTAACGAATGCCGCACGAGGCAAAACCACCAATTTTCACAACCCAATTTCACACCAAACGCCTATTCCAATCAGGCACAAGCTCCTAGACAGCACTTCCAGAGTGTACCTAACCAAGCAAACTTTAGACCACAGAATTCCCAAAATTTTTCTAATCAGCAACGCAATTATCCACAACAAAACAGGCCCTCAGCTATCAGGCCAAATCCCAACTTCCACCAGCAGAGACCTTCTGCCATACAACCGAACCCGAATTTTAATCGATTCAATCAACAAAAGACACATCACCTAAATCAAGAATCTTATGATAACTACTCTGATAGCCCAAACCAATACGAAAATTATCCTGTAAATTATTCTACCAATTATTCTCCCAATTATTCTAACGAAAGCGATTATGATTACGATTTTGGAAACCAACAATGTGAAAACTATACTGCTAATTCTCAACCCCAACAGTACGAGAATTATACTGCTAATTCTCAACCTCAACAGCACGAGGATTATACTGCTAATCCTCCGGATTTTTACACAGGCCCGGAGTATTCCATGAATACTCCAACACAACAAACGGACGAACTAGACCATATTTCTCGCCAAGTCCAAGCGATAAACCTCCAGGACAGTTTCAACCCAAACCTGAACTTCCCGGAAAACCAATTCATGTAAAAACACCCCGCTACAAACTAAATATCGTAAATTCCAAAAATTTATTTTACATAGAAGACATCACTAAACGTTTCAAAATTCTTGTCGACTCAGGTGCAGGTATTTCTGTATTTAAAACCAAAACAGTGGAAAGGTACAAACAAAGATATCCTGAAAACGTAATTATACAGGGTATAACAGATGAAAAAATTAATATCACCGAATCTGTTCTAATACCATTCAATTCAAATGACCCATACAAGGTTTATGTTCATGACCTAGATATATAATTCGATGGACTATTAGGTGCAGACTTTCTAAAATATTATAAGTGTCATGTGGATTTTGAAAATAATCTACTTATTACCAATTTTAAAACCGTACCACTATTTGAGGTGACTGAGGCAACATCAATCAGGAACCACAATAATTCTTAACGAAAACAATAATCCAGGTATTAGAATTTCAAACCCAAATTTAAATGTTAAAAACCAAAATGTAATTTCTATCGAACCACGCACAGAAAAGATTTTTAAACTTAAATGCAATTTACAAAATACCGAAGCTATACTAATAGCCCAGGAAAATGAAAAGGTACGTTTACCGAATGCCATTGTCAAAATAGACAACAATGGTGAGTTTTTGACAACGATAATAAACGCAAACGCGATTCCAAAAACAATACATTTCTCGGATCTTAAACTTGAACCCGTTCAAAAATTTAGATCAATATTTAACGTAAATCTTCAAAATCCGGATTCCCAATACATAGACCGAAACTACGAAATAAAAAATCAATTACGCTTAGATCATTTGAACGACGAGGAGAGTGAATTAATTACTCAACTCTGTTTAGACTTTTCAGACATATTTTATCTAGAAGGTGACAACTTGACATTTACCAACGAAATCAAGCATTCAATAGACACTAACGATTCTAAACCAATTTTCACTAAATCTTATCGTTACCCCCAAATTCACAAACAAGAAGTAAAATCACAAGTTTCAAAAATGCTCGACCAAGGCATTATCCAGCCTTCAATTTCTCCCTGGTCCTCCCCAGTTTGGGTAGTCCCCAAAAAACTAGACGCTTCTGGTAAACAGAAATGGCGCGTCGTAGTTGACTACCGAAAATTAAACGAAGTAACGATAGGAATATCCTCTACCTAACATTTCCGACCTTTTAGATCAATTAGGCAAATGCCAATATTTCACGACTTTAGACTTGGCCTCTGGCTTCCATCAAATTGAAATCGATCCCAAAGACATTCAAAAAACCGCTTTCACAGTCGAAAATGGTCATTTTGAATTCGTACGAATGCATTTTGGACTCAAAAATGCTCCATCAACATTTCAAAGGGTGACGGACAACATTTTACTAGGAATCCAAAACGAAAGGTGTCTCGTCTATATGGACGATATCATTATCTACTCCCCTACTATCCATGAACATATTTCTCGATTAACAGAAGTCTTCAAACGTTTACAAAAAGCCAACCTCAAAATTCAGCCAGACAAATGCGAATTCCTTCGCAAAGAAGTTGCCTATTTAGGACATCTTATTACAAAGGATGGTGTAAAACCGAACCCTGCCAAAGTCGAAGTAATTCTAAATTTTCCTCAACCCAAAAATCAGAAAGAAATTAAATCTTTTCTAGGTTTAGCAGGCTATTATAGACGTTTCATTCCTAATTTTTCCAAAATTTCAAAACCCTTGACTAAATTGCTACAAAAAGATATACCTTTCAATTTCGACAATGACTGTACAAATTCATTTGAAACCCTAAAACAAACCTTGACAACTACTCCGATATTGATCTACCCCAACTTCGATGAACCTTTTGTCCTAACTACAGACGCTAGTGCATTTGCAATAGGTTCTGTACTTTCACAAGGAAGTATAGGAAAAGATTTACCAATCGCATACGCATCTCGAACTTTATGCGGCGCGGAAACTAAGTATTCAACCATTGAGCGTGAACTTTTATCTTTGGTCTGGAGTGTAAAGCATTTTAGGCCATATCTATTCGGAAGGAAGTTCAAACTCATCACCGACCACTCACTTGGTTATTTTCCATAAAAGACCCAGGTAGTAGACTAGCGCGTTGGCGCTTAAAACTAGAAGAATACGACTACGAGATAATATACAAACCCGGAAAGATCAATAAAAACGCGGACGCGTTGTCCAGAATAAAAATCAATCACTTTTCAGAATGTTCCAAATTTTATTCAAA
This sequence comes from Leptura quadrifasciata, assembly GCA_963675555.1. Lineage (NCBI taxonomy): Eukaryota > Metazoa > Arthropoda > Insecta > Coleoptera > Cerambycidae > Leptura > Leptura quadrifasciata. The sequence goes on from OY776680.1 coordinate 80,517,406, forward strand.
AATTCTAGCCGCAAACGAAGACTCAGACGAAGATGAAACCTCAGACAACGATGACGAAATTACCGACGAACAAATCGCCCGAGAATTTGACACATTTTCCCGACTTTACAAATCCAAATCTCTAATAGACTATTCCAAAATTCAAATCACAAATAAACAACTATTAGATCGAGAAAATAAAAATATCATAACGTTTTTCCAACAAAACAACTTGACAGACCTTCACCATCAAATTATCGAGGATATTTTCGAAGAAAACCCCGAATTCTATAACAATACAATTAATATCGTTTCCAGCAAATCGACCCGACAAAGAAACTACTACATTATCGCTCTACCTTTCGACCCAGAGTCTGTGGTAGAACATCTATTTTTAACACTTTACAAACATCGAAACAAATTAGACCTTTCCAAAACATACCATGTTGAAAACAATCTAGACTTTCCAATTCTCGAAATCCTATCATTTATTTTTGCAGAAAAAGATTTAAAACTAATCATTTGTCAAAATTTATTACGAACTCCCGATGAAGACCAACGTCCGATCATTCTCGACCAGCATCACACCGGAAAAAATAATTTACATCGTGGAATAAACGAAACAATACGTAGAATCAAAAATAAATATAATTGGCAAGGTTTAACAAAAGATGTCGAAAATTTTATAAAAAACTGCGAAACATGTCAAAGAACAAAAGTCTGTCGTAAGAACCTCAACAATCCCTTAGTAATTACCGAAACCCCTAAAACTCCATTTGAGAGAGTTAATATCGATCTATTCGAATTTCCCACGAGAAACTATGCACCAACCATCCGCGACGAGTTAACGAAATTTACTCAAGCTTATGCTGTCCCAGACAAAAGTGCAAAATCAGTTGTAAACACCCTGTTGCTATATTTCCAACACTATGGCACCCCATTAAGAATTCATTGTGATTACGGCGGTGAATTCGATAATAATTTATTAAAAGATCTTTGTACTCTCTACGACATAAAATTAACATACTCCAGCGTAGGACACCCTCAATCCAATGGATCTATCGAACGATTCCATGCCACCCTAGCGGAAATGATCAGAATACATAAAACAGAGAATCCGAACGAACATCCTTTCACAATATTACCATACGCGGTAATATGTTATAACAACTCGGTAAACAAAACTCATGGCTTTACGCCATACGAGCTTATTTTCGGACATACAGCTAACCGACCACCCGAAACTCTTTATAACCAGAAAGACCTGATTACCAAATACGTTAGAGACCTTAACAACCGGATATCCCACTATTACAAAATTGCGCGAAGTCGAACAGAAGCACAAAAAACAAAAAGCCAAAGTTCGATTCGACAAAAACATTCCCGAAAATCGACACACATATAATATTGGCGACAAAGTGTACGTCAAAGAATCACAAATAAAAAACAAATTACAGAACAAATTTAACGGCCCCTTCGAAATTTTAGAAACTTCTCAGAATTCTGCAACATTATTAAATCCGGAAACAAACCAAACGACTAAAGTAAACTTTGACCGAATGAAACCTTATACTGAAAATTAAATTTATTTTCAGGTTTTTCCTGCTGTTCGGATCAGCACTTGCTCAATTTAAAATAACACCAATTAACAATACAATTGGAGTATACTATCACCGAGACACAGACATTGTGATTTCTCACAAGAAATGGACTTTACTGGTACACAAAAACATATCTACCTTTAAGACAGCTTTCGACAAAAACGACAAGATCTTACAGACACTATACAACACACTCGACCCAACGTATCATTACATGAACGTCTTTTTAGGAGACGTAAAAACTCACCTCAGTTTATTGACACAAATTTCTCAATCAATACAATCAAAATTTGACGAAATTTACCTTGACACGAAACGATACAAGCGAGGAATACTAAACGGTATTGGAACAATTTTCAAATCAATAACTGGAAATTTAGATGCAGAAGATGGTCAGTATTATTCTGATTGCATCAACAAATTAAGTAATGACGAGCACCAACTCGAAAATTTAATCACAAATCAAATATCTGTCACAACTTCAGTAATCAAAAATTTCAACGCAACCATTCAAAAACTGCAGGTTGATGAAGAAACTTTCAATAAAGATATTAAAGAAATCGAAACTTCAATTCTAGACATGACTAAAGACATAGAAAATATTCACGCAAAATTAAAATTTATAGAAATCTGCGAACAGCTTATGGCAAGCTATCTATTTATCGAAGATAACTTAAACGATATCCTGAATTCTATCACTTTCGCGAGGCTCAAAATAATTCACACATCGATTATAAACCCAAAAGACTTGGTAAATTCCTTACAGGAAATCTCACAGAACCTACAAAGGAACAATTTGCCACTTCCAATCAAATTATCAAAAGTTGCACAGTATTTAGACATTATAGAACTAAAAGCTTTTCAAACAAATTCAGATTTAATATTCGTATTAGACATACCTTTGGTAGACCCTCAAACCTATTCAGTATTTCAATTATATCCTATCCCTATTTTGGATAATAGAACTGGCTTATATCATATCTTGTCAACCTCTCAGAAATATATCGCGAGAGATGATGATTCTTTAATGTACTTAACCATCCCGGACCTCAGAGAATGCAAACCACTCTACTTCAACACTAAATTATGTCTAAATCTATTTTCATACCCCATTGATGATAATGCCATTTGCGAAGCCCGTCTCTTCAAGAACCTCAAAACTCTGCCAGGAAGCTGCCAGACATCATTCATCATCGGCCAAGGATACAACGTCCAAAAGATAGACGAAAATACGTGGCTGGTTATCAACGCAGAACCATTACAGGCAACCATCAATTGTCCAGAAAGAAGTTCGAAAACTGAAGTCATCTACAAAAACTCAATAGTGAAATTACAACCTAATTGTTACGCCTTTATAGGCATCACAAAAATCCAAGCCAGTACCAACGAAGTAACCGACGTAAACGACGACACTCATCCCATCCAAATTCCATTCGAATGCTGCAACAAAATTCCAAACAACATTAGAGCACCAAACCTTAAACCATTAAAATTAAACAACCTTAACACAGAAGATCTCGAAATTGCCAAACACAAATTGGACCAATATTCCAGAGATCTAGACGATTTAATCAACGAACCATTTGTAACAAAACACATATCCTGGTTCACCTACTTCATCATTGTGCTAATATTTGGACTGTTATTTCTGTACCTATTTTGTAAGTGCAGAACAAAAAGACGAAGACTAGCCATCGATGTTTCTGCATCACCCCCATCTCCACCTAGGCCTAGCAAACCCCACAGGACATTTGCTAACCTATTCCCTTCACGAAGACGACCTACCTTAAGGAGAGAAGACAACGAAGCCGAAGACATAGAACTTGCATAAAGACAAACTGTTTTGTGCCTTTTTACTGACTTTTAGTGCTGGACTCTTCAGTGAATTCTATTTCATTTGTTTAATCATTATATTTCATTATTTTTCTATCGTTTGTTAATTTCAATATTATTAACATTTTTACGTCATTTTCATTCAAACCCATCATGCTTATATTTTATGCTTTCACAGTAAAGCTATATTTTAACCTTGGGAATATTTTATCCCATTTTACAATTCAAACCTAATATGTTTGTATTTTACGCTTTCTTGCCAAAGCTATATTTTAACTCTAACATTTTTATGTTATTTTATTTTTATGAATCAAGCTTATTGTGCTTGCATTTCATATTTTAGACGCTAAGGTTATATTCTGTATTTTAAACCTTACGATTTAACATTTTTGTACCCTTTATATTTTAAATTGTACCATTACCTTTTATATACATTTTATATTCATTTCAAAAGTTGCTGCATAAAACACCAACTTTTTTTATAAGGGGGAAGCTGTTATATTAGAAATATACCATGATATATAATATCACCGAGACAGGCTTAACCTTCTCAGACATATCACATTACAAATTGCGTAACAGCTCTTCTCTAATAACCGCTCACGCTAGCTGAGCTTAACATTTCATTCTCAGTAATCTGTTATCATGCTGAATTGCAAATCCAATGTTCTTTGTTCTCCAGACATTATAAATATTACCCACTGTCATTGTAAACCTCAGTCTTATACTCACTTTCGAATAAACCTCATCTAAATTATTATTGTATTTTCTTAACGAGTCAACGTTGACTCCAGTGTTAAATAAAATAAATGTTTTTAAAAAGTTAAATCTACAATCCACTATCTAACATATATATATATATATATATATATATATATATATATATATATATATATATATATATATTGTGCTGTTTTACTTTTATTGAACTTAATAATTTGCAGTACTAATCAAACTTTAACTTGTTTATTTCCAATAGATAAAAAAAAAACTTTAAAACCAAAAAATCAAATTAAAATCTCTTACCTTTTGATCCGAAAGTATGTCAAAATATTTAATGGGCCGGCTAGCTTATCTTTCCCTTCAGGAGCAGGTTCAAATTCAGTTCCTATTTAAAATGAAATTTTTATTAAAGTAAAATTTTTAATCTGATATAAATAATTTATTTTCTTTGATATTTAGATAATTTAGCTTTATAACAGGTTCGAAAGTCTAATACACTATTTAAATTTTAATATACAACCTTGTCCAAAAATTAAATACACAAAAACCTTCCTTCTTCGTAGCTACACTCTTCTCTTTCCAAATCCAACAATTCTCCTTTCATTAATTCTTCACCTTATCTCGTCCTTATCTCCTCTGCAACTCCAATCCACAATAACACCTCTACCTTCTTATTTACAGTCTATTTTTCTCTTCTTCGCTGATCTCCACAATTTCTGACTTTCAATTCAATTTCAAAATTCTTAATCCTTTGTTTTCTTCTTCACTCCCTAATTTTCACTTGTTCTTTTTTTTTCTTAAATTTGTTTTTCCAATTTTACAACCTCTCTTTTATCTGTTGTTTATTGTTCTATCTCTCTAAATATCAAAGTATCCAAAATAAACACAACAAAACACCCTATGAATTCTGATTAATTTCATTCCAAACATAACCTAACTTAAACCTCCTTGTCTTTCTCCAGGAAAACATTTACCAACTATCAAAATAAAATTTCCTATTTAAAAGAAATGTCATAATGACTTAAATGTCAGAAATTATTTCAACAACAATAACTACTAACATAGATGTCAGTATCAAACTTACTGTTGACATCAAATAAAAACTTTAAAACTATTAAAACAACTCTAAACAATTATTAACATTCTAAAACACATACCTTTCGGATCTTTAGCTAATTTAAATAAATTTTGAAAACTATCTAAAGGAAATAAACAAATTCAAACCTTGATTCAGCAAATAACACAAACATGCAATCTTCGTAATCGTCCAATATGCAAATACATCACAATATATATATATATATATATATATATATATATATAATATTCTTCTTCAACGTGAACAGTTCTTGCCTTTCTTGGACGGCCAGCGTCTCTGTTTTTCAATTGAGGACAACAATTATACTAGGATTATTAAAAAAAAAAAAAAAAAGAATAACAGGGGCACTTAAAACTCCTTTACTATTAACTTTCGAAAATAAGTTTATATAAAAGACTACCAACATTTTCATATGCACTATTAGTTGCAGAAACATCGTGAGACAATTTTGAACCGCCTTGTATATTTAATAATTATTACATAGTGTATTTGTATAATTTGGAAAATAGTTTTTATTAGAGCACTAAAACGCAATAATTCTTACTGTGCACAAAATGACATATTACTGACCTAAAAATTACGTCAGGTTTAACATGTCGTTTGTGGATGGTTATATGACTTAAACTTTAAATAAAATATTTATAGGATAGTACTGCAAATCATGGTACTAGCGTTTTTCCCCCTCTCTCAAGTGTTGTATCTCACTAGATGCTGAGAACGCAGTGAGATATATCACTTACTGCAAAGTAAATTGCAATTATAAATTACCCCCAAGAGATGGTTCTGATCTCACTATAATTTGTAGGGCTCCGCCTCCTTTACCTATGCAAATTTAGGTCCCTTAGACATGCGAGGTTAAAAGATTTTACCAGGCAGAGTTTTTATTACAACAAGAAATGTGAAGTTTGTGTATGCCTGAAATAAATTTTATTACACACAATAATCTTGGAGAGGCGTTCAGCTGATAGTATTTTTATATTTTAGAATACAAGCAATATTGGAGAATTGTTAACTTGCAAAACCTGCCTTGATGAAATGCAAAATATTTCAAATTTTTTAATAAAATGTTTGGATGTGGAAGAGAAAATACATAAATATACTGAAATAGAAGGAACAGATGATAAAGGACAGATAAAATTGCAAGATGTTCAACAATTTATATTCAAGCCAATGCTAAAATTTGAAGGTGATCCCTGCCACGTAACTGAATTACAGCAAAGATATGATTACATTCACGAAGAATTGTTCATAAAAGATGAAGATGAAACCACGTATGAAACAGAAGTGGATAGCCTAGGACCATCGATCAAAACTGAAGATATTGACATTGAACAAGAACAAGGCGATTGTGACAGGTAAAAGTAACTTTCGCCCATTTGTCAAAGTTAAATAAATAAATTATTACCAGCAGTGAGTTTTAAAAAAATTGAAATAACACAAATTATACAAGATTATTAAAAACTAGCTGACCCGACAGACGTTGTCCTGTCCAAAAGCATTTTCAGTTCTCCAGAATTTTCCAATGTTCCAGGCAACTTTTCCAATTTTTCTTTCGCTAATAACCTTATCTGGACTATTACGAAAATTTAAAAAAAAGGAAATAGCCAAATCGGTCCAGCCGTTCTCAAATGATGCGATTACCAACGAACAGCATTTCATTTTTATTTATATAGATATTTTAATTTATGTGTGTGCAAGCGTATATGTTTGGTAGTATAAAGCAATCAACTGCTTTGCTACGGTTATAAATTATTTTGCTTTAGTTGGTCATGAGGTGTTAACGAAAGTTTTTATAAACAATTGAAGACAGAATCTACAACTTAGGACATTTAAGAGGGCCATGTTGGCGCAAAAGAGAATGCCGCGATAAACCTCACAGAGAAGAACATATTATTATGGGTGCTGGTGTCTAGTTCACAAAGGCCAAATCTTTTATACATATATGTGGAAACCCCAGATAGAATTAAACTCATCCTGGTTGTAAACATTACTATAGAATAACAAGCGTTGGGGCGAGCGTAGGTGCGTCTTTACTATGTACATACTTCGGTATGCGATGTAAAGCAACGACAGGCGCAGTTAGTACTTGGATGGTGACCATTCCAACGGAAACCGTGATCTCGCCTCTCACATCTTTCAGCGGCTTGTATATCAGTGTATGCGCGGAAGCTATACAACCTTAGGCGAGGGTTGTATAGGAGATATAACATCCTTCGGAGGGGATGTAAAGCCGTCGGTCCCTTGTCTATTAAATGTTAGGCAAGTAAAAGATCCCTACTCTTCTTAAGGGAAGAAGTTCGGCAAAATTCCTGGTTGGGGGTAGCTCGTCTACAGGCGTCGGTGTTAGGCCTCAGTAGCGGAAATAGGCCGACGTTAAATAAATGTATAAAAAAAAAATAATAAGCGTTCCAAATCCAATTTATATAGTCAATAAACAGTTATGTGCTGCTGCCCTTATCTCTTACGTATTAGATCGTTTCCTGCCACGAGGGTAGGCAATTAAATTTGAGCAAATAACCATACAAATAATAAATAATATGGAAATAAATTAACAAAAGGAAGAAATATATGTAATTAAAAATGTCTTGTTCAAAATGTAAAACAGAATTATCCACTGAGGAGCTTGGGAAAAAAATTGTAAAGCACGTTTCTGTCAGACTTGTTCTGGTCTTAGAGAGACTGAAATTCGGGTCATGCAACTCAATAGAAGAACATTAAAGCTAAAGTGCGATATGTGTGAAGTTGCCATATCTGATTCTTTAAAACAATTGGAAGAAAATTTTATTAACAAGCTTGAGATCATCCAAAATAATTTCACAACTCTCTTAAATTCTCTTAAAGATGACCTTTATGAGGGCCTAACACAAACTAAGGCCGAGGTAGTAATCCTCAGAGAAAGCAATATCGAGCTAGTTAATCTTCTAACTAATGTTGATTGCCAGATTTCTTCTCCATATCCACATACAATAGGATGCCAATCATCATCGTTAGATAGGAAAAATGAGACAAAAACTACTAAATCTATTAGTTCAGATAAAATAATTCCCAACACCCTAAATCTTCACCGGGCTGGCCTGCCCCACTCATGGAGCACATCTACATCTAAATCACCTAATCCATCTTATGCACAGGCCACTAAGAAACTCACACACACTAATATAAAAAACAAGAGGGTCTCAAATCAGTTGACACAACCTATTAACCAGTTAAATAGCTACAACAATGGATATAACTCCCAAATTGCAAATAACATGAAGAATTTCATGCCAGGCACAACAAATCAAGAACTTACCGAAGATAATACACAAGTTAATCACATCATCACAGATGCTCAATATCAAGCTGTCAATAGGAGAAGAAAGAAAACCAATATAGGCAGTGGCAAAGGAGATGATAAATTTCATGGGAAATCCGAAAATAACAGGAAAATTTGGCTGTTTGTGTCCAGAGTATCCGATGATGTAGGAGCTGAAGATATTATGAACTATGTTAATACTCACACGAAGACGGCAAACTCCCCAGAACCAACGCATATGGAAAGCGATGTGGCTGTAAAATTATTAAACGCGAATAGCACTAGACCTAACAATCAGTCTTTCATGGTGGGAGTTAAACCACAGTTTCAGGAAATTGTTTAGAAATCGAGTTTTTGGCCACGGAAAATTGGTTATGAAAGATTTGACTTTAGAGAAGGGCAACGATTTCTAAAAAATGTACATGATTCCCCGGACTCTAAGCAACCCTCCTCTTTTTTAGACAAAGCCAATTAGAAGTAACAGCATTCAATTTTGTACACAAAACTCCAGTGGATAAAATTGACGTCAATACCCAAAATCCAATGGAAGCTTCCAATAAATATAGAAAAACATCGTCCATACAGTTGCATCTTAAAGGTATTCATTTAAATGTACAAGGCATCTCAAATAAAATCTCTAAATTAGAATTACTCGCAAGAAATGAAAAGCCTCACTTCTTATTAATAACAGAACATTGGATGAACGTGGACCAGGCTGAAGTCACAGGTCTACCTGGATACCAGTGGCGGTTTCTCTGAGGAGGCAGAGGAGGCCGGGCCTCCCTACTTCTGATTTGCCTTTACAGTTACTTTACATATTTACATTATTATAAATATAAATATACTTTATGAAACGACAAATTTAAATTAACAGAAATATTCCCTAAATCTGCGAATTTAAACTATTATTATTATAACCGGCAACGCTGCACAACTGTAACATTCTATCCATGGTGACTGGTGAGGCAGGCCTCCAAACGCTTCTAACATAGCTTTCGCGTTTAGAATGGTTCAATTTGAAACGTTTGAAGCTACCCATTAAAATCTGCTCTCAAAACCACGTGCCGGAGGCCAAGCTCCGGACCAATAGGAACAAAGATTAACAAACATCTGACTTTTATTTTCCCGCTTCCTGAGTCCAGACAGTCGTACCGTTTACCGTTTAGGTTAATTGAAAGTAAAAGTGTCTGTGGTGGTTATATTTTATTAAGTGCAATAAATTCATTTAAAATTCTTGTTTAAATATTGATAAAACGTCAAAAATGGAATTAAACGTAAGTACAAGCAATAACAATGGTAATGTCAGTATCGGTGAAGTGTTTAAATCTGTAGATAATATTGTAAATTTCCTTTTGAAGAATGTTCATTTTAGTCAATTAACATATGATGACAAGATATTTATAATAAAAACTTTAAAAAGGCCCCAACCTACCATGCAAAATCTCATAGTAACTTCAAAACATAATCGTTCTTTTTGTGTACAATGGTATGATAAATGTGAGTGGTTAACTGGATGTCCAGTACAAAATAAATTATATTGCTGGTATTGTTTACTTTTTTCTAATGACCCAGAGAACACTGTTTGGTCAAAATTAGGATATAATGATTTAAAAAACTTACCCAGATCAATTGAAAGGCATGCTAGGTCAAAAGGACATTTAACTGCTTCAATAAAATTCAAGTTATTTGGCAAACAGAATATTTTAAATTCTATTGATCAAGGGCACAAACAGTCAATTGTAGATCATAATGTAAAGGTTAAAGAAAATAGAGATATCTTAAATAGACTAATTGATACGGTAATTTTTTTATGTTGTCAAGAATTGGCTTTTAGGGGACATGATGAGAATGTGCATTCAGATAATAGAGGAAATTTTCAAGAGCTTATTTCTTTTCTGAGCAGATACGATGGCAAAATGGAACAATTTTTAAACGAAGCTACAGTTTTTTCGGGAACTTCTAAAGCTATTCAAAACGATTTAATTGAATCAATTAGTTGTGTTGTAGTACAAAAAATTGAAAGCGAATTAAATGAAGTAGGTACCTTTCTTTTCTTGGCAAGCTGATGAAATCACAGACATCAGCTGCTGTTCACAGTTATCGGTTGTTTTCAGATATGTTATTAAAGGGCAAGTGGTTGAACGATTTGCAGGTTTTTACAATGTTAGTTCAGGTCGAACCGCAAATGATTTATTTAATTTTTTAACAGAAAAATTTGGAAAATATGACTTAAAAAATAAACTTGTTGCTCATACATATGATGGGGCATCAGTTATGGCTGGTCACTTAAATGGCTTACAGGCAAAAATTAAAACAATGGCCCCTCAGGCACTTTTTACACATTGCTATGCGCATACGTTGAATTTAGTATTGAGTAAAGCCTGCACAGATAGTATCAAAGAATGTAAAAATTTTTTTGCCAACTTGTCTGGATTTTCATCATATTTTTCAAAATCAACTAAAAGAACAGAGGTACTTAATACCATAGGATCTGACCGTTTACCGTCAAATGTGGCAACAAGGTGGAATTTTACATCTAGAGCAGTTTTTACAGTATTCAAAAACAGGGATAAGTTAATAGAAGTTTTTGATTATATTTTGACACATGATGATTTCAAACAAGATCAGCCAACTTTAAGAGCAGCTGTTGGCTTAAAAAGACATCTTAAAGATCCTCATTTTCTCTTTCTTTTACATACTTTTAAATTTATCTTTAAACACACCGATGTTGTATTTTCAATTTTACAAAATAAAAGCACAGGCATTTCATACGCCAGGAAACGTTTGAATGCATTAACTATTACATTGCAAAATTTTAGAAATAATGAAATTCATTTTAATGATCTTTACAACCAACTGTCTGAAGATTTCCAAAGTGGTGAACCGGCGCCAAAGAAAAGAAAGACAACATTAAATCTTCAAGATTTGAGACTGAATTATAAACAGATTTTCAATGAAATTTTGGATACAATAATTAATCAACTACAGATAAGATTTTCCGATTTACATAAATTAGAATTTTTCGATTTAATAAGAAAAGATAATTTTCTCTCATATTCAAAAGAATTTCCAAATGATAAATTTGAATCATTATTAAAACAATATAACCTTTTTGATTCAATAGCACTAAAAAATGAATTAACAACTGTATACGCTGACAAAGAATTGTTTCAAAATTGTCAAACCCCTACCGAAATGATTTCATTTATTTATAATAATGACTTAATATCTTGTCTAACAGAATTTTATAGATTACTTACTTTAGCTGTCACAATTCCTGTTACGTCTGCTTCAGTAGAAAGGAGTTTTTCCGCCCTCAAACGAATCAAATCATTTACTAGAAATACTATTGAGCAAGAAAGATTAAAAAATATTTCTATCATTTCTATCGAAAAACGGCTTGTTAAGGAACTAACACAGAATAATACATTTTATGACGAAGTAATAGATATTTTTGCCAAACAAAAAGATAGACGGATTTCATTAATTTACAAGAACATTTAGACATGTAATTTTTTTGTTCAATTTCTTTTTTGTTTAAAATTTAAAAAACCACCACAGCAATTATTCTACTTCTGTAGATTGTAAGTATACTACCAAGTATATTTTTATTTGTGTTGTTTTTCAGTTTGTTATTATTTAACTATTTTTAATTTGAGAATATTTTTATTTATGTTATCGTTTCAGAGTTTATTATTTATTTCATATTACTATATAATTGTTTTGATTGTGGTAGCATTTGTGCCATATTATTATTACTATTATTATATTAATAATTAACTCCCTCACCTATTAAAAGCACCCCTACCCCACAATCCCTTCCTGGCAAGATATAATTCAGACCTCCACGTTGGTTCTTGCTGGACGGTAGAATTTGTTTTTTACTTTATACTTTGATACTTATCATAAAACAAATTATACTGACTAACATGAAGAGAAAATTACTAATATTTGTGTAATGGTAAAGTTTAAAAGTTGACCTTGACATTCGCAAAATTTTCATCGCGGCGCACATGTGTATACCTCCCGCCCCTCGGAACCACCCAGGCCTATCTATCCCCTGCCTCCCCAGTTTAAAAACTGAGGAACCGCCACTGCTGGATACTCCTTTCACTCACATTATTGCAGATCCGCATCAATACATGGTGGCTCAGCAATTTACAGACTCAACGATATAACAAGTATCCAAGAAATTAATAACATCAAACAGTTTTCTAGCGACTTTGTTTGTGAATGCTCTGGTGTCAGTGTTAAATGCAATTCCACAAAAATCGCTCTCCTAGCTATATATCGATCGCCAAATTCAGAAATAGACTTGTTTTTAAACTCTTTGAATTCTATTATCTGTTCAATATTGAAATCACATGAGTACCTTATTATTGGAGGTGATTTTAATATAAACGCTTTGGAGGACTCTAACTCTACTAAACGTTTATTATTTGACCTCTTTGATAATTTTAATCTAACCTCTAATTTACCACTTGAACCAACTAGAGACTTTAACAATTGTAAATCTGCATTGGACTATATTATTTCCAATATTCCTAATATTATGAGTATAAACCAAGATATTTGTATTTCAGATCACAAGTTACAAATGTTCACAATGAATATTCCAAATCTTTCACAGAGTGTTAAAAGTAAACCGGTGTATGTATACAAAAGGAATTTTACACAACAAAATCTTTTTAACTTATATAACTTACTTTCCGTTACTGATTTAAACCATCTATATAATGCACGCGAACCTAATCAAGCCTGGGATATTTTTTGGCAAAATTTATTATATTGCTTGGACAAAACCTGTCCACTCATTAAAGTAAAAATTCCTCAGACAAATTTAAAAAACAACTGGGTAGATACAAACATTATAGAAGAGAGTAACGCACTAAAAAATTTATACTGGCTCTCAAAAATAGCAACGATCCAAATATTAAGGAATCATATAAACTTAGCAAAGAAGCCTATGCGGAAAAGATTATATTAAAAAAAAAGGACTACTACCACAATAAACTTAACGATTCTTCCAATATCCCAAAAGAAATTTGGAATATTGTGAATACTAATACTGGTAGAATAAAAAAACCTATTGAGATTGGTTATATAAATCACAATGAAAAAATGATCTCCGATAAACTTGAAATCACCAATTCCTTTTGTAAATATTACACCGAAAATATCGGAAAACTATTAGATGACACATATGGCAACCTCGATGGGGACTGTACAGTTGGTACATTGTGCAACTCTTCTCTGTTTTTTTATGATATCACACCAGATGAAATATCAAATGTTCTAAACAATATGCAAAACAAAAAAAGCACCGGCTATGATAATATTCCTATAAAGGCACTCAAATATATATCTCGATTCATTATATATCCCTTGTGTTTCATTTTCAATATATCTATTAAACTAGGAATTTTTCCTGATAAACTGAAATATGCATTAATAATACCACTTCATAAGAAAGGTGATCCTGAATTAGTAGAAAATTATAGGCCAATAACTTTACTATGTTGTTTTTCAAAACTATTTGAGAAAATTGTTCATAATAGGATTATGAAATTTGTCAATAGTTTTAGATTACTATCAGAACGTCAGCATGGATTCTGAGGTGAGCACTCTATAAATACAGCTGCTTATGAATTTACAAATTTTATATATAACGCAATTGACAAAAAAGAGTTAGTTCTTGTTTGGTTCTTCGACCTAACTCGTGCGTTCGACTACATTCTAGCCAACTTTTTGTCTAAAAAAATACAAACCCTAGGTATTAGAGGATCATTAAATAAATGGATTATGTCATTTTTATCAAATAGGCAAATTTCGGTAAAATTAGGTAATACCATTTCAAATACCTACAACCTCAATTTAGGAGTTCCGCAAGGGAGCGTACTCTCTCCTTTACTTTTTATTTTATTCATCAATGACCTAGAATTTCATATTTCTAATGAACTAAATATCTTTCTAACAATGTTCGCTGACGATACTACCATTTGTATCACTGCCAAATCTATTGAAATACATGAAACTACTGCCAACAATCTACTATCTAGCTTTTATACCTGGTGCTCATCAAATAAATTAACCATTAACACTTCTAAAACTAAATATATGATATTTCAAAACAAAACTGCAGTGCTACAAAATGTTACACTTCAGCTCAACAATGCTAAAATTGAGAAAGTCGCTAGCACTAAATTTCTGGGTCTCCATATAGACGAAAACCTATCTTGGAGAACACACATTGACCACGTAATCTCTAAATTAAATTCAGCTTACTATGTAATACGTAATGTTAAGTCCATAATGGATGTTGATTATCTCCTAAACATCTACTACTCACTAGTGTACTCCCACTTAAAATATTTAATCCTGTACTGGGGTCAATCAACAGACATAAATAGGGTTTTTGTTCAACAAAAAAGAATCCTAAGACTTATTTATTCATATGCACCTTTGGAATCCTGCAGACCTCTATTTAAAACAAACAACATATTAACAGTTTCTTCCATATTCATATATGAAGCTAGCTTATTCGTAAAAAATAATTTAGAAATATTCCATAGGCACAACAGTATACATAACTATGACACAAGATCTGCTGATAATATATATATATATATATATAAATAATTTCAGATTGTCCCTTTATAAGAAGAGTGCACTTTATACCTGCAGTACGATCTATAATATGCTGCCAAAATCATTAAAAGATGCCAATAATCAAACTAAATTTAAAAGGGAATTACGGTCTTTTCTATGTTCCAATTGTTTTTATACCTTAAAAGAATTCTATGAATTCAATATGTAATTTTATCAAACTTTTTTATTTATTTTTCAATCTACCCTATTTTACTTGTCATGTTCTGCTTAAGATTTTAAATACCATGCTATTTATCTTAAATGTATTTAGCTTTAATATTGTGTAATAATTCATAAGAATAAAATATTTCAGTCATATGGTACATCTAAGATTCTATATATTTGCTGTATGCTATATAAGACTGTCTTTATATTTTGATATTGACGTTTCATATCCTGTAGGCTTACATGAAATAAAGTTATTATTATTATTATTATGCGTAATTAAATTATATACATGGTGGTCTAAAATTGTCTCCCGATATTTCAGCGGCTGACAGTACATCGAAAAAGAAAATGGTAGTCTTTTATATAAACTTATTTCTGAAAATGAATAATAAGGGAGATATACCTCTTAAAAGGAGGTTAATAAATTCCAGTATTTCTGCAATATCAACCAATAGCATTTCATTTGAAATATGTTAATAACACCACAGGTAATTACGACCCCCTTTATCCCGGAAGGCTCTAGAAGAGCCTTGTATGGGAGGGGGCTACACATTTAGAGACAAGAGTCACACACCCAATATCCGTGTATAGTGGAAAAATCCCTCTCACAGTATTTTCCACTGCCACGACCTGGAATCGAACCCGGGACTTTTGGGTGACCTATCGTCCATCAGTCATATTATGTGAATGCAATAATAAAGAAAATGCCATTAGGAATTAGAATTTATGTGTTGCTATGGAAAATACTAAATAAACAATTAATAATTGAAACCGTTAGAGTTTGTTTTGAATTAGGTTGAATTAAAAGTTGTTGCAAATCTAAAATTATGAATTACAACAGCGAAATGAGTAAACCGGACACACTCCGAACATAATGAACAAGCAAACACCGCTCCCAGTAATATTTGCCAGAAGCTCACCTCTCATTTAAATTCGATATGTTATCAGGTCAGATCACTTAAGCATATCATAAACAATGCTCAATTGTTAATGTTTTATCATGGGCAGATTCATTCCAGATTATCGTACGGAATAGTATTATGGGGTCTATCTCCAGCAGCTTCCAGTGTTTTTATCTCCCAAAAGCATATTGTAAGATGTATAGCAGGCGTACAATACGATCATCCTTGCAAGGAACTATTTAAAAAATTTAAAATTCTACCTCTACCTTGTATTATTATTACCGAAATACTAACTTATATTTTTAAGCATAAAGATACCTTAACCACAAACAATTCACTTTATACATACAACACTAGGACCGCCAATAACTTCCACATTTCCCCTAGAAGACTAAGTCTGATCTACGATAAATCACCTCTACAAATTGGTTTAAATCTCTACAATAGACTCCCACAGACCATTAAGGATGAGGGGAGAGTTAACAATTTCAGGAAAAAACTAAACTCTTCTATTACATAATTGTTTCTACTCTGTCAGCGATTTTATGCAATTTTTATAAACAAACATTATTAGATAAGACTTATTTGTGAGTTGGATACACCCAGTCTGTTCTAGTTGTATCTCTGTTTTATTCCATTTTATTTTATTTTATTTCATATTGTTGAACATCTCGTCTATTTTATAGAGCCTAAACTTAGTGTTGTGCTGTTTAAACTATATTATTAGATAATGTTCTTATCACATTATGTATATGTATTTACTATATTCTAGAATTAGTACTATGCCATGCATAGCTATTTTTGCCAATTTCCATAATAATTATTGTATTCAAAGGAAATGCTTAATAAACTAAACTATAGGTTAGTTCCCAACAATTTACCTAATTCTGACAAAATTTTATGGTCATGGATTACTGTAGATGGTAGCCGCCTTTGCAAACCAAAATTCAAACAAATAGTTTTTCTCTCATTTAACCCTTTCCTTACGGATGACCGATATACCTGCCACTTGTAAATTTGGCAGGCGGCTGACCGATATATATGACATGATGTTAACCATAGTCTACGAACTGCCGATCACTTTATGGGACACACATTAAGAATTAACTTGCCATACAGACGACTGACATATATATCGTGACTCCGTTTCCATGCTGCACCCACGGGCGTCCGATATATCTGACACCGTCGATTATATACGACACCCGCCGAACCAGCATATCCAGGCTTTTTGTCATTCTACCACAAGAATATTGTATATAATATAATCTGTGATTGTACCTCGCTCAGTATTGTTGAAGATGGCTTCGGAAGCACGTGCGGGTCCCTCAACAAGGTGGCAAGTTGGTCCCCTTAGTCCCAGAAACTGAAAAGTCTAAAGTTGCTTCTAGAAGATGTATTGTGTGTTCTCACAAGGAGGGAGGCCAAAAAGAGAGAAAAGTTTCCAGATACATGTGTGATTTGTGTAATGTGGGATTGTGCGTTGTCCCATGTTTCCGAATTTACCATACCAAATCTAAATTTTAAGTAGTATTTGATATGTCTATAACTGCTGTTTTGAGAGTATGTTTTCAGTTTAATAAACCTTTCAAGTATGTTTAGTGTCACTCTATTCACATGGGGTGCAACCCTAGCTCAACTAGCAATTTTCTTATAGAATTTAAATTAAAAAATTTCACCGATATATAGGTCACCCGTCTGCCTGGAACTCAAAAAACTCTCGTCTGCCCAGTACAATAGCTCGATATCGGTGCCATATTGAAAGGGTTGAGATGAGTCTATTCCTTTGACACGACATTCCTAATTCATCCATAACGTTATGAACTAGCTGTTCTACCTCTTCAGGGGGTGTTGGCAGATACAGTTACTGCGGTGTCATCTGCAAACATTGAGATACCTATTACCTAGTTATATATTTATATATATATTTTTTTTATACGTTTATTAAACGTCGGCCTATTTCCGCTACTGAGGCCTAACACCGACGCCTGTAGACGAGCTACCCCCAACCAGGAATTTTGCCGAACCTCTTCCCTTAAGAAGAGTAGGGATCTTTTACTTGCCTAACATTTAATAGACAAGGGACCGACGGCTTTACATCCCCTCCGAAGGATGGTATATCTCCTATACAACCCTCGCCTAAGGTTGTATAGCTTCCGCGCATACACTGATATACAAGCCGCTGAAAGATTTGTGAGGCGAGCACGCGGTTTTCCGTTGAAATGGTCACCCATCCAAGTACTAACTGCGCCTGTCGTTGCTTTACATCGCATACCGAAGTATGTACATAGTAAAGACGCACCTACGCTCGCCCCCAGTTATATTTTAATATACTGTTACGTGCTTACAATTTTCAGTAAACACTTTGTGGATTCGAATAACTTGCAACAAGAATTTTCACAAACCACTGGTTTATTTAATCACTAAAATTACACTAGTAAATACTTAAAATCACACAACTAATAATAGCCTAATCTAATATGAATTCACTACTTTTAAAACACTATGTACTTTTCTTCCTAAACTTGTCAACTCTTGTCTAACCTAAAAACTCCCTGTTTACTTCACTGAACTGAACTGTATTGCCTACTTCACTCAACTGAACTCTTCTTCTACAAACTGTCTCTGTAACCAGAACCACAGATTACCCAGAACTGTACTGGATACTAAACTGAACTGTTCTTTATACTTTACTAAACTGTACTGTTCTGTTCCCCCATCTGCTGGCTTCACCTCTTTATATACCCACTTGGAATGTCCAGAATATCATTGTAGAACTTTCCAGAAGATACTGGAATTCTCTATAATTTTCTTAGGCACTACTAAATGGTGGTTCGCCAGTTGGCCCACAGATGGCGCCACCCTTCTGGCCAGAGAGTAATTACAACTCTCCTCTCTGTTAGAGGGCAGCACATAACAATACGATATAAAGTCAAACCTTTCTTAAATTTTCAATAAGTAATTTTCTTATAGAGTGAATATCTCAATTTGGCCCAACTAATTTTTCTTATAATTATTTGTAGATAATTGCAATTGCATAGATATATAAGCTTTTAGTTTTACTGAAAAATGCCCAGACTTGAAAACCAATGACATCACTTGAGTAATTTTCCACTTAGGAACAATTCCTAATAGCAGCATTGATAGAATAGATATAAAGCAAGATTAGTTATCAATGGATTCAGCCTATCTTACGGCATTGACTATAATCAAACATTCAGTCCAACAACAAAGTTGGAATATATTTGTTCAATTTAAAATATTGCAAATACATCTTGTATATAGTTCATCATTAGCTACTATTCACTTTACTTTCCTATAGTACTATTATAAACTTCTATTTAGTATACTTCCTTCTGGTTATTTTGAGTTAGAATTTTCTTATCTCATTTATCTTCTTATAACATTGGTTAATTTGTAACTTCCATTTAATTTATTTCTTCTGATAGTTTCGTGATTATGTTTCTTATATAAATTTGATGCTCTTCGTAAGCTGAATCATTGGCAACTGAACTTCTAGAAAGTGGAGCGAGAGTAGGTGAGTCTTTAGTATGTACATATTTCTTTATGCGATGTAAAGCAGTGTCAGGGGCAATTATAGTACTTGCATGTGTGACGTTTCTACCGTGTCGTCGCCTCGGATCTTCCTGGCTTCTTTATAAGTGTATGTAGCGTAAGCTATGCAATAATAATAATAACTTTATTATTCAGAGAAAATAATAATAATAGCTTTACTGTTGTAAGATCTTATAAAAGATATTGACAACATCAATTGACTACTAGTAATTATACATGTAGGAGTAAAGTAACAAGTCATTTTTTTTAAAAGACAAAGTATACAACTTAAAATGTACGAACAAGGTATATAGTTAAAACGAATTACAGTTGTAGTATTCTTGGAAACAGTAAAAAAAGTTTTCTGGAGGGTAGCGCTTGATTTGGCTTTGGATTTGCTTATTGGACTGATATTCTTCAAAGAGTTGGGCAAATGATTGAAAATATGACTACAGAAACAATGAGTTTTCTTTTTATACATTGGCAAGTTGAAGTTTGAAATGTGAATATTATTATTAGGCCTGGTATCGTGAGCATGCACTGAATTATTTTGTGGGAACTTCCTCCTCGATTTTTTTAACGAAAATTAGTGCTACATAAATGACTACACAGACAGGTTAGTGATAAGATATGATGCTTTTTATATTTTTATAACGGCATAAATTTGCCTTAAAAATATTGTATATAAAAAGGCTAAATTTGTGGCTGATATGATATATATAGTTTGGTTTTCATCATCACGGAAGACTCCTGTCGGTGGCTGAACCTAAAATAATATTGTTGGTTAGTATAGGTGGCTTTGGATTGTATATATATTGTTTTGTTATAATATGTTGTTCATATACCTTGAAGTTGAAGGGTTGTACATTAGAGTTTGATTTCTAACACTTCATGTACTAAGCAGCACCTCCATGAAGTTGCTTTCCTTAATTTTTCATCCCTCAACACCATACTTGGCAATTAGTTTTGCTCGAGATTGTTTTATTTAATGCCTGGAATGATTTTAAAAAAATTACTTATTCTAGAAATAAGATTGTCTGATTTTACCTTTTTATTTCAAATTAGTTACGAATTACCCATGAATAGAATTTACACTATTGTGCGATATATTTCACACTTTGTAGGATCATGGCATCATTTATTCGCTCTTCACAAACCATTATAATTTTTGGAGCACATAAAATAAATAGACAAATTAATTATTATAAATTGTTTACAGTAGTTGGACATGTCTCTAAGAATTGTTTGGATGGAATAGCAGGGGTATTGTATTTTTTTTTTACTTACCTCTCAATACAAGTAGTAGATATTCCCTTCTGTCTTTCTCCATAATTGTTAATATTTCCGATATATAAAAGGAACTCCGCCTGTCTCCTCTGTTGCCTAGTCGGAGCATACCAGCTGACATCACGGCAGCTGGTTTAATATGTAACTCAATTTCAAGTAGCCGTAAAGGTAAGTTGTACGTTACATCTTAGGCGAGGATTGGGTAGTGGATATACCATCCTTAGAAGGGGATGTGAAGCCGTCTATTAAACGTTAGGCAAGTAAAAGATCCCTACTCTTTGAAAGAGAAGAGGTTCAGCAAAACTCCTGATTGGGGGTAGCTCGTCTGCAGGCGTTGGTGTTAGGCCTCAGTAGCGAAAATAGGCCGACTTTAAACAAATATTAAAAAATGCGTATCGATTCGTTCTGTAGATTTTTGCATGACATGGTTGCCAAAGTTAAAATAACTTAACAAACTTAACATCTCTTAATCATAATTATCAACAGTTCTGTGCAAGTAGTACCTGTGGATATAATAAACAAGACCGTATGAGTGTATTTAACATGAAATCTTTGTTACTGATTCTGTCAGCTTATAATATCTATTGTTGTAGATTCTGTCGTAAACAAGCTTTGTTAACACTCTGTATATAGTATTGGTAGATAATAATATTAAATCCAAGCCAATGTAAGATGAAAGAGAAGAGAACTAGCCAAATAATAAGTATGTTGAAAAGAAACAAATATAACCTACACTCTTGACATTTTTCTCTTTAGCGGGCTAAACTCTAACATGCTTGCTGAGCTGCTGGCATCCATGTTAATATATTGCCTTCTTTCACATACGTTATTTTGCTTGTAGGGATTGATTCAAGTTTTGTATCTGCCAGTACTGTACAGGTACATACCAACATGAATATATTATGTAATACAATGTTTATTTTCAGTTTTCAAGAATGGTCTTCCGAAGTCAAAACGTACCATTACAAAAGTATATTAGGCATAACGGTGTACAAGTGTCATATATGTACATATAAGACGAATCATAAAGATCGTCTGGGCAGTCACATACTTACGCATAACGATGTGTTCAAATGTGAAATGTGCGCATTTGAAACAAAACATAAGAGGAATATTAGGAGACACATGTTGAAGCATAAAAATCCCTCAAAAATAACAATGTATAAGTGTGACTCTTGTACATATCAATCAATACGTAAGGATAATTTTAAACAACACATGCTGATTCATGGTGGTCTTTTGGAGGTAACAATGCATAAGTGTGATATTTGCACATATGAGACAAAAGTGAAGCGATGTCTTAGTAGACACAAATTGATTCATCAAGACCCCTCAGACATAACATTATTCAAGTGTGAATTGTGTACGTTTGAGACAAAGCATAAGGGGAGTCTTAGGAATCACATGTTGAAGCATAAAGATCCGTCAGAGGTAACAATGTATAAATGTGATATTTGCACATATGAGACCAAAGCTAATCGTGATCTTAATCGACACAAATTAATGCATCAAGACCCGTCAGAGATTATATTGTTCAAGTGTGAATTGTGTACGTTTGAGACAAGACATAAGGGGAATCTTAAGAATCACATGTTAACGCATAAAGATCCGTCGGAGGTAACAATGTATAAGTGTGATATTTGCACATACAAGTCGAAACTAAAGCATAATCTTATTAAACACAAATTGATTCATCGAGATCCGCCAGACACAACATTGTTCATGTGTGAATTGTGTACGTTTAAGACAAAATATAAGGGGAGTCTTAGGAAACACATGTTAAAGCATAAAAATCCCTCAGAGGTAACAATGTATAAGTGTGATATTTGCACATATAAGACAAAAATGAAGTATCTTCTTATTAACCACAAATTGAACCATCAAGACCCCTCAAAGATTACATGGTTCAAGTGTGAATTATGTACGTTTAAGGCAAAACGTAAGGGGAATCTTAGGAGACACATGTTGAAACATAAAAAGCCCTTATAGGTAACAATGTATAAGTGTAACGTTTGCACATATGAGACAAAGCTTAAGCATCTTTTTAATAGACACAGGTTTGTTCATAAAAAAATTTCAAAGACAACACTATAAATGTAAAGCATGAAAGATAATAACCAATATATCTTGGCGGACAAATTGATCCACAAAGTCCTTCAGAGGAAATAATAAACGTTTTTATTAGGAATAATTGCAGTAGATAACAGAGCGAAGTTTAGCTTAAGGTTACTCTTATATACCTGAATAAAAAGCAGTAGCATCAAAATTCAGTAATTACAGCTTATTGTAATAAAAACAGTTGGTATTATGCTGGTACTATTTCTATTGATTGTTAAAAAAATCTGATCTGACTTGTTAAAAAGCATTTATCCTTAATTGTTTAAAGCGATTAGGCAATAGATTATATTGTGAGTTTTTAAATAAAAAATAATAGCAGATTTAAATTTAGGCATACTAAGTATATTTTTTGACGAATATTGATAGCATGTAATTTATTCCAATAAATTTTTCTTTTAAATGTGGAGGGGGTAGAATAGGTAATGATCTTTTGATAAAACCATTTCTGTAATTTGATACGATTGCTTATATTTAACCAATTTAAAATATTAATTTTACGGTATATTGAATCGAATTTAGAAAGACCAAATTTAAACTTACAACAGGTATTTGGAATTTTCTGTAATCTTGATTTATGAATAATATCTAAATATTGCCAGTGTACGAAACCACAATAATTTAAATGTGAAAGAATTAACGGGTTCAGCAGAATGAAATATTCGTTTTCAGAGTTAATTCGTGTCGTAATATAATGAGATATAACTTCAAATCAAGTCGCCTTGCTTTCAGGATGAATGGAAATTTAGCACAGGTGTAAGTAAGCGTTTGTGAGAAATGTCAGTTTGGCTGTGAATATGGAGCGTTGGTCAAATATTCAACGTTCTTTTGCAGTTAAAGCTTTATTAAAAAATAACTTCTGTTGTAATCACCCAACATTTATTTCGTCGTCACTTTCATTTAAATCCGCGAGATCCAGTTCCTAGTCAAATAACAATTAAAAAGCGGGTACACAAGTTTCCCAGTACTGCTTCATGTGCCAGAGAAAACCAAAAGGAAGAACTCGTTCTGCACACACACTTGAAAAAGCAGAGATGATGTTGAAGATGTGATATGATGAAGATGTTTTTGAATGCTAGAATTAATAATACGCCTATTAAAATAAAGCAAGTTCATGTTAGAATGGTTTTTGACAAATGGTATTAACGTTGTATAGTTTAAACCTCATTTAAAGATCCTGGATAACACCAAGGTAATTACAGGAATCAACTGTTGTGTGCAGAATCATTAATTTTAAATTGTATTTCATTTTTAATACTTAAGTTTTGTGTACTGTCGTGAGCAGAAAAAAATAGGACAACTTTTTTTTTCTAATGTAAATCTGTCTCCATTTGAATATGTAATGAGTAGCCGAAATAAAACAGATCACTTTTAATTAATTTTTTATTTTACTGCTGTAGTTATTGCTATAGTAAATGATGGATGGTTAATGAGACAAATTGCACTGTGTTATAACATTAACAAAAATTTGATGTGCAACATTTTAAGAAAGTGGAGAATAAACGGTACGATTAGTAGAAATCCTGGATCAAAGGACAAAGGATATCCTACTTAACAAGAAACTAACTATTAATATTTCGGTATTGCACCATTTCTATTTATAACTTCTATAAGTCTGTTTGGCATAGAACTAAATAACCTTATACAATAATCATTAGTAATAATATTTTCCCATGCATTATTTACTATTTCCAGTAATTCTTCGGCATTCCGTGGTTTCACATTTCATTTTTGGATACTTCTTACGAGTGGTCCCCATACTTCTTCCACAGGGTTAAGATCTGGACTATGACTGGTCCAGTTAAGAACATTGATGTTATCTTGAAACCAGTTAGTTACGGTATGAGAAGTGTGAACGGAACAATTGTCTTGTTGAAATATGAACTCATTAGGAAATAATTGTGACACAGAAGGGAGCATAATATTGTCTAAAATCCTAATATATGTTTCACTATTAAATCGTTCCTCAATATGCCACAAAACACCAGGACCACGTGCTGATATCCAAGCCCACATATTGACCACTTTTATCATTGTTAGATATATATTCCTCATCGAATGGAGTATTCGATGGGCGGCAAACACGAATACGACCGCTGTGTGTTGACTGGAAAGTTTTTCGTCTGTAAAGATTACATTGTTCCAAAAATTTACATCATGCGCTAAAAATTCAAGCGCAAATCCTACTCGAGCTTCTTTATGTTCAGCTTTAACTGAGTATTTCTGTGCTGCTGCATGATAGATTTAACTTAATCGCTTATATGAGGCATATTAGTTTTTTGCACACCTGCAATAAATTATGACAACTAACTGACAATGTCACAAAAATTAAAGTTAGATGTACACAACTAGATTTTAGCAAAATACCGTTAGAAGACTTGTCCTATTTTTTTTGCTCACGACTGTTCTACCAAAAAATATAAAAAATATTGTTACTCTTACGAGGATTTAACTGAGAGTATTTTCTTTTGAAAAATTTGAAATAATTTTAAGATTTTCATTAATTGTCTATTTATCAATGTTAGCTTAATTTTTGTTGAAAATAAATATAAATCAACAAATTCTGCATACACAAAATATCAGTGGTGAAAATTAAAGGGAACCGTGGTCCCAATGTTTAACCTTGAGGAACCCCGTCAGTATGAATGGAGCCGATTACAAATTGTTGAATATAGAAATGATTTGACGTCAGTTATATAAATAATCTATAAATGTTGTGGCGGTTATACTTATGAAATTAAACAGAAGGAACATCTTAACTGACCTAAATAAATTATGGGTCTATAAAGACCTTCAGAGATATAGTAATACACGACTGTAACACTTCTATGTAAGAGACAGAGTAGACCTATGCTACCCAATGAAAGCAATTGATGAAAAAGGACCCCTCAGAGATTACAATATTCAAGTGTTGAATGTATTTTTAGGTAAAATATGGATATATATATATATATATACTTAGTCTTAAGATTTAAGACGTTCACTTTTGTGCATTATTTCTTTGATGTGATCAAGAAGCTCCCACGAAAAGTAATAATAATAATAATAATAATAATCTTTATTTCCATCAGACTTTTACAAGTATTGGAATTGTCAATTGTCATGTATATAACATAGATAGCACACAGAATATATAATACATAAAAAGAAAACGGTACATACAAAATATATATACATAAATATTTAAAAGGAATAAAAAAAACATACATATATATAAAAAAAAACTCCGCAAAGACAAATTGATCATTATTTCATATAAGGACTATTAAGGAAATATTCTGGCATTCAGTAAAAACTCATCAAAACTGTAGGGACATGTTTCAAGAAGGTAACACTTTAATTTCTTTTTAAATAAAAAAATATAAGAGATAGATTTTATCTCCAGTGGAACTGCATTAAATGCCCGCACTGCTCTGTAGTATACTCCCTTTTTGAATGATGATGTTTGATGATGAGGAACTCTCAGTGCATTTGAATTTTGAGTTACCATCATCATACCATTGTACATATCCTCGTTTGTTCTAAATTTACCAATATTTTTTTTTACAAATAAAATCAACAGGTATATATATAAGGTGGGTAATGTCATTAACTCCAACATTTTGAATAATGGCTTACTAGGCTCTCGATTGTTTTTCCTAAGCATGCATCGTATAATATTCTTTTGAGCGATAAACACATTTCTGGCATGGACACTAGACCCCCAGAATATTAAACCATAACTAAGTATGGACTGCACATGGGCAAAGTAATAGACCCTTAACACATTAAGATTGACAGAAGATCGTATGTTTCGTACTGAGTAACATACTTTGTTAAGCTTAGATATTGTTGAGTTAACATGGTATTCGAAAGACAGTTTTGAATCGACTACGACCCCCAGGAATTTTGTGTTATTTGCAACGGGAATGGATTTTTCTCTAAACTTCAAGTAGATGCTTGAATCTGGGGTTTTATTACTAAATTGGATAAGTACAGTTTTAGCTTCATTTAGGATAAGTGAGTTGTCACGACACCATTTATCCATTTTATTTACCACAGTTGTACCTTTGTGTGATGTAGCAGTAGTATCTCTGATAGATATTACACAGGAGGTATCACCAGCATACTGATATATGGAATGTAATGCCAAGTTCTCAGGTAATTCATTGACACAATAAAAACAATAAAGGCCCCAATACTGAACCTTGGGGTACCCCTGTAGTTATCTGTCTTGGTTTAGAATAGATGGTAGTACTAATACAAACTCTCTATACCTCTAATTCCATAGCACTCCAATTTGTAAAGCAGCAGTTCGTGGTTAAGTGTATCAAAGGCTTTCGATAAATCAAAGTAAATACCTGCGACACATTCACCTCTATCCAGGCATCCTACAATATAATTAAGACTTTCATATATTGCCCCTTCAGTTGATCATCCCTGTATAAAACCATGTTGAAATTGAGAAAGTATGTTAAATCGTACCAGAAACATAAAAAGACGCTTATACACAAGTTTTTCGATAATTTTGGAAAATACTGATAATAAAGAAATAGGCCTATAATTTTTAGCTGCCGATCTGGACCCTTTTTTATAAATGGGTATAATTTTAGCATGCTTCCATTCGTCTGGGAAAAACCCATTTAAAAAACAGTGGTTAATAATTAATGCTAATGGTTCAGATATTTCAGTAAATAGTTTTCTATACACATCTCGCATCCCTGTGAAGCAATATATTCTATATAATCCGAAATTCCCTAAGAGCATGGTTTGAGCCCATATGAATTGATCTGTTTTATTAAAGAATGTTTGGTAAAATGTATCATGACGAAAAATAGAGTTTATATAGAATTTATTAAAAAGATAGTGTATACAGGGGTCGCTCCACACGATGGGCATAGTGGGCGGCCGCCCAGGGTGCAAGAATTATAAGGGCGGCATTTTCGGCGTAACGATATGAATATTTTAAGAATCTCAAATCGTCAAGACAAAAGTGAATGTCTCTGGAGAAGTAATTTCAAAACCTCATAAACCGCAAAAGGCGGAGCTTGTGTGGTATAAGTACATTGCTTATAGTTTAGGGAGGGGGGGGGGTAACAAAATGCCATATCGCCCAGGGCGGCAAAAGAGCTACAGCGGCCCCTGAGTAAATAAATTGCTTCGTGCCACCTAAGTGAACGAACACCTGTATGTGCCAGTTTAAACTATGGTTTAAGATATTTCAAAATTAATATTAAGAGTAGTATATCCAAATATTGAGTTAAAATTATAGATAATAATTAAACTGATAACAACAATAATAGATAGATAGATAGACGTTTATTGACCACATTATGTATCATAATTACATTTGTAGCAAGTCCTGGACTGCTGACTGCAGTTTAGATTAACATATAAATTATAATATAGGTAGCACATTAATAATAGATGGGTGTAGAGCAATATATAACATAAAATACAGAACAATTATAAGAAGTATAAAAAAATATATATACATGTCAGAGTATAAAACATACAGTATAAACATAGTAAAATAGAAAAAATGTGAGTATATTTCATAATACAAGAGATAACTCTGGAAGTATCCTAGATTTCCATGGGAATATTTATGTATTCATTTATCGAATAAAAACAGTATTTCAGTAGGTGGTTTTTAATTTTAAATCTATTATAATCCAGCTTTCTTATGTTTTCGGGCAGTATACAGTATATTATACAGTTTTAAATCTAAAGAGTTTTTAGCCGATTTTGTAAGACGATATCTAGGTGTTTTTAATAAATTGGACGATCTAGTCTCATAACTGTGACAATCCGAGTGTGTAAGGAGGGTGCTTTTATTTTTATGAATTTCCAGCACTGTATAGTACACATACAAGCTTGGTAATGGCATTATACCGTATTTAAGGAACAGAAGTTTAAAATGATCCAGATAATTAGCACCTGCAATTATCCTAATTAACCTCTTTTGCAAGATAAAGATTTTGTAGGCCTGTGTGGAATTTCCCCAAAGTACAGTTCCGTAGGTAATGTATGGCTGAATTAACCCATGGTATGCAGATAGCAACGTTTGGTCATTGATATACTTTTTTAATTGACGGAGAAGAAAAATATAGCTAAAGATTTTATTGCTTATATATTCAATATGAGCGTCCCATTTAAGGTTATCATCCAAGGCAATCCCGAGGATCTTAACGTGGTCACCTTTAACATTCGCGTTATTGGTCGAAAAAACCTGCTTTTGGGTTTTATCTTTGTTCAGTTTTAGCATATTATTATTATACCAGTGCTCGGCAGAATTCCGAGTTTCGCTAACCATTGTTTGTAAAGTTATTAGATCTT
Organism: Leptura quadrifasciata; assembly: GCA_963675555.1. NCBI lineage: Eukaryota > Metazoa > Arthropoda > Insecta > Coleoptera > Cerambycidae > Leptura > Leptura quadrifasciata. The sequence goes on from OY776680.1 coordinate 80,546,929, forward strand.
TGCTTTTATTTATTAAGGTTGCATCATCTGCATACATAATAGTTTTGTTTGGATAAAGATAAAAGAAAAGATCATTAATGAAGATAATGAATAAGAGAGGACCCAATACAGAGCCTTGGGGTACCCCGTGCTTCATTATTCTGGAATCCGATGTTTGATTTTCATATCTCATGCATTGTCCTCGATTATGAAGATAAGATTCTAGTAAGTTTAATATTGGTCCTCTTACACCGTAGTGGCTAAGCTTCTTAATGAGAAGATTGTGAGACACACAGTCGAAGGCCTTGCTAAGGTCTACTAGCGTAATTGCTGTGTATTTACCCTCCTTAAAGCCCTCGACGATGTCCCCCACAATTCTGCAGACTGCATCTACAGTAGAACATGATTTTCTAAATCCAAATTGGAATTTATGAATGAGCGAATAACTTTCGAAATATTTTGTTAGGCGGTTTTTTAAGATAATCTCAATACAAACCCTACCTATCTTGAAGGCATCTGGAAAAGAACCCTCATTGAAACATAGGTTTATTAAATATGTTAGAGGATAGATAATTATATCAATTGTGTTTTTTATAATTTTACTGTTTACATCATAAATATCTAAACTACTAGAGTTTTTTAAACAATTAACTGCATCCATTACGTCTAAGATTGTAACCGGCTCAAGGAAAGACGTAATATGAGGTGACGGAGCGTGTTTTAAAAAATTCAGTGCATCTTCATTACTTGGAGGCAGATTTTTTACAACATTATCTGTCACTGTAGCAAAGAAATCTACAAAGGCATTAGGATGTATCTTAGATTCTTTGTCATTCATTAAAGAATTTGAATTTTTTTCGTTATTAATAATCCTCCATCCGTCTCTAGACTTATTGTCAGATTGTTCCATGAATGTATTAAAAGCTATTTTTTTAGTGTTCGCAATTGCAATTCGGTATTCTTTTTGATAGGAAGTGAACGCGGCTTTATCACTAGGGTCTTGTGTTGCGTTATAAACTTGTTTAATAGCGTGTAGTGGATCTCTCATATTTCGTAGTCTATCATCGAACCAGTGTATAGGTTTCTCCCCTAGAGGGTACTGTTTTAAAGGGAAATGTTTATGAATTAGTGACTTGTAAGTGTTTACTAAAAATTTAGATAGGAAGGCTGAATCACCGATTATGTCATTAAAAATATTCCAGTTTATTTCAACTAGGGACGCTCTTAGTTTTTTAATACCGTATTCAGCTATATTTCTTCTCCAATTAGTCCTTATAGTAGATTGAATGTCACCTTTTATTGTTATATATTGCCCATAGTGATCTGATAGGCCTGGGTCTAAGATGCCTGTTATGAAAAAATTATTGTCGATATTTGTTAAAATATTGTCTATGCACCCACCCTGTTGGCCTAGTGAAATCAGATGAGCAATTCTTCAAATTTTATTAAAAATATGTTAAAATCTGCCAAGCACGATCTGTATATTGTTACAATTATAGCTTTAAGGTCAGTGAGCTCAATTCCACAGAACTCAGCATTGAGCTCACTACAAAATTGTGTTAGATTTAGAGGTTTGTATTTTAGACCATTTTTAAGTAATACGGCTACACCACCACTTATAAGATACTATTTGTAACAAAACTATAGAATCTAATGTATTACACTAGCTGGAATACTGATAGAAGAATACATAGTCATTAATAACAAAATAAAATATCTGGAAGAACACGAAGGTAACGACTTAGAAGACTATTGCAAAATTTTCATAGTTATTGGAGATATAGGTCCTACATTTTTTGTTAAATTTTTTTATGTTATTTGTATTTCTGATATCTAGTGGCAAAAGGTTATAAAATTTAGGTGCTAAGTAATTTATAAATCTGAGGTTGATATTTCTATTGCTGACTGGTATTTTCAAGCGTTTATTGGTTTTTATTCTGGTTTCGTATTTATGAGATACATAATTTTTAAATTTATTACATTTGTGTACATATGAGCAGGTCGCCAATATATAAAGTGAGCGAACATTTAAGATTTCACTAGAGTATAGTAGAAGACATGTAGAGTATAATTTCCTAATATTATTAGTTAGTTTATAAATGTGTTGTTCCCATTTTAAATTATTGTCTATAATTAAACCTAGATATTTTGTATTTGGTGTTTATTTAATCACGTCATGTAAATTGTCAATTAAAATAGAGTCAAAATCTGGTCTATTTGCCATAGTTAGTGAAAAGGCTATATAATTGTTTTTTTTACATTGAGAGACAATTTTTATGTGTCTAGCCAGTTTTTAACGTTACTAATACCACAAATTACTCTGGTTTACTTCTACCCATGAGTTACCTTTAAATATAATTCCCGTATGATATGATGGAGGCATTAATGTCGAGTTCAGTTAATGAATTTATGTACGTTATAAACAAGATTGGACCTAGAACTGTCCCTTGTGGGACTCCCATCTTTATTCAAGTCGTTGCACTTAAGTCATCTTTGATCTTGACCATCTGTTGCCTATTAGACAAATAACTCTTACGAGTTCAGCACGTTCCCCCTTATACCATACTGCGATAATGTATTGAGAACTGTGTTGTGGGGCATTGTGTCAAACGCCTTTGCCAAAAAATAGTATCAGTAAACCATAATAACCTATAGTCATTTTTATTATTTATGAACTTGGTAGCGGTACTTAACATCGTTATTAAACAAATTGACTAACATCTGTGGCATGTCTACCAAACTGTATAATTTGACAATTTTTAAATATTGTAAACTATAAAGCAAACTAATAAAGATTGTTTTATTAAATTTTTTGCCGTGTTCAAATTTATTCTATGCACGTTTTCTAGCAAAAGAGGCAGACTGATGGCAATAAATTATTAAAGATTCAGTTGTGACATGTAGATAACGCGACCGAGCTTGAATGGTCTAAAGGCCGGTCTATCAATGCATGGCTAACTCGTAACTAAAGGATAAATATTCAGGGAAGTAATGAATATTTTATTCTAGATAGCATGAACCCTGCATTGATAACATCCATATTCATCATCGTTTGTTAAGTAGGTAACAGTCTGTTAAAGCATTAACAACCTTTAAATATTTGTGGACGTATTCACCAATCACAGTTAGTAGAAAACAACCTGTCTTTGCTGAGATTATGTGGTGTGTCGAAGGCATATAAATTTGCATGTAGAAGTTAAATATTATTGAAAGTACTATTTTGGAATAAAATTTTAAATAGATAGCTTCGATTTCCACCCAATGATGACGACACATTACGAAATTCGATCAATATACCCAAAACAAAGGCATGAGGGACATACAAGAAAACAGTATGTAAATACTGTTATCAGAAAAGTATTGATAAATATAACTTTTAATTAGAATGTACAATATTAGTCATATGTATCTTGTTATTAAAAAAATTTAAAAATTTATACATTTTTTATTAACTATACAATACGAATCATACTACACAAAATAATGCATTCACAAATAATTATGAAAACAATTATTTATATTAAATTCTTTCTATTTTCAATACTAGTAAGTCTCTTTTATAATATATTTTATTTTATTCATATTTTTCCTTTTAGATTTTCTGGTTCTGTTCTCTCCAACTAGGTATATCATTATTTTTTAAATATCACTTTGGTTAATTAGTTTTTAATTTTTTGATGTTTGCCATTAAATACTCTAATGAGTATATTTTCTTTCCCTTTCGTATAATCACTTCTGTGATTAAAGCTTCTGTCATTAGTGAGTTCTGTAACCGATGGTTCAGTACTTTGATTTTGTTTATTTGGAGGACTTTAAACAGTAATTTAGTCATGATCAACTTCTATTTCAGGAGATAATACAACTGCATTAGAGTCTAGATATGCATTAGAGTTTAGAGTAATTCTCACGTACGATAGTATTATATAGTCACCTCCGGTTGCCTCTATTGTTGTATTTATGGCATAGGCGTTTTCAATTGCAAAATAATGTTTACACAATAGATTTAAAAGCTTTTCATCACTTTTGCCTAAAGCATTCCTCCACCAGTTTTTAGGATTCCCTAAAAGAAGAATTAAATTATTTGGTTTTAATCATGTTCTATTATACTGCTTCTTTATATTTGATATAATATGACATATTTGTGTACTTATATTGTACAGAAATATTTTGTTTCCACTCTTTTTTCAGTAAAATTGCAAAAAATTATTGCGAAAATATTACAGAGGTTAGAATATGATATAAATAAATTACATTGCAACCTCTGTGAAGATAAGTTTTTACCAACTGCTGCACAAAAATACTAGTTCCTTTCTGTTAACAAAGTGTTACTTAACTTCCACTCAATTTTCGTTGGTGAATACGGTATTGCTTTAACTACCTGATAAATTTTAACAGTCAGTTTAGTATCGGTGAGTTAAGCAATTGTTGGCGAATACGGGCCATAGTGAATGGCCAAGGACTGTAAACAGTCCTTGGACTCCTTGGGTGAATGCGGGGTGTAAACCGGCCCTAACTTGACCATAGAATATGCGACCAATCTCGGCAACTCTGTCGCGGGACAGAGGAGCAGCTGATTATCACAACAATGTTGCCAGCTATAGATAGCTTAGATATTTTTAAAGTTTGGACTCGGTTATAAAGTCTGTTAACCGATGAATTTGTTTTAGTGTTTTGAAAAATGCGCGTCGTCTTCAATGCAATAAAGATTTTTTGGATTTAAGACGATACTCATGCATTTTTAAAAACTTTAAATGAAATTAACGGGTAAACAAATTTTATAACCTAGTCTGAACTTTGAGAATATCCAACCTGTTAATAATATCTGGCAACGTCGGATCGTACCAGTTTCTAACTTTTGTTTTGTTTCCTCGCTAACTTTACGTTACTTGTTATGACGAAATGTTGGGTTATGTGTATGTGAACTAAACTGAAATCCTGTGCAAGTTCAATCATTTGATTTGATTTTTTTTGTCAATATGAATGAAAGAATTTGCAGACTTTGTCTTCAGACAATCAGTGAAAATTATCAGGAGATAGAAGAAACTCTGGCAAACATTTTAAAATTGGTAAGTTCTGGAAATTACAGAACTATTCTTTTTATTTATTGTCCAAACATTTGTTGGGTGTAGAATTTGGTGAATCATTTAGACGGTCATTTTACCACGTTTTGTCATATTGTGGCAAAGACGAATTAAACATTCATATCACAGAATATATGTGTTAATATTTTTAATTTTTATGTTAATTAACTTCTACCCATAGAGAAATATAATATTTAAGAAATATCTCGTAAACATATTTTTGTTATTTTCGTCCCTCTTCGTTTATATGTCCCTCTAATGAGGAATATATATATTTACAGGATATTTCTTAAGATCCCTATAAGTAATTTAACTAATGGAACAATTAAAAAAGTCGATGTTTTGCTGAAATATAGAAATAAGTGGAGAAAACACGTGCTGATTAGGCCTAAGACTTCAGAAGTACACCTGAGACAATTTCCTATATATATATATATATATATATATATATATATATATATATAAGGTGTGGTCAATTAAGAATAACAAAGTTGTACTGTCTCTAGTTAAACCGGAAATAAAAATCAGATGTTAGAGCAATTAAAATGCAGGTGCACAATTTAATTGCTCTAACCTCTAACATTCTGATGTGCACCTGATTCGACCATACAATCAAACTTTAAAATCAACATCTGTTCATACAAGAAAGTTATAGGATGATTAGTAATATCGTAGGCACTCCTATAGGTCGCGTGCGCGTGACGTCACAACGTTTGACAGATCCCAGCCCTTAGGAAAAACAAACCGAAATTCGTTAAGCGGTTTAATGGAGAGTTAGTGAATTTTTCGTAATATTTGTGTTTTTATGGATATTTATCATACAAAATGCCAAGTTTTTGCTGTGTTGTGAATTGTGGGAGTGTAGCAACCCGAAATAAACTTAGTTTTTTCAAAATATCATCCGTTTTCGACTCGAAGCAAGTTTGGCTAAGAGGCGTCAAATGTGGTTGCAATAAAATTAAATATGCAAATGTATGTTCCAAGAATTTTGTTAGTGGTGAGTTATTACACGTTAATATAAAGAATTTGTTTTTAATTAAGGTTCGTGTTGCAGGCAAAAGTGCCGATCTACATGATCAAAACAACTCAGATTGGGTACGGTCTCTCCACATGGGATACAAATTGAAACCCAGATGCGAAAGTGCTCGGGACTTAAGAATCGCAGCTAGAGCAAACAATAAACAAGACGTGGTAAAATTAGAAATTTATGTTGGTTTGATTGTTTTTAACAAATATTTTTTGTTAGTGCACATTTTTCTTATATAGTATCGTAATGTATATTATCTAAATAATCCGTCTATGATTTTGAAAGTTGAGTATAGGAATAGCCATGGGGCTAAATTTTACTGTTAGTATATATATACTTAAATATAAAATACTCTTTTTATTTCATATATTGACATTTTATTCAATAAAGGTTCGATTACTGTTCGTAAGAAGGACCAAGAAGAAACTTACGAAAGGTATAATTAATTCCATATTGTAAGAAAAATATATAATAATATATTGATAGTGTCACTCTTACTGTTCAGAAATAAATATCTAAAACGAAATACAATAATTATTTATGACACTCAAGAAACTTACGAGAGATAAATATAAACATCTAATATCACATCTCACTATAAAAATAAATCCATAAGAACTAAATATATTTGTCACAACCAAAAAGTTTAACGAAAGGTAAGTATGAACGTCTATATCGTAACAAAAAGAAACATGCTAATACTATATGAAAAGTCACTCACACTTACCGTATAAAAATAAATATAATATGTAAGGCTAAATTTACAAAAATAATGAGTAACGTTATGTTGGAAATTTTATTATGACACTGCGCTGACAATTCCATAAACACTAAAGTACATCAATACTGTACTCGATGTGCGATTGGCCAATCATCTAGAGATGTTTAAAAACTTTTTAAACAGTTCTATATAGTATTAATATGGTTGGCAAAATGTACATTATTAAGTAAGTAGAGTATTCGAGTGTAATGTTGAACAGATATGGTATTTATGCATGGAAACTACGTCTGAGGAACACTTTTCACCTAGACCGGCTACACAATCACAATGATTGCTCAGTATGGAATCATCTGGATCTGTAATAATCCAAGGAGTCAATGGCTTCTGCTGAAGACGTTGAGACTGTGTAACCTGAAAAAAGAATAATGCCTGTTATATTGAGCTATAATATAAAATATACAGATATTACGTATCATCAAAGTCCCTGTCAACGTTCAACCAAATTTTCCATAACTAGACTAAGCTGTGACATGATCTGAGTTAAATATTTTAGACGAAAGTTTTGTACTTAGTGGCTGGCAAACTAAATGTTACACATTTAGCAAACGTTTAGGAATGTTGACTGTCCATTTAAAATAGTTTTTGCAATTCAAAAATTGAAATATATATGGTTCGTTTTTTCTCTCTAATAATTATAATATTAATACATTATTATGCCAAGAAATTGTATTTAGAGCTAAATCATTGATAAATAATTCTTACCTTTGCAACAACAAGTTTTTTATTGTAAATTCCTTGCAAAAAAGCTCATTCGCTCAGCCACAAACGAACTGGTTGTAAGCTTCAAGACTTTTGAACGCCTTAAACTCATCCTTTGTATATGCACTTCTTTCAAAAACTAAATAATTAACAATATCACCATGTGTAATATTTGGAAATACCTCAATATCACTACTAAAGTCTTCCTTTTTTAAAATATAAGGGTCTAAACCGATGGCACTAACTTTTTCTGCATACCTAACCTATACATCATGAGGCAATTTCGTAAAATATAAACTCATCTTCATCTTAACAAACAAAATTTACCCCACGAAATAATTTAGGATAGTTATGGATGTTAAATAATCCAAAATCAACTTTTAAAACACCACAAAAAGTGCAAAAAACACTTTACGACGAGGCGTTTAATATACGCATTATTCAATGACAGCTGTTTGTTTTTCCTAAGGGCTGAAAAGCTGTGACGTCAACGCACGCGACCCTTTCTACTCTCTAATATTTTATGGTATTTCAGGATTTGGATGTATCTAAGAATTCTGTGACATGTATTGAATGCAGGAATAACCTTCAAATATTCTTTAATTTAAGATCAGCCTGTATTGATATGAGGGAGAGAGCAGTATCCGTAACCGACTTGAAAAACGATGTTAGTTTGCATCCAATAAAGATTGAAAATACAGATAATATAAAACCAGCTACAGAGGTCAAAAATGAGATAAGATGTAATTTTTGCACAAAGTTCACTGAAGATGAATGCCTTATATCATTGCATGAATCAAAGGAAAATGTATTATTCGTGATGGATATTTTAGAAAAATACATTCCAGAATTGGTAATATTTTCACTTTACATATCAATTTTATGTATAATTGTTACATATAGTTTTCATATAACGTTACAAATGAGAAAATAAATTAGTTGCTTTTAACCGTTCAGTTTTGATAGGGGTTGACTCTTGGTGGTGGTTGATTGTTATGTCTGAAATTATTTAGATTTTGGGGTGATTTTGTATTGTCTGGTAATTTTGTAATTTGACCGTACTATTTTTATTTTTGTAGTGTAAGAAATTTTATTCTTCTACTGTTAAACTTAATGCCTTTTCTAAACTATCAGTTTCTTTGATTCTAACAGCTAATTGTATGTGATACGGGAAATTAGTAATGTACGTTTTAAGTGCAATATTGTTGTAATGCTGTATCTTAATAATTTTAGTCTGTAAAAGGTCAGTACTCTGATTGAGTTTTACTATCAACAAACTCCGTACGACTTGTATTCTACTTCCGAATCCCAATAAGGTTTCATTACGTAGCAGTTTTAAAGGGGTCAAGTCCTGTAATAGACAGTCTATAGATCGTGAATCGGCGAAATTTGCTGATAAAGCGTTTTTAATATCTTGCCATGTTAGTAATTCACTGCGTGGGCAAATAAGATCTGCCGCTCTACATTTTAATTTAGAATAAATCGTATCTATTAAACAAATATTTATAGCAGCTGTTGGTGTTGTTACATTCTGAAAGGCTTTTATTAAATTCTCGCAAGCTGTGATAAATCATTGTAAAATTTTAGGATTGCCGTCAAAGTTTGGAATGTTATCTGCTTGATAACGCAAAAGGCTGTAATTTATTTCTGACATATTTGGATTTATATTTGAGTCTAAATTCGAGTTTGAACTTGAATTAAAATTATTATTAGAAATATTTGAATTTGGATTGTCTAAAATTTCTGAAATTGGTTCTTCAGCAAAGACGCTGAGATTTGAAAATCTATTTAAAATTCCCTCCAGTTTATGATTTTTTAATTAACGCTAAAATTGTATGACAAATATTCACAATTAACTTAAGTTTTTTAAATAAATGGTAGCAATTAACATTTAAAATTGAACTTTAAAGTAAATCTGAACTAAAAATGTGACTAAATTTGCTTAAAATTAATTGACAAAATATAAGGTTTCGAGTTTTACAAATGGAAATAAGCTTACATTAAAATTATCCAAATTTCCGTCATGAAATTGAATGTGCTTCTTTCTTGAAATTTTCGTCTGCTCGTCGTTCTGCTTGTCGTTCTTTTTTGCTTTTGTTGATTCGGTAAATTTCTTGGTTTACCTTGGATTTGTCCGTTCCATGATGAAGTGCTAAAACACAAGGCGTCCAAATTTTAAATCAGGAATTACACGATAAATGTGCTCTAGCCCGGGGGCATTCACTAATTTTCAACTAAAAATGTAACCTTCACGAGATCCGACCCGACTGCGCCAGTTAGATTCGTCAAAATAAGAAACAAGTTTTTAAAAATCGATTAAAATCTTTATTGGACACAAGTATAGTAACTGTTCGAATGAACTGAAGAATAGAAGTGAATAAAACGGCTACTCTTACTAATATTTATAAGCTCTACTATCTACAATGCTGAATCCTATAAAAAGGTGCTACATATGCGTTTTTTATATGACGCCAGCATTATCTGTGATTATAACTCGTATGTACTTTCAGTCGGACAAATATCGAGAGACAATTTTGAGCCACCTTGTATATTTCGTAATAGTTACGTAGAATATTTGTATCATTTTGAAGATGGTTTTTATTAGAGCACTAAATCGCAATAATTTTTACTGTGCACAAAATGATAATACTGACCTAACAATTATATCAGGTTTACGTCATTTATGGATGGTTGTATGACTAAAAATTTAAATAAAATATTTATGGGGTATTCATCACATTACACATCACGGTATTAGCCCTTCCCCCCCCCCCCCCCCCCCTCTCTCACTGGGTGCTGAGAACTCGGTGACATATACCACCCACTGCAAAATAAATTCCAATTATAAATTACCCCCAAGAAGTGATTCGGATTCCACTATAATTTGTAATTCTCCACGCCCTTATCCTAAGCAAATTAGGTTTCTTAGACATGAGAGGATAAAAAATTTACCTGGCAGAGTTTGTATTACAATAACAAACATAACTTGATATAAATTTTATTACATGCAATAATCTTGGAAAGGTGTTCAGCTAATAATATTTTTATATTTTAGAATATAAGCAATATTGGAGAATTATTAACTTGCAAAACCTGCCTTGATGAAATGCAAAATATTTCAAATTTTTTAATAAAATATTTGGATGTGGAAGAGAAAATAAATAAATATACTGAAATAGAAGGAACCGATGATAAAGGGCAGATAAAATTGCAGGATATTCAACAATTTATATTCAAGCCAATGTTAAATTTTGAAGGTGATTCCTGCCACGTCACTGAATTAAAGCAAGGAATTGATTGCCTTCATGAAGAATTGATCATAAAAGATGAAGATGAAACCACGGATGAAACAGAAGTGGCTAGCTTAGGACCATCGATGCAAACAGAAGATATTGACATTGAACCAGAGCAAAACGATTTTGCCAGGTAAAAAGTAACTTTCACCCATTTGTCGAAAACTCAAATAAGTAAATTATTAAAACATAATATTTTTAGTCGCAAACTCCTCTATAAAATCTTTATTTTTACTATAAGGACCGTAACCAGACTGCAACCAACAGCTACTCTCCGACATATGTGCCCCGCCGAGCGCTGAATTACAAGTTACAAGTTTCGCGCGTTAAGTGTAATAATTGCATATTACCATCAAAACGCTAATGCTTCGATTGCAACAAACACCAGCCGAAAGACTGATTCTACTTAAAGGAGCTCTCTTGCCAGCCGTCACAAACCACTTGCAGACTGCAGTTTCGAGCTGTTGGATCTCGTCAGTGCAAGGTAGGCATGTGACGACCGGCACGAGAATCCTTTGACTACTTGGTACATCCTGGTATTTTTACAAAAGCGATATGTAAAATAGTCAGCAGGCGCCATCTAGCGGTCCAGTGTCTGTTACAATCGAAAAATAAATAGCCTGACTGGGCTTAGCATAGTTCAAATGTGCTTTTAGAGGGTGGAATACTAAAGCATAATATTTTTAGTAGCAAAGTCCTTATTTTTACAATAATTATTTATATTTTATTTACAATTATTTATATTTTATATTAATTTATTTTAAAAAAATAAATAAAAAAAATCAATATTTTCAAATGAAACTTCATATTTGAACTTACTTAATTTTTCTGAACGACTTTTCCAAATACATTTTTCCTCTATCTCAATCGCTAATGCTACTTTTGCAAAATTCCCATTTTAAAGACATCACAGTTGGCTTTGAAATAGAGATTGAGTAACAATTCTACCTTCCAAAGGTAGTTCATTATGGGTATTATGTGCTGTAAAAAATATATGCAAATCCAAATACAAATAGCCAAGTTATAGGGGTGGCTTAGTACGAAGTGGGACACACTGTATATTATACAATATTATTAAAAATATTTTTGTGTATGTGTGTTCAACTGTATATGTTTGTAAGCAATCAAATGCTTTTGCTAAGGTTATAAATTACTTTACTTTATTTGAACATGAGGTGTTAACGAAAGTTCTTATAAACAATTGAAGACAGAATCTACAACTTAGGACAATTAAGAGCGCCATATTTGCAAAAGAGAACACCGAGATAAACCATAAAACATATTTTATATATTTTATGTTGTCCACATATTTGTGGAAACCCTAGAAAGAATTATACTCATCCTGGTTATAAAGAAAATGCCATTAGGAAAGAACGTATGTGTTGCTATAGAAAATACTAAATATACAATCAATAATTTAAACTGTTAGAGTTCGTTTTGAATTAGTTTGAACTAAAAGTTATGCATTTGTCTACAATAAGGATATTCAATTAACAACATAATAATAAAATTCGACACCAAGTTTTTTGTTACCGTTTCAGACACTTGTCCTCTCAGATTCTGGAAGAATTAGTTTGACGATACATCATGCTCGATATCGTGTATAAAATATACAGCATAAATTAATATATACAAAAACATAGTGTACGTTTCTTGATTGATAAAAACATATCATCTAAAATATCCAATTTCTTTCGATTCAATAAAAATTGTTTTATGGAAATACTGCGAAAGTAGGATGTTCCGGATCGCATTGTCTCTTCAATATTAGTACATGGACTTAGTCGCTATTAGGTTAATTTGATAGCCTACTCCAGAATGTAATAGACTTAAAACTCAATGAAATGTGTTTGGTATGTCTGCTCGTGGACAATATAAATCAGTTCGCACATCTCTCTTTTTCTGTGATGAGTCCTTGATTGTACAACGTTATTTTGGAATGTTATTTGATGATAACTGTCTGACTCATTACTAAACTCATAAAATAACGTTACAATGGATTGACTACTGCAAAGTGGCAATTATCGTCTAATGTCGGTATGGGTTCTTAACGATAACAGCTGTCAAGTGTCATGTTATTAGTTGCCTCCGTCTTACCTTTTTGAACTATCTTAATTAGATCTGTAAAGCTGTAAATTGCTCAATAAATCTTCTCCTAAATTTATTTAAATCTACAAGGTGTTCTTGACATACAAGCATATATTCAGATTCATCAATATTTAAAATCTGTAGAATTATATTTATTTATCAAGAAACGAAAAATAAATAAGAAAATGAATTTTGAATATTGCAAATAATTATCGATTATTATCGAGTTACGCCACTGATCAGTTAATGTTGAAGAATTTTACAAACATTTAGTGGACTTTATATATGTGGAACCAGCATCATATATGGAAATGTCTAACATCATTAACAAATTGAAAAATAAGAACAGCAGTGGAATAAACGGTATCCCTACTAGTTTAATTAAAATGTGTTCAGTGGAATTCTGTACGCCCCTATGTCATATCTTGAACAATTAATTCCGTACCAACTCAAGATAGCGTTTGTAAGACCAGTTTATTAAAAAGGTGACCCTGCATTGATGGAAAATTATAGACCAATCAACCTGCTACCTTCTTTCTCAAAGATGTTTGAAATCGCAATGTGTGACCGACTTCTACATTTCTTCATGTCAAATGGGTTAATCGATGACAGTCAGCATGGCAATCTGAGAGGTAGGTCAATAGACACTGCTATATTTACTTTTATAGATTGTATCATTAGGAATTTAGAAAATAAAAAAATAAGTATGGGAATGTTCTTCGATCTATCCAAAGCATACGATACGTTAGACCACAACATACTGTTGCAAAAGTTAGAAATGTATGGCGTTCGTGGAACACCATTGAAGTGGATAAAGATATACCTTTCAGATAGATCTCAAAAAGTGGTTATACAAAAAACCTTGAGTTGTATTAGTCGGAATACCATAAAATTAATGTAGGAATCCCCCAGGGAAGTATAACTGGACCCCTACTATTTGTTATATACATAAGAGACTTAGCGAGAGCCATAAATCGCATGAACAATATAGGTTTAGTTAACTATGCAGATGAAACCAACTTGATTGTGGACTCTGATCTTTATCAGGACCTATTGAAGATATGCAGCAAAACAGTGAACAATGCAACAAGATTGTTTACACAAAACAAGTTGGTGCTGAATCGCAAAAAGACCAATTTAATGCTATTTAAATCAAGTCATGCAGGATTTGAAACGCCACATTGCGCACAGATTAGTAATGAAAAGTCAAAGCTCACAACAAGTACTAAATTCTTAGGAGTGTATATTGGCGATGTGATGAGCTGGTACGAGGAGATAGCATATATAAGTTCAAAACTAAATAAATCACTGTGCTCGGTGAGAGTTTGGAGGATGTACATACATTTTGACTGTCTCAGGATGGTGTACTTCTCTAAGGTTCAATCAATTTTATGATTTGGTATAATATTCTGGGGCAACAGCAACTTGGCGGACAGAATATTTGTTATTTAAAAAAGAACAGTCAGTACTTGGATTATAGGGAAACATGTCGAGGAAGATTTAAACAGCTGAATATACTGACAGTTGCTGGTCTCTACATACATGAATGTTTATTATTTCTGTTTAAAAGCAAACATCTGTTTGAATCATACTGAATTGAACATGAGTATAGTACCCAATCGATTGGTTATAATATGCCAAACCATAGACTGACGCTATCTGAAGTTTTGGAATGGAACCAATACCGCTTTACTGGACATTAATCACAGATCAAAAGTAGCAAATAATGCTCTTACTACTGTAGATATGACAGAAAATAAAGTGATAGGTGCACTCAAAGGCATCAAATTGAACTGTAGTCCAGAACCTGATGGTATCCATCCAATCTTGCAAACATCCCTTCAGTAGTGGGCCACTTAGCGAGCCCTATGAAACTGTCATTAGAGGAAGAAAAAATAGCAGGTCAATAGAAAACATCAATTATCATTCCAATATATAAAAAAGGCAGTAAATTTGACCCTGGAAACTACAGGCAACTAAGCTTAGCCTCCATACCTTGCAAGATGGAGAAAATTCTAGCCGAAGAACTTACAACATTCTTTCCCGAAAAGGAAATTATTTCCAAGAAACAACATGGGTTTCTTCCAGGTAGATCCACGGTCTACAATTGGAGCGTGTTAACTCTTGGACATCATCAGTGGATAGAAATAAACCTATAGACATAATTTGCCTTGATTTCAAGGTGGCTTTTGATGATGTCCCTCATATCAGATTGACTCACAAGCTGAAGTTTTATGATGTAGGGCTAAACTTGTTCAGTTGGATTGAGGATTTTTGGTCTGGCAGGAATGGTAGAGTGAGAATAGAGGGAAAAACATCAGACAGCTACGGAATGACAAGTGGAGTCTCAAGATTCTGTACTGGGACACATCTTATTTAATGTTATTAGCGACCTTATAGTACAGATTTCAATGTTTGCTGACGATACCAAGATATATAACAATCCATTAGCCCACTTCCAACAGACAGTTACAGACCTACAGAGAATAGACGAATGGTGCACCCTTTGGCCACTTGCGCTCAAGGAAAACAAATGCTGCATCATTCATGTTGGCACTAATAATCCTTGCCACCAGTTTTTACTATATAACACTACAATAAAACACGTGAAGCTACAAGAAGACCTTGGCGTTACTATCAGTAAAGACCTAAAATAAGCACCTCGCATAAGAAAAATCATAAAGAAGGCAAACACAGTCACTTATATGGTCTTTTAAGAATATCTCACCAGGACTTTTTGAAAAAAATCTATAAAATCTATATTAGGCCCTTACTTGATTATGCTGCACCAGTATGGAACCCATATTTTGCCAAGGACATTCATGCGCTTGAACAAACCCAAAGACGGATTCCAAAACTTTCTCCAGCAATCTTACCTTATACAGGGTGTTGCATCATGAGAGGGACATAGCTTAATAGGAGGTAGAGAACATCAGTGGTAACCGGAACCTCCCATAGAAATGTCTCATTGAGCCTTCATTACGAAGTTACAGGGTGTTAAATAATTTTTGGCCAAACCTGTTTTTTGTCATAACTTTGACAGGGAATGAAATAACGGATTCATATTTGGTACGGCTAATGTACTAACGAGCCCCAAGAGGTACACGTATAAAAAAAATATATCCAGGTCCGGACTCACTATAATTTATGTTTCTTCTTTGCATCAATAAAACATCACCCTGTATATATTTTTTTGAAATTTCGATACGATATTCGAAAAGAGCAAGAAAAAACAAACAAAATGGCCTATTTCATTTTTTTGTTACACCTTCGTGGTTATTTAAATATGTTGTTAAATGTGCAAGAAAATGGATTACAGAACCCTATTAAATGAGAGGCACGTGAAATAAATAGTTTTATAACTAAAATTTGCAAAAATTCTATTGAGCCTAGGTGGTCTGGGTGAATCCTAATTCCGGCACGTTTTAAAGGTCCATTTTGGTAAAAAACTGTGGTCCTAATAAGTAATCGGGTATGAAATAACAAAATTTTTAATCAATCACAGTAGGCTTGTTCAAAGAATAAAAGTGACAGATAATTTAAACCATTTACGCCTAAGCAACCAGTTACTTTGATCAAGAAAATCATCAACATTTTATACTTAATAAAAATTGGAAAAGAGAACAAACTAAAATCTAAATAAATAAAATATTTTCCATTCAATTAACAATAAATAACAAAACAATAACTAAATGTGTTTAAAAATAAAACGTAATTGACACTAAAGTAAATTTTCAAAATGTCCTCCCCCACATTCTGTGCATTTTCTTGCGCGTTTAGAAAGGTCACCAATTGCTCGATGTATCATTTCTGAATTATTCCGTATTTCGTCGCAGGTTGTAACGATGCGCTGGATTAAATGTTGTCTACTTTCAATTTCAATGCTATAAACCTCGTTTTTTAAGTGGCCCCATAAAAAGTAATCACAAGGGTTACAATCAGGAGATCTTGGTGGCCATTCATGTGGACCCCCGCGTCCAATCCATCTATTAGGATACACATTGTTTAAGTGTTCTCTTACTTGAAGGTTAAAATATGGTGGGGCCCCATCATGCTGAAACAACATGCCTCTTATACCGATATTTTCTAACATATTCGGTAAAATATTTTGAAGAAAATCAAAGTAAATTTCACCATTCAATCTTTCTTCAAAAAAATGTGGCCCTATCAAATGTCTATTCACAAATCCGACCCAAACATTTACAGAAAACCTGTGTTGCGAACAGCGTTGGCGTACCGCATGTGGGTTTTCCTGTGCCCATTTATGATTATTTCGTGAATTGTTTACTCCATCCCTTGTAAATTGTGCCTCATCCGTAAATAAGGTTCTGTAAATGACTGGGCGATGGTTAGACAACCAATGACAAAATGCCAGGCGGGGGATATCGTCGCCTTGTTGAAGACGCTGTACCTGCTGGATATGATATGGATGGTAACGTTCTCTTTTTAGGGTTCTCCATACTCGCCAATGAGGAATACCAGTTGCCAAACTGATTCGTCTAGTGCTCATATTTGGGTTTTCTTGAACTACTTTATAATATTGTTTTGTTCCTGCACACCTTGTTGTAAAACACGCTCCACAACTGCAGAAGTAGGAAACTTTCCGCTTTGTCTTGCATACTGGAACACCGTACTAAAGGTTTTATGATTAGGGCATCGACGACCAGGAAAACGCAGCCGATATTCTCTTTCCGCCGACCTACCATTTCCATTACAGAAACCATAGATGAATATTATGTCAGCATATTCCACGTTTGTAAATTTTACTGGCATAGTTAAAATATTTTCACAAGTTTTCACTAACTAAATGCGGATTATTGACACATTAAATTACTAACAAACAATTATTCAACTGTTTAGGTGATTTCTTTTTATTATCTGTCACTTTGAACAAGCCTACTGTGATTGATTAAAAATTTTGTTATTTCATACCCGATTACTTATTAGGACCACAGTTTTTTACCAAAATGGACCTTTAAAACGTGCCGGAATTAGGATTCACCCAAACCACCTAGGTTCAATAGAATTTTTGCAAATTTTAGTTATAAAACTATTTATTTCACGTGCCTCTCATTTAATAGGGATTTAACAACATATTTAAATAACCACGAAGGTGTAACAAAAAATGAAATAGGCCATTTTGTTTGTTTTTTCTTGCTCTTTTCGAATATCGTATCGAAATTTCAAAAAAATATATACAGGGTGATGTTTTATTGATGCAAAGAAGAACATAAATTATAGTGAGTCCGGACCTGGATATATTTTTTTTATACGTGTACCTCTTGGGGCTCGTTAGTACATTAGCCATACCAAATATGAATCCGTTATTTCATTCCCTGTCAAAGTTATGACAAAAAACAGGTTTGGCCAAAAATTATTTAACACCCTGTAACTTCGTAATGAAGGCCCAATGAGACATTTCTATGGGAGGTTCCGGTTACCACTGATGTTCTCTACCTCCTATTAAGCTATGTCCCTCTCATGATGCAACACCCTGTATTTGTTCTTAAAAACTACTAAGTGATATCATTTTGGCATCATTTGGTGGGGGTGCTGGTTTGCAAGAAGTTTGTTAATTGTCAAAAAGACACTTCAATTTTTACAGTCTGCGGTCTTCTTGCAAATGCAAGAAATCATGATCAAAGGCATGCGCACTTGAAAGCCAGCTGATCATGTTTATCAATTTACTTGCACATTTCAACATAATAATAATAATAATAATAATTGCTTTTATTGATAGATAAAGAAATATAAAAAAGGGATTGGTAAAATTTAAACTAAATATCTATCAAACGGCAGAGTTCGCTGTTCATCGGAGTACGAAGAACCGCGCTCTTCCACTCAACCGCAACGCCCACCGTCAGTGAATGATACAGAACAATTAAAATCTTTTGAAAATTTAGGAAAAATAAAACAAACACATTCGATACCATTCACCAGGGCGGGCAATAAAACTTAATATACACACACTATATAAGATAGGGAAGTTATTAGATCCAGAACGAAGACAGAGTTGTAAGGCAGGATATCAAAATACTATTTATACTATTCTACTATACTAATATAATATTTATTTAAATTGAGCACCTGCAATGAGTAAATCTCTAAGTTTTTTCTTGAAGGAATATATGGGTAGATTTTTCATGTTATCTGGTAACTTGTTGTATAGTTTAGCAATGTTATATGAATATGACGCTTGGTAAAGGTCTGTGTTATGCTGGGGGATTGTAAGGTGACTTTTACGACGTACGTTTATGTTACGGACGTCTGTCCGAAACTTGATTTTATTATATAGATAGGACGGTTTTTGTTGAGTTACAACTTTATGGAAGAGGGCACCGCTATGCAGTAGTCTTCTGTTTTCAATGTTGAGCCATCCAATCTCTTTTAAGTGTTTCGTAACATGGTCACGTCTCCTTAAACCACAGATTAATCGGATACATGCATTTCGTATTAATTGAAGCCGTTGAGAGTCAGCTTTATTAAGGCCAAGGCCATACACGCTATCGGCATAGTTGAGATGTGACAGTACTAATGAATCACATAAGACTGTCTTAGACTTTTTATTGAGAATACCCCTATTACTGTAAATTAATTTGAGATTACAAAATGCTCTTTTTGTAACCATTGTAACATGCTGAGAAAACTTAAGTCGATTGTCTAGAACTAATCCCAAATTTTTTTCATGGACTGATTGTGATAGTACTTCATTGTTTACCCTGATATCAATCAAATCTGAACATCTTTTCCGAGCAGCGTCTCTTCCAAATAGAATCACTTTAGATTTAGAAGGGTTTATAGAGAGACAGAATTTATTAGAAATTGATACTAATGAATCAATATCATTATTTAGATTACTACATGCAATTTGTATATTCCTTTCGGGGTAGGCCAGATATATTTGTGTGTCGTCCGCATAGAAATGAGCACTAGAATATTTTAGATGTTGATAAAATTGAAACGTATACAAAGTAAACATTAGGGGGCCCAAAATAGAGCCTTGTGGGACCCCATTTTCAATATTGACAAGTTCTGACTCCAATCCTCCCAAAATGACAGATGAGAACGTTGAATTAGATAATTCTCAATCAGAAACATGGCTTTCTCTGTGAAACCTATATAATGAACGATGGCCAAAAGTAACCGATGTTTTATTCTATCGAAGGCTTTGGAGTAGTCTAGTAAAACAAGTAAGCACAAATTATTTTGATCTATGGTGGTAAATATGTCATCAGTTACTTTAAGCAACGTGATAGTGCAACTATGCCCAGATCGGAAACCCGACTGATGAAGTGGTAAAATATTAAATTCATCTAATTGAGATCTAATTTGGTTATTAATAATTTTCTCGAACACTTTTGAGAGACAACATAAGATACTAATGGGACGTAAATCTTTTAAATCTTCTGGGTTGGTAACCTTCGGTAAAGGAATTACTTGAGATTGTTTCCAAATAACAGGGTAAACTCCGTTCTTTAATGCATAATTAAAAATATGGCTTATATATGGTAAAATATGGGGACAGGCATATAGTAGCATGCTTAAACTAATTTTGTCTACACCTACAGCTTTGGACTTGAAGGATAAAATAGTTTTATATATTTCAGTGTCATCAGTTTCTTTAAATGAGAAGTCCGCTATGTTTTCTTTGGTATTAGTTAAGTAATAATTTAGTGTATCAGCGTCAACCGGTGTATCACTGTTTGATGAAGCTATAAAATATTTATTTATTAATTCAACATCACCGATTATCTTGCAGATAATCGGTTCTGTTCGATATTTCTTGAAACATAGATGCAAGACTAGCGGATATTTAGTAGTTTCCACGTTACCAATACAGAAAGAAACTTACTAGAATATTACTTCATACCGCACGGCCCGACTGAGAGATAAGACGATAAAAGTAGACGAAAGGGTATACATATGAATATTCTCAAAGACTAAAGCGAGCAGAATAAATTAGGTTAATGTATTATTATTTATTTTGTTAGGCACAGTACAATTTATTTTTACAAAATTGGCAAACATTGCGCAATATTATTGCAATTACATAAATTGCCTTATGTAAAACGTATCGTCAAGAAACATTGCCTGCAAGAAATTGCTACTGCAACAGCTTGCTCGCAAGAAAATTGTTGATTGTAAAGCGGCTTTTATACTTTGTCAGAAATTTTCTAACCTTAAAAGGAAAATTTTCTGAAGTTTTAATTATCAACAATTGGAACATTCTGATTTGTAAAAGTTTGTTTTATTCATTATTTGTTTTGTTAGACCTGTAGATTAATTTGTTAAAGCCTGATAAAATAGATTGCAATGAATAATTTGTAAGTTCTATTTCATTTATTGTTTCTGATGGTTTCGTGACTATGTTTCTTATATATATTCGACGTGCTTCGTAAGCTGAATAATTTGTAACTGGACTTCTACAAAGTGGGGTGAGAGTAGATGCTTCATTACTATATACATATTTTGATATGCAATGTAAAGCAGTGTCTGAGGCGGTTAGTACTTGGATGGGTGGTCATTTCAAGGGAGACGCCTCAGATCTTTTAGCGGCTTGTATATCAGTGTATGTGTGGAAGCTATGTTGCCTTAGACGAGGATTGCGTAGTAGATATACCATTTCTTGCATGACATGGTTGCCAAAATAACTTAACAAATTTAATATCACTTAATCATGATTATCAACAATTCTGTGCAAATAGTACCTGCGGATGTATAATAAAACCGTGTGACCGTATTTGACATGAATTCTCCATTTCTGATTCTGTCAGCTTATAAATTATTGCAATTTCTTTATGATATCTCTTTTTCTTATTGTTCCTTCCCATTACTTGATCCTTGGTGTATTGATGTTGCTCTCAATTATTCTGTATATTCATCAGATGTGTTATTTGAACAAGCCCACAGTAGTTTATTCTCTTCATAATTGTTTTCCCTCTATCAATGTTGATGGTTTTTGTCTTTTCCTAATCTGTTTTTCGGGTACTTGGACGTTATGCCTTTCAGCCCTTTGGTAACATATGTCCATTTGGTGACCCCTTTTTATGTATCGATGATATTTGTGGCTATTTCAAAATTTCCTGTCCATAAGAGCCTTTAGCTACTGTTGTAGATTCTGTCATAAATAAGCTTCGTTAACACTGTGTACAGTATTAGCAGATAATAATATTGAATCGATGCCTATGTAAGATAAAAGAGAATAGAAATAGCCAAATAATAAACATGTTGAAAAAAACAGATATAACCTACACTCTTGCCATTTTTCTCTTTAGCGGGCTAAACTTTAGCATGCTTGCTGAGCTGCTGGCATCAATGCAAATATTGCTTTCTTTTATGTACGTTATTTTGCTATTTATATTTCTTTCAGCCTTATAGGGATTGATTCAAGTTTTGTACCTGCCTGTAATGTACAGGTACATACCAACATAAATATATTATGGAATACATTGTTCATTTTCAGTTTTCAAGAATGGTCTACTGTAGTCAAAATGGACCACTACAAAAATATTTCAGGCATAACGGTGTACAAGTGTCAGATATGTACATATAAGACGACTTATAAAGATCATCTGGACAGTCACATATTTACACACAACAATTTGTTCAAATGTGAAATGTGCTCATTTGAGACAAAACATAAGAAGAATCTTAGTAGACACAAATTGAACCATCAAGATCCCTCAGATATAACATTGTTCAAGTGTGAATTATGTACATTTGAGACAAAACGTAAGGATAATCTTAGGAATCACATGTTTACGCATAAAGATCCCTCAAGGGTAACAATGTATAAGTGTAATATTTGCACATATGAGACAAAAGTGAAGCCTTGTCTTAGTAGACACAAATGGATTCATCAAGACCCCTCAGATATAACAATGTTCAAGTGTGAATTGTGTACGTTTAAAACAAAACATAAGAGCAGTCTTAGGCAACACATATTAACGCATAAAGATCCGTCAGAGGTAACAATATATAAGTGTGAAATCTGCACATATGAGACCAAAGAGAATCGTGAACTTAATCGACACAAATTGATTCATCGAGACCCCTCGGACCTAACATTGTTCAAGTGTGAATTGTGTACGTTTAAGACAAAGCACAAGGGTAATCTTAAAAAACACATAGTGATGCATAAAGATCCGTCAGAGGTAACAATGTATAAGTGTGATATTTGCACATATGAGGCCAAAGCGAATCGTGATCTTAATCGACACAAATTGATTCATCAAGACCCCTCAGACATAACATTGTTCAAGTGTGCATTGTGTACGTTCGAGACAAAACATAAGAGCAGTCTTAGGGCACACGTGTTGACGCATAAAGATCCGTCAGAGCTAACAATGTATAAGTGTGATATTTGCACATATGAGACCAAAGCGAACCGTGAACTTAATCGACACAAATTGATTCATCAAGACCCTTCAGACATAGCATTGTTTAAGTGTGAATTGTGTACATTTGAGACAAAACATAAGAGGAATCTTAGGGGTCACATGTTGACGCATAGAAATCCCTCAGAGGTAACAATGTATAAGTGTGATGTTTGTACATATGAGGCTAAAATGAAGCATCATCTTAGTAACCACAAATTGACCCATCAAGACCCTTCAGACATAACATTGTTCAAGTGTGAATTGTGTACGTATGAGACAATACAAAAGGGGAATCTTAGGAAGCACATATTGACGCATCAAGATCCGTCAGAGGTAACAATGTATAAGTGTGATATTTGCACATATGAGACAAAAGTAAAGCATTATCTTAGTAACCACAAATTGATTCATCGAGACCCCTTAAACATTACATGGTTCAAGTGTGAATTGTGTACACTTAAGACAAAATATAAGGGGAATCTTAAAAACCACATGTTGACGCATAAGAATCCCTCAGAGGTAACAATGTATAAGTGTAACATTTGCACATATGAGACAAAACGTGAGCATCTTTTTAATAGACACAAATTGGTTCATAAAAAAATTTCAAAGACGACACTATAAACGTAAAGCATGAAATATAATGAGCAATATATCTTGGCGGACAAATTGATCTGCGAAGTCCTTCAGAGGAAATAATAAATGTTTTTATTAGGAATAATTACAGTACATAACAAAGCTAAGTTTAGCTTAGACCTACTCTTGTATATCTGAACAAAAATCAGAACCATCAAAATTCAGTACAGTACAGCTTATTGTAATAAAAGCAATTGGTATTATGCTGAAAGTAGTGCATTGCTATTGATTTATTAAACAAATTGAAGTACCGCTTCATAGCAAAAAGGTTACTGTATGGTGTGCAGTATCCGCCTTTGGAGTTTTTGCACCGTTCTTCCTTGAGGAAATGACGGTTACCGTTACATCACAACATTATCAACAGGTATGTGTAGCCTTGAACAACAGCTTCATAATATTGGTGTGGATATTCGAAGAATATGGTTTCAGCAGGACTAAGTCACTTCTACACACTGCTAGGGATTCTATGACAATTTTGCGGAGAATGTTTCTTGGCCATGCCATTTCGAAATTTGGGGACATCAACTGGCCGGCGAGGTTAGCGAATCTCTCAGCTTATTGTGATTTTTTTTTTATGGGACTTAAAGCCAAAAGTGTTTTCTAATCAACTGCAAATTTTAAAATAACTAGAATATAATATTCGGACAGAGATTAACACAATTCCAATTGAAATGTTGGAGCAGGTGATGAAAGATTTTCGAGGTAGGCTTCAAGATTGTCAGCAGCGAGGAGGAGGTCATCTGACCTATATATTTAAAAAATAAAATTCCCTGTTTCCTCAAAAACATTGTGTTTAATTTTTGAATAAAAATTGAGCCATTAATAAAATCAACTCAATTTAACATGGATACTTAATTCTGCTGGACCCGTTAGTAAGTCGCAAATATGTTTTTGAGTGTTAGAATGTTTTTGACAAATGATATTAACGTGTGTAGTTTAAACTTCATTTAAAAGTCCAGGATAACACCAAGGTACTTACAGGAATGACTATTAGAATAAGTGCAGAATCATTAATTTTAAATTGTATTTCATTTTTAACATTTAAGTTTTGTTTACTACCAAAAAATATTGTTACTCATTAACTAGGATTTAAACTGAGATTTTCTTTCCTATTATTTGGGTTTTCTACCACATGTATTATTATCCTCTTCAAAACAAATCACCGAATCTACAAAATAATAGAATTATTAGGAAAAAACCTCTGCGCCCGTGACGTTTACGCCAAAGGAAAAGTCAGGGGTTATGTTTTGCAAATAATATAAATCGGAATAAACACAGAAATAATGTATTTAGCTGACGTTTCGGAAAGTAATCTCTTTCCGTTTTCAAAGCTTTTTTTTGAAGAACTCTTATTTTGCTGTGTATGTCAAATACACAGCTTTAAAATTCTGTTTATGTTATTTCCATAGATACTTACTACTTACACAGAACATATAACTGATGATATTTTCTTTTATATAATGTTGAGTTTGTTAAGTTCTTCTTTCAACATTGGTAGCCAGGTTGTACAAATATCTACAGAACAATTCGATACGCACTTATCGCTGCTGATTCCTTAATTTTTCTTTTTTGGTATCTGTTTCTTTTGTTAAAATTTTTGCCGAGTCCCAGTTTATTCTATGTCCGTTTTCCCAAGCATGTTCACAAATCTTTGATTTCTGAATTTCATTCCTTCTAATGTAATTCTTGTGCTCATCCAACCTCACACTGAAAGGTCTGGATGACTCACCCACATAACATTTATCACATTCACACGGGATATTGTAAATACAGTTTTTTGAATTCTGCTCCTTGTTTATCGGTTTTGTTTTTGTTAAAATAGATCTTAAAGTGTTCCCGTTTGAAATACCGTCCTAACATCAAATTTGTCACCTATACGGCGTAGCTTTTCCGATAGTCCGTATACATAAGGAATTATTGCTGTATAATGACGTTCAGGTTTTTGTCGTACCTGATTGTCCCTATTTTCAACATTTATGAAAACTCTATCAACAAAGGCTTCAGGATATTGATTTTGTACTAGAACCTCTTTGATAAATTTTTTCTCGTTATTTAATATTTCATTATTAGATGAAATTATTTTGGCCCTATCGTATAAACATTTTACTACACCCCTTTTAACATTTATCGACTGATTTGAGTTGAAATTTAGATATCTATTAGTATGTGTTGGTTTTCTATAAACACTTGTTTCAATTGTATTATTTACCCTTCTAATTAAAACATCTAAAAACGGTAGTTCATTCCTACTTTCTACTTCTAATGTGAAATTAATAGATGGTTCCTTACTATTTATATTTTCCAAAAAACTATCTAGTAAATCGACACCATGAGGCCAAATTGCAACTAACTAGACCTAACATATCTTATTAGACATCATCTGCATACGCATGACAGTTAATCTGTTTTTTTTTGTAAAATATCAGTGGTGAATATTAAAGGAAATCATGGTCCCAATGTTGAACCTTGAGGAACCTCGTCGGTATGAATTGCGCCGAGGACAAATTGTTGAATATAGAAATGATATGACGTCGGTTATATAAATAATGCATAAATGTAGCGGTTATACTTATGAAATTAAACAGAAGTAACATCTTAACTGATATAAATTGTGCATCTATAAAGACCTTCAGAGATATAATAATACACGACTGTGACTGTAATACTTCTGCCTATGAGATAGAGTGTACCTATGCTGTCTCAATGAACACAAATTGATGAATAAGGACCCCTCAGAGATTATCATATGTAAGTGTAGAATGTTTTTTTAGGCAAAATATGGATATACTTAGTCTTAAGATTTAAGACAGTCACTTTTGTGCATTACCTCCTTAATATCAAGGAGCTCCCACGAGAAGTAAATAGTTTTGTATACATATCTGGCATCCTTGTGACACATTATATTCTGTATAATCCGAAATTCCATGGGGTATAGTTTGAGCCCATATGAATTGACCTGTATCATTATAGGATGTTTAGTAAAAAGTATCATGACAGAAAATAGATTACTGTCAGTAAACCATAATAATTAATAATCTTTTTATTATTTATTAACTTGGCAGTGATAGTTAACATCGTTATTAAACAAATGGATTAACGTCTGCGGCAGATCTGGCAGACTGCATAATTTGACTATTTTTAAATACTGTATACTATAAAGCAAACTAATAAAGATGATTTTATTAAATTTGTTGCCGTGTTCAAATTTATTCTATGCCCGTTTCCTAAGCAAGAGAGGTAGACTGATAGCAAAAAGATTATTAAAAAATCAGTTGTGACATTAAACAACGCAACCGAGTTTGAATGGTCAAACGAAACAATATGTATCTATTGTTTTGTTTGACAGTTTTCCTTTGGTTACGAGTTTAGCCGGTTTATCAATGCCATAGTTAACTTGTAACCAAAGGATAAATATTCAGTGAAGCAACAGATATTTTCTTGTAGATAGCATTAAACCTACATCCCGCATTGACAAACACATTGACCAGAGAATAAGCGGCCAACCGGCAACTCTGTCACAAGGCAGAGAAGCAGCTGATTATCTCTACAACGTCGCCAGCTATCAAGGTTTGTAAAGTAAGATAGGTAGCATGGTAACTTGAACGGAATGGAGGGGTTACGATGAAGGCGGCCATCTTCCGCGTCATCGTGCCTGCCGAAACTTAATTGTACGTATGTATTTTTTTAGACGTTGCGCTTATTTGTTGAGTTATTTCGAAATATTTGTTGTTTTTGTGTTTATAATCGTGCAGTTATAGTTATTTAGTGTATAATCTAATTGACAATTACTGTTAAAGAGAAAAGACTCATAGTATATAGAAGTTTGTAACCTGTGTATTTACAGAAATAATTTTAAGGTAAACAGTTTTTATTATTTTCCGTTCATAATAATAAATAACAATGTTACATACAATTATTAGGTGACTGAAGGAAAGGTTTGTAGTGTAGCTGTTTGCAAGAACAACTCAAAAAAGGCAAAAGAGAGTGGTGAGATGTTGATGTTTTTTCCTTCCCTAAAAAAATTACTTAATACACTAAATAAAATTTATTTTCATATGATACAAAGAAATATTAGAAAAAACCAATGAGTGATTTTTTCTTATTAATTGCTGTGTCTAATATGACATGATAAAATTTAATGGCCCTCTTGTTAAATTTTATTAATAAATTATTGTATGCACATCTAATTCTAATAAAAAATTTGCATTAAAATTTTTTAATACTACATAATTGTAAATGTTGGCCTGGGGAAAAATTTCTACTCTTTTAACTTTTTTTTCATTATTACACTAGAAAAAAACTATGTATTTGTTTATTATTATTTACAAATTATTTATTAATGTAAATATTTCAAAAATTATATATTAAGTAAAGCCAGGAATAAAACGGTAGTCGCTACATGTAACGCGTACTCAGTGTGCGCATTGCGCGCGAAAGCGCAATCAAAATACATTCAGCAAATCAAAAAATGTTCGTTTTGAGATGTACAATAAGAATGTATAACTCAATTGCTGATATTTATAGATTAACTTTCCTCAAAATGCGTATAAACAAATTACTTATCTTTCTTCCGAAAAAATTTCAGGCTCTCATCACTTGTAAAATTTTTCAAGAGCATGGTGGGATATTTCACTATAAAAGATTTTAAAGCTTTAGCTTTAAAATGAGACCTGGTAGAACTTTCTACGTTGAATAGGAGCCGAGTTATGAGTGAAATAGTGCGAAAAAATCGTAATTATGCAATTTGTTAATAACAAATGTGCAATATCTCCGGTTCTAATCAGTCGATTTTAATTTTTCAAAAAGAGTTTTCTTTGTTTTTGTATCAGAAATCATAAAAAATTTGAAAACTCTCCCTTCCATTGTTAACTTTGAAGTTATAGCCTTATAAACAATTAAAATGTTAATAACAATTTTTCTTGCATGATTCCGTAAAATTGAGTTGCATATTTAGATTCAGCATGAAAAAATACGTCGAAAACACCTATTTACTCGTCGCGACCTCAAAGGGTCACGGGAAGGTTCATGGCCCCCGTACTATAGGGCGAAAATTAGTATCATGTATGTTTCTTCATCTATCTTATAACTTATTAAATTCGCTAAGAATTATATAAAGCAATGAAATCAAGACTGAAGTCTCGGGCAAGAAATTGCACACAAGATTAAAAGAACCCACTTCAGTCCCTTGATATAAAATGTACTTCTTTAACTGCATACATTAATTAGTTATAAATTTGATATATAGTAATGTCAATATTAAATTCCAAGGAAAACGTTATCGATGTTAATAATCATTAATCAAAAAAGTCAATTTATTAACTTGTGCTTGTACATTAAAAAATACAAAATACGGAATTCAAATTCATAACTAATTATACTTCCATACTAATGGTTTGAATGCCAGAAATTCGGATGGGCAGGCAGAGTGACGCGTTCCCGCATTTTAAATAGTGATCTCTGATTGGTCGAAAGTTACCATGCTACCTATCTTACTTTACAAACCTTGGCCAGCTATACGTGCTGAATAGGGAAATAAATGCGGGGCTACGATTGGCAGGAGCTCACAGAGTGCGGGCACTCCACACTACATCAAATAATATTAACATATTTAACCAAACGAACTATGTAGTAAAGAAAAAACGCAAAAAGTCGATTCGAATTCTCGACCTCACGTGTGAGAATGGGGCAACCTGACCACTACTCCACGGACTGCTGATGAGGAATCTACGTACTTCTTAGGGCCGGTTTATCAATGCAAGGTGAACTCGTAACCAAAGGTTTGTCATGCAAAACAATAGGTACCCATTGTTTCGTTTGACATTTATCCTATAGTTATAAGTTAACCCTGAATTGATAAGCCGGACGTTACTATATCAATTAGCACTGCCGCACACTCAATGAAGGACGTCACTTCCAAGGCGTTCGTGATTTGGAGTGCACCCAACCTTCCACCCAACGCTGAAAAATGAAAATAGTGTGCACCTAGCCATTAGGAACAAATTGTATAACCAAGTCTGATATCCAACATGTAATAACAAAGAATTATAAATTCTTTGGTTAATAATATCTGGCAACGTCGGATCGTAGTAATTTCTAACTTTTGTTTCGTCGCTAACTTCATATTACTCGTTATGATAAAATGTTAGGTTATGTGATCGAATTGGAAAGTTCTGTCATTTGATTTCACAGTTGATTTGATTTCTTTGTCAGTATGAATGAAAGAATTTGCAGACTTTGTCTTCAGACAATCAGTGAAAATTATCAGGAGATAGAAGAAACTCTGGCAATCATTTTAAAATTAGTGAGTTCCGGAAATGATAAAACTATTCTTTTTATTTATTGCCCAAACATTTGTTAGCTGTAGAATTTGGCGAATAATTAGACAAGTCATTTTACCACGTTTTGTCATATTGTGACAAAGAAGAATTAAACATTGATATCACAAAATATATTTGTTAATATTTTTAATTGTTATGTTAGTTAACTTATACCCATAGAGAAATATAATTTTTAAGAAATATCTCGTAAACATATTTTTATTCTTTTTGCCCCTCTTCGTTTAAATGTCCCTCTAATGAAGAAGATACATTTACGAGATATTTCTTAAGATACCTATAAGTAATTTAACTAATGGAACAATTAAAAATATCGGTTTTGCTGAAACACAGAAATAAGTGGAGAAAACAGGTGCTGATTAGGCCTGAGACTTTAGAAGTACACCTAAGACAATTTCCTATGTATAGGGCGTGGTCCATTAAAAATAACAAACTTGTACCGTGCCTGGTTAAACCGGATATAAAAATCAGATGTTAGAGCTATTAAAATGTGCACCTGATTCGATCATACATCCAAACTTTAAAATCCACATCTGTTCTTGCAAGAAAGTTATAGGGTGGCAAGTAATATCGTAATCACTCCGTAGGTATATTTCTACTCTCTAATATTTTATGGTATTTCAGGATTTGGATCTACCTAAGAATTCTGTGACATGTATTGAATGTAGGAATAACCTTCAAATATTCTTTCGTTTAAGATCAGCCTGTATTGATATGAGCGAAAGAGCAGTATCCTTAATCAATTTGAAAAACGGTGTTGGTTTGGATCCAATAAAGATTGAAAATACGGATAATCTAAAACCAGCTACAGAGGTCAAAGATGGGATAAGATGCAATTTTTGCACAAAGTCCGCTGGGCAAGAATGTCTTGTATCATTGCATGAATCAAAGGAAAATGTATTGGTGGTGGATATTTTAAACAAATACATTCCAGAATTGGTAATATTTTCATTTTACATATCAATTTTATGTATAATTGTTACATACAGAGTTTTCATAAGTTTACATGGCATCTGTCAAACCCTCTCATCTGCTTAAAGGGTAGTTTTAGGGGATGACTGTCAGTGTTTTCTTCATAACTTTTTAATTTTTTTCATATTTCTAAAAATTATTATAAAAAATCAATTTTCAGATCATTAGAAATGAAAAAGGTACCTATTCTTATTGCATTTCAGTAAAAGAAGTCGTTCTCGAGTAATTTAAAAAACAGCATGCATTTACAACATTTTATTAATAAATTCTTTTACACGTAAAGAATGCTTTGAAATATAATTAAACGTAGAGAATAGCTAATTATTAATTACAAAAATTATTCAAAATATCCTCTGTATTCACTTATGCACAATAATAATAATAATCATAATAATATGGCTTTATTTTTTGTTGATATAAGTTACAATAATCTTTTATAAAGGGGGCGATGTTCAACTAGGCTGCTCTTCCACGTAACCCCCTATAATTCTGCAAAACAAGCAGTACATTATAAAATAAAACAGTATAATATTCTAAGTACAAAATGTAAGATATATTACAGTACACGTAAATAAATCAAATCTAACTATAAAAACAAAATTAATTTCTTTGTGATATTAGGTAATTTTTGATATGGGTTTTCAGAGTATGGAAACTAAGCTAATTTTACAATTCAAGTTATTATAGAATGTAAGTTGCATTATATGTAAAAGATCTTCTAAATTGGGCTGTATTATGCTTAGGAACGCTGTACAGGTCACAATAGCGCATAGGACAATTATGTACATCAGTACCTTTAATTAATTTTCCAAGCAAATATATTGGATAGTTATTTATGTTCATTTTGTGGATGAGACACGCCATATGCAACTTAAAACGTTCATCAAGCGTTAACCATTTACTTTGCTGAAATGTCTCGGAGATATGGTCAAATTTGCGGTAGTTATAACAGAATCTTAAACAATTATTCTGAATTTTTTGCAAACTTTTTTGGTCCGTTTTAAGCAAAGCGGGCCAGTATATCACATCACAGTAAGCTAAAGTAGACAAAATTAAAGATTCACATAATTTAAGTTTCACATCGCTTGATAAATATTCCTTATGCATGTATAATGTCTTTAATTTAAAATAAGATTTTCTCACAAGTGTGTTAACGTGTTCATTGAATTTTAATTGCACATCTAAAATTACTCCGAGATTTTTGCAATGTTCACTACAAGTTAAAGATTCATTATCAATTAGAATTTTAAAATCAGGTATTTCACAGAGTTCTTTATTGTTCTTCCCAAACAACAATACCTCAGTTTTTGCGCACTTGATACTCTCACCACCTGTGCTAAATCTTCGTTGACATTTTCAGCAGGTACTTTATATTCACGTTGTAAAAAGTTTAAATAAATCTGTGTGTCATCTGCATATTGGTGCATAAAACTAAATTTGTTTTTGGTTGTATGGAAGAGCGGTTGGTTGTATGGAAGAACGACCTGAGGTCGAATACCGCCAACATTTTAAATGTATTTTCTTTTTATTATACTGCAATTTTATAAATAAAGGCGATTATTATTATTATTATTATTTAAGGTTGCTGTAAAAATCAGTGGTATATATCGAAAATAATAGTGGACCTAGGACACTTCCTTGTGGAACACCTATTGCGTTAAATATAAAATTTGAAAAAATTCCATTTAGGAGCACCCTTTGCTGTCTATCTGAGAGATAGTTTTTTAGAAACAATACAGCAGAATGACTAAAACCAAAATATTGAAGTTTTATACATAAAATCTCATGATCAAGAGTATCAAAAGCTTTACTATAGTCCAACAAAATTAAAATTGTATTTTTACTTTGATCATTTGCTCTAAAGATATCATCCGTTACATGTAACAACGCAGTTGTTGTACTATAGCCAACACGGAAACCAGATTGCGTATTAGGTATAATTGTATGTTTGTCAAGAAATGAATTTATTTGTTCTGCAATTATTTTTTCAAAAATTTTTGATAATGTTGGCAAAATACTTATTGGCCTGAAATGAGAGAACTCGACTGGATTGGAATTTTTAGGGATTGGAATTATATTCGAATCTTTCCATGCACGAGGAAAAACGTTTAATGATATGCATTTATTAATAATAAAAGTTAAATATTCACTTAAGTACGGTAGCACTAATGTTATCATTTTCAAATCTATGCCATCAGCCCCTTTTGCATTTGATTTAATGGTTCGTACAATAGATTCTACTTTTTCAACTGTAACTTGAGTAAAATTTAATTTTGTGACGAAATCTGAATATTTTCCATCATATTTTTCTAATATTGCATTATTTTTATCCAGATTGGGACTTGTGGTAAACTACTAATAAAGAAATTATTCAGATCATTAACGTCACTGAAATCCACAAAAGAACTTTTATGTTTTTTGTTTATATTTAAATAGTCTAATGTTTTCCAAAATTCTTTAGGATTTTTGTTGTAAAAACGCTTTTTTTTTCTAATTTCACCGTAGTATTTACAATATTTCGTAGTTCCTTGTAATAGTTCCATGATGCCTCTGTACCAACTTTTTTGTATTTAGTATAGGCTTTGTCTCTGAGCTTCATCATGAATTTTAGATTTTGAGTTAACCAATGAGCTGGCGGAGATATCCTTACTGTTTTTTCTGGAGCATGAAAATCAAAAAGTGCATTTATATTTAGATTCCAGTATTCTATCATTTCTTCAACGGATTGAAGATCATAAATATGTGACCAATTTATAAGATATAGATCATTAAGAAAAATATTAAAATTAAATTCTGAGTAATCCCTAAGCGTTCGAAAAATTTGAGGTTGTTTAATTTTTTTTATTTTTAAATTACAATTTACTAATGAATGATCCGAAATACCTTCCATGATAATGACTTCAACATTGTTCACTAAATTTATATCTGATATAACAATTAAATCTATTACTGTACTAGAGTGTTCCGTAATCCGCGTCGGCTGTGAAATTAATTGATGTAAAAACTATATTTACTTAAAAAACTAGCGAATTGTTTAGTATTATTGTTATTTAACTTTGAAAAGTCTACATTAAAATCCCCTCCAAATAGAATTACATCGAAATCACAATCTAATTCTTTTTTTAAGGAACATTGAATACCCTGTAAAGTTCCTTCATCATTTTGTAGTATTGTAAACTAGTGATTTTAGATAACTCCACACAGTAAAATCAAGAGGAGTTAGGTCAGGAGACTGATCAGGCCACATGATCAGTGCATCTGCACACCGGCCAATACATCTATTAGGATAGTGGTTATGTAACCATGTTCTACATGTTCTGGTATAACGCGATGTTGCGCCATCATGCATAAAAAAACATATTTCTTCTGCTTCGCAATGAAATATTACCTAATATTTCATGTAAGGTGTTTTCCAAAATCATAATACATATCGCCATTTAAATTTCTAGGGGATATATGGTATTCAACCGACTGTTTCCCTAGAATTGCTGCCCATACATTTATTTTGAAAGTATGTTGAAAATGGATTTGTATTGTGCATTAGGATTTTCCTCATCCCAGAAATGCATATTCTGAGAATTAAACATGCCTTGTCGTGCGAATATAGCCTCGTCAGTAAAAAGTATTTTATTTAAAAAATCTGGAGCATTTTCCATTCGTTCAAGTAACAATTCACAAAAATTAATTCTTATTGGCAAATCCTCAGGTAATAATTCTTGAATTTTTCGGTGATGGAATGGATGCAATTGTTGTCCAAACAGCTGTAAGGAGATATATCCATTCTTAAGCATAATCTTCTAGTACTCATCGTAGGATCTTGCATTACAATATCTAATATTTTTCCTTCAACAGTTCTTACGTTTCTTGGACGGCCACTTTTTTCACTTAAAGACTTCCTGTTTCCCTAAATCGGCATTCTGTACTTAAAAAGTTTTTGGCATCAGGAATATTTTTGTTCAGGATTTTATCTTTATAACATTTCACAGGTGCAGCAGCATTACTAAAACATTCTCGCCAAGTCAAAACTATGTCTGTTAATTGAGAGAACGTGAAATCACTCATGTTTAGATAATATTAACAATTAAACTGGAATTATTAAAAAAAAAGAAAAAGAATCAAAGCCAAAGTCAATAAATACCAGAAATGTCAAAGTAATATTTCACGGCATTCTTTATGTGTAAAAGAATTTATTAATAAAATGTATATATGCGCATATATTTTTTAAACATTATTTACTTGAGAGCGGCTTGGTTTATCAAAGTACAATAAGATAATATCTTTTTTATTTCTAATGATCTAAAAGTTAGTATTTTACAATTATTTTTAGAAATATGAGACAAATTAGAAAGTTATGAGGAAAATACTGACAGTCAGCCTCTAAAACTACCCCTTAAGCAGAAGAGAAGGTGTGGCTGATACCATGTAAACTAATGTCCAGATGGCCTATGACCGAGTTTAAAATATGAGTTTGATATTTTAAGGGAGTCAGAGGATATTGCAGAGAAACTGAAATTTATTATCCCCCTTTTAAGGGGTATTTCTCCCTTATTATTCATTTTCGAAAATGAATTTGTATAAAGGACTACCATTATTTTTGTATGTACAGAGCTTTCAATAATGATCACAGGACACGTGATTTTTTAGTTCATCTTTTAGGCTTGTCCTGTTTTAACCATGTCAGAACCTTCCATACTAGGGATATTTTCATGCGTATGTATCTAAGGGTGCGTTTTCAATTATCTCTGCTGACGGTTTTTTTCAATGAAGTTACACGAAATCTCGACGGAACGCACGGTTTAATTGGCTCTGAAACTGAACGCGCCCAGCGGAACCAATAAGGCAACGGTTTGTCTACGCTGAATATTTAGCGCCATACAGCCTTCTTGTAGGCATATCCTAACATTTAATTATTTATTTTGATCTGTAATGTCATATCATAGACGTAGTAGTAGTGTTTTGGTGGATATTGCATAATTTTCAGTTCTTTTTCACGAGTTTTGAATTGTTTTAATTATTATTTGAGTACTAATCAATTCTTTTCAGAACTATATAATTTACATCAGTTATCTTCTGGTGAGTAATGATAAAGAGAAAAAGAATGTTAGGTTAAGTAATGTTTTTTAAATTTTATTCTAGTCCTGTCTTGCAATGGTTTTTACGCCAGAGCAAGATGCCTTCATTTTGATGGCTCATTTTTTAAGTGGAACTCGCAAGGAAGATGGATCATGGAAGTATTCATTGTAATCATGCATCGAACAATTTATGGAAAAATTTCCTGACGCAAATATTCCATATGACACATTTTCAAACCGTAAATATGTACTCGTTGCTCGTTTTGGCAAAGAAACACTGCCTTTGCAAGGGTAAATCCACTGGTAGGCCAACTGTTTTAACTGAAGTGGTTATGAAGGACATTCGAGAAAGAATGAATCAAAGCCCGACAAAATCCATACCAAAGTTGTCCGCTCAAACAGGTAGGTACTTTTACACTAAATTTTTTAATTACTGAATACGTTACATACCATTTAAATTTAGTTTCTTGAAAATATAAAATATGAATTTTTTTAGTGAAAATCGTTATCAACAACTAATAACGATACCTACTAAAATTCTTGTTTATATATAAAACCTGAATACAAATACAAAAATATATAAAACTGGGAATCGGTTCTCTTCAGATGTCTTTATATACCTAAAGGACAAATCAGCGAAATTAATTTTTTTTTTTAGGTCTTTCAGTTGGAACAACCCATAAAGCACTCAAAAAACTCCATTTGCATCCATACAAGGTAACCGTTGTTCAAGAACTATTACCTGATTTTGAAAGTCGAGTAAGATATTGTCGTTGGTTCAATGGAAACTTAAATTACAACAATGTATTGGATTTAACCTATTTTACTGATGAAGCGTGGTTCCACTTAACAGATTATATCAATAATCAGAACTACAGGACATGGGCTACAGAAAACCCTCACACTTACGTAGAAACAAGTTTACACCCCTTAAAAGTTGGTGTATGGGTGGCAATATCCAGAAGGCGAATTATAGGCCTCATATTTTTTCGTGAAACAATTAATACCAAAGGTATCAAACTCTTATTTTAGAGACGGCGCTACTGCCCATACAGCAAGAGCTTCACTTGATTTTTTTATGGTAGTTTTATGATGACCGATTAGTCAGCCAGGGGCTATGGCCTGCACGGTCTCCAGATCTAATGCCCTGTGATTATTTCTTATTTGGACACATGAAGAACAATGTCTTTAAAAATAGATTACATACTATTGACGAATTAGAAGAGGCAATAGAAAGAGAAATCCGCAAAATTACTGTTGATCAGTTACAGAACGTATTGGAAAATATGAAACGAAGAGTCCATGTGTGTTTAGAAACTCAAGGCAGCCATTTTGAGCATTTGTTATAATTTCTTGGCATTTCATATTAAAATCTCATGTAACAAAAGTTTTTATTATGTAATTTCTTTTATTTACTGTGAATTGTTCGATTCGAATGTTTATATTCATGTTTGTGGAAATAAAAGATTATTTTGAATTAAGTGTAATAATTTATTTCTTGCGAAAAATTTTTATTCAAATAAAAGACATCCCATTTAAATTTGATGAATAAATGAATTATCATAATTTTTTTTACCTTTAACTAGAACGCCAATGCATTTTGGGTATTTCTGTTTAGTGCAATACCATCGTGTATAGCTGGTTGTCTATATTTTTGCGATCATGTGTCCTGTGTGAAAGCCTTCAGCCACAGAAATATTGGGAGACAATTTTGAGCCACCTTTTATATTTAGTAATAATTATGTGGAATATTTGTATCATTTTGAAGATGGTTTTTATTAGATCACTAAATCGCAATAATTCTTACTGTGCACAAAATGGCATAATACTGACCTAATAATTATGTCAGGTTTACATGTCATTTATGGATGGTTATATGAAAATATTTATCGGGCAGTACTGTAGATCACGGTATTGCCCCCCCCTCCCCCCTCTCAAGGTGTTGTAACTCACTAGGTGCTGAGAACTCAGTGACAAATATAACCTACTGCAAGGTAAATTTCAATTATAAATTACCCCCAAGAAGTGGTTCGGATTCCACTATAATTTGTAGTTCTCCACGTGCTTAGCTTAAGCAAATCTAGATCCCTTAGTCATGAGATATCATAAATATTTTTACCAGGCATAGTTTGTATTATAACAACAAACATAACTTGACATGCACATTCTCATGTAAACTTAAGTTTACATATCCCTGAGATAAATTTTATTACACACAACAATCTTGGAAAGGCGTTCAGCTAATAGTATTTTTATATTTTAGAATCCAAACAATATTGGAGAATTATTAACCTGCAAAACCTGCCTTGATGAAATGCAAAATATTTCAAATTTTTTAATAAAATGTTTGGATGTGGAAAAGAAAATAAATAAATATACTGAAATGGAAGGAACGGATGATAAAGGGCAGATAAAATTGCAGGATGTTCAACAATTTATATTCGAGCCAATGTTAAAATTTGAAGGTGATTCCTGCCACTTAAACGAATTAAAGCAAAGATATGATTACATTCACGAAGAATTGATTATAAAAGGTGAGAATGAAACCACGTTTGAAACAGAAGTGGAAAGCCTAGGACCATCGGTCAAAATAGAAGATATTGACATAGAACCAGAACAAAGCGATTGTGACAGGTAAAAAGTAACTTTCACCCATTTGTCGAAATCAAATAAGTAAATTATTAGCAGCAAAAGGGTTTTTAAGAAATTAAAATAACAAATTATACAAAGTTATTAAAAATATTTTGGTGTATGTGTGTGCAATTGTATATGTTCGATAGTATAAAGCAATCGAATGCTTTTGCTAAGGTTATAAATTACTTTACTTTATTTGAACATGAGATGTTAACGAAAGTTCTTGTAAACGATTGAAGACAGAATCTACAACTTAGGACAATTAAGAGCGCCATATTTGCAAAAGAGAACACCGAGATAAATCTCACAGAGAAGAACATATTTTATATCTTTATGATGCCCACATATTTGTAGAACCCCTAGAAAGAATTATACTCATCCTGGTTATAAAGAAAATGCCATTAGGAAAGAATGTATGTGTTGCTATGGAAAATACTAAATATACAATTAATAATTTTAACTGTTAGTTCGTTCGTTTTGAATTAGGTTGAATTAAAAGTTATTGCACATTGAGCATCATGAACAAGTAAACACCACTTCCGATAATATTTTATCTGATAAATTCCAACAGAGGTATGCATTTGTCTACAATAAGGATATTCAATCAACAATATAATAAACTTCGACACTAAGTTTTTTGTTACTATTTCAGACACTTGTCCTCTCAGATTCTTTAGAGACGATAATCATATTCGATACCGTGTATAAAATTTACAGCATAAATTAATATATGTATAACCACTATTTATTTTCAAATTTCCTGTCTATAAGGACATTTAGCTACTGTTGTAGATTCTGTCGTATACAAGCTTCGTTAACACTCTGTGTACAGTATTGGCAGATAATAATATTGAATCGATGCCAATAGGCCCCCATAGCAAAAGGGAATTTTAAACAATTTGTCCCTCCATCCAGATCTGCCAGATCGCATCTGCCAACTTGGTC
Organism: Leptura quadrifasciata; assembly: GCA_963675555.1. NCBI lineage: Eukaryota > Metazoa > Arthropoda > Insecta > Coleoptera > Cerambycidae > Leptura > Leptura quadrifasciata. The sequence continues at coordinate 80,586,850 of OY776680.1, forward strand.
TCTCAGAGTACAGATATTTTGATGACATGTATAGATCACATCTTTTATTTTCGCCAAATATAAAGTCGTTGAGGGGACGGGCAGTTCAGTTAATGGTAAATCCTCTTTAAGTTCCGAGGCGTCCAAGGGGACTGAACGAGCGTTTAGATATTTTAAGGGTGCTTGAAATCTAGAAGGGATTTGTTGTATCAGTAAAAATGAACAAGGTTCAAAAAATAAGAAAAATCGAACAAAGTGTATGAAAACGTGGATCCAAGAGAAAAAAGATACGTTTAATCTGAGCACTAAGGGCAAATGAGCAGGATGATTTACAAAAATTATTAAAGAATCCTATTTCAAACTTTCCAAGAAATTAATCAAATTGTCATAAGCTTCTCCTTTCATACTTTATTTATGTATGGACTGTCTTTAATTTTCCTATATATAAATCTATAAAATTAGTTAATAATTTTTTATCCATTCCATGTTTCAATGACACCTTTACTATTCGAACGGAATTGATATCTCCGTGTATGTGTACTGACAGGACTAAACCTGTAGTGATCTGTCCTGTCACATTGAATGTTTTACCGATCAAATCCATCGCACGTCGTAAACATAAATATCGATCGAAACATCGACAGAAGATTTGGTCCGTGGCGGACAAATCGTTTAAAATTCCCTTCCGTGTATGGGTCCTATTGTAAGATAAAAGAGAAGAGAAATAGCCTAATAATAAATATGTTGAAAAGAAACAGATATAACCTACACTCTTGCCATTTTTCTTTTTAGCGAGCTAAACTCTAACATGCTTGCTCAACAGCTGGCATCAATGTTAATATATTGCTTTCTTTCACGTACATTATTTTGCTATTTATATTTTTTTCTGTCTTATAGGGATTGATTCAAGTTTTGTACCTGCCAATACTACAATAGATACATACCAACATAGTATATAATATGATACAATGTTTATTTTCAGTTTTCAAGAAGGGTCTACCGAAGTCAAAACGGACCATTACAAAAATATTTTAGGCATAATGGTGTACAAGTGTCATATATGCACATATAAGACGACTCATAAAGATCATCTGAACAATCACATATTTACGCATAACAATGTTTTCAAATGTGAAATGTGCTCATTTGAGACGAAACAGAAGAGAAATCTTAGTAGACACAAATTGATTCATCAAGACCTCTCAGACATAACATTGTTCAAATGTGAATTGTGTACTTTTAAGACAAAACATAAGAGTAGTCTTAGAAAACACATGTTAACGCATAAAGATCCGTCAGAGGTAACAATGTATAAGTGTGATATTTGTACATATGAGGCCAAAATGAAGCATCATCTTATTAGACACAAATTGATTCATCAAGACTCATCAGACAGTACATGGTTCAAGTGTGAATTGTGTACGCTTGAGACAAAACAGAAGGCGGATCTTAGAAGACACATGTTGACGCATAAAGATCCGTCAGAGGTAACAATGTATAAGTGTGATATTTGCACATATAAGACCAAAGCGAATCGTAGTCTTAATCGACACAAATTGATTCATCAAGACCCCTCAGACATAACATTGTTCAAGTGTGAATTGTGTATGTTTGAGACAAGACATAAAAAGAATCTTAGTAATCACATGCTGACACATAAGGATCCCTCAGAGGTAACAATGAATAAGTGTGATAGTTGCACGTATGAGACACAAGTGAAGCATTGTCTTAGTAGACACAAATTGATTCATCAAGACCCCTCAGACATAACATTGTTCAAGTGTGAATTGTGTACATTTGAGACAAAACATAATGGAAATCTTAAGAAACATATGCTAACGCATAAGGATCCGTCAGAGGTAACAATGTATAAGTGTGATATTTGTACATATGAGGCTAAAATGAAGCATCATCTTATTGCACATAAATTGAAACATCAAGACCCCTCGGACATTACATGGTTCAAGTGTGAATTGTGTACTTTTAAGACAAAACATAAGGGGAGTCTAAAGCAACACACGTTGACGCATAAAGATTCGTCGGAGGCAACTTTGTATAAGTGTCATATTTGCACATATGAGACCAAGGTGAGTCGTTATCTTAATCGACACAAATTGATTCATCAAGACCCCTCAGACATAGCATTGTTCAAATGTAAATTGTGTACCCTTGAGACAAAACATAAGGGTAATCTTAGAAAGCACATGTTGACGCATAGAGATCCGTCAGAGGTAACAATGTATAAGTGTGATATTTGCACGTATGCGACAAAAGTGAAGCCACATCTTAGTAGACACAAATTGATTCATCAAAACCCCTCAGACATAACATTGTTCAAGTGTGAATTGTGTACTTTTGAGACAAAACACAAGGAGAATCTTAAGAGACACATGTTTACGCATAAAAATCCCTCAGAGGTAACAATGTATAAATAATAATAAACATCTTTATTAGGAATAATTGCAGTACATAATAGAACTACATAGTAAGTACTTAGTAAAATAAAGTTAAGATGGCCAGTCAAGGTGACGACGATCCTGATAAAAACTTTAAATTAAATGTGGTTCCAAAAAGGCATCTGTTGATGTTTGCGTTAAATGCTGCTCAATATGTCATCCTAGCCGTACAGAATGTTTGATTTCCTCAGAGAATTCCAATAAGATTTCGCATAGAATTGTTTGCTGCGAGAATAACATAACCTCATAAACGCCGGTATTAACATATTTAAATTGTTGCTAGTGAGTGAATCAAATGTACAAAAGTACATTATAATAAGGGATTAGAGTGAAACAAGATGCTACAGGCGAGAATTATCGAATTTGAGAGAAAATTGGTTAATATATCCATGGAGCCAAAACAATTAATTAATTTCTACTGAGCCTCAAATTATTAACAAATCGTATGCTAGGGCACTTACAGGAAGTGTGGTTATTGTTAAACCCAATGGCCAACCAAGCCAAAATGAAAGATGTTATTACACTGAATAAATATTGAATGTAAAATCTCGGATGAGGAGCTAATCAGAGTCCAAAATAAATCTATTATATATAACACAGGAAAGTATGTTAGTAGTGAAGACCTATAAAAGAATGAAAATCACATATTTCACAATAATAGAATGTGATTCAATTACATTTAAGAATGTTATGATGAAAGGTGATGCAAAATTATGCATTGACAAAAAGTCTGCTCCATTTATGAACATGTACCAATTTTATTATGCTTTAAATGCAACCAATACAATCATTCAATGAACAATTGTCCTAATGAAGAGTCGTGTGCAAAAGTCTGGAACATAAAACTAAGACTTGTCCTTCTAACAACCTTAATAAATCTATAAATTGCGTTAATGCCAATAAGAAATTTAATCTTGAACTCAAAGTCAACTATATAAATTTTGATATATCTTGTCCAACATACTTAAGTAAATCAGAGAAAGGTGAATATAGACTATTCAATTCCCGGAGATGAATAGCAACTGTGCTTAAATGGAGGTGTAGAGACATAGTGGTTATAACTGAAAGTTGGTTAAAGCCTAGTATGTTCAACAGTGAGCTATTTCCCAGTGAATTTACAGTTTTCCGGAGGGATAGAAATTTTGAGTTGGCAGGAAAATGTAGTGGAGGAGGAGTTCTACTAGCCATAAAGAATTGGTATAGATGTCAACACGCTAATCTAAATTTTAATTATCCAGATATCGATATTCTGTGTGTAAAAATCACTATCAGTAAAAGTATATCATTATATCAAGTCCTGAAATCCAATAACATAAAAACCATATTCACAACACACCAAACAATTTCCAATTTAATCAGAACCCCAAAAGACCAAATACCTAATGATTCCCACAGTGTATACGAAATACCTTGTTCAAACTGTCCCCAAACCTACATTGGACAAACCAATAGACGGATTAACAATAGAACATATGAACATCATCTTGCAGTTAGAAAATCCGATCCCACATCGTCACTTGCCCAACACCGCCTCCTAACAGGCCATAATATAGACTTCGATAACACCAAAACCATAGCACCCTCATTTTTCCAGAAACCGCGAATCATCCGCGAAGCAATTGAGATTGAAACACATCCTAATTGTCTAAACAAAAGGGATGACGGTCATCGTCTTCCAATCGCTTGGAAATCATTGATCTCCAGACTAACCCCACAATCTTCATCCGTACCTCATAATCCTGATAGCAGCCGTTCTGCTCTGATGCCTCCATCAACAGACCCTCAATCCCCCACTACTCTTCCACCCACAGATAGCCTTCGTATAAATAACACTTTGTCAGATACTGCCAGCGAGTTCGCTCTAAGGAGTAGGCAGATTGAGGTCTTAGAGGCGGATCGTGGTGAGATCTGGGGAGTAGGCAGATGAGAACCAGTTCTACGAACTTCTAGCATTATTTTCTTTAACAATTTTTTCTTGAACCCCCTTTTTTCTCTTGAAAATGGCTCCAAAACGGGAGCCGAAACGTCGAGACATTAACAATCTCAGACGCGGTTTAACCTGAGAACCTAGTATTTTTCATATATATATATATATATATGTTAAAATGTACAAAGGCATGTTTTGTCGTATTCCTCTTGAAACCTAATATTTTTATTAGGATGTGCGCTCTGAATGGTATTTTAGTTACCAATTACTAGAAACGCAATAAAGTGTTTTGGAACGTGCCTTTGTGCATTTTAACATCTATCATTCTTCTAGTTGGCTTTATTTGTCACATTTGCCTTAGTTGAGGCTTCTTAAAGTGTTTGTGGCAGATGCCGTTGGAGGGACCTATTTGTACTATTTGTAAGTCGCTGATATGGTGTTACTTGCAATGTATAATATATATCAGGAAACTGCAGCATGGTCAGTGTCTGGGTCTGCTCTGCACTGACAAGGGCCAGAAGCTCGAAACCGGTCTGCAGATGACTCTGGTCATTGCCGATGCTGTGGAATTCCTCTGTTTTAATAATGGGTACCTTCACCGGTATCTGCTATAAACACATTATTGCGTTTCTAATAATTGATTGGTAACTAAAATACCATTCAGAGCGCACATCCTAATAAAAATATTAGGTTTCAAGAGGAATATGACGAAACGTGCCTTTGTGCATTTTAACATCTATCATTCCTCTAGTTGACTTTATTTGTCACATTTGCCTTAGTCGAAACTTCTTAAAATGTTAGTGGTAGATGCCGTTGGAGGGACCTATTTGTACTATTTGTAAGTCGCCGATATGGTGTTACTTGCAATGTATAATATATATCTGGAAACTGCAGCATCGTCAGCGTCTGGGTCTGCTCTGCACTGATAAGGGCCAGAAGCTCGAAACCGGTCTGCAGATGACTCTAGACATTGCCGATGCTGTGGAATTCCTCTGTTTTAATAATGGGTACCTTCACCGGTATCTGCTATAAACACATTATTGCGTTTCTAGTAATTGATTGGTAACTAAAATACCATTCAGAGAGCACATCCTAATAAAAATATTAGGTATCAAGAGGAATACGACGAAACGTGCCTTTGTGCGTTTTAACATCTATCATTCCTCTAGTTGACTTTATTTGTCACATTTGCCTTAGTCGAGGCTTCTTAAAATGTTAGTGGCAGATGCCGTTGGAGGGACCTATTTGTACTATTTGTAAGTCGTCGATATGGTGTTACTTGCAATGTATAATATATATCTGGAAACTGCAGCATCGTCAGTGTCTGAGTCTGCTCTGCACTGATAAGGGCCAGAAGTTCGAAACCGGTCTGCAGATGACTCTAGACATTGCCGATGCTGTGGAATTCCTCTGTTTTAATAATGGGTACCTTCACCGGTATCTGCTATAAACACATTATTGCGTTTCTAGTAATTGATTGGTAACTAAAATACCATTCAGAGAGCACATCCTAATAAAAATATTAGGTATCAAGAGGAATACGACGAAACGTGCCTTTGTGCGTTTTAACATCTATCATTCCTCTAGTTGACTTTATTTGTCACATTTGCCTTAGTCGAGGCTTCTTAAAATGTTAGTGGCAGATGCCGTTGGAGGGACCTATTTGTACTATTTGTAAGTCGTCGATATGGTGTTACTTGCAATGTATAATATATATCAGGAGACTGCAGCATCGTCAGTGTCTGTGTCTGCTCTGCACTGATAAGGGCCAGAAGCTCGAAACCGGTCTGCAGATGACTCTAGACATTGCCGATGCTGTGGAATTCCTCTGTTTTAATAATGGGTACCTTCACCGGTATCTGCTATAAACACATTATTGCGTTTCTAGTAATTGATTGGTAACTAAAATACTATTCAGAGAGCACATCCTAATAAAAATATTAGGTATCAAGAGGAATACGACGAAACGTGCCTTTGTGCGTTTTAACATCTATCATTCCTCTAGTTGACTTTATTTGTCACATTTGCCTTAGTCGAGGCTTCTTAAAATGTTAGTGGCAGATGCCGTTGGAGGGACCTATTTGTACTATTTGTAAGTCGTCGATATGGTGTTACTTGCAATGTATAATATATATCAGGAGACTGCAGCATCGTCAGTGTCTGGGTCTGCTCTGCACTGATAAGGGCCAGAAGCTGGAAACCGGTCTGCAGATGACTCTGGACGTTGCCGATGCTGTGGAATTCCTCTGTTTTAATAATGGGTACCTTTACCGGTATCTGCTATAAACACATTATTGCGTTTCTAGTAATTGATTGGTAACTAAAATACCATTCAGAGCGCACAGCCTAATAAAAATATTAGGTTTCAAGAGGAATACGACGAAACGTGCCTTTGTGCATTTTAACATATATCATTCCTCTATATATATATATATATATATGTTCCGAGAAGCTTCCGCGGTCGTTGGTATAAAAAATACTAGGTTCTCGGGTTGAACCGCGTCTGAGATTGTTAATGTCTCGACGTTTCGGTTCCCGTTTTGGAGCCATTTTCAAGAGAAAAAGTGGGTCAAGTAAAAATTGTCAAAGAAAATAATGCTAGGAGTTCGTGGAACTGGTCCGATTCCGGGGTCTCAATCTGTCTACTCCTCAGATCTCACCATGATCCGTCTCTAAGGCCTCAATCTGCCTACTCCTTAGAGCGAACTCGCTGGCAGTATCGGACGAAGTGTTATTTATACGAAAGCTGTTTGTGAATGGGAGAGTAGTGGGGGGTTGGGGGTCTGTTGATGGAGGCATCAGAGCAGAACGGCCGCTATCAGGATTATGAAGTGTGGATGAATATTGTGGGGCTAGCACGAGAGCTCCTTTAAGTACCTACTGCTAGAACTAAAATTATGCTGGCTTTACCATTTTTTAAATATAAGATAAAATGTGGGAAAAAATACAACTACTTCCTCACTTTACTAGAAGCATCCTGTCCTACTAATATATGATGCAGGCCGGATGAGAAATGGTTTTGGATATCTTTTTGGCGGAAACGTCCTTAGTTTTACCCATATGGTGTTTGTGATAATTGAAAACAAATCAGTCAAGTACCTGAAACTGAATCGAAAGGCTGGAACAAGATGTAGTAACAAGCTTAGAAAAACTTATTGCATGTATAAATGGCATCTTATAAAAATTACTTGCAATTATTTTTGTAACATTTCCTCCCTCTATGGCTATTGAAAACGTTATTTCACACTATAACTAAACAAAATCAATACAGATTGCTGCAAAAGGAATCCACAAACGCTCAGTGAAGTAGGTACAGCTTATTATAATCTGCGACTAGGATACTTAATGGAATTTAAAAAAAAGTTCAGGATATAGAACTAGATGTTGAGTTGTATGGGGAACGAGACTGTAAAGAAGTTTTTTTAGGAACACAGAAAATATTTAAGACAATTTTTATGTTGTATGCAAGTTGTAAGTTTGTCATGGTTTATGTTATTTGTTTTAAAATTTTAATAAAATAAATGAAATCATAGCTCTGTATTATGTTTAATTTATAGTAGGTTTGTTTATATTTTTGTAAATAAATATAAAATGAATTTAATGAAATCACTTTGTAAGAAATAAACAATGCTTTTTGTTTTGGGCAAATCTCTTTCGCTGAGTGGGGAAATTTTATAACTGGGTGGGAATTTTCCCATGCAAGTATATCTTAAAAAATGGCTTGCAAGCTTCACTACTGGTTTTCACTCGTAATCTGAATTTGATCAGTTTTAGGAAAGTAACTAAGAACGGTAGCTAAAACGTCTGGGTAGCAAACTGAGTATGCCTAGCGAAGTGATTTCGAGACCCACAAGGCGACAATTTTTCATTTAAAAAAATTGCCCCGAGAGTGGTTCGAAGTCCACAATAAACTGTAGGGCCTCGTCTCTCTTTACCTGGCACAAGATCCATGAGACATTCCCCAGGGAGTTACTTCGGTAACTTGAGAGGCAGTTAAGAAGACATTCAATTTAAATTGAGTAATTTTTAATAGCAAAAGTCATATAAAGTGAGTTCAATAATATAAAATTGTCAATTTATTTTAAGAAAGTAGGATAGAGAATATTTCAATAGAAAATAAAGTAATGTCAATTCTTGTAATAAAGACAATTTATTATCAATAAAAATCATTGCACATTCGGTTTCATTAAATAAAAAATATAATAGCCACACTTGTTTTATTTATAATAGCCTCAAATCCACATTACATTTCAAAAAAGAAGTATAAACCAAAATAGACTTTTTTAATGATTTATAAAACATACCAACAATACAAATAAAAAGTTACAGTAATCACATATTCATTAATTACAGGTGACGACTATTTTCTCCAGTTGGTTTATATTTCGTTAAATTTATTGGCAATTAATTTACTGGTAATACTAAAGGAGAACGGAAACCTCGAATTTTTGCGGTTTTTTTTCAGGATACCCTATTTTGGGGTCGTAGAACACGAATCTGAAATTAGTTTTGCGTGCATACGAACCGTTTGTCCAAAAAAAAATTTGAAAATTTTTCTTATGACGCACTTTTTCATGTACCTATTTATACACCAACAGCACTTATATATCGCCTTTTTTCTTATTAAGATAACACTATGGCATTTATAGAACAATAAACCCTTTACTTAACTTATTTTCTTTTAATAAAAAAAAAGATAGTTCGTACGCTGGTAAAACAGTTACTGAAAACTGACGGGCGCGAACGTGCCTTGAAGGGCAAGGGATATATATGTTTATAAATAATACTTAACGCCGTCTGTCCCAGATTTAATAAGGTGCTAAGTACTATTATATATCCCTTGCCCTTTAAGACACGTTCGCGCCTGTCGACGGTTCGAAGTCTCTTGCTAAGCGTCGACCGGTCGCGAATGTGTTTGGAAAAATAACGTCGCATAACCAGACCCGTCGTGCCTTTAGACACCAAGCCTTGCACACATACGTAAACAACGCATGCAAATATAAATATATGTAATCAAATGACAGATCACAGGAGGTTCATCTAATACAATTTCATTGAATAAAACTCTGATTTTTATGCAAAGGAAAGTGAGTTTTCTACCATAAGTGAAGGGTTTATTGTTCTATAAAGGCCATAGTGTGGATCTTAATAAGGAAAAAGGCGATATACATGTGTTGTTGGTGTATAAATAGGTGCATGAAAAAGTGCGTCATAGGAAAAATTTTCAAAAATTTTTTTTGGACAAATGGTTTGTATGCACGCAAAACTAATTTCAGATTCGTGTTCTACGACCCCAAAATAGGATATCCTGAAAAAGTCACGCAAAAATTCAAGGTTTCCGTTTTCCTTTAGAATTACCACCGTTTGCATCATTTTACCTGTAAAACTATTCAGACAAAATAATTCTTTAATGCATTTTTTATTTTTAAAATCATAGAAGTTACTTACAAAATTAGGCTCCATTTAACCTGAACAATAAATTGATTTGTTGTTCATTATAGATATGTTTATACTGTCAAAATGTAGATGTCGCTCACTCCTTGATTTTCGATATGGTCTCTAGTCTCTAGATTTTGGCCTATAGTTGCCGATGTACTTAATACACGAACTGTGATTTTTCGATTTCATATCCATCCTACCTACAACGTATATGAAATATATCCGTTCAGTTAACTGGAATGGCCCACTTATCCATTCTGCAGACTGTACGGAAAACAGCAAATTTACATAAGGGAGTAGGAAAAAGGGTCATTTTGCCGTTTGTCCGCTTCTCGATTTCTGTGTATTTTTTTGTGAGTGCTGTCGTGAGCAGAAAAAAATAGGACAACTTTTTTTTCTAATGTAAATCTGTCTCTATTTGAATATGTAATGAGTAGCCGAAATAAAACAGATATCACTTTTAATTTATTTTTTATTTTAATGCTGTAGTTATTGCTATAGTAAATGATGGATGGTTAATGAGACAAATTGCACTGCGTTATAACATTAACAAAAATTTGGTGTGTAACATTTTAAGAAAGTGGAGAATAAACGGTACGATTAGTACAAATCCTGGATCAAAGGACAAAGGATATCCTACTTAACAAGACACTAACTATTAATATTTCGTTATTGCACCATTTCTATTTATAACTTCTATAAGTTTGTTTGGCATAGAATTAAATAACCTCGCTCATACAATAATCATTAGTAATAATATTTTCTCATGCATTATTTACTATTTCCAGTAATTCTTCGGCATATCGTGGTTTCACATTTCGTTTTTGGATACTTCTTACGAGTAGTCCCCATACTTCTTCCACGGGGTTAAGATCTGGACTATGACTGGGCCAATTAAGAACATTGATGTTGTTATCTTGAAACCAGTTAGTTACGGTATGAGCAGTATGAACGGAACAATTGTCTTGTTGAAATATGAACTCATTATTAGGAAATAATTGTGAAACAGAAGGGAGCATAATATTGTCTAAAATCCTAATACACGTTTCACTATTAAATTGTTCCTCAATATGCCACAAAATACCAGGACCACGTGCCGATATCCAAGCCCACATATTGACGGAAAATCTACCACTTTTATCATTGTTAGATATATATATATCTCATCGAATCGAGTATTCGGAGAGCGGTAAACACGAATACGACCGCTGTATGTTGACTGGAAAGTTTTTTCGTCTGTAAAGATTACATTGTTCCAAAAATTTACATCATGCGCTAAAAATTCAAGCGAATTGCATTCAGACAATAGGCACGCATCTTTAAAAACTTTAAATCAAATTCACGGGTACACAAATTTTATAACCTAGTCTGAATTTTAGGAATATCCAACCTGTTAATAATATCTGGCAACGTCGGATCATTTTTGATAATCGGCCGCTTCTAACTTTTGTTTCGTTGTTAACTTCATGTTACTCGTTACTCGTTGTGTGGAAACGTTAGGTTAAGATTCTTTGTTGTGGTAAAAGTTTCGATTTGATTTCTTTTGTCAATATGAATGAAAGAATTTGCAGACTTTGTCTTCAGACAATCAGTGAAAATTATCAGGAGATAGAAGAGACTCTGGCAAATATTTTAAAATTGGTAAGTTCTAGAAATGACAAAAACTATTATTTTTATTTATTATCCAAACATTTCTGTGGTGTAGAATTATTTGGCGAATCATGTAGACAGCCATTTTACCAGGTTTTTTTTATGTTAGTTAACATACCCATAGAGAAATATAATATATAAGAAATATCTCGTACACATATTTTTGTTATTTTCATACCTCTTCGATTATACGTCCCTCTAATGAAGAAGATATATTTACGAAATATTTCTTAAGATCCCTATAAGTAATTTAGCTAATGGAACAATTAAAAATATCGATGTTTTGTTGAAACACAGAAATAAGTGGAGAAAACAGGTGCCGATTAGGCCTGAGACTTTAGAAGTACACCTAAGGCAATTTCCTATATATAGGGTGTGGTTTATTAAAAATAACAAAGTTGTGCTGTTTATGGTTAAACCAGAAATAAAAACCAGATGTTAGAGCAATTGAAATGTGCACTTAATTCGTTCATACATCCAAACTTTAAAATCGGTTCTTACAAGAGTTATACGATGGCTAGTAATATTGTAGGCACTCCGTGGGTATATTTCTACTCTCTACTATTTTATGATATTTCAGGATTTGGATCTATCTAAGAATTCTGTAGCATGTATTGAATGTAGGAATAACCTCCAAATATTATTTCATTTAAGATCTGCTTGTATTGATATGAGCGAGAGAGCAGTATCCTTAACCGATTTGAAAAACGATGTTAGTTTGGGTCCAATAAAGATTGAAAATACAGATAATTTAAAACCAGCTGCAGAGGTCAAAGATGGGATAAGATGTAATTTTTGCACAAAGTCCACTGAGGAAGAGTGTCTTATATCATTGCATGAATCAAAGGAAAATGTATTCGTGGTGGATATTTTAAACAAATACATTCCAGGATTGGTAATATTTTCATTTTACTTATTAACTTTAGTATAATTGTTACATATAGAGTTTTCATAAAGCGTTACAAATGAGAAAATAAATTAGTTGCTTTTAACCATTCCAAATCGTATGGTCATTATAAGATAATTGAAACTGCAAACATTTTATTATTTACAAGCTTGCGGTGCCAGTGAAAGATTTGATGTTTACTCCTCAAATTTGGTACCATTCTGCCTTGCATACATTCCAGGTTCGAGAATTCTGTAATGTCATAGGTAAATACTACATATAGAATCAGATACACTAGAATGCGCTCGCGCATCGATGTTCATCTAACAGGTATCTCTATCTGGTTGGTGCAGCTCAATTGGGGGGATAGACACCTATAATTCGGATTAAAGTCCTTTATTTGTTTCACTTCCTGAATGTGATGTCGTACACCTAGGTATACCTCTCCAACATTTAGATGTAGTAATATGCTTCTGCATGAGCTGTCGTTGAGTGATAAATCGTATAAGAGGCGCAAGTACTATTGAAACGCGTAGCCAGCGCTAGGTTTCACATATAGTACGGCGCTGCCGGCGTCTTGATCTCAGATTTCTCAGTTAGCTGATGGTACTCGCGAAGTGCACGTCTCATGCCTTTACACTTAGGGATTGTAGTATACTCTTTTCAGCTATGCTGACTCTACTCTTGAATGAACGTCATCGCCTTTGATAAAACCATCTTGTGTGATTTTTAATAGTTTGCTTTAACATTTAATAATAAAAATGAGTACTACAGATTACAGCGAATCAACAACTGTTTTAAAAGGCAAGAAGTTTACAAACATATTGGTTTCTTTAAATTTCCCTTGAAAAATTGTAGTCGAATGGAAAAAAATTTGCTTATAGATGTGGCAGATTATTGGGCTCATTGCGTTGAAAAAAATTCGTCTGCGAATTTTGTGCCAACAAATTTAGCAAAGGTGATGAATAAAAACGAATTCTACCAGCGAACACAACATACAATATTTAAATAGACCTTCAGACGAATTTTCAAAAATTATATCATATCTTTTACAGACAATTAATACATCTTTTGATACACATAAATGTGGCATGAATGTTGGCAAAAATATAGAGACTGATTTAAAAAACACTTTTTTCGACATTTAAAATAGGAGTCTGAAAAGTGTATAAAAACATGTCAAAAAAAAGAAACGTTGTTAAATCCTCAGTTAAGCCACATGGAAAAGTCAATTCTTTCATATAAATATTTCATTAATATGTAAAAAAAAATTTAATGAAATCTTTTTTTCAAAATTTAATATTGTAGGTACTATAATAAATGCAATAGTCCATAACAATTATGGTTTCAGCAAAAAACCGCAACACGTAATATTTTCGCGGAAATTAAAGAAGATATATCTAAAATCCACTAGGGGAGATAGTTAGGAAAGGGGGGGGGGGGGGGACAAATGAATCATTTACTAGTATCTTAAAAAATTAGGATTTCAAGGAAAAATTAACTGAATGATCTATTTCCTTAGGTAAGTCCTATGGGAACCAACAAAAATGAAAAATGCTCGTTATGACTTTCACAATAAATGTGCATAAAGTAGAATTCATTTCAATTATCATTAAAAAAAAAGATACTAAAAAATTCGACATTTTTAAACAAAGTATTGTTCTTTCAGTAATAATGAATAAATTTTAATGAAACCAAGGGAAAATGTAGCTCTTATGAAGTGCAATTATCACTTAATATTTTATATTAAAACGGCTAAAATGCGTGCTGTTTCTAAAATTTCATAAGGGTTCGCAGGGATAAATTTTGGTAAACTTTTTTGAGTTACTTTCTACTAGCAAAAAACTAGCCTTTCATGAAAAAATTAGCGAGGTAACAATTAATTCTAACTTTTCATCAAAATTAGTCTCTGACACCTGGGCTAATACAAGGTGATTTATGTAAACATACGGAAAATAAAATGGTATAATAATAATAATAATTTTTTCCCAACACCCACAACCTTGAGCAGTACTACAACGAAAAGATTACCAAATATCTGCCGCTGGCTGCTGAAATCAAAGATCTATGGCGGCAAGAGAAGGTAGTAATTTTGCCCATATTAATCTCTACAACAGGATTCATAACAAAAACGTTGATAAAGAACCTTCAGGAACTAGGTATCCCAATTAACATAAAAAAAACAAATGCAGAAAGCAGTTGTGCTTGGCACCACATCTGTAGTTAGATCGTTTCTTAATTTCCCATATGAAGGTATCATCTTGCTGGAAAAGCCGATGATATTTGTATAACCCACTAGAAAGTGGTGAGAATAGAAAAAGGGGAATAATAATAATAAACTTTATTTTCCTTAATAGACAATAAACAATTGTATAGGAATAGTCAAAAAATTACAAATAAAATGCTTATAATAAAATTCAATTAAATTGAATTGGTTTTAAACAGATAAAATTCCGTTAAGGTATAAAAACAATGTTCTAACAAAAACAATTTCAACTTCCTTTTAAATAAATTTATACTTTTACTAGACTTTATACAGTCCGGTAAATTGTTAAACATTCGGATACCCATGTGGGAGGGAGAATTTATGGTAATTTTGTATTTTGCAAAAGGCATATGTATTAAATCTTTCTGTCGTGTGTTGATGTCATGAATTTCTTTATTAAGCTGAAAGTTATTTTTGTTAGAAAATACATAAACAGACATCTCTAAAATATATAAACAAGTAAGCGTTAATATTTTATACTCACAGAATAAATTTTTACAAGTATGAGTCATCAGAATATTTCCGATACATCGTAAAATACGCTTTTGTGATTCGAGTGAACCTAGATTTGACCTGGGCGTAATATATACTTATCAATTGATGCTTATGCAAAACTAATCTTAAATTTCTGAACATATATGTAAGACAACTTAGCTTGGAAATCAATTGTGTACAGTGTGATTTCCAGCTTAAACATTCATCCATATACAGACCTAAAAATTTTACATCTGATAGTTGATTTTGCAGGATAGTGTTACCGACATTGAATTTTAAAAGTTCAGTCATCTTGTTATAATTAAGGAACCGTAGCACTTGTGTCTTATTGGTATTAAAATATAAATCATGCGAATTGAAGAAAATAGAGGTAGCAGTTATAATTTGTTCACATTTAATTTTAATGTTTTCAGTATCTTCAGCAGATATAAGTAATGAACAATCGTCTGCATACATAATGAATTTAGAATGAGATATTTCCGCCTCTCAGTGGTTTATATATAATAAAAATAGGACCGGTACCAATATTGAACCTTGTGGGACACCCATTCGAACCAATTTAGTTTCTGATACAGCATTTGAGATTAGATTGCCATCCTGATGCCTTATGGAAACATATTGCAAACGATTTGTCAGGAAAGAAGAAATCCATTCCAAAGAAACGCCTCTTACTCCATACGATTCTAAAATACAAAGCAATTTAACGTGATTTACGCAGTCGAGTGCCCTGCTTAAGTCACAAAATACTACAGCAGGGCACTCGCCTGCGTCTATATATTTTATTAGTTCATCGTAGAAGGTGAGTAATGCCGTGGATGTTGATTTTCTTGAACGAAAACCATGTTGCTTTGACGTTAAAATATTTTGATTGTTTATAAAATTTAAAAAACGATCACAAAAAGCGTATTCAAACACTTTAGATAAACTATCTGGAGTGGTGACTGGTCTATAATTTTCTAATAGAGTCGAATCCTCTTTCTTATAAATAGGTGTGACCTTGCCTGTTTTTAAGTTGACAGGAAAGATACCGCATGAAAAAGAAAGGTTGATAAGGAAGCTAAGAGGTTCTATTATTACGTGTAACACTTTTTTTAAGATAAAGACGGGAATATCATCAGCACCTGCAGATTTCTTATTTTTCATTTTTGTGTTTAGTAAATTAAGGAGTTCCTGTTCAGCAAACGGTTGTAGCAGTAGGGTATAGTTAATATTATTTTTATTTGATTCGTCTTTTTTATGGTAATTAGTATACGCTTGTATATTACTTACTAAATTGAAAGGTGTGTTGATAAAATAATTATTAAACTCAGTAGCAATGGTATTAGGTGTTTCTATGAGTCTATCATCATTTTTTATTACGAGGTTGCCTCTACTTTTACTTTTATTTATTAATTCAGAAACTACATTCCACGTAGTTTGAATATTGTTTTCAGAGTTGGAAATTTTTTCCTAATAATATTCTTTTTTAGTTTTATTTATTAAAATTGTATGCTTCTTTTTTGCCTGTATATATGCATCCGTTAAAAATGGCTATACTTTTTTTAGATTAAATAGATCTTTCAATGACGAGCTCGATGCCCTTATCGCGTTGTTTATACATTTTTCATCGTTCATATTGGTATAAAATCTGCGTTTAGGAAACTGTGTTTCAAAATGGTATATTAAAGTATCATAAAAAAGCTTAAATGCCGCGTCAAAGTCATCCATGGTATAAACGCATGACCAATCCTCATTTTTTAAGGAGTTTTCAAAATTAAGCATGTCTGCTTCATTGAAGGATCTTCTAATTTCGGTTTTATTTGTTGAAATATCTTTTCTTGAGAAAATATCCAACTCTAAAAATATAGTTCTGTGGTCTGATACTTTGTTGTCAAATACATAACAAGTGCCACAATTCCTAAAATTTATGAATATTTGATCGATTAGTGTACAGCTAGTGTTTGTGACACTTGTAGGCCAGCTCACCTTAGAGCCAAAGTTAAAACAAGACATTGTAGAACACATTGACTCAAAACTAAAATTTTTATACAAGTCAAAGTTAAAATCCCCACAAATAATAAAATTTATATGTGGCTTGTACAAGTAATTAAGAATTTCAGACATTTTGGTAAAAAAAACATTAATATCCCCAGATGGAGATCTGTAACAATTCAAAAGCAAATTGTTACATTTATTGAACACAAGAAATAGCACACACCTCAAAATGTTGTTCGATGCGGAAACTACATAAATCTAAGGGCTTCGCATTTATACTGTCTCTAACCCAAATTCCAACACCCCCCACAGTGTTTAGTAGGCCTACAATAGAAACTTTTCAAATTGAAACCGGTCATATTTATATTGATCAGATAATCTTCTTTCACACCTATTTCCACTAAACATAGAAAGTTTAAATGCTTGTAGTCACAAATCTCAGTTAATAATATATTAACTTTGTCGATATTCATGGTATTTATATTTAACAACATCAAATTTGGATCAATTAAGTGGTCTGATTGCTGATCCTGGGGCGAGGCCGTAAAAAACGACTTATATAAGAGCCATTTGGCCATAGATCAGGATTCATTGCTAACTTAAAGTTTCTCTCATATAAGCTTACTTTAAAGGAAGCATAAACATCTGGAAATTTGGAATTAATTAACTCACAACGAATTTCAGGAAAATTGCTCTTTAACAAATCAGTCAACTCTTCTACTGTTGTCTGAGGGTTTACTCTACAGACATGTAGATCGACAAATTTTGGAACACCTTTTATTCTATTAGAGTCTTCGTTGCTTCCAATAAAATTATTTTACGCCTATATTTTCTGTTGTCTGTTTCCATTCACCCTCGGTTGGAGACGAAGAACCTTTTGCGTCCTTAGTTAAGTTTATATAATGATTGAATACCGCCTGGGTCTTGGCTTGAAGGATGGCCGCCGATGTGTCCTTCTTGCTTATTGTTGAAAGGCTTGGCGTTCCTGGAGTAATAGTATTACTTTTATTATTGCTAGATGTACCCGCCACTGAACACGACTTTTTATTAGATGTATCTGTTTTATGACTTTTATCAGGAGTTTCAGTGATAGTACTTACTGCTTGATGTGTCGCGGAAATCGATGATAATTTGGCAACGGCGCAATTATCTGAATTATTACTGTTATTACATTTATCCTCTAATAGAGTAATTAAACGTTGTTGATTTTCACTAGATCTTTCTAACTCACGTATAAGTCTTTTTGAAGCTGCCAGTTCTGTATTCGCTACTTTTAGGTCACATTTTAAGGCCATAACCTTAATGTTGTCTATGTCACTATTTGCAGGAATTTCACTTAGAACATCACAAAAACTGCGGTTTTTTATATCCTCTACATCTTTAATCACCTTTTGACTAACGTTTATGTCTTCTGGCACTTTCTGGCTAATAATTATGCGAATCAATTCAATTTTCTTTAAGTGCTGTAATTCCAATTCTATTTCTTCCATGGTTGCCACACTTCGCTTCTGTCTGTTATGTGGGAAAGCCTCTGTAAAATTCGCGATCCGAGGTAATTTATTATATTTTTTTGCATTAAAACCTGCAAAGATACACTTCTGAACGGGTGAGTTATGCTGTCTCTACGCGTTTACACACGTGTCGCTTGTTTGTTTAGCAGGTAATATCGGCTGTCTTAGTTGTCTAAGGTCGGTGTGCCACGCGTTCACTGTTCAGTTCAGTGACTCTTCGACTTCAGTTTAGAGCATTTCCCATTTTTGTTAAATTTTAAACTGTATTCGCAAATATTGATTATGCCAGAGTTCACGTCGCAACAGTACTGCGACATGATATTAACAACCTATGGTGCAATGAATGAAAGTCTTGCAGGGGCTGTACGAAAATACGGGGGAAAATTTCCCCATAGGCGCAAACCTAATGAGAGAAAAAATTTAAGTGCAGTGCAACGAGTTCGTGATACCGGGTTTTGTTTACCAGGCGACAGAGAACGTGTAGTAAATCGTCCTGTTGAAGTAGACGAAGAAATTCTAGAATTACTAGAACAAGACCCTTCAATAAATACCCTATACACGAGAATCGTTTTTACCCATACCACATAAGAAAGAAGTGACTTCGTTGCACTGTATTACGTCAGATTGGTTAGTCATAGGCGGCGCACTTCTACAATAAAAAATAAGGTAATTTTTTTTTCCAAATTTTTTTATCTCCTTTTAGTGAGGACAACCCACTGAATAATTTTCCGCATGTTTAGGTAAATCACCCTGAATACATCGCAGAAAAAAAATGGTTATATATTGTTTGTACTTCCATAAACTTTTACATGTGTAAAGAAATTTTATATTTGATTTTTTTTTATATCAAAAATTGACAGAAAAAATTGTTCTCTGTCATCTTAAAGTACTTATCCTTAAGAAGCTCCAATTTGAGCCTTGGTATACATTTCTGTTTTGATGGCAGAAATTCACAAGGATACAAAGTTTTAGAAACAATTGCGAGTTTTAGCCGTTTTAATAAACATATTGATATAACATGTCAACTATGATTGTACTCTATAAGAGCTACATGTTCCCTTAGTTTCATTGAAATTTATGCATTATTGCCGAAAGTACAATATTGTGATTAAAAATATCAAATTATACAATATTTAATTTTTTTAAATAATAACAATTGAGATGAATTTTAGTTTATACACATCTATTGTGCAACTCATAACAAGTATTTCCCATTTTTGCTAGTTCCCATAGGACTCATAGATCCCAAGATTTAAAAAAACGATGGAAAACACGCCCTCAAAAATTAAATTGTTTAAATAATTAATACACTAACTTCGCCGACACTACAAACTGAACTGTGACTTTCATTTGACCCCCTAATCACTTTAAAAACTGACTGACCAGGCAATTTCACATTTCGAATTTTTTAAGTCCTAATTTAACTCCACTATAAGGGCCCTTAAGGTTCACGTACTACTGATTTTTTCGATCCCCGATTTTTTTATATCCCCGCCCAGATGTACGCGTGATGGGTTAATTAAAATTAAAAAAGATGATTATTGAGTTAAAAAGAGTAAGAGTTAGTAAATATCACAAAATGTATTATATTGTGATGAAATCAGTAAAAGACATTATTAATGAGCCATTAGCATACTTAGTAAATTAATCATTCTTAGCTGGTGTATTTCCCAACATAAAAGAATCCAAATGTATACCTGCATATAAAAACAAAGGTCCCACAACAGATTTTACTAATTATAGAGCCATATGCATACCAAATCAAATTGCTAAAATTTTTTAACGGTCATATTACATAAGACTGAACAAAGAGAATTATTTAGAGAATTTTAACTTGATCTCAAATGTCTAAAATGGTTTTCTAAAAAATAAATCCTCCAATACTGCTATCTTAGATTGCATAGATTTTATCTATAATGCACTGAACAACAAGTGTCACGTCTTAGGTCTTTTTTATCATTTAAGTCGTGCATTTGATACTACAGATCATAGTTTGTTACTTACAAAATTAGAGGGCATTGGAGTAAGAGGGGCACCATACAGCTTGCCAGTCTCATATCTACAGAATCGCACGCAAACTACTGTTGTAGATGGCGTTAACTCCATAACTAGAAATATAAACCTGGGAATGCCTCAAGGCTCGATTCTGGGACCTCTGTTTTTTATAATTTTTATTAACGATATACCCAACACATGTATCGCTTCAAATCAACTTCTTCTATATACAGATGATACAAATATGCTAATGTCCCATAACTCCATTGAACAGATTGTCATAAATAGTAACAATGCATCACAGGAGTCATTGCTGTAACAACAAGGGACTAAATTTAAATGTAAATAAAACATGCTGTATACGTTTTCTGCCAAAAAATATTGTGACTAACTATGATCTGTACCTTAAAATTTTAAATAAATCCATTCCGAGTGTAACAACTACCAAGTTCCTAGGTGTCATCTTGGATCGAAAGCTTACGTGGAAAGCGCATATAAATATGGTTTGCACAAAATTGAGCACTGTCTGCTATATTATAAGAAATCTAAGAGATACCATCTCCATAAACATCCTAAAAACTCTCTGTTATGGATTGGTTCAGTCTCAACTACAGTATGGACTCATTTTCTGGGGAAATTCCTCATATTTTAATAGGGCATTTCAATATAAGAACCACGTGTATGATCCACCCCTTAACCAGATGTAAACCGCTATTTAAAGATTTGCAAATACTTACTTGCCTAGTTTATATATCTAGCAATTAATAATGTACATAAAAAAAAATGAATCTGAATTCTTCAGAAATAGTGATATTCATGTGTATGACGAGAAACAAGGATAATTTGTATCAGCCATGTTCCAGACTTGCACATATTGGTACCAAATGTTTTAACAAAATTAGTCAGTGTATCAACAATGACAGCAACATGTCATTTAAGAATAAAATATTTAAATTTTTGTGTGATAAAACATTTTATGACATAGATGAGTTCCTTAATTGTTGATTTTACTCACCTCTATACCTATTTTATTAATTTTATGTTGAATGTTTTGTGGTGACTAGTTTACTAAAGTCTATACATTGTATGTTATATTCTGTATAAACTTTTAAAAACGAATAAATTATCTTATCTTATTCAGAACTGTAGATACAGTGTTTGAAATTTTATTTAAGTTTAGAAACATTACGCTTCCAGGAACCTGCATCGAAAATTACAACTCTTCATAAGCTTATATTATCGCGATTTGGACAACGTTAATCGAGCTTCTGCTAATTGACAATGGTGACAGCACAAGTCAATCAATAATATGTGGATAGTGGTGTGCGGGGGATTATGATGAGTGAGACAGCAATATGGAACGCAATTACAGATATACTTGTGCCTCTTATAGGATTTATCACTCAACGTTTCTGTGTTTTTTCAAATTTTTTCAATTATTTTGAAATTTGGAAGACATCCAAGGTGGCCCAAAATGGTCTCCTCCCGATAGTTGTGCCACTGATAGTAATCTAAAAATAATGGTAGTCTTTGCAATTGCAATATCTAATATTTGTTCTTCGCCGCCAACAGTTGTTGCGTTTCTTGGACGGCCAGCGTCTCTGGTTTACAATTGAAGATTTCCTGTTTACCTAAGTCGGCGTTCTGCACATAAAAAAGTTTGGCTGCAGCTGCATTACCAAAACATTCTACCCAAGTTAAAACTACACATCTGTTAATTCAGACAACGTGAAATCATCCATATTTAAATAATATTAACAATTATACTGGAATTATTAAAAAAAAAGAATCAAAGTCTAATTTTTAACGGAAATGTCAAAGTAATATTTCAAGGCAGTCTTTATGTGTAAAAGAATTTATTAATAAAACGTAAATTCACGTTGTTTTGTAAATCTAAATATCCAAATACAATAAGAATAACTTTTTTATTTCTAATGATATAAAATTGGTTTTTTATAATAATTTTTAGAAATATGAAAATAATTAAAAAGTTATGACTAAAATACTGATAGTCGCCTTCTAAAATTACCACTTAATCAGAAGAAGAGAGGGTTTGATACCACGTAAACTAATATCCGGATGACCAAATTTATTTGAACTACCTTTTTACTTAGTAATAATTACATAGAATATTTGTATCATTTTGTAGTTTTTATTAGTGCACTAAAATGCAATAATTTTTACTGTGCACAAAATGACAATACTGACCTTATAACTATGTCAGGTTTACATGTCATTTATGGATGGTTATATGGCTTAACTTTCAATAAAATATTTGCGGAGTAGTATTGCAGATCACTTCATTGGCCCCTTTTCCCCTTTCTCTCAATGTGTTGAGAATTCAGTGGCATATATCACCTACGGCAAAGCAAATTTCAATTTTAAATTACCTCCAAGAAGTGGTTCGGATCCCACTATAATTTGTAGTTATCCACGTCCTTAAGCAAATCTAGGTCCCCTAGACAAGGGAGGATAAAAAAATTTACCAGGCAGAGTTTGTATTACAACAAACATAACTTGATATGAGAATTTTGCGTATGCCTGTGATAAATTTTATTACACAAATAATCTTGGAAAGGCGTTCTCAGCTAATAGTATTTTTATATTTTAGAATTCAAGCAATATTGGAGAATTATTAACTTGCAAAACCTGCCTTGATGAAATGCAAAATATTTCAAATTTTTTAATAAAATATTTGGATGTGGAAGAGAAAATAAATAAATATACTGAAATGGAAGGAACGGATGATAAGGGGCAGATAAAATTGCAGGATGTTCAACAATTTATATTCAAACCAACGCTAAAATTTGAAGTTGATTCCTGCCACCTAATTGAATTAAAGCAAAGATATGATTGCATACATGAAGAATTGATCATAAAAGATGAAGATGAAACCACGTATGAAACAGAAACGGATAGCCTGGGACCTCTGGTCAAAACAGAAGATATTGACATTGAACCAGAACAAAGCGATTGTGACAGGTAAATGTAATTTTCACCCATAAATAAATTATTACCAGCAAAAGCGTTTTTAAGAAATTAAAATACAAAAATAATACAAAATTATTAAAAATATTTTGGTGTATGTGTGTGCAAGTGTATATGTTCGGTAGTATAAAGCAATCTAAAGCTTTTCCTAAGGTTATAAATTACTTTACTTTATTTCAACATGAGATGTTAACGAAAGTTCTTGTAAACAATGGAAGACAGAATCCACAACTTAGGACAATTAAGAGCGCCATATTTGCAAAAGAGAATACCACGATCAACCTCACAGAAAAAACTTATTTTTATAGGTGCTGGTACCTAGTTCACTGAGGACAAATCGTTTATGATGCGCACATATTTGTGGAAACCCTAGAAAGAATTAAACTCATCCTGGTTGTAAACATTACTATAGAATAACAAGCGTTCCAAATCCAATTTACAGAAGCAATAAACGGTTATGCGCTGCCGCCCTTAACTCACACATGTTTGATTGTTTCCGGCCGTGAGGGTATCTATGCATAATTAAATTATATACGTGATGGTCCAAAATTGCCTTCCAATATTTCTGCGGCTGATGATACATCCGAAAATATTGGTAGTCTTTTATATAAACTTATTTCTGAAAATGAGTAAGAAGGGAGATATATCTCTTAAAAGGGGGTTAATGAATTTGAGTTTTTCTGAAATATCTTCCCACAGCATTTCACTTGAAATATATCTATGTGAATGCAACAATAAAGAAAATGTCATTAGAAAGGAATGAATGCATGTGTTGCTATGGAAAATACTAAATAAACAATTAATCATTTAAACTGTTAGAGTTCGTTTTGAATTGGGTTAAACTGAAAGTTATTGCAAGTCGAAGATTATGAATTACAACAGCGAGACGAGTAAAACGGTCACACACCGAGCATCATGAACATGCAAACACATCTTCCAATAATATTTTACCTTCACTTGGCTGTAATAAGAATGAATAATTTACGTTGTGCGCGTCGTAATTGGGGTGGGAGGAAAGGTGAGTCAAAAATTATTTTAATCTTCACATTCCATCGGGAGTCACATAAAAAATGTAAACCTGTATTTCAAAAACACCCTGTATATTTTATATACTGAATGTCTCCTTTGGCTTCTATTCAGATACCTTATCGTTAACATTAATATTGAGAATAACGGGTCTGGCAGAATGAAGCATCCATTTTAAATTGAATTGTTTTTATTAATGATTAAATTTTTATTCAGATGTTAATCACAAGGTTCTTGAGGAAACACGAACATTTTATTTTTTAAATATTACATCAGTCAGATGATACTGCACAGCATACAGTAATCTTTCTGTTGTGAAGGGGTACATCGTGCAGTTGCCAAGGATTTTCTGTCGCCCAGTAACGATGGTTCCGTTTGTTAACATATCCGGAAAGATGAAAACGAGCTTCATCTGACATCAGCAAGCTACCAACAATATTCAGGTTTTTAGCAAGTAACCCTTCAAAACATTTGCAAAAATTAACACGTGTTTCAAAATCTTCAAGTAGAAGTTTTTGTGCAACTTGAATTTTGTAGGAATCGACATGTAAGTCTTTTAGAATACGGCGATAATTACGGTTTGAAATATTGAGAGCTAATGCTTGTCTTTTTGCAGATCGCTTAAGAATTGGTAGCACAGCAGCTGTTACCCTTTCAGCATTTTCAAGTGTGCTTACAGAACGAGTTCTATCTTTTGGTTTTTCTCTGGTACGGTCATGAGCAAAAAAAATAAGACAAGTCTTATAACGGTATTTTGTTAAAATCTAGTTGTGTACATCTAACTTTAATTTTTGTGACATTGTCAGTTAGTTGTCATAATTTATTGCAAGTGTGCAAAAAACTAATATGCCTCATATAAGCGATACAGTTAAATCTGGAGTTACTGCTAAAGCAGAAGATGGATGGTCAATGAGACAAATGGCACTGCGTTATAATATCAACAAAAATTCGGTGTGTAACATTTTAAGTAAATTGAGAATAAACGGTACGATTAGTAGAAATCCTGGATCAGGGCGACGAAGGATGTCAACTCAACAACAAGATTTGCAATTGGTAAATGCTTTAGTGGAAAATCCATTTTACTCAGTTATTCAGGCTGCTGATGAAATAATTTTCCTAGATCCAGTAGTACTGGTCGCCGGCGAGTAAGAGAATCGGAGCTACGCTGTCATGCAGCAGCACAGAAATACTTACTTAAAGCTACATAAAGAAGCTCGAGTAGGATTTGCGCTTGAATTTTTAGCGTATGATGTAAATTTTTGAAACAATGTAATCTTTACAGACGAAAAAAACTTTAAAGTCAACACACAGCGGTCGTATTCGTGTTTACCGCCCTCGGAATACTCGATTTGATGAGAAATATATATCTAATAATGATAAAAGTGGTAGATTTTCCGTCAATATGTGGGCTTGGGTATCGGCACGTGGTCCTGGTGTTTTGTGGAATATTGGGAAACGATTTAATAGTGAAACGTATATTAGGATTTTAGACAATATTATGCTCCCTTCTGTGTCACAATTATTTCCTAATAATGAATTCATATTTCAACAAGACAATTGTTCCGTTCATACTGCTCATACCGTAACTAACTGATTTCAAGATAACATCAATGTTCTTAACTGGCCCAATCATAGTCCAGATCTTAACCTTGTGGAAAAAGTATGGGGACTACTCGTAAAAAGCATCCAATAACGAAATGTGAGACCACAGAATGCCGAAGAATTACTAGAAATAGTAAATAGTGCATGGGAAAAAGTTATTACTAATGATTATTTTATAAGATTATTTAATTCTATGCGAAACAGACTTATAGAAGTTATAAATAGAAATGGTGCAATAACGAAATATTAATAGTTAGTTTCTTGTTAAGTACGATATCCTTTGTCCTTTGATCTAGGATTTCTACTAATCGAACTGTTTATTCTCCACGTTCTTAAAATGTTACACACCAAATTTTTGTTAATGTTATAACGCAGTGCAATTTGTCTCATTTACTATAGCAATAACTACAGCGTTAAAATAAAAATAAATTAAAAGTGATATCTGTTTTATTTCGGCTACTCATTACATATTCAAATAGAGACAGATTTACATTAGGAAAAAAAATTGTCCTATTTTTTGCTGCTCACGACAGTAAAGGAAGCACCCACTTTTTAATTGTTATTCGACTAGGACTTAGATCTCATAGATTTAAATGAAAGTGATGAC
This sequence comes from Leptura quadrifasciata, assembly GCA_963675555.1. NCBI lineage: Eukaryota > Metazoa > Arthropoda > Insecta > Coleoptera > Cerambycidae > Leptura > Leptura quadrifasciata. The sequence goes on from OY776680.1 coordinate 80,613,651, forward strand.
GAAATAAATGCTGGTTGATTAAAGCAGAATAGTTATTTTTTAAATAAGCATTAATCAGAAAAGAAAGTTGAATATTTGACCAAAGCTCGATATTCAAGCTAAATTGATATTTCTCCCAAAAACTTTGACAACTGTCTTGAATTTCCATCGCGAAAGCATATTGACTTGATTTGAATTTATATTGAAAGTGGATACTTCATTCTACCTAAGCCGTTTATAATCGGCTGAACGTTATTCGTTTTCTAGACTCACTCTGCATTCTAAATCTCTATTACACAGTACATGATGAATTAATATATTTGAATACTCCCTTATTCTGGTTGCATTATTTATATTAATTTCGTTTTTTATGCTGGAACCACTTACTTCCACATTGTTCACATATTCTTGTGTCCAGTTGTATGTTGGTTTAAGACGGTTAAGATTCATATCCCCTACCACCAAACTTCTTCCCTTGATGTTTACCAAAACATTTCCAAGTTCTTCTACAAACCCCTCAGCACTATACGCTTGTGGCTTATAAACGCCTCATTTGTTTTTTATTTTTGTAACCTTATTTAGATTAATATCCTGGCAGAGTTTAGCATTAGCTATTCTACAACTTAACCAGGACACATACACACAGGCAATTATACAACGATCATTCCCTAAGACATTGTCATCTGCCGCGGCTGAGACTCGAACTCAGGAGCGGTACATCAACTGACCATGCTGTCTGTAACACGTAAAACTACTGAACTGATATTTGAAGTTTTATTTCATACAAATATATTCCAACAATATTATACTGTATGGTTTGTCCTGGTAAGGGCACCCCATGGCATGTTATTTCACTTTTTATATATATAACCATGCCACCTCTCCCCACATGAATGGATGGCTGTGTATTGATCTAAATTATAGTATTGTTATGTGCTGCCCTCTAACGAGGAAAGATGTGATTAAGTACCTGTTATTCTGTTACTCCCTGACTAGTAGGGTGGCGCCATCTATGAGCCAATTGACGAACAGTCATCTAGTACATAGTAGAAAACTATGGAGAATTCTAGAAATAGAGTTCTGGAAATTCCAAGTGGGTATATAAAGAGGTGAAGCCAGCAGATGGGGGAATAGTACAGTTTAGTGAAGTATAAGGAACAGTTCAGTTTAGTATCCAGTACAGTTCTGGGTAGTCTGTGGTTCTGGTTACAGAGACAGTTTGTAGAAGAAGAGTTCAGTTGAGTGAAGTAGGCAATACAGAGTTTTTAGGTTAGATAAAGTTGTCAAGTTTAGGAAGAAAAGTACATAGTGTTTTAAATGTAGTGAATTCATATTAGATTAAGTTATTATTAGTTGTGTGATTTTTAAGTATTTACTAGTGTAATTTTAGTGATTAAATAAATCAGTGGTTTGTGAAAATTCTTGTTGCAAGTTATTCGAATCCACGGAGTGTTTACTGAAAATTGTAAGCACGTAACAATTGGTGTCGGAAGCGGAATTGAAACAGAATTCGACAAAGTTCCATAGTGTTCTATTTGGAAACCACTGGAGATAGTGAAGTGAGTCGAACTGGAAAGTGATATCGATATTGGACAAGACTTATTTGTGCTAGTGTGAGGATTTTGTGGACATATTTGACTTATACCAGATATAGACTTTACATAAGATTTGTTAGTGTTGTTTGTTATTTTTTGAATGGAAACAAGAAGCATGGCTGCTGAAAAACAAATGCAAGACATGTTAGCTGCATTTAGCAAAATGATGCTAGAAGAACAAGAGAAACCATTCCAACGGAAACCACGTTCTCGCCTCACACATCTTCCAGCGGCTTGTATATCAGTGTATGCGCGGAAGCTATACAACCTTAGGCGAGGGTTATATAGGAGATATACCATCCTTCGGAGGGGATGTAAAGCCGTCGGTCCCTTGTCTATTAAATGTTAGGCAAGTAAAAGATCCCTACTCTTCTTAAGGGAAGAGGTTCGGCAAAATTCCTGGTTGGGGGTAGCTCGTCTACAGGCGTCGGTGTTAGGCCTCAGTAGCGGAAATAGGCCGACGTTAAATAAATGTATAAAAAAAAAAAAAAAAAAAAACAAGATGTCATCCTTTCAGCCACTGAAGACCTCAAAAGCGAAATTAAAGAGGATATAGGCAACATAAAGACTGAAGTAAGTGAAATCAAAGGAAAAGTTACTGGCGTCGAAGAAAAAGTTACTGGTGTCGAAGAAAAAGTTACTGGCGTCGAAGAAAAAGTTACTGGCGTCGAAGGGAAAGTTACCGATATAGAAGGAAAATTTCGTGTAGTTGAAGGAGAGGTAGAGCGACTTAAGCGACTGTTAAGGGAACAAGGAGGCCAGCTGGTATTATCATCATCAGGTCTTCGATTACAACCGCCTTCCTTTGATGGTCAAACTTCTTGGTCAACCTATAAAAGACAATTTGAGGCAGGGGCATACGCAAACAATTGGAGTAATGAAGACAAAGCTATGGCATTGGTGCTAGCATTAAGGGGCCAAGCCTCAGAGTTGCTTCAGAGTATCCCAGTGACGCAGCAACGTGATTTTAAAATTTTGGAAGCTGCACTAGATCTAAGATATGGCGACCAACACCTCACCCAAGTATACAGGACTCAGCTCAAATCACGCACACAAAAGGCTGGGGAAAGTTTACAAGATTTTGAAGCAGCTGTTGAGCGACTGACATACCTGGCTTACCCGGATGCACCCAAAGAATTCCAGGAACAATTAACAGTTGGTACTTTCATTGATGGCATAAGAGATGAGGAGATCAGGCGAGTCCTTAGATTATCTCGAGCTAAGACTGGTAGCCAAGCCTTGGTCCATGCCCTCGAAGTTGAAGCCGCTTATGAAGAGACTCTACATCCGAGAGTACGAGCCATGAAAGTAGAAGAAGGGAACCATTTAGAAATATCATATATGGAATCTTTGATGGCTGACATGCACAAAATGATAAGCCAGTTGATGACCAAACCAGATGCTCCAAGGAAGCAGGAAAGAGAACAGAGCGATGGACAGCCAAGGAAGGTGATTCGGTGTTATCAGTGCAGCAAACCAGGACATATGATGCGGCAGTGTCGAGAACGGAATCCTGGGGAAGTAAACACTGCAAAGAAAGAGGAAGTTCGCTCTGATAAGATGAGATTGATTGTTATGTTAACAGACATACAGAAAATGGTCGCACAATTACTAAACGAATTAAGTTCGCGACCGGAGCTGAAACAGGAACCGCAACCGCCGAAACAGGAGCCGAAGCAGCAGCGAAGTGCTGGAGGTCTGACAAAAGTAATCCGCTGTTATAATTGCGGCAAATTGGGGCATGTCAAGAGGTACTGTCGCCAGAGGAGCCCTAAGGAAATGAATGCCGAGAATGTAAAAACGCATCAGGATATAGCAGAAGTGAAGGCAGTTAAGATAGAGGTTCCGAAGGATTGGACAAAGGAAGTTCTAAGAGAGGAACAACTGAATGACGGTGAAATTGGGCCAATGTTGAAGGCGAAAGAAAAAGGAATCCGCCCTGAATGGAAGGACGTTTCCAGTAAAAGTGTTGGATTGAAGGCTTTATGGGCGCAATGGGATTCCCTTAGGGTTATAGATGGACTATTACGGAGAGCATGGGAGAGCCCGGATGGGAAAGAAGTTACCATGCGGTTGCTGATACCCAGGTGCCGAGTACCAAAAGTACTTCGGGAAGTGCCCGAGGGAATATCCAGAGAGCACTTTAGCAGAAATAAGACTTTGGCTAGAGTACGGGAGCGATTTTACTGGGTAAATAGCTGTCAGGATGTAGAGGCTTGGTGTCGCAGTTGCAAGGTTTGTGCGAATGTGGCTGCCAAGAGGTCACCTACAGGGAGTGGTGATCGAATAAAGGCTAGATATGACCGCAATGCCAGTTCAGCAGGATTCAAGGTGGGATACTCGGTTTGGCTGTATAACCCACAGCGGAGTGAAGAAGGATTCTTGAAGCCTCGCTCACCTTGGGAAGGACCGTATTCTGTCATCACTCGGATCAACGACGTTGTTTATAGGATTCAACGTAGAAAGAAGTCCAAGATGAAGATCGTGCACCTGGACAGGTTGGCAAAGTATACTGGGGTATCTGAAATGCCTGACCGGGACGTTCAGGCTTAAGGAGGGGGCAGTGTTATGGTGCTGCCCTCTAACGAGGAAAGATGTGATTAAGTACCTGTTATTCTGTTACTCCCGGACTAGTAGGGTGGCGCCATCTATGAGCCAATTGACGAACAGTCATCTAGTACATAGTAGAAAACTATGGAGAATTCTAGAAATAGAGTTCTGGAAATTCCAAGTGGGTATATAAAGAGGTGAAGCCAGCAGATGGGGGAATAGTACAGTTTAGTGAAGTATAAGGAACAGTTCAGTTTAGTATCCAGTACAGTTCTGGGTAGTCTGTGGTTCTGGTTACAGAGACAGTTTAAGTGTAACTGTAACAATAATTCTGGAGTTAACTTGAGGATCCGTGATCCAAAAAGAGGATTCAAATCCATTTTCAGAGGATTCGACCCAGCTCTGGTCTTTACTATGAATATATTTCGATATGCGCTGTAAAGCAATGTCAGAGGCGGTTAGTACTTGGTTGGGTGGCCGTTTCAAGGGAGACTGTGTCGCCGCCTCAGATCTTCCAGCAGCATGCATATCAGTGTATACACGAATGCTATGCAACCTTAGACGAGGATTGTGTAGTGGATATTCCATCCTTCAGAGGGGACGTAAACCCGTCGGTCCCTTGTCTCTTAAATGTTAGGCAAGTAAAAGATCTCTACTCTTCGAAAGAGAAGAGTTTTGGCAAAATTTCTGTTTGGGGGTAGGTTATAATAAACAAAACCGTATAACTGTATTTAACATGAGTTCTCCGTTTCTGATTCTGGAAACTTATAAATTATTGCGATTTCCTTATGATATCTTCTTTTCTTACTGTTCTTTCCCAGTGTACTTGATACTCCTCTCGATTATTCTTATTATTCTTATTATGAAATAATGATCAATTTGTCTGCGGAGTATTGTTTTATATATATGTATGTATGTTTTTTTATTCCTTTTAAATATTTATGTATATATATTTTGTATGTACCGTTTTCTTTTTATGTATTATATATTCTGTGTGTTATCTATGTTATATACATGACAATTCCAATACTTGTAAAAGTCTGATGGAAATAAAGATTATTATTATCTACGTGTAGCATGGTCTACTTTGAACAAGTCCTCAGTACTTTCTATCCTTTTCATAATTGTTTTCCCTCTATTAATGTTGATGTTTTTTGTCTTTCCTAGTACGTTTTTAGGGGTAATTTGACGTTATCCCTTTCAGCCCTTTGGTAACATACTATGTCCATTTGGAGACCACTTTTTATACATAGATGGCATTTACTATATATAATTAACCACTACTTAGTTTCAAATTTTCTGTCTATAAGGACTTTTAGCTACTGTTGTAGATTCTGTCGTAAACAAGCTTCGTTAACACTCTGTGTACAGTATTGGCAGATAATAATATTGAATCGATGCCGATGTAAGATAAAAGAGAAGAGAAATAGCTTAATGCCAATGTAAGATAAAAGAGAAGGGAAATAGCTTAATAATAAATATGTTGAAAAGAAACCGATATAACCTACATTCTTGCCATTTTTCTCTTTAGCCAGCTAAACTCTAACATGCTTGCCGAACTGCTGGCATCAATGTTAATATATTGTTCTCTTTCACGTACGTTATTTTGCTATTTATATTTCTTTCTGTCTTATAGACATTGATTCAAGTTTTGTACCTGCCAATACTATATAGATACATACCAACATAGCGTATTATATAACACAATGTTTGTTTTCAGTTTTCAAGAATGGACTACCGAAGTCAAAACGGACCAGTACAAAAATATTTTAGACATAACGGTGTACACATGCCATATATGTACATATAAGACGAATCATAAAGATCATCTGGACAGTCACATACTTACGCATAACAATGTGTTCAAATGTGAAATGTGCGCATTTGAGACAAAACATAAGAGGAATCTTAGGAGACACATGTTGAAACATAAAGATCCCTCAGAAGTAACAATGTATAAGTGTGAATTGTGTATGTTTGAGACAAGACAAAAGGGAAACCTTAGAAAGCACATGTTGACGCATAAAGATCCGTTAGAGGTAACAATGTATAAGTGTGATATTTGCACGTATGAGACCAAAATGAATGGTGATTTTTATCGACACAAATTGATTCATCTAGGCCCCTCAAACAAAGCATTGCTCAAGTGTGAATTGTGTACATATGAGACAAAACATAAGGGGAATCTTGGGAAACACGTGTTGATCCATAAAAGTCCTTCAGATATGAAGATGTACAAGTGTGACCATTGTACATATGAAACACACCGCAAGAGTTATCTTATGAGTCACATATTGATACATAAAGATCCATCAGAAATAAGAATAACAATGTCCAAGTGTGAATTGTGTACGTTTGAGACAAAATATAAGGGGAGTCTTAACCAACACATATTGAGGCATAAAGATTCGTCAGAGGTAACAATGTATAAGTGTGATATTTGCACATATGAGACCAAAGTGAATGGTGATCTTAATCAACACAAATTGATTCATCGAGACCCCTCAGACATAACATGGTTCAAGTGTTATTTGTGTACGTTTAAGGCAAAATATAAGGGGAATCTTAGGAGACACATGTTGACGCATAAAAATTCCTCAGCGGTAACAATGTATAAGTGTAACATTTGCATATATGAGACAAAACATAAGCAACATTTTAATCGACACAAAGTGGTTCATAAAATAAAATCGAAGAAAACGTAGAGCATGAAGTATAATAAGCAATATATTTTGGCGGACAAGTTGATGCACAAAAGTCCTTCAGAGGAAATAATAATAAACATTTTTATTAGGAATGATTGCAGTACATAATAAAGTGAAGTTAGGTTAGAGCTACTCTTATACTTATAGTCCGGGAAACAGGGGTCTTTTTGACCTAATCATCGCATGCCGGCTTATATTAACAGACATAGTAGATATTATGTAGCGAATAACGAAAACATACCGTCAGTTGCTCCAGTAGGGGTGGAGGCGGTTGTGGGAGGGTGTGGAAGTTGCCGAAAAGATATTTCTTTTAATTATTTCAGGAAAGCTGATTTTTAAAAATAGATTATTGACGTTATAGTGTTAAAAACGATCAGCTCCATTGTGGGGGGCGGGGATTGCATGTCGGCTGGCCGTATGAACTTTTAATTTTGAATAAATTAGAATCATTTCAGGCCGAATGAAATTTTTTTACATGACTTCTTACACATAGAAGTATGAAAATAATAATCAACTACATGTATAGATAGAGAGATACTTTATTGGTGCCAATATACATAAATGCTTACACAAGTCAAAAAAAAATCGGAGTAAAAGAAGTTTATAAAACATAATTACATACAATACGTGAAATAGAAAATTGAATTAAAACACTTAATAATACTAAAATACAATTTTGAATAGGTTAAAAGATAAAAAAGACAATAAACAAACAACTTACAAATCTTACAGGGGTATACAGTGCTTAGGCAGGTTAAGTTAAGTCAGAGAAGTCGTTCTCCAGGAATTCATTAAACGTGTAAAGCCTTAGCTTTTAAGTAGTCTTTGATTTTGATTTTAAATTTCAAGAAGTTTAAGTTTTTTACTGAATTAGGTAGGACATTATAAAATTTGGCAGAATAGTAGCCCGTTCCATTTCTGGATTTGGTGAGCCGAAGAAAATTTATCTGTATTTTCTCGCAATTTCTAGTATTGTGCTCATATAGATGGGTGTGCGTTACATAAAATTGTTCATGTTATTTAAGGTGTAATAAACACTAGGATATAGACACAGGGCAAAGTGAGAATCTTAAGTTTTATAAATTGATCTTTACAGTCATCTCTGTACTTTAGTCGTGATAGTATCCGAATACATCTGTGTTGCAGACCAAATACTTTAGTGGTATGAGTTGAGTGCCCCCAGTTTAGGATACCATATGACATATTTGCATGAAAAGAGCCATAATAAGCCATAATTAAAAAGTTTTGGGATAAATGAGAGTTTAGTTGATAATTTTAAAGTGTGTTGCTCCCAGGATAATGTTGGATCTAGATAAACACCTAAAATTTTTACCGCTTCATCACTTTGAATAAATTGGTCTGCTGGATCAAGATTTCGTAGCGTGTAGTTTAGTGATTGCGTTTTGTCTTGGTTTAGTTTTAATCGATTCGATAAAAACCATTCATTAATATTTTCAATTGTCGATATAACGTTCTGATTTAGTTCCCGCAGTAAAAGATTTGTATTTAGTGCAGTTATATCATCAGCGAACAATGTGAAATTGGTATCACCACTAGAATTAGGAAGGTCATTAATATAAATGGTAAAAAGTAGGGGACCTAACACGGATCCCTGTGGAACGCCATGAGAAACTCTCCTGGTTTTAGAAGTGCATTGATTGTAGTTTACGTACTGGCGCCTGTTGGTTAAGTAGGTTTTTATGAGTCTTACACTATCGTTATTGAAATTATATCCAGTTAATTTATCTGGAGAATATCGTGGGTTACGCAATCAAATGCTTTTGTTAGGTCGAAAAAACTAGCAGTCGTGAACTTCTTGCTTTCAAAGGTATCAAGAACAGTTTGTACAATATTAATAATCACCATTGTTGTTGATCGCTTATTCCTAAATCCATACTGACAGGGGTGATATAAGTTGTTAAGTTCAAAGTATTCATTAATTTATTTTTTTAAGGCTGATTCAAATATTTTGGCTAGAATTGGTACAAGTGAGATAGGGCGATAGTTATTTAGATCCTCATATGAGCCGTTTTTATGGATCGGGATAACTTTCGATAGCTTTAGTACATAGGGAAAGACATTGTTTACGATACACAAATTGATTAGGTTAGTTAAGGGGTAAATAATTAAGTTTTTCATGCTCTTAATAAGTTTTACATTGATATCATAAGCGTCTTTACTTTTACTATTTTTAAGATTAGTTATTATAGTGCGAACTTCATCATAGGTTATCTCCCTGAAACTAAAGTTTGTTGTGTTATTATCAAATTTTAAATGATCCATGTGATTAGTGTTGCTTATGGGTAGCTTACTAATAATGTTTAGAGGAATGTCCGTAAAATAACTGTTGAAATCATTGGCTGATAGTGATTCGCTATGATGATTTGTTTGGTTAGGATTGTTATTTTTAATGATATCCCAGAAGGCTGCTTGGGAATTAGGGGAGTTTCTGATATAATCATCATTGGCTTTTCTTTTTGCATTATAAATTTCTGAGCGGTATTGTGCTTTAAATAATTTTATAGATTCATTAGTTATTAAGTTAGGATCGATATTGTGCAAGCTTTTGAGAAAATACAGGTGTTCACGCATGCCTCTTAAATGTTCATTGTACCAGTTAATTTTAGCATTGCTGCGAGAGGAGTCAACAAGTTTGGACTTTAATGGGAACGATAGCTCAATGGCATTGTTTAAGTGTTGCATGAAAGTTTCAGACTTACTTTCGACTGTTAAATTGGGATCATTAATAAAATTCTAGTTCATGTGTTCAATTAGACAATGGAAATGAGAGAGGCCATAATCATTAATGGGCCTGTAATTTATTCTAGTTTTTCGCCCTAATATACAGTTCTTTTTGATGTCCATAGATATTCCAAGGTGGTCGGAGAGACTGGGGTCACATGTTACAACAGAAATGGTATTCAGATCGCAATTTGTAAATATATTGTTTAGGCAGGAAGTTTCTCTGGTACTATTAAAAACAGTTTGTCTAAGTCCATAGGACTGAAAAGTATTGCAGAGGTGAAGTGCCTGTGGGTCTCTAGTGTTAAACTTTTATTGAAGTCACCTGTAATTATGATTTTTTATGTATTATGAAAGTTTATCGAGAAGCAAAGTTATTTTTTCAGTAAAAATGTCAAAATTCCCTAAGGGGGATCTGTATATTGTGATAATTTGATAATCATGAAATATTAAGCCAGCCATCTCACAATGCACTTCTATGCATAGACTACTTATGTCAAAAGATAATGGTGAACACTTAAGGTGATTTTTAGCAAGAATGCTTACTCCTCCATGTATTTTATTCGACCTACAAAAACCAGAAACAGATCTATAGCCCTCAATATTTAAGGAATTTAGTTCTAGCTCATTCAGCCAATGCTCGTTTAAGCAAAGGAAATTGTGGGGAGCAGTATCATTTAAATATGCTTCTAACTTTAAAGTTTTACTGCGTAGGCACTGTATATTAAGGTACAAGATATTTATTTTCTGTTTAAAATGATTAAGTTTGACCTTATTAAAAGGGGAAAAGACCATCAGCTGGAGCAATAACGCATCCATACGACGTACGGTATTTTTGTGGTCCAACTGACGACCTTTACCCCAATAAGCATGCATTTGATTAGAGTTTTCTAATTTTGTTTTGTTAAGACTTACATTTCCAAATTTCAAACGGCCTTCTATCAATTTGCCGAAGTTATCCAGGTCGGCAACATCTGCGTGTCATTAATGTATAAAATTCAGATGCATTTGAAGGTATTTTTGTTAATTTCAATAATTTGAATTAATTATATTTAGTTGCGTTCGTCAACATCTTCATTTTCGTCACTGTCATCATTGGAATTATCGTTATTATGATAGTTATATCACCTTGATCTTCATTCTATTTTTAACCCGCGTAAAAATATAAAACGAAGTAAAAATTTCAGCATGTTAATACTTCAAATTATGTTTTGGACAGGAACAATATATGCCATCTAATAAATATTTATTCAACTTTAAGTCTCTCTTTAATCGTCGGCAAATTGTGAGAAGGCCGTCAGAAGCCATGTAAAAAAATTTCATTCGGCCTGAAATGATCGTCAATAATTTATTTTAAAAAAATTCAATTTGCCTAAAATAACTAAAAAAAATTTTTCTAACACGTTTCACAGTAACCCCCACCGCGGGTGCGTCAATGACGTTCGATTTAGTTATCAACCAAAGCTTAACGATAGGTGAAAATAATTTAGGGGCATGAACATAAGGAATTATGACGTTCTCATGTATCATTTCATTTTTGAGACCGCATGTCTAAGGCTCAGTTGTATAAAAGTGGATCAGCCGAAGTTCAGTTGAACTTGGTTTAAAATCCAAGGTTACAATTGCTACAATAATAGTATCCATGGATTTTGAACCAAATTCAACTGAACTTCGGCCGATCCACTTTTATACAACTGGGCCTTATGCATAAAAAATTTGGGCGTGACATGAATGCCAATCCGTTTTATTACACGCGACCAGCTCATCATCAAACATCATCATTCGAAAAGGGAGTATACTACAGAGCAGTGCGGGCATTTAATGCAGTTCCACTGGAGATAAAATCTATCTCTAATATTTTTTTATTTAAAAAGAAATTAAAGTGTTACCTTCTTGAAACATGTCCCTACAGTTTTGATGAGTTTTTACTGAATGCCAGAATATTTCCTTAATAGTCCTTATATGAAATAATGATCAATTTGTCTCTGCGGAGTTTTTTTTTATATATATATATGTATGTTTTTTTATTCCTTTTAAATATTTATGTATATATATTTTGTATGTACCGTTTTCTTTTTATGTATTATATATTCTGTGTGTTATCTATGTTATATACATGACAATTGACAATTCCAATACTTGTAAAAGTCTGATGGAAATAAAGATTATTATTATTATTATTATTATTATCATAACATCACGCTCCCTATTCCATCTTCAAAAATATTTAATCATCTTCCTGTAAAATTGCGAACGAACATAAACTTAGAGAAGAATTCAAGAAATTGTTGGTTAGTAAAGTTTATTACTCACTGAATGAATTCTTCCAGGACACATTTCATTGACCATTTATTGTTTTTCCGTTAAATATACGTGATTGCTTTATATACAAAATGTTTGTGTGTTTTATTATATTTATCATTTATACTAGAATTAAGATTTGGCATTGTCAACAAAAATCATTTGTATTTTTTCTGACAATAAAGTCTATTTGATTGATTGACACCTCTCTATAGAGGTTGTGAATAAGAAGATGAGACGGTTGAACGTGTACTATGTGACTGTTCTGCCGTCTCAATCAGAGAATCCATTTTGGGAGAACATTGGCCTACTTTGGCCGATGTCAGGGAGATGCCCCTAGGCAGCATCCACCACCTATTTCACAAGATTAGGTTGGTTGGATGCCTAGGCGAGGGCCTGCTTACAGGGAGGATGTACAAGGGGCCCAATGGGGCCTAAGTGCTGTGGTTCAATAATTTTCATTAGAGACCTTTCTCCGGATCATAACCTAGGTAATCAGCATTGGTTCTTTTAATAATTTCGATATATTGATCCACATCTGTTGGTCAATAACCTGCTGGATACTTTTTAAATATTAATTCATACAATTCTGGGGCAACCTTGTACCTAAATTGGCCATTAATGATAAAATCAGCTCAATTAAATTCAACTGTTGAATCACTAATTGCCTACTTTTTTATAGATGGATTGTAGTAAACACCTTTAGTATCATTAATTCTATCTTCCAAATATTCTCGAAGTAGTGGTGCTTTGAATTGCTCCAAATAATGCTGGTGTTCTGTTTCTGTATCTGCCTTTGCTGTTGGAAAAGTTTCATAAAAATAACTTCCGGGAATTTCTGGTTGGATTTGAGTTGAATCATTTTGAAACGTGTGGTGTTTCAAATCAACAGCAACTGCTAAATTATAATATTCAAAAAGTGTTCGAAAACTCAGTTGAACTTTTTCATTTGACTTCTTTCAATTCATTTTTCAAATCAAGTTTTTTGGGTATATTTTCTGTTTCAATAAGTGTAAGCAACTTAGCAATGTCTTTTCATGGTTCTGTATTTTTGCTTTAATGCCTTTCTTGTCTTTAACAGCTCTACTACCACTCGATTATCTGTGGTTAATGGCTGATAGCATTTAATGTTTTCAAAATGGACCCCTAGCTCTCGGGCCATTAATTCTATTATATACATATTACAATAAATATAGATGATGAACAGATTATATGCTATAAATATCTGAACATAAAGTAGAAGTATAAAAAGTCGGTAACTACAGCTTATTGTAATAGAGACGGTTGGTATTATGCTGAAAGTAGTGCATTATTGTTGATCTTGAACGAATCCGATCAGACTTTTTCAAAGCATTTATTCTTAATTGCTTTAAAAAATTAGGCAATAGATTATATTGTGAGAGGATAGTATACGTAAAGGAACTTTTAAATAGAGCAGATTTAAATTTAGGCATACTAAGTATATTCTTTGATGAATATTGGTAGAATATAATTTATTTCAAGGAATAAATTTTTCTTTTAAATGTGGAGGAGTAGAATAGGTAATGATCTTGATACAAAACTAGATAGATAGATTATTTATTGGTGTTACTAACAAAAAATGTTTTACACAAGTCAAAGAAAATACAAATACAATGAAAATACATATACAATACAAATACAATGTAAATAACAATACATTCTATTAAAAGATAGTACAAATAGTAAAAGAGTTGACGTAAAATATAAAATAAAAAAATAACAACGTACAAATGTATATAACATATCAAAAACATATTAAAATATTAACGTTCAATGACTTCAGATACATTGCAGTCTAAAAATTCGCCAATGGTATAAAAGGCTCGTGATAATAAAAAATTTTTAATGCATTCTTTAAAAATATTAATAGGCAAAGATCTCATCCTGTAAGGTAAATGGTTGAAAAACTTTAGTCCATAATAATTAGAGCCATTTCTACTGGATTTTAATCTTAAATAACTCATTCTTATATCATTTGCGTGACGGTTATTATGGTCATGGACTGATTTCTGAGTTATATATTGATCCTGGTATTTTTTGACATGCATGAGACAGGTATATATATACAAACAGGGAAAAGTAAATAATTGCAAATCAACAAATATCTGCCTAACATCATCCCGATAACCCATATTAGTTATAATACGGATTACCTTTCGTTGGAGTGCAAAAATTCTACAAGCACAAGGGGCGTGACCCCAACTTATCAAACCATAAGATATTTGTGACATTATCAGACTATGATAAGCTGTTAGTAATACCTGCCTGGGAACTAATTTCGAGAGACTTCTTATTACAAATATATTTTTAGACAATTTCTTGGATACACATTCAATATGTTGTCCCCAATTCAACTTTGGATCTAACATGACACGTAAAAACTTTACATTAACCGGATTATTGAACTCATACGTGGGTCTATGAGAGAAAATTACATTGAAAGTTTTGCTTACATTTAAGCTTAACTTATTTACAGTAAACCAGTCTTGGGCGGCAGACTGTGTATCAGTCATGAGTTCTCTAACCTTACTGAGGTCCCTGTGTCCAGTTAATAGCGTGGTGTCATCGGCAAACATTATAAGTTTGGCTTTAGGGACACTGTTCCAGATAATTTATGTAGATCAGAAAAAGAGTTGGCCCCAGGACCGATCCTTGAGGCACACCATGTTTAATATGGCGTAAGCTAGAACAGATTGCATCCTTAAATGTGTATTGTTGTCTATTGGAGAGATAAGAACATATTAATTGACAACTGTTGTTATTGAATTTGTAATGCTTAAATTTATTTAGAAGAACTTGATGCGATACACAGTCAAATGCCTTTTGTAAATCACAAAATGTTACACCGGCATACTCTCCATTTTCTTGTTTTTGCTGTAATTTGATAGGATTACTCATATTTAACCAATTTTAAATATTAATTTTATGGTATAGCGAATCAAATTTATGAAGACCGAATTTAAACCTACAACAGGTATTTTGAATTTTCTATAATCTTGATTTATGAATCAATCTAAATATTACCAGTATACGAAACTGCAAAAATTTATATGGAAAAAAACTAGTGAGTTGCAAAGATGTTTTCAAATGTTAAAGTTAATAATACCCCTACTGGAATAAAGCAGTTTCATGTTGGAATGTTTTTTGACAAATGGTCTTAACGTGTACTTTAAACCTCAGTTAAAAGTCTAGAGTAACGCCAAGGCATTTGCAGGAATCAACTGTTGGAAGTGAAAAATCATTAATTTTAAACTGTATTTCATTTTAATATTTCACTACCAAAAAATATTGTTACTCATTTAAAATGAGATTATGTTCTTTTGAAAAATTTGAAAAAGTTTTAAGATTTTCATTAATTGTCTGTCAATATTAGCTTCATTTTTGTTGAAAATAAATATGTCAACATCTGCATACGCATGACA
Source organism: Leptura quadrifasciata (assembly GCA_963675555.1). Lineage (NCBI taxonomy): Eukaryota > Metazoa > Arthropoda > Insecta > Coleoptera > Cerambycidae > Leptura > Leptura quadrifasciata. Next base: position 80,628,966 of record OY776680.1, read on the forward strand.
GTTAATCTAGTTTTTTGTCAAATATCAGTGGTGAATATTAAAGGAAACCATGGTCCCAATGTTGAACCTTGAGTAACCCCGTCAGTATAAATGTAGCCGAGAACAAATTGTTGAATATAGAAATGATTTGATGTCGGTTATATAAATAATGCATAAATGTGGCGTTATAGTTATGAAATGAAACAGAAGGAACATATAATATATGATACAAATTAAACAACAATTTAAAAATTATATTATAACTTTTAAATTGTTTAAATTTTCTGATTTCAGAGAGCTTCCCAATGTCCTATTCGTAGAAATGAGCCAAATTTATAAAAAGAATGAGAAACAATCCAAGCCAGTTCCTAATATATCCAATAGATGACGCCATGCATACTCAGTTTAATGTCATTCTCAACTTGTATCATATATAACCTTTAAATAATTTAAAATTTCTTAAAATTTCCGGTTTCCGAGAGTTTAATAATCTCTTATTATGAGTCAAATTGATCAAAACGATTTCGGTAGTAACACAGCAACAAGTTTTCATTTTACATCCTAATTAACTTTGTTTATTCAAATACATGTTATTTCGTATTGACATTGACGGATAAACAACCTGAACCGAGTACAGCTGGTGCACTCTGGCGGATAAAATAAAAGAGAATGTTTCCCATTGTAACAATAAAGAAAGCAATTTTTTTTAATGAAAGTTGTGTTTTGTGATAGATACATGATTTCCAGAAATATTTAAAAAAGACTAACAAGTATGAAATTATGCCTAGCATATTTTTAGTAAATGGAATTTCTGAGTTTTGTATAGTAGTATCAGACCTTATCTGAAAAGAAAAATGTCGATTTCGGATATTTTGATGATCGTCTGTTGTAATATTAATCGTGTGAGACCTTTAAAATAAAAAGAGACCGTTTCCAAAAGTGGGCATATAATTTTATTACATGGCTTAGATGCAATATAAAGTATATTGTCCGATATTTTGACAGTAAAAGAAAATAGTTTTCTCGTAAATTGCACATTATCCAAAATTAACCATATCCAGAAGAAAGTGTCTGTTGTAACTGGACTCGAGTAATACAGATAATGAGGAGACTGAGAGGGCTGTCTCCACCCACAAAGAGGCAAAAGAATAGCTTTTAATCAGTATGTGATAACAGCCAAAATGAGGACATGACCCACCTACCACTAAAACTAAAATTGTATTGGCTTACTATTTTTTAAATATAAGATAAAATGTGGTAAACGATACAATTACTTCCACCCTTTACTAGAAGCATCCTCTCCTACTATGATGCAGATCAGAGGAGAAATGGTTGGATATCTTTTTGGCGGAGACGTCCTTAGTTTTACCCATAGTGTTTGTGATAATTGAAAACAAATCAGTCAAGTACCTGTCACTGAATCGAAAGGCTTTAGTGAGATGTAGTAACAAACTTAGAAAAACTTATTGCATGTATAAATAGCGTCTTATAAAAATTAATTGCACCTATTTTCTAACATTATCTCCCTCTGTGACTATTGAAAACGTTATATCACACTATAATCAAACAAAATCAATACAGATTGCTGCAAAAGTAATCCATAAACGCTCAAAGTAGCTACAGCTTATTATAATCTGCGACTAGCATACTTAACTGAATTTTATAAAAGTTCAGCATAGAACTAGATGTTGAGTTGCATGGGGAACGAGACTGTAAAGAAGTTTTTTAGGAACACAGAAAATATTTAAAACAATTTTTTTGTTGTATATGCAAGTTGTAAGTTTATCATGGTTCATGTTATTGGTTTTAAAATTTTAATAAAATAAGTGAAATCATAGCTCTTGTATTATGTTTAATTTATAGCAGGTTTGTTTATATTTTTGTAAATAAATATAAAATGAATTTAATGAAATGTCACTTTGTAAGACATAAACAATGCTTTTTGTTTTGGGCAAACCTCTTTCGCTGGGTGGGCAAATTTTATAACTGGGTGGGAATTTTCCCATGCAAGTATATCTTAAAAAATGGCTTGTAAGTTTGTCCATTGGTTTTCACTCGTAATCTGAATTTGATCAGACTTTTAGAAAAGTAACTAAGAACGGTAGCTAAAGCAGATGCTTTAGACTTCAAACCACCCTTTTAGCAATTTTTTTTTAATGAAAAATTGTCGTCTTGCGGGTTTCGAACCCACTTCGCTATTTAGCTACCCAGATGGGTAGCAAACTGATATGCATAGCGAAGTGGGTTCGAAACCCGCAAGACGACAATTTTTCATTAAAAAAAAATTGCTAAAAGGGTGGTTTAAAGTCCACGATAAACAGTCAACACTTATAACAAATGCTACTTGCATATACAGGGTGTTGCATTATGAGAGGGACATAGCTTAATAGGAGGTAGAGAACATCAGTGGTAACCGGAACCTCCCATAGAAATGTCTCATTGGGCCTTCATTACGAAGTTACAGGGTGTTAAATAATTTTTGGCCAAACCTGTTTTTTGTCATAACTTTGACAGGGAATGAAATAACGGATTCATATTTGGTACGGCTAATGTACCTACTAACGAGCCCCAAGAGGTACATGTATAAAAAAAAGTATATCCAGGTCCGGACTCACTATAATTTATGTTTCTTCTTTGCATCAATAAAACATCACCCTGTATATATTTTTTTGAAATTTCGATACGATATTCGAAAAGAGCAAGAAAAAACAAACAAAATGGCCTATTTCATTTTTTTGTTACACCTTCGTGGTTATTTAAATACGTTGTTAAATGTGCAAGAAAATGGATTACAGAACCCTATTAAATGAGAGGCACGTGAAATAAATAGTTTTATAACTAAAATTTGCAAAAATTCTATTGAGCCTAGGTGGTCTGGGTGAATCCTAATTCCGGCACGTTTTAAAGGTCCATTTTGGTAAAAAACTGTGGTCCTAATAAGTAATCGGGTATGAAATAACAAAATTTTTAATCAATCACAGTAGGCTTGTTCAAAGTGACAGATAATAAAAAGAAATCTCCTAAACAGTTGAATAATTGTTTGTTAGTAATTTAATGTGTCAATAATCCGCATTTAGTTAGTGAAAACTTGTGAAAATATTTTAACTATGCCAGTAAAATTTACAAACGTGGAATATGCTGACATAATATTCATCTATGGTTTCTGTAATGGAAATGGTAGGTCGACGGAAAGAGAATATCGGCTGCGTTTTCCTGGTCGTCGATGCCCTAATCATAAAACCTTTAGTACGGTGTTCCAGTATGCAAGACAACACGGAAAGTTTCCTACTTCTGCAGTTGTGGAGCGTGTTTTACAACAAGGTGTGCAGGAACAAAACAATATTATAAACGTAGTTCAAGAAAACCCAAATATGAGCACTAGACGAATCAGTTTGGCAACTGGTATTCCTCATTGGCGAGTATGGAGAACCCTAAAAAGAGAACGTTACCATCCATATCATATCCAGCAGGTACAGTGTCTTCAACAAGGCGACGATATCCCCCGCCTGGCATTTTGTCATTGGTTGTCTAACCATCGCCCAGTCATTTACAGAACCTTATTTACGGATGAGGCACAATTTACAAGGGATGGAGTAAACAATTCACGAAATAATCATAAATGGGCACAGGAAAACCCACATGCGGTACGCCAACGCCGTTCGCAACACAGGTTTTCTGTAAATGTTTGGGTCGGACTTGTGAATAGACATTTGATAGGGCCACATTTTTTTGAAGAAAGATTGAATGGTGAAATTTACTTTGATTTTCTTCAAAACATTTTACCGAATATGTTAGAAAATATCGGTATAAGAGGCATGTTGTTTCAGCATGATGGGGCCCCACCACATTTTAACCTTCAAGTAAGAAAACACTTAAACAATGTGTATCCTAATAGATGGATTGGACGCGGGGGTCCACATGAATGGCCACCAAGATCTCCTGATTGTAACCCTTGTGATTACTTTTTATGGGGCCACTTAAAAAACGAGGTTTATAGCATTGAAATTGAAAGTAGACAACATTTAATCCAGCGCATCGTTACAACCTGCGACGAAATACGGAATAATCCAGAAATGATACGTCGAGCAATTGGTGACCTTTCTAAACGCGCAAGAAAATGCACAGAATGTGGGGGAGGACATTTTGAAAATTTACTTTAGTGTCAATTACGTTTTATTTTTAAACACATTTAGTTATTGTTTTGTTATTTATTGTTAATTGAATGGAAAATATTTTATTTATTTAGATTTTAGTTTGTTCTCTTTTCCAATTTTTATTAAGTATAAAATGTTGATGATTTTCTTGATCAAAGTAACTGGTTGCTTAGGCGTAAATGGTTTAAATTATCTGTCACTTTTATTCTTTGAACAAGCCTACTGTGATTGATTAAAAATTTTGTTATTTCATACCCGATTACTTATTAGGACCACAGTTTTTTACCAAAATGGACCTTTAAAACGTGCCGAAATTAGGATTCACCCAGACCACCTAGGCTCAATAGAATTTTTGCAAATTTTAGTTATAAAACTATTTATTTCACGTGCCTCTCATTTAATAGGGTTCTGTAATCCATTTTCTTGCACATTTAACAACGTATTTAAATAACCACGAAGGTGTAACAAAAAAATGAAATAGGCCATTTTGTTTGTTTTTTCTTGCTCTTTTCGAATATCGTATCGAAATTTCAAAAAAATATATACAGGGTGATGTTTTATTGATGCAAAGAAGAAACATAAATTATAGTGAGTCCGGACCTGGATATATTTTTTTTATACATGTACCTCTTGGGGCTCGTTAGTACATTAGCCGTACCAAATATGAATCTGTTATTTCATTCCCTGTCAAAGTTATGACAAAAAACAGGTTTGGCCAAAAATTATTTAACACCCTGTAACTTCGTAATGAAGGCCCAATGAGACATTTCGATGGGAGGTTCCGGTTACCACTGATGTTCTCTACCTCCTATTAAGCTATGTCCCTCTCATGATGCAACACCCTGTATATACCCACACACACACACTAAAGTTTCTTTTAGCAATAACAGTCATTTTATTGACTGTATAATCTTAATCTCTTTTAGCATGGGAAAGTCGAGGAAAAGAAGCAGAAGTCCATCAAATAAGGATCTATTAGATCGAATAAGGAAACTAGAAACACAGCTTTCTAAACCTTTAAAAAGGAAACGCCCTAGGGGTGAATCGCCTATGGCAAAAAATGGCTGACGTTTTAGAGCACGTAATAAAGAAAATATCGATCTCAGGTCCTCCACATCATCTAAGGTGATTAAGTGTAGACGTAGATCTGAAGAAGTATCTCGGGAAAAAAGGAGGCGTGTTTACTGTGAGGATTCTGATAGTTCTATGGCCTCATCGCTTATGGTGATTACACGGAGAGATGGTAGATCCGCTTCGCCTAAGGCGACCGCATCTAGAGATTATGTACAGTCTGTTTCGCCTATGGCGAGTACATCTACATATAATACAACTGCTACTTCGCCTATGGCAAGTACATCTGTGCAAGATACGTTGATTGATACAATTATTTCAGATAATTCTGATATAGAGCAGTCATGCGATTTAGTAGGTATTACAAGATAATAAGTTATCAGAGGAAATTCTAAAAAGTTTGGATGACAATCCTGATGAATCCAATAAAAACTGTTATGAATTACATGAAGAAATTAAAAATCACTGTGTCCCAGTCCTTACGAAAGGTTTGGCCATTGAATCCTTTTCAGAATTATTGAAAAAATACCCAGCTCCTAGCAACTGTCTTGTAATGTCGCCTCCTATTTTAAATAAGGAAGTGGCAAAGGCTGTAGCTCCCATTTATTTAAAAAGGGACAATTTCCAGACTACTTTACAATTTATAAATTAGTGGAAATAACGATATTGATACTTTAGTACCTATTCTGGGAGACACTGGAAGGTTGTTAACCGATCTTCATTATAAATTCTCATTACAGAGAAGGGCATTCTTACAAAATAATTTAAAAAGAAGTATGAGTGAACTCGCTAAGGACAATCCAGTGGGGACTTTATTATTTGGAGATAACCTACTGGATCAAATTAAGATTTCCAGTTAGGTAGATAAGTCTACATCCCAAATTAAAAAGACTGACAATATCTCAAAAAACTTCAAGAGGCTGCCTGATTACAGGGAAATGAGGCAGCAGGTCAAGTCACCCAAGTTCCGACCTCAAAGGGGAGGGGGGACCAAGAGATATCAGTATCAAAGAAGACAGTAGAGGTAGGTAGCCACTATTATGGCCAGTTGAAATATTTTTATAGTTCTTGGTTAGAACTGACTGCAAACAGAAGTATTTTAAATATTATTAAAGGTTACAAAATACCATTTAACATAAAACCCTATGGGTTATCTACATGTAGGATTATGAAATTCTCCCCAAAAGAAAAAGCAAACCTAAATATTGTATTAGATGAACTGCAAGAAAAAGGAGCTGTAGTTAAAACAAAATATGTGACAGGCCAATGTTTATCAACTTATTTCTTGACTCGAAAACAGATAAATAGTTATCGCTTTATTTTAAATTTGAAAAGATTGAATAATTTTATAAGTGCTCCTCATTTTCAATTAGAGGATATAAGAACTGTATGCAAATTAATATCTAAGGATTGTTATATGTCTACTATTGACCTGAAGGTTACATATTTTCTAGTACTTATTGAAAAATCGTATAGAAAATATTTAAGATTCATGGTGGATGATAAATTATATGAATTTGTTTGTTTGTCAAATGGCTTATCAACAGCTCCTTATGTATATACTAAATTATTAAAGCCTGTTATAAGTTATCTGCAAAAGAATAATGTTTTATGTGTTATTTACTTGGACGATTTAATAAGAAATGGAATGTGCTCACAATGTTAATATGGGCCTAAAACTATTTAAAAAATGAGGATTTAAAATTGATTATGAGAAAAGTCCCTTGCAGCCTTCTCAAACTTGCTTGTTTTTAGGATTCTTATTAAACAGTAAAGAGTTGGAGTTACCATTACAAAAAAGAATAAAAATTAAAAAATATGTCAGATATTTGATGACTTTTCCCACTTGCTCCATCAATGCATTGGAGATTTATATCGATAGTTCATTAACTGGTTGGGGTGCGTTTTGTAACGACAAAAGAGTATTCGGCTGGTGGAGGTGGAACAGAAAAATTTACATATAAATTTATTGGAATTAATCGCAATTGATTATGGGTTAAAATGTTTTGCAAAAGATTTAAAATCTTGTAATATATTGTTGAGGGTGGATAATATTACTGCCTTAACTAGCATCAATAAGATGGGAAGTGTTCAGTATGAAAAAATGCATTTCTATTCAAAGAATATTTGGCAATGGTGTGAGTATATAACAGCACATACCAACAATAGCGGGAGTTTTACAATACTAACAATGTTAATTATTTCACAGAAGACATTAGAAAAGTTATTTTATTTTTTAATATGTTGCATAAAGTAAAGACAATCCGATATGGTACCTTTAACTCGCACAGAGCAGCTTGGTCCTTAATTCTTCCTGGAGATACAGGAACAAATTTAATGCGAGAGATACCTTAAGGGACTGTGTCGTCTATGACCTCCAAAGATAAGGTATCATTGTATTTGGAATCTGGATAAGGTGATTAATTTATTAAGCAAATGGTATCCCAATGAGGAATTAAGTCTAGATGATTTGTCTATGAAGCTAGTAACATTGCTGGCCTTAACTACAGGACAGCGTATGCAGACCCTAAGCTTGATTAAAGTAGAAAACATTGTAATTACAGAGAATGGCATAAAAATCTTAATTCCTGATTCTATTAAAACATCCAAGCATAATACTTACCAACCATACTTGAATATGCCATTTTTTGAAAATAAAATAGAAATATGTGTATCGTCAGTTTTATATGCTTATATGGAGAGAACGGTAGGCATCAGAGGAGGTACTGAGAACTTGATACTTACTAGTAGACACCTTACAGGAGGGCTATCACCCAGACAATAAGTCGTTGGATTAAAATATGTCTGACTTTAGCAGGAATTAATCCCTCATTATTTACAGCATATTCGACCAGTAATGCATCAACATCAGCGGCATTTCATCGTGGAGTTTCTTTGGATATTATAAGAAGAACTGCAGGTTGGACAAAGAATTCAAAGACATTTGCAAACATTTATAATGTTACGTGTTTACAGTCTTCAGTAAACACTGTGGGTTTAAATAACTTGCAACAAGAATTTTCACAAATCACTGATTTATTTATCACTAAAATTACACTAGTAAATACTTAAAAATCACACAACTAATAATAACTTAATCTAACATGAATTCACTACTTTTAAAACACTATGTACTTTTCTTCCTAAACTTGACAACTTTTGTCTAACCTAAAAACTCTCTGTCTGTTTACTTCACTGAACTGAACTGTATTGCCTACTTCACTCAACTGAACTCTTCTTCTACAAACTGTCTCTGTAACCAGAACTGTACTGGATACTAAACTGAACTGTTCCTTATTACTTTAAACTGTACTGTTCTCCCATCTGCTGGATTCACCTCTTTATATACACCCATAGAAATGTACCAGAACTCTATTCTAGAATTCTCCATAGTTTTCTACTATGTACTAGATGATTGTTCGTCAATTGGTTCATAGATGGCGCCACCATACAGGTTTCCTTTCATCTTGAACAGGGACTTAATCACATCTTTCCTCGTTAGAGGGCAGCACATAACAATAATTTACGCTTGGATGATTCTAATACTTTTGCGGAGACTATTGTTGTCGTGGCCAAAAAAGGCTATTTAAATTAATTAAATTCAATCAATAAGTCACAATTTATAGCTTAGCATCATTACACATTCATATCTCAGCTCGAATTAAATACAACGCAATAGACGCGCTAAGTGTATATCACCGTTTAGATTCCCGTCCGCCTCGGCATGACTGGGCGGGTCCGACACGACGCAGCAGGCGGCCCCGGCCGCTCATCCGGCACACAACGTCTAGAACGCCAGCCGACCTAACGTTCGGAGCTCCGTCCGTCCCAAAAGTTACAGGATCGCGGCGTGTCCACAAGCTGTGGCTCTGGATAAAAAAATATTAGAGCCGTCGTGATGCGACGACTCTAAGCTGAGGCCGGGTGGCCGTAAAATGAAATCCAGCTCGGCGCTGGGTTGGTTGAATCGATCCATTTTGTTTCCTACTCGAAGGTAATACCGCGCTCTTGAAATGGGGCCTGAAAGACCCGGCGTGCTTCCCTGCGAAGGACTCGCCGCAGGTGGCAGCCGTGAAGTTAAAATTGGTTTAGGACAGACCCGAGCCAAAAGGGTCTGCCTAATAAAAGAAAGACTAAGTCCGTGAACCGGGGAGCTGGGCGTCGAGCGCCCGTGTGCAATCTCCCCTAGGTCCTGTCGTCCCTATCTGAAAATTTCTAATCACCCGAATGTCTGAAGTTACAATCGTCTAGTCACTGATGCCCGGATACTGCGTTAACTACGGAGAGCACCCCCTGTACTGGTTGTCGCACAAGAGGTGGGGTCGCCGCGGTTAACGATATTTAGCCCGACGTGGCGAGTGTACAGCACAGTCGGCTGACAACGAGGACGTCGTTGTCGGCGACGACGATGTGTTCGGCCAGCACGTTCAACGAGGCCACAAGGGTCCTCTAGAATGATGGAATGGAGCTGGAACTGGAATCCGGATGTTGGTTTCTGTCTGTTACCAGACAGGCATCAATTTGAAGTAGGAAGTCGGGGCTCTACTTGTTTCCCAAGCAGACATCACTTTGGAATTGGGAAGCAGGCTTCTAACTCGTTTGCCGAGTAGACATCATAACAGGCGTAGGAATTGGAGTCGGAACGTTGGTGAGGTTTTCAAGGATTGGATTTGGATAAAGGAATCAGGTACCTGGTATCATGAGGCGAAGTTTGTGCTTAACGAATTTTCTTTGTGATTCCTTTATAAAATATCGAAGTCAAAACGTAGCGTCGTCTTCTCCTCACATCCAAAACGTCGTCGTCGTCATCGAATCAGCACTGCAGAAATGGCACTGCGTATGTCGGTAGGGAGGGCTCTGAAAAGAGCTCCCGACTCATCTAATAATGTTTGTAGGTGGTATCAACGATTTATTTTGAAAAGCTATATACAAACTATGCAGAAACGCGAGGTACTTGAGCCGTGAAGTTACCTCGATGAAGGCCCTGGATCGACTGGCGAGCTCTCAAATTTGCGTTTTATTTATATGATTTACGGGGAGCGAGCTGGCTCCTGATTGGCCCGGCGTCCGAGAAGAAGGCGGGGCTTCGCCAACCTTTATATACTAAACACGGCGTCTGCCGGTGACTCATTCCCGCCAAAAGTGTTGTTGCAATAACATCGTGAGTCATGCAAAGTCTGAGTCATGCAATATGCAAATTAGTTTAGGATGACTTGAGATGAATGTGATTGATTTTATTGAAATAGAAAGGCTTGGTTTTCATGTCCTGTTAAGCGGTTCTGCATATTTGTATTCTCATGTTAAATTTTGTCCTCTCATGTATGAGGTGATGGTCGCGTGTTGAAGAATTTTTAAGTTTGAATTTATTGATTGTTTAAATTAATTCGGGCCTGATGGGCCCGAAATCAGGCGAGGTTCCAGCAGCGGCAGTTCACTCCGAGCAGCCAACGAGTCAACATCTACCAGTCCACTTCGAGCAATCATCCAGATCTTCAAGTCTCAACCTGACGGACCAATACCTGCACGGCGTCATAGCTACCAGCGTAGTTATACCCTGCAGCGTGGAGGAGAAAGGCCAGCTTACTTCAACAAATCATCTACAATCGTGTCGTGACTTTCAACTCGTTCCGAAATTAAGCGTTAGCTCAGTAAAAGTTAGGGGTAAAATTCAAATTAAATTAAATTGTGCAACGAACGTCGCCAGAGTTCTGCTTAACGTTACAATTAATTGGTATCCAGTCTTTTATTTCTTCGCAACGACCTATACCAGGCAAAAGCGCCTATATATATGCACAAAGTGGGGTACCTTGTTCCAAAAGCAGTTCAAGCGTATGACAGCTTACAAAGTTGCAACAAGGGGGTAGCAGCAATACCCTCCGACAATCAGAAAATCGTCAAAACCATCACAGAACTTCAGAAATCGGCCCTGAGAACTCGTCCACCTATCACAGATCTACGAAACGCTGCTGGTGCCCATAAATCTCAAAATTCGTAGTCTCCGACAAAAAAACATTTTTTATTTTTCACAAACCAACCCTTGTTTTCGTAGACACTATCCTAAACTTGGACAAATAAAGCTTTAGAAATAGATAATATTGGTACTGTTTTCTAGATGAAAATGAAGAGAGAAATTTCCTTTTTAAATTACATTAGGGTTTTAGTAATAAAATATTTACGTTAAATAAGGTTTATGATTGAAATGCATTGTAATTAATGCCATTTTAAAGTACAGTTACAAAGATTAATGCATTATTGTTCTATATAAGTTCATCATTCATATTTTGGATACTAATACATTATTCTGCAACAAATATCTAGCAAGTGATCTGGAGAGCGGGGCGCCGAGTATAATTATGCGACCAAACAAACTTACCTTAAGTGAAGTTCGATCGTAATTATACGATGGCACCCCGCTCGAACAGATCACTCCCAACCCTTTTCCTTGTTATCCCACCACTATAACCGTTGCGAAATATTTTTAGAAAAATGTAATGGCGTTGGAAAACGGGATACAGAATGTCTGTAGATAATAAAAGTTCTATTACTTTGAACTTAGTGGTGCCACCTAGAGCAAAAAGTGTGTACTACCAAGTGAGTTCGAGCGGGGCGCCATCGTATAATGGAGAACAACACACGCCAGTCCTAATATATCCAATAGATGGCGCCATACATACTCGGTTTAATGTCATTTTCAACATATTAACCTTTAAATAGTGAGCGAAATTGATAAAAAAGACTATGGTAGTTGATCATTAAATCGTTTAAAAGCGGAGCTAACATGCTTTTTCGTATTGACATTAACGGTGAAACCACAGACTAATGCATACGTCCAACCCTGTCGGAACGCTTTGAAGTTATTTTTACAGATATTTTGTCTTTATTTAATGCGCCAAGTGGTACGAAGTAGTTCTCAGTTTTGATGCGCCTACGCCTGTATAGGTTATGCGCGAATGCGGCATAAAAAATATAAAACCTAATACAGGAAAATTCTGAGAGTTGGACGTCTGTATTGGTCTGTGGCGAAACAACCGAGTACAGCTGGTGCACTCTGGCGGATAAAATAAAAGAGAACATTACACAGGTTCAACTGTGTTTGTTATAACTGGCAGCCAACGGTAGAAATGTTTTCGTATAATGCAAATACATTTATTAATGAGGAAATTCTCCGTGAAGATGAAGAAATCTTTATGAAATAATTTTTAGATTTATTTATTATTTAATTTTTTATACTCTAATATTTTATAAACACGTGTTAGCAGTTATATTGATTTATTTATATATTTATTGCCTGAATGTTACATTTTATTTATGAAATGTTTTGTTTTTATTTTATTTATATATTTTAATATAAAAAACCGAAAAGCCGTTATATATTTTGCTTGATTTTATTTTTAACCTATAGTTTTCTACCATTTAAATTTAGCAACCAGCTGCCAATTTAGTCCTCTTTTTTAATATAATTCAGTACTCTACCACGAGGGGTCAGGAGTAACCTAATAAGTTCAGTTAACTGGAATGGCCCACTTATCTATTCTGCAGAGTGCAGACTGTACGGAAAACAGCAAATTTACATAAGGAAGCAGGAAAAAGATTTATTGCATTCAAGACAATACGCACGCATTTTTAAACACTTTTAAATCAAATCCACGGGTTAAATTTTATAACCTAGTCTGAACTTAAGGAATATCCAACTTGTTAATAATAGACCATTCCAGAACACGTGACTTTGACAGATCCGCCATTTTGCCTGGGTGGCACACAAAGCGATTATTTTCCGTGTATTTACATTCGTTTTTGGTGCTATGGATTGAGTTTATTGTGATTTTTTTGCAATTTTGTTCGCCAAGATGTTTCGAAGTGAATATTATGTAACCCTTAGAGGTGATATTAAGTGCAGATATGATAAAAAAAATCGAGATTATTGACAATAATGACTACTATGCAATCCCTCCTGAAGAGAGCAGGCTTGAAGTTTGTAATATTACCATGATCGACTTCGTGAATTATTTGATACTAACTCATAGTTATTATACTGGTCAATAATTCAAGCCTTATAAAAGCTCGCAAGCCTACAAGCTTTACGAATCTGGCCCTATTCAAGGAATTTTGGCAAAACAAATCGGTGATGAGGCATTTGTTGTCATTGGGAAGGTGAGAAATCAAAGTTAATGCGTAATTTCACATTACAATTAGATTCTATATGTTAATGTGTATAATTGTGATACGCTACAGAGGTTTTAAACTTGATTAATATTTGTTGTAGGTTAAACACTCTCAACGAAAGAGGGAAAAGTTATTTCAAGTTTGGATTATTATTTTAAAGAACACCAGCATTTCCATTGCTTACTGTGCATGTATCAGACGTACATGTGTATCAGAAGTATGCAGTCATATAGCAATTCTGTTTTAACCTGCATGATCGTCCAAATACCATCGAAGACAGTGGTCCTGGTCCAGCGCCCACTGACTTTGTGTTTGGCCAGTATCTTCCATGAAAAATGTAGAAATGTTGCAAATACGGGATATGGATTGACCAAAAAAATAGAAACAAGAGGTTTGTCTCAGGAACATCCTCCGTTTGATAGATAAAAATGAACTTACGCCTATTTATGTCCGTATCTAATTTATGGTCCTTTTTTGGCTTGACTGAACCTGAACTTGGATATTTTAAAATAAAAAATATATATTACTGATGTGCAATATATTCAAATAAATAGGTATATATATATATATATATATATAATTAAAATTGTTTTTTTATTAATAAACACAGGTACATAGATAATTCATTATTTATATTACTTGGTATTTGATAAGGCACATGTTTATGATTGCACTACATACCATGACAATTTTATCCAATGCACTCAATTTCCTCAGTTTATGGGTATTGTTTCATGAAAAATCTTTTTTTTTTAGCAAACCTACCGTACCGAACCCGTACAGTTGCAATATTTCTTATGATTTTCCAAATCCATAGGATACAACTAAGTTTGGCCTTTTGTAAAGGCGGGTATTTGTAGTTTTATCCTCTAAAGCAGCTAGTTTTCCTAAAATCACACACATCGTTTAATTCGAACCTTATAAAACCTAGGAGTTTTTGTACCAAAATTAAGTACTTACCAGTTATAAAATGTTTTGAACAAATACGACCGTGTTTTAGGTGGCTTTTACTTAGTGGCCCCCGTCCCAAAGCCTTAATCCGAGCATTTCTTCTTTCTATAGGCAATACATTAAAATGATTCTCCTATTGGTTAAAATAGCGGGAAATCGGAAAAACAGTGCATGATCTCTTTCACCACGCATTGAACATTTAACAGCAATACAAATATGTGGCATTTTCTATCAATTAGACCAGGATTAAACAATTTAATGATGAAATACTCGTAATGTTTACATACGTAATTTGTTTGTATGCCTCCCAGCAAATATGGCCGAACTGTCAATGACGTCATTCTGGAATGGTCTATGATACCTGGCAACGTCGGGTCATTTTGTGACGATCACCCGTTTCTAACTTCTGTTTCGTCGCTAATTTCATGTTACTCGTTGTGGAGTGCAGACACTTGAAACGTTAGGAGGTTAAGATTCTCTACTCATTTGATTTGATTTTATTTGTCAATATGAATGAAAGAATTTGCAGACTTTGTCTTCAGACAATCAGTGAAAATTATCACATAGAGGAGACTCTGGCAAACATTTTAAAATTGGTAAGTTATATGACAAAAACTATTATTTTTATTTATCGTCCAAACATTTGTTCGCTGTAGAATTTGGCGAATCATTTTACCACGTTTTGTTGTTAGTTAACTTATAAGTACCCATAGAGAAATATGATATTTAAGAAGTATCTCGTACATATATTTTTGTTATTTTCGTCCCTCTTCGTTTATACGTCCCTCTAATGAAGAAGATATATTTCCTAAGATCCCTGTAAGTAATTTAACTAATATCGATGTTTTGCTGAAACACAGAAATAAGTGGAGAAAACAGGTACTGGATAGGCCTGAAACTGTGGAAGTACACCTAAGGCAATGGAGTAGTAGCAGCTGACGTCACAATCAAGCTGCAACTTCAGTTCAGTGGACTCGAAAGTTTTTGTGATATTTACAGTCATTTAATTATACCAAGTTTTAAGGTATTTTAGAGCTTTTTGAAAAGCTTTTTTTGTGTATAATTAATTATTAGTATTCCATTTTACTAATACGTTTGGTGATTTGTTGAACTGGTTTTAATTTTGTGTTTTATTTACGTTTTTTAACCGACGTGTTTTTTTCCGTGCTGTCAAAAGGTTTTTATTTTCGTAATGGTGAGTTAATTTTAACAATTAGGAATGTTAAATTTGTTGAAGTTTGATCTATACACTTCATTTTAGGAGTCACCAAATTATATTTCTAAGTTAGAGTACATTAACGGTGTTGACCATATAGTATAAAAGTAAAAGATTTAACTGCATCGCTAAATGATATCCCAAAAATTTCTAAAACTGTGGTGATGGATTACTTATATGTTATTTCGAGCGAGTCCTACGACCACGATGACCAAGTTAAATGCCTTTGCTCAGCTTGCCTGTAAATGGATAGAATTTCTGGATACAAAAAAAATTAGCAAGCGATATCTCGTTGGTGAAGTAAGTGTAGATTCTATATGAATCATATGAAATTCAAAGTTTATTATCAAAGTATACTGCTTATGTCTGAAATGTCTAATCACAAATTACTGCTTTTCAACATTTGTACATTATTAAAACATTAAGGATGAATGTAATTTTTGTTTTAGGTTAGGCATTCTCAAAGATTACCAGAAGTACTGTTTAAGCCATGGATTGTTGTATGAGGATATTGGCTTATTGAATAGAATTCAGTAACAAGAACATTGATATGGCTGTAGTATTAAAAAACAAGGCCAGATGCTTAGAGTATGCAGTGCGCTTTGGCATTTCACAAATTTTTTTATGTAATCTATACATTTGTAAATTATGCAGTTATGATATTTAAGAAGTTAATGGCTTTATATAATGTATATACCGATGTATGTTTCCTAAGTTTACATATA
The DNA here is from genome assembly GCA_963675555.1 of Leptura quadrifasciata. Lineage (NCBI taxonomy): Eukaryota > Metazoa > Arthropoda > Insecta > Coleoptera > Cerambycidae > Leptura > Leptura quadrifasciata. Next base: position 80,645,225 of record OY776680.1, read on the forward strand.
GAATATGTTAATAAAAACAACAAAACCACTATGTATTGCTATAAAATAAAGTATTTAGCTCTATGCTGCTCTATCTACATTTAATATATTCATCGGTTTTTCTTCCTGCATTTAAAAATGTTCAGATACATTGAAAATTCAACGAAGTTTTTCAAAAAGTTAGGGTTTTATTTTTCATTGTTCCATGTATTTTGCATTGTTTAGTATACTCAGTTTAAAATCTGATTTGATCTTAAAACCTACCTTTATTTATCAACCCAAAACTATGTCTATTCGCACTTTACTGGAGGAGGATATAATTAATAACTACATTTTCAATCAGTTTTATTTGTGTTATTAACAATACTTTTTTACACAAGTCAATATAATAGAATACATGTTAAAATAATATGCAAAGCGTACTAAAAAAAAAAAAAACGTTACATATCACCTTAAGAACAATCTACACTTTAAGTGAAATTTTAAGAATATTTATGCATCCTATTTTGATTAAATAGGCAAATTCACTGCCAACATTGCAATATTATGTTATAAATCATGTAAAAACTATCATATCGGTACCCATAACAAAAGGTTTGGAACATATTCTTGCATTTTTTATTTTCGATTCGAGAAAATCATCTCTACACGACGCTGCTATGCTGAGTACGTATTTCTATTCTTGCAAGCTCTACTTGTCGTCTGGTTTGAGCAGATGGAAATCCCAAAAATCTGACTGTTCTTTTTCGCTTCCATCAATTAGGGCACACAACAACAGCCGTCGTCGACATTCTGTTTCTAAAATGGTAACAAATTCAAACTCATTAGAAATTTTTGAGCTTGAAGTACAACCTTGCCAAAAAGTGCTCATAGAAACAGATAAAAATAAAGCTATAAGGTTCTATGAGACCGATATCAGTTTTTGAACGAAATTAGTCGATTCCACATACAGTCATATCAATAACCATAAAAATTCCAAGAGATATTCTTCCTCAATATGATTGGAAGTCGTTGTGCAATAGAATGGCATAGAAACTCCTTTAAAACTGTTTCATCATCTGCATAGATCCTCTCCATGCTTATAGAAAAGTATATATTTTAAATTACTTTCGAGATATTTCTATATGCCATTTTTGGCAGGGAATTAATAATATTGTCAGAAAATATAAATTTCACAGCAATGGATATTAAATCTTTTATAAAACCATCAATATTAGTAAATAGAAATTACTACTACCTAACCTATTATATTCAAATTTTCTTTTTCCAACAGCAGCACTGATACGTTATATATAGAAATTTCTCTCAAACTAGGCTTTTAAAAAAACGTTAATAAATGTCACCACACAAATCTGATATTAAAATTATGCTCCAGTAATATTTAAATCGATCACAAACTTAAGACATCTCTTATGTCAAATTCTTCAAAGTCCACTGAACCGTTTTCAGGCTGTCAAATGCTTATGTCACTGCTACTACTCCATTTCCTATATATAGGGTGTGGTCCATTAAAAATAACAAAGTTGTACTGTTACTGGTTAAACCGGAAATAAAAATGAGATGTTAGAGCAATTAAAATGTGCACCTGATTCGATCATACATCCAAACTTTAAAATCGACATCTGTTGCTACAAGAAAGCTATAAGGTGGCTATTAATATTGTAAGCACTCCGTAGGTATATTTCTACTCTATAATATTTTATGATATTTCAGGATTTGGATCTATCTAAGGATTCTGTGGCATGTATTGAATGCAGGAATAACCTTCAAATATTCTTTAATTTAAGATCAGCCTGTATTGATATGAGCGACAGAGCAGTATTCTTAACCAATTTGAAAAACGATGTTAGTTTGGATCCAATAAAGATTGAAAATACAGATAATCTGAAACCAGCTACAGAGGTGAAAGATGGGATAAGATGTAATTTTTGCACAAAGTCCACCGGGGAAGAATGTCTTGTATCATTGCGTGAATCAAAGGAAAATGTATTTGTGGTGGAAATTTTAAACAAATACATTCCAGAATTGGTAATGTGTTCATTTTACAACATATCAATTTTGTGTATAATTGTTACATATAGAGTTTTCATAAAGCTTTGCAAATGAGAAAATAAATTATTTGCTTTTAACCGTTCCAAATCATACGGTTATTAAAAGATAATTGAAACTGCAAACATTTTATTATTTACACGCTTGAGGTGCCAGTAAAAGATTTGATGTTTACTACTCAAATTTGGTACCATTCTGCCTTGCATACACTCCAGGCTTCAGAATTCTATAATGTGATAGGAAAATAATACATATAGAATCAGATACACTAGAATGCGCTCGCGCATCGATGTTCGTCTAGCAGGTATTTCTATCTGGTTGGTGCAGCTCATTTGGGGGGATAGATACCTGTAATTCTGATTAAAGTCGCTTATTTGTTTCACATCCTGAATGTGATGTCGTACACCTAGGTACACTTCTCCAACATTTAGATGTAGTAATGTGCTTCTGCATGAGCTGCTTATATTCAGAAAATACTCTACGTCGCCCTTAAGGTGGTTGATTGCACTTGTCCAACCGAATTCAATACCAGTGTTACTTACTATTTGGACTCTTCGACCGGCTTTAAAGAATTTTGGAGTTCACACTTTCTGAAAGCATAAAGTTTAAAGTCGCCCACATACAATGGACGTGTCTGATATGTTTATTAAACTGATATATTGGTACTTGGGGGTTTGACACAGAGTCCAGAATATAACGGATGGCCATGAGATCCGGCTCAGGCTTATAACTTTTGTGTTTTTTAATCAAATATTTTGACATTTGGAAGACATGCAAGGTGGCCCAAAATTGTCTCCCGATATTTCTGGAGCTGATAGTACATTCAAAAATAATGGTAGCCATTGCAATATCTAATATTTCTACTTCAGCGTCAACAGTTGTTGCGTTTATTGGATGGCCAGCTTCTCTGTTTTACAATTGAAGATCTCCTGTTTACCTAAGTTGGAGTTCTGCACTTAAAAAAAATTTGGCATCAGGTATATTTGTGTTTGGTAATCTATCTTTTTAACATTTCACAGCTGTAGCTGCATTACCAAAACATTCTATCCAAGTCAAAATTACGGCTGTTAATTCAGACAACGTGAAGTCATCCGTATTTAAATAATATTAACAATTGTGCTGGAATTATTAAAAAAAAAATAAAATCAAAGTCTAATAAATAATGGAAATGTCAAAGTAATATTTCAAGGCATTCTTTATGTGTAAAAGAATTTATTAAAACGTAAATTCACGTTGTTTTCTAAATATAAATATCGAAATGCAATAAGAATAACTTTTTATTTCTAATGACCTGAAAATTGGTTTTTTATAATGAATTTTAGAAATATGAAAAAAATTAAAAAGTTATGACTAAAATACTGACAGTCGCCTTCTAAAACTACCACTTAGGCAGAAGAGAGGGTTTGATACCATGTAAACTAATGTCCGGATGGCCTATGACTAAATTTATTTGAACCACCCTTTTATTTAGTAATAATTACATAGAATATTTGAATCATTTTGAAGTTTTTATTAGAGCACTAAAACGCAATAATTTTTACTGTGCACAAAATGACATAATACTGACCTTATAATTATATCAGGTTTACATGGAGTAGTACTACAGATCACTTCATTGGCCCTTTTTCCTCTCTCTCTCTCTCAAGGTGTTGAGAACTCAGTGACATATTAGCCATTACTCGAGTCCGAGTATAAAAAAAATGTTACAGTCGATAGATTGTGTACAATAAAAAACAAGTAAAAGGTGTTGTCTATTGTAATTCCCATTCATCTACGGTGCACACGACTATGGCTATAGAGGCCAATTCGGGAGAGCACATGTCGACCGCAGTCAGGACAAACATAGACCTGGTTAGGACTTGGATTCGGCCTTCTTGCAGCAACATTTCCTTGATAGCTGGCCACAACCCCTCGCCATTCGGTTCTGTCCGTTGCAAGTTGTTCCCATTGCTCGTCTGCAATACCACAGGATTTTAGATTTTCATGGAGAGCGTCTTTGAACCTCTTTCGTTGACCGCCACGCCTTCTTCTACCGCTTAGCAATTCACCATAAAGTGTACATTTAGGAAGGCGGTTATCATGCATACTATGAACGTGACCTGCCCATCTTAGGCGTGCTCTTGAAATAAGCACCTCAATTGGAAGGCTGTTTGCTCTCCTGAGTACTTCCACGTTTGATATGTGATGGAACCAACGGATTTTCATCATATTTCTGAGGTGTCTTTGCTGAAAACGTTCTAATTCTTTCACATGACGAAGGTAAGTGACCCAGCTTTCACATCCATATAGCAGTGTTGGAATGACAACTGCTCTGTAGACAGCCATTTTCGTTGACAAAGCAAGGTCGTGGTTGTCAAATACACTCTCTCTCTAAGTCCCCAGAATGCTCTAGATGCAGCGTTAATTCTATTGCGAATCTCGCTGTCCATGTTTGCTTTGTCATTAACAACATTGCCTAAGTAATTGAACTGATCCACCACTTCAAGAGAATTTCCGTTAAGTGTAATGTATATTTGGTTCACTTGATGAGGAGTTGACATAATCTTAGTCTTTCCAATGTTGATTTTAAGTCCCAAGGAATCATAGCTCTGGGCATACACATCTAAAAGTTCTTGAAGCTCCTCCGGCGTAGAGGCTAAAAGTGCACAGTCATCCGCATACTGGAGAATCACAAATGAATCGTGTGCGTGTCTTCGTGAAAGCTCTAAAGCGCCCTATGTTAAAGAGACCGCCATCAAAACGGTATCTGAGACCTATTCCTCTGACTGTCAGTTTGTTGTCAACAATAATTGTTAGAGCAGTGGTAAATAAATTAAAAAGTAGGGGTGCCAGGACACATCCCTGCCTAACTCCAGTGAGGGTTTGGAAAGGTTCGGTTGCCTCATTATTATACATAACCTGGGCGTTGTTGTTTGTATGTAGACTGCGACATACTTCCACAAATTTTCTAGGGATACCTAAGCGGAACATAATTTTCCAGAGCACTTCCCTGTCCACCGAGTCAAACGCCTTGGTTAAATCAATGAAGGTCATGTGAATTTCTCCTTGATGTTCGAGTGGTTTTTCTTGAAGTTGTTTAAGTGTGAAGATTAAATCCGATGTGCCTCGGTTTGGTCTAAAGCCACTCTGTGTTTCAGGAAGTAACTTTTCCATAACAGGTGTTAGCCTAGCCTATTTGCCATCGCTTTAGTGAGTATCTTCCCTCCAACAGCCAGGAGAGCTATACCCCTGTAATTTCCACAGTCCACAGCGCTCCCTTTGTTTTTGAAGAGGTTGATTAAAAGTGTATCACGAAACTCCTGCGGAGCTTGACCACTTTCCCACACGACATCAAACAGTTTTTTGAGGTAGGGTATGAGCTCTGATGACACAGCTTTAAAGATCTCAGCTGGGAGTGAGTCGGCGCCGGGAGATTTGTTATTTTTTAGCTGCCCAATGGCGGTTAAGATCTCTTCCGTTGTTAGTGGTTTATCTAAGTCTTCGAAGGTGTCATATTGAGGGATAAGATTTATAATATCGTGATCGGCTTGACTTTGCTGGTTAAGAATGTTAGAGTAGTGTTCTTTCTATCGGGCTCTTATTTCCTGGTCTTCTTTGAGGAGATTTCCATTTAAATCTTTAATAGGGCACATATTTTTCAGACTGGGGCCGTACACTGCTTTTACTCCTTGAAAGAAATTCCTGTAGTCGTGTGAATCGGCGTGCCTTTGAATTTCTCTGGCCTTGCTTGCCCACCACTCGTTCTTTATTCTTCTGATTTCGCGTTGCGTTTCATACTTAGATTGGGTAAAAGCTTCTGCTTTTGATGAGTCATTGGGGTGGTTGATAGCGTTTTGGAAGGCAATATGTTTGCGGTCAAGAAGTTCTTGTATAAAAGCTTCATTATCATTGAACCAGTCCTCCTGTTTTTTACTTGCTGCAGTGCCAAGAATTTCTTCACTCGCACTTTTTAAACTGTCTTTAATTTGTGTCCAGGTAGCAGTGACATCTACAGAATTGGTTTCTTCTAGTGCACTCAAATTCTCTTGAACTTTTTGCTTTAGCTGTTCGATGGTTTGTTGGTCACGCAATTTACTAATACAGAGACAGAGTCTACGTTTTACTTGAGTTCTTCGGTATTTGGGTCTCAACAATTTTCATTTTAGAGACAACAGGACGATTGATCGGTCCAACATTCGCTATCAATGCGCGCCTTTGTAATTTGGACGTCCTTGAGATGCTTCCTACGTACGATAACATAGTCCAGTAGATGCCAGTGACCTGATCTGGGGTGACGCCAGGTGCCTTTAAATTTACCCTTTTGTCGGAAAATGGTGTTTGTTATAACTAGATCATATTCGGCGCATTTAGTTAGGAGTAGTTGACCGTTAGCGTTCATGTTGCCCAAACCGTTCTTTTCTATGATGCCTGGCCAGGTGTCTGCATCTCTCCCTACTCTAGCGTTAAAATCGCCAAGAATAACGAGTCATTCCGTTTTAGGTATTCTACAGAGGGTTTCTTCCAGCTGTTTATAGAAGCTTTCCTTGGTTTCGTGACTTGCATCCAGAGTGGGAGCGTAGGCGCTTATTAGATTTACCGCGTTGCCATCTGATAGCTCATAGCGTAGCAGCATTAGACGCTCGGATAGGCCTTGTGGTACTTGTGTTAAGTTGGATACAAGTTGATTCCGAATGGCAAATCCTACTCCATGTTGTCTTCTTGAATTGGTGGGAAGACCTTTCCAATAGAAGGTGTAGTATTTCTGTGAGAGACCCTTCCTCCAAAAATCGAGTTTCGCTAAGAGCTGCAACGTCAACATTGAGTTGGTGAAGTTCTCTATCTATTAGAGCAGTTCTTCTTTCAGGCCGATCGGTGCGAGTGCTGTCGTTCAAAGTACGAACATTCCAAGTTGTGTAGATGAAAGAATTAGTTTTCTTGGATTTAACTTGTCGGTGTTTTTCCGACATTCGATGAGGTGTCCCTGTGGGCACCCTCCCCCGGAGATCCGATCGGGAGGGTATTTTACCTCCGGATGATTTTGTCCCACTTGAACGCTCCATCATTTTTTTAAAGCCTTAATCGACTAAAAACGAAGCTGCATTTGAAGTTTTAGCTGGAGCAGGTATGCAACTGACCAGCTCGGTTGCGGAAGGCGAGTGGTGTGGTCCCAAGGCACAGAAGGAGACTGCGCCGATGGGATAACCAAACGATTCCAAAAGCAACCTTTGTGTGCGGTGGGTTATTTTTACCGCACTCTTCGTGAGAAGGTGGATGTGCTCAAGGCAAAAGGTAAGGGTTATTCCGCCCTTACTTGGTCGTTAGAGCCTCGTTAGTGAAAACAGGGTGCACCAAGTTCAAATTGAACTCATCGCGAAGGTGAGGTTAACAATTGAGTAGGAGAGGCTATAACTTGCGCTTCACTACCCCATTACACCCAATGTGTGACATATATCACCTATGGCAAAGTAAATTTCAATTTTAAATTACCTCCAAGAAGTGGTTCGAATCCCACTATAATTTGTAGTTATCCACGTCCTTAAGTAAGTCTAGGTTCCCTAGACATGAGAGGATAAAACTTTTCACCAGGCAGAGTTTGTATTACAACAACAAACAAAACTTGATATGAGAAGTTTGCGTATGCCTGTGATAAATTTTATTACACACAATAATCTTGGAAAGGCTTCTCAACTAATAGAATTTTTATATTTTAGAATTCAAGTAATATTGGAGAATTATTAACTTGCAAAACCTGCCTTGATAAAATGCAAGATATATCAAATTTTTTAATAAAGTATTTGGATGTGGAAGAGAAAATAAATAAATATACTGAAATGGAAGGAACAGATGATAAAGGGCAGATAAAATTGCAGGATGTTCAACAATTTATATTCAAGCCAATGCTAAAATTTGAAGGTAATTCCTGCCACGTAACTGAGTTAAAGCAAAGATATGATTGCATTCACGAAGAATTGATCATAAAAGATGAAGGTGAAACCACGTATGAAACAGAAATGGATAGTCTGGGACCTCTGGTGAAAACAGAAAATATTGACGAACCAGAACAAAGCGACTGTGACAGGTAAATGTAATTTTCACCCATTAGTCTAAGTCAAATAAGCAAATTATTACCGGCAAAAAGGTTTTTAAGAAATAAAAATAATACAAAATTATTCAAAATATTTTGGTGTATGTGTGTGCAATTGTATATGTTCGGTAGTATAAAGCAATCAAATGTTTTTGCTAAGGTTATAAATTACTTTACTTTATTTAAACATGAGGTGTTAAGGTGGGCATATCCAAGAGAGAGAAGTCCGATAAGGAAATATTTCTTATTTTTGACCATAACTTTTTTTTAATACATATATAGTTTAAAGAAGTATAAGCCTACCTAAGCAGAACTATGACAAGTGTAGTGATATGAATTTCCACTCGATAATTTCAGTCATTTGCAAAATTAGTTAATTTAAAACTACAAATTATGAAGATTGGCACTAATTTTCAATTTAAATTTACTGATTTCGCAAACAACTGAAATTATTAAAACAATATTTTTAGTCGAAAATTCCTCTATAAAATCCTTATTTTACTATAAGGAACGTAACCAGCCTGCAACCAACAGCTACTCTCCGGACTATGTGCCCCGCCAAGCGCTGAATTACAAATTACAAGCTTGGCACGTTAAGTATAATAATTGCATATTACCATCAAAACGCTAATGCTTCAATTGCAACAAACACCAGCCGAAAGACTGATCCTACTTAAAGGACCTCTCGTGTCAGTCATCACACACCACTTGCAAACTGCAGTTTCGAGCTGTTGGCTCGCATCAGTGCAAGGTAGGCATGTGACGACCGACACGAGGATCACTTGACTACTTAGTACATTTCGGTATCTTTGGGATAGCGACATGTAAAATAGTCAGCAGGCGCCATCTAGCGGTCCAGTGTCTGTTGCAATCGAAAAATAAATAGCCTGACTGGCCTTAGCAGCCAGGCTTGTAACTTGTAATTCAGCGCTCGGCGGGGCACATAGCCCGGAGAGTAGCTGTTGGTTGCAGTCTGATTACGTTCCTTATAGTAAAATAAGGATTTTATAGAGGAGTTTGCGACTAAAAATATTATGTTTTCGTGACTATGTTTCCTATATAAACTTGATGTTCTTCATAAACTGAATAATTTGTAACTGGACTTCTAGAAAGTCGGGCGAGAATATGTGTGTCTTTACATTCTTTACTATGTTCATATTTCGAAATGCAATGTGAAACAATGTCAGAGGTGGTTAGTACTTGGATGGGTGGGTTTCAAGGGAGACCGTGTTGTTGCCTCAGATCTTGCAGCGACTTGTACATCAGTGCATGCACGAAAGCTATGCAATCTTAGGCGAGGATTGCGTAGTGGTCTCTACTCTTTGAAAGAGAACAGGTTTGGTAAAATTCCTGGTGGGGTAGCTAGTTTACTAGCGTCAGTGTTAGGCCTCAATAGTGAAAATACGCCGACGTTAAATGAATATTAAAAAAAGATAAATACGTATTTGTTCAGTAGGTTTTTGCATGATATGATTGCCAAAGTTAAAAGAACAAAACAAACTTAACATCGTTTAATCATACTTGTCAACAGTTCTATGCAAGTATAGTACCTGTGGATATAGTAAACAAAACCATATGACTGCATTTAACATAAATTCTCCATTTCTGATTCCGGCAACTTATAAATTATTGCCATTTTTTTATGATATCTCATTTTCTTACTTTTCCTTCCCAGTGTAGTTAATCCTTGGTCTATTGATATCCCATTTAATTATTTTTATCTACTTGTAGCATGGTCTACTTTCTATCCTTTTCATAATTGTTTTCCCTCTATTAATGTTGGTGTATTTTGTTTTTTCTAGTTTGTTTTTACGGATAATTGGACGTTATCCCTTTCAGCCCCTTGGCAACAAATGTCTTGTTATACACATTGATGGCATTTACTGTATATAATCGCTAGTTATTTCCAAATTTCCTGTCTATAAGGACTTTTAGCTACTGTTGTAAACAAGCTTCATTAACACTCTGTATACAGTATTGGCAGATAGTAATATTGAATCGATGCCAATAGGCCCCCATACATGGAAGGAAACTTTAAATGCCTTGTCCCGCCGTCCAGATCTGCATCTGCCGACTTGGTCTCTCGGGGTACAGATATTTTGGTCCCCACACACGTATAGATGGCATAGTTTATTTTCGCCAAATATCAGGTCATTGAGGGGACGGACAGTTCAGTTAATGATAAATCCTCTTTGAGGCATCTGAGGGGACTGAACAAGCATTAAGATATTGCGTGCTTGAAATCCAGAAGGGATTTGTTGAATCAGTAAAGATGAACAGAGTTCAAAATAGAAGAAAAATTGCACTTATGGGTCTATGAATCTAGCAAATTTGTGAATATGAAAGAAGAAAAATCGAATAAAGCGGATGAAAACGTGGATCCAGGAGATAAAAAATATGGACATGTATATTTAATCCGAGTACTAAGGACAAATGAGCAGCATGATTTACAAAAATTATTTACGAATGCTATTTCAAATTTTCCAAAAAATTAACCAAATTGTCATAAGCTTATCCTTTCATAATTTATGTATGTAATCTATCTATAAAATTGGTTAATAATTTCAATGTTTCATAATAATAATGTTTCAATGATACCTTTACTATTCGAACGGAATTGATATCTCTGTGTACGTGTACTGACAGGCTCTGTCCTGTCACACATTGAATGTTTTACCAATCGAATTCTTCACACGTCACAAACGTAAATATTGATCAAGACATCGACAACAGATTTGGTCCATGGCGGACAAATCGTTTAAAATTCCGTTCCTTGTATGAGGGCCTACTGTAAGATAAAAGAGAAGAGAAATAGCCTAATAATAAATATATTGAAAAGAAACAGATATAATCTACACTTTTGCCATTTTTCCCTTTAGCGGGCTAAACTCTAACATGCTTGCTGAGCTGCTGGCATCAATGTTCATATAATGCTTTCTTTCACGTACGTATCTTGCTATTTATATTTCATTCTGTCTTATAGGGATTGATTCAAGTTTTGCACCTGCCAATACTGTATAGATACATGCCAACATAGTATATTAATAATACAATGTTTATTTACAGTGTTCGAGAAGGATCTACTGAAGTCAAAACGGACCATTACAAAAATATTTTAGGCATAAAGGTATACAAGTGTCATATATGCACATATAAGACGACTCATAAAGATCATCTGAACAGTCACATATTTACTACGCATAACAATGTGTTCAAATGTGAAATGTGCTCATTTGAGACAAAACATAAGAGGAATTTTAGTAGGCACAAATCGATTCATCAAGACCCCTCAGACATAACATTGTTCAAGTGTGAATTGTGTACATTTGAGACGAAACATAAGAGGAATTTTAGTAGGCACAAATTGATTCATCAAGACCCCTCAGACATAACATTGTTCAAGTGTGAATTTTGTACGTTTGTGACAAAACATAAGGGGAATCTTAGGAAACACATATTAACGCATAAAAATCCCTCAGAGGTAACAATGTATAAGTGTGATATTTGCACATATGAGACAAAAGTGAAGTATTGTCTTCGTAGACACAAATTGATTCATCAAGGCAACTCAGACATAACATTGTTCAAGTGTGAATTGTGTACTTTTAAGACAAAACATAAGGGCAGTCTTAGGACACACATGTTGTTGCATAAAGATCCGTCGGAGGTAACAATGTATAAGTGTAACATTTGCACTTATGAGACAAAACGTAAGAATAGTTTTAATAGACACAAATTGGCTCATAAAAAAAAATTCAAAGGCACTATAATGCAACGCATGAAGTATAATAGGCAATATATCTTGGCGGACAAATTGATCCACAAAGCCCTTCAAAGGAAATAATAATAAACATTTTTATTAGGAATAATTGTGGTACATAATAAAACTACATAGTAAGTACATAGTAAAATAAAGTTAAGATGTCCAGTCAAGATGACGACGATCCCAATAAATACTTTAAATATTGAGGTTCCAAAAAGGCATCTGTTGTTGTTTGCGTCAAATGTTGCTCGATGTGTCTTAGATGTGCAGAACGTTTGATTTCCTCAGAAAATTCCACCAAAATTTCGCATAATAGAATTGTTTGCTGTGAGAATAACATAACCTCATAAACGTCGGTATTAACATATTTAGAAAAGCAATTGTTGCTAGTAAGTGACTCAAATGTACAAAAGGACATTGTAGTAAGGGATAAGAGTGAAATAATAAAGATGCTACAGGCAAGAATTGTCAAATTTGAGAGAAAGTTGGTTAATATATCCATGGAGCCAAAACAATTAATTTCTACTGAGCCTAAAATTATTGACAAATCGTATGCTAGGGCACTTACCAAATCAAAACGAAAGATTATGACACGTTGGGTGCCAAAAATATACGACGAGCCTATTTAGTCACTAAACAAAAAGTAATATTTATATAACAAAAAGAAATGAAGTGAATATAAACAGTAGCGTTCGAGTCGTAGGGGCTCGCAACAGGTGTGCCGAGGGCTAGCTCAGCTCTAGTCGGTGAGGGGGTAGGTTAAGGTTCATACACAAATAAAATAATAAAGCATATACACATTAGTTACTCATGAATATGCATAAAGGGCGCCACTAGCTAATAAAATGACTGCAACCTAGCTAAAAGGCTCCCAAAATTTCCAAGGGTACCCAAACGCTATACTATATTTATTCATGGTATGAATTTAAAAGAAAACCGGTATGTAAAGTTAGAATTTGGATATCAAATTTATTCAGTAAATGAGTATTCGCCTGGAGTAGATATATATATTCACAAACAATAAATATATTTGAACCGGTCCTTGGTTATATAATTTAATCTTACCATGTGTGATATCACGTAGGGTTCACATTAGGTTCACACGAGATAATAAAAGTCGTGCATATGAACTTATTTATATATACTTATATATCTTTTTTTTTTTTTATACATTTATTTAACGTCGGCCTATTTCCGCTACTGAGGCCTAACACCGACGCCTGTAGACGAGCTACCCCCAACCAGGAATTTTGCCGAACCTCTTCCCTTAAGAAGAGTAGGGATCTTTTACTTGCCTAACATTTAATAGACAAGGGACCGACGGCTTTACATCCCCTCCGAAGGATGATATATCTCCTATACAACCCTCGCCTAAGGTTGTATAGCTTCCGCGCATACACTGATATACAAGCCGCTGGAAGATGGGTGAGGCGATACTTATATATCATATAATATATATAATTAATTAGCATTAATTTTTAATCTAAAGAAAGAGGTTGAATATTGAACTACTCCTGCATTTATCTCTAGTATTAAGTGATTTAAGTGAAATTTTAAAATTATTTTTATATAGACTTGTGAATTAAGTTGTGGGGTATCAATTGTGATAATGATTTACAATTGATATTGCAGTAATGTGAATATTAACCAACAAATTATGTCTAAAGTCATTGTTTATTCACCAAAAAACGCATTTAAAAAGATTAAAAAACAAAATACAAAAGAACAAAAACTTTGAAGAAAAACACTTATCCTGTTATCAGCTTAAATTAAAATAAGTTTGAAGCCTACAGGGTGGCCTATCTAAATGTTGTGGAAATATAATGTAAGTCATGAAGTGTGATATATGTAAAGAGACCAAAATTAAAGAAGTGTTTGGCTGCGATGGCTGTAGAAATTCTGTTTGCAAACCTTGTGGGAACCTAACATCTTCCGAAGTTAAAGTACTGCAGCCCAAGGAAGCAAGATCATTGAAGTTTTTCTGCCCTAAATGTCAAAGCCGTGACACTATCTCACTTCTTCAGGAAATTATAACCAGTAAAGAAACTATCATAAATGGCAAAAATGAAATAATTTGCCTCCTGAAAAAAGAAATTGAAGACTTAAATATTGTAAAAAATGCAAACGAAGTACATGCCAGTATATCAAGGCAAGAGAAATTAATGAAAACATCAAGAAACGACGAACCAGTGAATGCCCAACTAACGAATATCAAAGAAAATAGTAGCCATTTAGAAAATGTTATCTACGAAAAAATCTCACAGATAAAAACTGAACTGGAAGATTTTAAAGACAGTAATAAAGAAATGGGTAGACTACTTACGGAAGCCCCTCCTGGTGTGAACCTAAAAACCTCGAGTAAATCAAATCAACCAAAACTATACGCTGATATTACCAAAAAACCGGTTTCTGGAAGTAATGAAAAACCATCAGAGAGAAACAAAACTTTTATTAAAAATACAAATGAAATGCAGAATGAAGCTGTTAACAGTGAAAGAACAGGAATCCAGACGGCATATAACCAGATCCAGAAAAATGGAATAAAAAAATCCAGTTAGGAACAAATGAAGCAAACGATAACGAGTTCGAGGGTCGGTCAGCACCAGATATTAAAGATAAAAAGATATGGCTTTTCATATCAAGAGTAAAAGACACTATAAATACTGAAAACATTACATCTTAATTGGGGCGAGCGTAGGTTCGCCTTTACTATGTACATACTTCGGTATGCGATGTAAAGCAACGACAGGCGCAGTTAGTACTTGGATTGGTGACCATTGCAACGGAAACCGCGTTCTCGCCTCACACATCTTCCAGCGGCTTGTATATCAGTGTATGCGCGGAAGCTATACAACCTTAGGCGAGGGTTGTATAGGAGATATACCATCCTTCGGAGGGGATGTAAAGCCGTCGGTCCCTTGTCTATTAAATGTTAGGCAGGTAAAAGATCCCTACTCTTTTTAAGGGAAGAGGTTCGGCAAAATTCCTGGTTGGGGGTAAATTCGTCTACAGGCGTCGGTGATAGGCCTCAGTAGCGGAAATAGGCCGACGTTAAATAAATGTATAAAAAATTTAAAAAAATACATCTTAATTAAAAATATCAGTTAAGGAACTGGATACCTGGTACAAGGCGAAAGATAATAAATGCTTCCTGATTGGCATCGATCCAGCCTTTCAAAATTCCGTTTATAGTGCCTCTTTCTGGCCGAAAGGAGTAGCCTATCACAGATTTAATTTTTCTAAAGGGCAACATTTCCTGGATAATCCCAAACCAAAAAGACTGAAAAGTCCAAATGCTACCCCCGAAAATCATAATGACAACTCCGATTTTTTAGAGTTAACCAAAGTAAACAAAGTGAAAGACAATTAAAAAAATTTTGTATTTTCTATCAAAATGTCCGTGGCCTGAGATCTAAACTTGAACATTTATATGAAAATATACTTTCGAATAATTTTGATGTGATATGTATTAGTGAAACCTGGCTCAATGCCTCAATATATAATCAAGAATTTTGTGATAAAAGATATGTGGTATTCAGGAATGATAAGATGTATGAGATAGCTGGTGCCCAACGAGGAGGTGGTGTTCTGTGTCAAAAGAAAATATCAAGTATTGTCAGTGTGTCAAAGTGAAGATATTGACTTTCAATGGTTATGTATCACGCTTAAAATCAAGGATATTATCATTACATTATGCTGTCTATATCTTAAATCTGGATCTAATCTATCAGTATATGAAAGACTTCTAGACTCGTTTGAAAATGAGGATTTTCACTCAGATAACCTATTTCTTATAGGTGATTTTAATGTTCCCGAAATTAATGGTATTTCTTATGATTTTGGTAATGGTTCCTGTAAGGCCAAACTAGTACAAGGTGTCCTATGCAAGTATGACCTATATTCAATAAACAATGTTTTAAATCATGTTAATAACACACTCGATCTGGTTCTAACGAATATGACTGAGGCAGAGGTATTGCTTTCTGAAACCCCCTTAGTAAGTATTAATCAGTATCATCCTCCTTTGGAGATTAACTTAGGCCTTATTGTTAGCCAAACCATTAACAATGAAATCTGTGACGACAATTTCCACAATTACAATTTCCAAAAAGGTGACTACATGAGTTTATACCAATTGATGAGTCAGTGTAACTGGAGGAAAATTATCGAGTCGGAAAATCCGAATGAATGTACCGAGCAATTTTACAACATGTTATATAGTTTACTGGACCAATCTGTCCCTCATTAAAAACCCTTACCATCAAGAAAAAAATACCCTAATTGGTTTACTGCGGACCTCATTTATAAGCTAAAAATAAAAGATTGTTATTTTAAGAAATCCAAAAAAAATCCTGAAATTTTGGGACTACATTAAAAACAGAAAACAGAACTCAAGTGTTGCTCCTAGATTTTCCTATAATGGCGAGTCCCTTGAGAATGAAAAGGAGATTTCTAATGCATTTGCACATTATTTTAAATCCGTCTATAGTGACAGTACTATATCTCAACAAGATTCTAAATGCAAAGATTATAACCTAGATAGTTTTTATATACATAGCATCAGTATAAGTGAAATCATAGATGCAATAAGGTCATTGAAACCCCAAGCCGCTATAGGTGTAGATGGCCTACCCGCGTACCTCTTTAAGGCCTATGCCAACATACTTGCTTTACCTCTACAAATTATTTTTAATAAAGCATTAGCATTAGAAACCAATATTTTTCCCGATAAGTTTAAAATTGGCTGAATAACTCCTATACATAAATCTGGCATTACTAATCTAATAACAAATTATCGACCAATTACAGTACTGCCATCGCCATCTAAAATTTTTGAACATGTTATATATAACAGAATATACTCTCATGTATCACCAATACTAATCGACGAGCAACATGGTTTTGTTAACAAAAAGTCCACTGTCACAAATTTGTCTATATTCGGCCACTACATTGCAAAAAATATAAATTATTCGCAAATTGATACCGTATACACCGATCTAGCTAAGACATTTGATCGAGTAAATCATAACTTCCTGTTAGAAAAATTAAAGTCCTTTTCTTTTAATAATGGTTTATTGAAATTTTTAGAGTCATACCTAACCAACCGTACTAACTTTGTGAGATTTGGCAATAGCAACTCGGACGCTTTTATTTCTACCTCAGGCGTTTCCCAGGGTTCTATATTGGGACCATTGCTTTTTTTCATGTTTATTAACGATATATCGGACTATATTAAGTATGCTACATTTCTGCTGTATGCAGATGATTTAAAAATATACCTTACGATAACGAACAAATAAAGATATTGATAAGCTTAAAAGTGATATCAAAGCAATTTCTGATTTCTGCAAGGATAATGACCTGGCTCTAAATGAATCTAAATGTAAAGTTATATCGTATACCAGAAAGAAGAACCCTTTGATAGGAATGTATACCGTAAATGGTGTTCAAATCGAACTATTGGATGAAGTTAAAGATCTGGGTATAATATTTACCAAAAACTTTTCATTCAATAGCCATATCATAAATTTAACAGCTGATTGTTACAGGAAACTTGAATTTGTTCTTAGAGCTAGTCGAGATTTTAATTATAATACAACCATAACTCTGTTTAATGCATATGTGCGATCTAAGTTAGAATACTGTTTTGTTATTTGGAACCCTAGGACTCTCTCATACACTGATATGTTGGAAAAAATTCAAAAAATGTCTATGATCCATGTACCTAAAAAAGCATGGGATGTATCCTCTTCTAATATCGTATGAACATCAAAGAATTGAATTTAGTGTAACTCTCTTAAGCAAGCGTCGCGAAAATGCTCAAATTCTGTTCATTTTTAACGTGTTACATAGCCAGTTTATTGCACCTAATATACTATCGGCCATAAATATTAACATACTGGATATTAGACTAAGAGTTAGAGATATCCAATGTAAATTCACCTATTGAGAACTGTTTACTTACTGTGAACAAGAACCTGTGATATAGATATTTTTAACACCAGTGAAAATAAACTACGGTCATATCTGTGATATTATATACACCAATTTTACTATTTAAGTAAAGATTTCTTTTTTGTCATCAAATTGGTAAAACTTTGTGATCTTCTACCTACCTCTTGTTTTTCTTTTTTGTAGCATGTAATGTGTATATATATATGTTTCTATTTTTGTATTGTAATATAATAACTGTATACATGTAATTGGACCCTGTCTGTTTGTATGCAGTATAAATAAATAAATAAATATCTCTGAAATATAAATGTGTGCTAAGCACTTCGACCAGGCGCGGCAGTAATTCATCCAGTGTCCATTGTAGTAGGGCGAGATAGATACCTTCAATGCCTGGCGACTTAAAGGGAGAGCATGGTTTGAGCCCATATGAATTGACCTCTTTCATTAAAGAATGTTTGGTAAAATGTATCATGATGAAAAATATATTAGTTCCGGTAAACCATAATAACCAATAGTCTTTTTTATTATTTATGAACTTGGTAGCGATAGTTAACATCGTTATTAAACAAATTGACTAACATCTGTGACAGTGTCTGGCAAATTGTATAATTTTAACATTTTTTAAATATTGTAAACTATATAGCAAACTAATAAAGATGATTTTATTAAATTTTTTGCCGTGTTCAAATTCATTCTATGCCCGTTTCCTGTGCACAAGAGGCAGAC
The DNA here is from genome assembly GCA_963675555.1 of Leptura quadrifasciata. Taxonomy (NCBI): domain Eukaryota; kingdom Metazoa; phylum Arthropoda; class Insecta; order Coleoptera; family Cerambycidae; genus Leptura; species Leptura quadrifasciata. The sequence goes on from OY776680.1 coordinate 80,663,764, forward strand.
TGATAGCAGAAAGATTATTAAAGACTCAGTTGTGACATCAAATAACACGACCCAGCTTGAATGGTCTAAGGGCCGGTTTATCAATGCATAGTTAACTTGTAACGAAAGGATTTTCAGTGAAGCAATGGATATTTTCTTCTAGATAGCCTTAACCCTGCATTGACAAACCAGCCCTAAGTTGACCATAGAAAACGCGGCCAACCAGCAACTCCGTGGCAAGTCAGACAAGCAACTGATTATCACGACCTTCGAGGATATAAGGGAAAATAGAGGTGACCAAACAGCCGATTGCTTGTTGGCCGCACAACAAGAAACAAACAACATTAATCCCGTAATCTGATTTGTTGACGCAAAATAATGACATGTTCCGTAGATCAGAGTTTCCAATATGGCGTATGATTTATTTATTTACATTTGTACAAGTATCTGTTTTCTTGAATTTCCTGTGTGTATTGTATTTTCTAGAATAATTGAAAGAAGTAGAAAAAATAGAGTATAAGCAACATACCCGTTTAGTACTTCCAGTACTCCTCTACGACCTGTATGCTCATCCAATATCGCTTTCCGGACTAGGTATAGTGCGGGAAAGAGGAAATTGAGAGGGGGGGGGTGCGAGGTGAGACGCTAAGAAGGCAGGCCCGGACTTAACTATATTGGGTACGTATGTCTGTTTACGCTTTTAAAGGACCACACAATTTTCTTATGGAAAAGTGACTTGCGTTAAATTGGTTGAAATTTTGATATGTTGTGTATCCCATCTCTCTGATCAAATGTCTCAATTGGCACAAATTGACAAACTTTCACAGTCTTGAGATAAAGCTTGCTAAAGTAAGAATTATCGTTTATTTGAGGTGTATGGGTCTGGGTTAAATCAGTACTCTTTTTTTTGCTTCTAGGGTCTCACAGTGGTTTGAAAACACCTCATAACTGTCATGGTTTATTTATTGAAATATTACATCATATAATCTCAAACGTCGTCACGTCATATGACGTCATGTAATATCGTGTCATAGAACATCATGATTTAAATAACATTCTTTTCTCTTACTTCCAGGTGCTCAGATCACAATAAAATTCAAAGTGACCACTATGAGGTTCTGTGACACGACATGACCTGCTATGACGTCATATGATATGATAAGACAATCAATTATACTGTTTAGGTGTTATTAAACAAATCTGAGACATTGATGTATTTGGTACAGAGATAGGATACACAACATATCAAAAATTCAACCAATTTAACGGAAGTCACTTTTCCATAAGAAAATTGCGTTGGCTTTTGTTGTGTGGGCTCAGTTTAGCTGGCAACAATTTACACTACTGACTATACAGTAGTTACAGTATCCTAGTTCACTTAATATTTGAGTAAATTGTTACTACCTAGCAAGAACCACGGGGAGGTATGAGCATATCTTGCCATGATAGGATGGGTAAAGAATATTAGTACAGGATAAAGAAAATTATACAAAAAAATAAAACTAAACCTCTAAAAACAAAAAAAATTTAAAATAGTAACAGTAAAAAAATATATAGGTATCCTCAAAATAAATAAAAAAAATAACAATAAACATCTAAAAACAAAAAAAAACTTAAAATAGTAACAGTAAAAAAATATATAGGTATTCTCAAAATAAATTAAAAAATAACAATAAACCTCTAAAAACAGAAACAAAACTCGAAATAGTAAATTTTCGTAAATAAAATATGTATTCTCCAAATAAATAAAATTAAATATAATTGAATTCTTTAAGTAAATAAAAATAGATTAAAATATTTACGAACACACAAAATGACATAAATAATAAGCTTGATATCACGATCACTATCATTGAACACAAAAACGGACACAAATAATAAACTTATATATATATATATCACTACCACTTCTTCAATCACAAGTCATCACAATCACTTCTTCCTCAGAATCCTGTGCGTTCTCCCCCTCTTCTTCATTTTTAGATGATGAACTATCCTCTTCTAAATTTATAATGAATTTATTTTCCCCATTTTTATTAAATTCACAAAGTTTCAAATAATCATCCTCAATTCTAATCACTTTGGCAATTCTCTTTTCCCAATCTTCCTTGGTCATTTTGGACACTTCGTTTTTAATTAACTCTATCACTTTTTTGTCGAATTTTGGAAAAGTATTTCCTTTTCTGATATTTTTTTTCAATTTTCCCCAAATCAATTCTATTGGGTTGAAAATACAATAATATGGTGGTAATCTTAAAACTTTGTGGCCAAATCTTTCAGCTATACTTACTGTCTATAACATAATTCTTCTCAAATGTTTTCGTATGAAGGACCAACAATTCTGCTTTAGTATAACTGTCCATATAATATAGGTCGTGATCCGTTAAAAAAATATGCAACTCCAATTTAGTCGAACTCTTATTAGGAATTTTATATAATTCTCTTGAATGGTACTTCGCATTGTCAAGAACAATAACATTATTTGGCTTTAATTTTGGAATTAGAATATTTTCAAACCATTTTTCAAAAGTTACTCCCTCCATATTCTTGTGATAATCCACGTTACACTCATGTTTTTCCCGCATAGTTTCAATGCATTATCTACCCATCCATCACCTGATCCACAGTGTAATATAACCAATCGAGTCCCCTTATTTGGAGGCAATGACTGTGGTAGACATTTTTTAGTTCCATTAGTCCATCCTTTTTTTACGGTATCGTGAGTGTCATACCAAGTTTCATCTAGGTAATAAATTGTTCTATTTTCCCTTCTGAACTTTTTAATCTCCTCTAGATATGAATGTCGCCAATCCACTATTCGTCTGCTTTCCATAATCGCCACGCGTTTATTAATTGTTTTAAATTTAAATCCAATTTTTTTCAGCCAGTTCCTTAAAGTTCTTGTCGTATATTTCAAAGGACAATCCATTTCCTTTAGTTTTCTGTCTACCACGTCAACAGTCGGGATTTCATTTTTCTGATATGCATCATAAATTACATTTTTTAAAAGTTTTGCTATTGATGGATCTAAAATTTTTGATATACCAGCGTCGCAACGTTGCTTTCTTTCGGTAACACCTGTTTTCACTAGTTTGTACAATGTGGAATAGGGAACGTGGGTTAAAGATTCTGTTTCCCTTAATATATCTAAATCACGCAAGTTAAAGTCATTAGTTTGTCGGTGTAAAAGAGTATTATACACATTTAAACAAATTTGTTTCCCGTCACTGCTTAAATGCCGTTTTTTTCTCCCTTGAAACTCATTTGGAATTTTATTTTCAAAAAGACAAATATAAACTAATGTATTAATGTATTAATTGCACTTACACCCGTACACTCCGCCGTATATGAAAGTAAACTAAGTCCGCCTCTGAAGTACCATATCTCACATGTCGTTCGTGCTAGTTGGCAAACAACACAAGCCTGACCTTCTCTCTCATTCTAATGCACGTGACATAAAAGACGTAAAACATGATGTGATACAAACAGCTATGCGTTATGCATAGCCACTACCCTCTCTATTCCCCACTACGTCTATGACCGTTTTCATTTATCGTTTTCCTCTACAATATATGCAAGTAGTTATTATTGTTTAGTAATTCGTATTAAAGAAAAAGTTAATATTAGGTTGTTACCATTAAGTTTTTTCCCTCCATTTCTAGAGCATGTGCTATTTATATTTTATGGCAAAGAGAGAACACAATAAGTATCATTTTTTAATTAGTTACATCACCATTCGCATGTATTCAGCTCAAAATATTCTAATTTACTTATTCAATAAACGCTTACTTCTTGAGCGGAGGTGGGAGAACATCTTTAACCGAGTCTATGTTTGTGTCCGACTCAGATTCAGTATGAGATGGTTTACTTGAAGCTGTAAGAGTCACTGATGAAGAATTAGTTTTATGAAGCTCATCTTCAAGACTCTGAAATATCTGAAATATATATCATAACATGGTTTAATCAATGAATAATCAGACTTTAAGTATAACGGGGAAATTTTAACACATTTGCTGCCGCCAGCCACTTACAGGGATGCTCAGCTCTATCCGCCTGTGCCACCAACCACTTACTTAGCCAGTTAAAGCACTTCCTTTAAAAAAAAACTGGTTATATTTAGGGAGCATTTGTTTTATACAGTTTTATAATAATAGTATAATTATTACATACAAATAATGAATTCACAAGATGAAGCAGGGCAGTCGCAGCCAAAACGGGCACACTTACATAGAATTGGTCGTGATAAATTTTCTCAAATTAAATAAAATTATTACGATGGCATCTGGGGCCGCATATGTATTTTTTCAGCGGCAGCGAATGTGTTAATACTCCCTTTTTTTAAATTTTTTGTATTGATACAAATTATTTAGAAAATATTTTGCATGAAAAGTTTTATATAAATTTATTTTTAATTCTTACGCATCAGGTGTTGGAAATGCTTCAATTAAATAACGATCTACACCAAGTATATACACATATTATAAATACAAATTAGCAGGTATAATATACTTACGATAAAGATGCTCCAGTAACAATTCCAATGCTTGAGCCAATGCTATTACCATTATCAGGTCCATTCTTTTTGTTGGTTTCATCCTTGGTTTCATAAAGGGTAATACTAAAGGAGAACGGAAACCTCGAATTTTTTCGTGATTTTTTCAGGATACCCTATTTTGGGGTCGTAGAACACGAATCCGAAATTAGTTTTGCGTGCATACGAGCCGTTTCTTCAAAAAAAATTTTTGAAAATTTTTCTTATGACACGCACTTTTTCATGCGCTAATTTATACACCAACAGCACTTGTATATCGTCTTTTTCCTTATTAAGATCACACTATGGCCTTTATAGAACAATAAACCCTTCACTTATGGCAGAAAACTCATTTTCTTTTACATAAAAATAAAAAAATTGTTTGTAAAACATCACAAAACAGTTACTCAAAACTATACAACTGTCAATCCGATGCGCATGCATTAACAAAGTTGTATCTAAAGTACCGACACCGACCAATATCACAATGCTTTAACGCCATCTACCCCAGATTTAATACGGTGCTAAATTACTATTATATATCCCTTGCCCTTCAAGACACGTTCGCGCCCGTCGACGCTTCGAAAGTGTCTTGAAGGGCAAGGGATATATAATACTACTTAGCATCTTATTAAATCTGGGGCAGATTATTTATAAACATACGTATCCCTTGCCCTTCAAGGCGCGAATGTATATACTTAGAGCCGTCTGCCTCAGATTTAATAAGGTGCCAAGTACTATTATATAATCCCTTGCCTTTCAAGGCACTTTCGAAGTGTCGACGGGCGCGAACGTGTCTTGAAGGACAAGGGATATGTATGTTTATAAATAATACTTAGCACTGTCTGCCCCAGATTTAATAAGGTGCTAAATTACTATTATATATCCCTTGCCCTTCAAGACACGTTCGCGCCCGACGACGCTTCGAAAGTGTCTTGAAGGGCAAGGGATATATATATAATAGTACTTAGCATCTTATTAAATCTGGGGCAGACGGCGTTAAGTATTATTTATAAACATACATATCCCTTGCCCTTCAAGGCGCTAATATGTGTACTTAGCGCCATCTGCCCCAGATTTAATAAGGTGCCAAGTACTATTATATATATATCCCTTGCCCTTCAAGACACTTTCGAAGCGTCGACGGGCGCGAACGTGTTTTGAAGGGCAAGGGATATGTATGTTTATAAATAATACTTAGCGCCGTCTGCCCCAAATTTAATAAGGTGCTAAGTACTATTATATATCCCTTGCCCTTCAAGACACGTTCGCGCAAAGTGTCTTGAAGGGCAAGGGATATATAATAGTACTTATCACCTTATTAAATCTGGGGCAGACGGCGTTAAGTATTATTTATAAACATATATATCCCTTTCTAAGCGTCGACTGGTCGCGAATGTGTTTGGAAAAGTAACGTCGCATATGTCTTTCAACACTAAAAATGAATTAGTTCAACCCACTAACTTTCAATTCTTTGTGCCTTTAGACACCAAACCTTACACATGCGCAAACAACGCATGCAAATATATGTAATCAAATCAAATGACAGATGGAGGTTAATCTAATACAGTTTCTGCGAATAAAATTCTGATTTTTATACAAAAGAAAGTGAGTTTTCTGCCATAAGTGAAGGGTTTATTGTTCTATAAAGGACATAGTGTGATCTTAATAAGGAAAAAGACGATATACAAGTGCTGTTGGTGTATAAATTAGTGCATGAAAAAGTGCATTTTTTTTTGGGAAACGGTGCGTATGCACGCAAAACTAATTTCAGATTCGTGTTCTACGACCCCAAAATAGGGTATCCTGAAAAAATCACGCAAAAATTCGAGGTTTCCGTTCTCCTTTAGTATTACCTCATAAAGAATAGGAATATTATCAGATGGCTGCGGAATGCTAAAAAATGCATATTTTTGCGTATATTCAAGCAGAGGCCCTACAAGATACTTACATTGCAGGTACAGCACCAGATTTTAACAGAGTTGCCCCCATCGCACTTGTTAACAAATCTTCTGATGAAAAATTATCAGAACAAACAGTTGCCATTTTCAATACTATAGCAAGTCTTCCTCTTTCAAATTCAATGCATCTAACCATACTTTTCTCGCATGAGAATCTTTAGGAAACTTACATTTAAAGAATGGCTTCAAATTGTTTACTGTCCCTTTTCCACGCCTATGACTTCTGTTTACATACCTGTGAAATGACCGACCACGTCCTTTATCCCAATATTTTTTGCATACAATGCATTTATTCATCATAATGAACACTAATAGTTTCACTTTATTTTGGAATTAACTGTAAATATCTCGAATACACAAAACAAGGGCACAAATCAAAGTAAAATCAAATATGGCGGCGTTCGCAGTATGTTCTCATTACTGCAGAGTTGCCAACACTTAATAATATTTGCAGATAAATAATAAAAACATACATATTTAATAGATAAGCTTATCTAAATCATTACATTTTGAAGATAAAAGGCTAATAGGGCATCTGCACGTGACGTCACATTTTTCAAGGTCGTGGCTTGGAGGATATACAAATAAATAACATAACCTTAACCATAACAGAAACAAGGCACATTTATATCTATTTGGGTTTTTATTTCCTCACATTTTACTGAAAATGCCAAGTTTTTGTATGGTAGTTGGTTGTGGAAGCAACGGGGCGAGAGATGCTGTCAGTTTTTTTCGAATTCCCTCAGTTTTTAGCAATCATAAACAATTTACTCAACTTGCCTGTGATAGACGGAATACTTGGATAAATGCCTTAAAAAGGGACGATCTAACCAAATCAAAGATTGATTATGGTAGAATATGCTCCAAACATTTCATTTCAGGTAATACTTTACACTATTCGTATCTAATAAATACATGGATGTACCTAAATTATTGTTTCGTAAGTATGACAAATAAATATATTTAGGTAAACCTTCAAAGTTAGAAGATCACAATAACCCAGACTGGATACCGTCTTTAAATATGGGTTATAAATCTATTAGCTTATCAAAACCTTCTAGTAAAAATAGATTTGTTAGAATGGAGAAAAGGAAAAGATTACGAGACGATGTAGAGGTTGCAGTGAATTTTGAAATTTTGCTTTTGCATGATTTTTTTGTCTACATCAATAAATATGTAGGTTGCACGTTTAATATGATTTATTTTGTTTTCAATTATGAAATGGTTGATATTCAAATATTAGGAAGATAATGCTTTGCTCTTTCCTGTGCCTTTGTTTTATATGTGATACGAACGTTTAAATATTTGCTTTGCTATACTTTTTTGAATAGGTAGGTATGGTGCTTTAAAAAATATTTTAGAGTAGATTATGTGTACATTTACATTTCAGAAAATTATTTTATTTTTAGAGGTTGGGAAATCTTTTTGAAAACATATTATGCTTTTTATAGATAGTTCTTTTTTCAGCAAACCAGATTAGGTCAAAGACCACCACCAGAATCTGTAAATCCTGAAATTGAACATGAGGCAGATACAGAAACTAATATAATATTACAACAAAAAAATGAAATAGAGAAATTACGTAAAGAAATTTTAGAACGAGATACAAAAAATTATGAATTACAGGAATTAGTAAATAAATTTAAATATGATAAGGAATACTTTAAACAGAATAATAATTTTACCTTATATTATACAGGTCTTCCGGAATTCCAATACGTAAAATGTTTGTATGATGTAATTGAGATATATTTACCGAATATATGTGCTATTTCAAAATTTGCCCAGGTTATATTAACATTAATGAAATTACGGCTAAACTTACCTTTCAAAGACTTAGGCTTTAGGTTTCACATCCATCATACAACAGTAGCTCGTATATTTTATAGAACAATTGATATTCTTTATGGTCGATTGAAGGTAGTAGGTTACCCTTAAAAGTGATATATTCATAACAAAACATATTATTTTTAGAGCTGTATTATATGGCCTGAGCGTAAAGATATCATGGAAAATATGCCTCGTTGTTTTCAGGAAAATTTTGGAAATAAGACTACAGTCATTATTGATTGTTTCGAAATTTTTATAGAACGATCTTCAAATTTAGAAGCAGCTGCTAAAACTTGGTCAAATTATAAGCATCACCACACTATAAAGTTTTTAATTGGCAGTACACCTCAAGGTTCTGTTTGTTTTATTTCAAATGCTTATGGAGGTAGAGCGAGTGATAAATTTATTACGGAAGATTGTGGCTTCTTAAATAAACTTCAACCTGGTGATCTTGTAATAGCAGATAGAGGATTTCTCATAACAAACTCGGTTAAAATGTGTTTTGCTGAAGTAGTGACTCCAGCTTTCACTAAAGGGAGAAAACAGTTATCTGCGAAAGAAATTGAAACTACAAGAAAGACAGCAAACATTCGAATTCACGTTGAACGAATAATTGGCATGCTTCGTCAAAAATATATGATTTTAAAAGATATTTTACCATTACAGATGCTGAAAGAAAAATCAAGCTATGAGGACCAATTTATTTTAATAGATAAAATTGTTGTTGTCTGTTGTGCTCTTATTAATTTATGCCCTGCCATAGTACCATTAGATTAAATGTCTCCTAGAAAAATACATTCATTATTATTTTATTTTATGCACCTTGCGCACCTGCTCTTTAGTTTTCAACGACTTTCAATTCTATAGACATAGGCATACATATTTGTTTTACTCCCTGTTTTGAGACATTAAAACATTCTTTTATTCTTTTTCGTGCAAAAAAAATTAAAACTAGCAAACAGCACAGAAATAAAATATTTACATGTTATGCATGAGTTTATTAACATATACTTGTTGTGAACTAACATATTTACAATAAAATATATTTATATAAAATATTTATTAGTTCATTTTAATTACAACTATCCAATAATACAACATAGAACCATTTTATAGATTAAGAATAATAACTAATTCAAGAAATCAACAAAATTATTCCTATACCACTTATATGAAAATATAACGTGATCAGTTTGGGATGCGAAAACCCATTTCACACAGGAAGGGAATTATGTATACTTACATTTAAGCGAACATACATATCTACAAACAACTATGGTTAGGACAGGTGCCACCCATTAAATTAAGGAGGAAAGTATCATAACTTTGAAATGAGTTGTCTAATAATATATTTTTCCGAAAATCGTTCGTAAATATTGACATTTCTGACAAAATTTCTAGAAGCAAAAGTCAATATTTCCTTGCAGTTAGTCATTGCCAGGCAACGAAAAATAACTGTTTCACAACTAATGATTATTTTCTACTTTTATATGTTGTTTATGTGTATAAACTAGTAAACAATAAATAACAGTCAACACCATAGCAACCATTCCATGACTTTCCCAATTACAATGATTTTTACAAATATAAAAATTAATTTGTCAAATGAATTGTCAAATTTAAAAAAATATTATTCAAATAAAATTCCATTAAAAGAAAGTGTTGGATAAAATTTTGTATTGCACACGTGTGTAATTGCACATTAGTCACTTAAGAAAATTAGCCACTCGACCTAACGGTCTCGTGGCTAACTTTTTCTTGCGTGACTAATGTGCATAATTACACACTAGTACAATAAATAACTATTCTTTACAGTTATTATTTATGCACTACGAAAATGATTAAAACTTCTGTTAAATTTGACAATTTAATATTAATACGTTTCCATAGTTACGCAACAAATGTTACTAAGAGTTTCATGGCAATACTTATTTATGGATAAAATTAATCATGCTTTTCCAAACTAAACAAGATTTTAATTTCTTTCGTTTGTTAAACGATTTTCGGAAAAATAGTATGTATACCTCATACGAAAAGCCACATTCCTGGACTCCGTGTTGCTTGTCTCGGCTTGCGCCTCGACAACCAATCTTCACAGTCGTCCGGGAATGTTACACTTTTCCTACTAGGTATACAATATACTATTTGCACACATTTGAAATTTTGCAGAAGTAGTTACATAAAACACCCCTTTAAAAATTAATTTCAGACTAATAAAAGAAACCATTTATTACTGTTCATAAACAAAGAACTATTATCGCAGCACATAACGCATAATTTAATAGGGTATTTCCGAGGGTATTTCACTTTAAAGATTGAGTAGGTATATTGTCATTAGTCAACAATTTCTTCTTGAGGGGCAGGCCAGTGTTCAGTTTCATTACCTCTTGTGTAAAACTTTCCCAACAATTCAGGTACTATTACATTATAGAAGAACATCGAAGCAGTTTTACTTTCTGCTTCCCAAAAAGTCTCATTTAAATATATCCGTTCCATAATAAACTTATTTTTATTCCAAACAACAAAGTCGCAATAACCTAACCTAGTGATGCCTAACTGCATTTGTATTTGATAATAATAAGCATGATTTTCACTCAGGCGGCTTTCCCCATCCAAATTTTGTATTCCCACTTTTTTCAAGACTTCCATGTCTGTCACATCCAAGTCTTTAGCACAATATGGACATTTTATTTCCACACATCCTAATCCACAACAATCGCAGGAAACTAGACCATCTGGTGAAGCTCCAAAATGAGGAAAACTGGGGTTTATACATAAACCTACTGGTTCTGCACCAAAACCCTCGTGACTATGTTCCATATGCGACGTATAACTATTTAAAGCTTCCTTTTCATGCTCACACCCATATATTGTAGCTTTTGTCTTAAATCTTGTTCGAAAAGGATAACATATTGCCTTTATTAAAGAGTGTGAGGGTTTATGTAAATTGGTTCGGCAAACGGCTTTAAATTTAGAAGCCGTTATACGACCCGCTCTATAATTGAACCATGCCTTTGAACTAGCCTGTTTATTAGTTGCCTTTTCAATTTCCTTGCATGAATCTATTGAAATTTGAAAGTCCAGCTGTGATCCTAGAAATAATTAAATTATGAATGGGCACTAAATGTTTTAAGGGGCATTACTTACCAATTTCCACTAATTTCTCCAACGTTTCTTGTTCATATTCAAGTTTATATAAGCTACTGAACATGTGGGTGGTCCTTTCATTGTGCATTTCTTTAATTTCTTCTGAAAATGGTGGGACGATAGCATGCAATACACATCCTTTTCTTGTTTTTTTTAAATTCATTAACATTAAATTCATTTCTTCCTTATTTAAAGGTGGTACTTCTGTTAATTTTTTCTCTCGTATATATAAAGGTTGATTTACATTAGATTTGGACGTCGAGGGTATTGCAAAATCGATATCGGCAGCTCTCTTTGGTTCAGAAGCTTTGGATGGGACAACCCAGCAAGCTTTTATATCTGTCGGTGATATTTCAAGAGACCTTCTATGTGCTACATCTAAGTAAAACAATACAGCACAAACATGAGTACATGTTTCGCCTAGCCCTGCCATGCAATTGCAGTGAGCGCATATTATACTACCATCACTTTTTGTTACAATCCACGGTTTTAAAAATTGCTCACTTAGTTTTTGGGAATGCATAACCTGTAAAAAAGTAGAATAATGCTTGACATGCTTAAACCTCAACTATAGTAACTTACTCTTCCCAATATCAAGAAGTTTTCATACATTTTCTTTACATGTATATTTTTAACCCATCCACAAGTAGCTTGTTTGTAGGCATCAAGTCCTTTATAAGCTTTAAAATCTTCATGGGTGTACGCACTCTTAGTATATAGTAAATAATTAACAATATCTGGATATATCGTCTTGGGAAAATCTTCGATTTTACTACTGCATTGTTTGATGTCTACCAAGTACGGATCTATACCAATTACAGCGATTTTTTCCCTATATCTAACCGCACTTTCAGCGTCTAAGGTGTAGTAATAATCACTAAACATTATTAAAATAAAATTTTTGTTATAGGCACACAAACTAAGCAAATATAGCGTTCACAATAAACTGAAACTTTTCACACAATGCTATCCAAATGCGTTTAGGTTATGGTATCTGCTTTGTTTATCCTCCAAGCCAATTAGCCACGCCCATATGATCACGTGCCGCAGATGCTTTATACGGCTAATATTAATATTAGGACGGTTTTAAAAACACATTATTCTAGCAAGTGTTGGTATCTTTGGTATAATATGATTAATGAAGTGACGTGGCAAACTTGCATTGTATTCCACCCTCCTGTGCCCACCGCTATTGACGCCTACAATATTTTATGTAAACAAGGTCTATATAATATATATATGGTCGAAGGTTCAGATAGTTAGGGAATGCGAATTTCCGCTTGCGGATTTTTATAAAATTTGTTCTAAAACAGTCTTAATTTTCTTGCAGGTGTAGCGAAATGTTCGTAAGCCAATTCGTTCACTTTTAACCAGAAATTAAATTAGCAAATTAATTTTTTCTAGAACACATATGTTAAATTTAAAAAAAAAATCCGCAAGCGGAAATTCGCAATCCGCAGCTATGAGAAATAACCCACTAACTTTTGTTTCGCTAACTTCACGTTAATCGTTATGAGAAAACTTTAGGTTAGGATTCACTACTGTGGTAAAAATTCTATCATTTGATTTGATTTTTTTTTTGTCAATATGAATGAAAGAATTTGCAGACTTTGTCTTCAGACAATCAGTGAAAATTATCAGGAGATAGAAGAGACTCTGGCAAATATTTTAAAATTGGTAAGTTCTAGAAATGACAAAAACTATTATTTTTATTTATTGTCCAAACATTTGTTGGGTTTAAAATTTGGTGAATCATGTAGACAGTCATTTTATCACGTTTTGTTATGTTAGTTAACTTATACCCATAGAGGAATATAATATTTAAGAAATATCTTGTGCACATATTTTTGTTATTTTCGTCCCTCTTTGTTTATACGTCCCTCTAATCATGAAGATATATTTACCAAATATTTCTTAAGATCCCTATAAGTAATTTAACTAATATTAATGTTTTGCTGAAACACAGAAATAAGTGGAGAAAACAGGTGCTGATTAGGCCTGAGGCTTTAGAGGTACACCTAAGACAATTTCCTATATATAAGGTGTGGTCCATTAAAAATAACAAAGTTGTGCTGTTTCTGGTGAAACCGGAAATAAATATCAGATGTTAGAGCAATTAAAATGTGCACCTGATTCGATCATACATCCAAACTTTAAAATCGACATTTGTTCTTACAAGAAAGTTATAGGGTGGCTATAATATTGTACGCAACCCATAGGTATATTTTTACTCTCTAATATTTTATGATATTTCAGGATTTGGATCTATCTAAGGATTCTGTGGCATGTATTCAATGTAGGAATAACCTTCAAATATTATTTCATTTAAGATCTGTCTGTATTGATATGAGCGAGAGAGCAGTATCCTTAACCGATTTGAAAAACGATGTTAGTTTGGATCCAATAAAGATTGAAAATACAGATAATCTGAAACCAGCTACAGAGGTCAAAGATGGGATAAGATGTAATTTTTGCACAAAGTCCACTGGGGAAGAGTGTCTTATATCATTGCATGAATCAAAGGAAAATGTATTCGTGGTGGATATTTTAAACAAATACATTCCAGAATTGGTAATATTTTCATTTTACATATCAATTTTGTGTATAATTGTTACATATAGAGTTTTCATAAAGCGTTACAAATGAGAAAATAAATTAGTTGCTTTTAACCATTCCAAATCATATGGTTATTAAAAGATAATTGAAACTGCAAACATTTTATTATTTACACGCTTGCGGTGCCAGTGAAAGGTTTGATTGATGCTCCTCAAATTTGGTACCATTCCACCTTGCATACACTCCAGGCTTGAGAATTCTATAATGTGATAGGTAAATACTACATATAGAATCAGACACACCAGAATGCGCTCCTGCATCGATGTTCATTTAGCAGGTATCTCTATCTGGTTGGTGCAGCTCATGTGGGGGGATAGACACCTGTAATTCTGATTAAAGCCCTTTATTTGTTTCACATCCTGAATGTGATGTCATACACCTAGGTACACCTCTCCAACATTTAGATGTAGTAATATGCTTCTGCATGAGCTGCTTATATTCATAAAATTCCCCTCGTCGCCTTTTCTTAAGGTGGTTGATTGCATTTGTCCAACCGAATTCAATACCAATGTTACTTAACATCTGGACTCTTCGACCGGCTTTAAAGAATTTTGGAGTTTATGCTTTTTGAAAGCATAAAATTTAAGTTCGCCCACATACAATGGATGTGTTTGCTATGTTTGTTAAACTGATATATTAGTACTTGGGGGTTTGACACAGAGTCCAGTAGATAACGAATGGCCATGAGACCCTGCTCAGTGGTAGTACATCCAAAAATAATGGTAGCCTTTGCAATTGCAATATCTAATATTTCTTCTTCAGCGTCAAAATTGTTGCGTTTCTTGGACGGCCAGCATCTCTGGTTTTACAATTGAAGATTTCCCTGTTTACCTAAGTCGGCGTTCTGCGCTTATAAAAGGTTTGGCATTAGGTATATTTGTGTTTGATAATTTATCTTTTTAACATTTCACAGCTGCAGCTGCATTACCAAAACATTCTAGTCAAGTCAAAACTACGTCTGTTAATTCATACAACGTGAAATCATCCACATTTAAATATTAACAATTATATTGGAATTATTAAAAAAAAAGAATCAAAGTTTAATAAATAACAGAAATGTCAAAGTAATATTTCAAGACATTCTTTATGTGTAAAAGAATTTGTTAATAAAACGTAAATTCACGTTGTTTTCTAAATATAAATTAAACTGGAACGGCTTAATTTATCGAAATACAATAAGAATAAATTTTTTTATTTCTAATGATCTGAAAATTGGTGTTTTATAATAATTTTAGAAATATGGAAAAAGTTATGACTAAAATACTGACAGCCGCCCTCTAAAACTACCACTTAAGCAGAAGAGAAGGTTTGATACCACGTCAACTAATGTCGGGATGGCCTATGACCAAATTTATTTGAACCACACCCTCATATTTAGTAATAATTACATAGAATATTTGTATAATTTTTAAGATAATTTTTATTAAAGCACTAATACGCAATAATTCTTACTGTGCACAAAATGACATAATACTGATCTTATAATTATGTTAGGTTTACATGTCATTTATGGATAGTTATATGACTTAAACTTTAAATAACATATTTGCATAGTAGTACTGCAGATCACTTCATTGGCCCTTTTTCCCCCCTCTCTCTCTCTCAAGGTATTGAGAACTCAGTGACATATATCGCCTACGGCAAAGGAAATTTCAATTTATAATTACCTCCAAGAAGTGGTTCAGATCTCACTATAATTTGTAGTTATCCACGTCCTTAAGCAAATCTAAGTTCCCTAGACATGGGAGGATAAAAATTTGTACCAAGCAGAGTTTATATTATAACAACAAACATAACTTGATATGAGAAGTTTGCGTATGCCTGCGATAAATTTTATTACACACAATAATCTTGGAAAGGCATTCTCAACTAATAGTATTTTTATATTTTAGAATCCAAGCAATATTGGAGAATTATTAACTTGCAAAGCCTGCCTTGATGAAATGCAAAATATTTCAACATTTTTAATAAAGTATTTAGGTGTGGAAGAGAAAATAAATAAATATACTGAAATGGAAGGAACGGATGATAAAGGGCAGATAAAATTGCAAGATGTTCAACAATTTATATTCAAGCCAATGCTAAAATTTGAAGGTGATTCCTGCCACCTAACTGAGTTAAAGCAAAAATCTGATTGTATTCACGAGGAATTGATCATAAAAGATGAAGATGAAACCACGTATGAAACAGACGTGGATAGCCTGGGACCTTTAGTCAAAACAGAAGATATTGCCATTGAACCAGAACAAAGCGAATGTGACGGGTAAATGTAATTTTCACCCATTTGTCTTAAGTCAAATATGTAAATTATTATCATCAAGAGAGTTTTTAAGAAATTTAAAAATATTTTGGTGTATGTGTGTGCAAGTGTATATGTTCGGTAGTATAAAGCAATCATATGCTTTTGCTAAGATTATAAATTACTTTACTTTATTTGAATATGGGGTGTTAACGAAAATTCTTGTAAACAATAGAAGACAGAATCCACAACTTGGGACAATTAAGAGTGCTATATTTGCAAAAGAAAATACCACGATAAACCGCACAGAAAAAATATATTTTTATAGGTGCTGGTACCTAGTTCACAGAGGACAAATCTTCTATAATGCCCACATATCTGTGGAAACCCTAGAAAGAATTAAACTCATCCTGGTTGTAACATTACTATAGAATAACAGGCGTCCAAAATCCAATTTACATAAGCAATAAACGGTTATGTGCTGCCGCCCTTACCACTCACATATTAAATCATTTCCTGTTGCGAGGGTATCTATGCATAATTAAATTATATACGAGGTGGTCCAAAATTGTCTCCCAATATTTCTGCAGCTGATGATACATCCGAAAATATTGGTAGTCTTCTATATAAACTTATTTCCGGAAATGAATAATACGGGAGATATACCTCTTAAAAGGGGGTTAATGAATTTGAGTTTTTCTGCAATATCTTCCGACAGCATTTCACTTGAAATATATCAATGTTAATGCAACAATAGAGAAAATGTCATTAGGAAAGAATTAATGCATGTGTTGCTATGGAAATTACTAAATAAACAATTAATAATTTAAACTGTTAAGAGTTCGTTTTGAATTGGGTTAAACTAAAAGTTGTTGCAAGTTGAAGATTATGAATTACAACAGCGAGACGAGTAAAACGGTCACACTCCGAGCATCATGAACACGCAAACACATCTTCCAATAATATTTTACCTTTACTTGGCTGTAATAAGAATGAATGATTTACATGTGCGCGTCATAATTGGGGTGGAGAAAGGTGAGTCTAAAATTATTTTAATCTTCACATTCCATCGGGAGTCACATAAAAAATGTAAGCCTGTATTTCAAAAACACCCTGTATACTTTATGTACTAAATGTCTCATTTAGCTTCTATTCAGATACCTTATCGTTAACGTTAATATTGAAAATAAAGGGTCTGGCAGAATGAAGTGTCCATTTTAAATTGAATTGTTTTTATTAATGACTAAATTTGTATTCAGAAGTTAAACACAAGGTTCTTGAGGAAACACGGACATTTTATTTTTTAAATATTACATCAGTCAAATGACCTCCTCGCTGCTGACACTCTTGAAGCCTAGCACGAAAGTTTTTCATCACCCATTTGAACATTTCAATTGGAATTGCGTTAATCTCTGTCCAAATATTATATTTTAGTTGTTTTAAAGTTTGTGGTCGATTAGAAAACACTTTTGACTTTAAGTAGCAGTGTGAGAAGTGGCTACATCCTGCTGAAACCATATTTTTCGAATATCCACACCAACAATAGGAAGTTGTTCAAAGTTATGCAATAACTGTTGATAACATTGTGATGTAGCAGTAACTGTCGAGTTATTTTCCTCAAAGAAGAACGGTCCAAAAATTCCAAAGGTCAATACTGCACAGCATACAGTAATCTTTCTGTTGTGAAGGGGTACATCGTGCAGTTGCCAAGAATTTTCTGTCGCCCAGTAATGATGGTTCCGTTTGTTAACATATCCGGAAAGATGAAAACGAGCTTCATCTGACATCAGCAAGCTAGCAACAATATTCAGGTTTTCAGCAAATAGTCCTTCAAAACATTTGCAAAAATTAACACGTGTCCCAAACTCTTGAAGTAGAAGTTTTTGTACAACTTGAATTTTGTAGGGATCGACATGTAAGTCTTTTAGAATACGGCGATAATTACGGTTTGAAATATTGAGAGCTAATGCTTGTCGTTTTGCACATCGTTTAAGAATTGGTAGCACAGCAGCTCTTACCCTTTCAGCATTTTCAAGTGTGCATACAGAACGAGTTCTATCTTTTGGTTTTTCTCTGGTACAGTCATGAGCAAAAAAAAAAATAAGACAAGTCTTATAACGGTATTTTGTTAAAATCTAGTTGAGTACAACTAACTTTAATTTTTGTGACATTGTCAGTTAGTTGTCATAATTTATTGCAAGTGTGCAAAAAACTACAGTTAAATCTGGAGTTATTGCTAAAACAGAAGATGGATGGTCAATGAGACAAATTGCACTGCGTTATAATATCGACAAAAATTCGGTGTGTAACATTTTAAGAAAGTGGAGAATAAACGGTACGATTAGTAGAAATCCTGGATCAGGGCGACGAAGCATGTCAACTCAACAACAAGATTTGCAATTGGTAAATGCTTTAGTAGAAAATTCATTTTACTCAGTTATTCAGGCTGCTGATGAAAGGAATTTTCCTAGATCCAGTAGTACTGGTCGCCGGCGAGTAAGAGAATCGGAGCTACGCTGTCATGCAGCAGCACAGAAATACTTACTTAAAGCTGAACATAAAGAAGCTCAAGTAGGATTTGCGCTTGAATTTTTTAGCGCATGATGTAAATTTTTGGAACAATGTAATCTTTACAGACGATGAAAACTTTAAAGTTAACACACAGCGGTCGTATTCGGTTTTACCGTCCTCGGAATACTCGATTCGATGAGAAATATATATCTAACAATGATAAAAGTGGTAGATTTTCCGTCAATGTGTGGGCTTGGATATCGGCACGTGGTCCTGGTGTTTTGTGGAATATTGAGAAACGATTTAATAGTGAAACGTATATTAGGATTTTAGACAATATTGTGCTCCCTTCTGTGTCACAATTATTTCCTAATAATGAATTCATATATCAACAAGACAATTGTTTCGTGCATACTGTTCATACCGTAACTAACTGGTTTCAAGATAACATCAATGTTCTTAACTGGCCCAGTCATAGTCCAGATCTTAACCCTGTGGAAGAAGTATGGGGACTACTCGTAAAAAGTATCCAAAAACAAAATGTGAGACCACAGAATGCCGAAGAATTACTAGAAATAGTAAATAGTGCATGGGAAAAAGTTATTACTAATGATTATTGTATAAGATTATTTAATTCTATGCCAAACAGACTTATAGAAGTTGTAAATAGAAATGGTGCACTAACGAAATATTAATAGTTAGTTTTTTGTTAAGTAGGATATCCTTTGTCCTTTGATCTAGGATTTCTACTAATCGTACTGTTTATTCTCCACTTTTTTAAAATGTTACACACCAAATTTTTGTTAATGTTATAACGCAGTGCAATTTGTCTCATTTACTCTAGCAATAACTACAGCGTTAAAATAAAAAATAAATTAAAAGTGATATCTGTTTTATTTCGGCTACTCATTACATATTCAAATAGAGACAGATTTACATTAGAAAAAAAAAATTGTCCTATTTTTTTCTGCTCACGACAGTAAATGAAGCATCCACTTTTTAATTGTTATTCGACTAGGACTTAGATCTCATAGATTTAAATGAAAGTGATGACGAAATAAATGCTGGGTGATTAAAGCAGAATAGTTATTTTTTAAATAAGCTTTAGTCAGAAAAGAAAGTTGAATATTTGACCAAAGCTCGATATTCAAGCTACACTGACATTTCTCCCAAAAACTTTTGACAACTGTCTTGAATTTCCATCGCGAAAGTATATTGACTTGATTTGGATTTATATTGAAAATGGATAATTCATTCTGTCTAAGCGGTTTATGATCGGCTGAACGTTCTTCGTTTTCTAGACTCACTCTGCATTCTAAATCTCTATTACACAGTACATGATGAATTAATATATTTGAATACTCCCTTATTCTGGTTGCATTATTTATATTAATTTCGTTTTTTATGCTGGAACCACTTACTTCCACATTGTTCACATATTCTTGTG
Source organism: Leptura quadrifasciata (assembly GCA_963675555.1). Lineage (NCBI taxonomy): Eukaryota > Metazoa > Arthropoda > Insecta > Coleoptera > Cerambycidae > Leptura > Leptura quadrifasciata. The sequence goes on from OY776680.1 coordinate 80,684,025, forward strand.
TCCAGTTGTCTGTTGGTTTAAGACGGTTAAGATTCATATCCCCTACCACCAAACTTCTTCCCTTGATGTTTACCAAAACATTTCCAAGTTCTTCTTCAAACCCCTCAGCACTATACGCTTGTGGTTATAAACACCTCATTTGTTTTTTATTTTTGTAACACCTTATTTAGATTAATATCCTGGCAGAGTTTAGCATTAGCTATTCTACAACTTAACCAGGACACATACAGACAGGCAATTATACAACGATCATTCCCTAAGACATTGTCATCTGCCGCGGCTGAGACTCGAACTCAGGAGTGGTACATCAACTGACCATGTTGTCTGTAACACGTATAACTACAGAACTGATATTTGAAGTTTTATTTCATACAAATATATTCCAACAATATTATACTCTATGGTTTGTCCTGGTAAGGGCACCCCATGGCATTTTTTATATATAACCTCTCCGTTGTTCCCTACATGAATGGATGGCTGTGTATTGATCTAAATTATAGTATTGAGAATATTTTTTTTTGTGAAATAGGCTCAAAGTGTCATGAAACGTCGAGATTTTAAATTTGGGTGAAAAAAAAATTCTGTCTCTGTCGGTCTGTCTTTAACTTTTTTGTGCGCTCGTTTACTCTGGTTTATGATATTAACTTGAAATTTGGTACACATGTATTATAACGAGATCTGGAACTTTATATTTTGATCTAATTCCGGTTCGGGCTAAATGGGGTAAATAGTCAAAGCAAGTGGTAAGAGTCCACAAAATTGCAATTTAGGGCATATACGAAAAGTCAAGGTCTCAAAAAATTTTTTGGCATCAGCCACCCCCCTACTACCACCCCCTACTATTATGAAACGCAGTAAAAAAAATTAAAATGTGATTTAGTGTATATACAAGAACGAAACGTCTCAAAAAATTCTTTTGGCCCATAATATTAAAATAGAAAATAATAAGTGTAACTGTAATAATAATTCTGAAGTTAACTTGAGGATCCGTGATCCAAAAAGAGGATTCGAATCTTTTTGATGATTCGGATTCGTGATCCGAATCCATTTTCAGAGGATTCGACCCAGCTCTGGTCTTTACTATGAATATATTTCGATATGCGCTGTAAAGACAATGTCAGAGGCGGTTAGTACTTGGTTGGGTGGCCGTTTCAAGGGAGACTGTGTCGCCGCCTCAGATCTTCCAGCAGCATGCATATCAGTGTATACACGAATGCTATGCAACCTTAGACGAGGATTGTGTAGTGGATATTCCATCCTTCAGAGGGGACGTAAACCCGTCGGTCCCTTGTCTTTTAAATGCTAGGCAAGTAAAAGATCTCTACTCTTCGAAAGAGAAGAGTTTTGGCAAAATTTCTGTTTGGGGGTGGGCTAGGCTAGGCCTCAGTAGCGGAAATATGCCTCTGTTAAATGAATGTTTAAAAAAAGGTAAGTGTGTATCGATTTGCTCTGTAGGTTTTGCATGATATGATTGCCAAAGTTAAAAGAACATAACAAACTCAACATCGTTTAATCATAATCGTCAACAGTTCTGTGCAAGTACCTGTGGATATAATAAACAAAACCGTATAACTGTATTTAACATGAGTTCTCCGTTTCTGATTCTGGAAACTTATAAATTATTGCGATTTCCTTATGATATCTTCTTTTCTTACTGTTCTTTCCCAGTGTACTTGATCCTTGGTTTATTGATACTCCTCTCGATTATTCTTATCTACGTGTAGCATGGTCTACTTTGAACAAGTCCTCAGTACTTTCTATACTTTTCATAATTGTTTTCCCTCTATTAATGTTTTTACGAGCAATTTGACGTTATCCCTTTCAGCCCTTTGGTAACATACTATGTCCATTTGGAGACCACTTTTTATACATAGATGGCATTTACTATATATAACTAACCACTACTTATTTTCAAATTTCCTGTCTATAAGGACTTTTAGCTACTGTTGTAGATTCTGTCGTAAACAAGCTTCGTTAACACTCTGTGTAAAGTATTGGTAGATAATAATATTGAATCGATGCCAATGTAAGATAAAAGAGAAGAAATTGCTTAATGCCAATGTAAGATAAAAGAGAAGAGAAATAGCTTAATAATAAATATGTTGAAAAGAAACCGATATAACCTACACTGTTACCATTTTTCTCTTGAGCGAGTTAAACTCTATCATGCTTGCTGAATTGCTGGCATCAATGTTAATATATTGTTCTCTTTCACGTACGTTATTTTGCTATTTATATTTCTTTCTGTCTTATAGACATTGATTCAAGTTTTGTACCTGCCAATACTGTATAGATACATACCAACATATCATATTATATAATACAATGTTTGTTTTCAGTTTTCAAGAATGGTTTACCGAAGTCAAAACGGACCATTACAAAAATATTTTAGGCATAAAGGTGTACAAGTGTCATATATGCACATATAAGACGACTCATAAAGATCATCTGAACAGTCATATATTTACGCATAACAATGTTTTCAAGTGTGAAATGTGCTCATTTGAGACAAAACATAAGAGGAATCTTAGGAGACACATGTTGAAACATAAAAATCCCTCAGAACTAGGCCCTTCAAACAAAGCATTGTTCAAGTGTGAATTGTGTACATATGAGACAAAATATAAGGGGAATCTTGGGAAACACGTGTTGATCCATAAAAGTCCTTCAGATATGAAGATGTACAAGTGTGGCAATTGTACATATGAAACAAACCGCAGGAGTTATCTTATGAGTCACATATTTATACATAAAGATCCATCAGAAATAACAATGTCCAAGTGTGAATTGTGTATGTTTGAGACAAAATATAAGGGGAGTCTTAAGCAACACATGTTGAGGCATAAAGATTCGTCAGAGGTAACAATGTATAAGTGTGATATTTGCACATATGAGGCCAAAGTGAATGGTGATCTTAATCAACACAAATTGATTCATCGAGACCCCTCAGACATAACATGGTTCAAATGTGATTTGTGTACGTTTGAGGCAAAATATAAGGGGAATCTTAAGAAACACATATTGATGCATAAAAATCCCTCAGCGGTAACACTGTATAAGTGCAACATTTGCACATATGAGACAAAATATAAGCCACATTTTAATCGACACAAAGTGGTTCATAAAATAAAATCAAAGAAAACGTAGAGCATGAAGTATAATAAGCAATATATTTTGGCGGACAAGTTGATGCACAAAAGTCCTTCAGAGGAAATAATAATAAACATTTTTATTAGGAATGATTGCAGTACATAATAAAGTGAAGTTAGGTTAGAGCTACTCCTATACTTATAGTCCGGGAAACAGGGGTCTTTCTGACCTAATCATCGCATGCCGGCTTATATTAACAGACATAGTAGATATTATGTAGCGAATAACGAAAACGTACCATCAGTTGCTCCAGTATAGGGGTGGAGGCGGTTGTGGGAGTGTGTCGAAGTTACCGAAAAATTATTTTTTTAAATTATTTCAGGAAAGCTGATTTTTTAAAATAGATTATTGACGTTATAGTGTTAAAAACGATAGTCAGCTCCATTGTGGGGGCGGGGATTGCATGTCGGCTGGCCGTATGAACTTTCCATTTTGAATAAATTAGAATCATTTCAGGCCGAATGAAATTTTTTTACATGACCTTACACATAGAAGTATGAAAATAATAATCAACTACATGTATAGTGGGAGAAAGACCATCAGCTGGAGCAATAACGCGTCCATACGACATACGGTATTTTTGTGGTCCAACTGACTACCTTTACCCCAATAAGCATGCAGTTGATTAGAGTTTTCTATTTTGTTTTGTTAAGACTTACATTTCCAAATTTCAAACGGCCTTCTAACAATTTGCCGAAGTTATACAGGTCGGCAACGTCTGCATGGGGGCGAGCGTAGGTGCGTCTTTACTATGTACATACTTCGGTATGCGATGTAAAGCAACGACAGGCGCGGTAAGTACTTGGATGGGTGACCATTCCAACGGAAACCGCGTCCTCGCCTCACACATCTTCCAGCGGCTTGTATATCAGTGTATGCGCGGAAGCTATACAACCTTAGGCGAGGGTTGTATAGGAGATATATCATCCTTCGGAGGGGATGTAAAGCCGTCGGTCCCTTGTCTATTAAATGTTAGGCAAGTAAAAGATCCCTACTCTTCTTAAGGGAAGAGGTTCGGCAAAATTCCTGGTTGGGGGTAGCTCGTCTACAGGCGTCGGTGTTAGGCCTCAGTAGCGGAAATAGGCCGACGTTAAATAAATGTATAAAAAAAAAAAAAAAAAACGTCTGCATGTCATTAATGTATAAAATTCAGATGCATTTGAAGATATTTTTGTTAATTTCAATAATTTGAATTAATTATATTTAGTTGCGTTCATCAACATCTTCATTTTCGTCACTGTCATCATTGGAATTATCGTTATTATGATAGTTATATCACCTTGATCTTCATTCTATTTTTAACCCGCGTAAAAATATAAAACGAACTAAAAATTTCAGCATGTTAATACTTCAAATTGTGTTTTGGACAGGAACAATATATGCCATCTAATAAATATTTATTCAACTTTAAGTCTCTCTTTAATCGTCGGCCAATTGTGAGAAGGCCGTCAGAAGCCATGTAAAAAAATTTCATTCGGTCTGAAATGATCATCAATAATTTATTTTAAGAAAATTCAGTTTGCCTAAAATAATATGTTTCACAGTAACCACCACCGCGGGTGCGTCAACTGACGTTCACTTTAGTTATCAACCAAAGCTTAACAATAGGTGAAAGTAATTTAGGGGCATGAACATAAGGAATTATGACGTTCTCATGTATCATTCATTTTTGAGACCGCATGTCTTAGGCTCAGTTGTATAAAAGTGGATCAGCTGAAGTTCAGTTGAAATTGGTTTAAAATCCAAGGTTACAATTGCTATAATAATAGTATCCACAGATTTTGAACCAAGTTCAACTGAACTTCGGCTGATCTACTTTTATACAACTGGGTCTTATACATAAAAAATTTGAACGTGACATGAATGCTAATCAGTTTTATTACACGCGACCAGCTCATAACATCACGCTCCTTCAAAAATATTTAATCATCTTCCTGTAAAATTGCGAACGAACATAAATTTAGAGAAGAATTCAAGAAATTGTTGGTTAGTAAAGTTTATTACTCACTGAGTGAATTCTTTCAGGACACATTTCAGTGACCCTTTATTGTTTGTTCATTAAATATACGTGATTGCTTTATATACAAAATGTTTGTGTGTTTTATTATATTTATCATTTATACTAGAATTAAGATTTGGCATTGTCAACAAAAATCATTTGTATTTTTTCTGACAATAAAGTCTATTTGATTGATTGACACCTCTCTGTAGAGGTTGTGAATAAGAAGATGAGACGGTTGAACATGTACTATGTGACTGTTCTGCCGTCTCAATCAGAGAATCCATTTTGAGAGAACGCTGGCCTACTTTGGCCGATGTAAGGGAGATGCCCCTAGGCAGCATCCACCACCTATTTAACAAGATTAAGTTGGTTGGAGGCTTAGACGAGGGCCTGCCTACAGGGAGGATGTACAAGGGGCCTAAGTGCTGTGGTTCAATAATTTTCATTGACCACCCTCCCAACCAATTCCAGAATCCAGAATGCATATGAAATAGAGACCTTTCTCCGGATCATAACCTAGGTAATCAGCATTGGTTGTTTTAATAATATCGATATATTGATCCACATCTGTTGGTCGATAACCTGCTGGATACTTTTTAAATATTAATTCATACAATTCTGGGGCATCCTTGTATCTAAATTGGTCATTAATGATAAAATCAGCTCCATTAAATTCAACTGTTGTATCACTAATCGCCTACTTTTTTATAGGTGGATTGTAGTAAACACCTTTAGTATCATTAATTCTATCTTCCAAATCTTCTCGAAGTAGTGGTGCTTTGAATTGCTCCAAATAATGCTGGTGTTCTGTTCTGTTTCTGTATCGGCTTTTGCTGTTGGAAAAGTTTCATAAAAATAACTTCCGGGAATTACAGGTTGGGTTTGAGTTGAATCATTTTGAAACGTGTGGTCTTTCAAATCGACAGCAACTGCTAAATTATAATATTCAAAAAGTGTTCGAAAACTCAGTTGAACTTTTTCATTTGACTTTTTTCAATTCATTTTTCAAATCAAGTTTTTTGGGTATATTTTCTGTTTCAATAAGTGTAAGCAACTTAGCAATGTCTTTTCATGGTTCTGTATTTTTGCTTTAATGCCTTTCTTGTCTTTAACAGCTCTACTACCACTCGATTATCTGTGGTTAATGGCTGATAGCATTTAATGTTTTCAAAATGGACCCCTAACTCTCGGGCCATTAATTCTATTATATACATATTACAATAAATATAGATGATGAACAGATTATATGCTATAAATATCTGAACATAAAGCAGAAGCATAAAAAGTCGATAACTACAGCTTATTGTAATAGAGACGGTTGGTATTATGCTGAAAGTAGTGCATTATTGTTGATTATTGAGCGAATCCGATCAGACTTTTTCAAAGAATTTACTCTTAGTTGCTTAAAAAATTAGACAATAGATTATATTGTGAGAGGGCAGTATACGTAAAGGACTTTTTAAATAGAGCAGATTTAAATTTAAGCATACTAAGTATATTTTTTGATGAATATTGGTAGAATATAATTTATTTCAAGGAATAAATTTTTCTTTTAAATGTGGAGGGGTAGAATAGGTAATGATCTTGAAACAAAACTATTTGCTGTAATTTGATAGGATTGCTTATATGTAACCAATTTTAAATATTAATTTTACGGTATAGCGAATCAGATTTATGAAGACCGAATTTAAACCTAAACAGGTATTTTGAATTTTCTATAATCTTGATTTATGAATCAATCTAAATATTACCAGTATACGAAATTGCAAAAATGTATATGGAAAAAAATTAGTGAGTTGCAAAGATGTTTTCGAATGTTAAAGTTAATAATACCCCTACTGGAATAAAGCAGTTTCATGTTGGAATGTTTTTTGACAATTGGTCTTAACGTGTACTTTAAACCTCAGTTAAAAGTCTAGAGTAACGCCAAGGCATTTGCAGGAATCAACTGTTGGAAGTGAAAAATCATTAATTTTAAATTGTATGTCATTTTAATATTTCACTACCAAAAAATATTGTTACTCATTTAAACTGAGATTATGTTCTTTTGAAAAATTTGAAATAATTATAAGATTTTCATTAATCGTCTATCAATATTAGCTTCATTTTTGTTGAAAATAAATATGTCAACATCTGCATACGCATGACAGTTAATCTAATTTTTTGTCAAATATCAGTGATGGATATTAAAGAAAACCATGGTCCCAATGTCGAACCTTGAGTAACCCCGTCGGTATAAATGTAGCCGAGGACAAATTGTTGAATATAGAAATGATTTGATGTCGGTTATATAAATAATGCATAAATGTGGCATTATAGTTATGAAATGAAACAGAAGGAACATATAATATATGATACAAATTGAACAACAATTTAAAAATTATATTATAACTTTTAAATTGTTTAAATTTCCCGATTTCTGAGAGCTTCCCAATCTCCTATTTGTAGAAATGAGCCAAATTTATAAAAAGAATGAGGAACAATCCAAGCCAGTTCCTAATATATCCAATAGATGACGCCATGCGTACTCAGTTTAATGTCATTCTCAACTTGTATCATATATAACCTTTAAATAGTTTAAATTTCCCGATTTCCAAGAGTTTAACAACCTCTTATTTGTAGAAATGAGTCAAATTGATCAAAAGGATTTCGGTAATAACACAGCAAGTTTTCATTTTACATCCTAATTAACTTTGTTTATTCGAATATATGTTATTTCGTATTGACATTGACGGATAAACAACCTGAACCGAGTAGAGCTGGTGCACTCTGGCGGATAAAATAAAAGAGAATGTTTCCCATTGTAACAATAAAGAAAGCAATCTTTTTAATGAAAGTTGTGTTTTGTGATAGATACATGACTTCCAGAAATATTTAAAAAAGACGAACAAGTATGAAATTATGCCTAGCATATTTTTAGTAAATGGAATTTCTGAGTTTTGTATAGTAGTATCAGACCATATCTGAAAAGAAGAATGTCGATTTCGGATATTTTGATGATCGTCTGTTGTAATATTAATCGTGTGAGACCTTTAAAATAAGAAGAGGCCGTTTCCAAAAGTGGGCATATAATTTTATTACATAGCTTAGATGCCATATAAAGTATATTGTCCGATATTTTGACAGTAAAAGAAAATAGTCTTCTCGTAAATTGCACATTATTCAAAATTAACCATATCCAGAAGAAAGTATCTGTTGTAACTGGACTCGAGTAATACAGATAATGAGGAGACTGAGGGCTGTCTCCACCCACAAAGAGGCAAAAGAATAGCTTTTAATCAGTATGTGATAACAGCGAAAATGGGGACATGACCTACCTCCACTAAAATTGTGTTGGCTTATTATTTTTTAAATATAAGATAAAATGTGGTAAACGATACAATTACTTCCACCCTTTACTAGAAGCATCCTCTCCTACTATGATGCAGACCAGAGGAAAAATGATTGGATATCTTTTTGGTGGAGATGTCCTTAGTTTTACCCATAGTGTTTGTGATAATTGAAAACAAATCAGTCAAGTACCTGAGACTGAATCGAAAGGCTGGAGTGAGATGTAGTAACAAATTAGAAAAACTTATTGCATGTATAAATAGTGTCTTATAAAACTTACTTGCACCTATTTTGTAACATTTTCTCCGTCTATGACTATTGAAAACGTTATATCACACTATAATCAAACAAAATCAATACAGATTGCTGCAAAAGTAATCCATAAACGCTCAAAGTAGGTACAGCTTATTATAATCTGCGACTAGCATACTTAACTGAACTTTAAAAAAGTTCAACATAGAACTAGATGATGAGTTGTATGGGGAACGAGACTGTAAAGAAGTTTTTTAGGGACACAGAAAATATTTAAAACAATTTTTATGTTGTATATGCAAGTTGTAAGTTTATCATGGTTCATGTTATTGGTTTTAAAATTTTAATAAAATAAGTGAAATCATAGCTCTGTATTATGTTTAATTTGTAGCAGGTTTGTTTATATTTTTGTAAATAAATATAAAATGAATTTAATGAAATATCACTTTGTAAGACATAAACAATGCTTTTTGTGTTGAGCAAATCTCTTTCGCTGGGTGGGCAAATTTTATAACTGGGTGGGAATTTTCCCATGCAAGTATATCTTAAAAAATGGCTTGTAAGTTTGTCCATTGGTTTTCACTCGTAATCTGAATTTGATCAGACTTTTAGAAAAGTAACTAAGAACAGTACTTAAAGCATCTGGGTAGCAAACTGATATGCATAGCGAAGTGGGTTCGAAACCCGCAAGACGACAATTTTTCATTAAAAAAAATTGCTAAAAGGGTGGTTTGAAGTCCACAATAAACAGTAGGGCCTCGCTCTCTTTACCTAGCACACGCTCCTTGAGACATTCCAGGGAGTTAATTTCGGTAACTTGAGAGTCTGTTAGGAAGACATTTAATTTAAATTAAACAATTTTTAATAGCAAAAGTGTCATTATAAAGTGAGTGCCATAATATAAAATTGTCATTGTCAATTTATTATAACAAAGTACGATAGAATATTTCAATAGAAAATAAAAGAATGTCACAATTCTTGTAATAAAGATGATAATAATTTATTATCAACAAAAATCCTTGCGCATTCGGTTTCATTAAATAAAAAATATAATAATCACACTTGTTTTATTTGTAAAGTATTTAATAATAGCCTCCAAATCCTCATTACATTTCAAAAAAGAAGTATACTCCAAAATAGATTTCTTAAATGATCTAATAAAACATTCCAACAATACAAATAAAAAAATTACACTAATCACAGATTCTTAAAATAGTGAAAATGCGTCACTAATTACAAGAGACGATTTTTTTTTCCAGTGGGTTTCTGTTTCGTTAAATTTATTGGCAATTAATTTACTTATGGAGTCAACACTTATAACAAATGCTACTTGCATATATATACCCACACACACACATACATAAATTTACTAATAGACTTTCCAATTTTCAGTATATATTTCATATTTCTATCTTAATGTAATTTTGTATCTGCAGGGAAGATCAGCTGGAACACTGACCAACAGAATAAAACGTTCTCGATTTCACAGAAATAATTTTGTTTACCGTTTGTATCATTTTACCTGCAAAACTATTTAGACAAAATAATACTTTAATGCACTTTTTATTTGAAAAATCATAGAAGTTACTTAGTTATCATGACAACAAAATTAAGCTCCATTTAACCTCAATATAATTTGATTTGTTCACTATAATAGACCATTCCAGAATGACGTCATTGACAGTTCGGCCATATTTGCTGGGTGGCATACAAAACCATTTGCGTATGTAAACATTACGAGTATTTCATCATTAAATTGTTTAATCCTGGTCTAATTCATAGAAAATTCCACATTTTTGTATTGCTGTTAAATGTTCAATGCGTGGTGAAAGAGATCATGCATTGTTTTTCCGATTTCCCGCTATTTTAACCAATAGGAGAATCATCTTAATGCATTGCCTATAGAAAGAAGAAATGCTCGGATTAAGGCTTTGGGACGGAGGCCACTAAGTAAAAGCCACCTAAAACACGGTCGTATTTGTTCAAAACATTTTATAACTGGTAAGTATACTTAATTTTTATACAAAAACTTCTTCTAGGTTTTATAAGGTTAGAATTAAATGATGTGTGTGATTTTAGGAAAACTAGCTGCTTTAGAGGATAAAACTACAAATACCCGCCTTTACAAAAGGCCAAACTCAGTTGTATCCTATAGATTTGGAAAACACGAAATATTGCAACTGTACGGGTTCATGTAGAACGAGTTGTAGGTTTGCTCAAAAAAAAGATTATTCATGAAACAATACCCATAAGCATGTTGTCAAAATGAGGAAATTGAGTGCATTGGATGAAATTGTCGTGGTATGTAGTGCAATCATAAACATGTGCCTTCTCAAATACCAAATAATATAAATAATGAATTAGCTATGTACTTACCTAAGTGTTTATTAATAAAAAATAATTTTAATTATATATACCTATTTATTTCAATATATTGCACATCAGTAATATATATTTTTTATTCACAGTAAAACAAATGTTATTTAATATTCACTTTATTCTTTTAAAATATCCAAGTTCGGGTTCAGCCAAGCCAAAAAAAGACCATAAATTAGATACGGACATAAATAGGCATAAGTTCATTTTTATCTATCAAAAGGAGGATGTTCCGAGACAAACCTCTTGTTTCTACTTTTTTGGCCAATCCATATCCCGTATTCGCAACATTTCTACATTTTTCATGGAAGGTACTCGTCAAACGGAAAGTCAGTGGACGCTGGACCAGGACCACTGTCTGCGATGGTATTTGGACAATCATGCAGGTAAAACAGAATCGCTATATGATTGCATACTTCTGATAAACATGTTCATCTGATACATGTACAGTGATCAATGGAAATGCTGGTGTTCTTTAAAATAATACTCCAAACTTGAAGTAACTTTTTCTCTCTTTCGTTGAGTGTTTAACTTACAACAAAGATTTAAAAAATGTTAATAAAGTTTAAAACCTCTGTAGCATATCACAATTATATACATTAACATATAGAATCTAATTGTAATGTAAAATTACGCATTAACTTTGATTTCTTACCTTCCCACTGACAACAAATGCCTCATCACTGATTTGTTTTGCCAAAATTCCTTGAACAGAGCCAGATTCGTAAAGCTTGTAGGCTTGCAAGCTTTTATAAGGCTTAAATTGCTAACCAGTATAATAACTATGAGTTAGTATCAAATAATTCACGAAGTCCATCATGGTAATATTATAAACTTCAAGCCTGCTCTCTTCAGAAGGGATTGCATAGTGGTCAATATTGTCAATAATTTCGATTTTTTTATCGTATCTGCACTTACTATTGCCTCTAAGAGTTACATAATATTCACTTCGAGACATCTTGGCGAAAAAATTTGCAAAAAATCACAATAAACTCAAACCATAGCACGAAAAACGAATGTAAACACACGGAAAATAATCGCTTTGTGTGCCACCCAGGCAAAATGGCGGATCTGTCAAAGTCACGTGTTCTGGAATGGTCTATAGACCATTCCAGAATGACGTCATTGACAGTTCGGCCATATTTGGTGGGTGGCATACAAAACCATTTGCGTATGTAAACATTACGAGTATTTCATCATTAAATTGTTTAATGCTGGTCTAATTGATAGAAAATGCCACATATTTGTATTGCTGTTAAATGTTCAATGCGTGGTGAAAGAGATCATGCATTGTTTTTCCGATTCCCCGCAATTTTAACCAATAGGGGAATCATTCTAATGTATTGCCTACAGAAAGAAGAAATGCTCGGATTAACGCTTTGGGACGGGGGCCACTAAATAAAAGCCACCTAAAACACGGTCGTATTTGTTCAAAACATTTTATAACTGGTAAGTACTTAATTTTTGTACAAAAACTCCTTCTAAGTTTTATAAGGTTCGAATTAAACGATGTGTGTGATTTTAGGAAAACTAGCTGCTTTAGAGGATAAAACTACAAATACCCGCCTTTACAAAAGGCCAAACTCAGTTGTATTCTATAGATTTGGAAAATCACGAAATGTTGCAACTGTACGGGTTCATGTAGAGTTGTTTTTTGTGTGATTTTTTCAGGATACCCTATTTTGGGGTCGTAGAACACGAATCCGAAATTAGTTTTGCGTGCATACGAGCCGTTTCTCCAAAAAAAATTTTTCTTATGACGCACTTTTTCATGCACTTGTATATCGTCTTTTTCCTTATTAAGCTCACACTATGGTCTTTATAGAACAATAAACCCTTCACTTATGGAAGAAAACTCATTTTCTTTTACATAAAAATAAAAAGGTAGTTTGTAAAACATCACAAAACAGCTACTCATCATTATATATATATATATATATTTTCTATGCAGCTGCTCAAAACTATACAACTGTCAATCTGATGCGCATGCATTTACAAAGTTGTATCTAAAGTACCGACACCGACCAATATCATTAGGCGATTTTTCACGTTTTCAATGTTAAATTAATATTCCTTGTGAAAGCGGTATGGGCCATTCTGTAGAACACCCCCCCTCTTCTGCCGAAAAAACCGAAATACTAAACGACGCGGATTTCAAAACGTCGACCGGCCGCGAGCGTGTCTTGATTTATGTTTATAAATAATGCTTTAACGCCATCTACCCCAGATTTAATAAGGTGCTAAAGTACTCTATTATATATCCCTTGTCCTTCAAGACACGTTCGCGCCCGTCGACGCTTCGAAAGTGTCTTGAAGGGCAAGGGATATATAATAGAGTACTTAGCATCTTATTAAATCTGGGGTAGACGGCGTTAAGTATTATTTATAAACATACATATCCCTTGCCCTTCAAGGCGCGAATGTGTGTACTTAGCCCCGTCTGCCCCAGATTTAATAAGGTGCCAAGTACTATTATATATCCCTTGCCCTTCAAGGCACTTGAAGGGCAAGGGATATGTATGTTTATAAATAATACTTAGCGCCATCTGCTCCAGATTTAATAAGGTGCTTAGTACTATTAAGTATTATTTATAAACATATATATGCCTTTCTAAGCGTCGACCGATCGCGAATGTGTTTGGAAAAGTAACGTCGCATATGTCTTTCAACGCTAAAAATGGATTAGGTCAACCCAGTGACTTTCAATTCTTTGTGCCTTTAGACACCAAACCTTACACATGCGCAAACAACGCATGCGAATATATGTAATCAAATGATAGATGGAGGTTCATCTAACACAGTTTCTGTGAATAAAATTCTGATTTGTATACAAAAGAAAGTGAGTTTTCTGCCATAAGTGAAGGGTTTATTGTTCTATAAAGGACATAGTGTGATCTTAATAAGGAAAAAGACGATATACTAGTGCTGTTGGTGTATAAATTAGTGCATGAAAAAGTGCGTTATAAGAAAAATTTTCATAAATTTTTTTTTGAGAAACGGTTCGTATGCACGCAAAACTAATTTCAGATTCGTGTTCTACCACCCCAAAATAGGGTATCCTGAAAAAATCACGCAAAAGTTCGAGGTTTCCGTTCTCCTTTTAGTATTACCATAAACTTCAAGCCTGCTCTCTTCAGGAGGGATTGCATGGTGGTCAATATTGTCAATAATCTCGATTTTTTTATCACATCTGCACTTAACATCACCCCTGAGGGTTACATAATATTCACTTCGAGACATCTTGGCGAAAAAATTTGCAAAAAATCACAATAAACTCAATTCATAGCACCAAAAACGAATGTAAACACACGGAAAATAATCGCTTTGTGGGCCACCCAGGCAAAATGGCGGATCTGTCAAAGTCACGTGTTGTGGAATGGCCTATTGTTTATGTTTGATAGGATATTTATGTAATTTTATTTTATAAATAGAGAATGCCGCTTACAAGGGTTTGTTTTGTACCAGTGTGCCCAAACACTAGTGAAAATTCTACCAAGTGATTTTTGCGCGTCCCAACAAATTTGGAAATTCGAGAATTGTGGTGAAAAGTTGCAAACGTTTCTGGTGTTGTTTATATTGCTTCTGGATTTTTCTGTTGTGAAGATCATTTTAATGTATGTGTATATGTGTAACTTTCAAAATCTCAAATCAAGCGTTTTTAACTATTGTAGATAATTTTTGTAAATATTTACGAGCGTACCCTATCCTCTTAAATTCATTTGATTTACTGAACTCGCTTTTGATATTTTTATCGCATTTTGGTATCCCTAAACAAATGACAAGTGATGTAAGGCATATCTGAACTGAACGTACTCATGTACATGTCATATTCTACAAAGATAAAGCAGTGTCCAATGTCCAACTGAGCGTTGTCAAATATCTGATGTGTGGAGAAAACTTTAGGTTAGGATTCTCTACTGTGGTAAAAATTTTTTTTTGTCAATATGAATGAAAGAATTTGCAGATTTTGTCTTCAGACAATCAGTGAAAATTATCAGGAGATAGAAGAGACTCTGGCAAACATTTTAAAATTGGTAAGTTCTAGAAATGACAAAAACTATTATTTTTATTTATTGTCCAAACATTTGTTGGGTTTAGAATTTGGCGAATCATGTAGACAGTCATTTTATCACGTTTTGTTATGTTAGTTAACTTATACCCATAGAGGAATATAATGTTTAAGAAATATCTTGTGCATATATTTTTGTTATTTTCATCCTTCTTTGTTTATACATCCCTCTAATGATGAAGATATATTTACCAAATATTTCTTAAGATCCCTATAAGTAATTTAACTAATATTGATGTTTTGCTGAAACACAGAAATAAGTGGAGAAAACAGGTGCTGATTAGGCCTGAGACTTTAGAAGTACACCTAAGACAATTTCCTATATATAAGGTGTGGTCCATTAAAAATAACAAAGTTGTGCTGCTTCTGGATAAACTGGAAATAAATATCAGATGCTAGAGCAATTAAAATGTGCACCTGATGCGATATACATCCAAACTTTAAAATCGACATTTGTTCTTATAAGAAAGTTTTAGGGTGGCTAGTAATATTGCAGGCATCCCATAGGTATATTTTTACTCTCTAGTATTTTATGATATTTCAGGATTTGGATCTGTCTAAGAATTCTGTGGCATGTATTGAATGTAGGAATAACCTTCAAATATTATTTCATTTAAGATCTGTCTGTATTGATATGAGTGAGAGAACAGTATCCTTAACCGATTTGAAAAACAATGTTAGTTTGGATCCAATAAAGATTGAAAATACAGATAATCCGAAACCATCTACAGAGGTCAAAGATGGGATAAGATGTAATTTTTGCACAAAGTCCACTGGGGAAGAGTGTCTTATATCATTGCATGAATCAAAGGAAAATGTATTCGTGGTGGATATTTTAAACAAATACATTCCAGAATTGGTAATATTTTCATTTTACATATCAATTTTATGCATAATTGTTACATATAGAGTTTTCATAAAGCGTTACAAATGAGAAAATAAATTAGTTACTTTTAACCATTCCAAATCATATGGTTATTAAAAGATAATTGAAAGCAAACATTTTATTATTTATACGCTTGCGGTGCCAGTGAAAGATTTGATATTTACTCCTCAAATTTGGTACCATTCTGCCTTGCATACACTCCAGGCTTGAGAATTCTATAATGTGATAGGTAAATACTACATATAGAATCAGACACACTAGAATGCGCTCCTGCATCGATGTTCATTTAGCAGGTATCTCTATCTGGTTGGCGCAGCTCATGTGGGGGGATAGACACCTGTAATTCTGATTAAAGTCCTTTATTTGTTTCACATCCTGAATGTGATATCGTACACCTAGGTACACCTCTCTAACATTTAGCTGTAGTAATATGCCTCTGCATGAGCTGCTTATATTCAGAAAATTCTCCTCGTCACCCTTTCTTATGGTGGTTGATTGCATTTGTCCAACCGAATTCAATACCGATGTTACTTATCATTTGGACTCTTCGACCGGCTTTAAAGAATTTTGGAGTTTACGCTTTTTGAGAGCATAAAATTTAAGTTCGCCCACATACAATGGATGTGTCTGCTATGTTTATTAAACTGATATATTAGCACTTGGAGGTTTGACACAGAGTCCAGCAGATAACGAATGGCCATAAGACCCTGCTCAGTGGTAGTACATCCAGAAATAATGGTAGTCTTTGCAATTGCAATATCTAATATTTCTTCTTCAGCGTCAAAATTGTTGCATTTCTTGGACGGCCAGCATCTCTGGTTTTACAATTGAAGATTTCCTGTTTACTTAAGTCGGCGTTCTGCACTTATAAAAGGTTTGGCATTAGGTATATTTATGTTTGGTAATTTAACTTTTTAACATTTCACAGCTGCAGCTGCATTACCAAAACATTCTACTTAAGTCAAAACTACGTCTGTTAATCATCCACATTTAAATAATATTAACAATTATATTGGAATTATTAAAAAAAAAAGAATCAAAGTTTAATAAATAACAGAAATGTCAAAGTAATATTTCAAGGCATTCTTTATGTGTAAAAGAATTTGCTAATAAAACGTAAATTCACGTTGTTTTCTAAATACAAATTAAACTGGAACGGCTTAATTGATCGAAATACAATAAGAATAACTTTTTTATTTCTAATGATCTGAAAATTGGTGTTTTATAATAATTTTAGAAATGTGGAAAAAGTTAAAAGTTATGACTAAAATATTGACAGCCGCCCTCTAAAACTACCACTTAAGCAGAAGAGAAGGTTTGATACCACGTCAACTAATGTCGGGATGGCCTATGACCAAATTTATTTGAACCACACCCTCATATTTAGTAATAATTACATAGAATATTTGTATAATTTTGAACATAGTTTTTATTAAATCACTAAAACGCAATAATTCTTACTGTGCACAAAATGACATAATACTGATCTTATAATTATGTCAGGTTTACATGTCATTTATGGATAGTTATATGACTTAAACTTTAAATAAAATATTTGCGTAGTAGTACTGCAGATCACTTCATTGGCCCTTTTTCTTCAATATCTCTCTCTCTTTCAAGGTATTGAGAACTCATAGTGACAAAGATAGAGACAATGCTTTTAAGTTATTTAAAATTAATAGTAGTGAGGAAAATTGGCAGAATTATAAAAAAATTCGTAACGCGTGTGTTAATTTGTTAAAGAAGAAGAAACAACAATTTTATTATGAAAAAATAGATTTAAATGAAAATAATCCACAGAAAATGTGGAAAACATTGAAGAGCCTTATTAACACTAAAAGTTATGGTCATTGTTTTAGTAATGGGGTAGAGTTTGAATTTGAGGGTGAAATTAAATTTGTTTATGATGTTAAAGGGATTGCTGAACATTATAATTTATATTGTGTTGATAGTATTAAACAAATAGTAAATACCATTGATGCTGGGTCAGAATGGCAGAGTGTTTATGAATCCAATTGTAAATTTAATGAATGGAAATTAATTGATCTACATGAGCTAGCAAAAATAGTCAATAACTTAGAAAATAAATCAGGTAGTGAAGTCTTAGACACAAAGTTTATTAAATCTACATCTGGAGTTATTGGACATGTTTTATTACATATTATAAATACATCTTTGAAAACTGGTAAGGTTCCTAATAAACTGAAAGCTAGTGTGATAGTACCAATTCAAAAAGTTCTTAATACTAATAAGTCATGGGAGTTAAGGCCTATAAATACACTGCCTTGAATTGACAGTATACTTGAGAGGGTTGTTTACAACCAGCTTTTAGATTATCTAAATAAAAACAATATACTTATAACTAATCAATCAGGCTTTAGACCTAAACACTGCTGTGAATCTGCATTACAACTTGCAATAAATAAATGGAAAAAGTCAATTGATCAAGGTGAATATATCATTGCTGTATTTCTTGACTTGAAGCGGGCCTTCGAGACAATTGATCTTATCATATTAATTAATAAAATGAAAAGTATTGGTATTAATGGTAATGTATTAAATTGGTTTAATAACTACCTAACAAATAGAATGCAAATTACAAAAATTGATAGTACACTTTCGAGTTCTATTAGCAATGACATTGGAGTACCTCAAGGGAGTGTATTAGGGCCACGCTACTTTCAGTTTCAAATAATAACCTTGATCTGGCTCTATGAAAAATGAACAGTTCTTTAGAAATGATTAACACATATTTAAGTACAAATAAACTAAAATTAAATGTTACCAAAACAAAAGCAATGATATTAACTACACCATAAAAAAACAACGTCATTGAATTTGTTACAGAATTTAAATACTTAGGTTTCATGTTAGACAATTACCTATCATTTAATTCACATTTTTCATATATCTATAAAAAAATTTGTAAAAAATTGTTTTTCTTTAGTAGAGTAGCATCATGTCTATCAACTTCCTCAAAAAATTACTGTGTATAACGTCATAATACAACCTCATTTTGACTATTGTTCCAGCTTACTGTATTCTCTGGACTTAAATAAGTTATCAGCATTACTTTTTTTTTTTTATACATTTATTTAACGTCGGCCTATTTCCGCTACTGAGGCCTAACACCGATGCCTGTAGACGAGCTACCCCCAACCAGGAATTTTGCCGAACCTCTTCCCTTAAGAAGAGTAGGGATCTTTTACTTGCCTAACATTTAATAGACAAGGGACCGACGGCTTTACATCCCCTCCGAAGGATGGTATATCTCCTATACAACCCTTGCCTAAGGTTGTATAGCTTCCGCGCATACACTGATATACAAGCCGCTGGAAGATGTGTGAGGCGAGAACGCGGTTTCCGTTGGAATGGTCACCCATCCAAGTACTAACTGCGCCTGTCGTTGCTTTACATCGCATACCGAAATATGTACATAGTAAAGACGCACCTACGCTCGCCCCCTATCGGCATTACAAAAACTACAAAATCGTGGTATGCGTATAATACTTAAATGCAGTAAATATACAAGTATATCATTGATGCTTGATACATTACAGTGGATTTCAGTTTCTGAGAGACTTTATTTAAATGCCATGATATTTATTTTTAAAATACTAAATAATCTGTTACCTACTTACTTTGATGAATTTCTCATTTATAACTCTCAAATACATACCTACCCGACTAGAACAAATGCTAACTTTTACTTGCCAAATTACAACTTAAGTAGATCAATGAAATCTCTATTTTATAAAGGCCTTAACGACTTTAATAAATTACCAGATATAATTAAAAATTCAAAATCTGCACTTGAGTTTAAAAGAAAACTGTTAACCATTATTAGAAATAAAATTTAGCCATATAAGTAAAATGGTAAGTTAGGATAGTTGAGCATTAGGTGGTATGAAATGAAATATTGAATAATTTTAATTTGTCATTTTCTGTTTTTATTTTTATTTTTTTCAATGTAATGTGTAATATGTGTAGTGTATTAAACAATAATTTTGTATGTGTATTAGGATATTACTCCTATTAATAAAGCTATCTATCTATCTATCTATCATATATCACCTGCCGCAAAGTAAATTCCAATTTTAAATTACCTCCAAGACGTGATTCGAATCCCACTATAATTTGTAGTTATCCACGTCCTTAAGCAAATCTAGGTTTCCTAGACATGGGAGGATAAAAATTTGTACCGAGCAGAGTTTGTATTACAACAACAAACATGACTTGATATGAGAAGTTTGGTATGCCTGTGATAAATTTTATTACACACAATAATCTTGGATAGGTATTCCCAGCTAATAGTATTTTTATATTTTAGAATTCAAGCAATATTAGAGAATTATTAACTTGCAAAACCTGCCTTGATCAAATGCAAAATGTTTCAAATTTTTTAATAAAGTATTCGGGTGTGGAAGAGAAAATAAATAAATATACTGAAATGGAAGGAACAGATGATAAAGGGCAGATAAAATTGCAGGATGTTCAACAATTTATATTCAAGTCAATGCTAAAATTTGAAGGTGATTCCTGCCACCTAACCGAGTTAAAGCAAAAATCTGATTGCATTCACGAAGAATTGATCATAAAAGATGAAGATGAAACCACGTATGAAACAGAAATAGATAGCCTGGGACCTCTGGTCAAAACAGAAAATATTGCCATTGAACCAGAACAAAGCGAATGTGACAGGTAAATGTAATTTTCACCCATTTGTCTCAAATAAGTAAATTATTACCATCAAGAGAGTTTTTAAGAAATTTAAAAATTTTTGGTATATGTGTGTGCAAGTGTATATGTTCGGTAGTATAAAGCAATCAAATGCTTTTGCTAAGATTATAAATTACTTTACTTTATTTGAATATAGGGTGTTAACGAAAATTCTTGTAAACAATAGAAGACAGAATCCACAACTTAGGACAATTAAGAGTGCCATATTTGCAAAAGAAAGTACCACGATAAACCTCACAGAAAAAACATATTTTTATAGGTGCTGGTACCTAGTTCACCGATGACAAATCTTCTATAATGCCAACATATCTGTGGAAAGCCTAGAAAGAATTAAACTCATCCTGGTTGTAACATTACTATAGAATAACAGGCGTCCCAAATCCAATTTACATAAGCAATAAACGGTTATGTGCTGCCGCCCTTACCAGTCACATATTAAATTATTTCCTGTTGCGAGGGTATCTATGCATAATTAAATTATATACGAGGTGGTCAAAAATTGTCTTCCAATATTTCTGCGGCTGATGATACATCCGAAAATATTGGTAGTCTTCTATATAAACTTATTTCCGGAAATGAATAATACGGGAGATATACCTCTTAAAAGGGGGTTAATGAATTTGAGTTTTTCTGCAATATCTTCCGACAGCATTTCACTTGAAATATATCAATGTTAATGCAACAATAAAGAAAATGTCATTAGGAAAGAATGAATGCATCTGTTGCTATGGAAAATACTAAACAAACAATTAATAATTTAAACTGCTATAGTTCGTTTTGAATTAGGTTGAACTAAAAGTTATTGCAAGTCGAAGATAATGAATTACAACAGCGAGACGAGTAAAACGGTCACACTTCGAGCATCATGAACACGCAAACATATCTTCCAATAATATTTTACCTTTACTTGGCTGTAATAAGAATGAATAATTTACGTTGTACGCGTCGTAATTGGGGTGGAGAAAGGGGAGTCTAAAATTATTTCAATGTTCACATTCCATCGGGAGTCACAAAAAATGTAAGCCTATATTTCAAAAACACCCTGTATACTTTATATACTAAATGTTTCATTTAGCTTCTTTTCAGATACCTTATCATTAACATTAATATTGAGAATAACGGGTCTGGCAGAATGAAGCATCCATTTAAAATTGAATTGACTAAATTTTTATTCAAAAGTTAAACACAAGGTTCTTAGGAAACATGGACATTTTATTTTTTAAATATTACATCAGTCAAATGACCCTCCTCGCTGCTGACACTCTTGAAGCCTAGCACGAAAGTTTTTCATCGCCCACTTCAACATTTCAATTGGAATTGCGTTAATCTCTGTCCAAATATTATGTTACTCGCCTGATCTCCTCATCTCTTATGCCATCGATGAAAGTACCAACTATTAATTGTTCCTGGAATTCTTTGGGTGCATCCGGGTAAGCCAGGTATGTCAGTCGCTCAACAGCTGCCTCAAAATCTTGTAAACTTTCCCCAGCCTTTTGTGTGTATGATTTGAGCTGAGTCCGGTATACTTGGGCGAGGTGTTGGTCGCCATATCTTAGATCTAGTGCAGCCTCCAAAACTTTAAAATCCCGTTGCTGCGTCACTGGGATGCTTGTTTGCGCATGCTGCTGCCTCAAATTGTCTTTTGTTGGTTGCCCAAGAAGTTTGACCATCAAAGGAAGGCGGTTGTAATCTAGGACCTGACGATAATACTAGCTGGCCTCCTTGTGCTCTTAACTGTCGTTTAAGTTGTTCTACCTCTCCCTCAACTACCCGAAATTTTCCCTCTATATCGGTAACTTTCCCTTCGACGCCGGTAACTTTTTTTTCGACACCAGTAACTTTTCCTTCGACGCCAGTAACTTTTCCTTTGACATCACTTCTTCTTCGACTGCAGTCACTTTTTGTTCAACTTTATCTACTTTTTCCTTGACCTCATTAGTGGCTGACAGGATAGCATCTTGTTGCACCTGTATAATTTTTCTCAATTCTTCTTGACGTCTCTCTTGTTCTTCTTTTTCTTCTTGGCGTCATTTCTTTTGCTCTTCCTTATCTTCTTGACGTCGTTTCTCTTGCTCCTCTTTTTCTTCTTGACGTCGTTTCTCTTGTTCTTCTTTTTCTTCTTGGCGTCGTTTCTCTTGCTCTTCCTTTTCTTCTTCTTTCTGCTCTTCTTCTAGCATCATTTTGCTAAATGCAGCTAACATGTCTTGCATTTGTTTTTCAGCAGCCATGCTCCTTGTTTCCATTCAAAAACTAACAAACAACACTTAACAAGTCTTATTTAAAGTCTATCTGGTATATGTCAAATATGTCCACAAAATTCAGAATAGAATGTTCTATAAATTTTCTCACACTAGCACAAATTAGTCTTGTCTAATGTCTATATCACTTCGCAGTTCGACTCACTTCACTTTCTCCAGTGGTTTCCAAATAGAACACTATGGAACTTCGTCAAATTCTTCAGAAATTCTGTTGCAATCCCGCTTCCGACACCAATTGTTACGTGTTTACAGTCTTCAGTAAACACTCTGTGGGTTCTAATAACTTGCAACAAGAATCTTCACTAACCACTATTTTATTAATCACTAAAATTACACTAGTAAATACTTAAAAATCACACAACTAATAATAACTTAATCTAATATAAATTCACTACTTTTAAATCACAACTGTACTTTACTTTTCTTCTTAAACTTGTCAACTTTTGTCTAACCTAAAAACTCTCTGTCTGTATACTTCACTGAACTGAACTGTTCCCCCATCTGCTGGATTCACCTCTTTATATCCACCCATAGAATGTACCAGAATCCTATTCCATAATATTCTAGAATCCTTCAGAGTTTTCTACTATGTGCTAGGCGACTGTTCGTCAATTGGCTCATAGATGGCGCCACCCTACTAGCCAGGGAGTAATTACACTCTCCTCTCTGTTAGAGGGCAGCACATAACAATTATATTTTAGTTGTTTTAAAGTTTGTGGTCGATTAGAAAACACTTTTGACTTTAAGTAGCAGTGTGAGAAGTGGCTACATCCTGCTGAAATCATGTTTTTCGAATAACCACACCAACAATACAAAGTTGTTCAAAGTTATGCAATAACGGTTGATAACATTGTGATGTAGCAGTAACCTTCGAATTATTTTCCTCAAAGAAGAACAGTCCAAAAAGTCCAGATCAATACTGCATAGCATACAGTAATCTTTCTGTTGTGAAGGGGTACATCGTGCAGTTGCCAAGGATTTTCTGTCGCCCAGTAACGATGGTTTTGTTTGTTAACATATCCAGAAAGATGAGAACGACCTTCATCTGACATCGGCAAGCTACCAACAATATTCAGGTTTTCAGCAAATAGCCCTTCAAAACGTTTGCAAAAATTAACGCATGTTCCAAAATCTTGAAGTACGAGTTTTGTACAACTTGAATTTTGTTGGGATGGAAATGTAAGACTTCTAGAATGCGGCGACAACTACGGTTTGAAATAATGAGAACTAATGCTTGTCTTTTTGCAGATCGCTTAAGAATTTGTAGCACAGCAGCTCTTACCCTTTTAGCATTTTCAAGTGTGCCCAAGCAACACCAAATGTTTTAATAAATGTTTTGATTTTGTTTATACGACTGGTATATATAGTGTTTATCGCAACCTATATTCATCATTTGAATGTCCGCGCTACAAACATATATATTTGTCTTATCATATATTAAATATAGACGTTTAAAAAAAACGTATATATATGGTACATCATATTCTAAATATATACGTCTTAAAAAACGTTATATTGTTGTCACATATACGAGATATATACTTTTATGTGGAACCTCAAATAAACGTATTCCATATATGTCGGTAATACGTATTGTTATGTGCTGCCCTCTAACAAGGAAAGATGTGATTAAGTTCATGTTCAAAGTTTTCCTCAGAAGCTTAGTTACTTCCCTGACTAGTAGGGTGGCGCCGTCTATGAGCCAATTGACGAACAATCATCTATTACATGGTAGAAAACTATGGAGAATTCTAGAAAAGAGTTCTAGAAGGATTCCAAGTGTGTATATAAAGAGGCGACTCCAGCAGATGGGGGAACAGTTCAGTTGAGTGAAGTATGCAGTTCAGTGAAGTAAACAGACAAGAGAGTTTTTAGGTTAGACAAGAGTTGACAAGTTTAAGAAGAAAAGTAAAGTGCTTAGTGTTTTAAAAGTAGTGAAATTATATTAGATTAAGTTATTATTAGTTGTGTGATTTTTAAGTATTTGCTAGTGTAATTTTAGTGATTAATAAAATCAGTGGTTAGTGAAAATTCTTGTTGCAAGTTATTTGGAATCCACAAAGTGTTTACTGAAAATTGTAAGCACGTGACAATTGGTGTCAGAAGCGGAATTGCAACAGAATTTCTGAAGAATTTGACTAAGTTCCATAGTGTTGTATTTGGAAACCACTGGAGATAGTGAAGTGAGTTGAGCTGGGAAGTAATTAGACAAGACTAATTTGTGTTTGTGAGAAAATATTTGACTTGTACCTGGCATAGACTTTAAATAAGGCTTGTTAGTGTTGTTTGTTAGTTTTTGAATGGAAACAAGAAGCATGGCTGCTGAAAAACAAATGCAAGACATGTTCGCCGCATTTAGAAAAATGATGCTAGAGGAAAAAGAGGAACAAGAGAAACGACGTCAAGAAGAAAAGGAAGAGCAAGAGAAACGACGCCAAGAGGAGAAAGAAGAACAAGAAAGGCGTCAAGAAGAACAAGAAAGACGACGTCAGAAAGAAAAACTAGAAGAAAAAGAAGAACAAGAAAGACGCCGTCAGGAGGAAAAAGAAGAACAAGAAAGACGACGTCTGGAAGAAAAAGAAGAACAAGAAAGACAACGTCGGGAAGAAAAAGAAGAACAAGAAAAACAACGTCTAGAAGAGAAAGAAGAATTAAGGAAAATTATACAAGGGCAACAAGATGCTATCCTGTCAGCCACTAATGAGGTCAAGGAAAAAGTAGATAAAGTTGAACAAAAAGTGACTGGCGTCGAAGGAAAAGTGACTGCTGTCGAAGAAGAAGTGAGTGATGTCAAAGGAAAAGTAAATAAGGTTGAAGAGGAAGTAACTGAAGTCAAAGGAAAAGTTACTGGCGTCGAAGGGAAAGTTACCGATATAGAAGGAAAATTTCGTGCAGTTGAAGGAGAGGTAGAGCGACTTAAGCGACTGTTAAGAGAACAAGGAGGCCAGCTGGTATTATCATCATCAGGTCCTCGATTACAACCGCCTTCCTTTGATGGTCAAACTTCTTGGTCAACCTATAAAAGACAATTTGAGGCAGCGGCATACGCAAACAATTGGAGCAATAAAGACAAAGCTATGGCATTGGTGCTAGCATTAAGGGGCCAAGCCTCAGAGTTGCTTCAGAGTATCCCAGTGACGCAGCAACGGGATTTTAAAGTTTTGGAAGCTGCACTAGATCTAAGATATGGCGACCAACACCTCGCCCAAGTATACAGGACTCAGCTCAAATCACGCACACAAAAGACTGGGGAAAGTTTACAAGATTTTGAAGCAGCTGTTGAGCGACTGACATACCTGGCTTACCCGGATGCACCCAAAGAATTCCAGGAACAATTAACAGTTGGTACTTTCATCGATGGTATAAGAGATGAGGAGATCAGGCGAGTCCTTAGATTATCCCGAGATAAGACTGGTAGTGAAGCCTTGATCCATGCCCTCGAGGTTAAAGCCGCTTACAAAGAGACTGCACGTCCGAGAGTACGAACCATGAAGGTAGAAGAAGAGGACCGTTTAGAAAAATCAAATATGGAATCTTTGATGGCTGATATGCACAAAATGATAAGCCAGTTGATGACAAAACCAGATGCTCCAAGGAAACAGGAAAGAGAACAGAGCGATGAACAGTCAAGGAAGGTGATTCGTTGTTATAAGTGCGGCAAAACAGGGCATATTAAGCGAAACTGTCGGCAGCGGAGCCCTGAGAGAGTAAATGCCGCAACGACTGAAGAGCCGCAGGAAAACTAAAGATAGCCAGCACCTTGGGGGCTGTGCTGGCTGGTGAACACGGTGCCCCCAGAGAGATACGGGTTTCCCAGATTAGAAGAGTCCCGAGTAGTCTGCTTTTGGATGGCTATGTAAACAAAAGGAGATGTATCTTCACTATCGACACAGGTGCCACGTCATCAATAGTGCGACCCGGATTTTTATCAGGAATAAGAGTTGATAAAAGCCAAAATGGATTGGTCGTTCGAACAGCCACAGGAGACAGGGTAAGGGTTCATGGAGAAGTTGACCTAGATCTGCAGTTTGGACGCCTGTGCTTTAGTCATAGGGTTATTGTGGCTGACATCACTGATGATTTCATTTTGGGGCTGGATGTTATGGGAGTACAAGATCAATTTGTACTTGACGTGGTAGAACGAGTCCTAAAGATTGGAAATGAAGAATTTATTTTGTCAACAGCAAATGACCGATTTCAAAAAGTGAGGCTACTGACGGCTCAGACAATCAAGATTCCTGCCCGTTCAGAACAAATAATCGAGGCCATTCTGGAAGGAAACTCTGGTGGATACCATGTTGGCCTTGTTGAAAAAGATGATTCAATTAAGACAGAAAACGTAATCTTAGCAAGAACTCTGACCCGGACAAAAGACAAAATTCCAATTAGAGTGGCTAATTTAAATTCCCACTCGGTAACTTTTAAGGAAGGCGAGGCAATAGGATCCTACGAACCAGTCCAGTGGATAGCAAGGTGCGAGGAACAAAGGGAGAAATGTTCGTCAACCAGCGTAGACAGGGAAGTTGTGACTTTGTTGAGTTCCCAGTTTGAACACCTATCTGAGGATGAACGTAGAGAGGCAATCAAGTTTTTGGAGAAAGAAAGTGCGGTATTTGCCAAAAACACAGACATCCTCACGAAAACTGATATAGTACAGCATCGGATAGACACTGGTGATTCAGCCGCAATCCGCCAACAACCTAGGAGGTTGCCACTAGCTAAACAAGAAGAAGCGGCTGCGATGATTCAAAAGATGCTACAAGATGGAGTAATTGAGGAATCAACCAGTCCCTGGTCATCACCGGTAGTTTTAGTTGCCAAGAAGGACGGAACTTTGAGATTTTGTGTCGACTACCGGAAGCTGAATGATGTTACGAAGAAAGACAGCTATCCACTACCACGAATTGACGATACATTAAGTACGCTGGCAGGGTCACGATGGTTTTCAACTCTAGACCTTCGAAGTGGGTATTGGCAGGTGGGACTTCACCCTGACGACAAGGAAAAGACTGCCTTCTCAACCGGTAGTGGTTTATATCAATTCACCGTGATGCCTTTTGGACTTTGCAATGCGCCAGCTACTTTTGAAAGATTGATGGAATTTGTACTCCGAGGCATAACTTGGAAGACGTGCTTAGTTTATCTTGATGACGTAATGGTTATGGGACGAAACTTCAGGGAACATTTGGAAAATCTTCAAGAAGTATTTGGGAGAATCAGAAATGCACACCTAAAGTTGAATCCAAAGAAGTGTCTGCTATTCCAAAAAGAAGTGAAATTCCTTGGACATGTCGTATCTTCGGAGGGAATACAGACAGACCCGGACAAGATCTCTGCCGTGCGTGATTGGCCAAGACCTTCAAATGTACACGAATTACGAAGCTTTCTTGGCCTCTGCACTTATTAGGGCCACAGACGAAGAGCAGGGGCCAAATGAAGCAATATAACGTCGGAGCTCCTTTTGAGAGGATTGCTATAGATGTAGCGGGCCCATTCCCAGTGACAGATGATGGGAATAAATACATTCTGGTCGCTATGGACTATTTTAGTAAATGGCCGGAAGCCTATGCCATTCCGAATCAGGAAGCAGTTACTGTTGCTCGAGTTTTGGTGGATAACCTTGTATGCCGATTTGGTGTACCCCTGGAGCTACATTCCGATCAAGGGAGAAACTTTGAGTCGGGGGTATTTCAGAAAATTTGTGAGTTGCTGGGCATTCACAAGACTCGGACAACCCCTCTTCATCCCCAGTCAGATGGAATGGTGGAACGACATAATAAAACCATGAAGGAACATCTTTCTAAGGTAGTTCACAAGAACCAGCGAGATTGGGATCGACATATACCATTTTTCTTAATGGCATACAGGGCTGCCATTCATGAGACGACTAAACAGACACCGGCTCGTGTAATATTTGGGCACGAGATCAGACTGCCATGTGATTTGATGTTTGGTACACCAGATAAGAAGCCACTGTCCGTGGATGACTACGCAGACGAAGTTAGTCAACAGCTGAGGAATGTCCACGAATTGGTTCGAAACCAAGTTAGCATAGCTAGTGACAGAATGAAGGCTCGCTATGACCGGAAGGGAACGTCAGCAGGATTCAAGGAGGGCGATCTGGTTTGGCTATATAACCCACAGCGAAAGAAGGGAAAATCTCCGAAGCTTCACCCACCTTGGGAAGGACCGTATTCAGTCATCACTCGGATCAATGACGTTGTTTACCGAATTCAACGTAGTAAGAAGTCCAAGATGAAGATCGTGCACTTGGATAGGTTGGCGAAGTATGAAGTATGTTGGGGAATCTGAATTGCCTGACCGGGACGTTCAGGCTTAAGGAGGGGGCAGTGTTATGTGCTGCCCTCTAACAAGGAAAGATGTGATTAAGTTCATGTTCAAAGTTTTCCTCAGAAGCTTAGTTACTTCCCTGACTAGTAGGGTGGCACCGTCTATGAGCCAATTGACGAACAATCATCTATTACATGGTAGAAAACTATGGAGAATTCTAGAAAAGAGTTCTAGAAGGATTCCAAGTGTGTATATAAAGAGGCGACTCCAGCAGATGGGGGAACAGTTCAGTTGAGTGAAGTATGCAGTTCAGTGAAGTAAACAGACAAGAGAGTTTTTAGGTTAGACAAGAGTTGACAAGTTTAAGAAGAAAAGTAAAGTGCTTAGTGTTTTAAAAGTAGTGAAATTATATTAGATTAAGTTATTATTAGTTGTGTGATTTTTAAGTATTTGCTAGTGTAATTTTAGTGATTAATAAAATCAGTGGTTAGTGAAAATTCTTGTTGCAAGTTATTTGGAATCCACAAAGTGTTTACTGAAAATTGTAAGCACGTGACAGTATGATGTAAAGGTTTTTCTCACGGTTATGAAAACCCTTTTCTCCAGTTGCTGGTATACGTGTAATAAACCTTTATTATCCACTGTAATTCATACATACATAGGGTATCCCTATATGGAATATCTAATACTTACAAAATTTTTTATTTTAAATTTTTTGTGAGTAATTTTTTATAGTGTTCAGCTTATCAAACTTTTTTGGCAATGCCAAAATTTAGGTAATATATTCAGAGAATGTAAATATCTAATTTCGAGTAAGGTGAACATATTTCAAATTAAAAATATAGAAGTTTCAAAGCCTCATAAAGCTGGTGAACTATAATAGTTAAAAGGAAATTAGATCTAATCGTAAATTATAATTGTTTTTATTTAATTTTTTTTTTTAATCTGAACTTTTTCTCAAAAAATTTAGAATAAAAAAATAGAAAATATCGAGAGATTTTTTAAAGGGAATCCACCCTTGTATCTTTGTTAATGAATATACGCTATAAGTTCTTTAGACCTTTTTTTATATTGTTTTATAAACTAAGAGCTTATTTAATAAATGATTAAATAGTTTCCATCACTTTATTTTTACCAAAATTACCTTAACTTTCAGAAATTAAGTGGGAAATTCTGTTACACAGTATTATAGACTAATCGATTTCAAATAACTTTGCAAGTCAAATCATGTCTTAAATCAGAAATCATTTGCTGCTTATGATAAAATTGTTAATATATATTGCTGCATAACAATAATAAGATGACATTGAAACAAATTAATTTCTAAGTGCCTTATTTTGTAAAATATATTTTTTCTTTAATTATAACAGGGAAATTAGAATTAAAGTTTTTTTTTTGACTTGCGATATATTTCCCTTTGCAAAATTATTTAGAATATATATAAAAAAGATAGATTCGAAAGTTAGTATTATAATGATCTCCATTTTTTTTAAAGTACATATTCTAAACCTCCTACCTATATATAACTACGGATATCAAGGAAAAATAATTCAATATGTATGCAGATAGTAATTTTTTAAAAATATTTACTATTTAGTACTAGCTTTTTTATATTATATTAAGGTTTACCTATTCTGCGGCTAAATTCTGGCTAAATAGGTAAAACTATTTTATCATTTACTATTTCACCCTTGGGGATCTAGGATGTTTGACAACGATAACAAAACACAACATTGTTCATTACTCTTTACTAAAATCCAAAAATAGAGTATATTTATTATTATTATTGTAACTATAGCGGCTTTTGGCAAGCTTCAACCAATCTTGAATCGTCCCTCTAATTTTATTGTCACTGGTCTCACCCACGCTTTCAACGTTAGCCGTGCAAGAGTTTTACACCTTCTGTGATAAAAAAAAATGCAGTTACTATGAAATTGCTCAGATAAACAATAATTCTTACCAATCACAAGTTGGTTCATTCTTGTAACTTTAATGCACTACAAGATGATAACTCAAGGATAAGGGCTGCTCATCAACATAACACTTGTTGAATTTGAATCAAACAGTATATACGCAAAAACAAACAAGTAAATATTCTTTGTTTCGATTACAAGGCCACACTACTAAGGTTGACTACCACCACACGAAACAGCAGTTAACACGACGATCCGCGGTTGCTCACCAGTTATACTGTTGAGACAATTAGAGAGATGCAT
The DNA here is from genome assembly GCA_963675555.1 of Leptura quadrifasciata. Classification (NCBI taxonomy): domain Eukaryota; kingdom Metazoa; phylum Arthropoda; class Insecta; order Coleoptera; family Cerambycidae; genus Leptura; species Leptura quadrifasciata. The sequence goes on from OY776680.1 coordinate 80,715,595, forward strand.
ATATTTATGAGAAATGTTTCTGTATTCTGCAACAAAGACAACAATACTAACCCGGTTGCTGGCGACTGTGCAATCGATATGTTTAAAAACCTTATATTATAAACTGCAATATTACTGAACAAATATTTTCATTCATCATCTATCTATAACAAATTTTGATTAATGTAAATATTTTACTCATATTTCCAGATATTGTTATAATAAGTTTTAGTTGCAATTTAGATACAATAAAAAGTAGTGATAATAAGACCAAATGTGTATGGAATATTGTGAAAAACATAAATGGCACAAGTAGATGTTTAAAACCAATTGCTGTACCTGGTACTCCTGTTAACGTCAGTAATAGTTTCAATGAATATTACACCAATGCAGCGTCAGAACTGCTTAAGAAATTGCCTGTTCTGGAACATGAAAACAACATCAGCAGAAATGTAAACTCTAGGTATGTGGAACCAGCATCACCTATGGAAATGCTTAACATCATTAACATACTGAAAAATAAGAACAGCAGTGGAATAAATAGTATCCCTACAATTACTACTATTAAAATGTGGTCAGTGGAACTCCGCACGCCCCTATGTCATATCTTGAACAATTCATTCAAATATGGTTGTTTTCCGTACCAACTCAAGATAGCGTTAGTAAGACCAATTTTTAAAAAAGGTGACCCTGCATTGATACAAAGTTATAGACCGATCAACCTGCATCCTTTTTTCTCGAAAATATCTGAAATTGCAATGTGTGACAGACTTCTACAATTCTTCATGTCAAATGGCTTAATCGATTACAGTCAGCATGGTTATCTGAGAGGTAGGTCAATAGACATTGCTGTATTTATTTTTATAGATCGTATCATTAAGAATTTAGAAAATAAAAAAATAAGTATGGAATGTTGTTAAATCTATCCAAAGCAGACGACATGTTAGACCACAACATACTGTTGCAAAAGTTAGAAGTGTATGGCATTCGTTGAACACCATTGGAGTGGATAAAGAGATACCTTTCGGATATATCTCAAAAAGTGGTTATACAAAAAGACCTTGAAGTGTATTACTCAGAATACCGTAAAATTAGTGTAGGAATCTCCCTGGGAAGTATAACTGGACCCCTACTATTTGTTATATACATAAACGACTTAGCGAGAGCCATAAATAGCATGAACAATTTAGGTTTAGTTAACTATCCAGATGAAACCAACTTGATTGTGGACTCTGAACTTTATCCGGACCTATTTAATAAATGCAGCAATACATTGAGCAGTGCAACAAGTTTGTTCACACAAAACAAGTTAGTGCTGAATCGAAAAAAGACCAATTTTATAGTCATGCAGGTTTTGAAACGCCACATTGCGCAGGGATTAGTAATGAAAAGTCGAAGCTCACAACAAGTACAAGTTCTTAGGAGTGTATATTGACGGTGGATGTTGAGTTGGTACGAGGAGATAGCATATATGTAAATCCAAAACTAAATAAATCATTGTACTTGACAGACAGGTAGTATCCGAATATTTCTATATTCGAATACTATATTGGGATACTTTTTCTGTATCTGAAAGCCGTACTTAATACGTTCGAAATTTGTATCCGATATCCATATCCGAATAAAAATTAATAAACTATCCGTATTCGAATACACTAGAAGAGTATTTGAATACCGATAAAAATATCTGAATACATTAAAAGCATGCGAATACATTAAAAGTATTTGAATACAACAAAAGTGTCCGAATACCGGAAGCATCTGAATACCATCAAAAAATGTATTCGAATACATTTTGACAGATCACAGACAGTAGGTTTTTGTCATGTGACATGAGATAAGTTGGCATTCTGCAGGCGTAACTAATGACAAACACACAAACTCAGTTCAGAGCTCCGAACACACAATGTCAAGCCCAACGGTAAGTGTCGAGGGCAAATAACCGGCGAATCGTCCGTGAAAGTAATAATAGATATTAAGAATTAGAGAGAGTATACTGAACGCTCAGTAATAAAAAAACAGGTCGGTTTTAAATCTTTTGTGTTTATTTATTCTCTATGCTCTTGCTTCTAAAAGTTTTCTTTATAAATTTAATTTGTTTATATTTGGCTATTTCTTTCTGTACAAAAAAAACTCAGACTTTTTTTAAAATATCGTTTTCACAGAACAATTACTAGAGTGCAAGCATTTATTAAAAGAATAACAGACACCATTAAAGAAAATTAAATTTTACAAATTATTTTTTGACAAATAAAAGGAAAGTATCCGGTATCCGTAACCGAAAAAAGTATTTGAATACAAGGTATTCGGATACTTTTTAAAGCAAAAAGTATTCGTATCTTGTATCCGGTATTGGAATACATTGAATGTATCCGTGGAGGGTGGGGCACGTTCGGACAGAGGGCACATTCGGACATTTCAAATTTACCGCCTTAAAGTAAGATTAAGAATGTCTAGTTAAAACAATTTGTGGTAGATGGTGCCACTAGATAGCTAACAAAATTACATGGCTGCTTGTGCAAATATTTCTGTTTTGTGATTAAAAATTTGTTTTAGAGCTATACGGTAAGTGTTTTCAATTTACATTCTTAAGCATGTACATCCATGAATATTCACTTTCATACAATTCATTAAATGCTGACTAGAAACTGCATTGTTTAGAAGTAATTTGATGTAGAAAACCTCTGTAGTATCTAACCTAAAATTTAGAATATATGAATTTAACTCAAAGCATACACCGTAGGGTACGTTTGGACAATGCATGTTGGGGCACATTATTATTATTATTATTATTATTAGCCGTTACTCGAGTCCGAGTATAAAAATGTTACAGTCGATAAATTGTGTACAATAAAAAACAAGTAAAAGGTGTAGTCTATTGTAATTCCCATTCATCTACGGTGCACACGACTATGGCTATAGAGGCCAATTCGGGAGAGCACATGTCGACCGCAGTCAGGACAAACATAGACCTGGTTAGGTCTTGGATTCGGCCTTCTTGCAGCAACATTTCCTTGATAGCTGGCCACAACCCCTCGCCATTTGGTTCTGTCCGCTGCAAGTTGTTCCCATTGCTCGTCTGCAATACCGCAGGATGTTAGATTTTCATGGAGAGCGTCTTTGAACCTCTTTCGTTGACCGCCACGCCTTCTTCTACCGCTTAGCAATTCACCATAAAGTGTACATTTAGGAAGGCGGTTATCATGCATACGATGAACGTGACCGGCTCATCTTAGGCGTGCTCTTGAAATAAGCACCTCAATTGGAAGGCTGTTTGCTCTCCTGAGTACTTCCACGTTTGATATGTGATGGAACCAACGGATTTTCATCATACTTCTGAGGTGTCTTTGCTGAAAACGTTCTAATTCTTTCACATGACGACAGTAAGTGACCCAGCTTTCACATCCATATAGCAGTGTTGGAATGACAACTGCTCTGTAGACAGCCATTTTCGTTGACAAAGCAAGGTCATGGTTGTCAAATACTCTCTCTCTAAGTCTCCAGACTGCTTTAGATGCAGCGTTAATTCTATTGCGAATCTCGCTGTCCATGTTTGCTTTGTCATTAACAACGTTGCCTAAGTAATTGAACTGATCCACCACTTCAAGAGAATTTCCGTTAAGTGTAATGTCTATTTGGTTCACTTGATGAGGAGTTGACATAATCTTAGTCTTTCCAATGTTGATTTTAAGTCCCAAGGAATCATAGCTCTGGGCATACACATCTAAAAGTTCTTGAAGCTCTTCCGGCGTAGAGGCTAAAAGTGCACAGTCATCCGCATACTGGAGATCACAAATGAATCGTGTGCGTGTCTTCGTGAAAGCTCTAAAGCGCCCTATGTTAAAGAGACCGCCATCAAAACGCGTCCGAAACCACCCCGCATATGTCCGAATGTCCCCCACTTTTAAAATAACAATTTGTTTAATTGGCTAATTCTAAATTATATTGCAGATGGTACGCAATTATGTAAGAAAAACAAACAGAGCCTCAATAGATGAACAACAAATTAAAAATGCTCCAAAAGAGGTGCTGGAAAATAAAATGTATATACGTTTGCTGCTGTAAAATATGGCATAAAAAAGTATACATTGCATGATAGGATGAAGTTAAAACTTAGAAAATCTGATAAGGACTCGGCAAAAGAAAATGATGATGTGAGCGCCATAAAGCGGTTTTCAAAATATGGTTGTAGACAAGTATTTACTGTAGAACATGAAAATAGTTTGATGGAATATTTGAAGATATCCTCTAATATACAGTATGGGCTTACTTTTACTGCTTGTAGATGTTTAGCATACCAGTATGCTACTAAGCTAAAATTGACTTACCCTCCTTCATAGGATATTAACCAAATGGCAGGAAAGGACTGGATGAGACAATTCATGAAAAGACATCAAAAGTTAATATATAGGAAACCTGAAAATACTAGCTTAGCCAGGGCAACTGCCTTTAATAAAAGCAATGTTGAGCAATTTTTCCAAAATTATATTGAAGTGCAAAAGAAATTCAACTTTAGTCCTGATCGAATATTAAATATGGATGAAAGTGGTATTACCACGGTATTATAGGCACCCAAGATTATTGCCCCATCAGGAAAAAAGCAGGTGGGTCAAATTGTATCGCAAGAAAGAGGAAACTTGGTGACATTTTGTGCCACCATTACTGCATCTGGAAATACTATTCCTCCTCTCTATATTTTTCCACGATAGAGAATGAAAGATTCTTATCTTCAAGGAAGTGTAACTGGCAGTATCGCATATGGTTCTAAAACCGGATGGATGACCTCAGAAATTTTCATAAAATTTTTAGAACATCTTGAAAAACATATCGGATGCAGTAAGGAAAATCCAGTTTTGATAATCATGGATAACCACGAAACCTACACCACTATATCTGCAATAAATTATTGTAGGGACAATGGTATTGTTCTATTGTCTTTCCCACTGCACACATCGAATGCAACCTCTTGACATAGGTGTATTTGGACCATTCAAGGGGAGGTTGAAAACTTCATTTAATGACCATATGATTATGGATCCTGGAAAAACTATCAAAATTGATGATATTCCAAAATTATCTGCCCAGCCATATTTGTTATCATTTACACCAATGAATATAATAAATGCCTTTAAAAAGTCGGGAATATGGCCGATCAACAGACTGGCTTTTAATGAAGATGATTTTGCTGCCGCCTATGTTACAGATAGACCAGAACCACCATTAAAATTACCTCTCAACAACAGTGACATTCAACTGGAAAATAAAGCAGGGTCATCTACAGAGAATTCTCCAAAGAAAATTAAAATTTTATCTGATATATCAGTAAAACAAAACAAAGCTCTTGTAGATAATAGAAAAAATTATGAAATAGTCCAATTCTCTCTGAATATCATTTTAGACACAGTTTTTGAAATAATGTCTAGGAAACCAAAGGTTATTACTCCATTTACTATTAGACCATTACCAAAAGCTGCTCCAAGGCAAGGCATTAAGAACTCTAGATTAGGCAAATCTAGAATATTCACCAGTATCCCAGAGACAGATAGGGTAGAAGAACTAGAAAAACAGAAACTAGAGAAAAAGAAGCAGATGGCAAAACGTAAACTAGCTTCTAAGTTGGGTGGGAAAATTAAGTCAAAGAAAATAAAGAAAAAGAGTAAGAAACAAAAAAGTCAAATAGACACATCTTCATCGGATTCGGCAGCAGAATTACCCAATAAACAATTTGGAAGTGATTCTGACATGGATATGGACATAGGAAGTGATGGAACTGACTACGAAATATTGAAGTTAATGGACGACGGGAACCTTAATGTAGGGGACTTTAGTTCAGTTTCCTACTAAAAAAACATTTCGTTGCTGCGTTGGGCAAATAATGCAAATACAAGATGTTATGGAATATTTGGTAACTTTTTTTCGATAAAGAGCAAACAAAGGATTCAGCTTTCCTGATATAGACGATATATCAATGGTTAACAGGCAGGATATTGTCAGCAAACTGCCGAGACCCTTAGAAGTGAAAGGGACGTCAAGGATTAAGTCTTGTGTACGATTTAAAGTAAAATTAGATTCTTATAATATTTTGTGATTGTGTGAAAAAAATTTTTTCTAAGTGGTTTCAGTTTAATAAATAATTTAATACCCTTAAATATGGAGTTAATACTTCATTTACGAGTTATAATACTATTCTCCAACCTTTAGATTGGTCTCTGAATATTGAGCTTATTGAATAGAAATTTCATAGTTTAGATACATTTCTAAATTAATAGGTGCCGAATCTGCCTCACCACTGTCCGAAACTACACCACCACTATCCAAAACTACCCTACCGGTGAGGTACATTCGGACAAATGCAAATTTTTAAAAAAACTTCAATTTCTTAAAAATTGATAAACATGGATGAAACATTTTCAAATATAATAGATAAAAAAAGTAAAAGATTATGCTTAGAGTAATTGGCGTGTCTTAATATAAAATTTGGACAATAAAATGGTTAGTTAAAAAAAAGCGTCCGAATGTGCCCCGCCCTCCCCTACTCGAATACCATTCTAACTGTATCCGATCCAGCTCTGGTACTCGATGATAGTTTCTCTAAGTTTCAATCAATTTTACGATTTGGTATAATATTCTGGGGCAGCAGCAGCTCAGTGGGCAGAATATTTGTAATTTGAAAAAGAACAATCTGCCTTTTACTGAACTTGGATTATAGGGAAATATGTTGAGGGAGACTTAAACAGCTGAACATCCTGACAGTTGCTGGTCTCTACATACATAAGTGTTCATTATTTCTGTTTAAAAGCAAACATCTGTTTGAATCATACTTAATCGAACATGTGTATAGTACCCGATCGAATGGTTATAGTATGCCAAATCGTATACTGACGCTATCTGAAGTTTTGGAATGGAACCCAATACCGGTTTACACTCAAGGGCATCAAATTTTTTGAAATGGAATGCATAAAAGGTAGACGTATTTTAGCTCATAGGCATTCAATTTCCAACATTGACTAGAATCTAATACATGTTGATTAAATTCTAGCCGATATTGAAGGTTTAATGCCTAAATTACTGCTGACTATATGTTTTATTTATGATTCACATTTTAAAATTAAGTTTTACAAGAAAAACATAAATTAGATTGTCCTGAGGATGTCTTAAAATAAAAACGCAACATCGACTTTTTAAACATTGATTTTATTGATCTTTTTACCACGCCCCAACCAATTCAATAGCATAAGCTTAACATTAAAATGAAGTGCAATTTATTAATTTCTTTTTATTTCATTAATCAATCACCTACATATTTTACATAATCAAGCAAAGTACTAATCTATTTGCCATAATATTACATAGAAAATAATAAGTGTAACTGTAACAATAATTCTGAAGTTAACTTGAGGATTCCGATCCGTGATCCAAAAAGAGGATTAAAATCCTGTGATTCGAATCAGCATCCGAACCTAGTATCCGTAATTCGAATCCTTTTCGATGATTCAGAGGATTCGACCCTGCTCTGGTTAGTACTTGGATGGGTGGTCGTTTCAAGGGAGACGCCTCAGATACAATTTTTTGCATGACACGATTGCCAAAGTTAAAATAACTTAACAAATGTAATATTTCTTAATCATAATTATCAACAATTCTGTGCAAATAGTACCTGCGGATGTATAATAAACAAAACCGTGTGACTGTATTTAACATGAATTCTCCCTTTCTAATTCTGTCAGCTTATAAATTATTGCAATTTCTTTATGATATCTCTTTTTCTTATTGTTCCTTCCCATTGTACTTGATCCTTGGTTTATTGATGTTACTCTCAATTATTCTGTATATTCATGAGATGTGCTATTTGAACAAGCCCCCAGTACTTTATTCTTTTCATAATTGTTTTCCTTCTATCAATGTTGATGTTTTTTGTCTTTTTCTAGTCTGTTTTTTCAGGTAATTGGATGTTATGCCTTTCAGTCCTTTGGTAACATATGTCCATTTGGTGACCCTTTTTATGTATCGATGACATTTATATAGTAGCTATTTCCAAAATTCCTGTCCATAAGAACTTTTAGCTACTGTTGTAGATTCTGTCGTAAACAAGCTTCGTTAACACTGTGTACAGTATTAGCAGATAATAATATTGAATCAATGCCTATGTAAGATAAAAGAGAGTAGAAATAGCCAAATAACAAATATGTTGAAAAGAAACAGATATAACCTACACTCTTACCATTTTTCTCTTTAGCGGGCTAAACTCTAACATGCTTGCTGAGCTGCTGGCATCAATGTTAATATATTACTTTCTTTCATGTACGTTATTTTGCTATTTATATTTCTTTCTTATAGGGATTGATTCGAGTTTTGTACATGCCTGTAGTGTACAGGTACATACCAACATAAATATATTATGGAATACAATGTTCATTTTCAGTTTTCGAGAATGGTCTACTGAAGTCAAAATGGACCACTATAAAAATATTTCTGGCATAACAGTGTACAAGTGTCAGATATGTACATATAAGACGACTCATAAAGATCATCTGGACAGTCACATACTTACGCATAACAATGTGTTCAAATGTGAAATGTGCGCATTTGAGTCAAAACATAAGAGGAATCTTTGGAGACACATGTTGAAACATAAAAATCCCTCAAAAGTAACAATGTATAAGTGTAATATTTGCACATATGAGACGAAACTGAAGCATTATCTTACTAGACACAAATTGATTCATCAAGACCCTTCAGACTTAACATTGTTCAAGTGTGAATTGTGTACATTTGAGACAAAACATAAGGGTAATCTTAAGAAACACATGTTGATGCATAAAGATCCGTCAGAGGTAACAATGTATAAGTGTGATATTTGCACATATGAGGCCAAAGTGAATCGTGATCTTAATCGACACAAATTGATTCATCAAGACCGCTCAGACATAACATTGTTCAAGTGTGCATTATGTGAGTTCGAGACAAAACATAAGGGAAGTCTTAAGACACACATGTTGAAGCATAAAGATCCGTCAGAGGTAACAATGTATAAGTGTGATATTTGCACATATGAGACCAAAGCGAATCGTGAACTTAAACGACACAAATTGATTCATCAAGACCCTTCAGACATAACATTGTTTAAGTGTGAATTGTGTACATTTGAGACAAAACATAAGAGGAATCTTAGGGGTCACATGTTGACGCATAGAAATCCCTCAGAGGTAACAATATATAAGTGTGATATTTGTACATATGAGGCTAAAATGAAGCATCATCTTAGTAACCACAAATTGATTCATCAAGACCCTTCAGACATTACATGGTTCAAATGTGAATTGTGTACATATGAGACAAAACATAAGAGGACTCTTAGGGGTCACATGTTGACACATAGAAATCCATCAGAGGTAACAATGTATAAGTGTGATATTTGTACATATGAGACAAAAGTAAAGCATTATCTTAGTAACCACAAATTGATTCATCGAGACCCCTTAGACATTACATGGTTCAAGTGTGAATTGTGTTCACTTGAGACAAAATATAAGGGGAATCTTAGAAACCACATGTTGACGCATAAGAATCCCTCAAGAGGTAAAAATGTATAAGTCTAACATTTGCACATATGAGACAAAACATAGGCATCTTTTTAATAGACACAAATTGGTTCATAAAAAAATTTCAAAGAGGACACTGTAAACGTACAGCATGAAATATAATAAGCGATATATCTTGGCGGACAAATTGATCTGCGAAGTCCTTCAGAGGAAGTAATATTAAACGGAATTCTTAGGAATAATTACAGTACATAACAAAGCTAAGTTTAGCAGAAGCATCAAAATTCAGTAATTACAGCTTATTGTATTAAAAGCAATTGGTATTATGCTGAAAGTAGTGCATTGCTATGAAATGTTGGAGCAGGTGATGAAAAACTTTCGTGCTAGTCTTCAAAAGTGTCAGCAGCAAAGTGGAGGTCTTCTGACTGATATATTTAAAAAATAAAATTTCTGTTTCCTCAAAAACATTGCGTTTCATTTTTGAATGAAAATTAAACATCACGTTTAATCTTTGAATAAAAATTTAGGTATTAATAAAAACAACTCAATTTAATGGATATTTGATTCTGCTGGACCCGGCAGTAAGTCACAAAGATGTTTTTGAGTGTTAGAATTAATAATACACCTATTGGAATAAAGCAGTTTCATGTTAGAATGTTTTTGACAAATGGTATTAACGTGTGTAGTTTAAACTTCATTTAGTCCAGGACAACACCAAGGTACTTGCAGGAATGAACTATTGAATATGTGCTGAATCATTAATTTTAAATTGCATTTCATTTTTAACATTTAAGTTTTGTTCACTGCCAAAAAATATTGTTACTCATTAGCTCTTGTATGACTGGTGGTCGAGAGGTGAGCGCACTTGCCTCTCACCCAAAAGTTCCGGGTTCGATCCCCGGTCGTGGCAGTGGAGAATACTGTGAGAGGGATTTTTCCACTATACACGGATATTGGGTGTGTGTCTCTTGTCTCTAAATGTGTAGCCCCCTCCCACACAAGGCTCTTCTAGAGCCTTCCGGGATAAAGGGGGTCGTAATTACCTGTGGTGTTATTTATTATTATTATTTTATTATAGCTAGGATTTAAACTGAGATTATTTTCTTTTGAAAAATTTGAGCTGATTTTAAAATTTTCATTAATTGTCCATTTATAAATATTAGCTTCATTTTTATTGAAAATAAATATAAGTCAACTTCATCTGTACTATTCTTTAAGCAGCATATGATTAACACTCGATCGATGCTTCAAAGACTTTATTTAAAAAGTAACTAACTACAACTCACAACATTTCTTGCTTAAAATTAACCAGCGGAGATCTGACATGTCTGGCCTTGATTGTGCAACATGCCGCACTCAAATCTCCTCCAGTGCAAGGAGCTATATAAACTAGACCTAACATATCTTATATTACACATCTTTCCTCTTTAAGTGTCTTAACTCATAATCCCTATATTTATAGGGCAAGTGAGCTGAACGACCACTGCGGGTTCTAATCATAGAATCAACATTAGATGTCGGAATGTTTGAGAGATCTGCCAAAGGCGATGTTAACATATCAGGCAATAATTCATTAGTGGGGGAGGTGTGTGTCTGATCACTTTGATTAACAGTACCGAAATTGTTTAATTCTGATCTTTCTCTACTTATTCTAGGAATGGTTATCCCTTCACCATTATTAATACTTGTTGATTCATTAACCGACTTTCTTAAATCAATTCTATTTCTGCGTATTGTATTACCCAACCATTCTAAGGTAGGATCTAGGAGTGTCAGCTTCCTTAAGTATTTTACCTGGCGAACGTATGCGTTTACTGTGGTCAAAAACAATACATTTTCCCGAGGTTTCAGAGCTTCCAAATCTTTTACTGACTTGTTAAAATCATTTTTATTTACTAATTGTCTCACTTGAAGCTTTCAGCAACTTGAATATTTAACTTAGGCATTAGTAAATCAGAAGAGATTGGTAACTTCCTTCTACATAAACGGGACATAAGTAGTTAAGATGGTGATAAGTCAATATGTTCTAATGGGCAGTTTCTGTATTCTAGAAGCTATACATCGTCATGCCTTTACCCCCTCTAGAGATTTTTTTAGCGTTTTCTTAGCTATACCTACAGCTCGCTCGGCTAGCCCATTTGATGGCGGGAAATTCGGGCTTGTAAATGAAATGAATTAATGAATAAAAATGAAATTGTAAATAAATGATTAGGAATGATAGGAAGGATACAAAGTAAAGTTGTCATCCTTGTTTGTTTGTCAGGGGTTCTAGGAACTTATAATTTCAACTTATTTGATCATTTTTTTATTATTGGGGATGTAAATATTGATATAAGTGGAAATAGAGGGAATTTAGATTATGTAGAAAAATACCTAAATTTGTTATCTGAAAAAGGATCTTAAAAATAAAAATACATGTGTCACAGATACTACTTCTTCTTGTATAGATCACATATTCCTTAAATCCAGAGGATTTAGACCTATTGATAGTGTAACCTCGGCAATAATAAAAACAGATATTACGGATCATTACTCAATTATCTCGATAATCAAATATAAAGAAATAAAAAATTATACTAATCAACACTGTAATGAGGCTAATAAAAAAAATTGACAATACAAAATTGATACAACTATTAAATAACATGTCCTGGGACAAGGTGTTTAGCTGCCTGGATCCAAATGAGGCATTTGAAATTTTCTTTACAATATTCTCATAGTGCATCTCGGAATCATGTCAAATTATAAAGTTTCACCCAATTAATAAAAAAAATCTTGGATTACGCAGGGATTAGTAATATCAATAAAAAACAGAGATAAATTGTTTCAAAAACATTTAAAAAATCCCCAAAATGTACGATTTAAGCAGGACTATATAAATCACAGAAACAAGATAAATTCTTTAGTAAAAAAAGCAAAATATAATTACTTTAAGTCCAAAATCAATTTAAATAAAAACAGTTCCAAAACACTTTGGAATATTGTGAAAGATTTCTCAAATAATTATAAAAAGGAGGATGAAAATGTAAATAAACTGATTACAGAAAATGGAGATGAAGTGATCGATCCTAAAAAATAGCAAACAGGTTTAATACTTACTTTTCTCAAATAGGTGAAAAGCTTGCTTCTGAAATAGCTCACGTTCCTGTGGGAAATGAAACTGGCAACTTTCCACATTCCATTACATGAATTATACATATATAGCAGAAATTGAACAAATAGTACTAGAACTTAAAAATAATAAAGCACCAGGCCCGGATGGCATAAAAAAAGAAATATTGAAGGCAACAGTTGATGTTATTGCCGAACCGCTATGCTGTATTATAAATAAATGCATTGAATGTGGAAAGTTCCCCTACACATTTTAAGAAAGCAATCATTAGGTCAGTTTTTAAAGAAGGTACTAAAACAAATATCTCGAATTACCGTCCAATATCTTTAACTTCTTCTTTTGCGAATATATTTGAAAAAATTATAAAAGTCCGCTTAGTTGACTACCTAAATAAAAACAAAATTTTATCTGACATGCAGTTCGGTTTTCGAAAAGACCTATCGACGTAATAATAATAATAATATCTTTATAAAAATATAGAAGACCTCGGCTTATCTGAAAGGCTGACCTTCGCCTTCTTAAGGTCAGCTGGGCTGAAGTCTGAGACCGAGGGATTCATAATGGCTTGCCAGGATGGTGTATTTAACACCCTCGCCTATCAACATCGTGTCATGGGTATGGAGGTCCCTGATGTCAGCTGCAGGGCCTGCCGCAGGGCGCCGGAGACTGTAATGCACTTACTGCTTGCCCGACATACGCAGTCGCGGCCTATATTCACAGACACGACGCAGCATTACGAGTGCTTTACTATCATCTAAAGCACTTGTATGGGATAGACGAAACACCAGTGCTGCCTTACGCTCCGGGGGATATTGAGTCCGTTGTGGGGAATGAGAAGTGTCTAATTTATTGGAACTACTCGTTTCCCACCGTCAGGCAAATACAAGCCAACAAGCCTGACATAGTACTCCTCGACCACCAACTCAATGTATGTCGTAGAATTTTCAGCTCCCGCTGAGAGCAACATTGTCTTGAAAGAGGAGGAAAAACGGACAAAATATCGAGATTTGCTCTTCGAACTCCGCAGGCTTTATCCAGGCCATTCTGTTAAAATAGTGGTACTGATTATAGGAGCCCTCGGTGGAATGAGACAGACGCTGCTTTCGGAACTAAAGATCATACCGGCATGCCAAGATTCGGCAGAGATCTTAGCCGGCAGAATGCAGAAAGCTGTCATCCTCGGTTCATTGCTTCTACTCAGGGCACACGATTCGCGGACCCGGTAGTCGCTCACCCCACGGGCGTGGGGAGTGGCTATTGGTATTACCAGCTCCCCTCTGTGAGGGTCGGAGCCACAGAGTAGGGTGACTGGTTTTTTGCAAAAAAAAAAAATATGTATATTTATTTCTCCATTGAAAAGATATACAAAAAAAAATGTACAAACGATCAACGAAGAAAGTGTCAAAAAGAGAAAATCATTGAAAAAAGAAAAATTGATCAAATATTTCAAACGTATTTGCACATACAAACTATTTTGTACACAAGTCAAGTTAAAAAAAAAATAACATATAAATAGATAAAAACATATAAACAGATATTACTTATCCTATATCTTTCTTTTTTGCAAATTAACTAAAAAACTCATCAATTGTATAACAGTTTTTCTCGAGTAACAATCTTTTGAGTTTGTGTTTGAAAATGTGTATACTGCCAGAGACTTTAATGTCTTCATCGAGAGAGTTGTATAATTTACAGCCCTGGTACAGAAAGCTTTTCTGGAACATACTTGTTCTATGAGAATCGGGGAGTAAAAGATCTCTGAATCTTGTTTCATGTAAATGTCTGGCTTGATTTCTCACAAATATAGATTTATTTTTATGGACATATAAACATACCTCAAAAATATATAAGCTAGCAACTGTTAGAATTTGTAACTGTTTAAAGGCATCACGACAAGTTTCTCTGTAACTCAGACTGGACAAAATTTGGACAGAATATTTTTGTAACAAGAATACTCTATTTACGCTTACACTATTACCCCAATTCATGATTCCGTACCTGAGATGGGAATGAAAATTTGCATAATAAAGCGTTTTAAGAATGTCTTGGCTGCAGTGTTTTGACATGAATTTTAGAGCGTAGCAGCTAGTTCTTAATTTTTTGCACAAATTTTCAATATGGCATGTCCATTGCATGTCTTTATCAAAAGTAACACCCAAAAGTTTATTAACGTCACAGGTTGCTATTTCAGAGTCAGTCCCCTCAAAGAGTTTGAAAGTTTCGGTATTGTTACTTAGTGAAAATTGAGTTGAAACCGTTTTTGTTTTGTTTAGATTTAAGTTATTTTTTTTTTGCCCAGCATATTATTTCATCATATACCCTTTCAGTGGTCATCTTTGCCTCAGTTAGGTTATTTCCTGTAATTAAAACATTAGTATCATCGGCATAACAAACAACATGAACATTAGGTATTTTTGATAAATAATAAATTATATCATTAGCAAATAGTATATATAGAAGTGGTCCCAGGATTGAACCTTGAGGAACTCCTTGTTTAATGGCACAAGCTTTACTTTCCACTCCCTCTTCCATTTTTACCTTTTGAGACCTATTGTCAAGATAGGAGGTAAATATTTGCAACGCCATTCCTCTAACACCATACCGTGCAAGTTTAGCTATGAGCAACTGATGATCAACCAAATCAAAAGCTCGTAAGAAGTCTATAAAAAGACCTACAACAATTTTTTTATTATCTAACGCTTTAACAATTTTGTGATAGAATTCGCATAACCAAATCAAAAGCTCGTGAGAAGTCTATAAAAAGACCTACAATTTTTTTTTATTATCTAACGCTTTAACAATTTTGTGATGGAATTCGCATAATGCAGACTCAGTACTTTTGTTTGCGGTGAAACCGTGTTGCCCGGGAGAAAGCAACTTATTTTTTTGGGAAAAATTTGACAACTGATCCTTGAGATGGAGTTCAAGAAGTTTTGAAAAGCTGCATAGTAAACTGATAGCTCTATAATTATTATAATCATTTGGATCTCCCTTTTTGTATAGAGGATGCACAATTGCCAGTTTAAATTTACTAGGAAATATACCGTTTTCAATGGAGAGGTTTATTATATAGGCTAGGGGACAGCTAATGACATGTTTACATTTTTTTATTAAATTATTAGAAATATTGTCATGGCCGCTGGAGTTTGAAGACTTTAATTTATCTACAAGTGATTCCACATCAAGACTACTGACTGGTGACAAATACAGAGACTTGTTGCAATTGGGAATATTAGATTCTAAAAAGTCAAAATCACGTTAACTCATCAGTATTTGTTACATTGGAAAAATATAAATTAAAGTTGTGAGCTACATCTTCTACGGGAATTTCAACACCATCCTTAACAAAACGCATGTCTTTGGAAACAGAATTTGGCCCCTGTATTGTTTTTATTATATTCCACATAGTTTTAGTTTTGTTGTCCGAATTACAGATTTCCCGATCATGATATACCTTTTTTGCTGCCTCTAATTTATTACGATATAAATTGTTGAAGTACACACTAATATGTTTATAATTTCTATCTATTTTAGAGAGATCACTATATAAGGTTACCTGGTCTCTTAGTCGGTTTAGTTCAGGCGTAATATATATATTATTTTTATACTTTTTATTTCTAATACCGAAACGTTTTATTGGAAAACTGACTTCAAAATTAAAAAAAATTACGTCGTAAAATTTGTCTAGGGCGATGTCAGGTCTATTTTGTGTGAGAACATCTTGCCAGTTCTCTTTTTGCAAATAGTTATGAAACAGAAGAATGTTTTCTGCACTAAAATTTCTGCGGTATACACACTTGTTATAATTTTTATTGTTCTTTTGTATTTGGATGGAGAGAATTTGAGAATAATGATCAGATGGGTATAAGTCAACAACAAAAGTTTTAAAATTATCCATATTTGACGTGATAAGAAAATTATCCAAACACGTGCTAGAGAAAGAAGTAACTCTTGTTGGGGAATTGACCGTAGTGTGGAGGTCAAAACACAAAAGCAAGTCTTTAAAAAGTGACAGATTAGTACTATGATTTAAGAAATTGATATTAAAATCTCCGCCAATAATGATTAATTTTTCTGTACTATACAATTTGTTCAATAAACCATTGCATAAATTCAAAAATAAGTTAAAATCCCCAGAAGGCGGTCGGTACATTACAATAATAAAAGTTTTATAATAAGTAAGTTCAAAGCAAAAGCAAAAGTGTCATCTGTAATATATGAAGCTATAGATAGTAAGAAAGCGTATCTGGGTGTTTTTGTTGATCTAGCAAAAGCCTTTGACACCGTTAGTCATGGACTTTTGCTGGAGAAACTTGAAAACCTTGGAATTAGAGGTAATATTCTTAATTTGTTTAAGAGTTTTTTGGAGTCAAGAAAGCAAAAAATAGAAATAAAAAATATTCTATGTAAGGAACAAACTGTAACCTGTGAAGTGCCCCAGGGTACAGTTTTAGGACCTGTGTTATTTACCATCTATCTTAATAGTTTGTTTACGCTAAACTCCTGTGGAAAAATAATATCTTGCTGATGAGTTATCTTGTATACTGGGAACAGTTGGGATGATGTGAAACATGTAGCTGAGAGTGAACTAAAGAATGTCTTCGATTGGTTTAGTGCAAATTTGCTAACATTGAATACTAATAAAACTAAAATTATACCTTTTGCGTCATACGAAAAATACTTACCTGGT
The DNA here is from genome assembly GCA_963675555.1 of Leptura quadrifasciata. Taxonomy (NCBI): domain Eukaryota; kingdom Metazoa; phylum Arthropoda; class Insecta; order Coleoptera; family Cerambycidae; genus Leptura; species Leptura quadrifasciata. Next base: position 80,732,918 of record OY776680.1, read on the forward strand.
TACAGCATTATATCAGTCAATAATCTGTCAATTTCATTAACTGGCTCAACCAAATATCTTGATATTTTTATTGATTCACACTTAAGATGGGATATACACGTAAATAATATAGTAAATAAAATTCGTGGCTTGATGTTAAAATTTTATCAATGTCGGCAGATACTATCTTTGAGTCAACTTAAAATATTACATTATGCTCTTATCGGATCCATCATGCAGTATGGTATAATTGGTTGGGGAGGAATCAGAAAAACATATCTGTCACCTCTAGAAATAGTTAATAAAAAAAATCTTAAAGATCATTTATTTCAAGCCCTTTCGTTATCCCAGTGAAAAACTTTATTCGGAACTTGATATATTAGATTTGAGGCAGCTTTATGCTAAGAGCATTCTGTTATTTTTGTTTCGTAACAAACAGTACATTATTAAATGTGGCGTGCAATTGGTCTTACCACCGAAGCTTGGTATGAAATTCGTGTTGGTTGTTGGTTTGCCTGCTCCATCTCCCCACTGCCAAAATTTTCACCTGCCCTGTTTTCTTTCAGCTCACTCACCTGCTGACCTCTGATTATCATCTGGTTTTGATGTCTTTTCCAAACTTTTCCATTTTCTACTATTTCGCAGAGATAGGTTGACCTGCCTATTTTTTTGTTAACTACAGCTGGTGTCCATCTCACTTCGTTTCTGCCTCGATAGTCTCGTACCATAACTGATTGACCTCTTTGGAATTTTTGCACATTTCCTTTTTTATGACGATAGTAATTAGACTGCTTCTTTTGGCTTTCCTGTATGCGTTCCGATATTTCATTTTGTTGTTTTTCTCGAGGTTTTTTTAATAAATCGAACCTAGTTCGTAATTTTCTTCCTATGAATAATTCTGATGGTGCTGCCTTTGTCGTTTCATGCTCTGCATTTCTATATGCCATTAAAAATCTACAAATAAGAGTCTGTAAAGAAACATTTCTATTTTCCTTGTCGCAAATTGCTGCTTTAAGCTTTGCCTTAAATGTTTTTACCCAATTTTCTGCTTGTCCGTTGCTTGCTGGTGAAGCTACTGGTGTTGTCACATGCCTGATGCCATTTTTCTGGAAAAATATTTTCATCTGTTTAGGGACAAACTGTGTTCCATTATCCGTTACAAACGTACTTGGTATTCCATATCTGGCAAAACATTCTCTCAACTTTCCTTCTAGTTCCTCGGCTGACAATGACCTGACTATATACACTTCTGGATATTTACTATAGGCATCTATTATCGTTAAAAACATTTTTCCTTTAATCGGACCTAAATAATCAGCATGAACTCGGCTCCAGGCCTCCGTCTCTGCCTTCGGCCGGCATCATTAGTGTATACAGAAAGACTGGAGCAATATTTGTTTACAAATAAAATCGAAGAAGCCAAAGTGAAAGTGGCGACATTAATTAGTCTAATGGAAGATTCTACTTACAAGTTACTACGGGATCTTTGTCACCCGAGTTTACCGAAGGAAAAAACTTATGACGAGCTCAGTGAATTATTAAAAAAGCAGTTTAGCCCTCGAGTATCGAAATGGAGAGAACGCATAAAGTTTTACGAATCAAGGCAAGGGCAATGCGAGACAGTCAGTGAATGGTATGCCCGAATAAAAAAGTTGGCAGTGAATTGTGAGTTTGGTACAACATTGGATACGGTTTTAAAGGACAAGTTAATTTCTGGGTTGCAAAAAGGATAGAATTCCCTTTGCCCATTTTAGTATCTCGCGCATGTGCGCTCATACTGGCACGCCACATTTTCGTCCTTGCCAGTCACTATTATATCATCTAGGAAGTTCGATACATTTTCCATTACTATGAAAAGCTGTTCAATATTACGTTGACATATAGCACTCCTGGGGCTTACTCCAAATGGTAATCTATTTACTAGAAAAACTCCTTTATGAGTTGACCATGAAACAAGTTTTTTTGACTCCTCATCGAGTTCAAATTGCGCGTACGCTTGCGATAAATCTAACTTTGAAAAATTTTTACCTTTATGTAATTTAGCAAAAATATCCTCCGGTGTTGGCAACGGATATTTTACTTCTTCCAGGTGCTTATTTAACGTACTTTTATAATCTCCACATGGCGACGACCAATGAAGTACAACGAATACATTCTAGAGGAAGATGGCGACGGTATAGAATGAAGACTGTACAAACAAAAAAAAATGTGTAAAAATTGTATAAAAAAAATGTGTAGGTAAGGTTAAACACGACAGCTGAGCATAGCACGATAATGGCATGCAACAAAATGTTAATTTGTAATATTCTTTACATAAAGATAGGATTGCGTAAGAAATAATTTTAGGGTGCCAACGAATGTAAAATATATATATTAAGTTGTAATAGAACAATCACAAGATATGGTATAAATAAGTAGGAACAGAAAAATTATTGATAGAGAAAAAAACTTAGGGTAGGAGTGTGGCGTGCCAGTATGAGCGCACATGCGCGAGATAGTAAAATGGGCAAAGGGAACTCTCTCGAGCCTGAGCTGTCGTGGACAGTGGTTGTATTACGTGTATCGAGTAAATGTGTTGTACCTATTATAAAAGACAAGGCTGTGATAAATAAATGTATACCCAGTTGATTGAGATAGTTTATTACGTTACATTAAAATAAATCATGAACGTAATAACTAGGGGAAAAGATGACGAACACTTACTTATACCCAAAACTCATAAAAGTATTGGTCACAGATATTTTGTTTACTTTGGACCGAAATTACTAAACATCTTGCCAAACACATTTATAAATATAAATACAAAATAACTTTAAAAAAAAACTAAGAGCATGGATCACTTCAAATGATGGAAATGTACTTTATAATATTATTGATCCCATATAATTATGAAATTATCTATATTTCGATTATACCAAAAATCCTCTTTTCTTTTTATGAATATACCTTCCTATTAAGTATGCCGTTTTTGTTTAGTAGCTCAATATTTTATTTAGTTTAGTTCAGTAGTTAGAGAAATATTCACAATTATATGTAGGTATACATTCTTCTGTTTTCAGCCGTGTTTTATCCACATTAGTATTTTTCTGATTTTATTATTATTAGCCGTTACTCAAGTCCGAGTATAAAAATGTTACAGTCGATAGATTGTGTACAATAAAAAACAAGTAAAAGGTGTAGTCTATTGTAATTCCCATTCATCTACGGTGCACACGACTATGGCTATAGAGGCCAATTCGGGACAGCACATGTCGACCGCAGTCAGGACAAACATAGACCTGGTTAGGTATTGGATTCGGCCTTCTTGCAGCAACATTTCCTTGATAGCTGACCACAACCCCTCGCCATTCGGTTCTGTCCGCTGCAATTTGTTGCCATTGCTCGTCTGCAATACCGCAGGATTTTAGATTTTCATGGAGAGCGTCTTTGAACCTCTTTCGTTGACCGCCACGCCCTCTTCTACCGCTTAGCAATTCACCATAAAGTGTACATTTAGGAAGGCGGTTATCATGCATACGATGAACGTGACCTGCCCATCTTAGGCGTGCTCTTGAAATAAGCACCTCAATTGGAAGGCTGTTTGCTCTCCTGAGTACTTCCACGTTTGATATGTGATGGCACCAACGGATTTTCATCATACTTCTGAGGTGTCTTTGCTGAAAACGTTCTAATTCTTTCACATGACGACGGTAAGTGACCCAGCTTTCACATCCATATAGCAGTGTTGGAATGACAACTGCTCTGTAGACAGCCATTTTCGTTGACAAAGCAAGGTCGTGGTTGTCAAATCCTCTCTCTCTAAGTCCCCAGAGTGCTCTAAATGCAGCGTTAATTCTATTGCGAATCTCGCTGTCCATGTTTGCTTTGTCATTAACAACGTTGCCTAAGTAATTGAACTGATCCACCACTTCAAGAGAATTTCCGTTAAGAGTAATGTCTATTTGGTTCACTTGATGAGGAGTTGACATAATCTTAGTCTTTCCAATGTTGATTTTAAGTCCCAAGGAATCATAGCTCTGGGCATACACATCTAAAAGTTCTTGAAGCTCTTCCGGCGTAGAGGCTAAAAGTGCACAGTCATCCGCATACTGGAGATCACAAATGTGCGTGTCTTCGTGAAAGCTCTAAAGCGCCCTATGTTAAAGAGACCGCCATCAAAACGGTATCTGAGATCTGATTTATAGTTTCATTAAATAGCGAAGCTTTTTTATATTTTATTCTACTTGTACACTTTCTTCTTTGCAATTTCATGAGGTGTTACCCTCTGTATGAGCCTAAATGGGTTTTCTATATTTATTTGCAAATTAAAATGTATTCTACATTATTAATATTGTATCATATAGGTACTTAAGTCCAAATGGATGACACATTATGCTGAAGTATACCTTTAGTTAAGACACATTGTATAATTTCTGTAAATTTGTAAATAAATATTATTATCGTTTACCTTGACTGTCAAATAAATATGTGGTTCAGTCAATTCAGTGGAATGTTTACAAAAGTGTAACCATGTAATTAATAGATGAATATAAGAATTATCAAACAGTGGAACAGAGACCTGAATTTGAAAGTTCAATCTGTGACCGACTGCCACAAATATGAATTCTGTGAAAAGTCCCTCTGTTTCTTAGAAAGCAATTACCATAAGCCTAATATGTACAACATATCTACATAAACACAGAAAAATTAGTCTAAGCTGTATCATAGGTGCACTGTTTTTATGATGCATCATTTTAGAACAAAATTAAACCGTAACATTATCGATGGATTCAGACAATGTTACTGCATTGACTATAATCAAACATTCAGTCCAACAACAAAGTTGGAATATATTTGTTGAATGGACTTCTAGAAAGTGGGGCCAAAGTTAAAATAACTTGACAAATTTAATATTGCTTCATCATAATTAACAACAATTCTGTGCAAATAGTACCTGCGGACGTATAATAAACAAAACCGTGTGACTGTATTTAACATGAATTCTCCGTTTCTGATTCTGTCAGCTTATAAATTATTGCAATTTCTTTATGATATCTATTTTTCTTCCCAGTGTACTTGATCCTTGTTTTATTGATGTTGTCTGGTCGATAGCCGCGTGAGTTAAGGCGCGAGGTGGCAATCGCGATTAATCATATGGCCACCGCCACCGTTTTCGAATCCTGGCTCTGGCTCTGTCAGTGGAAATGATTGTATGTCCGCGTTTTTTCAATGTGTAACCCCTTTCCGCACAAGCCTGTGGCTTCTGGAATTGGGGGTTGTCTAATTTCTTTGGTGTTTATTTATTTTTTAATTTTTTTTTTGCTCAATTATTTTGTACATTCAGTAGATGTGTTAATTGAACAAGCCCTCAGTACTTTATTCTTTTCATAATTATTTTCCCTCTATTAATGTTGATGTTGTTTGTCTTTTCCTAGTTTGTTTTTTCGAATAATTGGACATTATCCCTTTCAACCCTTTGGTAACATATGTTCATTTGATGGCCCCTTTTTATGTATCGATGACATTTATATAGTGGTTATTTCCAAATTTCCTGTCCATAAGAACTTTTACCTACTGTTGTAGATTCTGTCGCAAACAAGCTTAGTTAACACTAACACTGTATAAAGTATTAGCAGATAATAATATTGAGTCGATGCCTATGTAAGATAAAAGAAAATAGAAATAGCCAAATAATAAATATGTTAAAAAGAAACAGATATAACCTACACTCTTGCCATTTTTCTCTTTAATGGATGAAACTCTAACATGCTTGCTGAGCTGCTGGCATCAATGTTAATATATTGCTTTCTTTCATGTACGTTATTTTGCTATTTATATTTCTTTCAGTCTTATGGGGGTTGATTCAAGTTTTGTCCCTGCATGTAGTGTACAGGTACATACCAACATAAATATATTATGGAGTACAATGTTCATTTTCAGTTTTCAAGAATGGTCTACTGAAGTCAAAATGGACCACTACAAAAATATTTCAGGCATAACGCTGTACAAGTGTCAAATATGTACATATAAGACGACTCATAAAGATCATCTGGACAGTCACATACTTACGCATAACAATGTGTTCAAATGTGATATGTGCTCATTTGAGACAAAATATAAGAGGAGTCTTAGGAGACACATGTTGAAGCATAAAAATCCCTCAAAAATAACAATGTATACGTGTGATACTTGCACATTTGAGACGAAACAGAAGAATAATCTTAGTAGTCACAAATTGATTCATCGAGACCCCTCAGACCTAACATTGTTCAAGTGTGAATTGTGTACGTTTGAGACAAAACATAAGGGTAATATTAGGAAACACATGTTGATGCATAAAGATCCGTCAGAAGTAACAATGTATAAGTGTGATATTTGCACATATGAGGCCAAAATGAATCGCGATCTTAATCGACACAAATTGATTCATCAAGACCTCTCAGACATAACATTGTTCAAGTGTGAATTGTGTACGTTTGAGACAAAACATAAGGGGTGTCTTAGGAAACACATGTTGACTCATAAAAACCCCTCAGATGTAACTATGTATAAGTGTGATATTTGCACGTATGAGACGAAACAAAAGTATAATCTTAGTAGTCACATATTGATTCATCGAGACCCCTCAGACCTAATAATGTTCAGGTGTGAATTGTGTACATTTGAGACAAAACATAAGGGTAATCTTAAGAAACACATGTTGAAGCATAAAAATCCCTCAAAAGTAACAATGTATAAGTGTGATACTTGCACATTTGAGACAAAACATAAGAGTAGTCTTAGGAGTCACATGTTGACGCATAGAAATCCCTCAGAGGTAACAATGTATAAGTGTAACATTTGTACATATGAGACAAAACGTAAGCAACTTTTTAATAGACACAAATTGGTTCATAAAAAAATTTCATAGACGACACTATAAACGTAAAGCATGAAATATAATGAGCGATATATCTTGGCGGACAAATTGATCCGCAAAGTCTTTCAGAGGAATAATAATAAACGTTTTTATTAGGAATAATTGCAGTACATAACAAAGTGAAGTTTAGCCTAGAGTTACTCTTGTATATCTGAACAAAAAGCAAAAGCATCAAAATTCAGTAATTACAGCTAATTATTTATTATTTTTTTTTATTATTTATTTATTATTAACCACAGCTAAAGATAATACACATTAATACAATGAGATACAAAGAAATAAGTATAAACATACAATTTCACAAGCATTAATATAACAACTAAAAATGTATTTGTTTAAATGTAAATTACACCTCATGCATTATTTATTTTTTCCTGTATATATTGGCAACATACTTTTTTAAATTGGTTTGTATTTTCACAATTAATAATTTCACTTTGCAACTTATTATATAAAACAAGACGTTTATAAGAAATATTATTTTGTGCATAATTAGTTCTTACAGTTGATACATATAGATTGTTACTAGTTCTTATAAAGTAATGATGAATTTTATTTACAAATGTACAATTGTCTAATAAGTGTTCGGGTAGCATAAAAACCCAACAAAGTTTACCAGCATTTAAAAAAACTTTAAATAAAAATATATTACTACAATATTCAAGAACCTAATAATAATCTGTGATATGTCTTTAATATGTATTTGCATTTTAATACTTAATCGTTATTGTTAATTGTTGTTTAATTATTTACATTATTTCTATTCTAGTTATAAGTATTTGTATTTTAACACGTCATTATACCTTATGCATATTTACATACTACTTGGTTTTTAAACACCTAATATTGTATATTATATGTGATTTGTTTAATTAGTATCTAAGCCCGTTTATATGTTGACGTGTCATATCTGTATCTATGTATAGCTAATGCGAATAAAGATTATTATTATTATTAATAACTTATGCAAAATGTTAAAGATGAAAATTAATGTATATAATATCAAAGTTTGTTTTACACAGCATTTTTAATTTATCTAACATTAATTTTATACTTGTGTATCGATTGCATTTTAAAATTATTCGTAAAGCCTGATTTTGTTTTTTCTTGTAAGATATTTATCTCGGCGTTTGAGATCAAAAACAGAATTGTTGAACAGTATTGAAAATGGGGGTGTATAATTGATTGGCATATGGTTTTGTCCATTGTGTTAAATTATTTCCTATTCGCCCTAATAAGTTTATCTTCTTCGCTACTTTATTGGTAACATATGTTACATGATTTGAAAGGCTCAAATGCTCATCTATTATAACCCCTAAATACTTTGTTTCTTTTACCCGTTCTATTTTATTATTATTTGCAACATTATGAGTGTTGGTATTTGTATTTAATTTTAAGTTGTTGGTTAACCTACTAAACAAATTTTGTAAATCATACCTTAAATCTTCTATTACCGATTTTACACTGTCGAATTTGGCATCTCTTAACGTAAACTAAATCATTAATATACATAATAATGTAGCAATTACCCCCTGTATATTTTAATTTTTGCTGTGTACGAATTATCTTGATAGAAAGTTAAGTAATTTGTATGTATAATTTTATTTTATATGTCGTATTTTTCTAAAGGAATTTTGCAATAGATTTTAATATTCCATGGCTTGGGTTTGCAAATTACGTTACAATTAATTGGGTATCTGGATTGAATATTAACACTAAGGAAAGGAAGATCAATGTTTAGCATCACCTTGCCTGTACTGTAGAAATGTTCTGAAAGTTATTTATTTTGTACGTATAGAAGAATTTATTTTGAAGGGAACCGTTTAAATTGAGAGTCGCCCAAGTGCGAAAGTCTAGACGGTAGGACCGGACGTGGTCGCATTCTTTAGAGATTATTTTATCAAGGGTGATAAGGAGTTTTAGCGTATTTTTTTAGATATACATTGTATGGAAGCGTTTTAATGACCATGCGAAAATAGGCCAGCAAGGCATATAAATACGGCACAGGCAGCGGCACCTGTGGGTAAAATGCGGAACTACGATTGACCTGTATTGAGCAGGCATATGATTGTTGTATAATGGGGATATGCGGTGTAATTCGTAAGACTGTAGGAAGCTGTAAGCTAAAACGGGAAGTCGGGAATAAAGGTAGAGAGGACGCTACGTGTACTAAAGTGGCATATTTTTAGAGGATATAGAATGTTGTGGAATTTTGAAAAGTCAGCAATAAATTTAAAACTGAAGAAGGGCTACACTGGAACCGGAGGATCGGAAGGGGGTAGAAGTTGCAAGCCTGACGTCGAGAGTTGAAGTTGCGGGTCGGAACTGAAGAGTCGAAGTTGAGGGGTTCTCGAGCGGGGAACTAGTCAGTTTTTTTTGGGAACCGTTGAATTGGTGGAACTAGAGAATTCCCGGGGAAACGGCGAATTAGTTGGGCGAGGAGTTCGAGTGAACGAGGCGCGAGGGTTCATGGGAATTCTGTGTGTTAAGCGGTTTTGGCGATTTCAATACGGCGTTTAGTATTCGTGTCGGGATTTCTTGTAAAAAGAAAGCCGAGTATCAGGGAGGCCTTTAATCGAGTGCGGAAGTTACTCAGGAAAAGGTGAAGTTCGAGACGTGGTAGTTGGCGCCTAGGACTAGGCATACGAAAGGAGGTTGGTAAGCGTTTTTTACCCCTTTGGTAATTTTCTTCTCTCTCTCAGTAGTTGATAACAGATGTGTTTGGTTTCTTTGTATAAGTAGATAGAAAATAATTATATTATTAATTATGTTTCGAAGGGGGTTCTTTTACGATATGCGAGTTGCTTAATTGCTACAGGACGGCTCAGGATGTAAGCGGCTCTCCCTAAATAATTAATTGCCGGTAAAATATTCACTGCAGATTAAGGGAGGCATATACAGGCGGGTTGTGTTTTACATTAGAATTTACCCTGCTGATTCAATTGGCATGAAAGAGTAGGAAAAAATATGTAGCTCCTTACTCCTTGTTTTATTTTGTTGTCAATGCTGGTAAACTCAACCAAAAATAGTAAGGAATTATATAGATTCCTCCTTTTTTATTTTGCTGTTAAACCCTCACGGAGGAGCAGGGCAGTATAAAAGGTGTTTTTTATGTTTATTTTATCCCAAAGTCTCGTATTGCTGTAAGATTTCTTTTGAGGAAGTAATATATATATTTTGTTCCTTAACTGGTGTTTAATTAATCCCTCTACTCAACTAAACCCTCCAAAAGACCACGCATATAAGCCGCGGCCGAACTCACGGCCTAAACCAACATTTATCCGCACTTCCGTAGTCAGGCGGAAGGATAATATTCCTGACCTGGTGGCAGCAAACGCGCTACCCTTTTCAATATTACACTCGGAAACGCCGAGGTGCTAATAGTTACAATAAATAGTTTTGGTCCCAGTACAGTTCCCTGTGGGACACCATGCTGCGTTTCTTTTTCAGATGATATTGAATTTCTAAATTTTGTACATCGCAATCTGTCACATAGATAGTCCTGAAACAACTTTAACACACAACCACCAACGCCCATCTTTTTCATTTTCAATAACATTAAGTCCCTGTCGATTGTCTCGAATGCATGCTGAAAATCCAGAAACACTACACCAACGACTTTTCTGTTGTTAATGACATTTTTCCAATCCACCAATACTACTGCAGAGCACTTTCACACGAGTTATTGTTGCGAAAACCTGCTTGATATTTAGTTAACAGTCTATTATTTTCAATATATTCTACCAATTGTTCACTTACAATTAATTCTAATAGTTTTTCATAGCTAGGTACCATATGTTGATGGGATGGAACTCTTCACACTGTATTGTATTTTTTGCTTTCTCTATTGGAATTACCATTGATTTTTCCAATTTTTTGAGAATTCTCCTTTCTTTAAACTATTATTTACAACCTGCAGAAAACCTACCTCCAACTGCTTCAAAAGATGCTTTAATCTTTGTGTTGTTATACCATCTACAAATGCAACTTAGTATGATTTTAGATGAAGCAAAATGTACTAAACGTTACTATATATTTCTAGTGGGGAGATATATTTTTACCTACGTCGGCATATCGCTTGCCTGTGCGATATTTTATTTATGATATGTCTCGCCCCTCTTACATCTCATTGCACTCACATATACATTTGTTCTACTGAAGAACCTTTGTATTTTTTTCATTATGTCACCTTATTTATTAATTCATGAAGTTTGTAAACCTACATATATCCATTCGAAAGCAATTACGAAATTTTTCATCACCTATCTCGTTAAAAAGTGCAAATTCAGCAAGTTCTTTTCTCATAGTATATATGATAGTATAGCCCTCTGTGTGTTACTGGCTTTATAGTAGATTGTTTATATTTTTGCAAATAAATATAAAATGAATTTAATGTAATATCACTGTCCAAGAAATAAACAAAGCCTTTTGTCTTGGGCAAATCTATTTCACTGGGTAGGCAAATTTTATAACAGGGTAAGAATTTTCCCATGCAAATATATCTTAAAATATGGCTTACAAGTTTCTCCACTGGTTTTCACTTTAATCTGAATTTGATCAGAGTTCCAGAAAAGTAACTTAGAATGGTAGATCAGTGTGCTAAAGCGTCTGGCTAGCAAACTGAGTATGCCTAGCGAAGTGGGTTCGAGACCCGCAAGGCGAAACAATTTTTCATTAAAAACTATTGCCCCGAGGGTGGTTCGGAGTCCACAATAAACTGTAGGGCCTCGTCTCACTTTACCTAGCACAAGATCCTTGAGACCTTTCAGGGAGTTACTTCGGTAACTCGAAAGGCAGTTAAGAAAACATTCAATTGAAATTAAACAATTAGAATATTTCAATAGGAAATAAAGGAATGTCACAATTCTTGTAATAAATAAAAATTCACGCGCATTCGGTTTCATTAAATAAAAAATATAATAACCACACTTGTTTTATTTATAAAGTATTTAGTAATAGCCTCAAATAAATGCTCATTACATTTTACATTTCAAAAAAGGGGTATAAACCAAAATAGATTTTTTAAATGATATATAAAACATTCAAACAAAACAAATAAAAAGTTACACTAAATCACAAATTCTTAAAATAGTGGAAATAGGTCATTAATTACAAGAGACTATTTTCCCAGTCGGTTGATATTTCGTTAAATTTATTGGCAATTAATTTACTTGGAGTGAGCACTTATAACAATTGCTACTTGCATATACACACACACACACATAAATTTACTAATAGACTACATATTTCCATCTAAACGTAATTTTGGATCTGCAGGGAAATCAAACTGGAACACTGACAAACATTTTTTTTTTTTTTTTATGGGATTAGGTAAAAAAAACACGCAGCCAGGCACAAGTTATTAGATATGCCATAATTTAAACATACAGAATCATGCACATATACAGAGTACACATACACCACCCTAAACCTATCTTACCAAAAATGGAAATTTTTAGAGAAGACTCAAAGGAGATACGTTTGCACATATTCTTCTCGCCCAGGAACTGACAAACATAACGAGACGTTCTCGATTTCACAGGAATAGTTTTGTTAACCGTTTGCACATTTTACTTGTAAAACTATTTAGACAAGATAATAATTTAATGCATTTTTTATTTGAAAAATCATAGAAGTTACTTAATTATCACGTCAACAAAATTAAGCTCCATTTAATTCCAATAGTAAATTGATTTGTTGTTCACTATTGGTATGGTTATACTGTTAAAATATAGATGGCGCCCACTCCGTGATTTTCGCCTATACGATATTACCACAGAGGTTAGGTGTTCTGTGATATTGCTTTAACTACCAAATTTTAACAGTCAGTTTAGTGTCGGTGGAATACGGGCGTTAGATAAATATGCCCACATTGTAAAGTTCCGAACTTGATCACCCATTCTATCTACATGTTATTTTTATGGATTCGGTATGGTTCGCGGCTAACTTCATGTTTCAAATGATGGGAAATATTGGGTTATGTGTTTAATCGTCCTGTTTATATTTATTATTTGACGTTCACGTCAGTATGAACGAAAAAATTTGTAGACTTTGCCTTCAGACAATCACTGAAAATTACAAGAAGATAGAAGGAACTCTAGAAAATGTTTTAAAATTGGTAAGTCCAGAAATGAATCATTTCTTCAAAGTTTTTGTTTTACTGTTATGTCTTACCTCATTTTATGTTAAACTTGCTCATTTTGTAGCATTGAAATTTGTTTTTTTTTTTATACAGGGTTACTGGTAATTCGATACATTCCTTTGGAGATGTGATGGGGCATGAGCTATGGAGTAAATCTAGCATACATTATGCAAAACTCAATAGTTTTTGAGATATTTCAATTTTTTTGTTTTTCTCAAAAAAGTAGATCTTAATGTCTTAAAAGTTAATTTCCGAAAAATCTACTTGACATTTTTAAATTTTTTTTCTACTGAATTACTTGTCCAATATTATAGATATCCGTTTGGAATGAAAAATATCCGGAAACAATTCGATCATGTGAACATTTAAAATAAAAACTTGTAAAAAATTTTTTTTAAATCAGATGAAATTTACCTATTAGGTTTTTCAAAAAAATATTAATGTAGCACGCGTACAAATTATTATAAAAACTTCCTTATTTCAATAACTATCTAACTAGGTAGAAATGTTTAATGTACCCTTGATAGTTCTAATAAAAAATTAGTAAAAATAATGCTGGTGGCGGAATTTATTAAACGACTAATCGTTCATTTTCATTTAAGTCAGTCAGTCCTTGACTTTGACGTTTGTGCATATATGTCATTAACTGACATTCTTATCTCCGTGTCCCTTAAGTTTGTTGGTCTTGTTAAATTAGTTATCGAAGATTTTGATTTTGCTCGTAGTTGTTGTTATTGTATTTTCTGTGGCATGGCCGCGTATGCCCTCGCAGAATACGCTGATATCTTGTTTGTCTATGGACACTGTGGCGGCAACGCTGCTGAAGCTCGCCGAGAATATGGTCTTGGGTACCCTAACCGCCGCTTACCAAATGCACTTGTATTCAGTACTGCATATCGAAATATCACTGAAACTGGCTCCGTGAAATGTAGAAGAAGTGACGCTGGTGCTCCTCCCGTTTATGAACCAGATAATGAGGAAGAAATATTGAGGTATTTTGAGGAAGACCCAACTATTTCAACTAATAAAGTCGCAAGACTAACCGGAGCCTCACAATGGAAAGTTTGGTCTACGATACGTAGAGTTGGATGTCATCCGTACCACTATACCCCTGTCCAAGGCTTGGAGGAAGGTGATCCTGGAAGGAGAGTGGAATTCTGCCGCTTTATGTTAAATTCAGATGCAGAAAGTGCAAATTTTTTAACAAGTATTTTATGGACGGACGAGTCAAAATTTAATCGCGAGGGTATAACAAATTTCCACAACCTACATTATGGGGCAGAGGAAAATCCCAAGTTGACACGTGAAACTAGTTTCCAAATGAAGTTTTCTATTAATGTGTGGATGGGAGTCATTGGCCACTATTTAATAGGGCCACACTTTCTTCCTCAAAATTTAAACGGGGAAATCTATGAAAATTTTTTAAGAAATGATCTGGCGGCGATTTTAGAAGATGTTCCTCTCGCCGTCAGACAGCGAGTGATGTTTCAGAACGACGGTTGTCCAGCACATTATCAGCTGACAGTACGACAGTTACTTGATCAACGTTTCCCTAACCGTTGGATTGAAAGAGCGGGCCCAATACCTTGGCCAGCGCGAAGCCCTGACTTAACACCCCTTGATTATTACGTATGGGGTCTTATGAAGGAGATGGTCTATACCACATCAGTCAATACTATAGAAAACCTTAGACAAAGGATAGTCGATGCTGCCCAACACATAAGGCATAATCTGACAACCAGAGTAACAAGGACGGAAATAAGAAGACGCTGCCTTGTCTGTATACGGAATAGGGGCTCCCATTTTGAGCAAGACATATAAAAAATAAAGTACAACTTTGAAATTAATGAAGAATTAAACTCTACTTTTAAAATGTTTTTTATTGTTTATCTAAAAATAAAATTCGTACTACTTGTGTTATTTTTACTAGTATTTTCTTAGAACTATTAAGGGTACATTGAACATTTCTACCTAGTTAGATAGCTATTGAAATAAGGAAGTTTTTATAATAATTTGTACGCGTGCTACATTAATATTTTTTTGAAAAACCTAATAGGTAAATTTCATAACTGATTTAAAAAAAAAAAAAATTTACAAGTTTTTATTTTAAATGTTCACATGATCGAAATGTTTCCGGATATTTTTCATTCCAAACGGATATCTATAATATTGGACAAGTAATCCAGTAAAAAAAAATTTAAAAATGTCAAGTAGATTTTTCGGAAATTAACTTTTAAGACATTAAGATCTACTTTTTTGAGAAAAACAAAGAAATTGAAATATCTCAAAAACTATTAGTTTTGCATAATGTATGTTAGGGCTAGATTTACTCTTTAGCTCATGCCCCATCACATCTCCAAAGGAATGTATCGAATTACCAGTAACCCTGTATATTTTTCTTGCCTGTCTTTTTTATGCGACAGTTTCTCTGAATTTGTCTCAAAGAGATTTCTTCATTTTGGTTCACAAAATTCAATACTCTATTCACTTTTCTTACATTATCCGCAACATGCCCTCGCCTTACTACTTTTTTTGAAAATGAACCATGCGTTTGTAGATTTTGAACTAACTTCCTAAACATAGTTCAATTTGGTTGCGGAGCATCTCCGTAAACCATGACTGCCATCTCAGCGTCAAAATTGCACTGACAATAAATGCTAATCATATCAAATTTGTTATTGTTGATCTACATTTTAATTACTGATATAAAACTTGTCTTAGAACTCGACAATGCAACATACAACAGTGACAATCTGTCAAATTTGTTAATAACCGTATACATTTGATGTCACTAATCATGGCGTAGCTGATTTTTGCGATTCAATGATCTGAATTGTGGTTTTTGTAAAATATTAAGTATTAACACTATCAGTTAAAATTTTTGTGATATATTTTATATCGTTGGAAAGAGAAAAAAATAAACGGAATTAATGGTGTCATGGCCTTCTTTGGGATTTGTTCTTTTCATTTTTGCACAAGAGCGTATATAAAAGGCAACTGCGTTTTTCGAATTTTTTGATACACATTATTATTCTTATTGTCTCTGCCATTAACTTTCATCCCTTTAACTTTTTTTGTATCCTCAAATAAGGAAGCTATAACCGTTTGGGGTTTTCCTATTTTTCAGGTTTTTGTAATATCTCACAAAGTAGGCTATGGATTTCAAATTTTTTTTACTGAAATATAGCTCACAAAAAATGGGATAATGTTTCTAAAATTTTATTATTCTACAATAGTTATTAAACGAGATATTTGGTGTGGCCCTCATATAATAGACAGATGGTATTTAGTTTTTGGAATGTTTAGCTTAAGAAAATTGGTGTCTAGCCAGGTTTTTAGTTTTCAAATTGCCGCAGTGGCTTTTTGTTTTGTTTTGCCCCAAGTTTCCTTTACACAAATTAGTATTGTGTCGTCTGCATACGATATAATATTAAATGCATAATTTTTCTGTGGAAGATTATTTATCTATATAAGAAATAAGCTAGGACCTAAAATTTATTATATTATCTATTTTGACTTGCTGATGTGGTCTGTTGGCTAGATAGTCTTAAATAAATCATATACTTTCCCTCTGATATCTATTTTTTGTAGTTTGCTTAATAGATGAATTTGAGATACTGTGTCAAATTCCTTTGTAAATCTAAGAAGATGGCTAAGACTTTCTTGTTCAATTAGAAGTTACTTAGTATAGTGTCTGTTAGCAGTTGAGGAGGTTCTTCAGTACCAATATTCGTCTGGAATCCATATGGATTTTTTGGTATTATTTTATTTTTTTCTACTAATGACCGAAGTCTAAATTTTGGCAATATTATTTATTAGCATCAAGGGCATCAAGTCCTGAGTTATCCGGGGAGCACCAAACTACATGTAAATATTCGTGGTTTTGGCTCCAACAGTTTCAGAGTAAATTCACTGGCAGGCAGACTGCAAAAATTAAATATTTTTAACATTTATCTGCAATATTTTTGTTATAAAATTTACTCAAAAATGCCCGAGGAATTTATATACACATACCTATCCACCATTTAATAATTTATTATATTTCAGAATCTGGATATATCTGAAGGTACTGTGATATGTATTGAATGTATGAATAACCTTCAAGTATTCTTTAATTTGAAATCAGCTTGTAATGATATGAGGAAAAGGGCGTTATCCTTAACTGATTTGGAAAATGATGTTAGTTTGGATCCAATAAATGCTGAAAATATAACTAATCTAAAATCAGTTATGGAAGTGAAAGATGAAACAAGATGTAGTTTTTGTATAAAGCCATCTGGAAGAGAAAGCCTTGTATTGTTATATGAATCAAAGGAAAATATGTTCTTAGTGGATATTTTAGAGAAATATGTTCCCGAACTGGTAAATATTTACATTTTATAAATCAATTTAATACCTATATCTTTAATCGTTTGATATGCAAGGTGGTCCAGAATTGTCTCTCGATATTCCTGCTGCTGATGGTACATCCAAAAATAATGGTAGCCTTTTATATAAACTTACTTCCGAAAATGAATAATAAGGGGGATGCAATCCTTAAAAGGGGGATAATAAATTTCAATTTTTCTGCAATGTTTTCTGACTCCTTAAAATATCAGTTTCATATTTTGAGTTATTATCTGATTTATCTTTAGAGAAGAGTTATTTACCAAGTACGCAGTTGTTTTGAATTGAATTATTTTTTAATGATTTTTTGATGATACTTCCTTGCTACCTTTGATTCATTAAAGGTTAAAGTTTATTTAATTTCTTCACTTAGCTGCACATGTTTTTTGTATTTTAGAATTCAAGGAATAATAGACAGTTTTTGACTTGCAAAACTTGTCTTGAAGGAATGCAAAGTGTTTCAGATTTTTTAATGAAGTGTTTAGATGTTGAAGAGAAAATAAATAAATATACTGAAATGGAAGGAACGGACGATAAAGGAAAGATAAAATTGCAGGAGGTACAACAATTTAGATTCATGCCAACATTAAAATTTGAGGGCAAATCCTGCCAAATAACTGAAGAATTGACCTTAAATACTGAGAGTGAAATAACAGCTAAAACAGAAGTGGATAACCTAGAACCATCTATTGAGTCAGAAGAAGTTGATATTAAGTTAGAACAAAGTGAATGTGATAGGTATGAATTACTTTCACCTATTTCTTGATATAAGTAAATTACCACTAGGAAAACACTTTTTTGAACATTCCATTTACGTAATT
Organism: Leptura quadrifasciata; assembly: GCA_963675555.1. Lineage (NCBI taxonomy): Eukaryota > Metazoa > Arthropoda > Insecta > Coleoptera > Cerambycidae > Leptura > Leptura quadrifasciata. Next base: position 80,751,144 of record OY776680.1, read on the forward strand.
TACATACAGGATTATCAAAAATATTTGTGTGTATGCGTGTGCGCAGAGTGTATATGTTTAGTAGTATAATAGTATAAAGCAACGAGATGTTTGATTAAGGCAACCATAGTGGCAATAAAGAAAATGTTAATGTGGGCGAAAGAATACATTTTATCAGTGGCGGCTCGAGGTTAATTTTATAGGGGGCACACATTTGATACTGATATCGCACAGGCGCAGAGGCTTTTTTCCAATAATTCTATTATTTTGTAGATTCGGTGATTTGTTTTGAAGAGGATAACAATACATGTGGTAGAAAACCCAAATAATAGGAAAGAATATTAATTAGATGTCTCGTAACTGGTATTCACATTATTATTAGCCTTTACTCGAGTCCGAGTATAAAAAAAATATTACAGTCGATAGATTGTGTGTAATAAAAAACAAGTAAAAGGTGTAGTCTATTGTAATTCCCATTCATCTACGGTGCACACGACTATGGCTATAGAGGCCAATTCGGGAGAGCACATGTCGACCGCAGTCAGGACAAACATAGACCTGGTTAAGTATTGGATTCGGCCTTCTTGCAGCAACATTTCCTTGATAGCTGGCCACAACCCCTCGCCATTCGGTTCTGTCCGCTGCAAGTTGTTCCCATTGCTCGTCTGGAATACCGCAGGATTTTAGATTTTTATGGAGAACGTCTTTGAACCTCATTCGTTGACTGCCACGCCTTCTTCTACCGCTTAGCAATTCACCATAAAGCGTACATTTAGGAAGGCGGTTATCATGCATACGATGAACGTGACCTGCCCATCTTAGGCGTGCTCTTGAAATAAGCACCTCAATTGGAAGGCTGTTTGCTCTCCTGAGTACTTCCACGTTTGATATGTGATGGAACCAACGGATTTTCATCATACTTCTGAGGTGTCTTTGCTGAAAACGTTCTAATTCTTTCACATGACGACGGTAAGTGACCCAGCTTTCACATCCATATAGCAGTGTTGGAATGACAACTGCTCTGTAGACAGCCCTTTTCGTTGACAAAGCAAGGTCGTGGTTGTCAAATACTCTTTCTCTAAGTCCCCAGAGTGCTCTAGATGCAGCGTTAATTCTATTGCGAATCTCGCTGTCCATGTTTGCTTTGTCATTAACAACGTTGCCTAAGTAATTGAACTGATCCACCACTTCAAGAGAATTTCCGTTAAGTGTAATGTCTATTTGGTTCACTTGATGAGGAGTTGACATAATCTTAGTCTTTCCAATGTTGATTTTAAGTCCCAAGGAATCATAGCTCTGAGCATACACATCTAAAAGTTTTTGAAGCTCTTCCGGCGTAGAGGCTAAAAGTGCGCAGTCATCCGCATACTGGAGATCACAAATGAATCGTGTGCGTGTATTCACATAAGTTTTTTTTAAAACCCATAATTGTGACTGTGGTGATTTTTTTAATATCCATCTGCAGATTGCATTATTTCAACAAAAAAATTCATTACATCCAAGTGGTTGGGAGATATTTAGTGCTAATATAGTAATGAATAGAGCCTAGAAACAGGCTTCAAAAAAATGTACTGATATACATAGCATTCCATTTAAAAAAAGGCACTTGGTCCTGTAATTTCGTCTTGGCTCGACCTGTATGTTCGAGAATAATTTCTGGTTACAACTTTTTTATCTAGTTTACTTGCAATTTTTTAAAAAATTTCTAGCTATCGTAGAACTCGAGATATCGAGGTCTGACGCACTATTGCCCCACCTTGTATTCTAGCAATGGGATTTTACAGAATTCAAACATTTCTAGTAGTTTTCGAAATATTTTACCCGGGAGTTTTTATTGGCACATCCTCTATATAAACTTTTAATTAATATAGATTGTAATATAAACAAGTTTTAACAATTTTTAACTTCGATATATAGTGCAATATTTATTTTCAGTTTTCAAGAATCATTCACTGAAATCAAGCTGGACAGTAATCACAAGAATTTTTCCGACATACCAGTGTATAAGTGTGGTATATGTGCATATAAGACAATTCGTAAGAATCAGTTGGACCATCACATAAATACGCACAAAAATGTATTCAAATGTGAAATGTGTGCTTTCAAAACAACTCGTAAGAGATATTTAGATCAACACGAATTGGTCCATAAAAGTCCATCAGAGATAACAATGTTCAAGTGTGCAACGTGTACACTGGAGACAAGACATAAGAGGACTCTTGCGAGGCACATGTTGACGCATAAAGATCCCTCACAAGTTTCAAAGCTCAAATGTGAAACGTGTGCGTTTGAGACATTTCACAAATGTAGTCTTACCAAACATATGTTGATCCATAAGCATCCATCAGAGGTAACAATGTTCAAGTGTGAAATGTGTTCGTTTGAGGCAAAACGTAAAGGTGATCTTAAGAAGCACATGTTAACGCATCAAAATCCCTCAGAACTGACAAAGGCCAAATGTGAAATGTGTGCATTTGAGACGATACACAAGTGTGCCCTTAAGAGACACATGTTAACCCACAAAGATCCGTCAGAAATATCAACTTATAAGTGTGACATCTGTTCGTATGAGGGAAAACGTAAGCACCATCTTAGTCAGCACAAGTTGATCCATAAAAGCCGCTTAGAAATGGTCGTCCAGAGAGATCCTTTAAAGATAACACTGCATAAATGTGAATTATGTACATTTGAAACAAAATATAAGCAATGTCTTAACCGACACAGATTGGTCCATAAAAGTCCTTTGGAGATAATAATGTATAAGTGCGATATTTGTACATATGAGACCAAACGTCGGCATCGTCTTAATGAACACAAGTTGACCCATAAAAGCCCTTCAGAGATAACAATGTTCAAGTGTGGACTATGTACATTCGAGGCAAAACATAAGTTTAACCTTAAACAGCATATGATCATTCATAAAAATCCTTCAGAGACAACTATGTATAAGTGTGGATTATGTATGTTTGAAACAAAGTATAAGCGATGTCTTTTCCAACACAAATTGACCCATCAAAATCCTTCAGAGATAATAATGTATAAGTGCGACACTTGCACATATGAGACAAAACGTAAGCACAATCTTAATGATCACAAATTGATCCATAAAAGCCCATTAGAAATATCAATGTTCAAGTGTGGACTATGTACATTTGAGACAAAACGTAACTATAGTCTTAATAAACACTTGCTTATCCATAAAACGTCTGCAGACACGACACTATAAATGTGGAACATGATGCAGAAAAGTATTTTAGCTGACTACGTTGATGCAGAAAAGTTCTTCAGAGGTACCAGATATAACACTCACCTTGTTCTTTACTTCCTTCCTCCACATTATTAAAGATCTGCCTCAAGAGTTAGTAGTAGTCTTCCACAACACAGACTTATTTTTGGTGAAAAATAACAAATGTGCAGTAACTTATGAAGAAAACAGAAGTAAACGAAACTGCATGACTATTATGAGATATGTGTTATACAGAAAACAGCAAATACGTGGATAAAACTATGTATATAGACTATTATGGAATAACGATAACATTGTCTACACAACACACAAATTTGTAGTTCTCAAGGTATACTGGGTGGCCCACCAAAAACAAAACGGGCGGGATTAAATATTACATCGCTTTAAAACTAGTTAAATTTTTTAAATGTTCTGTTTTTGAGAAATTGCGGCCTAAACATGAACCAGGCGTGTTTTCTGTCTGTATGAGTATTTTTTCGAAAAACGTTCAGACCTATGAATTTTATTATCGAGGTGAGGGTATTTTATATTGAGCCACTTCAGCTTTTGAAATGGTGACAGGACCAACCCCTAAAATTTTAAATGGGTCAGGGGTAACACGTCATTTTAAAAATTGTTATATTTTCTTTACAGCAAAATCTTATTTTTTAAATTAGAACGGATAGTTTTTAAGAAATTGCGCTTTAAATTTGAAGAGTTTGATGAAGTAGTTACTTTCGTGTCAGTGAAGTAAATATACGAAATGCGATGACCACTAATTTCCATAAAGTAGTAAAGATTTAGCTATAATGTGGCACCCCATTTGCCATTTGAAATAGCGCGATCAAGCGTGTTTCGAAAAAATTGTAAAGCAGAAAACGCTTAGCATTTTCGGTGGGTCACCTGTGTATATGGTAGTGATAGTGCAGATACATAATATAGTGCAGATACATAATATGTATCTATGTTGGTATTTATTTATTGATTCATTTCAGAGTTTGGATGAAAAATATATTATGAAAATAAAATGATTTATTTTATTTGTACACATATATAATGATATCAAAAAAGGCATAAGGCTTTTTTTATTATCAAAATTTTCATCCAGTAGCTTTTAACCTCGAACTAGCAATTAATATTCTGAGCGATACACGTCAACATTATTTGGAAATAATAAGTTCTTATAATAAATTGCAATCACATTTGAAATTTTAGCTCTTTGATGAATCATCATATCCCGTTCTGGATGCCTCAGGTAAATAAATCAAGCCGTCGTCCCTCTGTCTCACCAGTACACAGTTCAATGCGCATTGACAAGAATTATAATTTTTGAGATCCTACAGTGGGACTGTGAACGATTCATCTTTTGGAGTCTGAAGGACTTTTAATATATTTCAAAAGTGAATGTTAACATTCACAAAATTAGGGTTCAAGATGACTGTTTCAGACGGAGAATAATATGAAAATCTATACTTACTGTTCGTTTTTGCTTAACTGCTGCTTTAATGGTATCTATTGGACGTCGTAACACTATAAACCTAACACTGGATGTACCACACTTTCTTAAAATTATACCTGAAAGGGAATTTTGTTAGAAAACACAATTAAAAGACAATATAAAGTTCAAAAAATGTATATTGAATCTTCAAAAAAAATTTTATGTTTTTACAACAACTTTTAAGAAATATGTTTAACAAACACTAGTCTGGCCCATGTGCAACACATGGTGAAGAACGGAACGATTCATAATGTACCAACTACCATCCAAAATGCAGTTTTGTGAGCTAACGATTACACAAAAAGATTCAAGAAAAGTTCAATGTTTCTGAAATTTGGTGGGCTTTTGCTTGCCTGTCTTATACACGTATTTGTATTTCAATATTAATTTTGGTCGCTCCTCAGAGCTTGAAAATGCTTGAAGCGTTACTACTTCAAATTGTATTTTGCAATTACAATTTTATACGTTCAGGCAAGGCGGTCCCATGCACATATGAGTGCATGGTAAAGATATTTTCTGACACCGAATCACTGAGGAACCGGTTTAGGGCAAATCCCGTTAAAACTCATCATTTCCCCGTCAAAATCGACTGCTAGGAAATGATGGGGGTCCCATGTCGCTAAGGGCTATTTTCGCTAAAACTCACGATATACTTTGGATAGAAGCTGGATTAACTTGTCCTCATATTTAATACCTCATGTGAGTTGCAGTGCTTAACAACGTGGATTCGGAAAATGGTTTTTAATTGTGAAATTTCCGAAATTGAAGTCAAATTTTGTTATAGTTTCCAAATTTAGGTGGTCGGGGCGACATTATGTCCCTGTACAGCGACATTTACTACACCTTCTAAAATGATGCTCCTTGAGGAGTTATGGAAATGTTTGCATAAAAATCGCTCCGTAGAGCGAAAATATGATTAAGAATATTAAAAACCTCTTCCACGATGTTTTTACGTGAAGCATGCTTTTCATAGGAAATATTTCCTAAGTCGGATTTTGTTACAACGTCGAAAAGTATACCACCGAGGGTTTTACCGTGTTGTTTAACAGGACCAGCGGGAATAAATTCTGAGCGAAGACCGCTAAAATTCAACATCGTCTTTTAAACGAACTGGCACTGGAGCAATAGTATCCATATACCTATTAGAACCAATTCTGCTAACTTCCTGTATCTCCCATGCAGTAAAATTAGGCCAACATATTGCGTACTGCGACCCTTCTGCTCATACGCTAAACTTTTGGCGGTTAAATTTCAGATTTGTAGGGTACTTCGTTGTGGCAAGATTACTGTGAAATATATGATTATTTTGCAATCTGTCTGAAAATTATGGGAAGAACTTGTTTTATATGCAATAAAAAACAAATTGCAATATTATCGATGCATAATTATCTGGTAGAAAGTAGTTCTCATAACATAACCTAATTTATATGTAAGGAATATATGCTGGCAAATTACTTTTAAATTTTAATTTTAAGGTTTTTCATCGATAAAGAAACATTACAAAAATGGATGACAGTGTGTAATTTGGTGGAATGTATAGATGATGCCTCAAAATTATTTTTTTCTACTCCCTTATGTAAATTTGCTGTTTTCCGTACAGTCTGTAGAATGGATAAGTGGGCCATTCCAGTTAACTGAACGGACATATTTCATATACGTTCTAGGATGGATATGAAATCGACCAATCACAGTTCGTGTATTAAGTACACAGGCAACTATTCGTTTTAAAAAATTCAAGTTAGTGCGTAAGCTGTCAAAGTAATTGTCAGTGTGTATTCGCACAGTTTAAGCTAGAAAATAATTTAAATTGAGTGATTCCAATGAAGAATCGATAAACGGTATACCACCTAAAATTTTATTGAAATTATTATATACAGACAAAATTTTAGAGATATATTATGACAAAAAAAAAGTAGCTATATGCGGGGATTGAACCTATGTTCTTTTGCATTTCGAAGCGTGCATATAACCGCTAGGTTACTGAAGCTTTTATAAAATGTTTGTATATTAAAATTTGATTAAAACTATTATTTGTAGTTTTTTCTTAATCCGGTCGTAGAAAAAATATACTGTACAACTCGAGTGGATTATCCATATCGCACTCGAAAAATTGAGGCACTCCGCCTACAGCGTCGTGCTCAAACTTCTTTCTTGTGCGATATGGCTATCATATCCACTTTTGTTGCACAAACTACTATTATGTTGAAAACATTTTACTACTGACAGTTGCACTAACGTTCGAGCCAGCAATACAAAAAGACTTAAGTTTAGTACATTGCCCTCATTATATCTGCCTGTAGAAATTCAGGAAAATAATATAGAATCTGACTGAAAATTCATTTGTGCCTGAAGTCAAACCAAAGCACCACAAATTAGAAACCGAATAAAATGGAAACCTACATAAAGGCAATCTTTGTTAGATATTTTCACACTTTAAATTTATGTCTTTTAAATATATTGTAGTTGAACAAGATGTCTCTGCACCGGCAACTCCTACCTCAACTAGAACAATTTGCAAACCTGGATATATAGGCGATATTAATTCTACCCATGTATCAACACCCAGGAAAGTTGACCAAAATAATTCTATTAAGAAAAAATGAATTAATGAAGAATATCAACAAAACAGAGCACAACTGAAAAAAATTAAATCGTTACAAAATCTTACCCACTTAAATAATAGAAAATGAATAACGGAAGATGCACAAAATGCAATTATGGTTAGTTCTTAACGAATTTATGGGTATCTAGACATTTCATATTCACAGATGCTAAACAAATTGGATGCACAACAATACAGAGGAATGTAAATGATTGGGGCTCGGTCGAGTTGGTTGTCCATTTATTTCGCATGTAAACGCTACCTCTGATGCCGCTTACTGTATATACAAAGTATTTTATCTTGTAAGTTAAGGCCCTCAGCTGAATATGTACCAATTTAAATCACTACTGAGTCGAGGCTTGAGATAAAGGTTTCTCTATATTTCCACATTTAGGCGTGATATTATCACTATCTTAAACATAGGTATAACTTTAGAAAATGCTAGAACAAATTTTTCCAATTTTTCCAGTGTATTTGTTATTTAATGAATCATATTTTGAATTACAATGTTTTTAATTTTATTAAGAACATAATATAATGTGAAATGCATATCGTTTATTTATGAAAATCAAAAAATTAAATCAAAATAGTTGCTTTATTTACAAGTACATACCTATATCAGTCTTATATTATATATTAGGAATTACAATATCGACCTTTTGCAGAATTGGTCCAGGTCATTATTTAATTATAACTTCATTAATAATAAGGATGAGAATGATAGGTAGGTATGTTGCGGACAGCAACTGAAAAGCTACTACGTGTCACTTTTCCATTGTAATTTTGTGTTTATATAAAAAGACACGGGGGCGAGGGTAGGTGCGTCTTTACTATGTACATACTTCGGTATGCGATGTAAAGCAACGACAGGCGCAGTTAGTAGTTGGATGGGTGACCATTCCAACAGAAACCGCGTCCTCGCCTCACACATCTTCCAGCGGCTTGTATATCAGTGTATGCGCGGAAGCTATACAACCTTAGGCGAGGGTTGTATAGGAGATATACCATCCTTCGGAGGGGATGTAAAGCCGCGGTTCCTTGCGTATTAAATGTTAGGCAAGTAAAAGATCCCTACTCTTCTTAAGGGAAGAGGTTCGGCAAAATTCCTGGTTGGGGGTAGCTCATCTACAGGCGTCGGTGTTAGGCCTCAGTAGCGGAAATAGGCCGACGTTAAATAAATGTATAAAAGAAAGACACATTTACACATATCGGATCAACTCTGACAAATATTTCACTAGTAAATAATATACTAAATATGGTATGAGCTTCCATCCGGTCATCTGATGAATGGGAATAGTTAAATTAAACTTCAAAGTATTTAAGAAGATACTTTCCAGAATTTCCCAGTGGGATTCTTTTCAACTTTAGATACAAGAATTACTAAATTTTATACTTGCTCTCAATTATTACTAACTGCAATTTAAGACAATATCAATTTGATATTTGCTTGCTACTGAATGTGTATGGAGTTTACGAGGTCAATTTGACTGGAATGAGATGTAACGGTACATTGCCTTAAATCTACAATATTTTGAACCCTTTCGGTTGAGTTTTTTTTTAGTTTAGGTCACCACCACTTCTTTGTTGTTTTAAAAGAGTTAGGGGAGGGTGTTCCACCCTCAGACAAAAAAATTATTTTTTGTTCTAAACATTTTATTTTGTAATATATTATTACATTTTTTTTAGTTAGGAAACTTAGGTATGTATACTCACCTACTGGCATAATAAAAATAGAAAATGCATATGTTTTATATGAAAAAAAAATAAGTAAAATTTTGGAATTTTGTCTAATTGTGGACACATGTCGTCCCACAATCAGACGACCATAAATTCACGGAGTTCCACAATTAGACGAACATAAAAAAATATTTTTAACGAACTTCTAGACCGCTAAAGTTTATTTCAAATTTCATACACCTGTTCTGACGTTTTGTTCAACCAAGAAGCTTTGGCTGGTGCAAAATCAACTTGTTGTTTTCCTCCCGAACTAGTGAAATGTTGTGTACGCTTGGGAAGACAAAACTTTGGAAATATTTTTTTGATCGGCGCAAAAACTTCACCTCATATTCATCAGTTTTATTTGTAATCTGTCCTATTTAATATATTTTCTTAGATTTATCCATAAATTCTATGAGGACATAGTCATCAACTTGTGGAGGATTCAGAAGTTGTATTATAAGGCATAAGGGTTCATCTCCAAACCATTCCACATCCTCTAAAGAATCATCAGATAAATCTAGTGCGTCTTCTAGTTCTGAGGATTCATTTCTTCTATATTTTTTTTACATTGTCTTGCTCTTTTTTACTGTTTTACCTCAAGCGCATCTTTTTCTGGCGTATCGGTAGGGATGAAGCTCCTTCCTTTCTCTCGGGGCTTTCTTATCTTCTTTCTAGGTTGCGCTTTGGGATAACCCTTAAATTCTTCTGGACTCACAAATTTACCTTTGTAGTCTAAGTTGAGTATTGCTCTTGGTGGCACGTCTGATGGTGGACCCAAATGTATGTCTGATTGTGGAACAAATGCACTTGACAACTAAACTTCTCCACCATAAAGAAACCACTCATAGTATTATAATCAAAACTATCCCCCAAATTAGGTAAATTAATTTTATCACAGCAGGCAATGAAGAAGTTTGTTTAAAAACTACAGGAAATTGGCAAACTGCACACTTTCATGCGTTTATTTGGTAAAAAGTACTCACTAAAAATCAACTTTTTCTCATAAAAACCAGACACTACTTTTTTACGCGTCCATTACATCTGACCATTCCACTGTGCGCCACCTATCTGCCATAAGCAACTTAGCTGAAGCAGAGGCATCTGTCTGATTGTGGAACATGTCTCATTGTGGAACACCCCTAAATATCTACACAGATTACTTACATCTACTAATAAGAATTTATTTATGGAAAAAACGTTTAAGACTAGCTGCATTGTTGCGATAATTATTTAAGTGTACCTATTATTATTAGTTAGAATGAAGATTTTGTTTTCATTTAAAACACTGAATTAGACCCATCTGGTCCGCCGTCTCGCCCCAGCCCGGCTTCATAGGCTTGTAATGCGCTACTGAAGATATGGACGTTTTGTAGACTTTCCAATACAGTATTTAATTATAGTCATAAATAGTTTGTTATAATGAAAATTGTTTTTATTAATTTGGTACTCGACGAAGATGATAATACGCATCCTGATTTAACCATTGAGTACGCCAAGTATTGGCCTAACAAAATATTCTGAACTGGCAGTATTGGTCTAATAAGTACCTATATGACCGTATCACAGCATCGAGTGCCAAAGTGACCCTTATCGTTCCTCCTAACAAGGCTGAGAAAAACCTCAACGCTATATTTTCTATTAAAGTAGATGAATCCAGAAGAATTTTAATTGTGGTTAATCCCGCACACATAAAAAAAATTAAACTTCCATTGAACGGCGTTAGTAAACTGATTTGTTATTCACTATTCAAGAGGTTATATTATAAAAATGCTGATGTCACTCATTTCGCCAGTATATTAGATCAGTCATCTCACCTCCCTGGCAACATCGGGTTCTTCCTCAAATTCAATGGCGGGACTAGGATTTTAATTGTCGAAGTTTATATCAAATGTAACTACACAGACGAAGGCAAGCCTTTCCGTTAAAACCTGTTTCCGTGACCCTACGTACTAGTTGCTTCTACACTGAGAGAAATATGTTGTTAATTTCTTTATTTAAATTATGAAAATTATGCTAGGGCCTAACATAACCGAAAATAGGTGCCGAGTATCAAGGTTTGTAAAGTAAGATAGGTAGCATGGTAACTTTCGACCATCGTAACCCCTAGTTACCATGCTACCTATCTTACTTTACAAACCTTGTAAGTAGCATGGTATCTTGAACGGAATGGAGGGGTTACGATGCGCGTCATCGTGCCTGCTGAAAATTAATTGTACGTATGCATTTTTTGAGACGTTGCGCTTATTTGTTGAGTTATTTCTAAATATTTGTTGTTTTTGTGTCTATAATCGTGCAGTTATAGTTATTTAGTGTATAATCTAATTGGCAATTACTGTTAAAGAGAAAAGACTCATAGTGTATAGAAGTTTGTAACCTGTGTATTTACAGAAATAATTTTAAGGTAAACATTTTTTATTATTTTCCGTTCATAATAATAACAATAAATAACAATGTTACATACAATTATTAGATGACTGGAGGAAAGGTTTGTAGTGTAGCTGTTTGCAAAAACAACTCAAAAAAGGCAAAAGAGAGTGGTGAGATGTTGATGTTTTTTTTGCTTCCCTAAAGACCCTCTTATTAATTGCTGTGTCTAATATGACATGATAAAATTTAATGGCCCTCTTGTTAAATTTTATTAATAAATTATTGTATGCACATCTAATTCTAATAAAAAATTTGCATTAAATTTTTTTTAATACTATATAATTGTAAAGGTTGGCCTGGGGAAAAATTTTTACTCAGTACATCATAAAATAAGAAACTTTTCTAAGTAACTCTTTTCGTTAGGGCGAAAATTAGTATCATGTATGTTTCTTCATCTATCTTACAACTTATTAAATTCGCTAAGAATTATATAAAGCAATGAAATCAAGACTGAAGTCTCGGTCAAGAAATTGCACACAAGATTAAAAGAACCTACTTCAGTCCCTTGATATAAAATGTACTTCTTTAACTGCATATATTAATTAGTTATAAATTTGATGTATAGTAATGTCAATTTTAAATTCCAAGTAAAACGTTATCGATGTTAATAATCATTAATCAAAAAAGTCAATTTATTGATTTGTGCTTGTACATTAAAAAATACAAAATACGGAATTCCAATTCATAACTAATTATACTTCTATACAAATGGTTTGAATGCCAGAAATTCGAGTGAGCAGGCAGAGTGACGCGTTCCCGCATTTTAAATAGTGATCTCTGATTGGTCGAAAGTTACCATGCTACCTATCTTACTTTACAAACCTTGGCCGAGTATAACCAATTCAAATGATAATATTTTTCTATTCAATTCAATATACACTGTTTTTTCAGTGAATTGCACATTTAAAGAAAGCAATTAACAACACATTTCTCTCAGTATAAATATAACTGGTACGAAGATCACGGAAATCGAGCCCTCAAAACTCAAAGGTGCCGTTAAGGCCTTCGCCTCTGCGTAGTTACTGTACTCTGTGGCACAGAATACATACAGACGTTTATCTCAGGATTTTCATGTATTAGGTTTTATTTTTTATGCTGCATTCGCGCATAAGTTGTTTACTGGATTAGATTGACCTATACAGGCGCAAGGATTTTGTTTACAATCCTTGATACAGGCGTATGCGCATTAAAACTGAAAACTACGTTATACCACTTGGTGCGTTAAATAGACAAAATATCCGTACAAATAACTTTAAAAGGTTCCGACAGAGATGTACTCTGCGGTCATGTTCACGGCCCGCTTTTAACTCATCACGATGGGGAACTTCGGGGATTTTGCCAAGGTCACATAGCCAACATTTCAATTTCCAATGACAGAACTTGAGGTTGCTGCTTACATTAGTAGATTTCCATAACTAGATTATTGGTATTTTGACATCTATGATTTGTATTCTATAATTACAACATTTTTGCATTATGCAGATTGTGACTTTCCTTTTTGATTACGCAGTCTGTTTTTATACGTCTATGAATTCTGCCTATGATCTGTTTTGTCCAGCTAATTTCATGTTGGTGTTGGAAGTGATTAGAAGTATTGTGTTATGAATCCATTTATATCTGTGTCTGAGATTTATATTTATGTTTGTGCTCTGATTCGACATGAAAGACAAAATTTGCAGACTTTGTCTTGAGACAGTCAATGAAAATTATCAGGAAATGGAAGAAACTTTTGCAAACATTTTAAAATTGGCAAGTTGGGATAATGTAAGTTTACTTATTGTCCAATAGTTTTATGCCGCACTGTGAATGGCATACAATTCTTGCTTGCGCAATTATTTAGTATACCATACAATGGCAATTGTAATTCTTTTGCGTTGTCTGCATACACATACCATTATTTCTACTCTATCTCTAATTATATTTCAGGATCTGGATATGGATACGGTGACGTGTGTTGAATGTAGGAATAACATTCAAGTACTTATTAATTTAAAATCAGCCTGTCATGATATGAGGGAGAGGGCGGTATCCTTAACTGATTTGAAAAACTATGTCAGTTTGGATCGAGTAAAGATTGAAAATACAAATAATCCTAAATGGGACACTGGGCCGAAAGATGAAATGAGATGTAGATTTTGTACAAGGTCAACTGAAAAAGAAATCCTTATATCATTATATGAATCTAAAGAAAATGTATTCCTGGTGGATATTTTAAAGAAATATATTCCAGAACTGGTAAATATTTACAATTTACACATCAGTTTGATATATAATTGCTGTAGGTATTTGATTTTCATAATCTGTTACAGAAACATTAAAAGTAGTTATTTTTAACGGTTGTCACAACTTGTGATTACTAGGAAATAATCGAAACTGCAAATTTGAATTTCTACTTATAAGCAAGAGTAAAAGACCATTTTGTAGATTGTTTTACGGGGTCGTTTGGCTTCGAACAGCCTTACTTCACTTTGACGTAAAAGATATTTTGTGATTTACCCTACATCTAGTGGTTATCCAAGATTCCCAGACTTTTTACATAGCTTGTGATTTTCCTGGGAGCTAATTTCCCTATGTCTTCAGGCATTAATTCTGCCTGTTCTAGGAACTTTAGCCTACTGCGGACTAACACCGTGCATTCGCAAAGTATGTGTTCCGCAGTTTCAATTGTAGTATCGCAATATCCGCATTTATTATCTATCGCCTTGCCCATATTCTTGAGATGGTGTCTCAAGGGGCAGTGGCCAGTTAGAAGGCCCGTGATTAGCCTTAATTCGGACTTTTCAAGTTCGAGAAGCCTTGTGGCATTCTTTGTCGAATAAGTTATAAACTTTTTCGCTTGTCTTTGGCCTGGAGTATTCCTCCAGTAGGATTTTTTCTGATCCTTTTCCCATTCTTGGATCTCCTCCGCTATATGTCCCTTGGCTAGGCCACAAAACGGTTCGGGTCCAATGAACGGTGCTTCAGCTCCTTTTTTTGCAAGGCTATCAGAAAGTTCATTTCCTTGTACTCCCTCATGCCCTGGCGCCCACATCAAGGTAACCTTATTGTTAATAGCCAGTTGCTTCAGGGATTGTCTACATTCCCAAGCAATTTTAGATTCAAAGGTATAGGACCCTAGAGCCTTTAGTGCTGCCTGGCTATCTGATAGTATATAGATCTTTGCCCTTCGGATGCCTTTATTTAGGCATACCTGGGCACACAGATCTATGACATAAATTTTTGCCTGAAAGATGGTTGGGGTGTTACCGAGGGCTTTGGATAGCCTACAATTCGGCCCTGCCACTCCCACTCCTACTCCTTCAGCCATCTTAGATCCATCTGTATACCAGATCAGTGACCCCTGTTCCAATCGCAGTGACTCCATCTTGCTCGTCTGAAAACTTTCAATTAGCAAGTCAAACGGGCAGTCAAAGTCTTGTTTGACTGGCATTGAGTCAGTGGGTTTGGTCATGGACTTCAAATGGATTAACTACCTAAACAGGCAAGGCATTACAGTTTCTGCAACTTTCCATGTGCTGTTTTTTCCTCTGTTTTTGGCCACCATAGCATGATGCGTAGGTTACCATAGGTCTGACAACCGAAAGATAAGACCAATGTGTCATTTTCGGTCTTAGACCCCAAGTCTTATCAAACAATCTACGGCACGTCCATATTGCCGCTGTTGCCTTAGTAAGAGTCCTTTCCAGATGTGAGTTCCAGGTAAGTTTTTGATCCAGGATTACTCCTAGATACTTGACTTCACCGGAAAGATTTATTATCGTTCCATTCAGTACAAGAGTTCTAACATTGAGTCTTCTCCTTTTAGTGAACGGAACAGTAGTTGTTTTGCTCGGATTAACATTGTGCCTCTATGATGAGCACCATTTGTATATTATATTTAAGGCAATTTGCATGAGGTTGGAAATCATGACCTCATTTTTGCCTCTCACAGTGACGACCAGGTCATCTTATGCAGATGGCCTGGATATGTCCCTGGACGTTAAAGCCTGAATTACTCATTTTATGTAGGAGATCATCGACCACCATTGACCACAGCAAGGGTGATAGGACTCCATCTTGTGGACAATCCCTGACTGCAGTCACCGTAGCCGACTCATCCCCCACACTTGTAATAATTCTGCTTTTGAGCATGGGTTGTATCCATTTACTTTACTATCTGATAGTTTATTGTTTATAAAAGAGGTTCTCCATAATTAATATGGTTTTTAAATCTAACTAGTCTTGCTTTATAAACTGGGCAATTTATGTCTCTAGCTGAATGTCGTTTTTCATTATATTTCATTTTTGTACAATTTGGACATTTTCATTCTTGTCCTTCAGTACAATTATTTCCAAAGTGTTCCCCTGTTGCGGACCTTTAGCGTATGCGACCCACCATACGCTTTAGCGTTTTGTGGGCCGCATTATAACAACTGCTACACGTCCGTAACACATTTCGCTATTCTCCACGGGAGGGCGACACATTTGTGACACGTGATCAGCAGAGACAAACGGGAAGCAACCATTGTTTTTGGCATGGTTGGTGTTAATTAGTTGTTAATTCTGTGAACCTCGGTTTTATCCAAGGCATCCTGGTGGATTTTAGAATAATCAACTCAAGAAAATTTCCTCAATCTGTTGTTGTTCCGTTTAACGGAATATTTTGTGTTTGTGAGTAAAGTTTATCTGCGGAAGCAGGATATTAAATTACGCAAGGTAAGCTAACCTCTTCACGCCATCTTGCCCGTTCTCTACCCACGTGTTTCGCAAATTTGCAGGCTTTCCTTTGGAAATACAGTGTCAACTTAAAAGGCGGACTCGACCCCATTCATCCGGCTGTGGCTTCCTGGAGTATTGGTGGATTGTTCCCTCATCAGTGAGGTAAATTATGTTTCATTTGTAGATTATGTCAGAATGGCTCACATTAGGCACGCAACTATCAAGGGTACATTGAACATTTCTACCTAGTTAGATAGCTATTGAAATAAGGAAGTTTTTATAATAATTTGTACGCGTGCTACATTAATATTTTTTTGAAAAACCCTAATAGGTAAATTTCATAACTGATTTAAAAAAAAAAAATTTACAAGTTTTTATTTTAAATGTTCACATGATCGAAATGTTTCCGGATATTTTTCATTCCAAACGGATATCTATAATATTGGACAAGTAATCCAGTAAAAAATAATTTAAAAATGTCAAGTAGGTTTTTCGGAAATTAACTTTTAAGACATTAAGATCTACTTTTTTGAGAAAAACAAAAAAATTTAAATATCTCAAAAACTATTGAGTTTTGCATAATGTTAGGGCTAGATTTACTCCTTAGCTCATGCCCCATCACATCTCCAAAGGAATGTATCGAATTACCAGTAACCCTGTATTTTTACTTTACTACACTTTTATTGTTTTTGTGAAAACTAAAGTCATTTATATGTTCTAGCAATGGGTTTTTACAAAATTCAAATATCTCTAGTAGTTTTTGAAATATATCACCTGTGACTTTTTATTGGCACACTCTGTATGTTGTATTGACATGAAAGCTCACATATCCCTGAAATAGACTGTTACATAATAATTGTGGAATAGCTTACAGCTGATAATGGTTTTATATTTTAGAATTCAAGTAATACTGAAGAACTTTTAATTTGTGAAATGTGTATTGTTGGAATGCAATGGGTTTCAAATTTTTTAATAAAGTGTTTGGATGTGGAGGAGAAAATAATGAAATATGCAGAAATTAAAGGAGTGGATTATAAAGGGCAGATAGATTTGCAGGATGTACAACGATTTATATTCAAACCAACGTTGAAATTTGAGGATGATTCCTGTCATGTAACTGAATTAACAATAAAAGCCGAAGGTGCAGTGGAATGTGATATCGAATTACATGATATAGGACCGTTTATCAAGACAGAGAATAGTGATATTGAACTAGAACAAAGCTATAACGATAGGTAAAAGCAACTTTCCAGCTATTTGTCAAAGAAAAGTCATCTGAAAAGTCAACTATAACCAGTTATCTTTAAATAACCTTTAACAGTTGTAAGGATGTATAATGATCAAATTTTATATTGACCCCTTTATTTTGATGTGCTACGTGGTCATTAGACCAATGCATTATGACATGAATGCAGTTAATTTGATTATTGTACGACAAACCGTTCAAAGTTTAATTGGAGATAAAGTCGAATAAACTCTAACTTGGCATGTCCAAAGGTCGCTTCGTCGTATGAAGTAAGAAACTATTTACTCGATAGCTCAGGTATGACAGTGGTTCTCAAACAGTTTACAACAATTTACAAATGATTATATGTCTGTAACTGTAATGCAATCGCTAATTATACAAAGATATTAAAGGTGTTATCATAAAATATTAGGAAATATGAATTTACTAATTTCGTTGTTTTAGTGTAATTCTGATTATACCGATATAGGCTCGGGCACAACTGAAACCGATAACAAAAAATGAATTG
The DNA here is from genome assembly GCA_963675555.1 of Leptura quadrifasciata. NCBI lineage: Eukaryota > Metazoa > Arthropoda > Insecta > Coleoptera > Cerambycidae > Leptura > Leptura quadrifasciata. The sequence continues at coordinate 80,769,047 of OY776680.1, forward strand.
TCCAGTTCAGTCAATAACAATGTTAGTTATTAGAAGAAAAACAATAGAAAACTTAATATTGTTACAGTTCAGCAAGAACCACGGGAAGGTATGGACATTTCTTGCCAGGAAAGGAGAGGATGGTAATACTAATAGGGAAAAGGATGTTAGTAAAATAAAATATTTCATGTAATAACAAAAATAAATCTGAAATGTCCATTAGAAGTAATAAAAATAAATTGTGTAAATTCAGCTTGAGAAAATATTAAAAAATACATCAATTTCTATGGTAAAACAAAATAAAGGAAAATTCTTAGATACTAAATAATTAAATTTTAATATAAAAATATAAAACTAAAAACAGAGGGTCAATAATTATCAAATTAACAATAAATGTGTAGTAAAACAAATTACTACAGCATAAAAATCACTAATTCCTATAAAAGGAATTAAAAATCCATTGCCACTGGTTAAGGTACACAATGGCATTTCCAAACGACTGGAAATAATGTTACAAACATTGCGACGTACTATATCTTCAATCGGAAAACGCAATCAGATTTTTTGTGTTTGACACTTTTTTTTGATAAATCTTGCCACGATTTTCGAACACTTTCATTGGCAGATACCCATGTTTCATCTATAAATACAACCCTTTGAAGGTTACTGTCATAGTTTTCCATATATTTTCTTAAAAATACAACCCTTTGCTGAACTATTTGCTTTTGTTCACATAAATAGCGACGGTTACAATCTTTTTTATACCTAAATCCACAATGTTTTAATAGTTTTAAGAGACTTACCTTAGAGACGTCAATGATTCCCTTATTTTTTAGCATTTCCTTCAAAGTATCTAATGTAAAATGTGTTTTAGATTCATAAAAATTATAAATTACTTCCCTTATTTGCATTTTAACGCCTTCACGTACATCTAATGTTTTTGGTTTCTTTTTAATTCGTTTTTTTATTTTCAAGGATACATTATTAATATGTTGGTGCTTAATTCTGCTGTTCTGAGACTTATGTTTAAGGCTTCAGAAACTCTTTCATGAATTCGTTGAAGAGGTCCCTTGTTTTCCTTTTCTTTTGTAAAATAATCTATTACATTTAATACCAACTTCTTTGACTGTTCATTTAAGACGCCTAATTTAGTTGCCATATTTACCAAATATTGTATTTTTATAATTTAATGTTATTCGAAATAAATATTTACACACGTATCTAATTTAGAAACCCGGACACATTTAACGTTAAATAGAATGACCGGCTTAGCGACCCTCCAAACCGCAAACTGTAGATGGTACGTCTGTTTATTGGATAAAACTATAGATACACCACGCCCATATCATCAGGTGATATAGGAATGGGCTGTAAAAAATACCTTAAAAAATACTACAGCTTTGGCACACCGCGGTAAACTGTTCGGTCTAACTATTTATTTAGCAAGAAATAAGACACGAAGAATTGAGGGCCTATGTAATGTATAATAAATAAAAAAAAATGGATGTGGATATTCGTCTGACAAGCGAATAAATAACCAGACGATTAGATACCAAGGGATAAACTCGCGCGGAATAATACAAGAAAAATGTTTAACGAAAACAAACAAAACTTGCGGCGCGGATTAATAAAATAAAATGTTTAGAAGAAAAATGTTTAAATTTTAATATAATAAAATTTTTTAAAAAATCTGTAGGCAACAGGATTTGAACCCGGATGTTTTATTCCCTTTACCTCACTTACTTACACACTGAGCTATTCCACGATGTACAATTCAGCTATAAAACATGTAATATGTAGATATTAGAGAATTGCAAGTCCTAGGTATAGTGGTTTCGCAATGTCCGTTTGTCGGATGAATATCCACTACCACTAAAAATAGCTTATATATTTCATATAAAGATGAATTTAATTCTAATACGAGACGATTGTTAAATAACCAATGACAAATCTTCAGAGTTTGAGAATCGCTGAACTTATTGAAAACGTGAAAACGTAGATTAAAATTTATCTCTCTCTTCAGTGTATATCGCAATATTTCTGTCTCAAAATAGGTGAGAGAGAAGCTTGGCAGACATACGCGACAGTGTTTTTGGGCTATTACTTTAACTTCGTGTGCGAGAGAAATGAAATCGTACGCGCATTATCAACTCATACACATGCCAGTTTAGAGTTTACTAGACTTCCTGGTACCCAGTTTAGGGCGCTATAACTCGGCTAGGAGACAATCTAGGAAATAAATTAATGAATGAAATCTTTATCTCTCAAACTCCCCAATCCATAGTAGAATTTAATGGACTTTCTGTTGAAACACTCTGTATATAATACGTTTGTTTTCAGTTTCCAAGAATCGTCCGCTGAATCCAACTTGCACATTGATCACATAATGATGTATAAGTGCGATCTGTGTACATATGTGACAACTCATAAGAATCATTTGGACAATCACATATTTACCCATAAAAATAAATTCAAATGTAAAATGTGTGCGTTCACAACAAAATGTAAGAAATATCTGACTCAACACAAACTGGTTCATAAGAGTCCATCAGAAGTAATAATGTATAAGTGCGAAAATTGTCCGTATGATACAAAACGTACGTAAGCATCATCTTAATAGACACAAATTGTTGCATAAAGAGCCCTCAGAAATAACAAAGTTCAAATGTAAAATGTGTGCATTTGAGACAATGCATAAGTATCATCTTAAAAACCACGTGTTGACCCACAAGAGTCCTTCAGTGGTTGCATCGTTCAAGTGTAGAACTTGTGCATTTGAAACAGAAAGTAAACGGATTTTTAACCAGCATAAATTAACCCACAAAAGTCCATCAGAGGCCACAATGTATAAATGTGAAATTTGCACATTTGAAACAAATCATAAGTATAGTCTTGTGGAACATGCATTGGTCCATAAAAACCCCTCTGAGATAACAATGTTCAAGTGTGAAATGTGTTCATTTGAGGCAAAACGTAAACGTACTCTTAAGAGTCACATGCTTAAGCATTATAATCCCTCGCTGATAAAGGCCAAATGTGAAATGTGTGCATTTGAAACAATACATAAGAGAAATCTTAAGAAACACATGTTAACCCACAGACGTCTTCCAGATGGTTTTTTAAATAATTAGCTGTACCTACATGTTTGTGAGATCCAAGCCGTACTCTACTAAGACCAAAAATAGAACTTTTGTGAAACAAAATGCGTTTAAAATTTACGAAAATAAAATTGAAAAGGTGACCCACCCAGTTTTTTGTGAAAGTAGAGATATATTTGCATACAATTTTGTTTTCAAAGTAATGAAGAAAATACAATGACCTTAAAATTTATCTACAAATCTGAAACCTGTCCGTAGATATTCCTTTTTATTCTGAAAAAAAAAAGGATAGGATAGGAGTACTTTGAGTCGGTTTATAGTAAGATCGTATACCTGTGCAGGAGTTTTATGACTACTTACAAAACACACAGTTCAATGATTCAACAATAGCCCTTACGGAGCTTTCAGATTCTGACGTTGATATTATTAAGTCTATAAAAACTAATTCTGCTGGCCCTGATGGTATACCGGCCTATATTTGGAGGGGCTGTATTGAGTTTTTAGCACAGCCATTAAGAATATTGTATAATATATGTCTGAGTTCAGGTAATATTCCTATGAAATGGAAGGAAGCAAAAGTCTGTCCCATTCTCAAATCTGGTCAGAAATCAGACATTAGGAATTATAGAGCAATCTCTATATTATGCACTCCTATAAAAGCATTGGAACAATTTCTTTATAATCTTATTTTTACAAATGTAAAAAAGTGTCTATCAAAGCATCAGCATGGGTTCATGCCTTCTAGGTCGACTGTAATAAATCTCTCTGTCATAACTCAATATTTAACGGATAATATTGACAGTAGAAACCAAATAGACGTAATTTACACTGATATAGCAAAGGCATTTGACAAGATTTGTCATACACGTTTATTGGCTAAGCTTGAGTGTTATGGTTTATCATCAAACTTTATTACCTTAATAAAAAACTACTTAAGTGATTGAAGTCAATATGTCATTGTTAATAACTATAGGTCTCATAGCTTCCGCAGTAGTTCAGGTGTACGACAAGGTAGCAATCTGGCCCCATTGTTGTTTTTGATCTTTTTTAACGATATCACAACAGTTATAACAGAATCTGAATGCTTGCTCTATGCTGATGATCTGAAACTGTTTTGCTCAATAAAATCTCAAACTGATAGCTTAAAACTGCAGCATGATCTTCATAGGGTTGATTATTGGTGCCAAATAAATGGACTAGAGCTTAATATCAATAAATGCCTCGTATCTTTTACAAAAAATGTTAACATTCTAACTTTTAATTATATCATAAATAATAATGTTATAAGTCGTAAGAGTATAGCAAAAGATTTAGGTGTCACATTTGATTCGAAGTTGATGTTTAGTGACCATATTTATAATATCTCTAATTCCGCTATGAAACTTTTGGGCTTCGTAATACGTAACACTAGATCTTTTAATTCATGTAAATCTCTCGATATGCTTTACCAATCAATTGTGCGCCCTAAAATTGTATACGCCTCCCTTATATGGTCTCCATTATATGAGAAATATATTTATTGTCTGGAAACTGTTCAGAGTAGATACTTAAAGTGTAAATTTTTTAGAGAGACTGGGTCTTATTTAATAAATGCTCGTGATTTTTTAGTATCATACTACAATATTAGCACCTTGGAGATTCGTAGGGACATTGCTTGCTTACAACATTTATATGATTTGATAAATGGTTATATTGACAATGACATCATGTTAAGCAGAATAGCTTTGAGAGTTCCTAAATCTGTTAATAGCAGAATGGGTGATATCTTCTACTGCTCTACTCCTAGATCAAATGTGCAACTTAATTCTCCTTTATTTAAAATGTTAATTCTTTATAATAACATTTGTAACAAACAAATTGATATCTTCTATTGTAAAAGGGATAAATTTAAAAATGACCTAAACACCATTTTAATCTGATTATTAAATTGTAATACCTATTGAGGTAACTTTGTTCTTAATTTGTGATGATGTTTCTGGTATGTATTTTATGGGTACAGTGCCTGTGGTTGTCATGGGCATTGTTTTGTTCATTAATTGGTGTATACTGTTGAACAATAAAGTCTATTTATTTATTTATAAATGTATGATATGTGTCCTAATAAAGTTTTTCTTTTAAATAGATGTTGTTATTTGAAAATCTTAGGTGCAAACAATAAAATAAGTGGTGAGGCCAGATTGGGCAATTTATCGTGGATCTCGACATATATATTGAGTTCTGCACAAACCTGATGAATTAATATTTTGTAAAAATGGCATGACAGTCAAACATATCAATATTCTACTAGTTTTCACAGCTTGGTGGAGTGGAGGTTGTGTGCGGATATTGCCTTGTGCTAATGAATGTTATTGTTTATACGAGGTGCTCGTTTTCAAATTACTCCCTAGACGTATCTCGAGACTGAATTGGAATATTGTTTTGAAATTCTCGGCGAATGGGTTTTTAGAAAAGAGCCTACCATTCTAAAATATTTCCGAATTTTTACTACTTCCGGTTATACAGGAAGTTGATAACTTTGTTATTTTAAATGGAAACCCCGTTTTTCTAACATTTTTTAATTCCTCATCAAAATTAAAGGTAAGCTTCATAATACAACTTTACCTTGATTCGCAACTGTTTCTGAGATATATTTTTTTTTTAATTCGTTGTGTTTGTAGTCTCCCTTTATTGCGGTTATCTCCAAAAAAATTCGATACTAATTAATGATTCTTTGACATCTTAATGCTGTAATAAGTTAGGTATCAAAATGTTTTAAAAAAATGAAAAAAACAAAATAGAAGTTGAAGACGTAAGTATCTTGAAATCGCATGAATTTAAAAAACTTAATTTTTTTCAAATAGCACACCCCATATATTTTTGTATACTGTTACATTCATTGCACAATTCTTAGAAAAAAAAGGTATAAGGCACTATGCGGCTACAATTGATATCTTGTGAGAAAATTTAAAAAAACAAATTTAATGCAGTTTTTTACGATTTTCCAAATGTTTTTATTTATTTATTGTAATAAAGCTATTTTCGAATAGAAAATATCACTATTACTTTTATTTTGATTTTCTTGAAAATTAGAATTCCATTTCTTTTTAAGCACATCCGGTATACTTTCATAATTAAAATATCCGTATTTTGTTTGAAGTAAAGTATTTCAAGGTAAAGTCAAGTTTAAAATTTCATTTGGGAACGAGTTAATAATAAATTATTTAGATTAATAATTATTAATACTGGGACTATTAAATTCATTCTTTTTCCGAAATAATATAAGTAAGTTATTTGCAAGCGATTCCGAACATCTAAATTATCAGAAAATTATTGTTTATATCAATTAACGCTACTAGTTATAAACATTCTGCCTCGCCGTCGACTGAAGACGGCTTGGCTGGGATGTGCCCGCGCATTCTGCGCTAAACGTTCTGATTTCTAGCTCAACACGGGGAGATCCTGAATCGGCCTCCTGCTCAGGGTCTCTTTGGTTTTCCGCGCTCGACCTGAACAGTCGACTTTTGGTAGGGATTTGCTATTTTAAAGTCATATCCAATTTGTGGTAATTTTAGACTTAGAATATTTGCCGTAATCATTTGAATACCGTTAATTTGTCTTTGTTACATTTGGATAATTTGCGCCTTCAGCGACTTGTAGTATTTTTTTTTAAAACTTCATTTTTGCAAATTAACTAAATCCTCAGTCGGGGACGCTGCCTTTAAGTGGGACACTCCACCTGAGTCGCACTGTCACTTTGACAGAAAAGATACACCGTTAACGAAATAAGTCATTTTGCATTCACGATCGCAAATAACAAAGACCAATTAATTCCTGATAAACTTGATGTCCGAACCTGTTTGCTTAATAGCTTATTTTCTTTGAGGCTCTTTAGGGGACGCTGCCTTTAAGTGGGACACTCCAACTGAGCCATACCGACTTGTTTTATTCAGTAAAAATCCGATAACCAGGTTCGCAACGTCAAGTAGTAAATTCTAGCTTCTCCGAAATATTCTAGATTAATTCATTGTGTTAAAATCCATAGAGATTTAGTAACTTGTCTGTCTGTCGTGGAGTCAGTCCTAAATTACTCACATTTGAACGTGTCGAGCCACCGTTTTGCTTTGCCCTAGTCATACCCGTTATTTTGCTTTCACTTTTCTGTTTGCCCTGTATATGCCGCGTCTACTTACTTAATATCATTTTGTAGTAAATCTAGTCAGACAGTAAAAATAGAAATTTTGCCTAAAATTAGGGTTACAAAACTGGGGTAATTGAAAATTTCTTTTAATTTTCAAGAATGTCAACTACCTGTATTAATTATTTTTATGTAGATAAATGTACCAGAAGTTTTAAATATATTTCTATATGATATATCTTAAGATTTTCCTTCTTGACATGTACATAGTTTCAATACATCATTAAAACGTTTTGTGTGTCTTATTTTGAGTCACTCCTCTAAGTTAGACTGTCCTGAAAAGTAAAAGTGTCACAAATATAAAAATCTTTACAGCTGTCCATTCTTTGAGAGAGACGCCCTACGTTTCGATCCCTGGTAATAAACCGTCTTCACTGATTCTATTTGGGGCCTCTATTATACCGCTAATAGAGAAAGTGTTGTTTCTACACTTAAAATCAGAAACTGGCGCTCGAGGCAAAAACCGCTTGCACTAGTTTCAAAGTGCAAGTTGCAAAACCGACGAAGAGGCGTCACATTATATATTGTTATAATTTTTGTTTAATCTTTGTATTGAAAATGTAATGAAATTTTAAATTTATTTGTGTAATTTGGAAAATTAAATTTATTTGACTGAAAATAAAGTTAAGTTTGTCTGGGCGCCACCTGTGCTGAGACACAGGAAGTAATGAACTCAGCCAGCAGAGCTGAGGACCTCTATCTACAGGAGCAGATTCAAGCGATTCAGTAGACGGAAATGAAAGATTTCTATAACAAATAACCTTTTTTAATAGCTTTTTATTTGAAGGTTCGAGCACAAACAAATGACAATTGACAGTGGTAAAATAATTCTTAAAGCTAAAATACATGAAAGAAGAAGAGATATCGACTTGTAATTCGATTTAAATTAAATGAAAGTATACCTTTTGGTATCAGAGCTCTTTACTGTTTGTTGCGATCGTAAAGTTAGCTAACCTTATACGCAAATCGGAGTGCGTGGCCCCTTGAAGTCATCCAAGTCGGTGGTCTCGTTCTAGTGTAGTGGTTTTCCCTGCCTGGGAACAAGGGCGGATCCAGCCTTCGAGTCAGGGGGGGGGGGGGGGTCACATAGTCGAGGTTCAGTCAGGACAGGCTCCAATTCGATTATAATAATAAATCTAAATTAAAAAGAAATAGTGTTTTATTGTTTTACGTAAAAAAAAATTTAATCAAATAACAAAATCAATTTTTCTCTTTTGTCTTCTCGCGAAATGAGTTGACTTCCTCCACTTGAATTGGTATGTTTTTGTGAACGTGGAGAAGTGCCAGTCCAGTTAGACGGTCTTCTGCCATTGACGCTCTCAGCCAAGTTTTGAGCCTCCTGAGAGTAGAAAAGGACCTCTCTGCCGTCGCTACACTAACTGGCAGTGTAGCAAGAATACATAAAAAAAATTTTACGTTGGGATACACTTCAACATCACAACTTTCTATTAGATTAGAAATTGGCTGCCATCATACGAAGTATTTATTTTATTAAATTTATCAATGAGATTAGAAAAATTATCAGTGGTTGATCTAGACCCAGTCCAGGGGGGGGGGGACATGACCCCAATGACCCCCCCCTGGATCCGCCGCTGCCTGGGAAACGAAGCGCCTCGGAGATGCACTTTAATTTAATATTCGATGTGAAGTGACTTATGGTTAATAACAATTTGGATTTTAAACACTTTTTGGTGAGTACAAATTTTAATATGAAAGGTACAATATACCTTTATAGAATATTTCTATAGACAACTTGTATAGTAAACATAATATTTTTAGTCGCAAACTCCTCTATAAATCCTTATTTTACTATAAGGAAAGTAACCAGACTGCAACCAAAGTTACAGATCTGGCGCGTTAAGTGTAATAATTGCATATTACCATCAAAACGCTAATGCTTCGATTGCAACAAACACCAGCCGAAAGACTGATCCTACTAAAGGCCTCATTTATACTTCTAGGTGGCAGGCGGCGGGTGACGGGTGGTGGGTGATGGGCGGTAGGCGTCAGTTGATATCTGTGTTTATACTTTACTGGGTTGTAGATATGCATGCAGGAAGGCAAGAGGACTATTTCAGTCTCAATTCAGATGGCGTTCAGAATGCGTCGTATGTTATTAATGTTAGAGAATGATGAGGTGCCAGGTCTTCGCTATTCCGCGCCATTTCTTATCAATAAGATCAGAATTTTTGTGGTTCGGGTCCGCATCATTCCAAATTGCAGGTCTTGTCTGCACTTCTCTTATTAGAACCTCACGATACTCTCTAGAAATCGCGTTTCTTGACATTGCATATAAAAACACGTGTGTTCAATGAGAAGTGTCGCTTAAAACTGCGGGTGTTGTCACTCGAATCTGTAGCATTGCTGAGATACGGGTGGTGACCTGGCGATGTCACCGCACTGCCTCCTGTCACCTGGTCATACTATAAACGCTATCATTTAAAACAATGCGCCACAGTTACAAGTGACGTCGCCTGTCGCCTAGCACCCGTCACCCGCCGCCTGCCACCTAGAAGTATAAATGAGGCCTAAAGGAGCTCCCTTGCCAGTCGTCACACACCACTTGCAGACTGCAGTTTCGAGCTGTTGGCTCTCGTCAGTGCAAGGTAGGTATGCGACGACCGACTGCAGTCTGCAAGTGGTGTGTGACGACTGGCAAGGGAGCTCCTTTAAGTAGGATCAGTCTTTCGGCTGGTGTTTGTTGCAATCGAAGCATTAGCGTTTTGATGGTAATATGCAATTATTACACTTAACGCGCCAGATCTGTAACTTTGGTTGCAGTCTGGTTACTTTCCTTATAGTAAAATAAGGATTTATAGAGGAGTTTGCGACTAAAAATATTATGTTTAATATTCCGCCCTCTAAAAGCACATTTGAACTTGTATAGTAGTTCCAAATTATCTTTTTTCTTGTATTCTATTTTCATTAGAATTATTTATTTAAAATTTATTTACGTCACTTTGACGTTTCATGAAAGGGCAAAATTCTTTAGTAAAAGTTATTTACCACCTTTTTATTTTCAAAGCGAATTTGTTCTTGCATGTGATGATTAGGATTTTTTTTAATACGATATATAAAATGAATATTTAATATACTTTTTGATCATTTAACAATAATATTTTATAAATTTTGTTGAAGGAAACGACCCTATATTCCTGTAATAATTTCTCTGCTATTGTGTTATTTAAATAAAAACATTAGTAAAATAATAATAAATTTGAATTAAACTGTTCTTTTTTTTCTAATTTTCTCATAGATATCAATTTTAGCCGCAGTGCCTTATACCTTTTTTACTAAGATTTCAGCACTTAATGTAACAGTATAAAAAAAATATAAAGTTTTATAAAAAAATGAAGTTTTTTACATTTTAAATTTATGAGATTTCAAGATACCTTTTAAACTTCAATTTTATTTTTTTTTCAATTTTGATAACTTATTACAGCGTTAAGTTGTCAAAGAATCATTAATTACTATCAATAATTAATTTTGAAGATAACTGTAATAAAGGAAGACTGCAAGTCCGCAAACGCAACAAATTCTTTAAAAGAATTTGAGAACTCAGAAACAGCTGAGAATCAAGGTTAGGTTGTATTATCAAATCTACCTTTAATTTTGACAAAGAATTCAAAAATGTAAGAAAAACGGGGGGGTTTTCATTTAAAATAACGAAGTTGTTGGCAACTTCCGGTATAACCAGAAGTGATAACAATTCGAAAATATTTTATATTTTTATTTTACCTCTAATTCGTGTTTCTAACGGCCTGTATATCAATATATGGGCAGAAGCTATGTGATCTTAGGCGAGGGTTACATGGTGGATATACCATCCTTCGGGGATGTAAAGTTGTCGATCCCTTGTCTATTAAACGTTATGCAAGTAAAAGATCTCTACTCTTCGGTAGAGAAGTTCAACGAAGTTCCTGGTTGGAAGTAGCTGGTATACAGGCGCCGGTGACAGGCCTCAGTAGCGGAAGTAGACCGACGTTAAATATATGTATATAAAAAAAGTAAAGTTGGTATGGTGAACATAAGGTTGTCTCGTTCCTTCCACAAACACCACCTTAAACATTATCAGCCAACGATGAGCTGGTCTGTAACACACCAAACAGCAGGATTTGATCCAAAACATTTGTAATATTTGTTTACATAATGGTAAGTAAATGAAAGAATGTTTCTAGCTTTATTAATTTAATTTAATTCATCAATTGCAAAGAAGTAAAGAAACGTGAAAAATGGATAGTAATAGTGTGACGTTTCACTCCTACTCCAACTATTCCAGTCCAGTGCTCATTTCAACCTTATTGACACTAAATAAGATATGCGTTAAAATTGAGTTTAATATTAGGCCCAATTTCATAGTTGTTGCTCATCTCTTTAAACATTTTAGGAAGTTATATTATGCTTATCTTCAAACACACCTTTCATTCAACAAACTGTTTTTTAAATCTTAAAAAATATTTATAACGCTAATGGTGAAACTTTGTTGTTCACATGTTCACACCAATAATACATCATTTTGACATTTTTAGAGCGCCATCTATCGGTAGGTGATTTGTGCTATCCTAATTTCAAAGGAATTTTCGAAAAACTATCGCTAATTTCTCAGGTGTAGTGTGTACTGTAGCTACTTTCGTGTTAATCTCAATCGACGTGTCTACGTCAGGTTATGTGCTGTGATCTAAGATCAAAATTTTGTTTACTTTCCTCTTTTCATATTATTCTTTATACCGTTATGAACGAAAAGATTTGCAGACTTTGCCTTCAGACAATAACTGAAAATTACGATGAGATAGGAGAAGCTCTGTATGAGATTTTAAAATTGGTAAGTTTCTAGTACTCACCTAAATAGAATTTTAATTGTTTTAGACGGCCTACAATGTTTCAAATTAATTATTATTGTGACAAAAATGAGTTGTAAGATGCTACTGCCGGCTTAAATTCCATATTTCTAATTTAAGTTTACCATTTGCTTTCTTTACATTTATATTCCTTGGGAACGCCTGGCAGTTCAATTTAGTGTTTTAATAGTGTGATAATTCAATCTTTTACTCAAAACTCATCAAATACCTTTATTTGTCTCTAAACTAAACGCATTAGAATCTTAAACACTTTAATTTTTACCATGTCAGTGCTCTCTATGATTCAAACTGTACGGTTGTGAGCAAAAAAAAAATAGGACAAGTCTTATGGTATTTTGCTAAAATCTAGCTGTGTACATCTAACTTTAATTTTTGTGACATTGTCAGTTAGTTATCATAATTTATTGCAAGTGTGTAAAAAACTAATATGTCTCATATAAGTGATTTAGTTAAATCTGGAGTTACTGCTAAAGTAGAAGATGGATGGTCAATGAGACAAATTGCACTGCATTATAATATTGACAAAAATTCGGTGTGTAACATTTTAAGAAAGTGGAGAGTAAATGGTACGATTAGTAGAAATCTGGATCAGGGCGACGAAGGATATCAACTCAACAACACGATTTGCAATTGGTAAATGCTTTAGTAGAAAATCCATTTTACTCAGTTATTCAGGCTGCTGAGGAAACGAATTTTTCTGGATCGAGTAGTACTGGTCGCCGGCGAGTAAGAGAATCGGAGCTACGCCGTCATGCAGCAGCACAGAAATACTTACTTAAAGCTGAACATAAAGAAGCTCGAGTAGTATTTGCGCTTGAATTTTTACAGACAAAAAAACTTTCCAGTCAACACACAGCGATCGTATTCGTGTTTACCGCCCTCCGAATACTCGATTCGATGAGAAATATATATCTAACAATGATAAAGTGGTAGATTTTCCGTCAATATGTAGGCTTGGATATCGGCACATGGTCCTGGTGTTTTGTGGCATATTGAGGAACGATTTAATAGTGAAATATATATTAGGATGTTAGACAATATTATACTCCCTTCTGTGTCACAATTATTTCCTAATAATGAGTTCATAGTTCATTAACTGGCCCAGTCATAGTCCAGATCTTAACCCTGTGGAAGAAGTATGGGGACTACTCGTAAGAAGTATCCAAAAATGAAATGTGAGACCACGGAATGCCGAGGAATTACTGGAAACAATAAATAATGCATGGGAAAATATTATTACTAATGATTATTGTATAAGGTTATTTAATTCTATGCCAAACAGACTTATAGAAGTTATAAATGGAAATGCTGCAATAACGAAATATTAATAGTTAGTTTCTTGTTAAGCAGGATATCCTTTGTCCTTTGATCCAGGATTTCTACTAATCTTACCGTTTATTCTCCACTTTCTTATAATGTTACACACCAAATTTTTGTTAATGTTATAACGCAGTGCAATTTGTCTCATTAACCATCCATCATTTACTATAGCAATAACTACAGCATTAAAATAAAATTTTATTTTTATTTCGGTTACTCATTACATATTCAAATAGAGACAGTTTACATTAGAAAAAAAAAGTTATCCTATTTTTTTCTGCTCACGGCAGTACATGTGATCCCACAGAATTTTGAGTTAACATTATCTCGACTTACTAAGAACTTTTGACCATATTTTAACCCTTAAGCATTTAGGTGGCCTAAAATTATGCGAATGGTGATTAAGCAAATAATTTTGTTGTATGCGTTCAGTAGCAAATTGCATTGTTGGATTTCGATTTTCTTTACCCTGTTGAATAGCTTGTTAAAATTCTTTTCCTTTGAGGCAACACAAAGAGTAGGTCTATTATGGGGTCTGTAAAACAAAAAATTATAAAATGCACCAAAAGTTGCGTAATTGAAAATAAAAATCACCTGTACCAGGTTTTTTTATACAATCAGTATTTTAAAAGTTACGGTCATTTTTTAATACTTTTAACACATGCTGTATACATACACGTACCCATGTTTCTACAGTTTGACAATTAATGAGATTTCAGGATCTGGCTATATCAAAGGATACTGTAGCATGTGTTGAGTGTAGAAAGAATCTTCAAGTATTTTTTAAATTGAAATCTGCTTGTGCTGATATGAGGGAGAGGATGTTATCCGCAACTGACCTGAAAGGTGATGATAGTTTGGCCCCAGCAAAGAATGAAAATACAAATAATCTAAAACCGGTTACTGGACCGGAAGATGAAACTAGATGTAGATTTTGTACAAAGGACTGGAAAATTGGAGAAGAGCACCTTATATCATTATATGAATCAAAGGAAAATATATTCTTATTGGATATTTTAAAGAAATATATTCCAGAATTGGTAAGGATTTACATTTTACATATTAATTTTATGTACATGATTGTTATATGTAGATTTTTCATAAATTATTACAAAGAGGAATGCACGGCAGGTGTAATATGACGTCAAAACTAGGGTTGGCTCTAGATGTATTACAACTTGTAATTTCAATTCTTTTAGAGGCGACTGGCTAGCAAACTGAGTTGCCTAGCGAAGTGGGTTCGATTCCCGCAAGGCGAAACAATTTTTCATTAAAAAAACTTGCGCCAAGTGTGGTTTGGAGTCCACATTAAACTGTAGGGCCTCGTCTCTCTTTGCCTAGCACAAGATCTTTGAGATCTTCCAGGGGGTTACTTCGGTAACTTGAGAGGCGGTTAAGAAAACATTTTCAAGAGACGATCGAGTATCTACACATTGCACAATTTTCCTCCAATGACCTTCTCAACATATGTGTTGTTGGTTTCGTCCACACTAAACAAAGCCAGATGTATTTCCCACCAATCACAGATCAAATGTTTTGTTCTCAGTATTGTTTCCAACGGCACCTGAATATTGCCATACTGCCATACTACTACACTTTTGCAAAAATTGTCCGAAAAGTGGATTATTTAGTTTCTTAAATGGCACATTACACGATGTAATTTCCACTAAATGTAAGTTAAAATTTGATTGTAATTAGCATCACTTACACACTTTTCATGATTTTTGGACGCAGTGTTTTTCATGATATGTGCGTTGACGCATCACAAAAGCACTTTTTTACAATTTGTATATAATTCAGTGCTTTCACTATATGGAAATTGCTTTTTTTGATATCATTAAAATGAAGTACTTACTATAGTAAAGCACTTCCCAACATTTAAACATAATTTTATCAAGTAGTAAATTAAAATTTCAACAAATAAATAACATAAAATTTGAATATTAAAAGGGGCACGCAGAACGCCCTGTGATTGGTGTGACGTCATCGCTTGGATTAATGGCGGAAATCACCACTTACTACATGCTAAATAAGTGGTAAACATGTGGGGGCGAGCGTAGGTGCGTCTTTACTATGTACATACTTCGGTATGCGATGTAAAGCAACGACAGGCGCAGTTAGTACTTGGATAGGTGACCATTCCAACGGAAACCGCGTCCTCGCCTCACACATCTTCCAGCGGCTTGTATATCAGTGTATGTGCGGAAGCTATACAACCTTAGGCGAGGGTTGTATAGGAGATATACCATCCTTCGGAGGGGATGTAAAACCGTCGGTCCCTTGTCTATTAAATGTTAGGCAAGTAAAAGATCCCTACTCTTCTTAAGGCAAAATTCCTGGTCCGGGGTAGCTCGTCTACAGGCGTCGGTGTTAGGCCTCAGTAGCAGAAATAGGCCGACGTTAGATAAATGTAAAAAAAAAAAAGGTAAACACAACATTATTTACTCTTTACTTGTAATAATATAAAGAAATGGCTAATACGGGATTTGTAAAAGCTACTTTGTGAAATTTAACAGTTGTGGACACATTTATGAAAAAAGACCACCATTTCAACACAGCCGAGGTGAGGGGATCTAAAGCTGCAACCTACCTATTTAATATCATTGGCATTTATGTATAATCATTTTAAGGCAGTAAGTTAATCCCTATATTATATATATTGCATATAATTATGTTTGTGATTACCTGCGGTACGGTTGGGAGCAAAAAAAAAAGGACAAGTCTTATAACGGTATTTTGCTCAAATCTAGTTGTGTACATCTAACTTTAATTTTTGTGACATTGTCAGTTAGTTGTCATAATTTATTGCAAGTGTGCAAAAAACTAATATGCCTCCTATAAGCGATTTAGTTAAATCTGGAGTTATTGCTAAAGCAGAAGATGGATGGTCAATGAGACAAATTTCACTGCGTTATAATATTGACAAAAATTCGGTATGTAACATTTTAAGAAAGTGGAGAATAAATGGTACGATTAGTAAATCCTGGATCAGGGCGACGAAGGATATCAACTCAACAACAAGATTTGCAATTGGTAAATGCTTTAGTAGAAAATCCATTTTACTCAGTTATTCAGGCTGCTGAAGTAGTACTCGCTGGTGAGTAAGAGAATCGGAGCTACGCTGTCATGCAGCAGCACAGAAATACTTACTTAAAGCTGAACATAAAGAAGCTCAAGTAGGATTTGCGCTTGAATTTTTAATCTTTACAGACGAAAAGACTTTCCAGTCAACACACAGCGGTCCTATTCATGTTTACCGCCCTCTGAATACTCGATTCGATGAGAAATATATATCTAACAATGATAAAAGTGGTAGATTTTCCGTCAATATGTGGGCTTGGATATCGGCACGTGGTCCTGGTGTTTTGTGGCATATTGAAGAATGATTTAATAGTGAAACGTATATTAGGATTTTAGACAATATTATGCTCCCTTCTGTGTCACAATTATTTCCTAATAATGAGTTCATATTTCAACAAGACAATTGTTCAGTTCATACTGCTCATACCGTAACTAACTGGTTTCAAGATAACAACATCGATGTTCTTAACTGGCCCAGTCATAGTCCAGATCTTAATCCTGTGGAAGAAGTATGGGGACTACTCGTAAGAAGTATCCAAAAACGAAATGTGAGACCACGGAATGCCGAAGAATTACTGGAAATATTAAATAATGCATGGGAAAATATTATTACTAATGATTATTGTATAAGGTTATTTAATTCTATGCCAAACAGACTTATAGAAGTTATAAATAGAAATGGTGCAATAACGAAATATTAATAGTTAGTTTCTTGTTAAGTAGGATATGCTTTGATCCAGGATTTCTACTAATCGTACCGTTTATTCTCCACTTTCTTAAAATGTTACAGACCAAATTTTTGTTAATGTTATAACGCAGTGCAATTTGTCTCATTAACAATCCATCATTTACTATAGCAATAACTACAGCATTAAAATAAAAAATAAATTAAAAGTGATTATTTTATTTCGGCTACTCATTACATATTCAAATAGACAGATTAACATTAGAAAAAAAAAAGTTGTCCTATTTTTTCTGCTCACAACAGTACCTAATATTTATTATAGTTTGTCAATGTAAATAATAAATATAACCTATAAATGTGGTTCTTAGACGTGTAATGTAAACAAAAAATTATCGGGAAAATATACATTCGATTTAAACAGTTTAATTTTCTGCACATCAAGTTTATGTAGGTACCTTTATTAAAAAAGACATTTAATAATTTCAGAGCTTCACGGAAGAGTTATGGAGACAGTGCTATTGGTTATATGAAATTAAATCCTGAATTCACCATATGCACAATTAAATGCCGAATAAAGTGCAAATTAAAGCTTCTTCTACAGTGTTAATTGTAGATGAAAATAAATTAGTAGTAAAAAACATTTTTAAAAAGAAGCTTTTATTTAAATGCTCTAAAAAGGAAGAAAATAAACTTTGACAAGCGACAAGCTTTTATATCATAGAAAAAATTATATAATGTAACAAAATGATGGGTTTGATTTACTTCAAAGTTTATTTTCTTCTTTTTAAACCAATTAAATAAAAGCTTGTTTTTAAAAAATTTTTTTACTGTTAATTTATTTTATTAATTTTTTAGTTTTCGCTGAACATGTTTCTAAGTCTGTTCATTTCAATTAATGCGTCATTGTTGCACGGTTGCTTGACTACAGTCTAATTCTTCAATAAGGAGACCTTCTAGTGGCTCGACCCTCTTAAAGCCACATATGCTTGGCCAGAGGCGAAGAGCTTTGAGCCTAAATAGACAGTGGCATGGTCGACAGTACTACCCTGCATTTTGTGTACTGTGCAAGCCCAGTATATGTAATCTGTCATCTTGGCGCGGCGGCCATATTGAATTTAATGTGATGTCACTCACTTTATCGTTTTCTACTCTTCAAGCCCTTTCATTTGATACCCATATTAATTTGATAGCTATATTAAGGAAGTTGACAAAAAATGTAATCCGTCATCTTTTATGGCCGCGGCCATTTTAAAATGACGTCACTCATTCTTATCGTTTCCTATTCTTCAAGCTCTTTCATTTGATATCCATATTAACAGGGTTGACAAAATATACATCATCCGCCATCTTGTGGCGGCAGCCATTTTGTAAATATTACAATATTGAGTAACGCATATTATAGTGTCACCAGAACTAAAGGTGCATGTAAAATTTTAGCAAAATCGGTTAGGACGAACTGGTTCTAATTCAGCAAGATTTGTCCTAAACTAACAAACAAACATTGGTAGTTAAATAAAAGCTTTTAATAAGGAAATAACTCACTTTCAAATTATCTCTTCACGGCAGTAAAATACTGATGCTGTTGTAGGTGAATCACATCTGGCAGATTTTAACCACTTTATATTACGTTGTTGTTTTTGTACCGTCACAAAAATTTGCCCGGGTGTATTCTTGGATGTATTTTTGCATCCTGACACACCACTTGTTTTTCATTATCAAATACTACCACACTGCAAAATAACATTCCTTTATAAAATAATCAAAGGAGTTTGTTTACCAACAGTCAGACCGATGACGTGATCAGCGTGCGCACTAACGTGACGTAGAATTTTTGGCGGATAAATTTAAATTCAAATGTCAAAATTCTTATTTATTGACATTAATTCACTGGTAGTGCAAATTCAAGTTTTTAACTATAATTAAGTATTATCTTCGCAGTCAAAAGGATCTTAAAACTTGTGAAAACGCTGAATGTCAAATTGCAACTACATTACAAAGTTGTTCTTCGAAGTTACGCAATACCTGTTGATAACGTTGTAACCGTCAAGTCATTTTCCTCAAAGAAGAATGGCCCAAAAATTCCAAAGACGGATACTGCACACCACATAGTAATTTTTTTGCTACAAAGTCGTACTTCGTCCAATTGCAGAGGAATTTCTATTAGTTAACATATCCAGAAAGATGAAAATGAGCTTCATCTGACATCAGCAAGCAATCAATGACATTTAGGTTTTCAGCAAATAACCCTTTGAAATGTTCACAAAAATCGATGCATGTTCCAAAATCTTGAGGCAGAAATTTTTGTACGACTTGAATTTTGTAGGGATGGAAGTGTAACTACAGTTCGAAATATTGATTGCTAATGCTCATCGTTTTGCAGATCATTTAGGACTTCGTAGCACAGTTGCTCTTGCCCTCTCAGCATTTTCAAGTGAGCGTACAGAATGAGTTCTTCCTTTTGGTTTTTCTCTGGCAATGAAGTAGTACTGCGAAAATATGTATTTCTTACATCAGTTCTGAAGTTAACGACTGAATCAGTATGTTTGTTTATAAATAGCATTTCAAAGATGAATTTTTTTTATCGTTTGTTTCTATAAACTGCTTATCCCCGAGGTAGATTATTTAGCACTCATAGAATGACCTACTGCTGATCATGTTTTTTTATATTTCAGAATTCAAGTAATATCGGAGAACTTTTAACTTGCAAAACCTGCCTTGATGAAATGCAAAGTGTTTCGAATTTTCTACTGAAGTGTTTGGATGTGGAAGAGAAAATAAGCCAATATACTGAAATAGAAGAAACAGACGATAAAAGCCAGATAGAATTGCAAGATGTACAACAATTTGCATTCAAGCCAGCATTCAAATATGAAGGTGATTCTTGCCACGCAGCTGATTTAAGATATAGTAGTTATGATCATATTGGAGAAGAACTATCCATAAAATCTGAAGGTGGAACAATATATAAAACAGAAGTGGACAACACAGAACCAATCGTCAAAATCGAAGAATTTGATATTGGACAACAACAAAGTTATTATGACAGGTATAAATACTTTCACCTATTTGTCAGAGTCAAATAAGTAAATGTGTCACTAGTAAAAAGTTTTAAAAAAAACTTCACTAAGGATTATATTGTTGCTTATCTAACATTACAAAGAGACTTAACTCACATTTTATAACATTTCAGGACAGTGAAAATGTTTTGTGCTCTAAGAGATTGCCAGTATGGCGTACGTGATAAACAATTTACTTCTTTTGGTACTCTAAAAGTCACTTGAGTTTTTTTTGGTGCATTACTCCTAAATAAGGCGGAAGTCATCCCCTAGAGCAAAGCAAGGCTTGAAATAGGGTAGTACAATTTTTAAGACGCATTTGCTACCAAACTCCGATATACTTATTGAAAATATTGTCTGAAAGTTATTTGTGGCATTCTACACATATATTCTTTCCTGTTATTTGGGTTTTCTACCACATGTATTATCCTCTTTAAAAACAAATCACCGAATTTACAAAATAATAGAATTATTGGAAAAAAGCTTCTGCACCCGTGACGTTTACATCAAAGGAATAGTCAGAGGTTATGTTTTACAAATAATATAAATTGGAATAAACACAGAAATAATGTATTTTGCTGACGTTTCAGAAACTAGTATCTTTCCGTTCTCAAAGCTTTTTTTGGAAGAACTCTTATTTTGCTGTGTATGTCAAATACACAGCTTTAAGATTCTGTTTATGTTGTTTCCATAGATACTTACTACTTACACAGAACTGATAATATTTTCTTTTAGATAATGTTGAGTTTGTTAAGTTCTTCTTTTAACATAGAATAGAATAGAATAAAATTTATTGCGTAAAATGTACAATAGAATTTACACAAAAGAGCAAGATTTCGGCGATGCCGTTCTTCCACTCTTCCTAAAAAACAAACAAAACATTTTCAAAATAGCAAGTCGTAACTAACTTACAAAGGAGTATACACAATTAAAGCTAAATCTACAACACATTAAAATATTGACTAACGTATTTTTTCATATGGTTTAACTTAGTCTTTGTTCACTTAAAAAATGGGTTTTTACAATTTAGACGAAATTGATTAAAATTTGGTTTGCTAAACACATCCATTAATTTGTTAATTAATATACATGCATGACATTCAAAACAGCACTCGAATTTTCTTGTTCTATGTTGGGGAATTGAGTATAACTCGGCATTTCGTACGTTCACAGAATGGGCACTGGATCTTTTAACTAGTAATGGGTATAAGTAAATAGGAGATTTAGAGTCTATGATTTTATATAGTAAACACACATAATATAGTTCAAACCTATTTTTTATTTTGAGTATACTCATATCATTATAGAGAGGAGTTATATGCTCTCTTTTGCTGATGTACGTATATGGGTACCTTAGACAGGAGTTTTGGAGTTTTTGAATTTTGTTTTTATATGCTTCGTTTAAATAATTGTAGTACACAGAGCTTCCATAATCCATATAATTTAATATTACAGCATTCACAAGAGTCCATTTAGTTTCCTCAGGTAGGACATACTTATACTTCCATAAAGATTTGAACTTGAAGTAGCACACACTTAACTTTTTTGTAACATGATTTTCGAAGGAGAGATTCTGATTACAGATAACACCCAAGTTGTTTACTTCACCGCTTAGATTTATTACACTATTATTCAAAACAATATCAGTTGTTTGGCAATTTTTTGCTCTACTGGTTAATGTGTTGGTACCAATGCACACTGCAACGG
Organism: Leptura quadrifasciata; assembly: GCA_963675555.1. Classification (NCBI taxonomy): domain Eukaryota; kingdom Metazoa; phylum Arthropoda; class Insecta; order Coleoptera; family Cerambycidae; genus Leptura; species Leptura quadrifasciata. The sequence continues at coordinate 80,791,006 of OY776680.1, forward strand.
TTTTGGATGCATTTAGTTTTAATCCATTGTCACTCGACCATTCACTTAGTAACTGCAAATTTATATTCAGCTCACTTATGAGGTGATTAACGTTTTTAGGAGGACATGATTTGTATAACTGGCTGTCATCTGCATACAGGTGTAGGTTCCAATCATGTCCTATGATATGAGGTAGATCTGCAGTAAATATAATAAAGAGTATGGGGCCCAGTATGCTCCCTTGTGGTACTCCAGAGCAAACATTTATTTCATCTGATAAGTTACTGTTTAATTTAACAGTCTGGTCTCTGTTACTAAGATAATTTCTAAACCAGTTTAGGAAGGTGGAGCTAATGCCATAGTAATTCAATTTAGCCAAGAGAAGAGGGTGGTTAATGGTATCAAATGCTTTACTGAAATCCAATAGAATGAGATATGTTACATGAGAGTTATCGATACCTTTAGTTAAATCATTTGATATTTTCATTAACGCAGAGCTAGTACTATGGTGTTTTCTAAATCCTGATTGAATTTCTGGTAGTACATGGTTTGCTTCTAGGTGGTAGATAAGTTCTTGCGATACAATTTTTTCTTGCAATTTTGACATTGTAGGGAGAATATTGATTGGACGAAGTTCTTTGAGTTCAGTAGCTTTTGGAACTTTTGGTAATGGTAGTACAATTGCTTTTTTCCATATTGTTAGAACAACACCAGTTTCCAGGGAAATATTTATGATATGTGCCAAAGCTTGCTTGCAATATGGAATTGCATATTTTAACATTTTAAGATTGATGTTGTCTACACCACTGACATTTGATCTGATAGTATCAAGAGTATTTTCTACTTTATCACCGGTTATAGGATTTATTGTGCTACGAGGGTTAATATTATTCCGTATGTTAGAGGATTAATAGTTCAGGGTATCTTGGTTTACATTCATATTACCAGCAGATTCAACGAAATATCTATTTATTGTGTTAACATCTTGAAGGGCAGAATCAATTTCATACGAAGGTTGCTGGGTTATATTTGTTTATTTTAATTTGGTTTTGAATATATGCCTTTTTTTCATTCCTGATTGCAAAGGATAAATAATTTTTAATGTCTTTGTATAAATCTAGGTGAGCTGGTGACTTGGTTATCTTGTATTTATTGAATGCTTTTCTTTTAAGTTTATAACATTAGTAGCCAGGTTGTACAAGTATCTACAGAACAATTCGATACGCACTTATCTTCATTTAATAAGATTATTGCTGATTCTTTAATTTTTCTTTTTTGTTATTTGCTTCTTTGTTAAATTTTTTGCCGAGTCCTAGTTTATTCTATGTCCGTTTTCCCAAGCATGTTCATAAATCTTTGATTTCTGAATTTCATTCTTTCTAATGTAATTCTTGTGCTCATCCAACCTCACACTGAAAGGTCTGGATGACTCACCCACATAACATTTATCACGTACCGTCCTAACATCAAATTTGTCACCTATACGGCATAGCTTCTCCGATAGTCCGTGTACATAAGGAATTATTGCTGTATAATGACGTTCAGGGTATTGATTTTGTACTAGAACCTCTTTGATAAATTTTTTCTCGTTATTTAATATTTCATTATTAGATGAAATTATTTTAGCCCTATCGTATAAACATTTTACCACACCCCTTTTAACATTTATTGACTGATTTGAGTGATCAAAACCTATAATTAGTAAAAGACCCTAATGTTGTTTTGTAAATTATGAGCACGGATCCTTTGTAATTTGAAAATAGTATATAAATTGGTTTATTCACGGAGATAGTTATATGGAAGAGCAACCCGGTTGAATATCGCCATCTCGTTTATTAAGTATTTTTGTAACACACTATCTGTCATAAGAAAATAAAGACATTTTATTATTATCTCTAGTAATTTTCTAAATATTTCCCCTGAGAGTTTTTATTGGCACAGCCTGTATACATGATTTAAATATTGTCTAAACATTAGCTGTGATATTCTGTTCATATTATTATCTTATTTTTTTGGTTTTTTTTTATCACATGTATCTTCTGTATAATACCACAGAATCAACAAAAAATAACAATATTAACCAATGTATTGGAAAAATAACTTTTATGCCTGTGACATTTATGTCAAAGGCCAACAAAAATAAGAATAAATTATTTCACTGATGTTTCGGAAACAAAAAGATCCCTTTTTCAATTATAGAAAGAATTCTTATTTGCTGTGCATGTAAAGTCGAAAAGCTGTGTAAAATATTGCTAAATTGCAATATTTTAATATAAGGCATCTATACTGCCCAATGGCCCATCACTTGTAGGCCACCTTATATATATTTACTTGTAAAAAAGCAATGTTTTTTTTTTCAGTTTTCAAGAATCGCTTGTCGAAAACAAACTGGATACCGATTACAAGAATTCTACAGATGTAACAGTGTATGTGTGTAAGCACGATACATGTACATACGTGACAACATATGAGGACAATTTCAGTAATCACATATTGATCCATAAAATTCGGCCGGGGATAAAAAAATTCAAGTGTGAATTGTGCGAATTTGAGACAAATCATAAGGGGAGTCTTAATAAACACATATTGATTCATAAAAGTCCTTCAGAGATAAAGATGTTCAAATGTGAAACGTGCCCGTTTGAGACAAAACGTAAGTACTGCCTTACAGTGCACACGTTAATCCACAAAAGCTCATCGGAAGTTACCATGTATAAGTGTGCCATTTGTGCATACGAGACAAAACTTAAGAAACGTCTTAGGGAACATGTATTGACACATAAAAGTCCCTCGGAGATAACATTGTTCAAGTGTGAATTGTGTACGGTTGAGGTGAAACGTAAACGTCATCTTAAAAGGCACATGTTGACACATAAAAATCCCTCGGAGTTGACAAAATTCAAATGCGACACGTGTCCCTTTGAAACAATACATAAGTGTGCACTTAAGAGACATATGTTGACCCACGAACAATTAATGTGTAAGCGTGCAAATCCTTTGAAAACAAAAAAGTATAAATGTGAAATGTGTGAATATGAGACAAAACATAAGTATGCTGTTAACACGCATATGCTAATCCACAAAAATCCTTCAGAAGTAACAATGTATAAGTGTGACATTTGTACATATGCAACAAAGCGTAAGTACCATCTTATTGAGCACAGATTGACTCATAAAGACCCCTCGGACATAACTCTATTCAAATGTGAACTGTGTAAGTTTCAAACAAAACGTAACCGTGCTCTTAAAAGGCATAGGTTGATACATGAAAATCCATCAGAGGTGACAAAAGTCAAATGTAAAACGTGTGCATTTGAGACAATATATAAGTATGATCTCAAGAGGCATATGTTGAGACATAAACATTGTTCAGAGGTCACAGGGTAAAGTGTAGAACTTGGTATATTTAAGACAAATCATAAATGTAGCCTCTCCAACAAATCGATACAAACAGGTCTTTCAGAGGTAAAAATGTTAAAATATGAAAGGTGTGCATTGACTTTTGAGTTGAAATGTAAATGTAGTCTAATCTGCAAAAGTTTTTGGAGGGTAAAAATGTACAATATTTATAATAATTAATAGTAACTGAAGTTACATTTTTTGTTTTAAAATGCTCTATAAGATATATCCTCAATACTTACTTCCAAGGCTGCCTGTAAACGTAAATAGTCTGGAAGTACTACAAAATTGCTTAAAACACTGTTTAATTTTGGGGAGTGTACATGATTCAAAAACATCATCACAGATGTCTCGTAACTGGTTTTTACGAAAAAACAGGTTAAAAAAATTGGTTTTTCGCATAGAACACGGAAAGTATCAATTTTACTGTAAAATACACGTGAAAATTATGGGTAATAAAAATCCGCACAATTTCGTTGGTTTTTTTCAACTTTGTAAGACGTATTGGAGCCGAGATAGATTTTTTTGGAAATTTTACAGTTTTGCGACGCAACGGAAACGCGCGCGTTCTTCGCTAAAATCTTAAAAATGGTCGATCGGCAGGAAAATATTTCAAGTGAAAGTTGTAGAGAATTCGATTACGAACAATTTCCTTTTATTTTTCATTTCCATTCGATCAATATTGGCAGAGATATGAATTTTTAAACATCTTTAAGGCGTGTTTTCCCTAAAGCCGTATTGATTTCTGTGCAATATATTGTTGGTTTCCAGATGTTTGTTAATTTGTATTTTTATTGCTTTTTCAAAGATCTTAGAAATTATAGGTGACAGAGAGATTGGCCTATAATTCAATGCCTCATTTACATCACTTTTTTTAAAAATAGGTACCACAGATGCTATCTTAAGAGCGCCTTGGGGAATAGTCCATGTTCAATGCATAGGTTTATCAATTTAGTTAACGGTGTTATCAAAATATTTTTTATCGACTTAATAAGAACAACATTAAGCCCATAAATGTCTTTGCTGCTGTTATTTTTGAGTGAATCAATTAAGTCCCTGAACTCATTGTATGTGACCTCACAAAACTGAAAAGACGGGTTAGGAACTGGTGGATATTCTAATGGGTCCTGGTTTGTTATCGGGAGCTCATCCACGATAGAGCCGGCCACATTAACAAAAAATTCATTAAATTCATTGACGTCAATAGAAGATGTTAATTGGGTGATAATTTTCTTTTGATTTATTATATTCCATATAGTTTTAGCTGCATTTTTGGAGTTTTTTATGAATTCGTCGTTAGCATGAATCTTTTGTTTCTTTATTGTAATCTAAACCGATTTCTTATTTGCCTGTTTTCTACTGTATTATGAATCTGACTTGCGCTACTTAATAAATGAAGATGTTCACCCATGGTTTAGTTAATCTCTGAACCATTCTGCAGAGAATCTTGATTTTTACATATGACGAATTCCCAATACATCAGTATTTCCTTCTGTTCACAACTATGCAGAACAACACAGGAAATTTTCTCCAGTTCCTTTGCAATGTGAATGTCGAAAAGATGTAAATGAAAGAAAATTAAAATTCTAGATAGTACAACAAATATCCCTCAATTAGTACGCGAAGAGTAAGTGTAGCTTTAGGAATCCCTCATGATTTCGTTTTATAACACTTCAATATTCTACAAGTAGAAGATCTGGATAAATTATTAATACTTTAATTTTAATAGTGGTTGTAAAAAAGGCAAGTAAGCCGTTCGTTAGGTGTGCCCCTGTACTCTTAGGGTTTTAAACCAGTTTATCGAGTCTGAGACTGTTTACGTTTGTAGGTAATCTTAGAAATAAGCATTGAGGATTGGATATCTTACTGAGCATTTTAAAACAAAAATTGTTACTTGGGAATTTAATCTCGAAAATCGTAGCATTGAAATAATGCTCCAGAATTTGAATTCCTAGTAGCCACCACTGTATATACTATGATATGTCCTAGTATTATAATTGTGAATATCGCTTACAAATTTAATTCTTTAAATTATATTTTAGTAACATTGTGAATAATTTATAAATAAATATCTTGTTAAAAACCAATCTTTTATTTATAATTCTTGAATTTCAAACATTCCAATACCGAGTGGCTCAGCAGATAAGGGGACACCCAGAATACTTGTACAAGTACACATATTAACTCAAAAATTTTATTCAGAATTACTTTCAGAAAACATCAAAACACTTAAACACTACACTCGAATACACTCACAATAATATCCACAATAAGAATAACACGTGTGGAGTAGTGTTTTGATGTTTTCTGGCAGGTCGTGTAGTGTATTTAAATGCAATGTTCAAGTGTTTGCGAAAATCAGGTGAGTCAGTGTTATCAAAGGTTTCGACTCTCCAGGATCCCCAGGATATAAAAAATGAAACGATGCTCAACAGTTTTTTCTTAATTCTTGCATTATCAATATCCTATCGCGTTACAAGAATTCCTATTCTTGAGGCAAAAAATTAAAGCTGATATAGAAAACTCTTATAAAGAATATTGCAGTCGTATTGAAAGCAATATAAAAAATGATCCCAAAGAACTATGGCAATTTCTTAACAATAAAAATAATAATAAATGCATGCCAAACAATGATACATAATGATACTTTGATAAACGACCCAAAAAACATTGCAGATGCCTTTGCAGACTTTTTTCAGAGTTCCTATAGGGTGATTGCGGAAAATAAAATGGTATACTAGTCTTTTATGTGGGAAAGCCTCTGTAAAATTTCAAAGCAATCCGAGGTAATTTATTATATTTTTTTGCATTAAAACCTGCAAAGCTACGCTTCTGAACGGGGGAGTTATGCTATCTCGACGCGTTCACACAGATTCAATTCAATTCAACATATTTATTGTGTAGAAAGTTTAAATACAAACAAATTTACACAAAAGGCATGAGTTCGGCAAGGCCGTTCTTCCACTCCGCCTACACATCAGTACACCAACACATTTGTGCTGAAAATTATACACACTTATATAAATTAATACCTAAAGAAATTATCCTAAAAAAATGTATCCTAACACTAGTTTCAAAATGACATCTCCTAAAAAACACTAATAAATTAAAAACAATGTCACATCCTGTTTATTATCTGAATAATGCTTTTACATTCCCCTTAAACTTTGACCTTGACAAATTTAAAATCATATTCAACACTATAGGTGCCATGTAGGCAAAGCACCCCTCATATTTTGTTGTATTATGTTGCGGTATATTATAGCTATCTGTTCGGACATTTACATTGTGTATTTCTGATCTTTTCATTAATAATTCATATAAATATTGTGGTCCGTTTGTTCTAGTTAATTTTTCTAAGAAGATGCTGTATAAATAGTGTGCTCTACCTACTAGTTTAAGTTCATTCTTGAAATAAGGTGTTACATGCTCACGAAAAGGGATACAGTATACATATCTCATGCACGCATTTTGAACTCTTTGTAATTTTGCTACATTATATTGTGTTAAATAATGAAAATACACGTTACAGCAGTAATCTATGTGTGGGTATATCAATGTCTTGACCAAATTTAGTTTTGTGTCCGAGTCAAGGGAATATTTTAATTTATGTAAGTTTTTTAATTTCATAAATGAACTAGATACAACCTTGTCTACATGTATTTCAAAATTTAAACTATTGTCTATGTTTAGACCCAGTATTTTACTTGCATTTTTCCAACTAATTACTTCATTATTTAACTCTATTTTAACATTTCGTTCTTCTAGTTTTTTTCGTATTTTCTCATTTCCAACACAGATCACTACTGATTTATTCGGGTTGATTTTCAGAGCATTATCGGTGCACCACTGACTAAGGTTGTTTAAATCGGCTTCAATTTTGGTAACATATTCTACGCATTTTTCTTCTTTAAATGATATGTAGAGCTGAATGTCGTCTGCATATAGATGATACTGACAGTGACTTATTGAATGCTGTATGTCAAATGTAAATATAGTGAACAGAATTGTTCCTAGGATGCTACCTTATGGTACTCCACTTTTAGTTTCTAACATGCTGGACATTGTATTGTTTATTTTTACACATTGTTTTCTTGAGTACAGATAACTTCTAAACCATTCCACGCAAGTGTTATTTAACCCCAAATAATGTATTTTGCTATTAATAATTCAAAATTTCCTACATCGAAAGCTTTGCTTTGATCCAGAAGTATTAAAAACGTTAACATTCGGTTGTCCATTGCCAATGAGATGTCGTTTACTACTTTCAGTGATGCTGTGTGTGTACCATGACCTTCCCGAAAACCCGATTGCAACGGCGGTATTATGTTATACGTTTCTAAATAGCATTTTAACTGATTTCCAGCTAACTTTTCTGCTATTTTTGACATGGTGGGTAGAATATTTAGAGGTCTAATATCTGACATACTTTCAGGTGGCGAGACTTTCGGACTACATACAACTATGGCGCTTTTCCACATATCCGGGAACACTCCTGTTTTGAAACTTTCATTTATTATATGCGTTAGAATGTCTATACAAAATGGAATAACAATTTTCAACATTTTTAAATTTATACCGTCACTACCCATTGCATTTGATTTAATTGTTTTTATTGTGTCATAAACATCACTATTAGTTATCTCTCTGAAACCTAACACGTTATCATTGTCCCTTAGATTGTTCTTATAAAAGTCTACTATATTCGGATTAACTTTATTATTCCCAGCTACATTGATAAAATATTTATTTAAATCATTGATATCAAAATCAGTTTCATTTGGAATTGCATTTTCTTTTTTGTTATAGAGGCCCCATGAATACAATTTGCTATTACTTTTATTACATTTCATCACATGTTTCATATATGCATTTTTCTCATTTCTGATAGCTATACTCAGATAATTTTTTAAGTCAACATAATATTGCCGGTGACTTTCTAATTTCGTTTTTACGTACTTTTTGTGTGCCTTATTCTTTAGTTTTATTATTTCCTTTATTATTAATGTGATATATGGTTTGTTTGTATGTTTAGGTTGAAAATATGTGAGTGGTGCATGATCATCAAATAATTTTATAATACTTTGAGATAAAAATTTCACTTTTTCATTTATATCCCTTAGTTCAGTGAGTTGGTACCAGTCGATATCAGCTGCGTCATTATTAAACATTTCAAGGTTGAAATGCCTAAAATTTCTGTAACTGAATTGTATAAAATTTGGTTTTTCATTCTCTATAGCTAATTTACAATGTACTAGCATATGATCTGTAACATTTAATAAATCACATGAATCACTATCATTAACTCTAATGTCCTCACTTACACTAATTATGTCAATTAAGCCTTCACTTCTAGTTGTTATTCTTGTTGGAAAATTGACTATCTGCTTTAAATTAAAGTTCCTCATCACCGTTTCCAATCTGTAACTCTCGGGATTTTCTTTATTTAATAGATTGATGTTTAGGTCCCCCATTAATATAATATCTTGTACTTCCAAATATATATTTTCTAAAACATCCACAATTTCATCTAAACTCTCCATAATAGCTTTTGGAGTTTTATACACTCCTCCAACACCTATTTTTCTTTTATTTATTGTCAAAATTAACCACAGTTGTTCTATACCACTTACAAAAAATTCGTTATCATAATATTTCTTGTATTTAATATGGCTTTTTAGATACACACCCGTTCCTCCACCTCTATTTGGTCTGTCTGAATGTATGAAGTTGTAGGTTGGTATTTGCACAAATTTTGCTTCAGAATCTTCCTGCAACCACGTTTCATTTAATCCCACTATATCAAAATTGTTTTCTAAAATTGTGTCTTGCCGCTTGTTTGTTTTCCAGGTACCTAATCAGCTGTTTTAGTTGTCTCTGGTCAGTGCGCCACGCGTTCAGTGTTCAGTTCAGTGACTCTTCGACTTCCGTTTAGAGCATTTCTGATTTTTGTTAAATTTTAAATTGTATTCGCAAATATCGATTATGTCTTGAATGCTTTGGAGAAAAAAGAACAAGTTGATGTCATATACACAGACTTCTCCAAAGCATTTGACTCAGTAAATCATATTATCTTATGTGAAAAATTACGTTATATTGGAATCTATGGCAACCTACTAAATTTACTCACTAGCTATCTCTCTAACAGAACTCAATTTGTAAGGATCAAAGGATTCACATCATATGAAATTCGGGCAACTTCTGGTGTGCCTCAGGGCAGTCATTTAGGACCATTTCTTCAATATTTTTATTAATGACATAAAAACAAAAATAACCTTTTCAAGAATGTTACTTTTCGCTGATGATCTAAAATTGTTCCACTCTGTTACATCAACTAGCGATTGCCTAAAGATTCAACTAGACCTGGATGCATTTCCTGAGTGGTGTTCAGAAAATTTTATGGATGTAAACGTGAACAAATGCAAAACCATGTGTTTTTATTGTAGTCTTGACAAAATTGAGTTCTGTTACAGAATAGATGGAGAACCTCTCACGAATGCAACCACTGTAAAGGATTTGGGTGTTATATTGGATAACAAGCTGGACTTTCGTTTGCATTTCGAACATATAGCAAATAAAGCTACCAACATGCTAGGGTTTGTATGTAGAACTACAAGAGACTTCATTAACGTTGAGTCTGTAAAAAATTTATATAATTCTCTTGTACGATCTACTTTAGAGTATTCCTGCTGTGTCTGGTCTCCTACATATGAAAACCATAAATATCACTTAGAAAAGGTACAAAACAAATTACTTCGCACTTTAGCATATAAATTAACTTTGCCTCTAAACAAATATTCACTTGATGACATTCGAGATATAACTCATTTACCTAAGTTAAGTTCACGCAGATATAAAATTCTTGCATAAAATCATAAATGGTGGCATCAATTGTCCAAACTTGTTAAATGAAATTGGCTTTCACGTTCCACCTAGGTTTACTCGCAATAACCAAACCTTTGCGGTGGCATTTCATCGGTGTAATTATGGAAAACATTCACCATTGGCTAGGTTAGTAACGCTTGGAAACAAAATTAATATCGATCTATTTCATTGTTCTGAATTAAATCTAAAGCACATGCTACGTTCAGTAGATTTATAAATAAATAAATTGCTATTATAATTATTATTATTAGCAATCTCATACTAGGCTAATTGTATTTCTATGAATTTTAATGTAATATTGGGTTTACCCGTTAATTAAATAAATAAAAAAAATAAAAATAAATTATGTCAGTTCACGTCGCAAGAGTACTGCGACATGATATTAACCTATGGTGCAATGAGTAAAAGTCTTGCAGGGGCTGTACGAAAATACGGGAGAAAACTTCCCCATAGACACAAACCTAATGAGAAAAATGCAGTGTAACGAGTTCGTGACACCGGGTTTTGTTTACCAGGCCACAGGGAACATGTAGTAAATCGTCCTGTTGAAGTAGACGAAGGAGTTCTAGAATTACTAGAGCAAGACCCTTCAATAAGTACCTTATAAGCGAGAATCGTTTTTACCCATACCACATAAGAGAGGAAGTGATTTCGTTGCACCGTATTACGTCAGATTGGTTAGTCATAGGCGGCGCACTTCTACAAAAAAAAATAAGCTGATTTTTTTTCCAATTTTTTTTAACTCCTTTTGGTGGGGACAACCCACTGAATAATTTTCTGCATGTTTAGGTAAATCACCCTGTATAGGTAGCACTCATTTTGAAGTTACCTCTCAAAATACCCTAACCGTTAGCTTACATATTTAAAGCAATTTACTGAAACCGAAGTACTTAATAGTCTTAAAAAATTTAAACCCTACCTTGGCCCGCAAAAAAATTTTTTTTTTTTCTACGAGACTGTGCATGTCTTCTTGCAATACCACTTACCATAATATTTACAATCTCTCCGTTACACATCTACATATCCCTCTTCCTGGAAGTTCTCTAAAGTAATACCTGTATACAAGAAGACCTATTACTATTATCAATAACTTTTCTAAGTGTCTTGAAATAATGCTATCCCCACATATACCCATCCATACAATCAGCTTTTCGGGTGTTTGATTATAATCTTCTCTGAAAATGTGGGGGTTTTCATCGCTCCAGTAATGTTTATTCACAAATCCATGTAAGAAAAATGTGCATTAATCACTGAAACAAATATTTTTGACTAAGTTTCTATTATTGTTAATCATATTTGTCATCACTTCACAAAACTCAATTCTGTGGTCGAAATCGTCTTCACCAAGCTCTTGATGGATCTGAAGTTTGCAGGTATGGAATTTGTGTAGTTTCGTTACCTTCCGAACTGAACTACACGAAAGTCCAGTTAAAGCGGAAAATTCCTGGAGTGAACTGCTAGGATCCATATTGAAGTGCCCCAACACTTCAATTTCAGCTGCCTCATCCAAAACATTGCGATTTGTTCTCGTTCTGTTTGCCACAGAGCGAGTTTCCTTGAATTTTGCAATTCTGTTACCATACTTATGATGCACATTTTTACTTGCATTCCGCTGATTGAAAGTATCGGCCGTTTTTTAAGGTGACTCTTTTTCAGCACCATAAATTAAAATCATTTTTATTCTCTCAGTGAGAAGAACCATTATAAAAATTATCTTACACTTTTAAAACAACTACGGAGCGTTGCGATGCACAATGAAACTTTAAAATAAATGAGCGAATGTACGATTCAGCGCAACAAATGCAAAACAAAATAGGCCTACCACACGTGATATTAGTCTAATCAATGTAAAAAAAAAAGTAGCTAGGAGTGACTGGGGAAACAATTACAGAATTTTCTTATTTGATAGATTAAAAAAGTAAAATTGGCATTGATTATGTATTATGCATTCATGTTCTACGTACCTATTTATTAAAATAATTATTTAAACAAATAATAATCAATGTGCATTTGTTTACTGTCCAGCTAGTATTATCGGTAAACCACCTTATAAAGAGACAGCATTTTTTGTCAGATTATTTATGTCTGCCACTTCGTTTTACACAAATAACAAGCGACACATTTAATGGTTGTAATAAATTCTGCGTAGTCTAATAAGTTGGTATCACATTAAATAATTTTGAAGTGGGGCTAGTTTGGGGTGATGAGGATTTTTTTAAAATGCCGGCAATTGCCAGTGTGCGTCTTCCCAATGTAATAAAACATTATCTAGATTTTTATGGCTTTTATCACTTTTTTATAATAATTCAGTTTTTTGCATTTACCTCCAAAATGTTTCTCTTTAAGGTCACACTATCTTTTACGATTGTATTCCAAAAAAATTCTGCTATTAGAAATCGATGCAAAAAAATAAGGGGTGCCATTTGAAATTATAAATTTGGGGTGGCTGGGAATGAGAGGATGAGTTTTGGATCACACCTTTTCTCGTTAAAATGTGTCCCCCGTTTACTGCAAAAAAATTTTTTAACAGTTCTCGAGTTATTAATGGTGGCTCGTTTTCAAAAAATGACCCGGTATACGTAATTGATATGTAAATTTGTATCTCTTTATGCCGTAATGTAAATGTATATTCAACCACTTAACAATGATCTTACGCTATGTAAAACGTATGTAACTAATATATATACTTTTTATTATTTTAATGCCTTATTTTTATATTAACGTCCTAGCGGAATTTAGCTACAGCTACTCTACTACCCAAACATTAGGACGGCGAACTGAGATACCGGTCACAAGTGACGGACTCGATGAACGCTGTTTAACTTCGCTGATCAAGGTCTCAGCACTTAAGCCAATAACCGTACCTCACTTCATAAATTTATTTTATATACTTACCGTATGTTCCACTTTTAAATACTGATATTAGAAAGCTTACATTTTTGGAGTTAGGTACTGTCGTGAGCAGAAAAAAATAGGACAACTTTTTTTTTCTAATGTAAATCTGTCTCTATTTGAATATGTAATGAGTAGCCGAAATAAAACAGATATCACTTTTAATTTATTTTTTATTTGAATGCTGTAGTTATTGCTTGCTATAGTAAATGATGGAAGGTTAATGAGACAAATTGCACTGCGTTATAACATTAACAAAAATTTGGTGTGTAACATTTTAAGAAAGTGGAGAATCCTGGATCAAAGGACAAAGGATATTCTACTTAACAAGAAACTAACTATTAATATTTCGTTATTGCACCATTTCTATTTATAACTTCTATAAGTCTGTTTGGCATAGAATTAAATAACCTTATACAATAATCATTAGTAATAATATTTTCCCATGCATTATTTACTATTTCCAGCAATTCTTCGGCATTTCGTGGTCTCACATTTCGTTTTTGGATACTTCTTACGAGTAGTCCCCATATTTCATCCACAGGGTTAGGATCTGGACTATGACTGGGCCAGTTAAGAAATCTTGAAACGAGCTAGTTACGGAACAATTGTCTTGTTGAAATATGAACTCATTATTAGGAAATAATTGTGACACAGAATGGAGCATAATATTGTCTAAAATCCTAATATACGTTTCACTATTAAATCATTCCTCACTATGCCACAAAACACCAGGACCACGTGCCGATATCCAAGCCCATATATTGACGGAAAATCTACCACTTTTATCATTGTTAGATATATATTTCTCATCAAATCGAGTATTCGGAGGGCGGTAAACACGAATACGACCACTGTGTGTTGAATAAAAAGTTTTTTCTTCTGTAAAGATTACATTGTTCAAAAAATTTACATCATGCGCTAAAAATTCAAGCACAAATCCTACTTGAGCTTCTTTATGTTCAGCTTTAAGTAAATATTTCTGTGCTGCTGCATGACAGCGTAGCTCCGATTCTCTTACTCGCAGGCGACCAGTACTACTCGATCCAGGAAAATTCGTTTCTTCAGCAGCCTGAATAACTGAGTAAAATGGATTTTCTACTAAAGCATTCACCAATTGCAAATCTTGTTGTTGAGTTGATATCCTTCGTCGCCCTGATCCAGGATTTCTACTAATCGTACCGTTTATTTTCCACTTTCTTAAAATGTTACACACCGAATTTTTGTCAATATTATAACGCAGTGCAATTTGTCTCATTGACCATCCATCTTCTGCTTTAGCAATACCTCCAGATTTAACTAAATCGCTTATATTGTTAAAGAACACGATAAAACCCTCGGTGTACTTTTCGAAACTGTAACAAAATCCGACTTCACGTTTTTATATTCTTAATCATATTTTCGCTCTACGGAGCGATTTTTATGCAAAAATTTCAATAGCTCATCAAGGAGCGTTATTTTAGAAAGTTAGTAACAGTAACCAAATTAAAATTAAAAACCCTTTTACGAATCCACGTTGTTAAGCACTGCAACTCATGCGCGGTATTAAATATGAGGAAAAGTTAATCCAGCTTCTATTCAAAGTATATCGTGAGTTTTAGCTAAAATAGCCTTTAGCGACATGGGACCCCCATCATTTCCTAGCAGTCGATTTTGACGGGATTTGCCCTAAACCGTTTCCTCAATGATTCGGTGTCAAAAAAGTATCTTTACCATGTACTCATGTGCATGGGACCGCCTTGCCTGAACGTATGAAATTGTAATTGCCCAAATATAATTCAAAGTTGTTGCGATTCAAGCATTTTAAAGCTCCGAGGAGCGACCAAAATTGATATTGAAATAAAAATACGTGAATAGACAGGCAAGCAAAAGCCCACCAAAATTTAATAAGCAATGAACTTTTCTTGAATCTTCTTGTGTAATCATTAGCTCAAAAACCGCATATTGGATGGTAGTTGGTACATTATAAATCGTTCCGTTCCTCACCATGTGTTGTACACAGGCCAGACTATAGTTTGTAAAAACATATTTCTTGAAGTTGTTGTAAAACATAAATTTTTGAAGAGATTTTATATATATTTTTGAACTTTATATTGTCTTTTACTTGTGTTTTCAAAATTCCCTTTCAGGTATAATTTTAAGAAAGTGTTAGTACCCACTGTGTTAGATTTATAGTGTTACGACATCCAATAGATACCATCAGAGTAACAGTTAAGCAAAAACGAACAGTAAGTATAAATTTTATATTATTCTCTATCTGAAACAGTCGTTTTGAACCCTTATTTTGTGAATGTTAACATTCATTTTTTATAAATATAGTAAAAGTCCTTCAGACGCAAAAAATGGATCGTTCACAATCTGAGGTACATTAGTTTTTTGCACACTTGCAATAAATTATGACAACTAACTGACAATGTCACAAAAATTAAAGTTAGATGTACACAACTAGATTTTAGCAAAATACCGTTATAAGAATTGTTCTATTTTTTTTTGCTCACGACCGTATATGAATTTAAATTATTTATAAAATGTACAGAAAAAATGTTATCTCTTTTGGAATTAACCGCAAGAGACGTCCACTTTTATTTTTTAAATCCTCTGTGTATTTTTAGCTAGTCAGGTAGTTTTAATATTGGTTGTAATCTTAGTGAGTTATAAGTTTCAAAGTTGAAAAAAGTCTGATGTAGTATGAAAAAAATATATTTTATAGAATATTTTACAGAAATTATTATAAAAACTAAATTAATCTAACAAAAATGGCAATAAACCGTTAATTTAATTAAATACTTACACTGATTTTAATGTTTCTATCCTAAAACGTAACGTAATCTAAAATAATGGGTATATTAAAACTATATACATTAACACTTAATGTTACACGAAATTTATTAAATTAGGTATGTTATGGTTTACTGAAAATTATTAAATTGCCGACAAATGGTGAAAATCAATCTAAAACACAGATTTAGAAATATTTGTGTTCTACTACACTAGACATCTACTACTACACTATACGCATCTAGATGTCTTGAATTTACAACTATTTTTTAATGCATTGTTCGAATCCTTTGTAGTAGGAGCTTGGCAGGCCTGGAGTCAGGTAAGAAAAAAAAGATAATAAACTAATAATAATGCAGTAATAATAAATTTATATTTTGAATAATAACTAATACATTTTTCTACTCCATTAATAAAATTAAATCTTTATTTAAATTTCGCCTAATAATTAAAAAATAAAAATCTAATTAATAAATTAATTACAACTCAAAAATAAAATAATATTTGTATAACAACTCATGACACAAATTTAGTTCATATTTTATCTAAATCTAATTTTAATTATAATTTTTTAATAATGTTTCTTTCCTCCCGTAAATCTGAATCAGAAAAATTTCAATAAATTAAAGATAAATTTTATTATTACTAATAAAATATTTATATTAGATACTCCTATTTCCTTTTCTAACCCATGTATTTAATTTAAATTTTAATCATCAAATAATTTAATAAAAATTAATATTTAATAATAATATAATTGATAATTTAACCCTTTTACTATTCAAATTTTATGTTTTTTATTTGTTGAACTTTTAATTTAGCACGTGATGAAATGATGTTTAAGTGTCGGGAAGTGCTTTAATACACTAAGTTCATTTTAATGATATTAAGAAAGCAAATTTGCATATAGTGCAAACACTGAATTGTTCTCAAATATAGAATGGAGAAATTTGACGTAGAAAAAAATGCACTTATTGTTAAATATATGTAACTTTTAATATATATGCTATTGGTCAGTCGGACCCGTTATATAATGTACAATGGTTAAAATATTTTATTCATACATTACCTCAGCGTTGTCTAATTTTAAGGGCTTTTAAGTTGTATTAAACTTGTTTTTTATCCGGTTAATAATTAGAAATTTTTACTTATTTTTGTTAACTTTAAAAGTAAAGAAATTGTCATATTTTATAAAATATATAGTTTATGTATAATATATCTCTTATTATTAACTAAACTAATAGTAAGTAGTAATATTATGTTTTTTAAAGAAGTATTCAATGTTTATTTTAATACAAGGAAATGACTAAATTTGGCCAGTGGTAAATAGTTGTGTAGACAAAAAAAAATATTATTTATGTTATTTTAATGTTACCTCCTGGGAATTTGTTAAAGTCATGGAAAATCTGGAAGTTAGGGAATTTTATGGCCTATTAAGACTCCGAACCCTATATTTGAGAGTTATACATAGATACCTTTGAAGGATCTTTATGGGTCAGAATGTGTTTTGCAAAGTTTCTCTTATCTTTCGTTTCATAGGTACATATTTTACATTTATATATTTTTATTTCAGAATGATTGAATTTGTGGACACTAAAATCATTTTTATGTCGTCTCATATAGGCACATTTCAGATTTAAGCATCTCTGAATCACGTTTATGTCTTGCTATATGATTATTAATGGACGTTTTAAATTTCGTCTCAAATGAACACTTTTCGCACTTATACATTGTTACTTCAGAAGGATCTTTATGGGTCAGCATATGCCGTCTGACATATCTCTTTTTTTTCGCCTCATACGGACATATGTCACACTTATACATACGCGTTTTATGAAGAGACATGTGATCATAAAGATTTTTCTTTTGTATGGTCACATAGGGACAAATCTGGCACTCGTATGTTTCTATTGCTGAAGGATTATTGTGGGACAACATATGCAAATCTAAAGTTGTTTTTAGTTTTGTCTCGTAAGGACATATTTCACATTTGTAAGGAGTACTGTGAGTCTGTACGTGTCGTGTAAGGGCTTGTTTTAGTCTCGTCTCATACGAACATAATGCACACTTATACATTGTAAGTTCTGAGGAACTTTTATGGACTTCCATGTGCTTCTTGAGATAACCTTTTTGTTTCGTCTCATACGGACATACTTCACACTTGTACACTGTTGTCTCCTCTTTGTGTTTCAACATGTGCCTGGTAAGATATCTTCTTTTTTTCGCCTCGTATATACACAAATCGCACTTATATATCTTAGTCTCTGGAAGAATTTTACTTTTATGTATCATCATGTGATTTCTGAGATTTTTCTTGAGTTTCGACTCATATGTACATATTTCACACTTATACAATGTGGCCTCTGAAAGATTTGTATGATGGATCAAAACGTGATCCCTAAGATATCTTCTTTGCGTTGTCTCATACGAACACATTTCACATTTAATACATTTAATCTTTTCTATGACAGATGGATTTTCATGGGTTAACATATGCACTTCCATACATCTTGCCAGTTTTGTCTGAAAGGGACATATTTCACACTTTTCTGGAATTTTATGGGTCGTCATATGCCGGGTAAGATTTCTCTTCTTATTTGATTCATATGTACACAACTCACACTTATATGTTGTGCCTGAAAAGACTGAATGGGTTACGAGTTCTTCAAGGTTAATTTTATAGTCAACAGAAGATTTTTCTTCATACTGGAACTTATTGATGGCAGAGTCCGTTGTGATTGCTTCAGAAGGCTCCTGACAACTGCAAATAAACGTTATTGATCAATATCACATGACCACGAAATATAGAAATGCTATATTATTTTCATAGTATTTGATATAGAATGATTTTCGTATATACAAACTAGAAGCGAAACTCCCCAAAGTCGTTTAAATTGTCTAGAGCGCATGACTACCCAAAATGTCATTTTGTGTCAACGGTTATAACAGCCGAGATTTATAAAAGTAAATAAACAAAGGAGTTATAAGTGTTTGTGTTTGGAATTGTCAAGTTTATGCGTTCTTCTCGTTTGTGATTTACTTTAAAAAAATGTCGAAACCCACACTAAAGTCGGGGCGAGAATTCAGGCGATGCACATCACGAGTGACGTAATTGAAAACATTTCAATGCCAACATAATTTTTACGTATTAATTACATTAAAAAGAGTAATTCTTGACACCAAATTATTAAGCTTTTTTCAGAAATAAGGACAGTTCAATGTGGCTTTATAATCCTTGGCATTTTTGTCTTATTTTTAGAAATAGAAGTTAATTAAATCGTATAATAATACTAATTTGTTCTTTAATAAATTATTTTAAGAGAGAATGTGATGCCGGTGGACCACTGTTACCATTAACTGCTGTAAGAGAGGCAAGTATAATTCTAGAAGGTAACTATATATCATAACATAACCAATAAATTTCAGAGACTTTCTAATGCTTTAAACATAAATTTGAGTGCTGTTAGCAATGTTTCCAAAAAAATGCAGACTGGAGAAGCTTTACGTAGCCCTAAAAGAACTGGACCAACAACAAAGCCTGTGTGCGTCATTGATAACTTTGACTAAGCAGCAATTCGAAATGTTATTTATGAAGTGTACAGAAACAGTGAGTATTTATTAAAATAACATATGGAAATATTTATTAAAGTATTTATTATTGTTTTAGAATAACATATTACCAGACAATCCCCCTTTCAGAGCTGTTGATTGAATGGTACATTTACAAAGGAAGTTTGAGTAGCTTGGGCAAAATACTGAAAAAAATAGGTTTCAAATTTCTAAAAGATAATCCACGTAGAGGATTAATGGAACTGCCAAATATTGTTTTCAGCCGCGTCACTTTTTTGCAGAAATATGTAAAAAATATTTCATTGGGGTATCCTCGACAATTTGTGTATTTAGATGAGACGTGGATCTTTGAGTATGGTTCTGTACAAAGATCATGGCAAGATGGAAATGAAGAAAGTGTGAAAAAAAAACAAAACTGAAGGGAAAAGGTGTGTAAATGTCTGTTTTTTTTTTCATAAACGAGTTTTACTTACAGAAGATTTAAAAAAATGCATTTTTTTGTACTTTACACGTACAATCACAGAGAAAATATACAATGTAGCTAAAATTCGTTTCTGAAATGATGGGACCCCTGTATATAATAAAAAAGGGGTTTATTATTAATGTAGAAATATATTTTTAGGTTTATTATACTTCATGCTGGAAATGAAAATGGTTTTATTCCTGGGGCATCATTATTATTTTCGCCATCAACAAAAAATCCTGATTATCATGGTGAAGGGAACAAAACAAATGTTTTGAAATGGTTTGAACACCAGTTATTAAAACATTTGGAAGAACCGTCTTTAATAATCATGGATAATGCTAGTTATCACAGTAGTTTGGTGGATAAAATTCCAAATTCGAGTTGGACAAAAGTCGATAATATATCCTGGTTACAAAACAAAACTATTGAAAATGAAGAAGGAATGCTTAAAGTACAATTACTTGAGTTGGCGGCATGATAAGTGATTTATTATATGTTTAGAGATTTAGTGCGGGTACATAAAAAGTGCACTGCCTTTTAACTCTTGTGGGTACGTATGTACACTCGATTCAGTATACATATCATAAACTAATTTTATCAGATACTTCTGGTTATTTTCATTTATTAATATCAAGAGTCCAGGGACAGAAACTGTAATGTGTAGTAATAATATTGTCTTCCTATACTCATCTAATACCCATATGAATTTACATTTATATATTAACAAACCTTATTTTTATAGAAACAAACCGCTCAAGGAATATGAAGCTGATAAGCTGGCACAACAATAAGGCCATGAGGTCCTTAGACTTCCACCATATCATTGTATGTTCCAGCCAATTGAAAAAGTTTGGGGCATAGCAAAAACATATTATAATAAATATATTGGGAGAGATGGTAATGGTGTGGAAAAAGCGATAAATATGTGGACGGAAGCATTAGATACTATTTCCCCAGAAAATTGATCAAACACTATTAAAAACACAAATAAGGAAATACAAAAGTATTGGGACAGGGAAGTGGCTTTTGACAGAGAAGATATTATCCATCCCGTTATTATTAATTTAAATGGATCCGATACAGACGACAGTTCAGACGAAGAAGAAAATATGTGAAAGGTTTCAATTTGCTTAAATATGTAAATGTTTTTTATCTCATCATGAATAGTAAATAACTAAAAAATGTATAATTGTTTAATATCGTAGTAATTTTATTTAATTAGCAAAATTTAATTATAATTATGATTGTACTATAATATATATTATAAAACTCATTGTCCAGTTATTAAATAAAGTTCATTTGAGAAATTATTTATAATCTATTTTTGTTTCAATTAATCGAATTTTGATAGATTTTTTTCCTATGTATTGTGGGTTGCAAACGTTGCAGTTATCACAGGCACGGCATAAAACTTTATACCGTGTCACAATTCATCATTTTAATGATACATTTTCAGTTGTAGCAATATAATTTGCATGCGACCTGAATTGGGGGTTGCAGCTATTTCAGGTGCAGTCGCTTTGTTTGACTTCATATAATTATAGTAATTTTGTCGATCTGTGACATGCATCACCTTAATTCTTGCCCCGACTATATTTTCGCATTGTGCTGTGTCAAAATGCCAGACAAAATATGATGAACGTATTAGTTCTCTCCCAAAGACAATCGTGAAAAGTGAATAAAGTAAATAATTACTGTCATTAAAGAATAATTTATATAATTTACAGGTGCATTGAGCGGCTGAGGATATAATATGTGGGGGAATGGACCTGGTCTGTGGAATGGACTTAATTGACAAAGATTTCAGTTATTTATTTATACAACAAATTGCTAGTGTGTGTTCCAAAACCATTTGAGAAACAAGCCCCTACCAAAGCTAAACAAACATATTTTATTCCTAAGTAAATAATTACTCTGGGAATATGTAATATGAACATTTAATTGTTATTTTTACATATTTCAGTGTCCCTCTAGAGGTTGTGATGCCAGAGTTTCATAATTTAGAAAAGTCTCTTGAAGAAGAGCAAGTATTAAAATGGGAGCCCATTATTAGACAAAATTTATATTTTAATATTATCGATACATTTTTAATTTTAGTTCATTAATAGATGTTCAGATTGTGACCCTACTTTGAAACAACCTGTTGCAAGCTGTAGTACCGCTCGGCATGATTTGAAAATTTCTCATGGGTAGGTTATCCTGTATTTACAGGGCGATAAATAGAAAATATTTATTGTAGTGTACAAGCTGAATAAAAATTTACTAGGAGGTAGACAGTAGCTTTAAATTTGATAATCGCCAAATTGTGTGTTTATAACTTAGTAATATAGCCCAGTTGCCAGGGATTTTAAGTCAAAATTGTTACCTCGCTAATTTTTTCATGAAAGGCTAGTTTTTTGCTAGTAGAAAGTGGCTCAATGAGTTTATCAAAATCTACCCCCGCGAACCCTCTGAAACGGAAAAATTCAGTTTTTTGCTAATATCTCGAAAAATAATAATAATAATAAAAAACGGATAGCACCACGTGAAAGAGCGGGAAATTCTACATGAAAATTGTATAAAAGATTTTTTAAATAAATTTTTCCCTTAGCATGAGAAATTATTACAGTTCGCTCAATATTTCAAGTGCGTCGCACAGAGAAATGAAGCATTTCTCGACCACCGCTACATAGTAAAGACAATTTGTACCCATTAAAAACGAAAAAAGTAGCACTGCACTTTAAAGAGGAAGAATTCATCTTTCCAACGTTATACTTACTTTTAATTTTTATAATTTTTATTTCTTACAAATTGCATGTGAAAGTTAAGCTTTATCATTTTTTTCCACTCTATATTAAAACATAAATATTAAATAAAATACTAATTTAAAAAAGAAATCCTTGTAGATATAGCTTGTTTATACCTTAAACTTCAATCTAAGATTAATTTTTATGCTCTAAGTATCCAGGGTTAAAAAAAAATAAGTTTTAAATCATTGGTATTTCTTACATTTTTTAGTGTTAGGAAATTTTCACTTGAAAACTTGTCTAAAACGGTCAAAAAAGTCTTGTAGGTAATAAAAGGTAGGTTTTTTCAGACAAGTTTTCAAATGGAAATTTCCTAACCCTAAAAAATGGAAAAAATACTAATGATTTGCAGGGTCGGACTGGTCCGGTCGGCAGGTCGAAGATTGCCGACGGGGCCAAACACTTTTGAGGGCCAAATCACTTTCGGGGGCCAAACCGCAAACGAAAACAATGTAAATAATATTGTTTACATTTCTTTTTATAAAACACTGGAATTAATTTTCTAGAATTAAAAAAAGGTTTGTTAAATTGTGCATATAATTATTTCTTCTCAAGGAAGGTACCATAACCATGTATACGTATATCTGAAAATGCATATTTGGCTCGTAAGCTTAGGGTATTAAAGGGCATATATCAGGTGACACAGGAGCATGTAACAGGTCTAGTAACTTTTTTATCCTTCAAAATATAATTTTTAGAATTGGATGTTTATAAAGAAATAAATCCGCTACTTTTGTCATACTAAACGGTTTTTTTCTACTTCCGGTTAATCTATTGCAAGCAACTTTATTTTTATTTTTTTTATTATTTTAACGCCTTATTTACATAACATGTGTTTAGCACTAGCTATCCCATCACTCAACCGGGACACATACACATAGTCAATTATACAATGACCATTCCTTACGGCATGGCCATTTGCCGCAGCTGAGACTCGAACTCAGGACTGGTAACTAGCCGTGTTGTCTCTCACACAACTTCGTCTAGTCCACTGCTACTAATTCGGCAACACATGAAAAACACCACTAAACATCCATACTCTAGCCAGAATTCGAACCCGAAACTCCTTGGTTGCAAGCCTAACACGTAAGCTTTGAGCCATAGAACCGGTATTTTTTGAGTGTAACTTTCTTCACGACTCCAATACGAAATTATTTTTTTTATAGTCCTTTTTCGGCCTTTACATTCATTAAGAAAAATACGAAAGAAAATATATCTAAAATAGTAAAATTTTAACATGCTGACAATAATGTTTGTAGAAAAATGCATAAGAAATTTTGGACAATAATACCCCATTCTATAACTTAATATTCATAAATTTTTAAAAACTTGCAATGTTTGTTTGTTAGTTAGTTTGTTTAGGTCAAACCTTGCAATCAAAATTTCGATTAGTTCTAATTAAGCTAAAGCTTTGAAATTTTGTACATGTGTATCAGTCCGGTGACAATACACTTTAACATTTTCATATAAGAAAAAAACAAGATGGCGGCTTCAAGATGCGGACGATTTTACCGTTTATGATCCGATTCGTCTCAAAATCGATATCTGGGGGTTTTCGAGATCGCCAATTATGAATTCTTGGTCAAAATTTGGAGATTAAAAATGGCGGCGCCAATATGGCGGATGACTTTTGTGATATATGATCCAAATCCATTAAAATCGATATCTGGAAGTTTTCGGGTTCGCCGATTACGAATTTCTAGTAAAAAATTTAGTTCTGGATTGTGACTTCAAGATGGCGGCCTCACCGTTTAAGATCCGATTCAACTCAAAATCGATAACTGCGGGTTTTCTAGGTCGCGGATTATGAATTTTTAGTCAAAATTCGGAAATACAAAATGGCGGCGCCAATATGACTGACGACTTTTGTCATTTAGGTCTAAATCGATCAAAATCGATATCTGGGGGTTTTCGGGGTCGCGGATTGCGAATTTCTAGTGAAAAATTTAGTTCGAGATGGCGGAAGACTTTACTGTTTATGTTCCGATTCGTCTCACAATCGATATCTGGGGATTACAAGATATCAAAAGACTAAAAAGCAAAAAATAAAATTATTTAAAAAAATATTTTTAACGAGCTTTTATTTAAATGCTCTAAAAAGTAGAAAATATACTTTGAAGTAAATCAAACCCATCATTTTGTTACATTATATAATTTTTTTTATGGTATAAAAGCTTGTCGCGAGCAATCTCCTTTACACAGGAAAATCTATACTTTTTAGAGCATTTAATTAAATGAAATTAAATATTTTTTTAACTTAATGAAAAAGTTAGTTTTATAAAATTATTGAAAAAATACTTTTAAATTGAAATGAATTCTCTTGTTCGAATCGTTGAATAGCACTTTTTTTAAAATTAGGTTCATATTATGCAAAATGCAATTAATGCTAATATTACATTTTAAATGAAGCAGTTTTTTCTGTAATATTTGATTTTTGACGATGAAAGATCCGTCGATAAAGTTTTGCCATAATTTTCAGACATCCCGCACTACATACCTCTGCAATCAAGCACGGAGCATTGGTCTCCGATATAAAATAGCCTATTACCAGAATACTCATAGTGTAAGCATTCTTTTACCTAAATTAAATTTGAACTTTCTACTACAATATTGCTCGGCATGGATATTTCTAGAAATACAAAAAGCTCGATGCAACGTTTTTCTCTACAAAATTTCAAAACTTTTGTGTTCTTTATTGTTTCTTGGGAGACAGCAAAAAAATAAGGTGTATTTATGTTTGAATTTATATTTAAGTAATAGATATAAATAAAAATAAGACTGTCTCCGAGGGTTTTTGTAACACACTTATTTAGCATCGGCCTCTTTCAGCGACTGAGACTTATGACCGACGCCTTTTGATAGGCTAGTGTAGAAACTGCGGATTGGTTCCTGTATATGTTAAACAGCTGACCGCTAAGCTACCATATCCGCAGATAAACAATATGGGAACAAAACTATTAATTTTTATTCTTTGTTTATTTAAATCTATGTTTTTTTATCTTGAAACTTATTGATGTGTTTAGGACAGTGGTTAAGGCGTAGGGGCCAAATTACATTTGACGCCGATGGGGCGAAATGAAGCCAGTCCGACACTGTTTGAAAGTTAATTTTGTTTTACCCTGGATACTTTAGAGCATAAAAATTAATCTTAAATTGAAGTTTAAGGTATAAACAAGCTATATCTATGAGGATTTTTTTTTTAAATAGTATTTCATTTAATATTTATGTTTTAATATAGAGTGGAAAAAAAAATGATAAAGCTTAACTTTCACGTGCAATTTATAAGAAATAAAAATTAAAAGTAAGTATACCGTTGGAAAGCTGAATTCTTCCTCTTTAAAATGCTACCTTTTTTTTGTTCTTAATGGGTACAAATTGCCTTTATTATGTAGCAGCAGTCGAGAAATGCTTCATTTTCCTGTGCAACGTGCTTGAAATATTAAGCGAACTGTAATAATTTCTCATGCTAAGGGAAAAACTTATTAAAAAAATCTTTTATACTATTTTTATGTAAAATTTCCCGCTCTTTCACGTGGTGCTATCCGTTTTTTTTATTATTATTTTTCGAGATATTAGCAAAAAATTGAATTTTTCCGTTTCAGGGGGTTGTTTATAAGGGTTCGCGGGAGTAGATTTTGGTAAACTTTTTTGAACCACTTTCTACTAGCAAAAAATTGCCTTTCATGAAAAAACTAGCGAGGTAACAATTAATTCTAACTTTTCATCAAAATTAGTATCTGACAACTGGGCTAATAATCCACAAGAAAATAGCAACCCACTTTGTCTGTATGTATATACTGTATGTATATTGTGGCCGTTTGAAATAAACATTATTATCATTATTATTATTAAATAAAGGGGGGGTCAATATATCGTGAATAACACTGTACATAGTGTATAGAATTTTTCTATACGGCTAGTTGCTGTTACCATTCTGTATACAGTGCGTTTACTTGTCAATTAGCCATATGCAATGAAAATTGCAACGTCGCTTGTGTCTTGTACCCATGTCAGCTCTGCACGAGGCCGATAGGCCGGAGTATTGAGAACAGCTTGGGTTGCATTGCACTGTTTATTTCATTCCTTGAGTGGCGACGGTGAAAGCAAGAGCGTTATTTTCGGTTCAAATAATCCATCGTACATAATGTCTGTTTACACACCAGAGGAAAAAGTACAAATAATTAAACGGTTTTATGCAGGCAATTCAGCAACACGGTGCGGGGAGCTTTTTTCTCTTACATTTCAAGAAAGACCTGTCCCCTGTAAACAGACAATTTACAACATTGTAAATAGTTTTGAAAATTGCTTTTGTTTGAAAGAGTGTAAAAATGCCACCAAAAAAGAGAGATTCCTCCTGAAAGAATCGAAGAAAGAGAAAGGCGGGATGAACAGATTTGTGCTACACTCGAGTTAGATAGCTCGAGGACTACTAGAAACGTTGCCGAGGAGTTGGGTGTTAGCAATAGAACTGTGGCGGTCGTTTGGAAAAAAAAACGGATTTAAATGTTTTAGGTATACCAAGACACATGAACTGCATCTAGGGGACCAATTTCGGAGAATGGAGTTTTGTGAAATTATTATGGAAAGGGCAAATCAGAATGAAAATTTCATAAAAATATTCTTTTTACTGATGAGTCTTCATTTTCTTTACATGGTAAACACAATTCATCTATTTCTCGATATTGGTCTCAAGAAAACCAGCACAGAAGTATTGTGTGTCGCACCCAACGTCCTCAAAAACTGAACGTTTGGACCGGTATTTTAAGCGATCATGTAGTTAGTCCATTTTTTATAGAAGGGAATTTAAATACGGCTAAATATCTCACTCTTTTACAAGATAATGTGATTCCCGCCATTGAAAAATCTTCAAGGGGTAAATTTAAATACAGTGTGGCTCCAACAGGACGGCTGTTCCGTTCATAATGCAAATGACGTGTCACGGTATTTGAGAAATACTTTCCATGATCGTATTATAAGTGGAACAAGGGGTATTAAATGGCCAGCTAGATCTCCAGATGTAGCTCCAATGGACTTTTTTTTGGGGAGCGTATGAAATCCTCTGTTTATGGCCCTGAATTTGGCAGGGCGACGAGTAACTTAGAAGAGTTAAAGTTAAATTTAAGGAATGCCTGCAACTTAATTTTGCCAGAAATGCTTGCAAATGTAAGGAGCAATTTTTATGACAGGTTAGGTTATTGCCTAGCACAAGAAGGTGGATTATTTGAACCGTTATTGTAAAAAAAATTCTTGTACGGAGAGTATTTATTTTTAATGATTTTATTTAATTAATTTTCTTATCGAGAGTTTCTTTTGTTTTTAGAATAATGAAGATGTTTATTTATTTTTTAATTTTCTAATTGACAGTTCATTTAATTAATTTTTTAATCGAGAGTTCCTTTAATTAATTTTTTTATAAAGAGTTCATCAAGAGTTAAATAACGCTTTTGGTTTCATTAAAACCACCATAAACTCTTTCATTAATTAGGTACTAGGGTCTTGGCAATGAGCGTACTACGCGTGATGTTTAAATAAAAATCAACCAACCCTCCACGCTGACAAACAGATACTGACACTGACTGAGACACTGAGAAGTTGCCGAAGTGCGAGATGGTGTTGTAAGCTGGCGAGGTTGTCACATTTCTCGCTCTATGTGGAGGTATATGGCTAATGATTCAGTACACGCACTGTATATAATTTCACATATACTTTGTGAATGTAAATTAGTTACTGAAAGTTCTTAAATATTTTCTGTGAGGCAGAAATAAAATAAAGTATCTCTTTAAAACCCATTACTAATTACAGGTTTATTCCCTCAAACGTATTTTTAGGTGTGACTTTGCCAGAACAATCGTTGACATGAACAATGTTTGCCAAAATGTTTGACACCATATTATTCACCTGATTACAAAGTTTAACTAAATTTTTAATTATCAATTTATGTTGTAATTCAGGTAATTAGTATTACTTACTTTTCATACATTGTGTTTAATTCATCCATCTCTATTTTTAACGAGACACTGTTCATTTCTGTCAATACATTATCTTCTCCTTCTGCAATTTTAATACCGTCTTCTTCATTCTTGATGCCGATCTCTGCATTCCAGGCATTCACGTTGGGTGTATGTGTAAAATTAACTTCTCTGTCATCTATCTGCGAAGAATGTTGATTCATTTCTGTGACCATATCAATATCATCCCAAATTTCAGTCTTAATACGAGTTGGACCATTTTTTATGTCCAACTCGTTCGTATGTCCAACAAGGTTGTTAACTTCCATGCTGGTATTAAGGAAAATGTTTTCTAAATTTTTAATGGATTCCATCTTGGTCAATAGGATTCACGTCACTGCTTAGTTTTGACCTCCAATATTTGCTTTGATACAAACCATAATACAAATATTTAACAATGATTTCCTTATTAAGGATCACACGTTGAAAGTTGCTTTATTATGTTAAAATCCTGCAATATAAATAAATAAAAATTAATGAAAATAAAACATATACAGTTTTACTAAGGACGGTTTGATATTAGTAAACATATGGCTCATCGCCATAAAGTCTCCTGTCTACAGTGAACTAGTCTTAATGATAAGACTAGGTTTACTCCAAAATTTAACATACAATTTATGTTATTCTATAAAAACTTTCTTAGAAACACTGAAATGTCCGGATCCGTGACATGTTATCCAAACTGATTTCATTAACATTAAAAACATACCTAGTTTTTGAAGAGCAAAAAAATAATTAGCGTTATTCCTTCACACTTTACATACAAAGAAAAATAATAAATGGCATCCATATAAAATGAATTTCGTTGAAGAACTTAACGAAGATGATTTTGACCACAGGATAGAACTTCGCGAATCCTTGATGGAATGATGGGTAATTTTGCAGTATATCCACTTGAGCTGGATGTGTAAAAACGAGTGAAAATAGGACATTTTAGGTCATTTTGAAACGATTAGCATTGAAAAAGTCATTTTAGGGGAAGGGTAAATAATAATTATGGCATTTGATTGCTTATTACTGCAATTCAATGATTTCATCGAGTCCCGTCGTACACCAATAACATTCAAGTTTGTCATGATGCTTACTTTCCGTTGCCCTGAAATGACTCTTTAAATGCTTTTCATGTGAAAGTGACCTGAAATTCTCATATTTTACTCCTCTTTGGGTTCTTTACATATTGGTAATCGCAAACCGAAAAAGTTAGGTAGGTTAGATGTATTTGGTAGATATAATGCTGTAATGACTCTTATCTTAAAACGACTTTTTCAATGCCAATCGTTTCAAAGTGACCTAAAAGATCATATTTTCACTCATTTTTATCCACTCCTATTCACTTCATTTTCACATCAATTTCCTCGATTATTATACATTTGCGCAACGTTTCATTAATCACAAATGCTGCAGCATATAACTCTCTTATTAACGTATTCACAAAAAAAAAAAAACTCAAAAATCGAGAAGTGGATAAAAAACTGTCATGGGGAGCACAGGTCGACAGAAGAAGTCGACGGCAACCTTCTGGCAGTTGCGCCAGGTGGTGGGCAGGAACTGGGGATTTAGTACACGGATCCTGCACTGGGTCTACACGGCGGTAATCAGACCTAGACTCCAATATGGGTCGGTGGTCTGGTGGCCGAGTGTGAACCGCATCACCACGTCCCGAAGACTGGCAAAAGTTCAAAGACTTGCCTGTCTTGGGATTACAGGCGCAATAGGACGACACCTACAGCTGCCTTGGAAGTAATGCTAGGGCTGCCAACGCTTCCAGCCTGGATTGAGAAGGAAGTCATGGCGGCCCATCTAAGAATGCGAGACTCAGGCAGCTGGCGATGTAGTGGAACGACAGAGGGTCATGCAGCTATCGCCAGATTGGCGGAGGCGGAAATTCCAATCTCCGCCCTTAAGGTGAGGGAGGCAACCGACCGCTTGAGATTAGAAAAAAAGTACACTCTAACTCTGCCTAGTAGAGAAGAGTGGACAGAACAAAAGATTAATTTCCCCCCGAACTCCCTGGTGTGCTACACAGATGGTTCCCTTCTAGTAGATGGACAGAGGCAGTCATCGGGGGCAGGAATATTCCTGGAAGGCAGGGAAGTACAGGAGAGCTGAGCTCTAGGATCGTACACTACTGTCTTTCAGGCAGAGGTATATGCCATCCTAAAAGTGGCATATAAGGAAGAAACGAGGAACAGTACGGAACAAAATATTTGTATTTGTTCCGACAGCCAGGCAGCACTTCGGGCGGTCTGCTCTCCCAGGACGAGGTCCCCCCTCGTCCAAGAGTGCGGATATGCTCTAGAGGAACTTGCCGGGCACAAGGAAGTGAGCCTGATATGGGTTCCGGGACATACTGGGGTCCCAGGAAACGAGAGAGCCGATGAATTGGCTAGGCTCGGAGCCAGGGAGCCCTGTCTTGGCCTGGAGCCCATGTTGGGAATTACATGTCGCTACGGCCCTTAATGAGTGGGCACAAGCAACATTGAGGGAACATTGGAGGCTGAGCAGTGGCTGCAGACAGGCTCGAGACTTCGTAACGGGGCCGAACAAGTCAAGGGCGGCCTGGTTGCTAGGCAGAAGCCGGATGACTCTGAACCAATTGGTCGGAGTCCTAACTGGTCACTGCAGGCTCAGAAGACACCTATCACTGATAGGGGTTGAGGAAGAACCCACCTGCCCAAGATGCGGAAGTGATGAAGAAACATCGTTACACTTCTTGGGACAATGTGAAGCGTTCAGGCGCCTGAGGTATGAACTTTTCGGCGCCACAACGCTCCCAAAAGAGGAAATGGACTCTCTCGAATGGAAACATGTCCTGACCTTCATTGGAAGATCAGGAAGGTTTCAAGAGGGAGTGGGAGGCCGAGTAGAAGTGAACGGTTGAGGGGACGTCAGGGGGTAGGTAAAAAGGGCCCATTTGTGGCCTACTTGCCAGGCTCTAGGCCTCCCCCAACAATTACTACTACTAGGTCATTTTGAAACGATTAGCATTGAAAAAGTCATTTTAGGGCAAGGGTAAACAAGAGTCATGGCATTTGATTGCTTATTACTGCAATTCATTGAGTCCCGTCATACCCCAATAAACATTCAAATTTGTCATGTGAAAGTGACCTGAAATTCTCGTATTTTACTCCTCTTTGGGTCCTTTATGTATTGGTCATTGTAAACTGAAAAATTATGTTAGGTTAGACATATTTTAGTAAATATAATGCTGTAATGACTTTTCAATGTCAATCGTTTCAAAGTGACCTAAAAACATGGTATTTTCACTCATTTTTATCCACCCAGCACCCATATTCGCTGCACTTTTCCGTCAATTTCCTTGATTCTTATACATTTGCGTAACATTTCATTAGTCACAAACATTTCATATAACTCTCTTATTAATGTATTCACAAAAAAAAACTCAAAACTCGAGAAGCGGATAATATGCAGAATAACCCTTAAGTCGAGTACTTTTCTTTGATGAGGCCACCTTCTGCTCAAATGGCGCTGTAAATAGGCAAAATTGTCGATATTTATTTAAGTCTCATTATGTTCACAGTGAAAAGGCTTGTAGGCAATGTTTGAATACACCGAAAATATAAATGAAAATTTATGATAGATAAAGAACAAATGGAAATTGATTCTTACAATATACAAATACAATCATGAGGCAAAAATTGAAACATTTATTTTTTTGCAGTTGAACGAATACTACACTGCAAATCAAGAAACAATCTAATCTACAGCTATTTGATGCAAATACAGTTGTAGATAAGGGCAAGCGCCTCAATAGTATAATGTACCTATTTCTTTTATGATTTCTTCTATAACTAATATTTTCATTGAAATAAAAAATATTATGTATATTCATATAAACATACCAGTTTCAATCTTGTGACTGAAGCACAATAAATGAATAAATTAATACATTAAACAAAATATTTGTCAACTTAACCATCAAATTCTGTTACAAGACAAAAATACAACAGATGGCAAGCAACGAGGAACGAATCACATCACAAAGAATTCTCTTCTTCTGCTTCTTGTGCAACTCAAGAACATAAAATCCACTTGTTAGGTTTGTTGAATATACTGAACCTAGTACCCTGAAGTGTAACTCTTATTGGCGGAAAGAGGTGGCGCACGTGAAATCGCCATTTTCTTGGATGCCAGCGTTGCCTAGTTTTATTTTCAGTCGCTGTTGCCTAATTGTGTGAGAAGATTTATTCACATCTCCAGTTAGGCGGTTTATCCACTGCATCCGATTCCAAGATCCGAAATGACGGACCGAAGTAGCTGCCTGTATAATCAAATGGCCGTTTGTCCACACGACGTCTGATTAGAGATACGTCATCTCGGACTCCGAATATTCTACTACCTCGGATAGCGGGATACATCGTTTGATCGGCTCCGAGCTATTGACGCGCTGGAGTGCAAAACTGCCGTTTCTGTGTTTATATTTCAAAAATGGGGGAAAAATTTAAGTACAACGTATATGGGCCATTGACAAAGAGGTCCTTAATTTTCAATTTTAATGTGCATGGGGAAAGTTTTTTTTTATTTTATCCGCCAGAGAGCACCAGATGTATACGGTTGTTTCGCCACAGACTAATAGAGACGTCCAACTCTCAGGATTTTCATATATTAGGTTTATTTTTTTTATGCTGCATTCACGCATAAGTGTTTACTTACTCGCGCCGATAACAGATTTGGATTGACCAATACAGGCGTAGGCGCATCAAAACTGAGAACTACGTCATACCACTTGGCGCATTAAATAAAGACAAAATATCTGTAAAAATAACTTCAAAGTGTTCCGACAAAGTTGAACGTCTGTGTTGGTCTATGGTTTCGCCGTCAATGTCAATACGAAGAAGCATGTCAGCTCCGCTTTTAAACGATTTAACGACCAACTACCGTAATCCTTTTTATCAATTTCGCTCATCTCTACGAATAGGAGGTTCGGAAACTCTCTGAATCAGATGTTTAAACTATTTATAGGTTCGTATGTTGAGAATGGCATTAAACCGCGTTATGTAGGCCCTCAAACTCTGCCCAGATGCGCACCGCTGGACGCCTTGTTGCTGCGCTCGCCATTGAACCCCGCTAGAATGCTGATGCCAGGGACGACGCCGCGAGGGAGCCTGCAGCCCCCCCCCCCCCCCAAACGAACTGCGCCGGCGCGCTGCCTGAGTGTTCCCCTGGATTTCGATATAATTACCGAAAATATTATATTCTTGCTTTATCATAATTAAACAATTACAATTCGTATCCTACTATACAACTGTAAATAGTCTAAATAGAATTCGTATTTAGCTGGGAATTCTTAGAAACAATTACTGTTGTATTATATTTACAAAAATGTACAGTGCGCAGGCATATGCGCCAGGTATGGGCAGCAGGCGGACGCGACTGGGCGGAAATTTCACTCGAGTACGACCGACCGAAGGCGAATGTGTCGATTAATCGTAATTTTCTTGTCTAAGAAAGCTAAAAAATACCAATGCACGTCTGAAGCAGTTATCGCTAATTAACATAGAAAAAAAACTACCTAACAAAAGTAATTGATTTTGAAGATGTTGTGGATGAGTATGCTACTGCTCTGCACCCAAGAAGAATTGCTCTTAAGTAAGGTTTTTTATTTTTCTTATGTTTTTATGGGTGTCCCAGGACTATGGGACATATAAACAAAATTTTATGAAATAAATTGATTTTAATAATAATGTTATTTTATTTATTCCATCTGCATCTTGCAGGAAACAATAATCGTTGTTTTCGTTCTTTGTTATTAAAAGTCATGTTTCTGTGCCCCCCTATAAACCTAAAAGAATATTGTGCCCCCGGCCTGGACAGTCTGGCGCCGTCATTAGCTGATGCTGCTTTATATTGTTTCTGTGTTATTAAAATGAATATATTATATTTATTCTTTGGCTTGCGTTGTAAGCTTCTATATTATCAATAAACCATCTTTTTTGGAGATCTTTATTTATTCCAACATAAGTACGTATGTATGTCTGGCGCCGTCTATTGGATAGGTATATTAGGAACTGGCTTGGATTGTTCCCGATTGAAACAACTAGAGTCGAAGTTTAAAACTTCTTCCGCCCTTCTATGCAGAAACCTTTTTTTAATTGAACATGAATTCAAAGAATTTCCTTAAATGACAGCTAAATACTGAAAATGTCCCTACCCCGGCATGTCCTTCTCCCTGATAAACAGATTATTAGGTATCTATTGCATAAATCGTTATTAAAATGTAATACTGATGTTGCCTATTCAGTCGAGCACGCATGATATTTCTGCAGCTACAAAATGGTTACTAGTGGCTGCTAGTGGTCACAGATCAAGGATTGTAAACAAAGAGGATGGCCAGATCCATATGCTTCAATGTTCGCCACTTCTCAACGAGCTGTGACGTCACGGCGAGGCCTGGAGAGTTTTGTTTACATTCGTTTCTCCATATTTGGTGGTGTTATATCGTAGTTCATTTAATCTATTGTACTTGTTATTTCGTGGTGAATTGTGTATTTATAAATCTTTTGTGTTTTATACGTTTTTTAAATTATAAAAATTTTTTTAGTAGTAATTTCGTGTGTGGAAGGACAATATTTCCCATACTATTTCGAACTTTGGTAAGATTTCAAAGACAATTATTGCTAGTGTTCTATAGTAATTTTGTATATATTTATGTAAGGTAAAAGAGACTTCAGATTTTATTTATCAAATTTACATATTAAACGTTATTTTTCAGTTATAGACCTAAAAGAAAATGCCAGGAATAAGGCATGCAATTTACAGGTGTGAGGACACTTATTTTACAGAGAAAAGTACTGGGCAAAGTATAATTTTCCATGTTTTTCCGAAATCCAAAGATCTGATGTTCCAAACTATGAAAGGCGAGTGGATAAGCAGGCGTAAAAGGCAGGATAAATTTAACTCAGATACAAGTAGGATTTGCTCGGTTATTTTGTGGAAAGTGATTATGAACGAGACCTACAAAATGAATTACTAGGTAAAAATTTGCATTTCCCATATATACTTGTACCTTTACATATGTTTTAGGGTTGCATGACACTACATGGAATTTTATGGGGAATTTAACAAACTACTACTTACAACTTAAATTACATTTTATATCTTTCGGATTGACTGAGACGTTATCATTTAAGTTGTCATTATACAAACAAACCTATTTTTTTATGTCGCGTCGCTCTATGTAAAATTTTTGTTCAAAATCTATCTTTACTCCACTAATTTATGTCTCGATGTATAATAATAATAATTGATTTGGTAATACTAAAGGAGAACGGAAACCTCGAATTTTTGCGTGATTTTTTCAGGATACCCTATTTTGGGGTCGTAGAACACGAATCCGAAATTAGTTTTGCGTGCATATGAGCCGTTTCTTCAAAACAAATTTTTGAAAATTTTTCTTATGACACGCACTTTTTCATGCGCTAATTTATACACCAACAGCACTTGTATATCGTCTTTTTCCTTATTAAGATCACACTATGGCCTTTATAGAACAATAAACCCTTCACTTATGGCAGAAAACTCATTTTATTTTACATAAAAATAAAAAAATTGTTTGTAAAACATCACAAAACAGCTACTCAAAACTATACAACTGTCAATCCGATGCGCATGCATTTACAATGTTGTATCTAAAGTACCGACACCGACCAATATCACAATGCTTTAACGCCATCTACCCCAGATTTAATACGGTGCTAAATTACTATTATATATCCCTTGCCCTTCATGACACGTTCGCGCCCGTCGACGCTTCGAAAGTGTCTTGAAGGGCAAGGGATATATAATAGTACTTAGCATCTTATTAAATCTGGGGCAGATTATTTATAAACATACGTATCCCTTGCCCTTCAAGGCGCGAATGTATGTACTTAGAGCCGTCTGCCTCAGATTTAATAAGGTGCCAAGTACTATTATATAATCCCTTGCCTTTCAAGGCACTTTCGAAGTGTCGACGGGCAAGGGATATATAATAGTACTTATCACCTTATTAAATCTGGGGCAGACAGCGTTAAGTATTATTTATAAACATATATATCCCTTTCTAAGCGTCGACTGGTCGCGAATGTGTTTGGAAAAGTAACGTCGCATATGTCTTTCAACACTAAAAATGAATTAGTTCAACCCACTAACTTTCAATTCTTTGTGCCTTTAGACACCAAACCTTACACATGCGCAAACAACGCATGCAAATATATGCAATCAAATCAAATGACAGATGGACGTTAATCTAATACAGTTTCTGTGAATAAAATTCTGATTTTTATACAAAAGAAAGTGAGTTTTCTGCCATAAGTGAAGGGTTTATTGTTCTATAAAGGACATAGTGTGATCTTAATAAGGAAAAAGACGATATACAAGTGCTGTTGGTGTATAAATTAGTGCATGAAAAAATGCATCATAAGAAAAATTTTCAAAAATTTTTTTTTGGGAAACGGTTCGTATGCACGCAAAACTAATTTCAGATTCGTGTTCTACGACCCCAAAATAGGGTATCCTGGAAAAATCACGCAAAAATTCGAGGTTTCCGTTCTCCTTTAGTATTACCATTGATTTTATTGATAGATAACCAAATATACAAAGTAAAAATTAATAAAAAAATATAATAGTGGATCTATCAAAGGGCAGAGTTCACTGTTACCCAGAGTATGAGGAACTGCGCTCTTCCACTCAACCCCAAACGCCCACCAAGGATGAATGGAACAGCAAGATATCTTTAGATTTAGATTGAGAATCACGTGAACTTAGTTCGTTACCATTTTCCAAGGCGGGACAATTTCATAAAACAAATATACTGCGGTTATTATTTAACATGAACTATAGAGAGAGCTGTCGAAATATTTTCATTGAAAAGGAGATTCTCACCACCCCTTGTATTTATATATATAAATGCTTGTTATTTGTTAAAAATAATCCCCAAAATTTCACTAGTCTAAATAGTGGACACTTATATAATACAAGACAAGGTAACACACTGCTGATCCCTAGCCATAAAACGACAACGTTTAAAGATTCCCCTTATTACAACTGCGTAATATTATTCAACAGTTTGCCACATAGCATACGGGACCTCCCACCAAAAACATTTAAGAAGGAAATAAGGGCAATCTTACTAAGAAATGGTTTCTATTCAATGAAAGAATTTTTAGACAAGCAAACAATCGCTAGACTTGTTTTTATTAAGTGGTTTTTCTGATTTCCCCTCCCTTATTTAAGGATATGTATAACTGATTAGGACTCATTTCATACACATTGTATTTCATATATTTATTTCACTGACTATGTTAATTTTCTAATTACTTCTGACATTGCTCCTATAATGGACATTTCTTAAATATAATATTGTCGCTGTTCTTCTTTTTTATATACTTATAGTATTATTATTTATTTATACATTTATATGTGTGTTGTTTGTTTGTTTTTATATGTATATACATTGCTCCCTTGTTTGTTATTTATATTGACATGCCAAATGTACAAAATGTATCTATTATTGGTGAATAAATGTCTATTCTATTCTAGAAATATATATCTACACACACAGTCACATACACACACATTAAAATAAAAAAGCAGACGTACTTATATTATACCGATAAAGTATAAAATAGACCAAGCTGAAGGCAAACAAATTAAAATTTTTACAAGATTGAACAAATTTAAAGTTGAACAGTTAAAATCAAAATTAGAAATTACCCATTAACAGCATTTCCTTCAGCTTTTTCTTGAATGAAAATAAGAGTAGCCTTTTCATGTCATCCGGAACCTTGTTATATAGTTTAGCAATATTGTAGGAATAAGACGATTGAAAGAGAGCTGTGTTGTGCTGAGAAATTGTAATATGATCTTTGCGACGAATATTTATGTTGTGGACATCTGTTCGAAACTTGATTTTATTATACAGATAAGATAATTGTTGCAGGGTTATAATTTTATGAAAGAGAACACAACTGTGCAAAATTCTTCTCTGATCTATATTAAGCCATCCAACCTCCTTTAGATGTTTAGTGACATGCTCCCGTCTCCCTAAACCACAAATTAAGCAAATACACGAGTTTTGAATAAGTTGTAGACGTCGCGCGTCAACTTTAATAAGCGCTGGGCCATATGCACTATCAGCAAAGTTGAGGTGAGATAGTATTAGTGAGTCACATAAGAGGATTTTACATTTTTTGTTGAGTATACTCCTATCATTGTAGATTGTTTTTAGGTTACAGAATGCTCTTTTTGTAATCATTGTGACATGCTGAGAAAACCTTAGGAGATTGTCCATTGCTAATCCCAAATTTTTTTCATGCTCTGAATGTGAAAGTATTTTATTATTCACTTGTATACTAATCAAGTTCGAACATCTTTTACGCGCAGCATCTCTTCCAAATAAAATAACCTTAGATTTGGAAGGATTTATTTCAAGGCAAAATTTGGTGGAGATAGACACTAGTGAGTCAAGGTCATAATTTAGATTCGTGGAAGCAGTTAGCAAATCCCCTTCGGGAAAGGACATGTATATTTGTGTGTCGTCAGCATAAAAATGAGCGTAAGAATAGCGTAGATGTTCATAAAATTGAAAAGTATACAAAGTAAACAATAGAGGACCTAGTATGGAAACCTGCGGAACTCCATTTTCTACTAAGGCAAAATCAGACTCCATTGCTCCCAAAATAACAGATTGAAATCGTTGTGCCAAAAATTTTTTTAACAGTAACTTAGCTTGATCAGTGAAACCTATATAGTGGAAGATGGCTAAAAGTAATTGATGTTTTATCCTATCAAACGCTTTGGAATAGTCGAGTAATATGAGCAAACATAAATTATTTTGATCTATAGCAGTGAAAATGGCATTCGTTACTTTAAGCAGTGCCGTAGTGCAACTAAATCCAGATCGAAAACCTGATTGATGCGATGGTAAAATATTAAATTCATCAAGGTGTACGCTTAATTTTTTAGTTGTTCTGGATTAGTAACCTTAGGTAAAGGAATTACACGAGATTTTTTCCATATAGCAGGGTAAACTCCTTTCTCTATGGCAAAGTTAAAGATATGACAAATATAAGGCAGAATGTAAGGACAGGCATATAGTAACATACTTATACTGATATTATCTACTCCTACAGCTTTGGACTTAAAAGATAGAATAGTTTTATATATTTCAATATCATTAGTATGTTTAAATGAGAAGTCTGATATATTATCTCTAGTGCTATTTGCATAATGGTTTAATATATCAGCATCTAGAGTTAAATCGCTGTTTGACGAAGTTATAAAATATTTGTTAATTGAATCTACATTATTTAGGCTATCTGGAATGGAACGATTTTTTTGTTTAGTATGAACGTCCAGATCTTTCAGCTGTTTCCAAACACCTTTTTTATTGCCCCTCGTATTATTTAAATTAAATTCCAAGTACGCCTTTTTTCCCGCTTTATAGAATAATTGGTTAGGTTTTTTAGATCTTTGTAGTAATTCCAATCACGTTCTAGTTTGCTCTTTTTATACTTGGCAAGGGCTTTATCCCGAAGAGTCATCATAACTCTTAACATTGTCCGTTAAACACGGAGACTTTTTTTTACGAATCATAACAGTTTTAATTGGTGCATAGAGATCGAATAGGTTAAGCAGAAATATGTTGAAACAATTAACTTTATCATCGATATCAATTAAATGAAATATCTGATCAAAATTTGCATTTTCCAGGTCGTTAGTAAATCTCATATGATCAAAATATTTATAATCACGAAAAGTATATTGGAAAGGTTCACATTTATACTTCCCCCTACCCACAGTACAGGACACAAGGCAATGATCGGAGAATATAGAGGAAGCGGCTGACACATAAGTATTCTTTATTGGAATACTACGTGAGCAGCAAATAACGTCAACTAACTTAGCACTGGTTTCACCATAGCGCGTAGGTTCACCGATAATCTGGTTAAGATCAAAACAGTCTAGTAGGTCATTGAGTTTATGCAATGAATTATCATTTATATCTAGACAATCAATATTTAAGTCTCCGGTGAAAATTATGTAATCGAATCATGGAGAAACAATACTAAGGGCGAGTTCAAGATCAGCTAAAAAATTATTTGACGGAAAATCTGGTGGTCTGTAAAGAACTCCCAGCGCGTAGGTTTGATTATTGTATTTAAACGACAGCCACAATTGTTCGCTATGAAATTGCTGCAGATCTCTAATTAGTGACACATTAAATTTATGTTTTAAATATACAGCAATTCCCCCACCCCTTCGATCCTGTCTAAATAAGAAATACTCGTCAAGTCCAATTACGTCATCCGATAAATCAGAATTTAACCAGGTTTCAGATACTGTAATAATATCAAATTTATTGTGAACTAATTTTTTAAAATCGCCGAAGTCGTACTAGGGATCTAGCATTTACGTGCGATAGTTTGAAGCAAGAATTGTTCGCCATAAAAAAATAAATTATCAGGTCGTATTCGTGGTGAAAGTTCACAACATGAAATGACCACCCTGTTAATAACAAGAGCTATTTAACTAAGTTTAAATAAGAAGTCAAGCAAAAGAGACCTGAGTATATATCTTAAAATAATCGATATCACGTATATTTGCAATTTACATAAATATGATAAAGGCTGTAAAATATAGCCAAGTAAATGTATCTAGCAATGTGTGTTTTACCTATTATAAGAAGTAGATATCAGTAGATAAAGGTAAAAAACTTAAAAACTAGTAGATAATAGACTAATAAAAATGAATAATAGTATAAAGCATACACAGTGCACAAATAAATGAAATTATTACAAGCAAACAGAAAGAACAAATTAACGCCATACATATATTAAAGCAGCTAGCATGCTGTATAAATAAATTAGAGTAGGCATTAAGAGGAAATAGGGCTTTCATTATCAATCTTCTCTTTTGCGTTATTCAATCGTGTAGATCTCGCAACCACTTTGTTTGTTGACTTGTTCGCATTTCCTAATTTTAGTTTTTTGGAGCCTTTTATTTCATCATCCTCAAACACTTCTTTACTCTCTTTTACAGCCTTGACTTCCCTTCGGTCTAGAGTTGGGGTTGGTGGTGCACTGTTATTTCGTCTCTTTTCTTCTGATTTATTATCTGCTTTTTTTTCTATTATTTCTATGAACATTAATATTAAGAGTTACTTTTCGCTCTTGTATATTGTTACTTCTGAAGGACCCTTATGGGTCAGCATATGCCGTTTGAAATTTATCTTTATTTTTGACTCATATGGACATATGTCACACTTATAACTTAGTGATTTATGAATAGACATGTGACTCGAAAGATTTTTTTTTTTAATTGTCACATAGGGACAAATTTGGCAATTATATATTTCTATTGCTGAAGGATTATTATGGGACAACATATGCAACTCCAAATTTTTTTCTCGTTTTGTCACGTAAGGACATATTTCACATTTGTAAGGAGTATTGTGAGTCTGTACGTGTCGTTGAATGGCTAGTCTTAGTCTCGTCTCATACGAACATTCTGCACACTTATACATTGTAACTTCTGAGGGACTTTTATGGACTTCCATGTGTTTCTTGAGATAACCTTTTTCTTTCGTCTCATAAGGACATACTTTACACTTGTACACTGTTGTCTTCTCTTTGTGTTTCAACATGTGCCTGGTAAGATATCTTCTTTTTTTCGCCTCGTATATACACATATCGCACTTATATATCTTAGTCGTCTCTGGAAGAATTTTACTTTTATGTATCATCATGTGATTTCTGAGATTTTTCTTGAGTTTCGACTCATATGTACATATTTCACATTTATACAATGTGGCCTCTGAAAGATTTGTATGATGGATCAAGATATGATCCCTAAGATATCTTCTTTGCGTTGTCTCATACGAACACATTTCACATTTAATACATTTAAGCTTTACTATGACAGGTGGATTTTCATGGGTTAACATATGCACTTCCATACATCTTGCCAGCTTTGTCTGATAGGAACATATTTCACACTTTTCTGGAATTTTATGGGTCGTCATATGCCGGGTAAGATTTCTCTTCTTATTTGATTCATATGTACACAACTCACACTTATATGTTGTGCCTGAAAAGACTGAATGGGTTACGAGTTCTTCAGGGTTCATTTTATAGTCAGCAGAAGATTTCACTTCATACTGGAACGTATTGATGTCAGAGTCCGTTACGATTGCTTCGGAAGGCTCCTGGCAACTGCAAATAAACTTTATTAATTGATTGATCAATATCACATGACCGCGAAATATAGAAAAGTTATGGTATTTTCATAATATTTGATATAGAATCATGAAATTTGTTGTTGAAATGTGATTTACTTTATATTGCACGTTTCTTTTACTTAAAAATTTGGCAAATACCAGTTCCGGACTAATTTTGGATTTGAAAAAAAAAATGTTAAAACTAAATAAATAAATAGCTTATAGAACCATAAAAATGTAATTATATTTAAAAACAATCATTTACATTTATTTATTATTACTAATATACCGTTAACAATGCATTGAATGTTCAATCATTAACTATATGTACCTATTCAATTATTATCAAGTAAATTTTGTGCTTGTCGATTTTAAAACCGTCTTTAGTTGATATGAATGGAAGGAATAACACCGTATTCTGGGTTTTTCATAACCCAATTAATATGAGTTGAATCTGCAGTACTTTTATGTATAGATTTATAACAATTTCAAAAATATATAGTAAAAGCATTCATATGCTCAATGTCTAATATCTAAAGTCGCCTATTGTTATTTACACAAGTCCAAATCTGATCATAAGTAGGCGCACTTTTATTGTCTGAAAATACATTGAATAAGTTTAAAAATAAAAAGATTAATAATATACCGTCTATACGCGCACATGTTTTTGCCAGGCCGCTTACAATTATTTTACATTTGTCCCTAAAATCGAAGTACTCCCTAATGTATGGAAATACTCTCGTTTGTATCTCGTTTATAAGAAAAGACAACAAATATAGCGTGGAGAATTATAGACC
The DNA here is from genome assembly GCA_963675555.1 of Leptura quadrifasciata. Lineage (NCBI taxonomy): Eukaryota > Metazoa > Arthropoda > Insecta > Coleoptera > Cerambycidae > Leptura > Leptura quadrifasciata. Next base: position 80,834,784 of record OY776680.1, read on the forward strand.
AATAACCTTTTAAAAGTTTTTGAATTTACTCTGAATACGTCATTATTTGGGCACATACAAAACCAAATTATAACAAATCAACATGGATTTGTACCAGGCAAATCCACTGAAATTAATCTAACTTGCGTTACATAGTTCTATGTTCTGTGTAAGTAGTAAGTATCTATGGAAATAACATAAACAGAATCTTAAAGCTGTGTATTTGACATACACAGCAAAATAAGAGTTCTTCCAAAAAAAAGCTTTGAAAACGGAAAGAGGTACTTTCCGAAACGTCAGCAAAATACATTATTTCTGCGTTTATTCCGATTTATATTATTTGCAAAACATAACCTCTGACTTTTCCTTTGGCGTAAACATCACGGGCGCAGAGGCTTTTTTCCAATAATTCTATTATTTTGTAGATTCAGTGATTTGTTTTGAAGAGGATAATAATACATGTGGTAGAAAACCCAAATAATAGGAAATATAGAATAATAGAATATTCGTAGAATGCCACAAATAACTTTCAGACAATACATAGCATGTGTCTGAAAAACTGGATGGTAACAAACAGGTTGATATCATTTACACTGATTTTTCCAAGGTATTCTAATACAAAAGCTAAATAAATTCGGATTTTCGTTTTCATTATTAAATTTAATTACTTCATACTTGAAAAATAGGCAGCAATATGTAGAATACCGTGGTTTGAAATCGTTTGATATCTTAACTCGTTCAGGTGTCCCCAAGAATCTGTACTGGGACAGTTACCATTTAACATTTTTATTGACGACATTGTCTCAGATCTGGATGTACTAAGCTTATTGTATGCATGACTGAAAATATATTGTGTAATTGAAGCTGAGGAAGACTACGAAGAACTCCAGAATAATTTAAATAAGGTAAATGATTGGTATATACTAAATCATTTACCTCTCAATGTATCTAAGTGTAGCGCATTTTACATTTTATAGAGCCCGCACCCACGTCAGTTATAATTACCATTTAAATAATCAACAATTTCTTGTGCTTTTAGCTATAAGTCAGCTGTTTTGACATATTCCGCAATAATCTGTATTTTAAAGTGTTTAATTTTTTGCCTAATGCTTCATGTGATGGCACATTCAAAATTAAGAATGGCAATGGTCTCAATTAGCTGTGCAACTTATACAACCACTGTCAAAGAAATTTTGATCCAGTCGAATAATATGGAATTTAAGCCTTATTACCTTGTCCAATAAAGACTATAAAATATAATGCTAAAACATTGCTATATATTTTATTTAATTTCTCGGTTGAAAGAAATATTTAAGAACTTCCAGTGCCAATGTCATAAACACAACACAATATGTTAAAATATGTGTCTTTATATAAGGTTTAATTAACCTTTAATTTTATTTTAATCAGCAACAGTTTCCTCAAATGGGAATGAAGAATGTGAAAATTAGAATTATGATGATAGATAGTCCTTATTGGTCTAAATCAGTGGCGGCTCCAGCTACTTTTGAGAGGGAGTGCATTATTGTGAAAAATGACACTAAGCTAAATAGGTTGTGTGGGGAGGGGGAAAAGCGCCGCAGGCGAAAATTTTGAATTTTTCAAGGTCAAACGGCCTTAACTAAAAAGTTAGAAATTTGATTTCAAATTATATTGTTTTCAAAAAGTAGGTTTAGTGGGCGCAAGTTTTTTTTAAAACTAAACAATTTTAATAACCCCAAAATCATAATATTTGAACATTTGAACAATTTAACATTTTATAATTAAAATATCATACCATGAATAATAATTTTTTTATTATTTTTCAAAAATTCTAAAATCTGTTATAAATTAATGGTTTCGTCCTGTAACATACATTCCAGTAATTCATTTTGAATTATTTTCGAGGTACCTTTAAATGGTGTCGACTCATTCATTATGTGATTTTTTAATACATTGTCTAACTCGGCACTAAAGTTTATTAGTTCCCGGAATATACCTTTGTTTGTCGAATTATCTTTTTCATCGTGACCTCTCAATGCCAACTGCAAAGCTCTACAAAATCACACACAATTAATTATTAATGTTAAAATGTGCCTATTTTTTGTCACTTCTTCATTATGAGCATGAATTGACCTTAAATATGCCGAACTTAGTTGACTTTGTATATTAGTTTTTCCCAATAAATTTAAACTTAAAATATTTTTTACGTGAAGTTCTTTGATTTTCATGCTTATATGAATTAAATCTTTTACCCCATTTTTGGTCCATGCCGGATCCCCGCCGAATAAAACACAAGGGAAACAAAAAAATGCATTGCGTTTTTCGCACCCACATATCCAATTGTTTTTATTATATGTTTCAACATTAAATTTACGAAGTACTTCTTTTCCTTTATCGGATTCTTTATGAACTAAATTCAAACTCGGCGTTGGCCTCTTAAGATTTTTAATTGTTCCTTTTTCATCATAAGTATGTCGAGAAAATGGATTTTGCAATAAGAAGTCAATTGTATTGGCCATAACAATATTTTACAAAAACGAATAAGAATAAATAAATGCACTAGTTGCAGATAACACCTAATCATTGCATACTGAACAGTACTAAACGTAAACTCTCAGATCTCGCATATACATAATTACATATGAGCATACGACTATGGCCGATCAGTGCCGACTTTAGCGAAGAATGATGTGAGCACTAACTACGTTTTGCTCCAAGCTTTGCTAATTTAAGTGAACAAAATTGCAGTGCGTGCATCGAGGAATAGACAATATCTGCGATTGTAAGTGTTAAGTATATGAGCAGCGGTAAAAGTTGCTCTGATTTATTAGACGGGCGGTGCTCGGACTGCTCGGTGCCGATTTAAGTTGCAACTGGGTTTACTGGAGGGTGCAAGAAACAAAGGACAGCGGCAATAAACGTTTGTTGCACCAACACCAAGCTACCAAATTAAATTTTCTAAAGTGTTCACGCTTTTCACCAAGCTACCAAAATTAAGTGTGTATTCTTTTTCAATTGTCTGAACTATGAGTTTATGTTTTGTTCCTGAATGTGATCAGGCTAATAAAAGTGGATGTAAAATGTTTAATTTTCTAAAGGATGCCAAGTTAAAAGTAAAGTGGGAGCTACTTATTGTAATAAAGCATTTTTCGTTACGGAAGTCTGCATAAGATTTATATTTAACTAAACTGTATATCATATTTTCTGTTAAACTAAAATCCATATTGTACCGCCTTAGGCACACAATAGTATATTAGCAGGCAATATTTACTATTTGAACACCGGAATATTTATTTAATATTTGTAAACAGAATGTTACTTCAGCGAATTATCCGCTGTAGTGATCAAATTAGAAACAATCCTGCGCAAATTAGAAAATTTATTAGCAATTTAAATAAATGCCAACAAAAATGTATGAAAGCTGGAGGTTCTCATTTTTAAAATTTGCTCTATTTGTAACATTTTTATATATACTTTTGTAAATATTTGACCATTTTTATTTATTTGGACAATTAATGTAAGCAAATGTTTTCTGTGAGGTAGAAATAAAATAAAATTCTAAGCCATGTTTTAACTCTCCTTTATTAACTAGAGCATTCAGAGTCAAGTTCCAGTGCACTCATTTCATGCCATTGGCGTTATGGTAATAGTATGTTGGGTTGCCCAATATGTGATGTCACACTAATTGAGTCCATTTCTTATTAATTTGTGTTTAATTCAAGTGTGCTTTTAGGGGGCAGAATATTAATACATAATATTTTTAGTCGCAAACTCCTCTATAAAATCCTTATTTTAATATAAGGAACATAACCAGACTGCGACCAACAGCTACTCTCCGGGCTATGTGCCCCGCCGAGCGCTGAATTACAAGTTACAAGCCCGGCGTGTTAAGTGTAATAATTGCATATTACCAACAAAACGCTAATGCTTCGATTGCAAACACCAGCCGAAAGACTGATCCTACTTAAAGGAGCTCTCGTGCCAGTCATCCCACACCACTTACAGACTGCAATTTCGAGCAGCTGGCTCTTGTCAGTGCAATGTAGGCGTGTGACAACCAACATGAGGATCCTTTGACTATTTGGTACATCTCGGTATCTTTAGGATAGCGACATGCAAAACAGTCAGCAGGCGCCATCTAGTAGTCCAGTGTCTGTTGCAATCGAAGAATAAATAGCCTGACTGGGCTTAGCATAATTCAAATGAGCTTCGAAAGCGCAGAATATTAAAATATAATATTTCATGGTACTAATCCGGAATTATCTTCCTCTTCGCCACAAGTGACCAGGGAGGTAAATCCGGCAGGAGCTTGGGGTTTCACGCACCGGTACTGACGCCCTGGGATGTCTGTGTACGTTTGTGGATGGGTATGACATCTATCCACATCTGTGGATGGGTATCACAGGTCTTAACAAGCTCCGTCACAGGGCTGCAGTGATGCAGAATGGGAGGTAGCATTACCCAACGTCCTGGAGCATACTAGGATCAAAAGTGTGGAGACGGGGACTCCGTCGCTCAGGTGCCGGAATCGTCTGATTAAGGTCGGATGGTTCGGACGCACGAGAGGCTGGAGCTCTGTCGTGGAAACCTGCCTAGTATAAACCGTGTGGAGCAAGTGGGTGATTGTTGAGAATTGCTTGCTCCATGTGGGGGTCTGCCTTAACCAGCCGACCAAGTGGATGGGAGCCACAATAAAACTCCCCCCAAGTCAAAGGTGGAACAGCATAGGCCTATGACTGCATGGCTAAGGGGAAGCTTAGTCGCTATTATGCGGACTCTAGGGCACCTGATGCACCCTGGTTTAAATAAATGTCTGCCTGTGGTATGCGGGGCACTGCCTCAGGTAAACCTCCCCTACCCGTGGGACTGTTATGAAGCCCAATTTAATTACCAATAACATGGGCGAAAAGACAGCTAAAAGAGGCCACAAAATGGCCCCACGCCGTCATAATGGCCCTAAATAATCTGAATCTCCACCATGCAAAAGCAGCCTTGAGTGTGCTCAGCAGGGAATTTATTAGGAGGAAATTAAATATAGCGCTAATCCAAGAGCCCTGGGCACTTGGAGGACGTATCAAAGGACTCCCTACACAATCAAGCAAGTTAATTTATTCGACCTTGCATGACTACCCTAGAACAGCTCCGTTGTTCGACAAGGATACTAACTTTGTTCTCCTTTCAGAGTTCATAAAGAGGGACTTAGTAGCAGCAGCTGTAGAAGTGCCTACAGAAAGGGGAAAAAGGCAGGTCATAGTGACCTCCGCCTATTTCCTTGGTGAACTCACCCCCAGAAGAGGTAAGAAACCTTATTAGCTGGTGCAAGAGAAAAAAATCTACATAATAGGTGGCAATGCTAATGCTCACCATCATATATGGGGAAGTGCTGAACAAACACTAGAGGCGAGTGCCTGTTTGAATATTTGTTGGCAAATAATATCGACATTATCAATAAGGGCAATGAACCCACCTTTATAAATACGATTGGAAAAGATGTTCTTGACATAACCCTTGCTGATCCACTCATAACCGACTTAATAAAAAATTGGCATGTTTCAGATGAGCCATCCATGTCGGATCATAGACAAGTACGATTCGACTTGAAAGCAGCTGTAACGAGCCTCGGGGAATGTAGAATACCTAGACTGACGGACTGGAGTGTTTAAAAAGAACACTTGAGGATGGAGGTCAAAGGTGTAACGCATTCCATCGACACAATAGAGGAACTAAATATAGCCTCATATCAACTACAAAACATCGTGACATCATGTTATGAAAAAGCTGTCCCATTAAACAAAGGGCAATCCAAAGAGAGGTGCCCTGGTGGAATAGGAATCTCAGCCGTCTCAGGGCTGAGACTAGGAAAGTTATGAACAGAGCAAAAGACACTGGAAACTGGGAGGACTACAAAAAAAGCCCTTACGGAGTACAACAATGAATTGAGAAGTTCTAAAAGAAGATCATGGAGATGGTTCTGCGAAGGGATAGATGAACTAGCCCCAGCAGTCCACCTACAAAAAGACCTTGCAAAAGACCATTCAAATGGAATAGGGCTACTCATAAAGCCCGATGGCAAATACACAGAGAATCAGCAAGAAAACATAAGAATGCTTTTAGGTACTCATTTCCCAGGCTCTCGCATCATTCAGGGTGAATTTTCACAGGACTATCTGGATGAGGATGCTCATCGTCCTACCAGAGAAGGAAGACGCCTGGCTAGAAAAATATTCACCCCCAACAAAATTAAATGGGCGGTATCTACCTTTAAGCCCTTTAAATCACTCGGCAGAGATGGCATCTTCCCTGCCCTACTTCAACATGGAATTGAGGAGTTTATCCCATGCCTGAGAAGTATATTTATAGCAAACTATATACTTGGGTATATTCCCCGAGCTTGGAAGGAAGTCAAGGTGGCGTTTATTCCGAAAATAGGCAGACGTCCACCAGAAGAGCCTAAGTCGTATCGCCCCATTAGCTTAACCCCATTTCTCTTAGAAACAATGGAGAAATTTTTAGATCAATATATTAGAAGCGAAATCCTTACAGAAACACCGCTTCACACAAAACAATTTGCCTATCAACCTGGCAAATCGACAGTAAATGCTCTACATGCCTGGTTCAAGCAATTGAAAAGACATTTACAGCAAAAGAAGTGGCTATGTGTGCTTTCATAAATATAGAGAGTGCATTTGACAACACCTCCTATGAATCCATACAAATCCGCGAAAAAAAGGAGAATACAATTAAATGGATACAATCCATGCTCAGAAGCAGAATTATTACCAGTGTGGGGGATGAGTCGGCTACGGTGACTGCAGTCAGGGGTTGTCCACAAGGTGGAGTCCTATCACCCTTGATGTGGTCAATGGTGGTCGATGATCTCCTACATAAAATGAGTAATTCAGGTTTGAACGTCCAGGGATATGCAGATGACCTGGTCGTCACTGTGAGAGGCAAAAATTAGTTCATAATTTCCAACCTCATGCAAATTGCCTTAAATATCCAAATGGTGCTCGTCAGAGGGGCTCAATGTCAATCCGAGCAAAACAACTATTGTCCCGTTCACTAAAAGGAGAAAACTCAATCTTAGAACTCCTGTACTGAATGGAACGATACTAAATTTTTCCAGTGAAGTCAAGTATCTAGGAGTAATCCTGGATCAAAAACTTACCTGGAACTCTCATCTGGAAAGGACTCTTATTAAAGCAACAGCGGCAATATTGACCAAAGACCGAAAATGACACATTGGTCTTATCTTTCGGTTGTCATACCTATGGAAACCTACGCATCATGCGTATAGTGGCCAAAAACAGGGAAAAAAGAAGGCAGCACTCAGTGCCTTACGACTGCACAAGGCACATAAATTTAAACCAGGCGATCTGGTTGGTCACTTAAGGATTCTGGAGTTAATTCATTTGAAGTCCATGACCAAACCCACTGACTCAATGCCAATCAAACAAGACTTTGACTGCCCGTTTGACGTGCTAATTGAACACCGTCAGATGAGCAAGATAGATACACAACGATTTAGAACAAGGGTCACTCATCTGGTATACAGATGGATCTAATATGGCTGAAGTGATAGGAGTAGGCATAGCAGGGCCTAAATGTAGGCGTAGCAGGGCCTAAGTAGGCTATCCAAAGCCCTCAGTAACACCCCAACCATCTTCCAGGCAGAAATTTACGCTATAGATCTGTGTACCCAGGAATGCCTAAATAGAGGCATCCGAAGGGCAAAGATTTATATACTATCAGATAGCCAGGCAGCACTAAAGGCTCTGAGGTCCTATACCTTTGAGTCTAAAATTGCCTGGGAATGTAGACATTCCCTGAAGCAACTGGTTAATAACAACAAGGTTACCTTGATGTGGGTGCCAGGGCATGAGGGAGTACAAGGAAATGAACTTGCTGACAGCCTTGCAAAAAAGGATCTAAAGCACCATTCATTGAACCCGAACCGTTCTGTGGCCTGGCCAAGGGACACATAGCAGAGGAGATCCAATAATGGGAAAAGGACTAGAAAAAGTCCTACTGGAGGAATACTCCAGGCCAAAGACAAGCGAAAAAAGTTTATAATTTATTCGACAAAGAATGCCACAAGGCTTCTCGAAATTGAAAAGTCCGAATTAAGGCTAATCACAGGCCACTGCCCCTTGAGATATCATCTCAAGTATATGGGCAAGGCGGTAGACAACAAATGCAGATATTGCGATACTGCAACTGAAACTGCAGAACAATATATACTTTGTGAATGCAAGGTGTTAGTCCACACTAGGCTAAAATTCCTAGAACAGGCGGAATTAACGCCTGAAAGACATAGGGAAATTAGCCCCCAGGAAAATCACAAGCTTTGTAAAAAGTCTTGGAATCCTGGGCAACAACTAGATGTAGGGTAAATCACAAAAGATCTTTTAGGTCGAAGTGAAGTAAGGCTGTTCGAAGCCAAACGACCCCATAAAACAATCTACAATCCTAAAGATACCGAGATGTACCAAATAGTCGAAAGATCCTCGCGTCGGTCGTCACATGCCTACCTTGCACCGACGAGAGCCAACAGCTCGAAACTGCAGTCTGCAAGTGGTGTGGGACGACTAGCACGAGAGCTCTTTTAAGTAGGATCAGTCTTTTGGCTGGTGTTTGTTGTAATAGAAGCATTAGTGTTTTGTTGGTAATATGCAATTATTACACTTAACGCACCAGGCTTGTAACTTGTAATTCAGCACTAGGCGGGGCACATAGCCCGGAGAGTAGCTGTTGGTTACAGTCTAGTTATGTTCCTTATAGTAAAATAAGGATTTTATAGAGGAGCTTGCGACTGAAATATTGTTTTAGTTTGTGTTTGTTAATAATGATTGTTTAAATTTACTACTTCTATATGGCATGTTCACATAGGAAGAACATAGAGATTTATTTTATTTATTTATTTATTTAACGGGTAAACCCAATATTACATTAAAATTCATAGAAATACAATTAGCCTAGTATGACATTGCTAATAATAATAATAATTATATTAACAATTTATTTATCAATCTACTGAACGTAGCATGTGCTTTAGATTTAATTCAGAACAATGAAATAGATCGATATTAATTTTGTTTCCAAGCGATACTATCCTAGCCAATGGTGAATGTTTTCCATAATTACACCGATGAAATGCCACCGCAAAGGTTTGGTTATTGCGAGTAAACCTAGGTGGAACATGAAAGCCAATTTTATTTAACAAGTTTGGACAATTGATGCCACCATTTATGATTTTATGCAAGAATTTTATATCTGCGTGAACTTAACTTAGGTAAATGAGTTATATCTCGAATGTCATCAAGTGAATATTCGTTTAAAGGCAAAGTTAATTTATATGCTAAAGTGCGAAGTAATTTGTTTTGTACCTTTTCTAAGTGATATTTATGGTTTTCATATGTAGGAGACCAGACACAGCAGGAATACTCTAAAGTAGATCGTACAAGAGAATTATATAAAATTTTTATAGACTCAATATTAGTGAAGTCTCTTGTAGTTCTACATACAAACCCTAGCATTTTGGTAGCTTTATTTGCTATATGATCGAAATGCAAACGAAAGTCCAGCTTGTTATCCAATATAACACCCAAATCCTTTGCAGTGGTTGCATTCATGAGAGGTTCTCCATCTATTCTGTAACAGAACTCAATTTTGTCAAGACTACGATAAAAACACATGGTTTTGCATTTGTTCACGTTTACATCCATAAAATTTTCTGAATACCACTCAGTAAATGCATCCAGGTCTAGTTGAATCTTTAGGCAATCGCTAGTTGATGTAACAGAGTGGAACAATTTTAGATCATCAGCGAAAAGTAACATTCTTGAAAAGGTTATTTTTGTTTTTATGTCATTAATAAAAATATTGAAAAGAAATGGTCCTAAATGACTGCCCTGAGGCACACCAGAAGTTGCCCGAATTTCATATGATGTGAATCCTTTGATCCTGACAAATTGAGTTCTGTCAGAGAGATAGCTAGTGAGTAAATTTAGTAGGTTGCCATAGATTCCAATAGAACGTAATTTTTCACACAAGATAATATGATTTACTGAGTCAAATGCTTTGGGGAAATCATATGACATCAACTTGTTCTTTTTTCTCCAAAGCATTCAAGACGTAATGTGAAAAACTTAATAAATTAGTGGTTGTAGATCTACCCCTGCAAAAACCATGCTGTTCCTCTATAATAATTTGATTAAGCGGCTCTTTAATAGTGTCACAAATAATATCTTCAAAGACTTTTGGGATTGCACATAAAATACTGATAGGCCTGTAATTAACTATGTCTGATTTATCCCCAGATTTATAAATAGGAGTTATAAAACTTGTTTTCCAATGAGTTGGAAATATACCAGAATTTAGTGACATAGAAAAAAGGATAAATAGTGGTTTTGCAAGAGTAAATCTACAGTTTTTTAATAGACTAGATGGTATGCCATCAGGACCTGGTCCCTTGTTGGAATCTAGGCTATTTAACTTGTCTATGATGATTTCTAAACTAATATTACAAAAATTAAGATCAACTGTTTTATCATAATTAAAATTGGGAACATAGTTGATACCAGGTGGTTTATATACGGATTGAAATTGATTTGCAAAATTGTTTACTATATCAACACCACTGACACATTGTTGGTTTCCTAAGTGCATAGTCTCAGGTAATCCAAAATTTTCCCGTTTGCTGTTTACATAATTCCAAAAGCATTTGATGTCATTTTTCAGTCCGTTTTCAGAAAGTTCTACATACCTATTGTAACATATTTTAGTTAACTCTTTGCACTGAGCCCTTAGATTAGAAAATAGTAAGTAATCATCCCAATTATTGGTTTCTTTGTATATTTTATGTGCTATTTTCTTATCGAAAATAAGTTGTTTTAACTCGACCGTAAACCAGCGGGGAAATTTTGGATTTTTTGAACGTACATAAGGCACATATTATTGCTGTAAATAAAACCTGATTAAATATTTCTACGCCTATGTTACAATCGTTAACATCAGTAAATAAATGGTCCCAATTGATTCCTGCTAAATAATAGTTTAAGTTATAATAATCGGCTTTCTTAAAATTATAATAAAAAGTGTCATATGTGAGCTCAACATATTTATCACTAACATCAAATTTGATAACTATTGCAGGATGGTAGGCAGAGATATAAATGTAAAATGTAAAAAACTAAACAACTTCTTATCAATGTGGAAGTTTGTTTGAATAAATCCTAAATAAAGTATTCCTTTAAAACCCATTACTAATTGCAGGCAGTGGCGGTTCCTCAGTTTTTAAACTGGGGAGGCAGGGGATAGATAGGCCTGGGTGGTTCCGAGGGGCGGGAGGTATACACATGTGCGCCGCGATGAAAATTTTGCGAATATATCGAACTTTTAAACTTTACCATTACACAAATATTAGTAATTTTCTCTTCATGTTAGTCAGTATAATTTGTTTTATGATAAGTATCAAAGTATAAAGTAAAAAACAAATTCTACCAATTCAACCAACGTGGAGGTCTGAATTATATCTTGCCAGGATGGGATTGTGGGGTAGGGGTGCTTTTAATAGGTGAGGGAGTTAATTATTAATATAATAATAGTAATAATAATATGGCACAAATGCTACCACAATCAAAACAATTATATAGTAATATGAAATAAATAATAAACTCTGAAACGATAACATAAATAAAAATATTCTCAAATTAAAAATAGTTAAATAATAACAAACTGAAAAACAACACAAATAAAAATATACTTGGTAGTATACTTACAATCTACAGAAGTAGAATAATTGCTGTGGTGGTTTTTTAAATTTTAAACAAAAAAGAAATTGAACAAAAAAACTACATGTCTAAATGTTCTTGTAAATTAATGAAATCCGTCTATCTTTTTGTTTGGCAAAAATATCTATTACTTCGTCATAAAATGTATTATTCTGTGTTAGTTCCTTAACAAGCCGTTTTTCGATAGAAATGATAGAAATATTTTTTAATCTTTCTTGCTCAATAGTATTTCTAGTAAATGATTTGATTCGTTTGAGGGCGGAAAAACTCCTTTCTACTGAAGCAGACGTAACAGGAATTGTGACAGCTAAAGTAAGTAATCTATAAAATTTTGTTAGACAAGAAATTAAGTCATTATTATAAATAAATGAAATCATTTCGGTAGGGGTTTGACAATTTTGAAACAATTCTTTGTCAGCGTATACAGTTGTTAATTCATTTTTTAGTGCTATTGAATCAAAAAGGTTATATTGTTTTAATAATGATTCAAATTTATCATTTGGAAATTCTTTTCAATATGAGAGAAAATTATCTTTTCTTATTAAATCGAAAAATTCTAATTTATCTAAATCGGAAAATCTTATCTGTAGTTGATTAATTATTGTATCCAAAATTTCATTGAAAATCTGTTTATAATTCAGTCTCAAATCTTGAAGATTTAATGTTGTCTTTCTTTTCTTTGGCGCCGGTTCACCACTTTGGAAATCTTCAGACAGTTGGTTGTAAAGATCATTAAAATGAATTTCATTATTTCTAAAATCTTGCAATGTAATAGTTAATGCATTCAAACGTTTCCTGGCGTATGAAATGTCTGTGCTTTTATTTTGTAAAATTGAAAATACAACATCGGTGTGTTTAAAGATAAATTTAAAAGTATGTAAAAGAAAGAGAAAATGAGGATCTTTAAGATGTCTTTTTAAGCCAACAGCTTCTCTTAAAGTTGGCTGATCTTGTTTGAAATCATCATGTGTCAAAATATAATCAAAAACTTCTATTAACTTATCCCTGTTTTTGAATACTGTAAAAACTGCTCTAGATGTAAAATTCCACCTTGTTGCCACATTTGACGGTAAACGGTCAGATCCTATGGTATTAAGTACCTCTGTTCTTTTAGTTGATTTTGAAAAATATGATGAAAATCCAGACAAGTTGGCAAAAAAAATTTTACATTCTTTGATGCTATCTATGCAGGCTTTACTCAATACTAAATTCAACGTATGCGCATAGCAATGTGTAAAAAGTGCCTGAGGGGCCATTGTTTTAATTTTTGCCTGTAAGCCATTTAAGTGACCAGCCATAACTGATGCCCCATCATATGTCTGAGCAACAAGTTTATTTTTTAAGTCGTATTTTCCAAATTTTTCTGTTAAAAAATTAAATGAATCATTTGCGGTTCGACCTGAACTAACATTGTAAAAACCTGCAAATCGTTCAACCACTTGCCCTTTAATAACATATCTGAAAACAACCGATAACTGTGAACAGCAGCTGATGTCTGTGGTTTCATCAGCTTGCCAAGAAAAGAAAGGTACTTCATTTAATTCGCTTTCAATTTTTTGTACTACAACACAACTAATTGATTCAATTAAATCGTTTTGAATAGCTTTAGAAGTTCCCGAAAAAACTGTAGCTTCGTTTAAAAATTGTTCCATTTTGCCATCGTATCTGCTCAGAAAAGAAATAAGCTCTTGAAAATTTCCTCTATTATCTGAATGTACATTCTCATCATGTCCCCTAAAAGCCAATTCTTGACAACATAAAAAAATTACCGTATCAATTAGTCTATTCAATATGTCTCTATTTTCTTTAACCTTTACATTATGATCTACAATTGACTGTTTGTGCCCTTCATCAATAGAATTTAAAATATTCTGTTTGCCAAATAACTTGAATTTTATTGAAGCAGTTAAATGTCCTTTTGACCTAGCATGCCTTTCAATTGATCTGGGTAAGTTTTTTAAATCATTATATCCTAATTTTGACCAAACAGTGTTCTCTGGGTCATTAGAAAAAAGTAAACAATACCAGCAATATAATTTATTTTGTACTGGACATCCAGTTAACCACTCACATTTATCATACCATTGTACACAAAAAGAACGATTATGTTTTGAAGTTACTATGAGATTTTGCATGGTAGGTTGGGGCCTTTTTAAAGTTTTTATTATAAATATCTTGTCATCATATGTTAATTGACTAAAATGAACATTCTTCAAAAGGAAATTTACAATATCATCTACAGATTTAAACACTTCACCGATACTGACATTATCATTGTTATTGCTTGTACTTACGTTTAATTCCATTTTTGACGTTTTATCAATATTTAAACAAAAATTTTAAATGAATTTATTGCACTTAATAAAATGAAAACCACCACAGACACATTTATTTTCAATTAACCTAAACGGTAAACGGTACGACTGTCTGGACTCAGGAAGCGGGAAAATAAAAGTCAGATGTTTATTAATCTTTGTTCCTATTGGTCCGGAGCTTGGCCTCCGGCACGTGGTTTTGAGAGCAGATTTTAATGGGTAGCTTCAAACGTTTCAAATTGAACCATTCTAAACGCGAAAGCTATGTTAGAAGCGTTTGGAGGCCTGCCTCACCAGTCACCATGGATAGAATGTTACAGTTGTGCAGCGTTGCCGGTTATAATAATAATAGTTTAAATTCGCAGATTTAGGGAATATTTGTGTTAATTTAAATTTGTCGTTTCATAAAGTATATTTATATTTATAATAATGTAAATATGTAAAGTAACTGTAAAGGCAAATCAGAAGTAGGGAGGCCCGGCCTCCTCTGCCTCCTCAGAGAAACCGCCACTGATTGCAGGTTCTATTACCTTAGGCATATTTTTAGCAGTGACCTTGCCAGAACTATTGTCGACATGAACAATTTTTGCCAATATTTTTGACGCCATATTATTGACCCGATTATAAAGTTTATATTTCTTATTTATCAATTTAATCGTAATTGAGATAATTAGTATTACTTACTTTTCATATATTGTGTTTAGTTCATCCATCTCTATTTTTAACGAGACACTGTTCATTTCTGTCAACATAATATCTTCTCCTTCTGCAATTTTAATACCGTCTTCTTCATTCTTGATGCCGATCTCTGCATTCCATGCATTCACGTTGGGTGTATGTGTAAAATTAACTTCTCTGTCATCTGTCTGCGAAGAATATTGATTTATTTCTGTGATCATATCAATATCATCCCCAATTTCAGTCTTAATATGAGTTGGACTATTTTTTATGTCCAACTCATTCGGAAGTCCAACAAAGTTGTCAACTTCCATGCTGGTATTAAGCAAAATGTTTTCTAAATTTTTAATAGATTCCATCTTGGTCAATAGGATTCACATCACTGCTTAGTTTTGACCTCCAGTATTTGCTTTGATATAAACCGTAGTACAAATATTTAACAATGATTTCCTTATTAACGATCACACGTTGAAAATTGCTTTATTAAGTTAAAATCCTGCAACATAAATAAATAAAAATTAATAATAGAAAATAGAATATACGCAGTTTTACCGAAGATGGTTTGATGATTTATTGAACATATTAGTGGAAGTACATATGGCTAGATTAGGAGTTTCACGGGAAATAAATTGGAATTGGAAGTGGAAGTTGGGGGCATAGTTATTTTGCTAAAAGCCATCTTTCTATGTATGAAAATCCATGTTTCCACCTTCAGTTTCGTGGGTATCACCTTCTCAAGGTTAAAATATTGTAATTAAGATGTCTCAAGAACTATTCATCGTAGAAAAATCGTTTTTTCGCCAAATAAAAAGTCTCTTTATTACGTAGAAAAAAAGTTCTATGTTGTTCCATCCGAGTAAAATAAACCGCACACTATCTCAAAAATATTCATAAATAAAAAGTTGCACCCGGGCTTTAGCTTTAAAGCGATGTTTATAACAATATATTTCGTTTAAATGCCAAGGCGTGAAATTCGCATTTCGCACCACCGACCGACCAGCGCAAATATAGAAACACCTTTAAAATGTGGGTCAGCGCTCAGATCAATTTTTGACTAGCTGCGACAGACCAAAGTGCATTTGAAGCTCCCTTATTTTCTAAATATTCCAAGTACGAAGAAATTCATTTAGTATTTGATTCCTACAAAGATACATCACTTAAAGAAACTACAAGGGCAAACCGTTATGGAAATCATGGATATATCTCTAAGACTTGCTGTCTCATAATAATATGAAGAAAGACCTAACTGAGTACCTTTCAGTGAAGTTAATGAAATCAGCTACGTTTGAATATAAAAATCTGATAGTATCGTGGCATAACACCTGCTTCTCTAATAAAAAAGGTCATTTGGAACATTTAATAAGTACACAAGATGAAGCAGACACAAAACTTATATTGTATTCTCTAGCAGCGGCCAAGGAACATTCAACATCAAGAGAATCACTTACTATTAGTGTATGCTGATGTATTTTTTCTCTTACTAAGGTAATATGATGACTTCTCCTTCCATATCACATTTGGAACAGGAAGTGGATCCAAGAGAAGAGATATAAGAGTTTCATCTGTAGCGTATGCGCTAAGTAAAATACAAAAGGAGGATCTGCTAGCAATGCATGCATTATCTGGATGCCACACAACCGGAGGATTTCCAAAAAAGGCAATCATGCTTCTGGAAAGCTTTTAAAAATTCACCAGAAAAAATCCTTCAATCTCTTGCGTTACTTACACATGCAGAACAGACATAAATCTCATAATGGACGATTTGGAAAACTTCATTTGCATTGTTTATAGTCCTAAGAATGTAAGTATTAGAAATCTCTCGGATCTGCGGTGGTGGTGCTTTAAGAACAACAACTACAAGGTGAGCAGTTGCCACCTGCAAGAAGTAGTTTCTATCCGGCAGTAAATAGAGCTAGGCTGCAGCTCCTTATATGGACCAGTTGACACACTGCAAAAGTCCCTAATCTGAACCCCTTGAATTTTGAATGGTGACAAGAAAATAATATATATAAGCCAGTTTTAACAATCGCAGAACATATTGCACCACTTGAGATTTTAAACTTGATTTCATGCTCCTGCAAAAAAGTTTCTGTGACTCCAGAAGATGTAATTGTTTTATTATCACTTACAATGTACAGAGCTTTATCTCTGCGAAGGAAATGAACAAGTGCGTAAAAACAATACGGACCAAGAAGAAACGTCAATAACTGGCCTCAGCGATGACAGTAGTGGCGAGGATCAAGAAGAAATGTCAATAACTGACCTCAGTGATGAGGAAGATTTGAAGAATGTCTTGCTGTTCATTTATTTATGTAAGTATTAGTTAATTATGTTTATTTCATTAGGTTCTGTTTCTCAAATTTCTGTACACGATTAAAAATATAAAATTTGAATAGACCGACTTTTATTATAACATTGAGATCAAAGAGTTTCAATGTAACAATAATCACTGCTATATATCATATAAAAAAACGCTCTTGAAACTACCTACGAATATATTGATAATTGTGGCAAACGATGTATAAATGCAATTCATCTATTCAGGACACAACATTTTGAAATAATGCATCATTTTACTTCGAAACTCAATTTGTATAGTTTCCACCAAAGCAATGTAAATAGATCAGATCTCCTTATTCTGTTGAGTGTTCTATTGCATAAATAAACTATATTAATGACAGGTATCCATACCATTTTGAAGCTTACAGCGTCAGTTACAAATGTTTTGGAAGCATGTTTCAATTCAAGTGCAAATACCCCTTATTGGGGGGGGGAGGGGGGGGATTAAGGTCGAAGCCCGCTCATCTGTGGGTGGAAACATGAATTTTCTTAAATAAAACAATGGAACAACAGAAAAATTGTTTCTAACTTTAATCATTTATTTCCCATGCCATGATATATGTGCTTCCACTATATGGCTGATGTCATGAAATGGGAATTAATAAGTGTTAATGGTAAGACTAGGTAATTTACTCCAAAATTTAACATAAAATATATTTTAATTTTTAAAAACTTTCTCCAAGAAATATCATAATATCCGGATCTTTGAAGTGTCATCAAAACTGATTTCATTAAATAGGTGTGTTTTTAAAGAGAAAAAGATAATTAGCGTTATTCCTTTACATTTTACATACAAAGAAAAATAATAAGTGGCATCCATATAAAGTGAATTTAGTTGAAGAGATGATTTTGACTGCAGAGTAGAATTTTGCGAATCCATGATGGATGAAACATTAATTTTTTTGCAGTTGAATGAGTACCATACATACTACACTGCAAACCGAGAAACAATCTAATCTAAAGTATAGCTATTTGATGCAAATACAGTTGTGGTTGTGGATAAGGGCAAGCGCCTCAATAGTATAATGAATTTCTTCCATAACTATTTTCTTCATTGAAATTTAAAATACTATGGATATATTCATATAAACATACCAGTTCCAATTTTGTGACTGAAGCACAATAAATGAATAAATTAATACATTAAACAAAATATTTCTCAACTTAACCATCAAATTCTGTTAGAGACAAAAATGCAAAAGATGCCAAGTAACCATCACAAAGAATTCTCTTCTTCTGCTTATTGTGCAACGCAAGAACAAAAAATCCACTTGTTAGGTTTGTTGCTAATCTTGGGTTTGTTGCATATACTGAACTGAACTGAATACTCGAAGTGTAAAGGGTTAGTTAGTTCTCATAGCTGCGTATAGTGATGTGAGTCGGGAATTTTCCCAGTGGGTGGGTAAATATAAATCGGGAAAATATGGGGAATTTTCCCCGATGATATTTTCCCATTCGCCAAACAAAACTGACATTGACTCAGACTTACCTTATCCTGGCCAATATGTTAATAAGTAGCATTATTTTTTTATTTACGTTTATTTATTTATTTTTTTTGTTAATTGTTTATTTGTTAATTTATATAACATAGAATATTATGTATCTTTTTTTAGTCTTGTAATAAAACATTTAAAATCAAATGTTATTATAAATAATAACTTTATTAATACATTTACTTTAATAACACAATACTTTAATAAAACGGTAGGACCAATAAATTTAGCATTATTATTATTATTTAATCAGGGAAAATATGCGGGAAAATATTTGGGAATTTTCCCTCAAAAATAAATTCTGGGAATTTTACATCACTGGCTGCGGATTGCGAGGAGAACTTAATTTGCGAATTTAACTTATAGTTAAAAGTAAGCAAATTGTCTTAGGAACATTTAGTTACACCTACAAGAAAATTAGGCTGTTTAAGAACGAATTTCATAAAAATCCGCGACAAAAAATTCGCATTCCGCAACTACCTATCTGAACGAAGCTTAACTCGCCTGAGACCATTGAGAATCCTTCTTGGATGCGTTTCCAGCATTGCCTAGTTTTATTTTCAGTCGCTGTTGCCTAATTGTGTGAGATTTATTCACACATCTCCAGTTAGAATGAGAGTTTTTATAGTTTTTTCTGTGCGTTTTTAAAAACAATGGACAAACTTGCTTTAAAAAAGAGGTAGAAGTGTGTATACAGCTAAAAGAATTGTAGAAATACACTAACAAATTGCTCGTATAATTGTTTTCGTTTTCCATCAGTAATCTTATAAACGTTTGTTATTATAGTTTAGTTCGTAAAAAGCATAGTCACAGAAGATCTGTTAAGATATTAGAAAATATAGTTTAAACCATGTTGCGACATCTAGTGAGACCATGTTAACTTCTTTGATGATGTCATCCTTTTTGTGTTGTGTGCGTTGCAGTTAGTAGTTAATATAGAGTTTTCAGAGAAGCTACACGTGTTCTATTAAGAACAAATTAAATTACAGGTTATGATCCCAGGTGTCTTTCTGGTGCACCCAGTTATACAATAAAAACAGAGTTGTGTAATCAGAAACTATATTCAAAGAAGATAGCCGTAAATTACTTAAACAGTGTACCTACCGAAATTGCTTGGTCGAGAAAATTATGACGAGGGGTCGTTCGCAGTTGAAAACATGCTAGTGCTCGAAGGATTAACCAAGTGCATCGATGGTAGAGCGAGCAGGACACCATGTTAATAGCAAAAGCAAAGGCCAAATTGGTATTAACAATTGATCCATCCTTGTTTTCGCACGTGATGCAAAAACAGCCAAGGAAGTATGGACAAAATTGAAAAACATACGACGACAGTGGGTTTATGAGAAAGATAGGGCTCTTGAGGACCCTGATATCTGAAAATTTGGAGAATCACGAGTCAATTTAGTCATATGTGAATCAAGTTGTCGAGACATCACAGAAATTAAGGAGAATGGGATTTAAAATAGACGAAGAATGGGTCGGTTCGTTACTTTTGGCGGGACTTCCTGAAAGGTACACGCATATAACTATCTGATCTGTGGTACGCACCAGGGTTGGTCTCGATCGACCCAAAAAATGGCTGATGCAGCTTTGTAATTTAATAGATTCCTATAATTGGAGGTGACATTTGACAGTTATGGCATGAGTGACAGTTCGAATTTTCTAAGAGTTTTTCTAACTTTTTATTTGTGACTTTTGTTGTTTTGTTTGTGGAGTACTAGTGCGTGCGGACTTTAATCAAAAAAACTATCAACTGTGCTACCAAATAAATTATTATTCCTCTTCTTCGGTAAGATAAATGATAATACACAATTTTGGGTGTAATCGCACTTAAAATGCGTTTTATAGAGTATGGAAACTAAAAGAGGCACCCACACCTGCTGTGTATTTGGATGTAGCAGTTTCGAAAATTCGAGTATTAAGAAACATGGGATTTTTAAAAGCAAAATTGATCTGTCCAAAGGTTTTTGTAAAAAATGCTTTGTTAATATTTTATCGAATTTATGCGGGACTTTATACGTGCACTGTATATATTATATCAACTATTAATCAACAGTCGTAGTATAGTACCTAATAAAATAATGCCAAGGAGTTTTGAAATGTTTTATTCTATATACTTCACTTTAAAAACCCATTATTAGAAGAGCTTTTTATGTTGTATTTCATAGTGAAACATTTCCATCACATCACATCTTCAACATCATCTCTGCTCTTTCAGCATTTTCAAGTGTGCGTGCAGAACGAGTTCTTCCTTTCGGTTTTTCTCTGGTGCATGAAGCAGTACTGTGAAACTTGTGTATCCGCTTTTTAATTGTTATTCGACTAGAAACTGGACCTCATGGATTTAAATGAAAGTAATGACGAAATAAACGCTGGGTGATTACAACAGACGTTATTTTTTAATTAAGCTTTAACCGCAAAAGAACATTGAATATTTGACCAATGCTCCATATTCACAGCCAAACTGACATTTCTCACAAACACTTTTTTTTACGAGGAGGGGAAACCCTCATGGGCTCCCAACCTGAGCTGGGTCAGCGTCAGACTCTTACTGACTAAAACCCCTCCTCACAGGGTCGTCTGTAACACTCCGAGGGCACTGCAGCCTCTTGGGCTTATTGTGCACCCCTGTTCCGATTTACACTGCCCATTTTAATACTCCTGTGCCACTGATGAGGTGATACAGGTCTGAGAATGGGCGAGTTTTAACACTTTGCGGGTCTGTTTGTGTTTGCCCGTAAATATTATATCTTCTGTGGGCCAATGCCTCACATTCATATATAATATGGTCTACTGTCTCTGGTACCTTGCCACATAATCTGCAGTCAAGATCGCCATCGAACTTGCCAATTCTGTGCAGCTGTTTCTTAACAGGAAAATGTCCCGTCAAGAGGCCTGTTATAATTCTCAACTGTAACCTGTTCTTTGAAAGCAGTTCTGCAGTTTGTTTTGGGCATGGTCCTTCAATAAGTGTTTTCCCATGTCGATTACCTGGTATATTCCTCCAGTAATGATTGTGTTTATTCCTGACCCAGTCTTTAATTGCCCCTCTAGCTGAGCATTTGGTAATGCCCAGCACGGGCTCTGGACCATAGAATGTGTTAGCTGCTCCTTGTCTAATAAGTTCATCAGCTTTTTCGTTGCCGTCTATTCTGGTGTGTCCCGGCACCCAGAGTAGTTTAACTCTGTTCTGCTCACCCAGAACTTCGAGCTCTTTATGGCAGTCCCACACCAGTCTGGAAGACACTTTATTAGAGGCTAATGCCTTTAGTGCCGCCTGACTGTCAGATGCGATGCAGATCTGCTGGTTCACACGTCGTCGTTTGACATTCTCACGTATACACTCAAGTATAGCCAGAATTTCCGTTTGAAATACAGTGGCGTGAAGTCCAAGAGAAAGGCTTATACTTGCCCTCAGTCTCCCTCCATGTATTCCTGCTCCAGCTCCTGATTCCATCCTGGACCCTTCAGTATACCAGGCCAGGCCTTTCCGTAATAACTCAGGAGCTCCTGTTGACCAATCCCCTCTCTCTCCAATAGAGATACTGAAGGGCTTGTTAAATGTGATTTTTGGGACCATGTAGTCTGACCTCATGCTCAACAGAGGATCTACTACAATGTGTATACGTGCAAGGCATTAATACAACGGGGTGCGCCATGTGCCCCGAGGTTAGTCGCCGTCGGCCGGACCAGGCAAGCCCCGTGGACTGGCATACCTCCGACCTAGATCGGAGGGTCGTTATCGCCCCAGGCGGTGTACGGTGTGTGTCACGAGCTGGTCCGCGACGTGGCTTTAGCTGGGCATGGACTGGGCTGTTAACCCTACCTCCCAGCAGTATGACCGACGTTAACCCTACTCCTTGCGGAGTCTGGCCCTTCTCCTATCCGCCACCTCGGAGACGCGCCTGGTAGGTTGCTCAACCTTCCCTGTTGGCAGGCTCACAAACACTTGCTTACAACTGTGTTAAATTTCCATTTATCGTGAAAGCATGGCGATTTGAATAGAAGTTATATCTCATTATATTACGGCATGAATTAATTTTGAAAACAATTTTTTTTGTCGAACCCGTTCAAATGTGCTTTTAGAGGGCGGAATATGGTCGCAAACTCCTCTATAAAATCCTTATTTTACTATAAGGGATGTAACCAGATTGCAACCCACAGCTACTCTCTGGGCTATGTGCCCAGCCGAGCGCTGAATTACAAGTTACAAGCCTGGCGCGTTAAGTGCAATAATTGCATATTACCATCAAAACGCTAATGCTTCGATTGCAACAAACACCAGCCGAAAGACTGATCCTACTTAACTTGTAATTCAGTGCTCGGCGGGGCACATAGCCCAGAGAGTAGCTGTTGGTTGCAGTCTGGTTACGTTCCTTATAGTAAAATAAGGGTTTTATAGAGGAGTTTACGACTAAAAATGTTATGTTTAAATATCCCGCCCTCTAAAAGCACATTTGAACTATGCTAAGCCCAGTCGGCCTATTTTTTTTTCGATTGAAACAGACACTGAACCGCTAGATGGCGCCTGCTGACTGTTTAACATGTTGCCATCCCAAAGATACCGAAATGTACTAAATAGTCAAGTGATCTTCGTGTCGGTCATCACATGCCTACCTTGCACTGACGAGAGCCAACAGCTCAAAGCTGCAGTCTGCAAGTAACTTGCAATTCAGCGCTCGCGGGCCGCAGAGCCCGGAGAGTAGCTGTTGGTTGCAGTCTGGTTACGTTCCTTATAATAAAATAAGGATTTTATAGAGGAGTTTGCGACTAAAAATATTATGACTGCTTTCACTTGTGGCCAAAAATGTGACACATGAGGTATGAAAGTGCAAATGGAGTACTGTGTGCTATAGTTTCCTACCTTTAATAGTTTTGCTCACCTAAGATATATTCTTAATTATATTTGTTTGTTAGATGAATATTTTGATTTTCTTTTTTGTACATTGTAATACTGTCTATTTATAAAACCAGTTTTTATGAGTAACTACTTTACTTATATATGTATACTAGACGTGTCTAAGCACTATGGTGTAATTGAGACTAATAAATGATATTATTATATATTATTATTATAAGCAATCGTAACAAATTACAGCAAATGCTTTTATCACAAGATCATTACCTATTCTACCCCCTCCACATTTAAAAGAAAAAATTATTCCTTGAAATAAATTACATTCTATCAATATTCGTCAAAAAATATACTTAGTATGCCTAAATTTAAATCTGCTTTTATTTTGTATTTAAAAACTCTCACAATATAATCTATTGACTAATCGCTTTAAACAATTAAGAATAAATGCTTCAAAGTCAGATTGGAAGTCTAACAATCAATAACAAAGCACCATTTTCAACATAATACCAACTGTTTTTGTTACAATAAGCTGTAATTACTGAATTTTGATGCTTCTGCTTTTTATTCAGATATATAAGAGTAGCTCTAAGTTAAACTTCGCTTTGTTATGTGCAATTATTCCTAATGAAAATATTTATTATTATTTCCTCTTAAAGACTATGTGGATCAATTTGTCAGCAAGATATATTGTTTATTATCTTTCAAGCTTTACGTTTATAGTGTTGTCTTTGAAATTTTTTTATGAACTAATCTGTGTCAATTAAAAAGATGCATAAGCTTTGCCTCATACGTGCAAATGTTACACATATACATTGTTACATCTAAGGGCTATTTATGCGTCAACATGTGTTTCCCAAGATTCCCCTTACGTTTTGACTTAAACGTACACAATTCACACTTGAACCATATAATGTCTGAGGGGTCTTGATGCTTCAATTTGTGGCTACTAAGATAATGCTTCACTTTTGTCTCATATGTGCAAATATCACACTTATACATTGATACCTCTGACGCATCTTTATGCGTCAACATGTGTTTTCTAAGGTTCCCCTTACGTTTTGACTTAAACGTACACAATTCACACTTGAACCATGTAATGTCTGAGGGGTCTTGATGCTTCAATTTGTGGCTACTAAGATGATATTTCACTTTTGTCTCATATGTGCAAATATTACACTTATACATTGTTACCTGTGACGGATCTTTATGCATTAACATGTGTTTCCTAAGATTCCCATTATGTTTTGTTTCAAACGTACACAATCCACACTTGAACAATGTTATGTCTGAGGGGTCTTGATGATTCAATTTGTGTCTACAAAGACAATGCTTCACTTTTGTCGCATACGTGCAAATGTCACACTTATACATTGTTACCTCTGATGGATCTTTATGCGTCAACATGTGTGTCCTAAGACTGCTCTTATGTTTTGTCTCAAAAGTACACAATGCACACTTGAACGATGTTATGTCTGAGCGGTCTTGATGAATCAATTTGTGTCTACGAAGACAATGCTTCATTTTTGTCTCATATGTGCAAATATTACACTTATACATTGTTACCTCTGAGGGATTTTTATGCGTCAACATGTGTTTCCCAAGATTCCCCTTATATTTTGACTCAAACGTACAAAACTCACACTTGAACAATGTTATGTCTGAGGGGTCTTGATGAATCAATTTGTGTTGATTAAGATGACAATTCTCTTTGGTCTCATATGTGCAAATATCACACTTATACATTGTTACCTCTGACGCATCTTTATGCGTCAACATGTGTTTTCTAAGGCTCCCCTTACGTTTTGACTTAAACATACACAATTCACACTTGAACCATGTAATGTCTGAGGGGTCTTGATGCTTCAATTTGTGGCTACTAAGATGATATTTCACTTTTGTCTCATATGTGCAAATATCACACTTATACATTGTTACTTGTAACGGATCTTTATGTATTAACATGTGTTTCCTAAGATTCCCGTTATGTTTTGTTTCAAACGTACACAATCCACACTTGAACAATATTATGTCTGAGGGGTCTTGATGATTCAATTTGTGTCTACGAAGCCAATGCTTCACTTTTGTCGCATACGTGCAAATGTCACACTTATACATTGTTACCTCTGATGGATCTTTATGCTTCAACATGTGTGTCCTAAGACTGCTCTTATGTTTTGTCTCAAAAGTACACAAATCACACTTGATCAATGTTATGTCTGAGCGGTCTTGATGAATCAATTTGTGTCTATGAACACAATGCTTCATTTTTGTCTCATATGTGCAAATATTACACTTATACATTGTTACTTCTGAGGGATTTTTATGCTTCAACATGTGACTCCTAAGATTCCTCTTACGTTTTGTCTCAAATGTGCACATTTCACATTTGAACACATTGTCATGCTTAAGTATGTGACTGTCCAGATGATCTTTATGAGTCGTCTTATATATGCATATATGACACTTATACACAGTTATGCCTAAAATATTTTGGCAATGGTTTGTTTTGACTTCGGTAGACCATTCTTGAAAACTGAAAATAAACATTGTATTATATATTATGTTGGCATGTATTTATACAGATACAAAACTTGAAACAATCCCTATAAGACAAAAAGAAATATAAATAGCAAAATAATGTACGTGAAAGAAAGCAACATATTAACATTGATGCCAGCAGCTTAGCAAGCATATTAGAGTGTAGCCGGCTAAAAAGAAAAATGATAACGGCGTAGTTTATCTGTTGCTTCTCAACATATTTATTATTGGGCTATTTCTCTTCTCATTTACCTTACACAGGCATCGATTCAATATTATCTGTCAATACCGTATACAGAGTGTTAACGAAGTTTGTTTATGACAGAATCTACAACAGTGGCTAAAAATTCTTATGGAAAGGAAATTTGGAAATAACCACTATAAAAATGCCATCGATACATAAAAAGGTGTCACCAAATGGATTAGGAAAGACAAAAAAAACATCAACATTAATAGAGGGAACAATTATGAAAAGGATAGAAAGTACTGGGTTCAAATAACACATTTACTGAAGAAAGCGCAAATATTAAACAGCAACAAACTAACAATGAGGAGACTATGCTACACATAGATAAGAATAATTGAGAGGAGACTTTCTGTCGAGATTAACACATGAGGGTCGTTTAGTGGCTTAATTTTATACCACGTTCGTTGTTCAGCAATCGTTATATAGATGCCTAGGCTAATAAACCAAAGCGTACAACAATCTAACCATTAATTATACGCCATTGCCTCAGCTGTACTTAAATAATAAACAATAAAATAAGGGCGCCATGTAATTTTAACCTGGTTGTATTGTTGGGGCCAAGACTTTTGATTGCTTGCGATTCAGCAAACTTGCCTTTTATTTTTTGCTATTTGGTGCTGCAATAGCAATTGAACCACCTCTTGGTAACAGCTCACTGGTTGTGGACTGTACGTATGACTGATTAAAATTATTTGTTCAAGCAAAACGATATATTGAAAGATATCAAAAATTACAATGACAACTATTGATAGCTGCCTACTTGCTTTTTTTCATGCCAGATTGTTCTGCCAATTTTCTGTAACTTAAAACTAAACATGCTCCCGGCCTTGAAAGTATTGACTTTCAACAAAATCGGCAGGCATAACAATGGTAATTAAACAAGAAATACAAATAAAATATAAAGGAACAATTCACTAAAATACGGTATGGCTATATAATCGAGTATCTATTGGGAGTGGACACACTTTCACTACGGAGAGCTTTAAGACTCCATTTGTGGTCTTTATTGACACTACTCGCACAATATTGTCGCTTCCTGGATGAAGTTTAACTATGCCTCCGTGCCACTTAGAAGGGGAAGGTTGGGAATTCTTTAACCAGAACGACGGATCCAACACGTACATTATCCGTATTAGTCTTCCATTTGATGCGTTGTTATATATTGTCTGGACCATCTTGCTCAAAAGTGTTGTTTGAGTTGTTGCAGGTGTTGAAATAGAGAAAGTCGCCCAGTGGGCATGCCACTTAGATCAGGATGTGGCATTGAATTGAGGGATTGTCTGATGAGGAAATGAGCAGAAGTAAGTACTTCAACGTTATTGGGATCGGTTGTCAAAGGAGTTAGAGGTTGAGAATTGAGTATACCTTCTATCTAAGTTATGATTGTATAAAAATTCTCAACAGCTAACATTATACGTTTGATGCGGTGTTTCACAGACTTTATTCCCGCTTTCCATATTCCACCCATATGTGGAGAATAGGCCGGTATAAAGTGCCAATTCACATTTAATTTGTGATCTAATTGTTCTGTAAGTTATTCCTTGAATGTAGTAAAAAATTCCGAAGTTCCTTAAGTTGCGAGTTAGCGCCGAGAAAATTACTGCCGCCTCGACGCGAAGTGAAACATTGAAATGTTTCCAAAAATGCCAGCGTACTTAGTTCCATGACGAACTCTAAATGAACCGCTTTAGTGTTAAGACAAATGAATAGACAAGGACATTATTTCAATGCTTTGCAGTCACGACGTTTTCAACCATTTATCATAAATGGCCTGGCATAATCTACACCCGTACTACAAAAAGGTGTTGGAGCTATGCGAGCAGCAGGTAAATCAATTGAATTTAGGGTTATAACGGGAACAAGCAACGCATTTCAGTACGATTAGTTTTGCTAGATTTTTTCTAGAGATTGGCCAAAATGTTTCTCGACTGCTGCTAAAAGTGATTGGGCTCCATAACGTAGAAGTTTGAAATGTTCATGACTAAATATGAGATGAGTTAAGTGATGCCTTGATGACAGAACAACGGGATGTTTTTTATGGTGGTTTTATGCCTTAATCTACCACCTACCCATATGGTATTATCATCATCTAAAAATGGAGTAAGACTCAGGATTCTACTTTTCTTATTAACAAAGGCATCTTTAGAGAGATTAGGGAGATCATCAGGAGATGTTTCACACTGACTGAATCTAACGAGCTTGCAAAATGATTCGTTTGTTTCCTTTAGAAAGAGAATTGCCCTTGAACTTTAGGTTTTCTGCAATTGTTTATGAATCGAATAATGTAGGCAGTGCTACGTATGATTCGAGCCAAAGAGGAGAATCAGTCAAAGGGAAATAGCTTGAAACTTGTAGTATTTGCGAATGTCTGTTTGTTTACGCATTTCAGGAATTCCGCAGAGTGAAATAGGACTTGCATTAGATAAATCGATAGGCCAGTGTTCTTGGTTTTCTTTTAGGAATTTACGACCAGAAAACGAAGTGTCAGAATTAGTGAAATTCTTGGGGCTCAAGCTGCGCGATAATTGATCTGCAGGATTATATTCCGTTGGTATGTCTCCATCTTGTGATGTCTGTAAGGCATTGTGTATCAGTTACTCGATTACTGATGAAAGTTTGAAGTAAGTGTGGAGAAGTACGCATCCAAGCCAATACTATCGTTGAGTTCTTTTTTTACATTTATTTAACGTCAGTCTATTTTCGCTATTGAGGCCTATCACCGACGCCTGTAGACGAGCTACCCCCAATCAGGAATTGTGCCGAACCTCTTCCCTTAAGAAGAGTAGGAATCTTTTACATATGTAAGTAACATTTAATAAAAAAGGGACCGACGGCTTTACATCCCCTCCGAAGGATGGTATATAACCTACACAACCCACGCCTAAGGTTGCATAGCTCCCGCGCATACACTGATATACAAGCCGCTGGAAGATATGTGAGGCGAGGACAGAGTCTTCCTTGAAACGGTCGCCCATCCGAGTACTAACCGCGCCTAACGTTGTTTTACATCGCATATCGACGTATGTACATAGTAAAGACGCATCTACGCTCGCCCCCTTATCTTTGAGTTGCTCCACAGAAAGTGTTTATCGAAGTTAATGTTCATAGAAGTATTTCTTACGTGTCAAAAATAAGTTCAGCATTTTATTTATGATTGGAACATTATAGGCAGTAGGTTTTTACTCAAAGGTGTATTGTGGGTTACCGCGTTTTACATGCTAAAAACAGGATTATCATTTTAAGTTCAAACATTGATGTCAAGTATAGGCAATAGATATTTATTATTAAAATTTTTATTGTGGGTTGTATAGATCCTTAATTGGCATAGTAATTCATGACAGGAAAGTAGTCGAGTTTTGGAAATGGCTCTGCCTAGGTGAGTGTGCTTCCCCTCCAAGGAGCTGTGAGACCTTGTCGAAGGTGGAGGGGCTTAATTCATCACGGCGCTCAGAGCCATGCCGGAGAGTACTCTGCTCTCGTAGGGCTTAGGTTGTAGGCTCGTAGGGTGCAGGGACCCACAGGGTCACCCATGCCGGACGGGTTTGGGAGCCGTGATGAAGATTAAGGACAGCTCAAACCCCCAGGACCCACGCCGTAAATCGTGGTTACGGGAATGGCGAACCCGGGGTTTATCCGAGCCACGAGCAAGCCGTGCTTAATACCGTAATCATGGCCCGCACTTCAACGACCTTTGCGGAAAAGAAAAAAGTGGCACTGCAGGGGAATGTCGTGTGGTAACTGTGACCGGGGGACTTGCCTTAACCGGCCGGTCGGCGAGGAGGTAACCTCTATAAAAGAACTGACAGCGAAGTCGAAAAAACCTGTGGATACCGGGCGACCTCCACAGTATATAGCCTTGCCCTCGGGATGGGCGTCACCCGGGAGTCGATCTTCTAGATCGTCCCAACCCGATGGGGGCGAGAAATGTGTGTTGTCTGGACCTGATCTGGGATGAGGAGGAAGATGGACAGTACTCCGGAACCAGACCGGAAAAACACAGGGGAGGAAAGCAGTAGCGAAAAGTTGGCAAAGGCAGTTAGGCAAACGATTCTATACGTGGATAAACACGTGAGAAGCCTAAGCCAACTAGTGGAGGGCAACGCCAACACAAGACGGGAGATTAAAGAGGAAACGAGGACGCTGAGAATCATAATTAGCAAATTGATGACGGCAGAGGTGAAGCAACTGCTGCTCACGTTGGGATGTCAGTCAGAGAGCGGCGGGGAATTTGAAACTATTGGATGTGATGTTGAGGTGAAAACCAGGGTAGTTACTAGGGATGTCTACACCCAAACAGAGGAGAGTAGCTTTGGTGAAGTGGTGGTTACGAAGAGTGAGTTGGTCGAGAGGATACGCCGTAATATAGATGGCGCAAAAATGATTGGTGATATCTTAGCAGTGACTAATGAGATATGGCCAGTCCAGATATACAAGCGTACGAGGATAGAGGAGGGCAGCCCGCTGACTACTCCTAAGGAATGGGATCTGGCTATTCTCCTTGATAACAAAGAGATGAACAAAGGTATTGCTAGGGTTTACAGGGATCAATATCCTGAGTTAGAGGATCTGGAGGATGACAGCGGAGTCACTTACCTGATACCCTCGACCAGGATACCCAGCGTTGAAACTAAGGAGAGGTACATTTTTAAAGCTGTGATAGGGAACGGGCAGGGGGCAAGCGGAGAAGACAAAGCGTTGGTTAGAGTCTTACATGTTCTTAAGGGGACGGTTATTGAAAACAAGAGGGGTAGGATAGCCTGTCCTGTACCAGAGGAGATGAACGCAAATTTATTGAGGAAACTTGTAGAAATTGTATTCAGAGATGCGGAGATACAGGCTGTACTGTATATCCCGAGAGGTGGGAAAACCGTAAGGGGACAGGTTCAGGGAGGCGAACAGCAGAATGAGACTGCGGGCGAAACCAGGGCGGTGAAAGAAATCGGTCGGAAATCGGATGATTGGCAAAACACAGAAAAGGAGAAATAGGGGAAACCGTAATGAGATGGTGATCATCAAGCCAGTGATGTGGAGGGAGAATACGTACGTGGAGGCCCTTGCGAGTATGATGAAGATGGATGTGTGGGAACTGGGGTCTAGAGATAAAGAATGAGACTGCGGGCGAAACCAGGGCGGTGAAAGAAATCGGTCGGAAATCGGATGATTGGCAAAACACAGAAAAGGAGAAATAGGGGAAACCGTAATGAGATGGTGATCATCAAGCCAGTGATGTGGAGGGAGAATACGTACGTGGAGGCCCTTGCGAGTATGATGAAGATGGATGTGTGGGAACTGGGGTCTAGAGATAAAAAATGTGGGGAAGACAAAAGGCGGGCATGTGAAGGTAAATTGAAGAACTGAGATTGAAGTATACACATTATTACACAATTTAATCCCATTAGAAATAAATATGACCCTACCAAATCGTAACACAAAAGAGAGAGATACCAACAGTCAACAAGTTGACAATGAAACTAAACTAGAAATTACAAAGAATGTAGAAATACAACAAATAAACGAAGAAATTAATAATGATGAGGAATATCAACAGACTAGGAGACAAAAAAAGTATGAAGCTAAGCGAGACTATAGGAATAGAAGGAAAAACAAAATTATAGCAGATGGTGAACTGAACGCAGCAGAAGATGATGCCTTCGAAGGGGTAGAAAAGAGGGTGTGGCTCTTACTGTCACGTGTAAAGCGGAAGGTAACTGAAAATGACATAAAATCTTACTTAATTAAAAAACCAGGATGTGAAGATACGGAATTTGTAATCAAAGAAATTGAAACAGACATATCACAGAACAAATGTTTCATGTTTGGCGCTCCTTTTATCATGAAAGACAGTGTCTATGGAAGAGGTTTCTTGCCAAAAGGTGTAGGTGTAGAACGTTTTAATTTTAAAAAATATTATGAAAAGAAGAATCAAGTCAAAGACCAACCTGTTGATTTTTTATAATTACAAAGCCACCAACTGACGTTTCTAATCTTGGACTAGTACACGTCAACTGTAGATCCTTATGTAATAAATTTTCAGATGTTAGGCAATTTATTGAAGCCAATAAATTTCACATTTTAGCAATTTCGGAAAGTTGGCTTAGCCCTGATATGCCATCTTCACTGTACAAAATAGAGGAATACACACTTATCCGCTCTGACCGAGCAGCAAGGGGCGGAGGTGTAGCAATGTACATACAAAGTAAATTTAGACCACAGAAGCTTAATATAGGTGACATCGAAAACGATATTAACCAATTATGGGTTAAATTTAAATACAATAAATTAACCTTTAAAGTAGGAGTTATTTATCGGCCTCCGTCTGTACCAATTGCTCATCTACATTTCTTGTATGATGACCTAGCTGACATTATACATGACTGTGATATATGTATTCTAACTGGAGATCTAAATATCAACCTTCTGAACAAAGACTCTGCCGAGAGTAAATTTCTTTACGATATTTTAGAAACTTTTAACCTACACCAAATAATAGTGGATCCAACAAGAGTCACGGAGAACTCAGAATCACTCATTGATCTTGTGATTACAAATGACAAACAGTTTATTTATGACAGTGGTGTTATGTGCTGTGAACCAATAAATACAGATCATGAAGCAGTGTTTTGTACTATTAGTTGCCCTAAAATAAAAGAGTATCCAAGAACTGCATGTGTCAGAAATTTTAACAACATCGATTTGGCTCTGTTTGAACATGATATCTCATCTGTTGACTGGAGTGCTCTCTATCGCGAGCCAGATATTAATGAAAAGGTAAATATTTTTAATAATACCATCTTGAAAATATTTGATAAACACTGTCCATGTAAGACAATCGTAATAAAAAAACGATACT
This sequence comes from Leptura quadrifasciata, assembly GCA_963675555.1. Lineage (NCBI taxonomy): Eukaryota > Metazoa > Arthropoda > Insecta > Coleoptera > Cerambycidae > Leptura > Leptura quadrifasciata. The sequence continues at coordinate 80,867,856 of OY776680.1, forward strand.
CTCCATGGCTAACCCCGAATTTGAGACAAATGATTAAATTAAAGAAAAATGCCTTCCAGAGATACAAAAAAACTCGACTAGCACATCACAAAAGATATTACTTAGACCTTAAACATGTGGTGAATACAGCTATTAGCAATGAAAAGAATGCCTACTATAAATACGAAATGCAACAGTGTGGTAAAAATAGTAAACTAATTTGGAATAAAGTACAAAAACATAAAATTATTAACAATAGCTACACTGAAATACCCAATGAAATTAAAGACCCTAACTTGATCAACGATCATTTTCTAAATAGTATACCTAAAATACCTATTGGTCCAAATACCTTGAGCAACTTTGTACAGAATCAATACAACATTAATGAGCCCTTTAAGATCAGCTTAATTACACCATCAGATATTCTAACCTGTATAAATGACTTAAAAAGTAATGCAATAGGTGCAGATAATATCTCTGCAAAAATGCTAAAGCTGTCGGTACCACATTGTTTGGGGCCTCTAGTAAATATAATCAATTACTCTCTAGAAACTGGCATTGTACCCCATTTATGGAAAATTGCGCTCGTAACACCTATCCCTAAAAAGGACGATCCAACCATAAACGATTTGAGACCCATTAGCGTCTTACCTGCTCCTTCTAAGATCTTAGAAAGAGTAGTAAATAGCCAGGTTGTTGACTATCTTAACAGCAATAAAATTTTACCAACTTGCCAATCAGGATTTAGGAAAGGTTTTAGTTGTACTACAGCACTTCTCAAGATTACCGATGATATAACAAGAGGTTTTGATAATGGCCAGTGCACACCACTAGTTCTAATTGATATGTCAAAAGCGTTTGACTCATTAAATATAGAGTTACTTCTTGCAAAACTTTCTTTCTATAAAATCACGAATGTTGCATTAGATTGGTTTTCTAGCTATCTCCTGGATAGACAGCAAGCTGTAAAACTGTGTAAACAAGGCGAAATATTACTATCAGATTTTAAAACAACCCAAACTGGCGTTCCCCAAGGGTCAATTCTCGGGCCGCTGCTTTTCTCAGTTTATACAGCAGACATAGGCTCAATAATTCAAAATTGTTCAGTACACATGTATGCTGATGACCTACAGATCTATCTTAATTTCTCGACAGATTCATTAGAATCTATTAATTTGGCAAACCTACATTTAAATCAAGATTTACAGCATGTGTATCAATGGGCCACAGATAATTCATTAGTGATAAATCCTATAAAGTCTCAAGCAATTATGTTTAGTCGGTCTAAGTTCGACACTAATAATTTCAACATTAAGCTGAACAACAATGAAATTGAATGGAAAGAATCTGTCTCAAATTTGGGCTTGATTATGGACACTAAATTAAACTTTGACAAACATGTCAGTAAGATTTGCCAATCAAGTTTTTTCAAATTAAAAAGTATTTATGAATTTCGGGATAGCCTACCAATAACAACAAAGTTAATGTTATCTGACATGATTGTATTATCTGTTGCCAACTACATGGATGTTGTCTATGGACCTTACTTAACAGTCTTTAATACATACAGGCTACAAAAGATACAAAATTCATGTATAAGATTTGTGATGTCCTTATCAAGACGAGAGCATACCAGTCAACATATCAGAGCATCATGTTGGCTTACAATGGAACAAAGGAGACTCTATAGACATATGAGCTGTCTGATACACAAGATATTAAAAACTAACACTCCAACATACCTTCGAGATCTAATGATACGTCGTAGAGAAATGCACAATGTAGAGGTTAGAAACAACAATATGCTGTCTATTCCTCAGCATAATACAGAGTTTTATAAAAACTGTTTTAGTTACCAGGCAGCTCACATTTTTAATAAAATGACAATCTTACATAATACAACAATCAGTACTACCTCTCTCAAAAAACAAGCCAAAGATTTTATTCTACACATGTGATAGCTAGTGATACTCAATATTTTATTACTTGATGTCATGTTATATTATATGTATGTAATATTCTATTCCTTTTTTATTACCTTGTATATTATAGTAAGTAAATGTTTGTTTTTTTATGATATTTTATATACTCTAGGTGTCAGTGAAAAAACGTTATGCGGTATCTTTCACCTTTGTCTGTAAATTCTTTTGATTTCTGGCAATAAATTATTTATTTATTTATTTATTTATTATCTAAGAAAATTGCCTATTGAAAATTTTAAAAAAAGCTCGTCTCAATATCGCATATTAAAATATAATACTCGGTACCATTTTTTGAATTTAAAAATTCAATGAAAAAAAAAAAAATGTTTACTCAACTTTCTCCACCCCAATTCCCACGCGCATAACGTAAAATCACTCTTATCACAGCCGAGTTTACAGCGTTACCAAATCTGCACAAAATGTTCAAGTTTTAAATACTTAATATTGAAAACGAACACACACACACACACACACAAAGTTGAAATTCCGTTTACTTAATGTAAATGTTTAAAATGTAACCTACCATTATCAATACATGCTTGCACTCTTTTTACCATAGTCACGCACTATTCAAAATATATTAGGCATGTCCCGGAACCGTTGTGCCACCATTTCAATCAGCTGTCTTAATTATTCTTGGGTATTAATACTTCCTCCAGGATTTTTTTCGACAGCATATAAAATTAGTGATTCCGCATCTGAGATCGTGTACGACTCCTATCATTAGTAAACGTTGAACAGCTGACACAAAAGTTCCTTCATGGGGTACGCAGAAACTGGCATATCGTTACTAGAAACTATACGATCTTGACGTTTGTAAAATTCTCCATTAAAAACTTTTAAACACAGTAATTCGTTATTAACACGTTATTAACAGACCTGTACGTAAACTATCGGCGGCCACGGCCGCTACTTGGCGATGGATCACTAAAAACAAGCAACACGTTCACGGTCAAGTGACATATGGACACTTAGTATGGCATAACTCGATAGTAATCGATAATTATTTGCATTATTTAAAATTTATTTTCTTATTTATTTTTTGGTTTTTAGACAAATAAATATTGTTCTACGGATTTTAAAAAATATGATGAATCTGAATATATGCCTGTGTTTCAAAAACACCCTGTAGATTTAAATACATTTAGGGAAAGATTTACTGAGTTAGTTACAACACGGGCAATTCATAACATTATAGATCTAATTAAGATAGTTCAAAAAGGTAAGACGGAGGCAACAAAAAAACGTGATACTTGACAGTCATTATCGTTAATGGCCAGTACTGGCATTAGACGATTATTGCCACTTCGCCGTAGTCGTTCCATAGTAACGTTATTTGATGAGTTTAGTAATGGGTCACAGAAAGTTATCACCAAATAACATTCGAAAATAACATTACACAAACAAGGACCCATCGCAGAAAGAGGGGGTAGTGTGAATACTGTCTGCGAGCAAATATACCAAACACACATTTCATTGAGTTGACAGTTTTAAGTCTAGTACATTCTGAAGCGGGCTATCAAATTAACCTAATAGCGACCAAGTCCGTGTATAGGATTGAATAGACAATGCGATACGGAACATCCTGCTTTCATGATATTTTTATAAAACGACTTCTATTGAATCGAAAGAAATTGGATATATTAGACAATATATCTTTAACAATCAAGAAACATATACTATGTCTGTGTACATATTAGTTTATACTGTATATTTTCCACACGATATCGAGTTTGATGAATCGCCAAACTGAATCGTATTGTCTCTAAAGAATCTGAGAGGAAAAGGGTGTGAAACAGTAATAAAATACTGAGTGTTGAATTTTATTATATCGTTGATTGAATATCCTTCTACCGACGACTAAGGTCTCTTTTAGAAAGAAGAATTTTTCTTGCGGAATTCTTGGAAATTTAAATTTAAAATATTTGAGGCCCAACTTATTGTAGACAAATGCATACTTTTGTTGGAATTTATCAGGTAAAATATTACTGGAGGCGGTGTTTGTTTGTTCATTATGCTCGGTGTGTGTCCGGTTTACTCATCTCTTTGTTGTAATTCATAGTTTTAGATTTGCAATAACTTTTAGTTCAACCTAATTCAAAACGAACTCTAACAGTTTAAATTATTAATTGCTTATTTAGTATTTGCCATAGTACCATATAAATTCTTTCCTAATGGCAATTTCTTTATTGTTGCATTCGCATAGATATATTTCAAGTGAAATGGTATTGGAAGATATTGCAGAAAAACTGAAATGTATTAACCCCCCTTTTAAGAGGTATATCTCCCTTATTTTTCATTTTCAGAAATAAGTTTATTAGTCGAGGAAATAAAGCACTGAACCTCCGAAATTTCCGCAGCAAGACGGATTTTAATGCGGTTTTTTGCATTCGATTCGTGAGAGCATCAAGAAATTTTGTGAACTAATCTGATAAATAGTAAATGAAAAATTGCATATTTGCATTGTAAAAATGCATTGTTCAAAGTGCATTTAGAATAATTAATTTGCAACTCGGTAAAGATTGATTGAAATGAGTCCAAATTTGTTACTCGGGGGTTTTCGGGGTCGCTGAACACGAATATCATGGCGGCAACGACCTCCGAGGTACCTGGAGCCCAGAGTGGATACTATCTACCTCATCTCCTGGAATTTCATGTGAATTTGTAATATATTTAGTTGAAATTCATTACTCAGGGGTTGTCGGGGTCGCTGAACACGGATATCACGGTTCCTCCGAGGTACCTGGAGCCCAGGGTGGACCTCATCTCCTGGAACTTCTTGTGAATTTGTAATCTATTTAGTTAAAATTCGTTACTCAGGGGTTTTTGGGGTCGCTGAACACGAATATCATGGTGGCAACATTCTCCGAGGTACCTGGAGCCCAGGGTGGACCTCATCTCCTGGAACTTCTTGTGAATTTGTAATCTATTTAGTTAAAATTCGTTACTCGGGAGTTTTCGGGGTAGAGCTGAACACGAATATCACGGCGGCAACGGCCTCCAATGTACCTGGAGCCCAAGGTGTACCTCATCTCCTGGAATTACCTTGAGTATAGCTTCATTTTTATACGAATTTGCATATATTACTCAAAATTATTTATTTATATATTATAATGAAGATGTAGATTCAAACAATATTTTTCAAAAATAATTTCTGAAAACTCTAATTGTGTTTGTAATGTTTTATTGTTTAAAAAAAAACACAAACTTATACAATGAAAAACATTTATTGTTTAATTACACGTTGAAGTTTTCTTCTTCATTCTCTTCGTCTGCAAATCCAATTCCAACCGATAATTGTTCTTCTTCTAAATAATGTACGTCGGAGGTCGTTGCCGCCGTGATATTCGTGTTCAGTGACCCCGAAAACTCCCGAGTAACGAATTTCAACTAAGTATATTACAAATTTACAAGAAGTTCCAGGAGATGAGGTCCACAGTATCCACCCTGGGCTCCAGGTACCTCGGAGGTCGTTGCCGCCGTGATATTGGTGTTCGGCGACCCCGAAAACCCCCGAGTAACAAATTTGGACTCATTTCAATCAATTTTTACCGAGTTGCAAATTGATTATTCTAAATGCACTTTGAACAATGCATTTTTACAATGCAAATATGCAATTTTTCATTTGCTATTCATCAGATTAGTTCACAAAATTTCCTGATGCTCTCACGAATCGAATGCAAAAAACCGCATTAAAATCCGTCTTACTGCGGAAATTTCGAAGGTTGAGCCGTTTTTAGTGCTTTATTTCCTCGACTATATATGAAAGATTACCATTATTTTTCGATGTACTATAAGCCGCAGAAATATCGGGAAACAATTTTGGAATACCTCGTATATAGTAAAGTAAAGTAAAGTACTTTATTGCTATAAGGTCTACAAAGGACACAGCAACGTCAAGAATTTGGTCTTCTACAATAAAGAATAATAAAAAAACATATCAAGTGTATAATAAAATAAAATATAGACTACAAACTAACAAGTACAACGAACATTAATAAAAAATAGTGTATAGCTAAAATTTCGCTGTCACCAGCAATTAAATGAGTAAAAACATTTATCTTCTAGATAATTTATAACAGATGCTCTAAATTTTTTTATATGTGCGATGTCTCTAATAAGCACTGGTAGTGATCTATATGCCTTGACTGCTGCATAATATGGCCCTTTCTCAAAGAACGTGGTTCTGTGAAAAGGAAATCTAATTTCATTGGCCTGCCGTGTAATTAACGACATACTATTTGAGTAAAACTCACTATTTGTTGGAAATAGCAATAAGTTTTTTTTAACAAACATTACTAGTGATAAAAAATACAATGAAGGGACAGTTAAAACTCCGAATTCAGTAAAAAAAGGCTTACAAGAAGTTCTTGTACAGACTTTCATGATACATCTTATTATTCTCTTTTGAGTTATGAATATTTTATCAGCGTTAGGTGATGACCCCCAAAACGTAATTCCATATTAAATAATTGATTGCACGTAAGAAAAATAGTAAACTCTTAGACTGTCGTTCGAAACCTGGTCTCTTAGACAACGTATCACCCCACAAATTGAACTGAGCCTTGAGTTAAGTTTCTCAATATGTATGTTCCAACTTAGATTGATGTCTATATAAACACCTAAAAACTTGATACTATTTAGATTTTCTACTGATGTATTTTGTAGTTTAACATAAAGCGATTCAGTTGGATTTTGTGGTCTCGGTTTATTGAAAAATATTAAGCCTGTTTTTGCTGTATTTAATTTAAGAAAGTTGTCATTACACCAGTTCACCATCTTGTCTGCTACATGTGATAACTCTCGCGATAGTCCGGGTATATTATGATCTGCCATTATCACAGATGTGTCATTGGCAAATTGATATACTGAACCAATGTTCAGACTAGAACCAAGGTCGTTTACATAAAGCACAAAAAGAATTGGTCCAAGAATGGATCCCTGGTGTACCCCTTGGGTAATTTCTGTTGATTTAGAATAATAATGAGAACCATTGCTATTTTTACACACAGTCTGCAAGCGTCCAGACAGATATGACCTGATGAGTTCAAGGCAAACTCCTCGGATTCCGTAACCTTCCAATTTCCTTAGAAGTAGATGGTGATTAATGGTATCAAAAGCCTTTGAAAGATCAAAATACAATCCGGCTACTGTTTCCCTGTCATCCATGTTTTCGATAACATTTGATATGGCATTGAAAATAGCCAATTCCGTAGATATTCCAGCTCTAAAACCATACTGTTATTTTACTAATATATTATTTTGTTTTAGAAATGGTGTTAATCGGTTGTATATTATCCTTTCAAAGACTTTTGATGGAGATGGTAAGAGTGACACTGGTCTGTAATTATTCGCATCTAATTTTGAGCCTTTCTTGTATATTGGGATTACTTTTGCTACTTTTAGGTCATCCGGAAAGGTACCTGTTCTTAAGCACTCATTTATCATATCTGTCATAGGATCACTTATGTGATCAGCTATTTTCTTAAGAATGTAAGATGGAATGCCATCTATCCCGCAAGAATATTTAGGTGGTAATTGAGTAATTACATTATAAACTTCATTACGTGTTGCGGGCTGTAAGAATATAGAATTTATATTTTCTCTAACTGTATGGTAGTTGACACTACTATTTTGATTTGGTACAGTGAAATTACTACTAAAGTATTCAGCAATTTCTTCAGGATCAGATATAATTGTATTCTCTCCAAGTAGTGTTAAGCTATTATCTGATTTGTTGTTCCTTTTCATGTTATTGAAAATACTCCAGACTGTTTTTGATTTATTGTTTGACGCCGATATTTTACTATCATTAATTGATTTTTTATAAATTGATAAATATTTTTTGTAAGCTCTTTTTTCCTGTTTGTATTTGATCAGAACATTATTGCAATTTGTTTGTTTGTATAGCATATATAAATCCCTTACATACGCAGAATAATTTTTTATTTCATTAGAGATCCATCCCTTTTCACAAGACCTCGCTCTACTTGTAGTTAATGGAAAGGAGATGTCAAAGTGATAATATAAAGTGTCATAAAAGATTTTATACTTCGTATTCACATCTGGACTGCGATACACCTCATGCCACCTCTCAGAGCTTAGGGCTTCTTTAAAACGAGCAATACTTGACTCAGTATAAAATCTTTTTCTAGCATAAGATATTTTAGCATATATGTTGTTATTGATGTCAAGAATTTGACTAAAATGATCTGAAATATCTGATTCAAAAACTGAACAATTAATAGGGTCTTCCGGAATATTGCTAAATATATTATCAATTTGAGTTCCATTAGAATTATTCGGCCTGGTTGTGCCTGTAACATGTGAATAGAGACCATAACTTAGGAACAGCTGCCTTATTAAATTAGCTTCATTATTGTTTAACCCAAAATTAATATTAAAATCTCCGCATACTATGATATATCTCGAAGCTGTACATAAATGATCTAGAATATCAGATATATTTTTAACAAAGTTATCGATGTCGCCTGAATGTGATCTATAAATACAAATTAAGTAACATACTTTTTTGTTAATGTCAAATTTACAACACAAATATTCTATTTGTTTTTCAATTGAAATTATAGGTCCATCAACGGCTGTGGTTTCCATGTCTTTTACTGCATATATTGCTGTTCCACCACCTCTCCATATACTTCTACAATTACTGCTAATTAGGTTGTAATTATCCAATGCCAACTTGTCGATTTCAGCTTCCCTTGCCCAATGTTCAGTTGTACAAAAAATTTGAGGAAGAGTCTCCGACAGTAGCACATTTACATCTAACAATTTATTTTTAAGACTCTGTACATTGAGATGCATTAACCTTATCTTGGTTTTTTTGGCACTATATTGACATGGACTTGCCACACCTTGGCTTTTGTATTTTTTGCATTGTTTATCCACTTTAGGAACTTCCTCTATAAAAAATCGCCCCCGCTTTGTACGAATTCCCGGTGTTTACTAGAATCGAACCTTGTTATTCCGACGCCAGCAGGCCAGAAGCTGGGTTCATACATCTCGTCTTTCCTGTGAAGTGGAGCCGTGACCACAAAACATTTTAATCGCCTAGGATCTGATGATAGGTCTCTTACCTCCACTGACTCGTCCTTGAAAGCAGCCTTTTTCTTGATAAAGTTGACAATCATATCAGGAGTAACATGTCTTTTAACTCTATTAATATATAGCCATACTTTTCTATCTTCTCCTGCAAAGTCATTGTCTTTTTGTTCCTGTGTTACTATTCTCTTCCAATCCTTTTCTTAGCACCTTTCCTCTGATGCCTCTGTTGTATTAAATTATCCTCAATTTGATCTACTCTATGGCTGCTATTTCTGGGACTTTCTGGATGGTCATTATTACTTACATTATTGTTGTTTTGGTTAAGTTTGGGAATGTCGGATTCAGATTGTTTCTTTGGCCTTGTTAAAATTTGATCTGCAGATCATTTTTGGTCTAATTTCAAGGCTTTTGCCTGACCGTTCTGTTCTGTTTTTTGTAGAGCATTACTATAAGATTGTGATGAGCTAATTTGAGCTTTAAACTTCCTTTCCAAAGTATCAATTTGTTGTTGAACGTCTTTTTGGAAGTCAATGTTAGATTTCTTACATGTATTATCTAGTGCTAAATTTTTGATAACAGGATTCTTTTCCGTTAGTAATTTTACTAGTTCAACATTGGATTCTTTAATAGTATTTATGAAAGTTTCGAGTTTATTTGAAATGGCTGCTTGGTAAGTTTTCATTTGATCTTCCACTATATTCACAATTTCATTTCTTAGTTTCAACACTGATGTAGAGTTTGAGTCGAGATTAGCAATGGAGGCCAGCGCGGGCTGGCAGTCTAAGCACCAATAGAGTATCGTTCGTTTCTTGAGAGTAACAGATCTCAGTTCTGTGGTAGGAAGCTTTGCACATTGTTGGCATAAACTTGTGCTACATTTATCACACACAGCAAGGGTGTCTGTGTCAGATTTCCCATTACATTTCAAACAGTTTGTATTATTAGGCATTTTCCCGCTAGTATCAGGGACTGTACATTATTTTAATCAGAAATTGTTCGAATATTTTAAGCCTTCACCTGTACTATTAAATTGATAGTAATGTTAAGATTAGTTTTTGTGGGTTTGTTTTATCACGGGCCTGATAAGTTTTTGTTTATAAAAAAAATGCAGAGGTTGCAATTAGAAACTTGCAAGATGTCAAATGCAGGCAACTATTTCACTATTTTCCTGGAGTCATTTGAAGAGTTGGATGTTTTATAAGCAGTTTGATATAGAACAAACAATATAAAATGCGGTTTAACCACTGTAAAAACGTAATTTTGATGGAGCACTCAAAACAAACAACAAAACTTTATCACTTTACTCAGTTTATAATTTAATTACGCATAGATACCCTGCAGCCGGAAACGATGTAATATGGGAGAGATAAGGGCGACAGCACATAACTGTTAACTGGTTATATAAATTGGATTTGGACTGCTTATATAGTAATGTTTACAACCAGGATGAGTTTAATTCTCTCTAGGTTTTCCACAGATTTGTGGACATTATAAAAGATTTGTCCTCAGTGAACCAGGTACCGCCGCCTAAAAAATATGTTCTTCTCTGCGAGGTTTATTGTCGTATTCTCTTTTGCAAATATGGCGCTAGTAATTACTGTCCTAAGTTGTAGGCTCTGTCTACAATTGTTTACAAGAACTTTCGTTAACACCCCATGTTTAAATAAAGTAAAGTAATTTATAACCTTAGCAAAGCATTAGATTGCTCTATACTACCGAACATATACACTTGCACACACATGCAAAAAAAATATTTTTAATAATTTTGTATAATTTATAAGTAATTTATTTATATTTCAATTTCTTAAAAACTCTTTTGCTGGTAATAATTTACCTATTTGACTTCGACAAATGGATGAAAGTTACTTTTTACCTGTCACAATCGCTTTGTTCTGGTTCAATGTCAATATCTTCCGTTTTGACTGATGGTCCTAGGCTATCCACTTCTGTTTCATCCATGGTTTCATTTTCATCTTTTATGATCAATTCTTCGTGAATGCAATCATATCTTTGCTTTAACTCAGTTATATGGCACGAATCACCTTCAAATTTTAACATTGGCTTGAATATAAATTTTTGAACATCTTGCAATTTTATCTGCCCTTTATCATCGGTTCCTTCCATTTCAGTATATTTATTTATTTTCTCTTCCACATCCAAATATTTTATTAAAAAATTTGAAATATTTTGCATTTCATCAAGGCAGGTTTTGCAAGTTAATAATTCCCCAATATTGTTTGGATTCTAAAATATAAAAACACTGTTAGCGTTGGATGTTACTTGGGCTCAATTGAACATAGGAAAACACAAACACTTACTAATATTAAAAAGGATATATTAAACAAAATAGAAAATACAAAAAATAGATTAGGGTTAAGTGTAAGAATAGATTATATGATCTAAACTTCGCCCTACATTGTTGATATTTAGTATCGCAATAAAGTCGTTTATTATTATTATTATTATTATTAAAAAATGTTGTATAATGTTTGAATAAACTACGAAGACTAAATCTAGAAGAGAAAAACGACACACGTGACAGATATGACAGCGCGCATGTGCACGGTCGTAAAGTACGTCTAAGAACAACCGCGGCCTGAACTTCAAAATTAATGAATCACTAACAAATACTATTAGCTAAACGCCTCTCCAAAATTATTGTGTGTAATAAAATTTATCTTAGGTACTTCACCTGTAAAATTATGTTTCTTGTTGTAGTACAAACTCTGCGTGGTAAAATCTTTTAACCTCCCATGTCTAAGGGACCTATAGCTGTACAGACAAAGGAGGCGGAGCCCTACAAATTATAGTGGATCCGAACCACTTCTTGGGGATAATTAATAATTGAAATTTACTTTGCATTAGGTGATATATCTCACTGAGTTCTCAGCATCTAATGAGATACAATACTTGAGAGAGGGAGGAGAAAGCGCTAATACCGTGCTCTGCAGTACTACCTTATAAATATTTTATTTAAAGTTTAAGTCATATAACCACCCATAAACGACATGTTAAGCCTGACGTAATTCTTAGGTCAGTATTATGTAATTTTGTGCACAGTAAGCATTATTGTGTTATCACGTTAACTCATTGATAATGGTCGCAAAACCGAGACATATCTCAGAGAAATCTGAGAAAAACTAATGAAACAATAAACCAAGTGCGTATTGTACTTTACTATTTTTTTGAATATTTGTAATTATACATTCTATATGCGTAAAAGAATTTATTAATAAAATGTAAATGTATGTTGTTTTTTAAACATAAATTACTCGAGAACAGCTTCTTTTATTGAAATGCAAAAAAATACCTTTTCCATTTCTAATGAGCTGAAAATTGATTTTTTATAATATTTAGAAATATGAAAAAATTAAAAAGTTATGAGGAAAATACGGACAGTCACGCTGTACAACTACCCCTTACGCAGGGAGGGTTTGACGGATGCCATGCAAACTAGTGTCCGGATGGCCTATGACTAAGTTTAAAATATGAGTTTGATAGGTATCTTAAGGTAGTCGATGATATTGCACAAAAATGAAAATTTATTATCCTCTTTTAAGAAGTTTACATAAAAGACTACTGTAAGAGGCTAGGCTTCGCTAGACGCCAAAGATACAATATTCTCAGGGTATGGGTAGATTTAAAACAAACTAACAACAAAACTAGGATTATTATTATTGTGCGAATTTTACACTGCACCGTTAAGTTTTACAAAAGTAATTGTCTCTTTCTTCCGGCGCGCTTTTAGTGAACTAACTCAGGCAACAGGGCCAGCTCTAGGCCAACGTGAGAGATAGTGTTACACTACCATTATTTTTGGATGTATTATCAGCCGCAGAAATATCAGGAGACAATTTTGGACTGCCTTGCATATCTTCCGAATTTAAAAATAATTGATTCAAAAAGACAGAAGTTATAAGCTTGAAATTATGGACCATTTGTTATCTGTTGGAGTCTGTGTCACACTCCCAAGTACCAATATATCAGTATATTAAACACAGCAGACACATCTATTCTATGTGGGTGACCTTAAACTTTATGCTTCCAGAAAGTGTGAACTACAAAATTCTTTAAAGACGGTCGAAGAGTCCAAATGGTAAGTAACATGTGTATTGAATTTGGTTGGACAAATGCAATCAACTACCTGAAGATAGGGTGACGTGGAGAATTTCCTGAATATAAGCAGCTCATGCCGACGCTATTACCATATCTAAATGTTGGAGAGGTGTTCCAAGGTGTAAGACGTCACATTCAGGATGTGAAACAAATAGAGGATTTTCCACACAAGTACAGGTGTCTACCGGCATCTACTTGGCCCATGAGCTGCATTAACCAGATAGAGATACACGCCAGATGAACATCGGTGGGAGAGCGCATTGTAGTCTATCTGGTTCTATATGTAGTACTTACCACAACATACAACACTCTCCAGCTTGAAGTGTATGCACAGCAGAATGGTACCGAAGGTGACAAGTAAACATCAAATCTTTCACTGGCACCACAGACAAGTGGGTAAACAATAAAATGTTTGCAGTTTCAATTATCTTTTAATAATCGTATGGTTTGAAACGGTTAAAAGCAACTTATGAGACGATACAAGTAGTTGAGCGTGTAACGACATATGTCATGAGAGTGAGTAACATATGTCTAGCTAGTGCGTGCACCGCGTCGTACGCGTTTTGTTCTTAATTCACTAAATTATGTTTATATATGTTATTTTATTGTTACTTATTCAATATAGTTTTGAGCTAGGTGTGTAATCTTATTTCACCCTACAAACTAATTTATTTTCTCATTTGTAACGCTACATGAAAACTCTATATGTAATAATTATACATAAAATTGATATGTAAATTGAAAATATTACCAATTCTGGAATGTATTTGTTTAAAATATCCATCACGAATACATTTTCCTTTGATTCATGCAAAGATATAAGGCATTCTTCCTCAGTGAACTTTGTGCAAAAATTACATCTTATCCCATCTTTGACCTCTGTAGCTGGTTTTAGATTATCTGTATCTTCAATCCTTATTGGATCCAAACCAACACCGTTTTTCAAATCGGTTAAGGATACTGCTCTCTCGCTCATATCAATACAGGCTGATCTTAAATTGAAGAATATTTGAAGGTTATTCCTGCATTCAATACATGTCACAGAATCCTTAGATACATCCAAATCCTGAAATATAAAATATTAGAGAGTAGAAATATACCTACGATTTGAAAGTTTGGATGTTGTATGATCGAATCTAGTACACATTTTGATTGCTCTAACATCTTATTTTTATTTCCGGTTTAACCAGAAACAGCAGAACTTTGTTATTTTTAATGGACCACACCCTATATATAGGAAATTGTCTTAGGTGTATTTCTAAAGTTTCAGACCTAATCAGCACCTGTTTTCTCCACTTATTTCTGTGTTTCAGCAAAACATCAACTTTTTAATTGTTCCATTAGTTAAATCACTTATAGGGATCTTAACAAATATCTTGTAAATATATATTCTTCATTAGAGGGATACATAAACGAACAGGGACGAAAAGAACAAAAATATGTTTACGAGATATTTCTGAAATATTATATTTCTCTATGGGTATAAACTAACTAACATAACGATTAAAAATATTAACACATACATTCAGTGATATCAATTTTTAATTCGTCTTTGTCACAATATGACAAAATGTGGTAAAACGACTGTATAAATGATTGGCCAAATTCTACACCCAACAAATGTTTGGACAATAAATTTAAAAAATAGTATTGTCCTTTCCAGAACTTACCAATTTTAAAATGTTTGCCAGAGTTTCCTCTATCTCCTGATAACTTTCACTGATTGTCAGAAGACAAAGTCTGCAAATTCTATCATTCATATTGACAAAAAAATTAAATGAAACGATAGAACTTACCACAGACTGTGAACTTACATAGAATTTCAATAGGTCACGTGCGCGTGACGTCATAACGTTTGACAGATCCCAGCTCTTAGGATTCTTAGTGAATTGTTCGTAATATTTGTGTTTTTGTGGATATTTATGTACAAAATGCCTAATTTTTGCTGTGTTGTGAATTGTGGGAGTGTAGCAACCCGAAATAAACTTAGTTTTTTCAAAATATCATCCGTTTTCGACTCGAAGCAAGTTTGGTTAAGAGGCGTCAAATGTGGTTGCAATAAAATTAAATATGCAAAAATGTGTGTTCCAAGCATTTTGTTAGTGGTGAGTTATTACACGTTAATATAAAGAATGTTTTTAATTAAGGTTCGTGTTGCAGGTAAAAGTGCCGATCTACATGATCAAAACAACCCAGATTGGGTACCGTCTCTCCACATGGGATACAAATTGAAACCCAGATGCGAAAGTGCTCGGGACTTCACAGCTAGAGCAAACAAGACATGGTAAAATTAGAAATTTATGTTGGTTTGATTGTTTTTAACAAATATTTTTTGTTAGTGCACATTTTTCTTATGTAGTATCGTAATGTATATTATCTAAATAATCCTTCTATGATTTTGAAAGTTGAGTATAGGAATAGCCATGGGGCTAAATTTTACTTAGTATATATATACCTAAATATAACATACTCTTTTTATTTCATATATTTACATTTTATTCAATAAAGTTGTTTATGATCATTGTTGTATTATTATATGCCTGTAAATTAATTTGTTTACGTGTAAGTGAAAATAAAACAAAATATTGCCTACAATATACAATTATTTATTATCACAAGGTTCGATTACTGTTTGTAAGAAGAACCAAGAAGAAAATTACGAAAGGTATAATTAATTCCATATCGTAAGAAAAATACAAAATATATTGATAGTGTCACTCTTACTGTTCAGAAATAAATATCTAAAACGAAATATACAATAATTATTTGTGACAGTCAAGAAACTTACGAGAGATAAATATAAACATCTATCACATCTCACTATAAAAATAAATCCATAAGAACTAAATATATTTGTCACAAGCAAAAAGTTTAACGAAAGGTAAGTATGAACATCTATATCGTAACAAAAAAAAAACATGCTAATACTATATGAAAAGTCACTTACACTTACCGTATAAAAATAAATATAATATGTAAGGCTAAATTTACAAAAATAAGAAGTAACGTTATGTTGGAAATTTTATTCTGACAATGCTCTGACATAATTCCATAAACACTAAAGTACTTGAATACTGTACTCGATGTGCGATTGGCCAATCATCTAAAGATGATTAAAAACTTTTTAAACAGTTCTATATAGTATTAATATGGTTGGCAAAATGTATATTATTAAGTAAGTAGAGTATTCGAGTGTAATGTTGAACAGATATGGTATTTATGGGAACTACGTCCGAGGAACACTTTTCACCTAGACCGGCTACACAATCACAATGATTGCTCAGTATGGAACCATCTGGATCGGTAATAATCCAAGGAGCCAATGGCTTCTGCTGAAGACGTTGAGACTGTGTAACCTGAAAAACGAATAATGCCTGTTATATTGAGCTACAAAATAAAATATACAGATATTATGTATCATCAAAGTACCTGTCAATGTTCAGCCAAATTTTCCATAACTAGACTAAGCTGTGACATGATCTGAGTTAAATATTATAGACGAAACTTTTGTACTTAGTGGCTGGCAAACTAAATGTTACACAGAAATTAGCAAACGTTCAGGAATGTTGACTGTCCGTTTAAAAAAAAAATTGGCATCTAACATGAATATTTTCTGGTCACTAACAAGCTTTAAAATGTTCATAAATTAATCCTTATTTAATAAACAAAAACACTGTTTAATTTATGATAATTAAAAGCAGTAAGCAAGTTCAAAATAGTTTTTGCAATTCAAAAATTGAAATATATACGGTTCATTTTTTCCTCTCTCTAATAATTATAATATTAATACATTATTATGCCAAGAAATTGTATTTAGAGCTAAATCATTGATAAATAATTCTTACCTTGGCAATAAGTTTTTTGTTGTAAATTCCCTGCAAGAAAGCTCATTCGCCCAGCCACAAACAAACTGGTTTAAGCTTCAAGACTTTTGAACGCCTTAAACTCATCCTTTATGCACTTCTTTCAAAAACTAAATAATTAACAATATCACCATGTGTAATATTTGGAAATACCTCAATATCCCTACTAAAGTCTTCCTTTTTTTAAATATAAGGGTCTAAACTGATGGCACTAACTTTTTCTGCATACTTTATACATCATGAGACAATTTCGTAAAATATAAACTCATCTCCATCTTAACAAAAATTTACCCCACGAAATAATTTAGGATAGTTATGGATGTTAAATAATCCAAAATCAACTTTTAAAACACCACAAAAAGTGCAAAAAACACTTTACGACGAGGCGTTTAATATACGCATTACTCAATGACAGCGGTCTGTGACAGCGGTTTGTTTTTCCTAAGGGCTGAAAAGCTGTGACGTCAACGCACGCGACCCATTACACCACATAACCTAACAATCTAGACTAGAGATATATCCGTATATGCCGCTACTTGAGTTGTTTGGTATACTACATAAATTGGATATATGGAGCTGTCGGGCGACTGCGGAACTATTTTCGTACTTCTTGTCGCATACTATCGATGCGGTTATTCTCTGTACTCAGTGATTCCAACTATCTGGTTGGATATTCCCAAAGTTCAGACCAGGCGCTAACTCCACTCCAAGATTAGTAAACATATCTTGTGCTAACTCAATGTCAAATATTTTATAACTGTTTTGGTTCATACTATGACCCCAAGCAGCGCTACCATCACAGTAGAGAATAGACCAGTACTCCCACTCGGCCGGAACAGTGGGATAAGATTTTCAGTGCGCAAACATGCTCCTGGGCTTAAATTATCTGATGCGCAGTGGACAGCAGTGATGTTATTGGATTGATGTTTATTAGAGAGTTATTGGAAATTTTAAATACTGTCACGCAGTATTAAGGGGCTACCTTATTTTATTAGAGCATCATCCTTATTTCATCAAAGAAATGTTAGTTATTGGAACACCTTCGTTTTTCATGTCATTTCTCTGCATTTATGACGCTTGCGCACTACATTCCCTAGGTCTAACCTTGCAAATATAATAAATAAATCATTTGACGCATTTTTATTATTTATTTCTATACTTTGCGCTCTGGTGGAGTCTGGTGTTTGTGTATTGTTGTTTATTTAAAGCAGTTGTTGCTCATTCAAAGCAGTAAACAAGCCATCAAATGTCAAAGTTGCGAAATGTCAAAATACGGCAGACTTAACGCATTGCAGTATTCCTTCACAAATAAGGACAAGCACTATCCTTAATAAGGGATCCCTTATTTGTGGATTAAACTGCGCGCAGCCGTAGACGTCAAAATAACGCTGATTTTAATACTACTTGTTTATTTTTAAAATTGTACACCCCAATAGTTACCTTCTAAAACCGATGACTGTACTGTAAGGTCTGTTGCAAAACTAAACGTTGCTCATGCAAAACTATTGGCGTCACATGCAGCAATTTATGCCACAATGGAAGGAATACTTTGTGTCAAGATGTAGATAATGTTGTTGACGAAACTGTGGTTGATGAAGGGCCTAAACAATTAGAAATTACTCCTGATATTTATGATATTGAAGATTTCGAAGATGTTTGTACTTCAGAGAATATCTCAGATGTAAGTGATTTTGGCGATGACGGGGGTGAAGAAATATTCCAAACTCCAGTTACCGATTCGGAAGTAGACACTTCTTGCAGTAGCACATCTACTACAACTACTAGAAAAAGAAAACATGAATAAAGTAAAATAATAATCAATCTATGTAAAAAGTTTAATAAAAATTAAGTGAATTTTCGAAAAAAAAAATTATATCTTACCTTCGAGAATTTTTTAATCTAAATATTTAAAACCTGCTCACATTCACTTTTTATTATTAATATTGTAATTTTTTATAATGAATATTTACACGTATACTTGTGCGCGCATACGTATAATACCGAAAATGACGGGACGGTATATACCAAAAATGACTAAAAATCGGTTAAATTAAAAAAATTATTTTTTAGTTACATCACGTGAAAGTACATAAGAATACCTTCATTTTGATAAAAAAAATTCGTTCGACCATTTGGGCAAAGTGGGAAGTTTTGAAAATTTTGTGGAATTAATTTGGCAGGCTATTTCTTGGTTATATAGGTTACTTTTGTCTAAAATTTCATCAAATTTGGTTCAATTTTGGTCAAGTTAACAGTAATTCAATTTTTTACGTTTTTTTCATATATTTATATACATATCGTGGGAGGCGGTGAACCGATTTTCACGAAATTTGAACTGAAGGTTCCTTGTACATCTACAATAAAAGGGTACCGTTCTCATTTCTTAACTAGCATTTTAAAGGGTCCAAAATAAATTAAAACTGAAAAATCACCCTTAAAAATGACCAAGACTTAACCCTTTTACCCCTTTTCCGCGAAAAAAAAAGGTTCCTCCACCTACTCGAAGCAGAAAACTCAGGGTAGGGGGAGATGGGGTACATTTATACGATTTTTTTTTTACAATTATAAAAAAATAACCATGCACAATTTTTAAGTGGATTTATTTTTGTTCAATACTGTATACGTTATTGGATAGCAGCAAGACGTTTCATTATTCAATGTTGGATGGAAACATAAAAAAACAACAAAAATGAAATGTAACACATTCGTATCAATGGTCCCTGCGGTGGGGTACATTTATATCCTATGTGGGGCACATTGATACTGATGACATGAGTCTATATTGTTGTTACTACATAAGTCAGATCTAGGTAATCACTTATTTGAAAGTAAGGAAGTCAAATGAAAAAATGTTAAAACAAGTAGGCAGCTATTGTAAGTTTTATCGAGTAATAATATATTGTTATGTGCTGCCCTCTAACAAGGAAAGATGTGATTAAGTTCATGTTCAAAGTTTTCCTCAGAAGCTTAGTTACTTCCCTTACTAATAGGGTGGCGCCGTCTATGAGCCAATTGATGAACAATCATCTATTACATGGTAGAAAACTATGGAGAATTCTAGAAAAGAGTTCTAGAAGGATTCCAAGTGTGTATATAAAGAGGTGACTCCAGCAGATGGGGGAACAGTTCAGTTGAGTGAAGTATGCAGTTTAGTGAAGTAAACAGACAAGAGAGTTTTTAGGTTAGACAAGAGTTGACAAGTTTAAGAAGAAAAGTAAAGTGCTTAGTGTTCTAAAAGTAGTGAAATTATATTAGATTAAGTTATTATTAGTTGTGTGATTTTTAAGTATTTGCTAGTGTAATTTTAGTGATTAAATAAATCAGTGGTTAGTGAAAATTCTTGTTGCAAGTTATTTGGAATCCACAAAGTGTTTACTGAAAATTGTAAGAACGTAACAATTGGTGTCGGAAGCGGAATTGCAACAGAATTTCTGAAGAATTCGACGAAGTTCCATAGTGTTCTATTTGGAAACCACTGGAGATAGCGAAGTGAGTCGAACTGGAAAGTGATATAGACATTAGACGAGACTTATTTGTGCTACTGTGAAGAAATTTCTGCAACATTCTGTTTAGAAATTAGTGTAGTTTTATTTAAGTGCTTTCAACTGAGAAGTGATATAGACTTTAAATAAAATTTGTCTTGTACCTGGCAAAGACTTGTTAGTGTTGTTTGTTAGTTTTTGAATGGAAACAAGAAGTATGGCTGCTGAAAAACAAATGCAAGACATGTTCGCCGCATTTAGAAAAATGATGTTAGAAGAAAAAGAAGAACAAGAAAAACGACGTCAAGAAGAAAAAGAGGAGCAAGAAAAACGACGTCAAGAAGAAAAGGAAGAGCAAGAGAAACGACGCCAAGAGGAAAAAGAAGAACAAGAGAGACGTCAAGAAGAACAAGAAAGACGACGTCAGAAAGAAAAACTAGAAGAAAAAGAAGAACAAGAAAGACGCCGTCAGGAGGAAAAAGAAGAACAAGGAAGACGACGTCTGGAAGAAAAAGAAGAACAAGAGAAACGTGAAGAAGAATTAAGGAAAATTATACAGGGGCAACAAGATGAAATATGTGATGTCAAAGGAAAAGTAAATAAGGTTGAAGAGGAAGTATCTGAAGTCAAAGGAAAAGTTACTGGCGTTGAACAAAAAGTTACTGGCGTTGAAGGGAAAGTTACCGATATAGAAGGAAAATTTCTTGCAGTTGAAGGAGAGGTAGAACGACTTAAGCGACTGTTAAGAGAACAAGGAGGCCAGCTGGTATTATCATCGTCAGGTCCTCGATTACAACCGCCTTCCTTTGATGGTCAAACTTCTTGGTCAACCTATAAAAGACAATTTGAGGCAGCGGCATACGCAAACAATTGGAGTAATGAAGACAAAGCTATGGCATTGGTGCTAGCATTAAGGGGCCAAGCCTCAGAGTTGCTCCAGAGTATCCCAGTGACGCAGCAACGGGATTTTAAAGTTTTGGAAGCTGCATTAGATCTAAGATATGGCGACCAACACCTCGCCCAGGTATACAGGACTCAGCTCAAATCACGCACACAAAAGGCTGGGGAAACTTTACAAGATTTTGAAGCAGCTGTTGAGCGACTGACATACCTGGCTTACCCGGATGCACCCAAAGAATTCCAGGAACAATTAACAGTTGGTACTTTCATCGATGGCATAAGAGATGAGGAGATCAGGCGAGTCCTTAGATTATCTCGAGATAAGACTGGTAGCGAAGCCTTGATCCATGCCCTCGAAGTTGAAGCCGCTTATAAAGAGACTCCACGTCCGAGAGTACGAGCCATGAAGGTAGAAGAGGACCATTTAGAAAAATCAAATATGGAATCTTTGATGGCTGACATACACAAAATGATAAGCCAGTTGATGACAAAACCAGATGCTCCAAGGAAACAGGAAAGAGAACAGAGCGATGAACAGTCAAGGAAGGTGATTCGTTGTTATAAGTGCGGCAAAACAGGGCATATTAAGCGAAACTGTCGGCAGCGGAGCCCTGAGAGAGTAAATGCCGCAACGACTGAAGAGCCGCAGGAAAACTAAAGATAGCCAGCACCTTGGGGGCTGTGCTGGCTGGTGAACACGGTGCCCCCAGAGAGATACGGGTTTCCCAGATTAGAAGAGTCCCGAGTAGTCTGCTTTTGGATGGCTATGTAAACAAAAGGAGATGTATCTTCACTATCGACACAGGTGCCACGTCGTCAATAGTGCGGCCCGGATTTTTATCAGGAATAAAAGTTGATAAAAGCCAAAATGGATTGGTCGTTCGAACAGCCACAGGAGACAGGGTAAGGGTTCATGGAGAAGTTGACCTAGATCTGCAGTTTGGACGCCTGTGCTTTAGTCATAGGGTTATTGTGGCTGACATCACGGATGATTTCATTTTGGGGCTGGATGTTATGGGAGTACAAGATCAATTTGTACTTGACGTGGTAGAACGAGTTCTAAAGATTGGAAATGAAGAATTTATTTTGTCAACAGCAAATCACCGATTTCAAAAAGTGAGGCTACTGACGGCTCAGACAATCAAGATTCCTGCCCGTTCAGAACAAATAATCGAGGCCATTCTGGAAGGAAACTCTGGTGGATACCGTGTTGGCCTTGTTGAAAACGATGATTCAATTAAGACAGAAAATGTAGTCTTAGCAAGAACTCTAACCCGGACAAAAGACAAAATTCCAATTAGAGTGGCTAATTTAAATTCCCACTCGGTAACTTTTAAGGAAGGTGAGGCAATAGGATCCTACGAACCAGTCCAGTGGATAGCAAGGTGCGAGGAACAAGGGGAGAAATGTTCGCCAACCAGCGTAGACAGGGAAGTTGTGACTTTGTTGAGTACCCAGTTTGAACACCTATCTGAGGATGAACGTAGAGAGGCAATCAAGTTTTTGGAAAAAGAAAGTACGGTATTTGCCAAGAACACAGACATCCTCACGAAAACTGATATAGTACAGCATCGGATAGACACTGGTGATTCAGCCGCCATCCGCCAACAACCTAGGAGGTTGCCACTAGCTAAACAGGAAGAAGCTGCTGCGATGGTTCAAAAGATGCTACAAGATGGAGTAATTGAGGAATCAACCAGTCCCTGGTCATCACCGGTAGTTTTAGTTGCCAAGAAGGACGGGACTTTGAGATTTTGTGTCGACTACCGGAAGCTGAATGATGTTACAAAGAAAGACAGCTATCCACTACCACGAATTGACGATACATTAAGTACGCTGGCAGGGTCACGATGGTTTTCAACTCTAGACCTTCGAAGTGGGTATTGGCAGGTGGGACTTCACCCTGACGACAAGGAAAAGACTGCCTTCTCAACAGGTAGTGGTTTATATCAATTCACCGTGATGCCTTTTGGACTTTGCAATGCGCCAGCTACTTTTGAAAGATTGATGGAATTTGTACTCCGAGGACTAACTTGGAAGACGTGCTTAGTTTATCTTGATGACGTAATGGTTATGGGACGAAACTTCAGGGAACATTTGGAAAATCTTCAAGAAGTATTTGGGAGAATCAGAAATGCAGACCTAAAGTTGAATCCAAAGAAGTGTCTACTATTCCAAAAAGAAGTGAAATTCCTTGGACATGTCGTATCTTCGGAGGGAATACAGACAGACCCGGACAAGATCTCTGCCGTGCGTGATTGGCCAAGACCTTCAAATGTACACGAATTACGAAGCTTTCTTGGCCTCTGCACTTACTATAGACGTTTTGTGGAAGGATTTGCGGATATAGCAAAGCCACTACACCAGCTAACGGAGGAGAAAGTTAAATATCAGTGGACACCAGAGTGTGAAACATCATGGAAGAAGCTGAAAGCAGCGTTATGCAGTAGTCCTGTGCTAGCATATCCCCAACAAAAGGGCCTCTATATTCTTGACACGGATGCTAGCAACTCCGCAATTGGATGTGTACTATCTCAAGTCCAAAATGGAGAGGAAAAAGTAATCGAGTATTTCAGTAAGGTACTGTCCAAACCAGAGAGGAATTATTGTGTAACAAGGAAGGAACTATTGGCCATTGTTAAGTCCGTGGACCATTTTCACAAGTACCTCTATGGTCAACATTTCAAAATCAGGACCCACCATGCTGCATTAAAATGGCTACTGCAGCTGAAAACCCCAGAAGGTCAACTGGCTCGCTGGATAGAAAGACTGCAGCAATATGACCTCACAATCGAACACCGACCTGGAAAGTCTCATAAAAATGCAGATGCTCTGTCAAGAAGACCGTGCAAAGATGACTGCAAGCACTGCTATCGGGTTGAAAAAGCACAGGGCACGGTAATAGTAAACACAGTTCAGGTAGATGTTCCAGATGATTGGACAAAGGAAGTTCTAAGACGAGAACAAATGGATGACAGCGTAATTGGTCCTATATTAAGGGCAAAAGAAAAAGGAACGCGACCGGAATGGAAGGATGTTTCGGACAAAAGTGTGGAGCTGAAGGCATTGTGGGCACAATGGGACTCCCTTAAGGTTATAGATGGGCTATTAAAGAGAGCATGGGAAAGTCCAGATGGGAAGGAAGTTACCATGCGTCTGGTGATACCCAGCTGTCGGATCCCAAAAGTACTTCAGGAAATACATGATGGAGTGTCCGGGGGACATTTTGGTATGAATAAGACATTGGCTAAAGTACGGGAACGATTTTATTGGATAAATAGCCGTCAAGATGTGGAAGCTTGGTGCCGCAAATGCAAGGCTTGTGCAGCTACCAAAGGGCCACAGACGAAGAGCAGGGGCCAAATGAAGCAATATAACGTCGGAGCTCCTTTTGAGAGGATTGCTATAGATGTAGCGGGCCCATTCCCAGTGACAGATGATGGGAATAAATACATCCTGGTCGCTATGGACTATTTTAGTAAATGGCCGGAAGCCTATGCCATTCCGAATCAGGAAGCAGTTACTGTTGCTCGAGTTTTGGTGGATAACCTTGTATGCCGATTTGGTGTACCCCTGGAGCTACATTCCGATCAAGGGAGAAACTTTGAGTCGGGGGTATTTCAGAAAATTTGTGAGTTGCTGGGCATTCACAAGACTCGGACAACCCCTCTTCATCCCCAGTCAGATGGAATGGTGGAACGACATAATAAAACCATGAAGGAACATCTTTCTAAGGTAGTTCACAAGAACCAGCGAGATTGGGATCGACATATACCATTTTTCTTAATGGCATACAGGGCTGCCATTCATGAGACGACTAAACAGACACCGGCTCGTGTAATATTTGGGCACGAGATCAGACTGCCATGTGATTTGATGTTTGGTACAGCAGATAAGAAGCCACTGTCCGTGGATGACTACGCAGACGAAGTTAGTCAACAGCTGAGGAATGTCCACGAATTGGTTCGAAACCAAGTTAGCATAGCTAGTGACAGAATGAAGGCTCGCTATGACCGGAAGGGGACGTCAGCAGGATTCAAGGAGGGCGATCTGGTTTGGCTATATAACCCACAGCGAAAGAAGGGAAAATCTCCGAAGCTTCACCCACCCTGGGAAGGACCGTATTCAGTCATCACTCGGATCAATGACGTTGTTTACCGAATTCAACGTAGTAAGAAGTCCAAGATGAAGATCGTGCACTTGGATAGGTTGGCGAAGTATGAAGTATGTTGGGGAATCTGAATTGCCTGACCGGGACGTTCAGGCTTAAGGAGGGGGCAGTGTTATGTGCTGCCCTCTAACAAGGAAAGATGTGATTAAGTTCATGTTCAAAGTTTTCCTCAGAAGCTTAGTTACTTCCCTGACTAATAGGGTGGCGCCGTCTATGAGCCAATTGATGAACAATCATCTATTACATGGTAGAAAACTATGGAGAATTCTAGAAAAGAGTTCTAGAAGGATTCCAAGTGTGTATATAAAGAGGTGACTCCAGCAGATGGGGGAACAGTTCAGTTGAGTGAAGTATGCAGTTTAGTGAAGTAAACAGACAAGAGAGTTTTTAGGTTAGACAAGAGTTGACAAGTTTAAGAAGAAAAGTAAAGTGCTTAGTGTTCTAAAAGTAGTGAAATTATATTAGATTAAGTTATTATTAGTTGTGTGATTTTTAAGTATTTGCTAGTGTAATTTTAGTGATTAAACAAATCAGTGGTTAGTGAAAATTCTTGTTGCAAGTTATTTGGAATCCACAAAGTGTTTACTGAAAATTGTAAGAACGTAACAATATGTTAATATTTAGATAAAGTTATATGTTGTAAGGTTTTCTTTAAATTTCATTAACGACATTGATCTTTTGGTGCCAGAATCATTGGCAGGACTAAGCAATCAAATAATATCGTCAATATGGACGCTATGCTCATCGGTTATATTAGGAAAGATAAACTTAAAACTTCCAGGTTTTTTCCTCATGTAACTGACTTTGAATTCCATTGGATTGTATATGTATGTCACTTTAGCTATATAGTGAATTACAGATGTTTTCTTTGCAAATTTAATCAAAGCAAAATCTCCACATTTAATGCTTTCGCCAGATGGCAGTGAATCACATTCTTCATGCGTTTCATATGTCTCTTCTACTTCATCTGCGTAATCTGAAAATTCTTCATCTGTCGACGTCATATGCAGACTCTCTTCACTCATCTCACTACTGCCCCTCCTCTGAACTTTCCTTCTTTTTATTGGCATTTCAGTTTTCTCCTTCAAGTTAGAAAGTTCTTTTATTTTGGACTGAGCCTTCTTTAACATAAGTCGTGCTTCTTTTTCTTTTTTAGCTGTAGCTAGTTGATCAATCCTTTCTTTCTCAGGTGTATCTGTATAAATTCTGGATTTACCTGGTTGCCTGCCTTTACTGGAACGTTTTCTTTTATCTGCTTTTGGGAAAGGCCGAATAGTTTCAGGTGAAAGAATGGTCGGAGTTGTAGGCCGATGTATATTGTCCAAATTCTGATTTGGTGATGAAGCGAAAGGAGCATTATCCGCTGGTGTTTCATTGTTGTTTGAAGCAGATGGCATGTTGCAAAGTGGTTCATTTTGCTGAGGAATTGCTGTTGCAATTTCTGGTAAATGATTAGTGGAAGATGAGAGTCTTTTACATAATATGTCATCCACAATTGGATTTTCCCTATCTGTTACATATGCTGTTAAGAAATCATCTTCAGAAAATATCAGCCTATTGAATGGCCAAATGCCGGATTTTTGAAACCCTGAGGTTATATTTTTAACAGTAAATGAGTCAATGAACGCATTTTTGGAAAGAGCTGGAACGTCATAAATAGTGATTGTTTTCCCAGGATGATTTAAATGCCAGTCGTTAAATGCTATTTTGCATTTGCCTTTAAAAGGACCAAACACTGCAACGTCTAGAGGTTGCATTTTGTGGGATGTATGCGGATGCAATGACAAAAAAACTATACCATTATCGCGAGCATAGTTTATAGCGTTGATAGAAATATGTGACTCGTGATTATCCATTATCAATAAAATTGGAAAATCTTTAGTGCACCTGGTGTGTTTTTGAATGTGTTCCAAAACATTTAAAAATAAATCAGAATTTATCCATCCAGTTTTGGAGGCTAAACCGATACTACCCTCGGGAGCTCCATTAATAAAATGATCCTTGTACTTTGCTCTTGGAAAAATATATACTGGTGGAATAAAGGTACCAATAGCAGAAATTGAAATACCAAGAGTCACAAGTTGCCCACGTTCGGAAGAGACGATTTGACCAACTTGACGCTGTTTTTTGTCAGCTAAAACTTTAGGGGTTTTCTGAACTGTCATTAATGCCGTTTCGTCAAAGTTATAGATTTGTGAGGCTTCAAATTTATAGCCTTTCAAAACACTTTCAAAATTGTCAAAAAATTCTTTCACTGTGCACCGATTAAATCCATAAGCTCTTGCAGCACTCGTGTTTTCTGGGGTTCGTAAACTCAAATTCTGATGCCTGGAACGGAAACTGTAAAGCCAATCCTTACCAGCTAATTTTTTTTTACCCCAGTTAGATGGGTATTTGCAATTTGGGATTGCGGAAGCATATTCATATGCAAGTCTTCTTACTGCCTCTAAAGAGAGTCCGTGAAGTATCTTGCTACACTTTAAAATATAATTTACTAAAGCCTTCTCTTCGTCTTCCGTAAAAACTTGTTGGGATGAATATTTGGATGCAAACTTTCGAACAGGCTCCGAGTTCTCACGGATTTCATTCAAACGTCGAACCTTTTCTATTCTATGTTGTAGTGTAGCCTTTTTTAATCCATAGATTTTTGCCGCCTTCCCTATTGAAAGATCTTGATTTGTAACTGCTGAAATCGCTAATTCTACTTTCGATTCATCGATGTAGGCCCGATCTGTTTTTTTTTATATATTTTCTTGGCATTTTGCCTGTAAAACGAAAAAGAAACAAATGTTACATATAATAATTTAGGTACCTAGTTCATTAAATTATATAAGGGTACATTGATACGCCAAAAGGGTACAATTATACGTATCAATGTACCCCATTTACATTTGTATCAAAGATCCCCACATCCTAAAAGCGAGGTTAATTTTTAATAATTAAATGATTTTTCAAAATATGTTAAAAAGGGATACACAATAAGTTAGAATGATAAATGACCTTACCTCAGACGAAAATTCAAATTGATCAGTTGGGTATTTTCGCATAAAAGACGAATTTTATTAATTCTAAAATTATTTACAATCACACTTGTCAAAACGTTTCACAGATTAGGAATAACTTATATAGAAGGGAGACGCATTATATTTTGTGTGGCGCTGTAAGTAAAACAGCGGCATCTGTTAACTGGTTCAGAAAGTTTCTAGCAGAACTACTTAGCGAGTTTTTGACATCGTATCAATCTGTCCGGCGTATCAATGTACCCCATCTCCCCCTATTCTTAGTTTCACCAAAACAAACTTATTTCTCTATGTCGTGTTGCTCCATGTAAAATTTTCTCTATCGCCTTATAATATTTTGAGCTATTTTTACTCCGCTAAATGTATTTTAATGAAGACATTAGGAGTAGAAGTAAATCAATAAATCTCCTTAAGGAATTAATAAACATCATTTTATTTATCAATAATTCTAAAACAACTTCATTGGTTAAGTGTATTATAGCCTTAGACCATTCAATGTACCGCTTAGAGTGTAGCGAAACTTATTTTCGTCTAGAATGCGTTTATTCTAGATTATAAATAGATCTTTACCTGGTCGCGGCGAGGGGGCTTGAGTGCTTCGATGAACCGAGAGCTATGCCGGCGGTAGCTCAGCTATCAGTAGGGTCACCCTTACCGGACAGGTCGAGGAGAGAAGCGAGACTAAGAAAGATCCAAGCACACACACACACACGTACATACATCAACACAAAATACAACACATGCGCCTGAACGGGAGTCCGACACCCTCTGTACTTATCTAGGCAGAGCTTTGAGGCAGGACCCTGGATTGGGATCGTGTTTGGAGAGGTAGCAGTGAAAGAAGCTGGGGATGGTACACCCAGTGCCGCCGGATAGTATAGGAGTCCACCCTTGCCTAGCCAGTGTAGGTGGCTGCTCTTTCAAACGGTATATAATCTCGGGTCATACAGTAGTGCCAGGTGGCGCCTGGATAGGGCCCTGCTGTTTGATTCGAGGGGCTTCACTAGCGGCTGCCAACCTTTTCTGCTGGGAAAAGTCAAGTCACAGAGCACTGCTGGGAGGAGAAGGAGGATTGAGGGCTCCGATAGTCCAGGCACACACACACACCTTATCATCGTTATTATTGCCTATACAAAAAAGCATTAAATAAAAATTGTGTGGTTATGAGTTGAGTTATTAAATGTAGAAGTTAAACTAGTTACTGTAAATATGGAAGTTAACATTATTAAAATGACAACTATTATGCTTGATAAGTGACATTTCTTTAATGAAATAATCAAAATGGTTTGCAGTGAGGAAGAAAAAGTCCAAATATTTACTTGTTATATACATAATAACAAAAATAAGCATGCAGTAAAAAAGTATATAGGGTGTTGTATCCAAATGGTCCAACATCATCAGAAAATACGTTCAAAAATATTTACCGAAAGTCTTAGTAGAAAAAAACGTATAGTTCAAGCAAACCAGAAAGAACAGCTAGATATACTGCTTCATTTCAAAGGTAAGTCCATCCATATTTATTCGCGAATAGACTTTTTTGAAATATTGTATTATTTTTTAGAAAATTCTGAACACAGTCAATCAATTAGGTAAAAGTTTTTCCAAAATCTAGTGTACATTAAAAAATAATAACTACAGACCATATCAAATTTTACCCGTACAAGTTTTAACAGAGGCTCATAAAACTAAAATACTGGACTTTTACCGCCAGATGATTCAAAAGTTGGATAAAGATTCAGATTTTTTTACTAAAATATTATGAACTGATGAATCATCTTTTTCTACAGCGGGAGTTTTTAATAGGAAAAGTATATTTTAAGTAGAAACTAGAAATATCCAACATAAAACGCAAATAAACATAGCGTGGAGAGCCCATTTAGGTCCTTAGTTGGACCCGTCTATGGGCCTCTAGGGGTATCATTCCTTTCCTGCACTGCAACTCCAATTTACATATCATATCAATAATATTATGCAAAATATTTCAATTACAAGAAGCAAAGCAGTTTTTTGCATATTTTTTGTATAGATGTTTAACATTTACATGTTTGCAGAAATCCGGCAAAATATTATATAACCTCGGACCAATATAAGAGAAGTACCTTTGTCCAATCGTTTTTTGAGCCCGAAGTAAAAATAGGTTAGCTGGTTCGTTGGCTCCAGTGTTATATAAATGACTTACCACTGTTACGTATTGTGAGTTATTAAAAAAGAATATTAATGTAATTTTCAAAAATAATTGTCTAATAACCAATGAATTTAGTTCTTTGTATAATTGTTCGGACGGGTATCTTAAAGTTTATTATAAATAACTTTCAATATTCTCTTTCGTCTCTTTTGTAATTTTTCTACAGGCAATTATGCCGTATTGTATAACAGACTCAACCAAGTAATAATCCAGTATCTTTAGCTTAACCAAGGGAAGAATTTCTAGTAATTGGTACATTTTAGAGATTATACCTCGCAGTTTGTTGATAACATTTTTTATGTGAACGTCCCATCTTAAAAATGAATCGATATAAATACCAAGATATTTAATGGATGAAACAATTGAGATACTGTGTTCCTACAGGTACATTAGTGTAGTCTGGTAAATATTATTCAAAAGAAGTGAATGGAATAACCTTTGTTTTCGTAACGTTTGCCGTTAGCAGGTTAGCATTAAACCAATCCATTATATTTTTCAGGTCTTTTTCCACTTTCACTCTAACATCTGTCCAATAATCCATAATAAAGAATAACCATGTCATCTGCGTATGAAATGATAGTTCCAGTTGAATTTAGGGTAAGTAATTGATTTAAATGTATAGTGAAAAGGGCTGGACCTAGCACAGTTCCCTGTGGTACCCCCTAGGCCACCGCCCTCTTCGTGACTGCGTACTTGATTTATTTCTACTAACTGTTTTCTTTCTTCCAAGTAGCTTTTAAATAAATTCAACGCGTTATCCCTTATGCCAAAGCCTGTGGCTGACAGTCCACAAAAACACCTAAACATGGTTTTTTATCATCTACAGCATTATATAATAACGATGTTAATTTAGGTATCTCTTCTTGCATTGACATATTTTTACGAAAACCGAACTGTAAATCAGATATAATTTAATTTTTTTCCAAATAACTATTTAGACGTTTTTTAATGATTTTTTCGAATATCTTTGCTATTTTTGATATTGAAGAAATTGGGCGGTAGTTTGAAATATCATGCTTATCTCCTTTAAATAATGTCTTCACTATAGCTTTTTTGAAGTGTGAAGGAACTTTTCCGCATTTCATAGATTTATTGATAATAAAACATAACAGAGCAGCTATGTAAAAGTTGGAGGTCGTGGGAAAACACGCACAACAGGAAAAGTTTGGTAAAACAAATGAAAAAATCAGGAAGAAAAACTGTTAGCGTTTGGTGTGGAATTTTCAGGAACAAAATTGTTAGGCCTATATTTTATGATTATACTTTAACTGGGCTAAAGTAACCTACCTGGAAACAATTATCCCAGAAGCAGAAAATATACTTTTGCAGAATTTTCCGGAAACCGAACTTGATATGATTTGGATGTAGTATGGGGTAATTCTGCAGTGTCCTACCCGTTCGAGATCATTTGAATAATGTATTCCCAATATGGATAAGGAATAATTGATCAATTAAATGGCCATCTAACAGTCCGGATTTGACACTTATAGATTAATTTTTTTTGGGATTCGACTTGAAGTAAACAATCTGAATGTAAATAATGAAACCATTTCCGGTGCAATTATAAATATAAATATAAGAAGACGTTATCAATTATGCATTGACATTAATGGTGAAAATATCGAACATCTTTTATGAGTCATCATTTATTTATAAATTTCCAAACTAAACCTTTGTTATCTATTTTGTGTAATTTTTTTTTCCTTCCTCACTGTAAACCATTTTGATTATTTCATTAAAGAAATGTCACTTATCAAACATAATAGTTGTCATTTTCATAGCTCACTTTAATAATGTCAACTTTTCCATATCTACAGTAACTATTTTAACTAAGATATTCGGGGGGCGAGCGTAGGTGCGTCTTTACTATGTACATACTTCGGTATGCGATGTAAAGCAACGACAGGCGCGGTAGTACTTGGATTGGTGACCATTCCAACGGAAACCGCGTTCTCGCCTCACACATCTTCCAGCGGCTTGTATATCAGTGTATGCGCGGAAGCTATACAACCTTAGGCGAGGGTTGTATAGGAGATATACCATCCTTCGGAGGGGATGTAAAGCCGTCGGTCCCTTGTCTATTAAATGTTAGGCAAGTAAAAGATCCCTACTCTTCTTAAGGGAAGAGGTTCGGCAAAATTCCTGGTTGGGGGTAGCTCGTCTACAGGCGTCGGTGTTAGGCCTCAGTAGCGGAAATAGGCCGACGTTAAATAAATGTATAAAAAAAAAAAACTAAGATATTCGACATTTAATAACTCAAAAACGGTATAAGGTAGGGGTAACATATGGTATATTTTTGAAATCAGGAAAAAAGAATCATTCCAAAAATTTAATAATATATAGGGTATCCCATTTTTAAAAAATATATATTTTTTTGTACCCTGAAATCTGCCGCTACTGTACTTTTAGCATTTTAACAAAATTCAATTCATAACTACACAACCTTTCTTTAAAACTTTTTTTTCTATCGATGATAAAGGGTGGGTAATTTATAACGAATAACCCTGTATATGTTAGGTGATTTTGTAACAAAACTTAGTATTTATGTCCCTGATACAATCAGCTTATTAAATGTAAATGATAACTTAAAGCTATTGAACAAACATGGCATTTGCAAACAAATAATCAGCTTGATCACTAATAAAAATAAACGTAAGAACTTAATATTTATAAATACTGATAGCAATCAATCTGTTAAGATTTCAGTGGACTGTATATTATGTTTCACTTATTTTGTTTGGAACTAAAACTAACATTACAGTTACACAACACATTTATTTTCAACAACAAACTCCAGGAACGTTACATGTTGTTCAACGTACATTATTCGACATCTTGGATCTGTCTTTTTGCGCAAGTGCGCTATTTCAGTCAAAGTCTGTACAGTGGTGTACTAATAAAGAAATATGTATTCAAACTTAAATAATATTTAACACAATCTGCGCATAATAACGTAGAGCCTAGTAGAAAGCAGGGCAACAGTGTGATTGAAGAAACCTTAAATGCCTCTGATATAATTACTAGTGAAAGACATTCCCATTTTTTAGATCCCAATGTATCTCAGATGGTACAGTAACAAACAGTGAAGCTCTTAAAATAGTACATGTAAATGTGCAATGTATAACAAATAAATTAAATGAAATTGAAATGTTTGTAGAAGAAAATAACATAGACATACTGTGTAACATAGAACACTGGATAGTGGGTAACAAGACGGGCAATATATTCTTGCCCAATTATGTTTTAATATCGCATTTCTCCCGTACAGACCATATTCACGGCGGCGCCTTAATACTGGTTAAAAACTATTTCTGCTCATGTGACATTTATAAAATCAATGAACTATCTATTGAATGCCACATAGAAATGTATATATTCTATATCTATCAATATCTCTGATAAAAAAATTATAATAATTAACGTATATAGACCCACAAATAGTAATCTAAATTTTTTCTTAAAAAATTTAAATGAAGCTCTAAAACTAGCATCCAGAATATGTCCAAATATTGTTCTTTGTGGGGAATTTTAATATTGATTATTTATCTGATCATGATGAGCAAAAGAAACTTTTATGTGATTTACTCGAGGCTTTTGAATTAATTCAAACTGTAAATGAACCAACCAGGGTATTTAAAGGTATAAGGGGGCACATTAGCTCAACATGTATTGATTATATGGTAACTAATTTACCCCTTCGTACATATAACGTTAGTGTTGTAAACCCTGCGCTTGGAGATCACTATGCCCTCATACTAACACATACATTTACAGCTACAAATGATAATATGGACACTAATATACCGACATATCATAGACGCACCATAAATGAAAATAATTTAAGAGAACTAAAATACCACTTAACCTCCACAAATTGGAATGATATATATTATTTAGAAATAAATATAGCCTTTGATCTCTTTGTCGAGATATTAACGTGGAGCTTTAATGTTAGTTGCCCTTAGAAACTTGTAAAAAATAAAACGAATAAATTGGACAAAGGCTGGTTAACACAAGAACTAGTGGTTGAGGGCACGGCCCTGAAAATCTTGTTCTCAGAAATGATACATTCAAATGCTCCTGATTCGGTTAAAATATACACAAACAGAAAAAAAGAATATAAAAGTAACATTAAAATTGCGAAAGCAAATCTAAAGAGACCTGGAAGATTATCAATAATAATTTAGGTAGAAATAAAAATAATCAAAATAAGGAAGTAACTCTAAATATTAATAATAATATAATATCTGGAAGTAATGTTGCTAACTATTTTGCAGACCATTTTGCGTCTGTTGCCAGTGAGAAAATAAATGAATACTTTGGTTATAATATGCCTTGCACAGTTGCTAACTATACAGAGGAGGAGTCAATATTTATTCCTCCAGTCACTGTAAATAACTTATTAGATACTGTTACTAACCTAAAAAACAAAAAATCATCCAGTTTTGATGAGCTAACTACCCATGTCCTTAAAAATATTATTGATGTAGTAGCTGATCCCTTATTATACCTAATTAATTTATCGTTGGAACAAGGTGTGTTCCCTGATGTGTTAAAAAAGGCTTGTGTCATAACGATTCATAAAAAAGGCAGTTTAAACGATATTGATAATTACAGACAGATTTCTCTTCTAAGTTCAATATCTAAATTAATTGAAAAAATTGTATCGGTTAGAATAGTGTCTTTTATTGAGAAGACAAATTATACTGTCAATTATCAGCATGGTTTCAGGACAGGAAAATCTATTGAAACGGCATCTTGTCAATTTTTAAATTATGTTTACCAGAAGTTAGATGAAGGCAAATATGTTGTGTCTATATTTTTTGACCTAACAAAGGCCTTCGATACTGTTAACAAAGATACACTCTCAACGAAGTTATCCAATATTAGTATAAGGGAGAACCTATTGAAATAATAATAAATAATAAACACCACAGAAATTAGACAACCCCCAATTCCAGAAGCCAGGGCTTGTGCGGAAGAGGGTTACACATCGAAAAAAACGCGGACATACAACCATTTCCTCCGACAGTGCCAGTGCCGGAACCAGGATTCGAACCCGGTGGTGCGATGTCCCTGTGATTAATCGCGATTGCCACCTTGCGCTTTAACCCACTCGGCTATCGACCAGATGGATAAATTCATATATGGAGGGGCGGAAACTTGCAGTTAAATATAACAATACACTGTCAAAAATATACGATGTAAATTTAGGAGTCCCCCAAGGCTCAATATTAGGTCCACTGTCATTCACACTCTATATTAATGACTTGCCAGTACACTTAAGAGACAGTTTCACTATAATGTATGCCGACGATACAACAATAACTGTATCTGCTATGTCAATGAATGAATTGGAAAGAAAAGTAGACTCTGTGATTGATAGTATGAAGGCATGGCATGATCGAAATAAATTCATGTTAAATGTTACCAAGACAGTGTTTATAAACTTTAATAGGAGAAGACCTATAGCCTTAAAAAGTAATAAACTTTCAGAGATCACTAAATTTCTAGGGAGTTACGTTGACAACAAATTAACTTGGGTATCCCAGGTTGAACATGTATGTAAACTATTAAATAAATGTTATTATGCACTGTTACAAATGAAAGGTACCCTCAATGAATCTGGTCTGTTAGATATATATTATGCTATGGCTTTCTCACATATCTCTTTTAATATACAAGCATGGGGGAAGCATTGTGGTAGAGTTTTTATTATACAAAAAAGAATACTGCGGTTATTATTTAACATGAAATATAGAGAGAACTGTCGAAATATTTTCATTGAAAAGGAGATTCTCACCACCCCTTGTATTTATATATATAAATGCTTGTTATTTGTTAAAAATAATCCCCAAAATTTCACTAGTCTAAATAGTGGACACTTATATAATACAAGACAAGGTAACACACTGCTGATCCCTAGCCATAAAACGACAACGTTTAAAGATTCCCCTTATTACAACTGCGTAATATTATTCGATAGTCTGCCACATAGCATACGGGACCTCCCACCAAACACATTTAAGAAGGAAATAAGGGTTATCTTACTAAGAAATGGTTTCTATTCAATGAAAGGATTTTTAGACAAGCTAAACAATCAATAGACTTGTTTTTATTAAGTGGTTTTTCTGATTTCCCCTCTTCCTTATCTAAGGATATGTATAACTGATTAGGACTCATTTCATACACATTGTATTTCATATATTTATTTCACTATGTTAATTTTCTAATTACTTCTGACATTGCTCATATAATGGACATTTCATAAATATGATATTGTCGCTCTTCTTCTTTTTTATGTACTTATGGTATTATTATTTATTTATACATTTATATGTGTGTGTTTGTTTTTTTTTATATGTATATACATTGCTTCTTTGTTTGTTGTTTATATTGACATGCCAAATGTACAAAATGTATCTATTATTGGTGAATAAATGTCTATCTATCTATCTACATCCCCTTAGAATTTATCAGATAAATTGTGTATCACCCTGTATATGAAAATATCATCTCCATTTTTGTACATAGGGGCGAGCATAGATGCGCTTTACTATGTACATACTTCGATATGCAATGTAAAGCAACGTTAGGCGCGGTTAGTACTTGGATGGGCGACCGTTTCAAAGAAGACCGTGTCCTCGCCTCACATATTTTCCAATGGCTTGTATATCAATGCGCGGAAACTATGCAACCTTAGGAGAGGATTGTGTAGGTGATATACCATCCTTCAGAGGGGATGTAAAGCTGTCGTCTATTAAATGTTAGGCAAGTAAAATATCCCTACTTTTCTTAAGGGAAGAGGTTTGGCAAAATTCCTGGTTGGGGATAGCTCATCTACAGGCGTCGGTGATAGGCCTCAGTAGCGGAAATAGACCGACGTTAAATAAATGTATAAAAAAAAAAAATTGTACATATTTGAGCAATACGTTCTGTACCTATATTTTCACAAACTTCCACGTAGTATTCTTATTTTTGTCTCATCTTAAATTACCGTATACACATTAGCACACTGTTATTTTTGATGATTCTTATGTCTTAACACATGCTTCGTAATAGACTTTTTGTATTTCGTCTCAAATGAACACATTTCACATTTGTACATGGGCACCTCCGAAGGATCTTTATGGGTCACAAGGTGCTTTTCAAGGTCCCTTCTGCGTTTTGTTTCATGCGCACATAAGTCGCACTTATAGGATTTTACCTCTGTATGGTTCAACTTGTGAACTCGAAGACTATTTTTATATTTTGTCTCATACGGACACTTATCACATTTATGCATTTGTAGCTCTGAAGGATCTTTATGTGCTAATGCGTGAATCCGAATATAATCTTTAAGTTTCGTCTGAAATGGACACTGCTCACACTTGTACATCGTTACTTCAGAAGGATCCTTATGAGTCAGCATATGAAGGTTGAGATATCTCTTTTTCTTCGCCTCATATGTACATATGTCGCATTTGTACATAGGCATTTTATGAACGGACATGTGATTATAAAGATTCTTTTTTTGTATTGCCACATATGGACAAATCTGGCACTTGAATGTCTTTATTGCTGAAGGATTATTGTGGATCAACATATGCAAATCAAATGTTGTTTTTTGTTTTGACTCATACGAACATATTTCACATATGTAAGGATTATTATGGGTCAGTACGTGACGCTTAAGAACCCGCTTTAGTTTGGTCTCATACGTACATTCTGCACACTTATACATTGTAACCTCCGAGGAACTTTTATGGACCACCATGTGGCTATTAAGATAACTTTTTTGTTTGGTTTCAAACGAACATATTTCACACTTGAACAACGCGCTCCCAGTATTGTCATGGTTCAGCATGTGCAAGTTAAGATACCTCCTTTTTTTCGTCTCGTACATGCATATGTCGCACTTATACATCGTCATCTCAGAAGGGCTTTTGTGGATCAACATGTGATCCTTAAGATACCTTTTTTGTTTCGTTTCATAAGGGCATATGTCACACTTATACATAGTGATTTCTGAACGACTTTTATGGACCAACATGTGATCCTTCAGGTGTCTTTTTTGTACGGCCTCATATGAACACATTTCGCATTTGAACTTCTCAATGGCAGAGGGATTTTCGTGAGTTAACATGTGTACTTCAATGTATTTTTTTTGCTTCGTCTCATACGAACATGTTTCGCATTTGTATGGATTTTTATGCGAGTTCATATGCCGGGTAAGATTTCTCTTCTGATTTGACTCATATGTACAAAGTTCACACTTATACGTTAACTCTGGGGGATTTTTGTGGGTTAACTCATGCTGCTGAAATTTTGTTTCTCGTTTCGTTTCAAATTTACATATTCCACACTTATACGCTGTTACTCCTGAGGGGGCTGGTCGAGTCCCAATTTCTTCAGGGTCAGTTTTACAGTCTATTGCAATTTCTACAGAAGGCCTCTGACAACTGCAAATAAATGTTATTTATTACTTAAATTGCAAAATATAAGGAAGCGCTTCCGAACTTTAATATTTTAAGTTGATTTACTAATTTTAGTAAAGTGATTCTATGACTTGGGTAGGCTAACCCATCTAATCTGAAGAAATGAGAGCATTCCTCATTTATATTTATGCATCGAAGATGCTATTATTAAATTGGCCAGTCGAAAGATTAGTTTTATTAAAAAGACTATAACTCTACACGTCATAAGCAATTATTACAATAACACAGTATTAGGGGATTTTAACATCAATTTTAATATGAATTATTAAAATCTACTTGCCTATAGAAATTTGTTTCTATCCTATAACCTTTCAGAAACTACTCCAGTGGAATTAGTATAAAAATGAGGTGATTTTGACAAAAAATCTTTCTAGGTATAAGCCGAAGCAAAAAACATGCTAAAATGGTTGTTTTTTCTATTGCTAATAAACAATAGAAAAACATGTTTCATATACTTCTTACCACAGGAAAAGAAGCCTCTGGTAGCATAGAAAAGGCAGGCGAAATCGGGAGCCATATGGTCGAATAGTTTTTGTACAATCAATTTGTTAATAACTTTTTGAACGACAACTTATGCAACCAATTTGGACAATGATTCGTGGTACTTCTTGGGAGACAGCTACTCAGCTCGCCATACAGGTTTTTATACTTGGCGTGCGAGTTCGAGATACATTCTGCCAATAATTTGTGTTTTCACTTTTGGCTATTTGAAAATTTTAAGTATTTGGGCACAGTTTTCTTTTATATGTAGTGTATGAGTTGTAAACATATTATGCCTGTATTTTGTAAATAATTAATTTTTTTGGCTATTCAAAATTTTAAGTATTTGGCTATGATTCCTTTTTTTTATGTTAAATGTAAATAGACTCACATATCAGGTAATTCAATTTAAACTTTCTGTCATTTGGGAAGGTATATTATATAAGTTATGATATATAAGTATATATAAATAAGTTCATATGCATGACTTTTATTATCTCGTGTGAACCTAATGTGAACCCTTCGTGATATCACGCACGGTAAGATTAAATTATATAACCAAGGACCGGTTCAAATATATTTATTGTTTGTGAATATATATATCTGCTCCAAGTTAATACTCATTTACTGAATAAATTTGATATCCAAATTCTAACTTTACGTACTGGTTTTCTTTTAAATTCATACCTCGAATAAATATAATGTAGCGTTTGGGTACCCTTGGAAATTTTGGGAGCCTTCTAGGTAGGTTGCAGTCATTTTATTAGCTAGTGGCGCCCTTTATGCATATACATGAGTAACTAATATGTATATGCTTAATTTTTTTTTGTGTATGAACTTTAACTTACCCCCTCACCAACTAGAGCTGAGCTGAGCTGAGCTAGCGCTCGGCACACCTGTTGCGAGCCTCTGCGACTCTAACGCTACTGTTTATATTCACTTCATTTCTTTTTGTTATATAAATATTACTTTTTGTTTAGTGACTAAATAGGCTCGTCGTATATTTTTGGCACCCAACGTGTCATAACGGCCAATAAAAGCCGAGATAGATTTTTTTTCATTAAATCGCTGTGGCATTTATTAATATTAAGGAATGATTTTAGCCGGAATCTACAGAGGAATATTCAAGGAACCCAAAAATTGTTGACGTGGCAATTGTTTAAAGTTGTCGTTGCTCTGAT
The DNA here is from genome assembly GCA_963675555.1 of Leptura quadrifasciata. Taxonomy (NCBI): domain Eukaryota; kingdom Metazoa; phylum Arthropoda; class Insecta; order Coleoptera; family Cerambycidae; genus Leptura; species Leptura quadrifasciata. Next base: position 80,908,760 of record OY776680.1, read on the forward strand.
AGTCAGTGTGGGAGCGATGGCGGAGAAACCCAGCCATGCGCGGCCGAAAACGAGTCTCGGCGCTTCAAATTCGTTTCGCCGGAAAACTTTAAACAATTTCCACAACAACATTTAAATAATCGAGTCGAAAACTTTTGTATACAATTTATTGAAAATTCCCCTTTAGATTCCAGCTGAAATAGTTCCCTAATATTAATAAACAACGCCACAATGGTTTAAAGAAAAACAGATAAAATTAAAACAGCTTTTAAGAATGAAAATACAATTAAAAATAAATTCTTTACAAGATTAAAATCAAAAACACAAAAAGAACTACAGTCGGATGTAATCTATGAAATACTTTGTATTCAATGTGATAAAAGCTATATTGGACAAACAGGAAGGTACCTAAAACAGAGAATAATGGAACATAAGAATGACAGTAGAAATGTATACTTTTAATTTTGATGAAACTAGAATAATTGGGAAACAAAACAATCTAAAGAAAAGATTAACACATGAAATGATTTGCATTAAGAAAAACGAAAAATGTGTTAACAAAAGATCTGATATAGAAAACGTAAATGCAGCCTATTTCAATATTATTAGTAAAATTAAAAGATAAAGCCAATAGCATAATAACACTAGGTATATTAATATTCTATTGAAATTCTTCCTAGACAATAAAAAAATCTGTGCATCTGATAACGTATCATTAGGTACACAGTATTCAAGTTAAACTTCTATGTATAGGACTACTGTTATACTTTTCATTTCTTTACAATATTGAATGTTTTTAAGAACTGGTATATAGTGATGTCCCAGAAGTTTATGTATTTTATACGACATCAAAACATATATTGGCGCAGAGGCTTTTTTCCAATAATTCTATTATTTTGTAGATTCGGTAATTTGTTTTTGAAGAGGATAATACATGTGGTAGAAAACCCAAATAAAAGGAGAGAATATGTTTTCTATTGTTTATTAACAATTGAAAAAAAACAGCCATTTTAGCACGTCTTTTTGCAATGACACATAAACAAACCAACTTATTTTGATGAAGTAGGTCTCATTTTGCAGGTTTTTTCAAGGCGCAGAAATTTTAAGAAACACTTTTTTTTTTTTAAATCAATAGTTTTTTCTAAAACTCGAAAAAACCATTTTCTCACACCTTAATTGTTTAATAAATAGCTATTTGTATGACAAGGGAGAAAAGTGCATAATTTCCTCCCGCGGATAGTTTGATGCCCGACGCGAAGTGGGGGGCATCAATATCCAAGGGAGGAAATGGCACTTTGCTCCTGTGTAATACATATGATTTTAACGACGACCATTTACAGTGTTTTCATTGGTTTTACATATATTTTATTATATTTTCTTATGCATGACAATCAAAAAACCAAATATGTCAAAATGTCATAATAGGTATTTAGATAAGTAAATATTGTTAAAAATCAAAGTACATGGAACGTTGCTAAGGTTGTTTCTTGTTTACAAAATAAACAAACTTCCAAAAAGTTTATAATAATGTATTCCGAATGTGAAGATGAAGTTCCTCAAGATATTCTGGAAGAAGCAAACGTGGTTTCGTTAAATCTATTACTGTTAAAGTCTCGTGAAAAATATGAAAAAGAGTACCAGCTATTTAAATGTTGGATGGAGACTAGGCAAATAGGAAAGTTTCTACTTGTTTGCTTCCAGAGGGAGCCAAAGTATTTTCCTCCCTAGGGAGGCAAAGCATTTTCCTCCCGATGGAGGAAAAGTACTACTTTGCTCCTTGAAATGAGGGAGCAAAATAGTATTTTCTATGTAGGGAGTAGAAAAAAAATTTGCCACGCAACAAATTGAAGCCTAAGAAACTCATATTCTGAACATCCTGGATTCGGCTTATACCTAGAAACTTTTTTTTTTGTCAAAATGCTAATTCGGCTGAAGTTTAATAATATTTTTTTTTAAAAACATTAAATCGGTCACACGGCTTATTTAGCTATTGAAGAATGTAGTTCCGATGACAATGAGTGATGAATAATAAAGAAATGATATTATTTCTGTTAATCATGTTGTTAATAACAATTAGCTGATAACTAATAATATTGTTATTAGTAAGTATTATAAATAAAAATTTTATAAAATAAATAAAACACTCTACTCACAGAGATACACAATACTGGTTCGCTCACTCTACTGCCACTCTACACCACTCCAAGTACAGCAAATCTAATAGAATCAATATCAAACATGCAACATGCTACTATGACTATATCTACAATGTAAGTCTTGTGATCACTGGCTCTTACTCTAATAAGTGCAGTGTAACAGAGTAATAATTCTTTTGTTTTTTGTCCGATTTAAATCAAATTAATCTCAAAAGATAGAGGTCATCAAGTTCTATTTATCTACGATGCTAAATTATATGAAAAAAATCAAAAAATCATAATAGGCATTTTTTTATAAAATAATTTTATTATCAAAACTTGTTCGAAATCATCCAAAAATCCTGAATCCGAAGTTTAGTTAAATTCTAAAAAAAAATTAGGCCTTGATGAAAAAAATTCCAGTCCCAAATTTCTCGTTTTGGTAACCATGTTCTAATTCCTTTGTTTCTACTGAGACAATTTTGTAAATGTCAGATTAGTTGTCAAGTAAACCTGTTGGCATTCTGCCTGATTTTTTGTATTCTAGCATATTTTATTTCAATTAAAATGTTTACAACTGCGGAAAAAGTGGAAACTGTTAGATTAGTTGGTGAAAATTCTCTTACAAGGGAATTTAATAATCGGCATCCAGATCGATCCCCAATAGACCATGTAAAAGTTTGACGAATTCATAATTTTTGAAATAAATAATAAATAAATAAACACGACAGAAATTAGACAACCCCCAATTCCAGAAGCCGGAGGTTTGTGCAGAAGGGGGCTACACATTGAAAAACAACCATTTCCTTCGACAGTGCCGGAGCCGGGATACTTTTATGATTAATCGTGATTGCCACCTCGCATCTTAATCAACCCGGCTGTCGGCTAGACACTTATTCAATAAAAGTGGCAAAGTGCGCAACAAACTAGAACAAAGTGTGAGGGATCATGTTAGAGATGCAGAAATTCCTCAGTTTGTGAGAGAAAATCCAAGGTGTAGCCTAAGGAGAATGTCCACAATTTTAAATGTACCCAAGGATACAATTTGGCGATGCTTCCGTCGAAATAAATTACGTCCCTTCAAGCCCGTTTTCTGACACACATTAGAAGATGGTGACGAAGAAAGGCGGCTGGAATATTGTTTTTGGTATCAGGAAGAGTTTTTGAACAACCCTAATTTTTTAAAAAATATTTTATTCTCAGATCAAGCGACATTTACAAATAATGGCACAGTTATCTCTCAAAATACTAGATATTAGTCCGTTGAAAACCCTCATTGGGTTGTAAACTATCGATGCCAGTATTCAGAAAAGGTGAATGTGTGGTGCGGTATCTTGAATAAACTAATTTTTTTGCAAACTGAATTTTCAATTGAAATTGAAAACTTGCCCGTTATTTCAACTTGATGGAGCCCTAATCCACAATGCAATGGTAGTACGAAATTGGCTAAATGCCAACTTTCCCCGGAGGTGGATTGGAAGAAATAGCCCTTTTATTAATTGGCCTCCCAGGTCACCTGACCTCACGCCCTTGGACTCCTTTGTTGGGAAAAATAATAGAGAAAGTTCTGTTTCGGCAACTTGTTACTTTTCTTGAATGCAATAATCTTTTGTCAAATTGTCAATTTGGTTTTCGCTCCAGAAAATCTACGATTGATGCAATCAACAAAATGGTGGAAATCATAATTGTGGCATTTGAAAATAAAAGTTTTGCTGGAAGTACTTTTTGCGATTTGTCGAAGGCATTCGACTGTGTACATGATATCCTGATTAAAAAACTTCAAAAATTCGGGTTAAATACTTCAGCTGTAAACTTTATTCAATCATATCTTACGGGTAGAGATCAGATAACTGTATATAATGGAGTATCGTCGTTACCAGCAAAAGTAAAATTTAGAGTACCCCAAGGGCCCCTATTATTTTTAATATATGTCAATGATCTACCTAATTATGTAAATAACACTTTACTAGTATTATTTGCTGATGATACTACCATGATCAATACAAATAACAATGAAATCAGTTTATTACGGGATATGCAATGCTCACAGTTAAAGGCTTCTGAGTGGTTTAGATCGAATAAATTGCATCTTAATGAGTCAAAGACACAAACTATATTTTTTTTCAACCAGGGGCCTAGATCATTTTGACAATCCCGGAAATGCGGAATTTTTTGGAGTAATCATGGATCCACTTCTATGCTGGGATCAACATATCGATTATCTATGTGGTAAACTATCCAAAATTTTATTCTTGATAAGAAACTTAATGACGGAACTGCCACCAAATATTATAAAAACAGTTTATTTTTCCTTATTCCAAGGTGTATTCTCTTATGCAATACTTACCTGGGGACACTCCTCTCATGTACGCAGAATATTCTCGTTGCAGAGACGTGTTATGGGAATAATGACACGACTAAAGTTTAGGCAAGATGTAAAGCAAAAATTTACAGAGCTAAATATCTTAACAGTTCCCAGTTATTATATTCTTATGGCGCTCATGCATGTTAAACAAAATATCAATAAATATGTTCCACACAGATATACATGAATATAATACCAGACATAGAAACCAAATTTGTTTAGATTATACCAGATTGTTTAAAAGCCAAAATGCAATAAACTATTATGGCCCAAAATTTTTTAATAACTTACCACCAGACATCAATCAGTTACCGGAAAGAAAACTTCACTGTAAAATTAAACAAATTCTGCTGAATGGAGCATACTACTCATTAGAAGAGTTTCTGTCTGATGTTTTGTATTAATTGTGTATATATATATATATATATAAATGTTCTTATTATCAGTTTGTCGATGTATAATATACATATATCATGTGTTGTAATATATAAATATTTTTATTTATATCTTTGACTTATGTACAGTCACTGAGTATTAGCATCAATAAATTATTATTATTATGGGGGGTTTCTAAAAACTATAAAACGCAGCCACGAAATAGACTACAAATGGAAAACCAGATTAGGTAATCTTGCGCTGAAATTATGCCTACAACTCTCCGAGAAGTTATGAACAATAACACAAAGCGAATTGACGCATACATTAGGGCTGATGGAGGTCTGATAGAACATAATATTTAATTCTTTTGGTAGTATTCATTATTCATTTGTATAAATTGTTTCAAAAAAATAAATTTATAAATAATTTTTATTAAAATGCCGAAGATGATTTTTTTCATCAAAACCTTATTTTTTTAGAATTCAGCTAAACTTCAGATTCAGGGTTTTTGAATGATTTCGAACAAGTATTGTTAATAAAATTTTTTGATTAAAAAAATATCTACTATGATTTTTTTTCCTATAATTTAGCATCTGTTACAGACCTCTAGCGTATCCGACCCACCATACGCTTTAGCGTTTTGTGGGCCGCATTATAACAACTGCTACGCGTCCGAAACACATTTCACTATTCTCCACGGGAGGGCGACACATTTGTGACACGTGATCAGCAGAGACAAACGGGAAGCAACCATTGTTTTTGGCATGGTTGGTGTTAATTAGTTGTTAATTCTGTGAACCTCGGTTTTATCCAAGGCATCCTGGTGGATTTTAGAATAATCAACTCAAGAAAATTTCCTCAATCTGTTGTTGTTCCGTTTAGCGGAATATTTTGTGTTTGTGAGTAAATTTTATCTGCGGAAGCAGGATATTAAATTACACAAGGTAAGCTAACCTCTTCACGCCATCTTGCCCGTTCTCTACCCACGTGTTTTGCAAATTTGCAGGCTTTCCTTTGGAAATACCGTGTCAACCTGAAAGGCGGACTCGACCCCATTTATCCGACTGTGGCTTCCAGGAGTTTTGATGGATTGTTCCCTCATCAGTGAGGTAAACTATGTTTCATTTGTAGGTTATGTCGGAATTGCTCACATTAAGCACGCTTCACGTGCATTTCTGACTTTGTAAATTTAAATCGTGATATCTTTAGGGTTCCACGGACGGGGCTTCTACACACGTCAGTGAAGTTCCACGGACGGGGCATCCACTCACAGTGGAAGGTTCCAGGGCTGGTGAGGCTACGATCAACCCCATCCTTGGGTCCATTTCTTGTGTCCCGAAGGCATCTCCGTAGGGCTACAGGTTCTTCCACGTCCGGACTCGGTATCGTACCACCCTAAATAAGTGTTGTGTTATTTGTTTTACTTACCGGGGACCACCTTCAGTGGTTCGGCTGGGTATCAGTTCATACTTTGCATTTTAACTTGTACATACTTAAATATTTTATGCATTTACATATATTTAAGGAGGTTCTTTAAATCAAACCTTTGTGGCAGAATTTATGAGCAATTTATGAGGACATTGTAAACCGATGTGTAGCTACACGACGCACTTTACGAATGTTATAACTTTTTAAGCAAGAAATTTGCCACACCTTGTGAACATCGACAGGTTACATGCTAGAGAACCAATATCTGTAAATTGTTTAATATAGTGCATTTTTCATTTTTAAAGAAAGTGTCATTATTTCGTCTGCGACCACTACATAGGGAAACCTCAATGAGTTGTTAAGTAAGTAAACTAATAATTTATCATAGTTTATGTAAGCTTAGGCTTAACGCCCTGAGATAGTCTGAGCTAGAGAAATTTTATCGTAGGCACGTACATCACTTTCCGGGTAAGTCAGTGCCTACGATATCTGCTACGCTACAGTAGCCCAAGTGATTTCGTTACGTAATATCTGATAATCATTAATATCCAACGTATTGATTTGTTCATGTACGTGAAACCCGTAGCACATCGTAGATGGCCTTGCATTTAAAGATGGAAATTGATTTTGTGGATATTAAACCTCTATCTTTTGAGATCAGTTTGATTTAAATCGGACAAAAAAACAAAAGAATTATTACGCTGTCACGCTCAAGTGGGACACACTGTATAAATGAATATTACACTTTTGCTGAGACACCTTTTTAGCTATAATCATCTTATTATAAAAATTTCTCTTCATTTATTGCATTGCTCGCTCTCAATAAAGATATGCCACCTACCTTTCATATAAAGTGTTTATTTCTTCCATTTCTATTTTTAAAGAGACATTATTCAATTCTGCCATCATCATATCATCTGCCTCTGCAATTTTAATATTATTTTCTTCTTTTTTGATGCTGAGCTCTGCGTTCTGTAAACTAACATCTGGTATATATGTAGAGTGGATTTTTTCATTGTTTATTTTTGAAAAACTTCGATTTACTTCTGGGATCATGGCATCTTCATCAATTTCAGTCTTAATACGAGTTGGTCCATTTATTATGTCCAACTTATTTTCGAGTCCAACAAAGTTGTCATTGTCCATTTCCATGTTGATATTAAGGAGAAAGTTCTTAAACACAACTCATCCAAGTCATCAGACTTGCATCAATATTAGTTGCTTTAGTGTAAAGAGCAGAACAATCCTTTAGGAATAATAAATCTTATATGCAGCACTATACATTGTGAAATCCTTCGTCACGTTAAACTCCTGTAACATGGCTTTATAAATAAAAAAGACAAAAACATAGTTATTTAAATACATACATTAAAAAAGTTGCAAAGGTAAGTCACCATTGTTTACAACTTATGAATAACAAACTTTCGGCCCAGTATTTTAGGCATTTATAGCTCCAAGGATTATAATTCTTTACATATTATATCTACATTATTTACTAACAATAACCTCCAAATAGTCCAAATCGAAAAACAGACAAAAGCACACAACACACATCGAACGAAGAGGAACTAGGAATAGGCGAATCACGGAGTGAGCGACATCTACATTTTGACAGTATAACCTTATGTGTAGTGAACAACAAATCAATTTACTATTGAGGTTAAATTGATCCTGATTTTGTTGACGTGACAATTAAGTAACTTTTATGATTTTTCGAATAAAAAGTGCATTAAAGTATTATCTTGTCTAAATAATTTTACAGGTAAAATGATGCAAACGGTTAACAAAATTATTTCTGTGAAATCGAGAACGTTTTGTTATGTTTCTCAGTGTTCCAGCTGAGCTACTAATCTTCCCTGCAGATTCAAAATTAAGTTGAAATGGAAATATACTTAAAATTTGTAACTCTGTTAGTAAATTTATGTATATATATATATATGTATTTATTTACGGACCTAAGCATATATATGCAAGTATCACTTGTTATATGTGTTCACTCCATTAATTGCCAATAAATTTAATGAAATGTATCAATAGTCTCTTGTAATTAATGACCTATTTCCACTATTTTCAGAATCTGTGATTAGTGTAACTTTTTATTCGTATTGTTAGAATGTTTTATAAATCATTTTAAAAAATCTATTTTGGTTTATACCTCCTTTTTGAAATGTAATGAGGATTTGAGTCTATTATTAAATACTTTATAAATAAAACAACTGTGGTTATTATATATTTTTTATTTAATGAAATCGAATGCCCAAGGATTTTTATTGATAATAAATCGTCTTTATTACAAGAATTGTGGCATTCCTTTATTTTTATTCAAATTCTGTCGTACTTTCTTAGAATAAATTGACAATGATAATTTTGTATTATTGCACTCATTTTATGACTGTTTTGCCTTTAATAATTGTTTAATTTAAATTCTTAGTCACTTTTCTGGAATTCTGATCAAATTCAGATTAGAGTGTGGAAACTAGCGGAGAAACTTGCAAGCCATTTTTTAAGATACATGGGAGAATTCCCACCCAGTAAAAGAATTTGCCCACCTAGCGAAAGAGATTTGCCCAAGACAAAAAGCAGTGTTTATTTCTTACAAAGTGATATTTCATCAAATTTATTTACAAAAATATAAACAACCTACTATAAATTTAAAAATAAAACAGAGCTAACTTCGTTTATTTAAATTTTTAAAACAAATAACACGAACCTTGACAAACATAAATATAATATAAAATAAAAATATAACAATATAAAAATTGTTTTAAATATTTTCTGTGTTCCTAAAAAACTTCTTCACAGTCTCGCTCTCCATACAGCACAACATCTAAAATTCAGGTACGCAAGTCGCAGATTTATAATAAGCTTCACCTAGGGTTATAAAAACGTTTGCATTTCTTGATTCCTTTTACAGCAATCTGTATGATTTTGTTTGGTTATAGTGCGATATAACGTTTTCAATCGTCGGAGGAAATGTTACAAAAATAGTTGGATGGAAGTAATTTTTATAAGATGCCATTTATACATTCAATAAGTTTTCTAAGCTTTTTACTATATCTCGCTCTAGCCTTTCGATTCAGTTTCAGGTACTTGACCGATTTGTTTTCAATTATCCTAAACACTATGGGTAAAACTAAGGACGTCTCCGCCAAAAAGATATCCAACCATTTCTCCTACGGCCTGTATCATATTAGTAGGAGAGGATGCTTCTAGTAAAGTGTGAAAGTAGTTGTATCGTTTACCACATTCTATCTTATATTTAAAAAATAGTAAAGCCAACACAATTTTAGTTCTAGCGGTAGTTAGGTCATGTCCTCATTTTCGCTGTTATCACATACCGATTAAAAGGTATTCTTTTGCCTCTTTGTGGGTGGAGACAGCCCTCAGTCAGTCTCATCCTCATTATCTGTATTACTTGTCCAGTACAACAGATACTTTTCTTCTGGATATGGTTAATTTTGGATAATTTTCTTTTACTGTCAAAATATCGGACAATATACTTTAAATTGCGTCTAAGCCACGTAATGAAATTAAATGCCCACTTTTGGAAACGACCTCTTCTTATTTTAAAGGTCTCACACGATTAGTACTACAACAGACGATCATCAAAATATCCGAAATCGACATTTTTACTGTTCATCAGATAGTCTGACACTACTATACAAAACTCAGAAATTCCATTATTAAAAATATACTAGGCATAATTTCATACTTTGATCGCCTTTTTAAATATTTCAGGAAGTTATGTATCTATCACAAAACATAACTTTCATTCAATAAAGTATTTTGTTTAATGTTCCCTAACTTCGAGTTTGATACTCTCTTCCGGTGTTATAAAAAATAATTTTGTGGTTAATTTTTCTTGCAAAACAGTTAAAAAAAAAATTCGTGTTCTTTTTACTAAGAAACAACTTTTTAAATTTTTGAAAAAACAAAGACGAAAGGAAGATAAAATTGAATCGGAAGGTATTTGGAAATAAAATAATAATATTAATAATAATAAGTTTATTGATGAATAGGAAAGCCCTAATATACAATTCTATCACAATAGGTACTTATCAGAGTGACCCAAGCGAGACACCTTTCTAAAATTTTTATTTGTAGACCGATTCAAATGATTTTTTTTTAAATTATAGGGCTTCAATAACTCTACTGTGGTGCAAAATTTCAGATCGAAATTGAAAATTTCAAGGCCTATTTCGTTTTTTTTCAAGGCCAAAAATCCAAAAAAAGTGTTAGCAATTTTTTTATCTCAAATCTGATTACGCCACTGGATTTAGAATACATCAAATGGGTATGACCGAAATTTAACAAAAAAATATTGGTTTCTAACAGAAATATAGCATAATTAAAATGTATGTTAAGTTCTCCAAATATTTCGAATATTCGTCATGTAATTCGCAATTGTTTAAATAATATTGTTTACAATGCTCGTTTAGATCGCTATCAGTTGAATTTTAAAAATTATAACCATCAGTTATTCAATATTGGCAATATTTGTTTTCTTTAAACATGTTCCATATTAAGGATAATTATTTTTATTATCAAAGCTGGCCTTGGAGGATTATGTAAATAATAATAAAGCCCATAAACTAAAAATCATCAGACCTTAGAAAGAGGAGACAAGAGAAAACAATAATAAATTGGTAAATTTTTAATTGTAATCTACATGTCAACTGATCTTAATAAAAGATGTGCAGTTTATTTATTAAATACCAATTTTATCTTCTCAATATCGCCGGTTCGGTTCTAAGATTTGACAATTCTTGGTTTATGGGATTTATTATTACTTACATAATCTTCCAATGCCAGCTTTGATAATAAAAATATTTACAAGACTTGCTAATAAAAATAATTATCCTTAATATGGAACATGTTTAAAGAAAACAAATATTGAATACTGATGGTTATAATTTTTAAAATTCCACTGATAACAATCTAAATGAGTATTGCGAACAATATTATTTAGATAATTGTGAATTACATGACGAATATTCGAAATATTTCGAGAACATAATATAAATTTTAATTATGCTATATTTCTGTTAGAAACCAATGTTTTTTTGTTAAATTTCGGTCATACCCATTTGAAGTATTCTAAATCCAGTGGCGTAATCAGATTTGAGATAAAAAAATTGCTAACACTTTTTTTGGATTTTTGGCCTTGAAATTTTCAATTTCGATCTGAAATTTTGCACCACAGTAGAGTTATTGAAGCCCTATAATTTAAAAAAAAATCATTTGAATCGGTCTACAAATAAAAATTTTAGAAAGGTGCCCGCTTTTAAATGGGTCAATCTATACATAACATACATAGACATGTAAATATATACATAACAATAATTAATAAAGATTAAAAAATTGCTGCATTTTAATTAAAAAACTAATTGCTAGCCCTTAAGTAATTATAGTCTACTTTTGAATACACTTAAACTATTAGTTTCTTTAACATTACTAGGTTTAAGGTTTATTTATTTTATTTTACCAAAATAATAATAATAATAACATTACAACGTTCAACAGAAAAAACAAACAATTTTAAATATGCATACTAAATATATAAATAGAGACAAAAATCTAAGTACGGCAAACAAACGTGAAAACCATCAAAAGCATAGCTTGTAGATGAATATTTCATGCCTAATTAACCTAAAACAATTGGTGGAGAATATAATATACCATGATACCTCTAAGAATAATTTACGCACAAATATAATAATAATGTAAAACTACTTAAAATAAGATATGACAAAGTATTATATATAATTCCAGAATATAAGAACAATATCAATTATTTTTTATATCTATTATTCTATTTATAGTATGACGATCCATAGAAAAAAGGTATTTTTTTATTTTGCTTTTAAAATATTTTATCGAATTTATAGTCTGTATTTCGCGAGGTAGAATATTATATAACCTGGGAGCAATGAAGCTGTAATGCCTTTGCCCAATGGTTTTTTCAGCGAACAGTGTTTGAACAAGATTTTCTGCCCTACTTCTGGTGGAGTACTGATGATCTATTAAACAAAGCGAATTTTTATTTTTAAACAGGTGAGTTAGGGTCTTCATAAAATAGAGTTGTCTTAAGTCGAGGATTTTTGTATCAGCAAATAGTATATCACTCGGGTAAGTCCTTCCTTTACCATACATAATCTTTAGAAAGTATTTTTGTACAGTTTCTAGTTTGATTAAGTGACTTTTAACTACACCACCCCAACCCAGAATTCCATAAGATAACCAGGATTCAACTAACGCAAAATATAATATCCTCATACAAGGGACACTCAAATACTTTTTTATATACTTAAATTTATATATCAGACATCTAAGTGTCTTTATAGCGCTATTTAAATGAAAATCCCATTTTAGATGGTTACCGATATAGATGCCTAGGTATTTAGCTACATTTGAAGATTTGATAGGAATTTGAGAACCAAGATATTGAATATTTAAAATGTCATAATCGGGTAATTTATTTTTATAAGAGCTAAATGGCAGAAAAACAGTTTTTGTAAAATTTATAGTTAGAAGCTTATGATTAAACCAATCTATTATATTTTTTAAATCATTTTCAACTTTCATTCTTAAAGAGCTCCAGGAATTATCTGAGTAAAAACTTACTGTATCATCTGCGAAGCTAAATATAGACCCGCTGCTGTTCAAATTCAGTAAATTATTCAAATATATTATAAACAGTATTGGACCCAATACTGTTCCTTGTGGTACCCCGTAGAACACTGTTTTTTCAAAGCTTAATACGCCATTAACCATAACGTACTGCTTACGATCTAGTAAGTAACTTCTCATTAAGTTTAAAGCTGTTCCTCTTATACCAATATCCTCTAAGGTCTCCAGCAACTGTTTATGACAAACAGTGTCAAAGGCCTTAGCTAGGTCAAGGAAAACGCAAATTGATGGGATACTTCCATCTAATGATTTATAAATTTTGTCTGTAAGAGAACAGATCGCATCTTCAGTAGATTTACCTTCGCGGAACCCATATTGCCTGTCACTAAGTATATTGTATTTATTTGTATATTTTAATATCCTATCCTTTAAAATTTTTTCAAAAATTTTTGCTACGTTAGTAATTAGTGATATTGGTCTATAGTTAGACATGACCAGCTTACCCCCACTTTTAAAGAGAGGTTTAACAACTGCTAGTTTGAAGTCTGCTGGGCAAACACCTTCCTCTAATATCTTGTTTATTAGATGGGCTAATGGAGCTGCGATCTCATTACTTATATATTTTAATAATTCTGCACTCACCAGATCGTAGCCAGGCGCCTTTTTTGCTTTTAGATTATTTATTGTTTCTATTATTTCTTCTTTAGTTGTAGGTTGTAAGAAAATAGATTGACAATGAATTTTTCTTTCAGGTTTAGGAACAGCAGGAGTTTGGATATTCATAGCAAGATTTTTTCCAACGTTTGAAAAATAACAGTTAAAAGAATTTGCAATTTCTATATTAGATTTAAGTATTTCGCCTGAATTGTTCTTTATTTCTTTTATTGCATTAGAGTTTACAGTTTCATTATTTAGTTCCTTTACAGTATTCCACAGGGCTTTACTATTATTTCTGTTATTGTTCAGTTTATTAGAGTAATAGTTTAATTTAGCTGTTTTAATCAGACAATGAAGTGTGTTTTTGTATCTTTTAAACTCGTTTTTTAGATGTTCGTTGTTAGGATGTTTTTTCATGTTTTTGTACAGAATATCTCTCTTATTTATAGATTTTACAAGGCTGTCAGTTATCCAATTTTTTCTTTTCATTTCTTTAGGAGATAGTTTTATAAATTTTGTGTGTTTGTGTTCTATACTTTTTATAATGGTTTATACTCGGACTCGAGTAACGGCTAATAATAATAATAATAATAATAATGGTAATAAGATAAGAAGTAGCTTCATTTATATCTGTCATATGATAAAATTCCTGCCAGTTAAAATTTTTTATGAATTTTTTAAGTTCTTTATAATTAATAATTTTCTTATACCTATTAGTGTATGTATCATTGCGTTCATATCTTCTACCTTTAATAACAAGTGCGGTTGTAAAATGATCTGTTATTTTCAATTTAAGTACGCACGACGCACAAATTTCAGGTACATCATCGGACGTTTTAACAAAAATATGATCTGTAATTGTTCCACCCCTGTCATGTTCTCTAGTTACAGAGTTAATTGTATTGTACTCTGCCATCAAGTTAAGATACTCAAAGGAAAGATCATTTTCTTCGCCAATATCAATATTTAAATCGCCAACTAAAAACTGATATTTACAATCCTTTTTTGTACTTACTGAAAGATAATCACGCAAATGATGCAAAAAGATCTCTGCATCAGTTGAAGGTGGGCGATAGAATGCCGATATTAAGTAACATTCATCATCTAATATTAATTTAATTTCTAGTGTCCTATATTCACCTACATTAACTACGGTAGACACATACTCTATATTACTTCGTATATATGCAACAATACCATCGCACTTATTTATGTTACCATCACTGTATACTATATCATACCCATCTATCCTATGGATGTCTAAATCATGAACTTTCCATGATTCGGATAATATAATACAATCTAATTGCTCGGTTATTTGACTTAAATAAATTTTTAGCTGGTCCAAATTTTTTGATATACTTCTTATATTCTGGTGAAGCATACTGAATTTAAACGATTTATCTTTATTAAAAAGTGAATTGTATTCTGCAACACTATCATAACTTTTTGTTTCAATTGGTTTGTAGTTAAAATCTCGTATAAATTGATCCATTTAATATAAGATTTAAATAGTGATTCCGGAAATACAATAGATTAGAAATACAAAATATAAAATACACAAAATACAAACTCAATAAAAATAATAGCAAAAAGTAAATATTCAGTCCTTGAATTTACTTAGACTTTGCAGACGAGTTTTCATTGTTGTCCTAGTATTACTGGATTTACCATTATCAACTAATAACTTCTGGTCATCGAGTTTTAGTTTCTTCACAGGTTGACTCTCTTCTGAAGACTGACTAGGTCTATTTTCTTTTTCAATTAAAGTCCCAGTTAATGTAGCAAAGTGACTTGGGCAGGGGGATGAGGGAGCACTATTAGATTTTTTTTCCTCAGCTACAGCTTCCTCGAATTCACCAAAAAAAGGTAAGTCTTCTAATTGGACGGCTGTGAAAAATTCGCCATTCACTAATAATTTCAGACCAATAATTTTCGCCGGTAAGTTCTTTGACTTTGCGAGTTTAAGGTGTTTCTGTAGAATTTTATTTTTAATACGATCTTGATAACACAAATCATTTGCAATGAAGATCTGAGTATTTTTCAGTTTATGGAGGTAACGAGTTAAATTCATTGAACCATTTGAAAAATAGATTATTCATATATCTTTTGTTTATTCTATTAATACTCATATTATCTCTAGTTTTTGTTAGATGGCTATGTAGCTAATTAAATATAACATAGTTATCAAAATACGTAGGACATAATCCACGTAAAATTTTAAACAGAAAAATAAATGTAAAATATTTAAGTCGATTTTTAACCGATATCCATTCTAATACATTCAACATGATCCTTATAGGAGTTACTTAGTGTACTCATTTTATGAAAATTAGATATAAAAACTCTTACAAGCAAGAGATTTGGTGTACATATAGTATTTAGTCACCCAACTTAGGTACTAAAAGTCCCTGAAAAATAAAGTTGTGCTTACCCATTTTTCACACTTACCTCGGAAACTGTCATAAAAAAAAATTTCAAATAAAAAATGTTTATTATATATAATTGTCTAAATTTTTTTGTTCTTAGCATTTTTTATATATCTTGCCGTTTAGCCAGAAATTTAATATTTGACTGTTGAAAAATAGGTCAACACCATGTGCGTCTTTCTTTATTTGTCTATATATCATAAATGAGCACCGTTATTAAAAAGTGCTCCCGAACACAAAAGGGCTTAGACGAGCACTAAGCACAGTGCTTAGGAACAGCTCTGCATTTGACCACATAAGAGAATTCACTTACCTCTCACCACTACACCATTTCCATTAGTTTGTATAAAACTAGCAGGTTAGCCACGGTCATTTGTCTGTTCCATGACCTACTGCATACTGATGAGAACTAATAAGTTTGAAACCGGTCTATGTCTGGTCAGGGAATTGACAAATGATACTGGATACCAATTTCATGATTTATAAGGTATAATTCAATACAGGTCGGGGAATTTGTCCGCTGAGTAGTTGCTTCTTGCAAATCATATATAATAACAGTAAGTTAAGTCCACCAAAGGCTGAAGGTCACCGCTTTCGGTACTTGCAAAATAGCAAGTCGCTATACGCCATGGAGACATCTATGATGTCTGGTGTATAGTAGCATTTGACCACGAGATTATTCACTTACCTCTCATCACATAATTGTTGATACCCAGTTAAAATGGGAACAACAAATTATATAGGTCTCAAAAAAATTAAATAAAGTCAATTGTCAATGAATGACATTCAGAAGATGGCGCGTACTGAGTAGACGTGTTTTGAGTCTCTAGTATAATTTTTGTTAATATTGCCATGCAAGCTACTTTATAGTTTCAAATTTGTGTTGAAGTTATTGTTGCAAGTGCATTTACTATAGTAAAGTGAATTCTAAGCATTTTCTGGCTGAATATGCCTCCAAAAAAAATTAATAGCAATAGTACCAAATCTAACGAAATGGAAAAAGTGAATCAAAGAGTAAATCAACTTGAGACTGAATTTAGCCGTAGGCTATCAAAATTTAAAGAAGAACTTCTTGGTCAAAAATCATTTGAAGGTGCCAAATTAGACTTTAAAGATATCTTAAATAGGTTTCAACAGTTCGAGAATACTATAATGGAAGAAAATCAATACAATAAGAGTAGATGCGAGTCAAAAACTCTCTGAAATTGAATTAATAGTTGACACGAATACGCAGAAAACATATAATAAATATTTGTTAGTGCACGGTGTGTCAGAATCTGAAGAAATTTATCCTGCAGTATTAAATTTATTTAATACTGAATTAAATGTTTCCATTGATAAATCTGTAATCGCTGATTGTTATCGACTTGGTAAAAAAGATGTGAGCACAAAAAAGGCTAGACCGATTGTGGTAGAATTCGTTCATAAATATGAGAGGGACAACATATTTTACAGCAAGCGGGTTTTAAAAAGAACTAAAATTATCATCACCGAACTACTCGCCAGACTGCGCTTGCAAATATTTCAAAAATGTCAAAGTGTTTACAAACAACAATGCTGGACGGTCAATGGAAATATAATTGTGGTTGATGGCGAAAAAAAAGTGTTTATTTCAAATAAATCTGATATGAAAAAGTACCTAAATATTGATTAGTGAAATTAAGAATTGTAAGTACTTTATGGCTACATTTTATTCGTTTGTTATGCTGATATGGGATCCTGCCTATATTTTACAATATGCTTACTTCACAGTTTAAAAAGTGCGAGTGAGAAAATTCTTGGCACTGCAGCAAGTAAAAAACAGGAGGACTGGTTCAATGATAATGAAGCTTTTATACAAGAACTTCTTGACCGAAAACATATTGCCTTTCAAAACGCTAGCAACCACCCCAACGACTCATCAAAAGCAGAAGCTTTTACCCAATCTAAGTATGAAACGCAACGCGAAATCAGAAGAATAAAGAACGAGTGGTGGGCAAGCAAGGCCAGAGAAATTCAAAGGTACGCCGATTCACACGACTACAGGAATTTCTTTCAAGGAGTAAAAGCAGTGTACGGCCCCAGTCGGAAAAATATGTGCCCTATTAAAGATTTAGGAGGAAATCTCCTCAAAGAAGACCAGGAAAAAAGAGCCCGATGGAAAGAACACTACTCTAACATTCTCAACCAGCAAAGTCAAGCCGATCACGATATTATAAATCTTATCCCTCAAAATGACACCTTCGAAGACTTAGATAAACCACTAACAACGGAAGAGATCTTAACCGCCATTGGGCAGCTAAAAAATAACAAATCTCCCGGCGCCGACTCACTCCCAGCTGAGATCTTTAAAGCTGTGTCGTCAGAGCTCATACCCTACCTCAAAAAACTGTTTGATGTCGTGTGGGAAAGTGGTGAAGCTCCGCAGGAGTTTCGTGATACACTTTTAATCAACCTCTTCAAAAACAAATGGAGCGCTGCGGACTGTGGAAATTACAGGGGTATAGCTCTCCTGGCTGTTGGAGGGAAGATACTCACTAAAACGATGGCAAATAGGCTAACACCTGTTATGGAAAAGATACTTCCTGAAACACAGAGTGGCTTTAGACCAAACCGAGGCACATCGGATTTAATTTTCACACTTAAACAGCTTCAAGAAAAAGCACTCGAACATCAAGGAGAAATTCACATGGCCTTCATTGATTTAACCAAGGCGTTCTGGAAAATTATGTTCCGCTTAGGTATCCCTAGAAAATTTGTCGCAGTCTACATACAAACAACAACGCCCAGGTTATGTATAATAATGAGGCAACCGAACCATTCCAAACCCTCACTGGAGTTAGGCAGGGATGTGTCCTGGCACCCCTACTCTTTAATTTGTTTACCACTGCTCTAACAATTATTGTTGACAACAAACTGACAGTCAGAGGAATAGGTCTCAGATACCGTTTTGATGGCGGTCTCTTTAACATAGGGCGCTTTAGAGCTTTCACCAAGACACGCACACGATTCATTTGTGATCTCCAGTATGCGGATGACTGTGCACTTTTAGCCTCTACGCCGAAAGAGCTTCAAGAACTTTTAGATGTGTATGCCCAGAGCTATGATTTCTTGGGACTTCAAATCAACATTGGAAAGACTAAGATTATGTCAACTACTCATCAAGTGCACCAAATAGACATTAAACTTAACGGAAATTCTCTTGAAGTGGTGGATCAGTTCAATTACTTAGGCAACGTTGTTAATGACAAAGCAAACATGGACAGCGAGATTCGCAATAGAATTAACGCTGCATCTAGAGCACTCTGGGGACTTAGAGAGAGAGTATTTGGCAACCACGACCTTGCTTTGTCAACGAAAATGGCTGTCTACAGAGCAGTTGTCATTTCAACACTGCTATATGGATGTGAAAGCTGGGTCACTTACCGTCGTCATGTGAAAGAATTAGAACGTTTTCAGCAAAGACACCTCAGAAGTATGATGAAAATCCGTTGGTTCCATCACATATCAAACGTGGAAGTACTCAGGAGAGCAAACAGCCTTCCAATTGAGGCGCTTATTTCAAGAGCACGCCTAAGATGGGCAGGTCACGTTCATCGTATGCATGATAACCGCCTTCCTAAATGTACACTTTATGGTGAATTGCTAAGCGGTAGAAGAAGGCGTGGCGGTCAACGAAAGAGGTTCAAAGACGCTCTCCATGAAAATCTAAAATCCTACGGTATTGCAGACGAGCAATGGGAACAACTTGCAGCGGACAGAACCGAATGGCGAGGGGTTGTGGCCAGCTATCAAGGAAATGTTGCTGCAAGAAGGCCGAATCCAAGACCTAACCAGGTCTATGTTTGTCCTGACTGCGGACGACATGTGCTCTCCCGAATTGGCCTCTATAGCCATAGTCGTGTGCACCGTAGATGAATGGGAATTACAATAGACTACACCTTTTACTTGTTTTTTATTGTACACAATTTATCGACTGTAACATTTTTATACTCGGACTCGAGTAACGGCTAATAATAATAATAACTTACACAGTGGGCAAATGTTCTGGAATCATATGTGTATATGTTTTACTAGAGACGCATAGATACATGCTTTGTTCGATTGTTCGGCTTAATAATTCGGGAAAATCTCTCTTTTTTAAAAATTATTCTTGTTATCTACTTTTAAATTATATCTTACTATCTTCATTATTTCTTTTCTTTAAACTCTTTTTTGTTTGTTAATTACTAGTAATTATTTTAACGTATATTAGCTTCTACAAGGTGCTGCATTATTTTTTTCTCTCTATAGCCTCAGCTCTTTGTTTTTTCTCTGTTATTTATATATAATTTAAAATAGTTTCTAGCTTCTTGAAATCGACAAGAGGGAAAACAGGTACTCTTATGAATTCAGTTTTATAATATTTATTTCAGAATGATACTTACCTAATATGAATAATAACCGTAATATACGGATCGCTCACATAAACGTACGATCTCTATTTGCAGGCTTTGGAGATTTTGTAGATATTGTGTTGTCAGAAGGTTTTGATATAATAGCAGTAACGGAAACTTGGCTTACACCAGACATTCCCAGTGACGTAATTTCAATTCCTGGTCTCACTTTTTATAGACAAGATCGTGGTATGGGCAGAGGGGGAGGTGTAGGAGTGTATGTAAGTAAAAAATTAGATGTACAAATTATTAACGATATTGATATTACACCAAGTGAACATCTGGAACATATTTGGCTTAAGGTAAAGCTTAAAAGTAAGGCACTAGTTATCGGTAAAATTTACAGACCTCCTTCAGGTAGCCTTAATTTTTTTATTAATCAGTTAGATGATATATTATCTCAAATTGTACCCACAGTGGAACATATTGTGTGCGTTGGTGATATGAATGTGAACTTGTTGAATTTAAACAACCCTCTTACTCTTATGTTTGAGGCCTATAATTTTTTGCAATTAATTGACGAACCTACTCGTATTATTAATACAATGAGTCTACTTGGCCCTATTTTTGTTGCTAGCATGTGTGATGTAGTAAAATCGTCTCTTTTGGATACTGATAATATAAGTGATCACAAACTTGTCTACTGTGAGCTTGCCTTAAAAACATCTAAAAAGGGAAATAAACTTGTTACTTTTAGAGATTTTAGAAATTTTAATCATAATATTTTTCTGCAAGAATTATATGACTTATCATGGCACATAATTTTCTAAACGAGGGATATAAATACCAAAATTCAAATTTTAAATCATTTCATTATAGAACTATTTAATAAGCATGCACTACTTAGACAAGTTAGAGTTACAAAACCTAAAGCAGTTTTCTTTCAGTTTTAAGTTGGCTTCACTAGAGGACGTTCACAATGCCATCTGCAGTATTAAGTCAAAAGCATATGGCACAGATAATATAAGCATTACAATGATTATATACTGTTGTCCATTTATAGAAAAATATGTATTACACATCGTAAATTGTTGTATAGAAGAAGGGTACTTCCCGAGCAATTGGAAATGTTCTCTAGTGACGCCATTACCTAAAATAGCTAATCCACTATCATTTGGTGACTTGAGACCTGTTAGTGTTCTACCTGCTTTCTCAAAAATGTTAGAAAAAATAATGTACTCCCAAATATTTTCTTATATTGATAAATATATATATATATATGTATCTATATTATACTAAAATGAATAATATTCAGGTATGAACACAAAAATAAACTCTCTTCACATACTGACGTTCACCTGAACACATGCCTAAATCAACGTCATCACACTTTTCATGAAAAATCACCCCTCTATGCAGGGTTTTACATGTATAATCTACTTCCTGCAAGACTCACGATTTACTTGGGCAAAATTTCTTGAAGCTAAAAAATTCTATACCATTGGTGGGTTCGTTATAAAATTACTAATATATTTTTAATACTATATTTAATACAATACAATAATGGATTTTCTTTTTTAATTCTTAGCATGTAAGCTTAAATCTTAACATTTTCTTTTTTCTTTTTTGGACCTTTGTATTGTACTATTTTGACTTATCTCAAAATACAGTGTAGACCAAAGACGAATAAAGTATTATTATTATACGCCATAATATTAAAATAGAAAGTAAGCGCCACTGTAACAATAATTCTGAGGTCAACTTGAGGGTTCAGATTGCTGCTCCGAAAAGAGGATTCGAATGCTACAATTCTAATCATTTTTTATACAAAAAACACGAGTGTTAGTCTGTTATTTTTGACAATTTTTATGGGTCAGTTCGTGGCGTTTCAAGCAATATTTATTTCTTGCCTCTTTTACTTCCGAAGAATCCACATGCATCAACAAATGTTTGCGGAGGTTACGTTTATACTTTGTCTGAAACGAACAAGAGGCACATTTGTACACTGTTATTTCAGAAGGATCCTTATGTGTCAGTAAATGATCTTTGAGGTAACCTTTATGCCTTGTCTGAAACGGGCAAAAGTTGCATTTGTACATTGTTACTTCTGACGAACTTTTATGTAATATCATATGTCTTTTGAAATAAGATTTACTTATTGTATGAAACGAGCATGCGTCACAATCATACATAGTACTTCCTGAAGTATTCTTATGTAATTGCAAATGGACTTTAAGATTATCTTTACGTTTTGTCTCAAATGAGCAAGAATCACATTTGTACATTGGCACTTCTGAAGGATCCTTATGCTGCAACGAATGATTTCTGAGAGAATCTTTATGTTTACTCTGAAATGAACAAGAGTCACATTTGTACATTGTTATTTCTGAAGGATCCTTATGCACCAGCAAATGCTTTTTAAGTGTACCATTACGATTCGTCTGAAAAGAACAGAAGTCGCATTTGTACATCGTTACTTTTGAAGAACTTTTATGTAATATCATATGTCTTTTGAGACGATATTTACCTATTGTCTGAAATGAGCAAGAGTCACAATCATACATAGTTCCTTCAGAAAAATCCTTATGTATTTGCAAATGGATTTTAAGGTAATCTTTACGTTTTGTCTCAAATGAGCAAGAATCACATTTGTACATTGGCACTTCTGAAGGATCCTTATGCTGCAGCGAATGACTTCTGAGACCATCTTTATATTTACTCTCAAATGAACAAGAGTCACATTTGTACATTGTTATTTCTGAAGGATCCTTATGTAACAGCAAATGTATTTTAAGTGCATGTTTACGTTTCGTCTGAAAAGAACAGAAGTCGCATTTGTACATTGTTACTTCTGAAGAACTTTTATGTACTATCATATGTTTTTTGAGACTATATTTACTCATTGCCTGAAATGAGCAAGAGTCACAATCATACATAGTTCCTTCTGAAGGATCCTTATGTACTAGTAAACGTTTTCTAAAACCTTCAAGGTTCAAGTTACGGTCTACAAGAGACTTTTTTTGCTTTGCCTGAGCTCCACGAGGGTCACCCTGGTACATTCTATTTTCTTGTCTGTTTTGTTTTTTGGTCAAATATTGTTTAGTGTATGGATTCGCTTGATCACTGTCAAGGTTCTGCATTGAACATTTACCTCTTCTACGTAACCTCCTGGTGGCTTCTGATTGTGGCAAGATGATGCCGCCTTCAATCCTAAAAATTATAAAAATCATTATTGAAACTGAACTGTCAACTAATAACTTTTAGTAATAATAATAATTATCGACTTTATTGAATTAAACAGTATAACAATTATTTAATACATGGGCGACGTTTAGCTACAAGCTGTAACGTGCCATCTTCCGCCGGTGTCCGCAAGATCATATGTACATAAATTCATCAAAATTTCCTATAGTAGAAATTACCTTTAGCGATAAATGTCACCACGCTAAATATTGGGTGCAAATTACCACTTAAGCTTTTCTCCAACAGATGGCTCTCCGTAGAGTATATAAATTTATTAAATAATGGGATATTATTGTGAATATTTTAGGAGAATTTACAATATAGATTATTGCAATAATTAGCGTATAAAAGTTGTTTACAAAGTAATAGAGTAAAGATGGTTAATGATCGAAAGTCCATAAAAATCGATTCAGTATTTCCATTTCACAAGTTGGTACCCTGACTGTCGAACTGTCAGCTGTTGTCATTTCCTTTTGTTTTTGTGAGTGATCAAAGGTTATAAATCTCTGAAATTGCCTAAAACTTCCTCTTTTAAGTCAAGAATTTGAACTGAAAACTTCGCTACGGATTTATTTAGTTAAAAGGCACGTGGTTGCTAATCGGTTTAATACCGGATTAATAACTAAATTTAACCTAATATTTCAATTTATATTTTGGTTTGTTAAATTGAATTTTCGAATTATTCGGATAATTAAGCAAGTTATCGTCTAGAAGTAATATTCTAGGTAAGTTTGAATTTCTTTGATTTATTAAAGACACGTGCTCACGTTAGAAGATAAACTTGAGAATAATTTTGCAATTTAATTGTAGACGATTTGGGATAGGCCAGATTTTGACCGCAGAACTTGGCTACTGTTCGGTTATTTTTTTGGATTGTTGGATTTTTGGACTTTGGATCATTGCTATTCTTTGGTATACGAATTTTGGTAAACGATTTGGCCCTGCATTTTAATTCATACATTTCGATTAAGAGAAACATCTAACTATTGTGAAGAATTTTATGAACCCTATCAAATTGTGTTGTGAAGACTTCACCTCGACCAACCCCCACGTCTGGAGCGCCAGGAAACTCTCCAATTTTGTGTGTAAAAGTTAAGTAACCCTTATATCTCATACTTATTGTCAATTGTTTCAATTTATTAATCATTTTTTTTTTCATAGCGTTAACCCTAAACCCTAGACTTGTCTGTATTATTTTATCGTAATATTTTATTGTTTAATTTTTTTGTACTGTTACTGATTCTTTTTATAATAAATTGTATTTGTTTTTACTTGTTCTTTTATTTTGTCGCTCTCACTACAAGGATTAGTAAGATCTGGGACCTCGTATACGTATCCCGACTATAGGTCGTAATAATCTTGGGGGCTCGTGTAGGGATCTTTGTGAGAGTAACAATAAAAGAACAATCAATTTCACCTAATAAGAAATATACTAATTTAATTTTGAATTTCCTAGGTACGCTTTTGCACTATCGGAGAACCTGGAGCGAAAGACTGGAAGGGACAAATTTGCTGGTCGAGGTATTGCTGAAATTTTTGTGATCTAAAAGAAGTCACCTTGAAAGAGAAATCTCAGGAACTTGGTAAAAATTGTATAGTTTTAGTTTTGTTTTTTTCTGAAATTCCTGAGCATTTTTTTTTATTTACTGAATTTTTATCTTGAAATAAAAAACAGTTTCATCTAATAATTTATTACAAAATGGTTGACATAAATACTTCACTGTTAGATAGGGAGTTTCTCATTTATGAATTACTTATACGAGGTATAGATGTAAAGTCTGGTGACAAGACTAAAGATCTAGCCCATAATTTAACATCATTTTTAAGACAAGAAAATCAGGGTAAAACATTTGAAATGGTTAGAGATTTGGATGCTATTTCTGAATTACAAAACTGTACAACAATTTTGAATTTAGTTACAAAAGCCTCTAAAGGTATTTTGACACTTAATTTGATAGAAAGGCTAGATGCGTTATTTTGGCATCTAAAAGGTAGAATGGCTCGCACACCTTGTGAAAATGATGACCAAAGGGAACAACTTGCTGGTTTACTTAAGAATTATAGTAAAATTTATGAGGATTTTGTTGATAGGAAGAAATTTTTGGTCGGTACACCAGCAGTAGAAATTCCAATTGATCAATCCACTGCTCTAGCTAATCTGCAGACACTTGTTCTGACAGATCCAGATTACGTTCCAGTGTCACAGTGGAATTTTACATTTAAAGGAAAATTTAGAAATAGTTTAGACGTGTTAGACTTTATAAGAAAAGTTAATCAGTTTTGTAAAACCAGAAAAGTATCCGAATCTAAATTGCTCGATGGCATAGGTTGTTTATTTGAGGATAGGGCTGATGTATTCTATCGCTCTATCGAACATGAGATTGAGTCGTGGTCAGACCTCTGCACACGACTCAAAAGGGAATTTTTACCTTTCAATTTTGAAAAGCATGTCAAAAATCTGATCAAAACTAGATATCAGCAGAGCGATGAAAGTATAGGAACTTTCATCGCCCACATTTCGGACCTGTCAAATTATTTGTCAATTCCACTCTCGAAAGAGAAAAGATTAAAAATCATAAAACAAAACATGTTACCTGAATATCAGGAACGATTACTTTTAGAAGACATTCACTCGGAGGAACGATTGGTGGAATTGGTAAATAAAATTGAGGAACGTAGACTAAACATACGACGTGATAGACCTAGTAATCATCAAGCTAATACTAGGGTCTCTTTTTGTAATGGTATTTTTGGTAGTAATTTTGAGCAAAATTTTGAAAGTGAATATCGTGTTTGTAGAGACAGTAGATCAGAAATGAGAAGTAATAATTCCCATCATGCAAATAACAATCTAGACCAGGGGCATAGGAGATATAGTGGGAGTGCTAATCGTTCAACAAGTAGGGAACGTACCTTTAGGCACCGCGATAGCATTGATAGGAATTACGTTCGTGGTAGAAATCGATCAAGTAGTCGGGATCGAAACCTCACTAATACATATTCTTACAATAGCCGTGAGAATTCTGCTGGTAGGAATAGATCGAGTAGTCAAGAGAGGTCACGTAATCGATCTTCAAGTAGGGAAAAACATAACTCAAAGCAAGTAAATAGTTTGCGATGTTTCAAATGCAATAGCACACAACATTTAGCCCGTGACTGCTCAACAAAAATAATAAAATGCTATCGTTGTGGCCTAACAGGGTATACGATTCGTACCTGTCCTACCTGTTGCAATCAGGGAAACGGGGCAAGGACTTAGTCAGTAGTCGGGGATTAAGTCAGCCTTGTAGAAAACCGACTGATAATGTTAACACTCCTAACATGTCTCTTAGTTTGTTTGATAGTGAACGGGTGAAGATTGTTTTAGATTACATTTTGTCACAAGTAAATGGGAACGAATGTCCATACGTTAAAGTTAGTGTTTTTGATGTTCAGATTTTGGCTTTGCTAGATAGTGGTGCAAATAGTATATTTATGAACTCAAAAGGATGGAAAATTTTGGAAACTTTTGGCCTAAAACTTGAAAAATGTCTTGTAACATCGTGCAAAGTTGCAAATAATGACCACATGCAGTGTTTAGGACAAGTAACTGTGCCTATTAAACTCAAAGACAAAGTCCATCTTTTTGAGGTTATGATTGTGCCCGAGTTGCGTCATACTCTAGTTTTAGGTACAAATTTTTGGATAACGATGGGTATCGTTCCTGATTTGCGAAAGGGTGAATGGTATTTCTCTAGTGAACCTGTCATAAGCGATATAGTACGGGAGAATAATGCCTCTCTGGAAGGTGCTATCGATTTGACAGGCGAACAGAGAGTACGATTGAATGAGGTTGTGAGCGACTACTTTGACAGCATCAAGGACATCAAATTAGGCTGCACTAATGTGGTGGAACATAAAATAGAGGTTAATGAAGGTGTTTTGCCCATTAAACAGAGGTATTATCGTGTAAGTCCACCCATGCAGCAAAAGATTAATGAGGAACTTGATGAAATGTTGAGGTTAGGTGTTGTCGAACGTAGTCAGAGTGAATGGAGTTCACCTATCTTAATGGTAAATAAAGATGACGAGACTTATCGTTTTGTAGTAGATTTTAGAAAGGTTAATAGTGTCTCTAAAAGACCAGCTTATCCATTGCCTTTTGTACATGAGATATTAGATCAACTGGGAACAGCTCGTTATCTCTCAAGTTTAGATATCAGATCGGCTTATTGGCAAGTCAAATTAGAAGAAGATAGTAAGCAATACACAGCTTTTACTATACCCGGCAGGGGTCATTTTCAATTTAAACGTTTGCCATTTGGTCTCCATGGGGCCCCAGGTACTTTTCAAGCATTGGTAGATCGCTTATTTGGGCCAGAGTTAAAGCCATATGTGTTTGCTTACCTAGATGATCTAATAATTGTAACAAGTGATTTTGACACTCATATCCATGTACTAAAAGAGGTTTTTAACCGTCTGAAGTCTGCTGGCTTAACGCTAAAACGAGAAAAGTGTCAATTTTGTAGAGAAGAACTGGAATATTTAGGCTATAAAGTAAATCGTGATGGTCTTGGTGTTAACCCTAAGAAGGTTAGCGCAATAGTTGATATGCCTAAACCTAAAAATCCTCAAGAGGTGAGGCGAATTATCGGGATGCTATCGTGGTACCGCCGATTTATTCCAGATTTTTCTACAATTGTTGCACCTTTAACTAATCTCACTCGTAAGAAGGTTAAATGGGAATGGTCGAAAGAATGTGATGAAGCTTTTCTAAATATTAAAAGTGTTTTGATTAGTGCTCCCATTTTGTCACGTCCAAATTGGGACTATCCGTTTATTTTACAGACCGATGCGTCACAGGTCGGTATTAGTTGTGTCTTGTCACAATTTTATGACAATAGAGAACACGTGATATGCTATCTGTCACGAGCACTAACCAAGACAGAAGCTAAATATGGGGCCACCCAATTAGAAATTCTTTCGGTCATTTATGCCATAGGAAAACTTCGTGGGTACATCGAGATGACTAAGTTCATTGTAGTAACAGATTGTTATGCTCTTAAGTGGTTAAATAATTTAAAAGATCCTAAAGGTAGACTTGGCAGATGGTGTTTGCGTCTCCAAAGTTTTGATTTTGAGGTTATACACCGAAAGGGTCGTTATAACGTAGTTCCTGATTGCTTATCGAGAGCAGTACCACCTGCCATAGATACCGTAACTACTGAAAATGAACCGATAGTACCCTCTGGCGATCCGTGGTATGATAAAATGCTACGACGAGTGAGAGATAGTCCGTTACAATATGATAGGTGGCGTGAAATGAATGGGAAATTGTACAAAAAGGTTGAATGTGGTTTTAAAGATCTTCTCTCCGATATCGATACATGGAAGGAAGTAGTACCTAAGCCAGAACGACGTAAACTTTTAGAAAAATATCATGCTGATATATTAACCGGTGCCCACATGGGTGTATATAAAAGTTACAATCGTTTAATTCAAAAGTACTTCTGGCCCTGTATGAAAGCTGATGTGTATCGATATATCAAAAAGTGCCAAATTTGCTGTAGTCAGAAACCGATACAAAAGATACCTGCCGGTGAAATGGGTAGTAGACCAGATATAACTCGTTGTTGGCAATTGATAAGTAGTGATCTTTTTGGCCCACTACCTCGCAGTAGTTCTGGTTATAAATATGTCCTAGTTGTTACTGACTACCTCAGTAAATTTGTAATTTTTGTACCTCTTCGTTCGGCTACTGCTCAAAATGTCATTAAAGCCATTGAACAGCATGTCTTCTTGCTATTCGGTGTTCCAGAGTTCATTATCGTGGACAATGGGACGCAGTATGGTAGAAGTAAGGAATTTCCAGCATTTTTGGAAAAATATGGAGTTAAACCTTTATATAATGCCTATTATCATCCACAGAATAACCCCACTGAGAGGGTTAATCGGGTGTTAAAAACCCTACTCTCATCATACATTGATGAGCAACAAAGAAACTGGAGTGATAATCTTCCACACCTTGCATGTGCTATAAGAACTGCCAAACATGAAACAATACGTTATACTCCATATTTTGCCAATTTTGGCCGAGAAATGATTGTAAATGGCGAAGAGTATAAAATTTTGCGGGACAAAAGTAAATTTGGTACAGAAGATCTTAAGGAAAACATAGAATGGAAAAATAAAGGGATTGCTAAACTGCATAAAACTATTAAAGCAAACTTGCAAAAAGCTTATGAGAAAACTAAGATGAGATATGATCTTAGAAGACGTCCGGTTAGCTTTCAGGTAAACGATTATGTGTGGAAAAGAGATTTTCCTCTATCCGATGCTTCTAAACATTTCTCAGCAAAGTTAGCACCTAAGTTTAGTGGTCCCTATCGCGTGAAAAAGAAAATTGGTTTGAATGTGTATGAACTAGAAAATGACGCCAAAGAATTGATTGGTCAATATCATGTGAAAGATTTAAAACCCGACTTCACATTGGCCTCTGATTAATTTTGAATTTTTGGGAGATAATTTTTTTTTGAAAAATTAGTTTTGGTCAAGATTTTCATTGTTTATTTTGGATATTTATTTTGGATATTTGTTGGATGTTTAGTTTGGCGATTTACCATTTAGTTCACCGCTACTTGGTATTTCGGGAGAAGAGAAAATCTTGCATTTTGTAATTTTCTTGGGTGGGATCTTTTTATGTAAAAGGACGAACAACGTATCCTAAATTCCAGTTAGCGATCGAGTGACCGAACAACTTGAACTCTCGTTACTGAAGGCCAAAAACTGACCAAAATTTTTAATTTTTCTTTTTTGGCGTTATTGTATAGTTTTTTTTTTGTTGTCCTTTGTGTTATATGTGGTAGGTAAATGGGAGTGTGAATGTGGAGATAGTGGAGTGTGACGGAGCTGGTTGCCTAGAATGTACAGGGTGTAAGTTTCTGGACGTTCTATGCAAGTGGCTGCTACCCACAGGAAACTACGC
This sequence comes from Leptura quadrifasciata, assembly GCA_963675555.1. Lineage (NCBI taxonomy): Eukaryota > Metazoa > Arthropoda > Insecta > Coleoptera > Cerambycidae > Leptura > Leptura quadrifasciata. The sequence continues at coordinate 80,939,323 of OY776680.1, forward strand.
TCAGTGTGAGTTGGTGCATAGTCTAACCTAAGAATTTTTGAACCTTGTCTGTTGTCTACTTTTGCTACCACCCTTCTGGTGTTTGATTTTTTCTTGTCGCTTCACGACAATTTTGGTTTTGTAAGTACCATAACTTGGCCCCTAAGAATCTTAAATTCTTAGTTTTAGCTAGTATATGCTATAATATACTGTAGTTTTAAGATAGTCTTTTGTTTAAATGTTTTAGTAATTGTCTTGATGCATAGTATATCGTAAGAATTTTTGAACCTTGTCCGTTGTCTACTTTTGCTACCACCCTTCTGGTGTTTGATTTTTTTTTCTTGTTGCTTCACGACAAGTTTAACATTATTTTAGTTTGGTACATACTACAATGTACTGAGATATTTTGTTGTGTATCTCTCAGCTTCACGGTAAAGTTTGTACAACATTTTACTTGCATTCTAATATAGATATTTTAATTTGTTTAACACTTTAATTAGGTATTTTTCAAAATTTTTCTTTTCTTAAACAAGAATTTCTTGAGATTTCACACATTTTGCATTTTGGGGCTGTTATTCTAAATTTGAGATCTGAGTTACTTGTCACCAACTAGTACCAATAAAAACCTATTTATTTTTGACACAATTTTTGCGCTTTAATTATTTTGTTTATTCTTGGGAAAACTTTTTTTGGTAATATTATATTTAGCTATGTATATGTAGATATCTTTCTCTTTTGAGAAGAGTTTATTGGTATATTTATCACCTTTAAATACTTTGGTTGTTGTAAAAAAAAAAAATTCCTTTAGAATATTTTTTTTTATTATTTTGGTAGGATGGAGTTGTAACGTGCCATCTTCCGCCGGTGTCCGCAAGATCATATGTACATAAATTCATCAAAATTTCCTATAGTAGAAATTACCTTTAGCGATAAATGTCACCACGCTAAATATTGGGTGCAAATTACCACTTAAGCTTTTCTCCAACAGATGGCTCTCCGTAGAGTATATAAATTTATTAAATAATGGGATATTATTGTGAATATTTTAGGAGAATTTACAATATAGATTATTGCAATAATTAGCGTATAAAAGTTGTTTACAAAGTAATAGAGTAAAGATGGTTAATGATCGAAAGTCCATAAAAATCGATTCAGTATTTCCATTTCACAAGTTGGTACCCTGACTGTCGAACTGTCAGCTGTTGTCATTTCCTTTTGTTTTTGTGAGTGATCAAAGGTTATAAATCTCTGAAATTGCCTAAAACTTCCTCTTTTAAGTCAAGAATTTGAACTGAAAACTTCGCTACGGATTTATTTAGTTAAAAGGCACGTGGTTGCTAATCGGTTTAATACCGGATTAATAACTAAATTTAACCTAATATTTCAATTTATATTTTGGTTTGTTAAATTGAATTTTCGAATTATTCGGATAATTAAGCAAGTTATCGTCTAGAAGTAATATTCTAGGTAAGTTTGAATTTCTTTGATTTATTAAAGACACGTGCTCACGTTAGAAGATAAACTTGAGAATAATTTTGCAATTTAATTGTAGACGATTTGGGATAGGCCAGATTTTGACCGCAGAACTTGGCTACTGTTCGGTTATTTTTTTGGATTGTTGGATTTTTGGACTTTGGATCATTGCTATTCTTTGGTATACGAATTTTGGTAAACGATTTGGCCCTGCATTTTAATTCATACATTTCGATTAAGAGAAACATCTAACTATTGTGAAGAATTTTATGAACCCTATCAAATTGTGTTGTGAAGACTTCACCTCGACCAACCCCCACGTCTGGAGCGCCAGGAAACTCTCCAATTTTGTGTGTAAAAGTTAAGTAACCCTTATATATCATACTTATTGTCAATTGTTTCAATTTATTAATCATTTTTTTTTTTCATAGCGTTAACCCTAAACCCTAGACTTGTCTGTATTATTTTATCGTAATATTTTATTGTTTAATTTTTTTGTACTGTTACTGATTCTTTTTATAATAAATTGTATTTGTTTTTACTTGTTCTTTTATTTTGTCGCTCTCACTACAAGGATTAGTAAGATCTGGGACCTCGTATACGTATCCCGACTATAGGTCGTAATAAAGCTACTCTTACACTTAACCCTAACTACTATCATTTATTTAGTAAATAAGCAAGAGTATGTGCATATTTAACACAGAGAAAATGGAATATAAACAAGAATAATATAAAAATATAAATCACGATACATATCTTAATTTAATGGAAAAAGTTGGAGCTATTGTACAGAATCATGATAAGATGCAAGTAACAATTGTTTAACGAGTTTTTTAAAATTATTTATTTATTATTATCTAAGGCATTATAATGTGAAACCGAATTATAAGTGAAAGATCTTTGGAGGTTAGCAGTAGAATGGTGCGGCAAAGTCAATGTATTTTTGTTCCTAATGTTGCAGTCATGTATGGAAGATCTAAATATTAATTTTTCCCGAAGATATATAGGTTTACCGGAAATTAGCAGTTTATGTACCGAGTAAATGAAATTTTACAAATTCTGGCAATTTTAGCCATTTTAATTCCAGACATGGTCGTATTTTCTTAAGTTAAATACAAATCTACAAGAGTTTTGAATTTTCTGCAGCTTATTTTTTGTAATATTATCCAAACAAGGAAAGTATACTATATCAAAGTAGTTTAAAATGGCAAAGATTAATGATTCACATAATTTCCTTCTTATATTAAGATTTAACACTAGTTTATTAGAATCTAAGGTCTTCAGAAGTACATAACTTTTTTGGCATAATTTAGACACATGTTCGCTAAACTATTTGCGTGACTGAAAGTTAACACATCCTCATTTAATTTTATTATCATATTTTGTTTTAAATAAGCGCACGTTTAGGCCCCGAGCAGAACCACTGAATTCTATTACAGTAAATGGAATGCCAATGCCCGAATGCCCACAAAGATTTCTACGTACAATTGAATCTCGCATTGAATAGTAGCGCGCAATCGCACTATGAAATACGTCAGGGCCGGCCTTATTTTTATTGCGTGTTTCATATTTTTAATTTTTTTTAGAAATCCCATAAATAAATATAACAATTTATTTGCCTTGATAGTTATAAAAAAAAATAAAAGTTATTGTTATTCCCAAAACAATCATTTTATTTTCAATTTCTTGTAGCAAATGTCGAATGTCATAATTTCAATATATAGTTCACAAAAAACAGTCTTATGTTTTCTATCTCTGGGGTCGAAATATGATTTTAAAATTAATAAAAGCTAAAACTGAGGCCTGAAAAAACCTATACTTTTTTTCTACTATAAATCAATAAATATATGAGTAGGTACTAGTGAATTTGATATAGGCAGAGTCTAATATTAGTGTTGCAAGATTTCTAAGACCAGTGATGCAGGTATTTATTCTTGGAGGAATAAAGATATACACATAGTAACAACTTATATTACACATTTTATTGAAAACTAAAATCATGCATTTTATATTCACATGTTTGAATTGACAAATGAAATGAAGAAAAGGTAATAATTAACTATTTTCAGATACTTGGTGTGGTATTATTATATGAATTTCAAGATAACTTAGCTTTTTTCTTTAAGATCAAATGCCTTGATATATAAGTGATAGATTGTTTTACTCATTTGTTTATAAAAATATGACATACTCATGAGACAACGTATAACTTCCTTCTCTATTTGCAAGAGAAAATTAAAGTATAATTTTAATGTCCATTTATATTTTGACTAAAAGTATGTGGTTTCATCCCCGGTAGTAGTGTACATATACCAAATGTTTACTTGCTACATTAAATAATTTTTCTGATAAAGTAACTGAATAACTAAAATTCGTAATATACTTCGTCTGAAACGTGGAAAATCTGATAAAATCTTGTACTATATTTTTGACAAATACAATGTAAACATGAACCAAGGGAAGCAACAATTTTCTTACTTTTTATTAGGTATTTTGCACTGAACTCTATTGCTTTATTTTCCTTGATTTATTTAACATCGGTCTATTTCTGCTACCAAGGGCAAGAGAACCAATACCAGGAGACAAGCTACCCTCAAATTGGAAATTTTGTCAAACCTCTATCAAAGAGTAGGGATTTTTTTACTTGCCTAGTATTTAATGGACAGGGGATTAACTGTTTTACATACCCTCCCAAAGATAGTATATCCACTACACAATCCCCATCTAGTCTAGAATTAAATAGCATTTGTTAATACACTGAAATATAAGCTGCTAGAAGCTGGGCCAAGATTGCTGCGTTTCTCTGAAAGTCACCCATTCAAGCACTAACTGCGGCTCCTCTTGCTTTATATTTAGTATCGCAGTACAATGCCGTAAAGACAGAGCTGTGCTCGTCCTTAACTGTCTTGCTATAAATAGATTTCAGTGGTATTTTGCCATGGTGTGCAAAAAATATTTAAAAATTTTAATGAATGATATCTCGGGAAGTATATATAGCCTATTTTTAATAAAAATTCGTGTTTAAGTACGCAAAAGTATTCATTTTAAAAGAAAAAAAATCCAAAATCGGACTGTCTTGCCAATATTTAGATGGTAGCTTATTTTAATACAACAGACAAAAGTTGAGTATGTATACTTAAAATAAATAAACCTGGGATTTCGCCCCGGTTCATACAAAACAGTACCATACAAGTGCGCGCCATATTGTCTTAATTAAGATACACACTATTTATAAGTCACAAAATTATATATAAAATAACCAATATATCTCACAACTTTTCGCAAATGAAAAGATAAAATTACGAACACCGACTCTGTAATTCGCATTCAATTTAAGACCTACACTTTAGAAACAAATAAAACACAAACTTGTGTCAGCGCATAACTTCCGTACAGAGCTGTTTGACTCAAGCACCGACATTCTTTTAACCTTAGATTTCCTACTGCGTCGGCGTTTGTCTATGCATTTTGAATCGCATGATTATCACATTTTGTTTAAGCGCATATGCCTATAATGGCGTTCCAATAATAATAATAATAAAAGCACTTTATTGAATCATGCATAATTCAATAGGCTAATGACCGAGGTCCTTCTGCCTATTTTTACATTTTTACATAGTAATAGATTCTAGCAATATAGTTATAGTATTTTACATTACAATTATTACAATATTACAATACTATTATTATACCATAATAACATATACAACAATATATAATACAACTATAAAGATTAAGGAATTATTAATTGAGCAATCTGAGTCTCTCCCATATGGTATGAACCGGATGGCTGAATCTGCGTCTGGCATTGACATCTCTACGTAGGCAATAATTTTCTATAAGACGAATATTTTCTTCATTTTTTGCAAATCGAGCAGATAGAATATTTAATCTTTGTTCAATAGGTTGCACTTTGGTAATCTGATACAGAAGTAGGTTAGGTGGGTTATGCAATGAATTATTAGGGTGTCTGATTTTGGTGATAGTTCTTAGGGAACTAGTTTCGGCCACTTTTAGTTTAGAAATGGCAGGATTTTTACAATTAAGAAACAGTATGTGTCCATATTCTATAATAGGTCTGCATATAAGTGTGTAGATTCTACAGGCTGTTGTTTTGTTAATTCCCATATTGTTGAAAGTGAGGCTTCTGAAATGTCTGGCTCTGGCTATTGTTTTTTTCTTGATTTGCATTGTGTGCATGTTAAAATTTATTTTATGATCAATTAGAATTCCCAAATATTTTGTATGTGTTTCTGGCTTAAGAATGTGGTTGTATAATGTTAACGAAGGAGATGAGTCAGTGGGTGAATGATTAAAAATGATAAGGTGGGATTTTGTGGGATTGGGAATGAGCCTCCATTTGTTGAACCAGATGGTAGTGGTGTCAATTAAATTTTGTAACTTCGTCATTACCGTTTCTAATTTGTTGCCGTGGGAAACCAAGGTGTTGTCATCAGCAAATTGTAGCATATAGGCATTAAAATTAAAATGATCATCGTTTTCTTCTACATGGTGGTATATATCATGACAGTACATATTATATAGGATGGGCGAAAGTGGAGATCCTTGTGGAAGGCCTTGTTCGGCTGTAAAGTCTGAAGAGTAGCTGCTTGAGATTTTGACCCTAAGTTTTCGGTGTTCGAGTATTTGGATTATTAGGAATACTAGATATTTTGGGCAATTGAGTTTTACTAATTTGTATATTAATCCTTTATGCCAAACACTGTCAAAAGCCTTACTAATGTCCAAGAACACTGCTGCAGTTTTTTTGCCATTTAATTTGGCTGTTTCTATGTTATTTGTAAGAATAATAAGAGGGTGAAGTGTGGAGCTTTTTGGTTTAAATCCAAATTGGTAACCCGGGATACGATTTCCGATTTTATCCCAAATTCTGTTTTTAATGATTTTTTCGAAATTTTTTCCTATTACTGGTAGCAGTGTAATCGGTCTGTAGTTGTCAGTTTTGGTATGATCTGTATTTGGTTTTGGTAATGTGATGATTGTTCCCAGTTTCCATTCATCAGGTATATAGTGAAATTTCAGGCAGTATTCATAAATCTTTATAATATATAAGTGTACATCCATATTCAAAATTCTTAGTATGTTTTTAGTTACATAATCGTGACCAGGAGCTGTACTTTTGCCTTGGTTAATTATTTCAAAATACTCCTCCTCTTCTATTTTGAAATCTTCTATGGTGGGTTGCTCAATTATATAAGACTCATACCATTCGTTGACTTGCTCATAGAATTCATTATCGAAGTTTATGTCTTGTTTATCCTTATAGATATTTTTAAAATGTTTGGCAAATATATTAGCTTTTTCTTCATTCGTTTCATACTTTTTTCCATTTTGTTCTATCACTGATTGTGTGCTGTTGATGTTTTTATATTTTGACATTTTTTTTATGTCTCTCCAGTAGGTTTGTCCCTTTTTTCGGTTAATTTCTTCGCATGTAGTGATCCATTTGTGTGTTCTATATTCTTTAATTAAATTCTGTATATTTTTGTTAAATTTATTTAAATCGGCCTTGGCTGTGGGGTCACCAGTATTTTTATATTCACGATACATTCGTCTTTTTCTTTTGATGAGTTGGATGATAAATGGAGGTAGTTCATGTGTATAGTGACGTACCTCAATTTTTGGTGTATTTTCGATTATCGTTTGGGAAAGTTTTGTATTAAAATTTGTAATCACCAGCGGGCTTATTTCCAAATTTTCTAATGTTGATACATAACTTGACATGGTTTCGTTAACTTTGTTTATGTTAGTTTTATTGAAATTATACATCAAGAGGCGATTGTATTTCACTGGTTTTTGTAGGTCAAAAGTGAATTTAATACTGAGATGGTCAGAGCATAAATCTGGGGTAACTTCTACGTTTGTAATGTTATTACTCAGGTTATTAGTGTGTAAAAATAAGTCGGGGGTTGTATCATTGTGTGACATTATAAACGTGGGCGGGGTCTCATATTTTACAAAATCTGTGTTCAAGATGAAGTTATTTAACTGTCTTTTTTTTACTCTATTATTGATGTTAAAGTCTCCTATTATTATACAGTATTTATATAGACTGGCTTTGACAAATATGTTTTCTTCAATCCTGGTGGTCGGATGAATATAGACTAGGAAAATGTGTATTTTGTCGTCTAGAAAGGGTATCGTAAAATATAAGCATTCATTAAGAGGATTGTTTATTCTAGGATTATTTGCCTTTCCCATTTTTAAGTCAGGATGCACTTGGACTAAGCTGCCGCCTCTTGTATGATTATGAATCTGGTTGCCATTGTATTGAATAACATTCCAGTTGCGATATGCTGTGTTGGTTTCTTTTTTTGTTTTTGACTCTACAAACAAAGCACATTGTATATCATTGTTTTCTATGTAATTGTTGATAATATGTTTTTTCTTGTTGTAACTGTTTATGTTGGAGTATATTACATTAATTTGAGACATGAACATGCTGAATATTAATAGGACTGTCTATAGGCTCTGTTGGTGATATATCTTGGGAGTCTAATTCAAACATTAAAATGTATACTCTATTACCTGAGAATACTGCCGTTGTATCGATACTATAATTGGTAATAAACTTTTTCCGGAGTTTAACTAATAATTCCTCTCTGTTAAAATTTTTGGGATCATTTAATTCATTGATGTAGGTATTTATCACTGTATCGTGGATAGTAATAGGAGCATGTATTCATGGCGTTCCATTTACTGTAATAGAGTTCGGTGAGCAGAACAGCATTATTATTGATTTCGAGGGGTTTAACTTTAGATTATGGTTACATGAGAAATTATAGATGTTTGCAAGGTCACTATTAATAAGCATTGTGGTACTGTAGATAGCAGAATAATCAAAGTTGAAAACAATCTGCGTATCGTCTGCATACAATAATTTTTAACACAGTTGAACATATCAGCTGTATAGACTAGAAATAGCAGTGGGCCCAGAATTGAATCTTAGGAACACCTGAACACACTGCTATACTTTGTGAAACAGTGTTGCCTATTCTATTTGTGTGCAGCTGTTCAGATATGAGTGAAAGAAAGTTAGTGATAGTAAATCAAAACCATAATACAACTTGACACCAAGTAGCTCATGATTGATAGTATCGAAAGCTTTAGAGAAATACAAAGCAACTAATACTGAGGCTTTCTTTTATCCCAAGCTGCTAGAATATTATCTGTATCTGTTAAGTTAAGCAAGGCAGTTGTTGTGCTACAGAGTGTAATTAGTTTCATGTCATTAAAAAAAAACTGGTAATGGGGAACGACCAAACAAACAAAAAACCTATATAACTTTTTCCTCTAGGAGCACTTTGGAAAAAACTGACCTAGGTCAACAATTTCAATAGTTTCTACAAAAAAGTTTGAGAACCTCTGCATTATGGGTCAATGAACAACATTTCTCACTTACTTTTTAAAAAGTCATAAAAGCGGAAAAACGCTTTTGTTCTTGAACTGGCCGCCAGTGCCGGCATTCGCGGATTGGATTAACAAAGGAGAGAAAGGGTACCAACTTCTTGGTTCTTAAAAACTAAAAACCGAGCGAAGTAAAATAATTTTCCACGAAAAAAAAAATTGCAGTGACAAGCAACAAATGATAACTTATCAGTGTTGTTTATTCACATAAATTGTTCGAAATGTCCTCCATCTACATTAATAACTTTTCAGTACGACGAAGTAAAGTAATACGCACTCTGTTCAACACATTGGGTAAATTAGGATAATTCTTTATGGTCTCTATGCAATTAAAACACATTGCTGCAATTGTTCTAAAGTGTCAATTGGATCACGGTAAACAAGCGATTTAAGATGCTCCCAAAAATAAAAATCCATTGGATTTAAGTCGGGTGATCTAGCAGGCCATCCAACCCATCATTGAGGAAATTGTGTATTTAAAAAATTTCGAACCGCCAGACTAAAATGCACTGGTGCGTCATCATGCACATACCACATACGTCTGCGCGTCGCCAAGGGTACATCTTCCAACAAATATGGCAATGTTTGTCGCAAGAAATTTAAATACGTTTCACCATTAATCTATTGGGTAATTCTGTTAGTCCAATTATTTCATTACCACAAATTAACAGAGAAACATCGTTGAAAGTGAGATCTTCTTATTACATGTGGGCTTTCATATGACCAATAATGCATATTTTTGAAGTTAAACACCCCGTTCCTGGTAAAACATGACTCATCAGAGAAACACAGGACGTTTAAGAAATCCTCATTTCTTGCATGTTTTCTCAAAATCCACCTACAAAATTCAATTCGGTCTGCATAATCCTGAGGTTCTAGGGCTTGGATACGTTGATAATGGTAGGGGTGTAAACTCATATCTCGCAATGTCGTCCATACCACAAAATGGGACACTCCCACACGGTTTGCGATATCGCGTACTTAAAGTTGGATACTCTTCTACAAGTTCCAAAACTTGAACCTCCGCTTCAATTACCCTATCCTCACATTGCGGACCTCGAAGACGATGAGCGATATTAACAAATGTCCGTGGACAAGGATGTCGTCGATTTGGGAATCTTTGAACATACAGACGTCCTGGAGCAGCTGTATTTCCATGACATTCTCCATACAACAAGTGCATATCCGCGAGCTCTGGATAAGTGTAATTTTCTGCCATAATGTCCAAAATTCACTTTTAAATACTGCGTTTTAAAATACTACACTAAACGAAAGTAAGTCAATAAAATAAATTCTCACTAAGGATACAGAAAAACGTGGTCCAATATCGAAAAAGAACAGAAGCTATGACACAAAAGAACCGTGTGATTGTACGTAATCAAGCAACCGACATGAACTAAACTAAAGTAGATTTTATCTAATAACCCTTCCGTTCTACTTTTTAAAGTTCCTTTATTGGTTCTTAGTCCATGTTAGGTGATGCTATTGGCTAAATAATTTAAATTGGAAGGTGTATCGGTGCAGTTTTTCATGCGTATTCCCGCTAACTAGGTAGATAATAAAACCGCAAAAGTAAAAACACAAATGAGAGCAGCCGGCCGGCAGAGACAGCTAACTTTGTATGTGGTGACACTTGTTTACATCTTAATGATCACTGCTTGACTAGTGCTGTCAGACGTGTGAGTTTTTCACATAGTACAACGACGAAATTTCACGGTATTTTTTAACAAAGCACGATAGTTTTGGTACTTATACGTTATTGCATGTATTTGATAATCTCGAAAGGGCAATAATTGCTTTTTATTCACCTTTTTAAGGAAAAAAATCATTTTGTGATTTATAATAGCTCCATACTCTTCAGAACACAGATTGAACAGAGTTACGTGGCGCACCGATTTGTAAAGTACTACCAAATTTCATTTAGTTTTGCTCATTTAATAGGAGGGAGTGAAGGGACTGATTTTCAACCTAAATTTGGCATTTTTGTCTATTTTTACTATTGATTTAATAGAAAATTGCATATAAGGAAAATAATTGTATAAATACTTTTAAAATGGTGCGACTGGCAACATTGCAAGTAGTTAATACGAATATCAGAGCATATGTAAATGACTGAATATGCCTACCTCAACATTCCACAAGGGCGGCACGTCTTTATACTTTTTTTGCCAATTAGGGAGATGTACCGCCTGCAAAGCATACAAAGAATTAAACTTGAACTTGGTTGAACTTTCACTTCTATTTTGGAATACTTTGCCTACCTCAATATTCCAGAAGTTCTCAACCAATTTTATTAACAATTAATTAATTTTTTAAACATTTTTTTCTCTCCAAAACTATGGAATTTAGAACCTATGTTATATAAGACTTTTTTGTTTGTCTGGTCCTTCCCCATTAGCAGTTTCTTTTAATGGCATGAAACTAATTACACCCTGTATATGAGAACCGGAAACCTGACTCGTGCTTAGGCAGCATACCATAATCTGGGAAATAAGCGTTTATTTGCCAAAAGACTATTTTTTTCTAAGATTTTAGATAGAACGTTTAGGAGACTTATAGGACGTATGTCTTGGAGAGCGGTAGGGTTTTGAACTGTAGGAATTGGAAGAATTTCAGCTTCTTTCCAGCATAATGGAAAGTAGCCTCTTTCCATACAGTAGTTAACAATGTGTGTCAAATTGGCCAATATCGTTGGTAGACAAAGTTTTAACATAGTTGGGTAATTTTGTCGCTTCCATGTAGATTGGATTTAATTTCATTCAAAGCTTTCAATACAAGATGGTTATCTACCAAGGTAAATGAGGAGGCATCAGTGAAACGTGAATTATTATAAAACTGGATCGTATTTAAACATTGATCGCTTTTATGATAAACTGAGGAGAACTATTCACTGATTTCTGTTGGTTCAGCAAGATTATGAGGAAGTGTTTTATTACTCTGCGTTTGAATATTCAGCCGCTTCAAATTTTTCCACAACTGAGCAGAGTTGTTTTGGGAGTTGCATATAAATGTTTCTTTTTCACGTCTAATTGATGGTAAAGTAAAATTTCCTAGGTTTTTGTAGTGCTGCCAATTTACAGGAGTTTTATCTTGTTTATATATCCTATGAGCCAAATCTCTTTCTTTCATAATTCGTTTAACTGCATTTGTCAACCAGGGTGCATGGGGTTTACTAACATGTAGGTACTGTAAAGAGTGCGGCATGTATGTCAAAGAGTTCTAAAATAATAGTTGACAAGAATCTTATTTTTTCTTCAATATCATCCATATAAAAAATTTCATTCCATTGTTTATTATTCAAAATAATTAAAAACTGCTCTTCATCGAAGGAATTAAGCTTTCTGAAAGTGACAAATCTTTGGCTAAAATTATAAGGGACTTTTAATTTTATAATACACTAATTGATGGTCCGATATCTGATCTGCATTAAGAGTATCAGAGCTATTAACAATATTATCATTTATAACAAAGATTGGATTTAATAAAGTAGCTGAATGATCTGTAATCAGGGTGACCACGTTAACTTCTGGTAATATAGCTCATCTAAACTGTAATTCAGACTTGATTTCAAACAAGGATAATTTTTTATATCCTCGTTTATCTCAGGTGGGCCTGACAATGGATTAGATATTATGCAAATGTCGGATAACAAACTCTCTAATGCAAATAATAACAAGCCTTTTACAGTTATGCATGTAAATTTCTGCAGCATAAAAAATAAATTAAACAGACTGGGTGCTGCCTTAAATAGATCTAACTATCCAACTATTCTATATGTCAGTGAACACTGGCTCAAACCTCGTGAAACTAATTATTTCAATTTAAATAATTACTTATTAACAAATTACTACAACCGCATTAATTTTATAGGTGGAGGCATTCCAATTTACGGATTGCAATCTTTAAATGCTAGTATTAACTAGGTAGATATACCAGCAATCGATAAAGACTTTGAATACTGTAGCAGTAAAATATCTTACGAGGGTAAAATAATATATGTAATATGTGTATATCGCTCTCCTACTGAGAACTTAGATTTATTTTTCAAAAATATATACAACCCCTTGGAATTAACACATAAACACAACAGGTATATTGTTTTGTGTGGCGACTTTAATATAAATTTCTTAGTTAATTCAAATAACTCATTAAAGTTATGTCAAACTCTAGGATCTTTTGGCCTCAAAAGACACATTTATTCGCTTACCAGATATGATGCATCTTCCGAATCTTGTATTGACAACATATTTAGTAATTTTCGTATTGATGAGGTAAATGGTTTAGTGATGGATGCACATGTGTCCGATCATTTGTGTCAGCTAATATGTTGGAAGTTACCATCTAAGGTTATGTTAGATCCACTACGTGTACATTTAATGCTCACAGTAAAAAATATTTTAAAGAATTAATAATGAATGAAGCCTGGGAGAACATGGAAATCAAAACCTCTGATTTATTAATTACTAACTTTATTGGAACATTTAAATAATACTTTGACATTGCTTTCCCGTTAACAAAAATAAAACTAACAAAAAAATGGAAATCACCATGGATCACCCCAGAAATAATAAAAATGTCTGATGACTTAAGAGTTCTGCATCACTTGTATATACATAACAAAAATCCCAATTTATTACGACTATATAAAGTTCGCAAACTGGTATACAATAAATTTGTGGATTCGTCCAGGGTGAGATATAATACCAATAAAATTATGTCGTCTCATAATAAATCTAAAGCCGTGTGGCAAATAATAAATGCAGCTAATGGTAACAATAACGAACCATCAAAAGTAAATCTAATCGACAATAATGTTGAAGTTGAAGACCAAACTGAGATTGTCGAAATGTTCATGAATGAATTTATTGCATCTCAAGTCAATTTGCAGAGTAATCCTCAATTTACAAAAATAAAGTTCAATTCAGTTTTTTTCTAAAACCCACCGTCAGTAAAGAAATTGAAAGTATTATTCTGAATTCACCTAACAAGAATTGAGCTGGTTTAGATGATGTTCCCTTTTCTTTATTGAAAATGATTGCTCATGAAATATCTGAACCATAAGCATTAATTATTAACCACTGTTTTTTAAATGGGTTTTTACCAGATGAATAGAAGCATGCTAAAATTATACCCAGGGTCCAGATCGACAGCTAAAAATTATAGGCTTATTTCTTTATTATCAGCCCAAGCAACACATGATGGTTTAATAAATGTTTATTATATGAAATCAACGTCTATGAAAAGCATTTATTTCATAATATGATTTTTCTACGTATATTACAAATGTATTTCTCCAAAAATTTTTGGAATAACGCAGAATATTTGAGAAATGATTAATTGAGAGTTGAGACTAAACTTCCGTCAGATGTTTAAATTGTAAATTGGTGAAATTGACACTACTTGCATTTTTTCAGCCATATTAGACTTTTTAATATACGATTTTTAAATGCATACGATAAATATGTATTTGCGCTACATTTTTTATAGGCATATCATAAACAATTGCAACTAGAAGTTCGAAAATTATAACAATATCTGGAAATATGAGTAAAATATTTACATTAATCAAAATTTGTTATAGGTAGATGATGAATGAAAATATTTGTTCAGTAATATTGCAGTTTATAATATACAGTTTTTAAACATATATCAATCTCAATATATATATATTTATTGAGAATTGAGAAAGTATGTTAAATCGTACCAGAAACATAAAAAGACGCTTATACACAAGTTTTTTGATAATTTTGGAAAATACTCCCAAGCAACAACAAATGGTTTAATAAACTTTTGATTTTGACTGGTATATATAACGTTTATTGCAACCTATATTCAACGTTCGACTGTCTGCGCTACACACGTATATATTTGCCTTATCATATATTAAATATAGACGTTTTAATATATATATATATATATATATATATATATATATATATATATATATTGTGCTGTTCTACTTTTATTGAACTTAATAATTTGCAGTACTAATCAAACTTTAACTTGTTTATTTCCAATAGATAAAAAAAAACTTTAAAACCAAAAGATCAAATTAAAATCTCTTACCTTTTGATCCGAAAGTATGTCAAAATATTTAATGGGCCGGCTAGCTTATCTTTCCCTTCAGGAGCAGGTTCAAATTCAGTTCCTATTTAAAATGAAATTTTTATTAAAGTAAAATTTTTAATCTGATATAAATAATTTATTTTCTTTGATATTTAGATAATTTAGCTTTATAACAGGTTCGTAAGTCTAATACACTATTTAAATTTTAATATACAACCTTGTCCAAAAATTAAATACACAAAAACCTTCCTTTTTCGTAGCTACACTCTTCTCTTTCCAAATCCAACAATTCTCCTTTCATTAATTCTTCACCTTATCTTGTCCTTATCTCCTCTGCAACTCCAATCCACAATAACACCTCTACCTTCTTATTTACAGTCTATTTTTCTCTTCTTCGCTGATCTCCACAATTTCTGACTTTCAATTCAATTTCAAAAAATTATTAATCCTTGTTTATTATTTTTCTTCTTCACTCCCTAATTTTCACTTCTTTTTTTTTTAAATTTGTTTTTTCAATTTTACAACCTCTCTTTTATCTGTTGTTTGTTGTTCTATCTCACTAAATATCAAAGTACTCAAAATAAACAAAACACATATGAATTTTGATTAATTTCATTCCAAACATAATCTAACTTAAACCTCCTTATCTTTCTCCAGGAAAACATTTACCAACTATAAAATAAAATTTCCTACTTAAAAGAAAAGTCATAATGACTTAAATGTCAGAAATTATTTCAACAATAACTTAATAACTACTAACATAGATGTCAGTATCAAACTTACTGTTGACATCAAATAAAAACTTTAAAACTATTAAAACAACTCTAAACAAGTATTAACATTTTAAAACGCATACCTTTAGGATCTTTAGCTAATTTAAATAAATTTTGAAAACGATCTAAAGGAAACAAACAAATTCAAACCCTGATTCAGCAAATAACACAAACATGTAATCTTCGTAATCATCCAATATGCAAATACATCGCATTATATATATATATATATGTATGTACATATATTAGTATATTACGTAACGAGAGTTGTAAGAAGCATATTACGCACGAATGGAAAAGTGCATAATTGCCTTACAACTCGAATTATGTACTATACTTTACCTACGATTACAGTTAATAAAATTAAAAAAACAAACTTTGTATATTTTTATTGTCAACGAATATTTAAAAGTAATATAAAAAAGTACTTAAGTGAACATTTTATTGTAGACTATTTGAAATATGTATTAATTAGAATTATTATTATTTATAGTAACTGTACAGTTATTAAATACAAAAGGAGTCTCGTTTGATTTGCTGCTTGATGCATATGACACAGTTATATTATTACTTGAAGTAGCTGAATTTTTATTTGCTATGGCAGATGTTATTTTTGTTGAATTGTTAGTTTTGTTATTCATAGAATTGTCCACATAACTTTCAGCTACCGTTGATGATTTCCATCCACCGTGTCTTTTTAAATCTAATAGGTCACCGCCGGCATCAACAAGAATAGTCGCTGACGACCGTCGAAAACAGTGCCCTGTATAGGCGTCAGCGTCTGGAAGTCCAAGATATGTAGCTATTTGCTTTGGAACGCTCCCTAATTTATTTATACCAGTGCATTGTCTGGTGCATTTTCCATTGACATAATTCAGAAAAAAAGGTAAATTTGTAGTATTCTTTGTTGTAGAACGTATATTCATATAATTTTTAACTGTGGGGTAAAAATATTCTGATACAACAAAAGAACGTTGTGTCTTAGTTTTGGAGTCAGGGATAATTATAATCAAAGATTTCCCTGTATCTTGTATATGTTCAGGTTTTATGTTTCGTAATTCCTGCCTTCTACATGCTCCACTTATGCCAATTATAAGAACAACCTAAAATGACAAATATATGTATATTTCTAGGTATTTCTGTATAAAAATTAATATATCTTATCTTCATAAACAGATATTGCTTATCAGATGCATTTTTTAGAAAATCATTGATGTTTTCAGCTGTCAAAACCTTCGATTTCTTGCTTTTAAAACCATCCGACTTTCTTTTTAGTAGAGCTAATAATTTAGAATAAGATGCAATGTTCACTTCGTGATTTAAGTTAATTGTTGTTCTTAACATAGAATAAAAGGCCCAAAGCGAGGAAGGTTTCATCTTGTCAGATAATTCTTGAAAGTATGCCAACATTACATTCTCCGGAAATGACTTGACATTATTTTTTAATCTCCAGTCCATTAACTTCTGATATGCAATTTCATATCTTTCTCTAGATTTTATTGGCAATAAATTATTTGTAGCAGCTTCTGCAATTTGCGTTATATTGGGAGGAGTTAGGGTTTCGTTCAGCTCACTATCGCCTGGCATTTTTATTTCGTAAAACTAAGCTTGGTTTTGTATATCAACAATATTGTTTAACGAATTATAACACCGTTTGACAGTTAAGTAGGCGCATTTGACTTTTATGCCAACTTGTCAACGATCACAGCCGCCTATATCATTGTATATTTGCCGTGCTCTGTGCGTTTTGTTTACTGTGCGTAAAGTTCAATTTACATAGATGGTTGGTAGTTTGTTTTTTATTATTTACAGTAGTGATCGTAGGTAAATATATTTTTAAAACGTCTATATTTAATATATGATAAGGCAAATATATACATTTGTAGGGCAGACATTCGAATGTTGAATATAGGTTGCAATAAACATTATATATACCAGTCAAAATCAAAAGTTTATTAAACCATTTGTTGTTGCTTGGGAGTATTTTCCAAAATTATCGAAAAACTTGTGTATAAGCGTCTTTTTACGTTTCTGGTACGATTTAACATATTTTCTCAATTTCAACATGGTTTTATACAGGAACGATCAACTGAAGGGGCAATATATGAAAGTCTTAATTATATTGTAGGATGTCTGAATAGAGGCGAATGTGTCGCAGGTATTTACTTTGATTTATCGAAAGCGTTTGATACACTTAACCACGAATTGCTGCTTTACAAATTGGAGTGCTATGGAATTAGAGGTATAGCTTTAAACTTTTTTAGGTCTTATTTTTCTAACCCTGAGAGTTTGTATTAGTACGAAAGAGGGTAATAACATGACTACCATCTATTCTAAAACAAGACAGATAACTACAGGGGCACCCCAAGGTTCGGTATTGGGGCCTTTATTGTTTTTATTGTATGTCAATGAATTACCTGAGAACTTGGCATTACATTCCATATATCAGTATGCTGATGATACCTCCTGTGTAATATCTACCAGAGATACTACTGCTACATCACACAAAGGTACAACTGTGGTAAATAAAATGGATAAGTGGTGTCGTGACAACTCACTTATCCTAAATGAAGCTAAAACTTTACTTATCCAATTTAGTAATAAAACCCCAGATTCAAGCATCTGCTTGAAGTTTAGAGAAAAATCTATTCCTGTTGCAAATAACACGAAATTCCTGGGGGTCATGATCGATTCAAAACTATCTTTCGAATACCATGTTAACTCAACAATGTCTAAGCTTAACAAAGTATGTTACTCAGTACGAAACATACGATCTTCTGTTGATCTTGATGTGTTAAGGGTCTATTACTTTGCCCATGTACAGTCCATACTTAGTTATGGTTTAATATTCTGGGGGTCTAGTGTCCATGCCAGAAATGTGTTTATTGCCCAAAAGAATATTATACGATGTATGCTTAGGAAAAACAACCGAGAGCCTAGTAAGCCATTATTCAAAATGTTGGAGTTAATGACATGACCCACCTCATATACCTATTGATTTTATTTGTTAAAATAAAATATTGATAAATTTAGAACAAACGAAGATAAGTAGAATGGTATGATGATGGTAACTCGAAATTCTAATGCACTGAGAGTTCCTCATCATCAAACATCATCATTCGAAAAGGGAGTATACTACAGAGCAGTGCGGACATTTAATGCAGTTCCACTAGAGATAAAATCTATCTCTAATATTTTTTTATTTAAAAAGAAATTAACGTATTGGTCTGACGGAAATAAAGATTATTATTATTAACTATCTGAGTAAAACCATAGGAATCAGTACAACTAGATAATCTATTGTTTAAGTTAAACATGTATATCTACATGTGTATGTACATGTATATAGTAGCCATTTAATAATGAGTATGTAATTAAATAAAATTAAGACATACAATTGGTTCGTTCCGTGAGGATGTCTATGCTCTTTTTATACACATCGCAATCATAGCTAAATGCCTCGTGATTTACATCAAATTTAGTATTATATTTTTCATTATAATTGATACAATTAATACATTTCTTTATTCGAGAATGGTAATCTTTGTAACAATGTTTTTCACTACATCTTGAACATGTAGGTTTCTGCCTGTTTACATTTGTTCATTTTATGGTTAATAATTAACTAATTAATTTTATCCCTTTTATTATTAACATTCATAAAATTAAGTACATTTATTAATAACTAACTAAGGTACAGTTACAACAATCACACCTTTTATGCAGGGTTCTACATGTACAATCTACCTCCTGCAACACTCAGGAGTCTACCTGTTCAAAATTTCAAGAAGCTAAAAAAATTCCTATAGAAAATAATGCATTCTATACCATTGGCGAGTTTGTCACAAAATTACAAATAGTCCGAGAGCTGGCAGTAAAAACAACTTCCTCATAGCTACCAAAGGTTTGAACTGACACGTCGGTTCTACTTTAGATTGTAATTTTAAAACCGCCCGTCTGCCGGGCGTAAGTGGTCGCTTTATTAGATTTAAAATAAAATAAAAAAATTAAAGTAGCTCATAACTATCCAATTATTACCAACATAAATGTTTTATGAAAATGGCCTAAGATCTTAACTAAATTGAAATCGTAAGCGTCTGCCATTGGGAATGGTCGCTATTTTGGAGCAGATGCTGTTAAATATTTCAAAAAAACGCCATGAACTTCCTCACATGTTATCACCGTTATTTTTATGCCAAAATATTACTAAATATGTTACCAACCAAAGTTTAAAAAGAAATTTTTGGCAGACGGTCGCATTCAAACCGCAGACAGGGTTTTTAAGTTGAAAAGTAAAAAAAAAATTGTCTCGACTCCAACTGTAAATTTTAGATTATAAAAGATACTTATTTGGATTAAAGAATATTTTTTATTGTGTAAGAAATGAAGACGTATAAAGAACACTTCAGCAGACGGTCGCATTTAAAGGACAAGCAGACGGGACTCAATTGCTATCAATATATTAAAGTATGTGTAATATAATATTATTAAAATGACCTCGGGAGTATAGATTTCCTTAAGTAAAAATTTTATATAAAAAAGAAGCTAGTGATATAATACTTATTAAATATTTATTTAATTTTAAACACTCAATAAAAACAGAAGAAATAGAAACAAAAATAAAAAAATAGAAGCAAGAATAATAAAACACAAACAAAATCTATGTAGCAAGCGATAAAAATAAATAAATAATATTATGAATATGAAAATAAAAATGCAAATTTAATGTACTATTCATCTTCATCACTACTTGCATTGTAAAATATGTCATCTTCATCAATATCCAAAGCTGGGGTTTTGCAAATTTCTTCGAGTGTAGAAGGGGTTTGTGGTCCAATAAACCATTCCAGCTGGTATCTTCCATCGACTAAAAGCCAGCCATGTTCTTCAGGATTTAAAAACATTTGGATTAACCTCTGTTGCACAATTCCAGATGGAGCAAACTTGATTAACTCTTTTTATGTTATTTATTAGTACCTTTTGACAAGGCGACATCAAGCTCCCATCAACATTTTTAACTTTATCTAATGGATTTCTTCCTTGGGATACAGTACCACCATGGTTTCTGAGATACAAATCTAGCCTTGCTGCATTCACACTATTAGCATTATGCCTACCATACATGCGGCATACGATTTTTTCAATGTCTTCAATTTGCTCTTCCGATATATCCTGGGAATGGTCAAAATAAGCTAAAATGTTGGCAATATTTGGATCTTTCTCAATAATATTAAAAGGCTTTATTTTACCTTTTCGAGCAAATGATGTAGTATAATCACTGCCTGTTAAAGTGATAGGCAGGTAAAGCTTGAGAAAGGATGTCTCCTAAATTTGTGTATATATCGTTAACAGAAACTTATCTCAAAGTATTAATTGACTGAAGTCCAGCTTCTATCCATTTGGATATTTATGCGCTCTATTTGTTAGTTTGTGCATATTTCACACTGCTATTATTAATATATCGGTATCGGAGGCACGTAAAACAACATTTATGCTTTCTGGTAGTTTAGATATATGAAATAGAATTCTGTTATCAGCTTCATGATGACTAGAATATAAATCCTCATCAATTTCACAACTCACGAGTCCATCAATCTCATAAAACATGTAACAAATATCTTCACAACGTACTCTAAGAATTTTGTCCAAAATACCCGGAGGAATACTTGTTTTTCAGTATTTCACTAAAAACTCTGCCCTTCTCCAACCATATTAAACATATTATCCCTTCCTGATATCCCAGCTCTTCTGTCTCTTTCGATGTCTTTTAACGATGGCACTACACACTTATCAAAAATTAGATCTATTCTTTTGCTTGATGTTCTACATAATTTCTTAATAATGAATATACATAATGAATATACATTATTAAGAAATAAAGGTAAGGTAAAATAAGGCCTTTTAACATTATTGAGAAAGATCCAAACATTGCCAACATTTTAGCTTCTTTTGGCCATTCCCAGGATATATCGGAAAAGCAAATTGAAAGCATTGAAAAAATCGTATTTTGCGTGTATGGTAGGCATAATGCTAATAGTTTTAATGCAGCAAGGCTAAATTTGCCTCTTAGAAACCATGGCGGTACTGTATCCCAAGGAAGAAATCCATTAGATAAAGTCGAAAGGTACTAATAAATAAAATAAAAAGAGTTAATCAAGCTTGTGCAATCTGGAATTATGCAACAGAGGCTAATTCAATTTTTTTTTAATCCTGAAGAACATGGTTGGCTTTTAGTCGATGGAAGATACCAACTGGAATGGTTTATTGGACCACAAACCCCTTCTACACTCGAAGAAATTTGCAAAATCCCAGCTCCGGATATTAATGAAGATGACGTATTTTACAATGCAAGTAGTGATGAAGATGAATAGTACATTAAATTTGTACTTTTATTTTCATATTTATAATTATTAATTTCTATCGGTTGCTACATAGATTTTGTTTGTGTTTTATTATTCTCGCTTCTATTTATTTTTGTTTCTATTTCTTCTGTTTTTATTGAGTGTTTAAAATTAAATAAATATTTAATAAGTATTATATCACTAGCTTCCTTTTTACATAAAATTTTTGTTTAAGGAACTCTATACTCCCGAGGTCCTTTTAAATAATATTATATTACGCATACTTTAATAAATTAATAGCAATTGAGTCCCGTCTGTCTGTCCTTTGAATGCGACCGTCTGCCGAAGTGTTCTTTATACGCCTTCTTTACTACCACAATAAAAAATATTCTTTAATCCAAATAAGTACCTTTTATAATCTAAAAGTTACAGTTGGAGTCGAGACAATTTTTTTTTTTACTTTTCAACTTAAAAATTTGCCTGCGGTTTGAATGCGACCGTCTGCCAAAAATTTCTTTTTAAACTTTGGTTGGTAACATATTTAGTAATATTTTGGCATAAAAATAACGGCGATAACATGTGAGGAAGTTCATGGCGTTTTTTTGAAATATTTAACAGCGTCTGTTCCAAAATAGCGACCATTCCCAATGGCAGACGCTTACGATTTCAATTTAGTTAAGATCTTAGGCCATTTTCATTAAACATTTATGTTGGTAATAATTGGGTAGTTATGAGCTACTTTTAATTTTTTTAATTTTATTTTAAATCTAATAAAGCGACCACTTACGCCCGGCAGACAGGCGGTTTTAAAATTACAATCTAAAGTAGAACCGATGTGTCAGTTCAAACCTTTGGTAAATATGAGGAAGTTGTTTTACTGCCAGCTCTCGGACTAAAATGGATTTTCTTTTTTAATTCTTAGCATGTAAGTTTAAATCTTAACATTTTATTTTCTAATGTAGTCTTTTATGAATGTCTGTCAATGCAAGTTCTATTGATTTTTTATATAAAAAACACGAGCGTTAGTCTGTTATTTTTGAGAATTTTTATGGGTCAGTTCATGACGTTTCAAGCAATTTTCATTTCTTGCCATTTTTCCTTCCGAAGAATCCATATGCTTCAACAAATGTTTGCGGAGGTTACGTTTATACTTTGTCTGAAACGAACAAGAGGCACATTTGTACACTGTCACTTCTGATGGATCCTTATGTGTCACTAAATGAAGTTCAAGGTTATGTCTAAATTTTGCCTGAAACGAACAAGAGTCACATTTGAACATTGTTACTTCTGACGGATCCTTATGAGTTAACAAATGATTTCTGAGGCTCTTTTTACGTTTAGTCTGAAATGAACAAGAGGCACATTTGTATATTTTTACTTCTGAAGGATCCTTGTGTGTCAGTAAATGATGTGCAAGGTCATGTCTATATTTTGTCTGATACCTACAAAAATCACATTGGTGCATTTTTACTTCTGAAGAATCCATATGTGTCAACAAATGACTTTTGAGGAGGCGTTTCTGTTTCGCTTGATATGTACAAGAGTCACATTTAAATATTCTTACTTCTGAAGGATCCTTATGGGACAGTAAATGATATATAAGATTATATTTATATTTTGTCTGAAACGAACAAGAGTCACATTGGAACATTTTTACTTCTGAAGAATCCCTATGAGTCAACGAATGATTTTTGAGGCTACGTTTATATTTTGTCTGAAACGAACAAGAGTCACATTTGAACATTATTACTTCTGAAGAATCCCTATGCTTCAACAAATGAAGTTTGAGGTTACCGTTATGTTTTGTCTGAAATGAACAACAGTTACACTTGCATATTTTTACTTTTGAAGGATTCCTCTTAGACTTCAGCACTGATTCCTCTGTTTCATATAACTTTCTGATGATTTTCGATTGTGGAAAAACAATGCTGTCTTCAAACCTGAAAATTATAGTGTGTTATTGTGGTTATTACCACTGAACCGAGAACTAATAATTATTTCATATCGTATTTTAAGAAAGCTGCCATAGAATAAATTTGATCACAATTAATACATAATATAGGCTATTCATTTCCAGATAAGTTACCCATTTTAAACCTGACGTTATTAAAAGGTCCAGCTGCAGTATGCACCAGGTCAAAATCGTGTTCCTCAAGAGTTCAGATTTTGTCAAAAAAAGTCCAAATTTAAAAACCAGACAACCAGGAAAAGACCATATAAATTTGATATTTAACAAACGCATGGCCTGCGTTTCTCACTTTGAAAAAGTGTATACCCAAAATGGCATAGTCATCAGTCAAGCATTTAGAAGCGTCACATAACATTAGGAGCAATATCTGAACTAGTGAGTTGTACAGAGTTATTCGCTATATACTGACCCCCCTTTATTTCTATTATTATTGAAAATAGAAAAAAAAGTTTCTTAGAAAAGTTATCGGAACACATATTTTATTGAAACGTGATAAAAGAAAAAACAATATCATGCATATTAAAACATAATATTTTTAGTCCCAAACTCCACTATAAAATCCTTATTTTACTATAAGGAACGTAACCAGACTGCAACCAACAGCTACTCTCCGGGCTATGTGCCCCCCGCCGAGCGCTGAATTACAAGTTACGAGCTTGGCGCGTTAAGTGTAATAATCGCATATTACCAACAAAACGCTAATGCTTCGGTTGCAACAAACACCAGCCGAAAGACTGATCCTACTTAAAGGAGCTCTCGTATCAGTCGTCCCATACCACTTGCAGACTGCAGTTTCGAGCTGTTGGCTCTCGTCAATGCAAGGTAGGCATGTGACGACCGACACGAGGATCCTTTGACTATTTAGTACATTTCGGTATCTTTGATCCTCGGGTCGGTTGTCACATGCCTACCTTGCTCTGACGAGAGCCAACAGCTCAAAATTGCAGTCTGCAAGTGGTGTGTGATGACTGGCACGAGAGCTCCTTTAAGTAGGATCAGTCTTTCAGCTGATGTTTGTTGCAATCGAAGCATTAGCGTTTTGATGGTAATATGCAATTATTACTTGTAATTCAGCGCTCGGCGGGACACACAGCCCGGAGAGTAGCTGTTGGTTGCAGTCTGGTTACGTTCCCTATGGCAAAATAAGGATTTTATAGAGGAGTTTGCGACTAAAAATATTATGTTTTAATATTCCGCCCTCTAAACGCACATTTGAACAATATCATGCATAGGTCATGTGATACAAAATAGATATATGTTTTTTAAATGGAACACCCTATGTATTATTGCATTTCACGAAGCCCTTTTTCCCCTAATTTCAAATATACAATATTGTATAGGTTTATCTTAAATATTTCTTGACATATTTGACTTTCAAAATGCAAATGAGCTGCTTTATTGCAAGAAGAGTGAGCCACGCGTGTCAAAACACAAGTGAAACAAAAATAACAAGGTAGGTCACGAAAACAATTATTGTTACGTGTTTACAGTCTTCAGTAAACACTCTGTAGGTTCAAATAACTTGCAACAAGAATCTCTACTAACCACTATTTTATTAATCACTTAATTTACAATGGTTAATCCTTAAAACTCACACAACTAATAATAACTTTAATCTAATATAAATTCACTACTTTTAAATCACAACTACTGTACTTTACTTTTAAATCACTTGTCAACTCTCATCTAACCTAAAACTGTCTGTATACCAGAACTGTACTGTATACTCAACTGAACTGAACTCCCATCTGCTGGATTCATCTCTTTATATACACACTTGGAATGTCTAGAATCTCATTGTAGAACTTTCCAGAATGTACTGGAATCCTCCATCTAGTTTTCTTAGGTACTACCAAATGGCGGTTGGGGCGAGCGTAGGTGCGTCTTTACTATGTACATACTTCGGTATGCGATGTAAAGCAACGACAGGCGCAGTTAGTACTTGGATTGGTGACCATTCCAACGGAAACCGCGTTCTCGCCTCACACATCTTCCAGTGGCTTGTATATCAGTGTATGCACGGAAGCTATACAACCTTAGGCGAGGGTTTTATAGGAGATATACCATCCTTCGGAGGGGATGTAAAGCCGTCGGTCCCTTGTCTATTAAATGTTAGGCAAGTAAAAGATCCCTACTCTTCTTAAGGGAAGAGGTTCGGCAAAATTCCTGGTTGGGGGTAGTTCGTCTACAGGCGTCGGTGATAGGCCTCAGTAGCGGAAATAGGCCGACGTTAAATAAATGTATAAAAAAAAAAAAAAAATGGCGGTTCGCCAGTTGACTCACAGATGGCGCCACCTACTAGCCAGGGAGTAATTACACTCTCCTCTCTGTTAGAGGGCAGCACATAACATTATTTTATTGTTTATTCAATTTTGACATTTCAAACCATCATAGATGTAGTAGATGGCGCTAAACTGTGTGTAGTCGTGTGTTTGTGTGCTCCTCAGTATTTGTGAATTTCTTATGCCCAAAAGTTAATAATTAAATGTTATAAATAACAAGAAGTACTTTAAACTGTGGTCAAAACCTTTAGTGTAACAATTTCTAACTTCTTCTAATTAAAATGGCGAAAAGTTTAAATCTGAAGGAACTAAACGCTCGAGTAGAGGAATTAGCCGGACATTTTGAAAAAGGTTTTAGTGAGCTAAAGACTGCTGTTATTGATGGCAATTCATCTGATGACCAGGTATCTGTTAAACAACAGTTAAATAATAAATTGTTAGAATTTGAGCAATCCATAAGATCATCCCTACTGGGGATAAAAAATGATATAGATCGACTTAGTAATGAAGTTGAAACTATCAAGAAGAAAATGAACAAATTTTATGTAAATAAATATAACAATATGTTAGTCATTCATGGCATGGAAGAGAAGAATTCTGATGTGTATGATGATATAATGCAATTATTTGCCAAGAATCTGAACGTCGAAGTTAAAAAACATAATATTATTCACTGCTATCGCCTAGGCCAAAAAACGGACCACAAAAAACGTAGACCGATAGTTGTTGAATTTGTATACCGCTGGATACGTGATCAGCTGTTCTATTCAAAGAAAAAACTGAAAGGCTCGAAAATAATAATAACCGAAATGTTGACAGCTGACGTCTTGGCGTTATTTAAAGAAATCCGTGCAGTTATGGGCAATTCCGCTTGGTCACATGGTGGCACAGTGTTTGTGCTATTAAATGGTAAAAAGACGGCTGTCAGATCCGAGGATGAATGGTCCGAGATGAAAAATAATATTGAAGTTGCAGTTAAATGAATAACAGGGCTTCATAATTATAAATTTTGCCGGAATGATATTTATGATCATTTATTTTCTTTTTTAATACAATGTTTTATATATACGTGCTGAATTTAATTAATAAAAAAAAATTGTTTCTTATTTCGTGTTATACTATTATTTGTTTGTCTTCGTATGGTAACAGTCACTTATAAATTTTTTTTGTGATTAGGTTATACATTGCAAGGCAAATAATTTGGCTACATTTCTTTTTATTAACATGTGCTAGGATTCACAATGTTTGATTTATAAAAAAATAAAAAAAAAATTGTATAATAAAAGTGAGTCGATGTTATCTATGCATTTGTATTTGAATGTTTTTATTGATTACTATTTAATCAATATATTTTTAAAGATGGGATGTAATTTATAGTCAATATATGTACCCTATATGGATTGTTTTTTAAGTTAATGTATGTTTTATTTTTAGGTACTTCGTGTTATTTATTATTTCTTTTTCATATTAATATGGGGACTAATTGTTGATTCTATACGTATGTTTAGGAGCATAAACACAAGTATTACGCATTGTGTAGTTGGATTACTTCTTATTTTTGATTAATATTGTTTATATTTCATTTTACTTATTTGTTTGGTGGTACTTAAATATATATAATTGTTGTTTTCAGTAGTAGCGGTTGCATATAATTTTTTTCTCTCTGTTTCTAGTATATACACACTTTTTATTAATGGTTTTTAAGGTATGCCATTTAAATGTAAGGTCTCTCACAGCTCATTTTTTGGATTTTTCTGAATATTTTCAAATAAATACATATGATGTCATTGCTATTAGCGAAACATGGTTAACCCCACTTATATCCAATGATGATGTCAATGTTGAAGGTTATACTTTTTTGAGAAGAGACAGAAATAGGGGCATTAGAGGAGGAGGAGTAGGAATTTACTTAAGGAATATGTACCAATACAGGTTACTTGAATTTAATGATAATATTGAGGATCTCTGGGTATGTATCAAATACAATAATATTAATATTGTATTGGGCTGTGTATACAGGTCGCCCAGCCAAAATGTTAATGAGTTTTTAAGTGAATTTGAAATTTCTTTAATTAATAACTTGCCTATATCTGATGAAATAATATGTCTTGGGGATTTTAATATTGATTTATTGAATTTTAACACTGTAAGTAACAACAAATTTTATGCCATATTAGAGGGTACTGGCTTAAAACAAATTATCGAAACGCCAACTAGAGTCACGTCAAATAGTGCTACACTTTTGGATTACATAATTATTCCTGAGAAAGACAATGTTTCTGTAGCAGGTACAGTATCATTACCCGAAATTTCAGATCATGAGTTGGTTTATGCTCACTTAAACTTAAAGCTTCCGAGTAATCAAGCAGTTACGCGTACATATAGAGACATGAGAAATGTAGACAAGGACTTGCTATATGATCATTTGCAATCGATACCGTGGCGTAATATGTATGATATTGACGACATAGATGGCAAATTAAATTTTTTCAATGAAAATATTAACACATTAATGGACATTCATGCGCCATTTAAAACATCTACTTTCAAAAAATTCCACAAACCCTGGGTTACTGATAACATTAAGCTGATTATGAATTTGAGAGATAAGGCTGAAGAAAAGTTTAAACGTTCAAAAGATCCATTACATTTTGCACAGTATAAGAACTTACGTAATTTCGTAAATATTTCTATTAAGAGAGAAAAAAAAGCTTATTTACAAACTTCATTACAGAAAGGTAATAAAGACATGTGGAATTCTTTAAAAAACTAAATATCATTAAGAAAAATAGGGATGTCACTAAAATAATACCTGAACATCTTTCAAATGTGAATGCCATTAATAATCATTTTGTAACTTCTGTGCCTGCAACTAATATACCTGGTAACCATATTTATAATTATTATAATAATATTAAAGACTCTATAAATGGTAGCTTACGATTCAAAACAATTAGCGTTAATGAGGTTGGTAACTTTTTGATTTCTATTAAAACTGGTGCTGTAGGTGTTGATGGCATTCATATATATTTTATCATATTATGCTGTCCCTTTATCCTTGATTATATCTGCCATATAGTAAATTTTTGTATTATTAACTCTGTTTTCCCAAGCGAATGGAAGTTGGCACACGTTGTACCCCTCCCTAAAACCGATACCCCTGTAGAATATAATCAATTAAGGCCTATAAATATTTTACCGGTATTATCCAAAATTATTGAGTATGCCATAAAATCTCAATTAGTTGAACATATAGAAATAAATAATATACTTCCAGAAACGCAATCAGGTTTTAGGGCGGGGCACAGCTGTGCCACGGCACTTTTAAATGTAACTGACCATATTCTTGGGGCAACAGACAACGGAATGTTAACTGTATTGGTGCTGCTTGATTATTCCAAGGCTTTTGATACATTGAACCATGAACTTTTATTGTTCATATTAAAACATATAGGATTAAATGATACAGCTGTGTTATTCTTTAAGAACTACCTTAATAACAGAAAACAAAGAGTGATTTTGAATGGGGAGTCTTCTGATTTCGTGAGCATAACGAAAGGAGTGCCACAGGGTTCTGTTTTGGGCCCGCTACTGTTCTCCATATATACAGCATCAATACCTAGTTATCTAAGACATTGCAAATCTCAAATGTATGCGGATGATGTTCAGCTTATGTGTTCATTTAGTACCACTGAGTTACAAACTTATTGCGATTTAATGAATAGAGATCTGGAAACTATATACAGAATTTCATTAGAACATTCTTTGTACTTGAACCCTCGTAAATGTACTGCAATGCTCTTTGGTAGGAATGCGGATAGAATTCGGTCAGCGTCCAATATTAAAATTCAAATAAATGATATAATTCTGCCATTACAAGACGAAGTTAAAAACTTAGGATTATTTATTGATACTAGATTTGATAAGCATATATCGCTGTGTATTAAAAGAGCAATAGCTAAATTAAAAGTGTTATACAATTCTAAAGATATCTTAAGCACAAAACTAAAACTTCAGTTATGTGATTCTCTAGTTTTGTCGATATTTAATTACGGAGATACTGTGTATGGACCTTGTCTAACTTATGCCAATACGCAACGCATACAAAAAATACAAAATTATTGCCTTCGTTTTGCTTACGGAATCAGAAGACGTCAACCAATTAGTCATAAACTTACTGAGTCAAAATGGTTTAATATGAAGAATAGAAGAAAATTACATTCTGCAATTCTGTATCATAAAATTATTACTCATAAAATGCCTACTTATCTCTACAGAAAAATTTCATTTCGCACTGACGTTCATACAATAAATATAAGATTTAAGGGTACCTTAACACCCCCCGCTCATAAGACTGCCTTATTTCAAAGGTCTTTTTCATTTAACATTGCCAGATTGTACAATTCCTTACCCCTTCGCATCAAATCTTGCACTGTTTCGTCCTTCTCTAAAAATTACAAAAAATATATGTTGTTACCTTGAACCATTTATATAAGTGTGACTATCTTGTTATAAACTTTATTTATATGTTGCCGCTAGTACTACAAATAATATTGTATTTTATATACCAAAACAATTAAATACGGTTTACTTCATTGAATATGCCCACAATATGCCACTACCATGGGTTAAGTGGAAGAGCAGCTGTTGTTTACAACAAGTTGAACTTCGCCCTTTTGTCTGTTTTTGTAAGTAATTAATTTCTGTAAAATATGTTGTTGGCAAATAAAGATTATTATTATTATTATTATTAATTTTATAGCGCTAACCGTAAATAGTTGTTTATCCACTAGTTAAATAAAAAAAATTTCTATGGCTACTTTGAAAAGTGCTAGTAACTACACACTACTAATTACTCTTGAAAATTATTGATTTCACATAGCGTGTGATAAACCTTTAACGCACGCTAACAGTATGTGAAGACGCCTTCACGTATGAAAAGTGCTATTTTCAGCATGTAAATTATATATGACCTAACTATAATCACGTGTAAATAATTAATATGATATTAGAATTAACTTCATATTTAATTTATTAAAAAACAGATTTAACAAAGCAAGAGAAAACTCTTTATAATAAAATAATACTACATAAGTAATCAATTAAAGAAATTGTTCAAAATGACCACCATTATTTTCAATGCAAAGCTCATAGCGTCTTCTTAAGTTAGGAAAATATTGCAAATAGCATTATTATGGTTTCTGTTTATTGTTAATTTCTTTTTGAATTTTTGCTTTAATTGCAAGAAGTTTGTGGTTATGATTAAAATTGACTTATCTTTTAAAAATCCCCATAAAAAGCTATCTAGTGGCGTCAAATCAGGGCTATTATTTTGTGGCCATTGAATGGTCCCAACATTGCCTATCCAAATGGGGAATTGATTATTTAAATGTTCCCGAACTTCTGAAACGCTATGTGGAGTCGTTCCATCCTGATGCCAAATCATTCTAGATAATACATCCATAGGGAATTCTTGAATTAGACGATCTACCTCTGGTAAAATTATTTCGAGATATGTTTGTCGTGTCAAAGTAAAATCATAAAATATATTCCCAACTACTTCGTTTCGAAAAATTCCGCAACAAAGTGGATTGATTTTCTACCCGATTTCTTTTTTGCTTGACCTTTCTCTGTCTTTGGTTTTTATTCTCCCAGGAACGTCTGTTTTTTCTATTAAAAACTCCCGCCGTGGAAAAACTTGACTCATCTGTCTACATAACTTCTTTTCAAAAATCAGGATTTTTATGCAATTCATGGTGCATGATCTGACAAAACTCGAATCTTTTACGTTTTTAGTCTTCATTCAGTTCCTGGACGGGTAATATTTCGTAAGGCCTATATTGATGCTTTTCCAAAGTTCTCTGAATGTTGGAATAAGTTTTTTCCATTTAATGAACTATTAACCTAATTTTCTAAAACAAATATTAAAATAAGGTATCGATCTATTATTATAATAAATTATTTTTTTACCTTCAAAATATAACAATATATCTAGATCTTCTTCCTCGTTTGCTGTAATGTTACGTCGTTTTCTTGAAAAACTATGGGTCCTATTTACATGACGATAAACATTCAAAAATGTGTTTACACTAGGAAATGCTCGATTTGGATACAACGTCATGTATTCTCTTCTTGCGGCAAATTTATTTTTATTATTTTTCATATGAAAGGAAAATATTCCGACTTTTTCAGCCCCGCTATAACCCATTTTGATTAAATAAATGTTAATAATGACAGTTTGAAATGTCAAAATTAAATTATTATTTTCGTGGCCTACCTTGTTATTTTTGTTTCACTTGTATTTTAATACGCATGGCTCACTCTTCTTGCAATAAAGCAGCTCATTTGCATTTTGAATGTCAAATATGTCAAGAAGTATTTGGATAGACATACACAATATTATATATTTGAAATCAGGGGAAAAGGGGCTTCTCGAAAATGCAATAATATATAGGGGGTTCCATTTAAAAAAAAACATATATTTATTTTGTATCACGTGACCTATACATGATAGTCTTTTTTGATCACGTTTCAATAAAATATAGGTAAGATCCTACAACTTTTATAAGAAACTTTTTTCTGTCTCAATAATAACAGAAATAAAGGGGGGGGACAATATACCGGGTGTAACAGGATCATGGTATACCCCCCTTTTCTCCAGGTCTTCACGGGTTATAACGGCGGTTGCATAGACAATATTTTTTAAATGACCTCAAATAAAGAAATCAAGGGGCGTTAAATCAGATGACCTTGGAGGCCAACTCAGAGGGCCGTTCGTCGAAATTACGTTTTCTCCGAATCTCCGTTGAAGGTAATCAATTACTGTCCTTGAATTATGGGGAGGAGCGCCATCTTGTTGGAAATACATTCCCTGTCCTACATTTAAAGGTAAGTCATCTAAAATGTCCTCAATCTCATTTTTCAGGAATCTCAAGTATCTGGTACCAGTCAGAGGTCCTTCAAATATTATTAGACCAATGATTCTACTACCGATTATTTCAAGCCAAACATTGAAACCGAACCGCACTTGAAAGTTACCCTCCCATAATAAATTTTGATTTTCTTGGGACCAATATTTTGTATTTTGTGGGTTAAATAATCCCAAATTTGTAAACCTAGTCCCAAAAAGTCATTGTTTGGCTGCACATTATTATACAAAATCCAATTGCAATATTCCATCCTACGTTCGTAATCACTTTCGTACAAATGCTGGTGCAATTGGTATTTGTACAAAATTCGGCTTACTGTTTAGTGACTGATGTCCAATTCAAACCCAACTTGCCTTAAAGATAATAATAATAATCTTTATTTCCATCAGACTTTTACAAGTATTGGAATTGTCATGTACAGGGCCGCGTCTAACGGGGGGCCATTTCGTGCCACGCACGAAGGCGCACTAGGCCATGGGGCGCCAAAAAGTTAATTTTATAGTATTTCGACTGAGCGGTTTAAATTTTTTATAATAATAAAATAGACACGTCCAATACTGACATCTTTTTTTAAACATTGTACCCTTTGCCCCCCCCCCCAAAAGGGCACCAAAAGTGCTCTCGCACGAAGGCGTCTCATGACCTAGAAGCGGCACTGGTCATGTATATAACATAGATAACACACAGAATATATAATACTGTTACGTGTTTACAATTTTCAGTAAACACTCCGTGGATTCGAATAACTTGCAACAAGAATTTTCACAAACCACTGATTTATTTAATCACTAAAATTACACTAGTAAATACTTAAAAATCACACAACTAATAATAACTTAATCTAATATGAATTCACTACTTTTAAAACACTATGTACTTTTCTTCCTAAACTTGACAACTTTATCTAACCTAAAAACTCTGTATTGCCTACTTCACTCAACTGAACTCTTCTTCTACAACTGTCTCTGTAACCAGAACCACAGACTACCCAGAACTGTACTGGATACTAAACTGAACTGTTCCTTATACTTCACTAAACTGTAATGTTCTATCTGCTGGCTTCACCTCTTTATATACCCACTTGGAATCCTTCCAGAACTCTTTTCTAGAATCCTCCATAATTTTCTACTATGTACTAGATGATTGTTCGTCAATTGGCTCACAGATGGCGCCACCCTTCTGGCCAGGGAGTAATTACAACTCTCCTCTCTGTTAGAGGGCAGCACATAACACTGCCCCTTCCTTAAGCCTGAACGTCCCGGTCAGGCATTTCAGATACCCCAGTATACTTTGCCAACCTGTCCAGGTGCACGATCTTCATCTTGGACTTCTTTCTACGTTGAATCCTATAAACAACGTCGTTGATTCGAGTGATGACAGAATACGGTCCTTCCCAAGGCGAGCGAGGCATCGAGAATCCTTCTTCACTCCGCTGTGGGTTATACAGCCAAACCAAGTCCCCCACCTTGAATCCTGCTGAACTGGCATTGCGGTCATATCTAGCCTTCATTCGATCACCACTCCCTGTAGGTGACCTCTACAAGCCTCTACATCCTGACAGCTATTTACCCAGTAAAATCGCACCCGTACTCTAGCCAAAGTCTTATTTCTGCTAAAGTGCTCTCTGGATATTCCCTCGTGCACTTCCCGAAGTACTTTTGGTACTCAGCACCTGGGTATCAGCAACCGCATGGTAACTTCTTTCCCATCCGGGCTCTCCCATGCTCTCCGTAATAGTCCATCTATAACCCTAAGGGAATCCCATTGCGCCCATAAAGCCTTCAGTCCAACACTTTTACTGGAAACGTCCTTCCATTCAGGGCGGATTCCTTTTTCTTTCGCCTTCAACATTGGTCCAATTTCATCGTCATTCAGTTGTTCCTCTCTTAGAACTTCCTTTGTCCAATCCTTCGGAACCTCTATCTTAACTGCCTTCATTTCTGCTATATCCTGCTGCGTTTTTACATTCTCGGCATTCACTTCCTTAGGGCTCCTCTGGCGACAGTACCTCTTGACATGCCCCAATTTGCCGCAATTATAACAGCGGATTACTTTTGTCGGACCTCCAGCACTTCGCTGCTGCTTCGGCTCCTGTTTCGGCGGTTGCGGTTCCTGTTTCAGCTCCGGTCGCGAACTTAATTCGTTTAGTAATTGTGCGACCATTTTCTGTATGTCTGATAACATAACAATCAATCTCATCTTATCAGAGCGAACTTCCTCTTTCTTTGCAGTGTTTACTTCCCCAGGATTCCGTTCTCGACACTGCCGCATCATATGTCCTGGTTTGCTGCACTGATAACACCGAATCACCTTCCTTGGCTGTCCTTCGCTCTGTTCGCTTTCCTGCTTCCTTGGAGCATCTGGTTTGGTCATCAACTGGCTTATCATTTTGTGCATGTCAGCCATCAAAGATTCCATATTTGATATTTCTAAATGGTTCCCTTCTTCTACTTTCATGGCTCGTACTCTCGGATGTAGAGCCTCTTCATAAGCGGCTTCAACTTCGAGGGCATGGACCAAGGCTTCGCTACCAGTCTTATCTCGAGATAATCTAAGGACTCGCCTGATCTCCTCATCTCTTATGCCATCGATGAAAGAACCAACTGTTAATTGTTCCTGGAATACTTTGGGTGCATCCGGGTAAGCCAGGTACGTCAGTCGCTCAACAGCTGCCTCAAAATCTTGTAAACTTTCCCCAGCCTTTTGTGTGCGTAATTTGAGCTGAGTCCGGTATACCTGGGCGAGGTGTTGGTCGCCATGTCTTAGATCTAGTGCAGCCTCCAAAACTTTAAAATCCCGTTGCTGCGTCACTGGAATAGTCTGAAGTAACTCTGATGCTTGACCTCTTAATGCTAGCACCAATGCCATAGCCTTGTCTTCATTGCTCCAATTGTTTGCGCATGCCGCTGCCTCAAATTGTCTTTTGTAGATTGACCAAGAAGTTTGACCATCAAAGGAAGGCGGTTGTAATCGAGGACCTGACGATAATACTAGCTGGCCTCCTTGCGCTCTTAACTGTCGCTTAAGTTGTTCTACCTCTCCCTTAACTACCTGAAATTTTCCTTCTATATCGGTAACTTTCCCTTCGACGCCCGTAACTTTTTGTTCGACACCAGTAACTTTTTCTTCAACGCCAGTAACTTTTTCTTCGACGCCAGTAACTTTTTCTTCGACACCAGTAACTTTTTCTTCGACTGTAGTCACTTTTCCTTCTACGTCGGTAACTTTTCCCTTAATGTCACTAATTTCTCCTTCGACGTTACCAACTTTTTGTTCAACTTTATCTACTTTTTCCTTGACCTCATTAGTGGCTGACAGGATAGCATCTTGTTGCACCTGTATAATTTTTCTCAATTCTTCCTTTTCTTCTTGACGTTTTCTTTCTTGTTCTTCCCTTTCTTCTTGATGTCTTCTTTCTTTTTCTTCTTCACGTCTCTCCTGTTCTTCTTTTTCTTCCTGACGTCGCCTTTCTTTTTCTTCTTGACGTCTCTCTTGTTCTTCTTTCTCTTCTTGGCGTCGTTTCTCTTGTTCTTCTTTCTCTTCTTGACGTCGTTTCTCTTGCTCTTCTTTTTCTTCTTGACGTCGTTTTTCTCGTTCTTCTTTCTCTTCTAGCATCATTTTTCTAAATGCGGCGAACATGTCTTGTATTTGTTTCTCAGCAGCCATGCTTCTTGTTTCCATTCAAAAACTAACAAACAACACTAACAAGTCTTATTTAAAGTCTATATCATTTCTCAGTTGAAAGCACTTAAAAACTACACTAATTTCTAAACAGAATGCCCCAGAAATGTCCTCACACTAGCACAAATAAATCTTGTCTAATGTCTATATCACTTTCCAGTTCAACTCACTTCACTATCTCCAGTGGTTTCCAAATAGAACACTATGGAACTTCGTCGAATTCTTCAGAAATTCTGTTGCAATCCCACTTCTGAGACCAATTGTTACGTGTTTACAATTCTCAGTAAACACTCCGTGGATTCGAATAACTTGCAACAAGAATTTTCACAAACCACTGATTTATTTAATCACTAAAATTACACTAGTAAATACTTAAAAATCACACAACTAATAATAACTTAATCTAATATGAATTCACTACTTTTAAAACACTATGTACTTTTCTTCCTAAACTTGACAACTTTATCTAACCTAAAAACTCTGTATTGCCTACTTCACTCAACTGAACTCTTCTTCTACAACTGTCTCTGTAACCAGAACCACAGACTACCCAGAACTGTACTGGATACTAAACTGAACTGTTCCTTATACTTCACTAAACTGTAATGTTCTATCTGCTGGCTTCACCTCTTTATATACCCACTTGGAATCCTTCCAGAACTCTTTTCTAGAATCCTCCATAGTTTTCTACTATGTACTAGATGATTGTTCGTCAATTGGCTCACAGATGGAGCCACCCTTCTGGCCAGGGAGTAATTACAACTCTCCTCTCTGCTAGAGGGCAGCACATAACAATACATAAAAAGAAAACGGTACATACAAAATATATACACATAAATATTTAAAAGGAATAAAAAAACATACATACATATATATATAAAAAAAAAAACTCCGCAGAGACAAATTGATCATTATTTCATATAAGGACTATTAAGGAAATATTTTGGCATTCAGTAAAAACTCATCAAAACTGTAGGGACATGTTTCAAGAAGGTAACACTTTAATTTCTTTTTAAATAAAAAAATATTAGAGATAGATTTTATCTCCAGTGGAACTGCATTAAATGCCCGCACTGCTCTGTAGTATACTCCCTTTTCGAATGATGATGTTTGATGATGAGGAACTCTCAGTGCATTTGAATTTCGAGTTACCATCACCATACCATTGTACATATCCTCGTTTGTTCTAAATTTACCAATATTTTTTTTACAAATAAAATCAACAGGTATATATATAAGGTGGGTAATGTCATTAACTCCAACATTTTGAATAATGGCTTACTAGGCTCTCGGCTGTTTTCCCTAAGCATGCATCGTATAATATTCTTTTGAGCGATAAACACATTTCTGGCATGGACACTAGACCCCCAGAATATTAAACCATAACTAAGTATGGACTGCACATGGGCAAAGTAATAGACCCTTAACACATTAAGATCGACAGAAGATCGTATGTTTCGTACTGAGTAACATACTTTGTTAAGCTTAGATATTGTTGAGTTAACATGGTATTCGAAAGATAGTTTTGAATCGACCACGACCCCCAGGAATTTTGTGTTATTTGCAACAGGAATGGATTTTTCTCTAAACTTCAAGTAGATGCTTGAATCTGGGGTTTTATTACTAAATTGGATAAGTACAGTTTTAGCTTCATTTAGGATAAGTGAGTTGTCACAACATCATTTATCCATTTTATTTACCACAGTCGTACCTTTGTGTGATGTAGCAGTAGTATCTCTGGTAGATATTACACAGGAGGTATCATCAGCATACTGATATATGGAATGTAATGCCAAGTTCTCAGGTAATTCATTGACATACAATAAAAACAATAAAGGCCCCAATACTGAACCTTGGGGTGCCCCTGTAGTTATCTGACTTGGTTTAGAATAGATGGTAGTCATGTTATTACCCTCTTTCGTACTAATACAAACTCTCAGGGTTCTGTTAGAAAGATAAGACCTAAAGAAGTTTAAAGCTATACCTCTAATTCCATAGCACTCCAATTTGTAAAGCAGCAGTTCGTGGTTAAGTGTATCAAATGCTTTCGATAAATCAAAGTAAATACCTGCGACACATTCACCTCTATCCAGGCATCCTACAATATAATTGAGACTTTCATATATTGCCCTTTCAGTTGATCGTCCCTGTATAAAACCATGTTGAAATTGAGAAAGTATGTTAAATCGTACCAGAAACATAAAAAGACGCTTATACACAAGTTTTTCGATAATTTTGGAAAATACTGATAATAAAGAAATAGGCCTATAATTTTTAGCTGCCGATCTGGACCCTTTTTTATAAATGGGTATAATTTTAGCATGCTTCCATTCGTCTGGGAAAAACCCATTTAAAAGACAGTGGTTAATAATTAATGCTAACGGTTCAGATATTTCATGAGCAATCGTTTTTAATAAAGAACAGGGAATATCATCTAAACCAGCTGAATTCTTGTTAGGTAAGTTCAGAATAGTACTTTCAATTTCTTTACTGTCAGTGGGTGTTAGAAAAAAACTGAATTGAACTTTATTTTTGTGAAAAAATTGAGGTTTACCCTGCAAATTGACTTGAGATGTAATAAATTCATTCATGAACATTTCGACAATCTCAGTTTGGTCTTCAACTAATTTCCCATTATTGTCGATTGGATTTATTTTTGATGGTTCGTTATTTTTACCATTAGCTGCATTTATTATTTGCCACACGGCTTTAGATTTATTTTGAGACGACATTATTTTATTAGTATTATATCTCACCCTGGACGAATCCACAAATTTATTGTATTCCTGTTTGCGTACTTTATATAGTTGTAATAAGTCGGGATTTTTACTATGTATATACAAGTGATGCAGATCTCTTAAATCATCAGACATTTTTATTATTTCTGGGGTGATCCATGGTGATTTGCATTTTTTTGTTAGTTTTATTTTCGTTAATGGGAAAGCAATGTCAAAGTGGTATTTAAATGTTCCAATAAAGTTAGTAACTAATAAATCAGGGGTTTTGATTTCCATGTTCTCCCAGGTTTCATGCGTTATTAATTCTTTAAAAAAATTTTTACTGTGAGCATTAAATATACGTTTAGTGGAGCTGACATAACCATTTACCTTAGATGGTAACTTCCAACATATTAGCTGACACAAATGATCGGACACATGTGCATCCATCACTAAGCCATTTACTTCATCAATATGAAAATTGCTAAATATGTTGTCAATACAAGATTCGGAGGATACACCATATCTGGTAGGTGAATAAATGGGTCTTTTGAGGCCAAAAGAATCTAGAGTTTGACATAACTTTATTGAGTTATTTGAATTAACTAAGAAATTTATATTAAAATCGCCCCACAAAACAATATACCTGTTGTGTTTATGTGTTAATTCTAAAAGGTTGTATATATTTTTGAAAAATAAATTTAAGTCCCCAGTAGGAGAGCGGTATACACATATTACAGATATTAAATTACTCTCGTAAGATATTTTACTGCTACAGTATTCAAAGTCTTTATCGATTGCTGGTATATCTACAGAGTTAATACTAGCATTTAGAGATTGCAATGCATAAATTGCAACGCCTCCACCTATAAAAAAACAGTCTTATCAACTTCTATTCGAGCCAAAACATTAATTTCCATTATTTCCTCAATAATGAAGTTTTCTTCGGGATCATTGTTGGGCTCTCTTCGGAATTGGTTTTCAATAAGTTTAAAATATTTTTTCCCTGGACATTGTCTATCAGGATATCATTGGGCATAGAGTTCGGTAGCCACAACTGCATTTTTTTTACATTCCCCATAAATAATTAGTATGTCCACTTTTTCATCTCTTGTATAAATTTGCGGCATTTTGAACACAATTAACAAGAATTTTAAACAATGTTAAACCAACAAATGTTTGACAAGCTAAATATTTCATTGTTTTCAAAGCCACCTTAGTTACTTCTTCACATTTAATTAGAACAAAATTGTATTTTCTTATTTTCTTTTAGCTGTGATTCTGTTTGTATTTATCGGACATTTTAATACGACATATTCCATCGATTAACTTACTTCAACAGACACTCCAGCCTCCTCTAACTTGCAAATACCTGGGTATCAATATTGACAGTAAGCTAAATTTTAAGTCACACACCAAATTATGCAATATTATATCTAGGACAAAACATTTTAGGTCTCTCACATATAAAAATGAAGACACAGCAACAGCATGCAATATAAAATGTTTTGCCGGCCGATACTGGAGTATGGTTTTATTCTATTTGGGAATTGTCGAAAACCAACGATACGTAACATTGAAGTAGGGGAAAGAAGTAGCTTGAGAAAAATTACGAAGATCAGGCATCCTAATAATCCTTCACACAATCCCTCCAATAACCTTCTCTATCAAAAAACCAAAACTGAACCTATACTCAACCGATTCCAAAGATTTTCACAAAGATTTGCCAACAACTCGTTTAAAATCTAATTGATAAGCCTTTAAACTTTCCCAACCAAC
This sequence comes from Leptura quadrifasciata, assembly GCA_963675555.1. Lineage (NCBI taxonomy): Eukaryota > Metazoa > Arthropoda > Insecta > Coleoptera > Cerambycidae > Leptura > Leptura quadrifasciata. The sequence continues at coordinate 80,980,740 of OY776680.1, forward strand.
CCCAACATTCAACCCAAAAGAATATTTCCTACCCAAACAATCTATGAATCCTTTATGTTATTACGAAATCTTTAACAATATAAAATACTGTCACAATAATACTATGTATACTTTTTTTTTGCAAAATGCTATTATTATAAATATAATGTATTATATTTTATTTAAAATCGATATATACTGTAAATATAATATTATTGTAGATAGGCTGGAAGACTTAGGTCGTTAGCCTATTGGAATTTCCAATAAAACTTTATACTACTACTACTAATACGATATATGAATAAATTCCTTATTAATAGTACTAATAAATTGGTACCACGGTACCGATATGGTTCCATTTGAAAAAATTGAGTTTTGCCCCAAAAACAATTTTGGTAAATTTTATTTGCTCATAAATCACGTAATTTAGTGTTTTTAACGAGATTTCGATTTTTGTAGCATTTGTAGCATTCCGGCGATACCGGAAGTGAAAAAAAAAATCAATTGTATGTCAAAAAGTGCCGCTTATTATGTATGTAGTATATTCTAAATTTCAATCAATTATCTCCAAAACTAAAGGAGAAAAGGGTATACCATGATCTTGTTACACCCGGTATAGTGAATGCAGGTACAAAGTATTTCACAACAATAAAAATCGCAGTACGTTTCTTATATTAGAAACAGTGGTGTCCTAAATCGACATTATAAATTTATATTATTACGTGTTTATACCCTGTAGTAAACACCTCCAAGCGTAGGTTCAATAATTGCAACACAGATTGTCTCTAACCACCCATTTATTTATCGCCAAATTACAATAATTAGTCCTTATAACACACTAATTACAACTTTTATCGACTATAAATTAACGACTATAATTCACAACTTGTTACTATTCTTTATCTTATATGATCACTCATCTCATCTCAGAACTGTACTGTCCCTGTGCGTTGGATTCGCTTCTTATCATCCATGGTGCTTATTCTAGATTCATTCAGCCTGTCATTCAAGACGTTTCTAGCGCATCCGTGATAACGGCGTCATCTCTGAGCCAACTGGCGACCTACCGTTTCACTGGTAGTTAATTAGCCAGGCCTTTTTTCACTCTGCTACCTGGGATTAAACCTTGCTCCATAAGAGGGCGGCACAAAACACTGCCCCTCCTTAAGCCTGAACGTCCTGGTCAGGTAATTCAGAGTCCTTGTTGTCGAATCATAAAATTCATAAATATAATTGAATTAAATAATATTTAAACCACTACTATGCATCAAAACACGCCAGGGGCCTTCCAGAACGTACAATACTCCAACCGTCCTGCCATCTAGACTCCTGTCCAGTTCGACTCGTCACATCGGTCCCAACACCAAATCAAACCAGAGGCCGCCCACAACGTTCAATACTCCAGCCGACCTGACGTCCAGAGCCCCGTCCAACCCGATGTCTAATTATATGCAGCAAGATTTCTGCAGAGGCAGTTCTTCCACAGTCCTTGTCGCTACAACATCTACTACAACCATCAGTCCGGTGAAAGCAGATCAACAAGAAGCAACAGTCCAGCCTACCAGTGTCTACTCAACGAAGCAACCCTCAATACGAACGCTTTGTCTGCCGCCAGCGCACGATCCAAGGCTCTGTTGATGTGGAGAAAAGTACGAACAGCGTACAGCTACAGTCGCAACTTATAAACGTTTCATCGGTGCATAGTAGTGCGGGTAAAATTAAAATCAGTGTTAGCTCAGTACAGTTAGAGCCAAAATAATTAAACAAATACCATTTTTGACAGTAGGGACACCTTTTGAGTTGCTCTTAGTTATTTTTTTTATGGATTTTCGTCTTTTATTTACTTAACCTAATTGCAACTACGGGTATTAGCACCCATAATAAAAATAGTCAACATCTCGGGAAGCTTGGCGCTGTAATCAGTCAGACTGGGCTCTCCCGCCATCGTAGAAGCCACTAGAAGTCTCGCGAATTCTGACGTCATAAGTAACACCATCCTACAATTGGAGTCTCATGCCGTATCTATAAAAATCGACCCTGAGAGCTATAGTTCGTCCTCACCAGCTTGTCGGAATCTTTAACTAGACTACTGGCGCTCTCTATCAATCAAAAAACGTAGTCTCAACCCCCATTCACGACAACATCCTCAACATACTTCGCCAGTCTGTCCAGGTGCACGATCTTCATCTTGAACTTCTTACTACGTTGAATCCAATAAACAACGTCATTAATCCCAGTGATGACAGAATACGGTCCTTCCCAAGGTAAGCGAGGCTTTGAGAATCCTTCTTCACTCCGCTGTGGGTGGTATAGCCAAACCAAGTCCACCACCTTGAATCCTGTTGAACTGACATTAGGTCATATCGAGCCTTCATTTGGTCACCAATACCTGTAGGTGAGCCCTGGGCGGCCGTATCCGCACGAACAATACATCTAGGATACCAAGCCTCTAGATCCTGACGGCTATTTATCTAATAAAATCGTTCTCGTATTCTAGCCAAGGCCTTATTTTCACCAAAATGCTCTTCAAATATTCCTTCGCGTACTTCTAGAAGTACTTTTGATACCCGGCACCTGGGTATCACCAGCCGCATAGTAGGGATTTTTTAGTTTAAGATTTAATAGATACACGAGCAGCTGGAAGATGTGAGACGAGGACATGGTCATCCTTAAAACGGTCACCCATCAAAGCACTAACCGTGCCTGACGTTGTTTTACATCGCATATTGAAATATGCACATAGTAAGGACGCACTTACGCTCGCACCCATTCAAAAAGTTCTAAACTAGAAAATCATTTTTGGCCACCCTGTAAATTTTTAGAAAGTGGAAATGATTCAAAAACATCACGCAGCCTCGTAACTGGTGTTTAAAAAAAATGTTCTAAAAATTCATAATGGCGACTGTAGTGATTTTTCAAAATGCATCTGCAGATGGCAGTATTTCAACAACAACAAAAAATCACTACATCCAAATGGTTGGGCGTTGGATATGAGAAAAGTGAAAGGGATGAAATTTGACGGCAAAGGCAATAAGAATAATAATGTGTATCAAAACATTCGAAAAACGCATGTGGCTTTGACATACGCTATTGTGCAAAAGTGAAAGGAACATATATTCAATATGTGAATGTGTGAACATCATAAGTAAAAAATAATAATATCTGGAGCTGAACATTTTAGAAGCCTGTTTTAATAATATGGAAATGAACAAAGCAACGGCATGTAGAATTTACAAGCTTATATGCAGATCTATTATAGAATTTGGACATGTACTATTCCAGAACTGCAAAAATCCTGCTATTTCCAAGTTAAAAGAAGCAGCCACTAGTTCCCTAAGAACTAAGAGAAAAATAAACATCTTAATAAAATAATTCGTTACACCTAACCCACTCTTGTGTAAAATTATTACAAAGTACATCGTTCAAAAAAATTAATTTAAGAACCTGTCACATAAGCAAGTAACAAATATAAAAAATTAACTTTGAAGAAATAAATCGTAAACATTTAAATTAAATTGAATAAAAATGGAGCTTAATTTTACCTGCTACAATCTTGTTCATCTGTCTTTATTTCAATTTCTTCCTTAACTAACCATTTTTGATTCTCCATACCAACAAGGTTTCTCTCATTATGTTCAGATTTGTTTCCTCCACAAATCAAATCATGTTTATTAATTTCTTCTAATTGTTTTTCCTTTTCTATTATATTCACCGAGCTACCATTTGACTCACTTGTCACATCCCTCATTGTAAAATGTAAAACACTGCTTAGTTCTATTCGACTTTTCCTGTTTGAATCTAGTGTTTCACAATATTTCTTAATTTTCTCTTCTACAATCAAAGAGTTCCTCACAAAATGAAAGCAGTTGCCTAGAGATCCATGGCAGGTTGAACATATTACAGGTTTCTCAATTACACTTAAATCCTGCCAATCAAAAACAACAAATATTGAATTAGCACCTTAATACGAAACAGAAAAAAATTTATTTTCAGCACACTGGTATCGGACATCGCAATACCCACCAACTCTTGCATTTCTTATGGATGCCATCCTTTTTTAAGGAAACTGAAAACTGCATTGCAGTATCTTAGTGAATACAAAATGGTAAAATTATCATTTTGAGCACGTTGATACTGGGCATTGCAAGGGCAAAACTTCAAAATATTACAGCCTATCATTTCTGTTCATTAATGTCGTTAACTATTGTGGATTAAATTGGTACCTGTTCGATTACTGATTTATCTTCCAATAAAATTGAATGGTAAAACTAAAGTTATCTGTTATTATCAATTTTATTAAGTACCATCTCTATTTCTTAAACTACTATATATTATGTTGATGTGTCTGATTGTGTAAATTACACTGAAAAAACAAATAATGGCCTAATTACCTTCCTGAAACGGTTTTGCAGCATTTCAAGGAGTGGAAAATATAAATCGTAATACCTCTAATGCTCTGGAACGGTTGCAGGCAAAGAACAATTTTCAATTGCAAAATTCGGAGTTCAGTGGTCTCACATCCGGAGTTTTCATCTATTAAATTATGCTCCTGGAGGGCTTTATGCAGTATAGTGAGGCATGAAAAACTCAAATTGTGATACCTCTGATACCCCTAAATGGATTGCGGGAAAAATTTGGACTTAAATTCGCTACTGAGCTTTGTTTCAGTAGCATCACGGAGTGTCAAATATGGTCGAAATTACAACTTTTTAAATTCAGCTACATATATGTACCCACATTTCCCGTGACTTTTAATTACCAAAGGGTAATTCTAAGTAGTTACTTATTACAATTAGGATGTCTAACATGAAAAATATTAATACACACCAATTCTGGAAGACATTGTCGTATCATTTCTTCCAATTTAGCATCTTTCTCTTTAACATCAAAGGATATAGCCAAACAATTTTTTACTGGGTTCATGCAAAATCCACATATGTTTACATTTTCAGAAATGCCAGTACCATTTTCATTTTTGCTCAGGTAGATCTTTTTTAGATCAAGTTTGACTTTGTCCTTGTCGTCAACAAGTGGCACTATATAATCATAAGTATAGAAGCAGACTGCCTTAAAATCGAAACATTTTAGAAGCATTTCTATACAGTGTGTACACATTACCAGTTCCTGTACTGCAGCCAAATCCTAAAATAAAATTTGTGTAAAGCATCACACCACCTAAATATATAATAAATGTTTGAAAAATTCGTTCATATATAAACTTCCCTTGTACTTGAGCGTTATTTTAACACTTACTACTTACTATTTTTGGCAGAACTACATCGAAGACGTGTTTCATATCTCCTTCGATTGCTTTATAATTGTCACTATCGCACGTTTTTAAACAATGTCCGCATATTCTTTGTTGGGTACGCATTTTATGTAACAAATGTGTAATACGAAAACGATATCTTTTGTATTAACAATCATAGAACATAAGCAACAATAAAACTTCCACAACCATTTATTTCATTGCCATTAGGTATTCATCTTAGTCTGCTGCCACGATTATCGTTTATAGGTTATCTTCTTCGTCTTCCTCCTCTTTTGTGTCCATACGTCCGTCCATCACTTTGAATACATAGGTAATATCTGTGGTAATATTCAAAGGTCCAATACGATGTCACATTGCTGTCACCACAGACAACAATGTCACTTTCAATTTCTGGCTGGTGGGGTACATTTCGGATTAAACACTCCTTACCGCACCAGACGTTACAGATTTTCCGGCAACCCCTGTAGCCAAACTCCACCAACTATAACCTTAGCTTACCCTTATTAACGCCGGAATTGTGAGGTGTAAAGGATTTCGTGAAGAATTCAGCAAAACTATCAACAACTTATACAAGTGATACTTATGTATTTAATCTTTGACATACTATATTTAGGTCTAACAATCTTGTTCGTTTCTGTCTTTAGTCTATGCCAAGACCAGTCTATGTAGCCTTCTGTAAAGCCATACCACAGAAAACCTATACCAGAATGGACTTTCAGCCTTCCCGCCAATATTGAATTTTTCTGAGACAGCCATCTTTTTGGTGGTATTATTGTCAACCTATAAATCTTTTACTGTATTTTGAGTTATTGTTATTGTCACTGTGTTTGTAGCGTAGAGTTGATAGTTTGTTTACTTGATAATTATTCATTATTCTGTTGTGTGTTTTATGATGGGTGGAAAAGGGGGAACTGTGTGTGTTGTTCGCGGCTGCCCAAGCAGAACAACAAATAAAGACAATAAAAACATTGCACTGTTTAGATTCCCAAAGGATGCTGCACGGTTGGTTATAAAATACGATTTTTAAATATGTTATGTAATTTGTTGTTGTTTATAGATGTAATGTATGGATAATAGCTTGTACCGTGAGAATCTAGCTGATAAGGACCCAAATCATTTATACAATAACTTTAGATTGTGTGCACTCCAGCAGGTTTTTGGACAGTCATTTCTTTAATTAATTGTATGAGCATAAAACCTTCTAATAAGCCTTTAATTTTGGTGTAAATTTTTGTTGCATTAATAAATATAATTACGGGACATTTAAATTTCCCGCTTGATACCACCAAAAAGATGGCCGAAGGTCACCCCAATTTGTCAATGAAACATCAAACGTTCCGCCGAAAGTGTCTCTTCTGGTATAGGTCTTCTGTGGCCATACAATAGAAGAGGAGGAAGAATATGCTTAGTCCTTGGCTCCTTCAAACGATAGAGGTTAATTTTTGTGATGGCGTGAACGTTTGTTTTTCCTAATTGCGTTTCATTATTAACGTTATATGAAAAAAAATATTTCCATTATTTATTTTTCATTAAAAAATGGAATCCCATGAAGCTATAATCTGCAGATTTTGTTTAAAAATGTGCAAAGAATTTAAATCCATGGAGGGAGAAATTAAAGAGGTCTTGGAAATAGTTCTGCCAAAAATAGTAAGTGACTAAAATTAATACCTGGCTATATATTGTCTGAAAGTTATTTGTGGCATTCTACGAATATTCTTTCCTTTTATTTGGGTTTTCTACCACGTATTATCCTCGTAAAAAACAAATCATCTTTTTTCCAATAATTCTATTATTTTGTAGATTCGGTGATTTGTTTTTGAAGAGGATAATACATGTGGTAGAAAAGCCAAATAAAAGGAAACAGTGTTAATGCCTATAGTTAGAAGAGGTGAAAGTTATGTACATATAAAGTTAGTTCAATTTAATATTTGTTATACATTTGGGTTGTGCGACGCTTATTTCGATGAATTTTATTTTAGGATTTAGCTGTGGTTGCTGAGCCCGTAATATGTACTAATTGTATAGAAGTACTCCTAAATTGTTTTGATTTTAAAACTATGTGTTTCTATACGCGCGATTATATAGTTCCGTTTGTCCACCATAAGAAAAACACTGTCAAACTGGATCTACTTGATGTCTATCTGAGCAAAAATGAAAATAGCAGTGGTATTCCAGATGGCCTGGACATATGTGCATTTTGCATGAGTCCTGTGGACAATTGTTCTTCTATATCCCTTGATGTTGAGGAGAGAGACGCCGCTTTGGATAATATGATAGAACAATGTGTTCCCGAATTGGTAAATATCAATATCTTCCGCCTTTTATTAAAGTTTGCCTCTTGGTTAAAATTTTGCACCTCTATTTTAACACATTCAATGAAGTTTTCTCATTTTTGGTCATATCCCACAGGAACATTCGTTTATTCTTATTCAAAGTCCGTCTCCATTTGATTGGAGATGGAAGTTAATAATCGGCACTTTTTGACATACATTTGATTTTTTTTCACTTCCGGTTTCGCCGGAAGTGACACTAACTTTCGATTTTTAAATGGAACGCCCTATATATTATTGCATTTTTGAATTCTGCTTCATTCAAGTGACATTTCAAACATCAATGTTTTTTATAATATAATTTTTAGTTTTCCATTTAAGTGTGCCATGACGGTTCTGATTTATTCTAAATGACCGGTGTAATGCTACAAAAATCGAAATCCCGTTAAAACCACTAAATTATGTGATTTATGAGCAAATAAAATTCACCAAAATTGTTTTTGGGGCAAAACTAAATTTTTTCAAATGAAACCATATCGTTACCGTGGTACCATTTATTAGTACTATTAATAAGGAATTTATTCATATGTCGAATTAAAATATCCGATAAATACAAATAAAATTACAGCTAAAAGAGAATACAATTGTATTCTAATTACCTTGTTACACATAAAGTGGTTTTTGAATACAAAAAATTAACACAAAACAGTACAACAATTGTTCAAAATGCTGCCCATTAACGTCAATGCATTTCTGAACTCGCATAGTTCTTTCTCGAAGAATGTTCGCCAATTGCTGGGCTGTTATGCTATTAATTACTTGTCTTACTCGTAGCTCCGGGTCTTCATGGGTTGTAATGGTGGTTGCATAGACAATATTTTTTAAATGACTCCAAACAAAGAAATCAAGGGGGGTTAAATCAGGTGACATTGGAGGCCACCTCACAGGACCATTCGTCAAAATTACGTTTTCTCCAAATCTCCGTTGAAGTTGATCAACTACTATCCTTGAATTATGGGGAGGAGCGTCATCTTGTTGGAAATACATTCCCTGTCCTAAATCTAAAAGTAACTCATCTAAAAATTTCATCAATCTCATTTTCCAGGAATCTCAAGTATCTGGCACCAGTCAAAGGTCCTTCAAATATTATTGGACTAATGATTCTACTACCGATTATTTCAAGCCAAACATTGAAACCGAACCGCACTTGAAAGTTACCCTCCTGTAATAAATTTTGATTATCTTGTGACCAATATTTTATATTTTGTCGGTTAAATAACCCCAAATTGGTAAACCTAGACTCATCCGAAAATAAAATCAGTCCCAAAAAATCATTGTTTGGCTGCACGTTATTATACAAAATCCAATTGCAATATTCCATCATACGTTCGTAATCACTTTCGTACAAATGCTGGTGCAATTGGTATTTAAAAGATTTATAGTGGTATTTGTGCAAAATTCGGCTTACTGTTTGGTGACTGATGCTCAATCCAAACCCAACTTGCTTTAAAGAAACAGTCCTATCAACTTCTATTTGAGCCAAAACATTAATTTCCGTTCCTTCGTCAATAATGAAGTTTTCTTCGGGATCATTATTGGGCCCTCTTCGGAATTGGTTTTCAACACGTTTAAAATAATTTTTCGCTGGACATTGTCTATCAGGATATCGTTGGGCATAAAGTTCGGTAGCCGCAACTGCATTTCTTTTACATTCCCCATAAATAATTAACATATTCACTTTTTCATGTTCATGTATAAATTTGCGGCATTTTGAACACAATTAACAAGAATTTTAAACATTTTTTAAAGACACAATAAAAACACCGTTAAACCAACAAATGTTTGACAAGCTAAATATTTCATTGTTTTCAAAACCACCTTAGTTACTTCTTAACATTTAATTAGAACAAAATTGTATTTTCTTATATTCTTTTAACTGTAATTTTGTTTATATTTATCGCACATTTTAATACAACATATGAATAAATTCCTTATTAATAGTACCAATAAATGGTACCAAGGTACCGATATGGTTCCATTTGAAAAAATTGAGTTTTGCCCCAAAAACAATTTTGGTGAATTTTATTTACTCATAAATCACATAATTTAGTGTTTTTAACGGGATTTCGATTTTTGTAGCATTACACGGGTCATTCAGAATAAATCGGAACCGTCATGGCACACTTAAATGAAATTATATTATAAAAAAATTGATGTTTGAAATGTCACTTATTTGGCATCGTTGGATTCAGAAAATTATGCAGAATTCAAAAATGCAATAATATATAAAAATCAATTGTATGACAAAAGTACCGCTTATTATGTATGTAGTATATCCTAAATTTCAATCAATTATCTTCAAAACTAAAGGAGAAAAGGGGGGTAAACCATGATCCTGTTCACCCGGTAGATCAATATTAACTGTGTTGAAATATTTATCATTATTTGTTATGACAAATTTTGAGAGCATATTTATTTGTTCATTATTTGGCTGCTTTGAATCTTTAACCAAGTCTGAGAAACTGATGGTGACATCCAGGAAGGAATCTCGAGATTCCCAACTTTTTTCTATCCTACCTTACAAAAAGGATAAAGCGGTACATGTGGATCATTATTATAACGAGATGTCTTACCTAAAGGAATTACTTGCGCAAAGGGATATCATAATTGCTAACCAAAAGAATGTTATATCATCCCTCAATAAACAGATTTGTTTATTAAATATATTGTTATGTGCTGCCCTCTAACGTGGAAAGATGTGATTAAGTTCCTGTTCAAGATGAAAGGAAACCTGTATGGTGGCGCCATCTATGAGCCAATTGACGAACAGTCATCTAGTACATAGTAGAAAACTATGGAGAATTCTAGAAAAGAGTTCTGGAAGGATTCCAAGTGTGTATATAAAGAGGTGAATCCAGCAGATGGGGGAACAATACAGTTTAGTGAAGTGAAGTATAAAGAAGAGTTCAATTCAGTAAACAGACAGATAATTTTTAGGTTAGACAAAAGTTGTCAAGTTTAGGAAGAAAAGTACATAGTGTTTTAAAAGTAGTGAATTCATATTAGATTAAGTTATTGTTAGTTGTGTGATTTTTAGATATTTACTTACTAGTGTAATTTTAGTGATTAAATAAATCAGTGGTTTGTGAAAATTCTTGTTGCAAGTTATTTGAATCCACGGAGTGTTTACTGAAAATTGTAAGCACGTAACAATTGGTGTCAGAAGCGGGATTGCAACAGAATTTCTGAAGAATTTGACGAAGTTCCATAGTGTTCTATTTGGAGACCACTGGAGATAGTGAAGTGAGTTGAACTGGGAAGTAATAGACATTAGACAAGATTTATTTGTGCTAGTGTGAGGAAATTTCTGGAACATTCTGTTTAGAAATTAGCGTAGTTTTTAAGTGCTTTCAACTGAGAAGTGATATAGACTTTAAATAAGACTTGTTCGTGCTGTTTCGAGTTAATTGTTTGGATGGAAACAAGAAGCATGGCTGCCGAAAAGCAAATGCAAGACATGTTCGAGCAATTTAGAAAAATGATGCTAGACCAAAAAGAAGAACAAGAGAAACGACGCCAAGAGGAAAAAGAAGAACAAGAAAGACGTCAAGAAGAAAAAGAAAAACGACGTCTAGAAGAAAAAGAAGAATTAAGGAAAATTATACAGGGGCAACAAGATGTTATCCTTTCAGCCACTGAAGACCTCAAAAGTGAAATTAAAGAGGATATAGGCAACATAAAGACTGAAGTAAGTGAAATCAAAGGAAAAGTTACTGGCATCGAAGAAAAAGTTATTGGCGTTGAAGAAAAAGTTACGGGCGTCGAAGAAAAAGTGACTGGCGTCGAAGGAAAAGTGACCGCAGTCGAAGAAGAAGTAGGTGATGTCAAAGGAAAAGTAAATAAGGTTGAAGGGGAAGTTAGTGGAGTTAAAGGGAAAGTTACTGATATGGAAGAAAAATTTCGTGCAGTTGAAGGAGAGGTAGAGCGACTTAAGCGACTGTTAAGAGAACAAGGGGGCCAGCTGGTATTATCATCGTCAGGCCCTCGATTACAACCGCCTTCCTTTGATGGTCAAACTTCTTGGTCAACTTACAAGAGACAATTTGAGGCAGCGGCATGCGCGAGCAATTGGAGTAATGAAGACAAAGCTATGGCATTGGTGCTAGCATTAAGAGGCCAAGCTTCAGAGTTGCTTCAGACCATCCCAGTGACGCAGCAAAGGGATTTTAAAGTTTTGGAGGCTGCACTAGATTTAAGATATGGCGACCAACACCTCGCCCAAGTATACCGGACTCAGCTCAAATCATGCACACAAAAGGCTGGGGAAAGTTTACAAGATTTTGAAGCAGCTGTTGAGCGACTGACATACCTGGCTTACCCGGATGCACCCAAAGAATTCCAGGAACAGTTAACAGTTGGTACTTTCATTGATGGCATAAGAGACGAGGAGATCAGGAGAGTCCTTAGGTTATCTCGAGATAAGAATGGTAGTGAAGCCTTGATCCGTGCCCTCGAGGTTGAAGCCGCTTACAAAGAGACTGCACGTCCGAGAGTACGAGCCATGAAGGTAGAAGAAGAGGACCGGTTAGAAAAATCAAATATGGAATCTTTGATGGCTGACATGCACAAAATGATAAGCCAGTTGATGACAAAACCAGATGCTCGAAGGAAGCAGGAAAGAGAACAGAGTGATGAACAGTCAAGGAAAGTGATTCGGTGTTATAAGTGCGGCAAACCAGGGCATATTAAGCGAAACTGTCGGCAGCGGAGCCCGGAGAGAGTAAATGCCGCAATGACTGAAGAACCGGAGGAAAACTAAAGATAGCCAGCACCTTGGGGGCTGTGCTGGCTGGTGAACACGGTGCCCCCAGAGAGATACGGGTTTCCCAGATTAGAAGAGTCCCGAGTAGTCTGCTTTTGGATGGCTATGTAAACAAAAGGAGATGTATCTTCACTATCGACACAGGTGCCACGTCGTCAATAGTGCGGCCCGGATTTTTATCAGGAATAAAAGTTGATAAAAGCCAAAATGGATTGGTCGTTCGAACAGCCACAGGAGACAGGGTAAGGATTCATGGAGAAGTTGACCTAGATCTGCAGTTTGGACGCCTGTGCTTTAGTCATAGGGTTATTGTGGCTGACATCACTGATGATTTCATTTTGGGGCTGGATGTTATGGGAGTACAAGATCAATTTGTACTTGACATGGTAGAACGAGTCCTAAAGATTGGAAATGAAGAATTTATTTTGTCAAGAGCAAATGACCGATTTCAAAAAGTGAGGCTACTGACGGCTCAGACAATCAAGATTCCTGCCCGTTCAGAACAAATAATCGAGGCCATTCTGGAAGGAAACTCTGGTGGATACCGTGTTGGCCTTGTTGAAAAAGATGATTCAATTAAGACAGAAAACGTAGTCTTAGCAAGAACTCTAACCCGGACAAAAGACAAAATTCCAATTAGAGTGGCTAATTTAAATTTCCACTCAGTGACTCTCAAGGAAGGCGAGGCAATAGGATCCTACGAACCAGTCCAGTGGATAGCAAGGTGCGAGGAGCAAGGGGAGAAATGTTCATCAACCAGCGTAGACAAGGAAGTCGTGACTTTGTTGAGTACCCAGTTTGAACACCTATCTGAGGATGAACGTAGAGAGGCAATCAAGTTTTTGGAAAAAGAAAGTACGGTATTTGCCAAAAACACAGACATCCTCACGAAAACTGATATAGTACAGCATCGGATAGACACTGGTGATTCAGCCGCCATTCGCCAACAACCTAGGAGGTTGCCACTAGCTAAACAGGAAGAAGCTGCTGCGATGGTTCAAAAGATGCTACAAGATGGAGTAATTGAGGAATCAACCAGTCCCTGGTCGTCACCGGTAGTTTTAGTTGCCAAGAAGGACGGGACTTTGAGATTTTGTGTTGACTACCGGAAGCTGAATGATGTTACGAAGAAAGACAGCTATCCACTACCACGAATTGACGATACATTAAGTACGTTGGCAGGGTCACGATGGTTTTCAACTCTAGACCTTCGAAGTGGGTATTGGCAGGTGGGACTTCACCCTGACGATAAGGAAAAGACTGCCTTCTCAACAGGTAGTGGTTTATATCAATTCACCGCGATGCCTTTTGGACTTTGCAATGCGCCAGCTACTTTTGAAAGATTGATGGAATTTGTACTCCGAGGACTAACTTGGAAGACGTGCTTAGTTTATCTAGATGACGTAATGGTTATGGGACGAAACTTCAGGGAACATTTGGAAAATCTTCAAGAAGTATTTGGGAGAATCAGAAATGCACACCTAAAGTTGAATCCAAAGAAGTGTCTACTATTCCAAAAAGAAGTGAAATTCCTTGGACATGTCATATCTTCGGAGGGAATACAGACAGACCCGGACAAGATCTCTGCCGTGCGTGATTGGCCAAGACCTGCAAATGTACACGAATTACGAAGCTTTCTTGGCCTCTGCGCTTACTATAGACGTTTTGTGGAAGGATTTGCGGATATAGCAAAGCCACTACACCACTAACGGAGGAGAAAGTTAAATATCAGTGGACACCGGAGTGTGAAACATCATGGAAGAAGCTGAAAGCAGCGTTATGCAGTAGTCCTGTACTAGCATATCCCCAACAAAAGGACCTCTATATTCTTGACACGGATGCTAGCAACTCCGCAATTGGATGTGTACTATCTCAAGTCCAAAATGGAGAGGAAAGAGTAATCGAGTATTTCAGTAAGGTACTGTCCAAACCAGAGAGGAATTATTGTGTAACAAGGAAGGAACTATTGGCCATTGTTAAGTCCGTGGACCATTTTCACAAGTACCTCTATGGCCAACATTTCAAAATCAGGACCGACCATGCTGCATTAAAATGGCTATTGCAGCTGAAAACCCCAGAAGGTCAACTGGCTCGCTGGATAGAAAGACTGCAGCAATATGACCTCACAATCGAACACCGACCTGGAAAGTCTTATAAAAATGCAGATGCTCTGTCAAGAAGACCGTGCAAAGATGACTGCAAACACTGCTATCGGGTTGAAAAAGCACAGGGCACGGTAATAGTAAACACAGTTCAGGTAGATGTTCCAGATGATTGGACAAAGGAAGTTCTAAGACGAGAACAAATGGATGACAGCGTAATTGGTCCTATATTAAGGGCAAAAGAAAAAGGAACGCGACCGGAATGGAAGGATGTTTCGGACAAAAGTGTGGAGCTGAAGGCATTGTGGGCACAATGGAACTCCCTTAAGGTTGTAGATGGACTATTAAAGAGAGCATGGGAAAGTCCAGATGGGAAGGAAGTTACCATGCGTCTGGTGATACCCAGCTGTCGGATCCCAAAAGTACTTCAGGAAATACATGATGGAGTGTCCGGGGGACATTTTGGTATGAATAAAACACTGGCTAAAGTACGGGAACGTTTTTATTGGATCAATAGCCGTCAAGATGTGGAGGCTTGGTGCCGCAAATGCAAGGCTTGTGCAGCCACCAAAGGGCCACAGACGAAGAGCAGGGGCCAAATGAAGCAATATAACGTCGGAGCTCCTTTTGAGAGGATTGCTATAGATGTAGCGGGCCCATTCCCAGTGACAGATGATGGGAATAAATACATCCTGGTCGCTATGGACTATTTTAGTAAATGGCCGGAAGCCTATGCCATTCCGAATCAGGAAGCAGTTACTGTTGCTCGAGTTCTGGTGGATAACCTTGTATGCCGATTTGGTGTACCCCTGGAGCTACATTCCGATCAAGGGAGAAACTTTGAGTCGGGGTATTTCAGAAAATTTGTGAGTTGCTGGGCATTCACAAGACTCGGACAACCCCTCTTCATCCCCAGTCAGATGGAATGGTGGAACGACATAATAAAACCATGAAGGAACATCTTTCTAAGGTAGTTCACAAGAACCAGCGAGATTGGGATCGACATATACCATTTTTCTTAATGGCATACAGGGCTGCCATTCATGAGACTACTAAACAGACACCGGCTCGTGTAATATTTGGGCACGAGATCAGACTGCCATGTGATTTGATGTTTGGTACACCAGATAAGAAGCCACTGTCCGTGGATGACTACGCAGACGAAGTTAGTCAACAGCTGAGGAATGTCCACGAATTGGTTCGAAACCAAGTTAGCATAGCTAGTGACAGAATGAAGGCTCGCTATGACCGGAAGGGAACGTCAGCAGGATTCAAGGAGGGTGATCTGGTTTGGCTATATAACCCACAGCGAAAGAAGGGAAGATCTCCGAAGCTTCACGCACCCTGGGAAGGACCGTATTCAGTCATCACTCGGATCAATAACGTTGTTTACCGAATTCAACGTAGTAAGAAGTCCAAGATGAAGATCGTGCACTTGGATAGGTTGGCGAAGTATGAAGTATGTTGGGGAATCTGAATTGCCTGACCGGGACGTTCAGGCTTAAGGAGGGGGCAGTGTTATGTGCTGCCCTCTAACGAGGAAAAATGTGATTAAGTTCCTGTTCAAGATGAAAGGAAACCTGTATGGTGGCGCCATCTATGAGCCAATTGACGAACAGTCATCTAGTACATAGTAGAAAACTATGGAGAATTCTAGAAAAGAGTTCTGGAAGGATTCCAAGTGTGTATATAAAGAGGTGAATCCAGCAGATGGGGGAACAATACAGTTTAGTGAAGTGAAGTATAAAGAAGAGTTCAATTCAGTAAACAGACAGATAGTTTTTAGGTTAGACAAAAGTTGTCAAGTTTAGGAAGAAAAGTACATAGTGTTTTAAAAGTAGTGAATTCATATTAGATTAAGTTATTGTTAGTTGTGTGATTTTTTGATATTTACTTACTAGTGTAATTTTAGTGATTAAATAAATCAGTGGTTTGTGAAAATTCTTGTTGCAAGTTATTTGAATCCACGGAGTGTTTACTGAAAATTGTAAGCACGTAACAATATTCTTTAATTTTGAAAAAATCAACACGACTAATTCTAAATCAGGCGTCATCAACCAATCACAATCCTAAACCTATCAAACAGTTTCGAGGACCTATACTATCCGGTTTAGTACTGACTAATGTGACCCTAGAGTCCTAAACAAATGACGAATCGTTGAAATATGATAAAAGCAGCAAAACCTTACTCAAATGTAAATAAAATTGGCAGCGATGATGTCTCTAACGCTCTATTACAGACTGAAACTAAATTGAAATATCAGAAATTTATAAATCTGAATGACGATCTTTTTATGGAAGTAAAGTATAAGAGGAAACCTACATCTAACAAAAGAGTTGTAGTTGGAGTTAAAGGCGACGAAATTACTGTGAAACCGCCATCATATTTGCCTTCCTTCAGTTAATAAATTGCAATTGTGTAAGATTTAACTTCTGCTGTGAAACCAGTTTTTCCCGAGGTGTCTTACAAAAAACTAACATAATAGTAATGATAATAATTGCATTCAAAAAATACATAAAAACACAAATAAGGATGGCGGTACTATGTACCATATGCTCTTCCATACAACCATCCACAGAAATCAAAAAATGCAGGAAATTAACTTAATATACATACACACATAATAGAAGTCATTGAATAAATAAAAAAATCACAAGATAATACACAAGTGTGAATAAAGAAACCAAATAACAAGCAATATATAATAGTCTAAAAATGCAAATAGACAGATATGTACAGTGTGACCCATTTCAAATGGAAACACCCGTGTAAAAAATGTGTCTATTATCTGATTTTGACGGGACTTTTTTTAAAAGATACATCATCAAAAACTCTACTTTATGACAAAAATTTAAAGATAAATTTCAATTCTCAAGGCTTTCTATGATTTATTTTCAATGTCGAAAATGGACAAATTTGATTAGCGATTTTTTTATTGAAATTTTAACTACACCACTGGATTCAGTAACCTCTCAAATGGGTAAATCCCAAGTTCCATGAAAAAATATTCAAAATTGACAGATTTATGACAAAATCAATGTATGCTCATAGTAACTTTTACTTGATTTTTTCTAAAAATCGAAGTAGCCCATGAAAAATAAACAAAAGAAAGATAAATTAAGTGAATAGTTTTAATAAATATTACATTTTTATTGAGTAATGGCAGATAATAATAGGGTGCCATGGAAAACAAATCTTATAGTCAAACGTCAAATCTTTAAAATTCGCATATTCTGATATTCATCGTTATTGAATTATAAAATTAATCGATAGTTATTATCTAGTAGTAGTTTATTAGTTTGTAGTTAATTATGGATAATCTAAATGTACAGGAAAAAATTGAACTTCTACGCCTTAGAGGAGATTACAGAACTTTGAAAGAGGTGTGCGAGATATTCAACAACAGGCATCCGAATAGGCCCAACATTACTAAAAGTACTGTTTATAAAATAAACAAAATTTTTATTGACTGTGGCGCTGTGACACGGCATATTATAAGAACAGATAATATACAAAGAAGAACCAGGTACGAGCAGACAGTTTTAAATTATTTTAACAACAATCCAAACGCCAGTGTAAGAGTAGCTAGCTTAAATCTGAATTTACCTAGAGAAAATATTCGCCGATGCCTTAAGAAGAATTTGGTAAAACCATTCAAACCCAAATTTTTACACACGTTGGAACCTGGTGATGATAACAGACGGGTGGAGTTTTCCTTGTGGGCTCAAGGAGAGTATCTTAATAACAGAAATTTTAATAAAAATATTTTATTCAGCGTTGAAGCAACTTTTACAACAAACGGGGTAGTATCGTCACAAAATTCTAGGTTTTGGGCTATAGAAAACCCACAGTTTGTCATTAATTGTAAAAGACAATATTCCTAAAAAGTTAATGTTTGGTGTGGGTTGCTCAATGAAACAATCATTGGCCCTTTCTTTTTTGAAGGTAATATGAATAGCATGCAGTTTTTACGGTTCCTAAGAAATGAATTTCGGAATATTCTACATGAACTTCCAATACAAGAAAGAGTAAATCTACATTTTCAATTAGATGGAAGCCCTGTCCATAATGCCAGAGTGGTTACCAGATGGCTGAATGCTAACTTTCCTAATCGATGGATAGGTCGTGGTAGCCCGTTAATTGAATGGCCACCCCGATCCCCGGACTTCACACCGGATGGACTTCTTTTTATGGGTTTAATAAAATCTAAAGTTTACAGGTCACGCCCGAGTAATAGAGAAGATTTGTGTGCAAGAATAAGACAAGCTTGTGCAGAAGTTACCCGGCAACAATTACAGAATGTCGTAAAAAATATTAAAAAACGATTGGACAAGTGCATCGAAATAAACGGCGGCCTTGTAGAGGCTACAAAAATTTAAGAAGTTTTAGTGTAATGTTGTACAATGTGTTATTTTTTTTATTTAATAGGTATCTAATTATTATTACTTTTAATTGTTCATACTTATGTTCTTAAGTCCAATATGATTAAGTTTGTTTAAATGACAATATTTATTAAAACTATTCACTTAATTTATCTTTCTTTTGTTTATTTTTCATGGGCTTCTTCGATTTTCAGAAAAAATCAAGTAAAAGTTACTATGAGCCTACATTAATTTTGTCATAGCTCTGTAATTTTTCAATATTTTTTCATGAAACTTGGGATTTACCCATTTGAGAGGTTACTGAATCCAGTGGTGTAGTTGAAATTTCAATAAAAAAATCGCTAATCAAATTTGTCCATTTTCGACATTGAAAATAAATCATAGAAGGCTTTGAAAATTGAAATTTATCTCTAAATTTTTGTCATAAAGTGGAGTTTTCGATGGTTTACCATTTAAAAAAAAGCGTTAACATAGGATTATAAATACATTTTTTACAGAAAGGTTTCCATTTGAAATGGGTCACACTGTATACATGTTAGATTTTGGATTGATGATTTTAATGATGAAATGTAGAGTCAACGTGGACTCTGAATGAAGAAAGTTGTATAACGTATGAAGTGAGTTTATTAACTGAGGTTACAAAGGTCTGTTGGTGATATTTATAAGCTTTCTTAACAAAGAAAAGTTGTTGACGCTATGCCAAGCAGTTACTGAAAGAAGTCGTTACGCAATGTATGAAATATGAGATGTCTGGGAAGGTTAAGCCTGTCTCAGTAATGTGGTAAAACGGGGTGATTTTTAATATAACATATACCGTCTGTCTATTTTACGAAGGCCACACCAAATATCTCCCTTAAGATTTATTGTAGAAGAATAAAGCTTCAGAAACAGTTATCCCATTTTTTGTGAGCTATGTTTCAGTAAAAAGAAATTTGAAATCCATAGCCTACTTTGTGAGATATATTACAAAAACCTGAGAAATAGGAAAACCACAAACAGTTATAACTTCCTTATTTCAGGAGATACGAAAAAAGTTAAAGGGACGAAAGTTGACGGCAAAGACAATAAGAATAATGATGTCTATCAAAAAATTCGAAAAACGCAGTTGGCTTTGACATACGCTCTTGTGCTATAATGAAAAAAACAAATCTCAAAGTAGGCCATGACACCATTAATCCCGTTTATTTTTTCTCTTTCCAATGGTATAAAACATGTCACAAAAATTTTAACTGATAGTGTCAAATATTTAATATTTTATGAAAACCACAATTCATATCATTGAATCGTAAAAATCAGTTATGTCATAATAGTAAAAAAACAATGTATAGAATTATTAACAGTTTGTCACTGTTGTATGTTGCGTTGTCGAGTTCTAAGGCAACGTTCATATATTCGGGGCAAGAATTCAGGCGATGCACGTCACAGATCGACAAAATTACTATAATTATATGAAGATTATGAAGTCAATCAAAGCGACTGCACCTGAAATAGCCGCAACCCCTAATTCAGATCACATGCAAATTGTATTGCCACAACTGAAAATGTATCATTAAAATGATGAATTGTGACACAGCATAAAGCTTTATGCTGTGCCTGTGATAACTGCAACATCTGCAACCCACAATACATATAACAAAAATCTATCAACATTCAATTAATTAGAACAAAAATAGATTATAAATAATTTCTCAAATGAACTTTATTTAATAACTGGACAATGAGTTTTATAATATATATTATAGTACAATCATAATTATAATTAAATTCTGCTAATTAAATAAAATTACTACGATATTAAACAATTATACATTTTTTAGTTATTTACTATTCATGATAAGAGAAAAAACATTTACATATTTATTGTCGAGGATACCCCAACGAAATATTTTTTACATATTTCTACAAAAAAGTGATGTGGCTGAAAACAATATTTGGCAGTTCCATTAATCCTATACGTGGATTATCTTTTAGAAATTTGAAACCTATTTTTTTCAATATTTTGCCCAAGCTACTCAAACTTACTTTGTAAATATCCCGTTCAATCAACAGCTCTGAAAGGGATTGTCTGATAATATGTTGTTCTAAAACAATAATAAATACTTTAATAAATATTTCCATATGTTATTTTAATAAATACTTACTGTTTCTGTACATTTCATAAATAACATTTCGAATTGCTGCTTGGTCAAAGTTATCAATGTCGCATACAGGCTTTGTTGTTGGTCCAGTTCTTTAAGGGCTACCTAAGCTTCCCCAGTCCGCATTTTTTTGGAAACGTTGCTAACAACACTCAAACTTATGTTTAAAGCATTAGCAACTCTTTGAAATTTACTGGTTATGTTACGATATATAGTTAACTCCTAGAATTATACTTGCCTCTCTTACAGCAGTTAATGGTAACAGTGGTCCACCGGCATCACGTTCTCTCTCAAAATAATTTATTAAAGAACAAATTAATTCCTGGATATCTTTACCAAATGCCTTCGGCATTATGACAGGTAACCTAAAAATATAATGCATTAATTTGTTTTCACACAAATAAATCTTGCTCCACTTACCAGAATAACACCAATAATACAATTATATTAGTTCTGACAAGAACTGATGGTAAATACGACAAGGAAACAACAATTAATTAAAAGCACCAGAGAATGAAATCAATAATAAAATAATTCGAATCAATAAAATCAACAGTAAATCGATTTAAAATATCGGTGCTTTTGTAAATTTAGTAAATTTATACTACCAACCTTTCGCGATGAAATACGGTTTAATTAATTTATATTTCTAATAATAAGACAAAAATGCTAAGGATTATGAAGCCACATTGAACTGTACTTATTTCTGAAAAAATCTTAATAATTTGGTGTCAAGAATTACTCTTTTTAATGTAATTAATACTTAAAAATTATGTTGGCTTTAAAATGTTTTCAATTACGTCACCCATGACGTGCATCGCCTGAATCCTTGCCCCGACTTTATCAATAATTTATGGTGTACACCAATAATAACAAATTCGATATGATTAGCATTTATTGTCACTGCAATTTTGACGCTGAAATGGCAGTCACGATTTACGGAGATAGATTTCCAGATGCTCCTCAGCCAAGTCGAACTATGTTTAGGAAGTTAGTTCAAAATCTAAAAACACACGGTTCATTTCCAAAAAAAGTGGTAAGGCGAGGGCATGTTGCGGATAATGTAAAAAAGTGATTAGAGTATTGAATTTTGTTAACCAAAATGAAGAAACCTTTTTGAGACAAATTCAGAAAACTGTCGCATAAAAAAGACAGTGCAAAAAAATATTTAAAAAAAAAACGGAATTCGATGCTACAAAATGAGGAAAGTTCAACATTTAAATGAGGGAGATAAGCCGAGGAGAGTAAGATTTTGTAGATGGTTATTAAATGAAAAAAGGAATGACCCGCTGATACGTAGCAAAAGTCGTTGGTCGGACGAATCAAATTTTTTTAATTATTATAAGTGGACACGAGAAAATACACATTGGCACAGAGAGACTGCTTTCCAAGAAAAATTTTCTACGAATGTTTGGGTGGGTCTTTTAGGGACTAAAGTAATTGGACCTTATTTTTATGATGGCAAATTAATCGCTCGTAGATACCTTAATTTCCTGCACAACAAATTTCAAGATGTTCTTTATGAATTAAGAGTGGCAGAAAGATTAAGTTATTCATATTTTGAACAAGATGGGGCTCCACCTCACATTGCTGTAATATGTACAAATTATTTAAATCAAGTTATACCAGATAGCGGGATAGGCACTTATGGACCCATTCTATGGCCAGCGCGATCACCAGATATTACCCCGTTGGATTTCTTCGTTAGGGGTTACATTAAAGACAAGGTATTTCAAATCGTCCCAGAAAATATCATCAAAACATCAAACATTATCAAAACCAGAATTAGAAAGGCATGTGAATGTGAAATGTCATGTATGAGGTGTCTCATAGAGCATGTTTGTGTATTAGAATGGCATGGTGCACAATTGAGCATTTGTCGTTAGAAAAATAAATACACACATTTTCTTTTCAGTATGGTAGTAGTTACTAACTGTAATACATAATTTTTCGTTTTTTGGATATTCATTTTGTTCTTGCATTTTTATTTATGAATAGAATAGAATAGTTTATTCGTGTTAACAAAGTACACAAAGTGTTTACATACATTCAATAATGGTGTCACTTAATAATACAATCTAGGCAATATTAAAATAATAAAATGTATATGACAAGGACATGTTATAGTTAGCAAAACATCAATTAAAAGAACATTAATCAAATAAAAAAAGAAATATAGAAATAAATGAGTATATTTAGATAGTTGCACCCGAATACACTAAATATGTTAGATAAGACTAAAGTCGCTATTTAAATATTCATGTTGGTGTAGAGAGCGCCATCAAGTAAATACTTTTTAATTTTCCTCTTGAATTGTGTTTCATTTAGAGCCCTTACCTGAGGTGGCAAGGCATTATAAAACTGGATTCCCAGGTAACCAGTGCCTTCTCCGGTTCTACTTAGCCGTAGGAAATTATTGTATAGATTGTTATTAGCTCTGATGTCTGGTGTTGTAACAATGGACTTGGCTTCTGGTGCTGAATGAATATTGAATATTTTTTGTCGTCCCTATATTTCAACCCCGAAATAATTCGTATAGCCCTTCTTTGGGCGGAAAGTACATTTGCACAGGTTGTTGCATGCCCCCAAACTAGAATCGCGTATGAAATTGTAGAGTGGATGAAGCTGTGATATGCAGTTGTTAAGATGCTTTCGGATACTTTCCCCACAAGATCTCGGAGCAGGTAACTATATTTCGAAATTTTGGCACAAACGAAAGCTGTGTGATTTTCCCACAACAACTTTGGGTCAAAATTCACCCCCAGGAATTTAATTGATTCAGGGTTGTTCACTTCCTCCATGTTACGTAAGCTGAATATCCTAGTCTCTGTATTTGATGTGTTCAAGCACAACTTACTAGTTGTAAACCAGTTCAGTATAGTTGGCTGAGTTTGTGGAACCTCATTTGTTAGATCTTCTATATTACAATTGGAGAAGGTTAAATTGGTGTCGTCGGCAAATAATATAGTAAGTACATTGTCCCGAATTGAACGTGGTAAGTCATTAATAAAGATAAGAAAAAGTATGGGTCCCAGGACAGAGCCCTGGGGAACAACATGATTTAATTTTTGTAAAGTGGACTTATTCCCGTTATAGATGACAAATTGCTGTCTATTAGTGAGGTAAGAACTGATAAGTGTTATACTGTTGTTTGTGTTAAATTGTAATAAATAATTACTGAATTATTATTATAAAGTAAATTTTTACTATTATGGTGTAGCTGATTTTTACGATTCAATGACATGAATTGTGGTTTTCGTAAAATATTAAATATTGACACTATGAGTTAAAATTTTTATATATTGTTGGAAAGAGAAAAAATAAACGGAATTGATGGTGTCATGGCTTACTTGGTGTGGCCCTCATAACCCATTAAGGACCACTACTAAAAAAATTAGGAAAAATGCAGAATTTTTTAATAAAAAGTATTTATTTAGGCATATATAAACATAATTTAAAGTGAAAAAATATATATGTGTATATTAATTTTTTTTTTTGGTGTTGCGTTAACGCAACATTGGGAAGTAGTGTATACATGTACTGTACATAAATAGAAAATATTAAATGTGGTAGTCTTTAAAGCAATGCGAGTGTGATGGGATTCTACATTTATTACACATAAATACGGTTGTACTTATGCATATTCTGCCATTTTTGGTATCTTTAGGGTGTTTTTCACCATAAGGTATAAATTGATATAAATATCCATAGCTGGATGCCAGGCACCACATTTTTAATCCAAAACGTACTGACTTTCGTTTCAACAAGATTTTTGCCGAATGACGTATGGTACCATTTGTTCATCAATTGATAAATTATAACTAAAACACCAAACTTTAGAAAATACTGTTGCTGTTAGCTGTTTGCTAATACAGTTTTTATCTCCTTTTAATTAATTTTAATGTGTTCGTCTCTGTAAACCTTCAGTGATTTGACTGATTGTACTTTATTGTAATTAATAGCATATTTTAAATGTTTTTTTGTGATTTTAGCAAATGTGTAACTATTAAATAGTTATTCGTATGACCTGTAACGCAACAAAACAATGTATTTTGTTAATTATATTCTATTTATATTTTTCTTTTTGACTTGTGTAAAAATGTTGTAATTTGCGACACCAATAAACACTTACTTACCTACTTACTTACTAAAATTTCTATTCAACATGTCAACCATAGGTCGTACTTTCGCAAATTTGTCTTCCTTGTCTAACTGACTGTTATCTGCAAGATGAAGGTTCTGTTTTATTTCGAGAAATCTATTTCGAGACATCGCGTTTTTTACGAATTGAACACCTTTATCCTCTTGTGATGACCAATAAAGTTTTACTTGTGGGATAGTGTGATAACCACTCAAAATTAATATTCCCAAAAAAATTGTCAAGTAATTTTTGTCTAGACTAAACTGAGGACGGTTACCATGTCTCACATATTTTATGGAGTCGGAAATAATAGACTGCATGATATGTTCATCGAAAAATTGCATAAAAAATTCAAACACAGACTTTCCGTGCAGCACTTCAATAATATTCTTTACATCCATTTCCTCATTTGACGTAGCACCATTTTCGTAGTCAACAAGTGTTCTACACCAAATAACATCTTCAGTTTTTGCGAATTCGCTTGACCGAGATAAGGGCTTCCGTTGTTCTATTTCTGCTTCGTTATCCGCAAGTAGTATTTCAAAAGTTCCTGCCATATCTGAAGGAAAGTTTTCCAGTTCACCCATAACATCCTCATCAATGTCCTCATCCGTTAGATTATCCACATCAGGTGGTACATAACAAATATCAATTTCCTCATTGACATCAAGGTCTTCAACAACAGTTCTTTTATAGTAAGAGGTCTTTTATTGAAATGATTCCCATGTTTTGCGTTACTCTATAACAATAAATATAAATATCACAAACCAGCCATACCTCATAAACTTTTGTACTTACCATATCATATAAAATTTGTGGAATCTTCAATTCAAACTAAGCTACAACCTTTCTATATCACAGAGTAAAACCAATGAGTCACCGCATAATGGATTTACAAGAAACAGCTTACACGAAAAGACAAGTTTACACAGGAATATTATGCCATATTACAATTTCACTGATCGTCTCAATGTTGCGTTTTCGCATCGTTATATTTCAAAGCAGTTTGAAAATATTTCCTGACAATTTAAAAAAAAATTTGTTAACAATGTTGTAATGTCAAGTATGTTTTATATGAAACCTTATGCGGATAACGAAATAAGTGAATCATATTTTATACAATAAATATTTATATATTCGAGTTTTTTTCTCGGAATATTAATAGTTTTCTTATGTTAAAACTTGTGAAAAAAGTGAGAATACCCATTCAGAAAAAAATTTATTGGCATGTTCAGATATTTGTTAATGCAATACCATCGATCGCTTATAAAAAAAAAATATTTTTTTAATGTTAAAAGAATTATTTTTCACTACGTTGCGTTAACGCAACCATGGGAGTTAATGGAATAAAATAGACAGACGGTATAAGAGAATCCATTTTGTTACATCATTGTTTATATTTCTCTAATTTTACCCTTAAACAAAAGCCATCACAAGATGGAAATCAGCAGACTTCTGCCATATTCACTTTTATTTTGTTTTTTTAATTGACAGGATTTAAGTATCATCAAGAAAGCTGTAACCTGCCCATCCTGCCATGCCTCTCTAAAGAACTATTTCCATTTTGTGACCAGTTGTTTTATTGTAGAAGAAAAGATTAAGAAAAATTGTGAAACTTTAAATGTAAACAGTATAGGTCAAGTAGGGCTAGGCCATTTGAGATATTTAACAAGCGAGCTAGATGGTAATTTGATTGATATAATCAAAGTAGAGACACAAATCTGTGAAGAAAGAGAAAATTATGATGAGACTGAAACCGTTAACAGACATGACACATCTAAATTAGAGCGAAATTTCGGGAATGATACCAAAAATGTTACAGGGAAGGTTGGACATAAACACGAAAGTTATTCGGACAATATGAATGATCTGAAATTTGACAATGAAGAACAATTTGCACCTAAAACTGTTTTGGACTACGAAGAGAAGTGTAATAATGTAGATATTCAGATAGAAGAAATGTTTTGTGGCGAGAACGGAGTTAAGGAGGAAAGCTCTATTGAAATGGAGGACCATACATTTTTACATAACGAAGAAATTGAAATAAAAACAGATCAGCAAGATTTCAATAGGTAATATTGAGTTTTATTCTAAAAATGTTTTTTTTTTTCAGCAAAGCAATATTTTTGAGTACGCACTTATTCACTTCTGAAAATGCTAGAATATGACTAAGGTTAATCAATGACATTACCTTGAAACACAATAAATATATCACCACTCAGAAGTGATTTAACAGTCATATCCACCCTAACTGGTTCACTAATCGACTTAAAATTATATATTACTATATATGGGTAGTAGAATAGTAGGATATAACACCATAGGTAATTACGACCCCCTTTATCCCAGAAGGTTCTAGAAGAGCCTTGTGCGGTAGGGGGCTACACATTTAGAGACAAGGGACACACACCCAATATCTGTGTATAGTGAAAAAATCCCTCTCATAGTATTTTCCACTGCCACGGCCGGGGATCAAACCCGGAACTTTTAGGTGAGAGGCAAGTAATAATAATAATATTTATTAATTCCTTACAAAGTTAAAACTTCTGAATACGTCATTATTGTTACATAATCACAATACAGTTAATGATAATATAAATACAAATATAAATATGATATATCAACAAACTAGGATAAGAGTTGTAGAACAAAACACGGTAAAATTATTTACATTACAGAGTTGTAGTTTAAAATATATTTACAAACACACATATATGCAGTATAGGTATGTTAGTTATTTCTGTTCTGAGTTTGTTGCGACATATACTCAAAAAACTCATCAATGCTATAGAATGGATTATCAGTAAGCATTGTTTTTATGTGGTTTTTGAATTTATTGAATTCTAGTGTACGTATATTTATTGGTAGAGCATTATATAGTTTAACGTCTGTACTGCTATCCATTCTTCTTAGTCGTGTTTGAGGTAATAGTAAATCCTTTTTATTTCTTGTGTCATGCTTATGTATATCTGTCATTACTGGAAATTTATCAATATTTTGTTTGACATATAACAATTTCGTGAAAATTATTAATGAGAAGAGCGTCATAATTTTTAGATGTTTAAATATTGGTACGCAGGAGTCTCCAGGCTGAGCCTCTACTATAGATCTCACTGCATTTTTTTGAATTAAAAAAACCCTATTTAAGTGTAATTGAGCAGTTGTGCTCTAGATAGCTAAGCCATATCTCATAATGGATTCAAACAATGCATAGTAAGTAGTGACTGCAGCTGGTTGATTTATAAACTGTTTGACTTTCCGTATAGCATAGACTGCACTGTTTAGCTGTCTGCAGAGTTGATTGATATGTTCATTCCAGGTAAGTCTAACGTCTATATACAACCCCAAGAATTTGGTAGAAAGTGCTTCGGGGTTGGCATTTACATTAAATGAAAGTTTAGTCTCAAAAACAAGCGATTTGGTTTTATTTTCATTCAGTACAAGCTGATTTGTAGTGAACCACGTTTTAGCTTGGTTCATGACCTGCCCAAAGACTGTCATCGGATCATCTCCCTTTTTAACACTCACTCCAAATGTTGTATCGTCAGCATACATAACTGTAAATATGTTTGTGTTAAAGATAGTTGGTAGATCGTTTATATAAATTATGAAAAGGTGAGGTCCTAATACCGACCCTTGTGGGACTCCTCTTTTTATTAACATGGGTCTACTCCTCTGGTTATCACTACATATTACTTGGGTTCTATTCGATAAATAGGATCTTATCAGTTGTAATGCCACTCCTCTAATTCCAT
Source organism: Leptura quadrifasciata (assembly GCA_963675555.1). Lineage (NCBI taxonomy): Eukaryota > Metazoa > Arthropoda > Insecta > Coleoptera > Cerambycidae > Leptura > Leptura quadrifasciata. The sequence continues at coordinate 81,009,602 of OY776680.1, forward strand.
AATATTCCATTTTGTCTAGTAATATATTACGCTCCACACAGTCAAAGGCAGCACTCAAATCTGTAAATATTCCTAAGAATAATTCACTTCTTTCAAACGCATTTTTTATGGAATTAGTCAATGCTCTGATACCATCTGCGGTGGATAATTTTCCCCTAAAACCAAACTGCTGGCAGTTTAGAATCTGGGCTTGTTCTAGTCGATTATACAAAGCAGTCTCTAAGATTTTCGAAAAACACGGTAACACTGATATCTGCCTAAAATTTTGTGGGAGCTCTCGATTTCCATTTTTGTATACAGGTACAATTTTAGCTATTTTTAACATTGTTGGGAAGTATCCTTCCGAAAAACAAGTATTTATAATATCCACAAGAACATCTACTAGCAAAAGAGCACATTTTTTAAGGATGTAAACACTTACTCCATAAATATCTTCGGTTTTTTGTTTTTTAAATTTTTTATTATTGCAAGCACCTCATGCCTGTCGACTGCCCTAAGAAACATTGAACGACCTGTGTCATATTCTTTATTCAGGAATACAGTCGCATTCGTCGCACTATTAGGTAAGGCACCTACCAAATTTTTGGCATTATCAACAAAAAAAGTGTTTAAATCATTCAGGCTTATATTTTCTGGATATATTTTCTGTTTACTTTTTCTCCCGGTTTCTGCATTTATAATACTCCACACCGTTTTGCTGGTATTTTCAGAGTTCAGTAATTTATTTTCATTGTATGATTTACGAGCCTCTATTAATAATTTTTTGTACTCTTTTTTAGGTTGCTTATGGATTATTTTATTATTTTCTGTTGGATGTTTTTTGTACCAGTCATACACCATGATTACCCTTTCTCTAACATTTACAACATCTTGTGAGACCCAATTTTTTCTTTTTTTTTTGTTCTTTTACTTTCCGAGATTAGGGGAAAGCTATTATTAAAGTGATAGATGAAAATCTCATGAAAGTTGGTATATTTATTTTCAGCCCTTGTTTCTTTATAAACGGTATCCCAGTTTTCTCGACTCAGGTAGCTATTCAGCAGATCAATATTGTTTGACGTATACAGCCTTCTTTTTATCAGATGATCACTAATATTTTCATTTCCATTTTTTGCACTTGAAACAATATTTATTAGCTCTGTGATTTGACACTTATGATCTGATGCACCCCACCACAAATTTAGCGTGTTATGTCTATTGTTTGTAAAGATATTGTCAAGACAATTTCCATGCAAATGAGTAGCCTCATAAATCGTTTGTTCTAAACCAAATGATAGAAATAGTTGAGAGATTTTTTGTGAATTATTATTATCTGATTCATTGAAATGTACATTAAAATCACCCGCAGCGACTACTGTGGCATCCCTGCTAATAGTATCAATACATTGTAATGCTCTTGTCATTATATTCACGAAATTATCTATGTTTCTGTATTCAGGCGATCTGTAAATAGAGAGAACAGCTAGGTTAAACTGTTTTATGTAGCAGGCCGATATTTCACAGATCTGCTCTTCAGACATTTGAACAATATTTTTAAGATTTTTGATATTGTTATCTAATAAACTGTTATGTACGTATATACAAGAACCACCTCTAGGTATATTTGACCTTGAATAAAAACTAATTAAAGTAAAATTGGCAATGTTTACAGATTTTAAGCCAATGTTCAGTTAGGCACAGTATTTTTATTTCAGTATGTGACATTAGAAAATGCTCTAAAACCAAAATCTTGTTGAAAATACTTTGCACATTAGCATGCAGAACAGAAATACCTACCATTCTATGTAAAGATTGACAATTTGATATGTTTGATATTGTTTGGTATCTATCATTTCCATTTTGGCTTGAAGTTCTGCCATCTCCTCTATGATTTTCTTTGGTTGGACATTTTTTCAGTGGCTCAGAAAAACCGAATTTTCGGTAGTAAATGAGCTGTCTTCCACTCCTATATTTCTTTGACGGGGGTTGTCTAGGAAATGTTGACCTCTTCTGAAATCAAATCTCTCAAATGCAACACCATTTGGCCAAAATGACTGTTCATATACCATTTCTTTTAAACCCATGTCCACACCCACTAAGAAACAGTTGTTGTCCTTTTTTTTGTATAGCGTTTTAAGTAATTTAGCTGAAATATCAGTCACATCACTTTTTGTTTTTTCCTCTATGTATTTTTTCACTTTTTCTTCTGTTACTTGTTCCTTTACTCGCGATATGAATAACCAAATTTTCTTATTTTCCTTAGAAGACTTCTGGTTAGTTTCTCTTCCTTCAAAACCATTTTCATTTGTATGTGTTGTATTTGTACCTATTTGTTTCAGTTTTCTTTTTTTCTGTTTTATTAGCGTAAAATCGTGTATTTCACTATTTTGTTTGCCTGGGGTCTGTGTGGATTTATTTCCAACTTCTTCATTCAGCAAGGAATTAGATAAATTATTTAAATAATCCTTTTTTGTTATTTGTTTATGACTACTTGAGTTTACTTTTGTTGTAGGTACTCTTTATTTTTGTATAACAGGTGGAGCAGTTAGAGTTGGTAGGGGTGAATTTTGAGTCGCTGCGCTATACGTCAGTTGTGTGTTGGCATTTGTAAGTAACTTAACCATGTCAACATTAGAATCTCTTAAATTTGTAACTCCTTGTTTGGTGTTTTTGATTTCATGTTGCAATTCATTTTTTAGGGTTTTCATCTCATTTTGTAGTGGTTCGATTATTTGCATTAGTAGCATTTTTTTGTTGTGATGTTAGCTTGAATAGTTCATTAAGTTTGTTGTTAATTTTCTTAATATCCGTTTGGATTTCATTTAGTGTCTTATTTTCCTGTCTCAAGTTTATTGTTGGTCTGCAGTTTGAACACAAGTATATCAGTGTTCTGGCCGACTTAAGAGTAGCTGCTCTATATTCGGTAGTTGAAAGCTTAGCACATGATTGGCATAGTTTGCAGTTACATTTATCACATATGGCCAGTAGCTCATCTTTTGTTTCTGCAGTTTCGCATTTAGAACAAGACATTGTTTAAGAAGTGCTTAAAGCCGGTCCCGTTTATTTCAGAACATCAACATAGGATTGTTTTTTATTTGGAATAATATCAGTTGTAGATAAGTTTTTAACTCTAATCAACAAAAAAGATTAAGGTTATTTGTGGACAGTTATTCGAAATTATGAACTTTTCACAGCAAACTGCAGTCTATGAATAAGGGTAAACAGTCTGCAGTCACATCACTGATTAAATTGCACTTCAAAGTTTATGTTGTGAAAGAATCATATTTAAAAGTTTATTTTTTCCACTTGAAAATTATAACTGAAAGCACTCTGCATACACACACATTCAAGGACGTTGAACATTCTATTGCGCTCACCTCTCGACCACCAGTCATAATATGAGCATAATCGAATTGATTTTTGGTGAAACCTTTCTAGGGGAAAATTTATGTATTTTGACCTCACAAAAATTCTTTTTTCCGAAAAGTGTACGATACACCAAAAGTTATATGCACTTTTCTGATGTGCTTTCAAGAGTTTTCTACTTACCTGCATAAAGCATGGCATTCCAGCATTCAAATCAAAATAACATAAATACAGGGAGTCATGAGGAACTGCACATACTTCTACCGTAGTAGTAGTAATTATTGGGGGAGGCCTGGTGCCTGGCAAGTAGGCCACAAATGGGCCCTTTTTACCTACACCCTGATGTCCCCTCAACCGTTCACTCCTACTCGAGCTCTTACTCCCTTTTGAAACCTTCCTGAATATTCATTCATTTCCTTTTTTGGGAGTGTTATGGCGCCGAAGAGTTCATACCTCAGGCGCCCGAACGCTTCACATTGTCCCAAGAAGTGAACCGATGTTTCTTCATCATTTCCGCATCTTGAGCAGATGGGATCTTCCTCAACTCCTATCAGTAATAGGTGTTTTCTGGGCCTGCAGTGACCGGTTAGGACTCCGACCAATTGGTTCAGAGTCCTCCGGCTTCTGCCTAGTAACCAGGCCGTCCTTGACTTGTTCGGCCCCGTTATGAAGTCTCGAGCCTGTCTGCAGCCAGCCACTGCTCAGCCTCCAATGTTCCCTCAATGTTGCATGTGCCCACTCATTAGGGGCCGTAGCAACATGTTTCCTTGTAATTCCCAACATGGGCTACGGGCCAAGACAGGGCTCCCTGGCTCTGAGCCTAGCCAATTAATCGGCTCTCTCATTTCCTAGGATCCCGGTATGTCTTGGAACCCATATCAGACTCACTTCCTTATGCCTGGCAAGTTCCTTTAGGGCATCTCCACACTCCTGGACGAGGGGGACCTCGTCCTGGGAGAGCAGACCGCCCAAAGAGCTGCCTGGCTGTCGGAACAAATACAAATTTTTTGTTCCGTACCGTTCTTCTTTTCTTCCTTATATGCCACTTTTAGGATGGCATATACCTCTGCCTGAAAGACTGTAGTGTACGATCTTAGAGCAAAGCTCTCCTGTACTTCCCTGCCTTCCAGGAATATTCCTGCCCCTGATGACTGCCTCCGTCCATCTACTAGAAGGAAACCATCTATGTAGCACACCAGGGAGTTCAGGGGAAAATTAATCTTTCCTTCTGCCTACTCTTCTCTACTGAGTAGGGTTAGAGAGAAAGTACATTTCTTTCTAATCTCAAGTGGTCAGTTGCCTCCCTCCCTCACCTTAAGGGCGGAGATTCGAATTTTCTCCTCTGCCAATCCGGCGATGACTGCATGACCCTCTGCCCTTCCGCTACATCGCCAGCTACCTGAGTCTTGCATTCTTAGATGGGCTGTCATAGGTTCCTTCTGGGCTGGAAGCGTTGGTAGCCCAAGCATTACTTCCAAGGCAGCTGTAGGTGTCGTTCTCATTGCGCCTGTTATCCCAAGACAGGCAAGTCTTTGAACTTTTGCCAATCTTCGGGACATGGTGATGCGGTTCACACTCGGCCACCAAACCACCAACCCATATTGGAGTCTAGGTCTGATTACTGCCGTGTAGACCCAGTGCAGGTTCCACGGGCTAAATCCCCAGTTCCTGCCCACCACTTGGCATAGCTGCCAGAAGGTTGCCGTCGACTTTTCTATGATTCTATCGACCTGTGCTCCCCATGACAGTTTTTATCTATAGAATCTTCCCTAAGTACTTCACCTCTTGCGATAATGCTAGGGGTCTTTCATATATTATTGATGCCCTAAAATTCTCTATCTTCCTCCTTTTGGTGAAGAGGATCATTTCAGTCATGGATGAATTGACTGAAAGGTTCGTCTCACCGCACCATCTTTCAATAATCCTGCAGGCTACCTGCATTCTATCGCAGAAGACTCTTAGGAACCGGTCAGTTACAAGAACTAGCCCGTCGTCTGCATATGCCTGCGCATAGAAGCCTTCTGACGCCAGCCGCTTCAGTAGACCGTCCATTATTAGACACCATAGATGAGGCGGACTTCAGTAGAAAGTCTACCTCCCCGCAATATGTCCGCCAGCTTGTCCTCTTGCTGAGTCAATTTTTAAATTTCCTTCTAGCCTCTTTAAAATCATCCCATGTGGTCTCCTCCCCCTCTTTGACAGTTCGATTATGAGTGAGTCGGGCCGCCGCCCTTCAAGTGATCTATTCCACCAGCGAGCCTTCCGCACTCCTGCCGCCTTGAGGGGACCGGATTCCTCATATGCCTTAATTATGCAATTTTCGAGAATATTTACCTCATTGTCTAGTTATGGCCCTCATGTTCATGTTCTAAACTCTAGGGCAGAGAGGTATTTTCCCCAGTCTGTCGCACTCGGATTTCTTTGAGGGGTGGTCTCTTTCCTATCATATTCAATCTCGAATCTGATCATTCTATAATAAAGACATTGGTATGTCATTGGTTACCCTCCAATTTTTAACATCCTCAATCAGAGACTGGAAGGCCAATGTTATGTCAATAACTTCCTGGCGGATGCGGTTGACAACCGTCGGTTTGCTCCCCCTGTTTACCACTTGTAGGTATGTGGATGCCAAGTACTCTAACAGTCTCGCCCCAAACGTTAACGTTTGTGCTACCCCACACTTGTGGTGGGCATTGGCGTCGCAACTGATTAATAATGGAAGTCCTGAATTCCTTGCGTAAAAATTAGATTTTCTAATTCCTCAGTGGGTGGCAGCCGCGCATTATCATATGGAAGATATATCCTGCTTATGACTACCTTACGACTAATATTATTTATCTTGTATTCGAGAAAAGCTGCTGTGGCATCCCTGGTTTCCAGTTGAGGCAGTGGTACAACTTGGAGGTCCTTAGATGCCAGGATGCATGTCCTTGGTGGCTCCTCGTCTTCCTCTTTTCCAACTACTATTTGGTAGCCGGAACTTCCCAGGCCCCTTACTTGTTTCCTAAAAACATATGGTTCCTGGATTAGTATTATTTCTCCGGTCTTACCTATCAGAATGCTGAGTAGCTTTCCAGTAGCATCCCGACTGTGCTGGAGGTTGATTTGACTTACCCGTAATAATAGTTCCATGGGGTATCTGGGTACGGCTGGTTAGGCCTGTTTTTGCTTTCTCTCCTTGGCCGGCCTCGGCTTCTCAACTGCGGTAGAAATCCGGCGAGCCACTCCACTCCAAACAGATCCCCTACGTATTGTAAGGGTAACCAGCTCGAAGTAGAGTACCCACTCAGCCTCCTCCAGCCGTCATATTAAAATGTGCGATAAATACAAACAAAATTACAGCTAAATGAAAATAAGAAAATACAATTTTGTTCTAATTAAATGTAACTAAGGTGGCTTTGAAAACAATGAAATATTTACCTCGTCAATCATTTGTTGGTTTAACGGTGTTTTTATTGTCTTTAAAAATTGTTTAAAATTCTTGTTAATTGTGTTCAAAATGCCGCAAATTTATACAAGAGATGAAAAAGTGGATATGTTAATTTTTCGCTGGACATTGTCTATCAGGATTCAAAAAATTCTAAATTGAAAAATCATTCTTAGCCACCCTGTATATTTTTAGGGAGTGAAAATAGTTATGAAACATCACACAGATGCCCCGTAATTGGTGTTTATTTTTTCTTCAAATCGATAATAGTGACTAGTGATTTTTTCAAAGTGCATCAGCAGATGGCATTATTTCAACAAAAAACTCACTACATCGAAATGGTCGGGAGATAGTCAATAATAACGAAAGGAGATTAGAAAAAGGCTTTTAAAAATGTACTGATATTTATAGCATTCCACTTTAAAAAATGGCACTTGGTCCTGTACATCTTGGTTCACCCTGTATATTCGAAAATAATTTCCAGTTATAGACTTTTTATGTAGTTTACCTGTGTTTTCTTTTAATTTCTAGCTCTCATAGAACTCGAGCTATCGAAATAGGACGCACTATTGCCCCACCTTATACAGGGTGTCCCGAAACTCCCGCATTCCCCTTTAGGTGCTAATTCTCCATGCAAAAATAGTAAGAAAAGTTCCTATAAACACGTGTCCGGAAATGCTTCCTAAGGGAGCTACGGCCCTCTAAAGATGGCGTAAAAATAGGAGTTTTTACTAATTATCTCGAAAATTATTTAGGACAACTTTATGAAACTTGGTTAACTATTTTAGATTATTAAAGGTTATTGTTTTGCAGTATTAGCCTCAATTAATTTTTTCCAGGGGCGGAGAAACGAGGGGTCGGTGTTCTTTGTTTCTACATGTTTATTTTCCAATTTGACATTTTTTGTATTTTAATCCCTGATTATGATTCCCTGGTTAATTCTGCAAAAAAAGGTCCTCTTTACAATTAGCCATATGGCAAACCGTTTTCGAGTAAAAGCGGTCTAAACGAAATACTGCGTATTCGGTTACTAAATGCGCATTATTTATTTTTCAAAGTAGGCGTATGTCATTCAGTAACAAAAATGGCTGAGTACACCTCACAGGAGTATCTCGATATGATTATCTGTTATGGTATGGCTCATGAACAAGCTGTACCAGCCGCACGACTGTACGCGCTCCGATTCCCGCAACGAGCATATTTTCCTGACGCAAATGTTATCACGCGCTGCCTCAATCGTGTACGGGACAGTGGAAATGTCCTACCTAATAGACGAGGTAACGGTCGCCCAAGAGGGATTCCAGTAGCTGAAGAAGAGATGATTCTTGATGCATTTGTTGATCAGCCAAGGTTGAGTACTAGGCGAGCTGCTAGACTACTGGGGACGACAAGAACACGTATTCATCGAATCCTTCGACGTGAAAATCAACATTGTTACCGTTATCGACGGGTTCAGCAGCTCTTACCGCGAGACTATGAACCTCGAATGATCTTCTGTACAAGTAAGCTGAATTTTGTATGCAGCATCTGCATGAAATAAAAAACAAATTTTAAACAAATGTGATAAATTTGTAATTCAAAATATTCTACCACTTAAACCTATCGATTTTTTTTTAATTTCACAGATTTTTTGGAAAATCATTTGGTCAATCTTTCATTTATTAATCAGATATTGTGGACTGATGAAGCGACATTTACCCCAAATGGAGTATTTAATTCATTTTTGTTTACTGGGCCCATGAAAATCCTCATTTAATTCGACAGACACATTTTCAATACCGATTTTCAATTAATGTTTGGGCGGGACAAATAGGAAACCTAATGGTAAGTACATTTACATTCTCATTGGGTACCTAATAGGTTAGGTAAAACTTTCAAATAATATTTACCACCAATTTTGCAGATTGGTCCCATATTTCTTCCCGCACGACTTAATGGACCGAATTATGTACGATTTCTCCAGAGACAACTACCCGGTTTACTGGATGAAATTCCGCTGCTTTCTCGCTTGAATATGATTTTTATGCACGATGGGGCTCTGGCGCACTTTAGTAGGGTAGCAAGGCGTCATTTGAATCGAGTTTTTCGAGGGCGTTGGATAGGAAGAAGTGGCCCAATAAGTTGGCCTCCTCGATCGCCGGATTTAAATCCGATGGATTATTTTGTATGGGGTCATATAAAAAATTTGGTTCATTTTAATGAGACAATTAGTGAGGACGACATGCGATTCGACATAATTGCGGCATTTGACACTATTACCAGGGAAATGGCGCAAAGAGCCACAAATAATATTGTTCGCCGTGCTGAGACCTGCATTGAGCAGGAAGGAAGGCATTTTGAGCACATTTTGTAGTACATAATAATAAACTTAATTCAGGTTGTTTTTTAAATCATAAATGTTCATTAAACTATTGCACAATGTTTCTTTTACCACTATTACCAAATAATTGAAAATAGTTCCTTTTAGGAAATCATACCATAACAGATAATCATATCGAGATACTCCTGTGAGGTGTATTCAGCCATTTCTGTTACTGAATGACATACGCCTACTTTGAAAAATAAATAATGCGCATTTAGTAACCGAATATGCAGTATTTCGTTTAGACCGCTTTTACTCGAAAACTGTTTGCCATATGGTTAATTGTAAAGAGGACCTTTTTTTGCAGAATTAACCAGGGAATCATAATCAGGGATTAAAATACAAAAAATGTCAAATTGGAAAATAAATATGTAGAAACAAAGAACACCGACCCCTCGTTTCTCCGCCCCTGGAAAAAATTAATTGAGGCTAATACTGTAAAACAATAACCTTTAATAATCTAAAATAGTTAACCAAGTTTCATAAAGTTGTCCCAAATAATTTCCGAGATAATTAGTAAAAACTCCTATTTTTACGCCATCTTTAGAGGGCCGTAGCTCCCTTAGGAAGCATTTCCGGACACATGTTTATAGGAACTTTTCTTACTATTTTTGCATGGAGAATTAGCACCTAAAGGGGAATGCGGGAGTTTCGGGACACCCTGTATACCGAATAGTCACTTTGGAGCTATAAATAAATATTATTTATCGTATATTAACACTGCTTTCTATAAATAAGAAGTGACACATTTTTAATTGATTTGTTTTTAATAAATAAATGATAAAACGTGTGGAACCGAACGGTACAGCTTAACATGGCCATTCAAAGCTACTAGTAGTTTAACATCGTACATACATGATATTCTTGGATAAACATTATTTCCATGTTAATCCGTATTGTTCACTTTTTGTTCATTATTAGCATTTAACTTCATAATTAAATCTCTCTAGCCTGTGTGTACATATTGTATTTTAATAAATGTTCTTTTTGTAGAAATCTTGCTTTTAATACTTGCATAGTCTCTAATAATATTTGTCTGGTAATTTAATAATAGTAAATCTATCGTATCTTTTTAAATAAGTAATCATTAATTTTTGTAACATTCAAGTCTTAAGTAAATGTGTTTAAACAACTGTGCCTTCTTGGCTGGGCAAGATTGTAAATAACCTTTCAACAACCATGTGGCACTCTCTCTTATCCACACTCCGAACTCACAGCCTTATGCTCTCACACAAGAAACAGCTGCCGTACACAACACGGACAATTTTATACAACTAGGTATAAAATCGGTTACAGTATTTGGACCGGAAGTTGTAGGTGAAGCCAGTGGCGGCTCATGCCTTATGTACTTGAGAGGGCGCAGTGGTGGCTCACGGGTATTAAAGTAATAGAGTCAATAAACAATAGCACCGCAGGCGAAACATTTTTGAAGTTCTAATTAAATCATTGAAAAGTTCGCAAATCTAAATTAAAGCGATTAATGAAGTACTCACCATTATTTTTTGAAGTGAAATTCCATTCTTCTATTTTTGTCGGAGATAAACTTTTCAATAACTTTTTCATTAAAATTTGGTACCATTGACTTTTCAATTGAAAGCATTGCAAGTGATGTTAGTCTGTCTTTACTCATAGTATTTCTTACATACGTCTTAATTAATTTTAATGTCGAAAAACGTCGTCATCGGAATAGTAACCAAAATTTTCAAAACTTTAACAACTTCCCCGAAAACAATGTCTAAAACGAAAGATATGAGACAGTTTAATGTTTGCAAGCACCCAGAGAAACTTTGAATTTCACTGGAATTCTCTGAGTCTATCATAGGGTATGCTTCACAAAATCGGTTGATATCTTTCAAAGGTGGTGTTGTTTCATATTCCTTATACTTCTCCTTTAAAAACAATTTTGCACCACATAAATGATTTTTAAAAGAAAACTGAATTCACACTTCTGCAGTAATTATATCACATGCCGCTCTTACAGACATGTTAACATTTTCTTGATTCAGTCTACGTCGTTTTTTTGGAACTTCTATATTCACTGGTTCATTTGTTAAGGGAGGTAAATTATTTCTAATTTGTACAATTTCTTTTTCAAAATTATCTAAGCATTTCTGGACTTTTATAACGTCTGTTTAAATTTTCTATAGCTGGCTAAATAAAATATCAACATGTGGCATGACTTGAAAAAAAATTTAACCAAAATAAAAATGAATCATCTTCTAGCCATTTAATAAATCCAGCTGCTTGAGTCACTGTTTCAGAGTTGTATTGTTTTGGAATTCCTGACATTATATTTTCAAAGCATAGTAAGGTTGTCTTTATTGTTGTACACACTATGTACTATACGAGAGTTAAAATTCCATCGTGTTTGAGAAGTTCTTGGAATGAGTTTATCACAAACATGTTGCAAAGCTGTCATTCTACCTGGCGATTGAGAAAAAAAAGTTGATATGCTATTCAAATTTGAAAAAAATATTCTTACACTACTGATGCTAGAAACTGCTTGTCCTAGTATTTTATTAAGCTGATGAGCGTAGCAATATACAAAATGTACATTTTTGTACTGTTGGCGAATTTTCACGTTAACACCGCCTAAATGACCACGCATAACAGCAGCTCCATCATATGTTTAACAAATCAATTTTTCTGGGCAATCTGGCAAAATCGGCGAAATCTGTTCTAAAATGCATTGAGACAGTCCATCTGCATCTTGACTTTTCGGATTTGCAAACCCCCAAAACCGCTCAAATATTTTTCCATTTAGTTCATAATGTGATACAACTACAGTTTGAGTTGATACATCTATAGTCTCATCAGCCATAAGTGCGAGATACGTAGATTCTTGAATTTCTCCAAGAATATGTTCACGACAAACCTCGAACATACATTGCGAAATTTCATTTTGAATAGATTTTGATGTGCCCTTGAACACTGTTGCTTCTTGAATATGGCTATTAAAGGCACTATCAGCGTTTGCTAAAAAATCAACCAATTCTAGAAATACCCCTCTATTTGAAGAGACTTTTTTCTCGTCGTGACCGCGAAGAGCAAGATTACATGTTCCACCCAGTTTTAATATGTCTATTATTTTTTAGAGCACATGCCGATTTTTGATCACAGTCTCATTATGCTTACGAATTTGATCCGCATAAGCCATACTTGGAAATGTAGCAATATTAGTCTTTCCTAAAAGTTGAAAACTGACAACATTACTTAGATGTTTCGTACTATTTTCGTGTTTTTTAATTTTTATAGAGATGTGCTTTGAATCGTTTACCCCATTTTTTTGTCCACTTATCATCGCCCCCAAAAAGCAGACATGCAAAACAAAAGAACGAATTTGTTTCCCAGCAACCACAAATCCAAATAGTTTTAATGTATATCTTTTTGTCAAACTTACGCATAAAAGCATATTTATTTTTGCACTGTCGCTGCTCTTGCACTATATTTAAAACTGGCGTTGGACGGCCGTTTTGTTTTATATCAAGTTTTTCATTTAAGCTCAAGCGGCTAAATATAAGTTTTTTAATTTCACTCACTTTCATAATTAATTATGTCTTTTGCCGTCTAGTCTAATGTTTAATAAAATTTTTAAAAATCTGTAATGTAAATTACATTACATTATATATGCAATAAATCGATAAACTTTTTAAAAAAGCGTGATAACATCAAAACAATTTCATATGTAAAAAAGCAAAGAAACAGTAACAGAAATGACGAAGCAATTAACTCCTATACAGCCGTGGGCGGACTGACCAGAGCCCCATTAGATAACGAAACCACGCGTAATCCCCTCCCATTCTTTTACTCGTTGTTAATTTTACTCGGAAGTTAAATTAAAATGATCGCAAGTGAGGAGAGTATGCAGTTTGTTTTTTATTATTTTTAAAAAATAGTCGTAAAGCAGGTTATCAGGAGATAGGTTATTGCCTGTTGTTATTGTTATTCAGTGTTTTAAATTTGGCAGGGAGGGCGGCGCCCCAGAGCCCTCCCGCACCGGCCGCCACTGGGTGACCGGTCATCTAATAAGGAATTTATGAATTAGCACGTATCGTCCCAAAATACTCATTTATTGAAATTAATTATGGTGGTCAATAAATTGCCAAAATAAACAAAAGGGTCCTTCTCAAGATAACTGAGAGAGGGTCGATTTTCGTACACTACATTAAATAAACTTATTGTATCACGAAGTGAATGCCCACCATAGTACAATTTAATTATTTGTACTTTCTCTTCTGTTAAATAAATATCGATTCTAACAGGTTAATATTATTTTGAGTGCAATAATACTTAAATTTCGTAAGGTTGCCTGAGGCCTAAACCCAACGGACTCTAGTAAAAAATAAATAATTCTATAACATCCACAATCACAGCGGCGCTAGCTTACAGCCCATTGGATCGCCCCACCCCAATCATAAGTGTATAGGATTTTTCTATATGGCTAGCTGCCGACACCAATCTGTACTAGGTACTATAAGTTTATTACAAAGTCTCTGAAAATTTTGTATGAGGAGGTTGGTTAACATGCTCATCATTTCAAAACTTCAGTTAGTGCAAATAATAATAAATAAACACCACAGAAATTAGACAACCCTCAATTCCAGAAGCCATGGCTTGTGCGGAAGGGGGTTACACATTGAAAGTCGCGGACATACAACCATTTCCTCCGACAGTGCCGGAACCAGGATTTGAACCCGGTGGTGCGATGTCCGTGTGATTAATCGCGATTGCCACCTCACGCCTTAACCCACTCGGTTATCGACCAGAAATCTTATAAATCTCTGAAAGGTGCAAGTGTAATGTTACACTTGACGATTTAAAGCATTATTTCCAGAAAATGTTACCATGTTTGTTGCATTGAAATTTCTTCCAGTGTTCAGTACATTCTGTCATTTGTAGCAGATGAAAATTTATATTCCTCAGAAATCAGTATTTTGACCTAATCATAATTTTGCTAATTTATAAATTCATTCTCAAACTGCAGCCATATCTTTCGATGATATCTGCTTAAGAAGAGAGCTGCGGTTACTTTCTGGAAATGAATATTTCCCAAATCTTCACCATTAGCTTTGATACAAGTATGGCAAAAGTTATTTATGAGTATCCATAGGATTCGGTCATATTTTAATCAAATTATCCCAATGAGTTAGACTGCATTCAGTAACTGATTACATAATATACACTCACATGCAAAAAAACGCAACAAATTCATATTTGGTAAAATTTGAGGTCTTATAATTTTTTTATTTTTAGTTCAATTTTGATACATTTTTAGCAAACTGTAGATGAAATGACTAATTTCAACTTGCATATCCAGTCTTTTGTTAAATGCTGGTGTATTAGTCATTATACAGGGTTAATTAAAAGTTCGTTTTATAACCCTAATTTTAAAAGACCCTGTGGAATAATTTCGTTGCCAAGTTCTTACAAAATACCAATTTTTGTTAAGAGCTGTTTCTTTTCTGCACTTTGTTTTTTGGTTCATGTCTTTAGGTGCACTGGTTCATTTTTAAGAGCGAAATGAACTTGTCAACAACAGTTTACTTTATGACGAGACGGCTTTGCTCGTTGTTGCTCTAACGTCAGTTTGACAGCTTAGTTTATGAGTCTAGTAATGAAATGGCAACAATATATTGTTTAGTTATCACAACTTACATAAAAAGAAAGAAAATTTATTTATGCAAACAATTCAACTTCAAAATCAAAACAATTCAACTGTAACTTAATTAACTAAAGAAACGTACTTTTTACAACAAATTTAACTTAATATTTTGTATTATCTCCTCTACCCCGTATAACTGCCTGCATACGTCGGTTCAAACTGTCAATAAGGTTACGAATAGTATCTTGAGGTATATTTTGCCATTCCTCCTGAAGGGCTAAACGAAGCTCATTTACCGTAGCCGAAGCTACTTCGCGATCTCTGATCCGCCTACCAAGCATGTCCCGCACATGCTCTATGGGGTTAAGATCGGGCGAACATGCTGGCCAGTCCATTTTGTTAATACCAACTTCCGCGAGGTATTGTGTAACACGCAATGCTGAATGTGGCCGCGCATTATCCTGCATTAGGATAAAGCCATCGCCGATAAATCCCCTAAAAGGTATAACGTAATGGCTTAATATCTCCTCAATATATCGGTGGGCCGTCAAGGATCCATCGATGACCATCAAATCGATTCAGGCCTCCCAGGTTATTCCTGCCCACACCATTACCGAACCTCCTCCATAGCTTAGACGGGGACTGAACATGCACTTTGCAAATCTTTCTCCGGCCCTTCTCCATACTCTGGAGAATGTAAGCAGAATCTGGATTCGTCAGTAAAAAGAACATTGTTCCATTGCCCTAAATTCCAAGGTAAATGTTCAGTGGCAAATTGCAGTCTAGCTACTCGGTGACGAGGAAGCATTTTAGGTCCAGTTGCTGGTCTGCAAGCTTTCAAACCAAACTCCTTCAATCTTCGGCGAACTGTCCACACACTAACATTAGTACCTCGGACCTCTTGGAGTTGATTTCTTGTCTGCACTGATGTTAAATGACGATCCCGCAGAGTGTTAATGTGAAGAAATCTGTCATCCATAGCAGTAGTTTTTCGTTTTCTGCCACAACCTGCCCTACGTTTATTTCTGCCAGGTTGTCTAATACTCTTTTGATGGTAGAGCGATGAACATGAAGGGTTCTTGCAACATATTCATAATTACGTCCATCTTCAACAAGAGCAACAGCTTTTGCGCAATTTTCCGCACTTAAAACCATAGTAGCAGTATAACAGGTCTTGCGTAACAAAAATTACTGTCAATATGACATTAGAGCAACAACGAGCAAAGCCGGCTCGTCAAAAAATAACATTTCTCAAAGTAAACTGTTGGTGGCAAGTTCATTTCGCTTTTAAAAATGAACCAGTGCACCTAAAGACATGAACCAAAAAACTAAATGTAGGAAAGGAATGATTCTTAACAAAAATTGGTATTTTGTAAGAATTTGGCAACGAAATGTTGTGTTTTAAAGTTAGGGTTATACAACGAACTTTTAATTAACCCTGTATAATGACTAATACACCAGCATTTAACAAAAGACTGGATATGCAAGTTGAAATTAGTCATTTCATCTACAGTTTGCTAAAAATTTATCAAAATTGAACTAAAAATAAAAAAATTATAAGACCTCAAATTTTACCAAATATTAACTTGTTGCGTTTTTTTTGCATGTGAGTGTATTATTGTTATTTTGTTGGAGAGCACCTTTTTTACTATATGAAAATAAATAATCATTATTTCTAAGTGCAGTGGTAATAAATTATTTTTTGCAATTTTCAGATTTCAGGAACTAGAAGCCGCCACTAAGTCGCATAGCGAACACACAACTTCAAAGTCAAATTTTAAAGATGATTTATCGACACCTTACATAAAACAGAAATTAGAGAATAAGAAAAGCTCAACAGTAATATTTATGTACCAATGTGGAAGGTGTTCATTTCAGGCGAAATATAAAAGAAGTCTTAAAAGGCATATGCTAGTGCACAAGAATCCTTCAGAAGTAACAATGTACAAATGTGATTCTTGTTTATTTCAAACAAAATATAAGAGTGTTCTTAAAAGGCATTCGCTGGCGCATATGAATCCTTCAGAAGTAACAATGTACAAATGTGATTCTTGCTCATTTCAGGCGAAACACAAATATAGACTCAGAGCACATTCGCTATGGCATAAGAATCCTTCAGAAGTAACAATGTACAAATGCGATTCTTGTTCATATCAGACAAGCTATAAGGGTTGTCTTAAAACGCATTCGCTAATGCATATGAATCCTTCGGAAATAACAATGTATAAATGTGATTCTTGTTCATTGCAAACAAAATATAAAGGTGATCTCAAAAGGCACATGCTGGTGCACAAGAACCCTTCAACAGTACCAATATACAAATGTGATTCTTGTTCATATCGGACAAAATTTGGTAAGAACCTTAAAAGGCATTCGCTAGCACATATGAATCCTTCAGAAGTAACAATGTACAAATGTGATTCTTGTTCATTTCAAACAAAATACAAGGATCGTCTCAAAAGGCATATGCTAGTGCACAAGAATCCTTCAGAAATAACAATGTACAAATGTGATTTTTGTTCATTTGAAACGAGACGCAAATATAACATCACAATACATTCGCTACGGCATAAGAATCCCTCAGAAGTGACAATGTAAAAATGTGATTCTTGTTCATTTCAAACGAAGCGCAAATATAACATCAGACAACATTCACTACAGCATAATAATTCTTCAGAAGTAACAGTGTACAAATGTGATTTTTGTTCATATCAGACAAAATTTAAGGGTAATCTCAAAAGGCATATGCTAGTTAGTACAGCATGTACAGCAGTAACAGTGTACAAATGCGATTCTTGTTCATATCAGACAAAATATGGAAGGTACCTTAAAAAGCATTCGCTAGCATATATGAATCCTTCGAAACATATGCTAGTGCACAAGAATCCCAATGTGCAAATGTGATTTGAAAGAACATTCGCTACAGCATTAGAATCCTTCAAAACTAATATTGTACAAATGTGATTCTTGTTCATTTCAGACAGAATATGGGAGCATTCACAAAAAGCATTCTCTAACGCGTATGAGTTGTTACATGGCCTATGTAACAACTCAACTTTGTTAAAACAGCTGATATTTTTTATGTTTAGCACGATCTGGTAGCACTTTGATTTGGTTTTTGTAAGTGAGACTACTTCAAACTATCAGAAATTTTCTTTGTATACCTGCTAAATTACTTCACATAGTTTTATATACTTATTTTTGTATCTTAAGAATTCAGTCATGCATTTTAACACTAAATTGTAATATGAAAGAAAGAAAGAAAGAAACATTCTTGCAAAGTCAACACTTACAAGAATTAACTTATCTGACTAGTCAAAAAATGGTGCAAAAAAGCTAAGAATATAAGTCTATAATGTAAATTACGAAATTAATAAAACATGTATAAAATGTATAAAAAAAAACATCTATAAAATGTATGAAACATGCATAAAAACAAGATATTAAAACACATATTAAGACACAATTAGGTGCAGACATACTGATAATTCAAGAATTCATCCACAGAATAAAAACAATTTAAAGTAAGAAATTTATTTAGTTTATTTTTACAAGTATTTATACTATCATCCTTACCAAAAAAAATTTATTTTATTATAACATTTTATGCCAATATAATTAGGAGATTTTTGTGATATGTCAAGTCTAGAAAACGGCTGATGTATCAATTCATTATTTCTCGTATAATGATGGTGTATGTCATGATTTCTCAAAAAAAGTATTTACATTCACTCTTATGTATAAAACAAGTTGTAAAATATATAGACATGGCAGTGTCAATATGTTGAGATTCTTAAAAATTGGTTTACAGCTGGTTGATGGATGAGCATTAACCATACATCTAATTATTTTCTTTTGAAATATAAAAGCTGTCTCTAAATGGGCTGAAGAGCCCCAAAAGATTAATGAATACTGCAAAGTTGATTGCACTAGGCCATAATACAAGGTTTTCAATATAGCAACTGAAACGATTTCTCTTAGAGTTCTGATAATGTAACAGACCTTACTAATTTTAGAACAGACATTGTTGATATGCACTTCCCATGTAAGTTTTTGATCTATAGTTAGACCAAGAAATTTAATATTTTCAGTACTTGGTATTGACTTACTACCCAATTTAATTAATGCATTATAATCTGGTGTGATGTTTCTCGTGCAGAATTTTATATGTAATGTTTTATTTTCATTAAGTACAAGTCCGTTTTTTGTACACCAGTAGACTAATTCTGTGGATGCTAAATTACAGTTTTGTATAAGAGTATTGATATTTTTATGACACATGAGGAAGTCTGTGTCATCAGCATAAAGAATAGTTTTGTCGGAAGTAATGCATTGGTCGGTAAGGTCATTAAAAGGGCCCAAAATTGAACCCTGTGGCATGCCCTGTTCTGTTTTTTGTATCTGACTTGATTCCTTCGACTACAACATTCTGTGTTCTATGATGCAGGTACGACGCAGCCCACTCATGGGCTACACCTCGAACTCCCACACCATATAATTTATTTAATAACAGCTCATGGTCTACAGTATCAAAAGCACGACTCAAGTCATAGAATAAAGCTATTGTATGCATTTTACTATTTAGTGCATCATAAATTACATGGGCAAATTCAGTGATTGCGGTGGTCGTGGACCTCTTTTCCCTAAAGCCGTTTTGAGCAGCATTAAGTAAATGAAAGGTTTCTACAAAATTTGTTAGTCTACTACATTATACTAATTCAAAAATTTTTGCTAACTGGCTTTGCAATTGTATTAATCTATAATTAGCAACATCAAGTTTTGACCCTTTGTTTTTAAATACTGGTATGCATTTCGATGCCCTGTACTAAATGATTCATTTATTAAGTAAGATAAGATTGTAAATATTAAATGACTTACCGATTTCAGTACATTACCATGAATATCGTCAATTCCTGCAGCAGGCTTGGCTGTGGTTTTATTAATAATAGTTTTAATTTCATCTGAACTTGTAGGTGACAAATAAAAACTGAGACGGTGATTTTTTATTTCCACATTTTGAGTATTCGGTTTCGTACAGAATTTGGGCAAACTGGCACAATAGCTACTGAAAAGATTAGCAATGTCTGTTCGTTTTGTGATATGCTTGTCATTCTCAGACAAGCATATATTTCTTGAACTATCCATCCTATTACTACTTTCACTTATTATTTTCCAACTTTCTTTCAAGAAGTTATCAGCATGAGCTATTCGATCATCATTGATTTTTGTTCTATAATTTTTTACAGTTAACTTGTATAGACTTTTAAACTCTAGTTTTTATCTAGCTGTGTATATAGGATTTTTTAAATGTTTTTCAAGTTTTTTCATTTCACACAACTGATCATGTGTAGACCTTTAATATGAGGTGTAAACCACTTTTTATTTGCTTTTTTAACACTACTTTTTGTTATTGGAAATGCAATATTAAAATAATAAGTGAATGTAGTGTAAAATTTCTCAAATTTTGTATTGAAAACATTGGCCAGTTTTCTTTGGCAATAAGGTTTATAAAGATTTGAATGTTGCTATAATTGAAGTTTCTCCTATAGACATGATCAGGATGATGTTGTTTATCAAAAGCAATTGAGAAATTACAAATCTGGTATATGTATTTCCCTTACAACACTTTAGGTTCTGTAATTGTCGATACCATGCCAATATATTCATTTAAATTTCATTTTTTACTTTGTTTACTTTGGACATGTAGTTATTTCGCCGTGACGCCCATGCACGATTGATATACCAAGACGTATATAAGTTTGTCGTCAGCAGTCCGTGGTGTAGTGGGTAGGATGCCCGATGCTCACACGTGAGCTCGAAGATTCGAATCTTTTTGTTACAGTTTTTTTTACTACATTTTGTTAACAACTACAATATGTAATACGAGTATTTCTCTAGGTTAGTTCGTTAAGGTAAATATGTTATATCGTGTTGTTACAGTTCAATTTAACATTTATACATTATTTAAAAAAATCTCTAAATCATTACTTTATCTCTTACGTTTAATGCCTAACGAATTCGTGTTATCCGTCCTCACGCGTAATATTTATTATTTAGTTGTCTATATGAATTCGCAATTGTAAGGAATCTGTTGCAGGTATAGGCATGGCGTTATACATTTTGTTGTGTAGCGTGTTGCATATACTTAAGCTCTCTATTTCTGTAATTCTGAAGCTAGGAAACCAATAACTTTTAATTAGTTTATAGGTAGATTCCTATAACCGACTGACGATCGGTAACACAGATTATTTCTTCACAATAGTTTTTGGCTTAGGTTTTGTCTTCCGGTAGTCTGTCACTTTTCACGTGTAATTCGCTCGAACGCTTGGCAATTTATTAAGTGGTATTTTTACGTGCTCGTTGCGATTTTTGAAACAAGTAATTTCACCATTTTGGGATATTTTCGCAACGTTACTTTTCGATTTTCCATTTATGTTTGGACGAGTGCATATTTTTATGGTATTGGAAATCGATTGTCTTCATTGGAAGGATCTATACGTAAAAGCCATTTTTGCCAAATTTACACGAGACCAAGGACATCCAAGGTCAACAACATTTTTCTAAGAAAACCCTCCGAAACGAGGGTTTTATTTTCACCTACTGTTTCGTCTAGGAATTCGTAGTTTTTTTCATACGATTTTTTTTTTGTCTCCCCTGATACGAACGAATAACTTTTTTTCCACTGGTCTACACGTACTTATGTTACTTCTCCTTACTGGACTGGAATTTCTTTTTTGTGGAGAGCCATCCTTTTTTTTGGGTTAATTGATAGGCTGGAAGTTGCCTATTCCTGAAAATTGAGCCGAAGCTGAAGCCCTGCTGCCTGCAGTTTGTATCCTTCTTACGTCATACATATATTGATTTTTTTTTTTAATATATTGTATATTTTGCTTAAAAAAATTTCACCACTGTACCTATATATAGGTATATATTTTAAATTTTGCTAAACATACTATGAAAATATTCTATTAATTAATTAAAACATCTAGGATATTTGTTGGGGGTTTAAGCACTTACGTAAGACGCGTATACCCAGTTAGATATATATATTTTTTTTTGTGTGAATTTGTCTACCATACCCTACGTTATTGTATTTTTGAATGTTATAAAGTTAACCTACTTCGTTTATTGTTATTAAAAAAAAGATAAAACTGAATTTGAATTTTTCATTATCGTCTCGCTAAGTAATTTATTTAGTAAATTTAAGGTTACATTGTACTTGAGCTGGTATTTGGAGTAGAAAAAAAACTTACTTGGAGCCCTGATACATCATAGTAATTTAGAACCCCGACCATCTCCACTGTTAGTCGGCCGGCAAATACCGTTATGTCAACAGACAACGACCAACTAGTTACGTCAGATTGAGTTTTAAAATTTGACGTAGCAGTGTCGCCCATGCACTATTGATGTACTGATATACTAAGAAGTATGCAGGTTTGTCATCAGCAATCCGTGGTCTAGTGGGTAGAATGCCCGATTCTCACATGCGACCTCGAAGGTTCGAATCCTTTTGTTACAGTTTTTTTTTACTATATTTTGTTAACAACTAAAATACATAGTACGAGTAAAGTTAAATGTGCTAATATCATTTGATGCAGTACAGTTGCTTATGGTAGATAACTTCCCTTGCTCTTGTCATTTATCAGTGACGTCACGGCACGAGATGCCTGGTTTACGCTTTTCGACTGACCGTCGTCCATAGATAAGAGTCCGACCTGTCACTTGACGTTTTTGGTAAGATCTTTTATCAATGGTCTAGATCTGACGGCGCACTATTGCGCGGCAATTTCAGATTTAATTGGTTAGTGTCTTGAATTATTATAGATGCTGGGATTTTGTATGCTGTTTTTGTATATATTTCATTATAAACATGGATCTTAAAACGAAAACTGTTCTTTTAGCAATTTGCCAGGCAATTAGTGACCATAGATAAGAAATGTGTTGGTGTAATTAGTGAGCAAGGCGAAAATAATGACACTTTATTAATATCGGAATTAATAGTGGAAAATTTGCAGACAAATATTAACATTTTAATATGAACATACCTTTGTTAAAATAAAATGTTTTTGCAAAAAAGCTATTTACCATTTTCAACCCTCTCAATTTCGTATTAGTTATTTAAAAATCTCTAATATCTACAGATTACTGCAAATAATTACATTTTTCACCTACCTTCATTTTCTTCAATCAGACTGCATTAACTCTCCACTGTACAGAGTGGGGCAATAGTGCGTCGGACCTCGATATCTCGAGTTCTATGATAGCTAGAAATTTTTTAAAAAATTGCAAGTAAACTAGATAAAAAAAGTTTATAACTGGAAATTCTTTTCGAACATATAGGGCGAACCAAGACGAAATTACAGGACCAAATGCCTTTTTTTAAAGGAGCACTATGTATATCAGTACATTTTTTGAAGCCTCTTTCTAGGCTCTATTCATTCCTATATTAGCATTGAATATCTCCCAACCACTTGGATGTAATGAATTTTTTTGTTGAAATAATGCAATCTGCAGATGGATATTAAAAAAGTCACCACAGTCACAATTATGGGTTTTAAGAAAAACTTATGTGAATACCAGTTACGAGACATCCAATTAATGTTTTTGAATCATTTTTATTTCCTAAAAATGTACCTACAGGATGGACAAAAATTATTTTTCAATTAAGAACATTTTAAATTGAATTTTCTCAATTTTTTCAAATGAAACACCCTGTATATTTTTCGACGATGTGATGTAGAAATCAAAATCAAACATTTTTTTGTAAGTACTTCCCTATGGCTAATTGCAACCATTTTCGTTTTATAAATAAATGTTTGTTTTTTAATTAAGAACTTTCTAAATTGAATTTTCTCAATTTTGTTCAAATGGAACACCCTGTATATTTTTCGATGATGTGATGTAGAAAATTGTAAGTACTTCCCTAAGGCTAATTGCAACCAATTTCGTTTTATTGAGGAATGTTGCCAATTTTGATTGACGCGCATCTTCTTGCGCTCTTGAAATGAGGTTCCCACTGTTGCTAAAACTGCCGGTGTGGTAGATGTAAAGGCAGTTATTATTCTTTCCTTCATATTTTGTACTGTTGTTGGTGTGTCTCTATAAACAATTTCCTTCACGTATCCCTATAAAAAGAAATCCATTTTTGTAAGATCTGGGAATCTAGCAGGCCATTTAATGGGTCCATTTCTTCCAATCCATTGATGAGGGTAGGTATTATTTAAGTGGTCTCTAACTGCATTTAAATAATGTAGTGGAGCAGCATCTTGCTGAAACCACATCCTGTTTCGAATTCTTTCAGGGTGATTTACCAATAGATAGATAGTCTTTATTGGTCTAAATATAGTAACACTGTTACATTACACAGAGGGTGTGAGACATGTCTAATTTCCTTTAAAAAAAAATTACATACAGTGTTGGCTGCATAATTATTCATATTTAGTAAATGCTATAATATATATTTAAAAGAATAATAAAAAAAACAAAGAAAAGCTAGAAACTAACAAACATATAGATGCACAAACAATATATATATATACGCTTACACCTATTTCTATATATTTCTCCTATATTAATATTAAAGCTCGTGTGTTGGAAGTATTGAAAGATTATATATGTACTCACACACACACAGGGAGTAATAGAGCACAAGAAACTATGTTAAAATAAAATTAGTATCACAGTAGAACTCATCCAGAGTATAGTAGGCCTTTTGTTATTAGTATACTTTTTAATTTTGGTTTTAAAGATCTTATATTTAATAATCTTAGGTTTATAGGAATTGTATTAAATATCTTTATTATTGAGTATTGAACATTTTTTTGTATGTAAGTAAAATTGCTTTTGACGTTGTTTAAATCCATTCTATATCTTGCGTCATGTAGATGATTTCTATCAAAATGCTGAAATAGTATGCTATTCTCTTTTATGAAGATTACCGATTCATATATATAGGTACTGATGAGAGTGAGAATTTTATTCTTTTTGAATTCTTGCCTACAACTTTCAGTTGGTTTTAAGTTGAAAATATTTCTAAGACATCTTTTTTGTAAAATAAGTATTCTATCTGCCTCCTAAAAACCTTGCTGCTTGTACTGTTTGAAGTGATTTTTAACAAAGTTTATTCTGGTTTCGGTTGTTTGGTAGCTAAATTTAATTAAGTTCGTTTTGTCAACATTCAATAATAGATTGTTAGACGAAAACCATTTTTCTAATGTATCCAGTGTATCAAATATTTCATCACTTGTACTGTTTGTATTACTGTCCATGGTGAAGACAACAGACGTATCATCAGCAAATTGTACTAAATTATGTGTTACTACTTTAGGCAATTCATTAGTGTAAACGATGTAAAGAAGAGGACCAAGAATCGACCCTTGTGGGACTCCCCTTTTTACTATTTCAATGTTAGACGTCATAAGATTATTTGTTTCATCATGTTCAATCACACATTGCTTGCTTTCATAATTGTGGCAGATAGTTTTCCAAAAAATGAAGATAAATAGCTCCAGTCAATGTACCGTCACAGAAATGCGGCCCTATTACATGTTCTCCAATAATTCCTCCCCAAACGTTTATAGACCATCTGTGTTGGTTATCAACTTGCATAAAAAAATGAGGATTTTCCGAAGCGTAATAATGGAAATTATGCCTATTAACAAATCCATTTTTATGAAAAGTTGCCTCATCACTGAATAAAACAGTATTGAAGAAGTTGACATGTTGCAGTTTACCTCTGACCCAATTACAAAATTGTAGGCGCTTTTGAAAATCGTCATCAGATAATTCCTGGTGCATTTGAATATAATATGCATGCAACTTATTTGTTTTTAAAATTCGACCCACAAACCGTCTACTTATTCCTACTAATGAGCTCACTTCTCTTTGACTAACATGGGGATTCTCAACCGTCGCCAGCACAACAGAAAACTCATATTTTTCGTTCACAACACGTTTTATTCTTTCACTTTTTTTATATTCGACATTTCCAATTTCCAGAAATCTATCGAGAAGGTTTTAAAAGCTGCTAACATCAGGAATCCTTCTTTCAGAACAACGTTGGTGATAAATTCTATTGGCAAGTAAACAATTTCTGTCTGACTCGCCCAAAACAAAAGTCATGTCTACAAGTTCCGCTTTATTAAAATTCATATTGTAATATTCCAAATATTTTAAATTCAATACAAATTGTAATGACCGATAAGTGTGATAAGTGCTCCTTTGTACACGACAATTTATACCAAACTGAGGTTTTGTTGCTTGTCGAATAATGAAAACAGCAAAAAAAATGTACAAAAAAACATAGTAAAGGACTGGTTAAATACTATTTACTCATTTCAATGGATTGCAAGAAATGGTCCCACTAAATGGCCTCATTACAAAATTGCATAAAGACGTGTGCCAATCAAAATGGGTAACACGTCGAATACCTATTATAAATTTTTCTAATGAATTATTTGCGAGAACCTCTTTTTTAAGTTTATTTTTGAATTTGACATTTATTTATAAAACGAAAATGGTTGCAATTAGCCATAGGGAAGCACAATGTTCGTTTTCCATTTCTACATCAGATCGTCGAAAAATATACAGGGTGTTCCATTTGGAAAAAATTGAGAAAATTCAATTTAAAATGTTGTTAATTGAAAAATAATGTTTGGCCACTCTGTAGGTACATTTTTAGGAAATAAAAATGATTCAAAAACATTAATTACATTAAATCAGGGCGACACAGCGGTCGTATTCGTTTTTAACCGCTTTCCCGAATACTCGATTCGACGAGAAATATCTATCTAACATTGATAAAAGTAGTAGATTTTCTGTCAATATGTGGGCTTGGATGTCGGCATGGTTCTGGTGTTTTGTGGCATATTGAGGAACGATTTAATAGTGAAATGTATATTAGGATTTTAGACAATATTATGCTCCCTTCTGTGTCACAATTATTTCCTAATAAAGAGTTCATATTTCAACAAGACAATTGTTCCGTTCATACTGCTTATACCGTAACTAACTGGTTTCAAGATAACATCAATGTTCTTAACTGGCCCAGTCATAATCCAGATCTTAACCCTGTGGAAGAAGTATGGGGACTACTCGTAAGATGTATCCAAATACGAAATGTGAGACCACGGAATGCCGAAGAATTACTGGAAATAGTAAATAATGCATGGAAAAATATTACTAATGATTATTGTATAAGGTTATTTAATTCTATGCCAAATACACTTATAGAAGTTATAAATAGAAATGGCGCAATAACAAAATATTAATAGTTAGTTTCTTGTTAAGTAGAATATCCTTTGTCCTTTGATCCAGGATTTCTATTAATCGTTCCTTTTACTCTTCACTTTTTTAAAATGTTACACACCAAATTTTTGTTAACGTTACAACACAGTGCAATTTGTCTCATTAACCATCCATCATTTACTATAGCAATAATACAGCATTAAAATAAAAAATAAATTAAAAGTATTATCTGTTTTCTTTCGGCTACTCATTACATATTCAAATAGAGACTGATTTACATTAGAAAAAATAAGTTGTCCTATTTTTTTCTGCTCACGACAGTACGCCAATAATAACAAGTTCGATATTAATATTTATTGTCAGTGCAATTTTGACGCTGAGATGGCAGTCACGGTTTACGGAGATAGGTTTCCAGATGCTCCGCAGCCAAATCGAACTATGTTTAGGAAGTTAATTCACAATCAATATTTAAAAAAAACAGATTTCGCTACTACAAAATGAAGAAAGTTCAACATTTAAATGAGGGGAAGAAGCCGAGGAGAATAAGATTTTGTAGATGGTTATTTAATAAAAAAAAGAATGACCCGCTGATACGTAGCAAAATTCTTTGGTCGGACGAATCAAATTTTTCTAATAATAGTTTAGATTTTTTCAATAGAAATATGTATTATAAGTGGCCACGAGAAAATACACATTGGTGCAGAGAGACTGCTTTCCAAGAAAGATTTTCTACGAAGGTTTAGGTGGGTCTTTTAGGGACTAAAGTAATTGGACCTTATTTTTATGTTGGCAAATTAACCGCTCATAGATACCTTAATTTCCTGCAAAATGAGTTTCAAGATTTTCTTTATGAATTAACAGTGGCAGAAAGGTTAAATTATTCATATTTTCAACAAGATGGGGCTCCACCTCACGAGGCTATAATATGTGCAAATTATTTAAATCAAATTATGCCAGATAGCTGGATAGGCACCTATGGACCCATTCTATGGCCAGCTCGATCACCAGATATTACTTCGTTGGATTTTTTCGTCTGGGGTTACATTAAAGACAAGGTATTTCAAACTGCCCCTGAAAATATTGAGGACATCAGAACCAGAATTAGAAATGCATGTACTCCTGAAATGCTCCAAAATGTAATGCGTGAGGTGTCTCGTAGAGCAGTTTGTGTATTAAAATGCATGGTGCACAATTTGAGCATTTGTAGTTAGAAAAATAAATACACACATTCAGTATGGTAGTAGGTGGTACTGTTATACATAGTTTTTCGTTTTTTTAGATGTTCATTTTGTACTTGTATTTTTATTTATGAGATATTTTTTTGTTTGTACTAAATTGTAATAAATAATTACTGTATTATAAAGTGAATTTTTACTATAATGGCATAGCTGATTTTTACGATTCAATGATATGAATGAAACTTGCCTATTAAAATAGTGAAAGAAACACCTTCTTGTGATGATAACAATCAGATGCATATTCTCAGCCTAAATGTCAATGGTTTAAATACCAAATCTGCTAGTTTTTATAATGCGATTGCTTCCTCACCTGAAGAATATTAGGTTGGAGTGCTGAGCGACACACGGCTTAGTGATGGTGTCTTCAATACTGACCTCTTTCTGGAACAGTTTATGGTACATAGAAAGAACGCAGACTTGGACACGATTGGGAAAACAAGAGGAAGAAGTGCTTTAACAACTCCGGATGCTGCGGAAATTGAGGTTTTGTGTATAAAGATTTCTATTAATACTATCAATATAGTGTACATTTTTATTGTGTATGTACTTCTTACTTGCCCTGGGATTGATGGAATATTTCTTCAGTGCTATAGAAAACTTACCTTTTTTTATATAAAAGTGCCTTTATTATTAGAGGAGTTTTTACATAACCAATTTAAATCGACATTAATCGGTATATAGATCCATGCGTTGAGGAATTATAAATTTTTTAAATATTAAACATTGATGCTATCAGTTAAAATCTTTGTGATATGTTTTATATTGTTGGAAAGAGAAAAAATAAGCGATGTTAATGGTGTCATGGTCTACTTTGAGATTTGTTTTTTTCATTTTTACACAAGAGCGTATGTCAAAACCAACTACGTTTTTCGAATTTTTTGATACACATTATTATTCTTGCCGTTTTTGCCGTCAAATTTCATCCTCTTAACTTTTTTCGTATCTCTTCAAATATGGAAGCTATAATCGTTTGTGGTTTTCCTATTTTTCAGGTTTTTGTAATATATCTCACAAAGTAGGCTATGGATTTCAAATTTCTTTTGACTGAAATATAGCTCACAAAAAATAGGATAACTGTTTCTAAAACATTTTTCTTCTACAATAGATATTAAGAGATATTTGCGGTGGCCCTCATAAAATAGACAGATGGTATATAGCGGCGGTTTGCTCTGGGATTAACAAATTTATTCATATATCATCATCATATTACATTACAAGTACAAGCCTATCAGTTCCACATAAATATTATACTTTTATCATAACATCTGGTCAGAAGTAGCAAAATGTTTCGTCTAACAAAATAACTAAATAATTCCTCATCAGATGTATAGTAAATAGCTCACGTAGTGCCCTCTCTATCTCAAAGAATGGCGTGATAAATTGTTTCTTTCCTTACAAAATGAAACCACCAAATTTGGTGAAAATCAGAGTAGAATGCAGAATATTGAGTTATTAAAAAAAAAGCAAATTTCTACCTTAGTCGGTTACCGACGTTTTAGTCAACCCCTCGTTTTGATCTTTTTCGATGTTTCTACATACATCATTCGAGTAAGCACACGATAAGATAAAGAAAACTTGTAACACCTAATGACATAGCAATTTTAGTTCATTATTACAGCTTCTATTTATATTATTGTTTGCATAGTTGAACCGCAAAGAAAGTGAAAATATATAGGATTGACCGAAATGTCGGTAAATGACTAACAGCCAGTTTCACAATCATTGGTTAACTAATAGTTAGGGGTTAAGTAGGTATTGGTTTATTATAAAAATCTGTTTCACAATGTCTGTAATATAGTAACCGAAGGAAATGGAAGGGAAAATTTTGGATAGTTTGGGATATTTGGACTCTTTATGTAATAACATACAACGTATGATCACGGGAAAATACTAAAAATTCCAAACATGTCGCAACACGTTCTTATACATATATATTTTGAACAAAAAATGCCAATATCTCGTAAAATTAGCAATTTTTGAAAAAATACAAGAATAAAAAGTATTTAAAATCGCATTTTCCATATGACCATGGTATTAGATTTGCAATTTTCCCTTTAGTTTTCTGGAAAAACTGACATACAAACAACAAATGTTAATTCTCCGTTTTCCCGAAAAAAAAAAATAGAAGATTCTAAACAGCGTCACTGTATAGAAAATGCAATTTTAAACGCTTTTTGTTCTTATAAATTGTTTGAAAAAGCGCATACATAGCAAGAAAATCAAAGAAAACTATAAATATATATTTTTTCGTTTTTCCGGAAAACTAAAGGGAAAATTGCAAATCTAATACCATGGTCGTATGGAAAATGCGATTTTAAACAGTTTTTATTCTTGTATTTTTTTCAAAAAAAATGCTTAGTTTACGAGATATTTGCATTTTTTGCTTCCGCGGTCGTTGGTATGAAAAATACTAGGTTCTCGGATTGAACCGCGTCTGAGATTGTTAATGTCTCGACGTTTCGGCTTTGGAGCCATTTTCAAGAGAAAAAGTGAGTCAATAAGAATTGTCAAAGGTAATAATGCTAGGAGTTCGTGGAACTGGTTCGATTCCGGGTCTCAATCTGCCTACTCCTTAGAGCGAACTCGCTGACAGTATCGGACGAAGTATTATTTATACGAAAGCTGTCTGTGGGTGGGAGAGTGGTGGGGGGTTGAGAGTCTGTTGATGGAAGCATCGTAGCAGAACGGCTGCTATCAGGATTATGAGGTGTGGATGAAGATTGTGGAGCTAGCCTGGAGATCAATGATTTCCAAGCGACTGGAAGACGATGACCGTCATCCCTTTTGTTTAGACAATTGGGACGTTTTTCAATCTCAATTGCTTCGCGGATGATTCGCGGTTTCTGGAAAAATGATGGTATGGTTTTGGTGTTATCAAAGTCTATATTATGGCCTGTTAGGAGGCGGTGTTGGGCAAGTGATGATGTGGGATCGGATTTTCGAACTGCAAGACGATGTTCATATATTCTATTGTTAATCCGCCTATTGGTTTGTCCAATGTAGGTTTGGGGACAGTTTGAGCAAGGTATTTCGTATACACCATGGGAATCATTAGGTATTTGGTCTTTTAGGGTTCTGATTAAATTGGAAATTGTTTGGTGTGTTGTGAATATGGTTTTTATGTTATTGGACTTCAGGACTTTTGAAATTTTGTCTGTGACACCTTTGATGTAGGGTAGGAAAGCTTTTTGCTGAGGAAGAGTTTCTGTCTGTTGAATTTGGGAAGGATTTTGTGCTTTGTGTATGGATCGCGTTATATGTCCTTTGTCGTAACTGTTTTGTAGAAGTGCTTCTTCTAATGTTTGTAGTTCAGATTGTCTGTTAGTCTGAGGGATCTAGTTACAAGAGTGTTGACAACGGAATTTATTTGTGATGGATGGTGGTGTGATTTTGAGTTAAGGTAACGGTTGGTGTGGGTTGGTTTTCTATATACAGAGTAGGAGAATTGATTGTTGTTTTGTTTTGTAATGAGGACGTCTGGAAAGGGAGGGAACAATTGTTTTTGATTTCAATAGTGAACTGGATCTGAGGGTGTATATGATTAATGTGAGACAGGAAGTTGTTTAGAGAATCTCTACCATGTGGGCAGATAACGAAGATGTCATCTACGTATCTTAGCCAGCAGGTAGGCTTCAGTTCGGATGAATTCAGGGCTTGGGTTTCGAAGTTGTCCATGTAGATGTTGGCTATGACGGGGGATAAAGGTGATCCCATTGGAGCTCCTCTCACTTGTTTGTAGTAGTTGCCTTGAAAAAGAAAATAGGTGTTGGACAGACAATAGTCTAGAAGGGTCAGAGTGCTGGGAGAAATATTGTGTTTAGCCTTGAGAACGTTTAGGGCTTCAGTGAGTGGGATATTGGTGAATAATGACACAATATCGAAACTGCCTAGAATGTCGTTCTGGGAAATAGAGCAATTTTGAAGAAGATCAATGAAATGGGTGGAATTTTTGACATAAGAAGGGGCTTGTTCAGCAATGGGTTGTAGAGTATGGGCTAGATGTCTCGCTAATTTGTGAGTTGGGGAACGAAAAGCACTAACCATTGGTCGTAAAGGAATGTTGGTTTTGTGAATTTTAGGAAGACCGTATATTCTAGGAGTTCTTGACGATTTCTCTTAGGAATGAGGGATTTTCGAATATCTGAATGGAGGTCAGAATTGTTGATGATGATTTTTGTTCTCTTTTCTAAGTATGTGGTGGGATCACGCTGGATGCGCTTGTAGTCCGGGGTATTGAGTAAATCGTTCATTTTTGTTAAGTAACCGGAGGTGTTTAGTATGACAGTGGAGTTGAACCTACTGTTTTTCATGTATATATATAAGTATGCTTCTAGAGGGCAGAAATATTAAAACATAATATCTCAGTCGCAAGCTCACTTCGCTAATGCTTCGATTGTTGCAATCAAAGCATTAGCGTTTTGTTGGTAATATGCGATTATTACACGCGCCAGGCTTGTAACTTGTAATTCAGCGCTCGACGGGGCACATAGCCCGGAAAGTAGCTGTTGGTTGCAGTTTGGTTACTATCCTTATAGTAAAATAAAATTTAGGATTTTATAGAGGAGCTTGCGACTGAAATATTATGTTTTAATATATATATTATAATAATGTATACTTACTAAAATTAAATTGCATGCGAATTCCTTAAGGGAATTATCCCCAAGAATGAATTGGATTTGAGGAGCAATAGTATACACAATAATTCAATGGTTGTCCTCACTGCTTGTGGGATGGAGACTCTCTTCAGGGGCGAGTTCTTTGAATACTTACAGTGTGGGTAGCAATCAAACGCACAAATAGGTAGAACAATTTTTAATATAAGCAAATAAGTGGCATTTACGATATTAATATGGAAAAGGTAAAGAACAAAAGAACAAACAAATGAAATTTTAAATGGTATATACGCAGTGAATAAATAAACAACTTAAAACTAACAATATAAATAAACCAATGTGTACTGTTGTAGTACCTCTCTTTACTTTTTTTAACGTGTGCACACTATACCTCGTGATTCCAGCGGAGTTTTCCTCGACCATCGAACCAACTACGGCGCTTTGCTTCTTCCCTTTCACAGACAGTTCCTTGGTTCAGCTATTCCTGTCACTTGTCGGTACAATGGGTGCACTACTTATTTATTATTGTGATGTTTATGTGAAATTATATATAATTGGATTTATTTTATTATTTTCAGGTAAGTTTATTAAACAAATTTAATTGATATGCTTTATAATTATGATAAACTTTGAAATCTTTAAATATTTACATCAAATTCGCAACTTGTCAACTTTGACGTTTCTAAAAGTTTTCTCAATCTTGAAAAATTTAATTTAAATTGCAGAGCAAAACGAAAACGCGTCTGTCTTCTATAAAATTGAAAATTACTCTCCTTTGGCATTATTTCCATAGAAACGGTAAATTTGAAGGATCTTGACCTCCTATAGTTTACAAATTTTTAACTGTCACATTCTTTTTTTTGCGTTTATTTAGCTTATTTTCGAATAAATTGGATTTATTTTAGCTGAAGGCTCTTTATTTTAGTGTTCTGAACGATTTGATATGCAATTTAATACTCTAAATTTTTTTTTTTAAACAATTTAAATTTTTGAATATTTTCTTATATTCTACTTAATATTAGCTATTTATACCACTTATATTGCTTGAAACACCTTGCCTACATACTATTACAACCTATTCTATATCTCTAGTAGCTACAAAGCCTGATTTCTTAAAATTAATTAATAATGTTTTTCTAGGGAGTGTCATACCCCAAACTATGTCCACAACTTTTTTTATACACAGTCTCTACCTATGAAATATACCGCAAAACACTCACTGAGACCTGTGGATTGAATGTCTATTACATTTGAAGTTCAGCAAATGTTTTGTGTGAATTTTACTGGTGAAGCTACGCTGCTCAAGTCACCTGCGCAGAAAATGTCCAGAAAAACTACTAAATGTCCACGTAGTTTAAGAGCTGCTACACACTACATTTGGTCAAGGTTTGTACCTTTAAAGTTCTCAAATAGTTTTCTTAAATTACTAACTCACTTTTTTGTAAAGTTCATATTAACACTCAAATGTCAAAATTTCTAATTTTTTTAACAAGTTTTTTCCAAATATTTTTCTTCAAACCAGGCCTGTGGCCTGTTTTTTACTTTTAATAGTGTTCATTCACTTAGTTTAATGGATTGTGTTATTTACAAAAGGTATTTATTCGAGTAATTTGTAATAATAATATTTGTTTCAGATCTACCGTTTCTCTGCGGTGGCAAGAAAGGGCTTGGATCTTTATTTCACTAATTGAGCTGAATTTCCATATCCAGAAGCAGCGTATGAGTACTTCAATGGAGTTTATATTTAGTTTTTCCCATTTTGGGCTTTCACTACCCCTGTGGGATATGATTTATAAGATACTTAATCACATTTTATTATAATTATTCTATTTTACATACATTTTTAAGGTGCATTTAGTTTTGTTTTACCCATTTGCAACGTTATTCATTTTTAAAGTTTTATATTGAACATGTAAGTAGGAATGACCTCCTGAAAATCGTGTAAGGTAAAAGAAAATGTAAAATTTTGATTTTTAATAAGACATTTGTAGTATTTTGTACCAGTATATGTTTTTCCTTTAGGATGTGATTTTTTTGTTTGAATTGATGCTGTATTGCTGTGTAAATACCATAATAATATATATATATATATATATATATATATTATTATGGAAATTTTTTAGCATTTTTCCCGTGATCAGAGCATGTTTTTACATAAAGGGTCCAAAAATCCCAAACTATTCAAAATTTTCTCATTTGGCCGCCATTTTGAGCTTCGTTTACTGTAGTACTGGTTAACTTCAATGCCTTGGTTACCTTGTGGTTAAATAAACCAGAAGATGAGGTACTAGTTAACTAAACTATAATGTAATTTTTTTGTAAGAAAGTGATTAAACTTATTTCTATCAGTGGATTTTGCAGATTATAATGTGAATATCACTTACATTGCTTGCAGTAATGGTGAAGAGGTTAGGATGCCTAAAATATTTGTAGTTTTCAGGATAGTGGGAATTTGATTCGGAAACAAATCTTACTTATAAATAATATAATAATAATTTCAAGATCATGAAACTCTCAATTAGAAATAGTTTGTATATAACCTAAATTTAATACCTGTAATTTTGACACTGTAAATTAATACAAATACTTGATTTGATTCTTTGCGCGCATGTAATGTTGTACTTTGTTCCTTGTATCCTTCCTTGCAACGTGTTAATCCAGGGATAAACTATAAAAAAATACTTTCTGAATATTTGAGTTATGTTTAAATTATGTTTTTTGTGGTTTTTAGTGAACAATCTGTGCATGAGGAGCGATTGCAGCAGGAACTTGTGGTAAAGCAGCCAATAAATATTTACAAAGAGTGTCACAAGAAACGTCCATCTTGTGATTCTTCTTGTGATATTGGCGAGTTGCTCGCAACTGATTTCAGTAGTCCAAGGAAGTCGAAGCGTAATTTGGAATTGCTAAAAGACAGTGTAAAACGGCAAAGAAGAAAAATTAAGCTTCTTTATGAACAGAAAAAGAGGATAGAAAGACGCATAGACTCTTTAAGGCACCAATGTATCCAACAATACAGTACAAGCTGAGCACTGCACTAAACTGCTTACCCTTTTAAAAGAGTGATGATAAGCTCCGAACGAAGACGCTGTCAATAGTATAAGGGTACTGGATTAATTTCTACAGAGTGTATGTGTGGCCCTTACCGGAGTCATGGTAGTCCTCCATCTGGTGCGCCCAACTCTGTTCAGAATCACGGGTACCAATATGTCCAACGATTCAGTACGAGTCGAGTACTGCACTGAACCGCATGCCCTTTTGTCACTGTGTAGGTTAAAAATCAGGACTTTGCGATTTCGCCACGGTTTTCAAATTTTCGACTTTTTTATGTATTTAACACATTCGCTGCTATTTTTTTGGCGTGGGATATCCTAACAACAACAATGTTTCTTACCAAACTGTAGTTTGCGGGGTCAGAAATTTATTATGGTTTATAAACATGTACTGGATTAGTCATTATACGAGACTCCTAAGTTGTTACTTTTTTTGACTTTGAACTCATTAAAATAAACACATCCTTCAAATAACTTTATTTAAATAACTCAAAATTAAGAAATATTTTATTAATCCGCAATTGTACCAAAAGCTAAAATGATTCATGTTTATGAAAATATTGAACTAGTTATGTTGATAACTTACTGCACGTGTAGTCAAAGCAGTGCGTTTATAACTTTTCCCATTACGGTTACAGCCCACACCAAAGATTTTTTTTTTATTGTATAAACAGGAATAACCCAATTACAAGACAAATTAACAACATATAAACAAAGATATAGTAGTGAACATAAGGAAAGGCTATTAACACCTATAAAGATAAATATAAACAAATACAAACAAATGCTTGCGAGTCGAAGAGAATCTCTTTAATCTTATTTTTACAAGTTATCAATGAATCATATAGGTCAATGTAAAAAAAAAAAAACATAAACAGAGAGAGAGCGGGGCTTAACGGCTGACACTTTGTTGGACGCAATGATAAAAGCATTTGACACAGCAATGCCTAGCAGAAGGAGCAAAAATGAAAAAAGAGGGGTTTACTGGTGGAATGAGGAAATCACAAAACAGAGGAAGGAATGCACAGCAACGAGAATGAAATATATAAGAGGGAGAAATAAACCCTAACCTACTAGTAGTCCGGGAACTAAAAATAGCCCTTGAGAAAAAAAGATAAGGATTAAGGGATGCCATAGGGAAAGCAAAGAGATCATGCTGGGACAAACTACTAGAGGAACTAGATAACGACATATGGGGAGACGGATATCGGATAGCAATGAAGAGGATGAAGGCCAAACTTCCTCTCCTCACAATGGAAAAGGTAAAGGAAGTAGTGGCAGCCCTTTTCCCTGAGAACGGAGAGGTAATATGGGAACAGCCTAGGGTGGTGGCACATGAGCCTTTTACCTTCGAAGAACTACAGGAAGCATGCGAACGATTCAAAAGTGGCAAGGCACCAGGCCCCCCGACTGTATCCTGGTGGAGATCATAAAATTGACCATACAGGAAGTGCTCAAGAATGTACTAGAAGCAATGAACCAAATCCTGGAGACAGGTATTTTCCCAGAAAGATGGAAAATGGTGAGATTCATTCTACACCGAAAGGGAAACAAACCCATGGATGAACCTACTTTGTACAGGCCCATATGCTTAATAGACATCATGGGCAAACTACTTGAACAGCTAGTGCTTAAGACACTGAAAGACGAGATTATGAAAGGGGTAGGACTATCAGAGAACCAGTTTGGATTCAAAGAGGGACGTTCCACTGTAGATGCCATAATGAAGGTCACCAACATCGCCACAGAAGCCGGAAAGGGATCACCTAGAACTAAACAGATATGTGCTGTGGTCCTCCTGGATGTTAGAATGCATTCAATTCGGCATCCTGGCAGGAAACCCTGGATGAAATGAAGAGGAGAAATATAGTACCAAACTTACAGCGCCTGGTACGCAGCTATCTGGATGACAGAAAAATTACCATGGAGGCAGAAAACCAGACAGAAACACAGGAGGTATCCAGCGGAGTTCCGCAGGGGTCGGTACTTGGACCAACTCTCTGGAACCTACTCTATGACGGAGTCCTGAGACTGTGGCTCCCTTCAGGAGTAGTTCTAATTGGTTTTGCAGATGACCTGGCAATGGTAGTTATGGCCAGAAAAGAACAAGAAGTAGAAAAGAAAATAGGGCCCTCCAGATGATACAAACTGGCTGCAGGAAAAATCGCTGGCCGTCGCTCCAGAAAGGACGGAGGCGGTGCTACTAACCAGAAAAAGAAAACTGGCACCGATATCGTTCCATGTAACAGGGGTAGAGGTGAAACCCAAGGCAGCAGTAAAATATCTTGGTGTATGGCTGGACACCAAAATGACTTTCTCAGAACACGTGAGACAAACAGCCAATAAAGCTGCTGAGCAAGCCGCAGCCCTGGGAAGGGTAATGCCTAATATTAGATGACCAAGAGCAAGCAAGCGCAGGGTTCTGTGCTCTATAGCCCACTCCGCCATGCCGTACGCTGCCCCAGTATGATCGGAAGCTGTGAAAATAGCAAGAACCAGGCGGAAATTGGTTAGGGTGCAGAGACGTTTGGTAATCAGGGTGTGCAGTGCTTATAGAACCATCTCCTATGAAGCTGTACAAGTGATCGCTGGCATACCTCCAGTTGAACTTCTAGTGATGGAACGAACAGAAATATACAATGGGGGAAGACCGTAAGTCAGCCAGAAGTAATCTCATACAAAGATGGCGGGCAAACTGGGAAACACCCGGTAAAGGCCAGTAGACAAGGCGTCTAATATCGAATGTGGAAAAATGGACTGGGAGAAAGCATGGTGAGGTTCGTTACCATCTAACACAGGCACTATCTGGGCATGGGTGCTTTCGCGATTACCTGTACGGTATCGAGAAGACACCAGACAATGAGTGCGTCTACTGCGGAGAGTGGGACAACGCTGAGCATACTATCTTCCTATGTAATATATGGGGGGGAGATAGACTAAGATGCCACGAAAAGCTGGGAGGGGGGCAATAGATGCACATAACATGGTGAAAAAAATGCTGGAATCACCCAAAAACTGGCAGGTAATCGCAGACTTTGTGGGAAGAATTATTGCAGACAAGGAAAGGGAAGAAAGAGAGCTAACCTGAGTGAAACAAATCGAGTATCTTTGCTGAAGGTGTATAGAATAGAATAATTTATAAATGTCAGGTACACATAATGTTTACACAAGTCATAATAGTAGAATATAATATCACATACAAAACATGAAATATTTGTCACTGTTTAAATACATACATAGAATGCTTAAAATGACAACTAAAATATAGGGGAAATTATATAAAAAATAAAATGTGAACAAACAATATATCTAATTTCAAAAATATAAAATACAGTACAATACTAATTAACAACTACACAATGAGTTAAATACATGAACTAGAGACAATTAAAAAAGACCACTTAATAACATCTTGTATTGTTGCTCTTAAATTTGAGATAAATCACTCGATAAAAATTCTTCAAGACTACAAAAGGCATTTGTACTAAGATACATTTTTAATCTGTATTTAAACTTTGTTTCATTTAAAAGTTTTACTGCCGGAGGCAGTGCATTATATAGTCGGATCCCATGATATCCAGTGCCATCCCTGGTCTTTTTAGACGTAAAAAATGTTGGTGAATATCATTTTTGTTCCTAACATTATATGAATATATTTAATTTCGAATTGTTTATTTGTTTAAGTTGTTTTTTATGTACAAAAGACATTGTGGTATGGAAGTACAAGGCACAGTTAATATATTTAACTTTTTAAATTGTTCTTTGCAATCGTCTCTAAACTTGAGTCCAGATATAATTCGTATAGCTTTTCTTTGCACGGAAAACACACTACTAGATGAAGTAGCAAGACCCCATATAAGTATTCCATATGATATGACAGAATGAATTATCCCATGGTATGCAGCTACCAATGCATTATGAGAGATCCTACCTTTAAGATTTCTGAGTAGGTATATATTTTTAGAGATTTTTTTACAAACGTGATGTGTGTTCATCCCATGACAGTTTTGGGTCCAAGTATAGAGCAAGAAATTTTACAGATGTTGGGTTACTTGGTTCCTCCATGTTTCGTAGACTAAATATCATTAGCTCAGTTTTCCTCTAGGTTATTGTTTACATCTACTAGGTTAGTTTCATCAGCAAATAAAATAGTCTATATTCTTCCCACCGAATTGGGAAGCTCATTTATATAAATAAGGAATAAGATTGGCCCCAAGGTAGATCCTTGAGGAACACCGTGTTTTACTGAGAGTAGTTTAGATTTAGTTCAAATATAATTGACATACTGTTGACGGTCTGATAGGTATGATTTCAGTAATAGTATACTTTCTGTAATAGAAACTACCACCGAAGAAAGGCCTGATAAAATGCGAAAGCGGTACGGTCGTGAGCAAAAAAATAGGACAAGTCTTATAATGGTATTTTGCTAAAATCTAATTGTGTACATCTAACTTTAATTTTTGTGACATTGTGAGTTGTCATAATTTATTGCAAGTGTGCAAAAAACTAATATGCCTCATAAGCGATTTAGTTAAATCTGGAGTTATTGCTAAAGCAGAAGATGGATAGTCAATGAGACAAATTGCACTGCGTTATAATATTGAAAAAAATTCGGTGCGTAACATTTTAAGAAAGTTGAGAAAAAACGGTACGATTAGTAGAAATCCTGGATCAGGGCGACGAAGGATATCAACTCAACAACAAGATTTGCAATTGGTAAATGTTTTAGTTGAAAATCCATTTTACTCAGTTATTCAGGCTGCTGAAGAAACGAATTTTCCTGGATCGAGTAGTACTGGTCGCCGGCGAGTAAGAGAATCGGAGCTACGCCGTCATGCAGCAGCACAGAAATACCTACTTAAAGCTGAACATAAAGAAGTTCGAGTAGGATTTGTGCTTGAATTTTTAGCGCATGATGTAAATTTCTGGAACAATGTAATCTTTACAGACGAAAGAATCTTCCAGTCAACACACAGAGGTCGTATTCGTGTTTACCGCCCTCCAAATACTCGATTCGATGAGAAATATATATCTAACAATGATAAAAGTGGCAGATTTTCCGTCAATATGTGAGCTTGGATATCGGCACGTGGTCCTGGTGTTTTATGACATATTGATGAATGGTCCTCCTTTATTATCGTGGATTCAGTCGTATCACTCTAAAAGAATTCAACAAGTTCTCGTTGACGGTTATGCATCTGAGTCATTTTCGGTAACATTTGGAGTGCCTCGGGTTCCCATATTGGTCCCTTACTATTTAACTTGTTCATCAACGACATTGCCAAGTGTATCGAATGTAAATTCTTACTGTTTGCGGATGACCTGAAAATAATTAGTAAATCTGTTCTCAGGTTGATTGTGCACAGATTCAAAAAGATCTTCAAACAATTTGTGCTTGGTGTGTTGATAATGATATGATTCTTAATGTCGAGAAATGCTACTCCATGTCGTTTAGTTGCAGGCTGTCACCCATTAATTCTGACTACAGCATTAACAATGTAAGATTACGTAATATAACCACTGTGAAAGACTTAGGAGTTATATTTGATTCTAAACTTTCTTTCTCGGAGCATTTTGAAAAAATGATTGCGAAAGCAAATAAAATGTTGGGGTTTCTTAAAAGAATGGCTCAAGACTTTTCAGATCCTCGAGCGTTAACTTTATTGTATATTTCTCTGGTTAGATATGTTATGGAATACTCCAACATTGTTTGGTCACCTTACTACAATGTATATATCAATAGGCTCGAATCTGTTCAAAATAAATTCATTCGATTCATGTGCTATAAACTTGACACAAGGGGAATTTTTTTAAACTGCGAGGAAACGAAATTATATTTGGGTATCAATTCCTTACATACCTGGCGTCAATATTGTTTGTTTCGCATTCAAAATTATTAATAATTACATCAGTTCTCCTGTTGCTTGGAGTCTATGTGTTTTAGGTTACCATCTTTCAACACTAGAAATGTATTCATTTTATCTATACCTTATTGTAGAACAACATATGCAATGTTCAGTCCTGTAAATAGAATAAGTTCACCTGTGAACAAATTCTACAACGAACTTGATTTATTTAATAAATCTCTTGATGGTTTTAAAAATCAGGCAAAACGTGGTATACTGCAGTAATCCTTATAAATAATCATATTTTTATTTATATGTTATATATTATACTTGTTATTAGTCTTTAGTATTTGTATTTATTTGTCTTCACATCTCTTTCATATAATGTTTATTTTAATTGCTAATGCTATTGTCTGCCATGTAAATGTATTTATATGTAAATACATAAATAAATCTTCTGAAAATAGACTAAAAAAATTTTAAATGTCCTGTCTTGGTACTTGGTTCCTTACTAAAAAACTAAAAATAAAAACAAATGTGTTAAATACCTGGAAACTGCCACAAACATATATAAAATGATATGTAGACCAATGCTGGAATACGGACATGTTATTTTCTCGAATTTAAACAAACAGGCAAGACACAACATAGAAGTTTCCGAAAGAGCTAGTCTAAGAGTCCTAAAAAAAATTAGGCACCCCCATAACCAATTGCACAACCCCCCCAACGAATATCTCTATAACATAACACAAATAATACTTATTCTCCACACCTACAATCTCTCACGACTAAATTCGCAGAAAAAAAGGAAAACCAAAGAATACTCCAGAATTTACTTTATAAAAAACCACAAGTAGCACAAACCAGAAGAAAATACCCGGAACATGATATAGATATTTTAAATGTCAATATTTGATTTTTTTTTGCTTCACTACACATATTGTATGAAATTCAAATATATCATGTTGTATTGGCTTTGCCATAAAATTCAAAAAAAGAAGAAAAAAAAATGTCTATGGCTGAAAGACTTCGGTCGATGGCCGTTTGAAATGTATTTTTATATTTCAATAAATATTTTCTCTCTCTGTTTTAAATAGCTAAACTTTACAAAACCTAATTTTCAGCTTCCTCTTCAAAATCAATTTAAGAAGACTAAATAGTAACTGTAGGAACTGAAAGTAACTGAAATGTTCTAAGTTTGATAAATCCAAGCGCTAATTACAAATTCGAAGTTTATCTAACTGGAATCTTTTGCTTGGTTTTCTATAGCTAAATCACTCTATAACTGTTAATCCGCTTTGAAGATTTAACGAAACATAGTAAATACATCCAGGTTATGTGATTGTTCATCAGCAATGGTGTTGGGGTGTCTCATAATGGATTTTAGTATTTAAATCAATAAAATTCGGTTGTAGAACCTGTTAGATAAAGTTATCTTACAAAAATAGAATAAAAGACATCCGGATTTTAGTGTTTAAACAAAATGTCGTAAATGTTGACCATCTCGTTTGTAGCACTCCTGCAGTCTGGATCGCAAACTGCGAAAGGCTCGTTCACACATAACTACAGGAATGTTGGCAATAGCGGCGGGAATGTTTTGCTTTAATTCTCCGATGTTGGCTGGAAGAACAGTGTATGCGATGCTCTTTAGATACACCCACAGAAAAAAATCTAAAGAAGGTCCGAAGATCATGGGGGGATGGCTTGGAAACAATGCTGTCATGGCGTTGATTGAAATGGCTGATGTGTGTGGTGTCGCACCGTCTTGTTGATACCAGGTGTTGCCTGGATTGTAGCGAAAATTTACTAAAGCTGGACGTAACCAATTTTGAATCATGTCGGTATATCGTCGACTATTGACAATTAGCATGCGTCCGATACCATCTTCATAAAAGTAAGGTCCGATGATTCCAGATGCTGACATACCACACCAAACAGTCACCTTTTTCGAATGCAGCTGTCTTTGGTATTGTTCTCAGCAGCCTAGTAGAGAGCGTTCTGTTTGTTAATATATCCATTCATGTGAAAATGGGCCTCGTAGCTGAAGATAATGCCTTCTAAACCAACTGCATCTGAAAAATTAGTACATGATCAGTTTGTTTCACATATTGAACTAGTTTGTAGGAATGAAAGTATAAGTCGTTCATTACAATATGGTGGATACTGGCATGAGGCAAGTTTAGTGCTTGTGCATGTTTGCGAAATAGGGTAAGGATGGCTATTTACAGCATATCGCACTCGATCAATGTTGGGAGGTGTTCGAATGGATTTCGTCCTACCTGAAGGTGTAACATTTGCTACTGATCCTATTTCTCGAAATTTTTCCACCCATGACTTCACTAACATAGCAGATGGGGCGTCATCCACGTGTCGAAGCGACGTCATGCAACAGTACACGAATCGTTTGCTTTAAAATATTCCTCTAATATAAACGCACGTTGCGCACTGGACCACTGCTCCATGGTTACTAAAATCCGCAGCTACCTGCTACATGCCTGATATACTCTGTTTACGGAATTTCGTATAGGGTCGGCATGAGGTCAGTTTGAAAAATAAAATCCATTAGGCGACACCCTGTATATATTAAAGTAGCTTGCTTCTATTAAATCATTTTTGCCATTTTGGCACTTGGTTTCTTTTAGGTAAGTGGTTCCGTTTCTTTTATATTCTCAATGGTTTTTAAATTCATAAACAATGAATTGTTAAGAACAAGTCTTTTATAAAATAAGTTTTGTTTGTCTCGTTTGGTATAAACGTAAATTTTGTTTACAGATCTTATTTACTGAAAAAATTATGAATCATATCA
This sequence comes from Leptura quadrifasciata, assembly GCA_963675555.1. Lineage (NCBI taxonomy): Eukaryota > Metazoa > Arthropoda > Insecta > Coleoptera > Cerambycidae > Leptura > Leptura quadrifasciata. The sequence continues at coordinate 81,054,140 of OY776680.1, forward strand.
CTTTCTATTATTATTTCATTAAAGTCTATACTTGTGTTCTGTTTCAAAGCACACTCCACATGTGGCTTTTGTCACCTGAGGGATTTCTGAGTCGACATGCGAACCTTAAGAACCCATTTAAGTTTTGCCTGAAATGTACATTTTTCACACTTAAACTTGTTACCTTCGAGGGGTTTTTATGATTCAATTTATAGTTAAGGCTATCTTTGTCTTGTCTCGAATATACAAATTCTGAGAGACCTTAGTGGATCAATATATGCCTCCTAAAATCACGTTTACGTTTTGTCCTAAACATATACACTGCACATTTGTGTACTGTTTTATGTAAGGGGGCTGTATGAGTCAATTTCTGCTGAACAAAATGGGAATTATTGTTCATACATACAAGTGTCTCACTTGTGTATTACTTCTGAGCGACTTTCGTGGATTTGTTTGTGTAGTTTAAGACTGCTTTTATGTTTTGTTTTAAAAGTACATGATTCACATTTATACAGCATTGCCTCTGAAGGATTTTTATGGACAATCATGTGGCATTTAAGGGATCCCTTACGTTTCGTTTCAAATGTACACAGTCGACACTTGAACATTGTTATCTCTGAGGGATCTTTATGAACTAATTTGTGTTTATTAAGATGACACTTATATTTTGCCTCATACCCACAAATGTTACATTTATGCATTTCACTTATATGGATCAATTTGTGTTGATTGAGAGATTCTTTACATTTCGCGTAATATTTACACATTTCACATTTAAACTTTGTTATCCTTGAAGGACCTTTATGCATCCATCTGTGTCGTTCCAGAGATTTCCTATATTTTGTTTCAAATACACACATGTCGCATTTGAACATTTTATTCCCTGCTGAATGGTTTTTATAGGTAAGTGTGTGGATATTTATATTATTCCGGCACGTTGCCTCATATGTGCATGTATCGCATTTATACACTGGGTCTAAATAATGCCTGTATTCATTCCCTAATTTGATTTCAGCAGATGGTTCCTGAAAGCTGAAAATAAACATAGTTTTACAAATATGTTACGGCCACCATCATTTTAAAAGGCAAAACAATAAGGAAAGCTAAGAAATTATAGGCTACTATAAAATATATTGGTTCTGACATCTTGTGGAAATGCAACAGACTGTAGGCTAGATTTTCCGTAAAAGCATATTGGTAGAAACCTCTATTAGAATTTTTTAGTTCTAAGAGATAAGTAAATACTGCAAATGGAAATGTCAAAATAAGACAGAATAATAAATTTTTTATAAAAGTACGTCAAAAGTTCTCAAAAAGGAACGGAAAACGAACCTAGACCTCCTTGTTCTTGAAATGAAAAAAGTGGTTTTTAAAAAAACGTGTCTAGCATCTGTAAGTATTATTAATACAACGATAATGATACGATATTAATTTCTATCGTAATTAAATTAGTTTTACCTACCTTTCATATGTAGTGTTTATGTCTTCCGTCTCTATATCTAAAGATGTGCCGATGCTGTTTATTTCTTTCATTATATTATCATCTCCCTCTTTAATGTTAATGCAGTTATCTTCATCTTTGATGCACAGCTTTTCATTTTGTAAATCTATAGTTAGTAGACTTGCATGATCAATTTCCTTGTCGTCTATATTCAAAGAGTGTTGATTTACTTCTGTGACCATAGTAGTATCTTTCTCATTCTCAGACTTAATACGAGTTAGTACATCTTTTATGTTGAATTCTTCAATCTCTAGTCCAATGTAGTCAACTTTTACATTGGTATTAGTATCATCTTCCTCTTTGACGTCAACACAGTTTTCTTCACTTTTTATTATATTCAATTCTGGAATCTGTAAACGAACATTTAGGAGAGTTTTAGGGTTCGCTTTTCGGTTCTCTATTTTTAAGGAATGTTGATTTATTTCTGCTATCATAGCTGTATCTTCCTCAATTTCAGCTTTAATATGTGCATTTTTTATGTTAAACTCTATATTTTCAAGTTCTATGAAGTTCTCATCGTCCACATCAGCAATCACATCATTTCCCATAACGACATATTTTTGTTCAATTTTTATACTTAACTTTGTATTTTGTAAAGCTACATTTGGGGGAGTTGTAGTTCATTTCTCGGTCTCGATTTATTTCTGCAATCATGGCTATATTTTCACTAATTAAATTTTTTACATTAATCTCCGCATTCTGAGGTTCCACGACAAGCTAAAATCCTGCAAATATTATCTTTTTTTACTATTGCAAATGACAATTGTGTAAAAATATACAAATATATTAGAACACAATAAGGTCATTCTACAGTTTGTTCACTTCTCGATTTTTGTGGATACATTAATAAGAGAGTTGGATGAAGTGTTTTTGACTAATAAAACGTCGCGCAAATGTAATATAATAATCGAAAAAATTGACGGGAAAGTGGAGCGAATAGGGATGCTGGGTGGGTAAAAACTAGTGAAAATACGACGTTTTTAGGTCACTTTGAAACGATTAACATTGAGAAAGTCAGTTTAGGACAAGGGTAATTAAGAGTTATGCATAATTTTGATTGTTTATTAGTGCAATTCATCGTGTCATGTCGTGCCCTAAGAAACATTCATATTTTCCGTTGCCCTACAATGAATGACTGTTTAAATGTGAAAGTGACCAGAAATTGTCGTATTTTTACTCCTTTTTGGATCCTTTACGTACCTATTGGTTATTGCAAACCGAAGTGGGTTATAATAGACGTACTTAATCATAATTCTTATCTTATTTACACTAGCTCTAAAATGACTTTTTCAATGCTAATCATTTCAAAGTGACTTAAAAATGTCGTAATTTCGCTCGTTCTTACCCACCCAGCACCCCCTATTCGCTCCACTTTACGGTCTGTCTTCTATTATACATCTGCGCAACGTTTTATTAGTCATAAACATCTCATATAACTCTCTCATTAATGTATTCACACAAAAAAATCAAAAATCGAGCAGAATTACCTCCAAAATTTGAGACATTTAAAAATTTATTTAAATTGTTATCAATACAAAAATTTTCGTAAACACACGGCAATAACCTCAAAATGGGGCCACTGATAAGAGCAGGGACCCAAGGTTGGCTAACCTTCGTTTTTGAGTTCTGTTGATAATTTCATATCCTTGGCAAGGAACTATAAATGTAGAAGGGCTGCGTGCGGTTCGGCCGGTCGGAATTGTTAAGTGAACGGTAAAATTATAAGGTCTGACCGATCAGCTGATTGGGCGAAACGGTCGGGTTTTATTGTTGGACTTCCGCGGTTAAAAGCGTTAAGCGAACGGTCGAGCATGTTGTAACGTACACCATAACCAAACAAAAATACATTAATTGTTTTTCGGTTTTGTCATTGTGATTGTAAATCATCCAGTAAAATGGAAAAGATGCAGAAAGTTGTTATTAAGCCAAAGAAGATTTATGTACATAAATCTTTTTTGATTGAGCACCCAAGCAGTCAATGTTTCAACATATTTTTAGGTATAACTGAGATTGACAGGGTTGAAAATGGTAAATAGATTTTTTTGCAAGATCTATATTCATAATCAAATATTTTGTTTGAAAAACTGATTACATTAACACAGCATACAAAAACCCACCATTTATAATAATTCAAAAAACTGGTCTATTAAATTTGAAATTGCCGCCCAATATTGCGCCGTCATATCTATGGTCAGACCATTGGTTTTTACGGTCTTACCAAAAACGTCAAGTGGCAGGTCGGACCGCGGCGGTTAGTCGGACTCGTAGCTTAACGCAGCCTTTCTTTGACCAGTTCTTTGACCAGTTTAACCAAAAAATATTTACGTACAATGTTTATGCGTATTTATACGAAATGTATTTTGGTTCGATTAGCAAGTAAAATATATGTATTACTATTTCTTTAAGTATGTCGTTAATATTATTTGATGTAGTGTAGACGGTTATGATACATAACATAATTTCCTTTGCGCTTGACAACAGCCAAGATCGGATGTGGCGCGAGACGCAACAAGAGTTAATAGCGTGCCTGAGGGACGTTTTGTTACTGTTGCTAAAATGTGTACTCAAATGTTCACCTGAAGGGTTCGATGCGGCTGATTCAGACGTAATGTACAAAATCTATACTTACTCTTTGTTTTGCTTAATTCCTGGTACTAGATATTGATTGGACATCGTTACATTGTTTAAGGCGAACTTGATTAATTTGACTCAGTAAAACACAATGATAAGAGAGGCTATTTGAGTAAAGGTATATATTGGGTTTTTTCAAATAATTTTGTACAGCTACAAATTCTAATTATATATAAAAATAGATATATTAACAAGAGTGGACTGACTATACCTACCACACATATGGTTTAGCTCCAAAACTACTATCCAATGTTGTCTTTAGCAAAAGGATCGACACAAAAATATTCAATATAAAAGTTCAATATTTACGAACATGTGGGCTTTTAGCTTGCCTATCTTTATACGTATTAGAAATATCACAAATAATTTCGGGCGCTCACACTAGAGCTTGAATCGCAACACTTCAGAATACTAAAAATAATTATTTTATATTCGTAAGTTCAGGCAAGGCGGTCCGGTCCCATGCACTATGTACCACTGAACTCTACTGTAATAGAGTTCAGTGCTATGTACATGGTAAGGATACTTTTGTGCCTAATAAGGGTAAACACGACGGAAGACGTATAAATTTATCGCCAAAATAGACTACAAAAAGTGAAAATTTTGTCGCTCGTGTCAAATCTTCCCTCAGAAATACTATTTTACTCATCCTCATATTCAATATTATGTCAAAGATGTAGTGCTACACAACGCCGGTTCGTAATAAAGATTTTTATTCGGGAGTAAAGGTCGATTTTCAAGGTAGTTGCTAAGTTTTGTTGATCGGAACGACATTCATTATACTTACGTAAATTTATGCCCCGTGTAGCGCCATTAATTACGTAAATAACACTCCAGGCAGTGACATTCACGATAGTTCTCAAAAGTTTAATATATTATTATCGCGTACCTATTTAGAAAATAATGTACCTATATGTATTGCCAACAGTAAACAATAAGAAAATTAAGCATTTGTTATATAAGAATTGTATAAAAATGACCACAAATTTCAAATAAGTTTGTATATAATGAATAAAAAATTATATTATTTTTTTGCTTCTGACGTTATTACATAGATATAAACCTAAACCTATCTGTAAATTATTTTCGGAAAATTGCTCTAAGTAAAAGCTCATGAAAATATTTGAGAGAGTAAACAATCCCTATTATACCTATTCTCATCAGGTGCTCTTAAAAGCCATTTTGAAAATGTTAACACATCAGGAACTTGACTTTCAGATTCTTCTTTTGTCACTTCGTCAAGAGAGGGAGGCTTTTCTTGTTGTCTTATGGTCAGATATAGCTTTTTGCAAAATTTCCACAGATCTATGAAGAATTTGATTTTCAGAGAGGTTTAAAGAAGAAATATCCTGTGAAATATTCTCGTCTGAATCACTGGACCTAAGATTACCAGCAACTTTATCTGAATCACAAATTTTATTAGACTTGTCTAATTTTTGCAGCTATATTTTTGTATGAAATATATTTGCTGCAACATGATTTGTGGTATTTCGCGTCATAAGCAGAAAGACCGTTATAATTGGCAAGTGGAGAGATAATTTCTGAACCACCACTTCTGTTGGCAACGTCTAAAATGCTTGCCCGTGTCAATGACTTCAGAATAGAATAGACAAAGCATGTCCTATACATTAACGAAGACATTAACACATGAGTTGTTGTGTTTCCCTACTAACTCATACATTGTATTATTAAAAAAGGATGGAGATAGTTTTGTTTATGTTTTGTACTCGTTGCCAGTGGCGTATATGTTAAAGAGGGTTATTATTTTGTATAATTAATATATTAACTTCTCTTCTAAAGTCGAGGCAAGAATTCAAGCGATGCACGTCACGAGTGATCTCATTAAAGAAATTTTAATATCAACATAATTCTTAATTATTAATTACGTTAAAAAAGTAATTCTTGACACCCAGTTATTAAGCTTTTTTCAGAAATAGGTACAGTTTAATGGGGCTTCATGATTCTTAGCAGTATTGTCTTATTTATAGAATCGATATGTGACGTGCATCGCTTGAATTCTTGCCTCGACTATAGTTTGATTTCAAAGTAATATGAATAACATTGCTTTTTTATTAAATGATTTATTTAAATATTAAATTTATACTTATAAATTGGTATAGATATATGTCACATAAACAAAATGATTAATACCGTTTTCTTTTTACTGCATTACAAACAAACAAAAAATATATGTTAAAATTATCCTTAGATGAACTTGTTAAGTCAGGTACTGCAAATTCTTTAAGAACAACTCGGCTATTGGGACTTGTGAAATCATGTGATGAGAAGTGATCTGAGCACACAACACTATCTTCAGGGATAGTTTCATTTCCCAAATGTTTCAAAATGTGACAGACCCATATTTTTCGGCGTTTAATATTCCTTGGAATTCTACAAATAATATAATATTGCACTTTTAAATAATATCTTTTCATTTTGCCCTTCAATTTTATTTTCATTTAACTATATTACTCAATTTTAAAACATAAAAATATTTTCTATACTTCCAATATTATTGCACTGAACATTTACAATTTTGCTTATTTGTCATTCCAACCCGAGGTTATGCTTTTGAGATAATTTCACCTACCTGTGAAAAGATCGATTAACTCCAATTTTAAAGAGACATCTACATACAACACAATATTTTCCCATTGTTTATTCACAATAAAAAAATTCTGTCTTCAAAAACACTACAAAACCACTGTAATTACAACGTTACATTTTTAGATTCAAGAAATACCTATGCCGAAAGTGACAAAAAAAAAGAGATATGTCAAAAGCTATACAGAAGAAAGTCTGCAACTGGCTTTGCAAGACATAAATAATGGTATGCCTAAACAGAGAGCGGCAATAAAATATGGGATACCAAGGGCTACGCTAAAATTTCGCTTAAGTGAGAACTTTAACTAGGTGGAGCATGGCCCAAATACTTATTTAACTTCAGAAGAAGAAAATTTACTGGAAAGTTGGATCATAGAAAGTTACAAAAAAGGATTCCCAAAAAGAAGGGATGACATTCAAACCTCCGTCAAGGCATTCCTTGATAAACATCCACGGCCCAACCCGTTTAAAAATAATTTTCCAGGCGAACACTGGTATCAGTGCTTTTTACGCCACCACAAAACATTAACTAACACTCCTTAACAACTCCTGAAGCTGTAACAAACGCAAGTGGAAACGTTTCGGAGACCGATATAAGGAAATGGTTCAAAACTATCGAGCACTATTTAAAGGAAAAGGACTATTTCAACATTCTTGAAGATCCAACGAGAGTGTATAATGGTGACGAAACGTATTTTACATTATGCCCTAAAGAAGATAAGGTCATTGCTCCCAGGGGTGCCAAAAATGTATACCAAATAGAACAAGGTCCATCAAAGACAAATATTACTGTGATGTTCACCTTTTCGGCCTCTGGAGTAACTACTCCGCCCATGATTGTATATGCTTACAAACGGTTACCCAAAAATATTGCAGAGAGTGTTCCAGATGGATGGGGGATAGGTATAACTGAGAAAGGTTGGATGAAGGCTGAAATCTTCCACGATTATATAGCCAACATATTTCATCCTTATTTAGTAAAGCAGAACGTGAAATTTCCCATAATTGTCTTTGTAGATGGGCATAAAAGTCACCTAACATACGAATTGAGCCAATTATGTAGTCGTCTTGAAATAGAATTAATAGCTTTATACCCAAATGCTACAAGAATCCTACAGCCGGCTGATGTAGCAAGTTTTAAGCCTCTTAAGAGCGCGTGGAAAAAGGCTCTTTTAAATTGGAAGACAGTTAACCCGTTTCAGCAACTAAGTAAAGTGAACTTTGTCCCAATCTTAAAAAAAGCTGTAGCAAACCTTAAACCTTCTGCTACCGCAAATGGATTTAAATTTTGTGGTCTTTATCCCTGAAATCCAAATGCTATTGATTATAGTAAATGTCTGGGGAAAAATAAGCAGAGTAAAGAAGCTACTCGGACTCCTGAAAGTATTTCAGATTCCATTAATTTAGAGGATTTCCGTGAAATATGTGGCGAGGATATTTTTACTTCAATAAATCGTGCACACGAAACTGGTAACATGCAAGGTAAAAGTCAGAGTTTTATGGTATTAATAAATATTTTCAATAAATTTAACTATACCAAAAATGACGCCACTAACATTGATAACTCTCAAATAATAATAAATGACATAATATTGGATGAAAATTATACAGAAAACAACGTGAATGTTGAATTGCCTAAAAATCTACTGGACCGTACAGTGGAAAACGAAATTTGTATATTATCAAAAGAATTAGAAGAGATGCCCATTATTTTCTTAGACAATGATGTACTCAGTATTAATACAATAAGTACATAAAACCAGGACAAATTGTCAAGTAATGTAGATACTGTACCTATATCGGTAAACACTGAAGAGCCGAGCACATCTAGTAGGACATACGATACTATCAGCAATATTAATCTTAAAGAGTGCTTGCCATGGCCGAAAACCCCAGAGAGAAAAGGGACACGTGAAACCAAGAGAGCAAGCTTCGTAGTTTCTTCGTCTGGTTGGAAAAAACATTTTGAGGAAAAGGAACGAGAGAAACTCGAGAAGGAGCGGATAAAAATAGAAAATAAAGCTAAAAGACTTTTAAACTCAAAGGCAAAAACTATGAGAGGAAAACGACTAAAACTACCAAGACCACCTTCCTTCGAAGACCAAGAAAAAATCTGCAACCTTAATTAATAAACAAGCAGATCTAATATCACAAAATGTTATGCTTGAAGAAGTACAAACAGATTTAAAGCATGAAAGTTACCACACCAAAAGTAATGAACAAGATGGCAATGCGACAGGTGAAAATAGAGAAGGAAAATCTTGAACCTAAAATGTTGCAAGAGAATAATGGAATTAATGGTCCTAAAGAATTTGTAGAAACGTATACTAGGGAGCCACCAAGAGAAGGAACTCACATTAGAAATTTGTTTCATGCTAATAATAAGATAGTACCATATGTTAGGTTATCTAATTCGCCACCAAAAAATAATTATATTATTAATAAAGGTTTATGCTTCACTTGCACAGGGAATCTGTCGTTATTAAACTTTGGTATTAAATGCCAAAAATGCTCAAGAACATATCATACTAAATGTCTTCAAAAATTTGGTTTATATAAAGAATTTTTTACTTGCTAAACATGTTTAGTATTAAAATGAATTTGTTCTGATTATTAGTTATCATCTAAATCCAATAAAAATATTTTAATCAAAGTAGGTACACGTTGTAGTTTTTTTTAAATTTAAGTTAGCCATAGACAATATTTTATATACGCCAATCAATGGGTGTCAACTATTAGCCATGTGCTAATTACTGGATGCCAATAATTAGAAGAAAATGCCAATAACTGGAATAACTGCCTTTTTCAAAAAGTGTTCCTTTAATCTAAACATGCATGTGGAGTCATATACTAGAGTCTCACAGTACTCTGCTACCACGATTGATTACTTCTGTAGTAATCTAGATAAACAAAATGTTACTTGCTCGGTGGTCCCAGTTGGCCTATCAGATCATGAAGGTGTATACTGTTCCGTTCTGATAGATTCAAATATTCTAGATAAAAAATATAAATTTGGACGTTTATTCAGCACGACTAATTTTTCTAAGATGTCTAGAGTACAACTGGGAGGATTTGCTAATTAGAGAGGATGCATTCGGTTCTTTTTATGAATGTCTAACACATGTATTTAACGAAGCCTTCCCTATTCAAAAAATTAAATTAAAAAGTAAGAAACCTTGGGTATCTAAAGGCATAAAAACATCAGCTAATAATTTAAGATCTCTTCATTACATAAGAAAATACACAAATGAACAATCTTTTTTTGATTATTATAACAAATACCGTAAAATCTATAGAGATATAATCAGAAAGGCGAAAGATAATCATTATAAGTCCAGAATTGAACAGTCAAGAAATAAAACAAAGGAGAGTTGGACAATCATAAACGAACTTAGGGGCAAAGATCAAAGGCGAGCTACAATTTCTTTAAATCCTAATGATATAAACAACTATTATTGCTCTATTGCAGGTAAACTTACTGAAAGCATAATTCCCCCTAATGATCCCTTGAGTTACATGAATGAAATATATAATCATAATACTTTATGTCTATATAATACAAATATAGTTGAATTAAAAGAAACCATCAAAGCAATTAATAATAAAAAATCAGCTGGTCTTGATGAAATTTCAGTAAAAATATTTGAAAATTTACCAGATTCTGTTCTTCATGTGTTAGCTTCGTTAATAAATAAATCTTTTGAATTAGGAATTTTTCCTTCTTTTCTAAAAACATCTATAGTAATTCCGCTTCACAAAGGTGGGAGCATGGAAGATCCATCTAACTTTCGTCCCGTATCGTTAATACCAACACTAGCAAAGATTATAGAAAAACTAGTAAAAAAAAGGGTAGTTGAATTTTTGTCTTCTTGCAATATATTGAGTGATCATCAATTCGGTTTCCAAAGGAATAAGAATACAAATGATGCTATTTTCTCATTTTTAAAGACGATCTACACTGAAATCAATGGTGGGGAGGCCGCTGCAGCAATATTCTGCGATTTGTCAAAAGCCTTTGACTGTGTCCAGCATGAAATATTATTGCGGAAGCTAGAGCTCTACGGTTTCAGAGGCACTACACTAAATTGGTTTCGGTCCTATTTGTCAGATCGTAGTCAAATAGTTAAGACTTCAACGTATTCCAACAACTTGAATATTAATCATGGAGTACCCCAAGGCTCTGTTCTTGGCCCAACCCTATTTTTGTTGTATATTAACGACCTGACTGAAATTGATATTAAAGGAAAATTCACCTTATTTGCTGATGACACCACTATATTGTGGCATAACAAGGATGGTAATTTCCTTTGGGATTTAATATGCTCTGATATAAATAAAGTAAAAGATTGGTGCGACTTAAACTTGCTTTCATTTAACATCAGCAAAACGAATATATATCCTTCCATTGTAATCTTTTAGACATCTCTTTAGGCAATCATGTACTTGAAAAGAAATCTTGCACTAAATATTGACTGCCAGCTTAAATTTAAAGAACATATTACTAGTCTTAGTAATAAACTAGCATCTGGATGTTATGCAATCAGAGTCATCTCTACTGAATTGGGTTATACAGCTGCAAAAACTGCATACTTCTCATTAATTGATTCACACTTGAGGTATGGTATTTCCTTCTGGGGTGCATGCAGTAGGCATTTGATACAAATGATATTGGTGCTACAAAAGCGTGCTGTTCGATATTTGTGTAAAGCAAAAGTTCGTGATTCATGCAAACCCCTTTTTTTGGCTCATGGAATTCCAACAGTGATCTCCATTTACATTCTGGAAACAGCATGTTTAATTCATAAACACCGAAGAAATACCAACCCTACTCCATCCCACTATATCACCCGTCAATGCAATAACATTACTTTACCAATTCCGAGATCCTCTCTAGTTAAAGACTCTATTATTTACAATGGCAACAAGTTGTACAATCATCTGCCTAATAACGTGAAAGACATTAACTCAAATATTGACTTCAGAAAGGCTGTTAAAGGCCTGCTGATTGTTAAAGCCTATTATGATTTGAACGAATATTATAATGATATATTTTAATAGGATGCCACTTTCTTGTTTTGTATTTCATTTTGTTGTTCTAATTTGACTATACATTTATTGTATGTGTGTATATTCTTTTTAATATGTTTACATATTTATGTAGTTTATTTACAATTTCCTTATTTCATATTTCATTTTGTTATTAATTTGACTATATATTGTGTTCTGTATGTTTACATTTTTATGTAGTTTATTTACATGTTTTCTATGCTTTGTCTATGAGAATTTTTTTCTTCTGACAATAAAGTATATTTTGTATTGTATTGTATTGTATTTTCATATAACCAATAGCACTGTCTCCATAACTCTTCCGTGAAGCTCTGAAATTATTAAATGTCTTTTTTAATAAAGGTACCTACATAAACTTGATGTGCAGAAAATTAAACTGTTTAAATCGAATGTATATTTTCCCGATAATTTTTTGTTTACATTACACGTCTAAGAACCACATTTATAGGTTATATTTATTATTTACATTAACAAACTATAATAAATATTAGGTACTGTTGTGAGCAGAAAAAAATAGGACAACTTTTTTTTTCTAATGTTAATCTGTCTCTATTTGAATATGTAATGAGTAGCCGAAATAAAATAATCACTTTTAATTTATCTTTTATTTTAATGCTGTAGTTATTGCTATAGTAAATGATGGATTGTTAATGAGACAAATTGCACTGCGTTATAACATTAACAAAAATTTGGTCTGTAACATTTTAAGAAAGTGGAGAATAAACGGTACGATTAGTAGAAATCCTGGATCAAAGCATATCCTACTTAACAAGAAACTAACTATTAATATTTCGTTATTGCACCATTTCTATTTATAACTTCTATAAGTCTGTTTGGCATAGAATTAAATAACCTTATACAATAATCATTAGTAATAATATTTTCCCGTCAAAGCAATAACATTACTTTACCAATTCCGAGATCCTCTCTAGTTAAAGACTCTATTATTTACAATGGCAACAAGTTGTACAATCATCTGCCTAATAATGTGAAAGACATTAACTCAAATATTTACTTCAGAAAGGCTGTTAAAGGCCTGCTGATTGTTAAAGCCTATTATGATTTGAACGAATATTATAATGATATATTTTAATAGGATGCCACTTTCTTGTTTTGTATTTCATTTTGTTGTTCTAATTTGACTATACATTTATTGTATGTGTGTATATTCTTTTTAATACGTTTACATATTTATGTAGTTTATTTACAACTTCCTTATTTCATATTTCATTTTGCTATTAATTTGACTATATATTGTGTTCTGTATGTTTACATTTTTATGTAGTTTATTTACATGTTTTCTATGCTTTGTCTATGAGAATTTTTTTCTTCTGACAATAAAGTATATTTTGTATTGTATTGTTATTTTTCATTTACAATTGACGACTCTAATAACCTTTTTGCCAAATGTATAAGAAATTTAAATATTTGGGAATACAACTACCCGAAAATTAAATATTTCACATTGCAAATGAATACTGAAGTCTCCAACTCAAAGTTGGAATTTACTTAAAGTGCCGATCATTGGGTGGTTTACCCTATTTGCTAGTGACGACTTTCGGGCTTATTTTCTCGAAAAGGCCATACATTTTGAAGATTTGGAGAGTAGCGTTATAGTTTTTTGAGTAAGTTTTCGAAAATTCATAATCGTAGCTCAAACCGTTGATTTAATAGCACGATGTATGTCTTAAAAAAACACATTTTTCAAATTATTTCTCAGACATGAAAAAAACAATTTTGCAAAATTCGGCCTTACTAAAAAAGGTTGTAGAAATTCATTTCGGATGGCCAAAATTAAGCCCTACAAAATGTTGTGAAGGTCCCATTTGGTTATACATTAAAAAAAACTACCAGAAATAAGCAAAATAGAGGAGCGATTTTGTTCCACTATATGGTTTGGCACATAACTTTTGTATATTGTGTCTTCTGTAAGATCCTTATGTATCAGTAAATGTGTTTTAGATATCTTTATACTTTATCTAAAACAAACAATAGTCGCACTTTCAAATTGTACCTTCTGAAGGGTTATTCTCGTGCTTCACCAAATGCTTTTTGAGGTAATATTTACGTTTCGTCTCAAATGAACAATAGTTGCATTTGTACATTGTCACTTCTGAAGGATTCTTATGCTTCAGCAAATGACTTTTAAGGTAAGCCTTTTGTTTTGTCTGGAATGAACAAGAATCACATTTGTAAATTGTTACTTCTGAAGGATCCTTATGTAATAGCAAATGCGTTTTAAGGTTATCTTTACGGTTTGTCTCAAGTGAGCAAGTGTCACATTTGTACATTGGCACTTCTGAAGGGTCCTTATGCTGCAGCGAATGACTTCTGAGACGATCTTTATATTTAGTCTGAAATGAACAAGATTCACATTTGTACATTGATATTTCTGAAGGATCCTTATGTACCAGCAAATGTATTTTAACGGTATCTTTACGTTTCGTCTGAAAAGAACAGAAGTCGCATTTGTACATCTTTAATTCTGAGGGATTCTTATGTGTCAGTAAATGATCTTTAACGCTAGTTCTATGTTTGGTCTGAAATGAACAATAGTCACATTTGTACGAAGGATCCTTATGTATCGCCAAATGATCTTTGAGGTAACCTTTATGCCTTGTCTGAAATGGACAAAAGTCGCATTTGTACATCGTTACTTCCGAAGAACTTTTATGTAATATCATATGTCTTTTGAGACTATATTTACTTATTGTCTGAAATGAGCAGGAGTCACAATAGTACATAGTCCCTTCTGAAGGATCCTTATGTACTAGTACAGGTTTCCTGAAACCTTCAAGGATCAAGTTACGGTCTACAAGAGACTTTTTTTGCTTTGTCTGGGCTGCACGAGGGCCATGCTGGTGCGTTCTTGTTTCTTGTTTGTTTTGTTTTTTGGTCAAATATTGTTTAGCATATGGATTCGCTTGATTACCCTCGAGGTTCAGCATTGAACATTTATCTCTTCTACGTAACCTCCTGGTGGCTTCTGATAGTGGCAAGACGATGCCTCCTTCTATTCTAGAAATTATAAAAATCATTATTGAAACTGAACTCTCAACTAATAACTTTTATTTTCATAGTGAGCTTTTTGCATATAGCTCTAAGTAGTAAAATAAACAAATTATAATATAATAATAATATACCTTATTCAGCAACATAACATAATATTATATGAAGCGAATTTCAGCTATGCTCACACGATGTATATCTGTTTTCATGTAACCCGAGAAAAAGTAGCGGTTTACAAGTATTTGTATAAAAATAATAGAATATGATAGAGTGAAAAATTTAATAACTAACTAAATTAAAACAAACTAACCAGAATATAAACGGTTTATTATTTTGTTTTTCTTTAACGAAAGTATACAGTGTGGAAAGCCAAATGGAATAAATTCAGTATTTCAATTATTGTGCATATTTATTAAAAAAATCCACCATCGAACACCTCTCCAACAGTAACTATTTCCAATATTACAATTCAACCAGTATCAAATGCTAAATAACTCGGAATGAACTTGGACAATAAGCTAAACATAAATCTACATAAAAAAATTATAAAACGAAAAGCAATTTCCAGATCAAATAGGACTCTAACATACAAGCCCAATAAAATGGGACGAAATTTGTCGATTTGGATGAAATAATTCAGAGGGCTAAAATTTTGAGAACATGCTTATTTGGTGGTTCTTTTTAACATATCAAATGTCTCCACCCGTAGACGCCGGCGGGGGGGTGGGAGGGAAGGAGGGAGAAAATAGGTTAAAAAAATCGGTTTTTCGCAAAAAACTCGGAAAGTATCAATTTTACTGTAAAATATGTACACATGAAAATTATAGGTAAAGTCGGGGCAAGAATTCAGGCGATGCATGTCACGAGTGACGTAATTGAAAACATTTTAATGCCAACATAATGTTTTAGTATTAATTACATTCAAAAGAGTAATTCTTGACACCAAATTATTAAGCTTTTTTCAGAAATAAGTACAGTTCAATGTGGCTTCATAATCCTTAGCATTTTTGTCTTATTTTTAGAAATAGAAGTTAATTAAATCGTATTTGGCCGCGAAAGGTTACTAAATTTACAAAAGCATTTTAAATCGATTTACTGTCGATTTTATTGATTGGAATTATTTTATTGTTGATTTCATTCTCTCGTGCTTTTAATTAAATGTTGTTTCCTTGTTTTATTTACCATCAGTTCTTTTCAGAACTAATATAATTGTATTATTAGTGTTTGTTACAGTTCAATTTAACATTTATACGTTATTAAAAAAAATCTCTAAATCATTACTTTATCTCTTACATTTAATGTCTAACGAATTCTTGTTATCCGTTGTCACGCATAATATTTATTATTTAGTTGTCTATATGAACCCGCAATTGTAAGGAATCTGTTGCACTTAGGTGTAGGCATGGCATTATACATTTTGTTGTGTAGCGTGTTGCATATACTTAGGCTCTCTATTTCTTAGCTTAGGCTTAGGTTTTGTCTTCCGGTATTCTGTCACTTTTCACGTGTAGTTCGCTTGAACGCTTGGCAATTTTTAACTGGTATTTTTTACGTGCTCGTTGCAATTTTTGAAATACGTTACATTTTTCGATTATCCATTTATGTTTGGATGAGTGCATATTTTTATGGTATTGGAAATCGATTATCTTCATTGGAAGGATCTATACGTAAAAGCCATTTTTGCCAAATTTACACGAGGCCAAAGACATCCAAGGTCAACAACATTTTTCTAAGAAAACCCTCCGAAACGAGGTAATTATTTTATTTTTATATTCAAACTAGCAAAATATCACTTGTAGTAAATTGTTCAATGGTAAAAATTTATTTTTAGGGTTTTTTTTCCACCTACGGTTTCGCCTAGGATTTCGTAGTTTTTCCTACGTTTTTTTGTCTCCCCTGATACGAATAACTTTTTTTCCACTGGTCTACACGTACTTATGTTATTTCTCCGTGCTGGACTGGAATTTCTTTTTTGTGGAGGAGCCATCCATTTTCTGGGTTAATTGATAGGCTGGAAGTTGCCCATTCCTGAAGTTTGAGCCGAAGCTGAAGCCCTGCTGCCTGCAAGTTTGTATCCTTCTTGCGCCATATATATATTGATTTTTCTTTAAATATAGTGTATATTTTGCTTAAAAAATTTCACCACTACCTATATATATATATATATATATATATATATTGGCTACCAATCTTTCATGATTTGTAAGGTATAATTCAATGCAGGTCGGGGTATTTGCCCGCTGAGTAGTTGTTTCCTGCAAATCATGTATAATAACAGTATATGGGTTAAGTCCACCGAGGGCTAAAGGTCACCGCTCTCGGTACTTGCAAAATAGCAAGTCGCTATACACCATGGAGACATCTATGATGTCTGGCGTATAGTAGCATTTGACCACATGAGGGTATTCACTTACCTCTCACCGGTACACCATTTACTTAAGTTTGTATAAAACTAACAGGTTGGCCACTGTCATTTGTCTGTTCCATGACCTATGGCATACTGATGAGAACTAATAAGTTCGAAACCGGTCTATGTCTGGTCGGGGAATTGACAAATGACATTGGCTACCAATCTTTCATGATTTGTAAGGTATAATTCAATGCAGGTCGGGGTATTTGCCCGCTGAGTAGTTGTTTCCTGCAAATCATGTATAATAACACCATATATATATATATATATATATAAAAGGAAAGGTGTTATCGCGGGAACAGGACAATAAGTCAAGAAAAAAATTCGTGGGCAAGCCCGCAGAAATTATAGTGCAACCGTGTACACGTGTTTCGGACTTTTTGGTCCTCATCAGCACGGTGTAGCTAAGTTGAAAGCATAGGCACAACTTAGGAAAAAACGACACAAATGGAAACCACTGACAGGAAGCCAGTTGCACATTTGTGGCTGCAGTCGGAAGACCTTGAGGTTTCAAGGCAACAACCAACATTGCCACGGAGGCAAACTGTAAGCCGCCTGCGTGGAGTTCCATAGCCCAAGGTAAAATACAAAAGGAAAGGTGTTATCGCGGGAACAGGACAATAAGTCAAGAAAAAAATTCGTGGGCAAGCCCGCAGAAATTATAGTGCAACCGTGTACACGTGTTTCGGACTTTTTGGTCCTCATCAGCACGGTGTAGCTAAGTTGAAAGCATAGGCACAACTTAGGAAAAAACGACACAAATGGAAACCACTGACAGGAAGCCAGTTGCACATTTGTGGCTGCAGTCGGAAGACCTTGAGGTTTCAAGGCAACAACCAACATTGCCACGGAGGCAAACTGTAAGCCGCCTGCGTGGAGTTCCATAGCCCAAGGTAAAATACAAAAGGAAAGGTGTTATCGCGGGAACAGGACAATAAGTCAAGAAAAAAATTCGTGGGCAAGCCCGCAGAAATTATAGTGCAACCGTGTACACGTGTTTCGGACTTTTTGGTCCCGTGCTGATGAGGACCAAAAAGTCCGAAACACGTGTACACGGTTGCACTATAATTTCTGCGGGCTTGCCCACGAATTTTTTTCTTGACTTATTGTCCTGTTCCCGCGATAACACCTTTCCTTTTGTATTTTACCTTGGGCTATGGAACTCCACGCAGGCGGCTTACAGTTTGCCTCCGTGGCAATGTTGGTTGTTGCCTTGAAACCTCAAGGTCTTCCGACTGCAGCCACAAATGTGCAACTGGCTTCCTGTCAGTGGTTTCCATTTGTGTCGTTTTTTCCTAAGTTGTGCCTATCCTTTCAACTTAGCTACACCGTGCTGATGAGGACCAAAAAGTCCGAAACACGTGTACACGGTTGCACTATAATTTCTGCGGGCTTGCCCACGAATTTTTTTCTTTATATATATATATATATATATATATATATATATATTTAAATTTTGCTAAACATTCTATGAAAATATTCTGTTAATTAATCATATTTGTTGAGGGTTTAAGCACTTACGTAAGATGCATATACCCAGTTAGATACATCTCTTTTAGTGTTGAATTTGTCTGTCATACCATACCCTACGTTATTGTACTGTTGAATGTTATAAAGTTAACCTACTTCGTTTATTATCATTAAAAGATAAAACTGAATTTGAATTTTTCATTATCGTCTCGTTAAGTAATTTATTTAGTAAATTTAAGGTTACATTGTACTTGAGCTGGTATTTGGATAGAAAAAAAAATTTACTTGGCGCCCTGATACATCAAGAAGTTTAGAACCCCGACCATCTCCACTGTCAGTCGGCCGGCAAATACCGTTAGTCAACAGACGACGACCAACTAGGTACGTCAGATTGCAGTTTTAAAATTTGACGTAGGATATTATTCTGGTAAGTGAAGCAAGATTTATTTGTGTGAAAACAAATTAATGCCTTATATTTTTAGGTTACCTGTCAAAATGCCGAAGACATTTGGTAAAGATATCCAGGAATTAATTTGTTCTTTAATGAATTATTTTGAGAGAGAATGTGATGCCGGTGGACCACTGTTACCATTAACTGCTGTAAGAGAGGCAAGTATAATTCCAGAAGTTAACTATATATCATAACATAACTAGTAAATTTCAGAGAGTTGCTAATGCTTTAAACATAAGTTTGAGTGCTGTTAGCAAGGTTTCCAAAAATATGCAGACTGGGGAAGCTTTAGGTAGCCCTAAAAGAACTGGACCAACAACAAAGCCTGTATGCGACATTGATAACTTTGACCAAGCAGCAATTCGAAATGTTATTTATGAAATATACAGAAACAGTGAGTATTTATTAAAATAACGTATGGAAATATTTATTAAAGTATTTATTATTGTTTTAGAATAACATATTACCAGATAATCCCTTTCAGAGCTGTTGATTGAACGGGACATTTACAAAGGAAGTTTGAGTAACTTGGGCAAAATATTGAAAAAAAATAGGTTTCAAATTTCTAAAAGATAATCCACGTAGAGGATTAATGGAACTGCCAAATATTGTTTTTAGCCGCGTCACTTTTTTGCAGAAATATGTAAAAAATATTTCATTGGGGTATCCTCGGCAATTTGTGTATTTAGATGAGATGTGGATCTTTGAGTATGGTTCTGTACAAAGATCATGGCAAGATGGAAATAAAGAAAGGAACTCGATATACATATCATAAACTAATTTTATCAGATACTTCTGGTTATTTTCATTTATTAATATCAAGAGTCCAGGGATAGAAATTGTAATTTGTAGTAATAATATTGTCTTCCTATACTCTTCTAATACCCATATGAATTTATATTTATATATTAACAAACCTTATTATTATAGAAACAAACTGCCCAAGGAATATGAAGCTGATAAGCTGGCACAACAATACGGCCATGACGTCCTCAGACTTCCACCATATCATTATATGTTCCAGTCAATTGAAAAAGTTTGGGGTATAGCAAAAACATATTATAATAAATATATTGGAAGAGATGGTAATGGTGTGGAAAAAGTGATAAAATATGTGGATGGAAGCATTAGATACTATTTCCCCAGAAATTTGGTCAAATACTATTAAAAACACAAATAAGGAAATACAAAAATATTGGGACAGGGAAGTGGCTTTTGACAGAGAAGATATTATCCATCCCGTTATTATTAATTTAAATGGATCCAATACAGACGACAGTTCAGACGAAGAATAAAATATTTGAAAGGTTTCAATTTGCTTAAATATGTAAATGTTTTTTCTCTTATCATGAATAGTAAATAACTAAAAAAATGTATAATTGTTTAATATCACAGTAATTTTAATTAATTAGCAGAATTTAATTATAATTATGATTGTACTATAATATTGTTATGTGCCGCCCTCTAACGGGGAAAGATGTGATTAAGTCCCTGATCAAAGTGAAGGGAACCTGTATTCTGTACATGGCCAGTAGGTGGGGTGGCGCCATCTATGAGCCAATTGACGAACAGTCATCTATCACATAGTAGAAAACTCTGTAGGATTCCAGAATATTATGGAATACTGTTCTGGTACATTCTATTGGTGGATATAAAGAGGTGAATCCAGCAGATGGGGGAACAGTTCAGTTGAGTGAAGTATGCAGTACAGTTCAGTTCAGTGAAGTAAACAGACAGAGAGTTTTTAGGTTAGACAAGAGTTGACAAGTTTAGGAAGAAAAGTACATAGTGTTTTAAAAGTAGTGAATTTATATTAGATTAAGTTATTATTAGTTGTGTGATTTTTATGTACTTACTAGTGTAATTTTAGTGATTAATAAAATCAGTGGTTTGTGAAAATTCTTGTTGCAAGTTATTTGAACCTACAGAGTGTTTACTGAAGACTGTAAACATGTAACAATTGGTGTCAGAAGTGGGATTGCAACAGAATTTCTGAAGAATTCGACGAAGCTCCATAGTGTTCTATTTGGAAACCACTGGAGGTAGTGAAGTGAGTCGAGTTGGAAAGTGATATAGACATTAAACAAGACTAATTTGTGTTAGTGTGAGAAAATTTATAGAACATTCTATTCTGAATTTTGTGAAAATATTTGACTTGTACCTGGCATAGACTTTAAATAAGACTTGTTAGTGTTGTTTGTTAGTTTTTGAATGGAAACAAGAAGCATGGCTGCTGAAAAACAAATGCAAGACATGTTCGAGCAATTTAGAAAAATGATGCTAGACCAAAAAGAAGAACAAGAGAGACGCGAAGAAGAAAAAGAAAGGAGACGTCAGGCAGAAAAAGAAGAACAAGAGAAACGACGCCAAGAAGAAAAAGAAGAACAAGAAAAACGACGTCTAGAAGAGAAAGAAGAACAGGAGAGACGTGAAGAAGAAAAAGAAAGAAGACGTCAAGAAGAAAGGGAAGAATTGAGAAAAATTAGACAGGTGCGACAAGATGCTATCCTGTCAGCCACTAATGAAGTCAAGGAAAAAGTAGATAAAGTTGAACAAAAAGTTGGTAACGTCGAAGGAGAAATTAGTGACATTAAGGGAAAAGTTACCGACGTTGAAGGAAAAGTGACTACAGTCGAAGAAAAAGTTACTGGCGTTGAAGGGAAAGTTACCGATATAAAAGGAAAATTTCAGGTAGTTAAGGGAGAGGTAGAACAACTTAAGCGACAGTTAAGAGTGCAAGGAGGCCAGTTAGTATTATCATCGTCAGGTCCTCGATTACAACCGCCTTCCTTTGATGGTCAAACTTCTTGGGCAACATACAAAAGATAATTTGAGGCAGCGGCATGCGCAAACAATTGGAGCAATGAAGACAAAGCTATGGCATTGGTGCTAGCATTAAGAGGTCAAGCCTCAGAGTTGCTTCAGACTATCCCAATGACGCAGCAACGGGATTTTAAAGTTTTGGAGGCTGCATTAGATCTAAGATATGGTGACCAACATCTCGCACAAGTATATCGAAGTCAACTCAAATCACGCACACAAAAGGCTGGGGAAAGTTTACAAGATTTTGAAGCAGCTGTTGAGCGACTGACATACCTGGCTTACCCGGATGCACCCAGAGAATTCCAGGAACAGTTAACAGTTGGTGCTTTCACCGATGGCATAAGAGATGAGGAGATGAGGCGAGTCCTTAGATTAACTCGAGCTAAGACTGGTAGCAAAGCCTTGATCCATGCCCTCGAAGTTGAAGCCGCTTATGAAGAGACTCTACATCCGAGAGTACGAGCCATGAAAGTAGAAGAAGAGAACCATTTAGAAAAATCAAATATAGAATCTTTGATGGCTGACCTGCACAAAATGATAAGCCAGTTGATGACCAAACCAGATGCTCCAAGGAAGCAAGAAAGAGAACAGAGCGATGGACAGCCAAGGAAGGTGATTCGGTGTTATCAATGCAGCAAACCAGGACATATGATGCGGCAGTGTCGAGAACGGGATCCTGGGGAAGTAAACACTGCAAAGAAAGAGGAAGTTCGCTCTGATAAGATGAGATTGATTGTTATGTTAACAGACATACAGAAAATGGTCGCACAAGTACTAAACGAATTAAGTTCGCGACCGGAGCTGAAACAGGAACCGCAACCGCCGAAGCAGCAGCGAAGTGCTGGAAGTTTGACAAAAGTAATCCGCTGTTATAATTGCGGCAAATTGGGGCATGTCAAGAGGTACTGTCGCCAGAGGAGCCTTAAGGAAGTGAATGCCGAGTATGTAAAGAAGCAGCAGGATATAGCAGAAGTGAAGGCAGTTAAGATAGAGGTTCCGAAGGACTGGGCAAAGGAAGTTCTAAGAGAGGAACAACTGAATGACGATGAAATTGGACCAATGTTGAAGGCGAAAGAAAAAGGAATCCGCCCTGAATGGAAGGACGTTTCCAGTAAAAGTGTTGGACTGAAGGCTTTATGGGCGCAATGAGATTGCCTTAGGGTTATAGATGGACCTATTACGGGGAGCATGGGAGAGCCCGGATGGGAAAGAAGTTACCATGCGGTTGCTGATACCCAGGTGCCGAGTACCATAAGTACTTCGGGAAATGCACGAGGGAATATCCAGAGAGCATTTTAGCAGAAATAAGACCTTGGCTAGAGTACAGGAACGATTTTACTGGATAAATAGCTGTCAGGATGTAGAGGCTTGGTGTCGCAGTTGCAAGGTTTGTGCGAATGTGGCTGCCAAGGGGTCATCTACAGGGAATGGTGACCGAATGAAGGCTAGATATGACCGCAATGCCAGTTCGGCAGGATTCAAGGTGGGGGACTCAGTTTGGCTATATAACTCACAGTGGAGTGAAGAAGGATTCTCGAAGCCTCGCTCACCTTGGGAAGGACCATATTCTGTCATCACTAGAATCAATGACGTTGTTTATAGGATTCAACGTAGAAAGAAGTCCAAGATGAAGATCGTGCACCTGGACAGGTTGGCAAAGTATGCTGGGGTATCTGAATTGCCTGACCGGGACGTTCAGGTTTAAGGAGGGGCAGTGTCATGTGCTGCCCTCTAACGGGGAAATATGTAATTAAGTCCCTGATCAAAGTGAAGGGAACCTGTACTCTGTACATGGCTAGTAGGTGGGGTGGCGCCATCTATGAGCCAATTGACGAACAGTCATCTATCACATAGTAGAAAACTGTAGGATTCCAGAATATTATGGAATACTGTTCTGGTACATTTTATTGGTGGATATAAAGAGGTGAATCCAGCAGATGGGGGAACAGTTCGGCTGAGTGAAGTATGCAGTACAGTTCAGTTCACTGAAGTAAACAGACAGAGAGTTTTTAGGTTAGACAAGAGTTGACAAGTTTAGGAAGAAAAGTACATAGTGTTTTAAAAGTAGTGAATTTATATTAGATTAAGTTATTATTAGTTGTGTGATTTTTAAGTACTTACTAGTGTAATTTTAGTGATTAATAAAATCAGTGGTTTGTGAAAATTCTTGTTGCAAGTTATTTGAACCTACAGAGTGTTTACTGAAGACTGTAAACACGTAACAATATATATTATAAAACTGATTGTCCAGTTATTAAATAAAGTTAATTTGAAAAATGATTTATGATCTATTTTTGTTCCAATTAATCGAATTTTGATAGATTTTGTTCTATGTATTGTGGGTTGCAAATGTTGCAGTTAACACAGGCACAGCATAAAGCTTTATGCTGTGTCACAATTCATCATTTTAATGATACATTTTCAGTTGTGGCAATACAATTTACACGTGACCTGAATGGGGGTTGCAGCTATTTTAGGTGCAGTTGCTTTATTTGACTTCATATAATTATAGTAATTTTGTCGATCTGTGACGTGCAATCGCCTGAATTCTTGCCTCGACTTTAATGAAAATCCGCACAATTTCGTTTTTTTTTAACTTTGTACGACCCATTGGAGCCGAGATAGATTTTTTTTTAATTTTGACGGCTTTGCGACGCAACGGAAACGCGCGCGTTCTTCGCTTAAATATCAAAAATGATCATTCAGATCGCAAAATGTGTCAAATGAAAATTGTAGAGAATTCGATTATGAACAATTTCCTTATATTTTTTATTTCCATTTGATCAATAGTGGCTGAGATATGAATTTTTAAACATCTTTATAGTACACTATCAGAACACTTGTTTCATGATCGATAAAAACTCGAAAATATAGGTCGTACGCATATAGTGTATCTAATGAAAGTTAAAGAGAATCAAATTTTGCATATATTGGTATATGCAGAAAATCGTTTTGATAACGAGTGAATGGAGGTAAAAGGGAAAAACATGTCATTTTATTAGCTCTGATCCGTGCCATCTAGGTAGAGGCCACCTCTAAGGATTTCCCATGGCACAGAGTACGTGCTATCCCTATGGAAGAGGTCCAGTTAGAGAAAATGAGTTTGGATATCAAACTGAAAGAAATCCAATCAGACAAGGTATGAGATTGATTGCTGTATTAACGCACATACATAAAATGGCAGCACAATTACTGATCAAATTAAATTCGCAACTGGAGCCAAAACAGAAACCAGAACCTGGAACCAAACCAGCAACGAAGCAGTGAAAGGCCGATTAAAGGTATCTGCTGTTATAAATGCGACAGATTGGGGCATGTCAAGAGTCAAGAGGCAATGTCGACAGATGAGCCTTAAGGGGATAAATGCTGAGAATATAAAAAAACAGCAAGACGTGGCAACAGTGATAGAGGTTTCGAAAGACTGGATGATAGGAGTTCTACAGAACAACTGAATGACAATGAAATTGGTCCTATACTGAAGGCGAAAGAATAAGGAACTCAACCGGAAGGATATATTACACAAAAGTGTTGAATTGAAGACGTTATGAGCACAATAGGACTCACCCAACGTTATAGTTTGATTATTGAACAAATGTATATTCTATTCTATTCCATCATAAACAATTTTCATTTCTTGCCATTTTGCAATCCAACTAAATATTTACGAAATACTGTGAAAACGCACTAATTATTAAAGAAAATGTTCCTGACCGATTTGATTTTACAAAAATTAACTGGTGTGGTAAAAAACCAGACCCCGTCTAAGGCAGTTCTCTTTTCCTATTTTTTCGGGTCTATTTCTCCTTCACCACAATAACTGGCAGGAAGACGAGTTTTCAAAATTTAAAATCAAATCTAATTTACAATTATTACCTGCTGAAATCGTTGTCTCCATCTGTTTTTATTTCAATTTTTTCGCTAAGTAAAAATTGTTGATTCTCCATTTTAACAAGGTTTTCCTCTTCATATTTAACCTCGTTTTCTTCACAAAATGTCTCTTCTATTTTAATACAACCAAGTTTATTATTATCTTCTGCACCAGTCAATATATTTTTTGGTATAAAGTGTTCATTGTTAATTCCCTGATCATTAATTTGCAAAACACTTTTATTTTTATTTTCATCATTATTATTATCACATTCGTTATCATCAAAGAACACTTGTTCTAATTTAACTGTATTTCCTCCACTACCAATTTCTATTTCATCAGGATTTTTTTTATCCTCACAGAATTCTTCTTCGGCTTTGACTATATTACCCAAGTTACCATCTGCCTCCTTTGTTATATCTATAGGAAACTGTAATGAACTGCCAAGCTCTTTTTGACCCACACTATTTATTTCTGACACTTCACAGTATTTCTCCTCCTCTCCTGTTACAACCAAACAGTTCATGACAAAATGAAAGCAGTCCTCTAGAGATTCATGACAGGAAGCACATATTACGGGTTTCCTGTGTTTCTTGATTATACTTAAATCCTATTAAGCAAAAAACAAATATTAGAAGTCAAATCCAGTACCAAACAAAGTTTGTTAACACATCTTTGCAATACAATGACTTTTATTTGTCATTTCTGAAATATTCACGATTGTTATTTGAAAGGAAACGAGGACAAGATTATTTTTTAAAACTAATAGTGGTTTATTTTTTGAAGGAAATATTGGGTTGCATAAATATATCATAAATATTGCTAAATTAAGAGGATATTTGCCCTGCTCACGTGATGTATTAACGAGTATCAGAAAATACCTAATTTCTATGTAAATAACTAAAATAGAAATATCCAACAATTTATGCCTCCCGTCTAACATTTTTTCAATTTTCTCATAGTTATTGGTTGTTTTATACGATTGAATTTAGGAAAAAAGGTGATTATGGCTGATTTTGTATGCTTCAAAACGTATATTTAATGACAAAATGAATTAATTCTGCCATAAGACGGGCTTAGATTGATGCTTTGTGTAATTAAAAAAAATACATTTTAGTAAAAAAATTATTGTATTCCGTTAATCTATACACAAACTTATAGGCGTCTTCCTAGCAAATATGAGATATTTTATAAGCGGAAAGTGGTGCCCTCATTGACGACGTTAGCTACTAACACCCTCCTAACTCTATTTGTAAATAACTGTGGTGATGTGATCAGTTTCAGGAACGGCTTCTGTTTTTTATCTATTATGTGATTTATGCAGTTTATTATTGTGGTGTTTCATGCGTTATATTTTAATAAAACGTTGGTGAAATTGCAGATATTTAAAATTGAACATTTTGTTCATTTTTGCGTTATGTAGTTAGGTCGAACTATGGACTATCGTAAAGGAAAAAAATATAGACTGCGGTTTCAGCTAAACGTAAAATTATGAATTCAACAGGTAGAACATATTAAAACGATATTATGTATAGACTAACAGCGGTTATTATCTTCTTGGAAATTCTCTAGCTCTAATTCTGTCATATGGTAACTTGAGAATCAGTTTTGAGCAACTGACAAAATTTTACATACGTACTATTGCAGCCGAAAAAAAAGTAACCGACTGATTTTTCCGTTGTAAATATGGTTTTGACCAGTGACGCATCAATCATAATATATTTTATTATTTTTAATAGTGTCAATGTCATTGTGTGATACCCACGAATGATTTCTTGTTAAAATAATTTAATTGACATGACTGATATAAAAATTCCCATCTACAACAGACTTTTTTTAAAAAACATACTACTTGATAAAAAATCGATGACTTCAATTCGACCGCAATGGTACATTCTAGAGGAAAATTGTAGTTTCGAGTTGTAGATAGACCAAATAAGACTAACAATAGGCATTGACTAAATATACAGGGTGCACCAATAGAAACTCCCAGGCGTAATATTTTGGCAAATAATATAGGTATTTAAGTTCTCCACAAGCCAATTGCTAGAATGTGTAAATTGCTTCAGTTTTCGATCAGATCATTTATTAATATGTTAGAATGTAGATGGCTCTGTACTGCAAAGACATTTTTCAATGACAGACAGTTTGAAATAGAAGGCGCATATTAAAAAGCTTTATTTTGGAGTGTGGACAACAAAAAATTTAATAACATTCAAAATTTTTCTGCATGTTTTAAGACAAAAATGGTTCCTAAACTAAATCATTTTCATTATAACTGTTTATTGTCTGAAATCATTTATCCCAGACATAGCAAAAACATGAAAATTAGACATTCTGATTACATTATAAATGTTAAAGACACTAAATCTATAAATTTTTTTAAAAATGCTGAAATGATTACTTCGTTACTTTCTAATTACATTTTTTCAGTAATCTTTATCTATCCACTTCATTTATTATTTACATATTTTGAATCTCAATGAGGGTTTTAAAAAATTTTGTAATTTTCTACAATACAACACTGTTGAATAGTTAGCGTGGTTTTATTTATTGTGGGTTTACCTTTTTTTATTTGACGTTTAAAATAAAAGCATGGGGCATTACAAGCGTGTTGTACGGAGCATTTTACTGTCTCTGTTCAGAAAATTTTTGCATTTTCTTAATTGCCTATGTTTTTATTTTAATTGTATATAAGCCTGAATCTACTGTGATAGTTAAAAACAGTAAAGAAAGTAAAGTAAATAAAGAAACTTTCTTCTTTTTTGCAATTATATTAACTATATGTCAAATATTATCCTCTCTCATATTATTTTACTAATTATTTTCTAAGATGTTCACCCTGTATATTTTTTCACTAAGTATATATCAAACTTCTTCCTTAGCAATACTGGCCAAATTTAATTTATTTTTCTTTGTGATATACATTTTACCGCGTAAGTGTAAAATTTCAAAAATCCCTTCTTAGCTAGGTCCTGCGGTTTGTGCTGGGCTTTGCTGTGTCAGTAATTTCAAACGTCCGCCATTTTAAACCGAACTTTAAAGTTATCGAATTTTTTCTTGTATTTTCACCAAGAATATACTAATAGAAATTATTGGACATAGGGATGTGGGTTAAAAGTAATTACAACATTTGAGGGTAACCAACCTAAAGACAGATGAGAGGAGAAAAAGATAAAATTTAAAAACTTGATCATATACACAAACCAACAACTCTATTGTGCAATATATCTAGTACGGATCTGTACGTTGTTATGAATGTATAGCGAAATCGTCCAAAAGAACCTGGCACCTGACCTTCGAAGACGGTCTTTACTATAATTTTAATAAGTCTTCATCTCTCACCCCGCAGAGAGTTATATCCTAGGAGTGTGGGGCAAACATCCCCTTAATCTAGTCAGTTAAGAGCTATCTGATTGTTCGCATCATAATGAAAAATTTCTTAGCAAGTGACTAAGCATGTGTGAACAATTACTATAAATGTTAAACATATAAAAAAATTATTATTAAAATATTTGTCAAAATTGTTGCATATTCTTTTAGGGAAACTAATTAGTTCACTGTTTATTTTAAAAGTAAATAATTTGTTATTACTTGGTACATTGCCTTCGAATTTAACTTTTAGCACGAAACTTTAAGACCATCAATCATCGATTTCTTGGGAGCTGATGAATTGCTATTAACATTTTTACACTTAAGATAAAAAGCTAGCGCAAAGTAATGTGGACCGTGCTTAAGCTGCATGGAGATTAGTTGTGTTTGACATAAAAATATAGGTACTTACCAATTCAGGAAGACATTGTTTTATCATGTTCTCCAACATCACGTCTCCCTCTCCTACATCAAGACCATCAATTACCAGGCTTATACAAAGCCCACATATATCCTGATCCTGTGCTACACCAGTACCAGTTACATTTTTACTCAGATAGACATCTTTTAGATCTAGATTGACGTTATCCTGGTTGCTGAGGAATGTAACTACATAGTTTTGATTGTGTAAGCACATGGCTTTAAAATCAAAGCATTTTTGAACAATTTTCTCACAGATTTCACACATCACAGATCTTAATATTACAGTAAAATCCTAGAATAAAATTTGAAAGTGTCACACAAACAGAATTCGTAATGAATATTGAGTAGACACGAATTTATTTGTACATAACCTGAGTTTGCACCTGAGCTTTACTTTCGACACTTACTGTTTTCGGTAAAAGTATATCCAACATGTTTTTCGTATTTCCATCTATAGCCTTAAACTTATCATAAATTTTCAAACAAAACGTGCATTTTCCTTCTTGAATTTTCATTTTCTACAATAAAAATGTGTAATTTTTAGAATCGCCTAAATCTTGAATTTACGCATTTTTTTTTAATAGTACCTGAACTGGGCATGTACGCACCATTTTGTATATATTTTTTTTAATTTCTGCATTGTTTATAAAATAATAATAATAATATATTAACTTTATAGAGTAGTTTGCGAAATACATTATTTCTGTTGAAGTAGTTTCTTCCAGGTCTTGCCGTGGTCGTCGAACTTGACTTGAGGTTTCGCTGATCATCCTGTCAGCTTCTTCAGAAGGATTCTAAAGACTGAGTTTGTTGTGTTACACTCCTCGTTATATTTCTAGGCGCCGCTTCGCTTCGCTGGTCATTGGTCGTGTTTAGTTGACCATGACTTACTACGACTTACTTGGCAATACCAGTCTCCACGTATTACTAAGTCGATACCCATCATCTCTGTTAAAGTTGTTCACGTTTTACATAATTTCCAGTGATTCCCTAATGATTCGCGGATAATAGCGCGTATTCCTGTCTAATATATTGACGTCCTCATAGTCGATTTTATGGTTCTCGTTATTATGGACATGTTCTGCTATTACCGACCTATCCGTGTATCTAAATCTGGTATTTCTCTGGTGTACTTTGATTCTGCACTGGATACTCCGTCCTGTTTGTCCGATGTAGCTCTTACCACATGTGCACTTCAGCTGGTAAACACCTTTTGATAACAGTTTGGGGACAGGGTCTTTCACTGAGGGAAGCATCTGCTGTATTTTCTTCACTGTTCGAAACCGTACACCTACTTTCTTTTTGAATAAAATCTTCTTCAGCCTATCTGTGACTCTTGCGACGTAGGGTAGGCATGCATACGTTGTTGGTTGTTGCTGTTCTTCTTCTGTAGTTCTCCTCTGGTTATTTATTATTCGTTGTATATTGCTTTGACTGTATCCGTTCTTCTCTAAAGCTTGTTGGACATTCTGTAATTCCTCGGGTTTGTTATCGTCGTCGCATTTGTGTTGGCTCTGTGGACCAACGTTCTAATTAACACTCTCTTCTGTTGTGGATAGTGGTGAGATGTTGCATGTAGGTAATGATCGGTGTGCGTTGTCTTTCTGTAGACACCATGGGCCAGCTTGCCATTGTGTGACCTTTTCACTAATACATCCAAGAAAGGTAAAGCTATATCTTGCTTGGTCTCCATTGTCAATTTGATACTTGGATGCTGTTTATTCAAATGGCCAAAGAAAACAGATAAAGATAATTCTCCATGTGGTCATATGATGAACGTATCGTCTACGTAACATACTTTGGTTTATTCTCACTGCAGCGTATAGCTTCCTCCTCAAAAGCTTCCATGAATAGGTTGGCTATCACAGGTGAAAGTGGTGGTCCCATGGCTGCTCCTTGCTTCTGCTCGTAGAAGTCTCCATTCCATAGAAAGTATGTTGTAGACAAGCTGAAGAAGATTTTATTCAAAAAGAAAGTAGATGTACGGTTTCGAACAGTGAAGAAAATACAGCAGATGCTTCCCTCAGTCAAAGACCCTGTCCCCAAACTGTTATCAAAAGGTGTTTACCAGTTGAAGTGCACATGTGGTAAGAGCTACATCGGACAAACAGGACGGAGTATCCAGTGCAGAATCAAAGAGCACCAGAGAAATACCAGATTTGGATACACAGATAGGTCGGCGATAGCAGAACATGTCCATAATAACGAGAACCATAAAATCGACTAAGACGACGTCAATATATTAGACAGGAATACGCGCTAATATCCGCAAATCATTAGGGAATCACTGGAAATTATGAATAATGTGACTGGCATTGCCAAGTACCAGCACCGTAGTAAGTCACGGTCAACCAAACACGACGAATGAGCAGCGAAGTGAACCAAGCGCGACCAATGACCAGCAAAGCGAAGCGGAGCCTAGGTATATAACGAGGAGTGTAACACAACAAATTCAGTCTTTAGAATCCTTCTGAAGAAGCTGCCAGAATGATCAGCGAAACGTCAAGTCAAGTTCGACAACCATGGTAAGACCTGGAATAAACTACTTCATTAGACAACGGCCGTGAAAACCTGCATTCTACTCATTATTTCTGTGTTTATTCCGATTTATATTGTTTGTAAAACATAACCTCTGACTGTTCCTTTGACGTAAATATCACAGGTGCAGAGGCTTTTTCCAATAATTTTATTATTTTGTAGATTCGGTGTTTTGTTTTTGAAAAGGATAATACATGTGGTAGAGAACCCAAATAAAAGGAAAGAATATTAAGTGATTTAGTTTAATATTTTCTATTTGCCATTGTAGCATTTGCTTGTGAAAGTGTTTCTTGTTTTTGTAATTAAAAAAGACTAAGTTATTTATTTTCGTTCAATAAATCTTCTCAAAATTATCATCGGTTTTGATTTAGTGATTTTTTTTTTAAATCATGATTTCTATCTTGATTTAAATCAACCCAACCCTGCGTAAGATTAAA
The DNA here is from genome assembly GCA_963675555.1 of Leptura quadrifasciata. Lineage (NCBI taxonomy): Eukaryota > Metazoa > Arthropoda > Insecta > Coleoptera > Cerambycidae > Leptura > Leptura quadrifasciata. The sequence goes on from OY776680.1 coordinate 81,086,723, forward strand.
TATATAATCCTAATGACTATACACTACTCAAGTCACTATTCATAGTATCCGGCTTTTATCGTACTAACCTCATTTTCACTTTTGACAGAAGTCATGTCTTCCATTTTAAATACATCAAGTTCATTATTACTTTTCTTCCAGAAATTCTCTGACAATTGAAAGACACTATTTAAATTTATCAGATCAGTATTTTTTACACCTTCATCTTCACAATATTCCTTTATCTTTTCTTCCACAATCGAAGACATAGTTATAAAACTAAAAAAACTCTCTAGAGATCCATGACATTTTCCACAAATTACCAGTTTCTTGCTGGTAATTAAATCCTATTAACAAAAAAAAAACTTTGTTATAATACTCTTGTTAGGTTGGTAGCACTTACATCGTAACAATGGGGAACATTCTCTTATTTTATCCGCCAGAGTGCACCAGCTGTACTCGGTTATTTGTCCGTCAATGTCAATACGAAAAATATGTCTTTGAATAAACAAAGTTAATAATTAGGATATAAAATGAAAACTTGTTGCTGTGTACCAAAGTGCTCTAACACGGTAAGACATTTATTTCCTAAAAATGACCGTTTCCGACAACTATATGACAAATCTGGTGTTTTAAAATTGTAATATATATCTTCATCTTCAAGTGTACTAACTAAAATATTGTCATAACTGATTAATCTAGAATAAAAGAGGATTTATAAACAAAAAATTCAAATTCAAGTTCATAAATGTAATTATATACCTTTCAACCAAATCAGCTTTTTTCCATGAACTCTATAGCACCTCTTTTTGTCCGCTCCAAGTTTTAAACGATTTAATGACCAATTAGGTACCGTAATCCTTTTTATCAATTTGGCTCATTTCTATATGAATAAGGGATTGGGAAACTCTCGGAAATCGGGAAATTTAAACTATTTAAAAGTTATAATATAACTTTTTAATTATTGTTTAATGTCATTCACAATTTGTATCGTATATTATATGATACAAATTGAGAATGACATTAAACTGAGTACGCATGGCGTCATCTATTGGATATATTAGGAATTGGCTTAGATTGTTCCCCATTCTTTTAATTCATAACTAATTATGCCTCCCAGTTTACGTTTTGTTCATAATTTGAAAATAAATTTTTCAGCAATGTACAACAAAGCAAGGAAAAAAATTATGACTAATGTGCACACTGAAAGCAGCCAAAATAAGATGCCCAAAAGAAATAAATTCAATAATATACTTCTCTACAACTATTATGTGGAAAAGAATTCTGATTTTTAACTGCACCTAACAATGCTTTACATTATATATTGAAATATGTGTTTAGTAAAAACCCTTGAGCGAACATTATACGGTTTTATTTTCCTATAAACATTTTGTCATATATCATCTCTCTTTTTTACGTGACCCACACTAAATATAAAGTTTTAGAAACAGTTATTTCATTTTTTATGAGCTATATTTGAGTAAAAAGAAATTTGAAATCCATAGCCTACTTTGTGAGATATATTACAAAAACCTGAAAACCACAAACGGTTATAGCTTCCTTATTTGAGGAGAAAGTTAAAGGGATGAAAGTTGACGGGAAGGACAATAAGAACAATAATGTGTACCAAAAAACGTAGTTGGTTTTGACATACGCTCTTGTGCAAAACTGAAAAGAACAAATCTCAAAGTAGGCCATGACACCATTAATTTCATTTGTTTTCTCTTTCCAACGATATAAAACATGTCAGAAAAGTTTTAACTGATAGTGTCAAATATTTTATATTTTATGAAAACCACAATTCATATCATTCATTTATACGTAAAAATCAGCTATGCCATAATAGTAAAAATTCACTTTATAATAATTATAATTCAGTAATTATATATTACAATTTAATACAAACAAACAAATATCATAAATAAAAATACAAGTACAAAATGAACATCCAAAAAAACAAAAAACTATGTTATAACAATACTACCTACTACCATACTGAAAAGAAAATGTGTATATTTATTTTTCTAACTACAAATGCTCAAATTGTGCACCATGCATTCTAATACACAAACGTGCTGTACGAGACATCTCACGCATTACATTTGGGAGCATTTCAGGAGTAATTTCCTCACCTTCTAATTCTAGTTTTGATGTCCTCAATATTTTCAGGGGTAGTTTGAAATACCTTGTCTTTAATGTAATACCAGAGAAAAAAATCCGAGGGAGTAATATCTGGTGATCGAGCTGGCCATAGAATGGGTCCATAGGTGCCTATCCAGCTATTTGGCATAACTTGATTTAAATAATTTGTACATATTACAGCAATGTGAGGAGGAGCCCCATCTTGTTGAAAATATGAATAATTTAATCTTTCTGCCACTGTTAGTTCATAAAGACAATCTTGAAATTCGTTTTGCAGGAAATTAAGGTATCTACGAGCGGTTAATTTGCCATCATAAAAATATATAAATAATACCCAATTACTTTAGTCCCTAAAAGACTCACCCAAACATTCATAAAAAACCTTTCTTGGAAAGTAGTCTCTCTGCACCAATGTGTATTTTCTCGTGTCCACTTGTAATGCATATTTCTATTGAAAAATCCATTATTAGAAAAATTTGGTTAGTTTGATCAAAGAATTTTGCTACATAACATATTAGCGGGTCATTCCTTTTTTTATTTAACAAGAATTTACAAAACCTTACTCTCCTCAACTTATCTCCTTCATTTAAATGTTGAACTTTTGTAGCATCGTAAATTCGCAACGGTATTCCAGACCGAGATATTCGCTATTTTGGTCTGCGTACAGGAGAATATCCGCAGGGAATATTCTAACAAACACACACACACACACACACATATATATATATATATATATATATATGTAGTGACAGCCAAGCGGCCCTCAAGGCCCTGGCATCAGTTAAAACCAAATCTTCTTTGGTTCGGGACTGTAAAAAGGCGCTTTGCGAACTTGTCTCATCCAATTGGGTCAGGCTTCTATGGATGCCTGGGCACAGTAATATTGAGGGGCCCGGAGCCAGCACTGGCTTACCCTAAAGCAAACGCCAATAGGTCAATAGAGGATTGGTCTCACTCCCAGTTTGTGGACCTCTGGAACTCCCACCCAGGACTTCGGCAAGCGAAGCTCCTCATCCCAGGACCCTTGCCGAAGACAGCGGAACATTTACTGCATTTAGGCAGAAAGCAAGTTAGGATCGTGGTTAGTCTCCTGACTGGACACGGCTCTTTCAGGAAACACCTGCACAACATCGGAGTGGTTAACAACCCCGAGTGTAGGTTTTGTGGGAGGAGGAGGAAACTTCTATCCACCTCTTAACCTTATGCCCCAGGCTCATGAACTTGAGACACAAGCACTTCAGTATAGGCTTCCCTATGCCGGAGGAGGTAAGGAATGCCCCGCTGGGAAGAATTCTGGCCTTTGGTCTGGAGTCCGGCCTGGATGGGGACATCCTCTGATCAGTTAGCGGATGCACAATGGGCCACTAGCACTGAGTGCCGCGATTTATGATTGCACCGCTAACAAGAAATCCGTTTTTTTAAATATTTTTCTTGCATGGTCTTTTTTATGCGACAGTTTCTCTGAATTTGTCTCAAAGAGGTTTCTTCATTTTGGTTAACATATTCAATACTCTATTCACTTTTCTTAAATTATTCACAGTATGCCCTCGCCTTCCTATTTTTTTTTTTAAATGAACCGTGCGTTTTTAGATTTTGAACTAACTTCCTAGACATATTTCGATTTGGCTGCGGAGCATCTGGAAATCTATCTCCATAAACCGTGACTGCCATCTCAGCGTCAAAATTGCACTGACAATAAATACTAATCATATCGAATTTGTTATTATTGGTGTACACCATAATTACTGATATAAAACTTGTCCCAGAACTCAACAACGCAACATACAACAGTGACAATCTGTCAAATTTGTTAATAACAGTATACATTATTTTTCACTAATCATAGCATAGCTGATTTTTACAATATGAATTGTGGTTTTCGTAAAATATTTCTTATTGTCTTTGCTACCTACTTTCATCCTTTTAACTTTTTTCGTATTTCCTCAAATAAGGAAGCTACAACCATTTGTGGTTTTCCTATTTTTCAGGTTTTTCCAATCTCACAAGGTAGGCTATGGATTTCAAATTTCTTTTTACTGAAACATAGCTCACAAAAAAATGGGATAACAGTTTCCAAAACTTTATTCTTCTACAATAGACATTAAGCGAGATATTTGGTGTGGCCCTCGTAAAATAGACAGACTGTATATATTTTGCGTACTAGAAACATATCTATATTTTAATAGACAATTATTAATTGCTTTTTGATATTTCATTCGTGCTTTTAACTGTAACTTTAAACTTAGCGAAGCATCATATACATGTACAATTAATTATAGCATACCCACCACTTCTGGAAAATATTTCTCTAACATTGTTTTCTCTGATACATTTTCTTCAATATTCAGGATTGTAAAAGAGCAACTTCTTAACAGATTCATACAAAATGCACATACCGCATAGCCACTATTTTTATCACTGTCAAGAGTAGCTGCTTGGCATCGGACATTGAGGAAAGTTTGTTTGAAATCAAAAGACTTCTGAAGGATTTCTGAACAATTTGTACACATCACAGGTTCACTACTTATGGCTAAATTCTAAAACAGATTAAATGCTTAACTATGTACTCTAACAATCATTCTGCAATGTTTAATAGATTTAGAAGATTATCAAACATACCATTGTGACAAGAAGCATATTCAAGATCTCATGTGTACTCTTTTCTATAGGTTTAAAATGTGCTTGACATTTTTCAAAGCAAAATCTGCATATTCTTTCTTGGTTTTCCATTTCAAAAACACAGGAAATACACACACAAAATAATGTAAGTCTTAAATATAGGACAACAAACTACTCACTGATTTGGTTGGACACACAACCTGTGAGTCCTGTGACACGACTATAACTTAACCTCTTTCTTAATTTTCATCTTCTTCTTCCTCTGTAGTAATCTTGGTTGGTTACCTTCATACTCTTCAAGGTAAGTTCACAGACTACCAGACTGGCAACTCAATGTTAAATTTTTGTCCAGAAATCTATCTCTCTCTCTCTCTCCGATTTGCAGAAGCCAAATTCAGAGGGCGCCACAGTTGCAGACGCGGGAGATTTGACCATTTGTTTACTTTAACTTACAGTTTATGTACATATTCGACATTTAAAATTTGTGATGAAAGTGCAATGCCGTTTCATGCTTAATCTTTGATCACAAATTTCAATGTCAAATACGCCATATTATATATATACTATAGGAAATTAAAAGTCAAATTTGTAATACATCATAGAACTTTATTTTGTCAGACATAAATAAACATGTAATAAAAAGTATGACAAAGGAAAAATACTTAGTAAAAGAAAGCATAAGAATTAAAAACACACATATCCTTAACCTAAATAGATACTTTAAAAATTACATCATAAAACTTGTATTTTTATGTGGTCGAGTGGAATAGTAGCTTTGCTGAACTCCGCCACAAATAAAGACAGTTTATTACTATTATTAATATTTAAGGCACTTTTGTTTTATTATATTCAATTAAATTATCAATATCAAGAGAACCATATTTATATTTTACAATAGCTCTCTTGCTAATTTCTTTTCGTGTGCATTTATTAATTGTAGTAAATACTCGCCTTGCAACCTCTTACATGATAACAATGTTCTCCAAATTCGAATTTTCAGTTATGACGAGGTTAGTACCTCAATAAAAAAAACTCAAGGCAAACATGACTACAGTGGCCGGATTCTAAGTTCCTATCGAATCGAATCGATATGATAGCAACGAATTTCAAACACGTGTCGTTTGAAATTCTAAGTTGTTATAGAGTAAACTGTTATAATATCGTAAGACTGAAACAATAAATTCTTTGGTATCGGGCGTATTCTGTCGATTAAGAGTTAAAATTGTTATAAGATACGTACTTAGAACCAGTAGTATCGTATCGACTTAATACGATAGCAACTTAGAATCCCGCCGCTGGACCTGATGAAATATATGGTTTTGCACAGTGTAGTTGAGATATTAAAAAGTCAACAGTACTTGACTTTAGGTCCTTAAAAATATTTCTGACAGCATCAGAGTTACTCAGGTCACACATTTCTTTTATTTTATTTGCTCGCTCTTTACACAACTTTTTTAATTTTTGTATGTGATCTGCCTTTTTTGAAATTACCTTAAACATAACTTTCTTCCTTGGGGTTGTATCTTCTTGACACAATTTTTTAAAAAATTGAACTTTTGCCTCTGAATCCCCCAGATTTGGTATACGATGGTAGAGGTGTTGATGAACGATCAACTGGAGTACTTGGCACACTACTAGATGTGTCTGGATGCGGGTTTTCTAATTCCTCATTATGTGCAGAAGAAACACGAAGACCACGTGATGTCGATGGTAGACATATATCTTCTTTGGGTTCCTCGACCTGTATGGGTACAGGTGTACAATCCCTTTGTGTTTCTACTGTGTCTCCACATGGATACCGGGTAGGAACTGCATTTCTATTGAGGATGTAATCGGTATCATTTGAGTATGACTCTACTGTGAAGTGCTTAATACAAATTCTAAGATGGCGTATAGTATTTTCTGACACTTTCATTCCCATTAAGTCCTGCCACATTTTCGATCTGAAAACGATAATATTTATTTATTTATTTGAAGTAGATACTGTGGTAAGGCAGAACAATAATTTGAAGTAGTCTTACGATATTTAGAAATATATATTGCACTGTGCAAAAACTAAAAACAAAGACTGGAGCAAATGCACACTTACTTATGAAGGTTCCTGGGAAAATAGTGCAATTTTTGCACATCAACTTCTTCAGTTTCACAAACAATGCAAAAGGCAGAAGACATTTTAAGAAATAATCTGTAAAATGCAATATTATATATTACTGTAATCCAATGTATATTTGCACAATAACACTCACCTAACTCCTCTTTGGAAATAGAAATTTTTAAAGGGCACTAAAAACTGCGTATTCTATGTTAAAAAGTCAAGTTTCTACAAAAATAATATCACCAGCACAACACAATCACAGTACACAATATAAATAACATAATAACAATGGACGACGTTTGACGTTTCAAACGACATTTGCGTTAAGAGCGACATCTGAATTTGGCTTCTGTTGCCTCGACCTTGACCGGATAAATTTCTCAGGGAAGTTGCCAGTCTGGTAGTCTGTGGTAAGTTTTTAGTGTTTTGTGCCGCAAAGTGTAGTTTGTATGGGTTGCCAATTTTCACGTAATATTTAATAAATGTGAATGCTCTTTTAGGTTTGATTGTAACTGCTGATAGTTGACAGACGGTAAGTTTAGTCAGAGTTGGTAAATTTATGTTAAAAAATATTTTACATATTTCGTTTATACCTCGAACCATAAATCCTATAGATCACGAACACAATACGACAATACTAAATTATTTCCATAACAGTGTTAGGATGAAAGTAGCCGTTAGATGGCGCAGTGAAGAGAATAAGAATTCAGTTTTAATGAACGTAGCTAAACTGATATGATTCTACTTAGTTATACCTATAATTCAATTATTGTCACGTTGTTTTCTTTTGATAATAAAACTAAGCCAAATTATTTAATTCAGGCTAATAAATAAATGTTGTAAACATCGTAATTGTTGAGCGTTGTTCAGATTTTCTTGTCTGTTTTTGCTTCTATCAATTGTCAAATGGTTTCAGATTGCTAGATTCAAATAGTAGAACGTGCGGAGAATTCAATGAGAAATCACGTCAAATCTTCTAAAATTTGGCAAAGTTAAACTCGTAAAGACAATACTGAAGCGATTAATTACAGATAATGAAGAAAATGAGGTTAATATTCTGGTTTACTATTATGCAAATTCGCAGGGATATATTCATGGTGCTAGTTGGATTTAGGACTTTCATATTCGTCTATTCAACGAATTCTAAAGAGGCATAAAATTCTTGTCTTTCTGTACCAAAAAGTTCAATCATTGATCCCGAAGAACAGACTTCTGTGAGCGGCTACACGGCTTCAAGAAAATCATCGAGGCTAAATTTTCCAAAGAAGGACTTCTTAAAAGACGAAATTTGGTATAATGGGCGCAACAAAATCCTCATATGATATGGGAATCGAATTTCCAGACCAAATTTAGTTTTAACGTTTTCTGCTTATTAGTAGATAACAATGTTAAGTTGACACGTTTATTGTTAGTTTGCCCCTAAATATTTATAATTCTATGTATTATCAAATGGATGGTTGCGGCCCGCAATGCATGGGAAGTGTATGGCGAATTATAGTGGCATTGTTCGAAGATAGGTGGTTTGGATACCGAGGACCTTGGAGATGGCCAGCAAAATCCCCTGATTTGGCCCCCTTAGACTTTTACCTTTAATGTAAAATCAAAAATATTGATTGTTCCACCCCGACTACTTCCAAAGAAGATCTAAAGTACAGAGTACGAGCTGCATTTCAGCAATTAGATCCCCACGAAATTCGTCGAACCACGGTAAGTACCGTAAATCACAGAATACTGACTTGTTTGGAGCAAAATGGAAGGCATTTTGAACAGTTGCTGCATTAAATATTTATTCAATGTGCCCGTTAATATTGTAAACTTTTTGTTGCAAAGTATTTTTTATAAATTTGATAATAAAATGATCTTTTGTTTTTGATGTTTATTGATTTTATTTTCTTGATAACTAACAAATAATAATTACCAACTATCCATATGATTATACGCCTTTATGATACGAAAGGAACCAAATTATAACTTATACTGCTTAGTAACAAACTGTGCTGATGTATAGGTATACACACCTCAAATATTCGTCTATGACGAGAAAACCAAGAGAGGTAGGTATATATAGGGAATGGTAATATCAATCGATGCAGAATTCAATCATGTAATAGATTCTGTAAAAATATGCAAGGGGTTCCGTTTAAAAAAAATTAATTTTTGACGTTTGAACTAAAATAATGTTCAACTGTAAAAATAGAACACCCTACAAAATTGTGAAATAACACAAGGACACCATTAGTTGGAACGTAGGGTACTTGTAAGAGTTTGAAATGAAAATTCCTTAACCTAAGACATGATAGAAGATAGATTTTTTCCGAAGGATAGAAACAGTTCAAATTTTTCAAAAATATTAATTATCTCGGAAAATAGTAGGTTTAAGCCTATATTATAGTACACAAACTCAAGATAAAATTTTATGAGGAAATAATATACAGGGTGTTCCATAACAAAGAAACGCCTAATATCCGCTGTCCGTGAATAACCCTATATATATTGTTTCTTAGGTTTTCGCGGGTGTTAAATGAAGTGTTGTTGTACTTCCGGGTGCTCTCCCGCGTCGATGGTCTACTCCACGACTAGACGGTTGTCTAAACGACGTTTCGGCAGAATCTCATCTGCCATCTTCAGGTTCTCGCTGAAAGCTGCCTACTGCTGCTCCTCGTTGCTCGAACTGAACTGACGTTCCCCGCGTTGTGCGGCTCCTTATATATGCTCCAGTCTAGGGCGCGCCTGCGCGTTTGGCTACGTGTTACCGGTCCTTCACCACCTGCGGTAGGCGTGGCGGGCGCCCGAGCAAACCCGACAAGTGGCCTCGCTGAAACGTCACGCTCCACGTGACTTCTCGCCGGTGGTAGGGCATCCTCGTGTCCGATCGGTGCCGCAGAATGCCGTGGTTTTCCTTGACTTCGGGCAGGTTGATGTGCTTCTTCACTATTTGTCAATATTTGAACATGCCTCCTCGTGATTGGTTCGTCCACGGTGGATCGTCGTGTGTTTTCGGTTACGTATTTTCCCACAAGAGCGGGCTTCCAGGAACTGGGCAATCTCTGCGTATCATCTCGTTTATTAAGATTTTGTGGCCTTTTTTCGATCTCTATGGCCTCTCTGGTAATCCTTGACCTATAATGCTCGATATTAGCTACTGTTCTGGTGTTGTCGAAGTGTATTTTCTGTCCTGTGGATTTTACATGCTGTGCTAGGGACGATGTTTTCTCCTCTTTTCGCACTGTATTTATATGCTCTTCCTTTCTTACACTAATACGTCTGTTGGTCTGTCCTATGTATGATTTTGTTGCAATCTTGGCACGAGATTTCGTATACTCCTTGATTTTCTAGGGTAGTTTTTGATTTTGGATTACGGAGGACTGCACTGATTTTTCGGTCTGTTTTAAATATTGTTTCTATGTTATGTTTACGTAGCAGTTTGCCAATTTTATCTGTCGTCCCTTTCACGTAAGGTAGATATGCCTTTGCTACTGGTTTCTCGGCTTCCTCCTGGGTTCTTTGTCTGTATAGCCCTAGCGACTTTTGTATAGTGTACCTCGAAAATCCATTTTTCATTAGTGCTTTCTGAAGTGAAGACTTCTCTTCGTTGATATGGTCGACGTCTGCCAACCTCTGAGAACGTGTCACTAAAGTCTTTACAACTGAATTTAATTGTGCTGGATGGTGATGTGATGCCGCATTTAGATATCTGTCTGTGTGAGTGGGTTTTCTGTATACTGTGTAACCTAGTGTCCTATCTTGTTTCTTTTTGACTAATACGTCTAAAAATGGAATCTTGTCTTCTGTTTCTACCTCCATGGTAAATTTGATCTTGTCGTGAATGCTATTCAGGTGGTCTAAAAACCTATTTAGTTGTTCTCTTCTATGAGTCCAGATTACGAATGTGTCGTCCACATATCTCAACCAAAGTTTTGGTTTGAGTGATGCCGTTTGTATTGCACGAACTTCTAGGTCCTCCAATAAGAGATTAGCAATGACTGGAGATAACGGTGAACCCATCGGTGCTCCTTCCGTTTGCTTGTAGCGCTGGTCATTGTATATAAAGTATGTGTTGCTTAAACAGTGTTTAGTTAGGCTAAGAATATGCTCCTCTGGGTGATACTTTTGTTTGATCAATTCGAGTGACTCCTCTATTGGTACGTTAGTGAATAGTGACACTACGTCGAAGCTCACTAGAATATCTTCAGGTTGGACAGTCTCGTTGTTTAGTAACTCGATAAAATGTTGTGAGTTTTTCACATAAGACGTTGCTTTTTCCGCTAGTGGCTGCATCTGTCTAGCCAGATATCTCGCTAACTCCTGTAACGGTGACCCTACAGAGCTAACAATAGGTCTTAATGGGGCTCCTTCCTTATGGATCTTGGGTAGGCCATATAATTTGGGACACCTTGAAGACTTCTCTCTTGGTATAATCTGGTTTTTCACTTGATCGTTGATAGGGCTGGCTTTAATTTTGGATTTGGTGGTCTTCTCCAGGTACGTAATGGGATCTGTTGTAATCGCTTGGTATGCGGTGTCTTCCAGTAGTTTTTCTATTTTACTGTGGTAGTCCTTGCTATTCATTACTACAATCTGCTGGCAAGATTAGGATGTCCTGGTTTTGTCGTAATGCTTTCAATGCCCTTAATTCGTCACGTGATATATTTCTCTTTGGTGTCCTTGCTGGTCTCAGTATACGTGATGCATCTTGGCGTATAGTTTCAGTTACGTTGTTATCCATATTATAAATTGCTGATTCTACTCCACAAATTATATCTTCTACTGGTGCTGGTGCGTTTGCGAAATTAAACCCTTTGGTTAGGACATTTAAAGCGGCCTCATCAAGAGGATAGTTGGACAAGTTGTGGACCACACTTGTGGGTTCCAGCGGCTCGACTTTCTTAACTGGCTTCTGTTGGAGTTGGAGGCGATCAAATTTCCTCTTCTGTTTCTCCGTACATAAGATTTGCGGCTCGAAACTCTGCAAGTTGGACGATAATAGTCCATAATGTAGGATGGATGATACTACTCAAATATAGGTGCACATCTAGTAGCTGTCTATTAATCCTATCCAATGTGCGCCTCGTATCATGAATGGGTTCCCTAAGTAATGCGAAGCTGGTTCTTCTGAGAATCCTTTTAGTATGATGGTCATTTCTATGGAACGTCAGCTGCATACATTTTGGAACAATGTCTTCATCTCTGCAGCGTTGTAGGAATGTAAGGTTGCAAAGAAGCTTCCCTCTTTTTGACCCCAAATTTTTCAAAGGTTCTGGTCTGGTGGAATGTCTTCTCCCCGTAGAGACATATTATGTTGTTTTTTAGGTTTTCGCGGGTGTTAAATGAAGTGTTGTTGTACTTCCGGGTGCTCTCCCGCGCCAATGGTCGACTCCTCCAGGAGTCACGGTTGTCTAAACAACGTTTCGGCAGAATCTCATCTGCCATCTTCAGGTTCTCGCTGAAAGCTGCCTACTGCTGCTCCTCGTTGCTCGAACTGAACTGACTTTCCCCGCGTTGTGCGGCTCCTTATATATGCTCCAGTCTAGGGCGCGCCTGCGCGTTTGGCTCCGTGTTACGGGTCCCCCACCACCTGCTGTAGGCGTGGCGGGAACTACTGGAACACACCGCATACCAAGCGGTTACAACAGATCCCACTACGTACCTGGAGAAGACCACCAAATCCAAAATTAAAGCCAGCCCTATCGACGATCAAGTGAAAAACCAGATTATACCAAGAGAGAAGTCTTCAAGGTGTCCCAAATTATATGGCCTACCCGAGATCCATAAGGAAGGAGCCCCATTAAGACCTATTGTTAGCTCTGTAGGGTCACCATTACAGGAGTTAGCGAGATATCTGGCTAGACAGATGCAGCCACTAGCGGAAAAAGCAACGTCTTATGTGAAAAACTCACAACATTTTATCGAGCTACTAAACAACGAGACTGTCCAACCTGAAGATATTCTAGTGAGCTTCGACGTAGTGTCACTATTCACGTAATAGAGGAGTCACTCGAATTGATCAAACAAAAGTATCACCCAGAGGAGCATATTCTTAGCCTAACTAAACACTGTTTAAGCAACACATACTTTATATACAATGACCAGCGCTACAAGCAAACGGAAGGAGCACCGATGGGTTCACCGTTATCTCCAGTCATCGCTAATCTCTTATTGGAGGACCTAGAAGTTCGTGCAATACAAACGGCATCACTCAAACCAAAACTTTGGTTGAGATATGTGGACGACACATTCGTAATCTGGATTCATGGAAGAGAACAACTAAATAGGTTTTTAGACCACCTGAATAGCATTCACGACAAGATCAAATTTACCATGGAGGTAGAAACAGAAGGCAAGCTTCCATTTTTAGACGTATTAGCGAAAAAGAAACAAGATATGACACTAGGTCACACAGTATACAGAAAACCCACTCACACGGACAGATATCTAAATGCGGCATCACATCACCATCCAGCACAATTAAATTCAGTAGTGAATACTCTAGTGACACGTTCTCAGAGGTTGGCGGACGTCGACCATATCAACGAAGAGATGTCTTCACTTCAGAAAGCACTAATGAAAAATGGATTTTCGAGGTACACAATACAAAAGTCGCTAGGGCCATACAGACAAAAAACCCAGGAGGAAACCGAGAAACCAGTAGCAAAGGCATATCTACCTTACGTGAAAGGGACGACAGATAAAATTGGCAAACTGCTACGTGAACATAACAGAAACAATATTTAAAACAGACCGAAAAATCAGTGCAGTCCTCCGTAATCCAAAATCAAAAACTACGCTAGAAAATCAAGGAGTATACGAAATCCCGTGCCAGGATTGCAACAAAATCATACATAGGACAGACCAACAGACGTATTAGTGTAAGAAAGGAGGAGCATATGAATACAGTGCGAAAAGAGGAGAAAACATCGTCCCTAGCACAGCATGTAAAATCCACAGGACACAAAATAGACTTCGACAACACCAGAACAGTAGCTAGTATCGAGCATTATAGGTCAAGGATTACCAGAGAGGCCATAGAGATCGAAAAAAGACCACAAAATCTTAATAAACGAGATGATACGCAGAGATTGCCCAGTTCCTGGAAGCCCGCTCTTGTGGGAAAATACGTAACCGAAAACACACGACGATCCACCGTGGACGAACCAATCACGAGGAGGCATGTTCAAGTATTGACAAATAGTGAAGAAGCACATCAACCTGCCCGAAATGGACCTATCTATCACGAGGAGTCAGAGCCAAGTGCGGACCAATCAAAGAGAAACACGGCATTCTGCGGCACAGATCGGACACGAGGATGCCCGACCATCGGCGAGAAGTCACGTGGAGCGTGACGTTTCAGCGAGGCCACTTGTCGGGTTGGCTCGGGCGTCCGCCACGCCTAGCAGGTGGTGGGGGACCGGTCACGTAGCTAAACGCGCAGGCGCGCACTAGACTGGAGCATATATAAGGAGCCGCACAACGCGGGGAACGTCAATTCAGTTCGAGCAACGAGGAGCAGCAGTAGGCAGCTTTCAGCGAGAACCTGAAGATGGCAGATGAGATTCTTCTGTCGTTTAGACAACCGTAACTCCTGCATCGACGCGGGAGAGCACCCGGAAGTACAACAATACTTCATATATATATTATAAATCAAGTATGCTTCTAGAGGGCAGAAATATTAAAACATAATATTTCAGTCGCAAGCTCCTCTATAAAATCCTTATTTCACTATAAGGAATGTAACCAGAGTGCAACCAACAGCTACTCTCCTGGCTATGTACCCCGCCGAGCGCTGAAGTACATGTTACAAGCCTGGCGCGTTAAGTGTAATAATCGCATATTACCAACAAATCGCTAATGCTAATGACGAGAGCCAAAAGCTCGAAATTGCAGTCTGCAAGTGGTATGGGACGATTGGCACGAGAGCTCCTTTAAGTAGAATCAGTTTTTCGGCTGGTGTTTGTTGCAATCGAAGCATCGAAAATATTACTATGATTTTCCGCTACAATGTCGGTTAAAATATCACAGTAAATAATTTATCATTTAGATCTCAAGTCGTAAGTTCGGAATCGTTGAAAGAAAAAAGAGCTATAGCAACACAAAGCAAATGAAACAAATTCAAATCAAATTGAACAGTGTATTGCAAGAACAATAATGTAATATAAATACAATACTAAAAATAAAATAATTGGGATAATGATTGTTTAAAATAAATAAAATTTGTTAATTAAAATAAAATTAATGATCGAAATTTTCAATTATTTTCCAAACTATTAAAAATATACAAGTAATTTATGAGAAATTTATTACAAAGTAGCGTAGCTCAATAAAAACCTCCAGCCGCTCAGTATCACTTATTTCGATGTTCAGCTGCAATCTGCCAATTTCCTACACAATTCAAGTGATATATCGGTTCCACTAGGAATCGTTTTCTGCACCTTAAAATAATTTATGATTATCTTCCTTCTTCTTTCTACAACTTGTCACAATTTTGAAAAATTAATTTTCTTTTCTTTGCTCCAAATTCTTTAACTAGTTGTCTTCCTTCTTTTAACTATACTCCAATTTCACCAGCAACAGTCTATTTTCTCTAGTATCTTCCAATCTTTACTTTCTCTAAAAATTTATCCACCAATTAATTTTCTTGTTTCCTAGCAACCTCTAATTTCCATTTTTCCACACTTTCATTATATTTTCCGTAAATAAATAAAATCGCCGATACCAACTTCAATCTTTTTTGACATCAGCTTGATAAAACGAAATGGTTCTCATCACGTGGTATTGACCTTTTTTCAATTTTATCACTTTCCTGCACAAATTAAATTAAAAATCTTGTACCTACATGAACATAATAAATGCGTAAACAGTTCGAAATGTTATAAACATTTTGATAATTAGTTTAACAATAACTAAGTGAATTAAAATAACATAACTGATGATTTTAATCAACATTAAGTAGTGGTATAAATATCTGTAACTGTTTTTAATCGCTGAAATATAAAAATTGCATGTATTTCATAAAAAATATCTGTCTTCTATAAAATACTTTAGTATTTTATCAAACATAACAAATGAACGAAAACAGAAACCATGCATGCAACTCTCTACTCAGAATAAAATGAGATGCATTCTGTTCACAATACACAACCCAAGTTGACTTGAATGTGTTTTCTAGCTTAAGTACAAGTAATACCATATCAATATATATTATATTATTATACCGGGTGTTAGAAAAGTATGGGAACGGTGGAAAATCTCGAACAGTTTGCATCAAATCGAAAAATAAAAAAATACGTGTCAAAAATTTTTCAAAAAACTATCTACTGATATCAAAATGATCTCCCCACCCACCACCCTGTGGGTGGAGCGAGGGGCAACTTTAAAATTTCAAATGGAAACCCCTATTTTTTATTACTGAATCGGATTCTACGACAAAAAATACGTAAATTTTATTACAGACATTTTTTTCAATTCTTGCATGGTGTCGCTGTAATGGCAAAAAATGAAAAGAAAACATTACTGTTTCAAGAGTAGCGTGTTGTGCCCATAAAAAAACCTCCAATTCAAAAACTGAAAAACACGTATTCGTTACTTTTACGAAATCTATCCAATGACATTGGATTCGACTCTCCCACTCCTAACCCAGTGGGTGGGGCGGGGGAAACTTTGAAATTTGTAACGAAAATTCCTATTTTTTATAGCGGATTCGGATTCTACGGCCAAAAATATGTGAATTTTATATCGGGCATTTTTTTCGATTCTCGCAAGGTGTCGCTGTAATCGCACAAAATTGAAATAAACCTTAAGCGTCCATAAGTTTGTAAATATTTACAAACTCTAGCCACTCGTGTTGACTAAAAACATTCAGTTTAAAAAACAATATCTGTGATATCTTGGTTTTTATGAATGTTTTTTATTAAGTGTTCTTAATAACAGTATTTGTTTTGAAAAATTTCCACGAAAACGTTTACTTCCTTCCAACTTTTGTAGAGGCAGGAGCGCACTTTTGTATGGAAAAAGTTATTTCATTTTTCATTATTTCTCGCGTTTTTTCTGCATAATGGCTACTTTAGCAGAGGAAGAGAGAGTTTCTCTTTTAATGATGCGAGGGTGGGGCGATAAAGAACGGTCATATGATGAAGTTGTGATTTTATTCAACGAAACTTTCTGTGTAGATCAAGTGGGAATTTCGAAATCTACTGTGTCCCGTAATATCAAACGATTCCTAGACACAAGGACAAATAAAAATCGCCCAAAATCTGGAAGACCAAAATCTGAAACATCGGAAGCTCGACAAATGGAAGTGGCCCAGGCATTTGTTGAAAATCGAAGGTTATCAATTAGAAAAGCCAGTCAACAGCTTGATAGGAGTGCATTTTCAGTTCATAAGAATTTGAAACTTTTGAAATTTCATCCTTACAAAATTCACCTTCACCAAGTGTTAAATGAAGATGATTTTGATCGGCGACTTGAATTTAGTGAATTAATGATGGAAAGGAGTAACCAAAACCCAAACTTCTTGTCATCTCTACTTATCTTCTCAGATGAAGCAACTTTCGAACTCAGTGGAAAAGTTAATCGCCATAATTTCAGATATTGGAGTGACGAAAACCCTCACTGGGTGCTTGAAACACACACGCAGTATCCACAAAAATTAAATGTTTGGGCAGGAGTTTTCAGGGATCGAATCATAGGACCATTTTTCATAGATGGAAATTTGAATGGAGAAAAATACCTGGAAATGTTGACAAATCAAATAGTTCCGACAATGCAAGAGATTGCTGGCGATGAGTTCGATAATATTTGGTTCCAGCAAGATGGGGCTCCTCCACACTATCGGGATATCGTTAGGGACTATTTGAATGGTACTTTCGAAAATCGATGGATAGGTCGAAGAGGAACTATTGAATGGCCAGCAAGATCTCCCGACCTCGCGCCACTTGATTATTTTGTTTGGGGCTACGTGAAGGGTAAGGTTTATTTCATTAAACCTCGTGATTTGGAAGAGCTGAGGCAACATATAATAAACATTTTTGCAGAAATACCACCTCAAATGATAAGAAGTGCTATTGAAAATTTTTACCTTCATCTCGGACAATGCCAAGAAGCCAATGGGCACCATTTTGAACACCTGCTATAATCTTGAAATTAAAACCTGCTAGTGTAGCAGTTAAGCTGTAAACTAATTGCCTCAACTGGCCGAAATCCTCACCTTGCCTTAAATGGCTGAGTTATCTCCTTGCCTTCACTAGCTGGGATCAAGAACTTGTCTGAAGTGGCTGAATTAAAAGGTAAAACCACTGTTAGTTTTTTTTTAAATCGAGTTTTTTATTGCCCTGTAAAAAATGTAAATTGAAAATTACTAGCTGCTAATAAATTTACAGAATGTTAATAGTTGTTGTAATTTCCGCACGACCGTGTAAAATCACCGTTCTCAAAACAGCTCGGGAAATCATTCGCTCTGAGATCAATAGTTTTACTTTTCGTATTTTTTTAAGTATGCGTTCAAAACTTTCAAGTTTCCACTCAATTTTTTGCGATTGCAGCGACACCTTGCGAGAACCGAAGAAAATGCCCGATATAAAATTCACGTATTTTTGGTCGTAGAATCCGAATCCGCAATAAAAAATAGGGGTTTCCATTTGAAATTTTAAAGTTGCCCCTCGCCCCATCCACAGGGTGGTGGGTGGGGAGGTCATTTATCAGTAAATAGTTTGTTGAAAAATTTTTGACAAGAATTTTTTTATTTTTCATTTTGATGCAAACAGATTTTCCACCGTTCCCATACTTTTCTAACACCCGGTATATGTATATATGGTTGTTGGTATGAAAAATCGGGTTGAACCCGTTTGATATTATTAATATCTCAACCTTTCGGCTAGAGAAAGGGGGGTCAAGAAAGAAAAGTTAACAGAAATAATGCTAGAAGGAAAACTATCGGGATAAGTTGATTCAAATCCGGGGCCTAAATCTGCCTACTCGCCCAGAACTATTCTACGGATATTTTGCGTAATAAATTTGAAGATCTATTAAAATAGCAAGTGTAACCTTAAAACCTTTTTATAACCGTTTTATAATACATAAATAAAGTTATAAGGTCTCCCGTCCTGAATATTTTTAAATCAAATTTACCGAAATTCTCCGACAAATATTCGCATTTCGGATGCGTCTGAAAGAGGCTTTATACTTCATATGAAACAATAAATTATTTGTTCGTTCAGTTCAATAAATACATTGTCTTTCTTTTTCAGTTGTTTTAAGAGTTTTGTTAAAAAAAGTTATATTCCTACATAATTATTTAAATATTTTTCCACGATGCGTCGCAAAAATAGATCATCAAAAATTCAGTTTTAATTTACCCATCAAATTTGCCATTGGCTTAATAGCCTTTATTTATTATTTCCCTACATTATAAATCGTAAAACAACAGGTACGGATATGCCGCGCTAAATCTAATATGAATTGCTGATTTACCGAGATTATTTATACTGTCATAATTATGGCAGAAATTTAAAAGTAGGCCGCAAACTTCTACCACGCGATGCATAGGCGTTCCCCTTTAAATTTCCCATTAAACAAACGCTTGAAATGCTTCTGTTAACCTATTTAATAAAAAGATTTTATTTGCGAACATTTTTGATTGTTGATTAAAAATATAGAAATATACGCATAAACAAATATATTCATTAGATACATTCATGTTGCCACTGTTTTTATTCCATTAAATAATTAGTTTAAGGTACGTTGTGCGTAAAACAGAGTGAATAATTTTACGTTTGGTGCTACAGAAAATAGACTAATGGTAAATTACGAAAAACACACTATGACTGTATTTTAAAACTAAATTAAGACAGATAAGTGCTTGTAATATAAATATTTCCATAAACAAAATTATATACATTATTTCTGTGTTTATTCCGATTTATATTATTTGTAAAACATAATCTCTGACTTTTCCTTTGGTGTAAACGTCACGGGCGTAGAGGCTTTTTTCCAAAAATTCTATTATTTTGTAGATTCGGTGATTTGTTTTAAAGAGGATAATAATACATGTGGTAGAAAACCCAAATAATAGTAAAGAATATTCGTAGAATGCCACAAATAACTTTCAGACAATATATTCGATTTAAATATTGACGACGCATTTTTGCTATCTTCTCGGAAATATTACTTGGTGATTTAATATATCTTGTCCTTATAGAGGTAAAGCAACCATGCAAACTCAGCATGGAAATTGGACCTCCAAAGAATAAAAATTTAATGTTAAACATGCCAAAACAAATTTTTATAATAACAAAATTAATTCCACATCCACTAGAACAAAAGAAACATGGGATATTACGAACTCCAAATTTGTTCAAATGTGCTTTCAGAGGGCGGAATATTAAAACATAATATTTTTAGTTGCAAACTCCTCTATAAAATCCTTATTTTTCCATAAGGAACGTAACCAGACTGCAACCAACAGCTACTCTCCGGGCTATGTGACCCGCCGAGCGCTGAATTACAAGTTACAAGCCTGGCGCGTTAGGTGTAATAATTGGATATTACCATCAAAACGCTAATGCTTCGATTGCAACAAACATCATTACAATAGACACTGGACCGCTAGATGGCGCCTGCTGACTATTTTACATGTCGCTATCCCAAAGATACCGAAATGCTCTAAATAGTCAAGTGATCCTCGTGTCGGTCTCATATGCCTACCTTGCACTGATGAGAGCCAACAGCTCGAAACTGCAGTCTGCAAGTGGTGTGTGACGACTGGCACGAGAGCTCCTTTAAGTAGGATCAGTCTTTCGGCTGGTGTTTGTTGCAATCGAAGCATTAGCGTTTTGATAGTAATATGCAATTATTACACTTAACGCGCCAGGCTTGTAACTTGTAATTCAGCGCTCGGCGGAGCACATAGCCCGGAGACTAGCTGTTGGTTGCAGTCCGGTTACGTTCCTTATAGAAAAATAAGGATTTTTTAGAGGAATTTGCGACTAAAAATATTATGTTTTAAAACTCCAAATTGTGTAGAATTTCTAATAAGAAAATCACTTCTATAACTCATAATTCAAATAAGGTTATCAATGTTAGTGAAATTGCTGAAATATTTGCTCACTATTTCTCCTATGCAGGGCCTGATTATGACTGTTTTCGCCCATAAGCAACTATAATATATCCCCCCCCCCCCTCAAACTACAAAATTTATAATTTAAAATTAATATTTTAAAATTTATAATATAAAAAACAATATATACTCAGCACAAACAAACGAAAAAAAAAACATTAAATGGAAAAAGTTAAACAAGCAGGTATAATAGTTATTTATGATCAACTGTTAAAAATGATATTCGTGGGGTTGCTCAACTCGCTTACGCTCGTTTCGCAACTTCCCCTCTCACAAAACAATAAAAACAAATATTTTATAAATAAAATATCATTTTTAAAACTTGTATCATAAATAACTATTATATACGTTTTCTGGATTTCTTACTGGTAATATCAGTAAATTCAAGCGCGCTAGTTAAGTCATGATTTATTAATAGCACGGATAAATTATTATTATTATAATGGCATTTTGTAAATATGTTTTTGTCGTTTTCAAAGTAGAAAATGATCTTTCTCCTGACGTATTTGTTATTGGTAGAGTAAGAAAAATTCTTGCAATTTCCACATTAAGAAACATGGTTATAACATGTTTTTCCCTGATAGATAATAACATGTCTCTAACTAACATTAACGATATTTTCTATGTTTTCAACAAAATATTTGAATTCAATACATTCCTCAGCAAAACATTCGTCCAAATTTTTTGAATATTCAGCAAATTATTTGAGTAATTTCTTATATCGTTGTCATTCATAATTTTAAATTTATTTAAAAACCCGAACTTATTCAGATCTTTAATCTGTGCTTATTCAGTGTGCATCGAGAGGTGAAAGTGTGCGGACGTATACCGAGCCATCAGTGAGCACAGCGAAGTGGAAGCCCCATAGACAGTGACGTCACCTGATACAAGCTTTATGGGAATCACATTAGCTGAAAATATCAGTTGATCAAAGCACGTCTATAAACTGTGTTCTAAACTTAAACAATCTTGTTTTGCAATGTGTTAAAAAATAATTTAAGACCAATAAGGCTCTCATCAATATTTGTTAAGAGTTCCGTTTGCGTTCACGAAAAACATGAAATCGTAGCCAGATAACTGTGGCATAATTAGAAAAGATATGAATACGAAATTTGGAGGATAAATACATAAAAGTTCAATCTGTGTCACTGCGTGGAATTAAAAAAAAAAAATTTTCAAAATTTTAAGATGTGAAAATCAAAAACTAAAAACACAGCAACATAGAATATAATAACATTTATCACAAAAAAAAATAAAAAATTAATTATCTTAACTGTAAGTATTTTTAATTGTATGGCTCTTTTTCAATTTTCGTATATGCAATATCTCCTCGCGTCTACGTGTATTCAGTGTTATTTGTGGCCTCATTTACTGCCGAACATTCTGACGATAATTCACTCCACAAACGGCACAATGAGCTCGACTCCAACTCTGATGAAATCTCAGGTAATATTTACGCCAATAGCAAAACAATAAGCGCAATGCAAGCTCCACCCCTCGGTACAGTGTTTTTATTATAATTTATCGGCCTAGTAGTTGTGTGCTTTGCAAACGGGACTCTTAAGCGCGATTCTACTCCAAAGTTTCATATAACATCATTATATGGGGCAATGCTCGAATGTGCAGAGTGTTTGTTCTTCAAAAACGCATCATAAGAACAATTTTCAACTTGAAAAAAACTGAATCTTGACGCGAAACTTAAAAAAAAAAAATAAAATATTAACAGTATTATGTTTGAAAGTCTTGTTAATAAAAATTAAACTATAACTAAAAAATAATAATTGATATAATTTGTTATAAATCGACAGGATTAATTTTTTTCTCACGCCACTGTCAAATCTGTTTTATAATAATTAGGTTAGAAAAAACATTCTTCATCTCAACAGTCTTTAAACGAGTGGCTAATTTTCTGCCTCAATAACCTACATATTATTTAATCAAAATATGTATAGGTACCTCTTTTCCACACGAACGCTCATGAATATTTCAGACATGCAATTTTGACGTTCCTTATCGATTCACATCGTCAAATTCCATTTCTCGCAGACCCTCATCATCATTCCAATTTCCCAATCTGTTCCTCGTAAGATATTTTTATGTGACATTTATGTTGATTTTATGTGCGTCTGAGTTTTATGGAAAAACAGGAAGCTGTAAATCCGTAAGTACCTATTCGTTTGAAGACTTTTTATGTAATTTGGCTTTATCCGCGTAGGGAGTTTGAATTTTTTCCTTCGCGCCTAAGTTATATTTTACGTATTGCGGAATTGCGGCGGTAGTAGATATTCCTAAATTTAAAGAAATTGCTAAATACATAGAAATTAGAAAGTTTAGAAAAACTTCTATTACTTAATATAATGAATGAAAATAAATTAATAAATATGATACCAACAAGGCCATAAAATACACATACATACTAGACCATCAGGGCCAATCCTGTTTAAGGCAATAAAAATTCTTAGCAGTATACGAATGGTCGGAAAATGTAGTTAATGGTGTAAATAATTAAGGAAAAATCATCCAGACTGAATAAAAGTTCGGGAAGGGGGGTTGGGGTGGTAGTATATACATTTTTAGGGGTTGGTACTCGTTTTTTTGCGATTTGCGGCTAAACTATGCATCCTACCGAAAAATGTTGAATGTAAAAGTTGTAGATAATAAAAAAATCTAAAACTTTCTAATTAATCATTATTGACCATAACCTCAAAATTATCGAGAAAGATGCAAAAAACCGTTTTATCGGTTTTTAATTTATAACTATCGCAAAAATGTTTATATTTTCATGAAAACTGGTGAAAATGTTCTCTTTTATGTTTCAAACAAGACCAAATTTTTTCAAAGTGAAATATTTAATTTTCGATGTTTTATGAAGAAAATTTAAAAAAAAGACCTAATTTTCAATCGAAAAATTTGGTTAGCAAATTTTCGATTAATGAACTTTACTAGTGCTCATTTTTTTCGTTGAAATCTCAACTTTAATATAGAATTAAAATATAATATTGTTTATATACAAAAATATCGTTAAAAAAGCGAAAAACTGAAAAACTACTTTTTAAAAATCGAGTTTTCGGTGAAAATAACAAATAATTTTCAATAAATTTTCAGGAATTAATTCTTGTTCTGTAAATATAGGTACGATGCCATTAACGTGATGTTTCCATCCCCAATCTGTAGCTGTTAATTGATTACCAAGCCAACTTTGTATTTGAAAATACACCCTGTAACAATGTTGCTTAGCTGCCCCTTCAGTTGGAGGTAATTTTTTCAAATGAAATGAGGATTTAACAGTAGCCGTTCGGTAGAGTTCAAATCTTTTGTAAATAGAAGCTATTATTTTTAATCCATTTTCGGTAGTTTGTTTGTCTGCATTTGTATTGTAAAAAAATTCTGCAAGATTAGGTAAATGTTTATCGGCCAATAATGATTTTATAATTGTTTTTTTTTCCTTTCCCAGCAAAACTGGAAGTTGTATCGCAGCCAGAAAAACAATGCAAAATGCTACAATATGTTTATGTGATTTACGTTTAAAACTATTAGAGGTGTAATAAGTATCATTAATATTTCCTGCATCAGATTTGTGGAAATAGATATTCAATTCATGTGAACTGAATTGATTTAAAAGAACTAAAAGATCTATGTCTTGGCCAACAACTACCACTATTTTATCGGAGTTTTTTGCTACTCCAAGGGATGTATTGATAATTAGGGAATCTGCATCTTCTTCATATAACTATTTTTGCGTAGTTGTTTTGTACATAATGTAAATATTTTTGTGTTATTTCATTAATTGTATCGTTTTTTGCCAGATTACTTTGTGTAAGAGAAACCCGTCATCAATAACGTGTACAATATTGCTCGAAGTTGGTAACGAATCGATGCTCGCAAATTCTGTATATAAATGTGACTTAACATTTTTTCTGAAGCCATTCTCTGTAAACAACGACACAGGAAATGGAGCAAGCTCGTACTGTAAATAATTTTTCATATCATCTGTGCTGCTGATATTTCGCGAAATTCTCTGAAATAATAGTAATGGATCAATTGTAACAGTCTCGCCTCAGTTAGGTACATGTACATGACTTGTATAACATAGTATTGTATGAGAATTAACGCTTTTTATGAATGTAAACGTTTATTTACAATAAAGAAAAAGAAATTCATGGTTTTCACCGAAAACTCGATTTTTAAAAAGTAGTTTTTCAGTTTTTCGCTTTTTTAACGATATTTTTGTATATAAACAATATTATATTTTAATTCCATATTAAAGTTGAGATTTCAACGAAAAAAATGAGCACTAGTAAAGTTCATTAATCGAAAATTTGCTAACCAAATTTTTCGATTGAAAATTAGGTCTTTTTTTTATTTTCTTCATAAAACATCGAAAATTAAATATTTCGCTTTAAAAAAATTTGGGCTTGTTTGAAACATAAAAGAGAACATTTTCACCAATTTTCATGAAAATATAAACCTTTTTGCGATAATTATAAATTAAAAACCGAAAAAACGGTTTTTTGCATTTTTCTCGATAATTTTGAGGTTATGGTCAATAATGATTAATTAGAAAGTTTTAGATTTTTTCATTATCTACAACTTTTATATTCAACATTTTTCGATAGGATGCATAGTTTAGCCGCAAATCGCAAAAAACTAGTACCTACCCCTAAAAATGTATATACTACCACCCCAACCCCCCTTCCCGAACTTTTACTCAGTCTGGACGATTTTTCCTTAATTATTTACACCATTAACTACATTTTCCGACCATTCGTATACTGCTAAGAATTTATCGTCTATTACGATATTTTAAACGGTTTGGCCCTGGTCTATACGCCTGAATCCAGGAAATGATTATTATGGGTTTATTAATTTCGAATAGAAAAAAATATTGCATTATTTTTCCAGTATATTGGAATATGACTATCATTAACTAAATTTTACCTTGTTCATTATTTGAAC
The DNA here is from genome assembly GCA_963675555.1 of Leptura quadrifasciata. Taxonomy (NCBI): domain Eukaryota; kingdom Metazoa; phylum Arthropoda; class Insecta; order Coleoptera; family Cerambycidae; genus Leptura; species Leptura quadrifasciata. The sequence continues at coordinate 81,112,621 of OY776680.1, forward strand.
ATTTTTAATTTCTGTGTATCCCTGAGAAGTTCTGGATTTTATAAACCTTTGTATGACAGAAATGTGAACTTGCGAAGTTTCAAGTTTTCTAAATTTTACTATTTCTTAATCATAATATGTTGTTTAACTCTAAAGCTATTAAAAGTAATTGTTGTTTTGATTTTTTCTGGATAAATTTAATATTTTAATATATACGTGTTGGTAGAATCTGTACTGTCGTGAGCAGAAAAAATAGGAAAATTTTTCTTCTAATGTAAATCTGTCTCTATTTGAATATGTAATGAGTAGCCGAAATAAAACAGATATCACTTTAATTTATTTTTTATTTTAATGCTGTAGTTATTGCTATAGTAAATGATGGATGGTTAATGAGACAAATTGCACTGAGTTGTAACATTAACAAAAATTTGGTGTAAGTATAACATTATAAGAAAGTGGAGAATAAACGGTACGATTAGTAGAAATCCTTGATCAAAGGACACAGGATATCCTACGTAACAAGAAACTAACTATTAATATTTGGTTATTGCACCATTTCTATTTATAACTTCTATAAATCTGTTTGGCATAGACTTAAATAACCTTATACAATAATCATTAGTAATAATATTTTCCCATGCATTATTTACTATTTCCAGTAATTCTTCGGTATTCCGTGGTCTCACATTTCGTTTTTGGATACTTCTTACGAGTAGTCCCCATACTTCTTCCACAGGGTTAAGATCTGGACTATAACTGGACCAGTTAAGAACATTGATGTTGTTATCTTGAAACCAGTTAGTTACGGTATGAGCAGTATGAACGGAACAATTGTCTTGTTGAAATATGAACTCATTATTAGGAAATAATTGTGACACAGAAGGGAGCATAATATTGTCTAAAATACTAATACGTTTCACTATTAAATCGTTTCTCAATATGCCACAAAACACCAGGACCACGTGCCGATATCCAAGCCCACATATTGACGGAAAATCTACCACTTTTATCGTTCTTAGATATATACTTCTCATCGAATCGAGTATTCGGGGGGCGGTAAACACGAATACGACCGCTGTGTGTTGACTGCAAAGTTTTTCGTCTGTAAAGATTACATCGTTCCAAAAATTTACATCATGAGCTAAAAATTCAAGCGCAAATCCTACTCGAGCTTCTTTATGTTGAGCTTTAAGTAAGTATTTCTGTGCTGCTGCATGACAGCGTAGCTCCGATTCTCTTACTCGCCGGCGACCAGTACTGCCCCATCCAGGAAAATTCGTTTCTTCAGCAGCCTGAATAACTGAGTAAAATGGATTTTCTACTAAGGCCTTTACCAATTGCAAATCTGATTGAGTTGATATCCTTTTTTTTTTATATACACTTATTTAACGTCGGCCTATTTCCGCTACTGAGGCCTAACACCGACGCCTGTAGACGAGCTACCCCCAACCAGGAATTTTGCCGAACCTCTTCCCTTAAGAAGAGTAGGGATGTTTTACTTGCCTAACATTTAATAGACAAGGGACCGACGGCTTTACATCCCCTCCGAAGGATGATATATCTCCTATACAACCCTCGCCTAAGGTTGTATAGCTTCCGTGCATACACTGATATACAAGCCGCTGGAAGATGTGTGAGGCGAGAACGCGATTTCCGTTGGAATGGTCACCAATCCAAGTACTAACTGCGCCTGTCGTTGCTTTACATCGCATACCGAAATATGTACATAGTAAAGACGCACCTACGCTCGCCCCCTAGTTGATATCCTTCGTCGTCCTGATCCAGGATATCTACTAGTCGTACCGTTTATTCTCCACTTTCTTAAAATGTTACACACCGAATTTTTGCCAATATTATAACGCAGTGCAATTTGTCTTATTGACCATCCATCTTCTGCTTTAGCAATAACTCCAGATTTAACTAAATCGCTTATATGAAGCATATTAGTTTTTTGCACGCTTGCAATAAATTATGGCAACTAACTGACAACGTCACAAAAATTAAAGTTAGACGTACACAACTAGATCTTAGAAAAATACCGTTATAAGACTTGTCCTATTTTTTTGCTCACGACCGTACAAACTTTGGAAGAATTGTTGCTGTAGAAGTTGTGGAAAAATATATTATATAATATTTTTTATACAATTTATTTTTTGACTACATTTTTTCTCCTTTTTTATTGAATATCTCTTATTATATTGATTTGTAAAATACTGGTAATTTTTAATTTTTGTTATGCCGTGATTACGACTTATATCTTGCAATTACGACTTAATACTCATAATTACTACTTATATCTCGCAATTACGACTTATAACTCGTAATTACGACTTACAATTTATAATCACGACTTATTCTCGTAATCTCGTAATTGCGACTTATAGCTCATAATTACGACTTACATTAATTATGAGTTATAAGTCGTAATTACGAGATACAAGTCGTAATTATGAGTTGTAAGTCGTAATTGCGAGATATACAGGTCGTAATTACGAGATGTATGTCGTAATTACGGGATATAAGTCGTGATCACGGCGTAACAAAAAATAAAAACATGCATGACCCTTCTGCGCTTCCGTACATAATAATAATAATAATAATAATAATCATTTATTGGTGTCAGATACATACAAATGTTTACACAGGTCAACAAAAGAAGAATAGTATAAAATGACAAAATGGATTTAAAAAAATCAATATGTACCCACACAACAAAATCATATGCAATGTACATACAATGCATATCCATTTTATGGATATGTATATGCACCTGATGGAGCAAGTATATTCAATGTACATGTAATGGATATGAAATTGACATACATTGTATATACTTTTGTCGCCATCATATCCATTAAATGTACATAAACATATACATGAAATGTACATCATATACATATTTCGTATATTTAATGAATATGAAATTTAATACATTTTTGTAGCTTTTTTCATATTCAATGAATGCACCTATATGTGGTATGATCACGGTATATTATGAATTATATAAGAATAGCGGGACTACTCACCAAGTGTATAGCGTGTCCTAGGTTCAAATGCAAATAAAACAAGGAATATTTTAACATAAATATATTTTAAGCATATTTAAAATCAACGGTCATTTACAAAAGTATCATATTCGTCGACTGTAGTAAATTGAGAACTAAATGTAATTAGCAACATGGAATTATATGTTTTCTCCTTGACGTGATCTTCTGCCTTTTTCTTGAGGGTTCATCATATACAAACAAAATACTTAAGGTACGTGTTATATAATGTACGAAACTAGCAAATTTTCTAACCTAAAAAAATGGACTGCTTTAACATCATTTTTAAGAAATTGGACTAGGGAATGCTCTGACGTCATCTGTTGAAAGCGATCCATGTATGCCATGTAAATGTCATCATTCGTTGTGCTTTATTTTCCTGTTTTTTGAATAGTTGTAAATGTTATTGAACTTTTTCTTAGACTAATATTTTACTATTTTTAGTGTTTTATATATCTAGTGTAGTGTTAGTTTTTAAAGACAACTATAATACGTGCATTTTAGACATTTTTTATTTGTTTACATTTTATACATTCCTGTTTAGTGAGTTACAAAGTCTGCTACAGCATTAATTATTATAGTATAAGCCTAAATCAGTATTAATTATACAAGGTAAGTAATATTTACGTTTATTGAGGACTTGTTATGTAATGTTATTTTATTAATTTAGATGCCTGGAGGTGGTTTTACCTGCAGCGTAGCTGTGTGTGATAACAATAGTGAAAAGATTAAAAAATGTGGGCAAAAATTAGTCTTTCATTCATTTCCTACTAGACAAATAAGGAAAGAATGGATTAGAAGATGTTACAGGAAGGACAACTTCAATGCAGATAACAAGCGTATTTGTAGTAAACATTTCGTAAAAGATGACTATGAAGATGCTATTGAAGCATCTATAAAGAGCATTTTACCTAAAAGGCTTAAACCAGATGGTATGTTATGAACATATTTTATAGGTAAATTGTATTATATTTCTGTAAAATACTTTTATTTTTTTAGCTCTACCCACATTATTTCTACAACCTGGAAAAGGTGATCTCCCTATCGAACAGTCAAGAAGGGAGCTTAAAGCCCAAAAGAAAGAACGCAGTGAAATTGTTGAACAACTTTTAGGCTCTAAATCATCATATTCTACATTGGAAACTTTATCAGAAATATCACAAAATTTACCGGGCACAAGTTCTGAAAATGACTATGAAAAATTGTTACGTAAATTTAATTCAGCAATGATAGAAAACAATTTATTAAAAAATAAATTAAAAGAAAATCAAGTAGAAATTTATAACTTAAGAGCAAAAAATTCTGAGTTAATTATGGAAAAAAATTCTTTAACTAACAAATTACTTGAACATTCCGAAACAAATGTAAGAAATCTTCTGAAAGAGTTTTTAACTCCAAATCAAATTGATATTCTTACAAAAAAGAAGAAAAAGACAAAGTGGACACGCGACGAAATTTCTACAGCTTTCACACTCCGTTATTTTAGCAAACGTGCTTATATATATGTAAGAAATACCTTAAAATACCCTTTACCTGGTATATCCACACTGCAGGATTGGGCAAGAGGTATTGATCTAAAAAACGGACTACTAAAAGATGTTATTGAAATAATGAGCATTCATGGGCAAAGTAAAAGTGAAGTGGACAAGCTTGTTGTACTCTCATTTGATGAGATAAAAATATCGTCCATATATGAATATGATGAAAGAGAAGATGAAGTTGTAGGCAGACACAATTATATGCAAACGGTAATGGCAAGGGGGTTATTTGATACTTGGAAACAACCCGTATATATAATTTTTGATACAAAAATGACAAAACAGATCTTAGATGAAATAATTAGTGCCCTATTTAGCATTAAGTTCAAAGTTGTAGCGTGTGTATCTGATTGTGGCGGAGGAAATGTGGGATTCTGGAAAGAACTTGGTGTAAATACAGGAAAAACGTATTATGAACACCCATTAAATTGAAAAATATACTTTTTTGCTGATGTTCCACATCTCTTAAAATTAATAAGAAACTGGTTCTTAGACACAGGTTTTATATTAAAAAATGGAACATTGATATTAAAAAATCCAGTGAAAACCTTGACAGAGTTAGCTAGCACAGAAATAAGTTCATGTCACAAATTGTCAACACTCCACGTTACATGTACAAAAACTCAGAGACAAAATGTTGCTTTAGCTGCCCAACTTTTCTCCAATACCACTGCCACTGCCCTAAAAAGATATTTACCTGGAGAAGATGAAAAATTAGCCCAGGATGTAGCAGATTTTATAGAGATGGTAGGACTATGGTTTGACATATTTAATTCGTATTCACCAATGGCATCAGTTCCAAGCAAACGTCCGTATGGAGGAATACATTTAGAAGAACAGAATAAAATGTTAGAGAGAGTAAAGAACACCTTTTCTGGAATGAGATGTCTCTCAAAAAATTCCATTCAAATTTTTCAAAAGGGAGTCATAATATCTACAATATCTCTTCAAAACCTTTATGAAGATTTGGTTTCTAAATATAATATTAAATACATTTTGACGCATCGATTAAACCAAGACTGCCTGGAAATTTTTTTTTGTCAGGTAATATTTTGGTAAAATTACTTTTAAAAGTTACTAATATATAATTTTTGTGTTTCAGCTAAGAACAAGAGGAGGCCTGCATGACCATCCTTCTCCTTTGAATGCCTTGTACAGAATTAGGATGATACTTTTGGGGAAAAACCCTGGAATAGTTCAGAAAAATACTAATGTTTCTGTAGAAACTGACAGTGATTATGTACTGGCAACTGCATTTGAAAAGGCATGCCTTACAAGGTTTAAAGTAACGCCTCCTACGTCCATTGACCAAGAAAGTAAGGAATCTGAAGATAAACCTTTGAGCCAATCCAGCACGTCAAGTACCAGCAGTTCATCGGAAGCTTCACACAGCAACACAAATACGCCTGATTCTGAAAATGATGGTCTAATTTATATTGCTGGATATTTGGCAAGAAAATTCAAAGTCCAATATCCTGACCTAGGGCAATACACTTATGAAAATGCTGACAAAGAAATGCATACCTATGCTATGCCAACATGGATTAAGAGCTTATCGTTTGGTGGTTTAACCGAACCTACCGCCTCATGGGCAAATAATGTGTCTAATATGAATACTTATTTTATAAAATACCATAAGGACTATTTCAGATGTAAAAAGAACATTGTGAAGAAAACAGTCGCTTACATATCAAGAAAAGTTGACGTGCCGCTAGCTTTAATAAGAGGATTTGTGCGGCAAAGGATTTTTATACGAATTAAATATTTAAATAAATCTGCCAAAATGAAGGCATTAAAAAGGAAATCAGAAGCCCAAGATGATTCGGGAAGGAAGAAATATAGGAAAATGTTAAAAACATCCAGTTAGTATGTAAGAATTTGATATTAACTATACTTGCAAATATTTTATTTATAAATGTATATTGTATGTTAAATAAATTATGTATTATTAAAAAATATATATTATTTATAATCCATTATCAAGAAAAATAATAGTATTTTATACAACAAGTGGCTAAAATGGTGGTTTTTTACAAGCGTGGCGTTTATAGTACGAGCCAAAGGCGAATGTGTGCTATAAACTGCATGAGTAAAAAAAACACATTTTAGCCTCAAGTTATATACAAAATTTTTTGTATCACCATTCGAAATTATAAAACAATACAATTTTGTAAAAATAGGGCAAAAAAGGTGAAATAAAGAAATTTTATTTCAGACAAATAAAATTTCTTTATTTCACACTTTTTTCTGTATTTTTCACTTATCAATAATGACATTGTCTTGATTCATTGGAATTGTCAAATAAATGTCATTTTAGGATATAGCGTTACAAAAAATATATTTATTAGCATTAAACAATGGGAAGTATTTTACATCGTAATTAAAAATGGTTATGCCAAAATTTAACTACATTTTCACTTAATTGTTTGCAAAATAGGGATTTCTTAATGACTACACCTTTTTAAGGCAAAGCAATAAAGTTTTTTCATCCTTGAAATAAGGTAGGTACATTCTTTTTTAAAATGTTTAGGTCTGCCTATTCAAACTTTATGTTTATTCAGGAATATATAATTTTGTGGCAAATGAATAATGAAAACAAGTTTAATATTTTATAACGTCTACTCGTCATAATTGGTTTATTTAATCATGGTAAACGCAATATATATTAAAATAATTAGAAGATATGTCTAGTCTCATATTTTACCGCGTATTTGCTTTCAACACGTGACGTCACAAGGTCGTAGGAACATTAACCGTTCAACCTGGTCTTTTAGTAATCTTGGGCACAAACTGCGTTGTAAAAACGATTCGGATTCGACGAATTCCGATTCCGTCATGATCTTTGCTCATGCGCGTTGGTTGATGACATAATTCACGTACGCGCCACGATTTGTGGGTGTGAGGTATACGCGCAATTTAATTTAAAAAATAAGTTTTCGCTAAAATGTTTTTATTTCAAATACTTTTCAAATTAAATGGATTTTATCGCTTAATATAATTTTCGATTTACCAAAATATTAAATAAATATATAATCCAAATGTACGAATAAACCAAGGATCTTTGTTTACAATTCTTGCGAATAAACAGCTTCTATAATTATTGAAAAATGTTAATTTGGGATATTTAGCAGATAACTTTCATACTTTCAATATTTGATATTTGTGTGAAATAAAAAAATATTTAAATTATCGGCACTAGGTTCTATACATATTGAAATATGTGAATATAATTTTTTTGTAAAAAAACATGAATTTTGTTCATATATTCATCAGATGTTTGTCTTTCAAGATGTTCTAGTCCAGAAATAGTTATGGCTCCTGTTGTTTTCAAAAATTATATACAATGATATACATCAACAGACATATTATGTATACTATTATAATTAAAAAATATTAGTTCGCGAGTAGCTCAAGGAAATCATCTACAGAGTAAAAAGCAAACATTGATAATTTCGTTTGTTATAATGGATCTTTGTTTTTGAATCATTAAATTTTGGAAATATAAGTACAGCCGTTAAGTACCAAGAAGGCTGATATATAATACAAGTAAGGACTTCCCTGCACTCAAAAAACGCAACAAAAACTTCATAATATTATAATTATTATCGCCGTGGGCCATGGCGGCATGCCTGTCATCAAACGACCCGACGCACATTAAAAACCTATAAAGGTAAGCGAGTCAATTTGCGAACAGCAGTACAGAGAGTGGGGGTATTTTAATGAGGTCGTAAAGTTTTTGTTGCATTTTTTATGTGCCGGGAACTGATTACTTCAAACTATACTAACAAGGAAGATCAGTGGCAGAGCGTATAAAGCATCCAACTCTGATCCAGAGAATTAGAGTTTAGATACCACGGTGTTGGAAAAATTTCGAAGGAAAATCTATATATCTATAGAATCTATATTATAACTTAATTAAATGTCTGTAAGAAAATACCATTGATGCTGCAGATTATTTACCCAAATTTCACCCATCGTCAGTTGAGGAATATGAGTAAATTCGGCAACGTAGTTAGGACTCGAACAAATTTTATCACAACATACTCTCGGGCTAAAAAGAGATAGTTGGGTTTTTCTATCTCTAACATAAGAATAGTTTCTACTAATGTAACAGCAGTCCATTAGAGCGTAGCGGTACATTGAATGGTCTAAGATGAATACACACTTTATGATGTGTGTTATGGTGTAGGTTATTTTTTTTATTTTACTTAAAATTAACCTACTTATTCTAAACATTTTCTCTATCTTTTAGAAAACAAGAATTGCTAGGAGTTTACAGGACAATATTTTTGGTAAGTTATGTGAACGTATGTTTATTATCAGATAGTACATAATGTCATATGGAATATGGATATCCTTAAAATAACCAATTAAAAGTCTACACGTTCAACCACAATAATAATGATAACATACATCCTGCCCATGTACCCATGTGTGTAACCGAATGTCTACTTCCATAGTCAGATTTCCTCGGCTGTGTTTATATCATCGAACGTTCCTTTTCCTTAAACATCTCCAGTTGTGCCGGCACTATTCGGGTCCTGCTGATTTTTAACAAATTAGATTGCCCAAACGACGAGATCGTTGAAATAGTTATTTCTACCCTAAATTCCTCCAAGAAATCCTTTTTCCAGTAAATTCAATATATTTCCAAGTCGATAGACGTTTCCATTTGAATTTTTGAGATACGGTGGTCAAACGATATCAAAAACTAGGAATAGGCTGCTAACGTTACTCGTTAGTCCCATAAGAGTAAAAATGAGGTTAGGTTACACAAAAACAATTTTCCCTAAGTAGGTAACACTGAGGTAGAGGATTTTGACCGCCTACATTTAGGGAAGCCTTAGCTTTATTGGAGGAAGCTAAAATACTCACCTAATCAAAGTTATTCTCTCCTCAGCGTTAAGGAACCCCTAAATAAATTTATGGAAACGGGCATTATCTATACTCCAATATTCACTAGACATATTCTATAGGCGCGCATTTCATATCTAGATATGATTAAAACTGCTGCATGTGAGGATGTGTGAAATACATCAATGTTTAATAGTAATATAACAACCCAAATACACATCCTAAGACATTCACTTCATGGGATAAAAAGTAAATAGAGATAAAAGTTTAACTATGTAGGGAAATCAATATTACTAAGTTCAAATCAGGTTAATCCGTTTTAGATTAGTTAAACTTTGTTTTAGTTTCTTAAAAATGAAAATTTCCCTATGTCCTCGGAAGCATTCAAAAAGGAATGCGAATCATTTGGCTGTCGAATATCAGATGTTTGTGGTAAAGTTCTTCTGCATGCTGGAAGAGAAACCCACTCTGTTGGCAACCAAACGGAGCCGCCATTGGATGCGATGCATAAGGTCAAGAATGAAACTTTTACTTTGGAAAGTCCGTTTCAGGAGGTTAGTACCAAAAATATGTGACGAGTGTATTAAGATAAAAAAGTAAGCGAGATTTTTCACAATCCAGATAGAAACGAATTAAAATGATTTAGTGGTGTTACTGGTGTTCAGTGTCTGACGTAGGCGGGACTTATTTAGAAACTATTGGTATCCAGTGGTAAAATTTGGGAAGCGACAGACAGTAGTAGTAAATAGCATTTTCTAATTCCTTGTGTTCAGAAACAACTAAAAAATGTATAAAATTACCTGCGGAGCCCGCTCACCGTCCATATTGGGCACCATTAGCGAAACCTTAATATAATTAATAGCCACCGCCGTCGGTGGCGTGTATAGTAAAAGCCGACGCTGATGGTTTTTTGTGAGATAAACGCATCCTGGGCGTCATGTAATTTCGGAAAATAATATAGATATTAGAGTTCTGCAAAACCCAATCGCTAGAATGTGTAGATGGCTTCAGTTTTGGATACAAATCGCTTTTTAATATGTTATTATGTAGATGGCGCTAGGCTACAAAGAAATTTTTCCACAGTAGGCACTTTCAAATGGAGAGTATTTTAAAAAAGCTTTAGTTTTCAATCAAATTTCGTTACATAAAATATTTTCGAAAATCCAACCGTTTTCGAGATATTTCAGTTTAAATGGGGTAATATTTTTAGATTGTGCAACTATTTTCAAATATATTTTAGACGATAGGTCACTGGACACTTTATTTATGGAAAGTTTATGTGAATCATGGGACAATAAAAAATAAAACACTAACACTCTATTTTATCACGAAATATTGAAGAAAAATACATTCCAAGAATTATTTCAAATATTTATAAATGTAGCGGTAAACTCCGTAACAAATAAAGTATTAATGAAATATAGTTTGCCACTACCCAAATAGCGTAAATTTGGTGGGGGGAGGGTAATATAAGCACTTAAAAAAATAGATTTTTCATTCGTATCGAATAAAATAACAGTTAATTAAGGATTACTAAACCATTAGAACTAAAAAATTATAAGTATCTGCAGATAAGCCACTCTTAACTCTCGGCCTATCGTCTGGTTTTTTATGTTCTAGCCCTTCTTGGGGGGGGGGGGGTAATTACCATCTCTGTTCCTTCATCTACGCCCTTGAATAGCAGAGCGTGGAGTAAAAAGTTTTCGCAGTTAAATTTCGGTGGCGAAAATGATGGGATGACCACCGATTGGCTGTATTTCAAAGCTATTTAGTCCAAATACTTTTTCTACTATAACGTTATTGTAGCGGGATTGCACAACCAATTCAGTGTGATTACTATTATTAGTCTAAGAGCTGCCAAGTTTTCGAGAGAGAATTTTAAGAAGACTAGTTTTTTTTTATATCCCCTCCCTTGCACTTTCTGGGTAGGCATGAGGGCAATCTGGCTGGTGGGAGACGTTGCGTTTACCGCATAAATTAAAGAGATTATATTATATATATATATATATATATATTGTTATTATACATGATTTGCAGGAAACAACTACTCAGCGGGCAAATACCCCGACCTGCATTGAATTATACCTTACAAATCATGAAAAATTGGTAGCCAATGTCATTTGTCAACTCCCTGACCAGACATAGACCGGTTTCGAACTTATTAGTTCTCATCAGTATGCCATAGGTCATGGAGCAGACAAATGACAGTGGCCAACCTGCTAGTCTTATACAGACTAATGTAAATGGTGTAGTGGTGAGAGGTAAGTGAATCCTCTCTCTCTATATATATATATATATATATATTTTCTATGGTTTACCGGTGCGCATTTATACAGATAAAAATTTTAATTTTTAAAATAATGATAGGTACAGACGCGATTGTAGGGACGATGGCGACGATATTTTAAAAACTAGCAGCCGCAGCCGTCCCAACTGTCACTACCTATTTCTCGCGCTACCAATGCATAATCGACTACTCTTCCAAAAATAACACATTTGCCATCTAGTCTCCCTGACTGAAATCCGTCTGGTTCCTTTTATACAATCGAATTATTTTTACCTGTATAAATGTTAGGCGCACAAGTAAACGCCAAAGAATTTTATATAAATTCTTTGGTAAACGCAACCTCTCCCGCCAGCTAGATCACTCTCATACCTACCCAGATAGTGTAAGAGAGAAGATATAAAGAAACTAGCCTTCTTAAAATCATCGTTTTGGTAACGTTGCTAGCTCTCATACTATATTAGCTCAGTCAATTTAGACAGATCAGTGGAAAAAATTCCTACAGAGTTGCAAATTTTTTGAAACGCTTTCTTTGCACTTGGGTAGACATATATCAAATGTTCCCGCGGGTGGGGGGTGAGCTAGAGAAGGGGGAGGTTTAAAGGTACCATACCAATGTTTAGGCATAAAAGAGCGCTATGGCAAAGATTTAGACGCAGCAGAAATGATGAGGACTTTCATGCTCACAGACTGTTTTCAAATCATCTGTCGCTACGAATATCACGTGCCAGGAATGAATTTGAACAAGGGTTAGCAGTTAGCAATGATCCCAAGAGACTGTACAAGTAGGTATGTTCGCTGTCAACTAGACTCGACAGTTGCTATGCCTCAGCTTAGAAGGGTGGAATGATTCATTTCTAATAATCACAGCGAAGTGAAATCTTTCCCCAACATTCATCTTTCTCGAGTGCTCGCTGATCTGACAAATATTGATTTCCAAGAAGAATAAATTGCTGAGAAAATTCGTGCACTAGACCCGTCGGCTGCACCTGGCGTTTATGAAATGTCCACCATGTTACTTAAAGCTTGCATTAACTCCATCTGCAAACCACTCAGTATAATATAATAAAACTGTCCTTCGCTTCTGGGAGTGGAAACAAGCATGTGTTAAGGCCATTTTTAAGAAAGGGGATAAGTTCAGCTCTGACAATTTTCGTCCAATGAGTCTTACTTCCGTTGTTGTCAAGATGATGGAATCAATCATTGTGGACAGTATGCGACCTTTTCTCCTTGCACATCAAATTATCCCTGCCTAACAACATGGGTTCATCCCAGGTCGCTCAGTTGACACTAATTTGCTGTGTTGTGTATCAGACCCGTCTCTCAGGTTAGATCATAGTGAATGTGTTGACATCGTATACCTATAGATTTCCGCAAAGCCTTTGATAAAGTGCCTAAAAATCGCATATTACAGAAACTGGAACAGTTTGGCATACGTGGGAGTTTGCACATGTGGATTCAAGATTTCCTTACCAATCGAATGTTTTCTGTTAAAGTTAAAGAGAAGACCAAAAAAAAATTACTAAACACAACATGGTGGGGGTTTACCGGTTTATAGTTAGTTATTATACATAGTACTTACCTACGTATTAGCACTGGATATTAGTATGTGTAACAAAACAGCAGAGGCAAATGATGGGACAATATTTGTTTTAAATATGCATAGTTTTATTGAACAATGAATTTAATAATGTTGTAAGGGTAACACTGTTCATTTCTAATCAGTGAATTCCCCACTTGTTTTAAATGTTCAATTTTAATTAACGCGCTGAATCAGAAAAGACGAAAAACCGATCATGAAACAGTGTTACTTTGCAATTTCCAGCTATAATCAGAGACAACCTATAATCTCTCTGTTCTCTTTGATTGACTCGATAGCATAATATTAAAGGGATAATACGATAGCAAATACAAAGATATACATAAATTAGAAGACAGACAAAATAGGTACAGAAACTATAGGCAGCAGTAGTAGTTAATAGTTATGGAAATCTCACCTCAATAAAACTAACACAGGGTACCAACGACTGTTCGCCTTAAGTCAGACGAGTTCGAGAAATATAGATACCACAGAGGAATCTGTAAAAGTTAGTGAGACAGAGTTTTGACACTAATGATTCGCTAATAAAAGAACGAATATATCAAAAATGACTACAAATCAATTCCCTCTTTACCTTGATCAGTTTTTGATGTTTACTTACCGAATCCATGGCTTATATTCTATGTCACAGGTGAATCGTTTTTTGCTGGGAACCACAAACGCAGATTTAACTGTACTCTGACTTAAAACTGGAAATTCTGAGTTCAAACTCGGAATTCTGAGTTCAATCTCGGAATTCTGACTTTAAACTCGGAATTAAAAAATATTAATTTGTTTGGCCCTTCTACACCTTCGCACATACGGAAAAAAAAATGTTTTTTTATCATATTTTATTTTAAAATGGGTCTTTTTTAAGGGGCGTTAATTTTATATGCGTATTTCATTCATCTTTACAGTAAAATTGATATTGCATTAGAATTTAGAAGTAAAATATTACTGAATGACTTATACTAATGTTATGATTTTGGGTACAGTTGTAATATTATACAGTATAGGCCATTAATTCTTTGTACAAATTGAAAACCATCAGAGCTAACACATTGCCGATCAGTTGTAAGTTAGAAATGTGTTATTAACCATGACCAGTAATTCAGTGAAATAGAACTATAAATATTAGTTATAATTTAAATCAATATTTCTAAACAGTCACTCCGTGGTTCTATCATAGACATTTCAACTAATTGTTTTGGTCATATGTACCGAGTTTTTAATTACGTTTTTGTTACCTAGGCATTACTCCCCATTTTGGTATGTAGTGGCAATGTTTTCAAAAGGCCCTTAACGCTATATTTTGGAAGGTCATTATAGCCAAATGGCCCTTTTTATAGTTATGAAAACGTCAACATGCCCAAATTACAGTTAGCTATCTTCTGATTTGACTCCGTTTGATTTTCATTTGCGGGGTTACTTAAAAAATGAGGTGTATAAGGTATAAATAGAAGACATGATGGCCGATCTTCAAAATAAAATATATTTAGTTGCAGTCATCAACAGGAATACCTACACTAGGTACGGAAAGTGTGCAGAGTTGAACTGATTAAGTAAGAGGTTTTCATTGCGCATAAATGAAAATGGCAATGGTTTTGAACATCTTCCGTAAATTTGTTTTTAGATTACTCTGTTTTTTGTTCTCATATTAAATTTTACTTTGTTTTTATCATATTTCAGGGTTGCAGCTACAAGGAAAATCCTCTGAGAACCAGTAGTCCCGTTCTACCTCAAAATACAACACAAAATGATGAATCTGACGTCAGTTTTAGCACCACTTTTAACGAGCCCCTTAATTATATATCACTTAAGCATAGGTTTGGTCAATTGCAAGAAGAACATAGGAAATTAATAGGTAAGTGATTTTTTTAAATATGGAAAATATAGATTATTATTTGAAATGTTTCATCCGCTAAAAAGATATTTCGCATATTCACCTGCGGCTTTCTCGAAAACACTAATCCTAGAAAAAAAGTTACCCTTGCTTATTCATTACCTTATTGCTTCTCTATACCAGCGGAAGCAACACTAACTCTTGATTTTCAAATAAAACACCTGTATGTTATTGCATGAATTCTGTTAAAGAAATGTGGACGTTTTTTTTAAGTACCTAATCAACCAGTACTTGTAGGAATTTATTTGCCCTTTTCAACTAATTATGTTTATTTCCATTTATGGTACAGGTTTTATCTGGACTGACTTTCCATTTATATTTATTGACAAACGATAGAAGCAGGTTATATTATGTTATAAACCCATCTTTTTTTAAGCTGTCACCGCAGAATTAACGAATGCCTTACAACTAAATATTATGGGCCAAGCAAGAAACATGCACCATGTACTGGACCAGTGCAGGGCAATATATCCAACGTTATTTATATCTCAGGATAAGTACCAACAAAGTGGATCTGAAGTAATAAATACAAGGACGAACTTAAATCATAGTGCCAGGAAAGAACAGGGTACTCCTACTGCAAATCTTGCAGGAAATTTGCCAAGAAACCACGAAACTGCTAATGAAGAAAAGCTTATCGAGTCAAGTAGGTACCTATATTATACAATATACTATGTTATAAGAGATATCTGTACTTCCCGTGTAAAAGCACCAAGTTAGAAAAATAAATTTTACAGGATAGGTAAAATTGAATGGACGTATATGTATATACAGTGTGTCCCACTTAAAACTCCCTGAGCCATTTTCTAAGCAATCAAAAAAGATGATGATAATAACAATATATATTTATTTACAAAATTACAGAATATGTAACAATGTGCGTTAACTAAAGGTATAATGAAGTAGATTCTTTCGGGTCTTGCCGTGGTCGTCGAACTTGACTTGACGTTTCGCTGATCATCCTGTCAGCTTCTTCAGAAGGATTCTAAAGATTCAGTCTTCGACGACCACGGCAAGACCCGAAAGAATCTACTTCATTAGACAACGGCCGTGAAAACCTGCATTCAACTAAAGGTATAGTTCAGAATGATGTATCATCCATTTGGATTTAAGTACCTATATGATACAACATTATAGAATCTCTAGTACATGTACATATTTAATTTTTTTTTTTTTTTGCGAAAGATATGTAAAGCTGTTCTATATTTTGTTCTTTATATGTGTATTTTTCTTCCTACAAAAAGAAATAAGAAAAAGCGAAGTTTAGAAAAGAAAATCGGAATCAAGGAACTTATGAATAGTTAAAAAAATAGTTGGTAGATATATCTTCTTCGGCGTCATTATATGGATATTGAAAGATCTCGAAAACCATTGCTTTTTCGAAAATTGTTCATTTTATGAAAAATTCTTAGAACTGAGTGCCCTTTCACATGCATCTATTTTGAAGGTTCCTTTGCTTTGTATCTCAACGCCATCTATAACTCGATGAGGAGGAAGACATTTTTACACAATAGTGAAGTCGTTGTTTTAGTGAATACTTTTTACAGAATTTAAATATCTCTTTTGGTCAACTGCAGAGTTTTAAGTGAGACACTCTGTATAGAATTTTTCTTTGTTTGTTTATCTGGGATGCTTTGTAGTGAATTTTTGTTAAAAGATGTTTGTATAATAATACATATGTTTTAAGTCTCATTAACATCTAATTCTCAAATTTTGATCAATAATTACTTACAGGTGTAGCTCCTAACAATGAACAAAATAATCTACTGAATTTGGACCTTGGGGACATTGATCATAATAGGAATGGGGAAGAACTCCAACTTTATACTCCTGTTTCTGAAAAAGAAATCAAGGACATTTTGGAGATTATTTTAAACAAAGCCATTCATTATTTAAGTGAAGCGGAAGGAAATAGCGAAGCTAACTGCTGTGATATTGGGAAGGCGTGCACAGCTTGTCGGAAGGAGATTTCAAAAATTGTGGAATCAATCTTAATTAAGGTTAGTGTAGGTTGGTATCCCTCACAAGGGAAATAGTATATCAATATTCATAGTTAATAATATTGTTTATTATCAAAAATAAAAAGGTATATTTATACAGTATAAATTTTAAACCGATTTATTTCCTTGATAATCACAGTAACATATTTATATATATCACACATGCATATCAATACGCTAAATAAAAAACCCAACTACTTTATGTATCTAATAAACTCCCTGTTGAAATACCTAATTACATGGTGGAAATCATATCTTAATCAAATCATCTCTGTTGCAAATATAGAAGGTAACAGAATAATAAAAACTTGCAAACTTTCACCCTTATACTCATTCCGTGTTGTCTACAGCGAAAATATATATTGTATGTATTGAAAGCCGATAGTTCAAGATTTCCACAAGAATATTTCATTTCAGCAGCTCTTGCCTTTTAAAATTATTGGAACACATGCTTGGAAAATATATAAATAGAGAAAATTGAAAGGCTCCGAACAGATTATAACTGTAAAACAAGCAAAAAAATGTGTATATAAAGGCAATGATAAAGATTTTCACAAAAGTGTATATTTATTACTATATAGATATATGCATGTGCAAAGCAAAAAAATATTAGTTTATCATTATTTCATCGTTTTTATATTGATTGGGAATGCGTCATTAGTTGATTACAATATAACATTATCTACGGAAGAGCCATCACTGCCTCCTAATCTTGGCTTTTAGACCAATAAAATGGGCAAATTTGGATGAAATAATTCAGAGCGGGCCGAAATTTTGGGAACGGGCTTATTTTGTGGTACTTTTTAACATATCAAAAATCCCCACCCGTAGACGCCGGCGGGGGGGAGGGAGGGAGAAAATAGGTAAAAAAACGGTTTTTCGCAAAAAAGTCGGAAAGTATCAATTATAGGTAAAAAAATCTGCACAATTTCGATTTTTTTTTAACTTCGTACGACCTATTGGAGCGGAGATAGGTTTTTTGAAATTTTGACAGTTTTGCGACGCAACGGAAACTCGCGCGTTCTTCGCTAAAATCTCAAAAGTGGTCCTTCGGATCGCAAAATATTTCAAATAAAAGTTGTAGAGAATTCGAATACAAACTCCATTCGATTCATATTGGCAGAGATATAGAATAGAATAGAATAGAATTTTATTGCGTAACAGTGGCAATAAATTTTACAATTTATGTTTGTTACATGTCCGAGTTCTACAGGAATAAAAATACATGTTAAAAAGAAATGTAAAAGTGCTTAAAAAACTACTACTACTACTACTAATTACAAGAATAGTGGCTAAAAGAATACTACTTAAAAGTTGTCTCGTTCACTTCCTCTAAGGTATAAGGTTCTGCAGATATTAAGAAGTTTTTTATATTATTCTTGAATACATTTGTAGATGTAGTATTTTTCAAATGGTTGGGCAAACAATTATAAAATTGCAGACATTTATAAAAACACCCTTTTTCCAAAACTGTTGTGTTGTGTATTGGATAAGAGAGAATATCTTTGTGTCTTGTTGCATAATTATGATCTCTGATATTGTCTTTAAATTCAATCACGTGCTTGTGAATAAAGCAAAGACATTCATAAACAAATAGAGCTGGAGCTGTTAATAGTTTTAATGCTTTGAAGTGTTGACAACATGATTCAGTTACTTTTAAACTGGTTAAGATTCGTAGTGTCCAGAATATTATGCCATATGACATTAAACTATAAAACTGTCCATAATAGGCTGTAAGAAAAGTATTATGATTCACTACCTTCTTCAGTTCTTTTAAAGAGTAACACACGGAACATAGTCTACCGCAGAGCACTTGTACATGGTACTTCCAGTCCATATGTACATCAATAGTCACTCCTAAAAATTTTATGGTTTCAGTGTAGTTAATGGTTACATTGTTTATGTCTATTTCCTTCGGATATTCAGTTTTGTTTCTACTATGTTTAAATAAGATACAATTTGTTTTATCGCTATTTAATATCAACAAATTTTTTTAAAACCACCCTGATATTCTTTGCATCACATCAGTTGCTTTAGTTTTTATACTATCATAATCTTTTTCAAAAATTAAAATATTTGTGTCATCAGCATAAGTAGTTATATAAACTGTTTAGATATTACTGCAAATCGCTAATGTACAATAGAAAAAGTATTGGCCCAAGCACACTGCCCTGCGGCACACCAAGTAAGACCCTTTGAGTACTTGAGTAATAGTTCGATGAATTTGATGTAACACACACTTTCTGATATCTCTCATTAAGGTAGGAACTGAACCAATTATGAGCTATTCCTCGTATACCTAACTTATTCAATTTATTCAGAAGTGTATCATGATCAACACAATCAAAAGCTTTTGATAGATCGAGAAATATTCCAAGGGCAATATAACCATCATCAAGAGAATCTAATATCCTTCTAACAAAATCAAAGGTAGCTGTTGTTGTAGATTTGTTTTTCTGATAACCATGTTGACTTTTAGTTATGATATTATGCAACTCTAGAAATGGAATTAATCTTCTACACATGACAATTTCAAGTAACTTGGAAAAAGAAGATAACATGCTTATAGGTCTGTGGTTTTCTATTAACGAAGGATCGCCTTTTTTGTACAAAGGTTTCACAACATATAAATTTTTAAACATCTTTATAGCATGCTATCAGAACACTTGTTTCATGATAAAATCGATAAAAATTCGAAACGATAGATTGTACGCATATAGTGTATCTAATGAAAGTTAAAGAGAATAATGTACGTAGTGTATGTACAAAATCGTTATGATAATGAGTGAAAATAGATAAAAGGGAAAAACATGAAAAATTGTCATTTTCAAGTGCATTTAGACAAATAGCTATGTTTTGATTGGCTTTAGGTAATAATGACACTAAAGGTTTTTTGAAGAGAATTAAATTATCTGTAAAATGAGCTTTCTTTTTT
The DNA here is from genome assembly GCA_963675555.1 of Leptura quadrifasciata. Lineage (NCBI taxonomy): Eukaryota > Metazoa > Arthropoda > Insecta > Coleoptera > Cerambycidae > Leptura > Leptura quadrifasciata. Next base: position 81,132,737 of record OY776680.1, read on the forward strand.
GTTATAAATTAAGATTTTCCTGCAAGAACTGTACATAACAATTTTTTAAAAATTGATTTTGAACTATTTTTATTAGTTCATGTAGGTACATATGAAAGTAATGCGATAGCATAAGTCCTTCGCAAGGTATATTTTCTTTAAACAAAAGTTCTTGAAGTAATAAGTAGCAACAAGGAACTAAAGATTGAAAATGCGGTTGATTTTTAATTTTTAGAAGACAGGCAATTTTCGTCACGTTTGAAGTACAAAAAAGTACATTTAATAATATTTTTTCACTTTTTGAGGTATCAGAAGTTATTCTGTGAGCATTTCTGAGTCGTTTCATACTGGGCCCATATTTAAAAAAAAATTGTTATGCACAGTTGTTGCAGGAAAATCTTAATTTATAATAGCTTTAAACAGCTGTAATTCGAGAACAATTCATTCTATGAAGATTACATGGAGCTCATTTTACAGATAAATTATTTCTCTTCTCCAGCAAATCCACTACATCACCCATCCAACAGATTACTCTACAATAAAACCAAAATTCATCCGATCACCCAAAGACTGCCAATTCTAACCACCAAATTTGCCAAGCAAACACATAACATGGAAAAACTGGAACCACTGTTAATACCTAGGTCAGAAGTTAGGCCAAGATGCAAACATCCTGTAAGAACTATTCAAGAAATCCTGAAAGCGCTGGCGCAAAGAAGATAAGGAACTATTTCACTGAATAAAATACATTAGAAATGTTCAATTATCGCATATGGCATGTATTTTTTTTTTTTACATATGTAATGTATTATAGTAACAAAACACATTGTAAATATTATAATAAACTATAGAAATGTATAATTCACACTGGCTGAAGGACCTCGGTCGATGGCCATTTGGTTGTTGTAACGTAACCAATAAAGCACTTTTACTACTACTACTACTAATTCTCTTCAAAAAACTTTTAGCGTCATTATTGCCTAAAGCCAATCAGAAAATAGTTATTTGTCAAAATGCCATTGAAAATGACAATTTTTTAAGTTTTTCCCTTTTATCTCCTTTCACTCGTTATCAAAACGATTTTGTACATACACCAACATATTCAAAATTTGAGTATCTTTAACTTTCATTAGATACACTATATGCGTACAATCCATCTTTTCAAGTTTTTATCGATTTTATCATGAAATAAGTGTTCTGATAGTGTGCTATAAAGATGTTTAAAAACTCATAACTCTACCAATATTGATCGAATGGAAATGAAGAATAAAAGGAAATTGTTCACAATTGAATTCTCTACAACTTTCATTTGAATCATTTTGCGATCCGAATGACCATTTTCGAGATTTTAGCAATAATGAGTAGCCAAAATAAAACAGATATCACTTTTAATTTATTTTTTATTTTAATGCTGTAGTTATTGCTATAGTAAATGATGGATGGTTTTTTTTTATACATTTATTTAACGTCGGCCTATTTCCGCTACTGAGGCCTAACACCGACGCCTGTAGACGAGCTACCCCCCAACCAGGAATTTTGCCGAACCTCTTCCCTTAAGAAGAGTAGGGATCTTTTACTTGCCTAACATTTAATAGACAAGGGACCGACGGCTTTACATCCCCTCCGAAGGATGGTATATCTCCTATACAACCCTCCCCTAAGGTTGTATAGCTTCCGTGCATACACTGATATACAAGCCGCTGGAAGATGTGTGAGGCGAGGACGCGGTTTCCGTTGGAATGGTCACCCATCCAACTACTAACTGCGCCTGTCGTTGCTTTACATCGCATACCGAAGTATGTACATAGTAAAGACGCACCTACGCTCGCCCCTTGATGGATGGTTAATGAGACAAATTGCACTGCGTTATAACATTAACAAAAATTTGGTGTGTAACATTTTAAGAAAGAGGAGAATAAACGGTATGATTAGTAGAAATCTTGGATCAAAAAACAAAGGATATCCTACTTAACAAGAAACTAACTATTAATATTTCGTTATTGCACCATTTCTACTTATAACTTCTATAAGTCTGTTTGGCATAGAATTAAATAACCTTATACAATAATCATTGTAATAATATTTTCCCATGCATTATTTACTATTTCCAGTAATTCTTCGGCATTCCGTGGTCTCACATTTCATTTTTTGATATTTCTTACTAGTAGTCCCCATACTTCTTCCACAGGGTTAAGATCTGGACTATGACTGGGCCAGTTAAGAACATTGATGTTGTTATCTTGAAACCAGTTAATTACGGTATGAGCAGTTATTAGGAAATAATTGTGACACAGAAGGGAGCATAATATTGTCTAAAATCCTAATATACGTTTCACTATTAAATCGTTCCTCAATATGCCACAAAACGCCAGGACCACGTGCCGATATCCAGGCCCACATATTGACGGAAAATCTACCACTTTTATCATTGTTAGATATATGTTTCTCATCGAATCGAGTACTAAGAGGGTGGTAAACACGAATACGACCGCTGTGTGTTGACTGGACATTTTTTTTCGTCTGTAAAGATTTACATCATGCGCTAAAAATTCAAGGGCCTCGAGCTTCTTTATGTTCAGCTTTAAATAAGTATTTCTGTGCTGCTGCATGACAGCGTAGCTCCGATTCTCTTACTCGCCGGCGACTAGTACTACTCGACCCAGGAAAATTCGTTTGTTTAACAGCCTGAATAACTGAGTAAAATGGATTTTCTACTAAAGCATTTACCAATTGCAAATCTTGTTGTTGAGTTGATATCCTTCGTCGCCCTGATCCAGGATTTCTACTAATCGTACCGTTTTTTCTCCACTTTCTTAAAATGTTACACACCAAATTTTTGTCAATATTATTGCGCAGTGCAATTTGTCTCATTGACCATCCATTTTCTGCTCCAGATTTAACTAAATCGCTTATATGAGGCATATTAGTTTTTTGCACACTTGCAATAAATTATGACAACTAACTGACAATGTCACAAAAATTAAAGTTAGATGTACACAACTAGATTTTAGCAAAATACCGTTATAAGACTTGTCCTATTTTTTTTTTGCTCACGACCGTACGAATTTTAAGAAAAAAGAAACTGTGCGGATTTTTGTTATCTATAATTTTCATGTGTACATATTTTACAGTAAAATTGACACTTTTCAAGGATTTTCTCCTCCTCCGCCGGCGTCTACACGTGGGGACTTTTGATGTGCTAAAAAGTAACACAAAATAAGCCTGTTCCCAAAATTTCAGCTCGCTCTGAATTATTTCATCCAAATTGACAAATTTCATCCCATTTTATTGGGCGGGCTATTTTCATTCTATCATGAAATTACAATTACAAAAAATTACAATTTTTATAAAAATGCTGTGTTTCATTATGTACCTAAGGCTTTTATTATCGGGCTGTTCCAAATGCAATTTTCCTGTTTTATCTTTGGAAAAGAGTTATTTACCAACTACGAAACCCTTATTTGTATTATTTTTTGAAAATTATTAGGCAACCAGATATACCTTTGCTGGTGTTAATATATTAAGACAAGGGATTTTTCCCCATATTAAAAGTAGTTATTTTCAGGTTATGGAGTCACCAAGATATAAAACATCTCCCAGATATTCCAATAGCAATACAACTAAATTGGAGTCAAATCAATATCACGTACAAATTTCAAATGAGCTTCCACAGTCATCGAAGAACGGTTTAACAATGGTTAATAGTGACGAAACCCATAAAATGAACAACAGTAAGGCGCAAGACGAGGAACGTAACTTAACTTTTTCGAGTGGAGATATAAATGTGAACTATGATACGGTTAAAAACGATTTATTGAAGTTGGATAATGAAAAGATACTCTTTATTTTGCAAGCATTGAGACGGGTAAGTATATAAACACAGAGTATATTATACTAGATTACAGTGACACATGGGGATGGTTATAGAGATTAACAAAAAGCAAAGTAGAAGAGAGGAACAAGACTTTGGATGCCTATATTCAACACGACATATTAAATTTGCATGAAAAATGCTTATGGGCAGAGTTGCTTCTTCGAAGAAATTGTGAAGATGTAAATGTAAGTAACCAGATGATGTATTACCCAAACTTACATTGCTTATGATTAATTGTTTCTATATGGATTCATAAACCCATTTTTAGTACCTAACTTACCTTGACTTCTTGAATCATAACACTGGACGTTAGGTAGCTGGACCTAATATAGTCGTTCTGTAGATTTTCGAGTGTCCAGAGTATATATTTTCAAACGTTTCATCGATATTAGCTATGTGAAACACCCCGTATATTTGAAAATAGTTTTAGAATTACGGAGTGGTAAATTAGCTTATTAATTATACTGCTTATACTTGTAGGGATACTTCATGCGTGTCTTAAACGCAATTGCATCTCTTCGAAAGGGAAGGAACTACCTTGGCTCTAATGATAAAGTGCTTAAATCTGTTCTACTTCCGCGCTTTATGAGGGATCATGGGAATTCGACAGCTAATGAGAAACATATACTAATAGCCATCCTTCAAAAACTGTCTCTTCAAAAACATATTAGATCACAAATGGTAAATTTTTTTACTTCATTCATCCTTATAAAACATCACATTTTTTTATAGATTAGCGAAGGTCTTCTAGATTATCTCATTGGATTCCTGAATGAATCTTTCAATAAGTTATCACTCTATAGCTTGGAGCGTTGTATGGCACTTCTGATGAATCTATGCTTAGTAGATGATGCCAAAAGATATTGCATTAACAATGCTGAGAAGGTGAGATTTTTCGTTTTATCAAATGATATTTTGGGGGGTGATAGAAAATTCCTTTTTATATGCTGACACTGTAGAAATTTTGCAAAATATAAAAACATTGGCATTATCAGGAAACGGTTAAAATCAAGTTATTTTAAATCATATTCGGTGATGGCAACTGACTTGTCGAAACGCTGTATGAGTGTAACCATACTCGACAGAGCCACTAGAGTATTGTAATTGTAATCTTTATTAACCATTGTGAGATACATAACATGTATATGTGGTAAGTCAAAATATGATACTTAATATAAAAAAATATAGGTATAATATATTATAAATATAAAAGTCATATACATTAAATAAAATAAAAAAGAAATAGAATAGACAATAAAAGATATAAAAGAGAAAAATATATATGTATGTATAGGTACATATATTTACACAGTAAACACACCAGTTAAGTTATGGAGTCAAAAACTCATATACTATAAAAAACCATTTCTATTAAATAATTTTTTGTAGCGACCTTGAATTTGTTGTAGCTTGTTATAGTTTTTAGGTTAACTGGAAGTTTATTAAATAAATTGATGGCGTTGTAATTTGGTGAGTGTTTATAAAAGAGTAGTAGAGTGACGTGGGATTGTTAATACATTATTTTTCGAGTATTATAAGAGTGTGTATCTCCCAGTCTATTAAGATTACCTAGCAAGGTTTTTATATGTATAGCACACACATTTTAAAATAAAAATACATGCAACTGTTAAAATTTTATTTTTCTTGAAAACATCCCTGCAGCTTTCTAATGGTTTTAAATTAAAAATAAGTCTAATAATTCTCTTTTGTGAAATTAACACTCTGTTTATATTTCTGCCTACACCCCATGTAATTATGTTCAACGACAAATGGCTGTAGGCTAAGGCATAGTGAATATTTAGCAAGCCATCTGTATCAAGTACAGTTTTCAGTTTTAATATAGCAAAATACGCAGAGCTTAGTTTATTGCAAACAAAGTCTATGTGATCATTCCAAGAAAGTTTATTATCGAGCCAAGTTCCTAAAAATTTTACCTTTTGTACCACATTAATGTTGTTATCAATTAGAAAAATCGGAGTAAGTCCTTTTCTAGAATGGAAATTTATATAGACAATTTTTTTATCAATTCATATTAATTGATTACGCTGACACCAGGTATCAAGTTCGTTGAAGGCAAGAGTAATTTTTTCAGCTAGCTCCTCAGGGGTCTGTGCTGAAACTGTAGTGGTAGTGTCATCAGCGTATATTGTGACTCTACCGTTGCTGATATACTTTGGCAAATCGTTCACGTATAATGCGAATAGCAAAGGTCCTAACACAGAACCCTGAGGAACTCCCATGTGTACATCCCTCGTATCTGACATAGTGTCGTTATACTTAACCAACAGTTTTCTGTTGGACATAATGGATTTTATCCACTCTAATAAGGTTCCTCATATTCCAATGCTATATAATTTGGTAACTAAAAACTCAATATTAACGGTATAATTTGATGGTAATTTCATCTAATCCAGTTGAATTTTTATTTTTTAGATTTGTAATCTCACTTTTAATAGTATACTCGTCTATATAGCACACAAATAAAGTTTGTGGCTGGTTATTGTCTACAGTAGTGCATGGTAGTGACAGGTTTTCTCCAAAATGTTCAAATAATTTAATCTTAGATATTGTACTAAAGTAATTTGCAAAATTGATAGCTATTTTGGTAGAATCACTTATTGTATTATTATCAATCGATAGATTTATTGAATTTACTTTTTTTATTATTATGACCAAGTTTAGTATTTATTATTTTCCATGTTTCTTTGCATTTGTTTCCTGAATTATTGATTCTATTTTTGTAATAATTGCTTTTAGTTGTTTTAATATTCTTCCTGTATTATTTTTTTTTATTTAAGTACAACATCTTACCATTTGCACAATTAGTTGCATTTACTAACCATGAGAGAATTTTTAAGTGATTTCTTTGTTTAATCAAATCATTATTGAAACATGTAAGTATCTTTCTTTGGAGCATTGGGAAAATTCCTTTCGACTAGTGGACAACAAGTTTCGAGACAAAATGACAACTCATTTATAAATTGGTAAAATGATACATTAATATTGTCTTCATCATATATAAATGACCAGTTAGTTTGGGCAACTTTTTGCACGAATAATATATTTTTTTCACAGAAATTTCAATAACTTTTGATGACATCTTCAAATGTTTGCTTATCTTTTATATTTACAATGGTCATTATTTGTGCAAAATGATCTGCTATTCAAGGATCTATAATTTTGCAGTGGTACATATCTAAGGGTAGATTTGTGCATATGTAATCGATTGTGCTAGAATGTGTTTGTCCATGACACGTTGTAAATATTCTAGTTGGATCATGTGATATGATGTTTAATTCAAATGAGTTAAAGATTTCACATAAAGTTTGTTTAGCAATATTATTTTTGCCATAGTCAATGTTAAAATCACCACACAGTTAGTTTGTCTCATTACCATTTCTAAAGCAGCAGAAATGTTTTAAAAAACAATATCTAACTCACCATTTGGTGGTCGGTAAACACATATAACTATGATATTGTTGTATATTATACTACACATTTCAATATGACACTTAACCGAAATTTTTTTAAATTTTGTTATCTCGCAGATGTATTTTCACGGTCATTACATAATATTACAGAGCCTCCATGTATATGTTCAGATCTAGAGAAATAGGAACATATGTTGAACCCTGACACTTTTATATTATTTCTATTTTTGCTTTGTATCCAATGTTCAGTGATACATAGTATATCAATATTTTCTGTTTGACTAAATACCTTGTTTTGGTGTTTGTAAAATTTATTAAAATGTAGTAAATGTAGCAATTTCCGACCCCCCAGAGGACTTTTTTGTTGTAGGTTATAAAATTATTACAAAAATTCCTTGCAGAGCAACATACATCTTTCTTGCCATATATAAACGGGACACTGTTGAGTCTTTTAGTACATGAAGATATACGTTTTGAGGCTAAGAAGCAAAGGTTAGATCAAGTTTTACAACAGCTTGTAAGGGTAAGTTGCGCAATTCCTAAAGTCGAAGGAACTACTGGGTATGTTCTGGAATATACGCTATCCTCTGTGGAGAGAGCCGATTTTTTTCTAGTGGATCTTGCATGCCGCAAATGTATAATGGGCCGATAGTCAGATCTTCAGATCTGCTTGAGTACCTATATCTTATAACCAAAGCAACACCGAATGGTTTAATAAACGTTTTGATTTCGTTTATACGACTGGTATATATATAATGTTTATTGCAACCTATATTCAACATTCGAATGTCCGCGCTACAAACGTATATATTTGTCTTATCATATATTAAATATAGACGTTTTAAAAAAACGTATATATATATATATATATATATATATATGGTACATCATATTCTAAATATATACGTCTCAAGAAAACGTTTTATTGTTGTCACATCATATACGAGATATATACTTTTATGTGAAACCTCAAATAAACGTATTCAATATACGTCGATAATACATATGATGTAAAGGTTTTTCTCACGGTTATGAAAAACCTTTTCTCCAGTTGCTAGTATACGTGTAATAAATCTTTATTATCCACTGTAATTCATACATACATAGGGTATCTCTGTATGGAATATCTAATACTTACAAACTTTTTTATTTTAAATTTTTTGAGAAAGTCATTTTTTATAGTGTTAGTGTAGTCTAAAAATATAGAAGTTTCAAAGCCTCATAAAGCTGGTGATTAAAAGGAAATTAGATGTAATTGTAAGTTATAATTGTTTTTGTTTAATTTTTTATTTCTTTTGAAAATCTGAACTTTTCTGAAAAATTTAGTTTTTCTCAAAAAGTTTATAATAAAAAGATAGAAAATATCAAGAGATTTTTTAAAGGGAATCCACCCTTGTACCTTTGTTAATGAATATACACTATAAGTTCTTTAGACCTTTTTTAATATTGTTTTATAAACTTAAGAGCTTATTTAATAAATGATGAAATAGTTTCCATCACTTTATTTTTACCAAAATTACCTTGACATTCAAAATTTAAATGGAAATTCTGTTATACAGTATTATAGACTAATCGATTTCAAATAACTGTGCAAGTCAAATCATGTCTTAAATCAGCAATCATTTGCTACTTATGATAAAATTATTAATATATATTGCTGCATAACAATAATAAGATGACATTGAAATAAATTAATTGCCCTATTTTGTAAAATATATTAATTTTTCTTTAATTATAGCAGGGAAATTAGCATTAAAGTTTTTTTTGGCTGGCGATATATTTCCCTTTGTAAAATTATTTAAAATTGATCGGTCTACAACACTATAAAAGAGATAGAAGTTACCCGTTTTTAAATTAGAAAGTTAATATTATAATGATCTCCAATTTTTTAAAAGTACATATTTATAACCTATATATAACTACTGATATCAAGGAAAAATAATTCAATTGTATATATTTATGCAGATAGTAATTTTTTAAAAATATTTATTATTTAGTACTAGCTTTTTTATATTATATTAAGCTTTACGTATTCTGCGGGATTGGCTAAATACGTAAAACTATTTTATCATTTACTATTTCACCCTTGGGGACCTATGATGTTTGACAACGATAACAAAACACAACATTGTTCATTACTCTTTACTAAAATCCAAAAATAGAATCTATTTATTATTATTATTGTAACTATAATGGCTTTTGGCAAACTTCAACCAATATCAATCAATCAATCAATCAATCAATCAAAATATACTTTATTGTCCAGAAGAATAATCTTGTTGACAAAGCATAAAAAAAATAAAATTATACATACATAACTTATATAAAATACAAATATATAAAACTATAAACATAAGATCATACAATAAAACAAGCTACAAATCACATTTTTTGGTCAAATATTAAAAACAAAATATATATCTACATCAGAATGTATCATCTAAATATTCCTTTATTTCATAATATGGTTTATCAATAAGTAGATTTTTCACTGCGTTTTTGAAACCCTGATTGGAGACGATGTCCCTAATATGGCTCGGTAAGTGATTATACATTTTAGGACCATTGTAAACCACAGAATCCCGGACAAGTGTAGTTCTTGGGACTGGCAGTGTAATATTACCTACTTGTCGAGTGCTATATGTTGAGGTCGTATAAACATTATTTTTGTACTTATGAATTAAGACTACTGTATTTAATATGAAAATAGATATCACAGTTAGAATTCTGTTGGCTACAAATAGTTCTTTGCAAGAGTCGCGAGCCCTAGCCTTACAAAGATATCTAACGGCACGCTTTTGTAACACAAGTATTTGTTGCAAGAGAAATTTACTACATACGCCCCAAAACGCAATCCCATAACTCAGATGTGATTCGATTAATGAAAAATATACAGCTCTGGCAGCTGAATATCCTAATTCATTTGAAACCACCCTGACTGCGTAGCATCCAGATGCTAGTTTACTATTTAAACCAATAATATGTTCTCTAAACTTTAATTTGCAGTCAATATTTAATCCTAAAAATTTCAAGCACGTTTTGTTTTCAAGTACATGGTTCCCTAGGGATATATCTGGCAAATCACATTTGAAAGTTATTATGTTTGTTTTTTCTATATTGAACGACAGTAAGTTCGAATCACACCAATCTTTGATTTTCTTAATGTCGTTGCATATGCTTTCATGCAGAATATTTTTTCCTTGCTATGCCATAATATTGTAGTATCGTCGGCGAATAGGGTAATCTTTCCTGTGATATTAATAGTAGTTATGTCGTTAATATACAGTAAAAATAGAATTGGACCAAGAACAGAGCCTTGAGGTACCCCACAGTTTATGTAAAGTTCGTCAGACCTATTTGGATTTTGAACAATTTGCTTACGGCCTGACAGATATGATTTAAACCATTCAAGAGTAATGCCTCTGAAACCATAGCGCTTCAATTTTTGCAACAATATTCCATGTTGAACGCAATCAAAGGCTTTTGACAGATCGCAAAATATGGCAGCGGCGACCTCCCCTTCATTTAGTTTCGTGTAAACAGTATTTAGAAAGGAGAACATTGCGTCGTTAGTGCTTTTCTGGCGTTTTCTATAATTTTAGCTAGCGTGGAAATTAATGATATGGGCCGATAGTTGGATGGGTTTTCTACATCCCCGCCTTTATATAGTGGGATAACTAGAGAAGTTTTTAAAAAAGATGGGAAAACTCCTGACTGAAAAGAGCTATTTATAAGGCAAACCAGTACATCCAGAGCAGATTCTGGTAGATTTTCAAATATTTTTATAGACATTTCGTCAATACCGGAAGCATTTTTATTTTTTATGTCCTTAATAATTTCTGTCAATTCAACTATATTAGTATCGTACAAATGTAGTATTTGGTTATTATTTATTTCCATCATATAACTCAGAGGATCTTTTAAAGGGATTATTTTTTCAGCTAATTTATCTGCAATTGAACAATAATAGCTATTCAGGTCATTCGAATTTATAGTTGTTTTTATTGAACGGTGGTTTTTACCTCTAAGCTCGTTTATAATTGCCCAACTCTCTTTGGACTTATTACTTGTTTGTTCCATTCTACTAGTGTAATAGTTTTCTTTTGCCGCTTTAATAACTTTTTTGTAAATATTACGGTATTTCGCGTAATAGTTAAAGAAGAATGCCTCATTTGTGTACTTTCGTATGTAGTGTAAAATTCGTATATTTTTTGCAGAGGTTTTTATGCCTTTAGTTATCCAAGGTTTTTTATTTTTTATTTTAATCTTTTGAATGGGAAAAGCCCTACTGAAAGCGTGCATTAAACACTCATAAAACGCATTAAAAGGTTCATCTCTAATAAAGACCCTTCTCCAATCAGACTGTAGGCAGTATTGAAAAAACCTATTGTAATTTGTCCTACTGTACAATCGTCCAAATTTTTCTTTACATTTAGAAGTATTTGAGTCTATCTGTAGAGAACAGTAGACAGCTTCATGATCAGACAAGCCAGGTGAAATCACTGAGCAGGAAATATTTTGGTCCTCTAAATTACTACAGAGATAATCAATTGTACTATACGAGTGCTGAGAGACGCGAGTATAAGATTTAACATGCATATTGAGATTGAAACAAGTTAAGAGGTTTGTTAGAGTTATTGTGTCGGTTGACTCTTTGTCGCTAAAATTAATGTTAAAATCTCCAGCTAATACAATAGTTGATTTAGTTGGTAGATTGAATAAGAGTGTTTCAAGCTTATCTAAGAATAGATTAACATCTGTTAAGGGAGATCTATAAATGCATACTATATACATATTAATCATGCTACAATATATAATTGAAAACTCAAACAGTTTCTCTACTAAAGCATCGTCAAATTTATGTATGCTAACAAATGACAAGGAATTCCCCAAGGTATTATTTAACAATATTAGTGTACCCCCATGATTTGAATTAGTTCTGTTATATATTGACAGAACAGAGTAATTCGGTATATACACCGGTTCATTGGTTTTAAGCCAGTGCTCAGTTATTAAAACTAAGCAAGGAAAGTCAAGGCTTTGCAAAAAGATATACAAGTCATCGGTTTTATTACGGATGCACTGAATGTTCAGTAAAACTAAGGTTATTGCGTTGGGATTTTTAACATCAACATTAATTTCTAGGACATTAGATTCAGCTGCGATAGTCTGGGATATAAAAAATGTTCTTGATTATTTATATCATCAACTTGATTATTACCACTAATATTTGCCTGTAATCCAATCGCTTCACTGCCAACCACATTGCAGTCCCCATCGTCTACCTCATCTGCGATGTCGATTACTTTTGCCTGTTGAATTTGCACAGAATCTGTGTTGTTTGGCACCGTGATTGCGCAATGCTCATGTCCCACTACATCAAGTTGCACCACTATAGCACATTCCGAACTTTCCTTCATTATAACACTATTACCACTTATGCGTGAGCCATGAACGTTGGTATTGTTGATGCTGCTTCGGTGGCTTTGGGATGGCGATGACGAATTCTTTGCCAAAAACAGTTGTTTATTGATAGGCACAAAAGCTAATGATTTATTTGCTGCATTAGTTTTGGTACTGTTAATAACACTAACCAATTCATTAAAAATTAAGTCTTTTCTTATTACGAATCTCTCATTGTTTGTTTCACAATATGATATAGTTCCTAGTTCCCTCAATGACTCTATTTAATTTACATATAATATCACATAATTTTGAATTAAATTTAAAAATGCGTTGGTTTAAGGCATTATTCTTCGTATAGGGAACAGAACAAAATATGATATTAGTATGCCGACACCGTTTGATTTTCTCACAAATATATTTAAATAATGGAAACCGTTTATTAATAAAATCATTTTTACCACCTAATATGAGGATGAAGTCGCCTTTATTATATTGATTTGATAGTGAATCAATATTGTCAATAACTGTACACAAGCTAGCACCAGGTTTAACAATAGCGAAGACATCAGAGTTCTTATAATTTTTACGTAATAATGGGCCCAGTCCCTTACCCAGTTCGTCGCCTAGTAACAATATCTTATTGTTAGGATTATTATCAGCAACATTTACCATCTCATTACTGTTTATTAATGCAGGTTTATATTGATCCGTTCCTTGAATATCACTGTTTTTTTTATGGATTTTTTGGGTATCATTATTTATGAATAATTTTTTTGATTTTAATTTAAGTTCACTTATTTGTTTATTTAGTTGATTTATTTCTTTGTTTAGTTCAGTGCACTTTTTTGTTATTGACAGATGTTCACTTTTAAGTTCTTTTAATTTAGCAGCCTGTGCTTCAAGGGAATTTCTTAGTTCAGTGCATACACTGCATATTATGTTTTTATTAAACTGCTTAATTGTCGAATTCAGGCTATTTATTATCTCATTTTTATCTTCTAATTGCATTTTTAGAGTTGAAATTTCTAGAGTTTTTTCTTCAACATTTTTTGACAATTCCTCGTTGAGAGAATTTTCCAGCGCTAATTTGTTACGTAATTTTAAAATAATGTTGTTAGGAGTATCAATATTTTTGTCTGATTCTCGGTCGTCATTTATAGTACCTATATAACTAGTATTTGCTCTATTTGGAGTTTCCCCCTTATCACTAGCATTTTTTGCTTTGGGTTTAGAAATAACTCTGTTGTTAGATAATATTTTAATCTTAGATCGGGTTGTCATTACATCCGTCATTTTGATCTCAATTTATATGTTGTTTAAAAACTTGAAACTTTGTCTTATCTATATACAGGTTTATATCACTTTGTATTTGATCTATTTGTAGTTTATCTCCCAATTTTAACATTGATTGCACTGCAAATATTAATCAAAGTTACTAGTTCATGTATTTAAGTAGCATAAATGAAATTATGCAAATGCTTAATTTATATATCGATCTCTACAAATTTCTTTTAGTTTCGGTTACAGCCCATGTGGAACATTTCATACCTGATGGTCCTGATGTTGATTTATTGCACTGCCTAGCTGTCCCTTTTAGAAATCTGTCACTTATTCACAACGAACTTTGTGTTTAGTTTTTAAATTTAATTTTAACAACACTATGCTGTTTCATCGATACAGTATTATTTACTTAAATAATACATGATATACTTATATTATAGCGGTTAACATGTATTGTTTGACGCGGCTTTTTTTTACACAGTATTTTAGTCCATCTTTGATTTTTTAATTGTTATTTTATCCGGCTTGGCCTTCAGTTTTCTCTGGAGCGTCTTACCGCACGTGTTTACCCTCCGAACAACTATGCAACTATTGAATCGAATTCTTACCAATCACAAGTTGGTTCATTCTTGTGACTTTAACGCACTACAACGTGATAACTCAAGGATAAGGGCGGCTCATCAACATAACATTTGTTGAATTTCAATCAAATAATATATACGCAAAAACAAACAAGTAAATATTCTTTGTTTCGATCACAAGGCCACACTACTAAGGTTGAATACCACCACATGAAACAGCAATTAACACGACGATCTGCGGTTGCTCACCAGCTGTACTGTTGAGACAATGAGAGAGATGCATATATTTATGAGAAATGGTTATGTATTCTGCAATAAAGACAACAATACTAACCCGGTTTCTGGCGACTGCGCAATCGATGCAGATTGATATACGTTTAAAAACCGTATATTATAAACTGCAATATTACTGAACAAATATTTTCATTCATCATCTATCTATAACAAATTTTGATTAATGTAAATATTTTACTCATATTTCCAGATATTGTTATAATCTTCGAACTTTTAGTTGCAATTGTTTATGACATGCCTATAAAAAATGTAGCGCAAATACATGTTTATCGTATACATTTAAAAATTGTATATTAAAAACTCCATGGCTGAACAAATTCAAGTAGTGTCAATTTCACCAATTTACAATTTAAACATTTGACGGAAGTGTAGTCTTAACTCTCAATTAATTATTTCTCAAATATTCTGCATTATTTCAAAAATTTTCGGAGAAATACATTTATAATATACGTAGAAAAATCATTTATGAAATAAACGCCTTTCATAGATGTTGATTAAATATACGATAACGAAATTTAAACCGTAATTTCATATAATGAACGTTTATTAAACCGTCATGTGTTGCTTGGGAATAATAATAGTAATTAGAGTAAGTTATGCGTTTTAGAATACCAAAGATGAATATTTACGTCAACAACTTATCTTTATTATACATTCGAGATTTAGTGGACAGTTACATTCGTTCATTGGAGATGACGACGAACATCCCCAAAAGCCAGACATTTTGGAGAATGAATTTGATACAGAATCGGAAGAGGAGGTGGATTTGGCTGGAACTCCTAAGGCAGACTATGAGAAATCAGGTAAACTTCTGAAGAAAAAACCTGCTCTCAATTAGTCTTTGCTTACCAAAATTATTTTGAGAATGAGAATAATGTTAATGTTAGAATGATGATGAGAATAATGTTCTTGTTAATAAAGACAAAATGCATCCCGATAATACATTACGTTATTATTATTATTTGTGCGCACAAATTGTCTTTGGAATGTTATAACTTCTCGCACTCTCTAGTAGTAATTACTAAAAAATGTTAAATTTCACAATTCTAACATCATAAAATACTTTGTAGACAACCAAGGTGTGACTAAAGATGAGTCGAGTTCCACAAAGATACACAACTTGCTTAAATTCAAGAAGGAAGTCGGAGTAGAAGTTTGTGAAGCAGATGGACGGAAGAATGTCAAGACGTCGATCACAAACAGCGTTAAAAGGAAAAGAGTGTTACGAAGATTCCAAAATTTTCCAAATAGTTGCTTCTGTTACTTAGAAGTTTGTCATGGATTCCATGACGGAACCAAAACCTGTCGGTAAGTAAAAGGTGAATTTTAGAAAATTGTCATTAATAATAATAATAATAATAGACTTTATTAGCAATTGCTAATTACAATACAAAAAAAGTAGTACAATGTACGAGACAAACATTTAAAAAATGTATATAAATATAAACATCAAGCATAAAAATATAATAAAACAGTTTACATATCTATATTATCATATACAGGGTGTTGCATCATGAGAGGGACATAGCTTAATAGGAGGTAGAGAACATCAGTGGTAACCGGAACCTCCCATAGAAATGTCTCATTGGGCCTTCATTACGAAGTTACAGGGTGTTAAATAATTTTTGGCCAAACCTGTTTTTTGTCATAACTTTGACAGGGAATGAAATAACGGATTCATATTTGGTACGGCTAATGTACTAACGAGCCCCAAGAGGTACATGTATACAAAAAAATATATCCAGGTCCGGACTCACTATAATTTATGTTTCTTCTTTGCATCAATAAAACATCACCCTGTATATATTTTTTTGAAATTTCGATACGATATTCGAAAAGAGCAAGAAAAAACAAACAAAATGACCTATTTCATTTTTTTGTTACACCTTCGTGGTTATTTAAATACGTTGTTAAATGTGCAAGAAAATGGATTACAGAACCCTATTAAATGAGAGGCACGTGAAATAAATAGTTTTATAACTAAAATTTGCAAAAATTCTATTGAGCCTAGGTGGTCTGGGTGAATCCTAATTCCGGCACGTTTTAAAGGTCCATTTTGGTAAAAAACTGTGGTCCTAATAAGTAATCGGGTATGAAATAACAAAATTTTTAATCAATCACAGTAGGCTTGTTCAAAGAATAAAAGTGACAGATAATTTAAACCATTTAGGCCTAAGCAACCAGTTACTTTGATCAAGAAAATCATCAACATTTTATACTTAATAAAAATTGGAAAAGAGAACAAACTAAAATCTAAATAAATAAAATATTTTCCATTCAATTAACAATAAATAACAAAACAATAACTAAATGTGTTTAAAAATAAAACGTAATTGACACTAAAGTAAATTTTCAAAATGTCCTCCCCCACATTCATCATTTCTGGATTATTCCGTATTTCGTCGCAGGTTGTAACGATGCGCTGGATTAAATGTTGTCTACTTTCAATTTCAATGCTATAAACCTCGTTTTTTAAGTGGCCCCATAAAAAGGAATCACAAGGGTTACAATCAGGAGATCTTGGTGACCATTCATGTGGACCCCCGCGTCCAATCCATCTATTAGGATACACATTGTTTAAGTGTTCTCTTACTTGAAGGTCAAAATGTGGTGGGGCCCCATCATGCTGAAACAACATGCCTCTTATACCGATATTTTCTAACATATTCGGTAAAATGTTTTGAAGAAAATCAAAGTAAATTTCACCATTCAATCTTTCTCCAAAAAAATGTGGCCCTATCAAATGTCTATTCACAAGTCCGACCCAAACATTTACAGAAAACCTGTGTTGCGAACGGCGTTGGCGTACCGCATGTGGGTTTTCCTGTGCCCATTTATGATTATTTCGTGAATTGTTTACTCCATCCCTTGTAAATTGTGCCTCATCCGTAAATAAGGTTCTGTAAATGACTGGGCGATGGTTAGACAACCAATGACAAAATGCCAGGCGGGGGATATCGTCGCCTTGTTGAAGACGCTGTACCTGCTGGATATGATATGGATGGTAACGTTCTCTTTTTAGGGTTCTCCATACTCGCCAATGAGGAATACCAGTTGCCAAACTGATTCGTCTAGTGCTCATATTTAGGTTTTCTTGAACTACGTTTATAATATTGTTTTGTTCCTGCACACCTTGTTGTAAAACACGCTCCACAACTGCAGAATTAGGAAACTTTCCGTGTTGTCTTGCATACTGGAACACCGTACTAAAGGTTTTATGATTAGGGCATCGACGACCAGGAAAACGCAGCCGATATTCTCTTTCCGCCGACCTACCATTTCCATTACAGAAACCATAGATGAATATTATGTCAGCATATTCCACGTTTGTAAATTTTACTGGCATGGTTAAAATATTTTCACAAGTTTTCACTAACTAAATGCGGATTATTGACACATTAAATTACTAACAAACAATTATTCAACTGTTTAGGAGATTTCTTTTTATTATCTGTCACTTTGAACAAGCCTACTGTGATTGATTAAAAATTTTGTTATTTCATACCCGATTACTTATTAGGACCACAGTTTTTTACCAAAATGGACCTTTAAAACGTGCCGGAATTAGGATTCACCCAGACCACCTAGGCCCAATAGAATTTTTGCAAATTTTAGTTATAAAACTCTTTATTTCACGTGCCTCTCATTTAATAGGGTTCTGTAATCTATTTTCTTGCACATTTAACAACGTATTTAAATAACCACGAAGGTGTAATAAAAAAATGAAATAGGCCATTTTGTTTGTTTTTTCTTGCTCTTTTCGAATATCGTATCGAAATTTCAAAAAAATATATACAGGGTGATGTCTTATTGATGCAAAGAAGAAACATAAATTATAGTGAGTCCGGACCTGGATATATTTTTTTTTATACATGTACCTCTTGGGGCTCGTTAGTACATTAGCCGTACCAAATATGAATCCGTTATTTCATTCCCTGTCAAAGTTATGACAAAAAACAGGTTTGGCCAAAAATTATTTAACACCCTGTAACTTCGTAATGAAGGCCCAATGAGACATTTCTATGAGAGGTTTCGGTTACCACTGATGTTCTCTACCTCCTATTAAGCTATGTCCCTCTCATGATGCAACACCCTGTATAATAATAATCATAGTAATAGGGATTTTATTTTAGCAAAGAAGCTGTACTAACTACTACTAAGCTAAAAAAAAGCAAAAGATGTACATATTAGGGATAGGTATGCAAAGTGTAATTTTTAGGTACTCTATGTAGGTTTAGATTTTATATATACAATGCATAAATTTGTAAATTGTCTGAAGGTGTTACACACTTTTATTATATCTGGAAGACTATTATATTCTTTGAAACCTTTACAGAACAGTGATTTTGTAGTTATTGATAAATTGTGTCGTTCAATATACAAGTCGTCTCTCCTACGAGTATTGTGATCATGAATATCACCGACATAAGTTATTTTTTTATATAGGTAGCTTGGTAACATCTTGTTTCTTATTTTAAAAATAAATTGTAACGTTTTTAATATTATTCTTTGTTTCACAGTCATCAAATGTAATACCTGTAACATGCTGATTATTGGAGTATACCTATTGCATTGTAAAATAACCCTCATTGCCTTATTTTGCATTTTTTGTAAAATTTGCATTTCATTATTGTTCAAATAAATTAAAAGAGTTGCACAGTATTCGAAATGGGGTGCGATTATTGTCTTATAAATGGTTAACCTAGTAAACATTGACAAATCTTTTGATATTCTCCTTAAGAAATTGATTTTTTTTAAAATCTTTTTCACAATATAATTAACATTTTGTTTAAAACTTAATTGTTCATCTAAAATTACACCTAAATACTTTATTTCAACTACCTTCTCTAGCATCTGATTATCTATTTTAATAGTTTCGTTATGTACAATTTTATTCAGCAAATGTTTTTGTCCTAGAACCATCCACTTACATTTGTTAATGTTTACTTTAAGACTATTACCACAGCGCCACATAAACAATTTGTTTATGCCCTTATTTACAATTTTTATAATTTTATAATTTCATTAACACTTTCACCTGACAGATATAACATGGTGTCATCTGCAAAAAGATGTATTTTACAATTGCATATTGATTTGACAATGTCATTGATAAAAATAATAAACAATAGTGGGCCGAGAACGGATCCTTGCGGTACTCCATATTGCGTTTCTTTTTCACTTGACACACTTACACCAAATTTAGTCCTTCGTTTTCTTTTACATAAGTACGATTTAAACCAGTCTAACACCGTTCCGCAAACACCAATAGCTTCTAATTTTATGAGAAGTAGGTTTCGATCTACTGTCTCAAAAGCCCGCTTGAAGTCCAGAAAAACTACTACAATAACATTGCCATTTTCAATTTCTTTTACCCAGTCTTCCAATATAAACTGAAGAGCACTTTCACAAGAATGTGCTTCTCTAAATCCTGACTGTGCCGATATTAATATATTATTTTCTTCACAATGGTTTGTTAGTTGCTCCTTAACTGTTAATTCTAGTATGTTTTCACAAATAGGTAATGAGTTGATGGGTCGATGTTCTTCATTAAGTATAGTATTATTTACTTTTGGAATTGGTGTAACAAACGAGTTCTTCCACGTGTCTGGAAAAACACCTGTCTGCAATAAGGAATTTATTACGTCTAGGAATCTATTTCCAATAACTTGGAATGATGTTTTAATAATACGTGCATGTAATCCATCACTGCCCGATTTATTCGGCAGAGCAGTAATAATTTTTCGTAGGTAAGTTATTTCTACTCGTTTAAATTCATTGAATCTGCAACTTCCAACACCTCTATCCACGTGTGTTAGACTGACATCATGTTTTGGTATATCTTGGATAATAGTTGAAATGCTGTCTATAAAGTAAACATTAAACTTTTCTGCTATCTCTAACTCGTTATGAATTTCGTCTGTATTGAATTTAATAGATTTAGATATGTGTTGATTTTTAGTATTACTGATTTATTTTAATGTGTTCCACATCATTTTAGGGTCATTCTTACAATTGTCTATTTTCTGTTCATAATATTTTTGTTTTTGCTTCCTGATCATCGCTGTTACTTTGTTCCTATTTTCTTTATATGTTTTCCAATCTTCTTCATTATTCGTAATGCTAGCTGCCATATATGTGTTGTCTCGATGTTTCATTGCTTCTAAAATTTCTTCTATAATCCATTTTTTATCTGCATATTTTATAGGTATTATAATTTCTTTCATAGGAGAAATTTCATCTAAGCAAGTTACTATATTGTTTATGAGATTCTCTGCTAGAATGTTGGGATTTGTTATACTATTATTCCATTCAGTATGCATTAACAAATTTTGTAATATACCGTCATCGTAGTTTGTAAAGCTTCTTGATAATCTCTTTATGTTGCCTAATGAAAAGTTTGGAATTTGAAGGCTTGCTGTTATATATGCATGATCTGTTATTTTTGGCTTATGATTTACTTTATGCGATATCATTATGTAATTTTGACTTTTTTAGCAAATTAACATGCAAACAAATCTTACAGCTCTGAATTTTATTTGATAAAGCTTTGATCAAGAAAAGACTTAGGTGTTCTCCATCCACAAATACGAAATGATAAAATTAGTTTTTTTCGCATCCTTTGAAATATAAATTTCTGAGGAAGAAGTATTTGTATATGTTTTTCTTCCATTGAAAATTGCAAGTTGTACTTTTAAATAAATTATTAAATAATGGATTTTCCTACCTACAATTTAATTTAAATTGTCCTTAATAAAAAAATATATCTAGGTATGTGTTTTTTAACTATCAAAAGTCCCCACCTGTAGACGCCGGCGGAGGGAAGAAAATAGGTTAAAAAAAAATCGGTTTTTCGCAAGAAACTCGGAAAGTATCAATTTTACTGTAAAATATATGCACATGAAAATTATAGGTAATAAAAATCCGCATCCGCACAATTTCGCTTTTTTTTTTAACTTCGTACGACCTATTGGAGCTGAGATAGCTTTTTGAAATTTTGACAGTTCTGCGACTCAACGGAAACGCGTGCGCTTTTCGCTAAAATCTCGAAAATGGTCATTCAGATCGCAAAATGTTTCAAATGAAAGTTGTAGAGAATTCGATTACGAATAACTTTCTTTTATTTTTCATTTTCATTCGATCAATATTGACAGTGATATGAATTTTTAAACATCTTTATAGCACACTACCAGAACACTTGTTCATGATAAAATCGATAAAAACTCGAAAACAATAGATCGTACACATATAGTGTATCTAATGGAAGTTAAAGAGAATCAAATTTTGAATATGTTGGTGTACATACAAAATCGTTTTGGTAATGAGTGAATGGAGATAAAAGGCAAAACATGAAAAATTGTCATTTTCAAGTGCATTTTGACAAATAGCTATTTTTTGATTGGCTTTAGGCAGTAATGGAACTAAAGGTTTTTTGAAGAGAATTAAATTATCTGTAAAATGAACTCCAAGTGACCCTTTATATGATGAATGGTTCACGAGTTACAGCTGTTTAAAGTTATGAGCAAAAATTTCTTTTTTATTATAAATTAAGATTTTTCTGCATAACAATTTTTGAAAATTTCGTTTTGACCTATTTTTAATAGTTTATATACATATGAAAGTAATGCAATAGCATAAGTCATTCGCAAAGAATATTTAAAAAAAGGTTCTTGAAAACTGTTTTTGTTCAGAAAAATTGAACCAGTATTATTTATTTATTCCTTTTTTGTATATATCATCGTTTCTTTTGACTTTACGACAAAATTTCATAAGACCTAAATGAAAGCTTACAAAATTTCTCAGAAAATATAGTTTTTCGTGTATGATTTTCAATAAGTAGCGACAAGGAACTAACGATTGAAAATGCGGTTGATTTTTAATTTTTAGCAAACAGGCAATTTTCGTCTCGTTTGAAGTACAAAAAAGTACATTTAATAATATGTTTTCACTTTTTGAAGTATCAGAAGTTATTCTGTGGGCATTTCTGATTTTTATTATTACTTTTTATTACCTATAATTTTCATATGCACATATTTTACAGTAAAATTAATACTTTCCGAGGTTTTTGCGAAAAATCGATTTTTTTAACCTATTTTCTCCCCCTCTCCCCTTCGCCGGCGTCTAGCGGTGGGAACTTTTGATATGTTAAAAAGTACCACAAAATAAACCTATTCCCGAAATTTCAGCCCGCTATAAATTATTTTATCCAAATTTTCCCATTTTCTTGGGCTATTAACTTTTTCCAGGTTGCTAGGAACCCTGTTGTAAATCAATGTCACAATAAATTACACAGTATCTGTTGAAGAGAGTAATGATAAATTTAGGCTTAGAGCTTAGATTATTATATTTTTTTTTTACAAGAAACCAGTCACCCACTCTGTGGCTCCGACCCTCACAGAGGGGAGCTGGTAATAAATACCAATAGCCACTCCCCACGCCCGTGGGGTGAGTGACTACTGGGTCCACGAGTCGTGTGCCCTGAGTAGACGCAATGAACCAAGGATGACAGCCTTCTGCATTCTGCCGGCTAAGATCTCTGCCGAATCTCGGCATGCCGGTATGATCTTTAGTTCCGAAAGCAGCGTCTGTCTCATTCCACCGAGGGCTCCTATAATCAGTACCACTATTTTAACAGAATGGTCTGGATAAAGCCTGCGGAGTTCGAAGAGCAAATCTCGATATTTTGTACATTTTTCCTCCTCTTTCAAGACAATGTTGCTCTCAGCGGGAGCTGAGAATTCCACGACATATATGGTCTTGAGTTGGTGATCGAGGAGTACTATGTCAGGCTTGTTTTGGCTTATATTTGCCTGACGGTGGGAAACGAGTATTTCCAATAAATTAGACACTTCTCACTCCTCACAACGGACTCAATATCCCCCGGAGCATAAGGCAGCATGGTGTTTCGTCTATCTCATACGTGTGCCTTAGATGGTAGTAAAGCATTCGTAATGCTGCGTCGTGTCTGTGAATATAGGCCGAGACTGCGTATGTCGGGCAAGCGGACAGTAAGTGCATTACAGTCTCTGGCGCCCTGCGGCAGGCCCTGCAGCTGACATCAGGGACCTCCATACCCATGACACGACGTCGATAGATGAGGGTGTTAAATACACCATCTTGGCAAGCCATTATGAATCCTTCGGTCTCAGACTTCAGCCCGGCTGACCTTAAAAAGGCGAAGGTCAGCCTTTCGGATGAGCCGAGGTCTTCTATATTTTTTAGAAGACTTCGTGCAATGGCTTATGCTTATGGAACTGCAGGAAGATGTTGTGTTCTGCGGCTCTAATGTGGGCTTTTAGTCGAACGGGTTCCAACTCGGTGACAGAGTCAGGGTTTACCTGCTCGACGTCGAAGATGAGACCAAGTTCATCGGCTGCTCTCTGTGCTGCCTTAAAGAGAAAAGCTCCTACCTCTGCACTTTCGTGGTCTCGGATCAAGCAGAGGACGGGATCCAAACTCCTGATAACCTTACATGTTCCATCCAGAACTACTATCCTGCTATGGAGACTCTCCAAGCTCAAGAGTCCACGGCCTCCCCGATGTCGTGGGAGATATAACCGTGGAACGGACGATTTAGGATGCAAGCTCCTATTGAGATGCATCTTCTTGCGGGTTACTACATCGAGTTCACACAGCTCTCCTCTAGTCCATCTCACTACTCCGAAAGAGTAGGGAAGGATCGGAACGGCAAGCATATTTGTAGCAGACATCTTGTTCTTCCCGACAGTTCTGAAGACCAGGTCTGTCGGAGTAGGTGCTGATATTATTATTATTATTATTGTACAGTGAAAATAAGTAAGTTGGGACTCGAAATTTCATAAATATTTCTAACAAATTTGCAAAATGTTGCAATTTTTATACCGCCGGCATCTTTACATGCAAAGAAATATAAAATGTATAAAAGCCATAAACTGCCAGGAAATTATCTAAAATTGCCAACAATTTTTTTTTTAATGAGTGCTTCTCGACCATCTGAGTTGAATTAATTATTTTGATGTAATTTGAAAATGGTATTTAATGTTCATTTTTGACTAACAAATATATACCCATCCTTTGTAACAGCCGGTAGAATAAAGCATCCATTTTCAAAGTTAATTCATGTCATAATATAATGAGATATAAATTCAAATCAAGTCGCGATGCTTTCGCGATAAATGCAAATTTAAGACAGTCGTCAAAGAGTTTGTGAGAAATATCAGTTTAGCTATGAATATGGAACCTTGGACAAATATTCAACGTTCTTTATTTAAAATATAACTATTCTATTGTAATCACTCAGTGTTTATTTCGTCGTCACTTTCATTTAAATCCACGAGTTCCAGTTCCTAGTGGAATAACAATTAAAAAGTGGATACACAAGTTTCTCAGTACTGCTTCATGTGCCAGAGGAAAACCGAAAGAAAGAACTTGTTCTGTACGCACACTGGAAAATGTCAGGGTAAAAGCAGCTGTGCTACGAAGTTCTAAACGATCTACAAAACGACAAGCATTAGCACTAGATATTTTGAACCGTAGCTGTCGCCGCATTCTGAAAGGCCTACACTTCCATCCCTACAAAATTCGAGTCATATAAAAACTTCTGTCTCAAGATTTTGGAACCCGAATATCATAGATTGCTTGCTGATGTCAGATGAAGCAAATTTTCATTTTTCCGGTTATATTAACAAACAGAGCTTTCGCTAGTGGGCGACGGAAAAATCCACTGCAGTTGCACGAAGTACTGCTTCATAGCAAAAAGGTTATTGTGTGGTGTGCAGAATCCGCCTTTGGAATTTTTGGGCCGTTCTTCTTTGAGGAAAATATCTTGACGGTTACTGTTACATCGCATCACATCTGTTTATGGAACTACTTAAAGTCAAAAGTGTTTTCTAATCGACCACAAGCTTTGGAACAACTAAAGTTAAAAATAATATTTGAACAAAGATTAACGCAATCCCAATTGAAATGTTGAAGTGGGCGATGAAAAACTTTCGTCCCAGGCTTCAAGAGTGTCAGCAGCGAGGAGAGGGTCATCTGATTGATGTAATATTTAAAAAATAAAATTTCCCTGTTGCCTCAAGGACCTTGTGTTTAATTTTTGAATAAAAACTTAGCCATTAATAGAAACAACTAAACTTTTACATATCTCTCATGAAATTATACGCTTGATTTTGTTTATGAATTGACTCCGCTGCAAATTTATATATTTTCGAACAGATGCTTTTATATTTTTCCTTATCTTCCAGCCATCAAAATTTTCAATTACTTTTCTGAACATTCTGTATAAACATAATGTTTTTTTCAGGTGCACCAAATGTGTCCCAGGTAAAAATAAGTATTCTTGTGGGTGTTATGATGTCATATGTAGAGAAATCGCCGAAGAAATTGATAATGCCATTTGTAAAGGACAAACCGTCAACAGGACAAAATTTGTAAAAGTGAGTCATAATGAAATTAACATTAATAGACTGTATACGGGTTTTTCAAAGATTGTCCTGTGTTTTCCCTTTGTCTTTCCACCCTTTTAAATATAGAACGACAACGAAAAACGACATTCTTATTTGTATATGATACAATGAGCGTCCTTACATACGCACAAATAAATTTTGGAAAAGACTTGTTCATGGCTGATTTTTAGTGCTTTTGAACCTCGACATTCTGAGATCTCACACATTAAATTTGGCGAGAAAATAAAGCAAGATACAAAATTTCACTAATTTTTATTCAATAAAGATGTATGGTTTGGAAAATTTGCATTCCATTTTTTTGGTGGAAAATTCATTTACCTACAAATGGTTTTTTTCTTATTCCAGATGATCAAAATTGGCAAAGGTAAAGCCAAAGAGGGGGGAAACATAACCATACCTTTAAACTTTGTTGTTAAATAACTTAAACAATATCAATAACAATTTAATTGAAAATATGTATAGAAAGTTCTTTAAGTTATTTGATACCGGTTATTGTTTCTAACTTGCAAACTAGGACTTACGGGGAATTAGCGACATGGGTTCCGGCCTTGCTTAGTGCAAAATAATTTTAATTATAAAATAATTCCCAAGAAGTGCTTTGGAGTCCAGTATAAATTGTTGGGGCCCCTTTTTTTTACCCAGCACAAAATCGAAAATCCTAGATTTTATGGGAATTACCTTGATGAACCTTTTTTTTGTGAAGAGGAAATCTGGTTCTAGCATTGTGTCGGACTCCTACACTAACTAAAACCCTCCTAGATCAGAGTTTTTCACGTGACTTGGAACTGCATTCGCTTTCCATCAGGCCATGGATCATTCTTCATAATGTTCTTTCCTTCCACGTTTTCCCTTACATTTCCCATCAGTTTAAATGACTGGGGGTTTGGTGCTATGTTTTTTCTACCCTTTTCCTTTGTCCTCATTCTACATACTATTGCATCTGCTACCTTTTCCAGTTCATCTCTATATACTTATTAGACCAATGCTGCTAGTTTATAATATGTTGTTAAGCCAAAGCTATAGATTGCTCGATTACTTATGCGCATGTACTGATCCCTGATATATGATTAAATCATGATGCGTATTATCATTTTTGTCAAGTATGAAATTAATAAAAACAATTTTAAAATGTTCATTATAGCATAAACTATTTGTAACTCAAAATGAATACTGTATTGGAAAGTCCACATCTTCAGAGGCACAGAGTATCTTCTGCGTCGTCATTCTCACCACAGTACACATACACCCGTGTGTTAACCTTTTGTATATGAAACAGATATTTCATAAAGTCTAATCAGGGCCTGAGGTAAAAGTAATCTTCATATGTTGGAAAAGTCGAGTCGATAAGTGGTTTTAGCATCATGGATTCAGCAGCAGTTTGAGTCACCGTCACAAGTTATCGTCCACCAATCTTTCTCTAGAAACATCATTAAGCCGACTATTTTATATTATTTTATTTGTTACTAATTAGTAAATAAACCAACAGTAATTGAAAATATATTTTTTGTCAATTCGCCTAGGTTAGACCTACCATACCTGCCATTTTATTAGTATACTGTGATGTATTTGTAGTCTAAAGTCTATATTAGCACTTTTTCCTGCAGGGCCTGAGTGAGGTAAAAGATCACCTCCCCATCTACCTACATTCTTATGTCTAGAATAAGGTATCTTGGCCATCTCCCTTTAGTTGGCCATCTCCAGAAGAGTTCCTCCCTTGCTTCCGCATCTCGTCATATACCTCTCTATTCTATTTGGTCAGCAGATCTATTAGCGGCAGCACCAAGATTGCGTTGTACGACACAGTTCTGTATGCATTGTGAACCCTAAGTGTTGCACTACGTAATGCTTCTTCTAGTCTCCTTCTTGTCCTCCATATGTCCATCAAATTTCTCCATATTAGGGCTCTATACAGTAGAATATAATGCACTACACTGCACAATATCCTTCTTTTGTTGGCCTTTATTATTATTATTATTATACCACATAGGAGGCAGGCAGCCCAGGGCTGTTTATGCCTCATAATAAGAACATGTGCATGTGTTTAAAAATAGGACTAACAACAATAACGTATACAGATAAATATGATATATAAAATACATATAAATATAGAAATAAAAAGAAAACAGGTAAATATATACGTAAACATGTAGAGTGGAGATGCGTGAATATCTATTATTGTGCAATATTAGAGTTCAGGTATGAGTCGAGTCTATTTTTGAATTGATTAACACTTGTCGATTCGATTACTTCATTGGGTAGCCTATTCCAGAGATCTACGACACGGTTGCCAATAAAATGTTTATTAGGATTAGATGAAAATTGAGTTTTGGACAATTTCATTTGATGTCCTCGGAGATGCACATTTGCACTAAGGGTAAATACGTCATTTATACGTGGACAGCTATATATGTTATTTAATATTTTGTACGTTTCTATAAGGTCACCCCTTATTCTTCGTTGAAGCAATGTTGGTAATTTTAACTTTCTCAGTCGTTCTTCATACGGTATGCTGTAAAACCTATGGGGGAGAATTTTGGTTGCTCTTCGTTGTGTTTTCTCAAGTAGATCTATATCTTTTTGAAAATAAGGTGACCATATTTGAAAACCAAACTCAAGGATAGGACGAATAAATGACTGGTAGATTTTTATGAATAGTTCTGGAGATATATGGGGAAATGATTTCCTAACGAGATATATCATGGAGTTCGCTTTTTTGGTAATGTTCATGATGTGGTTGTCCCATTTGAGATTATGCTTTATCGTGATACCGAGATCAGTCTGGGATTCTGTGGATAATATGGTGCTGTCGTTGCGTTGATATTCTAGTTGCGGATTATGTTTACCGATATGCAGCACAATACATTTATTGATGTTTAAGTTTATTAGCCACTTTTTTGTCCAGTCATAGATTTTATCAAGGTCGTTTTGTATTTGTTGACTCGCTTCAAGAGGGTTGTTGAATATTTTCGTGTCATCTGCATATAAACTGATACATGATGTAATTGATGTGGGTAGATCAGCAGTGAAAAGAGTAAATAGAACAGGTCCCAACACAGAGCCCTGGGGCACACCACTTAGGACAGTGTTAGACTTAGATTTGTTGTCTGCAATTCTGACGTAGAACTCTCTGCCATTCAGAAAGGAGGTGATCCATGCTAAAATATTTCCTCGAATGCCAACATGATCCAGTTTAGCCATCAAGCGTTGCAAGGGTACTCGGTCAAATGCTTTTTCAAAATCTAGATAAAGAACATCTATAGGGTTTTGCAGATCGAATTCATTAGTCCAGATATGTAGGTTGACTAGCAGATTGGTTACAACTGATCTTCCGGGTATGAAGCCATGTTGTTCTTCTGGAAGTACCTTTTCTGCTGTGAGAAATTCCAGCAGCTCATTGGTTATGATTCGTTCCATGCATTTACATGGAATAGACGTAAGACTAATTGCACGATAATTGGCAGCCAACTTTTTGTTACCTTTTTTATAATTAGGCGTGACTGATGCCATCTTCCAGTCTTTTGGGAGTACACCTAACTCTAAGGATGTTTGCATTATATCCGCCAAGGGTTGAGACACGGCGCTGGCCGTGTTTTTTAGAAAATATGAATTTATTTGGTCAGGTCCGGGAGCCGAATCACTTTTTAAGTTAATAAGTATTTTCTCAACTTTTCTTTTGTGATGTTTATGTTCGCAAATGAATTTTGCACCCTTTGCAGGCCTTCTATCTCCGGAATATTGTCATTAGGTTCTGTGACATACTGTTGTGTGAATTGCTTGGCAAATATATTGGCTATTTCAGTTGTGTTTTGTGTTAACACACCATTATCATCTATACAACTGGGTATTGAAGATTTCGAGCATATATTTTTTTGGATGTAACTATAGAACGCTTTGTTGCTTCCATTGGCAATGTTAGTTTCATGTTGTTGTCTGGAATGTCGAATTTTATCGGTTATTAGGTTATTTACAGTGAATAATTTTCCTCAGTTTGATTCCTTTTATAGTTGTCCCAGAGTTTATGTTTATTATTTATGAGGTCTAAGATATCATTTGTAATCCATGGTTTTTTAATTTGCTTCTTACTTGCCTTTAGACTATTTCTGCGCACCCTGTCACCGTAACGCTGTCCAATAAGGACAGCCCTAGAAAGTTGCTGTACATTAAATTCCACAGGGTCAGACTAAGAAACGATCCCTGTGACTTCGGTGACTTGAGACGGAGTTAAGAAACATTTTTAAATTGAGTTACAATTCAAACATATTTAAGTTAGTCTATGAAAATTTGCTATTTTACTTGAAACAACAGATTCATTTATGTGAAAATGTTTTTTTAAGAATCTCATTAAAAACGTCATTTAAACAAAGTAATTCTACATGTGTACATTTTTAGTAAACTTTAATTAAAAACCTCTGAATAGAGCCCACAAACGTTAAATTATCTTGGTTCTAACTCATTCTGTTAATACTTACAGACATACCTACATACTGCATTAAAAAAGCTACCTCGTTTTAAAATGACCTTAAATCAAAAAAAGAAAAACTAAAAATATGTAAAAATAAAACTAGTAAGCTATGCTTCCTAAGCTACCAAATATTTCTATCTATCCTGAAATCGGAGAAACTGTTATTCAAAATTATTTTCGTAAATTTTCATTGTTTAGGATATATTTTCTTATTTTTCAAATATAGCTCATAAAAAGTCACCTGAAGGCTATTTATTTTTCGATTGCAACAGACATTGGACCATTAGATGGCGCCTGCTGACTATTTTACATGTCTATCCCAAAGATACCGAAATGTACTAAATAGTCAAGTGATCCTCGTGTCAATCATCACATGCCTACCTTGCACTAACAAGAGCCAACAGCTTGAAACTGCAGTCTGCAAGTGGTGTGTGATGACTGGCACGAGAGCTCCTTTAAGTAGGATCAGTCTTTAGGCTGGTGTTGTAATTCAGCGCTCGGCGGGGCACATAGCCCGGAGAGTAACTGTTGATTGCAGTCTGGTTACGTTCCTTATAGTAAAATAAAGATTTTATAGAGGAGTTTGCGACTGAAAAAAAAAAAAAAAACTTTTAATATTCCGCTCTCTAAAAGCACATTTGAATAACATTTAATAAGTATATCCGTCCTATGGGCCTTTTTTTACATATCAGATTTACCATCTGATACTTCTCGAATCTGATGTTATAATGTAGTACACTAGACTATGATCTATTACGTTTGTCTAACATAGAGGTCTCAGAAACATTGCCTGACAATAATTATGATTCATCATGTAATTTTCTATTTTAGTTTACAGTTCCAGATGACAATTTATTTTTATTTTAAATACTTTACCTCACAGATTCATTAAAATTTCTTATTTGCACCATGATTTTTAGCAACTGCTATTGTCACCACCAAATTATGCAGAAATTTGATTTCTATTTTTTGTTACGGTACTTTACTGATATCTGTTTTCTCCTTGCAGAAAACATTCAGAGAAGACAGCATCGAAGTGATAGAAAACACAAAAAAGAATAACGGTAAGTCCACAGTCTTTTATTATACAGCCATTTTCAATAATATATGAATTTTAAAGTTCGTTGTAAAATTAACGAATTATAAAAAATGGTTTTGTATAATTAATAGAATAGGAAATACTGAACAAGAAAGATCTGTATTAACGGATCTCGTGTGAAATACAATTTCTTTACACGATAATGGTTCACGAAACGAAAATTTTCACTATAAATAACTCGTAACATATTCGCAAATTATTAAATTAATTAAACTGATCAATTCCCTCTCTTTGCTATTAGGTTCGTGTGCCATATGTGGGGATAAAATCTGTGACTGCGCTTTCGAATCCAGGCCAAAAATACATAGGACTCCTCCTAAAACATAGTGCATACGTTTCTATACTTTAGATGTTTAATAAAAAAATCTCTAATTAATTATTGTGTATTTCTTTCATCTTTAATAGATACTTAAGTATGACAAATGCAAAAAGTGTTAGTTTTTAGCAAACAACGTAATTTATGTCAAATCCCAAATACACTTTTTGGATGTGTAGCATATTTATGTATGATTAAACATTGAGTGTGGTAAAAATCATTTTTCCTCAGAGTGGTGGAAGAACTAGATTGGGCCCGGATTGATAGTTTAATCTACTTGGCTGTTCTTGACAATGATCCATGCTACGACGATCTGAAGGACGTTTTGTGATACATCTTAATTGAACTGTTAGGACCTTCACCTGTGATTGCTTCAACTTAACTCATATGACGTAAAATATAAAATTTATACTTGCTTCCATTTTGCTCAATAGTACTCCACAAATGGTACCAACTGGAACTTCGTTGCACTGTCTTATAGCTAACATTGATTATCGACACACTTATTCTTAAAATTATTTCCTGAAAGCGAATTTGATTAGTAATGAACTCAGTAGGACACAATGAAAGAGGACGAGATTCAGGTAAAGTTATATATTGGATCTTTTAGAAACATTAGTTGTAAATATATAATAATTTTTATTGCCGTAAGATCTTATATAAGATATTGACAATGCCAATTGATTGTATGTAATTATACGCATCATGTGTACGGTGGCCAAAAACAGAGGAACAAATAGCACAAGAAAGTTGCAGGAATTGCAATGCCTCGCCCATTTAGGAACTACAGGAGTGATGTACTCGTGTCCCACTAAAGGCAATGCTTGACCTACTTCCTTTGCACTTGCATGTAAGGAAGGAGGCAGCACTTTAGTGCCTTACGACTGCATCAGGTACATAAATTTAAACCAGGCGATCTGGTTGGTCACTTAAGAATTCTGGAGTTAGTTCATTTGGAGTCCATGACCAAATCCACTGACTCAATGCGAGTGGCCGTAGCAGTGCCTAAATGTAGGCTATCCAGAGCCCTCGGTAACACCCCAATCATCTTCCAGACAGAAATTCATGCTATTGATCTGTGTGTCTAGGAATGCCTAAATGAAGGCATTCGAAGGGCAAAGGTCTATATATTATGAGATAGCCAGGCAGCATTATTAAAAGCTTCGAGTCTAAAATTGTCTGGGAATGTAGATAATCCCTAAAGCAAAGCTGGCCAACAACGATAAGGTTATCTCGATGTGGGTACCAGGGCATGAGGGAGTACAAGAATGAACTTGCTGACAGCCTTGCGAAAAAACGAGGTGAAGCACCACTCACTGGATCTGAACAGGAAAATCACAAGCTTTGTAAAAAGTCTTGAAATCCTGGGCAACAACTTGGCATAGGGTAAATCATAAAAGATCTTTTAGCGACCCCTGAAACAATCTACAGGGTAGCATATTAGGCCTACTATTATTTTCCATTTACACTGATGCCGATTTTTGCAAATATCTACAATTTTCCAATTCACATCAATATATCAAATATTTCATCGCTTTTCTCTCCGAGATATGGAACAGGCTGCTAACAAGCTCAACCTTGATTTAGATATTATTTCTCTGTATCTCAAATCATGGGTTAATTTTAAATGAAACTAAAACAGAGATATTTGTGTATGGCAAGCATAGGGATTTAATTACCCTATATTTTATATATGGCAATATTCTACTGTTCAGTGTGTACCGTAACAATTTGGGCATTATTTTTTACACAAATATTCTATTTCAAAAACATGTTTCTAACATCGCTAGTTCGAAAACCTTTCAGCAAATTGAAAATACTATACTTTCGACAAGATATCCTTCTTAGTACTCACATTAAATTAAGGTTATTATAGGTCTTGTACAAGGTCTTGTTAAACCGAATTTAGACTTCTTAGACCTGACTAGGTCTATTTTTGATAACACTATACAGTATGGTCAAGATGATTTCGTTATTGTCATGTTCAATACACTTAACATTCCTAATGCTAGATCTTTAAATTTGGCATTACATTATTTACTCCCTGTAAGCAAATCAACGAATCTTATAATAGTGTCTGAATGTAGTCAACCCAGGGAAAAAACATTAAATAACATGTTTACACGAGCAATAAACAAATACTGTATGTTGCAAAAGAACTCATCTATCAAGTTCATTAAGACAAACAAGTACCAAAATAAAGCTTCCCTATCAAATTACGTAAAGCAATGTATTTTATTCATGCTAGGCAATAGGCTTCTATCTATTGCATTAAAAACTGTTAACACTGACTCGCAACAATTAGCTGTGGAAAATTCAAACTATTCATTACAGGATAGTATCCCTCTCGATGTAAGTAGCAGTATCTTAGAGATTCCTTTTTTAGATGTAACACCGAATCTCACACCGATAAATTAAATATAACTTTATTCTTAGTAAACATTCAATATATTCGAAATAAAACTGATGACTTGTATATCTTACTAGAAAGTCATGCTTTTCCTAGTATAGTTTTGATAACAGAACACTGGCTAAAAATTAATGAATTGGTTCATATACCCAATTACTCAGTTCTATCAAGATATAGTAGAGTAAATTCTATTCACGGTGGAACCTTAATTCTCATAAACAATACACTAGAAAACAGCCTTTCCTTTGTAAAATTTGACAAATACGATGATGCTCTGGAAGAAAAGCAGTTTGAATTTTCCATAATCTATTGCAGTAAAATTAACATGTACATAGTGTGTGTATATAGGTCGCCCTTATCGGATGTGAATGTATTCTTAGTTAAACTTGAATCATTATTAATTCGGTTGCCACAGAGGTCGTCGATTGTTTTAGCGGGTGATTTTAATGTAAATTTTAGTGACAAAGAATCAAATAATACTCAAGCACTATTCAACCTGCTAACTTCCTTTAATCTAAATATGCATGTGGAGTCATATACTAGAGTCTCACAGTACTCTGCTACCACGATTGATTACTTCTGTAGTAATCTAGATAAAAAAAATGTTACTTGCTCAGTGGTCCCAGCTGGCCTATCAGATCATGAAGGTGTATACTGTTCAGTTCTGATAGATTCAAATATTCTAGACAAAAAATATAAATTTGGGCGTTTATTCAGCACGACTAATTATGAGAGGTTTTTTCTAAGATGTCTAGAGTACAACTGGGAGGATTTGTTAATTAGAGAGGATGCATTCGGTTCTTTTTATGAATGTCTAACACATGTATTTAACGAAGCCTTCCCTATTCAAAAAATTAAATTAAAAAGTAAGAAACCTTGGGTATCTAAAGGCATAAAAACATCAGCTAATAATTTAAGATCTCTTCATTACATAAGAAAATACACAAATGAACAATCTTTTTTTGATTATTATAACAAATACCGTAAAATCTATAGAGATATAATCAGAAAGGCGAAAGATAATCATTATAAGTCCAGAATTGAACAGTCAAGAAATAAAACAAAGGAGAGTTGGAAAATCATAAACGAACTTAGGGGCAAAGATCAAAGGCGAGCTACAATTTCTTTAAATCCTAATGATATAAACAACTATTATTGCTCTATTGCAGGTAAACTTACTGAAAGCATAATTCCCCCTAATGATCCCTTGAGTTACATGAATGAAATATATAATCATAATACTTTATGTCTATATAATACAAATATAGTTGAATTAAAAGAAACCATCAAAGCAATTAATAATAAAAAATCAGCTGGTCTTGATGAAATTTCAGTAAAAATATTTGAAAATTTACCAGATTCTGTTCTTCATGTGTTAGCTTCGTTAATAAATAAATCTTTTGAATTAGGAATTTTTCCTTCTTTTCTAAAAACATCTATAGTAATTCCGCTTCACAAAGGTGGGAGCATGGAAGATCCATCTAACTTTCGTCCCGTATCGTTAATACCAACACTAGCAAAGATTATAGAAAAACTAGTAAAAAAAAGGGTAGTTGAATTTTTGTCTTCTTGCAATATATTGAGTGATCATCAATTCGGTTTCCAAAGGAATAAGAATACAAATGATGCTATTTTCTCATTTTTAAAGACGATCTACACTGAAATCAATGGTGGGGAGGCCGCTGTAGCAATATTCTGCGATTTGTCAAAAGCCTTTGACTGTGTCCAGCATGAAATATTATTGCGGAAGCTAGAGCTCTACGGTTTCAGAGGCACTACACTAAATTGGTTTCGGTCCTATTTGTCAGATCGTAGTCAAATAGTTAAGACTTCAACGTATTCCAACAATTTGAATATTAATCATGGAGTACCCCAAGGCTCTGTTCTTGGCCCAACCCTATTTTTGTTGTATATTAACGACCTGACTGAAATTGATATTAAAGGAAAATTCACCTTATTTGCTGATGACACCACTATATTATGGCATAACAAGGATGGTAATTCCCTTTGGGATTTAATATGCTCTGATATAAATAACGTAAAAGATTGGTGCGACTCAAACTTGCTTTCATTTAACATCAGCAAAACGAATATAATATCTTTCCATTGTAATCTTTTAGACATCTCTTTAGGCAATCATGTACTTGAAAAGAAATCGTGCACTAAATTCCTTGGACTAAATATTGACTGCCAGCTTAAATTTAAAGAACATATTACTAGTCTTAGTAATAAACTAGCATCTGGATGTTATGCAATCAGAATCATCTCTACTGAATTGGGTTATACAGCTGCAAAAACTGCATACTTCTCATTAATTGATTCACACTTGAGGTATGGTATTTCCTTCTGGGGTGCATGCAGTAGGCATTTGATACAAATGATATTGGTGCTACAAAAGCGTGCTGTTCGATATTTGTGTAAAGCAAAAGTTCGTGATTCATGCAAACCCCTTTTTTTGGCTCATGGAATTCCAACAGTGATCTCCATTTACATTCTGGAAACAGTATGTTTAATTCATAAACACCGAAGAAATACCAACCCTACTCCATCCCACTATATCACCCGTCAATGCAATAACATTACTTTACCAATTCCGAGATTCTCTCTAGTTAAAGACTCTATTATTTACAATGGCAACAAGTTGTACAATCATCTGCCTAATAACGTGAAAGACATTAACTCAAATATTGACTTCAGAAAGGCTGTTAAAGGCCTGCTGATTGTTAAAGCCTATTATGATTTGAACGAATATTATAATGATATATTTTAATAGGATGCCACTTTCTTGTTTTGTATTTCATTTTGTTGTTCTAATTTGACTATACATTTATTGTATGTGTGTATATTCTTTTTAATACGTTTACATATTTATGTAGTTTATTTACAATTTCCTTATTTCATATTTCATTTTGTTATTAATTTGACTATATATTGTGTTCTGTATGTTTACATTTCTATGTAGTTTATTTACATGTTTTCTATGCTTTGTCTATGAGAATTTTTTTCTTCTGACAATAAAGTATATTTTGTATTGTATTGTTATGTGATTTATTGATACTGAGTTATGTGGCTTATGGTGATTTAGTTTATCAGTTCGCTATATCAAAAAAAGGTAGAGAAAACCCTCCAGAGACTTCAGAAAATTCCGTTAGAAAATTTGATCACATCACATATAAATTTGTGGAATCTAAATGGCTGTATCTAAAAATGCGTTTTGTGGTTCAAATGGCTGGTCTTGTTTACAAACTTAATTAATAAATTAAAAACACCAAAGTATCTGTATGATAAGCTCAGATATGGCTGTGGCTATTTTAAATTTAAATTCCGCGCGTTAA
Organism: Leptura quadrifasciata; assembly: GCA_963675555.1. Classification (NCBI taxonomy): domain Eukaryota; kingdom Metazoa; phylum Arthropoda; class Insecta; order Coleoptera; family Cerambycidae; genus Leptura; species Leptura quadrifasciata. The sequence continues at coordinate 81,170,652 of OY776680.1, forward strand.
AGCCGTCCCTCAGACCGGTTCCCTCGACTGTTGCCGAACACTGCCGAACCGGAAGATTTGGCGGGAACATGTCTGGTTGGTCCAATATAACTATCTGATCTGTGACTGTGATGATATGTGATAGAAACTTGGCAAGAGACAGTGAAAGAACGTTATTCGAAATTCGTTAGAACCTTTTGTATTTTGTGTATTGTGATTGTTAGTTGGAGCTGTGGCGCGGCCGCCAAGAAAAGGATAATAGGCATTTGGGTTTGGGGCTACTTACAATTGGCAACGTCCTGGCACCAGGTCCGCAACCGTAAACGAGTTTACAAGGTGAGTGAAGGTTGTTTGGTGGATGGCCATTCGGTTAAATTTAATAGATTTTTTTGAGAAATGTTTATTTAGCAATAATGGTCGTATAACTATCGTATATGCATCCATCGCGTTCTGGGAATTTTGTGGGACTGTGGATACAGACTCTAGTACCCTATTTCTTATATATAAATCTCTTACCAGTCTTATCTATGATAATCTGCGCCATCTGTCAGACGCCTTGAGTCCGTACGATCTTCCTTAGTATTCCCGCCATAAGCGTCGACTATCGAACTATGATTCTCACGGCTGAGTTGGGGCATGCGCAAATGAAGAAGCCGTGTTGCATGTTTAGCTGCTCCTTGCTCCTAAGAACACTACAAGCTCGTGTTGCTGGTTGGTGAAGTGAATACTAGGTATTTTTATGTTACTTGGAAGTATTCGTCACATTTTTTGTATTCTCGGTTCTTTGTAAGGAGTATTTAAATCATTATTTTGATTACTTAGTTACCGGTTAATAGAAACTAGCACAGGAGTACTTGCGCTTACTTCGCACTCCATTCTTTGTAACTAGTAAATAAGTGCAATTACTTTATCCATAGTATGCTTATGAAAATAAAACTGTAGACGAAATAATCGTTTGTACAGGGATGTTAAGAGCAAGTGGGGGAGCATTTCTATTTCCGTTGTTTGTGTTGAAAATGGGATGATTTAATAATAATTTAAAATTCAAGAAAAGTAACCAGTATTTTTATACATAAATACTAGGTACTCCGGTTGTCTCCTAGTAAATACTTTGTAACGAGTAACTTAAAACACCGGATCAAACAGAAAGTCATCTGGCAACGCTGGGCTGGTTATGCATCATGCATCATGTCCATTGTCCATATTTTTTGTAGATGTTTGTGCTTATATTACGAGGGAAAAGTTTTTCGTAGTTAAACCGATGGACCGATGATTCAATCTAATTATTTTAGTTAAATCTTATATTTAGCATTGTATATCTGATGTCATTAACATATAATACAATGCTATATTTTATGTGCAAAGCAGAAAACTTCGGGAGAATATTTTTGTTGGATAATAAAATATGCAGGTAAAAGCTTGGTTCTTTTTAATATTTCTGTACTCAGTACAGTATAAGAAATTGCCATTACGATAAATTTATGTGCAAATGTTGATTTCAGTGCTCCAAGAAAATGTGAGAAGAATTCTCTTAGGAAGGGATAATTCAGCACCCAAGCTCACCGAGGAAAAATAACTTTAAGTTTTACCATCCCAACGAGTTCAGACTCTGTTAGAATGGAACAAAGGATAATACACCTACCTGCAGCATTAAGTGGTAACATGACATAAATTTGGTAAAGGGAACCTGTTAAAACATTTTTTCACTATCATACCATTTTACATAACACGTTAATAATTTTGTCACTTAACCATTTCTTATTATGATGCACTTGCAGAAATTCATTGTTTATTCTTATCATTATATTCAATTCATCCTATTCAGAAAGCTTAAATCTGAAGTTATTTTTTCATGTTTAAGCTGGTTTTTCACTTGAATTTTTATTTATAGTAGCTACACATTAAAGGCATCTTTTTTTTTGCTAATATTTTACCATAAAAATTCAAAGATTCAATGCACGTTTTTGTTGCAAAAATCGTTTTTCCCTATAGAAAACAGGATTGTAGTGTTTCGAAAGAAGAAAATAATCTTCATTAGCGTATGATAATTGTAAGTTTGCATTTGTATATATGAATCGGATGATAATTTAAATTATAATGTAAAAGGTGATACTCACATGTTTCGGATAAGTGGATATACATTTTTATTTTGTTGCTATTATTTTACTTTTACTGAAGATTCGATTGTGGTACGGATAGTTGCTAATACTATCATAAATATTATACCGAGTACCTACGATGTTACTAGCCAGCTTATAACTTTCTTGTATAAAAAAATACATATTAATTTCTGTGTTGTTTTGGAGAGAATTATGGATAGAGATTGTTACTCAACAGTTTTTTATGGGTCAGACTATATAATAGGTATAATAATTATAACTTGAATATGTTTTGTGGTAGGGCGGTACTTTTCAGCTCTAACGTTCATTGCAGACTTTCTCTTCTTCCAGTCACAGGACTTTTCGTTTGTACGATGGCGTATGTGGCAATTTGGCACTAGATTTAAATTTACGATAGGTACCCAATGTATAGTCGTTTGCAATTTTATTCTGCAGATAAGAAAAGGCAACTAATACTTTACGATCTCATTAAAATATGGTTGCTCTCTGTACTATTCCGCCCACAAATTGAGTCACTTTATAGGTTTTTAATATGTCGGCTTGTTTGATGGCACTATACCGAATGGCTCAATGGCGTTCATAATGACCTCGTAAAGTTTTTGTTGTATGAAGTATCGTGAAGTGTCAGTGTAATATATGAAGTATCATTGTAGTACTCTCGTGAGCAGAAAAAAATAGGACAACTTTTTTTTTCTAATGTAAATCTGTCTCTATTTGAATATCTAGTGAGTAGCCGAAATAAAACCGATATCACTTTTAATTTATTTTTTATTTTAATGCTGTAGTTATTGCTATAGTAAATGATGGATGGTTAATGAGACAAATTGCACTGCTTTATAACATTAACAAAAATTTGGTGTGTAACATTTTAAGAAAGTGGAGAATAAACGGTACGATTAGTAGAAATCCTGGATCAAAGGACAAAGGATATCCTACTTAACAAGAAACTAACTATTAATATTTCGTTATTGCACCATTTCTATTTATAACTTCTATAAGTCTGTTTGGCATAGAATTAAATAACCTTATACAATAATCATTAGTAATAATACTTTCCCATGCATTGTTTACTATTTCCAGTAATTCTTCGGCATTCCGTGGTCTCACCTTTCGTTTTTGGATGCTTCTTACGCGTAGTCCCCATACTTCTTCCACAGGGTTAAGATCTGGATTATGACTGGACCAGTTAAGAACATTGATGTTGTTATCTTGAAACCAGTTAGTTACGGTATGAGCAGTATGAACGGAACAATTGTCTTGTTGAAATATGAATTCATTATTAGGAAATAATTGTGACACAGAAGGGAGCATAATATTGTCTAAAACCCTAATATACCTTTCACTATTAAATCGTTCCTCAATATGCCACAAAATACCAGGACTACGTGCCGATATCCAAGCCCGCATATTGACGGAAAATCTACCACTTTTATCATAGTTAGATATATATTTCTCATCGAATCGAGTATTCGGGGGGCGGTAAACACGAATACGACCGTTGTGTGTTGACTGGAAAGTTTTTTCGTTTGTAAAGATTACATTGTTCCAAAAATTTACATCATGCGCTCAAAATTCAAACACAAATCCTACTCGAGCTTCTTTATCTTCAGCTTTAAGTAAGTATTTATGCGCTGCTGCATGACAGCATAGCTCCGATTCTCTTACTCGCCGGCGACCAGTACTGCTCGATCCAGAAAAATTCGTTTCTTCAGCAGCCTGAATAACTGAGCAAAATGGATTTTCTACTAAAGCATTTACCAATTGCAAATCTTGTTATTGAGTTGATATCCTTGTTCGCCCTGATCTAGGATTTCTACTAATCGTACCGTTTATTCTCCACTTTTTTAATATGTTACACACTGAATTTTTGTCAATATTATAACGCAGTGCAATTTGTCTCATTGACCATCCATCTTCTGCTTTAGCAATAACTCCAGATTTAGCTAAATCGCTCATATGAGACATATTAGTTTTTTGCACACTTGCAATAAATTATGACAACTAACTGACAATGTCACAAAAATTAAAGTTAGATGTACACAACTAGATTTTAGTAAAATACCGTAATAAGACGTCCTATTTTTTTTTTGCTCATGACCGTATGATGAAGTATCGTGGAGTATGCATGAAATACTATGTAGTATGATGGAGTATATTGTAGTCCGGTGAAATGTTAATGTAATATGAAGTATAGAACTGACATTGTCATAATCAATCGTGAAACGATCTCGATATTTGACATTGTTATCTAGTGGTAGGTTTAACTTGGTTAGAGATAATACCTGAACGATGACAGTTGTAAAGGCGTAGTTGGCGGTAAAGCAAGACACACTTGTACGTACTTATGTAAGTAAAGAGGTTTCCACTGCCAAACTAATTGATGTTGGTTGGATAAATAGAAAGTATTACATTAGTATGAATGCAAAAACTGTTCTACCTCGCTACGTTGGTTAAATAAAAATTTTAGATATTCAGTAGTAAGTTTATTTTTAACAAAAGAAAATATACTCCAAAACTAGCTACAGCGAATTTTACTGAAAACGGATAATGTTTTAGTGTTTGCTTGGAAAAACCTTTAAAAATGCCTTATTTATTCTTTTTTACGTCAAATAAATTTGTAACCCACTGCTTATGACTGAAATACTTTATCTATAATCTAGTAATTTTTCAGGTTCACACCTTTATTTTCATGTTTTAAATAATGTGTGAAAAGTCCCAATCGATATCGTGCCAGAGTTGCGAAATATGCGAGGTGAAAGGTCTCAAAAAATGGTTCTTGGCAAAAACCTCGTTTGCTATGGCCCCGATGTCGATTATGAAAATTGCGAATCTTCAAATTGCCTGCAAAAAAGGTTCTATACATTTTTTTCGTACAACCAACCGTTATCGTGGTATAAAGTAAACTAGGTATATCGATGCATTAGTTTATAGGTTAATGCACTTCAGGGCAAAACATATTCTTTATGTAATCTATATAATAAGTATAAACGTTATTATAGTATGTTATAACTAAGTAGATGGGAATGGAATATGTGTTTTTCTGGCGATGTATAGTGTTAAAAAATCAAAAAATTTGGTAGACAACCTACAATTTTCATATAGCCTTAATCGGCCTCTAGGCTGTAGGGAGAGAAAAAAAAATTTCGTGACCTTTGACCTCGAATATCCCGCAACGCTGGCACGATATCGATTGGGGCTTTTAGCATGTTAAAATATAAAAATAATGGTATATGTAAAAATCCAGCTCATTGGGGATTTTTAAGAAGATTGGTCATTTTTATGACTAAATTTCTATACTCTCGTATATACCTCAAAAATAGTTGAATTTATATAAATCATATTTGCTCCAGTTACTTACTTTCACTAAGAAAAATTATTTTCGCCCGATTCTACAATTTATTTCCAAATAAAATATCTTTTTTTTAAATAACTATAATTTAATTATATATAAAACAAATTCATAAATATCGAGAAATTATAAACAATACTGTTCAACCTAAGTAATTTTAACGCAGCAAAATTTCAAGCAAAAATCCCCAAAAATTCCTAAATAATTGTGTTACATGTTTACAATTTTCAGTAAACACTCTATAGGTTAAAATAACTTGCAACGAGAATCTTCACGAATCACTATTTTATTAATCACTTAAATTACAATAGTTAATCCTTAAAGATCACACAACTAACAATAACTTTAATCTAATATGAATTCACTACTTTTAAATCACAACTGTACTTTACTTTTCTGATCACTTGTCAACTCTTATCTAACCAAAAAAGTGTCCCTATATATTATTAGCCGTTACTTGAGTTCAAGTATAAAAATGTTACAGTCGATAAATTGTGTACAATAAAAAACAAGTAAAAGGTGTACTCTATTGTAATTCCCATTCATCTACGGTGCACATGACTATGGCTATAGAGGCCAATTCGGGAGAGCACATGTCGACCGCAGTCAGGACAAACATCGGCCGGATTCGGCCTTCTTGCAGCAACATTTGATAGCTGGCCACAACCCCTCGCCATTCGGTTCTGTCTGCTGCAAGTTGTTCCCATTGCTCGTCTGCAATACCGCAGGATTTTAGATTTTCATGGAGAGCGTCTTTGAACCTCTTTCGTTGACCGCCACGCCTTCTACTACCGCTTAGCAATTCACCATAAAGTGTACATTTAGGAAGGCGGTTATCATGCATACGATGAACGTGATCTGCCCATCTTAGGCATGCTCTTGAAATAAGCACCTCAATTGGAAGGCTGTTTGCTCTCCTGAGTACTTCCACGTTTGATATGTGACCAACGGATTTTCATCATACTTCTGAGGTGTCTTTGCTGAAAACGTTCTAATTCTTTGACATGACGACGGTAAGTGACCCAGCTTTCACATCCATATAGCAGTGTTGGAATGACAACTGCTCTGTAGACAGCCATTTTCGTTGACAAGGCAAGGTAGTGGTTGTCAAATACTCTCTCTCTAAGTCCCCAGAGTGCTCTAGATGCAGCGTTAATTCTATTGCGAATCTCGCTGTCCATGTTTGCTTTGTCATTAACAACGTTGCCTAAGTAATTGAACTGATCCGCCACTTCAAGAGAATTTCCGTTAAGTGTAATGTCTATTTGGTTGACTTGATGAGGAGTTGACATAATCTGAGTCTTTCCAATGTTGATTTTAAGTCCCAAGGAATCATAGCTCTGGGCATACACATCTAAAAGTTCTTGAAGCTCTTCCGGCGTAGAGGCTAAAAGTGCACAGTCATCTGCATACTGGAGATCACAAATGAATTGTGTGCGTGTCTTCGTGAAAGCTCTAAAGCGCCCTATGTTAAAGAGACCGCCATGAAAACGGTATCTGAGACCTATTCCTCTGACTGTCAGTTTGTTGTCAACAATAATTGTTAGAGCAGTGGTAAACAAATTAAAGAGTAGGGGTGCCAGGACACATCCCTGCCTAACTCCAGTGAGGGTTTGGAAAGGTCCGGTTGCCTCATTATTATACATAACTTGGGCGTTGTTGTTTGTATGTAGACTGCGACATACTTCCACAAATTTTCTAGGGATACCTAAGCGGAACATAATTTTCCAGAGCACTTCCCTGTCCACCGAGTCAAACGCCTTGGTTAAATCAATGAAGGCCACGTGAATTTCTCCTTGATGTTCGAGTGCTTTTTCTTGAAGGTGTTTAAGTGTGAAGATTAAATCTGATGTGCCTCGGTTTGGTCTAAAGCCACTCTGTGTTTCCGGAAGTAACTTTTCCATAACAGGTGTTAGCCTATTTGCCATCGCTTTAGTGAGTATCTTCCCTCCAACAGCCAGGAGAGCTATACCCCTGTAATTTCCACAGTCCGCAGCGCTCCCTTTGTTTTTGAAGAGGTTGATTAAAAGTGTATCACGAAACTCCTGCGGAGCTTGACCACTTTCCCACACGACATCAAACAGTTTTTTGAGGTAGGGTATGAGCTCTGACGACACAGCTTTAAAGATCTCAGCTGGGAGTGAGTCGGCGTCGGGAGATTTGTTATTTTTTAGCTGCCCAATGGCGGTTAAGATCTCTTCCGTTGTTAGTGGTTTATCTAAGTCTTCGAAGGTGTCATATTGAGGGATAAGATTTATAATATCGTGATCGGCTTGACTTTGCTGGTTAAGAATGTTAGAGTAGTGTTCTTTCCATCGGGCTCTTATTTCTTGGTCTTCTTTGAGGAGATTTCCATTTAAATATATATCAGAACTGTACTGTATACTCAACTGAACTGTACCCCCATCTGCTGGATTCGCCTCTTTATATACACACTTGGAATGTCTAGAATATCATTGTAGAACCTTCCAGAATATACTGGAATTCTCTATAGTTTTCTTATGCACTACTAAATGGCGGTTCGCCAGTTGGCCCACAGATGGCGCCATCCTACTAGCCAGGGAGTAATTACAACTCTCCTCTCTGTTAGAGGGCAGCACGTAACAATTGTAAACTAATTTTGCTTCTACATGGGTACTGTCTTACTGTTTTTATGATTTTATGACAGTGATAATGACGATGTGGTGTATGGATATTGTGGGTACCCGAAAGCTTAAATAATAATTATAATTAATAAAGTCAGTAGTCCTAATAAAATAACCAACATAATTAATGTACTCATCTCTGCACAAGTTGTACAATTTACATAACAACATTCTATTACATTGAAAAGTAGTAGTAGTAATAATTTTATACTACATAAATAACACGTTGATAACACACACTACATTCATCACACCATATAATTCTACATCGGGGCTCCATTACTACATACGTACTACATGATATTACACTGGCATTACATAATACTACATGATATACTTAATGATACTACATGATATATTTCATGATACTACATTGGTAGTGCATGATACTACATGACACTTCACACAAGGGTGGTCAATATTCTTTACTAGTGATTATGTGAACAATCCATCTTTTTGCGTCTGAAGGACTTTTTTTATATTTTACAAAAATGAATATTAAACATTCACAAAGAAGGGTTCAAAACGACTGTTTCAAACGGAGAATAATACAAAATCTACACTTACTGTTCATTTATGCTTAACTGCTTCACTGATGATACCAATTGGACGTTGTAACACTATAAATCTAACACAGTAAATACTAACACTTTCTTAAATTTAAACCCGAAAAGGAATTTTGAAAACACAAGAAAAAGACAATATAAAGTTTAAAAATGTATATTAAATCCCTTTAAAAAAATCATGTTTTACAAAAACGTTGAAGAAAAATGTATTGACAAACTATAGTCTGGCCCGTGTACAACACATAGTGAGGAACGGAACGACTCATAATGTTCCAACTACCATCCAATGTGCGGTTTATAGCTAATGATTACACAAAAAGATTCAAGAAAAGTTCAATGTTTATACATTTTTTGTGGGCTTTTGCCTGCCTGTCTATTTACGTACTATTAGTTCAATAATAATTTGGTTTGCTCCTAAGAGCTTAAAAATGCTTGAATCGCAATGACTGAATTATTTCGGGGCAATTATATATTCATACGTTCAGGTCAAGTCGATTTTTGTTACACTTTCTAAATTTTGGTGGGCGGGGCGACATTACGTCCTCGTGCAGCGTCATTTACTACACTTTCAAAAATTGCGTTCCTTTATGATGTTTGCATAAAAACGCTCCGTAGAGCGAAAATATGATTTAAAGTATAAACACCTCTTCCAACGGCATTTTTACGTGAAGCACGCTTTTCATGCGAAATGTTTCGGATTTTGTTACAGTTTCGAAAAGTTTATCGAAGGTTTTGGAGTGTTCTTTAACAATTACCCCCTCGGTTCTGCTTGAGATCATCGAGTCTTCTTTCAGTGTACCATGGGTTAAATTAGGTAATATCTTTTATTGTTTTTTGTAGTGATTATGTATGAAGTGAGTTAATAAAAACTTACTAATTATAGTAATAACACAAGTTCATAGTCGTTTCACCAACCACGTAACTAGGTTTGTTGACAGTATGTTATTTTTTTCTCTCTCTACTTTCCTGTAATAATTACTAGATCCTCCATCAGAGTGTTTCAAATTTTTTTACTTACGAAATTCGAATATAAAGGGAGAACATGAACTTTTTCACTAACAAATAGTATGCGACTTAAAATGAAAGAAATATCGATATGAAATTTGTAACTACCATCCTTTCATAGGATACTACATTTGACCTGGGGGGAAAAAAATTACCGTTAATCTTTGGCCAATGGGAATAGACAACAAATATTTTTGGGATTTTGACTCTTCAAAGGGCAAGTTGCAAACAAGCTTATAACTGCTAAATTTGCAGTTCCTGAGAAATGTTATGTCCTTACTTGGAAATGAAACACAGTTGATAGTTATATACATTTATTCACAGTTGTCGTGCATACGCGGGTATAAATAATGTAGCGGGTGCCGCAGTACATATTATTTTGGACGGCGGCAGGTTGCAAACTGAACTACTCCGGAAGCAGCGCCACATGCTCTGCTTCTGCATTGCTACCAACACAACACCCTCACACCTAGCCTAACCCAATTACAGAGCGCAAGTCTAAATATTCAATGTTTAATGTAATTAGTAACTTACAATATTATATCACTCTAAGTGATTACTCTATTTGTTAAGGTTTACATATCAAATAGCTAGTTCGTCCTGTGTAGACATTCCCCAGGTTTTACATATTGCTTGCAATATGCGTTTACACCATTATTTGATGTCTGTTTTACAATACCTAGCTTCTGTAGCCATCCTGTACAAATAACTCAAAAAAAATCTGCCTTTCTCGTAAACATTATTTCGCTCCTAACTCATAAAATCAAATATATATTTATATTGCTGTGAGGTGGAGTATTCCAAAACATGGGTAGTAACCCTACTATTACACGGCGAGCTCCCTGCCTATCTTCCCCAAAATAAACTACAATTGACTTTAGTCATCGTTAATATTTTTATCAATCTCGTCCCCTAACAGACAGTCTCCCAGTCTTGTGGGCACTTTTGTCTTTCTGATCAGTCCACTGCTTTGCCCCCTTATCTGGACGACCGTCTTTCCTGATTTACTTGACAGCATAGTGCTTAATTTTGCCAAAATAACATTTTCATTTCAGGTTGAATTTAAGTTATGGTGCACTGCAGTGTTATCGAGAAGTGCACCACTAGTGAAAGGCTCGGGTGTTCGAAATTCTTTCTGGGTATTCTACTGTGTTGGGGGTGGTTCCGCCATATTGGATATTTCTTGGTGACCTCTGCTTGGAACCTGTATAAAAGAATTATCAACATAACCTGTGCTCGCTTTTACATCGTTCGACTTCGCCCCCGGTGGGAGTTTTCTTGAAATGATCTAATTTAACTGTCTTTTTTAGTTTAGCCGAAATAAAACAGATATCTTTTAATTTATTTTTTATTTTAATGCTGTAGTTATTGCTATAGTAAATGATGGATGGTTAATGAGAAAAATTGCACTGCGTTATAACATTAACAAAAATTTGGTGTGTAACATTTTAAGAAAGTGGAGAATAAACGGTGTGACTAGTAGAAATTCTGGATCAAAGGATAAAGGATATCCTACTTAACAAGAAACTAACTATTAATATTTCCTTATTGCACCATTTCTATTTATAACTTCTATAAGTCTGTTTGGCATATAATTAAATAACCTTATACAATAATATTTTCCCATGCATTATTTACTATTTCCTGTAATTCTTCGGCATTCCATGGTCTCACATTTCGTTTTTGGATACTTCTTAAGAGTAGTCCCCATATTTCTTCCACAGGGTTAAGATCTGGACTATGACTGGGCCAGTTAAGAAAATTTGATGTTGTTATCTTGAAACCAGTTAGTTACGGTATGAGCAGTATGAAGGGAACAATTGTCTTGTTGAAATATTAACTCATTATTAGGAAATAATTGTGACACAGAAGGGAGCATAATACTGTCTAAAATCCTAATATACGTTTCACTATTAAATCATTCCTCAATATGTCACAAAACAACAGGACCATGTGCCGATATCCAAGGTCACATATTGACGGAAAATCTACCACTTTTATCATTGGTTTATATATATTTCTCATCGAATCGAGTATTCGGAGGGCGATAAACACGAATAAGACCGCTGTGTGTTGACTAGAAAGTTTTTTCGTCTGTAAAGATTACATTGTTCCAAAAATTTACATCATGCGCTAAAAAATCAAGCACAAATCCTACTCGAGGTTCTTTATGTTCAGCTTTAAGTAAGTATTTCTGTGCTGCTGCATGACAGCGTAGCTCCGATTCTCTTACTCGCCGGAGACCAGGAAAATTCGTTTCTTCAGCAGCCTGAATAACTGAGTAAAATGGATTTTCTATTAACGCATTTACCAATTGCAAATCTTATTATTGAGTTGATATCCTTCGTCGCCCTGATCCAGGATTTCTACTAATCGTATCGTTTATTCTCCGCTTTCTTATAATGTTACACACCGAATTTTTGTCAATATGAGATAACTCCCTTTCATTCTAGTTTGTCAACTCTGGCTTCTGGTTCGATGCTTAGCAATCAAGTTAAGGATCGCCGTCGAATGGAAGGTTTTTTAAAAAGAATTGAAGATTGATTTTGAATTTATTACTCGAAAATTACACTTTTGTAACAAGAAGTCTAGGATGAAAAAACTTGATATGTGCTCTCGGCACCTTTATTTATAGGCAATACCAGATAACAATTTCTGCTGATGTCTGTATTTAATTATATCATAACTCCTCCATCCTCGGAAGAAAATTTAAGTCAAAATGGCTTTAAATTGCCTAAGTAAGTATTATCCATGTTAGATGTTTGTTTATCCTTTATAGCCCAATAAAATGGGACGAAATTTGCCGATTTGTATGAAATAATTCAGAACGGGCTGAAATTTTGGGAACAGGCTTATTTTGTGGTACTTTTTAACATATTAATAGACCCTATCCTTAGACACTGGCGGTGGGGAGAGGGGGCGAAAATAGTTTTAAAAAATCGGTTTTTTGCAAAAAACTTGAAAAGTATCAATTTTACTGTAAAATATGTTCACATGAAAATTATAGGTAATAAAAATTCGCACAATTTAAATTTTTTTTTAACTTCTTACGACCTATTGGAGCTGAGATGGATTTTTTGAAATTTTGGCAGTTTTGCGATGTCATGTTTCAAATGAAAGTTGTAGAGAATTCGATTACAAATAATTTCCTTTTATTTTTCATTTCCATTCGATCAATATTGGCAGGGATATGAATTTTTAAACTTTTTTGTAGCCCAGTTCAAATGTGCTTTTAGAGAGCGGAATATTAAAATATAATATTTTTAGTCGCAAACTCCTCTATAAAATCCTTATTTTACTATAAGGAACATAACCAGACTGCAACCAACAGCTACTCTCCGGGCTATGTGCCCCGCCGAGCGCTGAATTACAAGACAATCCTGGCGCGTTAAGTGTAATAATTGCATATTACCATCAAAACGCTATTGCATATTACCATCAAAACGCTAATGCTTCGATTGCACGAGAGCTCCTTTAAATAGGATCAGTCTTTCGAATGGTGTTTCTTGCAATCGAAGCATTAACGTTTTGATGGTAATATGCAATTATTCCACTTAACGCGCCAGGTTTGTGACTTGTAATTCAGCGCTTGGCGGGGCACATAGCCCGGAGAGTAGCTGTTGGTTGCAGTCTGGTTACGTTCCTTATAGTAAAATGAGGATTTTATAGAGGAGTTTGCGACTAAAAAAATTGGCAGCTACTGGAAGCTGCTGGAACCTCCCCACTCGGTGGATCTTTGAAGCCGAAAAGAGCATTAAATTGTGTGACAAAACGGCACTAAACGTAATCCGATCTCATCCAAAACCTTTTCAGATCTTCTGGGGCACTAAAAAAACCCTTAACTTGATGAATTTACAGTCATCTATGCGAGTTATTACCTACATTATCGCTCGTCGAATAATATACTATTAGGATATTAACAACTTTAAATCACTTGAATGACTAATAAGTCTAGTTATCCTAAATACTACAGGTTTGTAAAGCAACAAACTGAAAATTGGTAAAGTGTTAATCTATAATAAATTCACCAACGAAGGTACAGAAAGCATGTGATATTGATATTGTTACATCTACCTTTAAAATTTGTGACAATCCACTAAAAGTTACAAATATGCCGAAATCTTATTAACATGACATGACACCAACGTTATCGGATGACAAACGATGACAATGACAATCGTCAAAATTTGCTCATTGCAATCCGATCGCTCGCGGCTGTCTTTGTTAAATGAAACATTAGCATTTCAGTAATAATCGAGGAATGTGTATTTAATTCTTCGATTTGTCTGTATATATATTTAAAAACGGCACTAAACGTAATCCGCACTACTTCTAGAGCAGTGAAGAAACCGGTACACGTGAATTGACACGTGATGTGACGAGTTTCACGATGTAACGGCTACGCGCATCGATCATGTCATGCGAAATGCGATCTATGCCTCGTATTTGCTTTGTTTTTAATTTTTTTTCCACGAAAACCAAATCGAAAGGGTGGAAGTGTGATATATCGTTGAAATCAGAATTTTAACTGCTTTTCAATGGTTCCATTGCAAATTGAAAGTAATTATAAAATAAACAACTTGTTGCGTCAAAATGGCACTAAACGTAATCCGATCTCAACCAAAACCTTTTCAGATCTTCTGGGGCACTAAAGAAACGCACATGCAAAGTTTCATTCAAATCCGTTCAGTGGTTTCGGCGCTATCGTGCTAACACACATACACACACAGACATTTTTCAAAAACCACTTTTTTCGGTTCCTAGGACCTCAAAACGTAAATATTTGATGCTATCTCAATTTTCGTGTTTGAACCAATTTTAGTAACCTCTCACAATTTTATTGTGGAGAGATTAAAATACTAAAAATAAAAGCACATTTTTGAACTATGCTAAGCCCAGTCAGGCTATTTATTTTTCGATTGCAACAGACACTCGACCGCTAGATGGCGCCTGCTGACTATTTTACATGTCGCTATCCCAAAGATACCGAAATGTACTAAATGGTCAAGTGATCCTCGTGTCGGTCGTCACATGCCTACCTTGCACTGACGAGAGCCAACAGGTCGAAACTGCGATCTGCAGTGTGACGACTGGCACGAGAGTTCCTTTAAATAGGATCAGTCTTTCGGCTGGTGTTTGTTGCAATCGAAGCATTAGCATTTTGATGGTAATATGCAATTATTATACTTAACGCGCCAGGCTTGTAACGTGTCATTCAGCGCTCGGCGAGGCACATAGCCCGGAGAGTAGCTGTTGGTTGCAATCTGGTTACGTTCCTTATAGTGAAATAAGGATTTTATAGAGGAGTTTGTGACTAAAAATATTATGTTTTAACGTTTGTTGCTGTTAGGAACCATCTGCTCCAGTGGCCACTTGCCCCTCGCTTGTCGGCATGCTTAACCTCTTAAATTGTCACTTCCAATTTCTTTCAAAGAATATTCTTACTTGGAATAATTGTTTTCGATTCCTTGCCACTGTTTTTTCATTCTCGTCGCCATAAATGTAATAGATTTGCCAAATAAAGGAAGATTAATGGGTAAATAACTATCAGAAGACATGAACACTGTCAACTACTTTTATTTTTCTCGTAATAAATATGGCGAGCCATTCAAATATACTACAGTGAGTCATTATTATCAATCACCACATAATTATAGTGTTGTTGGTGGTATTGCTGCTGATTTTATCAACATAAATGTCCAGGTTATGTAAAAATACAGTGCTTGGTGCCCTATAGAAGCATGAAACAATGAAAGATTTATAATTTGACTTTATAACCGCATTCGAAGGCTGATGTGATACCTTTAACACTCGTCATTTTTAATGCTTTATAAAGTCGAGTAAACTCTAACTTAGCGGGTCCAAAGGTCGCTTCGTCGTATGAAGTAAGAAACTATTTACTCGATAGCTCAGGCATGACAGTGGTTCTCAAACAGTTTATAACAATTTACAAATGATTATATGTCTGTAACTGTAATGCAATCGCTAAATACAAAAATATTAAAGGTGTTATCATAAAATATTAGGAAATATGAACTTCATGCCCATTCTCACGCAGTAGTTCGTCAACAAAGTACGTTTTTTCCTTCTTACTACTCCTAGGAAGATTTAACAAGTCCGCTTTCAATGCTGTAGAAGGAAAAGGAATATTATATTTAGTTAACCATTCTGCAATATCATGCTTTTTCCATTGACAAGTAGGTTGTTTATTTAATTGTCGGGTGTGACACGAAGCATTATCCATTACAATTAAACTTGGTTCTTCAAGATTTGGCAGTAGTTGCTGTTGTATCCATTCTTCAAAATTGTCACAATTCATGTTATCGTGATAATCCATACTTTTATTGGTAGTAGAAAAAATTAAGCTTGCTCCCAGAATAAAGCCACCTGATGTTCCTGCATGCAAAATAATGAATCGCTTTCCTACAGTTGATTTTTTGTATTTGACACTTTTTTTTTGATAAATCTTGCCACGATTTTCGAACACTTCCATTGGCAAATACCCATGTTTCATCTATAAATACAACCCTTCGAAGGTTACTGTCATAGTTTTCCATATATTTTGTTAAAATACAATCCTTTGCTGAACTATTTGCATTTGTTCACATAAATAGCGACGGTTATAATCTTTTTTAGACCTAAATCCACAATGTTTTAATAGTTTTAAGATACTTACCTTAGAGACGGCAATGATTCCCTTATTTTTTTAGCATTTCCTTCAAAGTATCTAATGTAAAATGTGTTTTCGATTCATAAAAATTATAAATTACTTCCCTTATTTGCATTTTAACGCCTTCACGCACATCTAATGTTTTTCGTTTCTTTTTAATTCGTTTTTTTTTTCAAGGATACATTATTAATATGTTGGTGCTTAATTCTGCTAACTGTTCTGAGACTTATGTTTAAGGCTTCAGAATCTCTTTCATGAATTCGTTCAAGAGGTACCAAGGGTCCCTTGTTCTCCTTTTCTTTTGTAAAATAATCTATTAAATTTAATACCAACTTCTTTGACTGTTCATTTAAGACGCCTAATTTAGTTGCCATATTTACCAAATATTGTATTTTTATAATTTAATGATATTCGAAATAAATATTTACACACGTATCTAATTTAGAAACCCGGACACATTTAACGTTAAATAGAATGATCGGCTTAGCGACCCCCCAAACCGCAAACTGTAGATGGTACGTCTGTTTATTGGATAAAAACTATAGATACGCCACGCCCATGTCATCAGGTGATATAGGAATGAGCTGTAAAAAGTACCTTAAAAAATAAAACATAAAACACGAAAGATTGAGGGCCTATGGCTTATGTAATGTATAATAAATAAAAAAAAATGGCTCTGGATATTCGTCTGACAAGCGAATAAATAACCAGACCATTAAATGCCAAGGGATAAACTCGCGCGGAATAATACAAGAAAAATGTTTAACGAAAAGAAAGTTTTAACAAAACTTGCGGCGCGGATTAATAAAATAAAATGTTTAACTTTTAATATAATAAAATAAAAAAAAAATCGGTAGGCAACAGGATTTGAACCCGAATATTTTATTCCCTTTACCTTACTTACTTACGCACTGAGCTATTCCACGATGTACAATTCAGCTATAAAACATGTAATATGTAGATATTAGAAAATTGCAAGTCCTAGGTATAGTGGTTTGGCAATATCCGTTTGTCGGATGAATATCCACTACCACTAAAAATAACATATATATTTCATATAAAGATGAATTTAATTCTAATATGAGACGATTGTTAAATAATCAATGACAAATATTCAGAGTTTGAGAATCGCTGAACTTATTAAAAACGTGAAAACGTCGATTAAAATTTATCTCTCTCTTCAGTGTCTATCGCAATATTTCTGTCTCAAAATAGGTGAGAGAGAAGCTTGGCAGACATACGCGACAGTGTTTTTGGGCTATTACTTTAACTTTGTGTGCGAGAGAAATGAAATCGTACGCGCATTATCAACTCATACACATGCCAGTTTAGAGTTTACTATACTATATTCAGTATATATCTTCGTCCTTTGCTGCTTTCAAACGATCCGGTGGCAAGCGCCGCGGTCTGTAGAATATTGGAGGACCAGGTGTCGTTTCAGTGTGATGTGTTACACTTGTGTTTCACTACGCGAAACATACCAGAGGGGCGTGTAATGTCGAGAAATTCAGTTAATAACTGTTGATAACTTGAGTTGCCATTTAAGATTTTAATCGTAATCGTTTTTTACACGTGGGGCCTGTTGCTGAGAGGGAAGTCATACTGTATATTAAACAACGGTTGCGAATGTCCACTAATAATTCGTAACAACTCAAAAAGTCTGCGTCGGTCATCGCTTTATATACACCTACGATCACAAGTTCCATAAGTAACGATTGTCGTTCCGTTTGCTACGGAGAGTTCATATGCCGATTTAGATAAATGACGGTTGATGCGCACTCACGGAAAAACACACACCAGTGTTAATTAGATACGAGATTTTTGAAACTCGATCGACTACATAGGGTGGACCATTAATAATAGGTCATAGTTCAGGGGTAGTTTAGTAAAATGTTGCTGTGGAAAAAGCTACAGGGTGTCAAACTTCAAATTATCTTTTTGTTTTTTTGCAATAACTCAACAGCCTCTTGACTGATCTTCGCCAAATTTGCTAGAGGATCTTTTTTATTCTAAGAAACAATAATTTACGTATTACACATCACGTTAGATCATAGAGGGCGCCTCAGAACCTGTATCTGGTGGTGAATTTTTTTCATATTTTTTTTTATGAGACGTGGTACTTCTCACCAGAAAATCTGATGATCAAGTTCTACCAAGTGTACCTTTTATACGTGGAAATGACGCCCTAATCAGATTTTTTGGTCAAAAAATTCATCATCAGATACAGGTCCTGCGGCGTCCTCTGTGATCTAACATGATGTAATACATAAATTATTGGTTCCTAGAATAAAAAAAGTTCCTCTAGCAAATTTGGCGAAGATTAGTCAAGAGGTTGTAGAGTTATTGCAAAAAACTAAAAAATAATTTGAACTTTGACACCCTGTATCTTGTTCCACAGCAACATTTTACTAAAGCATATTTGGTTATATCCTCATATTTTGGCCCAAAGAATCTACCCTTGAACTATGGCCTATTATTAATGGTCCATGGTGTATAGAGGCTGTTTACTGCGGAACGGCCATTTAAAACAGCAATTAATGACGGTTGTTGGCGTTCCTCGATGTACTTGTGAACTTTTTAGCATTATCTTCGAAACGTGGATAGTACCAACAATTTCTGGTGTATGTTATATCACCTTCCTGGGTCCGTCTCTGGCGGTCCGTGCTGGAACTTCTAGAATTTTGTGCGTAATTTCTGTCGCGGTTGCGGATTTTACTTATTTGACGCGTTTGTGTGAGTTCGGTTATCTATAGTCTGAGTTCCATTAAGACTTCCATACTCACTGTACTACCGGCCTCCTGAGGTTAGCCTCTTCCATTTATCAGTCAGTTGCGTCACTTTGTCGAGTTCCACGTTTATTTGTGTAGCGAGTATAGCTTGCATCAATGCAGGAAGGCGGTTTTCCCACATAGCTCGCAAAATCCGTCTGGGACTGTGAATCCTGCCAAGTTTTGCAGGTGTCTAAGGAATTGTGATGGAATCCTGTGACCTATCTCCTCGTCTTCGAGAAACCTCTTGGTACGTCGGTCCTGTGATGTCTACAAGCGTTTAATTAATTCGGTTTTAGTTTTATCGTATTTATTTGTTGCCGGGGGATTGGTAATGACATCGTCTACTTCCTGTACAATTTTCTGGAACACTCTCTACTGTAAGTTTGGCATCTTATTTTTTAGTTTAAAACAATAACTAACACAAGAACTTCTTCTGTTCACGTGTGGATCACCAATTTGTAGCTGTTTGCTACTAATTAAATACTTGCTAAACAGGTTACTGCGGTACAGTGTTTACTGTTATGCGTTTGGGTGAAGACCGCCGTCTGTCGTTATCCATCCACCTAACAAGGGAAAGTGACCCGACATCAATTATAAAGTTTCACAATACAGCAATCCGAATTCGGCAACTACCTAACCTTACAATATGTGATGCTGTCAATGAGTTGCCAATCATTGTTATTTTTATTTAGTTTGAATGATGAATGATCTGAATCCAACTTTTAAAGTTCAGGGCGAATAAAAGAATTTTCGGCAATAGCATTTTTGACAGTGATTCTTCGAAATCAAACAAAATACGAAACTGTTACGTGATTACAATCTCCAGTAAACACCCTGTACTTAGGTTCAAATAATTGCAACAAAAATGTTCACTAACCAGACCAGTACTTTATTAATAACTTAAATTACAATAAATAGTCCTTATACAAATTAGTACACTAACTACAAGTTTCATCTACTATAGTCTCACTACTATAATAAATCACAACTTGTTACTGTTCTTTATCTTTTCTGATCTCCAATATCAGAACTGAACTGTACTGTACTAATCGAATATATAACGGCATTGTCCGCATGCGCCGGATTCACCTCTTATATACCGTGGCAAAGTTCTCGAATTCTCTAGAATCATCCAGCATTGTTCGCGGCGTTTATGGCCATTCTCATATATTCTATGCTAATGGCAGTTCGCCAGTGGGCCCAGAGATGGCGCCACCCTAAAGACCGTCAACTAAACAGGTCTTCCTTCACTCTGTACTGTCGTGAACAGAAAAAAATAGGACAACTTTTTTTCTAATGTAAATCTGTCTCTATTTGAATATGTAATGAGTAGCCGAAATAAAACAGATGTCACTTAATTTATTTTTTATTTTAATGCTGTAGTTATTGCTATAGTAAATGATGGATGGTTAATGAGACAAATTGCACTGCGTTATAACATTAACAAAAATTTGGTGTGTAACATTTTAAGAAAGTGGAGAATAAACGGTACGATTAGTAGAAATCCTGGATCAAAGAACAAAGGATATCCTGCTTAACAAGAAACTAACTATTAATATTTCGTTATTGCACCATTTCTATTTATAACTTCTATAAGTCTGTTAGGCATAGAATTATTAACCTTATACAATAATCATTAGTAAAAATATTTTCCCATGCATTATTTATTATTTCCAGTAATTCTTCGGCATTCCGTGGTCTCACATTTCGTTTTTGGATACTTCTTACGATTAGTCCACATACTTCTTCCACAGGATTAAGATCTGGACTATGACTGGGCCAGTTAAGAACATTGATGTTCTTATCTTGAAACCAGTTAGTTACGGTATGAGCAGTATGAACGGAACAATTGTCTTGTTGAAATATGATCATTATTAGGAAATAATTGTGACACAGAAGGGAGCAACTATTGTCTAAATTCCTAATATACGTTTCACTATTAAATCGTTCCTCAGTATGCCACGTGCGGATATCCATGCCCACATATTGACGGAAAATCTACCACTTTTATCATTGTTAGATATATATATTTCTCATCGAATCGAGTATTCGGAGGGCGGTAAACACGAATACGACCGCTGTGTGTTGACTGGAAAGTTTTTTCGTCTGCAAAGATTACATTGTTCCAACAATTTACATCATGCGTTAAAAATTCCAGCGCAAATCCTACTCGAGCTTCTTTATGTTCAGCTTTAAGTAAGTATTTATGTGCTGCTGCATGACAGCGTAGCTCCGATTCTCTTACTCGCCGGCGACCAATACTCGATCCAGGAAAATTCGTTTCTTCAGCAGCCTGAATAACTGAATAAAATGGATTTTCTACTAAAGCATTTACCAATTGCAAATTTTGTTGTTGAGTTGATATCCTTCGTCGCCCTGATCCAGGATTTCTACTAATCGTACCGTTTATTCTCCACTTTCTTAAAATGTTACACAACGAATTTTTGTTAATGTTATAACGCAGTGCAATTTGTCTCATTGACCATCCATCTTCTGCTTTAGCAATATCTCCAGATTTAACTAAATCGCTTATATGGGGCATATTAGTTTTTTGCACACTTGCAATAAATTATGACAACTAACTGACAATGTCACAAAAATTAAAGTTAGATGTACATAACTAGATTTTAGCAAAATACCACCGTATACGACCGTACCAGGGACTAATTACATATCGCTCCGTCAGAGGGCAGCACATGACAATACGATGCTAGCACATGATGATACAAAATAACATTTTCTACTGAAACGATCAATGTTTGAAGTAATTAGCATGTAGTATGTTTTTTTTCAATGATTTGGTCTTGCACTGTGCCATTCGTCAATGATTAATTCAATACTAACCTGACTATCCTAATTACCAAAAGACCATCTATATAGTGTGTCCCCGGATGGGCCTAACTATACTTGCAATTTTCCTTATTTCGCATTTTAAGAGAAAAAGCCATTCTTCATAAAAAGTTTTGCTTTTCGTGAAGTCATTAGCCATACTAAGACTTTTAAAATAACATACATGGTGGTTAGCAAATAAGGAAACGTGAACTTGTGCCAATAGTAAAGTACTAGTTTTTTGAGATTAATATAAGAAGGTTACGGAAATAAGTTGTTTCTAATGTTAATAGTAGTCCAGATGTGAAATTTGAACGTCGTATCTCAAAGTTGATATTTTTGTGAAAATTATGGTTAAATAATTTTAAAAATTCAAGGAAAGCACATGATTTATTGAATAAAATGGTAACAAAACTATTCTATGTGTTGCCTTCCTACTGCTACACATTTTTTCTAAATTTTTCATAAACTAAATGAATTGTATCCTCGTTTATGTCATCTATTACTTCTGATATTTTCTCCTTTAATAGGTTTAAATTATCTTTTAATCATGGGGATAAACTTTTTGCTTTAGGTATCCCCATAAAAAGAAATAAAGAGGGTTTATGTCTGGGGAGCGTACAGGCCATCTTATTGGTCCAAATTGTCTTATCCATTTATTGTGGAAATGCTGATCTAACCAGTTTCTTACACTAATTGCACTGTTGTATGTAGGACAACCGTCATGTTGATAATACAGTTTTCTTCTGTCGTGTAAATTTGTCATTCATAACAGGCATTAAAAAGTTTTCCAACATCTGTTTGTAAGTGTTCTGATTTACGATTGCGTCGAAAAAATATGGTCCAATGATTTTCTTATAACGTATCGCACACCAAATATTTACTTTTTTATATCGTTGACTTTTAGTAATAATACGAAAATTTGGATTTTCTTCCGACTTGTGCCTACAATTTTGGTAACTAACAACTCCATTCATAGTAAATGTTGCCTCGTCGGAGAATAAAATCCTTCTGTAGAAAAATCTATCTAACATAATATGTTCCCCCATTAACATACAAAATTCGAAACGAAATGCGTCATCCCCTTCTTCAAGCTTATGTAATCTTATTTGTTTGTAGGAATGTATTTTATTATTTGTCAGAATTCTTTGCAAATGGCTCTTACCAACATTTAAATCTAGCGATCTTTTGCACGTTTTATATTAGCTTCACCTGTATATTTGTATTATGTAAGTATGTAACTTTTTGAATCTTTGAACCTGATTCTCACCCACTTCAAAACGTCAGATTAAACTGAAACTTTGCACACTTATTAAGGACTGACGACAATACAATAATTTGACAATTTTGTCCTAATGTCCTCGCCAGGATCATCAGGATAAAATAAAAATAGAAAAAATTACTAATCTGTTGTTGACCTTTTGCCGGAAGCGCCGGGATTATTAATATCGGACCTCTGGGAGGGTTGACCGTTTAATTGTCCATTACTCGTGGGAACAACAATGAAAACTGAAACTACAACACAAAAAAAAGAGGAGATTGGCGAAAAAAAATTATAGCTTAAAAAAACTAAAAAACGCTTTAATAGCAAACCGAACTAAAAAGTAAAAAATAATGTTTGAATATTTTACATATTTTATTGTAAAAAAGCGTAGGGTCCAATAAGAATATAGTAAAAAGCTTTTTTTACAAAATGTTTAACATATTTAAACATTATTTTTTACTTTTTAGTTCGGTTTGCTATTAAAGCGTGTTTTTTTTTAGATTTTTAAACTCTCAGCCAATGCGACTTTTTACACAAGGTAGGCTATGGTAGACCGATCAACTTTTGTAGTATGTGAAAATTGTTAATAGTTCGCTTTTTTAAACGTTTTGTTTTACAGGCATAATTGATTTATTACCGGAACATGATAAAGAATGAAAAGTTTTCTTATAATCCTGTGGTACCTGTCAAATATGGGAACATTTACCGAACTATTCGACCGCTTTAATGTAAGCAAGAGATAAGCTTTAATTATTTCGAAAGTTATCGATATATTAGTTGGGAACAGCAAATACTGTGTATGGCCAGGTAACCAAAAATAAAATAAGATTGGAATATTAAGGCATTCATGGGGCAGTGAGTGCCATATAAAGACTTAAAAACCAGCGAAAAAACATGCCCATGATGACTTGAAAAATCCTAAATGAGCATTGTCTGGAGTTATTTATTTAAACAATAAATTTTTTTAGAACTTGTTTTATGGGAACCAACAATGGTTTTCATTTACGGCAATGGAAAATATAAACATTTAGAAGCACCCCGTTCAAATTTCAAGTTTAAACCTCAGCAGATATATATCAGAGAAAAACTTAATTGAATTGTTCGTTTATGAGCTTCTGGAGCATGTGAAAATGTTTTATATTTTTTATGTCTTTTGCAAAATTTAATTTGATTATAACCGATTATAAATTATTACATTACAGGTTTAGTTTTATGAACTTTACATTAAAGGTAAATGAAATAAATATACTTAATTACATTATTATTGTTTTTATCCCCTGTAATCCTTTTTGTATTCTACTAGATGTGGATTTCTTACAGCCGTCGACAATTTTAAACTGTCATCGAGGGTGTTGAAAGTCGAAAGTTTATGCTCACGTCGAGGATTTTAAGCTGATTTCGGTGGTTTTAAGCTGACATCAAGGATTTTAAGCTGACTTCGGTGGTTTTAAGCTGACTTCGGTGGTTTTAAGCTGACATTGAGGATTTTAAGTTGACGACGAGGATTTTATGCTGACTTCGGTGGTTTTAAGCTGACATTGAGGGTTTTAAGCTGACCACGCTGGTTATAAGCTGTCGTCGAGGATTTTAAATTGACCTCGAGAGTTTTAAGCCGACATCGAATATTTTGAGCTGTCATTGAGGGTGTTTGAAGTCGAAGGTTTAAGCTGCGTCGAAAAGGTTAAGTTGACGTTGAGAATTTTAAGCTGATGCCTGAAGATTTTAAGGTAATATCGAGGGTGTTAAGAGTCGAAAGTTTTAGCTGACGTTGAATGTTTTAAATTGACTTAAAGCATTAAAAACCGAACAACAGGACAGCTAACATTACAGCTGACGCCGAAGATTTTAAGCAGATATCGACTATGTACTGATATAGATTTTTATATATGCGTAAATCTGGATAATCATTAAAAAGTACTGAATTTTTTTTTATCAAAATATAACTAACTGCATTTCGGAAGTTCTGTCAAAAACACGGATGAAAAAAATATTGAGATACAAGCAGTTCTAGTGTTTTCGCTTAAATGTATTAAATTTGAGCACATTATTGTAGTAGCTTAAATGTTTTTCGTATTTTGAATTTTCGCGTTTGACTTTTACTGTGGAAAATGCGAAAATGTTATGATTACAAAACAAAGTGACATTGAGACACAAAGTCGAAACACCTTTGAATAGAAATTAAAAGATATTTTAAGAATGAACTATTACCAAGTTTTTTCCAAGCCTGGAGCAGAATCGTTTGCACTTAAGTTATTCCAAAATTCGATCTATTTTTGAGCAATAAAGATCCTAAGATTTCTATTTGTCCTTTGTTTCTCATCTTATAGACTAAGATTGGTATCGTGAAATTTCCAGAATATGATGAAAATGGAGGTTATGAAGCCCGAAAATAGCAATATATTCGAGTCGACGTACCGCCTCAATTTTTTGTCAAATCGAAAAATGTTTCAAATAAAAGTTGTTCAGTATGAGGATTTGTATCAAAAGTCATGGAACAAAACATTTCCGAGAATTTTTTTTTCCTGAATATGGATTTGTGCCTGCAGTATCAATTGTCAATAATTGTTTCTATGGGATTTTTATACTTATTAAATTTAACGGGCCGTGGATATACTGAACCTAAGGACAACAAACAGCGAGGATTTTAGGTGATGTCAAGGGTTTTACGCTGATATTGAGAATTTTTACGTAACGTATATGGATCATCATCATCATCGAAGACTTACGTCAATGTAGATTTTTGCTAAAATCTGTAGCTGCTGTAGGAATAGAGTATTTTTTTATTTTAATGTGTTGTTGGCTATAACAGTTCCTACTGCCTTTGTGGGCCTTACACTGAAATGTATAGTGTATGATTTTGGGAAATATATAGCTGCAACATATTTAAATAGTAAAATTTGTAAAAAGCACCGACTAGAACGTTTTTTATTTTAATGTGCTGTTGGTTATAATAGTTCCTACTGCCTTTGTGGGCCTTACACTGAAATGTATAGTGTATGATTTTGGGAACTATATACAGGGTTACTGGTAATTCGATACATTCCTTTGGAGATGTGATGGGGCATGATCTAAGAAGTAAATTTAGCCCTAACGTATATTATGTAAAACTCAATAGTTTTTGAGATATTTAATTTTTTTTGTTTTTCTCAAAAAGTAGATCTTAATGTCCTAAAAGTTAATTTTCGAAAAATCTAGTTGACATTTTTAAATTTTTTTTTTACTGGATTACTTGTCCAATATTATAGATATCCGTTTGGAATGAAAAATATCGGGAAACATTTCGATCATGTGAACATCTGAAATAAAAACTTAATTTTTTTTTTTTAAATCAGCTATGAAATTTACCTATTAGGTTTTTTCAAAAAAATATTAACGTAACACGCGTATAAATTATTATAGAAACTGCCTTATTTCAATAGCTATCTAACAAGGTACAAATGTTCAATGTACCCTTAATAGTTCTAAGAAAATACTAGTAAAAATAATACAAGTAGTACGAATTTTATTTTTAGATAAACAGTAAAAAACATTTTAAAAGTAGAGTTTAATTCTTCATTAATTTCAAAATTGTACTTTATTTTTTATGTCTTGCTCAAAATGGGAGCCCCTATTCCGTATACAGACACGGCAGCGTCTTCTTATTTCCGTCCTTGTTACTCTGGTTGTCAGATTATGCCTTATGTGTTGGGCAGCATCGACTATCCTTTGTCTAAGGTTTTCTATAGTATTGACTAGTGTGGCATAGACCATCTCCTTCATATGACCCCATACGTAATAATCAAGGGGTGTTAAGTCAGGGCTTCGCGCTGGCCAAGGTATTGGGCCCGCTCTTCCAATCCAACGGTTAGGCAAACGTTGATCAAGTAACTGTCGTACTGTCAGCCGATAATGTGCTGGACAACCGTCGTTCTGAAACACCATTCGCTGTCTGACGGCGAGAGGAACATCTTCTAAAATCCTTTTAATAAAATTTTCATAGATTTCCCCGTTTAAATTTTGAGGAAAAAAGTATGGCCCTATTAAATAGTAGCCAATGACTCCCATCCACACATTAATAGAAAACTTCATTTGGAAACTAGTTTCACGTGTTAACTTGGGATTTTCCTCTGCCCAATAATGTAGGTTGTGGAAATTTGTTATACCCTCGCGATTACATTTCGACTCGTCCGTCCATAAAATACTTGTTAAAAAATTTGCACTTTCTGCATCTGAATTTAACATAAAGCGGCAGAATTCCACTCTCCTTCCAGGATCACCTTCCTCCAAGCCTTGGACAGGGGTATAGTGGTAAGGATGACATCCAACTCTACGTATCGTAGACCAAACTTTCCATTGTGACGCTCCGGTTAGTCTTGCGACTTTATTAGTTGAAATAGTTGGGTCTTCCTCAAAATACCTCAATATTTCTTCCTCATCATCTGGTTCATAAACGGGAGGAGCACCAGCGTCACTTTTTCTACATTTCACGGAGCCAGTTTCAGCGATATTTCGATATGCCGTACTGAATACACGTGCATTTGGTAAGCGGCGGTTAGGGTACCAAAGACCATATTCTCGGCGAGCTTCAGCAGCGTTGCCGCCACAGTATCCATAGACAAACAAGATATCAGCGTATTTGCGTTGGCATACGCGGCCATGGCACATAAAATACAATAACAACAACTACGAGCAAAATCAAAATCTTCGATAACTAATTTAACAAGACCAACAAACTTAAGGGATACGGAGATAAGAATGCCAGTTAATGACATATATGCACAAACGTCAAAGTCAAGG
The DNA here is from genome assembly GCA_963675555.1 of Leptura quadrifasciata. Taxonomy (NCBI): domain Eukaryota; kingdom Metazoa; phylum Arthropoda; class Insecta; order Coleoptera; family Cerambycidae; genus Leptura; species Leptura quadrifasciata. Next base: position 81,198,626 of record OY776680.1, read on the forward strand.
ACTGACTGACTTAAATGAAAATGAACGATTAGTCGTTTAATAAATTCCGCCACCAGCATTATCTTTACTAATTTTTTATTAGAACTATCAAGGGTACATTAAACATTTCTACTTAGTTAGATAGCTATTGAAATAAGGAAGTTTTTATAATAATTTATATAATATTTTTTTGAAAAACCTAATAGGTAAATTTCATAACTGATTTAAAAAAAAAATTTTTTTTCAAGTTTTTATTTTAAATGTTCACATGATCGAAATGTTTCCGGATATTTTTCATTCCAAACGGATATCTATAATATTGGACAAGTAATCCAGTAAAAAAAATAAAAAATGTCAAGTAGATTTTTCGGAAATTAACTTTTAAGAAATTAAGATCTACTTTTTTGAGAAAAACAAAAAAATTGAAATATCTCAAAAACTATTGAGTTTTGCATAATGTATGTTAGGGCTAGATTTACTCCTTAGCTCATACCCCATCACATCTCCAAAGGAATGTATCGAATTACCAGTAACCCTGTATATAGCTGCAACACATTTGAATAGTAGAATTTGTAAAAAGCACCGACTACAACGTTTTTTATTTTAATGTGCTGTTGGTTATAATAGTTCCTACTGCCTTTGTGGGCCTTACACTGAAATGTATAGTGTATGATTTTGGGAAATATGTTGATACCGGCACACATTTGAATAGTAAAATGTACTGACTACACTATCTCAAAATTGGTCTAACTCTGTAAGTAGATCTACAACATTAAACGCACAAAAGAAATGAGATAAAATGACGTACAAACTATTTTCTTAGGATAAAAAAGAGCGGCATTTTTATGAATAAAAAGAACACCACTTTTTTAACTTCAATGGCCCGACCATGTATTCTAAATTGTCGTTTAGTCCAGAGCAGAATTATTTTTACTTATTTTACTTTCTCAACTTATCGATACAGAAACTTAACGAGCCAGATTCGGGATTGTGATGCCCGTGGAGGTTTTGAAGCCCAAGAGTAGCAACTGCATCCATATGGATACGTGTGTGTGGGTGATATTTTTCCATATTCCTACTGCCCTCTCAGCTAGCACGTTGGATAGATTGGGCTTGATATTAATTATTGCATATTTACTTCTTTTGCTTTTTGTATACTGCTGGATTTCTTACTGTCGCGCTGTTAACAGTTTTAAGTTGACATCGAGGGTGTTGCAAGTCGAAGGTTTAAGCTGACCGTTGAGGATTTTAAGCTGACATTGAGGTTTTAATCTTGACGTTGAGGGTTTTAAGTTGACCTCGAGAACTTTACGCCGAAGTCGAAGGTTTAAGCTGCGTCGAAAGGTTTAAGTTGACGTCGGGGATTTTAAGTTGATATCAAAGATTTTAAGCTGACGTCGAGGGCGTTGAAAGTCAACAATTTTAGCCGACATTGAAGGTTTTAAATTGACGTCTAGGGTTTTAAGCTGACTTCGAGCGTATTAAAAATCGAAGGGTTAACCCGACGTCGAAGGTTTTAAGTTGACGTCGTGGGTTTTAAGCTGATGTCGATTTTAAGTGGACGTTGAGGATAAGCTTCGTTAAGAGCAACAGGACAACGATCATTTTAGCTGACATCGAGGGTTTTGGGCTGATGCCGAAGATTGTAAGCTGACTTCGAGGATTCTTAGCTGACATCGACTATATACTGATATAGATTTTTATATCTTCGTACATCTGGATAATCAATAAAAAATACTGAACAGTCTTCTTTATCAAAATATACATTTGCATTTAGGTAGCTCTATGTAAAAAAACGTAGGTTGTGAAGAAAAATAAATATTGAGATGAAAGCAGTTCTAGTGTTTTCGCTTAAAATGTATTTAATTTGAGCACAGTATTGTATTGTAGTAGCTTAAATGTTTTTCGTATTTTGAATTTTCTCGTTTGACTTTTACTGTGGAAAATGCGAAAATGTTATGATTACAAAACAACGTGACATTAAGACAAAATCGAAACACCTTTGAATAAAAATTAAAAAATATTTTAAGAATGAACTATTACCAAGTTTTTTCCAAGCCTGGAGCAGAATCGTTTGCACTTAAGTTATTCCAAAATTCGATCTATTTTTGAGCAATAAAGATCCTAAGATTTCTATTTGTCCTTTGTTTCTCATCTTATAGACTAAGATTGGTGGCGAAATTTCCAGAATATGATGAAAATGGAGGTTATGAAGCCCAAAAATAGCAATATATTCGAATCGACGTACCGTCTCAATTTTTTGTCGAATCGAAAAATGTTTCAAATAAAAGTTGTTCAGTATGAGGATTTGTATCAAAAGTCATGGAACAAAACATTTCCGAGAATGTTTTTCTCCTCAATATGGATCTGTGCCTGCAGTGTCAATTGTCAATAATTGTTTATGGAATTTCTATACTTATTAAATTTAACGGGCAGTGGATATACTGAACCTGAGGACAACAAACAGCGAGGATTTTAAGTTAGTTGACGTCAAGGTTTTTACGCTGATATTGAGAATTTTTACGTGACGTAGATGGATCATCATCGAAGATTTATATCGATGTAGATTTTTGCTAAAATCTGTAGCTGCTGTAGGACTAGAGTATTTTTATTTTAATGTGTTGTTGGCTATACCAGTTCCTACCGCCTTTGTGGACCTTACACTGAAATGTATAGTGTATGATTTTGGGAAATATGTTTATAGCTGCAACATATTTGAATAGTAAAATTTGTAAAAAGCACCGACTACAACGCTTTTTTATTTTAATGTGCTGTTGGTTATAATAGTTCCTACTGCCTTTGTGGGCCTTACACTGAAATGTATAGTGTATGATTTTGGGAAGTATGTTGATACCGGCACACATTTGAATAATGAAATTTGTAAAATGTACTGACTACACTATCTCAAAATTGATCTAACTCTGTAAGCAGATCTACAACATCAAACGCACAAAATAAATGAGATAAAATGACGTACAAACTGTTTTCTTAGGATAAAAAATAACGGCATTTTTATGAATAAAAAGAACACTACTTTTTTAACTTCAGTGGCCGGACCATGTATTCTAAAGTGTCATTTAGTCCAGAGCAGAATTATTTTTACTTATTTTACTTTCTCAGCTTATCAATACAGAAACTATTCCAGCCAAATTCGGGATTGTGATGCCTATGGACGCTCTGAAGCTCAAGAGTAGCAACTGTATCCGTACGGGTACATATGTGTGGTTGATATTTTTTCCATGTTTGTACCATCCTCTCAGCAAGCACATTGGATATCTTTGGCTGGATATTAATATGTGTTTCTTTGGCGATGGTTTTAAATCATGGATGTTTCATTGAAACTATGTCTCACGTAGTATGCGAAATTACTGACTTTGGTAGACGTATAAGTAGGTACCGTCAATATAAATAATTGCTTTGTTAGTCTGAGGTTTTCTGGATTGTACAATTCGCTCGTAAAATCGGTAACATGTATTGCAATAGAATCTTCATGGGTTATTACTTGACATCCAATATTTTCGTTAACGAAAATCGCCTCATCGACGATTGCCGCCTGACAGTGGCAATAACTAGACTTCTGCTGATCTGGTAGAATATTTAAATGTGACCTTCAAGAAATCATCGGATAACGGTTGTAACTTGTACAAAAATGTCGGGAGATGCATTTTAGTAATATTTCTGTTATTTTCCCTCGGTACTGAGCCACAATATGTGAACAGTTCTCGAAACTGTTCCTTCGTAACGGAAGTCAGCGATTGTAGCTTAACATCTGTAAAATTCTCCTCATCTTCATATCTCGCTACATTACGTAGTGCTTGCAAAAATATTTGCGATTGCGATCCTTTTATCACGTACGGTATGTTAATATACTTCAAACCCGGAAGCAATACTTGCAAAATGAATCCACGTTCGTCCTAATGATGCCTACACTACTTAAGGTTTTCAGGAACGTAAATATTCTTAAAAACGTTCACTCTGGATTCTGTCGAATGTTTGTGTATATCAGCATTGCCATCGCAAAGCACACAAGTACCATTCCGAGTTTGTGTTCGAACATTTAGTCTTAAACAAAATGGATTGCGTTGCAGCGTTTTTATCTCGTTGCGAATGGATGGATTATAATTAATACATAATCTAGCATTTTCGTCAATAGCAAGTGGCGGCTTACCAAGTCTATCACGTCGAGAAAAAATGCATTCTCGCAAATACAACATCGAGTACATGCCCGAAAAACCATGGGAAACTATTTTTAATTGCAATGCCTAGTAAAAGGAACTTGAGGACATTATATATTGCGCTACGCTAGAGCTTCTTAAAGATGGTCTATCATTGGTGCCAGCGACCAGCAACATTATAAAGGTCGCTACCTCCTCGTACCTTAATACTGCATGCCGTAGAGAGGTGGTTAAAGTGCCATATACGCACACACGCATAATCTGTATTACCGCAAATATATGGTTTGAAGTGTTTAGTAAATCCAAAATTGATAAGAGTTCTTTTTCAATCACGGAATAGTTTTTCTCGACTGAATTTAATGTGCGAGAGTAATATCTTGTTATATTGGCAAGATTTAAGACATCTGCCATTACCATAAAAGGTTGATCAAAGTTCGAATATTTTAATACTGGCGAATTTATCAGTTCTTTATATGTATTGGATCATTCTAAATGTTCTGAAATTACTTTGGACTTCTCTGGTGTGAAGAAAATCGGTATCTTAAGATTACGAGTTCCACAAAATCTTTAGGATGGCTTCTCCTTTGGAGATGTCCCGCTTTTCTGATTGACGGTGCCATTGTCGGTTCATAACGATGATTCCTTACACTTCTATACCATGCACTCCATTTAACCTTTTCACTGCTGCTGTCATTGTGATTATTGAGTATCGTTACTGCGCCAGCCTTAAACACTAACTATATTTGATACCCTCAGTTTTTGAAATTATATTCGCTTCCTGCACCTCCTGAACAATGTGTGCAGTGTTGCCAGTTGTAAAATTTCACAAATAAAGGAAATTGGAATCACGTGGTATTTGCTGTGCAATTTTGTGGAACTGGCTATTAAATTATTACTTCGAATTGGACTGATGTATTACATCACGAAATTAGAAACAATAACCGACATAGTCATACACTGAATTTGGCACTTCATTTTTTGTTCCTTCCATGCCAATTGAATCGCAAAAAGCAAGAAGTTTCACTTTGGACTTATATTGGTGTAAGGTATATTCAAACGAACATGCAAAAAATATTTTATCATTTATTGAGGAAACTATACATTCATAAAAATAAAAATATTCTGTGGTGAAAAACAAGGTTTAAACATATTTCTTGGACTATAAGTATGTGATACCTTTCGAAACATCCAACTACGCATAATGAATGGTACGTTAAAAGGGTCACATCTATAAACCGCATTTTTCTTAATTTTTTGCTTTGAAGAAACCATAAATTTTCGATATCCGCCTATTTTTTACTGGACATATTTTATTGATTGATGAGAAATGTCGATCAACAAGTCACAGGTGATTATGACTTTCATCAGGCTTTCAACTAGGTTGGCGGGGTTTCACAACACGATATTTTTCAAAGATTTATTAGATTAACTTCCTTTGAAATTCCAATAACGGAAAGTTCTCCCCATAACTGTTTTATACACACTATGGCTGTTCAATACAGTTAACATCTAAAATGTGGAAACATTTTTTTTCACCATTTGCTTTTCTCACAGATTCTGTGGAACTTAGGAGCATATCAGATCGGTCTTATAGCACCCATGTTTTTATAATAGTCAATTATGCTCTCGGGTATTTCAATTTCCTTCCCCCCGACTGTTAGTTATTATTTTACGTCCACTGTGGCATGACGTCAGCATGGTCACCTCCCGTTGGTCCTGCCATTGTAACGTAAGAAGCGTATCGCTTGAAAAGTATTGCACTTCTACGACCATCTTTTTTTGTTTTTTGAACGTTAAAATGTACAGTATTGCGCTTAACTGTCCCACAAAAGTTTTTTTTTAAGTGCTTCAGCTAAGAGGACTATTATACCAGTGTTGTCTACATACAAAATATGTCCTGCATTCAAATACGGCTCCATTAAAGTCATCACAATGTTACCACCAATTTTTAGTTCAGGATCATGCACTTTCATATATGTTGCAGAACCAGTGTACACAATGAAATCTAGTGCATAACCGGTTTCAAAATCGGCCAGTACAAAAAATTTTATACCAAAACGATGCCGCTTTGACGGTATGTACTAAACGAAATTTTTCCTTTAAATAGCACTAAACTTTCATCGATTGCAGCATTTTGATTAAGGGCACACGCCAATTTTGAACACATGTCTGAAGTGGTTAATAACGAGTCTTATCTTGAATAATAATTAAGCATATGCCACAGGGTGTGAAAAAATGTATTTCCAAAGATTTTCATGCTATTTTCGACTATTTTTTTTTTTCGTTCTTTGTCGTTTTGTCTTTTTTATTTCCTGTAAAAAGATGTGGTAACTTCTCATAATAAGTTATGGTCTTCTCAGTGGTGCATAGTTTCCTTAAATTCAATAAATCCTTATACTATTAAAATGAGAAATAGTTCAAATACATTTCTGTTAATATTGACAATACAGATCGTATGAACTGGTAAACGATGCAACAATACTGTTACATATTATATTTTTCATATCAAAATATAGTTTAGGGGGCAAGACAAATAGCCTGGCTGTAGTTAAATCTGTACGTACAATGGGGTCACGTATCACTGAGGTAACCCAGTCTCCATTATAGGTGTTCAATCAGGCGAGGCTGTTCTTGGGAAGTTCTAACTTCTCTAATCGGTGATTTGTATGGGGATTTGGTCAAATAAATTGGGTCCATTAATTCCGTCCAGTTACCAAATAGAGCTTGGCCACCCTCAGCTACATTAAAAGGCTCCGGTTTTATTCTGCATGACCTTATTTCATTATACCAGTCTTCGAGAAGTTCAGCAGGAATTTTTTGATTAATTAACCCAATATTTCTGTCGCATTCCATATAAGAGTGACCCCTGATTTAAAAAATGATTTGTACAAGGTTTTAATATTTTCCCCTTTTTTATATAGCATTCAGAACTGTGCCCACCGAACTTAATTTAAGTTTTCATCGGACTAGACAAGAGTCTGTCTTTAATTTTGTATAATCAAACTAGGGGGTTGTAGTCTGTATTGCCGTAGAGATGTGGCTTGAAGTGTTTGGTAAATCCAAAATCGATAGGAGCTCTTTTTCGATCACGGAACAGTTTTTCCCAGCTGAATTTAATGTACAAAAGTAATATCTTGGTATATTGGCTTAACATCCCGCCTATCGCATCATTAAAGGCATCTGTCATTACCATAAAAGGTTGATTGAATTCCTGATATTTTAATATTGGCGAAGTTATCAGTTCTTTACATGCATTGAATCATTATTAATATTCTGGATCATCAGGATAGAAGTTTTTAAAGGTATCTCGTTACTAGATGCACTAAGAATGATACTTATTTGCGCATATATTCATCATTGCCGTTCTACAGTGAGCTAGGTGGAAGAGATATAAACGAGAAGCAGCTAGGGACAGGGCAACTCTTTATTTGACGCATGCGCGTACATGTATTAAAATGCGGGGCATTTTAAATTTTAATAAAATACATTCTTGATATTCGTTACCGTCAGTCTACAAAGACAACTTATTGTTATTGATATCGTCAAATTTTGCAATAGATAGCAAATATACACAAATAAAAATGTAACTTCGCAAAATGTAAAATTCATGTATTTTAAATAAACATTACCTATTTAAGGAGAGGATCCAAAAATACACTATTTATATGGGAAACGCATAATATATTTTTTCATGAGATAGTTTTAAACAAATTAATGGGTAAATTAAAAATAAAAATCATCCAGATCCAATGTTGCAGCAACAATACATCGTATAAAAACTATATTAGACTTTCACTTATATTTTTATGAAGTTCATTTCTTCTGATTTAAAAATTAAATAATCTATATTGAAAAATTACACTTTTTATACTTGTTTACAATGTCAAAACTAATTTCTCAACATATACCAATTTTTATGAAGACATTTAAAAAAAATATATATATAATAAAAAATTTACTGTAAATAAATAATAAGGAAACAATATGAAAATACGTTTCTAAAATTTTTATTTATGATCTAATAATATCTTAAAAAATACTAAAAACAATTTCATTATTATTCATCGCTGAGTACCATAGTTAATGATAATTGTCTCACTTCTTCGGGAGTAGGTTTTTTCTGTTTATTTTTACCACTTGTTTTTTTCTTGATTGGGTAAAATCCTTGCTTCTGAATGTTTTTATTACCTGGTTCTCTATTTTCATCTAGTGGCAAATATGATTTTGATTGCAATTCATCATTCGCCAATACTTCAGCAGTTCTCACCAATGGTTTAATCCTGTCAGTATAAAATTTATTTAATTTTTCAAATGACTTCATTTGATCAATGTTATGCGACATAACTTCCAAATCTTTTTTAATTTTAGCTTTCAATTCATTCAAGTCAGTTTTCTTCCTTTTTAGTCCCTGAATATGTAACTGAATTTCACTTTCTTTATCTTCTTGATCTGATTCTTCATCAATTTGTAAGCCATTACATTCGTAATTTACTACAGGTAACTGTGAACTGTTACCATTTCCAATGTGTTGACATAAATAATGAATATGTTTACACATATTACATCGAATTGAATTATCAATACATGAACAAGAGAAGTTATGAATGCATGCATTGCATTCATAACATTTTAATGGGCACACACAATTTTTTTGTCTTCATTTATGGTAAGACTATAATAATCGGCAGAACCTGTTGAAAATATTAGCCAGTTACTACTATCAATATTTGTGACTTCACAATTATGCATATTTTTTGATTTTACATGCCTTTTGCGTAACTCACTTAACTTAAAACTAACTGATCCTTTCGAAATTTTGATCATTCTATTAAAAGTTTGTTCACGTAAAAATCTCATGAGTGCATTTATGGTTTTGTCCAGGCGTTTGGCTTTCTTTCCTTGTAAATAAATATATTTTATAGTCTTGTGCATGCTCTCTAAATGCATGTTTGTATTAACTCCGGTGTGCAATCTATAACAAAATGCCCACATTTTTGGACGGTTTGCATAATGCTTTCCAAAGTAATCTATAAATTCTTTTGTGTCCTCGTTATTAGTTAGTTGAGAAATAAAATATTTCATTTTCCTTACAAATGTTGTCTCATCAGTCTCCTGAAGTAATACACGTAACATTTTGTAAACAATAATCCGATTTTCTTTTGATTTTATTTTAGTCAAATTATTTTGCCACGCTCTGTCTACATGCCAAGTACATAATAAATGATGAACTACTTCACCCATAACTTCTTTCCATGTATTATAGTAAGCAGGAGCATCATCTGACATGAAAACATTTGTGTGCATAAGACCCGCTTTCTCTTTAATTAATGTATAAAATATTTTTAATGTAATTTGATCTGTATTGGAAGAAAACAAAAAGGCAATAATTGGAAATCCAGAATGCAAATCATCAACAACCAAAACAGTTGTTAAATTAAAACTATAGGAGTTCATACCATGAGTTGTATCAGTAGTAATACATTTCTCTCCAAATTTTTTTAACATTTCTACTTGACTATTATTCATAAGAGCTAAGAAAAAACTGTCATTTGATAGTTCAGGATAATTTTCTGACGCTATCCCTTGAGGTTTGTATAGCATGACTATATTGTTTTCGGTACTAGAAGTCATTTCCTTGATCCATGATTCAGCACTAAGTTTATCATTAGAATTTCGTATAACCGTATTAGTTTGAAATGAAGTTTCAATATTCCTGATATCTTTTTTTGTAAGTAAATGCAATCTACTAGGATGTTCACTAAAGACTGATGAGCGAACTTCATCTATAATTTTATCAAGTTCGACACCCTCATTCAGTTTAGAAGCAATCCATTTCCTATCTTCGTTACTTAAAAACAAATGACCAAGGTCTTCTTTATGACCAATGTGATTCGTAACAAACATTACGTGAACTTCATTTGTTTCATTAAAAATTTTCACTTTCATGCGGCTCGGGCAGTTTGAGTTGATTTTACAACTTCCCTGTGTTTTTAAATGTCGCAAATTTTGCCCTTTAGATTGGAAGTAGCCACTTCTACTGCAGTAAAAATGTTTAATTTGATACTTCTTTGATGGGTGGCCTCCTTCATGTAATGAGTATTTGGAATGTGTTTTTTGTTCCATTTTCAGTTTCCACTCCTTAAATTCTGAAAATAATAAATCAGATAATTAAACAAACACACAAAACGCTAACCAAATTAATTATAATTGTTTTCCTAATTTCCTATTCCTATTGATTTGAATACGTAATTTTCAATTTTTATGGTCACATCGTGTTGACTTTCTAAGTGCTTTTCTAATTCTTTATAGTGTGTTCGAGAGTTTATTTCTTGTCGACATATCGGACAAGAAATATGTTTGTTTCTTGCTTGGATAATTTCCACTACTTCTTTATGCACTGTTCTCATGTGTCTATATAAATTATATGGCTTAGAAAATGTTTTATTGCAAGAAGAACAGGTAGATGATGATTCCATTTTTTTTCTCAGTTTATTTTCTTATAAACCGGATTACAACAAATCGCAAGCACGTCCTTTATATTTAATATTCAATTTTAATATACAATAGAGCACAAAATCATATGAACACGAACGTCACAAATTTTAAAATGTCTGGAATCTAGAAACACAGCTGTTTGTTAAATCATAAACATGCTCGATGGTTAAATTTAAATGATTGGACTAACGCGCGTGCGCCAAAGAGGAGTTGCCCTGTCGCCAGCTGCTTCTGCATAAACGATGATGCGTGTAAAGAATTACTCTTCAGTACATTGATTGAAAAGTAATGTCGGTAAGGATCAGTCCGAAGTGCGCCCCTGTAATAAAAGAAAATGAAATATAGCTTCTAGTGTAGGTGTCTCTATGCTGCAATCTCTTTGTGGGTTTGGCCACATGAATTGGGTCCAATAACTCCGTCCAATTCCGAAATAAAGCTTGGTCAACCTCAACTACATTAAATGGCTCCGGTTTTATTCTGACCATATTCATTATACCAGTCTTCAGGAAGTTCTGCAGGACTTTTTGATTGATTAACCCCATATCTCTGTTATACTCTATATAAGAGTGGCCTCTAATTGAAAAAATGAGCTGTACAAGGTCCAATTTTTTAGCAACATGAACGACGTAATGTAAGTAGCGAAAAATCGTAAAGTTTTGTTTTGACCTCCACACGAGTTGCAAAATACGTGAAGATATCTAACGTTGTTATTCAATTGAACAAAAATAAAATAGTGAAGTAAAGACGCGTTAGATCCTTTTCCGCCGGTTATTTCTGGATAACAGCAAAGGGTAGCACTGTTAGTTGCTAGCACATGAATATTGAAAGAGTGAAGGGTCAGCTGTCTTTTATAAAGATTTCGGTAATAGAAATATTTGACCTGGATAGGTTTTATGAAAGTCCATGGCAATAGATTCATAATCACCTCGTTTCATGGCCAGTTGTCTTGCCATATTTTTTTTTCATTGGTAAAATACTTTTGCCTTTGCTTTGTGCAGGTTATTCTGAACTATTTTTTTGATTTATCTCTGCTACAATATCCGTTTTAATTTCGCTATTATTAACATCTGTGTAACGCATTTTGCTTTAAAGAACCTTAAGTTCAGCTAGAAATTGATCACAAGAGCTGCACGTATCTCTTCTAAGGTATCCGAAGTTTATATTAAAATGCATGTTGAAAATATTGCGATAGGTTTGGTATTAAAAAGGGGGATTATTTGGATCTACATGCACCTTGTGCATTTTCTTTATGATTAACTCTTCCGGCAGATACAGCTTCCTTGTCTTAGTTCCGCTGTAATGACTACTTCATCCTTTAAAACTGGAAATATGTGACTTAATTTGGCTTAATACACTACTGATAATTTGTGCTTCTTAGTATTGGGATCACGCTTGTCTTGATATCTGACCATACGTTTTTAAAGATGTTTGAATAGTTTCAATCTGTCTTTTTGTAACATTTATACAGACTCAAAAATGCTTTCATGCATATCTGCGCTTCTGTTTGTCTACGAAAACGATGGTTGATGTCTACGATTTTTGGTTGTTGTAAACAATGGGCCCCACGTTGGGCGCCATGTCTACGAAAACGTTGGTTGGGTTGTGAAAAATAAAAATGTTTTTATTCGGAGACTGCAAATTTTTTAAGTTGATGGGCGCCAGCAGCCTCGAAGGTGGTGTTCTCGTAGCTCTGGTGGTTGAACGAGCTCTCAGGGTCGATTTTTGGAATTTGTAGACTGGTTAACGATTTTCTAGAGTATCGGTGGGTACAGCTACTACCCCCTTTACTGTCTCGCCGGCTGACATACACAAGCACCGCTTTTGGTGCCAGGTACCCCAACTTTTGAGTAGGTAGACAGGCGCTGTTGCCTGGTAAGAGTCGTCGATAATAAATAAAAGTCAGAGATACCAAAATATGTAACTCTAAGCAGAACTCTTGCGCTGGTCGATGCACAATTTGTTTTAATGAATTTATTCCCTAACAATACTGAGCTAACACTGGTTATTTCGAAGCGAGTTAAAAGTCGCGGCACGATTGTAGGTTGCTGTTGTTGTAGGCTGGCCTTTCTCCTCCACGCTGTAGGATGTAGATGCACTGGCAACTACGACGCCGTACAGGTCTTGGTTCGTCAGGTATGCTGAAGTTCTGGAAGCTTGTAGATGTAGTGGACTGAACTGCTTACTGATGTTGACTTGTTGCGCGCTCGGACTGAAGTGGTAGTTGTAGCGCGTGCTAAGGCTCGGAGTGAACTGCCGCTGTCGAAACCCCGCCGCGATACTGTAACTTTCGGGGCGGACGGAGCTCTGAACGTCAGGTCGGCTGGCGTTTGGAACGCTTTGTGCCGAATGAGCGGCTGGGGCCGCCTGCTGCGTCGTGTCGGACCCGCCCAGTCATGCCGAGGCGGACGGGAATCTAAACGTCGATATACCCTAAGCGCGTTTATTGCGTTGTATTTTATTAGAGCTGAGATATGAACGGATAATGATGCTAAGCTACAAATTGTGACTTTTTGATTAATTTTAACTGTTTTAAAGGGCCTTTTTTGGCCTCGACAACATGTTTTATGAACCCTTATTGTGGGGTATAGACTTTTAGACATCGTAACGTCAAAATTGTAACCTTCGATTAGTGGACCAGCCCGATTTAGGGCAAATAAAAACAAGACTTCTCCGATGGTATACAAATTGGTTCATAAATAACCTTTTAATACAGATTTACACATACAAAATATGAAAAAAAATGAACTCGTCAACAGACGCTACTTGATATCTTATTATTATTATTTCATGCTAATTCAACTTCTTCTAGCCCTAAGCGCATAGGTAGCATCATGTAATTTTGCACAATCTTCATTGTTAGGCTGTCTTTGCATTACAGGTAGTACATGTTTTGTTCGTTACGATGCTTAATTATATGTGATCATTTTGTTCATCAATGGTATTGGAGAATTTTTGCAGCGACAAAATTCGCCTGCCTTGATCTCGAATTTTTTTTCAGCACGTCACTGATTCGTCCTGTAACTATTCTTTTCTTAGTTTTTGAACTTTTTGCTGTTAGTCTGCGAAGGCTGGACGTAAGTTTGCATAGGGGACGGATTTCGTGCCCTCCTGGTTTTGAATGTAAGACAGCACTGTCCGGTTGTCAGGACAAATTTTCCTCACATTTCCTTCGGAACCGATCGAAGAACTGCATAAAAAGCATATAACTCTTTATGTGCCAGATTAATTAACGGGAGGACCACATCCGTTGAATTATCCCCATTATTACATATTTGTCCCTCCTGGTTCTATTACAGCTACTCCATGCGTCTTGTATTTCCTCGTTCGACCAGTATGGAAATTTCCTATGCCTGTTTCCCTGTCCCGGCGTGCAGTGTTTTGGGCCTTCCTTATGGACTCGACGCAGTCTTCCAAAGTAGGTTGGACATTTCAATTCCACAAATTTTGCCATCTTTCCCTGAGATTATGCCTGAACCGTGAAACGCGCTTTGACGTTCTGGAGGTTTTCTGCATGTATCCCGGCCCTCCGTACCAGTACATACCTTCTTCAAAAAAGAGAATTCATTCTGTAAATCCTCGGTGAATTTACACGACCGTTTTGGCATTTTAACAGAGAACACATGAACTTTAACTTAAATTATAAATAAAACAGCGCTAGCTCACTAACACAACAAGCACCGCCGGCAGGGACTGACAACTGACTGACTTATCTTTTCTCTATCGCAAGCGACTAGCGCCGAGGTGGGCGAGTCCAATGTTATTGCACACGAGGTGGTGTAGCGTGCAGCCAAATCTCTTCTATCGCTAAAGCTACACCCCTTATGCCCAACATTAGATATTTTTAGACTTTTTTGTTATCTACAGTGTGATCCATTTCAAATGGAAACCTCTCTGTAAAAAATGTATTTATAATCCTATGTTAACGCTTTTTTTTAAATGATAAACCATCGAAAACTCCACTTTATGACAAAAATTTAGAGGTAAATTTCAATTTTCAAAGCCTTCTATGATTTATTTTCAATGTCGAAAATGGACAAATTTGATTAGCAATTTTTTTATTGAAATTTTAACTACACCACTGGATTCAGTAACCTCTCAAATGGGTAAATCCCAAGTTTCAAAATTAACTTTAACTTTAGCCATTTATATTACGATTGGCTGTTTTTACTGGGCCTCCTAGAGAATTTTGTAGTACGCTGCGTTCATCTTCCACCGTTATCTGAGAAAATTACGCATATCACAAGAAAATGTAACCATGATTCATGATTCTACCAGCTGGAAACGTACAGCCTCTTTAGGGAGTAACAATGTCGATTAAGAAAATAAATATACTTCTGAGATTTTATAAGGAAACCTGCCTTATACAGTTTTTGCATTGGTAAATATTCGTCAAACAATGTGTAATGTGTAAAGAAAATGTGTTATAGGCTTATAAGAAACGTTAAAAATACTAAAATATGGATACCATTATTATTATTAGTAATCCGTTCCTCTCCGCATATACTGGGAAATATTCAAATTAATCCTGGGATGTAACATCAGCAGGATAAAGTTTGGTCGCATGTTCCTTTTTTATTGTAGAAATTTTCTGACTATTGCTGTTGTTTTGAGTATGATTGCTTTTTGAACATTTGTATAATTGTATGTGGGTATATTTAATGTTTTCAGATGATTGGGGAATTTCTTCGTTGTAATGCCTGTGACTGATATAATGATACCGTTTTTTGTTTCCAGAGTTCTTTTAGTTCGACTGCCAAAAGTGTGTATTTGTCTATTTTTTCTTGTTCCTTTTGCACAAGGTTTGTATCATTCGAAATAGCAATATCTATCAGATATGTTCTTTTTTCCTGTTTTCTTGATGAGTGTTATATCTGGCCTATTGCTTGTAATTGTTTTGTAAGTATACTAGGTGTTCTGTCCCAGTATAGTTTGTATTCCTCATTTTCTAATATGTTTTCGTGTGTGTATTTCTAGTATGGTGTATGTGTTTGTACTGTCGTGAGCAGAAAAAAAAATAGGACAACTTTTTTTTCTAATGTAAATCTGTCTCTATTTGAATATGTAATGAGTAGCTGAAACAAAACAGATATCACTTTTATTTTATTTTTTATTTTAATGCTGTAGTTATTGTTATAGTAAATGATGGATGGTTACTGAGACAAACTGCACTGCGTTATAACATTAACAAAAATTTGATGTGTAACATTTTAAGTGGAGAATAAACGGTACGATTAGTTGAAATTCTGGATCAAAGGACAAACGATATACTTACTACTTAACAAGAAACTAACTATTAATATTTCGTTATTGCACCATTTCTATTTATAACTTCTCTAAATATGTTTGGCTTAAAATTAAATAACCTTATACGATAATCATTAGTAATATGTTTTCCCATGCATTATTTACTATTTCCAGTAATTCTTCGGCATTCGTTTTTGGATACTTCTTACGAATAATCCCCATACTTCTTCCACAGGGTTAAGATCTGGACTATGACTGGGCCAGTTAAGAACATTGATGTTGTTATCTTTTTTTTTTTTTTTTTTTATACATTTATTTAACGTCGGCCTATTTCCGCTACTGAGGCCTATCACCGACGCCTGTAGACGAGCTACCCCCAACCAGGAATTTTGCCGAACCTCTTCCCTTAAGAAGAGTAGGGATCTTTTACTTGCCTAACATTTAATAGACAAGGGACCGACGGCTTTACATCCCCTCCGAAGGATGGTATATCTCCTATACAACCCTCGCCTAAGGTTGTATAGCTTCCGCGCATACACTGATATACAAGCCGCTGGAAGATGTGTGAGGCGAGAACGCGGTTTCCGTTGGAATGGTCACCAATCCAAGTACTAACCGCGCCTGTCGTTGCTTTACATCGCATACCGAAGTATGTACATAGTAAAGACGCACCTACGCTCGCCCCCCGATGTTGTTATCTTGAAACCAGTTAGTTACGGTATGAGCAGTATGAACGGAACAATTGTCTTGTTGAAATACGAACTGATTATTAGGAAATAATTGTGACACAGAAGGGAGCATAATATTGCCTAAAATCCTAATATACGTTTCACTATTAAATCGTTCCTCAATATGCCACAAAACACCAGGACCACGTGCCGATATCCAAGCTCACATATTGACGGAAAATCTACCACTTTTATCATTGTTAGATATATAGGTATTTCTCATCGAATCGTGTATTCGGAGGGCGGTAAACACGAATACGACCGCTGTGTGTTGACTGGAAAGTTTTTTCGTCTGTAAAGATTACATTGTTCCAAAAATTTACATCATGCGCTAAAAATTCAAGCGCAAATCCTACTCGAGCTTCTTTATGTTCAGGTTTAAGTAAGTATTTCTGTGTTGCTGCATGACAGCGTAGCTCCGATTCTCTTACTCGCCGGCGACCAGTACTACTCGATCCAGGAAAATTAGTTTCTTCAGCAGCCTGAATAACTGAGTAAAATGGCTTTTCTACTAAAGCATTTACCAATTGCAAATCTTGTTGTTGAGTTGATATCCTTCGTCGCCCTGATACAGGATTTCTACTAATCGTACCGTTTATTTTCCACTTTCTTAAAATGTTACACACCGAATTTTTGTCAATATTATAACGCAGTGCAATTTGTTTCATTGATCATCCATCTTCTGCTTTAGCAATAACTCCAGATTTAACTAAATGGCTTATATGAGCCATATTAGTTTTTTGCACACTTGCAATAAATTATGACAACTAACTGACAATGTCACAAAAATTAAAGTTAAATGTACACAACTAGATTTTATCAAAATACCGTTATAAGACTTGTCCTATTTTTTTTTTGCTCACGACCGTAGTTTTGAGAATAATGCAAGAATAAAAAAAATAAATAACATCATGCGAAATAGGTAGTTAGGCGGAAGATAAAAATAATGGGCATATTTTAAAAAAGTACTAGGGATTTATTTTCTCAAATGTTTAAAAGTATAAAAACAATAGAGTAACAGTCTATGACTATATAAGTATAAAAAATATATAAGAAACTTTTTTCTATAAAAAAATAAAAAATAATAAATAAACATTTTTATTCAAAACAATATCTTCCACGTCTGCTGTATTTTACTTTTAGTTTTCTCAAGACTTGATTGATATGTCACTGACATAAACTATATCTGGAAAAAATATATTTTTACAACATTTGCACTTTCACGCAAAAATGGACAAGACTAGACTCATCTTTGGATTTAACTTGACCTATCTAAGTTACAATATATTTTTTTAACCGTTTCAAACTTTACCAAAATTAAATTATCGACATCTATATCAAGCATACTTAAGGCACTATTTTCTTTGTCATCGGTCTCTTCATTTTCTATTAAGTTTTCATTATGAGCATTATAGATATCAACTTCTTCAAATTCGTGTTCATGATTATTATTCTCTTCCTGCAAAGTGTTTGGCGCTAGTTTTTCTAGCATCCCACTTTCTTTAGGTTCTGTGCTATTCTTCTTTCTTTTTTTTTACTGGTTTTTATCATCTTCACGTGAAGTGCTTAGGACTAGTTTTTCTAATGTCACACTTTCTCTAGTCTATGCTTAATCTTTTTCTTTCACTGAACTGTTTTTTTCCAAACTTACCACTCCCATCTAAATAGGTTTTGACAAAATACTTTATCTCCTGTTCGTCAAACGGATAACCCCAGCTTCGTTTTTTAATTTCCTCCAAAGCTTTCTCTAAAGTTTCTTGGGAAAAATCTGTATATTTCCTGCTACCAGGTAGCCTGACATAATGACGTGGCATTGTTCCAAGTAGCCCCTGAAAAGATACAAATAAATAAATACGGCCTTGACCTTAACACATGTTGAATTTGAGGTTATTTCATACTTGATTCCTGAACTAGAGTGCTTTTATGATAGAAAAAAAATATTACAGAACTCAAAAATTTATACATCCGCCTAACCTGATGAAAGTAGCCGTGGTTTCAAAATTAGACCATTTCTTACCTTTTTCTTAATTTCTTGCACAAAAGGAACAACAACCCACCGTCTTCTCAATACTGTAGACTGGGATCTGTAAAGACACATCGTAGGTCTAGAGCAAGTTTAACTATTACTATATAGATGGTAGCATATTGTTTAAGAAAGTTTCAAGTAACCTCTTAGTTCCAAGTAACCCCGTCGAACGGTATTTCTGTAGTTTCTGGTAGCTATTGCATTATCCTGTATTTCCAAAAGATATACTTTTGTTTCTGGGAAGAGATGTCTCGTTGTGAGCCATGTGTATGATAGTTGTTTGTTTATATTTGGATTTTGCATTATTATTATTATTTTGTAGAAAATCACAATATTTTCAGTTGGTTGCGTTGACGCTAGGGAAAGAATTTATTTTATTCTATGGTGAAAAATTTTCTGACCAGGCGACAGGTCTGTAATATAACTATATTACTTTCTGCATACTTTTACTAATATGCTAGGGTAACTCTAATTTTTCTAAGTAGTTTGGCAGCCTCGTTAAAACTACTGCTTCCACTGAGATGACTACTGGGATTATGTTGATATTCTTTAACTTCCAGTTAAACTTAAGTTCAATGGCTAAGTTTTGATACTTGTCTATCTTTCGATACTCAATTTGTAACAGGTTTGTGGTGAGGGGCACTGCTGTCGATGATTAACCTATCTTCTGTCGTTTATCAATGAGGACTATATCAAGTCTATTAAAATCTGCTTTTATACTTTTATCTGTCCCTATCCCAATATAGGACCGATGATTCACTTTCAAATACAGGGTCGAGTGTATACTTGTAATAGGGAACTGTACTTTGAACGTCGTAGGCGCTGTTGAATAAAAGGCTACATACACCCCGCAGTGTCGTGTTTTATTGTTTCACCCGGTTTCTGGCATTTTACATACATCGCTCACATTGAAATGTAATATATGCTTGTCGTAATTGCGGGTTTACCATTTTGTCTTGGATGACGAATATAAAACCCTATGTTTCAGGGTGCAGATAACCTTTTGTAATAAACGATATTGATGCTCCCCGGTCAGTTAGGATATCTATTATTAATATTATCGACTTAAGCGGTGCGCTTTCTAGGCCGAAGCCGGGAAATATTCACCGACCCTTCGCGTGCGCCATTGGATTTCGGCTCTGTGGGGATCCGGGTCCATTGCTGTTGGGGTTCAGCTTGGTTAACGGGGATGAAAATCATCGTATTCCATTAATCCGGCGGATGTTTCGAATGTCTATCCTTCATCGTTTAAGAACTTTCTGGTGATATGGCATGTCTGGAGAATCACCGTCCTCTGGATAATTAAGTTGCTCCAAATATTTTAAGAACTTCATCGTCACCACGTTTGTAGGCGATATTATAACCGGGATAATTCCACACTTGTTTAAGTTCTATAGCCAAATTCTGATATTTGTTTCTCTTTTCCGTCTCCGTTTTCTGTAGGTTGCTGGTGAAGGGGCATCCAATACCAACAATAGTGGCCTTCTTGTCTTTCTTTTTGATCACCAGGATGGCAGAGCGGTTGTGATCCAAAAGTTTTATCAGACATGGATCGGTCTATCCCAGTACAGCAATGTTTCCTCGTATTCTAAAACAGCTTGAGGTGTGTATTTATAGAAGGACGGTTGGTTAGTAACGAGTCCTAAGTTAAATGCTCTATGGATGATTTTCGCCACCTCGTTGTGTCTTCCCAAATACATTCCCGTGGCCGAACCAGGGCAGCCTCCAGTAACGTGGTCGATAGTTTCACCCGCTGCCTTAACTTTCTACACACATCGTTCATGCCGGGGACTTTAAGATTGTACTTCTCATAATTTCCAGTGCGGATAAAATGCTATCCTGAATCCTATCGGTTTCTGAGTGTAGCATTCCTTTCTTAAACCATAGGAGCGAGGTCTCCTTGTCGATCTCTGGGTTGTTTAAGGCATTGGAGTGTCTTGTCCTGCCATGCTGTTTGAATATCGTCGTACGTTCGGATCATTATATCGTGTTGTCGATCTTTGAGATTTGACGATGTATGTTTCTTGTCGCTTTCCACAATTTTCCGAGTGAGAATCCTGTCATTGTAGAAATAGAAGCGCATGTTCTTCTCTTGTGTTCGGCATATTTTCTGAACGCTGCTTAATCCCCTGCCTCTTTATTATTATTATCATCATTGCTATTATTATTATTTACAGTTTCCTCGGCCATGTGTCGGTTTACTGCCGGGATCTGTATCTTGTATGCGCTTGGTTTACCCGGAATCTGCTGCAGATGTTTACGGAGTCCTTTCTTAATGGTTCCCAATGATCCAATTACCAATGGCACGATTCTTGCTTTCACATTCCACATTCGTTGTACCTCTATCTGCAGATCTTTGTACTAAAGATCTTCTGGGCTGCCTTGACGATGATGTTTTGGTCGTTAGAGACGGCGACGTCGATGACTAGGACATGTCCTTTCTCCTATCGTGGACCACAATATCTGACCGGTTGGTGCCAGTAGTCCGATTTGTCCTAACACTGTGGGGGTGAAGTTTGGAAGCTTGCAGAATCCAAGAATGCGGGACGCTCTTGAACGCTTTCTTATAAGTATTATTATTATTATGGAATTTAGATTTCACTTTCTCGTCCGGAGCCGGAAAACATTCACTGACCCTCGCGCCAACCGTTATGGTTCTGCTCTGATGGGGCCCGTTCCAGGATCTGGAATGGTCCCGATGTTTTTACGGTCCTTTATCTCAGAATTCAGATTTCTACAAGAAATCACAGACTCCTACTCCAGAATTTACCTTAGTAAGTGCGCTGTTTTAATAGTGCCATCTTTTGCACTTCTTGAGCTCTCGGCTGACTAGGAAGCTGGTGTAATCTCTTGTCATGTCTTTTCGTAACAGCGCCGAGTGCTCCTACAATGACTGTACAACTGTGGTCTTTACATTCCTCATTCTTCTGATTTCTATTTGGAGATTTTTGTACTTTCTCAACTTCTCAGTTTCCTTGAGCATCACATTTCTGTCGTTTGGAATTCTCCGGTAGCGGACTATTGAAATGCTTGCCTATGACCCAGTGGAGATATTGTCCACTCCGTTGGTGCCAACATACTACATGCTGCCACCAGCTGGCTGACATCCCTTTCCCAGGCCACACATCCTACATTAATTTGCTGTCGGTAGGCTGTTTTAGGATCATCCTCTGGTGGTATCTGGTATTTAGCGCTTGGTTTTGTACAGCTCTCTTTGATCAAGCTCTCCGTTTTCCCCTTCAGGCTGGTTGGCAAGATATTTTTCTTAACAATAAATGGCTTTTCTATTATTTGATAAATTATGTTACTTATCA
The DNA here is from genome assembly GCA_963675555.1 of Leptura quadrifasciata. Taxonomy (NCBI): domain Eukaryota; kingdom Metazoa; phylum Arthropoda; class Insecta; order Coleoptera; family Cerambycidae; genus Leptura; species Leptura quadrifasciata. Next base: position 81,220,587 of record OY776680.1, read on the forward strand.
TATTTTAAAGTAAAAAAATATTGAAAAATACAACTTGCAAATTAATAATAGTAATAAATTGGTTTCACTTTACATATCCTTTATTAGTTTTTCAGTTTTTATTTGTTCTTGCCGTAAAATATCTTTGGCAACAGTTATCCTAATTTCATGTGGCATGTTAATTCCACAGCCTTTCTATTCTCCTTTCCAATTCCCTCTCGATTGCTGTTCCTCTGGGCATGTAATTTCATTTTTTTGAGCTTGGTGTCCCACGTGGTGTTTCTGCCACTTGGCTTAGACCTGGGTTTAGTTCAGAATTATCTGAAAGGAAAATACAGCTTAACATCAAGTATAACAACTATATGTACCTTCTTCGGGCTCTTAACAGATAACATTTTCATTAGGAATTAAGATATCCTTATCACTCATGTGATAATTGTGCTCATGGCTTGTGCCTGGTGTAGTTAAAATTGTAACAGTGTCACAGTCTATTGTATCTTTTAATTCGATATCCAGGTTGCAGGTAATGGGTTGTATGTGGAGGCAACTTTAGAATGGTAATTTGGTTCGCTACAGCCATTACTAATACATCAGATCCCATGTGTGAGGAATGCCCATCATATATCAATAGCACAGGTCGATCTTTCCCGATATTAGGAAGAAAAAATTTCGTGAATCATTTTTTGAAAATGATGGCATTCATCCACCCTTGCTGAGAAACTGCTATATATAGCAGTTTTGTCAGATGGATCAGGATTATCAGACATCTATTATTCCATTACATTTTTTCCCTTAAAGATAGTTAATAAGGGTAGTTTTTGTCCTGCAGCAGACCATAACTGCAGTATTTTCCCGCCCTGCAGAATTAATTGTACATTTAGCGCCTACTGCTCCTACTACATTCGTTTTCGAAGGGTCTTGGCAAAATGACGTTTCGTCACAATTAAAAATTAGGTTGGGACGTTTTGATAAATTTACCTGTGTGATTGTTGCTGTTTCCAATGAGTCAAAGAAATTGTAGAAAACTCATGGATTTTCCTGTCTCTTTCTTGCGAATTCTCCTCCTTGTGGCTTTTTGACTGACAATTTGTTTCTTTTGCAAAACCACTGTTCTCCAGGTCGCCCATTTTTAAATCTCATTTTAATTTTATTATTAATATATTTTTGGATGACATCTAGTAGTTCGTGGCGGGAAAGCCCTTAGCCTATTTGTTCACTGTTTGTAGAATGGTGACGATTTTTTGTTCTATTTCTGGAGGTAGCATATATTTGCCCCCTCCCCCTTTTTCATTTCTAGCCACGTTGCCCTTTATTCCACGTGTTCCCTTGATTCGATGGCGTAATTTAGAACGTGGTATGTAGTAAAACACTTCTGCGCTGATTTTTTGCTTTTATTTCCATTTCTCACATTATCAAGAGCATCTTCATGCGTGTATCGGGCCCCATCCGCTCCTTTTTCAGTTTTACGTCTGTAGACACGAATCATTTCCCCTCGATTTTTCCTGAAATCACAGAATTAACGTGCATTAAATATCACAGGTAACTGGGCACCCCCTGAGCCAGTTCCCCTTAAGATGAGTGACCCAGATGCCCCATTTTGTCGAAACCGTGGGGCAACTGGGTCAGGGGGTGTCAATCTTTTAGCAATTAACCTTACCTGAAAAGCATTGTGTACGAGATTACTCATTATGTAAACAAATGTCACCGATATTTATATTGGATATTTCATCACAATTAATTGTACTTACCGAAAAATGATTTCTGCCTTGGTGACCGTCGGTGTTTTCAGCAATCCTTTCAAATAACTTAAAACATACAACTTTTACAACTCGCGCTATTTTGACGGCCATGGATAATTGTGATAGAAGGTTTTGGGTGCAGAGGTACCAATAAAAATTTCACAACACACTAATGCAAGTACGGTGGGAAGGCCTCTATGGCCCAGTTAACCAACTTGACCTTACATAACTGCACAAGATCTAGAACCTCCTCTCTGGAGAGTCCATAGCCCCATTTCTGCATTGTATTTAGATGCGTGGCTAACTTCTCTTCGACATTCAAATCTAGTGCAAACTTTCCACCACCACCACCACCTTTTCCACTTTTCGCCACAATACTCTTATTACCTGTGATGCCAGCAATGTGGTGCCTCAAAGTGGTCCTTGGAATATTATAACGTTTAGCGGTGCCGTACACGGTTGAATTTCCATTCCTAATATCTGCAATAGCCTGATTTAGCTGCTCTCTACTGTAGTTAGCACCATCCGCACCCTTCTCAGTCCTGCGACGATAATTTCTAACCATTTTCTACAACCAGAACAACATATTGGCACTGACGATTTAAACAAGAAGGTAACCGGAGACCATGGCCCAGTTGGCCAAAGACTTGTGGCCCAGTCACCTCAATTTCAACATTTCAGGGGGCAACTGGGCCACGAGGTCTAAAATATGTATTTGAAATCTTAACCACAAAATGAGACAATTCAACGGTTTTATGAACTTATTAAACTATTAGAATTAATTGAAAACAATATTACAATAAAAGTATACGTATTTTGAAGTTTTAAATTTACCTCTGTAGTGGGATGGTGCGTAACAATTGTAAAGAACAAGCACATGTCAACAGAAACTGACCATATTGGATTTCTGGGAACTGTTAAGGAAAGTTTAAGTACAGGGCTACCACTTTGTGTGACCAAATGTCACTAGAACTATTAGCAAAATAACTAGACCATGGGTGCCCAGTCACCCGCATTCGCAGTAGTTATAGTGGTAATTCGTTTGAAGAGAGTCAGAGATTTATTTTTCATAATAGTGAAAAATGAAATTCTGATTTAGGAGATTTATCTGTAGATTTCAATATTTAAATATTAGATTAGTTTTAGCTTGGTTTAGTATAGTTTAGGTTAGTTTAGCTTAGCTTAGTATAGTTTAGGTTAGTTTAGTTTAATTTAATTTGGTATAGTTTAGTTTTAAGATGATTTGTCGGTTTGGGATGATGACTTCGTTGTTGGTAAATTAATGGCAGCTGAAGCCTTAGCTGCCGTAACGCAAGCTAGCACCCAATGGCACATTTTCTGGTTGGGATGATGAGTTTATTAGAAGAGTTGTGGCAACTGAGACTACAGTATCTGAAAACATCACAGATGGGCAAGATACAATATGCTTATTTCACAGTTAGTGTCGCGTCTTCCAGTTATGTTACGAATTCTCTCGCGAAACCTTATTTTTATACGGTGGAGATTTGGAATTCCAAAGCATTCATATTCTCGAAACAATTATACGTATGAATTTCATCGTTTCCAAAGCCAAAGATACTCACACTACCAAGAGCAAGGTACCCACTGCCATGCTACCGAGAAGCGAGTGTATACAAGTGCTAAATTGTATGCCGCTGGCTACCCAATCCTCATGCCACTACCAAGCCAAAATCAAATTATGTACGATTCACTCGCATACTTCATTGTATTATGCTTTTAAGCATACCGGGTGGCCACGAGTCATTGTACACCCCCAATATTTTGGTTGTTTTTTTATATAAAAATTTGGTTTTTGGTATACCTGATATGAACCTTGGCAGATATTGATGCGTAGTGTGCCGTGATATCGAAAGACCTCTGGTATGCGACTTTGTGCCTCATATTTTTTTGGGAATAACCAGTAGATGAACAGACTAATAAGATCTAACTTATTTAAAAAAAATATCTTTAAACAACCCACGATATCATAAAAACCAAGATGAGAACCCCATTTTTTTATTTCACCTAGTTAAAAAATACTTATTTATCTTTTATTTTTGTCCAATACAATTGCTGTGCCTATCCTATTTTACTTTCTTCATTAAAGTTTGTATCGAATGTTATTGCATAGTAATGAATATTGTACTTGTATTTACTTAAAAAAGGATAATCACGCATTATATAAGTGTACCAAATTTCAAAATAACATCTTTTTAAATAAACATGCTACGGGGTGTTACATGTCTCCTGTGTCACCCGGTATACCTGCTAGTAACTAGCATCTGCGACCATGCTTTTGTACCAGTAACTAGCATGTGTATCCCCAGCTTGAACATAAGCTTAATCGCTGTGTTTGTAACGATTGTGTCAACGAACAATGGATGTGTCAATATTGTTAAAGTGTTGTCACACCGGTATTGCAAGTGCAAGTAAAAATATTAAAGTATGTTATGCGTCCTCCAAAACTAAGCGTAATTTAAGTAGACCAAGTAAACCGAAGCTGAAACTGTTTTTATCTTGTCCGGATTCGCAATGTAGTTATTATGTAGGCAAGCCAAACTAGTAATGTAAATTAGTGATGTAGTTTGGTTTAGGTTAGATTAGTTTAACTTAGTTTTGTTCAATGTAATTTAATTTGGTATAATTTAGTTTTAAGATGATTTGTCGGTTTGGGATGATAACTTCGTTGATAAATTAATTGCAGCTGAACCCTTAGCTGCCGTAACGCAAGCCAACAAACAGATTATACCACCTAGTTATGACAGTGGTACATTTTCTGGTTGGGATGATGAGTTTATTAGAAGAGTTGTGGCAGCTGAGGCTACTGTATTTGAAAACATCACAGATGGGCAAGATATAAAATATATCGATCGCGGAGTAAATTTTTTAATTCATCCGCTTGACGTTTGGTAAAGAAGGATCCAAGTTTGTGAACATGGGAAAGAGAAAAAATGCCTTGAAAATACCGTCAATGAGCTGAATGAACGGTTACATCATACTCGGTCTTTGATTTAAAGAATGCTCTCGCTAAAGGCTAGTTTTCACAGTGTGATCTACTGGGTGGCCAGTTGCTGGCCTTGTTACTGGTTAGAGAGCTACTGGACTGTGAAAGTACTGACCTGTGCCATTTACACGATATCTAGTAGTTGCATGCCAGTAGAAAAATTGTCAGTGCAAAGATAAGCTGTCATTTCAAAAATGTCTGTTGTAAATAAATGATTTTAACATAATACGGTTTTTCTCTCTAATACTGTGCGGTGAAATTACGGAAATACTAATTCAGGAAACTAAGATAAAGAAAAGAAGGGTCTGGGTAAGAGAGTGCTGCGTAAGAGAAGTAGGGGAGCATCATATACCATATTAAAAGAACTATGATCCTGACACACTTGACTATAAAGCTATGATGAGAATGACACCTAATCGGTTTGAGGAACTTCTGAGATTAATAGCCCAAACTATTCAGCGCAAAGACACAATGATGCGTGAAGCTGTGCCAGCAAGAGTAAAATATTGCCTGCATATGTCTTTTTTGGTTTTGTGGGTTGGTTCCTTTATGCAAAAAGGTATCCAATTAGCACATGCCGTTAGCCGGCTCTTCATGAATTAACTATTTTCTCGTATTAACCGTACACTAGTTTCTAGTGTCAGTTACTTAATGAGTGGACTACATTAAATGTTAAACTAGACTTTATTTGCCTCGTTTTATAAAGGTCAATATGATTAACAAACACGATGCAATTATCACATGTCGCCATTGAAAGATCTTTCTCTGGCCTCCTCAAGTTACTTTTTTGGTCCCAGCAGTACCCTAAAACAGACTCGGATTATTTTCTCTGTTTTTGACGAAGCCATATTAACATTTCTCAAAAAATCAGCCAAGTTAAACATTAAAATACATTCTGACTTTTCGGCATCTCTACCAGCACGACCACTTTCTTGATACAGCCCTTCCATGATTTTTGGTATACAGTGATGAATAAAGAAGCGCACGTCAGGTTTATCTAAACATACCAAGAAAATGGTACAGAAATAATATTTCCATTAATATTTTTCAAATATACTGTTGCCGATATGTTATAAAATACACAAAGACATGACTATCTCAAATTACTACGTTAAACTTCTAACCTATGCGCATTCCGAAAGCAGGTGTAGCTACCGCAACCTGATATTTATTTTGCAACCATCATCGTTGAATGATCTTCTTAGCGTCGGACTCTAACTGTGCATGGTAATATCTTACGTTCAGTCCTCTTTGTTTTAGTCCTTCAGATAAATCTTCACATTCTTTAATGGTAGAAGAATAAATTATACCAGATTGACCTTTGTAATTATGTTTAAGCAATTTACCCAGAATATCCAAACAGTCATTTTTGTCAAGTGGCCTGTTGATAACCTAAAAAAAATGTTCCTCGCTGGTGTATACTCCTGACCAGAGATTCTTCAGGTGTCACTAGATTGTGTCCTAAGTACTTCTATAACATCGTGATTTCCGTTAGCCTGATCGGCAATAACACACCACCAACCAAAGCACGTAACACCACATTTCTTTAATGACAATATACATTTTCGGCTTCAACACATTTTCAACTAGTAAAAGATGAGAATAGGACTACTTGAGACTGCTTTAATGCATTAATAAAACTGCAAGGAATGGTGGATTCAAAGCCGAAGAGGGAAGCAACTTTTTAAGAATAATATCATTATAACTATGGTTTATACAATTTGTTTAATAAAAATTAATATGTCTTTAGAATAAATAAAATGAATATTGAGATTAAAAATAACCTTGTAGAATAGATTTGGATGATTGAATGGGGCAGTGATTATTAAGTCATCCATAAGGCTCAACATATTTTGAATATCAGCTAAAACATTCATGGTGGCTGTACCTGTTAAACCAAGGATGGGGACTCCGGGAAACATGGATTTAAAAAATCCTAAATGATTAAATCCTGGACGGAAATCATGACCCCATATCAAACAACAATGAACTTCATCTAAAATTTGATACAAAAGTTTTGTTTATGGACTATGGTACATACTTAAAGGCGCTTACGAAAAAGAAAACTTATTCATACAAATACTCAAAAATTAAAGTTCTGTCCAGATATCCCTTGTCGAAACAGTTCTGTAAGTGAGTCATAAATATTTTACTCTTGGCGACCCACTCAGGTGTTACATACAACAAATTAAATTTGGAAGTTTCACTTCTCATCGAACCATGCACATATTTTTTGTCTTCATTACTTGAACTACTGTTCAAAGTAACTCTGATCGATTTTTAAGAGCGATTAATTGATTTTCTATTAATGATATCAAAGGTGATACGTCTAAAGTTATTCATTTACTAATTAATGCTGGTAATTGATAAACTAAGCTTTTCGCACCACCTGTAAGCATTAGCAATAAGACGTCTTTTTTCGAGTGTGGCATTAATAGCAGCTAGTTGCCTGGATCTGAATTTCTGTGCTTACGAAAATGAAAATTTATTCATAAAAATACTCACCAGTTACAATTCTGTCCAGAGTCCTGTCGCACACTTCTATAAGTAAGTCTCCTCAGGCGTCAGCGCAGTAAATACTTACAGGGCCAATCAATAGATGGCGCACATGGTGTTATTAAATTGAAATTAAATTATTATTCAAGTTATTATTTTATTTTCTGTTTTAGAGTTCCTAACGAAACTTAATAAAATTGAGTAACTCTTAAAGATTTAGAGGAACAGAAGAGGAAAATTTTGAATAAAATCAAAATATTAGCAGCTGAAAAAGGAGATTTACAAAGTCAGTATAGTTTGGCAAAATTTAGAAATAGGCCAGATAGATGCTAGTCAGTGGACCGAAACAAAGTTCGAATGGTCAGTTAAACTAACAAAATTATTCAAAGAAAAATTTAAATTTGAAAAATTCACATCCAAACAACTAGCTGCTATTAATGCCAAACTCTAGAAAAACGACGTCTTATTGTTAATGCCTACAGGTGGTGGGAAAATCTTAGTTTACCAATTACCAGTATTAACTAATAAACGATTAACTTTAGTCGTATCACTTTGATATCATTAATAGAAGATCAATTAATCGATCTTAGAAACTTTAACATCGAAGCTGCTACTTTGAACAGTAGTTCAAGTAAAGAAAACAAAAACTGTCCATGGTTCTATGACGAGTGAAACTTCCAAACTGAATTTGTCGTATGTAACACCTGAGTGGGTCGCCAAGAGTAAAATATTTATGACTTGCTTACAGAACTGTTTCGACAAGGGATATCTGGACATAATTTTAATTTTTGAGTATTTGTATGAATAAGTTTTCTTTTTCGTAAGCACCTTTAAGTATGTACCATAGTCCCTAAACAAACCTTTTGCATCAAATTTTAGATGAAGTTCACTGCTGTTCGACATGGGGTCATGATTTCCGTCCAGGATATAATCATTTAGGATTTTTTAAAGCCATGTTTTCCGGAGTCCCATCCTTGGTTTAACAGCTACGGCCACCATGAATGTTTTAGCTGATATTCAAAATATGTTGAGCCTTATGGATGACTTAATAATCACCGCCCCATTCAACCGTTCAATTCATTTCTACAAGGTTATTATTTTTAATATCAATATCCATTTTATTTATTCTAAAGACATATCAGTTTTTATGAAACAAATTCTATAAATCATAGTTACAGTGATATTAGTCGTGAAAAGTTGCTTTCCTCTTCGGCTGTGACCCCACCATTCCTTGCAGTTTTACTGATGCATTAAATAAATCTCAAGTAGTCTCATTATCATCTTTTACCAGTTGAAAATGTAATGAAGCAGAAAATATCTATATTGTCATTAAAGAAATGCGGTGTTACATGCATTGGTTGGTGGTGTGTCATTGCCGATGAGACTAACGGAAAGCACTATGTTATAGAAGTATTTCGGACACAATCTGGTGACACCTGAAGAATCTCTGATCAGGAGTGTACACCAGTGAGGAACATTTTTTTTTTTAGGTTATCAATAGGCCGCCTGATAAAAATGATGGTTCGGATATTCTGGATAGGTTGCTTAAACATAATTACAAAGATCAATCTGGTATATTTTATTCCTCTACCATTAAAGAATGTAAAGATTTATCTGAAGGACTAAAACAAAGAGGACGGAACGTAAAATATTACCATGCGCAGTTAGAGCCCGACACTAAAAAGACCATTCATCGATGACGGTTGCAAAATTAATACCAGGCTGTGGTAGCTACAACTGCTTTCGGAATGGGCATAGGTTAGAAGTTTAATTTAGTAATTTGGGATAGTCATATCTTTGTGTATTTTATAATATATCGGTAACGGTATATTTGAAAAATATTAATGGATATATTATTTCTGTACCCCTTTCCTGGTATTTTTAGATACAGCCGATGTGTGTTTCGTTATTCATCACTGTATATCAAAAAGCATGGAAGGGCTGTATCAAGCAAGTGGTCGTGCCGGTAGAGATGGCGAAAAATTTGATTGTATTTTAATGTTTAACTTGGCTGAGTTTTTGATAAATGTTAGTATGGCTTCATCAAAAACAGTGGAAATAATCCAAGTCCGTTTTAGGGTACTGCTCGAACCAATAAAGATAATTTGAAGAGGCCAGAGGAAGATCTTTTAATGGCGACAGGAGATATTGCATCGTGTTTTTTAGTCGTATTGACCTTCGTAAAATTAGGCAAATAAAGTCTAGTTTAGTATTTGATACAGTCCACTCATTAAGGAAGTGACAATAGGTACTAGTGTACGGTTAATACGAGAAATTAGTTAATTCGCGAGTACTGCTCGGACCAAAAAAGGCAACTTTGTAATAAGTTAAAATTAATTCCTTGACATGCATTTTCTCTAGGTGCAGAAGGGCTATCTATAATAGCAAAACATTTTGAAGACAATCGGAATTGGAATCAAAGAGGCTCCAACAAAATGTGTGATCATTGCAAATACTCGAAGGAAATATAATATTTCACTTGCGCTCGTAGATATTTTAAATTTAATAGCATGGTCTGTCAATTGATGAATTTGTACAACTTCTGAATGATTTTGAAATATAGAACTACGAAAGACTCATGTATTAGTTTGTTTGTAATGTTTAAATCCTATTTGGGGGTTTAAAAATTATTTGGTAGCACCGGTATCGATTAAATGTTTTAAAGATGGATTTTTTATTTAAATATGCAGAAGCTCTCTTTGATTAGTATACATGTATAGTTCAGCTATGTCTCAGTGCTTGGATACGTGACGTAAGGAAAAATTTCATTTTGCTCTTCAGGTGCATTTTCTGTATTTTCTGATGGTGCCTCTTGGGGATAGTAGTAACCACATGCTTCTTGTTGGTAATCCGGATACGAGTCCGGGTATTGATTGTCTATATTTGGGTTTTCTTGTTCAATATTGAAAAGTTGTTCTTTACCAAAATTTTGTCTGTGGTTGTTGATTTTGGGCAAAGTTTCGCTGAGAGAATGTTCTAGATAAGGATGTTGCGCTCCGGATCTGTTTTCATCGAATCAACGCTGACGTACTCCTTCATATTTCCGCCTAGCTGGGCCAGAACTAAGTCGTTCACGTCCTCTACCTTCGTGTTGGTGGGACATAGGATTGCCTTATCGCCCACATCATCCGCGAGATAATTGTTGCGATAAACGAAATCCAGCAGCCCCTTAAGAGAAGCGGCATGAAACGTCCGCAGAATTTCGATACGGTCGTTCGGAAGATGTCTGTAGCCTTCGAAGGTAACGTAAGGGACTTAACCTTCTCAAACTGCCAGAAGGCATTCTGCATACCCTCATGTTTTCGTTTAGCCGCAACCTAACGAAGTCTATCGACAACAGGCTCGCTTTCAATGAGGCATCGATTACGCTGGCCCGATGACCACGCGGCGCTACAGGCAAAATGCCTTCCATCAAAGTAGCGCGCTGTCGAGGTAACCTCCCTAAGATATCTATCGACGGCTTCGACCGTCCACCTATGCGTCATCGGAGCCTCATCCCAAAATTATCAAACCGACAGACCGGAAGAAGTCCGACTGCCTAGTTTCCAAGTCGAATCCGGCTTTAATTTCCGAGGTTAAGGTTATCGGCAACCTGAAGCAGTGATGAGAGGTTTTACCGCCGTAAAGCTAATTGGAGGCGACTCCCGTCCACGCGACGGCAGCGCTCGTCAGTCCCAACCGCCGTAATATAAAGTGGTATTGTAGAAGTATTTTTTTCCGGTGCCAGTCGGACCATCGACATAAAATACATGATCGTCATGTCTCATGAATAACAGCCCCATCTACGCAGAACCCACTGTTAATGAAGAAATTGTAGAAATCAATCGGCATTGAGCGACCGCAATTTTTCTCGACGGCATAGGCGACGAGCAGAAAATTTTTTCTGATCATCATTCAAAGGTGTCATATCATATGCATTGAGCTGGTGTACTAAGTCAACGGGCGACGCATTACCGTCGGTATCGATGACGGTGGCGGCCACCTTTCCCCCTACAACCTCATCTACATCGTCCCCAAACACTATACCTAACGTCGCGCAGAGGAGTAATGGCGTGACGCTATCAAGAATCTCCTGGATTCCTTGATACATCTCTGAACAGCCGCTCTGCGACCGAGACCTCGATGCAGGGAATCCTGTATAAGATTAATCTTATACGAATTCCATATGTTTGCGACATGATCTGTCGTCGCTTATGATGAATATGATCAGCGCCAACAATCTTCGCAAGTGCTGAGGCATCCTCATCAGCACCGCCTCTACACCTCAGCCATACAACCAATCATTTTCACCACTTGGGGCCTGACTTACCAACTATCTCGTTTTACATCGTACGTACAATGTTTTGTGGATTTTCTTACGAGGCTCTTATAAAAAATGTGTATGATCCTTCCAAATTTTGGATTATATTGAAATTCCAAGAGCTTTTCATTTTTGTGACATATCTAAAAGAACCAAAATTCCAACATACTAGGTCTGCTGTACTTTCGGGGCGCTGATAACCAACGACATTTAAAGCTGTGTGTTCCCAGTACGACTTCAGAAAGAATTTCTTACAAGCCTCGTCCACCATACACAGAGCGTCAGGATTGAGACACCCACACGGTCTATGAATTTGGTGTCTGACCACCAACTCAAATAGGTCCGGTTGTCTTTGACGGTCGGGTATGGTAGACAAAACGATTCCATCCACATCGTGCGCCCTCGCGATCTTGTTACTCTCCACAACATGATGACGATGTGTGCATGAGGAAGGTCTCTCTTTTGAATCCTGTGACGTAATAATAACTTTTTGCAATTCCAAAAATTTCTTTTGGACACGTTACTGTTGGAAATTCATGTGAGGTTCATTAATAGGTCCTTGGGGATATCTTGCTTGCTTTTGGAAGTGATTTATACGGGGTTGCTGTGCAAAATTTTGTGACAAAACCTTGGTGCAGAATTTGGTTGATAAAATCTTGGTCTAGAGTTTGGTCGACAATATCTTGGTCAAAACTCGACTGTAATTGTGGTCTAGAAATTTCTGGAATAGATTTTCTGCGTGGCGTGTCTTGAGTGCTAACTTGATATTTCTGTAGATACCTAATAATAAGCTCCTCCTGGATATATTGTATAGTATCGGCGAGAGTTTTCGGCACGTACAGTTGCATTGATAAGTTCGCGAAGCCCGGCTAGAAATAAATGTTTTTAGGGCTTGTTTGAAAACGTTTTTCTTACTTGTTATTATTTCCTCGTTAGTGTTATGAAGAGCAACATGATTATTAATGGTATTTAACAGTCCCATTACCCTTTCATAAAATTGTATATGAGTATCGTTTGGTAACTGTCTTAAATTTATAAGGTCTCTAGTTAATGAATTTTCCTCAGATTGGACCCCAAAATTCTGAATATGCGTCTCTTTTATTTGTTCCCAGTCATTGCAACCATAAATTGAAATGACCTCTTTTGCACGACATTTTATTTTACTGGTAATACCTTGCAAAATTAAAACATTTTGTATGCAGCTCATATGGTCGGGCCTGGTATGAAAGTAATGTTAGTTGAACCAGGATGGACGACTTCCGAAACGTTTTTCGAGTACATAGCCGATATTTTTCATCCATAGTTTGTAAATCAGAAGACCAGGGCTTGCAAACCTATTACACCGTCAAAGCAGTCGTGAAAATTCGATTTCGTAATCAGTTTGAGATCTTTCAAATAAGTGTATTTTTAGTCTATGTCGTATTTCTTTGGAACCTAATAAACTCGTGATAGTACAGGGATTATGAAATATGGAATTTGGAAAATATTTTCCTGCAGTTGCAGGCTTTAAAATTGATGCAGAACAACCTGTATCAATTAATAACTTTATATCAAATTCGGGTATGTAAACGTAAGCTAATGAGTTGTCTGCTGATGCATTTATTTCAATTAAAGTAAAAATTTTCTAAGATGACACTATCGGCAATAAAACGCCTGACGAGGAGAAATGCATATCTCACCTTTTCTCGCGCCTATTCAAGCAGAGAACGATTGCAGCCCCGCCCCTAAGTTTGTAGATACACGTGGTTTCATTTCTTGTCTTGCTCTTTCTCAAGAATTAAATAAGGATAACTTCTGAAAGTGTAGATATAATCAAATAATTGGTGCAAGTACAGGTCGGGATTTAAATTTTTTGCTTGAAATTTTTAAGAGTTCGGATTTATAAGGCGCATAAAAAATTCCCGTCAAAGGTGTCATCGCGGCGGTTCTATTCAATTAAAATTTTCAGGTGAAATTAATATATACAGGGTGTCATCTGTAAAGAGAATATGATGAAAGGCGAATTAAACTTTATTTATTTATTTTTTAGCATACTACAAACAGAATAGCTCCAAAAATATACTTATAGATGATCCATTAGATATGATTTTAAAATATTACGTTAATAGTTTATATAGCTAAATACAAAAGAACAACGTAAATATAACATACAATACTTCATTAGAACTTTCAATTAAGGTTTACATCTGACCCAAAATCTGATTCAGAGGAAGAATTTTCATTAACGTTTATTATCATGGGTTGTACTTGAATGTCTAATATTTGTTCCTTTTCCCAGTATTCCTTAATTTTCGGTATGTTTAATGCAATTTGGCCAGTTTTCTTGAGTAACACTTTTTACTGCCTGATCCCACACATTTAAAGCAGCCTGTTCATCATGTTTTTCTTCACTTACCACATTTTTATTATAAAAAACTTTACACTGTGCCCATATTAGCTCAATCGCATTGAAAATACAATGGTATGGCGGAAGGCGTAAAACTCTATGGACCCATGTTAGAAATAAGAACATCTGCAGCGTATGACAAACCAATTTTATATCTTTTGATATATTCTAATAATTCGCATTTTAAAGCATTTTCTGGAAAATCTATTTTCTTTTCTTTTAACCACTTTATGATGTCCTCTTTTTTTGTAGAGGTTTTCGGAACATTTTCACTCAATCTTGAGTGATATTTGGCATTGTCCATTACTGTTAGAGATGGTCTTTCTAGTGTCGGAAGCAGTTGCTCTTCTAGCCGGTTCTCGAACATTTCAGCATTCATATTGTCATGGTAATCTGCAGATTTGGTTGAAAATATTAGTCCAGCTTCATCAATAAAACCTTCCTTATTCCCAGCATGAACAATTATGTATCTCTTCCCCTCATTACCTTTTCTATTATATACAGATTTAGGACTGTCGTCTTGCCAAATTCTGATGCCGCTGCCATGTTGGAAAATCCATATCTCGTCAATAAATATCACATCTAATGGATCATCTACAGATATATTTTCCATGTAATTTCTTAAAAATTCCACTCGTTTAAAAACTATTTGTGGACTTTCCATTAATGCTCGTCTTCCATTGTCAATTTTATATTTAAAGCCTAAGCCTTTTAATATGTTTCTTAAACTTGAAATACTAACTTCTAACATGTATCTGTTCTTTAATACTTCAAGTAGTTTTTCCAATGTAACATGCTGCTTTTCCTCTATCATGTCGTATATAACTCTTCGGATTTCACATTTTTGTACTTCGCTTATATCTCTGCTTTTTGGGACTTTTCTATTTCTGGTATGCTAAAAAATAAATAAAGAAAATTGTCAAGTGTCGCTTAAATGTGGACCATGTAAATGTATCGGGTGATTCATTTAAAAGTACTTTTTTCAAAAATAACAAAAAATAAAAAGAAACAATTTTATTGAGTAATCTTTCTTATCATATAAAAGAACCATTTTTTACATTTATTTTTTAAAGATTATTTCTTTCAAGTGTTGGCCGTGACTGCGGCTAACATGGTCCATTCTGAAGTTCCAATTTTTAATGACGCGTTCGAGCATTTCGAGTGGTATTTGGCCAATGACACGAGTAATGTTGGCTTCCAATTCTTCAATCGTAGGAAAGAAAGTCATGTAGACTTTGGACTTTACGTAGCCCCAAAGGAAAAAGTCTACAGGTGTGATATCACATGATCTACATGGCCAATTTACTGGTCCGAAGCGTGAAATTAACTGTTCACCGAATTGTTTTCGCAATATAGCCATGGTTTCACGGGCTGTGTGGCAAGTAGCGCCATCTTGTTGAAACCAAATATCGTCTAGATTACGAGGTTCAATTTCAGGCAGCAAATAGTCCATTATCATTGCGCGATAACGGGCGCCATTAACAGTTACGTTCCGGCCGGCCTCATTTTTGAAGAAATATGGACCAATGATTCCACCAGCCCATAAACCACATCAAACCGTTGTTTTGTCTGGATGTAATGGCATCTCTTGAACCTCTTCCGGTTGCTCTTCAGCCCAAATACGGCAATTTTGCTTATTGACGTAGCCATTAAGCCAGAAATGGGCCTCATCGCTGAACAAAATTTTGATCGAAAACATTGGATCTTGTTCAAGCTTTTCAAGAGTCCAAAGACTGAAACGGCGACGATTCGGAAAGTCGGCCAGCTTCAATTCTTACACGAGTTGAATTTTGTAGGCTTTTAAACCAAGATCCTTGCGTAAAATGCGCCAAGTTGTTGAATACGACAAGCCAAGCTGTTGAGAACGGCGCCGAATCGATTCATCACGGTCATCGCGTACACTCTCAGTTACTGCGGCTATATTTTCTTCACTACGTGCTGGATGTGGTCTATTTGGTCGCGTATTAGCCAATAATGAAAATTGGGTTTCAAATTTTTCGATGGTACAACGAATTGTGCGTTCGGTAGGCCGATTATGTGGACCATAAGTTGCTCTAAGCGCACGAAACAAATTCCTTGTAGAACGATGATTTTCATAATACAACTGAACAATTTGTAGACGCTGTGCCGGGTTAAGTCTTTCCATGATGAAAATACTGAACAAAAATATCGTGACAGTTTGACACGACTCACGCTTGATCTGTCATAAAATCCCCATTGAAAAAGTACCTCTAAATGAATCACCCGTTATGTATGTAAATATATGACTTTCACAGACTTTATAATATATTTTAACTTACCGATTTGCTTATTCCAGTGGTTCCTTGTTTTCTTATCCTAGATATTGTGGATTTACTTAATTTTAATGCTTCAGATGCACATTTTATTACTGACATATTATCAAGACTATTATCTTTTTTGTTTTGAAAATATTCAAGAATATTTAAAACCAACTTGCGACTTTGTGAATTTAACACCTCTCCGGGCATTTTTTAAAGTCTAATAAACATCTCCGACAAAATCACAATAAACTGTAAATCTCCTGGTGTTATAAAAACAACTAAAATAAATTCAAGCCACAAATCCCGGCCTGTTCTTATTTCATTATTTTTATTTACACTTTCAGAAGCCATCCTTATTTAATTCTTGAGCAAGAGCAAGACAAGGAATGAAACCACGTGTATCTACAAACTTAGGGGCGGGGCTGCAATCGTTCTCTGCTCGAATAGGCGCAAGAAAAGGTGAGATATGCATTTCTCTTCGTCTGGCGTTTTATTGCCGATAGTGTCATCTTAGAAAAATTTTACTATACAAACATACATAGGTATACGTAAACAAATATAAGTGAATATAAGATATATAACCATTTGCACTATAAAGAATAGTAGCCCAAGTATCGATCCCTGCTGAACCCCGGATCTTTGATAGAAATTAACAGACTTAAAACTATGGTACTGAACAAACAGATATCTATCGTGTAGGTAATCGGCAAACAACTTTATTAAGCCTGAAGACAGACCAAATAAATTTAATTTCTTCAGCAAAATACCATGGTCTAATCTGTCGAACGTCTTTTAAAAGTCCGTGTATATGACATCAACTTGACTATGTTGATCAAGTTTTTCACAAATAAACTGGGTTTTACACACAAGATTCGTAACTGTAGATCTCTCTTTCATAAAACCATGTTGATCAGTAGACAGTAACCCTGATACATGATTATACATTGCAGAGTGCAGTAAAAACTCAAGAATTTTACCAAAATTGCACAATAATGTAATTGGTCTATAGTTAGCAATATCATTTTTATCTCCTTTCTTATAGACTGGACAAATACGAGATAGTTTCCAAAGCTGCGGAAAACTGAGGTTTTCAAAATAAGGTTAGATATGACTGAGTGTTTTAACAAAAACCGAGGAGCAATCCTTGATCAAAAATGCAGATATTAAGTCAGGCCCATGGCCATATTGGCCTTAATCTTCTTAATAGCAAGTAAAACGTCCTCTTCAGACACAGATTTGTCTAACGTCATCACATTGTGATCGTCCACTAGATCATCAACCTCAACTACTGGATCCTCAATTATTTTGCCATTATGTGTAATTATTGAGGGAACAGAGAATACATTATTTTTATGGTGGACGAATGCCCAAAAGTTATTCGGATTATTTTTTAAGTCAGCCTGAATGGTACGCAAGTATGTAGTATAGGAAATCCGAATATCATTTTCTATTTGGGCTCGTAATACTTTAAATTCTTCAAGACATTCAGGATTACCAGTTCCCTTATATTTATTAAAGGCTATGCCACTATATAATTCTACAAGATTGGCTTTGCGAAAGTTGAAATCTGAAATTGATTGAAGCGGAAAATTTTTCTTGGGAATTTTATCGATGTCTAACTCAACCTGTAGTGCAGGATGATAAGTCTTCAGGCAAAATTACTTCAGGAGCGGCAATCACAGCACACTCCCTGTTACTATAAACCAAATCTAACAATCTACCACGATAATTTAAAATATTATTAGACTTGCTCAGTTCAAAGGAATTGCAAAAAATTTGGGTTAAACTATATATTGTCGTTGGATTAATGATATTATTTTTGCAGTCTAGGTACTCGGATATATTAAAGTCACCTAAGATTATCAAATCGTTATTATAAATAAAGTGAAGTGAGACTAGGGAATCAAAAAGCAACTCATAATCCTCGGTTTTACAAGAAGGAGGCATGTATTATTAAACAGTATAAGCACTTAAGGTTTAGTTTAACCTGGATAACCAAAATATCCATCTGTTTTATCACAGCCCGATTACTACAGATTGATTTAATATCTACCTTAACAGCGTTAAATTCTTTATTTACAGCAAATAATACCCCCCCCCCCCCACCTCGCGTAGTTTCAGTAGCACTAAAGTCACGGTCTGTCCTAAAAACGTCCATACGGTTGAGGTCGACAAGTTCAGAGTTTATTATACCGTCATGGCACCATGTTTCAGTCAATGCATATGCTTGATAATAGTTAATCGCGGACGTATTATTGAACAGATCGCCAGTTTTAGTGCTCAACCCTCTAACATTTTAATGATAAATAGCGAATACAGAGCGGTAAGATTTACGTGAATTTAAGCTATTGCACACACTGAAAGTGTGGGAGGTAATTGCTATTCAGTACCTAAAACACTCGTTTTCAGCTTGCTTAATTTTTTCTTATATACATGACATTCAGGATCCCAGGCAGCATGATCTATACTAATATCAACATTCAAACTATTCTTGAGACTCGAGCAGTGTATGCATTTAAGTTGTTGTGCTCTACAGTCATTTACTTGGTGTGTGTCAGAGCATTTAGGACTCCTGAGAATTATTGCAGCTGATAACAAGTGCACCATTGGTGTACTCTTGACATTAGAAATATTAACATCAGACTTAACGGGTCAATGATTCTTAACACTTCAGATTTGGTGGCATTTGTTGATTGATTAGTGTCCTTGGGTTGTAAAATTATAGAAGACTTAGGTTTGCTGGCAACTGTAACATAACTGACTGACGAGGTAACGTTGGTGTGGACATGTTTATTGAGATCCTCAAATTTAGAAACAATGAGATTGCCTAAATTATCTTTCATAGAGTTGAACGTGAGCTGCATTTTTTGGGTGAATTCATTGCGGATGTCATCGAACAATTTTTTTAGTACTTCGTCAGACATAAACTTGGAGATGTTGGAGTCAATACTATCTCTTTTTTTCAGCTCGCACTTTGCACATTCAAACATAGTGATAATATCATAGCAGTCTCAATTCAGTTTAATTGAAATGTACTTTTTAACACTTGAAGTGAAAAATAGAGAGTTGGTACACAGCCAAACAAAGTCTTATCAATTTATCAGTCCAGAATGTGTTCAAGCTCCGCCCACTATAAATGTTTATGCTAAGATACAAAAATTACATTAATAACTTTTCACTGAATTAAATTTTCCTTTAAACCACTGAATTAGAGGTAATTAACTTTATCAAATTTACAAGTACTACTCCCACGGCTGTGTTTGAAATACAGTAATTGCATAAATAGTTTTTCCAAGAAGACAACTGCTAGTAGTGAAGGGCGATATTTTACTACCGGTGATTAAATCACCGTGATTAGAAAATCACCGATAGCAACAGTGACGAACGAACCAAAGTCACGGCGATTAGTGATTTTAAAAGCATACTCTCTATACTCTTCACATAGAAATGGCAATTACGGATCGGACGTAATCGTAACATTTCGTAGATAAGATCATTCATGTCAATTGCAAGCTGGATATGGGTATACACAAACTAGGTTGGGTCACTTACGTAAGACGTCACCAGTAGGAAATCTCCGCAATGCGTGTTGGCCGACTTAGCTAATACATGACGTAGTAAGTGAGCCAACCTATACTATATATGTTTCTCGTCTCTCCGTATTCGTGTGAATTCCGTAAACACAGCAGCCTCTAGCGGTTAGTGTAGTAAGAAGTGGAAAAGCAAAATCAGTTATTACGCTATTCAAGTTACATTCAGGTACTACTTTCCTAAAATGCCTCCATTAAAAAAAAGGAAGATTAGTGATATGTGGCAGTTCTTCCAACCCATTGATGAAATCTATGCAATATGTAATATATGTAAGGCGAATATATCATATAAGACATCGATTTCAAATTTGAAAAAACACATGCAGAAGAAACATCCAACTGTAGTTTTACCAACTGCAAAGGTAATTTCAATTTACACATTTAATGACCGTTGTTTTGTGTCTAACTCGAGATATTGCAACTACTTCAAGAGCTTAATTATTTGACGTATTTATACTTATTTTTTTCTAACAGAATACACGTGGAAACAGGAGTGTAGCACAAGACGTTACAACTCAAGATGTGAGTAATAATAATCCGATGCCCTCAACTTCACGAGAAACAACTGCAGGTGAAAATAATCAGAAACAGGAAAAACTAACAAGTTTTCTGCGGCAAAAAATTTCATACAAAACTAAAGAAAAGATAGACAGTGAATTAATAAAATTATTTATTTTGGACTTTCAACCATTTAGCATAGTAGAAGACGTCGGATTTAAGCAATTCGTTGCAGCGTTAAATCCTGCATACCAGTTACCAAGCAGGCATTCAAAAACAATGATTCCTGCAATGTACGAGCAATATACGGAGAAAATAAAAGATATTATAAAGATAGGTTCACAGTACTGTATTACTACCGACTGTTGGACGTTTGTTAATACCGTTAGTTACATGGCTGTAATGTCATCGACAGATGAGAGAAAAAACCGCGAAAAATCGGGGACCAGAATTATTTTTTCCACATAAAACTCACTGTAACTTCCTAACCATTAAAGTACGCGCATTCATAAATTCATTTTCGGAAACTACAGGAAAAGACATTTAATTTGACATATCGTACAGCTCGGTACGAAAAACACCAAAAAAGATATAGGGCCAAATAGCCCCAACACCTAGCACAAAATAGCCACGCGGCGAGGCCCTGCAGCGCAACAGCTCGCGACCGGCAAAGCCCGTGCTACGTCACACCGCCGGGAAACTATAAATATGCGCACGCCCGCTAACACATCATCAGTTCGTTCGCGTCCATCGTCCGCTACACATCGATCAATCAGTTCGTCCGCAACCATCCTCGAGTAAACATCAATCAGTTAGTTCGCGACCATCGTCCTATACACATCAGCGCCTGCCTTTGACACCGTCTACCTGAAGACAGTATTATATTGTAGTAAATATCTCTTTTATTCCACAACCTGCCTAATTAGTAGTTTGGAGTGCACAGTAGTGGTGAAAAGTGAAGTGGGTGTTGTGTACTATAAAAGAAATCGTTATGAATACCAGGAGTCGATCTAGGCAGAGGGACGGCGTCCCATCTAGCCAGGTAGATTCAGAACAAACACAGAGCCGTTCGCTCCAGGTCCCGGACGCTCTCCTCATCAGTCAAGAGGATTCAGGTCTGGTAAGAGAAATGGTGAACCCCTTGTCGCCCAACGTCGCGGCCCGTCAATTTCTCATCAGTCAAGAGGATTCAGGTCTGGTAAGGGAAATGGTGAACCCCTTGTCGCCCAACGTCGCGGCCCGTCAATTTCTCACTGGTCAAGAGGATTCAGGTCTGGTAAGGGAAATGGTGAACCCCTTGTCGCCCAACGTCGCGGCCCGTCAATTTCTCACTGGTCAAGAGGATTCAGGTCTGGTAAGGGAAACGGTGGACCCCTTGTCGCCCAACGTCGCGGCCCGACGATTTTTCACCGGTCAATGGGATTCAGCCCCGGCCAGCCAGGGGGCTGCCCCTAGCCATAGTACATATCCAAACCTAGGAAGGGGACAAGAAGCACAGCCCTTCCTCACACCATCCAATAGCCAACGCCTACCTACTGCAACCACGGCCTCCACAACCAGAAGCCTTCAAGGAGTACAGCCACTGCCATTAATAATGCCTGCTACCCCTGCTCTCACACCAAGTGGGGGGAACACAAGCCACAGTGATGCATTAACACATGCACTCACGAAAGCGGTGCAACAGCTAACACAGGCACTCACAGAAGCGGTGCAACGACTAACGTGCACCACGGAAACGCTCCTGCAGCACCTAGCTCTACAATCGAGGACAAGCCACGACCCCCCGGCTTCGCCCCGGGCCACTTCGGGCCCTATCCAACCAACCTCACAACCACTTCCGGAATTGGAACTTCAACACGAAGCATCGCTCATACAACCACAGCCGGCATCGTACGGGGCGGAAACGGGCCCGGCACTCCAACAAGCCGCCGCCACCGACGTCCGTAGACAGTAACAACACACTTTTTGGATGATAATTTTAAGTTATTTCCTATATTATTAGAGTGCTCCGCAATTGATTTTGAGCACACGTCAGAAAATTTGGCAAAAGAACTCCAGCGAATCGTTGAGAAATTTCAAATTGAAAAAAAAAATCTTGCTTGCAGTGTCAGATAACGCATCCAACATAAAAAATGCCTTCACAACCAAATTAAATTGGAAACATTTTGGATGCTTCGCACATACGTTAAACTTAATTGTTAAAGATGGTTTAAAAAACACATATATTGTCGAAATTATTGCAAAGATTAAAGTTATTGTATCACATTTTCGGAAAAGTTATGTTTCTAATGAAAAGTTAATAACCTATCAACGTAACGCAGGAGCGGTGCCATTAAAATTACTGCAAGACGTTCCAACTCGCTGGAATTCAACACTGTATATGCTTCAAAGGTTTTTAGAATTAGAAGAAGCAATAAAAAGTACAATGGCATTAATAACAAAGGATCTCCCTGTATTAGACCAGAATGAGTGGAAAATAATTGAAAATTTATCAACAATATTGAAACCGTTTGAAGATGCAACAAAATCTATTAGCGGTGAGTTGTACTGCACTGCATCTTTGGTGATTCCCATTACTAATGGATTAATTAATGTATACAACAATTTGTCAAAAAAAGATTTTCCGCAGTCTATCAAAGAAGTACTATCAGTGTTCCAAAATGGCCTAACCGAACGACTTGGAAATGTAGAAAGCAGTGGCGGTTCCTCAGTTTTTAAACTGGGGAGGCAGGGGATAGATAGGCCTGGGTGTTTCCGAGGGGCGGGAGGTATACACATGTGCGCCGCGATGAAAATTTTGCGAATATCAAGGTCAACTTTTAAACTTTACCATTACACAAATATTAGTAATTTTCTCTTCATGTTAGTCAGTATAATTTGTTTTATGATAAGTATCAAAGTATAAAGTAAAAACAAATTCTACCGTCCAGCAAGAACCAACGTGGAGGTCTGAATTATATCTTGCCAGGAAGGGATTGTGGGGTGCTTTTAATAGGTGAGGGAGTTAATTATTAATATAATAATAGTAATAATAATATGGCACAAATGCTACCACAATCAAAACAATTATATAGTAATATGAAATAAATAATAAACTCTGAAACGATAACATAAATAAAAATATTCTCAAATTAAAAATAGTTAAATAATAACAAACTGAAAAACAACACAAATAAAAATATACTTGGTAGTATACTTACAATCTACAGAAGTAGAATAATTGCTGTGGTGGTTTTTTAAATTTTAAACAAAAAAGAAATTGAACAAAAAAACTACATGTCTAAATGTTCTTGTAAACTAATGAAATCCGTCTATCTTTTTGTTTGGCAAAAATATCTATTACTTCGTCATAAAATGTATTATTCTGTGTTAGTTCCTTAACAAGCCGTTTTTCGATAGAAATGATAGAAATATTTTTTAATCTTTCTTGCTCAATAGTATTTCTAGTAAATGATTTGATTCGTTTGAGGGCGGAAAAACTCCTTTCTACTGAAGCAGACGTAACAGGAATTGTGACAGCTAAAGTAAGTAATCTATAAAATTCTGTTAGACAAGAAATTAAGTCATTATTATAAATAAATGAAATCATTTCGGTAGGGGTTTGACAATTTTGAAACAATTCTTTGTCAGCGTATACAGTTGTTAATTCATTTTTTAGTGCTATTGAATCAAAAAGGTTATATTGTTTTAATAATGATTCAAATTTATCATTTGGAAATTCTTTTGAATATGAGAGAAAATTATCTTTTCTTATTAAATCGAAAAATTCTAATTTATCTAAATCGGAAAATCTTATCTGTAGTTGATTAATTATTGTATCCAAAATTTCATTGAAAATCTGTTTATAATTCAGTCTCAAATCTTGAAGATTTAATGTTGTCTTTCTTTTCTTTGGCGCCGGTTCACCACTTTGGAAATCTTCAGACAGTTGGTTGTAAAGATCATTAAAATGAATTTCATTATTTCTAAAATTTTGCAATGTAATAGTTAATGCATTCAAACGTTTCCTGGCGTATGAAATGTCTGTGCTTTTATTTTGTAAAATTGAAAATACAACATCGGTGTGTTTAAAGATAAATTTAAAAGTATGTAAAAGAAAGAGAAAATGAGGATCTTTAAGATGTCTTTTTAAGCCAACAGCTTCTCTTAAAGTTGGCTGATCTTGTTTGAAATCATCATGTGTCAAAATATAATCAAAAACTTCTATTAACTTATCCCTGTTTTTGAATACTGTAAAAACTGCTCTAGATGTAAAATTCCATCTTGTTGCCACATTTGACGGTAAACGGTCAGATCCTATGGTATTAAGTACCTCTGTTCTTTTAGTTGATTTTGAAAAATATGATGAAAATCCAGACAAGTTGGCAAAAAAAATTTTACATTCTTTGATGCTATCTGTGCAGGCTTTACTCAATACTAAATTCAACGTATGCGCATAGCAATGTGTAAAAAGTGCCTGAGGGGCCATTGTTTTAATTTTTGCCTGTAAGCCATTTAAGTGACCAGCCATAACTGATGCCCCATCATATGTCTGAGCAACAAGTTTATTTTTTAAGTCATATTTTCCAAATTTTTCTGTTAAAAAATTAAATAAATCATTTGCGGTTCGACCTGAACTAACATTGTAAAAACCTGCAATTCGTTCAACCACTTGCCCTTTAATAACATATCTGAAAACAACCGATAACTGTGAACAGCAGCTGATGTCTGTGCTTTCATCAGCTTGCCAAGAAAAGAAAGGTACTTCATTTAATTCGCTTTCAATTTTTTGTACTACAACACAACTAATTGATTCAATTAAATCGTTTTGAATAGCTTTAGAAGTTCCCGAAAAAACTGTAGCTTCGTTTAAAAATTGTTCCATTTTGCCATCGTATCTGCTCAGAAAAGAAATAAGCTCTTGAAAATTTCCTCTATTATCTGAATGCACATTCTCATCATGTCCCCTAAAAGCCAATTCTTGACAACATAAAAAAATTACCGTATCAATTAGTCTATTTAAGATATCTCTATTTTCTTTAACCTTTACATTATGATCTACAATTGACTGTTTGTGCCCTTGATCAATAGAATTTAAAATATTGTTTGCCAAATAACTTGAATTTTATTGAAGCAGTTAAATGTCCTTTTGACCTAGCATGCCTTTCAATTGATCTGGGTAAGTTTTTTAAATCATTATATCCTAATTTTGACCAAACAGTGTTCTCTGGGTCATTAGAAAAAAGTAAACAATACCAGCAATATAATTTATTTTGTACTGGACATCCAGTTAACCACTCACATTTATCATACCATTGTACACAAAAAGAACGATTATGTTTTGAAGTTACTATGAGATTTTGCATGGTAGGTTGGGGCCTTTTTAAAGTTTTTATTATAAATATCTTGTCATCATATGTTAATTGACTAAAATGAACATTCTTCAAAAGGAAATTTACAATATCATCTACAGATTTAAACACTTCACCGATACTGACATTACCATTGTTATTGCTTGTACTTACGTTTAATTCCATTTTTGACGTTTTATCAATATTTAAACAAAAATTTTAAATGAATTTATTGCACTTAATAAAATACAACCACCCACAGACACTTTTACTTTCAATTAACCTAAACGGTACGACTGTCTGGACTCAGGAAGCGGGAAAATAAAAGTCAGATGTTTATTAATCTTTGTCCCTATTGGTCCGGAGCTTGGCCTCCGGCACGTGGTTTTGAGAGCAGATTTTAATGGGTAGCTTCAAACGTTTCAAATTGAACCATTCTAAACGCGAAAGCTATGTTAGAAGCGTTTGGAGGCCTGCCTCACCAGTCACCATGGATAGAATGTTACAGTTGTGCAGCGTTGCCGGTTATAATAATAATAGTTTAAATTCGCAGATTTAGGGAATATTTCTGTTAATTTAAATTTGTCGTTTCATAAAGTATATTTATATTTATAATAATGTAAATATGTAAAGTAACTGTAAAGGCAAATCAGAAGTAGGGAGGCCCGGCCTCCTCTGCCTCCTCAGAGAAACCGCCACTGGTAGAAAGAAGCAATAATCTAGCTATTTCGACATTTCTAGACCCTAGATTTAAAAATTTGGGATTTTCTGCAACTGCAAACGCTGAAAATGCAAAAAAAAATGCAACAGCAATAGTTACGGAGAAATACTCGGCCCAATTAGCATTAGATGAACATGAACCAGAACCAGAGCCAAATAAAAATCAACCGAATGAATTGTCAATATGGGGTTCATTCCACCAGCAAGTGGCAACAGCTAAACCACGTGGAACGGTGACCTCTCGTGCAATTATCGAGGTACAAAGATTTCTCGAGGATGAAATAATTCCACGCACCGCCAATCCTTTAGAATGGTGGCAGAGGCATAAGTATAATTATCCCAAATTGTCAATAGTGGCAAAAGAAAAACTGTGTGCGCTAGCAACTTCTGTGCCATGCGAACGGTTATTTTCTAAAGCAGGACAAGTCCTTAATGATAGAAGAAGCCGATTAAATGACAAAAAAACAAAGATGTTGTTATTTTTAAATATGAATTACGAAACCTCTGTTCTAAGTTCTAATACTTGACTTATAAATTTAAAGTTTTTTATTTATATATTTATTTGTTTATTTTTTTATTATACAAGTTTTTGTTGTAAATGTCATTTATGTTTATTTCCGTTTCCTATTATTTGTGCAGATCGGTGATATAAGCCTTCGAGTATATATAACCCTTATATCCTTGAAGATACCTATATAAACCAATCGGGGCAAATTTATATCAAAGTTGGCTTCACTCTAAAGTCTAAACCGCAGAGGATCACGGTAAACATATCAGTTTGCATATTCTTTTCTTTTTGCACTAAACCGCGATCACGGTCACTGGTTAAAATCACCGTGATTCAAAAATAAGTCACCGATCACCGAGTGATTGAAAAATCACGATATCGCTCATCACTAACTGCTAGATAAAGACAAGGTGCTGTCCAATTACAAACTGTCGTGTGCCAGAATGGTGGTAGAGCGCTCATTCGGTTTACTGGCCGCGAAATTTCGTTTACTATATAAGGTAATTGAAACAAAAGTAAAAAATGCCGTTAGACATTGTTAAAACAATGTGCCTCTTGCGCAATTTAATAATTGGCTTCGAGAAAGATTATGGAAATGTGAGCGACCAGCATTTGTTCCTCTGTATATTTCCTGTACATTAATGCGAGTGTCATGTCTGCTGGTAAAAATTGGATATCAAAAGTCTGTTCTCTCTTATCTTTTTGGATCTCCATTTTGAAGTATTTTGCACAGCATTATTTTCAGGTTCGTCTTAAGTCATGTTATGACTCGAGCTCTGACTCTGGCGTAGACGATGGACGTGGTTCAGGTGATAATTTGTACTTCGGATCTCTATCGGAATCGTAGCCATCATAACATTAGGATCGTTATCTTCCTAAAAATAAAATTTTATATTAGAGTAAAACATAACCTAAAAAGTTGTTATAACCATTTACCTTGGTATTGCTGGCTATCATCGCTAGTATGCGTTTTCCCTTGGACCCATACATAATGAACGAAGTTATATATTTTGATTAGATTTCAGCATAAAAACTCACAAAACTGCGTAGCACGTTACACTTCTTTAGATCTTTGATGATTAATTATTATCATTATACAGAAAAGAACGAACCCACTTGGATATTTTCTGCAGGCTCTATACTATAATAGTATTGAACGTTGCTTGGTTCAGTGGCTAATAGATGTCTCTATATTTGTAATGTGGGTTGGTTCTATTCTGCAAATGAATTTTATGTACTTGACGAAAACCATTGCCTGCATATGTCTTTTTTTGGTTTTGTGGGTTGGTTCCTTTATGCAAAAAGGTATCCAATTAGCACATACCGTTAGCCGGCTCTTCATGAATTAACTATTTTCTCGTATTAACCGTACACTAGTTTCTAGTGTCACTTACTTAATGAGTGGACTACATTAAATGTTAAACTAGACTTTATTTGCCTCGTTTTATTAAGGTCAATACCATTAAAAAACACGGTGCAATATCACATGTAGCCATTGAAAGATCGTTCTCTGGCCTCCTCAATTTACTTTTTTGGTCCCAGCAATACCCTAAAACAGACTCGGATTTTTCCCTCTGTTTTTGACGAAGCCATATTAATATTTCTTAAAAAATGAGCCAAGTTAAACATTAAAATACTTTCAGACTTTTCGGCATCTCTACCAGCACGACCACTTTCTTGATACAGCCCTTCCATGTTTTTTGGTATACAGTGATGAATAAAGAAGCGCACGTCAGGTTTATCTAAAAATACCAGGAAAATGGTACAGAAATAATATTTCCATTAATATTTTTCGAATATACTGTTGCCGATATATTATAAAATACACAAAGACATGACTAACTCAAATTACTACGTTAAACTTCTAACCTATGCGCATTCCGAAAGCAGGTGTAGCTACCGCAACCTGATATTTATTTTGCAACCATCATCGTTGAATGATCTTAGCGTCGGACTCTAACTGTGCATGGTAATATCTTACGTTCAGTCCTCCTTGTTTTAGCCTTCAGATAAATCTTCACATTCTTTAATGGTAGAGGAATAAATTATACCAGATTGATCTTTGTAATTATGTTTAAGCAATTTATCCAGAATATCCAAACAGTCATTTTTGTCAAGTGACTTGTTGATAACCTAAAAAAAAATGTTCCTCACTGGTGTATACTCCTGACCAGAGATTCTTCAGGTGTCACTAGATTGTGTCTTAAGTACTTCTATAACATCGTGATTTCCGTTAGCCTGATCGGCAATAACACACCACCAACCAAAGTACGTAACACCGCATTTCTTTAATGACAATATACATTTTCGGCTTCAACACATTTTCAACTAGTAAAAGATGAGAATAGGACTACTTGAGACTGCTTTAATGCACTAGTAAAACTGCAAGGAATGGTGGATTCAAAGCCGAAGAGGGAAGCAACTTTTTATGAATAATATCATTAGAACTATAGTTTATACAATTTGTTTAATAAAAATTGATATGCCTTTAGAATAAATAAAATGAATATTGAGATTAAAAATAATAACCTTATAGAAGAGATTTGGACGGTTGAATGGGGCAGTGATTATTAAGTCATCCATAAGGCTCAACATATTTTGAATATCAGCTAAAACATTCATGGTGGCTGTACCTGTTAAACCAAGGATGGGGACTCCGGAAAACATGGATTTAAAAAATCCTAAATGATTAAATCCTGGACGGAAATCATGACCCCATATCGAACAACAATGAACTTCATCTAAAATTTGATGCAAAAGTTTTGTTTATGGACTATGGTACATACTTAAAGGTGCTTGCGAAAAAGAAAACTTATTCATACAACTACTCAAAAATTAAAATTCTGTCCAGATATCCCTTGTCGAAACAGTTCTGTAAGTGAGTCATAAATATTTTACTCTTGGCGACCCACTCAGGTGTTACATACAACAAATTAAATTTGGAAGTTTCACTTCTCATCGAACCATGCACATATTTTTTGTCTTCATTACTTGAACTACTGTTCAAAGTAACTCTGATCGATTTTTAAGAGCGATTAATTGATTTTCTATTAACGATATCAAAGGTGATACGTCTAAAGTTAATCATTTACTAATTAATGCTGGTAATTGATAAACTAAGCTTTTTGCACCACCTGTAAGCATTAGTAATAAGACGTCTTTTTTCGAGTGTGTGGCATGAATAGCAGCTAGTTGCGTGGATCTGAATTTCTGTGCTTACGAAAAAGAAAATTTATTCATAAAAATACTCACCAGTTACAACTCTGTCCAGAGTCCTGTCGCACACTTCTGTAAGTAAGTCTCCTCAGGCGTCAGCGCAGTAAAAACTTACAAGGCCAATCAATAGATGGCGCACATGGTGTTATTAAATTGAAATTAAATTATTATTATTCAAGTTATTATTTTATTTTCTGTTTTAGAGTTCCTAACGAAACTTAATAAAATTGAGTAACTCTTAAAGATTTAGAGGAACAGAAGAGGAAAATTTTGAATAAAATCAAAATATTAACAGCTGAAAAAGGAGATTTACAAAGTCAGTATAGTTTGGCAAAATTTAGAAATAGGCCAGATGCTAGTCAGTGGACCGAAACAAAGTTCGAATGGTCAGTCAAACTAACAAAATTATTCAAAGAAAAATTTAAATTTGAAAAATTCACATCCAAACAACTAGCTGCTATTAATGCCAAACTCTAGAAAAACGACGTCTTATTGTTAATGCCTACAGGTGGTGCGAAAAGTTTAGTTTACCAATTACCAGTATTAACTAATAAACGATTAACTTTAGTCGTATCACTTTGATATCATTAATAGAAGATCAATTAATCGATCTTAGAAACTTTAACATCGAAGCTGCTACTTTGAACAGTAGTTCAAGTAAAGAAAACAAAAACTGTCCATGGTTCTATGACGAGTGAAACTTCCAAACTGAATTTGTCGTATGTAACACCTGAGTGGGTCGCCAAGAGTAAAATATTTATGACTTGCTTACAGAACTGTTTCGACAAGGGATATCTGGACATAATTTTAATTTTTGAGTATTTGTATGAATAAGTTTTCTTTTTCGTAAGCACCTTTAAGTATGTACCATAGTCCCTAAACAAATCTTTTGCATCAAATTTTAGATGAAGTTCACTGTTGTTCGACATGGGGTCATGATTTCCGTCCAGGATATAATCATTTAGGATTTTTTAAAGCCATGTTTTTCAGAGTCCCATCCTTGGTTTAACAGCTAGGGCCACCATGAATGTTTTAGCTGATATTCAAAATATGTTGAGCCTTATGGATGACTTAATAATCACCACCCCATTCAACCGTTCAAATCATTTCTACAAGGTTATTATTTTTAATATCAATATCCGTTTTATTTATTCTAAAGACATATCAGTTTTTATTAAACAAATTCTATAAATCATAGTTACAGTGATATTAGTCGTGAAAAGTTGCTTTCCTCTTCGGCTGTGACCCCACCATTCCTTGCAGTTTTACTGATGCATTAAATAAATCTCAAGTAGTCTCATTATCATCTTTTACCAGTTGAAAATGTAATGAAGCAGAAAATATCTATATTGTCATTAAAGAAATGCGGTGTTATATGCATTGATTGGTGGTGTGTCATTGCCGATGAGACTAACGGAAAGCGCTATGTTATGGAAGTACTTCGGACACAATCTGGTGACACCTGAAGAATCTCTGATCAGGAGTGTACACCAGTGAGGAACATTTTTTTTTAGGTTATCAATAGGCCGCCTGATAAAAATGATGGTTCGGATATTCTGGATAGGTTGCTTAAACATAATTACAAAGATCAATCTGGTATATTTTATTCCTCTACCATTAAAGAATGTAAAGATTTATCTGAAGGACTAAAACAAAGAGGACGGAACGTAAAATATTACCATGCGGAGTTAGAGCCCGACACTAAGAAGACCATTCATCGATGATGGTTGCAAAATTAATACCAGGCTGTGGTAGCTACAACTGCTTTCGGAATGGGCATAGGTTAGAAGTTTAATTTAGTAATTTGGGATAGTCATATCTTTGTGTATTTTATAATATATCGGTAACGGTATATTTGAAAAATATTAATGGATATATTATTTCTGTACCCCTTTCCTGGTATTTTTAGATACAGCCGATGTGTGTTTCGTTATTCATCACTGTATATCAAAAAGCATGGAAGGGCTGTATCAAGCAAGTGGTCGTGCCGGTAGAGATGGCGAAAAATTTGATTGTATTTTAATGTTTAACTTGGCTGAGTTTTTGATAAATGTTAGTATGGCTTCATCAAAAACAGTGGAAATAATCCAAGTCCGTTTTAGGGTACTGCTCGAACCAATAAAGATAATTTGAGGAGGCCAGAGGAAGATCTTTTAATGGCGACAAGTGATATTGCATCGTGTTTGTTAGTCGTATTGACCTTCGTAAAATTAGGCAAATAAAGTCTAGTTTAGTATTTGATACAGTCCACTCATTAAGGAAGTGACAATAGGTACTAGTGTACGGTTAATACGAGAAATTAGTTAATTCGCGAGTACTGCTCGGACCAAAAAAGGCAACTTTGTAATAAGTTAAAATTAATTCCTTGACATGCATTTTCTCTAGGTGCAGAAGGGATATCTATAATAGCAATACATTTTGAAGACAATCGGAATTGGAATCAAAGAGACTCCAACAAAATGTGTGATCATTGCAAATACTCGAAGGAAATATAATATTTCACTTGCGCTCGTAGATATTATAAATTTAATAGCATGGTCTGTCAATTGATAAATTTGTACAACTTGTGAAAGATTTTGAAATATAGAACTACGAAAAACTCATGTATTAGTTTGTTTGTAATGTTTAAATCCTATTTGGGGGTTTAAAGGTAGCACCGGTATCGATTAAAAGTTTTAAATGTGGATTTTTTATTTAAATATGCAGAAGCTCTCTTTTATTAGTATACGTGTATAGTTCAACTATGTCTCAATGCTTGGATACGTGACGTAAGGAAAAATTTCATTTTGCTCTTCAGGTGCATTTTCTGTATTTTCTGATGGTGCCTCTTGGGGATAGTAGTAACCACATGCTTCTTGTTGGTAATCCGGATACGAGTCCGGGTATTGATTGTCTATATTTGGGTTTTCTTGTTCAATATTGAAAAGTTGTTCTTTACCAAAATTTTGTCTGTGGTTGTTGATTTTGGGCAAAGTTTCGCTGAGAGAATGTTCTAAGTAAGGACGTTGTGCTCCGGATCTGTTTTCATCGAATCAACGCTGACGTACTCCTTCATATTTCCGCCTAGCTGGGCCAGAACTAAGTCGTTCACGTCCTCTACCTTCGCGTTGGTGGGACATAGGATTGCCTTATCGCCCACATCATCCGCGAGATAATTGTTGCGATAAACGAAATCCAGCAGCCCCTTAAGAGAAGCGGCATGAAACGTCCGCAGAACTTCGATACGGTCGTTCGGAAGATGTCTGTAGCCTTCGAGGGTAACGTACGGGACTTAACCTTCTCAAACTGCCAGAAGGCATTCTGCATACCCTCATGTTTTCGTTTAGCCGCAACTTAACGAAGTCTATCGACAACAGGCTCGCTTTCAATGAGGCATCGATTACGCTGGCACGATGACCACGCGGCGCTACAGGCAAAATTCCTTCCATCAAAGTCGCGCTGTCGAGGTAACCTCCCTAAGATATCTATCGACGGCTTCGACCGTCCACCTATGCGTCATCGGAGCCTCATCCCAAAATTATCAAACCGACAGACCGGAAGAAGTCCGACTGCCTAGTTTCCAAGTCGAATCCGGCTTTAATTTCCGAGGTTAAGGTTATCGGCAACCTGAAGCAGTGATGAGAGGTTTTACCGCCGTAAAGCTAATTGGAGGCGACTCCCGTCCACGCGACGGCAGCGCTCGTCAGTCCCAACGGCCGTAATATAAAGTGGTATTGTAGAAGTATTTTTTTCCGGTGCCAGTCGGACCATCGACATAAAATACATGATCGTCGTGTCTCATGAATAACAGCCCCATCTACGCAGAACCCACTGTTAATGAAGAAATCGTAGAAATCAATCGGCATTGAGCGACCGCAACTTTTCTCGACGGCATAGGCGACGGGCAGAAATTTTTTTCTGATCATCATTCAAAGGTGTCATATCATATGCATTGAGCTGGTGTACTAAGTCAACGGGCGACGCATTACCGTCGGTATCGATGACGGTGGCGGCCACCTTTCCCCCTACAACCTCATCTACATCGTCCCCAAACACTATACCTAACGTCGCGCAGAGGAGTAATGGCGTGACGCTATCAAGAATCTCCTGGATTCCTTGATACATCTCTGAACAGCCGCTCTGCGACCGAGACCTCGATGCAGGGAATCCTGTATAAGATTAATCTTATACGAATTCCATATGTTTGCGACATGATCTGTCGTCGCTTATGATGAATATGATCAGCGCCAACAATCTTCGCAACTGCTGAGGCATCCTCATCAGCACCGCCTCTACACCTCAGCCATACAACCAATCATTTTCACCACTTGGGGCCTGACTTACCAACTATCTCGTTTTACATCGTACGTACAATGTTAGGGATTTTCTTACGAGGCTCTTATAAAAAATGTGTATGATCCTTCCAAATTTTGGATTATATGGAAATTCCAAGAGCTTTTCATTTTTGTGACATATCTAAAAGAACCAAAATTCCAACATACTAGGTCTGCTGTACTTTCGGGGCGCTGATAACCAACGACATTTAAAGCTGTGTGTTCCCAGTACGGCTTCAGAAAGAATTTCTTACAAGCCTCGTCCACCATACACAGAGCGTCAGGATTGAGACACCCACACGGTCTATGAATTTCGTGTCTGACCACCAACTCAAATAGGTCCGGTTGTCTTTGACGGTCGGGTATGGTAGACAAAACGATTCCATCCACATCGTGCGCCCTCGCGATCTTGTTACTCTCCACAACATGATGACGATGTGTGCATGAGGAAGGTCCCTCTTTTGAATCCTGTGACGTAATAATAACTTTTTGCAATTCCAAAAATTTCTTTTGGACACGTTACTGTTGGAAATTCATGTGAGGTCCATTAATAGATCCTTGGGGAAATCTTGCTTGCTTTTGGAAGTGATTTATACGGGGTTGCTGTGCAAAATTTTGTGACAAACCTTGGTGCAGAATTTGGTTGATAAAATCTTGGTGTAGAGTTTGGTCGATAATATCTTGGTCAAAACTCTACTGGAATTGTGGTCTAGAAATTTCTGGAATAGATCTTTTGCGTGGCGTGTCTTGAGTGCTGACTTGATATTTCTGTAGATACCTAATAATAAGCTCCTCCTGGATATATTGTATAGTATCGGCGAGAGTTTTCGGCACGTACAGTTGCATTGATAAGTTCGCGAAGCCCGGCTAGAAATAAATGTTT
Source organism: Leptura quadrifasciata (assembly GCA_963675555.1). Taxonomy (NCBI): domain Eukaryota; kingdom Metazoa; phylum Arthropoda; class Insecta; order Coleoptera; family Cerambycidae; genus Leptura; species Leptura quadrifasciata. The sequence goes on from OY776680.1 coordinate 81,255,831, forward strand.
TTAGGGCTTGTTTGAAAACGTTTTTCTTACTTGTTATTATTTCCTCGTTAGTGTTATGAAGAGCAACATGATTATTAATGGTATTTAACAGTCCCATTACCCTTTCATAAAATTGTATAGGAGTATCGTTTGGTAACTGTCTTAAATTTATAAGGTCTCTAGTTAATGAATTTTCCTCAGATTGGACCCCAAAATTCTGAATATGCGTCTCTTTTATTTGTTCCCAGTCATTGCAACCATAAATTGAAATGACCTCTTTTGCACGACATTTTATTTTACTGGTAATACCTTGCAAAATTAAAACATTTTGTATGCAGCTCATATGGTCGGGCCTGGTATGAAAGTAATGTTAGTTGAACCAGGATGGACGACTTCCGAAACGTTTTTCGAGTACATAGCCGATATTTTTCATCCATGGTTTGTAAATCAGAAGACCAGGGCTTGCAAACCTATTACACCGTCAAAGCAGTTGTGAAAATTAAAAAGAAGGAATTCGATTTCGTAATCAGTTTGAGATATTTCAAATAAGTGTATTTTTAGTCTATGTCGTATTTCTTTGGAACCTAATGAACTCGTGATAGTACAGGGATTATGAAATATGGAATTTGGAAAATATTTTCCTGCAGTTGCAGGCCTTAAAAGTGATGCAGAATAACCTGTGTCAATTAATAACTTTATATCAAATTCGGGTATGTAAACGTAAGCTAATGAGTTGTCTGCTGATGCATTTATTTCAATTAAAGTAAAAATTTTCTAAGATGACACTATCGGCAATAAAGCGCCAGACGAAGAGAAATGCATATCTCACCTTTTCTCGCGCCTATTCGAGCAGAGAACGATTGCAGCCCTGCCCCTAAGTTTGTAGATACACACAATAAACTATAAATCTCCTGGTGTTATAAACTCGTTATAAAAACAACTAAAATATATTCAAGCCACAAATCCCGGCCTGTACTTATTTCATTATTGTTATTTACACTTTCAGAAGTTATCCTTATTTAATTCTTGAGGAAGAGCAAGACAAGAAATGAAACCACGTGTATCTACAAACTTGGGGCGGGGTTGCAATGGTTCTCTGCTCGAATAGGCGCAAGAAAAGGTGATATATGCATTTCTCTTCGTCTGGCGTTTTATTGCCGATAGTGTCATCTTAGAAAAATTTTACTATACAAACATACATAGGTATACGTAAACAAATATGTGAATATAAAATATATAACCATTTATACTATTATAGGTACAGTACAAATTTGAAACTAGGCAAATTAAAACGGAGTTCAACTATTTAAGAAAGTTCTCTTAATTTGATATATGCTGGAATAGAATATATCAATACTGTCCTCGAGGCAACTGTAGTTTGTAATCATTTGATAGATTGGCGAAGCAAATAATATATTGGTTCGAGAAATAAGAATGTTAAAAATATTACTATGGCGCGAAGACACTCTAGGGACACGTTGCATGATTAGATTCAGCAGGGCTGTACAATCCAGCTTATTGGCTAGTTTATAAAGGAATACAACTGACTGCATACACCTTCTAGTCCAAACATTAGTCAGATTAAAACGACTTAACAGTGTTTCCTGAGAAATACCTCTGGGTGGATATTCACCATCCTCTGACTTTAAGAAACGTCTCTGAATTTTTTTTAAGGATGCCATGTGTATAGTATAGATAGGATTCCAAATTATTGATGCATACTCCAAGCGAGATCTTACAAAAGACACATACAGTACACGAAGTGTATGCATATCAATGAAGCCTTTAAGGTTACTTATAACAAAACCTAGTCTTTTAAACGCAGCTAACGTGGTGGCCTCAATATGACTAGTAAAGGTCAGTCTTTTGTCAAAAATGACCCCAAGATCTTTTGTAATATCAGGTCGCTGCAAAAGCGAATCACCCAAATTATATTCAAAAATTTCAGGACTAGGTTTTCTGCAGAATGTTATTACATTGCATTTAGAAGAAGCATTTAATGGTAGGCTATTACTGCTACACCAAGATTCAATCAAATTTAAGGTACCTTGAAGACGCTCGCAGTCTGCTAAAGGTGTTATTTCGGTGTATAATTTCAAGTCATCCGCAAAGATCAAGCAATTTACATCCAAGTCAGATGTTATGTCATTTATGAAAATATCAAAGATTAGTGGCCCAAGTATCGATCCTTGCTGAACTCCGGATCTTTGATGGAAATTAACAGACTTAAAACCATGGTAATGAACAAACAGATATCTATCGTGTAGGTAATCGGCAAACAACTTTATTAAGCCTGAAGACAGACCAAATAAATTTAATTTCTTCAATAAAATACCATGGTCTAATCTGTCGAACGTCTTTGAAAAGTCCGTGCATATGACATCAACTTGACTATGTTGATCAAGTTTTTCACAAATAAACTGGGTTGTACACGCAAGATTCGTAACTGTAGATCTCTCTTTCATAAAACCGTGTTGATCTGTAGACAGTAACCCTGATACATGATTGTACATTGCAGAATGCAGCAAAAACTCAAGAATTTTACCAAAATTGCACAATAACGTAATTGGTCTATAGTTAGTAATATCATTTTTATCTCCTTTCTTATAGACTGGACAAATACGAGATAGTTTCCAAAGCTGCGGAAAACTGAGGTTTTCAAAATAAGGTTAGATATGACTGAGTGCTTTAACAAAAACCGAGGAGCAATCCTTGATCAAAAATGCAGGTATTAAGTCAGGCCCCAGTTAATCGCGGACGTATTATTGAACAGATCGACAGTTTTAGTGCTCAACCCTAACATTTTGATAGTAAATAGCGAATACAGAGCGGTAAGATTTACGTGGATTTAAGCTATTGCACACACTGAATGTGTGTGTTGTGTGTGTGTGGGAGATAATTGCTATTCAGTACCTAAAACACTCGCTTTCAGCTTGCTTAATTTTTTCTACATGACATTCAGGGTCCCAGGCAGCATGATCTCTACTAATATCAACATTTAAACTATTCTTGAGACTGAGAGTTGTTGTGCTCTACAATCATTTACTTGGTGTGTGTCAGAGCATTTAGGACAAATAGACATTTCTTTTGCGCATTGGCTGGCTAAATGATGAAAACTTAAAGTAGCGTCTTACTTCTATAGCACAATGTACGGAACAATCAAAATCTTAACCAATGGCTAGTCTGCCAGCCTTTAACACCCTATGATAAGTACTAGAGCTGGAGGACAGCTTGATACAGTCTTTTGTTCTGTCTTTGTGCTTTAGTATTTATCAGCTCACATACACTTCCCTCCGGAAATAAATACTTATTTTGTAACTAAATATAATTAAGTAGCACTTGATCATCAAGTTTCTCGGAGATATTTGACACTCTAATGCGTAGGTTGAGTAATGATAGTTCTTTGACGTTATATTTGTCCCCTAGTTGCTGAGTAGCAAGTTTACCAAATTTGACCGACTCTTGAGAATTATCGCAGCTAATAACAAGTGCACCATTGCGTGTACTCTCGACATTGGAAATATTAACATCAGACTTAACAGGGTCAATGGTTCTTAACACTTCAGATTTGGTGGCATTTGTAGATTGATTAGTGTCCTTGGGTTGTAAAATTAGAGAAGACTTAGGTTTGCTGGCAACTGTAACATAACTGACTTACTTAACATTTAGAAACAATGAGATTGCCTAAATTATCTTTCATAGAGTTGAACGTGAGCTCCATTTTTTGGATGAATTCATTGCGGATGTCATCGAACATTTTTTTTAGTTCTTCGTCAGACATAAACTTGGAGATATTGGAATCAATACTATTTATGTTGGAGAGCATCTTTTCCGTTGCGGCCTTGTCCACAACCTCACAATTGATTTTACAGACATCACACATGTAAAATAGATTGTTACACTTGTCTAATAATTTAAATTCATTCTCACTTAAGTTGACACAGGAGATGTGGAACCATTTCCGGCAGGAGCCTTCGCAGCCGACCAGATTATTATCTCTTTTTTTCAGCTTGCACATTGCACATTCAAACATAATGACAATATCATAGCAGTCTCAATCCAGTTTAATTGAAATGTACTTTTTAACACTTGAAGTGAAAAATAGAGAGTTGGTACACAGCCAAACAAAGTCTTATCAATTTATCAGTCCAGAATGTGTTCAAGCTCCGCCCACTATATATGTTTATGCTAAGATAAAAAAATTACATTAATAACTTTTCACTGAATTAAATTTTCCTTTAAACCACTGAATTAGAGGTAATTAACTTTATCAAATTTACAAGTACTACTCCCACGGCTGTGTTCGAAAGATAGTAATTGCATAAATAGTTTTTCCAAGAAGACAACTGCTAGATAAAGACAAGGTGCTGTCCAATTACAAACTGTCGTGTGCCAGAATGGTGGTAGAGCGCTCATTCGGTTTACTGGCCGCGAAATTTTGTTTACTATATAAGGTAATTGAAACAAAAGTAAAAAAATGCCGTTAGACATTGTTAAAACAATGTGCCTTTTGCGCAATTTAATAATTGGCTTAGAGAAAGATTAGAAAAATGTGCGCGACTAGCATTTGACTCTGTATATTCCTGTACATTAATGCGAGTGTCATGTCTGCTGGTAAAAATTGGATATCAAAAGTCTGTTCTCTCTTATTTTTTTGGATCTCCCTTTTGAAGTATTTTGCACAGCATTATCTTCAGGTTCTTCTAAATCATGTTCTGACTCGAGCTCTAACTCTGGCGTAGACGATGGACGTGGTCGGAATCGTAGCCATCATAACATTAGGATCGTTATCTTCCTAAAAATAAAATTTTATATTACAGTAAAACATAACCTAAAAAGTTGTTATAAGCATTTACCTTGGTATTGCTGGCTATCATCGCTAGTATGCGTTTTCCCTTTGGACCCATCCATAATGAACGAAGTTATATATTTTGATCAGATTTCAGCATAAAAACTCACAAAACTGCGTAGCACGTTACACTTCTTTAGATCTTTGATGATTAATTATTATCATTATACAGAAAAGAACGAACCCACTTGGATATTTTCTGCAGGCTCTATACTATAATAGTATTGAACGTTGCTTGGTTCAGTGGCTAATAGATGTCTCTATATTTGTAATGTGCGTTGGTTCTATTCTGCAAATGAATTTTATGTACTTGTCGAAAACCATTGCCTGCATATGTCTTTTTTTGGTTTTGTGGGTTGGTTCCTTTATGCAAAAAGGTATCCAATTAGCACATGCCGTTAGCCGGCTCTTCATGAATTAACTATTTTCTCGTATTAACCGTACACTAGTTTCTAGTGTCACTTAATGAGTGGACTACATTAAATGTTAAACTAGACTTTATTTGCCTCGTTTTATAAAAGTCAATATGATTAACAAACACGGTGCAATATCACATGTAGCCATTGAAAGATCGTTCTCTGGCCTCCTCAAGCTACTTTTTTGGTCCCAGCAGTACCCTAAAACAGACTCGGATTTTTCCCTCTGTTTTTGACGAAGCCATATTAACATTTCTTAAAAAATGAGCCAAGTTAAACATTAAAATACATTCAGACTTTTCGGCATCTCTACCAGCACGACCACTTTCTTGATACAGCCCTTCCATGTTTTTTTGTATACAGTGATGAATAAAGAAGCGCACGTCAGGTTTATCTAAAAATACCAGGAAAATGGTGCAGAAATAATATTTCCATTAATATTTTTCGAATATACTGTTGCCGATATATTATAAAATACACAAAGACATGACTAACTCAAATTACTACGTTAAACTTCTAACCTATGCGCATTCCGAAAGCAGGTGTAGCTACCGCAACCTGATATTTATTTTGCAACCATCATCGTTGAATGATCTTCTTAGCGTCGGACTCTAACTGTGCATGGTAATATCTTACGTTCAGTCCTCCTTGTTTTAGTCCTTCAGATAATCTTCACATTCTTTAATGGTAGAAAAATAAATTATATCAGATTGATCTTTGTAATTATGTTTAAGCGATTTATCCAGAATATCCAAACAGTCATTTTTGTCAAGTGGCCTGTTGATAACCTAAAAAAAAATGTTCCTCACTGGTGTACACTCCTGACCAGAGATTCTTCAGGTGTCACTAGATTGTGTCCTAAGTACTTCTATAACATCGTGATTTCCGTTAGCCTGATCGGCAATAACACACCACCAACCAAAGCACGTAACACCGCATTTCTTTAATGACAATATACATTTTCGGCTTCATCACATTTTCAACTAGTAAAAGATGGGAATAGGACTACTTGAGACTTCTTTAATGCATTAGTAAAACTGCAAGGAATGGTGGATTCAAAGCCGAAGAGGGAAGCAACTTTTTAAGAATAATATCATTATAACTATGGTTTATACAATTTGTTTAATAAAAATTAATATGTCTTTAGAATAAATAAAATGAATATTGAGATTAAAAATAACAACCTTGTAGAATAGATTTGGATGGTTGAATGGGGCAGTGATTATTAAGTCATCCATAAGGCTCAACATATTTTGAATATCAGCTAAAACATTCATGGTGGCTGTACCTGTTAAACCAAGGATGGGGACTCCGGGAAACATGGATTTAAAAAATCCTAAATGATTAAATCCTGGACGGAAATCATGACCCCATATCGAACAACAATGAACTTCATCTAAAATTTGATGCAAAAGTTTTGTTTATGGACTATGGTACATACTTAAAAGTGCTTGCGAAAAAGAAAACTTATTCATACAACTACTCAAAAATTAAAATTCTGTCCAGATATCCCTTGTCGAAACAGTTCTGTAAGTGAGTCATAAATATTTTACTCTTGGCGACCCACTCAGGTGTTACATACAACAAATTAAATTTGGAAGTTTCACTTCTCATCGAACCATGCACATATTTTTTGTCTTCATTACTTGAACTACTGTTCAAAGTAACTCTGATCGATTTTTAAGAGCGATTAATTGATTTTCTATTAACGATATCAAAGGTGATACGTCTAAAGTTAATCATTTACTAATTAATGCTGGTAATTGATAAACTAAGCTTTTTGCACCACCTGTAAGCATTAGTAATAAGACGTCTTTTTTCGAGTGTGTGGCATGAATAGCAGCTAGTTGCGTGGATCTGAATTTCTGTGCTTACGAAAAAGAAAATTTATTCATAAAAATACTCACCAGTTACAACTCTGTCCAGAGTCCTGTCGCACACTTCTGTAAGTAAGTCTCCTCAGGCGTCAGCGCAGTAAAAACTTACAAGGCCAATCAATAGATGGCGCACATGGTGTTATTAAATTGAAATTAAATTATTATTATTCAAGTTATTATTTTATTTTCTGTTTTAGAGTTCCTAACGAAACTTAATAAAATTGAGTAACTCTTAAAGATTTAGAGGAACAGAAGAGGAAAATTTTGAATAAAATCAAAATATTAACAGCTGAAAAAGGAGATTTACAAAGTCAGTATAGTTTGGCAAAATTTAGAAATAGGCCAGATGCTAGTCAGTGGACCGAAACAAAGTTCGAATGGTCAGTCAAATTAACAAAATTATTCAAAGAAAAATTTAAATTTGAAAAATTCACATCCAAACAACTAGCTGCTATTAATGCCAAACTCTAGAAAAACGACGTCTTATTGTTAATGCCTACAGGTGGTGCGAAAAGTTTAGTTTACCAATTACCAGTATTAACTAATAAACGATTAACTTTAGTCGTATCACTTTGATATCATTAATAGAAGATCAATTAATCGATCTTAGAAACTTTAACATCGAAGCTGCTACTTTGAACAGTAGTTCAAGTAAAGAAAACAAAAACTGTCCATGGTTCTATGACGAGTGAAACTTCCAAACTGAATTTGTCGTATGTAACACCTGAGTGGGTCGCCAAGAGTAAAATATTTATGACTCACTTACAGAACTGTTTCGACAAGGGATATCTGGACATAATTTTAATTTTTGAGTATTTGTATGAATAAGTTTTCTTTTTCGTAAGCACCTTTAAGTATGTACCATAGTCCCTAAACAAACCTTTTGCATCAAATTTTAGATGAAGTTCACTGTTGTTCGACATGGGGTCATGATTTCCGTCCAGGATATAATCATTTAGGATTTTTTAAAGCCATGTTTTTCGGAGTCCCATCCTTGGTTTAACAGCTAGGGCCACCATGAATGTTTTAGCTGATATTCAAAATATGTTGAGCCTTATGGATGACTTAATAATCACCACCCCATTCAACCGTTCAAATCATTTCTACAAGGTTATTATTTTTAATATCAATATCCATTTTATTTATTCTAAAGACATATCAGTTTTTATTAAACAAATTCTATAAATCATAGTTACAGTGATATTAGTCGTGAAAAGTTGCTTTCCTCTTCGGCTGTGACCCCACCATTCCTTGCAGTTTTACTGATGCATTAAATAAATCTCAAGTAGTCTCATTATCATCTTTTACCAGTTGAAAATGTAATGAAGCAGAAAATATCTATATTGTCATTAAAGAAATGCGGTGTTATATGCATTGATTGGTGGTGTGTCATTGCCGATGAGACTAACGGAAAGCGCTATGTTATGGAAGTACTTCGGACACAATCTGGTGACACCTGAAGAATCTCTGATCAGGAGTGTACACCAGTGAGGAACATTTTTTTTTAGGTTATCAATAGGCCGCCTGATAAAAATGATGTTTCGGATATTCTGGATAGGTTGCTTAAACATAATTACAAAGATCAATCTGGTATATTTTATTCCTCTACCATTAAAGAATGTAAAGATTTATCTGAAGGACTAAAACAAAGAGGCCGGAACGTAAAATATTACCATGCGGAGTTAGAGCCCGACACTAAGAAGACCATTCATCGATGATGGTTGCAAAATTAATACCAGGCTGTGGTAGCTACAACTGCTTTCGGAATGGGCATAGGTTAGAAGTTTAATTTAGTAATTTGGGATAGTCATATCTTTGTGTATTTTATAATATATCGGTAACGGTATATTTGAAAAATATTAATGGATATATTATTTCTGTACCCCTTTCCTGGTATTTTTAGATACAGCCGATGTGTGTTTCGTTATTCATCACTGTATATCAAAAAGCATGGAAGGGCTGTATCAAGCAAGTGGTCGTGCCGGTAGAGATGGCAAAAAATTTGATTGTATTTTAATGTTTAACTTGGCTGAGTTTTTGATAAATGTTAGTATGGCTTCATCAAAAACAGTGGAAATAATCCAAGTCCGTTTTAGGGTACTGCTCGAACCAATAAAGATAATTTGAGGAGGCCAGAGGAAGATCTTTTAATGGCGACAAGTGATATTGCATCGTGTTTGTTAGTCGTATTGACCTTCGTAAAATTAGGCAAATAAAGTCTAGTTTAGTATTTGATACAGTCCACTCATTAAGGAAGTGACAATAGGTACTAGTGTACGGTTAATACGAGAAATTAGTTAATTCGCGAGTACTGCGCGGACCAAAAAAGGCAACTTTGTAATAAGTTAAAATTAATTCCTTGACATGCATTTTCTCTAGGTGTAGAAGGGATATCTATAATAGCAATACATTTTGAAGACAATCGGAATTGGAATCAAAGAGACTCCAACAAAATGTGTGATCATTGCAAATACTCGAAGGAAATATAATATTTCACTTGCGCTCGTAGATATTATAAATTTAATAGCATGGTCTGTCAATTGATAAATTTGTACAACTTGTGAAAGATTTTGAAATATAGAACTACGAAAAACTCATGTATTAGTTTGTTTGTAATGTTTAAATCCTATTTGGGGGTTTAAAGGTAGCACCGGTATCGATTAAAAGTTTTAAATGTGGATTTTTTATTTAAATATGCAGAAGCTCTCTTTTATTAGTATACGTGTATAGTTCAACTATGTCTCAATGCTTGGATACGTGACGTAAGGAAAAATTTCATTTTGCTCTTCAGGTGCATTTTCTGTATTTTCTGATGGTGCCTCTTGGGGATAGTAGTAACCACATGCTTCTTGTTGGTAATCCGGATACGAGTCCGGGTATTGATTGTCTATATTTGGGTTTTCTTGTTCAATATTGAAAAGTTGTTCTTTACCAAAATTTTGTCTGTGGTTGTTGATTTTGGGCAAAGTTTCGCTGAGAGAATGTTCTAAGTAAGGACGTTGTGCTCCGGATCTGTTTTCATCGAATCAACGCTGACGTACTCCTTCATATTTCCGCCTAGCTGGGCCAGAACTAAGTCGTTCACGTCCTCTACCTTCGCGTTGGTGGGACATAGGATTGCCTTATCGCCCACATCATCCGCGAGATAATTGTTGCGATAAACGAAATCCAGCAGCCCCTTAAGAGAAGCGGCATGAAACGTCCGCAGAACTTCGATACGGTCGTTCGGAAGATGTCTGTAGCCTTCGAAGGTAACGTACGGGACTTAACCTTCTCAAACTGCCAGAAGGCATTCTGCATACCCTCATGTTTTCGTTTAGCCGCAACTTAACGAAGTCTATCGACAACAGGCTCGCTTTCAATGAGGCATCGATTACGCTGGCACGATGACCACGCGGCGCTACAGGCAAAATTCCTTCCATCAAAGTCGCGCTGTCGAGGTAACCTCCCTAAGATATCTATCGACGGCTTCGACCGTCCACCTATGCGTCATCGGAGCCTCATCCCAAAATTATCAAACCGACAGACCGGAAGAAGTCCGACTGCCTAGTTTCCAAGTCGAATCCGGCTTTAATTTCCGAGGTTAAGGTTATCGGCAACCTGAAGCAGTGATGAGAGGTTTTACCGCCGTAAAGCTAATTGGAGGCGACTCCCGTCCACGCGACGGCAGCGCTCGTCAGTCCCAACGGCCGTAATATAAAGTGGTATTGTAGAAGTATTTTTTTCCGGTGCCAGTCGGACCATCGACATAAAATACATGATCGTCGTGTCTCATGAATAACAGCCCCATCTACGCAGAACCCACTGTTAATGAAGAAATCGTAGAAATCAATCGGCATTGAGCGACCGCAACTTTTCTCGACGGCATAGGCGACGGGCAGAAATTTTTTTCTGATCATCATTCAAAGGTGTCATATCATATGCATTGAGCTGGTGTACTAAGTCAACGGGCGACGCATTACCGTCGGTATCGATGACGGTGGCGGCCACCTTTCCCCCTACAACCTCATCTACATCTTCCCCAAACACTATACCTAACGTCGCGCAGAGGAGTAATGGCGTGACGCTATCAAGAATCTCCTGGATTCCTTGATACATCTCTGAACAGCCGCTCTGCGACCGAGACCTCGATGCAGGGAATCCTGTATAAGATTAATCTTATACGAATTCCATATGTTTGCGACATGATCTGTCGTCGCTTATGATGAATATGATCAGCGCCAACAATCTTCGCAACTGCTGAGGCATCCTCATCAGCACCGCCTCTACACCTCAGCCATACAACCAATCATTTTCACCACTTGGGGCCTGACTTACCAACTATCTCGTTTTACATCGTACGTACAATGTTAGGGATTTTCTTACGAGGCTCTTATAAAAAATGTGTATGATCCTTCCAAATTTTGGATTATATGGAAATTCCAAGAGCTTTTCATTTTTGTGACATATCTAAAAGAACCAAAATTCCAACATACTAGGTCTGCTGTACTTTCGGGGCGCTGATAACCAACGACATTTAAAGCTGTGTGTTCCCAGTACGGCTTCAGAAAGAATTTCTTACAAGCCTCGTCCACCATACACAGAGCGTCAGGATTGAGACACCCACACGGTCTATGAATTTGGTGTCTGACCACCAACTCAAATAGGTCCGGTTGTCTTTGACGGTCGGGTATGGTAGACAAAACGATTCCATCCACATCGTGCGCCCTCGCGATCTTGTTACTCTCCACAACATGATGACGATGTGTGCATGAGGAAGGTCCCTCTTTTGAATCCTGTGACGTAATAATAACTTTTTGCAATTCCAAAAATTTCTTTTGGACACGTTACTGTTGGAAATTCATGTGAGGTCCATTAATAGATCCTTGGGGAAATCTTGCTTGCTTTTGGAAGTGATTTATACGGGGTTGCTGTGCAAAATTTTGTGACAAACCTTGGTGCAGAATTTGGTTGATAAAATCTTGGTGTAGAGTTTGGTCGATAATATCTTGGTCAAAACTCTACTGGAATTGTGGTCTAGAAATTTCTGGAATAGATCTTTTGCGTGGCGTGTCTTGAGTGCTGACTTGATATTTCTGTAGATACCTAATAATAAGCTCCTCCTGGATATATTATATAGTATCGGCGAGAGTTTTCGGCACGTACAGTTGCATTGATAAGTTCGCGAAGCCCGGCTAGAAATAAATGTTTTTAGGGCTTGTTTGAAAACGTTTTTCTTACTTGTTATTATTTCCTCGTTAGTGTTATGAAGAGCAACATGATTATTAATGGTATTTAACAGTCCCATTACCCTTTCATAAAATTGTATAGGAGTATCGTTTGGTAACTGTCTTAAATTTATAAGGTCTCTAGTTAATGAATTTTCCTCAGATTGGACCCCAAAATTCTGAATATGCGTCTCTTTTATTTGTTCCCAGTTATTGCAACCATAAATTGAAATGACCTCTTTTGCACGACATTTTATTTTACTGGTAATACCTTGCAAAATTAAAACATTTTGTATGCAGCTCATATGGTCGGGCCTGGTATGAAAGTAATGTTAGTTGAACCAGGATGGACGACTTCCGAAACGTTTTTCGAGTACATAGCCGATATTTTTCATCCATGGTTTGTAAATCAGAAGACCAGGGCTTGCAAACCTATTACACCGTCAAAGCAGTTGTGAAAATTAAAAAGAAGGAATTCGATTTCGTAATCAGTTTGAGATATTTCAAATAAGTGTATTTTTAGTCTATGTCGTATTTCTTTGGAACCTAATGAACTCGTGATAGTACAGGGATTATGAAATATGGAATTTGGAAAATATTTTCCTGCAGTTGCAGGCCTTAAAAGTGATGCAGAATAACCTGTGTCAATTAATAACTTTATATCAAATTCGGGTATGTAAACGTAAGCTAAAGAGTTGTCTGCTGATGCATTTATTTCAATTAAAGTAAAAATTTTCTAAGATCACACTATCGGCAATAAAGCGCCAGACGAAGAGAAATGCATATCTCACCTTTTCTCGCGCCTATTCGAGCAGAGAACGATTGCAGCCCTGCCCCTAAGTTTGTAGATACACGCGGTTTCATTTCTTGTCTTGCTCTTCCTCAAGAATTAAATAAGGATAACTTCTCAAAGTGTAGATATAATCAAATAATTGGTGCAATTACAGGTCGGGATTTAAAGTTTTTTGCTTGAAATTTTTAAGAATTCGGATTTATAAGGCGCATAAAAAATTCCCGTCAAAGGAGTAATCGCGGCGGTTCTATTCAATTAAAATTTTCAGGTGAAATTAATATATACAGGGTGTCATCTGTAAAGAGAATACGATGAAAGGCGAATTCAACTTGACAGTTTTATTTATTTATTTTTTAGCATACTACAAACAGAAAAGCTCCAAAAATATACCTATAGATGATCCATTAGATATGATTTTAAAATACTACGTTAATAGTTTATATAGCTAAATATAAAAGAACAACGTAAATATAACACACAATACTTCATTAGAACTTTCAATTAAGGTTTACATCTGACCCAACATCTGATTCAGAGGAAGAATTTTCATTAACGTTTATTATCATGGGTTGTACTTGAATGTCTAATATTTGTTCCTTTTTCCAGTATTCCTTAATTTTCGGTATGTTTAATGCAATTTGGCCAGTTTTCTTGAGTAACACTTTTTACTGCCTGATCCCACACATTTAAAGCAGCCTATTCATCATGTTTTTGTTCACTTACCGCATTTTTATTATAAAAAACTTTACATTGTGCCCACATTAGCTCATTCGCATTGAAAATACAATGGTATGGCGGAAGGTGTAAAACTTTCTGACCCATGTTAGAAATAAGAACGTCTGCAGCGTATGGCAAACCAATTTTATATCTTTTGATATATTCTAATAATTCGCATTTTAAAGCATTTTCTGGAAAGTCTATTTTCTTTTCTTTTAACCACTTTTATGATGACCTCTTTTTTTTGTAGAGGTTTTCGGAACATTTTCACTCAATCATCTGCAGTTATATTTTCCATGTAATTTCTTAAAAACTCCACTCATTTAAAAACTATTTGTGGACTGTCCATTAATACTCGTCTTCCATTGTCAATTTTATATTTAAAGCCTAAGCCTTTTAATATGTTTCTTAAACTTGAAATACTAACTTCTAACATGTATCTGTTCTTTAATACTTCAAGTAGTTTTTCCAATGTAACTTGCTGCTTTTCCTCTATCATGTCGTATATAACTCTTCGGATTTCACATTTTTGTACTTCGCTTATATCTCTGCTTTTTGGGGCTTTTCTATTTCTGGTATGCTAAAAATAAATAAAGAAAATTGTCAAGTTTCGCTTAAATGTGGACCGTGTAAATGTATGTATGTAAATATATGACTTTCACCGACTTTTTCACGTCAGAATTTATAATATATTTTTACTTACCGATTTGCTTATTCCAGTGGTTCCTTGTTTTCTTATCCTAGATATTGTGGATTTACTTAATTTTAATGCTTCAGATGCACATTTTATTATTGACATATTATCAAGGCTATTATCTTTTTTGTTTTGAAAATATTCAAGAATATTTAAAACCTCTCCGTGCATTTTTTAAAGTCTAATAAACATACGACAAAAATCACAATAAACTATAAATCTCCTGGTGTTATAAACTCGTTATAAAAACAACTAAAATATATTCAAGCCACAAATCCCGGCCTGTACTTATTTCATTATTGTTATTTACACTTTCAGAAGTTATCCTTATTTAATTCCTAAGCAAGAGCAAGACAAGAAATGAAACCACGTGTATCTACAAACTTGGGGCGGGGTTGCAATGGTTCTCTGCTCGAATAGGCGCAAGAAAAGGTGAGATATGCATTTCTCTTCGTCTGGCGTTTTATTGCCGATAGTGTCATCTTAGAAAAATTTTACTATACAAACATACATAGGTATACGTAAACAAATATGTGAATATAAAATATATAACCATTTATACTATATAGGTACAGTACAAATTTGAAACTAGGCAAATTAAAACGGAGTTCAACTATTTAAGAAAGTTCTCTTAATTTGATATATGCTGGAATAGAATATATCAATACTGTTCTCGAGGCAACTGTAGTTTGTAATCATTTGATAGATTGGCGAAGCAAATAATATATTGGTTCGAGAAATAGGAATGTTAAAAATATTACTATGGCGCGAAGACACTCTAGGGACACGATGCATGATTAGATTCAGCAGGGCTGTACAATCCAGCTTATTGGCTAGTTTATAAAGGAATACAACTGACTGCATACACCTTCTAGTCCAAACATTAGTCAGATTAAAACGACTTAACAGTGTTTCCTGAGAAATACCTCTGGGTGGATATTCACCATCCTCTGACTTTAAGAAACGTCTCTGAATTTTTTTTAAGGATGCCATGTGTATAGTATAGATAGGATTCCAAATTATTGATGCATACTCCAAGCGAGATCTTACAAAAGACACATACAGTACACGAAGTGTATGCATATCAATGAAGCCTTTAAGGTTACTTATAACAAAACCTAGTCTTTTAAACGCAGCTAACGTGGTGGCCTCAATATGATTAGTAAAGGTCAGTCTTTTGTCAAAAATGACCCCAAGATCTTTTGTAATATCAGGTCGCTGCAAAAGCGAATCACCCAAATTATATTCAAAAATTTCAGGACTAGGTTTTCTGCAGAATGTTATTACATTGCATTTAGAAGAAGCATTTAATGGTAGGCTATTACTGCTACACCAAGATTCAATCAAATTTAAGGTACCTTGAAGACGCTCGCAGTCTGCTAAAGGTGTTATTTCGGTGTATAATTTCAAGTCATCCGCAAAGATCAAGCAATTTACATCCAAGTCAGATGTTATGTCATTTATGAAAATATCAAAGATTAGTGGCCCAAGTATCGATCCTTGCTGAACTCCGGATCTTTGATGGAAATTAACAGACTTAAAACCATGGTAATGAACAAACAGATATCTATCGTGTAGGTAATCGGCAAACAACTTTATTAAGCCTGAAGACAGACCAAATAAATTTAATTTCTTCAATAAAATACCATGGTCTAATCTGTCGAACGTCTTTGAAAAGTCCGTGCATATGACATCAACTTGACTATGTTGATCAAGTTTTTCACAAATAAACTGGGTTGTACACGCAAGATTCGTAACTGTAGATCTCTCTTTCATAAAACCGTGTTGATCTGTAGACAGTAACCCTGATACATGATTGTACATTGCAGAATGCAGCAAAAACTCAAGAATTTTACCAAAATTGCACAATAACGTAATTGGTCTATAGTTAGTAATATCATTTTTATCTCCTTTCTTATAGACTGGACAAATACGAGATAGTTTCCAAAGCTGCGGAAAACTGAGGTTTTCAAAATAAGGTTAGATATGACTGAGTGCTTTAACAAAAACCGAGGAGCAATCCTTGATCAAAAATGCAGGTATTAAGTCAGGCCCCAGTTAATCGCGGACGTATTATTGAACAGATCGACAGTTTTAGTGCTCAACCCTAACATTTTGATAGTAAATAGCGAATACAGAGCGGTAAGATTTACGTGGATTTAAGCTATTGCACACACTGAATGTGTGTGTTGTGTGTGTGTGGGAGATAATTGCTATTCAGTACCTAAAACACTCGCTTTCAGCTTGCTTAATTTTTTCTACATGACATTCAGGGTCCCAGGCAGCATGATCTCTACTAATATCAACATTTAAACTATTCTTGAGACTCAAGCAGTGTATGCATTTAAGTTGTTGTGCTCTACAGTCATTTACTTGGTGTGTGTCAGAGCATTTAGGACAAATAGACATTTCTTTTGCGCATTGGCTGGCTAAATGATGAAAACTTAAAGTAGCGTCTTACTTCTATAGCACAATGTACGGAACAATCAAAATCTTAACCAATGGCTAGTCTGCCAGCCTTTAACACCCTATGATAAGTACTAGAGCTGGAGGACAGCTTGATACAGTCTTTTGTTCTGTCTTTGTGCTTTAGTATTTATCAGCTCACATACACTTCCCTCCGGAAATAAATACTTATTTTGTAACTAAATATAATTAAGTAGCACTTGATCATCAAGTTTCTCGGAGATATTTGACACTCTAATGCGTAGGTTGAGTAATGATAGTTCTTTGACGTTATATTTGTCCCCTAGTTGCTGAGTAGCAAGTTTACCAAATTTGACCGACTCTTGAGAATTATCGCAGCTAATAACAAGTGCACCATTGCGTGTACTCTCGACATTGGAAATATTAACATCAGACTTAACAGGGTCAATGGTTCTTAACACTTCAGATTTGGTGGCATTTGTAGATTGATTAGTGTCCTTGGGTTGTAAAATTAGAGAAGACTTAGGTTTGCTGGCAACTGTAACATAACTGACTTACTTAACATTTAGAAACAATGAGATTGCCTAAATTATCTTTCGTAGAGTTGAACGTGAGCTCCATTTTTTGGATGAATTCATTGCGGATGTCATCGAACATTTTTTTTAGTTCTTCGTCAGACATAAACTTGGAGATATTGGAATCAATACTATTTATGTTGGAGAGCATCTTTTCCGTTGCGGCCTTGTCCACAACCTCACAATTGATTTTACAGACATCACACATGTAAAATAGATTGTTACACTTGTCTAATAATTTAAATTCATTCTCACTTAAGTTGACACAGGAGATGTGGAACCATTTCCGGCAGGAGCCTTCGCAGCCGACCAGATTATTATCTCTTTTTTTCAGCTTGCACATTGCACATTCAAACATAATGACAATATCATAGCAGTCTCAATCCAGTTTAATTGAAATGTACTTTTTAACACTTGAAGTGAAAAATACAGATTTGGTACACAGCCAAACAAAGTCTTATCAATTTATCAGTCCAGAATGTGTTCAAGCTCCGCCCACTATATATGTTTATGCTAAGATACAAAAATTACATTAATAACTTTTCACTGAATTAAATTTTCCTTTAAACCACTGAATTAGAGGTAATTAACTTTATCAAATTTACAAGTACTACTCCCACGGCTGTGTTCGAAATATAGTAATTGCATAAATAGTTTTTCCAAGAAGACAACTGCTAGATAAAGACAAGGTGCTGTCCAATTACAAACTGTCGTGTGCCAGAATGGTGGTAGAGCGCTCATTCGGTTTACTGGCCGCGAAATTTTGTTTACTATATAAGGTAATTGAAACAAAAGTAAAAAAATGCCGTTAGACATTGTTAAAACAATGTGCCTCTTGCGCAATTTAATAATCGGCTTAGAGAAAGATTATGGAAATGTGAGCGACCAGCATTTATTCCTCTGTATATTTCCTGTACATTAATGCGAGTGTCATGTCTGCTGGTAAAAATTGTATATCAAAAGTCTGTTCTCTCTTATCTTTTTGGATCTCCCTTTTGAAGTATTTTGCACAGCATTATCTTCAGGTTCTTCTAAATCATGTTCTGACTCGAGCTCTAACTCTGGCGTAGACGATGGACGTGGTCGGAATCGTAGCCATCATAACATTAGGATCGTTATCTTCCTAAAAATAAAATTTTATATTAGAGTAAAACATAACCTAAAAAGTTGTTATAAGCATTTACCTTGGTATTGCTTGCTATCATCGCTAGTATGCGTTTTCCCTTTGGACCCATCCATAATGAACGAAGTTATATATTTTGATCAGATTTCAGGATAAAAACTCACAAAACTGCGTAGCACGTTACACTTCTTTAGATCTTTGATGATTAATTATTATCATTATACAGAAAAGAACGAACCCACTTGGATATTTTCTGCAGGCTCTATACTATAATAGTATTGAACGTTGCTTGGTTCAGTGGCTAATATATATGTCTCTATATTTGTAATGTGCGTTGGTTCTATTCTGCAAATGAATTTTATGTACTTGTCGAAAACTATTGCCTGCATATGTCTTTTTTTGGTTTTGTGGGTTGGTTCCTTTATGCAAAAAGGTATCCAATTAGCACATGCCGTTAGCCGGCTCTTCATGAATTAACTATTTTCTCGTATTAACCCCGTACACTAGTTTCTAGTGTCACTTAATGAGTGGACTACATTAAATGTTAAACTAGACTTTATTTATTTGATGATTTATTTATATGATTAACAAACACGGTGCAATATCACATGTAGCCATTGAAAGATCGTTCTCTGGCCTCCTCAAGTTACTTTTTTGGTCCCAGCAGTACCCTAAAACAGACTCGGATTTTTCCCTCTGTTTTTGACGAAGCCATATTAACATTTCTTAAAAAATGAGCCAAGTTAAACATTAAAATACATTCAGACTTTTCGGCATCTCTACCAGCACGACCACTTTCTTGATACAGCCCTTCCATGTTTTTTTGTATACAGTGTTGAATAAAGAAGCGCACGTCAGGTTTATCTAAAAATACCAGGAAAATGGTGCAGAAATAATATTTCCATTAATATTTTTCGAATATACTGTTGCCGATATATTATAAAATACACAAAGACATGACTAACTCAAATTACTACGTTAAACTTCTAACCTATGCGCATTCCGAAAGCAGGTGTAGCTACCGCAACCTGATATTTATTTTGCAACCATCATCGTTGAATGATCTTCTTAGCGTCGGACTCTAACTGTGCATGGTAATATCTTACGTTCAGTCCTCCTTGTTTTAGTCCTTCAGATAATCTTCACATTCTTTAATGGTAGAAAAATAAATTATATCAGATTGATCTTTGTAATTATGTTTAAGCGATTTATCCAGAATATCCAAACAGTCATTTTTGTCAAGTGGCCTGTTGATAACCTAAAAAAAAGGTTCCTCACTGGTGTATACTCCTGACCAGAGATTCTTCAGGTGTCACTAGATTGTGTCCTAAGTACTTCTATAACATCGTGATTTCCGTTAGCCTGATCGGCAATAACACACCACCAACCAAAGCACGTAACACCGCATTTCTTTAATGACAATATACATTTTCGGCTTCATCACATTTTCAACTAGTAAAAGATGAGAATAGGACTACTTGAGACTTCTTTAATGCATTAGTAAAACTGCAAGGAATGGTGGATTCAAAGCCGAAGAGGGAAGCAACTTTTTAAGAATAATATTATAACTATGGTTTATACAATTTGTTTAATAAAAATTAATGTGTCTTTAGAATAAATAAAATGAATATTGAGATTAAAAATAACAACCTTGTAGAATAGATTTGGATGGTTGAATGGGGCAGTGATTATTAAGTCATCCATAAGGCTCAACATATTTTGAATATCAGCTAAAACATTCATGGTGGCTGTACCTATTAAACCAAGGATGGGGACTCCAGGAAACATGGATTTAAAAAATCCTAAATGATTAAATCCTGGACGGAAATCATGACCCCATATCGAACAACAATGAACTTCATCTAAAATTTGATACAAGAGTTTTGTTTATGGACTATGGTACATATTTAAAGGTGCTTGCGAAAAAGAAAACTTATTCATACAACTACTCAAAAATTAAAATTCTGTCCAGATATCCCTTGTCGAAACAGTTCTGTAAGTGAGTCATAAATATTTTACTCTTGGCGACCCACTGAGGTGTTACATACAACAAATTAAATTTGGAAGTTTCACTTCTCATCGAACCATGCACATATTTTTTGTCTTCATTACTTGAACTACTGTTCAAAGTAACTCTGATCGATTTTTAAGAGCGATTAATTGATTTTCTATTAATGATATCAAAGGTGATACGTCTAAAGTTAATCATTTATTAATTAATGCTGGTAATTGATAAACTACGCTTTTTGCACCACCTGTAAGTATTAGCAATAAGACGTCTTTTTTCGAGAGTGTGGCATTAATAGCAGCTAGTTGCCTGGATCTGAATTTCTGTGCTTATGAAAAAGAAAATTTATTCATAAAAATACTCACCAGTTACAATTCTGTCCAGAGTCCTGTCGCACACTTCAGGCCAATCAATAGATGGCGCACATAGTGTTATTAAATTGAAATTAAATTATTATTAATCAAGTTATTATTTTATTATCTGTTTTAGAGTTCCTAACGAAACTTAATAAAATTGTGTAACTCTTAAAGATTTTGAGGAACAGAAGAGGAAAATTTTGAATAAAACCAAAATATTAACAGCTGAAAAAGGAGATTTACAAAGTCAGTATAGTTTGGCAAAATTTAGAAATAGGCCAGATGCTAGTCAGTGGACCGAAACAAAGTTCGAATGGTCAGTTAAACTAACAAAATTATTCAAAGAAAAATTTAAATTTGAAAAATTCACATCCAAACAACTAGCTGCTATTAATGCCAAACTCTAGAAAAACGACGTCTTATTGTTAATGCTTACAGGTGGTGGGAAAAGCTTAGTTTACCAATTACCAGTATTAACTAATAAACGATTAACTTTAGTCGTATCACTTTGATATCATTAATAGAAGATCAATTAATCGATCTTAGAAACTTTAACATCGAAGCTGCTACTTTGAACAGTAGTTCAAGTAAAGAAAACAAAAACTGTCCATGGTTCTATGACGAGTGAAACTTCCAAACTGAATTTGTCGTATGTAACACCTGAGTGGGTCGCCAAGAGTAAAATATTTATGACTCACTTACAGAACTGTTTCGACAAGGGATACTTGGACATAATTTTAATTTTTGAGTATTTGTATGAATAAGTTTTCTTTTTCGTAAGCACCTTTAAGTATGTACCATAGTCCCTAAACAAACCTTTTGCATCAAATTTTAGATGAAGTTCACTGTTGTTCGACATGGGGTCATGATTTCCGTCCAGGATATAATCATTTAGGATTTTTTAAAGCCATGTTTTCCGGAGTCCCATCCTTGGTTTAACAGCTAGGGCCACCATGAATGTTTTAGCTGATATTCAAAATATGTTGAGCCTTATGGATGACTTAATAATCACTGCCCCATTCAACCGTCCAAATCATTTCTACAAGGTTATTATTCTTAATATCAATATCCATTTTATTTATTCTAAAGACATATCAGTTTTTATGAAGCAAATTGTATAAATCATAGTTACAGTGATATTAGTCGTGAAAAGTTACTTTCCTCTTCGGCTGTGACCCCACCATTCCTTGCAGTTTTACTGATGCATTAAATAAGTCTCAAGTAGTCTCATTATCATCTTACTAGTTGAAAATGTAATGAAGCAGAAAATATCTATATTGTTATTAAAGAAATGCGGTGTTATGTGCATTGGTTGGTGGTGTGTCATTGCCGATGAGACTAACGGAAAGCATTATGTTATAGAAGTACTTCGGACACAATCTGGTGACACCTGAAGAATCTCTGATCAGGAGTGTACACCAGTGAGGAACATTTTTTTTTTGGGGTTATCAATAGGCCGCCTGATAAAAATGATGGTTCGGATATTCTGGATAGGTTGCTTAAACATAATTACAAAGATCAATCTGGTATATTTTATTCTTCTACCATTAAAGAATGTAAAGATTTATCTGAAGAACTAAAACAAAGAGGACGGAACGTAAGATATTACCATGCGCAGTTAGAGCCCGACACTAAAAAGACCATTCATCGATGTCGGTTGCAAAATTAATACCAGGCTGTGGTAGCTACAACTGCTTTCGGAATGGGCATAAGTTAGAAGTTTAATTTAGTAATTTGGGATAGTCATATCTTTGGGTATTTTAAAATATATCGGTAACGGTATATTTGAAAAATATTAATGGATATATTATTTCTGTACCCTTTTCCTGGTATTTTTAGATACACCCGATGTGTGTTTCGTTATTCATCACTGTATATCAAAAAGCATGGAAGGGCTGTATCAAGCAAGTGGTCGTGCCGGTAGAGATGGCGAAAAGTTTGATTGTATTTTAATGTTTAACTTGGCTGAGTTTTTGATAAATGTTAGTATGGCTTCATCAAAAACAGTGGAAATAATCCAAGTCCGTTTTAGGGTACTGCTCGAACTAAAAAAGATAATTTGAGGAGGCCAGAGGAAGATCTTTTAATGGCGACAATTGATATTGCATCGTGTTTGTTAATTGTATTGACCTTCGTAAAATTAGGCAAATAAAGTCTAGTTTAGTATTTAATACAGTCCACTCATTAATAAAGTGACAATAGGTACTAGTGTACGGTTAATACGAGAAATTAGTTAATTCGCGAGTACTGCTCGGACCAAAAAAGGCAACTTTGTAATAAGTTAAAATTAATTCCTTGACATGCATTTTCTCTAGGTGCAGAAGGGCTATCTATAATAGCAAAACATTTTGAAGACAATCGGAATTGGAATCAAAGAGGCTCCAACAAAATGTGTGATCATTGCAAATACTCGAAGGAAATATAATATTTCACCTGCGCTCGTAGATATTTTAAATTTAATAGCATGGTCTGTCAATTGATGAATTTGTACAACTTGTGAATGATTTTGAAATATAGAACTACGAAAGACTCATGTATTAGTTTGTTTGTAATGTTTAAATCCTGTTTGGGGGGTTTAAAAATTATTTGGTAGCACCGGTATCGATTAAAAGTTTTAAAGGTAAATTTTTTATTTAAATATGCAGAAGCTCTCTTTTATTAGTATACATGTATAGTTCAACTATGTCTCAGTGCTTGGATACGTGACGTAAGGAAAAATTTCATTTTGCTCTTCAGGTGCATTTTCTGTATTTTCTGATGGTGCCTCTTGGGGATAGTAGTAACCACATGCTTCTTGTTGGTAATCCGGATACGAGTCCGGGTATTGGATTGTCTATACTTGGGTTTTCTTGTTCAATATTGAAAAGTTGTTCTTTACCAAAATTTTGTCTGTGGTTGTTGATTTTGGGCAAGGTTTCGCTGAGAGAATGTTCCAGGTAAGGATGTTGTGCTCCGGATCTGTTTTCATCGAATCAACGCTGACGTACTCCTTCATATTTCCGCCTAGCTGGGCCAGAACTAACTCGTTCACGTCCTCTACCTTCGCGTTGGTGGGACATAGAATTGCCTTATCGCCGACATCATCCGCGAGATAATTGTTGCGATAAACGAAATCCAGCAGCCCCTTAAGAGAAGCGGCATGAAACGTCCGCGAAATTTCGATACGGTCGTTCGGAAGATGTCTGTAGCCTTCGAAGGTAACGTACGGGACTTAACCTTCTCAAACTGCCAGAAGGCATTCTGCATACCGTCATGTTTCCGTTTAGCCGCAACCTAACGAAGTCTATCGACAACAGGCTCGCTTTCAATGAGGCATCGATTACGCTGGCACGATGGCTACGCGGCGCTACAGGCAAAATGCCTTCAATCAAAGTAGCGCGCTGTCGAGGTAACCTCCCTAAGATATCTATCGACGGCTTCGACCGTCCACCTATGCGTCATCGGAGCCTCATCCCAAAATTATCAGACCGACAGACCGGAAGAAGTCAGACTGCCTAGTTTCCAAGTCAAATCCGGCTTTAATTTCCGAGGTTAAGGTTATCGGCAACCTGAAGCAGTGGTGAGAGGTTTTACCGCCATAAAGCTAATTGGAGGCGACTCCCGTCCACTCTACGGCAGCGCTCGTCAGTCCTAACCGCCGTAATATAAAGTGGTATTGTAAAAGTATTTTTTTCCGGTGCCAGTCGGACCATCGACATAAAATACATGATCGTCGTGTCTCATGAATAACAGCCCCATCTACGCAGAACCCACTGTTAATGAAGAAATCGTAGAAATTAATCGGCATTGAGCGACCGCAACTTTTCTCCACGGCATAGGCGACGGGCAGAAATTTTTTTCTGATCATCATTCAAAGGTGTCATATCATATGCATTGAGCTGGTGTACTAAGTGAACGGGCGACGCATTACCGTCGGTATCGATGACGGTGGCGGCCACCTTTCCCCCTACAACCTCATCTACATCGTCCGCAAGCACTGTACCTAACGTCGCGCAGAGGAGTAATGGCGTGACGCTATCAAGAATCTCATGAATTTCCTTGATACATCTCTGAACAGCCGCTCTGCGACCGAGACCTCGTTGCAGGAAATCCTGTATAAGATTAATCTTATACGAATTCCATATGTTTGCGACATGATCTGTCGTCGCTTATGATGAATATGATCAGCCCCAACAATCTTCGCAACTACTGAGGCACCGCCTCTACACCTCAGCCATACAACCAATCATTTTCACCACTTGGGGCCTGACTTACCAACTATCTCGTTTTACATCCTACGTACAATGTTAAGGATTTTCTTACGATGCTCTTATAAAAAATGTGTATGATCCTTCCAAATTTTGGATTATATTAAAATTCCAAGAGCTTTTCATTTTTGTGACATATCTAAAAGAACCAAGATTCCAACATACTAGGTCTGCTGTACTTTCGGGGCGCTGATAACCAACGACATTTAAAGCTGTGTGTTTCCAGTACGGCTTCAGAAAGAATTTCTTACAAGCCTCGCCCACCATACACAGAGCGTCAGGATTGAGACACCCACACGGTCTATGAATTTGGTGTCTGACCACCAACTCAAATAGGTGCGGTTGTCTTTGACGGTCAGGTATGGTAGACAAAACGATTCCATCCACATCGTGCGCCCTCGCGATCTTGTTACTCTCCACAACGTGATGACGATGTGTACATGAGGAAGGTCCCTCTTTTAAATCCTGTGACGTAATAATAACTTCTTGCAATTCCAAAAATTTCTTT
Source organism: Leptura quadrifasciata (assembly GCA_963675555.1). Classification (NCBI taxonomy): domain Eukaryota; kingdom Metazoa; phylum Arthropoda; class Insecta; order Coleoptera; family Cerambycidae; genus Leptura; species Leptura quadrifasciata. Next base: position 81,281,607 of record OY776680.1, read on the forward strand.
AGGACACATTGCTGTTGGAAATTCGGGTGAGGTCCATTAATAGGTCCTTGTGGAAATCTTGCTTGATTTTGATTTTGGAAGTGATTTGTACGGGGTTGCTGTGCAAAATTTTGTTTATAAAAGGTGTAGACTTTGGTTGATAATATCTTGGTCAAAACTCTATTGTAATTGTGGTCTAGGAATTTTTGGAATAGGTATTCTGCGTGGCATGTTGTTACCTCCTTTCCCTTATTATTTTGTTTGTTTGTATAGACTAATTGAAATTTAAAATATATATATATATATATATATATATAACAAATTTATACCAGGATCCTAGATTCTGGGATTGAGTATTGTTGAGATGACTGGTTCTGGAACAGCAGGCCCACGATTGTCTCTTGCAAGAATGGAGTCTAAAGGTTTACTTGGCAATTTAGTTTACGTATCTTAATGGAATGGAGTTTGAAAATTGTAGGAAAATTAACCAACTATGTGGTAATGAATAAACATAAAATAAAAAGGAAGTAAACATTTTCAATATGATGAAAATTGTATCTATATGCAGAAAGATAAGCTATGCATAAGCTGTGCAAAAACTAAGCAGAAATGTATAAATATATAAGTATATAAATATATATGTGTATATATAAGTATATAAGCTGATTTCGTAAACTATAAATTGCCAAAAAATGAAAAAGAAAAAAAATATTTTAAAACCATGTGGTACATATAGTATTTTAACTACTTATTAAATTTTAAAAAATTGAACTTGAATTTAAATTTATTTTAAAAATAATTGAAATTACATCAAAGACAAAAATTGAAAATTACTGAAGTTTTAAATTACTAATAAATGAGATTTACCTGGATGTTAAACACTTGTTAACGCAGATATAAAAATGTAATATCAATTACATACACAGTTAAAATTTATGTACGTTCGAATCAGCACAAGTGATTTCTTGGTGAGTTTTACTAATAAGGTAAACTTTATTTATCCCATTTACTGCAAAATAATACCACTACACAAAATTGAAAAAGATAGTTTTAATAATTAAATAGAAAACTGTAAAATATAGGAATGGTACATGTATCGCCATCTGTCAATTGTTGAGTTAAGCGCAACAACTTGCAGGTCGCAAATTCTACAATTTCCTTTACTCGCACCTAAAATAGTGGCATATGATCGATAAAAGGAATCTATAATAATAGTTTTTATTAGTTCCATACCACAGCTGATTTACTTTATAATTTGAAATACATAACCAAAAATAAGAACAGCCGTAATAAATAGTAAAACGTACTGTGAGAACTCAGTAAATATATTACATCTTATAGGATATACTGTATATAGTAATGAGAAAGGTATGGAAAATAACCATATGCACTTACATAGTATATGTTAGTATAGTAAATGTTTTTAGACAATCGACAAGCTGTAATAGAACGGAACAGAGGTACCTAATAGTGTAAAAAAAAACATGACTGAGTAGAATAGAACTAGAACAGAGATACATAATAGTGTAAAAAAAACATGACTGAGTTCCTAAGATATAAAAATATGTACATAAAACAGTGTGAAATGAGTTAGAAGTTATGCAAGTAAAATTCAGCTAGTTGAAAACAGTTTCACTTACAAAAACTGAATTAAGATGTTACACAGATCGTGCTAAATATAAACAAAATACTAGTTTTTATATAAAACTGTTAAATGGACATAGGCCATGTAACAGTGTCTTGAGTGCTAACTTGATTTTTCTGTAGATACCTAATAATAAATTCCTCCTGGATATATTGTATCGGCGAGAGTTTTCGGCACGTACAGTTGCATTAATAAGTTCGCGAAGTCCGGTTAGAAATAAATGTTTTTAGGGCTTGTTTAAAAAAGTTTTTCTTGTTATTATTTCCTCGTTAGTGCTATGAAGAGCAACATGATTATTAATGGTATTTAACAGTCCCATTACCCTTTCATAAAATTGTATAGGAGTATCATTTGGTAACTGTGTTAAATTTACAAGGTCTCTAGTTAATGAATTCTCGTCAGACTGGTCCCCAAAATTCTGAATATGCGTCTCTTTTATTTGTTCCCAGTCATTGCAACCATAAATTGAAATGACCTCTTTTGCACGACATTTTATTTTACTGATAATACCTTGCAATATTAAAACATTTTGTATACAGCTCATATGGTCGGGCCTGGTATCAAAGTAATAGTTGGTTGAATCAGGATGGACGACTTCCGAAACGTTTTTCGAGTACATAGCCGATATTTTTCATCCATTGTTGGTAAACCAGAAGACCAGGGCTTGCAGACCTATTACACTGCCAAAGCAGTCGTGAAAATTAAAAAGAAGGAATTCGATTTTACCAACAAAACGCTAATGCTTCGATTGCAACAATTGCGATTATTACACTTAACAAGCTTGTAACTTGTAATTCAGCGTTAGGCGGGACACATAGCCCGGAGAGTAGCTGTTGGTTGCAGTCTGGTTACATTCCTTATAGTAAAATAAGGATTTTATAGAGGAGCTTGCGACTGAAATATTATGTTTTAATATTTCTGCCCTCTAGAAGCACACTTGATCTATGCTAAGTCCAGTCAGGCTATTTATTTTTCGATTGCAACAGACACTGGACCGCTAGATGGCGCCTGCTTACTATTTTATATCTCGCTATCATAAAAATACCGAGATGTACCAAATAGTCACGGGATCCTCGTGTCGTTCGTCACATGCCTACCTTGCACTGACGAGAGCCAACAGCTCGAAACTGCAGTCTGCAAGTGGTATGGGACGACTGGCACTAGAGCTTCGTTAAGTAGGATCAGTCTTTCGGCTGGTGTTTGTTGCAATCGAAGCATTAGCATTTTGTTGGTAATATGCGATTATTACACTTAACGCGCCAGGCTTGTAACTTGTAATTCAGCGCTCGGCGGGGCACATAGCCCGGACAGTAACTGTTGGTTGCAGTCTGGTTACATTTTTTTTATGCCTTGTTTATATTTACGTCCTGGTGGGCTATAGCTATAGATGAACACGAATTTGGCCCTCTTGTTGGGAAAATAAAAAATTTGAACTGTGGGGGTTTAGAGCTGAGACCCTTGAGGGCGTTCGTGCACTTTATTTTGTTGTGAGAAGTCTTCTGGTTCGTTGTCTGTGGTACAGGTTAGGGTCAACGCTACACCCTGTATAGTTGTACTCTGGATCAGCTGATGCACTGCAGTGACAACCTTATTGTTGTTGAACACTGTTTAGTTTAAAATGTTTTTTTTTGCAAGGGTCAATGGCTGCACCCTGTATATAAAAGTCTTCGAAAAAATAACACTTTATTTAAAACGGAACGAACAATTATTTATTTATGATTTTCGTTAACAGAGTTTGGAAAAGTATATTGTAGATTATTTATTCTTTACAAAGTCTTTACTTTATTGTTTGAAACTATTCGACAACGTAAATTCTGTCAATAGAATTTATTGAAATTGCTTTTTGAAATATTTAATTTTTATTAAATCTGAGAAAATTCACTTGGGGATATATTCAACTTGGCCGTATCGGCTAGAATAAAATTGTCACTTGAGACGAAATAGAAATATTAAATGTAAAAAGAAAATAGGGGAACTAAAGGCGATTACTTAAAACTAACTCTTTTTAACTAGGTTTCGGCCTGGGAAGCTAGATCGGAACAGCTAGTCACGAGAAGTTGCTAGGATAGGTGGTTAAGAAAGCCTGACTAGGCGGTGGGTATCTACAACTTTAGTTAAATAGTAACCGGACCGAAGCACTAGTACACAAACTAATTACACTAAAATTACTTTTGAGAAACTTGTTCCACTTTATCACATCGCGAAAACTAAACTTAGGAGTCACTGCCGAAACTGAACTTAACTTCGGCTCGCGATGCCTCGGTATTTCTACTAATTCAAGAAAGTTTCGTTTTTCTCGCCCCGTCGAGTCTTGCGGAGAGCTGGAAAGGCTTGAAATCGCTCCGTGCGGGCAAGGATGAGTCATAGATTGCGACATGTTGCGCAATACTTGAATTTTTTGGAATTTGAAAATAAATTTTATATGGAAAAATCGGCGATGCAAAGGGGAATTTATTAAAATTTGAATGAAAGTCGAATCTATTTTTGTTTAGAAGTTATTCGAAGTTTTGTGTGAAAAATCTGGCTCGATCAACGGAGGTCCGATGTTAACAAAAGGTTTCCAATTGGTGCGTACGATATTAAGATAAGATATTAAAAAGGTTCAATACGGTTATGAATCGAGTGGAGCGCAGATATAGTATGTGTGTCTGCTATTATACAGGGGTGATCGAAAATGGGGAAAGTTTATAATGGCAATTGGATTGGGGAAATTCGGTGAAACGATATTTGGGCTTTTGAGACTCGAGGCACGGAACGTGATTTGACGTATACAGGGGCTGATTGAAAAGTAAAAATGGAAAATTTACGAAATGGTTTTTTGAACGTGGGGAAACGGACTCGGCGGTTAATTTTAAGGTAGTTACATATACGAGGGGTGGTCAAGAAGTTCGAATTTTTTGGAAAGGAGAATTGCTTCTAAAAATGGGACGTATTGAAATTCGATGATGAGAATTTGGGTTTGGATGGAGAACTCGACTAAGTTGATGAATATACGGGGGCTGTATTTTTGAATGACGTTTTTCGTGATGAATTGGTTACGGATGAGTGCCAATGAATGCTTGACGTTAGAATTTGATGAATTTGAGTTATTTGTGAATTATCGATGGTTGGCTAATTTTCTCAGATTTTATTGAGTTGAACTACGGTTTTTTGATGAGATTGGTGTCTGATTGACTTTTTTTATATAGTTTATAGTAGTACTTAATTATGGGTAATAAAATTGAATATGCCTCAACAACAAAAATGAATATATTTTAAACCCATTACAATAAGTACAATTATTTACAAAATTACAATTTGTTATTCACAGGATGAAGGAGTGATAATGCTATCTTTTGTGACTCTTTATGGTCTGGCCTTTTGATTGCCTTTTTATTTTTTTTAGTTTTTTTTCTTGTGGACAAAAACCTTTTCTGTATGTCATTTTTTTATTATGGGCAGTTTTATTAATGGAACTTTGCACAATTATACTTTTAGCTCCCTTAAGGGCTGCTAGAGTGTGGGTAATTGGTGCAATACTTTTTTACCACATCAACTTCTGCAAGCGATGTCTTTAACTTAATCTTTTGTAGGAGTTCATTCACTGATTTTATTACTTTTTCTTTTTCTTCCTCAAACGATGTAACTGTGGCGGTTGAAGTTGAACTCAATTCTGCTAAACATGCTTGAGCCTCATCTACTTGGTGAGCATCATTAGCGATTGTCGAGTTATCCACCTTATGAACTTCATCTGAAAGAATGAATAATTACAAATGATTTAAAAATAACTCTGTCAAATAATAATATTTAAATGGAAAGCAATTTCACAGCCAATACTATAAATTTGGTTACAATAATTCAATATTTACAGTGTGAATATCATTCACTATTATAACTATCTATATTATGAATAGTATTATATCACAGGTAAGTGTAAATGCATTACCTGATAAATTCTGTAAAAACTCTTCAATTCCAATCCTCTCTTTCTGCAAGAATTTGTAAAGCAGATGAATATGTTTACACATATTGTATCTGATAGCGGCATTAATACAGGAACAGTTATATTGGTGTATACAAACTTTGCATTCTGAACATATAAGTTGTGCTACGAGATTCACGTACATAAACAAATAAATACGTTGGATATTAATGATTATAAGATATTACGTAACGAAATCACTTGGGCTACTGTAGCGTAGCAGATATCGTAGGTCACTAACTTAACCCGGAAAGTGATGTACGTGCCTACGATAAAATTTCTCTAGCTCAGACTATCTCAGGGCGTTAAGCCCAAGCTTACATAAACTATGATAAATTATTAGTTTACTTACTTAACAAATCACTGAGGTTTCAATATGTAGTGGTTGCAGACGAAATAATGACACTTTCTTTAAAAATGAAATGCACTATATTATACAATTTACAGATATTGGTTCTCTAGCATGTAACCTGGCGATGTTCAAAGTTGTGGCAATTTCTCGATTAATAAGTTATAACATTCATAAAATGCCTCGTGTAGCTACACATCGGTTTACAATGTCCTCATAAATTGTCATAAATCCTGCCACAAAGGTCTGATTTAAAGAACCTCCTTATATATATATATATATATATATATATATATATATATATATAAAGAAGAAGGGTAGTCTTGACTGACTAGTTAAGAAAACCAAAATTAAACACACGTGGTGTATCTTGAGGTTGCAGTCAGAGGTGAAAAGTTTACGGCCACAAAACAGAAAAAGAAAAACTCTTTTGTTACTTTGTCAAGCTTTCGGAAATTATTTATTCCCTTTATCAAGACATCTATAAATAAAATTATTATTTAATCATGTCATCAACATGTCATCAACACCAGTCATAAAAATGAATTATGAAAGTGCTAAGGTTTTGGCTGTAGAGAGTAACTTTAGAAAAAAGATCATTCCTTGAAATGATCCATATTAATAATGAGACAAATAGCTTAAATTAAAAAAAAATCTGATATCGATAATTTAAGTAAGATTTATACATACATCCTCAAATTAGAAAAAGAGAATTTTCGCATTTTTCAAAATTCAAACCTCCCGCTGGATCACAGTTGGTAACATTCACGTTGGAATTAATGTTCCTAACTTAATTCCTAGTACAAGCCAGCCAATTGTAATACCTTTCTGTCATTTTAAAAATTTTTTGTATACAGTTTGATAAAGAAATTTAGTTCTACACTCACATGTGATAGTTATTCATGTTCATTTTGTTATATCTATTTTAATCATGGTTTTAATCCTTAATTTTAAATAATCAGTAATTGTTTACCTTAAATTGTGTACCTGTAAAGGAATTTGTGTATGAATTTGTCTACATTAAGTTAAAAAAATGCGACTATTTTATAATACATGTGACCTTAACTTTTAACCTCAAGTTAGTAAGTATTTTAGCGAACTATATTATATGACTCTGATTAAATAATAATTTTATTTATAGATGTCTTGATAAAGGGAATAAATAATTTCCGAAAGCTTGACAAAGTAACAAGAGTTTTTCTTTTTCTGTTTTGTGGCCGTAAACTTTTCACCTCTGACTGCAACCTCAAGATACACCACGTGTGTTTAATTTTGGTTTTATATATATATATATATATATATATATTCATAAAATCTTTAAATATGTACAAGTTAAAATGCGAAAGTATGAATTGATATCCAGCCGAACCACTGAAGGTGGTCCCCGGTAAGTAAAAAAAAATAAACACAACACACTTGGTTGGTCCGGACGTGGAAGAACTGTAGCCCTACGGAGATGTCTTCGGGACACAAGAAATGGACCCAAGGATGGGGTTGATGATTGTAGCCTCACCAGCCCTGGCACCTTCCACTGTGTGTGGATGCCCCGTCCGTGGAACTCTCACTGACGTGTAGAAGCCCCGTCCGTAGAACCCTAAAGATATCACGATTTAATTCACAAAGTCAGAAATGCACGTGAAGCGTGCCTAATGTGAGCAATTCTGACATAACCTACAAAGGAAGCATAATTTACCTCACTGATGAGGGAACAATCCACCAAAAGCCACAGTCGGATAAATGGGGTTGAGTCCGCCTTTCAAGTTGACACTGTATTTCCAAAGGAGAGCCTGCAAATTTGCGAAACACGTGGGTAGAGAACGGGTAAGATGGCGTGAAGAGGTTAGCTTACCTTGTGTAATTAAATATACTGCTTCCGCAGATAAAATTTACTCACAACCACAAAATATTCCGCTAAACGGAACAGCAACAGATTGAGGAAATTTTCTTGTTGATAATTCTAAAATCCACCAGGATGCCTTGGATAAAACCGAGATTCACAGAATTATCAACTAACTACCAAGCCAGCAAAAATGGTTGCCTTCCGCTCTCTGCTGATCACGTGCCACAAGGGTATCGCCCTCCCGTCGAGAATAGCGAAATTTGTTAACGGACGTAGCAGTTGTTATTATGCGGCCCACAAAACGCTAAAGCGTATGGTGGGTCGCATACGCTAGAGGTCCGCAACAGTTGTTTCTTTCACTTTTTGAATAAAATATAACTCAGTCATTTTCTCTGAAGATACATTCCACCCATTTTCATATTCCGTTACTAAATTTGCATCCAGGTTAATGCTGACTTTATGACGAACCCGAATTATTTGTAATTTTTTGCAGAGCTTTCCTTTATTCATAATTATAAGCCTGTGAATGCACTTGTCTCTCACCAAACGCATAATTGCATTTAATACCTTTATCTGGTCGTTTAACTTTTTTACCCTTTAAGTAACTGTATTTTAGCGTCTTATGCATCCGCTCAAGGTGCATATTTGTATTGATGCCCCCTCCTAATTTATAGCAATATGCCCAACATATAGTTTAGTATATAGTAGTATAGTTTTCTATAAAATATTTAGCAAAATGTATAGTATCTTCATCTTCATGCAAGCTCTGGTATAATTGCTTTATCATGATATTAAAAGCGGCTTCATCCCTTTCTTCTAAGACTGCCCTTAATTTCTTGTAAACCAAAACCTGTAAATAGAAAATGCCATTTGTAAAATACATTATAAGTATAGAATTGATTGCATTTCTCTGATTTTTATCTAAAAGTAACGTCATATAACAAATAACTACGTCTGAATATAAAATGTTTTGTTTTTGGCGGATATTCTCTATAAAAGTATATTCATTGTCAGATTTAAATTAATAAATTAAATTTATTGTCATTAACATTTAAATTCACAGTATCAAAACAATATTTGACATATATAAATATCCGCAATAAGCCAGTCCCTGCTTTACTCTCTATCAAGTGGTTTCTTATTAACATAATATATTTAAAATATTTTTATAAAATATATGCATACCTGTTTCTCCTTCGTGTGGACTTTTGACAAATTTTTACGCCAGGTGTGATCAACGTACCATGTACAAAATAATCTGAAATACAAATAATATGTTTTAATATTTCACATTTTGAGAGAAAAGGTGTAGTTTTACCTTAATTTTGGTGGAGCCATTATTTCTAGCCATGCATTAAAAAATGAGTCTGCCATATCAGACATAAAGACATTAGGGCAAATTTCTGCACCAATGCGTGTTTTCACATAATGAAAAAATATACTTAGAATTTCTTTGTCTGACCTATTTGAAATCAAGAAGCCGCAGGGAAATCCTTGTCGAATGTCATCAACTACTAGCAGTGTAATGAGCTCGAAGTCATAATTATTTAGACCATGTGTCCCATCGATACAAATACAATCGGATCCATACTTTTTTAACATTTCGCACTGAGCTACGATCATTATCATTAACGCAAAATCGTTTTCCGTTAATGCAGGCCATTCTTCTACGACACATCCTTGAGGTTTGTAAAATAATATAGCGTTGCCCTTGCTATCCATATCATTTATCCAAGACTCAACACTTATAGCATCATTTTCATGCCTCACTGCTAAAGAACACAGATTATAGCAATTTTCAATATTATATAGGTCCTTTTTACTTAAAAGATGTAAGCGCTGTAAGTCAGAATTACAAATCGAATCCCGCACTTCATCAAGAATGTCATCAAATGGAATTTTTGAAGCAATTTTCACTGCTAAATTTTTCCGTTCTGATTGTGTAAGACTTAAATGACCAATATCAGTTTGATGTCCTACATGTGTTTCGGTGACGTAAACTTCACATTTACCATCACCATTTTTTTTTAACTTAATACTGGCGGGGCAGTCCGTTGATCTTGTTGCTTTCTTGTGTCTTCAAACGGCGCAAACTCTTACCTTGAGGAACATACCTGCCGGAGCGATGGTAAATCCACCGAGTACAACTTAAAGTTTTATTTGATCTTGAAGAATTTTTAACAAATTTAGAGTTGGTATCATTTTCAAAATTATTTTTCCAACTATGGAATTCTTCATTTGTCGAGAAAATAATTTTTTTTTTCGAGAATTACAATGTCATGAAAGTTTCTGTAGTGATTTAAAATATTTGTTTTATTGGAGCTGTATTTACACATAGCACACTTCTGGTTAGGAACTATTTTATCTTGTAAGGATATGTCTGAATGTTCTCCATGTGTTTTCATGTGAAACTTTAAATTACGTGAATGATTAAAATTTTTAAAACATCGGCTGCAAGAAAACTGATAACTTGAATTATTTGTTTTTTGCAAAGATGCTAGATATTCCAAATTATGGGAATGGAATTTCCTTACGTGTTTCTTGAGATTTGACGTATTGCTGAATTTTCTTTAACACTCCACACAAATAATATCGTCTTTTAATTCTACTTCCATGATTAAGTTTTAGTTATATAATTTTAATGGTTTAATAAAATTTGAATTTGCACACCGAAGAGAAATACCACTTAAACCAAATATAACACAAATATTCCACGTGTTACCACTTAGGGCCGGTTTTATAATGTTAGATTAACTCCACGTTTATCTTAAGTTTAAACTTAAGATTAAACCATGATTAACAGCCACTTGCACCGCAGTGTTTAACGGTGGATTAAGATTAAACCTTAGTTAAATACAAAGTTTTCGTTGCACCGCTCTTTAGTCCAAGATTAAATTCGCTTAAACTACTGTTAACTTAGGGCGCGTTGTACTAACAATTTGAATTCCGGATCAACGTTGAATCGAGGATCAGTGATCCAAAGTTGTTGTACTATTCTAGATCTGCGTTTTAACGACGATTAATTCGAAGATCACATAAATCGACTTTGATGGCAGATTAAACCTAGATCAGTTCGATCTAACCTCACATTTATTTAAATTTTGACAACAGAGCTGAGCTGGATATTGCTCACATTATTTTTTTATTCTATTATCAATATTATAAATAAAATGGAAGACAATTACTTGGAATATTTGACAGATGACGAAGATTTTTTAGAACTTCTTGAAATTGTTTTACACCCTCGGATTCCACGTGTGTTTCGAGAAAGACCTAACAATTTTGTTAAGTGGAGGGACGATGAGTTTAGAAATCGTTATAGAATATCAAAACCAGTGGCTCGGCATCTCTTGGACCTCATATACGTGGAAATTGCACCGACTACTAACAGGTAATGTAAAATTGCAAAAAACAGTTATTGTGATTCATGTTTCTTTTTTAATCAATTTCAGAAGCCATGCGCTATCTGCCGAAGACATGGTTTTTGTTACCTTAAGGTTGTTAGCTAGTGGGTCTATTTTACATGTTATTGGTGATTTGGGTGGAATTGATAAATCAACGGCAAGTCGATGCATATATAAAATAATAACTGCAAGTGCAAGACTTCGTCCACGATACATTGAACTGCCATCTGATGAAGAGGAAATAAATTAAGTGAAACAAGGCTTTTATGACATATGCAGATTTCCTAGATGTATTGGAGCAATTGATTGCACACATGTTAGAATTAAATCTCCCGGTGGAGTGGATACTGAAATTTATAGAAATCGAAAAAGATTTTTTTCTTTCAATGTCCAGGTGGTCTGTGATTCTCAGTGCATAATCAGAAACATTGTGTGTCGTTGGCAGGGATCAGCACATTATTCAATGATTTTTGCCAAATCTCGGGTACGAGCTAAGCTGGAAAATAACGATTTTGGAGCTGACAGTGTTATAGTTGGAGACAGTGGATATGAAATTAAAAAATATTTGATAACTCCCCTTGCAGCCCCTCAAACACCTGCCCAGATCCTGTTCAATGAATCGCAGATTCGTACTAGAAACCCTGCTGAACGTTGCTTTGGAATTTGGAAACAAAAATTTCCGATTTTAGCTTTGGGCATAAGACTCCAGGTAAACAAAGTGCAGGCTTTGGTGGTAGCCACTGCAGTGTTACACAACATTGCTTGTCAAATGCGGGACCAATTACCGGCAATAAATGAGGATATAGAGGCTGCAATCGATTTAACAAACCATATCGATGTGTATCAAGCATTAGTACACGATCCAACAAATGAAGTAAATGAAAATAACATTACTAGACACATTTTAATAAATGAATATTTTCGAAATTTGTTAATTTAACATAATAAAAAATACAAAATATACAACAGTATTATTAACTATATCCATGCTCATATAGCTCGGAACAAAGAAGTTGCTACCAGGTGTCGGTTTCGGTTCCCGCGTAATCTCCGTTGGTGTTAGTACCGATATTACCATCAATAGTATCCGACCCTAATTTAGGAGTTTTGAAGACAGAATTGCCATTTTTGCCTCATGTTCTTCTGTCATTTGCTTCTTTTTTAATTCGAACTCTTCTTTTGCAAATGCCATGGACTGCTCATGACGTTTTTCCATGTGCAGCAACTTCTGCTTATGTTCCTGCAGAAAACATTGTTTTTGCAAGGTAGCAAGTTCTATTTTTGAAGCAGCCCATTTTCCCACGTAGTACAGCCAGGCTTTTGACTCCTGTGGGTGACGAAGAGGTAGTTGGTTGGAGCACTTTTCAGTTTATTACCATTGCACTTTTTGTTTATTAACTTGGCACCGTCATCCTTTGAACTAGGTCCTGGTGGTATCAGGTGCTTTCTTTTCCCTGTTTGGTGTGTGTATACCTTTTTGGACGTTGGAGTACTTGGGGATAACAGGACACTTTCATTCTTCGATGGGCTTGAATTAATGGTATCATATATCACTGAATAGTCGTGTTCTAATACCTGCGACTCTAGATTGGGATTATTATGCTCATCTACACAGTAAGTAGGCAGTGGGTTGAATACTTGCGTGCGTAACATCGTTGGATTGTATGAGGACCAATCATTAACCAAGTTGTCTCCTTGAAAAAGAAGGAACAATTAATATCTACTTTCATAAATTTTATTAAAGGGACTTACTCGTTCCGACAGATGCTGGCGATTGCGCTCCTTCACCAATGACCACTACTGCTTCTTCATAATCAAAATTTTCCCGTATTTTCTCATCTGGGGGTGGTAATTCTTCAATGCTCTCATCACCTTAAGAAATATATTTTATAAAAACATATTAATATGAAATAGATAAATATATACTTATATATATATATATGTATAATACCTGGTGCGTTTACTTCATTGTTAATGAAATCATCATCATATTCCCCGTTTAAACCTTTCAGTCATTGGGTGCCAATAATTTCCCGAACTTTCTCGTCAACTTCGGTTTCCTTATATGGCTTCTGCGGTCCTCCTCCTGTTCCATACAGATATCTTTTGTGGTCGGCGAACTTTTTCTTAGTGCGAGTTTTAATATTTTTAAATTTATTTTTCAATGACTCTATGTCACGGAAAACTTTTGCCTTTGAATTAAATTCGTCACATATTTTCACCCAAGCTTGGGCTTTCATCTTATTGTTATCGTGGTGAGTCTCCTTACATTCGATTTGTTTGGCGTATTTCTTCGCCAATGAGGTTAGCAAAACTTCCTCTTCAGATGTAAAATTACTTGCTCTTTTCAAACTTTTATTTTTCATTCTCGAGTTGGTGGTTTCCATGGTCGCTTCGTCTACTTCAGACTGTATTATTTCTTAGGTAAAAATAAAAATTATACTGTTAAATCACCTGTTTTAATTATTTCAGAAATGTTGACAATTACTCACCAAAACTTCACGTGCAAATATTAGGTTATAATTGACAATTTACGTAATATTGTCAGAATCAGTGCGGCCAACGTACAGAGTCACACGTTTAAAACCAGATCAGCTGAATCGCCGATTACAATCCTACGTACAACATAAAATTGTTTTAATCTTCGACTTAACTTGATCCCGGTTTAGGTGATCGTAGGTTCAAAAAAGGTTAGTACAACGCGCCCTAAGATTAACTCCACGTTTATCTTAAGTTTAAACTTAAGATTAAACCATGATTTAAACTTTACTTTACAAACTTAAATTTATACAGTCGGCACTACTGTTCAACAGAAATTGCAATTTCACGTAATTTGATTCTAACCTATAATATTTTGACAAGCGAAAATGGATAAGAAGAGAATGACAAATTTCACTGAAAATTAAATTGTCTTATTAGTAAAACTAGTAACAAAGTACAGTGCCATTGTCGAATGCAAAGTGACAGATGCCGTAACTTGGAAAAGAAAAGAAAATACCTGGAACGTAATATTGTCCGTTTGCACCAGTCCCGCTTAAAATTTTAACCAAGCTTAAGGACTTAAACCCTTTGCACGCCGTTTTAAGCCTGGTTTTACTATCCCTTAAAATGTAATAATTTAAACCGTGGATCATCCGAGGCTTTAGGGCCGCTTAACTCCTACGCATGCGCTCTTGCATCAACTTTGTTCGATAGTCCGTCTTGTCATATTTTCTTGACGTAACCTATATCTTTTCGTGAAATAAATATTGTCAATAAATAATCAAAAATAGATAAATATGTTATATGATATCGATATTGCACAAGACGATGACATTGAAGTCTTGGATTTTATTGAATATGGAATACCAAGAGAAATATATCAAAGAAATAATTACTTTGATACGTTAGACGAGTCGAGTTTCTACAAGAGATTTCGTCTATCCAGATTTTGTGTGTTAAATACTGTCTTGCCATTAATTGAACATCGTTTAGAGTATCCATACGATAGGTAAAATTAAGTATAGCCTTTAAAAATGTGTCTTATATTATTTTGTTCATTTTGTAGTAATAATTGTGTATCGCCGATGAACCAGCTGCTGGTGGCTTTGAGATTTTATTCCACTGGTGGACATTTGCAAGCAATAGCAGACTTCGCTGGCATGCATTTATCAACAGTTTCAAGAATTATAGTACGGGTATCGGAAGCTATTGCTGAACATTATAACAGGTTCATTAGTTTTCCCACTGAAGAAGATGAAATTAGAAATACTCAGCAAAAATTTTACAATATAGCTGCATTTCCTAGAGTAACTGGTGCAATTGATTGTACACATGTAAAAATTGAATCGCCTGGTAAGTATTACATATTTATTTTATTAACTAAAAAGAACCTAATTGCAAAACCGATAAATAAAACAGTTCCTAGTTATCGAACTTTAATTATAGAAATGTGTATTTTAGGTGGAGAAGATGGAGAAGTATATAGGAACAGAAAATCGTACTTTTCTTTAAACGTACAAGCAATATGTAATGCTGAATTAAAAATTTTAAATCTAGTTGCTAGATGGCCAGGTTCGGCACATGATTCCACAATTTTTAACAACAGTAACATGCATAGAGATTTCCAGAATCAGACGTATAGAAATTGTATATTATTGGGTACAAAATTCATTAAAATAAATAAATACAAACTAATATAAATATTATTTTAGGAGATAGCGGTTATCCAATAAAATCGTATCTTTTTACACCGTTATTGAATCCTATAACACCTGAAGAACAGCTTTACAATCAGTCTCATATTAGAACCAGAAATGTTATAGAAAGATTATTCGGAATTCTTAAAAGAAGATTTCCTGTTTTGGCATATGGCTGCCGTTTAAAAATCAATACTGTGCTGACAATAATAGTAGCAACATGTATTTTACATAATATTGCAATATCAGAGGGCGACAATAATCCTCCTCCTTTACCAGATGAACTAGATGAGCATATTCTAAATGAATTTATTGAAAATGGGCAAATACCTGAGGTAAATAATTATGCAAATGACAATGCGGCTTTAGGTTCTTTACTTAGAAGACAATTTATTAATAATTATTTTTCACAATTGTAAAGAATTAATCGAAGAATTATGTAGTTAAAATATAAATATTGTTAATATTGCTTTGGTTTTTTTTTATAAATAACAAACTTAAAATAGAAATACGAAAAGTATTTTTATTTCTTTTATTTACAAAACAGACCTTGTCATAAGTTATTTAATTTAAATAATAATCCTAAACCTAATTAAACGAGTTTAATTTTGCCAGCTGGAGCTTCTTAATTTTAATGTCGAGCATCATGGACTCCTTCTGCAAATTGAAGAGTTCCTCCTCTCTTTCACATTTTCTGTTGAAAGCTTCTTCCTCCCTTTTGGCTTTAGAAATCATATTTTCTTTATCAAATTTTATTATATTTAATTGCAAATCGGATATTTCTATCTTTTTATTTGCCAAATCTTCATACATCCTTGCCAGCGTTGTTGTTGCTGAAAGGGTTGGTCTTCGACGACTTGTCCAGGTACTTGCCTCAGTTCCCTTTGCCGCTTCACTGTTTTTCTTTGGGGTAATATTATTTTGCGTTTTCAACTTTGCATCTATCGGAGTTTTCAATAACGATGGTTTTAAATTACCCCAATCTGGGTTCTCCATCTCTTGTTCATTGTCCTATAAAGAAAAAAAAATAGAATTTATTACGAGATAATTTCTTCACGCCTAAAAAAACTTATATAGGCATCATAACTCAAACATTCAACCATATACAAAATAACTACAATAGTACTACTTACTTCATTTTCAGTTATGAGGTAAATAAGTTCCTCACTCTCTTTTTCAGCCTGTGAATATCCTGTTTCAACTTCTACTTGGCCCCTATTACTATCGCCATCGAATTTGTTATCTAATCCAAAAACTGTCTTTTCGTTAAGAATTGACAGAGTTAGGTCAAACGTGGGGTCATCTATTTTACTGGTGGAAGGCCCACCGCCAGTTTGGGTCACGTTTAATCGTTCCATCGCAGCCAATTTGCGTGTTTGTTTTTTTTTATTCTCGTAAAATTTTTTTAAAGTTTCTTTGCTTCGCATCGTACCACCCGGAACAAAAGTGTTAAATTCTGCTTCTACCTTATTCCACGAATTTTCTTTGTCTTTCAACGTGACGCAGTCCGTTTTTTTACATTCTAAAACACTTCGATGCTTTTTTATAATATTGAGGCACACTATTTTCTCTTCATTGGTGAAGTTAGCACTCCTGAACCGTTTGCTTGCTGACTCCATTGTTTAAATCTAACTTAAAATTTGCGAAAAGATAATCAACGAAAACACACCATTTGTAACAAAATACCATGTGAAATAAAAATGAATGAACTAATTAAACAATGACATTTCCGTAAATAAACATGTTCACCACCCTTTACGCTGCTATTCCTAAAATTCCTATTATAAAAACTTACAATGCTATAATCCCTAAACATGCTGACTAATGTACAATCAACGAAGTATGTTCTCAAGCTTAGTTAAACGAGAGCCGGTGCAAAGATCTTTAAATTAAAGCTCGCTTAAAATTAAAGCAGGCTTTGCTAAACTCAAATTATAAGCGGGACTGGTGCAAACGGACATATGTGAAGAATTCAACACAAGTTGTGGTGGTGCTCCTAGGCCAGCAAAAAATTTGAAAATTTAAAGAAAGTAACAAAAAGGAAATTTACTTCTCAGAAACGCGAAACTTACAAGACTGGCGGTGGAATTTGCAATGTAATAGAATTAACCCAGACTGGTAAAGCCATTAAAGATATACTAACCGTTGGTGTAACGGGTTTAACTAATGAATTCGATACTGATAATTATTTTATTATTGCTGATGAACGTACCGATGAGAATAGTACGAGTTGCGCAAATGATTCACATAGCCAAAATGTGAATATTTGCTACAAGGAAACTTCAACATTTGCCTGCCAGACAACAGCGGACACCCATACAAAAGAAAATATTGAATGTGAGGATAATGTGAAGAATATCACTACCAGTAAGTAATAAATTAATTACTTTTAATAGTTCCTGTGGCCCAATATTTAATTTTTTAATTAATAAACTACGCACGAGTAATATGAAATAAAAATACATATGGGACAATCATACGTATTTTTATATTATATGACAAAAATAGCCACTATCATTCAACTTAAGGGTTAAGTGTAAGAACAGGTGGTAAGCTTGTAGGCCTACCAAACTGAATATCGCTTATTATTATATGAACAGAGATATATTATTGTCGTTAACTATTATATATGTATTTGTAATCTTTTAATATGTCCTCTATATTTATTTTTAGGAAATACTGCCTGGGCATCATGGAATCCGACTAGCTTAAAACTACCAATATCCAGTCCTCTTGATGTAAAACATACTCCCTTAGCAATAAGTAAGGAAAATGTTACTCAGTTAAGGAAAAAAAGAAAAAATGAGTTGACCTTGATTGTAGACTAAAAATTAATGCTGTATATGAAGCCAAATTAGAATTAATTAAATTGGAACAGGAAAGTCTAAAACTAGATATGAAAGTAAAAGAGAAAGATAATTTACTTAAGACATAACAAAACAAGCAACTACACGATTTAAAAATACAGCAAATGAATTTGGAGATTTTAAGACTAAGGCAAATTACATCTCATAATAATGATTAATGCCACAATATTATATATAATTCAATGCCTGTGATGTAATACTGCAACACTTGTTAGTTTTTTATTATGATGAAGTTTATAGAAATATGAAGTTATGAATTTAGACTGTTATGTTTTGTTATTTTAATAAAAAATAATGCTTTACAATAATATTTATTCATAAAATAGTGACTGATAAATAAGACCTATGACTATAATAAATGAGCAAAATACTGAGTTATTAAATTTTCCCTAAACGCTAATCCATTATCAAGAATTGCCGGTATTGCATCAGCTCTTTCGTTTTCTTCATTCTCATATTCTAAATATTCATCGGGTTCATCATCCATCAGTTCTAAAGCGATATTGTGTGCTACAGCTGTAGCTACTATGATGGTTTTTATTGTTTCTAGTTTTAATCTCATCTCCAGCCTCAAAATTGGAAATCTCCGTTTCCATATACCATACGGCCTTGCCACAACATTTCTTGTTCTTATTTGGGATTCATTATATAAATGTTCCTTTGGTGACAGAGGATTCTCGAGTGGAGTCAATAAGAAGTTACTTAAAGCATAACCCGAATCTCCCACCAATACAGCATTTCCATATCTCTGTTCTTCAAATTGTGCTTTAAGTCTTGAATTATTAAAAATTGTGCTATCGTGGCTAGCTCCAGGCCAACGTGCAACTATATTCATAATTTTGCCCCTTGCATTCGAAACAGTCTGCACATTTAAGGAGAAAAATCCTTTTCTATTCCTAAAGTGCTCTGCCGTTTCCCCACCTGGAAGAGTTTATCCATATATATTTATATAGAAGAAAAGATTTTCAAAGAAAAATAAAATTCAGTTGTTGAAGTGGCTGTATACATTTTCAGTTTCTACAATCGACTTACCTGGAGATTTAATTCGAATATGTGTGCAGTCTGTTGCTCCAATTACATTTGGAAATCTAGCAATTTCAAAATTTTTTTTCCTTTTCTTTGGCTATCTCATTAGCATTTTCTGGCATTCGTATGTAAGTAAGAGCCAATGAAGCAATGGCTCGAGAAACATTTTTAACTATATGAGAGACAGTTGATTTATGTACACCTTAAAAGTCTCCAGCAACAATGAGCATACTTCCACATGCATATAACCGTAATGTAATCAACAGCTGAATCAAAGGTGTTAGAGCATGATTTCTGAAAAAAACTATGTAATAATAACAGCTGAATATTATAATACCAAAAACACTGCATAAAAGCAACTTGAATTAACTATTGTCAATACAGCCCGCTTTTAAACTTCGTTGTATATTTCCCTGTCGTTCCCTGCACATCGCATTAAGTACGCACACCATAAAGAAATGAAATATTTACCTTTCTGTTGGATGTAATAACACATTTTCAATTTGTTGCAATAACATTATAACTGATTGTTTAGATAATCCAAATCTATTCATAAATTCCTTTTCATTCCATTCGTCCATGTGACTAGGTCTGCTTCTAAAATTCCTAGGATTTCGAGCACCCTCGATTAAATTAATAACTTCTTCGTCGTCATCAGAAAGTACATAATCGAATATTTCAAATACATCCATCATATTTTATATAAAAAATAAAACACTGAATTTTATCAATTACGACGTTTGAATATTCGGAAATCTGACATTCGACAGTTTAAACGGTCCCGATCTACCGTTTGAAGTTAAACTTCAGTGTGACGTAATTAATCTGCAAACTGAGGATTACTGACATTATAAAACAGACTTTTTTTGAAATCCGTAGTTTAATCGGCACTCTGTAGTTTAGTCCGACAGAATAAAACCGGCCCTTACTAGACCGTCGGTATATAACTATCTGATCTGTGTACTTGACTGCACCACTGCATTATTTTCAAATAGCGCGCGCATCTGGGATCGCAGTTGCAGCCAAGGTTTTCGACGCTTGTGGTGTTAGATACTATAATGTTTTGTAATTTTTTTGAATATGAGTTTTTTGTGTTTGGTAATAAAACAATTTGAATACTCTGCTGCGGTTATTGGCTTGATTTTACTGTATACGCAATCATTTTTATGCATATGTTTTTGTTGCTTGAAGATATAGCTTCTTCGTAATATTTTGGTATGTGTATATTATTAGTCGCTATCTTCATATTATGGGATTGTATTACTCAGATCTAAAAATTTCAACTTCTAAGTTAGGTATTGTTTGTTGATAATCAGGATCAACACGACTGTTGTCTTTTTTGCTCCGTCGACGTCGAATTCAGATTCTTGTGAGTCATAACTAACTTCAGTTTCTTCCTCAATCTGATTATTTTCTTGTAAGTTTTCTTGTTTCTCTATATTTTCGTTTTCGATTATTTTTTTTAAATTTTTTATACATTTATTTAACGTCGGCCTATTTCCGCTACTGAGGCCTAACACCGACGCCTGTAGACGAGCTACCCCCAACCAGGAATTTTGCCGAACCTCTTCCCTTAAGAAGAGTAGGGATCTTTTACTTGCCTAACATTTAATAGACAAGGGACCGACGGCTTTACATCCTCTCCGAAGGGTGGTATATCTCCTATACAACTCTCGCCTAAGGTTGTATAGCTTCCGCGTATACACTGATATACAAGCCGCTGGAAGATGTGTGAGGCGAGAACGCGGTTTCCGTTGGAATGGTCACCAATCCAAGTACTAACTGCGCCTGTCGTTGCTTTACATCGCATACCGAAGTATGTACATAGTAAAGACGCACCTACGCTCGCCCCTTTTCGATTATTTGCTTTTCTTATTTTCTTCGTCTATTTCCTTTTGTACTTGTATTAGCTCATTTTCATTTGGATTATATTTTATTTCAATGTATGTGTAGTTTTCGCTTTTATTTTTTTAATATTTCACTTCCCCATTTATTTTCTACGATTTGTGCATCTCTTACTGTGATAATTATGTCTCTTTGTTTACAAAATGCTCTGTAATGTATGATAGTAACCTATAAATATAACTTCATTTGAAACAGGATCTAATATATTTATGTATTAGACAATAGGCTAAACTTCCAAACATTTTGATCTGTTTAACATCAGCTTTCTTATTAGTAAATTTCTCTTCTGGTGAAAATTATACTGCTTAGTATTAGGTTTAGCTCCAGTATTTGGTAGATACTTAACTTGCGATACATTTAGAACTAACTGGTAGTGGGACAGAGTGAAATAGAAGAAGCGGCTGATTATCACAATGCGATGCGACGTTGCCAAATTTCCTCTTTAGTTGGAAATGACACTTCTATGCCCGCCAAATTTAAAAAGACACTTCTGTTATAAACAATATTATTATTAAGAAAATAATTAAAACTAGAGGTAATCTATTCAGTTATTCATAATGATAATAAGTCTTCTTTATTTCACAATCAATAATTGTACAAAAACTACAAAAAACTACTAGTACTACTTTAACATGTTGGGAAATCATTTCAATTTCCTCAGAAGAAATTTTTTTACTGTCTATATTATTAATAGTGACTGAAGCATCATTTTTAATTTTTTGTTTTTTAAATTCTATTGTTTCTTCACTGTGTTTGAATGATTTAATTAGTTTTTCGGGATCATTACTATCAAGGGACATATTTTCGTCACCGTTATTGATAAATGTATCTACTAAAGTTTCATTAACTTGTGTAGTATCATTTAGGATATAAAAATGAATGTGCTTGCATATAATGGATCTTATCAAAAAATCCACGCAAGTACATTTATAACGATGTACGCAAATATTGCAAAAATTACATTTAATGTGACAGCAATTTTGCTTTAATGGTTCATTTTTAAATATTTGGTAGTGGTTTTCGTTCTCTGTATCCTGTATCATAACTTCTGTAGAATTATGAAAAATTTTATAATTTGCCCCTAAAACAGCAGCACGATGACATGCGTGTATCTTCATCATGTGTTTGGTAGTTTTCCCTTTCGTTAATTTAATCAAGCGTTCTACACATTTGTCATGTAAAAAAATTAAGAGCATATGAACCATACGCTTAATTTTTTTACCATCAAAATATAAATATTTCAAATTTCTATGCATATTTTCTAAATGCATGTTCGTATTTATGTTACACTCTTCCCTAAACGAAAATGCCCACTGTTTTTTAATAGAAACATAATTTTCTAAAAAATACTTTTTAAATTCATTTAAAGTGACATCATTTTCTAAATATGTTAAAAGAGTGTAATTCTCTTTCAAATTCGACTTCACTTACTGTACTTATATTGTATAATCTTTAAATGTTTGTATAACAGTTGTCTATTTTCTTTTTCGACCACCTTATTTAAATTTTTTTGCCAAACACCTATCAACGTACCATGAACAATATAACTGAAACTGCACAGAGCCCATAATATTTTTCAAGGCATTATAGAATGCAGGAGCAATGTCACTCATAAAAACTCTGCAATTAATATTCCCACATTTATCTTTAATTTGTTTAAAGAATATTTCAAAAGTATATGTATCTTTTCTATTAGAATACATACACGCACCTGGGAAACCCTCGCCATACTCATCATCAACCACCAATAATGTGGTCATTTCAAAATTGTAAGCATTTAAACGATGCGTACTGTCAACACAAATTATATTGTCAGGGATACTATCCAAAATGTGCTGTTGGGCTGGAGTTACAATAATTAAGCAAAAGTCGTCTTTGATAGCCCTCCAAATAATGCCCTTGTTTCTTATAAAAAATAACAGGACTCGATTCTGAATCTCTAGAATATTCGTTTATCCACAAATCGACACTAGTAGCATCATCTTTATGCCGAATACCATCATTTATGTGTATTTTATATACAGTTTTAATATTACTTATGTCCTTTCGTGTTAATAAATCTTTCCGCTGTGTTTGCTTGTTTCCAGCATCGATATGTTTCCGTTCGTCCATTAAAATCCTAAAATTAAAAAAATTATAAATATGCAGAAAAGAATTAACAAGATTATTTATTTCTAATTTAACACGCACTCTTATAAACCTTGTTATTTTTGATTTGCCGAAAGAAAATCATTCTTTATAAATAGTTTTGTTTGCCTTATGAAATTATAAACAGTTGTCACATTTAAGATAAATTACCTTTTTTATTTTTTTAATGAAAAATTTATTTAACAGAGTTCTTATCAAGAAAAGCCGAAATACAGGATTAGCTGCAATAAGGAAAACATCTAGTGGAGATACACTGTGTATAATATAGAATAACTAATAATATTAAATAATAATATACATGGATTTACCTCATATCGGGAAGAAAATCATAAAAATATAAAAAGCTTACCTAGATGGAGTCACACCAGAAATAAGCTTTTCTGCAACCATTTGTTTGGTCAATTTTGCTAAACGAATATGCCGGATTGAAGGATTATGTCCATAATGAATATAATAGTATTTTGCTAGAATGGAGCCTGTAACTGAATCCTTCCGTACAATTATTTGACTAGTACAATATTTGTTAAGTTTACAGGAACCATGAATTTTTGTAATTTTAGATTTAACTTTCTTCTCTATAATTTTACCTATAAATATTTAAATGTTAGATGCATGGGTATTTAGATTGTTTAAATTTTGTTTACCAGAGCGATTGCAGTTGAATTATTTTAAATTTATCATTATAGCAAGTTGAAGCTTTAAAATATTCTATTGTATTCTTATTCTCCTTATGCTTAAGCCAGGCCAAGAATTCTGCAAAAAACAAAAATAAAAGATATAAAAAGAAATCTAAAAAATAGGTATATATAGGTACTAAAGGCACGCAAATTAATAAATTTGTTAATATAGATATAGTAATACATGAGTATATATATCTTTCTCTCGGAGTTTGAGGATACCTTAAACTTAATATTGCCTCGCGTTGAAAATATTGTATGTTCCGGAGATTTCAATCTAAATGTATACAATTTTAATAATTTTAATGTGCAAAATCTTTTCGCTGTTTTAGATCAGTTCGGTTTAACACATATTATTGACTCTCCCACCAGGATCACCAATGTCACTTCTACATTAATAGATCTTATAATGGTCTTAAATGAGGAAACTGTTTTAGATAAAAGCGTTGTTGACTATGACCTCTCAAATCATCAACTGGTATATTGTGTAATAAGGGCATGTGGCAGCAATAGTGAATCCAGAATGGTAACATATCGAGAATACAAAAATTTTAATTACACTTCTTTTGAGCAAGATTTATATGCTATGCCATTTTATAATATTTTTGATCTTAATAATATTGATGATAAGGTATCATTTCTCGTTGATAACTTAATTAGCTTATTTGATCTTCATGCACCTTATTTAACAAAAAGATTTACTAAACCTCCTGCACCCTGGCTGACTGACGTAATAAAGACCATGATAAAAATTAGAGATAGGGCACTTACTAAATTTAAAAGAACAAACAATCACGACGATTTTATATATTACAAACAGATGCGTAACTTTACATCCCAGGCTGTTAAAAGAGAAAAAAAGGCATTTTTAACTCATCAATTAAATAACTCTAGTGCTCAAGAATGTTGGAAGATTCTTAAAAATAACTTATGTTGTCCCCATATTATTCCTTATCTGACGCATATAATTAATTGTTGTTTACAAGAAAATGTTTTCCCCTCAATATGGAAAAGTGCCGTGATCACTGTGTTACCGAAGAAGAGTAACCCTGAAGATTTTAAAGACTTGCGTGCTATTAGTGTTTTGCCTACATTTTCTAAAACACTTGAAAAAATCATGGAAAGTCAACTTAGGCAATATGTATCGGATAAGAAAATACTACCTAAAACACAATCGGGTTTTAGAGCTGGACACAGTTGTACTACGGCACTTTTGCAAGTGGTTGATGACATAATAGGAGCATCAGATGAGGGTTTATGTACAATTTTAATCTTATTAGATTTTAGTCGGGCGTTTGATACGCTTAATCATGAAATACTCTTATCAATTTTGTTACATATAGGTCTTACGAAGGAAGCAGTTAATTTATTTAAAAAATAGGCGACAAAAGTCTGTATTGAACACGATTCCTCAGAAGACTTATTATTGAGATCAGGTGTACCTCAAGGTTCTATTCTGGGGCCACTACTTTTCACACTATATACCAGTCAGTTTATTTCATGTTTAATACACTGCCAAATTCATTTATATGCTGACAATACACAGCTTTATTACTCATTTAATGCCTCTGAGGTTGATGGTGCATATGTACACATCAATGAGGATTTAAAATCTTTTTTAAAAGTAACAAAAGAACACTACCTTATCATTAATGTCAGCAAGTCGAACGCTCTACTTTTTGGTCCTAAAAACTCTCGTCAAATTATTAAAAATCACATTCATATAAGTGTAGATCAAGAAAACCTTGAATTAGTTGAACATTCAAAAAACCTGGGTGTTATTATTGACAGTGAGCTTCGGTTTGAAAAACACATAAATAAACTTGCACAAAAAGCATATAATTCTATTAAATTAATTTATGGAAATAGGTATTATTTAAGTCAAAAAATGAAAGTGATGTTATGTGAAAGCCTGTTGTTGTCTTTATTAGATTTTGCAGACTGTTTATATGGCTCCAATTTAACTACTCTATGCAAGAATAGGATTCAAAAATTCAGAATTCATGTCTTAGGCTAATTTACGGTATTTGCAGACGTGAGAGAATATCATATAAGCTAAAGGACGCGGGTTGGTTGAATATGGAGAGTCGCAGATTGTTTCATTCGGCATGTTTATATCATAAAATGTTAGTTAAAAGATCTCCCGAATATTTATACAATAAGATAAAATTTAGGACCGATGTACATAACCTCAATTTACGGTTCAAAGGTCTTTTAACTCCACCTATCCACCGAACAGAATAATTTAAGCGTTGTTTTAGGTATCAGATCTGCAAAGTTTATAACCCTCTACCTGAAAACTTGAAAGAAATGAAATTAAATTGTTTCAAAAAAAATTTAAAAGTATTAATTTATAATCGGCATAATTAATACTATTAGCCCCCTAGTTTAATTTAAAATTTAATTTAATAAAGCTAATGTTTTCTTTTTTGTTATTAACCATAGTAAAAAAAACATTTTTCTTTTCCTATTGTTTATATTTACATTAAGTACAATTATTTTCTGTGTATTCTCACTGAATGTAGTGCGCGGATTAGGTTAAGTAGAAGAGCAGCTAGTCTTTAAGAATATCTTTTTGTTTTAATTGTCAATATTGTAAATCCATTGCTGAACTTCGCCTATTATTCCATTCAAATGTGTACATAAGTGGAAATCGTAAGTAAATCTTTTTAAGTGGAAAATAAAGACGCTATTATTATTATATATACTTGCCTTCGTAAGATGCAAATTTTAATGTTTCTATTAAATTATTATCTAAATTGTGCTTATCATGCAAATCTAAGTACTTCTAGCGTGACTCACTTGTATGGTATTAAGTATAATCGCCTTCTTCATCATCATTATTTTTAGAAGTTGTTGCTCTAGGTGAAATGGGCAAACTTCCATTTGAGGATACTCCGAATTGAAGTTCCATAGTGTCTCGAAATGTAACAAAGTTACCTTCGACTTGACATCCTTCACGTTGACCAATCCATCCCAACAAAGGACAGGCATGGTTTAAGTGAAAGTGATGGAGCAACATTTATTGACGTTTAGATAAATTCTATTTGCTGTGCAGAACTCGTTTAATGCTTTTAAGTCTTCGTTCAAAAGAATACAATTATTTACAGTATTTATGTTTTTTCTGATTTTGAGATCATCAGCGTATGAAAGCACACTGTGAATATTTAAAGCAATCAACTATGTCATTAATAAAGATGGAGAAAAGATGTGGCCCTAGATGCGATCCTTGTGGTACACCTGGCGTGACTTGCATCAGCGCTGATTGACAATTATTCATTTTTATAACCTGAGTTCTACCCAGCAAATAGGACCGTACAAACTAAGGAGGCTACCATGCACACCAAAATTCGAAAGCTTAATAAACAATGTAGGATGGTGTACCTTGTCAAACGCTTTCGAGAAATCGGTATACACGGCATCCACCTGCTGTTCATTTTCCATCGCCTCTAATACAGACTGAACAAATGGTATCAAATTTGTGTTTACTGATCTCCCTTGAAAGAAACCATGCTGAAATGGATTTAATATGTGTTTAACTCTAAAAAATAATTCCGAAGATAGTATAGCCTCAAAAATTTTCCCTAATATACACAGTAACGATATAGGCCTGTAATTTTCAATGTTGGATCTATTACCACTTTTAAAAATCGGAATCACTCGGGCACATTTCCACCTGTCTGGAAAGACCCCTTCCAATAAACATTTGTTAAAATATCTAATGTGGTGATCTTACCTAGGGGTTCTTTCTCTCTACGGGCCTGATCTCCAAAGTGAATAATCTCTCTCAAACTTAAGATTAACAATCTCAAACGGATAGTTAAGTTTGAGCAAATACTCAACAAATCTATCGCCGTCAGTAGACTGCGTCTCTTCTGTTAGGGATAAATCTTCACTGGTAGACATAGTGGAAAACTCTAATACTAGAGCGGTTAGGTCGGTAGCCTGGTTAGTGACTTTGGGCTGAGTCACAACTACTTCCCTTCTCCTTGCTGTGTTATATTGGCAGTGGCTAAGACTGCTAGCCTTACCTTCTTGAACAAGACTTGCAATATCTTCACTAACTCCCAATTCACGCAACTCCGTGTAAACCTTTCCAGTACTCCTTCTGTATTCGTTAGTCGTCACTGAGTTACCGCAAAGTAAAAAGATCAAATCTTCACAGAAAGTGGACATTCTCCATAACCAAATTGATGTAACGTACCAAAGTGGAATAGGGAATTGGTCAGGTATTACTCGTTTTGAATATAAAAATAGTCAGTAAATCAACTTCAGTTGTATTTACACAATGCTATCTCTATTTTGTAGGGTGATGTTGTTTTATGTATTGATTAGGCGATCGTCCGATCTTATCTCTCCATACGGAGGTGAATAGCACACTTAAAATTATGTATGTTCTCATCATATGATATAATATTTTTGCTTTCAAGTTCGTGTTTTTCCCGAAGATGGCGATTCAAATTGCTTTGATTGGAAAAAGATTTATTGCATTTAACACAACACACACCCATTTTTAAAATCTTTAAATAAAATTCACCGGTAAACAAATTTTATAACCTAGTCTGAGTTTTAAAGATATCTAACTAACCCACTGAACTCTATTACTCTAATAGAGTTCAGTGAACTAACCTGTCAATAATATTTGGCAACGTCGAATCGCGTTATGTTAATCAGCCGCTTCTGAAATAGACGCTTGACATGAGTCAACTGGTCTGGAGTGGGGTAACTTCGGCTAATTGCGGGCGTTGTGGCACAGATGCGAAGGGAGGCTGTGTATATTGACTAGGAGTCAATTTGACTTTAGCTGCTGCGCCTAGGATTTCTTGCGAGTTCTTCATGTAATTCTGTAATTTATTGCTGGTTGTGTAAAAATATACAAACGCCGAAGCACCCCCGTCTCTCTTCTCCTTAACCTCTCATTATAGGGGTACGGAGGGTGGTTCTCGTTTTTATAAAAGGTAGCGTGCTGTCACCAGGTCAGGACCTTTTTCGGGTTTCCGCCTGACCTCGGAAACGGCGAACCTCTGGGCGCTGAAGGCACCCAAAAGTCCTCCTCGGTGAGCTGAGGGTTCGGCCACGGCTTAATATGCGTGGGCTTAAGGGAAGATTTGGGGTGAGTTTACAATAAAAAAAAAATCAAACGCACCCCCCCCCCCCCTCAGAGGTGAAATGAACTGTTTAAAATTTGTTAATAAATTACATGCGGATACCTTGAAAAAAAAAACCACTCACGGCTCGCTTACCGCTTGTCCCTCGTAGTAATCCTATCTGTGCGAAAATTGTCACTGGTGTTACACTATTTTTATATCTTCCCACCACTGTTCTTATGATAAACTCTGGTTCCCCTGAAATCCCAATTAGCCCGACACGGACCCCGCTTCCGTAACTAACGTTCTACACCCTTTGTATAATTTCACAAAACTACCCCTTAATGAACCCCTTTGGTTCCGTCGCGTCGAGCCCGGCTCGTAACACAGTACCAAAAAGTGCCATAAATATAATTAAAAAAGTCATTGTGATAATGTTGTTAAACATTAATTTTCAACCGATGCTCGATTTAATCAATGTAATCTCCAATTGTTGATTGCTTGATGATAAGGTGATTATATAACCTCTGAGATACATTGATTTCATCAATTAACTTTGTAACCGAAATACGTTGTATTAATTTCCACTCTTTATTAATCAATGACCATATTCATTAATGTAATCCCATTGGGCATTAACTTTCTATCATAGTTTTAATGTTTTCTGTACATTGATCAATCAATCCTATTCATCATAATCATGATCAAGGACATGAATTTAATCATCAAGACATCGTTTTTAGGCCACCATAATAATGATTTCCTGTACATCGTTTAACCAATTCAGTGCATTGGCTTAATGTTAACAGGCATTAACACAATTATAGCAGGCATCAATTCATATGCCCGCTGTATATTGTCGCAATGATCTTATGGCCACTATACAATTCTCAATAGCCCGGGAGCCAGACCCATTTTTTCCTAATCGTCTTGGTTCATTATTTTTATATAGATATTATTCTGAACAAAAAGTTTCCTATTTTATTCTATAAGGATAGAAAGAAAGATCTTTAGCATTCAAAAAATTTAAAAAACGGGGAAATATATATACCTACTAACCGTCCTGGATTTAATTATTTAATACAAGACGTTTTTGTGGAGCATGTATAGAAGACATATAGGAGGTGAAAAGTGTAGATTTTCACTGCCATATATTGCAACCTGTGTTACGCTTTTCTTCTGTTCTGACCAAAAGAATGCTCATTACAGAACAAAACCACAACATACTTGCGAACGGCTAGCTGGTATAGTACGGGAGCTTAAATGGGCCGTGATCAGGGAAAAATCAATTTTTATTTTATGGAAAATATTCTGTGTTAATCAGTCTAATTTTTGTAAATATAAAGAGAACAATTTAAGGTAAATTATTAGTGATATTTAGAGGGCGTCATCTATAGTATATTCAGTGCTGCTCTTTAAATTTTCAAAAACAAATTTCTATAGACAAATTTGAGTTATCTGAAATGTTCAATTAAAACGAGAATAGTTTAAAATAAATGTATATTAAAAGAGAAAATTGATGATTGCTATAAAAAGTATGTACAAGAAAAAATATATTTTAATATAATAAATTCAAGTCGTTGAAATTAATTTAACAATGAAATAGGTATTACCAAGTCTCAAATCGGGAGTTGGTTGATCCTGGCGAGGAGTTCCCTATCTGTTCCAGCAATTATGATGATCAAGCCTCAAGGTATTCTTATAATTATATAAGACAGGATAAATCACGAAGGTAAATTCTGATTTTCAATTCGAATTAAATCTCAAATTTAAAATAAATTCTAAATTAAATTTTCATTTATATAAATTAATTTTGATATTTATGTAAATTAATCTGGATATTATTTAATCTTGATATTATTTAAATTGGTATGAACTGAAGCCATAAGGGAGAAAAAAAATAGGTTAGCTACACTCATTGATAAACGTGAAACTATATTAAAAAAATTATAGATATAATACTTTTAAAAAAACGATAAAAAAATATATGTTGAAATAATAGTTAGTAAAATTTTAATTAATAAAAGATTTACCTCTTTCTGATGTAAGCACACTAATAAATTTACGACCCAAAGATGTAATCTTGAAGAATTACTATATTTCAAAAGTGGTCTGCCAATCTCAAAAGTCGAATTGAAAATGATTGTTCTTTGGTTCTATTTGAATAAAGAAAACTAATTTCGTACCAGAAAAGAACTTTATAAATCTAAAGGAACTAAGTTGAAATAGCACCATTTTGGTAAATTCGCAAAAGTAAAGAAACCTAATTTTAATAGCTAGTGTTTATACCAATTGTGACTTTAAAAATGCATTCTGTAAAAGGTAGCGCCACCTGGTGTCGAATTATGTAAGTACCACCACTATACAAATAAACGACTCAACAACTACGACACTAAACTATTAGTTTATATACCGGTAGATGTCAGTGCTTTTCATTAAGTTGTTAATAAAGTCTGCTATAATAAATGTTACTTTGACAAACTGATTTGTTACGATTTATTGACCATTCCAGAATGACGTCATTGACAGTCCGGCCATATTTGTTGGGTGGCATACAAAACTATTTGCGTATGTAAACATTGCGAGTATTTCATCATTAAATTGTTTAATCCTGGTCTAATTGATAGAAAATGCTACATTTTTGTATTGCTGTTAAATGTTCAATGCGTGCTGAAAGAGATAATGCATCATTTTTCCGATTTCACGCTATTTTAACCAATAGGGGATCATCTTAATGCATTGTCTATAGAAAGAAGAAATGCTCGGATTAAGGCTTTGGGACGGGGGCCACTAAGTAAAAGCCACCTAAAACACGGTCGTATTTGTTCAAATTATTTTATAAGTGGTAAGTACTTAATTTTTGTACAAAAACTCCTAGGTTTTATAAGGTTAGAATTAAATGATATAATATGTGTGATTTTAGGAAAACTAGCTGCTTTAGAGGATAAAATTACAAATACCCTCCTTTATAAAAGGCCAAACTCAGTTGTATCCTATAGATTTGGAAGACACACGAGACATTGCATGTTCATGCAGAAAGAATGATAGGTTTGCTCAAAAGAAAATTTAAGATTTCTCATGAAACAATATCCATAAGCATGTTGTCAAAATGAGGAAATTGAGTACATTGGATAAAATCGTCGTGATATGTAGTAGTGCAATCATAACATGTGCCTTCTCAAATCTAAATAATATAAGTAATGAATCTATCTATGTGTTTATTAATAAAATACGATTTTAATTATATATACCTATTAATTTCAATATATTGCACATCAATAATATATATTTTTATCCACAGTAAAACAAATGTTATTTAATATTCACTTTATTCTTCTAAAATATCCAAGTTCAGGATCAGCCAAAAAAAACATAAATTAGTTACGGACATAAATAGGCGTAAGTTCATTTTTATCTATCAAAATGAGGATGTTCCTTAGACAAACTTCTTGTTTTTACTTTTTTGGCCAATCCATCCCGTACTCGCAACATTTCTGCATTTTTCATGCAAGGTACTGGTCAAACGGAAAGTTTTTCAGTGGACGCTGGACCTGGACCACTGTCTTCGATGGTATTTGGACGATCATGCAGGTAAAACAGAATGGCTGTATGACTACATACTTCTGATAAACCAACCATACATGTACAGTGAGCACTGGAAAAACTTGAAGTAACTTTTCGTTGAGAGTGTTTAACCTACAACAAAGATTTAAAATTGTTAATCAAGATTAAAACCTCTGTGGCATATCACAATTATATACATTAACATATAGAATCTAATTATAATGTAAAATTACGCATTAACTTTGATTTCTTACCTTCCTAATGACAACAATGCCTCATCGCTGATTTGTTTTGCCAAAATTCCTTGAGCAGAGTTAGATTCGTAAAGCCTGTAGGCTTGCAAGCTTTTATAAGGCTAAAAATGTTGACCAGTATAATAACTATGAGTTAGTATTAAATAATTCACGAAGTCCATCACGGTAATATTATAAACTTCAAGCCTGCTCTCTTCCGGAGGAATTACATGGGGGTCAATATTGTCAATAATCTCGGTTTTTTTAACATATCTGTACTGAATATCACCTCTAAGGGTTACATAATATTCACTTCGAGACATCTTGGCGAAGAAATTTGCAAAAAATCACAATAAACTCGATCCACAGCACCAAAAACGAATGTAAACACACGGAAAATAATCGCTTTGTGTGCCACCCAGACAAAATGGCGGACCTGTCAAAGTCACGTGTTCTGGAATGGTCTATTGGAAATTGTCATTGGATAACCTATAAATCATAGAGGTAAGTAATTATTTAACATTAAAACCTAAATATTATGAATAATAGAAAGTATGAATTGACATATTATATACCTGTATAGTTTCACATTAATCATTAAGTGTTAACTGTAGTTAAATAAAGTTGTGTTTTAGGATGAAGCCGCCTGGAAGAACTGGGGAACTGCACAAAAATGATAAAATGAAATAAAATATAACTAAACTATGATTAATGTACAAGACTTATTAAAGTATTGTACTAAAAATAACAGTACAAAATTGTTATACACTATATTTAACAAATAGTTGCATCAGCAAATTTCAGCTACAAAAATCCATCCATGTGTTATACAGGGCGCGTTAAGCATAAGGAAATATGGGGAAATTTGAATAAATGGTAAATTTGATTATTCAAATGTTACACCTGGTCAACCGCCCCACAAAAACGTCTTGCATTGAATAATTGACATTTTTTACATTACCTTATTATTTATTACATTACATTACAAATAATCCAATTAATTAAATCCAAGATGGTTAGTAGTTGTATGTCCCCCTTTTTTATTTTATAAATGTTCAAGATTTTTTAAACTCTTACCACCCCACCACACTTTTTTTTTGTTCAAAATAATATCTATATGATAACAACCTAAGATGGTTAGGAATGATATGGGAAAAATGTGTCTGGCTCCCGGGCTTCAAGGTTTTACTCTAAGAAAAGAAATTATTACTAATAGTTAAATTCATAGTGGGTAGCAAACCTTTAGTTAGAGTAATCTAATTAACCAAGGATTGCATAATAACAGCCTTAAAAAAGAAAACAAAAATAGAAATAATGTATGGTTTATTTGTAACGTTAAATTAATATTCAATCATATATATTTGTATAGAATTTTAAGTTTATAAATAACTAAGGCTACAAATGGGTTTGTTGAATGATTGCAGAGCAAGGATTATTTCTAGTAGGTATTCCTCTAACTTTGTTGACAGCATTAGGACAGAGAACCTAATTTTGTGTTGGTTAGGTTTTGCTTGTTTGAGTAAAAGTAGTCTCGGAAACATTCTTGTTTTCGATAAATTTTATTCAGGAAGCAATATACTTAGGTTACATTGTTTTGATGTGTTAGTAGTCGCTATAGGCTTGTAGTACGTTAGCTTCTTCTGATGCAGGACAACCTCTCCGTTGTCTGACCTAAAACCAGTACAAACATTTAAGTAGTGGTTTTCACCGAGGGGTATATATTGTATGACTTACTTTTTATTTGACGAGCTATTTAGATTGTTCTTTTTCCTTGCTAGATACTGTGAAATTCGGTTCTTGTAGAGGATGTAAACATCTTTTGGAATGCCGATATGTGTAGGCAAAAATACATATTTCAGAGGGTGCTGGCTGGAAAGCAATTTGGTTAGTCATTTGAAGGGTGGATAATACCAATAATATTCACTTACTTGTACTTTGCAGGAAGGTTTCAGTTTTAAATAAATAAGCTTGGTGAATTCTCTGTTTATTCTTTTTCGTCAGCTGTCATATGTCATATTTCACTGGGGAAATGTGTTACCAACATTGATATAGGAAACTGCTCAGTCGTCATTTAATTTATTAATTCTAGGTTTATCTACTTTATGGACAATTATTGTTTAAAATGGTGATTTGCACTCATGGGATTTCTTTGTAATGTCTGTTTTAATATTTCCATGTCAAGAATTATTTTCTGTGTCGTTAAAATTTTAATTGTAAATATGCGCGCGTCTTTAGGAATTGTGGGTAATTTCGTAGGAGTTGTCAAATGGTGATTGGTGCTCGAAAACATGTGGCTGAGGAAAAAAACAACAAGTGGTTTCCGAGTTTCCGGATCATTCGATTCAGCAACGTGTCGTTTAGCCGCTAAGACGAGATTTTCCTTTTGAATGCTTTTAGAGCAACCCATTCTGAGTTTTGAGGATTATACTTGAAGTCTTTAAATTTGGAAGTGCCGTTTGGTATGGTGAGCTGTTTGAAGCCGATTTTGTTTTTGTGGAACTTCTAAATAGGCTTAGAAACGAAGCTATTGAATCCTTGTGTTTTTTTT
Source organism: Leptura quadrifasciata (assembly GCA_963675555.1). Taxonomy (NCBI): domain Eukaryota; kingdom Metazoa; phylum Arthropoda; class Insecta; order Coleoptera; family Cerambycidae; genus Leptura; species Leptura quadrifasciata. The sequence goes on from OY776680.1 coordinate 81,317,018, forward strand.
TGTGTGCCCAGGCCATTTTGTTGGGTAAGCAAGTTTCACCAAATTTCATAGAAATACCGAATTCTAAAGAGCTATTTTATTTATAGGCAAATTTTGTACGGGTATTAAATCTACCCTAGGCTTTGATTTCTGTAAATTCCTGGTTTTGGGGAGTTAAGATAATTTTCTTGGATGGACGTTTTTATGCTGGGAAGCCACGTGTCGATTTGGACGGGACTCTTGCTGTTTTGGTTGAGGACATCACTGGTACATATTGTTTTGGGACTGGAGTGGAGTCGGAGAGCCTTCTGCAGATATACTACAGGAGTTTCGAGTGAGGAACTGGGAATGCCGGTATCATTTGTCACCCTTAAAGGTGTTGGAGGTGGGATAAGTACCTTTAGTATTTACCATGTATATTTAGAATCAGGTGGAAACCTACGAACCATTATTTTCCTTATATCTATGATTTTTAATTATTTTATAAACGGCCATTTTATAAGCCTAGCTGGTATGGACCATAATAGTTCCCTACTAGTATGAATTACCTATAAGTAACTGCGCAGTTATATATCCAGATGTTTTGATAATTATATGTATAATTTTTTTTCTGTATTATGTGATGCATAAGGTCATATTGGAAAACTTATTTAGTTGGGTATATTGAAGGATGGCTCCTCCCTCTAGCCTGTCTTATTTAAATTAGTTATTTTGTTAAATGTAATTTGGCCTAAAATATTCATTTTTCACTTAGAAAGGACATCAACAGTAAATCAGAATTAAGTCAGAATTAATTTAGAATTAAATAAAGATTAAATCAACATTACATCAAAATCAAATCAAAATCTAATATATAATTTAATAATGTGTTAATTAGGAAAACACTGTCAGTAAAATCGAAAAGTTCATATATAATTTAAGAATTACAGTTAGAAAGTCGCCATCAATAATATTCAGAATTTTGTACATATAGGTATAATCTGGTAGTTCTTAATATAAAAAGTCACCGGTAATAAGATTTTGTTAATAAATGTTGTAGGAATTTTAACCTCGTTTTTTTTCCTCACCGTTGACTTAAGGTTGAAAATAAGTAACACTGAATTTGGTAATTTGTTTAGACAGTGTGTCTGACAATTTGCTTGAGGTTGGTATATTAAAATTACCTGGCGCTCACTATTTCACCTTGGCAAACTTTAGGAATCGTTAAAGAATAAACGAATCTCACCCCTGGAGTCTCCTGTTGGAGCTAGCCGACCTTAAGTTTTTTTTTATTCATCTTATTTTTAGACTTTTAGTCGTAAATTGAGTTTAACACGTAACATATTAAACGAACTAAAAAACTCACTCATTTTTAAACAATTTATTAGTCATTATTCAAATATTCACACAATAATATGTATCTTAGAAAAAGAATTTTCTTTATTGTGTAACTTATAAAAGTGTGTTTCTATAAAAGACCAGAACATAATACTCGCTGCTGGAAAATTCAAATTGAGTACATACATGATTTTGAAGCAGATATCTACTGCCCTCATAACACTGAAAAATTTATATTTAATTCCGTTCATCACTTGCAACTGTGATTAGCAATGTTTATTAATATTGGAATATTATTATATCCTAAGTGCCACAACAACATTTGGTGCAATGTCCATTTCGATAGCTGACTTTAATGCATCACTAGGTAAATAGTTGGGTTCCACCTCGGGTTCCACTAACGTACATAAAACAGAGAGCATCTGCTAGCTCGGCAGCATTAATATCAAATGAATCGTTATGGGTTATGGGGAACACATTCTAAATTTATGCAATATTCCAATAATTGGAAACGGAAAACGTTTTTTACATTTTTTGGTAACTGGATTTGAAGAATTTGCCGCCCCTAGAATTTTGCCGCGCCGGGCAGCCGCCCGTTTCGCCCCTCCCTAGGGCCAGCCCTGATTGCTGGCTTGTAAATATTTAGACACGGGTTCGGTAATACTAAATACTTGGAGATAAATCTGTGAAATCAAAATTGTTTTATGTTTCAATAATAGTTCGTTTAAATTTCTGGCCTTCGCTCTAGCATCGGGAGTTATATCTTGTGTTTCTTCAATTTTAATTAGTGTTATTATTATTTCAACATACATGCGCTTTGGTTTGAACTTTTTATTTGCCGAAAACCCAGATTAAAGCTTTGTTTTTTGACCAACATCTAGTTTCTCCAATTGTTTGCAATCTCTTGTTGGGTTGAATTGTTTCCCGATCACGCCATATGTCCATTATCTTATGAGATTCTTTAAGGAAAACTGCTAAACTATTTAACAGATTAAAAAACGCAGCAGCTGTAATTGGAGACTTGGTGCAATCACTTAATACCAAATTTAGTACATCGCTGTAACACCATACATGAACTTGTCCAGGAGAATTTTCACTTAACCAAGCCGTAAAGCCATTATATTGGCCTGCTGCACCATCGGTAGCGTTTCCTATGCAATTCTTAACATTACATTATTGTTATCTAAGACTTTTTGAAGTAAATTCATAAAGCCTTGTCCTGAAAAATCATTGCAGCATTCTACAGCAAGCAGGCATTCTTTAATATCATCATCTAACACATACCGAATAATTATTGAACATTGATCTTTAACTGATACATCTTGCGGGGTGTCAAGTTCCACAGAAAACATTTTTGCTTTTCTGATTTCAGTTACTAGGCTCTTTTTAATTATTGATGAAATTGTTCGAATAATAATACATAATATGTTATTTGACAAAAGTGTCAGCAAATTTCCCCGACCCCGATTGCGTTTACTCGAGCTAGGCCCTGATTTTTCCCCTGTTCTCACTTTGTTTAGTTTGTCTAGAAACTGGCTATGTGACAGTGTCAAATTCTTTTTATAAGTCTAAAAAAATAGCTATAACTTCTTCGTTCTTCTCAAAATTTGTTATGATGGTGTCTGTTAGTAATTGGAGAGGATCTTCTGTGCTTAATTTTTTTTTTGGTACTCATACTGATTTTTTAATATAATTTTGTTTTTTCTAAGAATGAGCGAAGCCTGTGATTTAAACATTTTTCAAAATTTTTTGCTATATTGTTTATCAATGATATTTCCGTTTCATTTACATCTTCCAAGAACATGGAACTCAGATTTTGCTTTGCTTTGATTTGTTCTGAGCTTTGTGTGAATTTCAGAATTTTATTAGAATTTTTTTCACCTATCTCAATAAGAAATTGATTGTTTTCTAGAGTTATTTGTTCCATGTTGTCTTTGCAATTTCTATACCGTATGTTAATTAATTATTGCTGCCATGTGCTTATTATAAATATGACCTGTTCTTATTCTTGTAATAATAGTAATAATAAAAAGAGTACTATACAATTAATGAAAAATGCTAATTATAAACATAAATAATATTTACTAGGGTTTCTGTTCAACGTAGGGTAGAGGGGGGAATGACGGCCCCCTAAGCCTTTTCCTCAATTATGACTTTACTATTGCACTTTTACTGGCTACAGATGGGTAAATTAAAAGCTACTAGTGTACTAAGCATATATTTATTATGGTAAACATACAAACTTAAAAACAAAATTTTTGCGATAGTTTGAAAAAAACAAGTCATTGGCTGCGAGTAAGGGGTAACCTCGACCGGGGCGGGCATTGCACCCCTTATGTACAGAAGTCGCATATACAGTGTGTCCAACTAAGTCGGCACCATTTGGCAAACTTTTTTATTATTGGTTTTATGAAAAAAAGTTATTCTTGATAAAAAGTTCTGCATGGCCTAAAACCCAAAATGAAATAATCAGATATAAATTTTTTGCAGTTGTATACGAGGTATGTCGAAAAATGTAAATTTTGCTCTAGAGTAAAGTACCTTTTTTATTACAATATCGACAAACGTTATTAAGAAAAGTTGATCCTAATTGAAAATTACGGTCAGATATCCAATATTATCCATCTACCATGAAAAAACGATTTTTAATAATTTTTGGTTATAAATTATACATAATTTAATTTTGCAAATCATAAAACATCTATTGTATTGAAAAACATGATAACCTTTCGGTTCAAAGGTAAGTTATGTAACAATTTGCTATTGCATCTGAATAATTAGTGCATGCATATCATAATAATTTATTTTACAAATGAAAAGTTAAATAGAAAACAACAAGTTAACTAATAAATTAACTAATTCACCAAAGCCTCAACATATCCACCATCTCTTTCTAAACATTTAATGGTTCGTTTATCAAATTCCCGTAACACATCCTTTATCATATTTGTAGTAATTTCCTGGCATGCTTCTGAAATGATCCTCTCCAAATTATCAATATCTTGAAAAGGTCCTTGCTAGTAAACCCTTTGTTTTAAGTAGCCCCATAAGAAATAATCCAGAGGTGTTAAGTCTGGAGATCTAGCCGGCCAAAAATATCGGAATATCTATGTATCAGTTTGTCATTGAAAATAGTTTCAAGGTAATCCCTAATAGCTACTGTACTATGGCATGTAGCACCATCTTGTTGAAACCATATACGTTGACGATCTTGTAAGGGCAGTTCGTCCATAAAGTCGTTCAATTCATTTTGTAAAAAATGTAGATAGCGTTCGGCATTCATGGTCTGTCGAAAAGAATATGGTCCTATTATTTTATTCTTGTAGATGCCACACCACACGTTTGTCTTAAACGAATATTGGTCATGAGTCTTAATTGTAAAATTGGGATTACTGTCGCACCACCAGCGACAATTTTGTAAACTGACAGTTCCATTTGAAGAGAATGTCGCCTCATCAGAAAAAATTATGTCTTAATAAAAACGGATCCTCTTCTAACTTTTCTTGTATTAAAAAGCAAAAATAAAACCGTCTATCACAATCAGTTTCTTTCAATGTATGAACAAACTGCGGTTTGTATGCACGATATTTATTTCTTTTTAAAATATTTGCGATTGTACCTCTACATACATTATTTTGTATCAGACATTCTTTTTCGCAATGACATTTTTGGGTGTTCTACGACAGATAACATCACTTGTAATTCCGTGTTATCGTCTGCAACCCGCTTCCGGTGTTTTTTATTAAAATTATTATGAACACTTCCAGAAGTCTTAAATTTATTTACAATTCTCGTAACTGTTGAATGTTGAATATTTCTATTTGGATGTCTGTTGTTAAAAATAAAACTAGCGTTTTGACGTTTGCTATCAAAAATTCATTGGTTTGTCAGTGCATCCTAGATTAAATGTCGATCTGTAGACATAAATTATCAATGCTAATTACAGAGAGGAGTGTGTAAAAATAACAAAATCTGTTTTTTCATGGTAGATGGATAATATTGGATATCTGACCGTAATTTTCAATTAGCATTAACTTTTCATAATAACGTTTGTCGATATTGTAATAAAAAAAGGTACTTTACTCTTGAGCAAAATTTACATTTTTCGGCATACCTCGTATACGACTGCAAAAAATTTATATCTGATTATTTCATTTTGGGTTTTAGGCCATGCAGAACTTTTTATCAAGAATAACTTTTTTTCATAAAACCAATAATAAAAAAGTTTCCCATATGGTGCCGACTTAGTTGGACACACTGTATAACTGTAGTACTCATTCCCGCCGCATGCCTTATGGGCCCACTGATTACAAATTGTATATCTCTCTGTTTTTTCCAAATTCTCCACATATTATACATATATCCTTATTTATTTCGTCGTCGCTATCATCCCCACTTTCAGACTCCCGCTCTTCTACTTCCGGCTGCTGCTCAACGATTTTCTTGCAGCTTCTTGTTATCTTCTCCCGCTTTTTTTCAACGTCCTCTTGAGATGAAATTTTCCATTTGGTTCTCTTGGCGTTGACATTATTTTTATTTTTTGTATATTCTTTCTTCTTGTCCTCTGTTTCTTTCTTCTTGTTTTATTTTTCCTCTTAAACTGTCTTCATAGGGGTGAACGTAATTATTTCAGAATGGTGCTTTCTGTTGTTTTGGAGCTTCTTAATCACTGTCGTATTAGATTTTGAACATCCAGGTAATGGTATTATTTCCAAAAATGATACTTGGTCTTGTTCAATATCATCTTCATTAAATTTGTCACCTGCAATAGTTTTCTTAGTTGGCGTTCTTTCATTTTGAATTTCAATTAAAGCCATCCTTTCCATACCACGACCTTCTTCCTCAACCGCCTCATCATTACCTTCTGGTTGGATGTTCAGTTCCATCAGAGCTTCTGCTGGCGCAAAATCATCATCGGTAAAAATGTTTTAGCATCAGGAGGAAATATTTCTGTTGTCCTAAAGCCGTAAATTGTTTCGTCAGGTGTGGCTATCTATCCTTATTAAAGATTTCAGCTAATTCGCTTGTCATTATTTTTTCATTTACGTGAGCTCTTAAATAATTACTACACTTCACGTTATACGCAGTCTTTAATGAAGAGTAGAAGCTAACATCCAAAGGCTGCAATCGATGAAGTGTGTGAGGTGGTATGGTTAATAAAGCTATTCTGTTCGCTTTGCAAAAAACATATGCCTTTAATGTACAATGACTACCATGGTTATCCATGATCAGTAACACCGGGTCCTCCTTAGATAACTTAACAAATTTCCGAAAATGTTGGAGCCATTCCACGAATACATTTTCATTTATTCACCCATTATGACAACAAGTGTAAAACGCACCTGGTGGGCCATTTTTCTTCAATTCTGGTTTCATTCTTTTTCGGGCATAAATAAACATAGGAGGTACATAAACACTGATGCACTCATGCAACACATAACAGTTATTTCTCTTTCTCCGCCGGTTATGAAACCAACTCTTTTTTTACCTTTTTCTGCATAGATTTTAGTTGGGCACTGTACAGTTGTTATTCCTGTTTCATCGGTGTTGAATATCCTTGTTGGTAAAAATTTATGCTTCTCTAAGAACTGGTTCAAATTTGAGTAGAATAGAGACACCTCATCCCTGCTAAAGGCAGTAATGCGATTTATACTTGTAGCCTCTGGTTTCCTTAGTCTAATATTGGGGTGCCTTCTAAGAAATCCTGCTAGCCAATCCCTACCAGCGTATTTATTATGCTCTAAAAATGGGTGCTTTAACTTGTTTTTTGTGGCATATGTAAATGCGCACTTCTTTATCTCTTGTCCTGCAATGCCATAAAAAGTTTCGACAGTTTAATAACCTGATTGGCCAAAAGGATTTCATCTTCATCAGTAAAAACAGGACGCCGTCCCAATGAAGGTCCTGAGACGTTCGCAGTTTTAATCTATCCTGTAGGGTACTTCTAGAAATTGAAAACGTCTCGAGTACTTCTACTATTGCGTATCGCGTCGACAGCAGCTGCAAGTTGATCAGCAGTCCATTTAGATTTGGCTGTTCTAGTATATTTACACGGCATCTGAAATCATATTTAATTGGAACTACATGAAAATTGGATCGTACTATTGCATATAATAATCTCAAGAAGGTTAAAATTATAGGTTATACTCACGTTTATAACTTCTTCTTGCCTATAAGCAATACTAATGAATTGCACTTTTGTCCACTGCACGGTACTGTATTAACCGAGAACTCTATTATAGTATTATATGTTTGGCACCTCTCACATAGAGGGCGTAAATGGTCCAAAGCTCTAAAAGTTGGTTCACAACCAAAAAACCCGCTGGCCGGGATTACCCCCGTGGCCGCAAATTCCCCCCTTTCCCCTATCGCCCTTCGAAATTGCATTTGCGTCATCATCCTCTGCCTACATTCTCTCTTCCTCTTCACTATCATAATTGCCATGATCATCTATGTCAGTCAAATATTTTTGTAGATGTGCTCTTAAAAAACTCTCGAGATTAAAAATAAATCTAGTTAAATGCAGTTCTTGCTATCTGCATACTTTTACCAGTTAAATATCTCTCACAAACATTTATGCACGACTATGGCATTCAGCAAGAGTTCTGCATTCTGATGTGGAATAAAATCGCTCCATACCATACACCGCTTCATGATCTGCATCGAAAGCGAAACGATTAAATTTACATTGTAGCGCGATGACTGCACTGTTTAAGTCGTCAGCTTCACTTTTACTGTCACTGGCTTAAGGGTATGCTATCCACACATTTTGTGAATGTTTTAGTAGAATAGCTTTAGATTTACCTTACTCTAGCAGTCATAACTTCTTAAGCATGTTTTTAGTTTAAGGCAAATATTCTTTCCAGTAATTTATAATTTCTCCCTCCTCGTTTATATAAGGTAAGACCAAGAATTTTGTCTTGTAAGCTAAAACGACGACCCTTAAGTTTCATTTTCTGTAGTTTTAATGAACCCTTAATGGAATTAAATGAAGTCTTATTTACAGTGCTTCTAACATATTCCTCAGTGTCAATAAATTCAGAAGCTTTTTCTGGTCGTCTTTTAACAGAAGCATTTTCTTTAAAAAGTTGTTTAGATACGTTTCTTATATTAGCAGCAATACGATATGATTTTTGGACTTTTGGAGTTAGAGTCTGGTACTCTACCTGCTGCCTACTAACACACTGTGAGTGTGAAGTAATCTTAACAGTCTTCTTAAATCTATAAATTCAAATCTTTATTTATAAATTTACTCACACTTAATATACAACAGAAGTATGCAGTGCGTAGGAAACTTATTCTTCCTAGTTTCAAACTCTAACTTAATGTCGACGATTTTACGTTTCTGATTGTTGAGAACAGTCGATGACCAACAGAGGATTATTCATAAAATTACCATAAGTTAGCATTGGTTCGCTCATAAGTATGTTGAAACTTAATCTAGGCATAGTAGGTTGGACCGAATAGTTTTTAGAGACATCCAAATTCCATCTCGTACGGATAAACGTTCGAGTTTAGATAGAGACGTATGTCGGTGACATCGAGATTAAGAAAGGTCGATTAACTTTGTAGATATACAAAGTCACTTCTTTAAAATTGCGTTTGCAAACAAATACTTGTTGGTTGCAAGGGACCTATTATAAAACTTCTGATCATAGTCACATAGCAATATCAAAATTACATTAGGTACCATAAATCAGTATTTAAATAATTTCGATAATTAATCTATAACAACGTCTATTAATCTGGCCTACTCTGTTTGTTATAATAAATAATAGGATTTTTATCTCTTAAGCCTAATTTTTTCCACCCAAATAGAAATACTAGTTGCATCGTCCCTATTCATGTCTTTGGCAATCTTCCGAAACAAAATCAAATTTTTGTTTTATATTATTGAAATCTTTCCTTGTCACAAGATCAACACGTTTCAAATCGCTTCCGCGAATGTCATTTGCGGAGAACTGGGCCTTGAATTCCTTTAATAATGTAAGGGTGAGCTCGACTCTTACGAAGTTCGTGCCCTTCTTGCGATCAGAATTCAGGTGTTGCGAAGCTTGGTTCTTGGAACGTGTCTACTACTTCTAGCATAACCTGCAGTATTAATAACAGAACTAGAAGAACTATTTTTTAATTCATTCACTTAATTCATGTTCAAGAAACTTTCTAGAGGTTTTTAATTTTAAAGTATCTCGGTATCATAAAACATGATACACATGCGGCAAATAGTTAAAACTGTACTATTTCAAGAATACTTTTCTACTATCTTTACTATTACCAATAACAGCTTTGGTACACTCATGTGATGAGAATGGCGACAATAAAACTTTTTTATTGACTCGCTCATTCTCCACCAGGCGTAGATTACTTTGAAGTTTGACAGAGGAAAAAGGCAAAGGGGAAAAATGAATGAAACTAATTAGGAGTGAATAGGAGTGCAGGAAAATTAGCCGTAACAAAACGTATTTTCTAGTGCGCCACCTTAATGGCTCTCTTCCACGAAGCGGCCCACTGCACGCCTAGCTCAAGCTGGGGTGGGTTTCCTTGAGCCTTTGATGCCGTAGAATTAGAGGAAATTCGCACACATACAGAGAGTTGAAAAGAAAACTAAGAAAGAATCAGTGGTTAACAAATTTATTGCGGAAGCAATAGACAAATCAGTAACACCCCTTGGCTTAAAACCAGGAAGTGTTTCAATTGTGCGAACGGCAGCTCAGGGTTATGGGAAAGTGAGGTCGTGGTTCGATATTTACTCAATTTGATAACTTGCTGTATATATAAAAAAAATATAAACTAGTGAATATAAATATACAAAAAAAAAATAGGTGTTCAGGGCGCCACCTTAACTTATTATATGAACCAGGAGTATTGTGATAGCTAAGGAAAACAATACTGAGTACCTAAGTTATGTAATAAGCTCACCAATAATATATATCCAGCTAAATGAATAAAAGTAAGGAAACACACATGTTATTAATAAGTTGACTTTAATATTTGATTATGGGACAGTTGAATACATTTAATAAGCAATAGTAAAAAAATTGAGTTAAGTTAAAATTTGAATGATTGATAATAAAAAAAATATATTAAATTATGACCAAGGTTTAACAAGTATTATTTAAAAAAATTATAGGTAAAAATATTAATGTAAAAATTTGTATGAATATTTGAAAACGTTAAATTTAATTAAAATGGTACCATTTCTTACAAGACTAAAAAAATATATGAAAAGTGAAATTTTAAATAAAAAAAAAATTTATAAACAATACCACCAAACAGAAGGCCCTTGTAGCTTCGTTTCAAAATCAGGTATTACTGCAAGGACCCCTCTACAACACGCTGCCTCCACTCTCAAATTCGTCTCCACTGTCTACGTGGTCAAAAAAAAAATCGACGACTCAGATTCCTTCAATTATTGACCTCTCTTCTTAAAACATGACCATGCATATGGCCGATACATCAGAAAGATGATATACCAATTATCTCACACCAAAAAATTTGCCTCATATGAGGGATACTGGCAACTCTAAGATATAAAAAAATACACCTTACAAAAATGAATTTAAAACATCAATTCGCAAGATTTACCCCAAGAGACCTGTGGGGGCTCAGTTTCGACACTGAGCCCCCACAGGGGGGATGTCGCCAATCCACTATTCGTCTGCTTTCCATAATCGCCACGCGTTTATTAATTGTTTTAAATTTAAATCCAATTTTTTTCAGCCAGTTCCTTAAACTTCTTGTCGTATATTTCAAAGGACAATCCATTTCCTTTAGTTTTCTGTCTACCACGTCAACAGTCGGGATTTCATTTTTCTGATATGCATCATAAATTACATTTTTTAAAAGTTTTGCTATTGATGGATCTAAAATTTTTGATATACCAGCGTCGCAACGTTGCTTTCTTTCGGTAACACCTGTTTTCACTAGTTTGTACAATGTGGAATAGGGAACGTGGGTTAAAGATTCTGTTTCCCTTAATATATCTAAATCACGCAAGTTAAAGTCATTAGTTTGTCGCTGTAAAAGAGTATTATACACATTTAAACAAATTTGTTTCCCGTCACTGCTTAAATGCCGTTTTTTTCTCCCTTGAAACTCATTTGGAATTTTATTTTCTTTATCACTGAAATCACTATAACTGTGACTTTCACACTCACAATCAATCGATCGACTCATTTTTGTAATAAATAAGTTACATACCAGCAAAAAGACAAATATAAACTAATGTATTAATTGCACTTACACCCGTACACCTTGCTCCGCCGTATATGAAAGTAAACTAAGTCCGCCTCTGAAGTACCATATCTCACATGTCATTCGTGCTAGTTGGCAAACAACACAAGCCTGACCTCTCTCATTCTAATGCACGCGACATAAAAGATGTAAAATGTAATGTGATAGAAACAGCTATGCGTTATGCATCGCCACTATCCTCTCTATTCCCCACTACGTCTGTGACTGTTTTCATTTATCTTTTCCCTCTACAATACCTCGATTCTACATTTTTCGCTATAATATTTCAGCATCCCAGCATTCTTTATTATTATTCTTTTTTTTTTTTGAAGATCAATAATCCAAATACTATTTTAACACTGCTATCGTAATCGTCATACATTATTTAACATCCGTGTAAAATTTGATCCTTATAGCTTTTACAGTTTCCTAGTTAACACGAGTTATATCTGAAAAATGTTAAATATCGCGTATCGCTGAAAAGGGGTGAAAAATTAATATAGGTGATGAACGCCAGCTTGTATCGCAAATCGCCTTCCGGAAATGGATTCGGCAGAAAATTTTATGTAACATAGACCTAATTTTAAAAGTATGTCCAAAAGATGCATAGCAATGAAGAAATAAGCAGAATTTAGTTTAATACGGGATCCCTGTCTATATTGCATTGGCAACTAATTAAGGTTACGTAACATCGTCTTAATGGATGTGTCTCGTGGTACGCGTAAAATAATTCTCACGGCCCTGTTCTGCAATTTCTGCGTCCTCTCTATTTCATTTTTATTGAATGAATACAAAATAGATGCCGCGAATGTCAAATGAAGAAGGGTTAGGTGTTATATATGGTAATTTTCGACCACTGTGTTAAGAAAGGAGCAACCCGACAAGAAATTTGTGTTTTTTGATATTTTGTTGACAAGATGAATGTTCTTTAAATGTTAGGTTCTTATCAGTTAATATACCTAAATATAAAATTTTTCAATATTCTCAATCTTAACATATTCCACTTTTATTTCGAATAACCTTTTAAACTCTTCGTGTTTCTGATTATTGCTAATTGACATAAATTTTGTTTTTTACGCATTTAATTTTAACAAGTTACCATTACACAACCTAACTATATTTTATTTATAGTATCTACAAGGGTCGTAAAATCTTTAGAAGATAAATATACTAGCGTATCGTAGATGTATTTGACACTTTTCAACAGATCTTACAATATCATTAATATATATTAAGAATAGCAGTGGCTCTAGTGTACTGCCCTCTGGTACCCCGTTTTTATTTAATATTTCGTCAGATATTCCACCGTTTATTTTTGTTATTTATTTTCTATTTTGTAAGTAATCCACTAACCAACTTAGAGGTATGCCAGTTATACCATATCCCTTCAACTTTTTAATTAATTTTTCCCTCTCGATGATTTCAGAATCCCGCTATATATCTAGAAATACAGCCCCTGTTGTTATTTCCAATCATATAACATGTTTTGCACTGCAGTTTCACAGCTGTGATCTTTTCGAATTGATTTCGATCAGTTTTTCTATAGTCAATAACATATTGATAGGTCTCAAATCACTGGCTTATTTTGCATCATTAACTTTAGGTACTGGTATACCTGTAGATATTTTAAGAATTGACGGTAGCTTTCCTGTCTCTAGCGAAGTATTGGCTAAATTTAAGTGTTTTTTCAACGCTGTAATATATATTTTTACGAAATCCTGCTGTTATTTCGTCCGGGCTAAACTTATTTGGCAAAGAAAATACGACTTTTTTCAGTTTATTGTAGTCAATAAGTTTAAATGTAGTCAGTGCATTATTTGGTGTTCTAATTTCATCAATAAAATCGAGACAGCTGCTTGGTTTGGATATTCATCTACTTCTCGGGTTCTTTTTTTATGGAGTATAAAACTTTTTGTGAACCAGGTAAAGAACTGTCTGTGCCTCTTCCATCCATCCATTTTTCGAGACAGTATATAAAGTGTCAGAATAGACTCTTTTGGCTTAAATTCCCGCACCTTTAAATACAATTAAAGGGGGGAGAACGTAACCATCGGCCCCACACATGTTAATACAGTGGCTGACTCTGCCAGACCCACCAGATACTCCACTTAAAGGTTTGCCCTTTTCACCAGCTGCTCATAAACGGCTAGGGTCACTTTTAAATCTCGACTCATCTGTGTTATAAATAAAGCAGGCTTTCATTCTCGTCAGATTTAATGTTAAGTTTAGATAAAATGTCTGTTAGATCGTTATAAAATTTATAAATTGTGCCGGGTTTCTAGCTTCTTTTCTATATTTTTGTAGGTGTTCAGGTTTTTTCATGATAAAACATAATTAAGTATGTCTTTTGATAAATAAATAGTACCCTCCCCTGATCTTCCTTCAACAAAGGTGTTTTCAAAGTATAAGTTATATACTCCTGGATGAGGTGCTTTGTCACAAGGATAGTCAGCCCTTGCCTAAGCATTCCACGATCTTGTCTTCTAACTCTGCAGAAAGACCTGGTTTACGGCCCCGACCAGTAGACCTTCTTCATTATCATCCGAGTCCGATTAATCCTCTTCCAAATTAGAAACACTGTCCTCGAGATTATAATCTACTTCACCGTCACTTAACAGGACCTCCTCATCACTTTAGTCGTACATAACAGCTTCCAACTCACTGTCAGTAAGTTTATTCGGATTTTTATAATTAATTTTAGATCTTTTAGCCTTCGACGAGCCGGGCTCACTGTTCGCCATTTTGTAATTATTATTAGCCGTTACTCGAGTCCGAGTATAAAAATGTTACAGTCGATAAATTGTGTACAATAAAAAACAAGTAAAAAGTGTAGTCTATTGTAATTCCCATTCATCTACGGTGCACACGACTATGGCTGTAGAGGCCAATTCGGGAGAGCACATGTCGACCGCAGTCAGGACAAACATAGACCTGGTTAGGTCTTGGATTCGGCCTTCTTGCAGCAACATTTCCTTGATAGCTGGCCACAACCCCTCGCCATTCGGTTCTGTCTGCTGCAAGTTGTTCCCATTGCTCGTCTGCAATACCGCAGGATTTTAGATTTTCATGGAGAGCGTCTTTGAACCTCTTTCGTTGACCGCCACGCCTTCTTCTACCGCTTAGCAATTCACCATAAAGTGTACATTTAGGAAGACGGGTATCATGCATACGATGAACGTGACCTGCCCATCTTAGGCGTGCTCTTGAAATAAGCACCTCAATTGGAAGGCTGTTTGCTCTCCTGAGTACTTCCACATTTGATATGTGATGGTACCAACGGATTTTCATCATACTTCTGAGGTGTCTTTGCTGAAAACGTTCTAATTCTTTCACATGACGACGGTAAGTGACCCAGCTTTCACATCCATATAGCAGTGTTGGAATGACAACGGCTCTGTAGACAGCCATTTTCGTTGACAAAGCAAGGTCGTGGTTGTCAAATACTCTCTCTCTAAGTCCCCAGAGTGCTCTAGATGCAGCGTTAGTTCTATTGCGAATCTCGCTGTCCATGTTTGCTTTGTCATTAACAACGTTGCCTAAGTAATTGAACTGATCCACCACTTCAAGAGAATTTCCGTTAAGTGTAATGTCTATTTGGTTCACTTGATGAGGAGTTGACATAATCTTAGTCTTTCCAATGTTGATTTTAAGTCCCAAGGAATCATAGGTCTGGGCATACACATCTAAAAGTTCTTGAAGCTCTTCCGGCGTAGAGGCTAAAAGTACACAGTCATCCGCATACTGGAGATCACAAATGAATCGTGTGCGTGTCTTCGTGAAAGCTCTAAAGCGCCCTATGTTAAAAAGACCGCCATCAAAACGGTATCTGAGACTTATTCCTCTGACTGTCAGTTTGTTGTCAACAATAATTGTTAGAGCAGTGGTAAACAAATTAAAGAGTAGGGGTGCCAGGACACATCCCTGCCTAACTCCAGTGAGGGTTTGGAAAGGTTCGGTTGCTTCATTATTATACATAACCTGGGCGTTGTTGTTTGTATGTAGACTGCGACATACTTCCATAAATTTTCTAGGGATACCTAAGCGGAACATAATTTTCCAGAGCACTTCCCTGTCCACCGAGTCAAACGCCTTGGTTAAATCAATGAAGGCCATGTGAATTTCTCCTTGATGTTCGAGTGCTTTTTCTTGAAGCTGTTTAAGTGTGAAGATTAAATCCGATGTGCCTCGGTTTGGTCTAAAGCCACTCTGTGTTTCAGGAAGTAACTTTTCCATAACAGGTGTTAGCCTATTTGCCATCGCTTTAGTGAGTATCTTCCCTCCAACAGCGAGGAGAGCTATACCCCTGTAATTTCCACAGTCCGCAGCGCTCCCTTTGTTTTTGAAGAGGTTGATTAAAAGTGTATCACGAAAATCCTGCGGAGCTTGACCACTTTCCCACACGACATCAAACAGTTTTTTGAGGTAGGGTATGAGCCTTGACGACACAGCTTTAAAGATCTTAGCTGGGAGTGAGTCGGCGCCGGGAGATTTGTTATTTTTTAGCTGCCCAATGGCGGTTAAGATCTCTTCCGTTGTTAGTGGCTTATCTAAGTCTTCGAAGGTGTTGTATTGAGGGATAAGATTTATAATATCGTGATCGGCTTGACTTTGCTGGTTAAGAATGTTAGAGTAGTGTTCTTTCCATCGGGCTCTTATTTCCTGGTCTTCTTTGAGAAGATTTTGTAATAAAAATCTTAGGGGTCACAAATTCAAATTCGCAAGATAAACATGTCCGCTTCCTACCAGAAATCAATTCATAGTCTGCGTGTATTATATCTTTCTAAAGGTCTGGTTTCCTCGAACATTCGGTCGCGGAGAGCGGACAGTACGTCGATCGCCGAGGATAGCGATTTCCGCCGAGGTGGTTTGCTAAAAATAGAAAATTATAGTTCCTTTGTGTCCGCTAATGTGCATGCCTGTATTGCGAGCATAAACAAAAATAGGTACTTATAAAAATGGACCCAAATAAATTGGTTGCACTGTTATTGTTGGAAGAGGAAGAAGAAGAAGAGGAACTGGTAATGGCAACCCTCAAAGGTCTCTTAATAAGCCAGTGGATAAGTTGTTTTTGTGTCGCGATACGGAAGGCGCCTTTAATGTCACCGTGCAGAGAAGGCTTTTTGGAAATGAAACTAAATTTAGGGAGTACTTTAGACTTTCTACAGACCTTTTCGAGTTCGTATTGGGTTTTGTAAAGGATGACATTTCCAAGAAACCTACCAATAAAGTAAAATGCCCTATTTCCGCCGAAGAGAAGCTTTGCATTACATTAAGGTAAGGTTTTGTTTTAAAAGGGAAAGGTATTTAAATTCACAATTCTTGAAATACTAGGATGGGGGAATCTGGTGACATCTGGAGAAACGGCTTGCAAGTAGGAAGCTGCACTTGAGGTTCCCGATTGGTTAGTATGTGGCAAATGTTGTTGTGATGTGACAGAATATGATGAAGCAGTTGAGGCAGATCGAAAACCATAGTCTACCATACTTCTTTGTTGGTGTTCAAACTCCAGTTCTGAAATGACATGCAACACTTTAACTTTTGCTCTCGTTTGTAAATCTGGAGGAAGCTGTTCAACTGTTAAAGCAATACTGCGAAAAAACATTGATATCGGGGTGCTATCCTCTTTTGTTTTGTTTTGATAGCTGCTGCTTCGATAAGAGATACCTTCAGAACTTATTTTGTTGGTCCACATGGATCAGTGCCATGGCAAAATGCAAAGGTGCAGAGAATGGAATAATCATAAGTAATTATTATTCCATATTATGAAATTACAGCGGTGCAAAAATATGTTACACCCTGTATATACAAAGTTATGTATTTCTATTAAATAAATAATAAAATATATTCTTACTGTTTTTCTTCATTATCGCACCTATTTCCTTCCAAATGTTGTTTTTTACGACCAAATCTTTATAGCTTTTACCGCCAACACTATATAACGGTGGATGCTGCCTCACTAAATCCATTAGGACTTCATCATCTTCAGATGAAAATTTGTCACTCATTATTACAATGTATTTATTATATAATATAAAAATGTGATGATGGTAATATGCAATTATTACACTTAACGCGCCAGGCTTGTAACTTGTAATTCAGCGCTCGGCGGGGCACATAGCCCGGAGAGTAGCTGTTGGTTGCAGTCTGGTTACGTTCCTTATACTAAAATAAGGATTTTATAGAGGAGTTTGCGACTAAAAATATTGTTTCTGTCAATCACATGTTATTTAGTTATTTTGTAACTTTTTTAATTTTTTTTGATTTTGCAGCTATTACACAAATATTAATTGTATTATTTAACTGTCTCATCCTAAAAAACAGTCTACACCTAAAAAACAGATTTTTTACTGCATCGGAACAGTTAATAGTTTTTGATCTTTGCAATAAATTTTTTATATAATTTGCTGGAATTAGCAAACTGTTACAATTAAGTTCTCTAAAAACTTGTTCTAATTTTTGTACAATTTGCATAAAACTTTCAGTGGGTTTGATTAACCCTCCCTCTGATAAATGGTTAGTCCAAGTATATGGACCGTCACTACAAGACGTTGGTATCGACAAATTTGGTTCCACATTTTTCAGTCTGAAGCAAATGTATCCCGCTACATTTTGTAAACCATCATATTCTAGATCAGTTAACTGTGTATCAGTTCCAATATTAATTTCTTCACCAAAGTCTTTTACTTCTTCAGAATCCTGTTCGCATATATTGAGTGGTTGAAATAAAGTTTGACTTAATACTGGTACGCTACCGCTGCTATCTTCTACATTATCTAATTGCGCACATTGTAAATTGGGGGTGTCATCAACTTCTGTATTTCCATTCAAAGAAATTGCACCATCATGTCGACCAAAAAGATATGACCTAAGGCGATACTTAAATTCTAGTGCAGTAGGATGATCATGCAGACCACCTTTGGCTCTAATGATTCCGAAAAAGCTTTCCAAAACGTCCTGGTTCAGTCTATATGTCAATATATATTTCAGTCCATATTTTTCTTGCAAGTCTTCAAATAGACCTTTTAAAGATGCATTTGTAATCAAAATTCCTACAGAATAAATATGGTTAATGCCAATTACACAAATAGATTGATTGTAAAATACCTTTCTGAAAAGGTAACAATCCAGTTTTTCCCTTTACCCTTGCCATTTTTATTGTACTGGACATCTTATCCACAATACTATTCTGCTGTTCAAGACACAGCCCATACGCTTTCATTCTGTTCCTGGTGTCACTCACTGGAACTCTAACATTGAGAACATCAAACCAATCATTCGCCTTAAACGTAATTTTATGTTATAATAATTATGTTAGAAATGTTAATTTACTTTATACCTGTTTGATGAATTCTGCACATTCGAACCAATTGCTCGAGTACATATTTCCTTGGGTACCACACCATGTGATTGCTGAATAGACAGTGTGTGAGAATAATTGTGTGGCCAGTTTAACCTTTTGTCTTTGAACACCTTTCACAGTAAAATGTAGTGGTGACAACTTGTGGGCGATGTTAAGATCGGAAGAAAGAGTTTTATTCATTAATTCTATGGGAACATTTTTCGTGATTTCTTTGCCATCTATAAGAAAACCATTATCTAAAAAATGGTTTCTCACCAGTTTTATCAAATGGGGTACATCGGCAAATACATAAATTTTATCCGAAGGATTCGTTGGGTTAAAAAAAAATGTTTGGCTCAAATTAATGCCTAAGGAAGTGGACAAACTTAGATTTGAACCACCTAAATCGCTTACAATCACTACCGCGTGATATCCACATTTTTCGAGATTCTCAATGACACTGATGGCCGATTGCACCGTTTTTATGTTAAGCCGAGAATAACTATGGGTCACTTAAATTTTAAGGGTGGCTTAATATGAATTCTGTTGCACCAACAATAAAAAAACAACAAAAATGAAATGTAACACATTCGTATCAATGGTCCCTGCGGTGGGGTACATTTATATCCTATGTGGGGCACATTGATACTGATGACATGAGTCTATATTGTTGTTACTACATAAGTCAGATCTAGGTAAACACTGATTTGAAAGTAAGGAAGTCAAATGAAAAAATGTTAAAACAAGTAGGTAGCTATTGTAAGTTTTATTGAGTAATAATATATGTTAATATTTAGACAAAGTTATATGTTGTAAGGTTTTCTTTAAATTTCATTAACGACATTGATCTTTTGGTGCCAGAATCATTGGCAGGACTAAGCAATCGAATAATATCGTCAATATGGACGCTATGCTCATCGGTTATATTAGGAAAGATAAACTTAAAACTTCCAGGTTTTTTCCTCATGTAACTGACTTTGAATTCCATTGGATTGTATATGTATGTCACTTTAGCTATATAGTGAATTACAGATGTTTTCTTTGCAAATTTAATCAAAGCAAAATCTCCACATTTAATGCTTTCGCCAGATGGCAGTGAATCACATTCTTCATGCGTTTCATATGTCTCTTCTACTTCATCTGCGTAATCTGAAAATTCTTCATCTGTCGACGTCATATGCAGACTCTCTTCACTCATCTCACTACTGCCCCTCCTCTGAACTTTCCTTCTTTTTATTGGCATTTCAGTTTTCTCCTTCAAGTTAGAAAGTTCTTTTATTTTGGACTGAGCCTTCTTTAACATAAGTCGTGCTTCTTTTTCTTTTTTAGCTGTAGCTAGTTGATCAATCCTTTCTTTCTCAGGTGTATCTGTATAAATTCTGGATTTACCTGGTTGCCTGCCTTTACTGGAACGTTTTCTTTTTTCTGCTTTTGGGAAAGGCCGAATAGTTTCAGGTGAAAGAATGGTCGGAGTTGTAGGCCGATGTATATTGTCCAAATTCTGATTTGGTGATGAAGCGAAAGGAGCATTATCCGCTGGTGTTTCATTGTTGTTTGAAGCAGATGGCATGTTGCAAAGTGGTTCATTTTGCTGAGGAATTGCTGTTGCAATTTCTGGTAAATGATTAGTGGAAGATGAGAGTCTTTTACATAATATGTCATCCACAATTGGATTTTCCCTATCTGTTACATATGCTGTTAAGAAATCATCTTCAGAAAATATCAGCCTATTGAATGGCCAAATGCCGGATTTTTGAAACCCTGAGGTTATATTTTTAACAGTAAATGAGTCAATGAACGCATTTTTGGAAAGAGCTGGAACGTCATAAATAGTGATTGCTTTCCCAGGATGATTTAAATGCCAGTCGTTAAATGCTATTTTGCATTTGCCTTTAAAAGGACCAAACACTGCAACGTCTAGAGGTTGCATTTTGTGGGATGTATGCGGATGCAATGACAAAAAAACTATACCATTATCGCGAGCATAGTTTATAACGTTGATAGAAATATGTGACTCGTGATTATCCATTATCAATAAAATTGGAAAATCTTTAGTGCACCTGGTGTGTCTTTGAATGTGTTCCAAAACATTTAAAAATAAATCAGAATTTATCCATCCAGTTTTGGAGGCTAAACCGATACTACCCTCGGGAGCTCCATTAATAAAATGATCCTTGTACTTTGCTCTTGGAAAAATATATACTGGTGGAATAAAGGTACCAATAGCAGAAATTGAAATACCAAGAGTCACAAGTTGCCCACGTTCGGCAGAGACGATTTGACCAACTTGACGCTGTTTTTTGTCAGCTAAAACTTTAGGGGTTTTCTGAACTGTCATTAATGCCGTTTCGTCAAAGTTATAGATTTGTGAGGCTTCAAATTTATAGCGTTTCAAAACACTTTCAAAATTATCAAAAAATTCTTTCACTGTGCACCGATTAAATCCATAAGCTCTTGCAGCACTCGTGTTTTCTGGGGTTCGTAAACTCAAATTCTGATGCCTGGAACGGAAACTGTAAAGCCAATCCTTACCAGCTAATTTTTTTTTACCCCAGTTAGATGGGTATTTGCAATTTGGGATTGCGGAAGCATATTCATATGCAAGTCTTCTTACTGCCTCTAAAGAGAGTCCGTGAAGTATCTTGCTACACTTTAAAATATAATTTACTAAAGCCTTCTCTTCGTCTTCCGTAAAAACTTGTTGGGATGAATATTTGGATGCAAACTTTCGAACAGGCTCCGAGTTCTCACGGATTTCATTCAAACGTCGAACCTTTTCTATTCTATGTTGTAGTGTAGCCTTTTTTAATCCATAGATTTTTGCCGCCTTCCCTATTGAAAGATCTTGATTTGTAACTGCTGAAATCGCTAATTCTACTTTCGATTCATCGATGTAGGCCCGATCTGTTTTTTTTATATATTTTCTTGGCATTTTGCCTGTAAAACGAAAAAGAAACAAATTTACATATAATAATTTAGGTACCTAGTTCATTAAATTATATAAGGGTACATTGATACGCCAAAAGGGTACAATTATACGTATCAATGTACCCCATTTACATTTGTATCAAAGATCCCCACATCCTAAAAGCGAGGTTAATTTTTAATAATTAAATGATTTTTCAAAATATGTTAAAAAGGGATACACAATAAGTTAGAATGATAAATGAACTTACCTCAGACGAAAATTGAAATTGATCAGTTGGGTATTTTCGCATAAAAGACGAATTTTATTAATTCTAAAATTATTTACAATCACACTTGTCAAAACGTTTCACAGATTAGGAATAACTTATATAGAAGGGAGACGCATTATATTTTGTGTGGCGCTGTAAGCAAAACAGCGGCATCTGTTAACTGGTTCAGAAAGTTTCTAGCAGAACTACTTAGCGAGTTTTTGACATCGTATCAATCTGTCCGGCGTATCAATGTACCCCATCTCCCCCTACACAAGATAATTTAATTGAGTTTGAACTGGAAGCTAATTTAGATGAATTACCAGTAGGTAAGTACTTTACCATCTTTTGTAAATGCTAAAGAAAATCTTCTAACATCCTTGCACATCTCAATGTTGCAGCAGCTAATCTACATGTTTGTTTTCTCTCCAGATGGATCCGTTGACCTTCAAAATAATGAACAATCAGCACAATCACCGCATCTAGAGTCTACTGAAGAAGAGCAGCATGAAAATAACCCATCGATGAATGACTTGCAACATTCAGACTCCCCATCAATAAAATGGAAAAAAGCCAGCTCCCTAAGGACTCCATTGTCAGACAGCTTGAAAAGGCCTCATGATGCCACCGTAAGTATGACACATGTACGCACATATATATAAGTTAATTAAAATCTCATCTCCAGGAGGACAATACACCTTTATCGAGTAAACGTAGGCGCCCTAATACCACAGTGAGGGCATTATCGTCATCCCACTTAGCACAAAAGTACGAAGAATTACTTGATAGAAGATTACTTATTGCCGACTATGAAAAACAGAAATTGAAAAATGAATTGGAATTTCAAAGAGAGGAACAGAAATTGAAAATTGAGCTACTGAAGTTCCAGATAGAATATGAAAAAAAAAATGTAAATAAACTTATTAAAATAAAACAATACTAGTTTTCCTATCTTCTTTTTTTATTTAATTTTTCACTAAATGAAAATGTAATTAGCTTGTGATTTTTTAAATATTTATTTCCAGCTGGTAATAAGAAGTAGTTGAACAATTTTTAATATACAGACACTTTTAGGTAACATGTCCAAGAACACACATTTAACATTCCACTTGAATAAAAAACATTTAATTATTTCAGTTTTATTGTGCATTAAAAGAAAGTTGTAAAATAAAATGTGGAGGTAATGGGGATATTGTCCCTTATTTAATTTTCTTACAAACAGCATTGATTTAATATACATATTTTTAAAATTTGTTTCAATTTTCAATAAATATTTGATCATAGAAATTTATTTATTTACATACACCATCCAACAAAGGCCAATTACTGGATGGGAACTTACAGGATTATGAACAACTATCACAAATTATAATAAGTCATACAGAATAATATATATAATACATAATATATTTTAACAAGCGTGGGAACAGAACAAAAAATAAGAACTAGTTTAGAAGTTTATTTATACTAGAATTAAATATACCAACTCCGTCTTGCAGGTTGTTGTAATTATCGCACATAAAGTGAGATGGTGAATGTTTTAACAAATTAGTTCTCGGTCTGGCAAGATAGAAGGTAATGTTATTACGAACCTCGGTTCTTGGTACATGAAAGCATATTTATAAGACAAAAATATTTTTAAATAAAATGGCTAATGAGCACGATCAAAGAAATAATCGTTTAACAATGTATCCCTAAAATTTGCATTATCAAAATTGTTATTGGGAACGTCAGGTATTTGTCCGACTTCAATTAAATAGTTGAGCTCGTTCATGTTAATATTATCTGGAGGAGGTGGTTCTGGTTCATTATTTAGTCTTGCAATATTGTGTAAAACAGCTGTAGCAACTATAATTCTCAACACTGTTTCGATTTTTAGTCTTAAACCATATGCCAATACCGGAAATCGTCTTTTCCAGACGCCGAATAGTCGTTCAATGCTATTACGTGTTCGGATATGTGACTCATTATATAACTGCTCAGTTCTGTAGATAGGATTTCCCAATGGCGTTAAGAGGTATGCTTTAACAGGATACCCTGAGTCACCTAAAACATTTTTACGTTACTATGTTACATTTTTCAAACCATCGATTCGTTGAAAAGATGCAAAAATACCAACCCAGTAATAGAGAATTTGGAAATTCACCCCTTTCAAATCTAGCTCGTAGTACACAATTCATAAATATTGTTGAATCATGTGTGGAACCTGGCCACCTTGCAACGATGTCCAGAATTTTTAAATTGCTATCGCAAACAGCTTGGGTGTTTATTGAGAAATATCCTTTTCTATTTCTAAATATTTCTGCATCTTGTCCTGAAAATAAATATTACATTTTTATGTAAACTGAAAATTTTCTCTAGCTTATAAAAGATCAATTAACACAATGCAAAATTTAATCCTAAGGCATATCTCGCCTAAAGCTCAGACAACTCACCAGGGGACTGTATTTTAATATGAGTTCCATCGAGGCATCCGATGACCCTAGGAAATAACGCTATTTGATAAAACTGGTGCTGTACATGTACAACTTCGGCATTTCTAGGCATCTTTATGTAGTTTGGTCTTAATCTACACAGAGCCTCTGACACCCTGGATATTATTCGGGATGCTGTGGATACGTGCATACCCATAAAATCAGCAACACTATTCAGATGTCCTGCGCTAGCATAGTATCGAAGACATGTTAGTAGCTGATTTATAGGAGATACACTGTTATTTCTAAAAAAAAAAAAAAAAAAAAAATTAAAACAATCACAGTAGATACAAGCATAGCATGGCAAAATGTTTCTACAATCCGGGTAGCTATGCAGTTACAATAAAAAATAATGCCAATTAAACTCACAGATCATTCGGGAACTCCAAATCTTCCTCAATTTCTACTAATAAGTTCAAGACGGTGGGCTTTGTTAATCGAAATCTTCTAAAAAACGATAAATTATCCATGTCAAGAAACGGCTCCGTCCTGTTGTATATTCTTCTTGGATATCCGTACTCCAAGATATCTAATATATCTAAGTCATCATTTAACATGAAATCGTGATCCATTTTTATTTCTAAATAAATTTAAAGGAAGCAAATAGAAACGTGGAATACAAATAACCTCCGAATTCCGAATCTAAAATGACAGCTGTAGCGTTTGAAATACGCATGCCCTAACCATTCCTTAAATTTAAGTCATGTTTAAGCCGTCATCGGTGGCGGCTTAAATTAAGGAATCCTTAAACTCCATTTATGGAACGGTGCAAGTGAAAACAGGGTTTTAAGCCAACCTTAACGCTAAGCCGTCCTTAAACACATGCGGTGCAAACGGCCGTGAAAAGTATTTGTTTCGTTACTTTGCAATCGTAATTAAAAAAAACTGGTTGCATCCAATTTCCAACCAAACCTCTTGCTAGTATCACCTGGGCGTAATTAGCAGGTTTTAATGTTTCATCGTTTGCCTTATCATACAAATAATTTTTTTTAATTTTCATTTCGTCAAAACACAACACGCATAGTTTTTCATTAATTGGCATCTCAAGGCCTTTCATGACACTTAAGACTGGTTTTATAATGCTAGGTTGGACACAGCTGCCAGAGGATAATGCTTCTTCAATAACAATCGATATGCCCGTGGACCAGAAGAATGCATTGCAATGCAATCTGCTATATCATCTACACTCCATTTCAGTCTCTTCTTTGGATTTTTTAATTTATGAATTTGACCAGGTGTAAATATTTTACTAAGGGCTGTTTCAAGTTGTCTATTACTGGCCCGTTCCATTTTCAGTTCTTCTTCTAACATTTTAATTTTTTCATTTTCTGCGTTTCTGAAATATAAATGTAATATAACGCTAAGTATAAGAATTTTTTAAAACTACTTGCTTTTCCTGAATTTCAGATGAAACATTTTCATCAACAGTAGTAGCTCTGTGGAAAGACTTACTTTAAAATTAAACTTATTTTAAAATCAAAATTTACTTACAGTGAAGTTTTAGGAGTTTCTTCTGTTGATTGTATTTCTACTAATTCACACGTATTTGAATTGCCGGTCTCTGTCAGTTGCCTGTACGTTAAGAGGTATGCATCAGTAATAAGGAAGGTTAAACCGTTTTTTCTAACTTACCGCTTTAAGGTTTCATTTACAAATTTCCGAAACGTTCGTTTCTCACTTCTCACAGTCCGGGAAGTTACCTCCATACTCTTCTTTGGTAAAAAAAGTTTGGGGATAGCATCTTTTTTTAAAATGCGAGACTTTACTGAAGAAAGCTTCAACTTATGTTTTAATTCAAAATCTTCTTCGCAGAAATGAATAGAGCAAATTCTATTATTTTTTACAATAAACTTCTCATCCCTCCTGCAAGCAACTTCTCATTGTCTGCAAATATTTTTGTCTTTGGGAAATCGAAAATATTTTACGCCTTCATCTTTCGTATTGCAAGAACTTTCCTTTGTTTTTTTATTATTATTATTGCAACCGTACACTGCACAACGCATTTTAATGAGGTAAAAATAAACACACACAATAATTTAAACACAAAACCGAAAAATGCACCACTATATTAGCCTGTACACTGTATTCTAGTGTATACCTACACCTACCGAATACCGATAAGCTTATTAGCACCAGATGTTTGGGGTCACCAGATGAGTAGTCCGTGACGTCAGAAGCTGCGCGATATCATATCTTCTGTTTATTGTATCATGAGAGAATATGCAATAAATCAGTAACTGCTATATGAGGTATTTTATGATTAACTGTTAGTATTATTATTAATATTAGTAGAAGTGGACTCGGATGCTTTCTAACAATTCCAATTCAAAATATATATCATCGTTAGTTTTCTCACTATCTGCACAAATAGACTCAATATCAGATACTTATTCATTATTTAAATATTGAATATAATTTTCAGAAGAAGCATTTACGAAGCATTAACAGAATTATTTTAAAGGTATTATTATTATTTGGTTCCAGTACAGGATAAACATTTTGCCTAACTTCACCCTCACACTCGATAATGAAATTCTGCACAGCTTTTGCAATTCTTGTTTGCCTTTTACTCGCAAGGGGTTTAATATTTGGTTTTGTTCCAGGACATATTTTAAGTTAATGCGATAAACAAATATAAGTACATAAGTAACTAATATCTATCAGGTGTATATGTTCCTGGCAAATGACAAAAGAAATAAATCTAAAGGCGCGTTTACATATGTAGCAGAACAGCTATATAGCCGAGCGATATAGCTGAGTTGTATAGCGTGAAATACATACAGCGGTAGCGACCTCTTAAACGATTTAAATCTAGACGATAGAGCAGAAAGCCAAGCCCATTGTGTTACGAAATTCGCTGTGATGGGAGTTTTAAAAATTTTTTACGGATGACCAGTGCTGATTTCGAATATTTACTTGGAATTATTGGACACAAAATTGGAAAAAAAGACACAACATTCAGATACGCTATATCTGCTCGAAAAAAATTAGCTGTTACCTTAAGATTTTTGGCTAGTGGTGATTCTTACCAGAGCTTAAGTTATTTGTTTCAAATTTCTAAATCTGCTATTTCACTGTTGATTCCAACTGTTTGTGAATCCCTGATTGAGACATTAAATGAATACATGAAGGTGAGTGTAACAGGTTTATTATTTCAATATTGATTTATAAAGTTGCGAAAACTAAACTACTGTAATCATTATCCTGGTTACTGTATTCGCTGTCTTCAGTAGAATGTACAGGAGTCTGTGGTGTACAACAATTAGACGGTATACTTGGCCGAGAGTCTGAGGAAACAGAGGTCTGTTGCAACTGGTTTATTTCAAGCTCATGTAAAATTAGAATAGAATAGAAGTTTATTAAAATACTTAAGATACATTTTGCTTTTACATTATATACTTTTGAATTCTACAAAGTTTAGCACTTGTGAGTAGAATACAATTTTCAGCGTGCGTTTAGCAGTTTAGCATAAGGAAAAAATTCTATTTTCTTCTATTTATCTGCAGTCGTAATTTGACATTAATATAGTAATAGAAATATATCTATAAAAATATAATACACAATACAGTAGAGATGAAAAATATAAATATAGAAATATGATAATATAATATATTATTACACATGTACCAAGATTATTGAGTTAATTGTACCTCGTTTTACTGCCGTGTTTAAAAAATGTTTGCTATTAAGTTGTCGTCGTTAACAGGCGATATGAATAATTTTTTTAGTTTACTTTTAACTACGTTTATACTAAATTTTTTTCCCACAATAATTTCTCTTAAATAATTTGGAAGCCAATTAAATATTTTAGGAGCTAAAACTAGAGTAGACTATTGTATTCCTGTCATGTACGTAAAGGGGATGTCTAATAATACTTCATTTTGGGTTCTAGTTATTTTTTTGTTAATATATCTATCTAATTGTAATGACTTATAGTGTTTGTATATTAGTGTACAAGTAGCAATGTAGAACTGCCTTTTTAAATTAGGTATTTTTAGTGCTACAAATAGCTCGTGGGAGGGATGGTCCCTAGGTTTTTTAAACATTATTCTTATAAATGATTTCTGCAGGGTAGATAGTGCTTTAAGGTTACTCACATAGATTCCTCCCCATACTACAATTCCATATGTGAGAACGGAATGTACCAGGGCGTAATATATCATTTTCAAAAAGTGTTTTGGCATAAGCTGCGCTGCTTGCTTAAATTTTGCAAGGATGCCTAGGAGTTTTTTTCTGGTGTTCTGTATATGAGGTTTCCAAGACATACATTCGTCATAAATTATTTATTTTATTTGGATATTTCCAACTTTTCCCTAGAGAAAAGTATATAAATTTGGTTTTTGCGGCATTCATTAGCATTTTGTTGTATACGAACCATTTTTTTAGGAATTTTAGGTCACACTCAATATCTCGTTGATTTTGGTCTATCGACTCACCCGCATATAACAGGGCAAAGGTGTACATTTTCCCTTTTAACTTTGCTGAGCATAAATCATTTATATACACAATAAATAGGCTAGGGCCCAGTGCTGAGCCTTGTGGGACTCCCGAGTCTACTTGTTTTTCTGCACTAGTATAGTTCTTGATACGAACTGCCTGTGTTCGGCCACCCAAATAGCTTTGAAACCACCTCTTCATCACCCCTCTAATTCCAGATGTCTCCAGTTTTTCTACTAATTTTGCATGTGAAACTGTATCAAATGCCTTGTTAATGTCAACAAAAAGTCCAGTAACTTTTTTTTTGCTGTTTAATCCTTTGTTAATGTTTTTAGCGAATTTCAAGAGAGCAATATCCGTACCCCTCTCTTTCAGAAACCGAACTGGTTTTCTGAAAAGAATTTGTTTTTTTAAAGGAATTTCACCAATTTGTCTGATATTAGCTTTTCGAAGATTTTTGAGATTATTGATAGGAGAGCTATTGGTCTGTAGTTGCTCGCCTGTAGTTTGTCTCCTCCCTTATATATAGGTACTAACACTGCTTTCTTTAGTGCATCTGGAAACACACCATTTGATATCGAGATATTGAATAGGTATGCAATTACTGGAGATAGTTGAACTTCCAGGTCTTTAACTAACCTGGTTCCTAATTTATCGCCCCCCCCCCCCCCTTTTCCCATTTTTTAAGTCCCTGATTATATTATTGACCTCGGACTGATCTACTGGAAGCACTACAAATGAGTTATTTACATGCCTCAAATTAAATTCTTGGCCATTTAGGTATTTGTACTCCTGCTCTACTTGCTCATTAACTACTTTGGGCACATTGGTGAAGTACTTGCAGAGGTGTTCTGCCACCTCGGTTTCCTCTTGCACTATTGCTCCATTTGGTTCAGTGCAGAGGACATTATCTTTGTTATTTTTTGTGTTGTTACCTATTACTTCATTTATTATGTTCCAAGCTTTCTTCATATCATTTTGATTCTCAGGTAGCATGCTTTCATAATATGCCTTTTTTGCTGTTTTGATAATTTTGTCTAACCGATTTCTGCAGGAATTGTGTTCGCTTTTTAGATGCACATTATTTGGGTTTTTTAAAACTATTTTATGTAGTTTATCTCTTTTCCTTATTGCAGCTAAGAGTCCTATTGTCATCCATGGTTTAATTTTCCTCGTTTTCGCGTTACTTGTGTTTTGTTCTCTGCACTGATCCATGACAGCAGTTGTTATTTTGTAGAATTCCTGCAATGCAAGATTGCCGTCTGCCTCTGCATATACCTTATCCCACCCCTCGTGACTTAATAGTTTTTTGACTAAGTCATAATTTACTGTTACTTGGCCATGCGTAACTTGTGACCTATTAATTTTAAAGTTTAACGCAATTAAATGGTGATCAGTTATATCAATATCAAAGTTTTTATTTCGGCTGCACAGCCGTTTAAATGTGAGTTAATATAGATGTGGTCAATGGATGTCCCTGTAGAATGGCGAGTTACCATTGGTTCTGATGTATAAAACCCGTTATCTGCCATTAGCTGCCTATAGTTTCCAATGTCAATTGTGTCTTGGAATAAGTCAATATTCATATCGCCCGCTATGACAGTTTTTGAACAATTTATTAAATTTAAAAATAACTGAAATTCCTCATTAAAATTTGAGATTGATTTCTGTATATGCCTACAACATTAAAACTTTTGTTACATATCATGAAATTTACCAAGACGTGGTCAAACGTAATACAATCAGTTTCCAAACTTATCCTATTGGTTGTAAATTCTTCTGATATGTAAACTACAACTCCGCTTGATCTCTTACGTTCATTACAATTAAAATAACCCTGATATCCGTTCATGCTGTATAGCGATATTTCGTGGTTATAGATCCATGTCTCAGTTAATACAATTATCTCTGGCTTTTTTTCTGGGCAGTTAAGATACAGCATGAACGTATCAAAGTTCTTTCTTAGACTTCTAATATTAAGCTAAGCACTGTTGCACTCATATTGCTATCACAACCTCTCATTTGGAATATCCGTGTGTCGCTGAAAGGGTTTATTAGGGAACACTCAATCTCATTCCCTGTTTCGATGTACCTATGGTCTCTGTAAGCCATGTCAATGTCTATTTACAGTATTGCACTTTGATTTCCGGGTGTCCTATTTCTCTCTCTCTTCTATCACCGCTATCGTTTCTATTACTTCCTTCAAATGATCCTCATTTTTTATTCTGACAGCTGGTTCTCCTTCTTTTTTCCTAATATATATTATACCATTTTTATGCCAGACATATCGGTAACCTAGTTCCTTTACTTTCATTGCTTCTTTGAAAAGCCTATATGATGGTTGTGAGAGCTCTTCGTTGATGAATATTCTATTATTTTCATCATTTATCTAGTTCTAGTATAAGTAGGCATAATGAATCGTAGTCATTATTGCCACTTGTTGCTATCTTCGAGGTGCTTGCTTTATTGGCGGGATTCTCTACAGATTTCCTAACCTCAGTTTTGTCAATTATCTTACAGGTCTCACATGGCCACGATTTTTCTGTTCTACCATCAATCTTACCTCAAATTCTTTAAGATTTGTGCATTCTACATGATGCCACCTTTTGCAGGAGCAACATTGAACTTTAAATTGCGATTTAGGGATATTTTTGGAGCACAGACCGCACAACAGTTGCTCGGTCAAATTTTGATGTTAAGTTTCGTATCTGATAAGCCACATGTACACTAAACGCGTCAAATTCATCTTGTTGCTTGTCGTCCAAATTGCCTGATAATTTTTTCATAACATTATACGCTTCTTCAGCCATCTGCACATTTTTTCTTTTTTTATTGGGTTTTTTCGATAATGTCGGTTTAGCAGTTGGTACTGGTTCTGCTTGAACAGATTCTTCAGTCACATCCGCTGACACGTCTGCCGGTATTTCTGCATTCTGATGGTTTCCATCTTGAAAATATGCACAACTTAACATAACAACATAACAAATATTACTTTATTTCAGATGCCTACATCTGAAGAAGAGTGGATGAGGGTGGCGAGCGAATACAACCGTATATGGAATTTCCCACATTGTGTGGGTAGTATGGACGGAAAACGTGATGATTCAGGTTCCTATCAATAGTGAAAGTGACTTCTTTAACTACAAAGGTTTTTTTAGCATTGTGCTTTTTGCTATCGTGGATGCGCATTTACTGTTTTACGTATGTTACGGTAGGTTGCCAAGGAAGAATATCGGATGGAGGCGTATTTCAACATACAACGTTCAAAAAGATGATGGAGGTATCAAGACTAAACACACCAAAGCCCCGTACATTGCCAGGCGGAACGTACCCTGTTCCATTTGTTATGATTGCAGATGATGCGTTCCCCTTGAAACCGTGGATCATGAAACCTTACCCTGGCATGCACGATAAGGGGACTGGCAAACGGATATTCAACTATCGCTTGTCAAGAGGAAGGAGAGTGGTAGAGAATGCATTTGGGATTCTGTCAGTGGTTTTCAGGATTCTGCGAAAACCCATGTTATTGGAGCCCAAAAAAGCAGAAACAATTGTATTGACGTGCACATATCTACACAATTTTCTTAGAAGAAGTCACACATTCAATGTAACGTACACACCACATGGCACTTTCGATGCAGAACATCCCTTCACACATGACCTCGTACCTGGACAATGGAGAATCGATGGGATGCCTGAAGGAACATTACTTCGTTTGAAACGTGTCCCAAAGAAAGCGTCAGTGCTGGCTCAAGAGATAAGAGATGAACTTAGACGATACTTTACAAGTAATGAAGGATCTGTGTCTTGGCAAAATGACATTGCTTAAGCAATGTGCAAAACTGTATTCACATAAAAATATACAACTAAGTTATACTACAGTAGGTTATATTTAATTTACCTGGTTATTTTGAGACTCTTCCAAACCTGCCTCGATCCAGTTTCAAGGTTTCGTTTTGTCGCTCAGAAATTGTAACATGTTAAAATAAATCCATTTTGGTACATCTTCGTCAGCTCCAGAACCACTTTTACGTTTCTCTGGTATTGCCCAATCAAACACCGCATTTTCTCCTCTATTCCAGTTCGCTCTACTTGCATTTCACGTGCAATTTCATTCCATGCGTCTTGCTTTCGGTTTCGCATTGTATATTGAAAGTGGGTTGCATCCCACAAAAGAGGATGCTCTCGAAAGAAAGTTTTGTAACAGCATCTCTGTTCCACTCATATTCACTGACCATTTCTTCCATTTTAAAAACTCAGACCGCTACAATAAACAACAACCCCGCACTAATAAAAAGCACGACTGAACAAAAACAAACTCAAACCGACCGACCATTGCTATATATAGCTCTGCTACAAACAGAAATGTGCGTCTAGCCCGGCTATATAGTAGAGCCATACAATTTTCTTTGATGTTTACCGACAACCGATGGATACCTCTATTTCAGCTATATAGCTCCTGAATTCGACTATATAGTCAGGCTATATAGCTGTTTTCGGGTAGCACTTTCTAGAATTTGTAGCAGAGCTATATATCTAGGCTATATAGCTGTTCTGCTGCATATGTAAACGCGCCTTTAAAATAACTCACTGGCCACTCTGGCTCTGAGCTCCTTGGCTGTTATTTTCTAACTTGACGCGTTGAGGAACATGTTTCAACCATATTTTAATAGCATCATCAATTTGTTTCTCAGTAAATTGCGTATTTGTTTGGACAGCTTCTATGAGTATAGAAAAAGAAAATTATTAAATAAAAAAATATATTTATTTTGTAGACTTACGAAACAACTGGTTTCTTTGCCAAGAGATCTTTAAATGGTTTCTTATTAGATCGTTTCCCAATCATGATTGATAATGCTCGTAAAGGGGTGGAAAAAATAATAGCTGACATTTTCAGCCTTGCAGGCGGCATACCTGGCATTTTTCTTTCTTTATAAACAAAAAATTTTGAAATTTATTAGTATGGCTCTGCTTGTATACCATAAATATAAATATATCGGGCTCAGTTTTTACAGTCGTTAAAAGAAACCAATAAAATATGCAGTAGACGATTGTATATGAAATGACAATACTCACATTTGAAAATTTCATCGATAAACAGAACATGCGTTCTTATGCTTACTTGTGTATATAAATTATAAAAAATATTGAGTTTCATATTCAATTGTCATTACATATCGAGTGGATGTAAACAACTATATACTTAATTGTCTATGCGAATACCACATCTTTGTTATCTATTTCACTACTTTTGAGTTACCTTGATTCCTCTAATAGTAACTTATCTAGACAAAATCTAATGTTATCTTTGACTCGTCCTGTTTAAAAAAAACATATATGGCAGTAGTGATAGCCTAGTAACTTTCCGGCATGGCAGATAACAACTGACACACCAATTCACTTTAATCTCACTTCCCGCAGTATTTAACTCACATACTATCTGATCAAATTCTGTCAAAAATACAGTAGGTAAGTGTGGTTTGTTCATTGAACTTCAAAGAACGTAACTTTCTCTATGACATCACCTGTGTCGAAATTCCTTTTTTCTGGTATGTTTTTTCTAGTGATTCCATTATTGCTTTAGCCGTTCTTTTAATCTTTATTATTTCGAACATGCCAGCCAAATACTGTATAATGTTGCGTGCCTTGATATCTTTTCTATTATATTCCTTCTTCTAACGTAGGGCGGGTTTGCTAATAACGTCGAGCATCTTGCCCAATCCAGCAGTAATTCTACTCTAAACTTCGAATAATTATTTCCATCGAACGATTTTGCACTATTGAAGAACGGCTGATTTCCGCCTGTCGACATGTTTCCTCTTAAATTTCATGTTTTTTCACTCACAAACGGCTTTCCACAAATTTCCATGTTATTCCATTTCTGGGCCCATAACCTGTTAATCGCAGGGTTTGTATTATAAAATGTCAAAACCAAAAACTTTTCATTATCTTATGACACTTAACTCCATTATCAGTATAAAATAACTAAAATGTCCCAAACATAGAAATGTTCTCTAACATACTTCTCTCATTATTTAATAAAATTTTGTTTCCTATGTCATCTGCAACTTGATTGTCAACATTCTGAATATCAAAATCATTTTCCCATCTTCCTTCTATACAAATATTATGTACAACAATAGCGCAGGCGTTAATATGTCCAACTTTATTTGGAAGGTATGTTAACTTTCTTTCCCCCATGATACAACGTAAACGACCCTTAAATACTGCGCTTTACACAATTTCTTCCCCGTATGTGTACTTCTGTGTAAGCAACCTCATGTGTACTAGGCGCTGCATTTAAGAATGGTGTCACTAGCCATAGCTTTAGCATAGTCGCCCAATATCCAAATATTCTTGTCATCTGACCTTTGTGAAATTTATTATTAGATATATCTTTAATTTTGTATGCCCTTACTTATGACATGTTATTATACTTCAAATTAAATCAAACAAACTGTTGCTAGAATACACATCGATGGGTTTTTGACAAAACATCGTAAGCGACTGAAGTAAAATTTTACAGAAAACGATTTTTTATTATAGCGACTTCATTTTTAAATAAAAAAAAGTATGAAACTTTGTAAGACAATACTTCCTTTGCCTAGAAATCATTCAAGCGTGTAAAATTCCATAAATCTGATATTTTCATTAGAATATTGTTGCATACGATATTTGGTCAAAACTATTCCATATGTTTTTTATAAGGATCTGGCGCTTAAGATACACTTACGATATTTTGTATCAGATATTTGAACAAAAATAACGTAACTACCCTCATTCATAATGAACCGTCTTTATTAAAAATTATGAAAATTAAAACATAGTGGATTTTTTGGTACAGAAAAAAATAACGAATTATTCTGTTATCAACAAAACAGTATTATAATAATTATGCAACTTCTAATTTTCTTCGTCACTCTGGCCTTCCTCATCAGTTCTCAGCTCAGCTTATCAGGAACATCAGCAGCGCTCCCTTCAAACTTTTTATATTCATCGACGAATTGTTGAGGTATAACACGTTTCTTGCTGAGTTCCATAAGATCTTCATATTTCAAAGTGGAAATTCCCAAAAGGCGTGGATACAGAATCTCTAGCTTCCTGGATATATTTTTTTTAACTTTTGATGATATTTTACCTGAATAGTTACTAAGGCAGTTTCTAAAAAAAAAACAAACCTTTCACAGATTCACAGGACACCGGCATGGGCAAGACCACTTCCTCCGCTATATCTGAACATAAATACTTGATTTTTATTGTATCCTCGCCTTTTTTCAAAAAAGTAGTTCTCACTTGACTTATTAGTAATTTGTTTCACTCCTTAGTTTTTTTAACAGTGGCGGGTAACAAATTTTCCGCCACTGTCTGCGCCAAGACATAAAATCTGAATATTTCATATTTATAACTTCAAAAGGTTTATGATGAACCCTAGCATTTCATATTAATCTTGTCCATTCTGATGGTGCCCAAATAACTCGTTTATGTATGAACCTCTCTATTTTACTATGGACTGAATCAACAGGCATATATGTATAACCAGGGAGAAGGAAAGTTATTTTAATATTATGAATATTTTTAGAGTTTTTCATAAATGTGTGTGACATTGATAACATATCTTTATTTTTATTTTGACCACTACAGCTGTCACAGTAGAGTGCTACAGTTTTTACATTTTCCGGTCATCGACTGCATGTAAGTATTAGTAAATAATGGTACAGATCTCATTTGCGCCTCGCATGCCATCTGTCTCACCGTATAGATAACAATAAACATTTCTTGTTCCACTTTCATAAACAGTTTCATTAAGGTAGGGGTTGACTAGAGATTTTTTGTAATATCAAATTTTTTAATTATTTTTGAATGTC
Organism: Leptura quadrifasciata; assembly: GCA_963675555.1. Classification (NCBI taxonomy): domain Eukaryota; kingdom Metazoa; phylum Arthropoda; class Insecta; order Coleoptera; family Cerambycidae; genus Leptura; species Leptura quadrifasciata. Next base: position 81,353,838 of record OY776680.1, read on the forward strand.
TATAAGGAATTTTGATGATTTACTCAAGCTAATAGAACCTTCAATTGCATTAAAAGATATTAAATTTCGAAAAGCTGTTCCTGCCGAAGAAAGATTCGCAGTCACTGTAAGGTACGTTAAATTAAATTATAGATGTCATTATATTCTTTAATTTGTTAACAAAATTATTACAACTCACAAATCAGTGAAATTTGATAAATATGAACTTGTTGTCTAATGGATCTTGAGAATGTATAGTTGATGGAGAAGGTGCCACAGGATACGGTGCTGATGGGAAGTTCATCTGCTGTGAGTTGTCAATTGGATAATCATATACGGTACTAGAAGTAGGAGTGCCGTATGGATTAGATGTTAAAGGAAGGTGACTTTGAGAAGAGGCTGAAGAGCTGTACTGTTTGATAACATTCAAAATTCCAATTTGCGCGTCGATTTTTAAATTCAAAGGTATAGACTTCAGCATTGGCACTAAAGATAATGCAAAATTGGTACCTGGCTCCACAACATTCCGATGTACCATGCTTTCTTCTTTCTTGTTGCTTAGAATTTCTAACAACGATTGTTCGTAAGTTTTTTTACGCTTTTCCTTTGATTTTTCTGTTCTGGCAACATCGTGTTGTTGTGTAGAACTTGTTGAGGGGTTACTTGGAGTAGGAGTATCGTCTTGTTGTGTAGGTGTCCGGACTGTATCTTCTTCTGCACTTTCAGATACTTCAAAAATTTCAGAATTTGTAGATGTCTCTCTTGGATCAAGTGTAGGCAGTAGAAACAGTAATTTATCAAAATAAACGTATTTTTTTGCGTTTGGTTGCTGCTTGACCGGATTTTGTGTTTTTCTATAACCTCAGCTCTCTACAAAAGCTCGCCCTCAAATTTTTCCACCGACTTTGAACAGTCTTTCCTAAAAAAAAAAACAGTGAATGTAAAAAGTAATGTATTCATTTTTTTTAAGGTATTTAGCAACGGCTGCAAGTTTTCGTTCATTATCTTTGGAATATTTAATTGGAGTGACAACAATACGTGCTATTGTTAAATTAACATGCGAGTCTCTATGGGAAGTTTTACAACCACTATATATGGCAGAAAAAACTGAAGAGGACTGGAATGAAATTGTAAATCAATTTTTAGGCTAGGACAAATTTTTGTAACATCATTGGCGCTGGCGACGGCAAACACATTAGAATCGAGTGGTAGTGGCAGTGATTTCTTCAATTATAAAAAGTATTTTTCTGAAGTACTCATGGCATGGGTCGATGCCGACTATAACTTCATTTTTATCGACGTTGGGTCTTATGGATCAGCTAGTGATTCGACAGTTTTTCAAAATTCATACTTTGGCAAACGATATGAACGTGATTTATTATATGTGCCTACAGGAAGATGTTTACCTAATGATGAAAAGAAAAAAAAACAATGCCGTTATGTATTGTAGGTGACGAAGCTTTCGGTTTAACTAAAAACATATTACAACCGTATGCTAAACGTAATCTTACGGTACAAAAGAAAATATTTAATTATCGTCTCTCAAGAGCTCGTTGTATGGTGGAATGCACATTCGGCATTTTATGCAATAAATAGAGAATTTTACATAGGCCTCTAGATGTTCATATAGAATTTTGTGACAAGATTGTTTTAGCATGTTGCATTTTACATAACTATGTACGTGTTAGAGACGGAATTCAATTTACTGATACTGCATATGAATGTCCACTCAAAACAATAACCTAGTTCTTTTCAACAGTCAACACACCAAAAATCCACATGTACTACGTGACAGAAAGTTGCCAAGTGAGCGCACTTCCATAAGAATGTATGGTCAGAGAGACAGTCACTTTGTGTCACGCCACCCTCTTGTCACCGACATCCGAAACTTTTTGTTTCGTCACGTCTCGTCACCATAGTGCGCGCGTTACCATAAGTTTTAATAGACCGGAGACAAGCGACAAAATGTCACAGAACAAAAAATCTCTAGTCAGCGCTTGATCATATTTTTTTGAATAATATAGAAGCATGTTGTTACCGTGTGGAGTATTCAGCACTTTTTCGAGATCAAAACTTGCGCAGATAAAACTGCTATCTTCTTTTGCAATCTTTTGATTGGAAAGGAATAGCAATTTCGATTCTTCTTTGTCTTTCATATGGTTTTGATACGTTTTTTCTTCTGTTGGGGTAAATTTTAATCCTTCGTCTTTTCTAGATTCACAAATAGCATATGTGTCTCTTTTGGAAGGTGAAAGCCAATATTAAAGTCCCTATTAAAAATATGCCTGAATACATTCAAGGAAACCTTAGTTTTCATTTTATGGGACTCCAGTTGGTATCTTACAAATATTTTGTATAGGAAAGATACGTTCCTCATTCCGGTCGGCAAATATTTTTTTTGTACTTGCTCTGCAATAGTGAGATGGAATAGCAGGCAATTTTTTATAAAGTCATGAACTCGATTTTTATCTTCAATGCTCGTTTTATGTGAAGGGTCATGTTTGCCTCTTTGGTCAGTTTTAGGGAATATTCCATCACGTGAATTATTCTTTGTATACCTCAAAGTTATTTACGATATGGAAAGTGTTTTCAAAATAAACTGCTGACAAACTTGATTTTCTTCTCCGTTCCAGGTAATGAAGTATTTGAGAGTTCGTTTCCGTATTACTCGTCTTCTCTTAACTTCTTCTTTCATGCATGATAAAAGTCACTGTCTTTGATGAGTGCCTGAGCCCCAATAATATTCAAAAATATCATGGCGTTGCTGTTCTGTGAATTTTTTGCGCATCCATTCTGAAAACGCTTATTTTTGCAAGGATTTTCTGCAACTGATTTTGCAGTCCCTAATGTCTTTTCAATTTTCTTGATTTTCTTCTTTGACGCTTTTTTTGGGCTTCCTTAAACCAGACTCTCCTACGGTATTTTCGGCTATCTCATCTATTTTTTCTGAATCTGAACTCGAATAAAAATAATCGGAATCTTTTTCGTCGTGAAACGAATAATCGGATTCGAATCCCTTAAATTTTTTTTCTTTGGATTTTCTACTTCATGCTTTTCAGATTCTGAACTTGATGAATAATTAACCAGTCTATTTTGCGAATTAGCTTTATCATTTTCAACAAGACTGTTTTCAGTTGCGTTCAAATTTAAAGTTTCATCTAGTACATTATAATTATCCATATTGCCATTTGCTAGTACATCTGTTATAATTCCATTATAACATCCAGTAAACTTTCATTTTGTTTATTAATTGCTATTGCGGCTATACGGTACCCTCTTGAAATGTCCATCTATAACGACCAAAAACAATAAACACAAAAATTAAAATTACAGAATCCACAACTTACCACAAGTAATAATTTATCACTGCTGTAAACAAACAACACGCTTTTAAGTGTTCACTAAGCAACGGGCGCTAACGTACTGATCAGATTATATAAACTGTCTTTTCCGTTGTTACTTTAAGCAGTGGGAGTAAAATATTATCGTAAGTGACAGAAACAAAATCTTAACCGACATGATTTTATGGCGCTTACGATTATCTGTCTTGTTAAGATAATATCAACCATAATTTCAACCAATTACGACAAAAATAATGAGCAAAGCTATTTATGAAGTCATGTGTAAATTGTCGTAAGCAACAAACCCGATTTTTAGCAAATTTGTCGCTTACGATGCTTTGTCAAAAACCCATCGACATAACCTAACTCTCCTAAATAAAAGCTCGCTCACAACGTTACGCTTAATATCTTTTACGTGCATAACATATCTCCCTTTTATATAATAACATAGTCTTTTTAACGGGAGGGAAGCCTTCGGTTTCGAACTAGTTAAAGTTTTCAATCGGATCTGTTCCGAGCTCCCAGATTCTCCAATCCCAATTTGTGGAGCCGTGAGAGGCGCTCTCGACTCATCTATTTCATTTGATTGGTCCGTATGAAAAGTGGATGCATAATGGCGGCGCTGATAGGAATTGCCTTTGTTTTGACGAGCATAGTGTCATTAGAATCAATGTAATAGGTTAACATTAAAATAACAGTCTGTTATGACTGATTTATTATGACCTATTATGATTTATTATGAATGAACAATTAATCGTAACGTTATTACAAATACTGCCACCTGCTTTTGACACTTGTGATACGTTGTAAACACACTGATGCACACACAAACCATCGCCACCATTATGTATCCACTTGGGCCGAGTGGCCAGTCTCTACTTTATGGGGTCTCTAATCTAGCCTGCGGAAAACCTGGAACATAACAATGTGTTTCAGGAGAATGTTGGGATGATATTGATTGATTTGGTAACGGAGCTTTTACTGGACTGCTCAAGGATTGAGAACCAAGAGTGGTCTTCTGGCCTCATGTTTCTCGTTATAAACTTTTGGATTTATTACTCTTCACCGCAGTTGATCAATGTGACGTTTGATAACGTTTCTGTTGCTCAAACGAGCTTTGTATGGTACAAGAGTTATACAATCATCAATTGTGCCTTCTAGCTATTTCGGTTCCAGCGAATTACAGTTACGAAATGAAAGCAATTTTTGCAACATCTTTCTAATTCCTGATTTACAATGGAATTTCTCCAAATGTATGCATCACGTGTAGCTCTCCCATATCTTGAATTGATGTTCAGAATTCTGAGACCATAATCACAAATCTAAAACATATGGTTATAATGACACATAACAGACACATTAAACTTACAATCTGGACATTCTGGACATTCTTTGAATTTGCGAATCAAACAATTGCCCGCTTCAACTCTTGGAGCAATTATTGTTAATGAGTGCAGTCAATAACTTCAATAGCTCCAAGAAATCAAGTTGGCTCAATAAAACGCGTCTTTAACAATTTTTTTTGTTCCATTCTACGAAACCTAATCCATTTCTGACAGAGGTCGTTTATAATAGCAGAAGTAACTTTTATTACAGCTCTTGATACAGATTTTTGAGAGAGAGACAGAGATATATATGAAGTAATTTTGCCCCACTGTTCTCTGGTATCATCTAGTTACATAAAAGTATAAAACGGAAAAAATGAAACTCTAGGTTCTATGGTTAGTACACTACTTTTTATCGATATTATGAGTAAAATTCTATATAAAACATAATGGGCCATATCTTTTGTAAGCCTAAAGAGTTGTGTGAACTTATTATCATAAAGTTGAAGTGGATCACTTCCTTGTCTCATTATGCTTCTTTCCAGGTGAAACTGGCGAAGTTCTTCTCTTTTCTTCCTTTTGCATAGCAAAAACATTTACTATATTTATCGGTAACATCTAAACCAAAGTTTATTTAACATGGAATTACTATAATTATATTTTTATTGAATTTTTATAATTCGTCTATATCTGCACTTTGAATTTTAAATATTTAGGTTAATCACATTGTTAGGAAATAAATTATTTATCTAGTTATTTTTTAAAAGTCCCCAATAACATAATGATATTTTTATAATCCCTTTACATAACTGCACCATAACCTGTTAGGTAGCTAGTCGCTGTTTAATAATTTATTTTTCTCCATTTCTTAATTAATTAATGGATTATAATTTAAGTTTTTCTACTCTATATACGACATTTATTCATTAAAAATTGTGAAACGATGTTTAACGAGAAAGTATATCATATTATCTGTGACCCACCATTTATTCATCCTTACTTCTATTGCTACATATTTGTAGTGATGCATATAGAGTAGTCCCAAGCATTTCTGGCGTTACATTTAGCCCAATTTAAACTTGGCGTAAGTAGAAATGATGTCTCCCGCAGTGTTAATGAGGTGATTAAAACCTAATTAGGTCATTAAAGAGTAATTAGATAAGACAGGTGAAACTACGGATGGTGTTAAGATTAAAGATAAGACCGATAAGATAAGTGAAACGTGGAAAAAATGCTTATTTGATAGCTTTTGCAGAGCTTTTCATCGGCATACGGTTTAGAAATAAAATTGCAGTTTGGTTCATTAAAAGCCATGGTATGTGAAAATGAAGAATCTCCATATGTACATCATGATAGAAAAATTAGCCGAACGTCTACATATGGTGTGATATCAAAACCAGAAAAAAAAATTGTTCTAACTATACCAAACGCAGGCGTATCGAAAACAGCTAGCATACGCTTCCTTATGGTTACAGGGATTAAACTGCTAGTTAATAACTAACTTGTTAAATTAAATATTTTTGAGGGTATGTATTTATTCTCAAATGATATAACAAATAGTGTCAAATTTATTAGATAACAGAATTTATTGTTAAAAAGAAAAAACAGTTTTGGTTATATTATTTATTGGAAATAATTCTTAAACAGGGTTTTACAAATAGCATCATTTTGATTTAAATCACATGTAAATAAGTTTAAAAAATCATTAATAATGTAATTTCTACTTAAAGCTAATATAAACAGTACACAATATTGACCGCATACTTGTGAAGTAAGTAAAACTTTGACGTAAACTAGGATTGTAAATCCATTTTGATGTGTTTCTATTTAAAAAACGTTTAATATTTTCTTTTGGCATTCTTCCGAAACTATCAAAAAAGTAACCACATCTACATTCGTCGACCAAACAGCAACCCAATGGCTCCGTGGTTTATAATCGAGGTTCCCATCATTTGAAAAAGTGTATGTCGGTTCCAGAAAATAACGACTGATACGATCTCATATATAAATCTTTTTCATAATCTGGCTGCAATGGCTTCGAATGTATCTGCTGCCCGTCAATATAAAGTGATGATTTTTAAAGTTAAACGGGTTAGCCTGAAAATCACCATTGAATGCCTTATTAGACACAAAACCACTAACACACCTAGATATACAATGTTTTAAAATTGAAAACAATGAACTTATAGTTAAGGAATTTGCTGCCTATGATGGATATAGGATATGTCACTATATTTTTAAACCACTATTTCCTATGAATAACTTACCACAGCACCTGCATGCACAGGCTCGATGGTTAATAGAAAATCACCATTGCATTGACTGGAATCAGGGATATACACCACTTTATCACTTTGAGAATATTCTTATCGAACTTTTAGAAAAAAAAAGCAAACAATGTTTATGTTAAAGGAAGAGAAAAGGCTGACTACTTGACAAAATATTCATCCATGCCCATCATTGAACTTGAAGAAAGACCTATTATTAAATTATCAAATCCGCTTTGTTTCAATCATATTGTATGTGTATGTGCTTTATCTAATGTATTATACTTTTACAAAAACTTCTTTGTGAAATAAATTTTTTCACAATTGACGTTTTGAAAACAAAAACATATTTTTGACAAATCAGTTTATTTTACATCGGTGTAACTATATACAGAAATAATTTTTTTAAAATTATTACAAAATTCAAATACTGATATCTAAACAATTTTGATAAATAAAAATAATGGTCTAACCACGCAATTGCTGCACCATAACGTCCAATCTATTATATTATTAATTGTTAACCAATTATTTCTCTCTCTTGAGAAATGTTTTTCAGGTATTGGGCGATGCCCTAAAAAAGATTTAAAATTCTTTACATCGTCCACTGTTTCTATTAGATTTTTACAGTAAAAACAGTATCTAGTTTATTGTTTACATAATAATATTCAATTCTTATATAGAATTCATCATCATCTGGTATAAACGAATGTTGGTGATGATATTCAGGAGAACGTTTTAATAAGTATCCCATTTGTTCTGATGTAAACTCGGGGAATTGCTCTTGCAAGCTAAAGTCCTCATCTGTTATTAAAGATGTGTCTAATTCAATAAATTTATACCATTTAAATTCATGGAACCCTTCTTTTATTCTTTCTTTTAAGATAATGGGTAGATTTAGATAAAGAACATCAAATGCCGTTTTTAAATTTTCTATATGGGTTATTACAATATGTTAGATTTGATTTTCACTGATTAAGTTTTTAAAAACAGGTTTATTAATTAAAATTACAATTGTTATTTCTGTTACAGTTACACAATAGTTAAGCACTTAATATTATTAGTTGAATGCGAGCGTATAGCTTTATGAGGTTTAAAACAGTAGTTTAACTTAAAATACTTGTGAGCCTCGGATACGAAGAACACTGAGTTATAAAATAATGCAGACTGAAGAGCGTCTGCTATTCAGTCCCATTTATAATATTTGAAATGCTGATTTGACAAAAATGTTTGTTTGCAGTTCTCACAGTAACCCAAAACTCGTACGTGACTTTAAAGAGTTAAAATGTCGCATTACAATGATCATAAAACAGAATATGATACAATTTATAGTTTTATCAGCGACGGTATTGTATTACTTGTGATACTTTACTGATTAGGGACTTAATAATAAAATATGTACATGGTTAAAATATAATATAACATGTATAATACAAATACAACTCTCTCGTTATTGCCCAATACGAAATATTCGCACCCATATTTCTTTTAATTGCTAAAACTCTATGAGGAGCTATATACTTTTAAATCATAAAATCGAATTACAATTTTATATATATAAATATTGCTATGAAATCACTGTTATGATTACTTTAAGAAATGTTATGTTAAATAATGAAATTGATGAACCTATACAAAGAAAGTTGGGCGCCAATATATTGATAAGCTAAAATTTCTGTTTGTATTTTGTGATCAAACTTATAACCATCATTTACAATGCATAACCTACCAGCATGCTATAACAGACCACGGCTGACTCTCTCTCAAGGTGAGTTCCTTTGGCAATTTCCTATTAACTGAATATGAAAAATTTTGCATGAATGAAAAGCAAGCTTCAAATTTAACAAGTTTACTACAATAAGACGTTATTCAAAATAATTACAAAAGAAAAAATTGATTAAGATTAATTTTTTTTTAACAATGAAGTCTATTTGGCCATTTTTTGCGCAAGTGGTTGTGATTCCACTATATTTTAAATGAAAATTTGATATCAAATTTGTATTGTTTCTCGAGATTATTCCCTTAGTTTATATAATTAAAAAAAAACTTTACCTTTCGATGCACTGTCATAACCGATACGTACGCAAAACTTATATTCGTCGCACACAGTGTTGATCCGTTCAGCTGGTTAGACTCTTCTTCCTGGGTCGTCAAATCAAAATTGTTAGACCTAAATCAGTTCGCAGTCTGGAACGCAGCTTTCAATCATCTGCGGAAGCAAACGATCCTCACCAAATCAGAATGGAAATATCACTTCCAATTTTATAGGTACAAATGTTTCCCCTTCTTAATACTTCTTTAAATTTATCCAATTTAATAATATCACGGACTTAGGAAGTACACAATTAATGTTTGTTTTTTTAAATCTTAATTGTCCGTCACCTCTTGACATTTTTTTTATGACAGTCAATACTTGATTTTTATAATTTTTATTATAAATTATTAATCTTAGAACATGTTCTAGATACTTAAACTAAGTTTTGTAGTAGACTTGTCCAAATTGCAAACTGCCTTTCATTGTCTTTTTTAGATAAATAAAATATCATGTCATTTCCCTCCCAGAGAAAGGAAGCTTGGAATTATCACTAAAATTGAGAGCTTCGTTTATCTTTAAACAAACTCATGATGTTTTATTGTTGTTCCATAATCTTATATGGATAAATCAGGTTCACATGGAATTTCCCTCTAATAATTTCTCTCCTGTTATCATATAATTCATACGTATTGTTTCCAATGATGTTTATAATTTGATATGGACCCTCATATGGGAGTTGCAATTTAGCACACTTTTATTCCATCTGGAACTATTATAATATCTTCTCTTTCAGTATTTGTTACATCTAAAACTCTGCATCCTGTTATATCCCAATTTTGAGAAGTCGGTGAGCATCTTGTTGTATCAGGATTCAATCTTGATTTTTCACATACAATAACATTATCTTTTTCTTTACATCCATTAATTTTATATGTGTGTTTTTTATCCATAGGAATTATTACTGATGTATCATCTCTTAATTTGTACCATCTGCCATTTGATTCCCATGGGCAACTTTTTGTAATATATTTATGACCAAATGGAGACATGAATATTCTTGGTATTGCGATTAACCCCTCTATCATAATAGGGTCAATTGATACTTTATGAAGTTTTGAGATAGAAGCACTATATAATAAATATGGATCTTTTTCATAAATTGTGTCTGCTAACGCAGGAAAATATTGTATAATCTTCTGCAAGTACTCACCAGGAATTAGATCAACAGTTACTTGCCCTTGTGTTACCCCATTTAAAGCTCTGAAGAATGAATTTGGTGCATCTATTCCCCAGGTAGTGATCATATTATTGATGTTATGTGTATTATGTTGCAAACAATTTACATGGCTAATTATTTCTTCGGCTTTTTTAGTTAAATTCCGTATCATAATTACGACTTTATCTTGTCCATCCGATATAAAATTTATAGCCTCTGTTTGCTCATTGACTTTATTAGCTATTAATATTTGCTGATTCTCTATTACATTCACTTTTGCTAATGCAATAGCACTGGTTGTTACCCCTGCTATCAATGAAGTGCCTAATAATGCAACTACACCTATTACTGCCCAAGTGATAGGATCAAACCTTTTAACTCTAATAGGATATGTTTTATATGTAGGCTCTTCTACAGAAAAAGAGTTTGGACTATTCTCAAATCTCAATGTACCTTTCTTTAATATATTATCTTGCATTTTCAGAAAATGTTGAACAGCATTACGAACATGTAGGCATTATACTTAAAACTTTAGACGATGCAGGTCTAAAACTTAACATGGAAGTGTCAATTCTTTCAAACCGAGGTACAATACCTGGGATACATTATTAATAAAAAAGGTGTGGTAATAAATGACAATAGATTAAATGAGATTAAAAATTACCCTAGACCAAAGAATTTACGAACATTAAGGGGATTTTTAGGAGTACTCGCTTCGGCGGTACATATACTAAAATTGGAACGATACAGAGAAGATTAGCATGGCCCCACGTTGGGCGCCAATTGCTATGAAATCACTGTTATGATTACTTTAAGAAATGTTATGTTAAATAATGAAATTGATGAACCTATACAAAGAAAGTTGGGCGCCAATATATAGATAAGCTAAAATTTCTGTTTGTATTTTGTGATCAAACTTATAACCATCATTTACAATGCATAACCTACCAGCATGCTATAACATTTTGTAGTTCATATTTTTCTATAATTTCATGTTCATGTAGATGTTCAAGTAAATATTCTTCTAAAAATCGCTGCAAGTCAGCATTTATTATTTCTTCATAAAATTTCTCCATCTGTAAAATATAAAAATATTTATGGCAAATAATTACTCCTTCATTATATGCAGCGGAGAGTTCTTCCAATTGTTGAATTTCCTCAGTATTTAAGCAAATTAACTATCTAAATATCTTGCGCAGCATAACGCAGATTTTTTAATTCATTTGATAACATTTCTATGTTGAAGTTTAAATTTTCTGTATTATTTTGAGTGCTCATAGCGTCAATCCACTTCGCCAAAAAAACTAGACTGACTTAACTGGTACTCTTATCTATTTTTTAAATATACCCACTACATATTGAAGTCATATTTACATAAAAATACATCTATCTCATGTCACCGCAATTTACAATGTTTCCATAACCAATCTAAAAATATTACTCGACGCCGCTGAAGCAATATGGAAATGCAGGGTTACTCATAACTTGAAGTAACTTTCTAATCGCTATTTAATTAACGTTTTACTTTGGCTATCTAGACAAGATAAGCACTTTTGTCTCTGGAATTATTATTAGTCTCTAGTTTCGGATCTTTATGCTACAAAAATAAATTAAGAAATAATTCTCATTCACAATATATATTTTTTAATATAATAGATATTTGACAATGGTAGTAACACAAAAAAAATGATATTTTTATATCTGCGTTGCAAGAATATATAATAACACGTTATCAGTCCCCACCATATTGCAATGACCCATAGGAACCAACAAAGAATATGTATGGGGATTGTACTTGTTTCAATATGTGCTTTTGTTTATGTAAATACATATCCAAATTCGTAGACATTCTAATAGTGTGTACCATTTAAATCCTGTAGGGTTAATTTATATCGGAATTTCCTAATGCAAGTTTATACGGAAATACCAATAGAAACTTGTGAGTAATAATAAAAACCAATACATTCCCATTCAAATTATATTGAAAATTTTGTATAGGGAATTCCCTGTCCTTTCCGTTTCAGCCCCGGCTGGGGGGCCTCGTCGGCGAGATTTGGATCTCAAACTTCTTTGGGATCCGGGCCACTCTTACGGAATAAAACAAGAATTTTCTTGGAAAAATATTTTTTATTCCGAAATACAGAAAAATATACAAATCATTGGGAATCTTCCAAAACTTTCTATCCCGTGGATTTGCTGAAACTTGATGCTGCACCTTCGCTTCTCCTTACCTCCAAAAGAAGCCTCTCCAGTTCTGCCGTTGGAAGCCCGAAAAATGGGGAAGTCATTCAACCTCTCTTGGAAGCTGAAAATATTTATTTGGATGTACCAATAAAAGAATGCGATTCCCATTTGAAACCAATGCGTACCTATATGTGTATCCATGGTAAATTTCATATATATATTTCGTTTTGGTTTTTGTTTGTTTTGCACTTTGGAATTACTAATTCAAACCTGTGGGTATTGGGATAAATTTGTTTTATTTCGTCTTCGGTTTGGGATTGTATTTAAGCTTATTGACTATAATTAAATTCATAAACACATAAACATAAATTCTATGAGCTCATTGAACATATCTTGTTTCAAATTTGTATGTTTTTCCACTGGGTTTTTTAAATAGAGGCAATTTATTTTGCGATTTCGCAATGAGTTTCTTAAACTTTGAAATGAATAAAACCGATCTTTATATGTTATTTTGTTGTTAAAATGATTTAATTTGCATATTAGTAAGAACGATAGGTTTCCTTAATTATTTCAATTTCTGGAATTTTAGTATTCATGTAATGATATTTTACGAAATTTTCATGTTTCTTTACTGCTGTTTATAATGAGGACAGAATTTCGTGAGAGTGCGTCTGCATTGGCGTTTATTCGTCCGGGTTTATATTTAATTTCGTAATCATATTGTTCGAGTTTTAGTCTCCTTCTCACGAGACGACTTCTAGGATCTTTGCAATTGAAGAGCCATGGTAGTGGTTTGTGGTAGGTTACAATAGTGAATTTTCTGCCAAATGAATAAGGCCGGAAGTGATTTGTTGACCACACAATGGCTGTCAATTCTTTTTCTGACACGGAATAATTAATTTCGCTGTTATTTGATGGCCTAGAAGCATATGCAATAGGAAGATCTTTGCCTATCTCTCCTTGACTCAATATACCATTTATCGCAAAATTTGAGGCATCCGTGATTACTATGAACGGTTCATTATAATTAGGGTATTGAAGAATACCTTCTGAACAAAAATTGTTTCGAAATTTGTCAAAAGAAGTTTGTTGGTCGTTTGACAGCAGAAAAGTAAGAGGTTTTGCAATTTCAGAAATTTTTAATGAAGCGTCTCTAATGTCCTACGAGTTCTAAAAATTGTTTCATATGTTTAGCAGTTTTTGGAGTGGGGTATGTAGAAATTACTTTTTTTTAAGTGACTTCACATCTCATGAATTCACATTTATCGTTTGGGATTTGGTCAACCATTTTGCAAAAAGGATAAAACGTATTTTATTAAGGTGCACGACTAAAACAAAATAAAGTCGACAAAGAAAGTCTCTACTTACATGTAATTCCGGGCGATAGGACATCTAGTTATGGATCGCTGCTGCTTAAAATGTTAAAACCAGCAAATTTCTTGAAATGACGACTAGTAAAATTTTTCTAAAAATTTGCGATCTTCAACTTCTAGCTGTGTTTCCCACTTCTGGTACCAAAAATTTTCGTGTTGTAACACCAGGCAGTATTTAATACGTGTTCACCGACACGAATTAGCTCGTCAGGATGATGAACGAAAAGGGGAGTTACACTTTGAAAATAGTCATTTTGTATTTTACACAATAATACAACGTTTTTAGCTTACACGGACAGAGCTTTAGCTCCTTAAAAACAAAATGATCAACCGTCTGTTATTAACATATTCCTACGTTTTATACAGAGGAAACTTCTAACTTTCTAACAATCATTTATTTAATAATATATACATCATTGTCTTTTAAATAATATTTATTTATTTTAAACAGATCTCATGCTTCTACTTTTATCAAACATACTGTTGTTATAATGGTGAATTCTAATTTTTAAATATAAAGATAATATTAATTTAATTAAATTGCTATAGTGACAGGTAAACGCAATCTGTTCTTTAAAATGATTATTTAGGTTTTTAAATAGGTTTTCATCAATTAACAAACCTAATACTTGTATGTTTAATAAATTGACATTTATTAAATTATTTCTTTGATTTACATACATTTGAAAGATTTTCTCTGAAGTTCGACATATAAATATTACATCTCCGGAGGGATACGAGAGTTGACCTCTGTCTTTCTGATTTATAAAGGACGTAAGAAGTCAGCTCTGTCCCCTAACAATGCTTCCACACATTCTTCACATTTTAGAGTTTTGAAAAGTTTGGTTACAATGTAACCCCCTATATAAATAAGAATTTCATTTTTAAATGCCGATATTTCTATATTTAGTATGTGGTAATACATGTCATCGTCCCTGGATTGCAAGTGGAGTTATTATTTCAAATATTTTTTCATCGGTTGTTTTCTCTATGTCTTCTGGAGGGGGCAATGGAGGACCTCCTCCTGTTCCTTGGCTGTGTTTGCTTTTAACATTTTTCTTAATATCCGTCCACGCCTATTAAGAATGAAGTTAAAACATGAATTTACAAACAATAAATTACAACTTTAGTTGATTACTGAAATTAATTTAACACTATAATCAAAATTGTGATAACGTGATTTTAAATTACTTTGGCTGGAATAACATGTTTGTCTATTCTCAGCAGTTACCAGGTTGGCACCTCAATATGGTATTGGTATGTTTAAATACAAAATTAATTCAACAAAATACCTACCTTTCTCCACTGTTTCCAGTCTTTAGTGGCCCCTCCTGGAATAGCATTTAATATACTGGCTACTTCTTTCCACAAGGTCGTGCTTATTGCATTAGTATAAGTGCCGGTTAATTTGCCCTTATACATGTCGGGTCGTGCGTACACAAAATCAACTAACCGTTCTTTTTGTATGACTCAAATCCATTTTTCGATCCCTACAAATTTATATTAAATTATCAGAACACAAAAGCGAGGCTATGTGGGCCTCTGTCAAAGTTTCCTGCAGTTTCATTGGATGAACAAACCGGCAACGCTGTTCCCCGATTTTGCTCCCTCCCTGATACACCCCGGTGCGTTCGAAGTTTCAAGAATTCCGCATTTTTCTATCGGGGAGCTCAAATGAGGGAACGTTCCTCGGGAGCTCCCAGAGGTAGCCTCCCTTCTCCTGCTTTCAAGAATAGACGTCCTGGAGGAGTCGACCATCGATGCGGGAGAACACCCGGAAGTACAATAACACTTTATAACAACAATTTATAATTTTGAAATGGCCCCACGTTGTCTGCCAAATTATATAAAATTATAAATTGTAATGATGATTTAGATAACAAGTTCTGTTAATTGATTATCAATTATTTATTGCAAATGAAATTATATGGTATTTACCTCTTTTTTAATTGGGCTAGCTCAGTTTTAAAAATATCTCAGGTCCGTGAATCCTTCGAGGCGATTTCCATAAATTTGTTGTATTCTTTTTTTATTTAATCTTATTACACTCATAATGCTGGGTATTCTCAGATATGTGACTATTTCACATAGATGTGATATTGGTTGCAAATTTGTATGTTTTTAAGGAGTAAAATATCGTGTTAAATTGAACTAGTCGTAAACTTTTTATTTTTTATATATGAACGGTTTAATTTCAAACACTATATAGTTAAATTTTCTCCTAAATTTCTTAAAATTACCTGTATTCCTAATCTAGCTAACTTAAATATACTTATCTATAAATGTTACCTCGATATCCCTTTTATTTGAATGTAGAAATTTAAATTTAGTAACTATTGCTTTATTGTGTTGGTATCTTGCAACTTGCAATTGGATGTCAAGGTCTCATTCATTTATTTAGAAATGTAAACAGTGAATACATTTTACAATATTAAAAACACTTTTTAAAAAACCTTAGTTTGTTATTGTGGGTGAATTTCTTTATTCCCTCGACGTCCTGGTTCACAATGCAGCTCACAAAGTTCAGACTTGGATTAAAGTTGACCCGTGCACGCAACACAAATTTTTAATGTCCTGTTTTTATTTTACCCACTCGACTTTTATGAATTTTTGCAGGTAAGCTTGTAATAATTGTTACTCTATAATTTAGTTTTCTTGCTTGAAATTTGCCTTATTAGCAATTTTGGCTCTTCACCGCCGTAGTTGATATACTGTGACAAATTTACATCGCAACACCTTCATTGAGGTTAGATTTTAAAACAAAGCGTTTCTATGGTTTTTGTAAACAAATTTTGATCGATCTGGACATCAAATCTGATATCTCTTTTATACTTTTTTGGTTGTTGTCATGGCTACAAGATTTTGACTTTTTTGTCAAAACTGGTCAAATTTCGTTTTCATATTTGTACTATTCTCTGTCCTTTCTCACTTGATTCTTTCTCCCTGCTTCTCCCTCTTTCTTTTGATGTGCCCTTTATGTCTACGTGCTTTATTAAAAAAGTTACCTGTCACTTGTACCCTTGCCCATGCCTTCGCGCACTACACTAAATTAACCCCCTTTTCTCGTCCTTTTTCAAGTTCGGGTGAAAGTTGAGTGTACCCACACACTTTTTTTATTTTTGTCTTTTCCCAAAACTAAATTTTAACATCTGAATTTGACCTGTTTCTCAAAGTTGCCAATTTGTTCAATTTAGGGCCCCATTTTTGTCTGTAGACACTCCCCTTTATGCTTGATTATTGAAATTTTTTATTCAAAAGTTCCTCTATACAATATTGTATGATTTTATTTAAGTTTTGACTGTTTATTTTCCTCCTTCTTTAGTGAATTTTGATATGTTTTTCAGCAAGTTTTTAAATCGTGGAAAATTTGTGAAATTTCCTGAATTTTAATGTTTTACGCAGCATTTATGTTTGTTACTTTTTGAATTTGCTATTGTCTAAATTTATTTGTTCTCAAATGATGTTTTGTGATTCTGATTAGTAAGTTCATAAATTTTGTGTGATTTTAAAAGGTGCATCTTTCTGATATTTTATTTTTCATATCAATATATATATAAAGGTAATTTTTTGGACACTACCGTTTGTTTAATAATTAAAGTAGGTGCTAGGGCTTTTTTAGTGATGTGAATAAAGTAATAATTATATATTTCTTTCGAATCTACTTACCATAATGTCCATAGGTAAAGCATTTTGCTTTAAATGGAGCGAAAAAGGTGACTTCTCAAAATCATAAGACTCCTGAGTAAAATATAAGTGGCATACATTAGAATTCACAAAAATATCTTCTTTCTCCAAATTTAAACATACTCTCCAAGCCTCTCTTCTCTCAGTGTCCTTTGGAACACTAAAAAATAGTACAATCTTAAAGTACCTATTATGTAAAATCGTATAAAACGTGCTAAGGTAAAGTGGGGTAAGTGCGACCCAAAATTTTATTAGTTCACCTTTAACAGCAAATGTGTCAGGTATTGTTAATGTTTTGGATTGGAATTTTTAATGGCGTTATTCTTACAGTATTGATAAATGTTCTTACAATTTTAAAAGTATATCTTCATTTTTCTAAGGCTGACATGTTTTTTTAAAACGATGTTTATGGTACACACTTCCCCGGTCACCTGGGGTAAGAGTGTCGCTCGATGTACATTTTACTTGTGTTAATATTAAGCTAAGATACGAGGTAAGTGTGTCTAGTTTAAATCTGTATCAGCACATTACTTTTGAAATTTTTAAAATATGATGCAAAATGTCTGACTTATGAACTTTTTAGTGTAACAAAGTCTAATGATTCAACAAAGTACATGTTGTCAATCTAATAAAAGTACATTTTTATGCATATATGAATCAATTTTAAAATTTTTGATAATAAAACAAAGTGATAAGTAACTAATATTTTTTATTAGAAGTAATATATACTATTGCATATTATAGCTGGCAAAAGAAACTTCAAACCGAAATAAACTGCAACGCCCTAAAATTGTCGGCTTTGGCAAAACAAAAATAATATCGTCTCGTGATATGTTAGAGATATCTTCCGGATGAGCCCACTTAAATGTTGTTGATGTACCTAAGGAAGGAACTTTTCTAGCGTATTTGACTTCATACTCGGTTTCTGCTTCTGTACAGATTGAAATGATTTGTCCAACATAGTGCTTCCTAGTTTTTTTGGTAGAAAATAAAACTACTACCCAGTCATTGACTTCTAAATCCTTGCTATAATTGTTATCTATTTCGTCGGTGAACTGGTTCAACATTTCCTCTTCTTCAATGTCATCTATAAATCCACTATTATCACTGTCATCACATGTTATCTCTAGTTCTTCTACTTCTGATTCATTTGAAGAATCATCATTTGTATTTTGTTTCCATGATTTTTTTTTACGTTGAACTGATACATTTGTATTTTTTTTGTTCTTTTTCTCCTTCAAGCGATCAATGACTTCTTTTGTGGTAATCACTTCAGCTCCTCCACCAACCTTTGTCTTGCGTTGTTGTGATTTTGTCTTGTTTAACAGTAGCGATGAGCAGTTCTTCAAATGAGGTATAAGTGCCTGACGGTCCTGCTAAAGTGCCTGATGTTCCCGCTAAAGTGCCTGATGTTCCTGCTACATTTAATTGATTCGTATCTGCTGCATCAAGTGGCATTTCAACGGTTGGTTGTATGACGGAATCAGTATCTGGCACCACGCTATTTATTATTTGAGGTGTATTCTCTTTTTGTCGGGAATTTTCCCATCTTCGATAGGCATCAGGTGCAAACTGCTCTTTTGGAATAACATTTGCATTATATGGGTAAATTCCACCTTTGCGGAATCCGCTGCAAATTATTTCAGAACTGGTCTCCAGCCACATCTTCCCTAACAATCTACTGAATTCTTTTTTAGGCATCTTTTGCCCATGATGTTTTCTCTGCCAAACTACAACTAAAGCATCCCATCCTGATTTCAAAGAACGAAAAACACTCAGATCTAGTGGTTGGAGAAGATGGCTTGAGTGAGGGGGGAGTTTAAGAATGATCACATTTTCAGCCATTGCCAAAAGTATTAAACGTTCATCTACAAGAGTGGAATGGCCATCATAAAGAAGCGCAACAGGACGTATTGACCCAATATGTTTTAAGAAAGTATTTCGAAAGTATCCCAAAAAGACGTCGGACTCCATCCACCCATTCTTTGTTGCGGCATACACCGTGTTAGGAAAGCCTTCTCCTTCCGGGGCTACCCACTCGTCCCATATATTCTTTCCTTTAAATATAATCAGTGGAGGAGCCTTATCTCCGGCTGCATTTACCGCCACTAACACACTAATATTTTCTCGCCCCACACCACCTGTCATCCTAGAGCATGGTGCCCCTCTTTGCCCGACAACTTTTGTTTTAGATGGATCCAAACAAAAGCTCGTTTCGTCGAGGTTCCATATTTGTGTAGGTTTATCATGGAGCGTTAATTCATCCAGTGTCTTTTTTAGTAATTTAAAATAATCATCTATGGCAAAGGGGTCCATACCACACTTCTTTCTGGCATACTCTACACTTTGTGGCTTCTTAAGTGATAGCCGATGGCGTTTTGCAAAGGCCAGCGTCTTTAGCCTATTTCTGGAAACATAATCCCCAACAATCCTTAATACTTCTTTCCGGCTTAGCCCCCATCCCCATTTTTCCATTGTTTTTAGTGCACTGGCCAATACATTTTCTTGTTCTATGGGAATAACTGGAGCACGACCCAATGTTTGGCTAATTTTTCCACGGAGTCCTCTAATTCGTGTACTTAATGTCATTTTAGGGATGTTATACTTTTTAGATGCACCATACAAAGTCATGAAGCCACTTTACTTCATTTATGGCGAGTTCTAGTGTTTCCTTTGAATATCTTTTACCTCTGTCGCTCTTTCTAATGTATGTCCTTACCATCTTCCTAAAAATAATATAAGTACCTGCTTAACAAGTATTAGTGAGCAACTCGTTAAAAAAATTAAAATTTTATAGATATACAGTGCTGGACGGGGGAAGTGTGTACTATAAGACGCTCTTACCTCCTACTTTATACTACACACTTTCCCGGTATACTTTATTTCTGGGGCAAGAAGAACCCATACATGAAGTGAGGTACCGTCATCGGTTTAAGCGCTGAGACCTCGATCAGCGAAGTAAGCAGCGTTGGTCGAGGCCGTCACTTGGATGGGTGAACGGCATCTCATTTCGCCGTCCTGGTTGAGTGGAAGAGTAGCTGTTGCTAAACTCCGCCAGGACGTAAATATAAACAAGGCATTAAAATAAAAAAAAATAAATAAATAAAATATAAGTGACTTTTGAAATGTTATTGAATAAAAATACCATTTGTTTAGTTAATTTAATTAACAATCTTACCTGCTGGCAAAATATCACGTTAAAAACTTTTAAAATGTAGGAGATGTCTCTGGATAATCTAATACACATGCACTCTCTATCCAAGCTAAATGGCAACTACCACAATGTGTGCAATATTTTGGTTAATAATAATGGCAGTTCTGCAACCCTACATACGCAGATGTGTAGATTGGATATATTTCAACATACTTCTCATAGATGACGGCACCTATTCATAATTTTAATGAAATTACAATTTGTGGACACTCTTACCCCGTATATACACTTACCCCACTTTACCTTACTTTTAACACAAAATATATTAATCAACATTATTGCAATAATTAATAATTCTCTTTGCAAATCACATGAAAATGGGAAATACGTGACTTTTTAAACAATCGAATATGGCGTTCAAAACAAACATGTTTATTAAGTAACTTACCGAAATAAATGAATAGATGATTTATCCCTCACATCGTTTGCATTTTTGTGGTAAACACAACTTTTTACAACGCACCTGGGCATTTTTTCACAAAAATAGTCACTGAATTAAAATCTCACTTTCACAACGAAAATCGAAGTACAATACAGATGCGATCAAACTGTGCAAGTTAACGGCACACTGGCTGTGATTGGTGGGTGACAACAGTGGGAAATTGGCAGCGTGCACCGTGAACTATGTTCTATCTTCTCTTTTCATAAATCTATGTCTGCTGCATAATTTCACGTTTTGCTTGAAAATTTTGTTGTTCCTGATTTCTGAGTCTAGCGATTACAACTGGTCTGTTCTGATCTTAACAATATCTGAATACTTGGGCGATTCAACTGCAGTATGCGTAATATGTACAGAAAGTTTTTCAAGAATATCTTTTTTGAGTATATCCAATTGTGACATAAAATGCAAGAGAACGTTTGCAACTTTTTCCTCAATCAATTCATCTAGCTTAACATTTTCTATCAGAATGCAGTTATTAGTGCAAGTAGCACTTTTACATGAGAGTCCGTGCACATTATTATTTAAGATATTTTGAAGATCAACAGTACCGTACAGTATTAATTTATTTATTTATTTATTTGGATACTACCACCCAACAGGTAACCATTTACAGGGTGGGAACATTACAATGAAAACTATGTAAACATTACAATAAACAGGTATTACAATATAAAAACACAAATTACAATAATAAAAAGATGAAATAAAGTAACATAAAAAACATATTAAAACAGAACTACAGCAGACTAGTATAAGAGCGAAACTTATAAATTATAAATCAAGTTGTTTAATTGAACGAATGCTACAGTTGAATATATCAAGCTGATCTTGCAGTAGATTATAATTTCTACACATAAAATATTGTAAAATATAAGGTAAAATGTTTCACAATTCCGTCTTGCTGTACGAGGTATATGAAAATTCAGTTGCTCCAAAATGAGAGGGCAATCAAACATGTTATGCATAATTTTGTAAAGAAAAATTATTGAATGTACTATTCTTCTATTTTCCAAATTAGACATGTAAAATCTTTCCAACATAACATTTTGCGGATATCCAATTATTGGATAAATATTATCTTCAATAAAGCACAAATATTTAACAAAACGGCGCTGAATATTCTCAACACTATTTATGTAAATCGCATATCCTGGGGACCATATCAACGAGCAGTATTCCAATTTTGAGTGTACAAATGAATAGTATAGCAATTTCATAATATCAGTATTACTGAACCCTTTGCAATTTCTAATTATAAAACCTAGACTCTTTAGAGCCGATGCGATGGTGAAATTAATATGTTCCTTAAAACTTAGACACTTATCAAATATAACTCCAAGATCCTTTATTGTATCCGGTCTCTGCAAAATTTGATCGTTTATATGATAATCGTAATTGATAGGGTTACGCATTTTAGAGAAGGTAAATGAGTTACATTTAGATATGTTAAGAGGCAGATTATTAGATTGGCACTAGTCATTTACCAAGTTTAAGTTATTCTGAAGATTTTCACAATCTTGTTCGTTTTCTATTACACAATATATTTTCAAATCATCGGCATATAAGAGACTCTCTATATTAAGATTATCTACAATATCATTTATAAAGCACAAAAATACGTCCAATTAAGGTGACACTCAGCAACGACAAGCAAGTACTTTCCGTTATACGAAATGCTAAGAATTTACGTAACAACAAAGAATATCGTCATATCTCAATTTCGTACGATCGCACCAAGCGCCAAATTGAATATTATAAAACCCTTAAAACTGAACTGGATGAACGTCGTAGCCAAGGAGAACATGATTGTAAAATTAAATATTATAACGGAGTTCCCAAAATAGTATCAAATTTAAACTAATATCGTCCAACAGTGCTAGTGATTTATTAATTAGTTACCAAAATGTAAGAGAACTAAGAAGCAAAATACAAAAATTCTACGCTACAGTTTCGGAAACTGAATTTGATATTGTTGCGCTGAGTGAGACCTGGCTGCAAGATGATGTAGGCAACAGCGAACTTTTCCCTTCGATCTATAACGTGCACAGATGTGACCGTAAGTTGGATCGTACAATCTTACTACAGGTGGGGGCGTACTCTTAGCTTGTAAAAACGTTTTAAAAAGTGAAAAATTAGATCTATCTCATCTTGAGACCAATTTTCCTTTTCTAGACATTATAGGATGTAAGTGCACAATGAATGGCAAAGTGATTTTTATAGTAGTTATATATATATACCTCCTACCACCACATTACAATGCTATGAGCAATTTTTTGAGACTCTTGAATTGTTGAATTTATTATATAATCAAAATATTTTAATCATAGGGGATTTCAATAATCCAAATTATTGCAACAATGACAGCAGTAAGAAAACAATATGTATAAATAATTTCTCCAGCTTTTTCAACTTATGCCAGTTTAATAACATAACCAATGTCAATGGTAGAATACTCGACCTAGTTTTCTCGAATTTGAAATGTGAGACTATGCGCAATAATACTCCTTTTGTAAAAGAAGATTCATACCACCCACTATTTATGCACTATTTATCTCAATTGAAAAATTGTCAAAACCTAATAACTTTCATTCCAACCTAACACAGAAAGCATATAACTTTAGGAAGGCCAATTTCGCAACTTTATATGACGCGTTTTTTAATGTCGATTGGTCTTTTGTAAATAACTTCTCGGATGTAAATATTGCACTTGACGCGTTGTACAGCAAATTGTATGAAATATTGGACGCCCATGTCCCTCTTTATAAAAATGTAAACAAAAAAATATCCCAAGTGGTATACGTTGGAGATAATTTCTAATATAAAAAGAAAGTACAAATATTACAAAAAATATAAAGAAACAAAGGATAATTTTTATTTGGAACAATTTAAACATTTAAGATCTGTAATAAAGAATCAAATCAAAGCTGCATATGATATCTATCTGTCGGACGTTCAATCGTCTCTAATTGTAGATCCGCAAAACTTTTGGTCATACATACAATCAAAAAAAAGTAATTCTAGAATTCCTGGTAAAATGTTTTTTGATAATGAAGCGTATGATAACCAGCAAGACATTGTCAACGTATTCGCTGAATTTTTTAGCAATATATTTGCGCCAGCTGATAATCAAATAAATATAAATTTTAGAAATGAAACAACTTCCTTATACAATAATAATGTACATATTGATATGATAAATGTAGACGAAATATACGATGCGATCAAAAAACTCAAAAAACAAATTAACCTCTGGTCCCGATTTAATTCCATCGTTCATGGTCAAAGATTGCGGTTATATTTTAGCTGAGCCATTATGTCATTTGTTTAACATGTCTCTACGATTAGCTACTTTTCCCAGTAAATGGAAGCTTGCTAAACTCTGCCCTACATTTAAAAGTGGTGATATCACAAAAATTAATAATTACCGTGGAATATCCATCCTATCTAACTTTGCAAAGGTTTTTGAAATAGTCTTATATAATCGTATCTACCTTTCAACTAATTACATTTTATCTCCCTTTCAACATGGATTTGTTAGTAATAGATCTACCGTTAGTAATCTCGCCACATTCTCTCATTTTGTGAGCAAAGAACTCGATAATAAAAGTCAGATGGATGTAATATATACGGACTTTTCAAAAGCCTTCGATAAGGTCGACCATAACTTATTGTGTGACAAACTTTTAAATATTGGTTTCAGCAATCAACTAGTTTTGTTCTTTCAATCCTATTTCTATAGACGTGAACAGTTTGTTACATACAATAGTTTTAATTCTCAGATGATTATTGCTACCTCTGGGGTCCCCCAAGGCTCCAATCTTGGTCCATTGTTCTTTCTGTTATTTATTAACGATTTATTTAACAATATTAGTTGTAATAAATTGTGTTTTGCCGACGACTTAAAAATCTTTACGAATATCCATACCATCGAGGACTGTATACGCCTACAGAACGACTTGAATAGTATTAAGGTTTGGTGTGATGTCAATAAACTGCATTTAAATGTTTCGAAATGTAAAGTAATGACATATTCTAGGAAACAATTAAATATAACTTATGAATACACTATTGATGGTAACACGTTAGTCAGAGAATACACAATAAAAGACTTAGGGGTGATTTTTGATTCACAAATGACTTTCATCCAGCATATAAATATAAAAACGTCTGAAGCAGTTAAAATGCTTGGATTTATTATACGCAATTGTTTATCGTTTACTAATACCGCTGCTTTAAAAACACTATATGCCTCATACGTAAGATCTAAACTGGAATACGGCGCTTTAATTTGGAATCCTTACTATTATTGCCACAAATATAAAATAAACGTCACCATCATTTAAATAGTTAAGCGATTCAAACAAACAGCACTGCATATGAATCTCTGGATATATTTGGTGGTATATAAATAACTAATGTCCTAATGCCAATAATAAAAAAAAAACTAAAATAGAAATAGTTTGGAAATTAATTGATATTTTAATACCAACTAAATCAATTTGAGGAAGAGAGTCACGAATAAATTTGAGGTCAAGTTCAACATATGTATATTTGTTATGTAACGCAATTAGTACGCCGCCGCCTTTACTTTTATTCGTGTCTACAAAGTTACGATCACACCGTACGATATTGTAATTAGAGGACAGAATTTCCGTATTTGAAATGTGCGAATCTAACCAAGTCTCCGTAAACGTAAATATATCATATTGACATGTAAATGCCATTGTCTGCGTATCATGCAATTTTGTGTTTAGACCGCGTACATTCTGATAATATATTTATATGCCAGGAGTTAAAGACGAAGAGGCAGCTTGCGTAGATACATTCCGATTAGGGATATGGGTATTATTTAATAACGTATTGGTCTCACCTGCTAGCTATGCGGTAGACATTTTTAGCTTTAATTCGTTGACGTGATGTTTATATACAAAACAATTATGATCCCATGCAGCATGTTCAATATTAAGCTCCGTTTTGTTAGCATTTGAATACTCTAAACAGTTGACACATTTTAAAGTTGCAGAAGTACAATTACTTACGTTGTGTTCACCAGCACATTTTGGGCAACGTACTGCAGATTTGCATTGACCTGACATGTGATTGAACCCATTGCATGTAAAGCACCTACGTATTTCAATGGAATCATAAACACTACATAAATTATATCCTACAAATAACTTACCCTCTCCGATTGACATTATTTTATCGTAAAAAATTGTTTCCACTTGCAAGATAGCCTGGTTAACATTTTTTTTGGTAGACCATAATTTTAATACTTTTAATTCACAATTTTCACTATCTAGATGTTTATTTTGAAATTTAATATATTGTACTAATTCATTTTCCTCCATTTTTTCTGACATACCGACAATTCTTATGCGAGGTTTTACATTTCTTACATCTCTGATGTTGTAGTTTTCTATTTATTTATTTTTGGCAATTTCGTTGAGTTTCGAAGTATCTTCTGAACTGGAGCAGCCAACCAAGATACCACCTTCTTTAATATTCTTTATTTTAGAGATATTAATGATGGAAATATTAATTTATCTACATTTCTGTATCCGGTTTCTTGGTAAAATTGTGGGAGAATACCTCTCCAAGAACTTTTAACTGACTTATATACGTCAATATCCAAGTGACGTATGGGCTGGCAAACAGAACATTTCAATGTGGTTTTCAACAGCTGCATCGATAAGCTCTAAGGCTATGTGAGAATTATGCCCGTCAAAAATCAGTAATTCATTACCGTCTAATTTAGACGTTTCTACAGTAAAATATAATAATAAACCAGTGGAAAAATTGCACAGATTCCATCCAGCCAGATGGTGAACAATTGTAACGTACATTATTTGGGCCACCCTGACACCAAGTGAAATAAAGATGTAATGCCTTATAATTGATAAACATTGGTAGATAATCCGCAATTGCATTACAACACATTAACACACTGTATGTAGCTTTTGATATGCTGCCCACCAACTTATTTGGATTGTGACTGCCCTTTTTATATAAAACTCGCTATACGCCGGCATCGGTTTGAACTCCAACCTCGCCGCAATTATGTATTATGTTTTGGGACTTATTCTCCAAATTTAGACGAGTTATGACACTCTTGAGTTTTTCATACATGTCTTCCATCACTTCCTGAGTGCCCAGCCACCGCCCTATTTTTGGTAAATTTTGAGCTACACGACGACTAATTTCCTGCTTCCACCTGTTTTCAAACATTATACACCAATCCATTCCTGGCATTCCATTATTAAATAAAAAGGATCCATTCGACGAAAATTATCTTGTACACACGTTATAACTGTAATCTATCGGAGCCATATCCTCATTCACCTAGTTTCACCTAAAAATGAACCAGAAGAGTTCATCTTCGTTGTATGTCAGCACTGTTAGACGCTCAATTTTTTTGCATTTTATTCCCTTAATGTAGTTTATCAAGGTTGTCCTATTAATACCGTATCATATCGTGGCTCTTTTACATGTTCTTCTATGTACCCCTTCGACGATTCTTTTCATTGTCTCCTCAGAGTACGATTTATACTTTCTAGCTTCAGATCGCCTTGGTTTTTTACCTCGAGGCATCTACAATCATAAAAATATACATAAATGTTTTTTATGGGAAACATCCACAGTGGTGATAATAACTCAAGAGAGAACATTAACACCGCCAAAATTAAAAAATCTACTAATTTAACAGTAACAAGCATTATCCAACTAATAAACCACGCCTACTTGCCATTTTAAACTAAATGCTAGTTCATAACAGTATTTTTTTTACAAGTTTTCTCAACTCCGACACTTTAGTAAATGATCAGCAGCGCTATTCTTGACATCCTTCGCAATTGCGCGTATACGTATTAATGCGAGCGGTGTATTTGCGAACACTTCCAACATATGGTATTCTCGACTGCACTTTGCATATGTACACGAACGAAATCAATCACACGTAAAATAGCACTTGGCAACATCGCGTTTCGAAAAATATCTAATTTCACTCTGTTTGGGATGACAGCATTGTCGGCTGACATTTGTGGTTATTAGTTTGTATTCACAAAACAAATTTTTTGCTAATAATTTATTGTGTAATGGAGACCCCACGTAGAAATGTTAACGTTTCTACTGAACAGAAACGGTTAATACTGGAGTTTATAAAGAAAAATCCTAAACTTGCGTCTGGTAAATTTTCTAACGAATTTACGCAAAAAGATGGCCAACGTATGTGGCAGGAGCTAACGAATTTATTAAACAGTTGTCTAGGAGCTAATAAGGACTGGAAGGCCTGGAGAAAGGTAAGAAATATGTTCTGTATCCCATAAATATTAACTAAGCGCAAATATATTTTAGACATGGCAGGATATAAGATCGAGGACGAAAAATAAAAAAAGCAAATTTATAAATGAACGGGAGAAAACCGGAGGAGGGCCTTATGAAACAAATACAATTACATCATATGAGGATGAAGTTCTCGATATAATTAAATCTGTTTCCGTTGAAGGACACCAAAATGTGACAGAGTCGGTCACAGATTTTTGTTTTGATCTTGCATCACCACCTCTACGTGATGAAGATGTACAAATAAACTGGAATGGGCATTTACAGAATGAAATAAAAGCAACGTCAGAACAAAAAATATACCAGGAGTCATTGGTAATTGTAAACCAAGAAGCCTCCAGTGTGCGCCCCACTAACGAAAACGTAAAATTAGGTACCAGTTTACAGTCAAAGGAAGTAACTGTAAATTGTGCACCTAATATTTCCACAGCCAATGAAATGAACAAAGTACATAGCAGCATTCAGTCTACTAAAAAAATATTCCCTAGAGCCCCTCGTAAAAAATTAATATACTCTTCTGAGGCATCAGAAAACTATAGGAAATCTCTTGAAAATAAAAACAAAATTAAAAGTGACTATTATGAAAAGAAAATTGCCATTTTGGAAAAGATTGCCACAGCAAAAGAAAAAAATGCAGCTGCAAAAGAAAGAAATGCTTCTGCAAAAGAAAGAAGTGCTGCTGCACAAGAAGAAATCGCACGAGGTGTAGTGCGACTTACTTGTGCAATGGAAAGCATCCTTGATGCGATGCCTTAAATGTTGTCAAACAAAATAATAAAAAATAAACTAGTAAACAATATGGAAAAATGCTCTTTATTTTATTTATTATTGATGATTTTGAAACACATTATTTATTAACCGATTTCTTGCTCTTCTTCCTGCGATGAGTTCAGGATTTACTCGCCGCAATGGATTATTGTCATTTGCGGCATCTAAAATAACATCTTGGCCTTCATTAATAACAATTCCTAAATCAATGTCAATGTCTTGTTCTTCATTTTCTGGCACTGGAGTATTATAGTTGATGCACATGTTGTGCAGTACAACACAAGAATTTATAATTCTACATGCTACTGCAGTTTTATAATGTAGCACTCTATGCTTAAGAAGGCATCTGAATCTCATTTTTAAGGTTCCATTACATCTTTCAATGGTATTTCTAGTTCTTTTATGTACCGTGTTATAATTATATTCGGGTGTATTCTCGGGAGGTTCGTGTTCGACTGGTGTTAACAGCCAAGATCTCAGAGGATAACCAGAATCGCCTAAATAGAAAACATATTTAATATACATTTGCAAATACCTACTTATGATAAACATACCTAATAAGTAATAGTTTGTATTTCCTCTTGCATGTAGGTTTCTGAAAACTTCGGAAATGTTCGAATTCGCCCAAATGAAGGCATCATTTGTGCTTCCTGGAAATCGTGCATTTACATTTAAAATCATTAACTGACTATCGCATATCTAAAAAGAATCCAGAATATAGATAAGTTTGCACTATCTCTAAATTATACATACACAATATATAAAAAATTAAATAACGTACCAATTGAACGTTTATTGAGTTTATTTCGATTTACATATAAATGTTCTGGATGTTCTTCATCATTAATTTTGGGTGTAAATATGGCCACAATCTATGCAATCAACAACTCCAGGAATATTAAAATCTTCATAAAATCTGCAAAATATTACATAGTTACAAAACATTCTTATAAAAAATATGTTATGTACTATATACTTAAGCCTTAAAGCATTCAGTTCTTTAAAATTTCTGGGAAAATGCACCCACTGATTGAAAATGTTAGGCTCATTTATAGCAAACGTTACTTCCTCTATGCATCGACTAACTGTTGGTTGCGAAACAGCTAGAAATAAATTTCTTCCAATGTCCATCTGATAACTTCCAGATGCAAAGAAACGTAATGCAATTACGAAAATTTAAAAAATCACTTGCTTGCTACAAATTATTAGTAAAACCTTACCCTTGTGGTTACACTCAAATCGGTAGTTCTCCTTTCTGGTCTCATAAATGGTTCTAGACTATCAATGAAAAATCTGCATAATTCCTTAGACATTCTAAATATTTGTATGAACTCTTTCTCACATAAAATTTCAAACGGATCTACATTATTAAACCTCTTGTGCCGTTGTACGAGAACTTCTGCATTTTCCATATTTTCAATGTTCGCAATATATTGTAAATCATCCATTATCAACAAATATCAATATCAAACGTAACAAATTTACAGATTTTGAAATAAAAAATTACGTTATGACATCGTTCGCATATTTACCGCTTGTCAAAATCCACTCGCTGTTTAATGCGAATACTCGAATGTCTTGCGAATGATCAAGAATACCTAGTACGAATTTTCATTCGCATTATAGTGATATGCGAGTGACTTTTAAAAATGCGAACAGTCAAGAATAGCGCCGCTGCTGATTCAAATTCGGCCATTACTATGAATTAAAAATAAAACCAAAGCTTTCATATATTACCAATAGATGGCTCTATACCAAATCAAAATCAAATTTATTTACCAACAGTTATTTCATTTCAATTACTTAACCTTAATCTAATAAATTGTGTAATTTAATACTATATGTTTGTAGCACCTAGATGTGAAACCATTTGTATGTGCCGTTTCTATCTTTGCTTCTAAGGCCTTCCTTCTTTCTTCGGATTCAGCTGCCTAAAGTAATATAGCAAATTTATTACACTTGTTGCGTGCATCTGTCTGTGGTTGATGGAATGGCAAGTTCAATTCTGTATTAAATACGTGACGATAACACCATTCCTCCATTGGCTTTACTTTTTCTCAGTACAAAATTCATACATTTTTTTTAATGCTTAAATAGGACGGTAAATATTTTTTATTAGGATTGTCATTACGGGCATAATGACATATTTTTGAAATAAATTTATATGTTCCTTTACAATGTTGCGGTCATCATATGATATTTTTTTCGGATTTGGTTGCTTATCTCTCGCATCTAACGCTGTAAAACCTATATCAGATTTCCTATTTACTACGCAAGAATATCTTCCATTACTAATATTTAAAGTTTTAAGAAAAAATTCTTTGCAAACCCTTTGGTTCTTTAGAGTTATAATTACCGACTTCGTCTTACGGGATACAGCGTTGTTTTTTGTACGTAGAGGTTTTTATATTTTAATACATGAAGAAATAAATGCTGTCTGCAGATTCCAGTTTGCCATTTCCCAGAAACTATTAAACATCTGAAGGCATCATCTGATTTGTTTGCGACAGCTGTGATTGAAATACATAAACGTCTTTTTCTACGCCTATTATGTAATATGAGCATTATGATGTCGATTTTAAATAAGGAATGACCTATATTCCAGTGGCTGATATGTAATACTTATTACATGCCTCTAGAATGTAACAAGCATAGGTGGCACCATCCAGTAGTAGTGTAATTTGTAATAATGTTTGCATTTCTGTTGACAGTTGACGTTTCTATTGACAGTTAACCTTTCACGTTTCACTGTTGCAGTGGTAAAACAAATAGATACATACACACAAATAAACCTAATTTATAGGCATAGAAAAAGTATAGTCTGTAATTCGTTTGGAATGGCATATTCCAAACTTATTACAGAATATTCTATTCCCTGCTTCGGTATATTACGGTGACCTATATAAGCCTTTCCAGAATGTCAAGTTTTTACTTACTGTTCGTTTGTATTTATTTGAGTTTCTGAGCCTTTTTCTTGTTGCTTTTTGTTTTCCAGTAGTTTCTCCAGTGCCATTTTTTTCTTATTGAATATTCTTTTTTTTTGCTGCCTTCTTCACTTTCACTAGAACTCTCAGGGACATAGTTTTTGTCCATATCGGAGTCGTCAAAATCGGAGAAATGGGTGAAAACTTTCAAACTATTTTATTTGGAATATGAATATTTTCTATTACCGATCTATCACCTTTTTTGAAAACCGGTATCACTTTCGTAATTTTAAGGGCATCAGGGTAATTTCCTTCGCATATACAGGCGTTGATAAAACTGTTAGAGGATGAATGATGATATCCAAAGTATATTTTATAAATTTGCTATTCATACGTCCGTACAGCATGAATTTTTAAGTTTTCCTACAACTTCAATGACTTGGTATTCTGTGATCGGTTCCATAAAGACGGTAGATCTCGGACTGATCGCACCGTTTAAGTAGTTAGCTACACTATTTTGAAATATGTTTTTGGGTAGGGTATTAATTATTTGTTCAGCAATAGTAGTAAAAATCATTAAATTCGGTAACTTCAATGCCATGATCTGCTGTATTGGATTTCGATTTATTTCTTTAAAAGTTAACCAAACGCCAGCTGTTACGAACCTTGTTATTCGTTTGCGCATATTTATTTTTCTTTGCTGAAGCAATTTTGAGTTTGTATTCTTTTTTAGCTTGTTATAGGAAGTAAGAAACTGTGGGTCTTTTGATGAGTCATAGACAGTTTTAAGACCAGACAGGTTGTCCCTCATCTCTCTTAAATCATCGTTAAACCACTCAACCGGAGATTTACCGTTATTGGCATTGCAAGCTCTCACCGGAAAGTGTTTGTTTATAAGGACCGCATAAGTTTGAGTTCGGCAAGAAAAGTAGTAGGGGGAGATGGGGTACATTTATACGATTTTTTTTTTACAATTATAAAAAAATAACCGTGCACAATTTTTAAGTGGATTTATTTTTGTTCAATACTGTATACGTTATTGGATAGCAGCAAGACGTTTCATTATTCAATGTTGGATGGAAACATAAAAAAACAACAAAAATGAAATGTAACACATTCGTATCAATGGTCCCTGCGGTGGGGTACATTTATATCCTATGTGGGGCACATTGATACTGATGACATGAGTCTATATTGTTGTTACTACATAAGTCAGATCTAGGTAATCACTGATTTGAAAGTAAGGAAGTCAAATGAAAAAATGTTAAAACAAGTAGGTAGCTATTGTAAGTTTTATTGAGTAATAATATATGTTAATATTTAGACAAAGTTATATGTTGTAAGGTTTTCTTTAAATTTCATTAACGACATTGATCTTTTGGTGCCAGAATCATTGGCAGGACTAAGCAATCGAATAATATCGTCAATATGGACGCTATGCTCATCGGTTATATTAGGAAAGATAAACTTAAAACTTCCAGGTTTTTCCTCATGTAACTGACTTTGAATTCCATTGGATTGTATATGTATGTCACTTTAGCTATATAGTGAATTACAGATGTTTTCTTTGCAAATTTAATCAAAGCAAAATCTTCACATTTAATGCTTTCGCCAGATGGCAGTGAATCACATTCTTCATGCGTTTCATATGTCTCTTCTACTTCATCTGCGTAATCTGAAAATTCTTCATCTGTCGACGTCATATGCAGACTCTCTTCACTCATCTCACTACTGCCCCTCCTCTGAACTTTCCTTCTTTTTATTGGCATTTCAGTTTTCTCCTTCAAGTTAGAAAGTTCTTTTATTTTGGACTGAGCCTTCTTTAACATAAGTCGTGCTTCTTTTTCTTTTTGAGCTGTAGCTAGTTGATCAATCCTTTCTTTCTCAGGTGTATCTGTATAAATTCTGGATTTACCTGGTTGCCTGCCTTTACTGGAACGTTTTCTTTTATCTGCTTTTGGGAAAGGCCGAATAGTTTCAGGTGAAAGAATGGTCGAAGTTGTAGGCCGATGTATATTGTCCAAATTCTGATTTGGTGATGAAGCGAAAGGAGCATTATCCGCTGGTGTTTCATTGTTGTTTGAAGCAGATGGCATGTTGCAAAGTGGTTCATTTTGCTGAGGAATTGCTGTTGCAATTTCTGGTAAATGATTAGTGGAAGATGAGAGTCTTTTACATAATATGTCATCCACAATTGGATTTTCCCTATCTGTTACATATGCTGTTAAGAAATCATCTTCAGAAAATATCAGCCTATTGAATGGCCAAATGCCGGACTTTTGAAACCCTGAGGTTATATTTTTAACAGTAAATGAGTCAATGAACGCATTTTTTGGAAAGAGCTGGAACGTCATAAATAGTGATTGTTTTCCCAGGATGATTTAAATGCCAGTCGTTAAATGCTATTTTGCATTTGCCTTTAAAAGGACCAAACACTGCAACGTCTAGAGGTTGCATTTTGTGGGATGTATGCGGATGCAATGACAAAAAAACTATACCATTATCGCGAGCATAGTTTATAGCGTTGATAGAAATATGTGACTCGTGAAATTGAAATACCAAGAGTCACAAGTTGCCCACGTTCGGCAGAGACGATTTGACCAACTTGACGCTGTTTTTTGTCAGCTAAAACTTTAGGGGTTTTCTGAACTGTCATTAATGCCCTTTCGTCAAAGTTATAGATTTGTGAGGCTTCAAATTTATAGCGTTTCAAAACACTTTCAAAATTGTCAAAAAATTCTGTCACTGTGCACCGATTAAATCCATAAGCTCTTGCAGCACTCGTGTTTTCTGGGGTTCGTAAACTCAAATTCTGATGCCTGGAACGGAAACTGTAAAGCCAATCCTTACCAGCTAATTTTTTTTTACCCCAGTTAGATGGGTATTTGCAATTTGGGATTGCGGAAGCATATTCATATGCAAGTCTTCTTACTGCCTCTAAAGAGAGTCCGTGAAGTATCTTGCTACACTTTAAAGTATAATTTACTAAAGCCTTCTCTTCGTCTTCCGTAAAAACTTGTTGGGATGAATATTTGGATGCAAACTTTCGAACAGGCTCCGAGTTCTCACGGATTTCATTCAAACGTCGAACCTTTTCTATTCTATGTTGTAGTGTAGCCTTTTTTAATCCATAGATTTTTGCCGCCTTCCCTATTGAAAGATCTTGATTTGTAACTGCTGAAATCGCTAATTCTACTTTCGATTCATCGATGTAGCCCCGATCTGTTTTTTTTATATATTTTCTTGGCATTTTGCCTGTAAAACGAAAAAGAAACAAATGTTACATATAATAATTTAGGTACCTAGTTCATTAAATTATATAAGGGTACATTGATACGCCAAAAGGGTACAATTATACGTATCAATGTACCCCATTTACATTTGTATCAAAGATCCCCACATCCTAAAAGCGAGGTTAATTTTTAATAATTAAATGATTTTTCAAAATATGTTAAAAAGGGATACACAATAAGTTAGAATGATAAATGAACTTACCTCAGACGAAAATTCAAATTCATCAGTTGGGTATTTTCGCATAAAAGACGAATTTTATTAATTCTAAAATTATTTACAATCACACTTGTCAAAACGTTTCACAGATTAGGAATAACTTATATAGAAGGGAGACGCATTATATTTTGTGTGGCGCTGTAAGCAAAACAGCGGCATCTGTTAACTGGTTCAGAAAGTTTATAGCAGAACTACTTAGCGAGTTTTTGACATCGTATCAATCTGTCCGGCGTATCAATGTACCCCATCTCCCCCTATTCATTGATGGACATTCGAAGAAAGACCAATCTATTTCCGTTAGTGAATTTCTTAGTTGCGTGATGCCCTTTTCTGTTATTTTACGTTTCAATACTTTACTAGTGGGTCTAATGTCATTATTTGAGCTCGATGGTTATTAGAGCTTCAACTACAGCTATTTCATACCCAGTTTCCCCTATATTGATTAAGATGTTATCTAGACATGTAGCGGACTGAGGTGTAACTCTCGTATATTCAGATATTGTTATTTCTAGGCCAAAAGACGTAATCAAGCATACAAGTTCACTTAAAATTGACGAAGTTTGATGAAAATTTATATTATAGTCACCGATCATAATTAAACTCCTGAATCTGTTGGAGCAATGTATTAGCAATTTCTCCAATAAATCAAAGAAAATGTCTATGTTGCCATTAGTCGATCTATGTAAGGTGATGATAGTTCTACTTTTAGTGAGTTCAATAGCACAAAATTCTCCGTGTAATTCCTCGGAGAAATTATCAAGGTTAACAAATTGCATTAAAATGAGAAAGAATGTTTGGGGGGTTTGTCTTCTTAGCGCCTGTCTCATCTGGCACCTCCCTTCTTGACGAAAGCTTTACATCTTTTATGTCGCGTGCATTAAAATGAGAGAGATGGTCAACCATGTGGTCTGCCTTCTTAGCGTCTCACCTCTCACCCCTTTCTCAATTATAGGTTTCCCGCACTATAAGTAGTTACATTTGAGGCGTCTAGTTTCAAAACCCGCTATACGGCTTTTAGTCAATTTTACAGGAGAGGCATTTTTTTATCCATCCTCTATGTGTGTATATTAATGTAAACTAATTTTAGATTATCGATAGATGTTAATAGGTAATACAAATATGTGTGAATTTTTAAAATTAACAATTAATAGAACTTTTCATTTTAATATCAAAATAACACAGAGCGGGTTTTGAAAATAAGAGTCCATTATAGCGGCCTTTGGTTGTGACTTGTTTTATTATAGCGTATTTTGAAGAAAAAAATAGATAAAAAGTGAAAAATAACATTTTTTTATTAAAACCAAAGAAAGTCCTACAAACATTAAAAAAAAATTATATACGTAGATCACAAGGATCTGTTGGCTCGCATGTGAAAACTTCAACTTTTTTATCTCCAGACTGAAGGTTCTTATAGAAAGCAAGGTTTTCAATATTTGTCCAGCCTTCGCCATACTGTTTTTTTAATAAATTTTCAACACTTTTTTTTATTAACCCTAATGCCACTTGGAATAGGGGCTAGATTAAAGATTAAACTGCAACCTTTTTTGGTTATATACTTTGGATTACCGATCATGCTTTTGTAGGCTGTCTCCCCCTGAACCGCAGCATTTTGTTTATTGAGACTGAAAAAAATTCTTTTTGTTGGATTAAACTTAAAATGCCAATTGCTACATGGTTTTAAAATTGATTCAGCTTTCTCATTAAAATCAAAAACTTGAACTTCTGAAGCCATAGAAAATTCTTTAAAGATAGCTAGATATTCTTCTGGTTTAATAATAGTATTAATTTTTCTAAGGCCCAGTCTTTTCATCTTCTAATAAACTTGCTAATAACATTTATTTGACAAATAGGCACATTTAGTGTTTTTTCACCTACAAATATAGTTAATCGGTAATTAAAGTAATCTATTCGATAAATAACTTATTTGCTAGTAATAGTAGCTAATAAGATGTTATTTGTCAAATACTAGTACACGAAATAATCCGAAATACGACCGAACAGGAACGGACAAATGTCAGGGCAATATAACCTCATTTCATTTTGATTTTGGTTGTTTGCAAATCAGGTTTTGGATACAAAAGTTGATTGTATTAAGATTGCCGATAAAGTTATAAACTTATTAGAAAAATAGAGATATTTGACGACGTTGATGAAATATTATTTAATAACGACTTGGTGGAAGTAATTGAGGCTGTATATCCTAATCGTGGATACAATTTACGACATCGACCAGATCATATGACTATTTGGGATGATAATGAATTTATTAATAGGTTTCGTTTATCCAAACCAACTGTTAGAAAATTATCAAATGAAATTAGAGAACGATTATTACACAGAACAGAACGGTAAGTGTTAGTTCATGTTATTACTTGAAATCTGAAACAGCTCAATAAACATGTTCTGTAAGAAGTATAAGAGTGTGGCAAACATTTTTTTTTTATTCTTTCCTATTGTTTGGGTTTTCTACCACATATATATTCTCCTCTTCAAAATTAATCACCGAATCTACAAAATAATAGAATTATTGAAAAAATGCCTCTGCACCCGTGACGTCTACGTCAAAGGAACTGTCAGAGGTTATGTTTTACAAATAATATAAATCGGAATAAGCACAGAAAAAATAATGTATTTTGCTGACGTTTCGAAAAGTAATCTCTTTCCGTTTTCAAAGCTTTTTTGGAAGAATTCTTATTTTGCTGTGTGTGTCAAATACACAGATTTCAGATTCTGTTTATATTCTATTTTTTTTTTTTTTTTTTTGTTTTAGAAATCAACCCATCTCACCAATCGATCAAGTTTTACTGACATTACGTTTCTGTGCAACGGGCAGTTTTTACATAGCATTAGGTGATTTTGGTGGGATTTATAAGTCTACAGCTGGTAAAATCATAAATCGAGTGATAATTGCCATTGCAGAATTAAGGCCTCAGTATGTCTACATACCTCGAACGGAATACGAAGAAAACTTGACTGTACAAAAATTTTATGAAATTGCACGATTTCCAAGAGTTTTAGGTGCTGTGGATTGTACGCATATTAAATTACAGTCACCAGGTAGGTTAAAATGATAAATACAGAAAGTAAATCATTACCTTATACATACTTTTTTTTAAAGGTGGACAAAATGCTGAAGTATTCAGAAATAGAAAAGGTTATTTCTCTTTAAATGTACAGGCAGTATGCAATGCAGATTTAAAAATAACTGATTTGGTTGCAAGATGGCCTGGGTCAACTCATGACAGTCATATTTTTGACAATTCCACAGTCAAAATGAGGTTTGAAGCAGGGCACTTTGGAAACAAAATATTGCTTGGCGATAGCGGATATGCTGTACGATCATATCTGATGCCACCACTTGATAATCCGAATACGGTCGCAGAAAATCTGTACAATGAATCTCAGATCCGAAGTCGTAATGTGGTTGAAAGATTATTTGGAGTTTGGAAGCGTCGTTTTCCAGTTCTTTCGATAGGGTTACGCTGTAATTTAACTTTAGCCCAAAATGTTGTAGTTGCCTGTGCAGTCCTCCATAATATAGCTCGTGAAGAAAATGAAGAATTGCCAGATGATGTACCGGAAATGGTTGAAAATAATGAAGGAAACGAAGTGGAGATTGAAGTTAGAGAAGCTACTGAAAATGACGATTTTCGCCAAGAATTCGTTGACTATTTCTCAACATTATAACGTTACAATTTACATTACATTATAATTATATTATATATTTTGTGTTTATTCTTTTTTTATGTATAAAAATGTATAAACATTATGAATAATAAGAATATACTTCTGTAAGCATATTTATATTTAATTATGGAAACAAATTGCCAACGAAGAGCTTATTAAGTATTCCACAGTACCTTCCTGTAAAATGTTTCATATGAATGATAAAATAGATCAACCTTTTTATTTAGGAAATTGGCCACAAGAAAACTAGCCTAATTTAGGGTGCTTAACGTTTTCGTGCAGCATCTTCACCCCCTTACTTTTCTTTAAGTACACACTTGGGCTCCCTATCGTGGCTAGCAAAATGTTTAACAATGTATAGTTTTATGAAAGATTTTATGTAAAGGAATATTTAGAAATTAAACAAGGTCATGAAAAAATTTTTAATTTTTAATATACAATATAATTCTGAATAGAGAATAACGTACGTGGAATTATGCTTTAATAAAAAATTCAAATTTATTCGAGAATGATTTTTCTTTTTTTTGACGCATGCTCAAATTTTTTTTCTTCAATTTCCAAATTCAGTTTTTGAATTGTTAAAAAATGAATTTCTTGTTGCCTCTGTTCATTAGCTCTCATTGTTTCCATTTCCAGTTTCTGTTTTTCCCTCTGGTGCTGTAACTTCTCCTCTGACAGTTTTAATTCGTTCCGTGAAACAGACATTTGAATTTGCAACAATTCATTTCTGTTAGTTGTCAATGTATCTAATTTTATATTAAGCTCCTTTCTGTCTTGTTTCTTTTTGGGAGTACAAAGTTGTTTACTCTTTTCCTGTTTTAACGATGTAGGATTCCATCTTGCCCACGATTGGTTATCTTTTTTGTTGATCACTGGCTGTTGGGACTGTAAAATTATAAATATTAGTAATTATTTTATTAATGGCTAATCCTTTTACCTAAATTATTAACAATCATTTACTTACCTCAACTGTAGATTCATCATTTCCTGGTAGTATGTTTTCATCTGCTACTAATGAACATTGCAGATTTCCTGCCATGGATTGTTTGCGGTCTTCTTCGATTGGCTTTTTGGTTGAACCGGTTGAAGTAAAATTCGACTATAATATAAAATTTAGCATAATTTACAGACAAATAGATATACAATTTTAGGTACCTACACATTTTTCAATTATAAAATTATACTTACAACATTGACAGGTTCATTCGGTTGTAAAAATTGAGAATTATTACTTTCGCAAGCAAAGAAATCGTAATCAGCTGGATCATTATCTTCATCTACCACTTCCACTACTATCGTTTCATCAATATCTAAAATTTAAAAGATATATTTCAAATATCCAAGTCTGCATTAAAAATTAATTTATAAATACCTGTAGCTACTAGTACATCGTCACTATCATTTTGACATGACAAACCTTCCACACTTAATCCTAATATTTGCAATAATTTGTCTTCGTAATCAGTCAATGTCTCTAATACCGCACTGCCTCCGCCTGTTTTAAAAACTTCTTGCTTATTCCTTGAATTTTTTTTTTTTTAATTTCTTTTCAGTACATCATATTTTAATCGCAAAACTTTTGAAGTTCTGTGTATCGAACCAGACAATCCATTGAATTCATTTGCCACAGTTTCCCATATACTGTCTTTTTCCCGCCACGAAACTGCATCAGTCTGTTTATTTTCAATGATATTCACATATTTTAACACAAGGTTTATTAGAATTCTGATTTCTCCCGGTGTAAAATTTACTGCGCGATCACGTTTTATTTTCTTTACCATCGTTGGCATCATTTTCAATTAATAATTAATTAACAGAGCACACAATTAATACTTTCTAGTCAACTACAAACACTGCATAGAGTACTTGTTTTATATGTTGCACAGACAGTAAAGATAAATTACTGGCTATCTTTGTCTATATCATTTCTAATGGTATAGTTTTCTCTCTGTCATTGTGAGGTCTCCTTTGAAATTAGCTGCCTTCCAGTGCTGCCAACATTATTTAGCGGATAATATTGACCAAATAGCTATTTGGCGTATAACAGGGCCTGAGATAAATTGGAAAGACGAGCTATCGTTATTCGATGAATAACATCTTCCAAATAAGTTATTTGGCAAATACTTATTCGGAACTTTAATAGGAGATGAAGAAACTGGCCCTAAGATGCTTTTCAATATGGGCAAATACTCTGTCAGGCGGTATAAATGAGTGTCCTACTACGGGAAATATAACTTCCACCTTATCAACAGTATTACTTCTTGAGGAAAGCCATTTCATTATCATACACATTAATGTTCGATTTTTATTTTGTCCCCCGCACCATCAGCAACTAGTCTAAGGGTATGTATTCCATCGAAATTGGTATTACACAGCCTATGGTAAACGGCACTAGCAATTTCGTTACTACTTTTTGGTCGCTCAGCTTCGTTCCAATAATAACAAAATACTAGTGAACCATCCTAGAATGGCAAGTGGCCGCGCAGAGAGAGACGAAATATCCTCACTGTTGGACAGAGACAAAAAAGCTTCTTAACTATGAAAGTACAATCGGAGGAATAAGTGTCAATAAATCGTGAAGCGTGTGCTCTATTCACCGAGAATTCCGGTTTATCACAGGCCAATTGACGTTTTCGAATTAGCAGTCTTGTTTTTATAATTGGTATATTTAATTATACTAATTATAATATTTCATTGTTTTAGTTTCAGGTAAACAATACGATATAGCAAATATACATTAGGTTAAATAGAACTAAAATTATGAAGATTGAGATAACACTATACTTTATTTACCTGGTCTACCCAAGTTACCAGGAAACCCAGGAAATATGCGTTTATTTTCGATTTATTATAGGTATTTGGAGGACCAAACTTCGTATAATCTTTAAAACTGTTTTAGATACTTGCTATTGTTGTAACGAATACAACTATATATTTTTTTTATCGTACATTTCTGTTGTACTTGAACATTGTAGTTTGTCAATGAAAATAGGTCCTAATTTCACTATTAGAGCATGACGTTCAACTATATACAAAATTTATGATAGAAACTGCCAGTGGCGTAACTAGAAATTTTAGTCCCTTAAGCAAAATTGTATTTGGGTCCCCTTCCCGCGAGCGAAACGAGCGCAAAAAAATTCGCCGCAGGCAAAATTTTCTTAAATTATCAAGGTCATGCGTTTTACAAGCCCAGAAAACCCCAGAAAAATTGTAACTTGCCCCTAACATAACGCACACATGGGTCCAAAACAAAAAGCATTAAATTTTTTTTTATTTATTTAATGCATTTTAAAAAGTCAACATTATTATATAAAAGTTCTAAAAATAAAAAATAATCCTCAAAATTAACAAAAAATTTAAAAAGTAACAAAATAAACATATTGTTTATAATAAAAAATATAAAAACAGTAACATATATTTTCCATACATTATATTCTACAATATTTACTTTCAAATCTACATGAAATTTACTTTTCTACTTTTCATAGCTGCAAAATTTTTAATTAATTCTGTTGTGTCCAACTTATCAGCTTCATCTTCAATGGAAATTAAAGATAAATAATTTAACCGTTCCTGATGCATTGCATTTCTTAAATAATTTTTTATAATCTTTAATTTACTAAAAGATCTTTCTGTTGTTGCCGACGTTACGGGCAAAGTTAAATACAAAATTAGTGCTGTAGTAACATCTTTGAAATTACATGTTAAATTATAATATTTTATTATTAATAATTCAGCAAATTCTCTTACAGTTGTAATTTTATTTAGATGCTCTTTGAAAAAGCTGCTTGAAACAATTTGTACAAGTTGAATCGGAAAATTTGTACTTAAGTCATTGCTATAAATTTTTTGTAAATTTTCTGCAAAAGTTACAATATTTTCTTCGGTTAGCGTTAATAACTTTACAGGATTTAGAAAATAAAAATTATCAACAATTTCTTGCATTGCATTGAATCTACTTTTAATTTGGACTATACTAACGTCTAAAATTTTGAAAAATACTTTTTTCTAATTTTGACATATAAAGTGACACTTTTTAAAACTGATTGACATTTTGAAACGTCTTACTTTTTGTAACTAGTTGCATAAAGTAAAATTTTATGCAATTGGTGACGAAAAATGTATTTCAAAATTAGTGACAAAAAGAATTATTCTATTTATTAAACTGTTATAATACAAGTTAAAAACATAAATTATAAATTAATTAATTATTATAAATATTGATAACACAATTATTGCAATTATTCAAATTAATTCCCGACGACATATTTTTTTCATTGCTCGAACTTGCTGTTAGTTGGGAAGTGGCGCACATTGCTTTAGATGTTTCACCAAATATTTCTTGCGCTATAAGTTTCTTATTATTCATAGAATTTTCGACATATCCCTCCGCAACAGAGCTAGATTTCCAACCTCCGTGCCTCTTTAATTTTAAAATATCAGCGCCACTGTCTGCTAGAAAAGTGGCAGAGCTTCTTCTAAAGCAGTGGCCAGTATATAGAACAGGGTTTGAAAGACGAAGAAATTGTGCAATAACTTTTGGCAGACTGCTAAATGTGTTAATTCCAACAGGATTTCTGGTACATTTTCCATTCGCATATTTTACAAAAAATCTGTTGTGTTTAAGAACCTGGGGACGCAACTTAATATATTTTCTTAATATTTCAACAAGATTCGTATTTTCAATGTCTCCAGTGGTAATTGCAAACTGCCGTATAACTTTTGTTTTTTGAAGGTGGGATATTAACATGAAAATAGCTTCCTTCGTCTATAACATTTTCAACTGGAAGAAATGTTAATTCTGCTTTTCTGCATGCTCCTGCCATTCCAATTATCATTGCAACCTTAGCCATTAAGTATTCTTTGTCATCAGCTTCCACTAAAAATTTGGCAAAATCTTCTTTAATAAAAACTTTTGACTTTTTAGCACTGTACCCGTCCGCTTGACTTTTAATATATGCTACCAAATTTGTATATTTTTTAATATCAATATTCCTTTTCAGATTTAGTTCAGACCTTAACATTGAGTAAAGTGTCCATAATGTGGAAACTTTTAGATCTTTCTTACCCTCAAAATATGCAAGTAAAACTTTCTCATTAACATGTTTAATTTTCTTCTCATCACACCACGTAACAAATTTTTCGTATGCCAAATCATAAACTGCCTTTGACTTTTTGGGAATTACTGATAATAGAGCATTACCTGCTGCCTCTTCAATATCGCTTGGTAGCTCTTCAGAACTTGAATTACTCATTTTAAAAAAATAAAACTAAAAATATATCAATCTCACTAAAAACCTTCCGTCTAGACTTTTTTACAAAATGTCAAACTGACAACTAACATGAAGTAACAGCAACAAACTAAATTTATGTTTTCCAAATTTTTATCAATTATATTAAATTTAATTTTTTTATTACTTTCTTCAAAATTAGAAAAAATCTTGTATGCAATACGTTACGAAATGAAATTTTGTGTAACTTGTGAATTTTTGCGAAACTCACTTCGTTCGTTCCGCAAAAATCTCACGCGTTACACAAA
Organism: Leptura quadrifasciata; assembly: GCA_963675555.1. Lineage (NCBI taxonomy): Eukaryota > Metazoa > Arthropoda > Insecta > Coleoptera > Cerambycidae > Leptura > Leptura quadrifasciata. Next base: position 81,398,667 of record OY776680.1, read on the forward strand.
ATTAGGCATTTCGTAACTGATGGCATAAATAGCTATTATTCTAAAATTATCTTCGGCTTTATTAAACGTGACATAATGTTCCTGTTCTTGTTCCTGTTCGTCAAAAAATTTTTTTGGTACGGATATTCTTTTTTCTATAAAATTATCCGGAACTCCCCATTTATCAGCAGTTTTTTTAGCTTCATTTTTACATTCATTAAAAGATTCTCTCAGTTTAATTAATGCTTCAGTAGTTGTCTTTAATGCAATTGATACTTTTTCCAAATCTATTTCTTTAGATTGTAATAATTTTGAGGTAATATTAACTTCATTTAATAATTTAAATAAAAATGTGCAAAGAAACACAAACTGGAAATTGGTCATCGTGTTTTTAATTCTTTTTGCTTCATTGCGTTCTTCTTTCTTGGTGCTTTTTAATGCTATTTCTGTTAAAGCCTTTAATATGTCAACGTACCTTAGTTTAACAGCCAATAGTGATGTAACACGTCCTGACCATCTTGTGGGATTTAATCTTTTGATTGTAGTTGTTGATTCTTCTGTGAATGAAGCCAACGTTTCCCATCTATTTAAACTATAGCCAAAAAAGTTATATATGCTTCCAAGATTGACAAAAAAAGTGTCGGCTTCCTTTGAATTTTTAATGCAGTCATTTATTACCAAGTTTAGATTATGAGAGATGCACAATGTACATATTCGGCATTTCGTTGAATTTCTCGAATTTTTTGTTGTACACCATTATATAGACCACTCATTACATTTGCCCCGTCAAAACCTTGACCTCTACATTTGTTCAAATCTATTTTGTGCTTTTGAAGCAATTCATAAATTGTATTCGTTATACCAGTAGCTGAACGATCATTTATTACTAAGTAACCCAAAAATGTTTCTCTAATTTTAATACTAATTGGAATGTCTTCTGAGTTTCTTTCAATATCTATATATCTATAAACATGGCTTAATTGATCTACTTTGTTAATATCTTGAGTAGTATCCATTATAATTGCATAAAATGGAGCAGATTTAATATCTTCAACCAGTTTTTTTTCCAAATATATTCCAATTGTATTAATTAGTTCGTTTTGAATTGTTGGGCTTAAGTATCTAATTTGCCCTTTTCCTTTATTTAATACTTCCTTCATTACCAAATCATACCTGGATAAGAGTTTTACTTCTTGCAAAAAAACTCCATTAAAATTATCTCCAAAATTTTCTCTATGTCCTCGAAATGGTAATGAATTTTTCGCTAGCAAAATCGTTATATTCACCAATCTTTCAAGAACTTGTCTCCAAAAGTTAGTTTCAGACCTAATTTTATCTTCAAGATCTTTGTCTATTGTATTGTTTTTCTTGCATCGTTCGTATATACAGCAAGCATTAATATGCGCACGGGAATTTTCGTGAACCGATATTTTTAATGACAGATTTTTCCAAGTCCTTATTCCTTCTGTCCAGTTACTTGACGATGAAAAGAGCCAACACGGATTACAATACACAACATCAGACTTGCTTATTGAAATTAAAGTTGGAAATATCTGGGACTTCCGCCATAAATATATCCTGAAAACTGTTTTGTGGACCGACTTCTTAAGAAAGTGGCTTCAAATTCATTTTCTTGAATATTAGTGACTTGCCCGATAAAAAAATTTCTTTTTAGACACATTTTGATATTTTGTTGGAAAACACACCAAGAGCCAAATTCCTTCTTGTATTTTATTAGCCGAAATAGGAGACACATGACGAAATAATTTACCCTTAAAGTAGACTGATGATGACTTATTTGTAACTGATGGCTCATATCTCAAATTTGGTAATGTAGTATTCATTTCCTGGTTTTCATCTAACTTATCTGAGTGGCTTTCTTGGGCATTTTCCATTACTTTTTTGTATTAACTAAGAGGTAAATTCATTTCCGATTCTGAATCTGTATCAAAGCATGTCTCTTCCAGAATCAATGTTCTCCGCTTGATTTTCTTTATCCGATGATTGTTAGTCAGATGAGCTTTCAAAATCTGCACCTTTAACATTTTTGCCAGCAGGAACTTGAATTTTACGGCGTCGTCTTCTTTCAGTTTGACCATCGCCATACCTCATTGTTTTTAGAAGGTTTACAATAGAGTTATTAAACCCTTCTTGTATGTTCTCAGTACTCATCTCATCATGATTTTCCTGCGGAAGACGTTATAAGACTCTATCCCTATTTAGTGACACAATTCCACACTTATTAAAACCAGATTGTATATTTTTTGAAGATAATATTAGGTTTTTTTTTTTTAATATCGTGACATTTTTCTTCAAAAATACAAGTTAAGGTATTATAAATAATAAAACGCTGCCCTCTCGGGCCAAATTTTTATCAATTTTCTGCTGTTGGAAAGCAGCGTTATATCGAGCAACATGGTCTTCATCGGTTGCTTTAGAGTCACACAATTTACAGGTATCAGACTTTGGACTTCCAAAGCCAAAATTAAATTCGGACACAAAAATTTTTCTATATCGACTATTAGAAACAAAGTTTATATTTTTCTCGTCACACTCATTCTTGTAAAGCTCATACATTTTATTTATTGATAACATTGGTGAAAGGTATAAACGATGTTGGTTTTTATTTCTCGAGTAGTGTGACATTTCCGAAGGAAAAGATTTAATATGTACACGAACCACCTCGAGATTCTCGTTAGACGATTTGTTTGGACGAGTGTCGTGACGTCCACTACAGTCTTTATGTGGCGTGCCTTTTCCCCCTGAAATTTGATTGCAAATTAGGTCTAGTTTTTTTCTGCCAATATCATGGACATTTAAAAAAGCAGTCTTGCACACCTGTTGTGTCTTTCCATTTAAAATGAGCAAATATTTAAAAGATTTTTGACGAACTGCATTAGTAGCACTTTGCTGTTTAACATCAAATGGCTTTAAACAACCGAACAGATAAACATTCTTTTCGTTGGTTGTCAAATAATAGTACTGTGTAAATAAGGTTCTACGGTCATCATCGTTAAATTTGCTGTCACATTTTAGCCGACATTTCTCACTGCAAAGCATTTTTCCTACTGCAGATGATCGTTGTGGAATTTTTCGACCTTTATAGTCCGTGTAAGATTTTCCCGTTTCCCTATTTAATTTATGCACATTTCTAACCCAATTTTCTGGATGAGCTTCTAATTTTCTTGACTTCTTTTTACTTTCCTTTTTTAAATCTATGATTAGTCTCTCCTTTTCTATGTTTGTTACCGTGCTCTTTTCCTTATTTGTAGTAATCAAAATGGTCCTTTCGCCACCCTCTAAAAACATATTATTTGCAAATACTTCGCTATTCACACGTAATGTCTAAGTACCTACTTCCAAAAACATGAAGTTTAAAAAACAAAAATAAAAAAAATCATAGTTGCTTTAAAACATACCAGAACTACTCTCTATTTGCCCACTATCATTTTTTGACGCATCATATATATTTAAACTTATTGAATTTCTGGTTGATAGATCTTGAGTTTCAGGAATAGGCTCAGCCTCGCAAAAATTGAAAGATGTCTCAACTTCGTCGACTTCATTACTATCTTTTACCTCTTCAGTCCCTATATGGCCCGAATCAGTTTTTTTGGTGTTATCTAAAAACATAAATAATTTACGGCTAAAGACAAATTATCTAGTTATTCAGAATGTACACACCTAATTCTTGTAGATTTTCATTTTTTTTTAAAACGATTATCTTTGGTTCAAGTTTTACTTTTTTTCTTTGGTGCTTATTTTCAGATTCGTCACTATCGCTGTCAGAATAAGGCTCAAATTCAGACCCAGAGTCTGAAAATGGTTCGTCAGGATCAATGTCGGGATTCCCGTCGAATCCTGATCTTTCATGGTTTTCATCTGCTATATTAGCAGCGGCAATAGCTTGCTGAAGAATTCGACTGGTTCGATTACCACGAGCAGACATATTAGTTTTCTGCAAAATGTAAATACCGGCATTAAAATTGGCCTAGATTATGTAAACAAAATTTTTGAATAAAGTATAGTAAAACTAAAATATAACACCATAAAATGCGCTTTTGCTTAAATCTATGTTGTTAGTAATAAACTATATTTATGTTTCATTATTGAAATGTTTATAGGTTATGTTTGTTATTTTAAAAGCCGATTTTAAAATATACACAAAATATTTAATATCGTTAAAAATAATCTATAGAAAAAACACTTACCCACTGTAAAGAACAAAACACCAAAAATTACTTAAAACAGCCTTTTACTTTATACACAACACGTACTTACAGAACATTTACATAAAATGATGCACTAAACAAAGATGTTTTATAATGCAAGAAGGAGTTAATTCATTAGATAACACCTTCTTGCACGAATATTATAAAGTTAGCTCCTTCTTGCTGAATAACCTTAAACATTTGTTGACATAACACGTTTTTACAGTTCATTTTTAGGTCATCCAGCGACATCTATGTTTTAAAGTCTTTACTATCAAGAAGAAACAGAGTTAACACCTTCATTCATGTAAATAACTAGATTTTAGCAAAATTTGAGTTAACCCCTTCTTACACTAATAGCTTCAGTTCATAAATAATGTATACAGAAATTGTTAAATGTTAACCTTAAAATATTCATTACTTTGGCTTAAATTGACAGTTTTCATTAGATCAAAATCCCATTGTCAGGAATCAGCAAATTTCCGACTTGACATATGTCATCTGATACCGATTTGGCGCCAAATTAGAGAAAACACCTGTCTGTTCCAAATAGGCACATACGTTCCAAATAGCCCCGTTCTACGGTATATTTTTTGTTGAAATATTTTATTAATACTTTAATAACTTTAACATTGATATACCGTAACCGTCTAACAACACATTCTCGTAGAGTAAATAATTTGTAGAAAAAATCTTCTGGTTCTCCTGAATGCTGTAAATTACGAAGACCAGTTGGGCAATCATATTTTTCTAGTGACATATGTTTAACTATGAACCCTTCTACGTAACTTAAATATTCGCATCGAAATAATCGATAATCGATTTCTGGTTGTGGAAGTGAGAGTGGTTTCCAGCAATCGGCTGTAGAATCACAAACTTGTGGTTCCACCTCTGCGGGGAAGTCTCTCATGGAAACCAACAGTGAATCTTCATCGCGTTCACAATTTGATCCAGGAGAATGGTAAGATGAAAAATCTATCCTATCAGTAGGGCCTTGTAGAGCGAGATAAAAGCTTTGCAATTTAGATTTGTGTATCGCACTGCGAAAATCAGAAATCCGTCTAGAGTGCGAGACCATCCTGACAGACATGGCGGTCTGGCTAGATCACGGGGCGTTTTTTATGAACCTCATTTTACGAAACATAGCTTTACCTTCTATCCACGTTCTAGGATGACGTGTTTTTCTTCCAACCAAACCCCGCAATCACCGTTAACGCTGTCGAATATATTGCCAAAAAATGTAAAAAGTCCTGCAGTGTGAGAGACCGCTTCAGTTAACATTTTATCTTTTAAGCTAGGACCTATGGCACCGGCAGCAAAGTTCATGAGAGAGGCTACAGTGCTACTAAACACTTGTGAGCAGAGGGATACTTTCATTTTTTTTATCCTATTGGGTAAAACGTGATAATCAGTCAATTTTCTCATCAACCTTATTGCACCACGTGTTCAATCAATTTTATAAACATCTAGAACATGAGACCATGATGCAATCATTTCTTTATCGTTTTGATAAAACTTAAGTCTTTTTTTAATGTATTGTTTCTAATACTTTTTAAAATATGGGGTGGATCAAACAAAGGAGTTATCTCGATCACATTATCGTTTCCTTCTCGTTCACCTTTTAAAATAGCGTTCCTTCTTGTCTCTCTTAAGAGATCATTAATAGCTGTACTATTAGTTGAAACTTGGGCGCATATAGAAGCAATTACATTAAGATTTATTAAAGTAGCCTCTTTTACAATGTTTTTGATGGAGCGTACAATGGCAGCGGGTTCCATTGCTGATTTTGTTAATGCAAAAGCCACTAGTTGTTTTCACCGCTTATATATGGCCCCAGCATGAAAAAACATACATGATCTGCCAGGTTTCTGGTTCTTCTCTCACCATCGTCCTCAAAACCAATTATTCGATCCTCATAAGGCAACTAGTCCAAATGTGGCTGAATTGCAATTTCATCAAAAATTATATTGCACAAAAAAATATTTTTCGCTTCTCATTGAATGTTAACAGCTGAGTACATTTTGTTGCTTCTTACTTTTTGCAAATCTCAGTTACTTTTAAATAGATAGTGAAACGCTGTTTTCAGAATTTCCATTTCTCTGCTAAGTTACCACTCGTGGATATGGATGGGATACCTCTAAAATCCAATGCAGATAGAGATATTTATTTAATCTTATTCTCATGCAGATTTTTCTAACCGCAACTTTCAACCTATAAAGTTCTTAAATCCGAATTTTTGCGATTTTTTGGGAAATTGAGAGGAATCCTGTTTTGTTTTTTCTTTGTGGGCTCTTTTTAAGTGATTCTGCAAATTAGTAGTATTTATTACCTGAGCTTTTAAATTGTTTCTGGCATAATTTGCACTGTCCTCCTAATTCAGTTTTTATAAAATAGTTCCACACAGTGCTTTTCTTTGACATTTTGAAGATAAAAAATTATGTTTAATTCTGAAAAGAAAATACAAGAACACATGACATATTTACTTTATGTATATACTGTATAGGTTGTTTTATCATATAAATTACATTTACTTTACTCACTTTATGATTAGTCAGCGAGTATAAAGACACAGGAGGGAACTTTTTGATGCTTGGCCTTTAGACCGAAAAGGTCTACCAAGATGGCCGCCGGCGGATATGACGTTCTTTCAGTGGCATCGAAAAAGTAATTAGTCAACGCATATGGGGGTGGTTTATTTTGACGATTATATTACAATTACATTTGGATTTTCAACAAAAAATACATAATTTGTTGTTGAACCCGGAACTCCTGGGTAAGAGTCAACTGTGCTTGTCTCTCAACCAACCAATCATATATAAATTATAATAGAACACAAATTCTTAATATTTCAATTTAAAAAACTATATTTTGTGTTTGAGAGAAAAAAAGGATTGTTGTACTTAAACTCAGTGGTCAGTGACAACATACAAGCCAAATTTTGTGTTGTGCCAAATGGGTATTTGCAGTTGGCCACGACTACAACTTATTATACTTACTTTCATTAATCCTCAACAACATATAATGAAGCAGAAAATGTATTATATTTTTTTCAGCCTAAAGTAAGTAGCAAATTCTACATAAATAATGAACACAATAGTTTATTCAATGTTTATTGACCATTTGTTGTAAACAACTTACAATTTTTTTACAAAACAAGTTTCATATTTTAAGTACCTACAAGAAAACCTATCGTCCTTTGGATAATATAAGTTTCTTATAATAATTTCTAATGCTCTCTTTTTTGTTTAATTGTTTACAAATATAATGTAACCTTAGATTTAAATGTTCCTGAACTATAGTTTTAATTAAAAGTACTGTGTGATCTCTTACATAATTAAAATTTTCATGAAAATATAATACTGTCAAGAAATCGTGTAATAATCTCTGTGTGTAATTTAGTTTGTATTGGTGTGTCTAAAATTTTACCTTCATGAATATAAACACGAATAATTTTTTCCACTTCTACGCAAACTTTTACTACTATTTCACTCGGGTAGGTTAATCCACCTCTATTTTTAAAGTCTGTAAAGGAATTCAATAAATTTTCTTTAGCATCCGTTAATTCGCTGGTGCATCGGTAAACGGGCATAAGTCAAAAAATATGATTTTGAGAAAAGGCGAGTTGAAGTTTGACACTGCACTATAAATCAGCCACTTGAATTAATTTGACCAAAGTTAATTTCTTAGATATTTCTTTTAATGGACTTTCTCAAAATCTAATTCAAAATTTTCCAAACAAGTTGTAACTTGACAAAAAAAAAAATATGACATGCCACTTAATTTTTTTTGAAAAACCTAACTTAAACCTTTCTACACAAATTAAATAACAGACCATTTTTGAAAACAAGATTTATTTAACACAGTAGACAGTAATCATAGTCTACCTTAATACACTTTTTCCCGACCATAAAAATGAATGGCAACTGCGTAATAAAAAAAAACAGAAACGAAAGTGTAGTATAGGTTACAGTAGTGTGGCGACGACGCAGTTGTTTTATATTAAATAGATATAATTTGTTATAATGTACATGTCACATGTCGAAAAATAAAAGTTACTCTAAAGATTATTTAAAATGTATTTGTTGATATAAATAACAATATAACATGGCGCAGTAATAAATCTACGTTCCGACCGACAGTTTAAGCTGAAATTAATAAATTAATTGTGACCATGAGTGGTGACAGCAGAGGTATAACCTCAATGTCGATGAGCGGCAATGTTGCCGAAAATTGGAAGTTATGGCGTTCTCGCTTTGAAAATTATTTAGTGGCAAGCGAGATAAATAAAAAGGGTGAAGCAATTCAGTGTGCCCAGGTTCTCCATTTTATTGGTGAAGAAGGTTTTAAAATATACACTACATTTAAATTTGAGGATGACCAGAAAAATAAATTAAATATATTACTGGATAAATTTGAAGGACATTTTCTACCGAAGGAAAATCTGACGTATGAAAGATATAAATGTTTCTCATACAAGCAACAGCCCGGACAATCATTAGACCAGTATGTAACTGAACTGAAAAATATGGCAATGAAATGTAAGCTAGGTAATTTACAAGAAGAGTTAACGAAAACAGTTCTTATATGTGGAGTTGCAAATGCCTCAATAAGGGAGAAACTGCTGCAAGAAGATGACAGTTTGACGTTGGATAAAGCCATCGAAAAATGCGCAATCATTGAAATGTCTAAAGAAAGAAGTGAAATCATGTCAGCTGGTCAAAGTTACAGCACAGTAGTTGATGCAATTCACAAAAAGAGCAAGGTGCAGTTCAAGAGTCAACAAGGTACAACGCAAAGGGGGTCAACCGACCAAAATAAGAAAATTTATTCGTGTACAAGGTGTGGTAAGCCGCATCCCATTAATAAGTGCCCAGCCTATGGAAAAGTGTGCAACTTTTGTCATGTGAAAAATCATTTTAGTATGCAGTGCATGAAAAAGAAAGTACATGAAGTTGTATCAGAAAGTAATCAGTTAGAAACTGATTCAAGGGTTAATGTAAACGATGTAAATGGTACTTTGTTCATAGGTTCAATAGAGAGTACTATAAATGTAAACCTGGTAGATTCTGAATGGGTAACAAACCTAGAAATTAATAATAAAACTTTAAATTTAAGTAAATGTAAATTTGGTCAAAAGAGTATCAAATATATGGGACATTTAGTTTCAAGCAATGGCATTGCTCCAGATGTTTCTAAAATTAAGGCAATATCTGAAATGCCACGTCCTATAAATAAGCAAGGGGTACAGCGCTTGCTAGGCATGCTAACATATGTAAGCAAATTTGTAAAAAACTTTTCAGATCAGACACTGCCGTTACGAAACTTAATAAAAAATGATGTGGAGTTTATATGGGGTGATGATCAGGAAAAAGCATTTAAATGTTTGAAGGAAATGTTAACAAGCAAACCGATATTACAATTTTTTGATATAAATAAAGAGTCCATAATTTCCGTAGATGCATCAAAATCAGGTGTGGGAGCCTGTCTTATACAAAATCAGCTTCCCTGTGCTTACGCATCGAAAGCATTAACTGACACACAAATCCGTTATGCTCAAATTGAAAAAGAGCTCTATGCTGTTTGCTTCGGATTAAATCGGCTTAGTCAATATGTATATGGACGTAAAACGGTCGTAGAAACAGACCATCAACCTTTAATCGCAATTTTTAAGAAACCTCTCAATAAGTGTCCCGCATGACTTCAAAGGATGATGTTGCAACTTCAAAAATTTGATGTTGAATTGAGATATAAGCCAGGAAAAGAACTTCTCTTAGCGGATGCGCTATCTAGAGCGCATTTACCTGACAAAACTGTTAATGACTTAGATAATGACATAGAAAGCCAAGTTTGCATGATAAATCTGGAAATTAATGCTACTCCAGAGAAAATTGATCAGTTGAAAAAAGAAACGACTAAAGATACTGTTTTAACTGACTTAAAAGAAGTTCTTTTGAATGGTTGGCCTAACTCAAATAAAAAACTTAAAAATACTTTGAAAATATTTTGCCCATTTAAAAGCGATTTAACTATAATTAACGATTTAATTTTTAAAGGGTCTTGCATAGTAGTCCCTAAATCCTTACAACAAGAAATGCTCAATCGAATTCACTACAGCCATTTGGGAGTTAATAAATGCATTAAAATGGCACAACAATCATTATTTTGGCCAGGTATGGTTGATCAAATTCGTCAAAAAATCTCCAACTGCCATCAATGCCTTACGTATTCTAATTCTCAAAATAGGGAACCACTGAAGCCGCATTATATTCCGGACTTGCCTTGGAGTAAAGTTGGGTGTGATATTTTTGAGTTAAATGATACTAAATACCTTCTTGTAATCGACTACTACTCCAAATATGTTGAATTAGCATGTTTAAATAATAATTCAACAAGTCACATCATTATTAAAAATTTAAAAGAATTCTTTTCAAGGCATGGGATACCGTTAACACTCGTGAGTGACGGAGGCCCTCAATTTACATCCAACGATTTCCAAAATTTTGTCTCGCAATGGGAATTTACCCATATAATCTCATCACCAACTTATGCCCAGTCAAATGGTATGGCTGAAAGACATATTCAAACAGCCAAAAAGACACTCAAGAAAATCATAGATGACAAGACAGATATCTATTTAGCCCTTCTTCATTACCGATCGACACCTTTCTTTGAAAATAATTTCCCTTCAGAAATATTAATGTCACGTAAATTAAGAACAAATTTGTTAGAAACAAACAAGCAGTTAAAACCCAATGTTGCTAAGTGTTACAATAAACAAATTGTAAACAAGAAACAAGATCAACAACGACAATATTATAATAATAAAAATTCCGCTAAACGTTTACAAGTACTTAACAAAAATCAAATTGTTTATGTTCAGCGAGAACCGCAAGGTAAATGGTTTCCAGGAATTATTATTAATAGAGTTAGAGATAGAGCATACGAGGTTAAAATGAATAATGGTTCTATTTTAATTAGAAATCGTAAATTTATAAAGCCTGTTTCCAAATTTAGAGAAACTATACCAAAAACTCATTGTTCATTAGCACCGAATATTGCATCTCCGGAGAGGGAGGAATTGAGATACTTCATAGAATTAAGTCCTGAAACTGAAACGGCAAATGATGATGTAACAAGTGACGTTTTACCCGATAGTGACAGTCAATCCAAAAAACATTCTTCTAGTGATAATCAAAGTGTTCATCCTATTTACAATAGTGAAAGTAGTTCAGATTCCGATGCAGAAAATAAAATTGTAAATAAGGCAGTTGTCACGTCTTCTGGACGTCTCTCGAAACCGCCTCTGAAACTGAATTACTGAAAAATATATTTTGTTGCAAAATGTAGTTTATTGCTTAAGGAGGAGGATGTAGTATAGGTTACAGTAGTGTGGCGACGGCGCAGTTGTTTTATATTAAATAGATATAATTTGTTATAATGCACATATCACATGTCGAAAAATAAAAGTTACTCTAAAGATTATTTAAAGTGTATTTGTTGATATAAATAACAATATAACAGAAAGTATATAAAAAAGCTACTCAAAATACTATTCATCATCGCTAGAAGCATCTGGATACACATCAGGTATTTCATCATCTGCCTTAAGATTTTTGTAGACATCCCATAGAGATTCTGAAATGTAGGGTAATAAGTCCATTAAGATTGCTTTTTTTGAGAGACGCAAGAGGAACTGAACCGTCATAACTTAGTTGGGGTTTAGGTTCATACTCCTTCCCCTTCTTCTAAAACTGACGTTCTGAAAATTTTAGTTATCCAGCGATGTTTTGAATTGTAAAATTCCTATACTTTCTTTACTAAATCTAAACCATTTAACATTCTGCCAAGTATAACGTGTCTCATTAACGATCAGTTTTCTAGTTACAAGTGGACCTTTAAAAAGACCTGAAAAAGCATAGAAGTCTTGCCGATTCATTTCTCTCACTTCAAACGGCTTCTTCCTTCTTGCTTGCCTGACAAGCTGGACCCAGTCGTGAGGATGTTCGAGAGGGCATCCAATTTTTTTTCTTTTTCTCAATAAGGCTGTGGCCAGTATCACTTTCCATATGGGTATGCCCAGGAACTAGAAATTTATGATCAATGGTTTTTAGTTTTGAGGAATCATGTAGAACTTTCATACACATTGCAGCCATGTTGCTATTTTTATTCTGACCTCCACACATATCAGAATACATTGTAATATGCGTTACCGACTTATCCAAATCATTTATAAGATACCTGTAAAGACACGAACCAATGTCATCACCTCCTCTCTTCGCTATCCCTTCATGCCACATATAACCGAAAGTCTGTCATTCATCGCAATCATGTATTGTCAAATTGAATGTCCATAGTTGTCTTTTGTAGAATGCCAATGAACTTTGTACTAGAGGTGCTGGCAAACATTGCTGCACGTCAAAGGTAATTGTTGTCTTAGTCATATCAGTTTGTGAAAAACTAGAAATTTATGATCAATGGTCTTTAGTGTTGAGGAATCATGTAGAACTTTCATACACTTGCAGCCATGTTGCTATTTTTATTCTGACGTCCACACATATCAGAATACATTGTAATATGCGTAACCGATTTATCCAAATCATTTATAAGATACCTGTAAAGACACGAACCAATGTCATCACCTCCTCTCTTCGCTGTCCCTTCATGCCACATATAACAGAAAGTCTGTCGTTCATCACAATCATGTATTGTCAGATTGAATGTCCATAGTTGTCTTTTGTAGAATGCCAATGAACTTTGTACTAGAGGTGTTGGCAAACATTGCTGCACGTCAAAGGTAATTGTTGTCTTAGTCATATCAGTTTGTAAAATCTTCTTGTCTGAATCTTTGGAAAGATGCCAAATCAGCTTCTTGGTGATGTGCAGCTAACTCCTCCTTTAATGCAGCATTATCTCCAACCAAGTTAATTTTCATAGCAAATTTGTCGCAAATTTCACATGTAACTTTATTGGGTTGTTTTATACGGATACCCATTTTGTGAAATTCGCGCTCGTAAATAACACCACAAGTAATTACGACCCCCTTTATCCCGGAAGGCTCTAGAAGAGCCTTGTGTGGATTTTGTGGAAATTTTAATTTGTACTCTTGATACAAATCGGCAAGTATAATGTGTGCTAGTAAATATTTTTTGTTAGAATCTCTTCTTGTGTAGTGGCTTTCATACGTCGGTATTGAGAGAATGTGCTGATGTACATTTTCAATATCCTTTTCACTGCGTTTATTAGGTGGGACATGTTTTCCTCTACCATCCTCATCTACAATACCGGACTTATGGGTTAATTTTTTCATGGTAACCACTCTCATATATCGTACAGTTTCATCAAAAGTACCTAGAAAGCACGATTTACAAGTGCTAACATTAGCACCTCTCGTAGCATTTCTTTCGGCAAGATTTCAATGGCCCCATAGAACGAGCAGCTACTGTTTTATCTTTTGAGGTCACGTATTCTTTACCAGTATTTAGTTTGCTTTTTTCTTTATCTTCGTACATGCCTTGTTTCTTCCTTTATTTGACATTTTATTTCGGTTCACTCTAGATCTTTGTTTACCATTTTCAGGACTTTTCCCTGTTTGACTTTCTTCTTCCCTGGGACTCTCTCTCAATGTTTTTTTCATTTGTGTTGCTTTCCTCTTCTTTATTATGCAAGGTTTACTTGCCATCAATCTCAGAATCTGAAGAAGATCCTTGGTATGCAAAGTCTGGATCAGCGCATGAATCGTCTGAATTTTCACTGAAATCTAAGTCAATTTGATTTCGAATTTCCTGAGGTAAAGATGGGGCCTCACTGGAAACTGAAAAAGAATACAGAAATGAAATGTTCTCAGATACAATATATCTTATTATATTATTTTAACACCTCAATTTCACCACTATTTTCCATTGAATCTCTGTACATTTCCAAGCCTTAGTAGGTGTATATAGAAATTTTTTGCACGACAGGGAAAAAACAATACTTTTCTGCCTCAAAAAGGTGGGTACAACACGCTTATTCTCTTGGAATATAAAGCCACCATGGAAATCAAAGAACGTATAAGCATAAATGAACATCAAATTTTTTTCTGTCAAACCTTTAGTGATAGAAAGAATAATGGTAAATCAGTCGTTTCTAAAATATCGTAAATATTATGCGTAATAACAAACAGAAATAAATTTCAAAAATAAACAACGCCAAACTAAGCTTAAAAAAAGGATACTTAAATAAATTTTGACATTAATTACAAAAGCTTCCAAGCCAATAATTATTTATCTTTAGTTTTTAAATTTCATTTTTGCAATAAAAGTTGTGTTCGTTCTTGCAAAAAAATGTCTTACACACCGTGGAAGTGAAATGTGTTTTCGTCCCTTACATAAATGGTTACATTACTCATACCGAGACTAAAACCTCATTTCACTTCTTTGGCACCTATATTATTGCTATTAAAATTAGAAAGCATAATATGTATACCTTCTAATTTTTTGTCATCAGGGTCTATTTGCATCTGATCAGAGAGCTCTTTCCCAAAACTCCTCTTTTCTGAAACGTGACCCTGTAGTTCAGCCAGAGCACATTTCGACACGCAAGATCCTGCCGTTAACTCAACTCCATTAATATCTGCCACTGATGAAGGTCTCAATATAATATTTTTATGGACAGTAATGTTGTTAGGGATTAGGGATTCTCGATTAAATTTGTTTCGTTCTGAAAATTACATTAGAATAACCTCAAAGCGCTCGAGAAAGAAATATCAGAATAACTTTAATAAAATCCTACAAAATAACTCACCTTTACTTGTAGAGGCTGGAGAATTAATGTTGTTCACCATGCGTATTATTTTTTCACTTCTGGACCTCATATCTACAGGTATTGTTAAGTTTTTCACAGATCACAAATACAACAACTTCGAGTAACATAACCTCAATTTTAATGCGTAAAAAGATTTATATTCTGAACATCTATATGCAAAAGGAATTAAGTCAACATGTAAACTGGGCTAAGAGAAACAAGTCATTATTCTTATTGTGTAAAACGTATCAAGTCACAAAATAAACGACTTGATCCCTTTTACCCATCAATATCTCACATAAATGTGTATGCATTTAGTACTAAGTCCGACTTAAATCTTTTTACCCAAATGGATATAGAAGGTATTGAAAATAAGATTGTATTTAGTCTGACCTATTTCATTTTACACATACAAGTTTAGATTTTCTCATTAGTAAAACAGTTATGTTCGATTTAAATCGCTTTACCCAGACTATATCAAACAAGCTACTTTATACACATCTGAACTATACTGTCAAAAATTTAAATTTGACTTATTCTTTTATGCACATACGTAAACTACATTCTAAATAACCTATATTCGACTTAATCTCATTTTTTAAGAAAATTGACTTATGCCTGTTTACCCATGCACCCGCGAATTGTTCTAGACATCCTTCACATTTAATTTTTGTAGAAATTTTTGTAACTACAAAATCTGCTATATAAATAACAACCTGCTCGGAGTACTCAGTTAAACTTGTATTATAAATATAATCATGATCTATTAGTGCATCATTGAAACTCGGAATATTCTGAACGTCCTATATATAACGTTTTCCCCATTTATCATATCTTCTGTAGTTTTTTTTTTTTTTTTTTTGAGGAACTGCATTGTAGTATACTAATTTGTTCTAAAGGTATGCAGTTTCCCACTCCACTATCCCTTACCTCTGCGTGAATTAAAATTTTTTTGTATGCAGCTGTAAACTGCCTACATGTGAGGTTATCGTTATGCCCACCCTGTGACCTAATTGTCCCAAAAAACAACTCTACATTATCCTGCGATAGTTTATATTCAGGAATAAATTTTAAAAGTTTTTTTCTATAACAAATTTTTGATATGTTGATTGTATTGATTGCAATCCCATTATAATTCCCAGAAAACCAGTTTTTGTATCGGACTCGATTATTAAGGTTCCATCGGTGTGTTTTACAGTTTTTACATATTTAACAAATTTTGTAGAAAATGTTTATTGACATCACATACTGCTTGTTTAAAGCCCGAGTCACCTATTTTCCTTGAATTTTAAGATATCGAAAGCATCATTCATAAGTAGTATAAAATCTGGAGTATGACTGGTGGTCGAGAGGTGAGCGCACTTGCCTCTCACCCAAAAGTCCCGGGTTCGATCCCCGGTCGTGGCAGTGGAAAATACTGTGAGAGGGATGTTTCCACTATACACGGATCTTGGGTGTATCCCTTGTCTCTAAATGTGTAGCCTCCTCCCACACAAGGCTCTTCTAGAGCCTTCCGGGATAAAGGGGGTCGTAATTACCTGTGGTGTTATTTATTTATTATTTATTATCTGCAGTTGGACCACAATCTAAAAACTCTTTTAACTTTAATACAACTTTGCAAAATATTAGTGCCTCTGCAACTGATCTACTTAAGAAAAATTTTTGGTACTGATTAGTCACTTAATAAATACTCAAAAAACCACTTAAATATGTAACAATAACAACTCTAACCTACAATACAAGACACAAATTCCAAAATGATTAGTCATCTAAGGTCTACTTGATGACGACTTCCGTCGCATAGTTTCAGTAC
The DNA here is from genome assembly GCA_963675555.1 of Leptura quadrifasciata. NCBI lineage: Eukaryota > Metazoa > Arthropoda > Insecta > Coleoptera > Cerambycidae > Leptura > Leptura quadrifasciata. The sequence goes on from OY776680.1 coordinate 81,415,452, forward strand.
TAAACACTCCCTCCTGGTGTCTTTATACTCGCTGTGATTAGTTGGTATATTTATTTAGGGCGACCAGATTGATTGCTGTACACTTCTGCTGGGGAATGAGTAGAGTAACATGGTGGTGGAGTGGAACTTCCTTGTTGGCAACCCCTTGTGTCGCGAAATAATTAGGAAGAATAATTGATAACTTCGAATACTTAACTAGGTACTAGAGGTAGTAATATGTTTTTAAAAATATACAACAAACAAATTATACAATATAAATTAAAATATACACATTTTTTGATGAAAAATTATTATTTATAAATACTTTTCTGCTGAGTGAACCTTTTTCAGTAACTCCTACTCCTACTGTCTTGGAAAGAAAATCCTCGCAAGAACTTCCCATATCGCTGAGCACAAGTAGCATGGCTTTGAGTGTTTCCAATTTTATTCGTGATTTTTCATTGCCCCATATATGATTGATTATTGAAAATATTTGTTCTACTGGGGCATTTGTACCTGGAAAAACAAAGGGCAAACTCAACTAAGCGCAATAATTGAACAAATGGAATATGCTGCTGCTTGAAACGATTAAATACTTCCACCCATTTTAAATCCACAGCGACTTCTTTTTCCCGTTCTCCAATTTTCTTGTTACAAGTATAGTTTTTAAGACAACTTATCTCATCAAATAATGCATTTTCATCAATAATATTATTGCTAAAGTGTTCTGAAATAAAAGTAAGCGATGTCTGAACTACATCCCATCCTATATTTTTATTGAATTCTATCCAGTCCAAGGAATTCATTTTTAATAATTCAGTAGACCACAAAGTCAAGTAATCTAAACAGTTTTTGTAAAACATTGAAACATGACTAATGAACCAATCTTTATTTATTTCTCCTGCCTCTGAAAGTTTAGTCAAATCGTATTTAATAATAAGAGGCAAAAAAGTATTATCTAATCTTGCATCAATACGTTTTACTGTGTCATGAAATAATGATGACTGGCAATGGTAAAATTTTAACCAAATCTCGGACGTTTCATTATTGAAAAAATTTGTATAAGTACGGGACATTTTTCCAGTGATAAAAAATAAGACTTCAGCGCAACATATAATGTCAGAACTCTTTCTATTGCTGGCATAAGAGTAGCCCACGAAACATTGTGGTAATGAAACTTTTATATTACCGGATTACATAGTTATATTATTCACTAGGGATAAGATCTGTTTTAACAATGTTGATGTTACAGATTATGTCCAGGTAGCAAATGTTGTATGGTTATATTACAAAGACAATATTATCATAACAATTATATAACATTGTGAAAATATTGAGGCAACATTTAACTAATATTAATTTTACATTTATGATAAATATTATTACTATATTTATTAGCCGTAATGAGAATATTAATTCTATGTTACAAAAACATTGCATGTTTTTTTTGCAATATTGTATTAATAAAATATTGAGATATTAAGTCTTACGTTTTTTTTCATATTATTTTAATATAGATAAAATATTGTTTTAATGTATTAACTATATTATTATTATTATGTATGTAACATATTCGTTTAATATTTATAAAATATGTAAATGTTACCCTAGAATAGTTATTTTTTTTTGCAGGTGATAATTTGACCCCGGGAAAGTTAATATCTATTTATACACAAAAGGAATAGTGCTTTAGTCCTTTGTATGAATGTGGACATCCTTGGTGCATAATACAACTATTAATTTTTTGGGGCCAAATTATCTCTTACAAAAAAAATTAACTATACTAGGTAACAATAACATTTAATAAATATCAAACGAATTATGTTGCACTTTAGATTTTGTCTGATGGGTGAATAAAATGTTTATTTAAAACTTTACTTGCAAAATAATGTTTCACGTTATAATCAATCAATGTCTAAATAATGCAGAAAACAATATCCATTAGGAGTTAAGAATTTTCAAAAGAATATTGAAGTTTTATTAACAATCTTAATATTATGTTTAATTCTCCAGCAACATTTACCGTCTTCTATATTTTTTCAAAGAAAATTCCAGGATAAATGTGTCTTCAGTTTTTAACCAAGTAAAAATAAGCATGTGGTTTTAAATAAACACTTTATTCATCCAAAACTCAAAAACCTACAAAATAATAGAAACTGTTAATTTTTGCTTTAGTAATAATTTTAGCTGGTGGATTAATTATTTGACGAATTATAAGTAATTGCAAGGATTAGTTTTAAAAATTCAAATTTTGTTTTTTACTTACCTAACCTGCTCTCCCAGGACGAGGTCCCCCCTCGTCCAAGTGTGCGGAGATGCTCTAGAGGAACTTGCCAGGCACAAGGAAGTGAGCCTGATATGGGTTCCGGGACATACCGGGGTCCCAGGAAACGAGAGAGCCGATGAATTGGCTAGGCTCGGGGCCAGGGAGCCCTGTCTAGGCCCGGAGCCCATGTTGGGAATTACAAGGAAACATGTCGCTACGGCCCTTAATGAGTGGGCACAAGCAACATTGAGGGAACATTGGAGGCTGAGCAGCGGCTGCAGACAGGCTCGAGACTTCGTAACGGGGCCGAACAAGTCAAGGGCAGCCTGGTTGCTAGGTAGAAACCGGAGGACTCCGAACCAATTGGTCGGAGTCCTAACTGGTCACTGCAGGCTTAGAAGACACCTATCACTGATAGGGGTTGAGGTAGATCCCACCTGCCCAAGATGCGGAAGCGATGAAGAAACATCGTTTCACTTCTTGGGACAATGTGAAGCGTTCTGACACCTGAGGTATGAACTCTTCGGCGCCACAACGCTCCCAAAAGAGGAAATGGACTCTCTCGAATGGAAACATGTCCTGACCTTCATTGGAAGATCAGGAAGGTTTCAAGAGGCAGTAGGAGGCCGAGTAGAAGTGAATGGTTGAGGGGACGTCAGGGGGTAGGTAAAAAGGGCCCATTTGTGGCCTACTTGCCAGGCATTAGGCCTCCCCCAACAATTACTACTAACTACCTAACAAAAACTGGAACAACAGTCCGCTGCAAACTTCTTATAAAACCTATCTTAACCGGCTTCATATCAATCATTTATGCTTGAAGCATATCTTACGTTGTTTACTTCTATGATTTCTAATAGCAAACACTGCCGCAACTTAATTCTAATATAAATTATTGAAACAATAAATAAGGCACGTAAAATTTTATTGTTTTAAATTTATTTCTCATTATTTTTTTAAAACACTGAATAAAGAAAATGCTTGGTAAAATGGATAATAACAAAAAGTAGTAAATATTTCATTATCGTACCTATCTTTCTTGAATATGGTCACTTTAATACCTTTTGCTTAGATAAAATCTAAATTAAACAATAATAACAGAAACTTAACTACAATATTACAATAGAACGATAACAGTGTAATATATTTAGGCTCTTAATTATATTTATAAAAAATAACTATTTGAAAATTCTTTTTAACTATAAAGATTTAATCTTTACTTCAAAGCCCATATTAAGCTTACTTTTCATTTCTTATAAGCCTCTTCTTCGCAAATCGCAGCCACTTTATTACAGTTTGCTCAAATTTTTTATCCGTCATGTTATTGAAATTCGCCTTAATAGATCCTACAAAAATTTATTGGGTTAATAACACGATTTACTTTCCAATATTGTCACGACCACTGCTTGGCATGGAGAGGTTTTATTTTATGAGATGAAGTGAAATAATCATTTAAACAAGTATAACGAATATTTATTATAAGTTAAATATGAAAAAAAACAGACAAGTTCAAGAAAAAAATAATATACAAACAAATAAAAAAAGTCTTATCAGCTCATGATGAAGGAGATGGGTCGAGTAATTGGCTTCTTGATGGACTGTATACCGATCAATAATTTATGTCTCAATTCTGGACTATTTATATGATTTATAAATACTTATTTAGCATTATTTCCATAGGTAGATTTGAATGAAGTTTATTTCCAACGCGGTTACAAATTGTGATTGAAATATGAAACTTTATATCCTTTATACACGCTAAATGACAAATTTATTTAATAGAAATAATAAAATTAAATTTAGAAACAATGTAGAATTTTTTATTGATTTAACTTTATGGCTTATTCTAATTTATTAATAAATATTTGAAAACTACATTTTATAGTGAATATGCTAAAAAGTATTTTGGTAAATTCTGAAGTGCTGAATAACTACTACACGACACATTTCCCTCACCTGGCAGAGCTGGACCCCAGCTCTAAAATCTTGTACAATATTTACTGGGTGGACGAGCGTAAAAAAAATAAAGTAAAGTAAATAGAAATGCAATGTCTAATAATAAATAGTTATGATAATATAATGGTTGCATTCATCTGATAAAAAGTGACAACTAATCGCTGGCAAATGATTAGTAATCGATCACCTATCGATGAGTAATTCTTCTGAATACGTATTTGACGATTTGACAGTTCTCTACCATAACACATTCCATGTTTGTTTAGTTAGGTTAGTTTCTGGTTATTTATGAGGACGTCTGATCTGTGTTATTTATGTTATAAAAATGGAAAATATAATTGCAAATGTTTTGTTCGATGACGAATTAGACATGAGTGTTGTTACGCACATGGTTAATAATTTAACAAATCCATTACCTTTTTTAAAAATCGAAAAACGTAAGCGAAAATGTAGAAATAAAAATTATTTTGAGATAATTATTCCGAATTACACTGATATTCAGTTTTATGAACTATTTCGGATGTCCAGAGAAACCGCTGAAGTAAGTGAGTCACAATAAATAAATTTTTTAGCCTATTTGTTTGAAAATTTGAATTATATCCTATATTTCTTCAGGAACTAGTAAACATTGTTGGTCATAATCTGGAAAACCCTAACGAATTGGCTTCTTTGGATAAAAAAGTGTTGTTTAGTGTGTGGGTCCTCAGCAAACAAGAGAGTTTTTTGGCAACAAGTGACGGTTTTGGACTTCCAACAAGTACAGGCCACACACTATTCAAGAGTATAATAAGTACTATTTCAAATTTGTTGCCACAATTTATTACCTGGCCTAATCAGAATAATTATATGACTATTGCAGCTGTAAGTTTTTACACTAGTATATGATAGGCATAGATTTTGATATTGTGATAATTATTATATGTCAGCATTTACTAAAAGAAAAAGCAGCAATACCTTTCTTTTTTTTATAGGCTTTCTCGCGTCGTACACGTTTCCCAGGCATAATTGGTGCCGTAGATGGTTGCCACATCCAATGCAAGCAGCCATTTGGAAATGAAGTCGACTATTACAATCGGAAAGGGACTCATTCAATAATACTGCAAGGTATGATATATCTTAGTCATTATTTAGAAATAAATCGGTTAAATTAATTTCTTTTCATTTATTGCAGGTACATGCGACCATAAATGTAAATTCATTGATGTGTATATCGGTTGTCCAGGAAGAATGCATGACAGTAGGGTTTTCCGCACGAGTCCTCTCTTTGAAAGAATCACTGCAGACAATGCCCTTATTCAAACAGATTACCATCTCATGGCCGATGCGGCTTATCCATTAATGGAATATGTAATGACACCATTTCGTGATACAGGACACTTGACTGCAGCACAAGTCACTTATAACACAGCGTTAAGCAGTGCCCGCTCAGTAATTGAAAGAACCTTTGGTCTGCTGAGAGCAAAGTTTAGAAGACTAAAATATTTAGATATAAACGACTTTCAGTTTGGCAATCAGATGATTTCAGCAGCTTGTGTTCTGCATAATTTTATTTTGGACCACCACGATCTTACAGACGATGCAGTATCACATCAAGATGAAGAAGAGGTCAATGTAGATCTAAGAGACAATGCAATACCACAGCAGAATGAAGATGACATTGAACTGCCAGCTGCTGTGGCAAAACGTAATAATATTGCTGCACTGTTTGAATAAAAACTATTTTATTTTAATAAATAAGTTGTCCCACTTAAAACTTCCGGGGCCATTTTCTGTTCATTAGAATATATACCTAAATGACAGAATTCAAATTTCTTGTTTAGTTATTGAGAAAATGGCCCGAGAGTTGTATGTGGAACATCTTGTACATACATATGTATACACTATAAATTATTAATTAATATGCCACATACAAGGTGTCTCATATCGTTCTGTTAAACTTTTGGGAGAGTATACTTAATTGTACGGCTAAAAAAGTAAAATGCTAGGGTCTATCTTTGCTTGCTTGAAAGTTATACGGTAAACTTTCTAATTTCAACAGTAAATAAACATAATTAAATTGATAGGAAAAAATTTAAAACAAAAATCGACCTACCACTTTTGTGCCTTCTAGTCTTACAATACAGTCTACTTTATGCTCCCAAAATTAGAAATACGGGACACCTTGTATAAAAACACGTCTTGATGGGCTATTGAATTAAAAAGAAGGTTCAAGTAAAATGAGAGTTTTATTAAAAGTACAAAAATGTATTATTTAAAATTTACACTTTACAACTGTCTTTCTAACAAACGTTTTAATAACTCATTCCTCTCTTTTTGTGTCCTATTATTTTCCTCCACAGCTTCACGCAAAAGTCGTATCTCTTGTAGTCTGCTCTCTTCTACTTCCAACTGCTTTTTTCTTAAGCCGTATAGTTGTTGTCCTCTTTGGGCTTTCTCTTTTTTTTTTAATCAAAGATGAACCGCCTGCACCACGTGAAGAATTAGAAGGTGTGCTTGGACTGCTCGGTGAATTCTTTGAGATTTGTAAGTATCTCGAAGGTGTCATTTGTGATATGTCTGGTAATGGCGAAAATGTAAGTGAACTACAAGGTACATTTGACATTCTCTGTGATGATGCAAATGTGGATAAAGCATACTCATTGCTGTTTTGGCAGGCAGAAGTTAACAGAGTATCTGAAGGTCCCAAGCCATCAGTTCCTCCATATTGTTCTGTATCTTCAACTTCTCCTATAATATTATTTGATGTCGATGGAAGTGATGTACCTGTAGATAATGAGTTAGCAGTTGATTCCCAAGATGAAATAGTATGGCCCATATTAATACTCTTATCATCTGCAAAAATCTCTTCCATTGCCTGGAAATATTCCCATTTTACATTACCTCTTATTTTCTTATAGGTACTTTTCATATTTCTATACTTTCTTTCTATCATGTTTTCGTCGAAACCTATTATATCATGTTTCACCATTTCATTTTTTATGTATCGCCATATATCTTTTTTTTATCTTTGAATTCCTTAAGTCATCTTTTTTTTCAGCCACACAAGCCAAAAGCAGCATTGTACTTTTTTTGGTCCATTTTACTGTTTCTTCTGCTTCTAAAATAAAAATTATTGCATACATTAGCATATTTATTTCACACAAATAATAATAATTTAACTGCCGAATATGCTCATTGAGTCACATACCTTGAGGATCCTCCGACTCTGATGGAACCTGCATTTCTAGACTGTTCATGTTCGTTTCTATAAAGTTTGCAAGATAATTTTGATCTGCAAAAGCGACATAAAATTAGGGAAAGACATAAAATATCAAATTTAATTTTATTACATGAAAGAATATTTGAGTTTTTCTTCTTAACCTCTAATTTTTAAGTCTCATTAACTTATCATTTCTAAATTTAGCATGCGTATCCTCATCGGCAACGATATAATAAGACATATTTTTATAGTGGTATATAATTTCCATAGACATATTTGTCTTATTTTTCAATTTCAATATACAAATTTGAATTAAAACTAATCGATTAGGCGATTACTAATCAGTTTCTAAATGTGATGAAAAATATGGCGTCCGATTACTCATCGAAGAGTTTCATTCGCGTGCGTTCAGCAAACAAAAACTCATCGATTAGTAATCGATGCGTCCTGCTGAATGCGACCAATAATTAGATTTCTCTTGACTGGGACAATTGTGGTTATGAGGGACCGTTAATAAAGTTTAATTTGCTTTTGAATTTGATATTATTAATTTGGCATTATTTTAGCTTTTTTAACGCTACCTGTTGCTGTAAATTATTGTATACATAAATTCAGAGAAAAAAAAAATTCAATGTCTTTTCCATAAGTTCATTCGATCACATCGTAAGTTTGTGGGCACACATTGTTTGTAGCACCGAAGCGCGAAGTACGGCACTGTTCAATTGACGTTATTTGCAAAATTCGCCGATTCAAACCACTACGCGTCGCCACCATAGAGTTGGGCAAATGTCACGGCGGGAGTTAAGCGGCCATTAGATTATTACAGTTGTGAGCGTATAGTTAATTTGAAATTAAGAGAAGTAAAATGGATATTCTGGATGAAAACGATGTTCCTGGGGCTAGTTTAAAGTATAGTCGGTTAGAAGATCACAGTATTAGTGAACTTAAGCGCTGGCTAGCTTGCCGCAACTTGCCTGTAAAAGGGGTGAAAAGTGTTTTGTTAGAAAGGTAGGTGTAAATACGTGTGTAGGTATTTACTTCCTATTTAAATAGAAATTTGTACTACTTAACTGTCTGAAGGTACTGAAATAAAAGATTTTCAGAGATTAACATTTTTATTTTCTTTTTGTAGAGTTCAAAACTGTATTTCATCAGGGCAGTCTGAAAAGATATTTGTGGGTATTGATAATGGTATATGGTATCAACAAAAGATAAATGGTACTTCATCACAATCACAGACACCAGTGTTATATTCTACTAGCCTAGCTGAGTTGGCATGGAAAAAGTTTCCCTCAGTATCAATACCAAGGAGTTTTTCATTAATAATGATTAATGAGTGGATGCAGCGAAAAGAAGTAACATTAAGTTACCATAACAATAGTTCTGATTCTGATGAGGAAAATCTTGACCAGTATGTTGATACAGGTGACAATAGTAAAGCTTTACGAAGGGGACGACTTAGTTTTAAAAGTGGACACGTTAGTGACATTAAAGACAGTGATGACAATGAGTTCTATTACTTAAAAGCCAGTGTTATGGCTAGTTATAAAAAAGTGGTATACAAAACGCATATCTGTCTTAATAAGCAATCCAGCAGAATTGTCGATGCTGCATGCGAATGTAAGGCAGGCGCAGGAAAGACTTGTTCCCACGTGGCAGCTCTTCTGTATTGTTTGGAAGATTATACTGGTACATATAATTTTGAACCTCCTTCAAGTACATCTATTTTAAAAACATATATGGAAATAATAAATGTGGAAATAATCCACAGTCTGTTTTAGAAGCGAAATATATATCACCACATGGCGAATTAAAAGAAAAGCGTAAGAGATTCCTCAGGTTCCTTCCCAGGAGACGGGTTAGAAATCGCTTAGTCCAACCTGATGATCCAAATGTGAAGCTATTGAGGCTATTAAATACATGAGGATTAAATTCATCATATGATCATTTAATAACCATTAAATATGAAGATTATTATATAGACGATATAGTATTAAAAAGCTTGCTGGAACGAGTTACTTTTGTCAAAAATTTTCTTTATGAAGAATGTGATGATATTTTTGAAAAATGCAGTGAACAGAATACAGAAAAGTGGCATTTGCATAGGCGCATGTTTATTACAGCCTCAGAGGCGAAACATTTTGTGACTGCACGTAAATACAAAAATTTGATTTATAATAAATTATGGGCCTCAGGCAAAGAAAAGATTTTGGAACATATTCCAGCAGTTAGATGGGGTAGGGAAAAGGAAGAGTGTGCTTTTACTCAATATAAGCAAATTTATAATGCTGATGTTGAGAAATGTGGTTTTATTGTCAATAAAAAAACACTAGGGCATTGGTTGTAGCCCTGATGGTCTGGTGTTTAAAAACGGTTGACTTGATGGCACGATTGAAATTAAATGCCCATATAGTTTGAAAGATAGTACTCCCACCGATATAACAGGAAAAGATCAATGTTATATAGTGGACATTAATGGGGACATGAAAATTAAAGAATCTCATCAATATTTTTATCAAATTCAGACCAGTATGGCTGTACTAAATATTGATTGGTGTGATTTTCTAATATGGACTCCTAAAGGAATGCTGGTACAGAGAGTGGCGAGAAAACCTGATTTTGAAGAAGTTTTAAAAAAATTAGGGGCATACACGAAAGAGTACTTTTACCAGAATTTGTTGAAATGAGACAGCCCAGGGAACTTTCATTATTAATTATTGCGGAACAATAATTGAACCTAAATAACAATATATAGGTTGTGTTGACAGGAATAGGCCAATAAATTATGAAAAACCAATTTCTAATGATTGTCGACGTTTCGATTCATTATTAAATCATCCTCATTACTAATCAGGAAGGTTTTCCGTGTTATGATTGAATAAATAAATAAATTTACAAACAAATACTTAGGTGCAACAGAACAAATAAACGGATAACAGTAGAATATCTAATGGTCAAGTTCAGAATGACAAATACGCTTGTCATTCTGAACTTGACCATTAGATATTCTACTGTTATCCGTTTATTTGTTTTGTTGTACCTAAATGTTTGTAAATTTATTTATTTATTCAATCATAACACGGAAAACCTTCCTGATTAGTCCTGAGGATGATTTAATAATAAATCGAAACGTCGACAATCATCAGAAATTGGTTTTCCATGATTTATTGGCATATTCCCGTCAACACAACCTATATACAATAACAAGGCTATTATTATACTTAACACTAAATAACTATGGTTGGGGGCGAGCGTAGGTGCGTCTTTACTATGTACATACTTCGGTATGCGATGTAAAGCAACGACAGGCGCAGTTAGTACTTGGATTGGTGACCATTCCAACGGAAACCGCGTTCTCGCCTCACACATCTTCCAGCGGCTTGTATATCAGCGTATGCGCGGAAGCTATACAACCTCAGGCGAGGGTTGTATAGGAGATATACCATCCTTCGGAGGGGATGTAAAGCCGTTGGTCCCTTGTCTATTAAATGTTAGGCAAGTAAAAGATCCCTACTCTTCTTAAGGGAAGAGGTTCGGCAAAATTCCTGGTTGGGGGTAGCTCGTCTACAGGCGTCGGTGTTAGGCCTCAGTAGCGGAAATTGGCCGACGTTAAATAAATGTATATAAAAAAAAAAAAACTATGGTTGCGTTCATCACGGTGAGCGACCAGATAGTGCTCACTGATCACATGCTTAAACTACGCTTCTTGTACTGTCCTCATTGGCTTCTTCTGATCAAATGACGTAATGATACGTGATCATTCAGTTAGCGCTACCGCGTGATGAATACGACCATTATTTGCTTTTAAAAAAATCTGAAACATATGACAGACTACTTCTCAACATATTTAGATTTTTTAAATTGTAATGTCTAAACATCAGTTATGGTATTGTGTTAATATCCTTTTCTTCTTTTGGGAGTTTTATTTTACGAGATATTATAATATCTCATAAAATAAAAGTCAATAGCTAATAAGATTAGCAATTGAAAATAGATACCTATTTAGAATAATTGTTTCACTATTCCCGACTGTTGCTTTTTGTTTCACAATTTTGATGTATTGCTACCATGTATCGTTGAGTTCTTTCACTCAATGCGTATAGCTAGGTAAGTTTATATTTTAAAAGAATTTACATGTTAATAATGCCATAGGAACCGAACTAAAATGTAAATATATGAAATTTTGTAAAAATATAACTTTATAACTATTGTAATTAGTGAGATAATTGTAAAATAAAATAAGCATTTTTGAATGTTAAGAGTTTTAATGCATAACTTTTAACTTATAAAATGTGGACAATTTTAAAAGGTATGATTTATAATTGATAGATTAAACTATTCATATCTTACTTCACTAAAGGTTCATGAAAATTAACTAAACTAGCTACAGCAAAAACTAGTTGTGATACTATAGGTATCAGTGATTTGGGAAGAATCTTTTGAAGGATTCTAAACTGCTTTATAGCTCCCACAACTCTTTCCACATGTACTCTTGCAGAAGCTATTTGCTTTGTTAATTTAACTTCTATGTCTGTTAGTTGTTGCCTATTTTTTAAGAACGGTGGGATAAAAACATTTATAGATTTTTCATTACATAAGTCCTGTACATTAAATCCTTTATCCACCATAATACTATCGCCTGGTTCGAGTTTGTCAAAAAATCCTGACTTTATGAAAATATTCCTGTCACTAATAGAGCCTTCAAAAGCATCCGATATAAAACATATACCACCAGTTGGTATAATACCCAGTAAAAATTTAAAAGTTGAATGAGCCTTATAACTCGAGTACATGTTCCCTTGCTCTCTGAAATCTGATGGTTTTTGTGTTGTTACTTCAAAACCATCAATAACAACTCTAATATTTTTAAATTGTCTAAAAACTTTTGGCCATCCTATACGCTTAATTTTTTCATGTGTAGGAAATGTTGACAACTTTTTAAAATTTCTACACAAAAACTGAATCCATGTTACTATTATACGCGAAACATAACTCTGATTAACATTAAAGCGATAAGCTAAGTCTTGTTCTAGGAAACCACATCTTAACCTCAGTAAGCACAGGAATAGTTCATTTTTCGGTGATAACATCCTTTTGATAATACTGCGTATCCACTTGTGCTCTTCCTTGCTACGTGTATCCCACAGTGGCAGGTTATCTTTAGATGGATCTAAAAATTCCCACAATATATCAAATTGGATCGGTGTAAGTCCACTATAAAAGTGAAACTTTTTTTTGTCACATATCACAGATTCAAATCTTAGAGCACACACTGCCAAACTATTGTATAGTATATTGGCTATCTCATTCTTCAATTTTTTAATATATACACCTTCTACCATTAAACAAGTTTGTGAGCATTTGTCTTCAGATTCCTTTTCAGTTTGAGTACTCCTATCATTTTGTTTTACTTGAATCTCCACACTCTGAGAGGGGCTTACACACACATTTGTAATAGTTTCAGAAAATATGTCCACTACATTACAATTTATGTCATCGGTAACATGTTCGTAGGAGGTTGATTGAGCTGTAGATATATCTTGAACATTTTTATATTTTTTCTTATCTACATTGAACATATCTCCATGTAATTTCCTCTTCCTTTCGGGTTTACCCGACACAAATTCCTGAAAAACAGAAAATATAAACACTAAAAATTTAATAGATCACTTTTTACCTCTACTTGCTTTTATGCTGAGAGGATCAGGATGCAAGGGAGTAGGCCCTTGACCACCAACAAAATGTCGACAACAAATATATGTGAATTTATTTACATCTTTATGGGTAAAAATTTTTCTTCCACACGCATGAACCCATTTCTTGCACTTCTGAAGATCTTGAGAAGGTTTAGGGAAATTTATAAAATATAAACTTTCTTCTGGCTTCCTGCTATCACTTCTACATGTTCCATAGCAACAATGCTTATGAACCATACTCTTCTATTAGAGAAATGTAAATAAAATATAGGTAATTGTAAACAACTCATCCAGCAAGTTCAAAATGTTAGGTTATTTTCTATTAGCATTTTGTTATCTTTGTCCTATGCAAGTGTACCGCCCATAAGACTATCTCACTTCCACAGCTATATCCATTTTTTATTACGGAATTTAAAGGTGATAATACAAAAATGCAGAAATATTTTTTAATCAGCAATCGAAGATATGGATAGCTTGATGTCTTTTATTTAATTTAAAGCCAACCTATAATTTACCAGAAATAATTTAATGCTATAATTTTAAAATTAGACTGACAGTGTTAGCATTAGTTCTTACGGACATATTTCGCCCGCCTAATTTCTTGCCCAACCCATCTGGTGGGTGTTTTATGAACTACATTTTGTAAATAGGGTCAATTGTACGTTTCGTTTGCACTATTGTTAGTTATTTTTTAACCCGCACATTGGCAGTTCTGCAACTTGTCATTCGCGTGAATGTTTATTGCATCATTTGCATCGCGCTTAACGTTTGAACTCCATATTTGTATGTCTTTGTAAGTTTTAACTGTAACGGGCGTCGGGAATATTGGTTGAATTGCATAGTGAACATCACCTTCAGGTAATCGGGATTCTAGAATACTTTAAAATGTTTACCTGCAGTGGGCCGGGACGCAGTAACTTGAGACTCAGGCGACAGCGATACCCTGCAGAAAGCATGGGTGTAGGTAAGCGTCCATAAGGGCACCTTACACGTTCATAATAATGTCATTCCGGCAGATCATTACCGAAACATCATTACTAAAAATTCCTCCCTCATTTTATTTTATTATGAAATTGTTTTCGACAGCCTATGAGTTTAAATGTTTTATAAATCCATCAATTTGCTTTTTCTTATCACTTTCTCTGCTTGATGGCTGAAAATTTGATGAACTCTGGGTTAAAATCTCTACTGATCTTTGTGGCAAATCTGTACGTCCTACAATATTAATCACATTTGGCATTTCAACGTCGTGTGACGTTGAAGCGGATATGGTAATAAATGATGGTATTGTTCTTTCATTATGTGCAACAGATGAATTTATTTTTTTTTTTTTTTCGATAATGCAACGCCGGTTTTTATTAACCTTTTTAAATGACGAGTAGACTATTTATAGTTTCTACGGGTTTTGGCAGTTGTCTAAAAAATAAAATGGAAGCATTATTATAAAGGCGGTTATACATTTGAGCACGAACGCGTACGAGGCAAAGCGAGGCAGAAAGGATGCCTCGTTTGTATCCTTCCACACTGCGAACGAAGTCGGCCGAGGCAGCGATCCGTCTATGCGTCGATTTCGGACTGAGATGTAGAAAGACAGTATTTTGTACAATATGGCGAGCGACGATGATTTGATAGTGACTAGTGCTGCATTTATAGTTATAGCTGGTTTATTAAAAAGAAAGAGAAAGAAAAGGCGCTGTTGGGCAAGTAGAATATACCGAAATAGATTGATCACTCGCGGAAAATCATTTTTAAATGATATGCTGGAAGACGACAGTGGTCATTTTCGAAACTTTACGAGGATGTCTACCAACGACTTCATATTTTTGTTGGAATCAATTCGCGATAAAATTTCCAAGAAAGATACAAATTTTCGAAAAGCCGTTACCGCTGAGGAAAGATTAGCTATAACGTTGCGATATTTGGCCACTGGTGATTCATTTACTAGCTTACAATATCTTTTCAACGTATCAAAGCAATTGATTTCAAGAATTATACCGGAAGTTTGCAGGGAAATAATTGACATATTGATTAAACATGTAAAGGTATGTGTATTATTACTTTATTGTTAGTTTTAATTCTGAGTTACATTGGAAAATGAAGAAAAATATTCCTGCAAGCTGTTGGAACCATCCTTGTGTACTGATTGTGGTGAGGTAGGCTTGTCGTATTGTTGTGACGTGTGTTCATTATTTTGAGGTGACTGAAGTGGTGTTGCAGAGTAAGATGAAGCTGATGGCGATGTCGACGACTGCGAAGAATAATTAAATGAATCTATAAAATGTTGAGATGAGTGATAAGAAATTTGAGGCATATTGGATGTATTAGTATGAGTTGATGGTTGACGTGACATTGGTGGCTGCATTGAAAAACGGGTATTTTGTTGTGAGGTGTGCTGGTTATTTTGAGAGGCTTGAGATTGAAGTCGTGTTGCAGAGAAAGCAGGCGGAGATGGCAACGAATACGATGGAGAAGAATAGGATCGAAATGAATGATAAGAATTTGATGGCGTTTGGGTGAATGGATTAAATTGAGTTGGTGGTTGAGGTGATATTGGTGATTGTATTTCTAGAGTGCCCATTTCTGCTTGCAGTACAAAACCATGTATGTGATGCTGCAGTATTGCACGTGTTCGATCATCAAGTTTCCGCATTTTTTCTGCGATGTAATCAGCAAACATTGCGCATTCATCTTTGTTTCCAGGTGTCAATTTGGCTTTTAAAATATTATAGGCCTCATCTACGCGGGGATCTTCGGTGCGCCTCTTTCTTCGTGCAGGAGACTTGGGTGGCAGAAAAGTTTTCTTTTGAGAGGTAACTAATGTATCATTATGGGACTCTACTTGCGAAGCTTCTTCGTTATCACCATCAATAATGCGGACACTGTTCTGTTCGGAATTGACAGCGTTGTCTTCGTCACCTTCTTCATTTTCCGATGCAGGATTATTCTAAAAAGTAAAACAATATATTATTTCAGGTACCTACGACAGTAGGAGAGTGGATGCAAATATCGGAAAATTTTAACGAGCTTTGGAATTTTCCGCATTGTTTGAGAGCGCTTGGTGGAAAGCACGTTTTGTTGCAATGTCCAATCAATAGTGGCAGTACATATTACAATTACAAATCAAACTTTAGCATCGTATTAATGGCGCTTGTTGATGCTGATTACAATTTTCTCTTTGTTGACATTGGCTGCCAAGGAGGGGTTTCCGACGGAGGTGTATTTAAAAACTGTCCGTTGCACAGAGACTTGGAGAGAAATAAATTGAATTTTCCGACGCCCTCAACTTTACCTGACAGGACCGAAAAGATACCATTTGTCTTTGTTGCGGATGCGGCATTTGCACTATCGAATAATATCATGAAGCCGTATTGTGGAATACATCCGAAAGGTTCTAAACAACGAATTTTTAATTACCGATTGAGCAGAGCTCGTCGAGTGGTCGAAAACGCTTTTGGTATCATTTAAGTTGTGTTTCGAGTTTTGAGGAAACCAATGTTACTAGAGCCGGAAAAAGCTGAGCTTATAGTCATGGCGATTATTTGCCTACACAATGTTTTGCGAAAAAGTCATTCGTCACGAAATATTTATTCACCCGATGGAACCTTCGATAAGGATGAAAATGGACGATTCTTTCCCGGTACCTGGAGGACTGAAAACGAAAATAACGTAACATCTTTACCTCCTCTAAGGAACATACCGCGTAAATCATCGCTTTCTGCAAAGAAGATCAGGGCTGAATTTACTGAATATTTCAATACAAATGGTTCTGTTCCCTAGCAAAATGATAAAGCTTAAAGTATGTCTTGTAAATGAAAATTAAAGGAATATTAAACATCTAATTGTATTATTGTGTAATAATGAATACAAAATTTAAAGTATATTATTATTATTATTATTACTAATATTATTTTAATTATTTCACTAACTTATTAAAATAATAATTAATAATGAATTATAATATTACTGATTATTACTATTATTATTATTATTATTATTAAATAGCACTTACAGACATTGTTGGGCAAATCTCTTCTGGATCATCTGAAAACTGTAGACTTTCCCAAGCAAACCACTTGGAAATGTAAATATCCTTACGACCTGAAAAATATAAGTAACTTAAATGTATTTTTTCCGTCAGGTACTGCAATAATACATTCTACTCGTGGATTGAAACAAAACATGCCGGAGTACAAAACAACAATGAGACAACTAAAAATTTCGAAAAATTATTTTGTTACGTTACTTAAGTATGTCACAGTTCGCAAACATTTTAATAAGTATGTTTTGTTTCAGTTAGTTGTTCACTATTTACATTAACTTACCTTTATCAGTCCCTATGCTTTTACGCATTCGATTTCTTTCCCTCCTACGGGAACCTCGAAGACTGTCAATTTTTTTCTTAAGGAAGTCAATTTCTTCATCAAAGATGCCACTAATTTCGCGCCAAGCATCCTCTTTTTTCGCAACATTATA
Source organism: Leptura quadrifasciata (assembly GCA_963675555.1). NCBI lineage: Eukaryota > Metazoa > Arthropoda > Insecta > Coleoptera > Cerambycidae > Leptura > Leptura quadrifasciata. The sequence goes on from OY776680.1 coordinate 81,433,018, forward strand.
ATACAATTTGTGTTCTTCTTGCCACAGAATAGGTCGGTTTTCGTATTCTTTGATAAAACTAAGTGTCTTCTCGTTATCCCAACTCATATTGGTTTTAAAAGCATAAACAATTGTAAATAAATCAACAGGTTGTTGTGAAATAACGACGTAACGGAACACGAACGAGGCATATGACAGATTCACAATTGCCGTCCACATCGAACCAAATTTTCTTTGAAGTACCGACTCGTGACGGATGGCGTTCGAACTGCCTCGGCCGTCCGACGAACAGACCGAGGCTGTTTGCCGCGCCTCGGTTACACGTCCATATAGAAAGCATCCCTTCTGCCTCGCTTTGCCTCGTACGCGTTCGTGCTCAAATGTATAACCGCCTTAAGGATTTGGAAAATGAACATAAATACGTGTATGTTTGAAGTTTCTTTAATCAGAGACGTAGACAAATTATAATTAAATAAGTACCTATACAAATATACGAAATTTTTTTGGAGGTTAGATTTTATATTTACTTGGATTTTTTAGGAACTTTTATATATTCTCTGAAATGTATTTATTCACTGTGAAGAAAATAAAATTTATTATAAACCGTTATATCAGATCGACTACATTTATGATCATTTGTAATTTTTAGGCGCCGATGCCGACTCCAAATTTTCAATTAATAATAATGTAACTACTGAATTAAAAATTAGCGTTTGATGTAGAAATAAAAATATCTGTGTACTTACTTTAGTATATCTTGGTTTACATTATAATAATGTTAGAAACTTATTGAGACAATGCAACAATAACTATTCTCAAATTGCATTAGGGAAATGATATTTTTTTTGTTGAATAAGTATTGAAAATAATAATTTCATTTATTTGTTATAAAAACGTAGATACAACATCGCCAAAAGAACATTAAAAAGTTTACTTGTTTTCAACGTTTTGTAATGTTTTTTTAATGTTTCATGTTTAGTGGGATCATAAGGGGAAAAACACTAATATATCAAAAATACACTCTCACTATAAAAATAAATAGGGTAACTGTCCCAGTAATGGACACCCAAGAGAATATTTCATCTTTGAGCGCGCCTAGAAAAGGCTCATGTTTATCAATTCAAATACAAATGGTACCAGAGATAAGATAATTTTATGCTGATTACGGTTATATATGTCTGAAAAGTTGATTTATAAAAATAAAGTAATTAAAATATTTTTAAAAAATTTGGTGAAATGTGTCAGTAATGAGCATACTTGGGTAGGTAATGGACACTGTTAGTTTTAGTAATGGACACCATCCCAAAATATTGAATTTATTGATACAGCAAACAAGAAATCATCGTTGTTTTGATATCCCTATTACATTGTACAACCCCCTATTGTTTTTTAATTGAGGTTCTTGAATTATTTTCAGAATATCTTCATTGTAATAAAAAAGAATGTCATCCTTTGATGGCCATTTCCAGTCGGACCCTGCTTTCTGCATCGATTTTATTTCTGCTCCTTCGTCATTTTTCTTTAGTATTAATCCTGTGAAGAAAAATTTATTCAGCTTAGAACGAATTTAAATATAACGGCATCAATTTAAAATATGAAAATGAGTAAGTATGTAGAGAAGCATCACTAAGCAAAGTTTTGAGCAAGTAGAAAAGATGTAATAATTTAGACAGCAAGGGGCATATTTGACACATTTAACGTTAAGATAGTTTCAAAAATAAGCAGTGTTGGGGCAAGTTTAATTTCTTCAGTTACCTGGGTAATGTTCTCCTTCATAGCGGACAATAACATAATCTCCAACTGCTACATGTAAGTCTTCTGGTTCATTTAAGTCAAGATCTTCATCATCATAGGATATATCTATATTTGATTCTGAAGAACTATCACTTTCAATCAAAATTGGTGCAGATTCTTTTTTCCTCTGTGATTTTGCTGATTGAGTTTGGGGTACTTTTCCCTTCTTTGATTTAAGTGTGACCGCTTCCTCAGGTTCAAGTTGTAATTCTACTCTTTTCTTTGATTTCGTCGCCTTTTCTTTTTCCAATTGTTCATAATACTCTCTATACTTCTTGCTGGAGACAACTGCAGGAAAAATTGTAAGCTTCCTTTTTGTAGTTTTTTTTTCTGGCGTTTTTGGAAATACTAAATACTTCTTGAATGGACTTGGAACTTTGAAACCTTCAGGAATCTTCTCTTCATAGCGTTTAATATTTATATTTTCTGGTGTATGCCATACACGAGACGTGTGAGGCTCTGGTGAAATGTAGCTGTCATCATTCTCTTGTGGATTTGCAATTATTTCTGGTTCTTCCAAAAGCCTATTTTTAATTTGACTTTCAATATTTTCTGCTAATTTTTCGCAATTACTGGACAAATCGTGTCTATGTGGAGCAAGAGATTCTATAGGCTGTAGTGGCTCAAAAATGTCTTCTAATTTCTCTAAATCTTGATCTTCAATTTCATTATTGGGTATTAAAGAATCATCTATTGGTGGTAAAATTATTTCCTCAATTTCTCCCACGCCCTTATCTTCACTTTGACTAACCTTATTTTCCAGTAAGGCACTTGTTGGAGCATTATTATTTCTTTGATATTCATTCTTGATTGCAGCCCAAACTTTGTAAAGGTTCAAAGACTCGACATTTCCAGTCCATTCTTTTCCCTTTGAATATGTGTCAAGAAACACATTAAGTTCATTTTTTTGTATATTATCTTCTATTTTTGACAGTACAATTTCATTTAAATTGTGTTGTATCTGAACAACTTCAACATCGTTCCGTGCTTCAGTGACTCTATTTGGAATACATTTTGAATAATCCACATTACCTTTGTTGAATGGGTATAAACCACACTTTTTGAAACCATTTACAATCGTTTTCTTGGTGGCATATTGATCAAAAACACCGGATAGAATTGTGCCAAAAGTAAATCTGGTGACTTCCTTAGGAAAATTTTCAAATTTCCAAGTCCTTACTGCAGATGTCCGCCCTGATTTGAGTGGTTTAAATACAGAAACATCTGCTGGTTGTAAGATGTGAGTGGAATTTGGGAATAATGAAATTAATATTATTCCATTCATATCACATAACTCACTGACGTATTTGGTTAGATGGGATTTAAGACCATCCACAAAAAATATGACTGGACGAACAATATTCTTGTCTTTTAGATAAGGAATAAAATGATTTGAAATGTATTCGTAAAAGACTTCCGAGTTCATCCAGCCAGATTCAGACCTACCTAAGCCCCAAGTAGGTGGCACTGACTCTACTATTTTTTTTGGCATCTTTTTATAAGGAAAAATTAGCATAGGTGGTACAGTTACTCCACTTGCTGAAAAGGCCGCCATAACAGTAATTTGATCTTTCTCGGAACTGACCCTCTCATAAAAGTCCTCTGTATTTTTGGCAGGGCCCAAAACTTTACCACTAGTAGGGCACAATTTGAATCCTGCTTCATCTGCATTGAAAAGCCGATCAGGGTCTTCAAGTATGCCGTTCAAGTTTTCTTCTTTTAAATAATTTAATATCTCATCAAACCAGTTTTCCAGTCTATCACGAGTTACAGCAGCACGAGATTTACTAACTGATTCTGCATGTTTTTGTTTGATGGATGGGTGTCGTCTAAGAAAACTTTCAAACCAGGTACGTCCTGGTAGTCCGTTGTCAGTAAAATATCGTGTTTCTCTTCCAGCATCTTTAACCAGTTTCTGAACAGTCACCAAAAGGTTTCTCTTATGTACTGGAAAACCCTTCCGAGCCATAGCGAGGATCCAATTTACTAGCACCTCTTCTTCTGTTTTAGATAACTCCGTCTGGGGTCCCATTTTCCTTTCGAGTGGGACTTTACCAGACAGTTTTCTTATGAGGGTGGAACGAGGAACACCAAACTGCTGTGCTGCCTTTTTTTTGCTCAAGCCATTTTCTTGAACAGCTTTAATTGCCAATTGTAAATTTTCGTTTGTATACGAAAAAAATATTCTGGACTGATTTTGCGACTTTTTGGATTTCTTTGTGGGTGCCATTATACCTTCAAGGTCATAATAAAATAAAATTAGTTGACTTAAATTATTTTTTTATTTGAATGACCATTACTGAAATATACATATTTAGAAATGGTCACTCATGTGACCATTAATGATGCATTGTAAAAATATAATTTTAGTAATGGTCACCCCGGCATAAAGTGAATAAAATTGGAAAAAATCAAAATTTTATTACCGACACTTCTTACTTACTTGTATAGGTACAGGATAAACACAACACTGGTAATGGAAAGTATATTTCTTTTATTTTTTTAGCACAAATAATTAACACGCTTTCATTCTTAAAAGTAAGATTAGAACAGCTGATTGATAGCTGTCAATTAAGAAATATTTATTTTTTGACAGTAGTGTGAAGATAGCTGCGTATTCTCATGAAGACATGTTGCCTGGTATACCAACAGACAATTAGACAAGAAAATACGAAATATTTGGCGCTTAATTTGAAATTTATGAAATATTTATGCATGAAGGTGACCATTACTGGAACAGTGTCCATTACTGGGGCAGTTACCCTACATAAGAACTAAATATATTTGTCACAACCAAAAAGTTTAATGAAAGGTAAGTATGAACATCTATATCGTAACAAAAAAAACATGCTAATACTATATGAAAAGTCACACACACCGTATAAAAATAAATATAGTATGTAAGGCTAAATTTACAAAAATAATAAGTAACGTTATGTTGGAAACTTTATTGTGACACTGCTCTGACATGATTCCATAAACACTAAAGCACTTGAATACTGTACTCGATATGCGATTGGCCAGTCATCTCGAGATGATTAAAAGCTTTTTAAACAATTCCAGGTAGTACTAATATGGTTGGCAAAATGTGTGTTATTAAGTAAGTAGAGTATTCGAGTGTAATGTTGAACAGATATGGTATTTATAGGAACCACGTCCAAGGAACACTTTTCACCTAGACTGGCTACACAATCACAATGACTGCTCAGTATGGAGCCATCTGGATCGGTAATAATCCAAGGAGTCAATGGCTTCTGCTGAAGACGTTGAGACTGTGTAACCTGAAAAATGAATAATGTCTGTTATATTGAGCTACAATATAAAATATACAGATATTACGTATCATCAAAGTCCCAAATTTTCCATAGCTAGACTAATCTGTGACATGATCCGAGTTAAATATTTTAGACGAAATTATTTTGTACTTAGTGGCTGGCAAACTAAATGTAACACAGAAACTAGGAATGTTGACTGTCCATTAAAAAAAAAAATTGGCATCTAACATGAATATTTTCTGGTCACTAACAAGCTTTAAAATGATCATAAATTAATCCTTATTTAATAAACAAAAACACTGTTTAATTTATGATAATTAAAAGCAGTAAACAAGTTCAAAATAGTTTTTGCAATTCAAAAATTGAAATATATATGGTTCATTTCTCTCTCTCTCTCTCTGTCTCTCTAATAATTATAATATTAATACATTATTATGCCAAGAAATTGTATTTAGAGCTAAATCATTGATAAATACTTCTTACCTTTGCAACAAGTTTTTTTGTTGTAAATTCCTTGCAGAAAAGCTCTTTCACCCAGCCACAAACAAACTGGTTGTAAGTTTCAAGACTTTTGAACACCTTAAACTTATCCTTTGTATATGCACTTCTTTCAAAAATTAAATAATTAACAATATCACCATGTGTAATATTTGGAAACGCCTCAATATCACTACTAAAGTCTTCCTTTTTTAAAATATAAGGGTCTAAACCGTTGGCACTAACTTTTTCCGCATACCTAACCTGTACATCATGAGACAATTTCGTAAAATATAAACTCATCTCCATCTTAATAAACAAAATTTACCCCAGAAATAATTTAGGATAGTTATAGATGTTAAATAATCCAAAATCAACTTTTAAAACACCACAAAAAGTGCAAAAAAAACACTTTACGACGATGCGTTTAATATACGCATTACTCAATGACAGCTGCTTGTTTTTCCTAAGGGCTGAAAAGCTGTGACGTCAACGCACGCGACCCATAAAAGTATTGAATTTTTTGAGGTTAAGAATAAAGCGATTTTTACCATTTGGTTTTTTTGACAAGGAAATATGGCGAAGCAAATTGGGTTTTGTAGCTTTACTCTTTTGTATTACTTTCATCTGTGTAAGCTCATCCAGGATGTTAGATAGTTCAGTAGTTTCTTTTTTAGAAAGTAGTACTGACATCTTTTTATATTGTTTCTGTTTCTTATGGAAAGGAATTTTATAACCCCTAATATAGCCTTTTACTGTTGTCGTAACTGACAACCTGTCCCACTGTCTGCTGTAATCTTCCCGCTATTTCACTTACCTCTATTTTCGATTTTTGAATGTCGCAGTTTTCCTGGTTCTCTGAGGGTACTGCCCTTCTGTTCGAGATTCCCTCCTGTACCTCGATGGGCCTCTGAAGTTTAAATGATTGTGTTTAAAGTTCTGGCCTGTAGGCCTAGTTCGATAACAGCTATTACCAGGAGTCTGGGTTTTGTTTTTATAAGTATTTGGTATGATACTTATTTGTTTAAGTTCTTTACCAGACCTTTCCACTGCTTTTGCAGTTTTAATCTTCTCTCTTAAATCAGGACCAAAAAGCAATTCTCCTACTGGTACTTGTGATGTTAAGCCTTTGACGGTTTTGTTAAGGTAAGGTGTAATTATTGCACGTGTAGTTATTGACATACGGTAGTGTATATCATTTCATATTTTCCCAGTATCGCTTAATAACCTCAAAAGGTTATTTCTAAGTTCTATGTTGTCGGAGCCATTATTTTTTATTAAAAGGTTTAGGGCCGCTTCAAGGGCTGAAGTTTACCATTCTTAATAGCATCTTCTGGCATTGTAGATACTACTTCGAGATTGACTTCCGGAGCATTTAGTACCGTCAAATTTGCTGGTATGATATGCTTTGATGGTTCATTTCTTTCTTCTTTTGATAAACCTCGGTTTAATATTGTCTGCCAGCGATTTTGGAGTACAGAATGTATTTCGAATATTTTAACCTCCTCTGTATCCTCGCCCAAGAGCTTTGATAACTCTGTTTCGATAGATTCCTCTGCATTTACTGACGAACCAATATTTTCCTGGTTTACCTCATATATAAGTTGATCAGAGTTATTTGAACTAAGGTCTGATAGCTGTGCTGTATCAGTTTGTCTACTCCTTTGTGCGATTTGTCCATTGTGTGAAGTGCTGGGGCCTGCAGGGTGCTCTTTCACCATTGACCTATTGGTTGCATTCATCTGATAAAAAGTGACAACTAATCGCTGGCAAATGATTAGTAATCGATCACCTATCGATGAGTAATTCTTCTGAATACGTATTTGACGATTTGACAGTTCTCTACCATAACACATTCCATGTTTGTTTAGTTAGGTTAGTTTCTGGTTATTTATGAGGACGTCTGGTCTGTGTTATTTATGTTATAAAAATGGAAAATATAATTGCAAATGTTTTGTTCGATGACGAATTAGACATGAGTGTTGTTACGCACATGGTTAATAATTTAACAAATCCATTACCTTTTTTAAAAATTGAAAAACGTAAGCGAAAATGTAGAAATAAAAATTATTTTGAGATAATTATCCCGAATTACACTGATATTCAGTTTTATGAACTATTTCGGATGTCCAGAGAAACCGCTGAAGTAAGTGAGTCACAATAAATAAATTTTTTAGCCTATTTGTTTGAAAATTTGAATTATATTCTATATTTCTTCAGGAACTAGTAAACATTGTTGGTCATAATCTGGAAAACCCTAACGAATTGGCTTCTTTGGATAAAAAAGTGTTGTTTAGTGTGTGGGTCCTCAGCAAACAAGAGAGTTTTTTGGCAACAAGTGACCGTTTTGGACTTCCAACAAGTACAGGCCACACACTATTCAAGAGTATAATAAGTACTATTTCAAATTTGTTGCCACAATTTATTACCTGGCCTAATCAGAATAATTATATGACTATTGCAGCTGTAAGTTTTTACACTAGTATATGATAGGCATAGATTTTGATATTGTGATAATTATTATATGTCAGCATTTACTAAAAGAAAAAGTAGCAATACCTTTCTTTTTTTTATAGGCTTTCTCGCGTCGTACACGTTTCCCAGGCATAATTGGTGCCGTAGATGGTTGCCACATCCAATGCAAGCAGCCATTTGGAAATGAAGTCGACTATTACAATCGGAAAGGGACTCATTCAATAATACTGCAAGGTATGATATATCTTAATCATTATTTAGAAATAAATCGGTTAAATTAATTTCTTTTCATTTATTGCAGGTACATGTGCCCATAACTGTAAATTCATTGATGTGTATATCGGTTGTCCAGGAAGAATGCATGACAGTAGGGTTTTCCGCACGAGTCCTCTCTTTGAAAGAATCACTGCAGACAATGCCCTTATTCAAACAGATTACCATCTCTTGGCCGATGCGGCTTATCCATTAATGGAATATGTAATGACACCATTTCGTGATACAGGACACTTGACTGCAGCACAAGTCACTTATAACACAGCGTTAAGCAGTGCCCGCTCAGTAATTGAAAGAACCTTTGGTCTGCTGAGAGCAAAGTTTAGAAGACTAAAATATTTAGATATAAACGACTTTCAGTTTGGCAATCAGATGATTTCAGCAGCTTGTGTTCTGCATAATTTTATTTTGGGCCACCACGATCTTACAGACGATGCAGTATCACATCAAGATGAAGAAGAGGTCAATGTAGATCTAAGAGACAATGCAATACCACAGCAGAATGAAGATGACATTGAACTGCCAGCTGCTGTGGTAAAACGTAATAATATTGCTGCACTGTTTGAATAAAAACTATTTTATTTTAATAAATAAGTTGTCCCACTTAAAACTTCCGGGGCCATTTTCTGTTCATTCGAATATATACCTAAATGACAGAATTCAAATTTCTTGTTTAGTTATTGAGAAAATGGCCCGAGAGTTGTATGTGGAACATCTTGTACATACATATGTATACACTATAAATTATTAATTAATATGCCACATACAAGGTGTCTCATATCGTTCTGTTAAACTTTTGGGAGAGTATACTTAATTGTACGGCTAAAAAAGTAAAATGCTAGGGTCTATCTTTGCTTGCTTGAAAGTTATACGGTAAACTTTCTAATTTCAACAGTAAATAAACATAATTAAATTGATAGGAAAAAATTTAAAACAAAAATCGACCTACCACTTTTGTGCCTTCTAGTCTTACAATACAGTCTACTTTATGCTCCCAAAATTAGAAATACGGGACACCTTGTATAAAAACACGTCTTGATGTGCTATTGAATTAAAAAGAAGGTTCAAGTAAAATGAGAGTTTTATTAAAAGTACAAAAATGTATTATTTAAAATTTACACTTTACAACTGTCTTTCTAACAAACGTTTTAATAACTCATTCCTCTCTTTTTGTGTCCTATTATTTTCCTCCACAGCTTCACGCAAAAGTCGTATCTCTTGTAGTCTGCTCTCTTCTACTTCCAACTGCTTTTTTCTTAAGCCGTATAGTTGTTGTCCTCTTTGGGCTTTCTCTTTTTTTTTAATCAAAGATGAACCGCCTGCACCACGTGAAGAATTAGAAGGTGTGCTTGGACTGCTCGGTGAATTCTTTGAGATTTGTAAGTATCTCGAAGGTGTCATTTGTGATATGTCTGGTAATGGCGAAAATGTAAGTGAACTACAAGGTACATTTGACATTCTCTGTGATGATGCAAATGTGGATAAAGCATACTCATTGCTGTTTTGGCAGGCAGAAGTTAACAGAGTATCTGAAGGTCCCAAGCCATCAGTTCCTTCATATTGTTCTGTATCTTCAACTTCTCCTATAATATTATTTGATGTCGATGGAAGTGATGTACCTGTAGATAATGAGTTAGCAGTTGATTCCAAAGATGAAATAGTATGGCCCATATTAATACTCTTATCATCTGCAAAAATCTCTTCCATTGCCTGGAAATATTCCCATTTTACATTACCTCTCCCAGTAGTACTCTTTTTTTTATTGTCCACTATTTTCTTATAGGTACTTTTCATATTTCTATACTTTCTTTCTATCATGTTTTCATCGAAACCTATTATATCATGTTTCACCATTTCATTTTTTATGTATCGCCATATATCTTTTTTTTTTTATTTTTGAATTCCTTAAGTCATCTTTTTTTTCAGCCACACAAGCCAAACGCAGCATTGTACTTTTTTTGGTCCATTTTACTGTTTCTTCTGCTTCTAAAATAAAAATTATTGCATACATTAGCATATTTATTTCACACAAATAATAATAATTTATCTGCCGAATATGCTCATTGAGTCACATACCTTGAGGATCCTCCGACTCTGATGGAACCTGCATTTCTAGACTGTTCATGTTCGTTTCTATAAAGTTTGCAAGATAATTTTGATCTGCAAAAGCGACATAAAATTAGGGAAAGACATAAAATATCAAATTTAATTTTATTACATGAAAGAATATTTGAGTTTTTCTTCTTAACCTCTAATTTTTAAGTCTCATTAACTTACCATTTCTAAATTTAGCATGCGTATCCTCATCGGCAACGATATAATAAGACATATTTTTATAGTGGTATATAATTTCCATAGACATATTTGTCTTATTTTTCAATTTCAATATACAAATTTGAATTAAAACTAATCGATTAGGCGATTACTAATCAGTTTCTAAATGTGATGAAAAATATGGCGTCCGATTACTCATCGAAGAGTTTCATTCGCGTGTGTTCAGCAAACAAAAACTCATCGATTAGTAATCGATGCGTCCTGCTGAATGCGACCATTGTTAGAACTGACCTCTCTTGACCTACTACGGTTATGCTCCTGGACCCATGGTTCACTGTCAAGGTTGGAGGGGCTTGCAGACTGCTTGCGGACCGGCTGATGGAGCTGGAGGGACTTGCCGAGTGCTCATGGGCCTGTGGCCTGCTGATGGAGCTGGAGGGGCCTGCCAAGTGCTCACGGACCTGTGGCCTGTTAATGGAGCTGGCATGGGTTTTTCTGCTGGTAGTATGTTCTCAGGCCTGTGGCCTGCTGACAGAACTAACACTGGTTGCTCTGCTATGACTACGCTGTGGCCTGTGGCCGACTGATGGAGCTAATATGGTTTGTTTTGTAAGGGCTATGCTCTCTGGTCTGTAGCCTGTTGGAGCTACGTTTATGGGATCGTGCCCTGTTGTTAGAGCTACTAGCAGTATTTGATGCCTTCGAATGATATCTGTGCCCTTCATCACTCTCGGTGCAGGGGCGGGAATGTATTTTATCTTTGTATATGTTTCCGTAACATATGAACCATGTTTGTTAATAAAGATGATCCTATATCTATTTGTATCTGCCTTTTCCACGAAGTAAAATCTTCTTGCCTGGAGAATTTTAAAACCTCCGTATTCAACATTATATGATGGACTGTTTGAAGGTGGTTCGATATTTCAGATTTCGTAAAATTTTCAGCATTACATAGAGTGCATTTGAATTGTATTTCTAGTTTAACATATTCACTATCATGAGTTCTTTTATGATTTTTAAATTTTTTAAATCCATAAAATGTTTACTACATTCATCACATTCATATGTTTGGCCTTTGGTTTTATTAGATTGTCTATATTCTCTGTAATGAAACAAAATAAAAATTAATTAAAGTAGTAATTAATAAATCAGAATGATTTTGAAACAAGCATATTAAATTATATACCAAATTTGGGGCACCGGCACAAATGTGTTTGTCTTTTATAATATGTGACTAGTTCATTATTTTGTGAGAAACAAATCATTTAAAATACCTGCGAACCTAAGTATGTACCAAAATTTAAATAATCTACCATACTATCACAGCATTCATAACTTAAACTTACCAGAGTGAAATTTTTTCACATGTTGGGTTAGATTTTAATATTTTGAAAACGATTTGCTACAATCATTGCATTTAGCCACAACATGATATGTTTTATTAGGGGCAATTGTTGTGTGTTATTTTAATATCATATGCTAAATAAACGTTCATTCAAAGAAACTGTAACAAGCGTTATATATATATGAGTACATGAGTGGTATAGATAAGTGATTTTATTTTTAAACAAAATTAACATAAACTATAGATATATAATATAATAAACTGAATAACTGAAATTTATATTATACATTCATAAAGATACCTATTAACAGGTAAATTAAAAATATTTAACACTTAAAATAATTAATAAAAACAAAATATAATATAATTTTCTACAAAAGTTATTCACCTCTATCAACAGAAAAACAAAGTTTGGGTAAAAAAAATATAAATTTAAGGTCGATACATTTAAAACTAATTCACTCTCAAAATCACTTGATTTACATTAGCATTATTTTTTCATATTTAAAATTAGACAATTTCTTCGTTTTGATAAAAAAATTCCTTTATAATTTTATATAAAATATAACTTAAGTTTGGGAAAATAGAAGCATTATTTGCCCACCATTGCAGAGGATCTTTATTTCTACTTCGGATTTTTTCTTCCAAATACCGGTCAATTTCCACTATGGCACGTGCTTGAGGGCTTTGATTTTTTGCTGGCTGAGATGAAACTACTTTGCCCAATTTTTTCCATATATTAAATGTTTCTTGTGACTATTTTTGCTGTATCAGAAACTTCCACGGTATCGCCTTCGCTTGTTTTAGCCCTTATATTTTGAGCCACTAAACCTATAACGATTTGTTTGGCTTTATGAAAGGTTCCAGATTTATTAAAGCTTATACTTTTGAATCTAGGGTCTAGAAATGTTGACGTTATTAAAGTATGACTGGCTTCTAAGTCTTCTAATCTTGAAGTAATGTTTTGTCTAAGTTGTTCAATTAAATTTTTACTCATATTGCCGAATTGGCTACTGTTCCACATTTCATTATAAACACTTTCTAATCCATTTGTAACAATTATTACAAGTGATAAAGTTACATAGTTTTCACCTGACATTAATTCCGTGACATCGTAAAAAGGTTTTAGAATAATAACTAATTCCTTGATGAACTTTCATTCTTATACGGGTATTACCGAAAGAGATTCTGCATCTGTATCAATTAATGCAAGTGTGGTTCTAACAGCTTCCTCTAATTCTACAAATCTCTTCAGCATTAAGTAGGTAGAGTTCCACCTAGTAGCTACGTCTTTTATAAGTTTCTTTTTTCTAATTTCTAGTTTCTAATTTGTTTTTTGAATTGGCACTTTTCCTGAAATGTGTTACAATTTTACTGACTTTGCCTAATGTATCTTGTATTAGTTTTAATGAGTCACCTACTATTAGATTTAGCGTGTGTGCGTAACATCCAAAGTGCCTCCACTTTAAATTTGTTATAATGGCCTTTTTAATATTTGAAGCATTATCTGAAATTGCTAACAACACAGAATCTCCGGATATATTCCAGTGTGTAATGACTTTTCGTAAATTCTGTGATAAATTTTCACTTGTATGCCCATCTTCATACCCAGCGCAGTCCAGAAAGATAGATTTAACTGCAAAATGACTATCAATAAAATGAGCTGTTACTGCCATTACACTATCTGTGTTGCGAGACGTCCAGCAGTCTGTTGTAATAGTCACAGATATGTATGTCCGTTAAGATATCTGAAATTTTAAGGTCAATTTCTTCAAATGCTGCAGGAAGTAGAACATTACTTAGAGTTTTTCTAGTAGGAAGTTTGTATCCAGGATTTAATGCCATAACAAACTCTCTGAATCCTTTATCTTCTACTATAGAAAATGGCCGGAAGTCTTCGGTTATAAGATCTAATAAAAGTTTATCCAATTCCTTATGTTGCGAAATTGAAATCTTTTTTGGGATGTACGTTGCTACGGATTGTTGGCGTAATTTGCTAATTTCGGAACGAGACGGTGTTACTGAAACTGGTGAAGCTCTTGATGTGGACGGCACTGAATAATAGCTGCTGGCGGCAGTAACTGAGCTTGTAGCAGAATCTTCATGAGATTCATGAGTGACAGAAAGGCTATGGCTCTCAGAAATTTTAGGTCGCCTCTGTTCACTACCATCACTTCCCTGTCTGCTGCTAGTACATTCTAATTGTTGCAATTTTATGGATGGGTGTTTCCTCGTCATATGAGTTTTTAAATTAGTTATCGAAGATTTATACGAAAATATCGATTTGTATATATTACATTTTGCCTTATTGTCATTTTCAATAGAGAAAAACTTCCATATTTCTGACTTCTTTCTTTTCGTACTTGACATTACAAATCTAATCGAAATAAATAAATAATATAAATTAATAATAATCGTTGAATATAAATTTTAATATTTTGTCTTACATTTAATTGCTCCTTCAAAAAACCAAAAAAATAGACAACTAACTACAACTTATATGGCACCTACAGATTATTATTTGAAATATTTTTTAACACTTGGTATGTACTATTAGAACAATCCGAGACTCAATACTCAATTAACTGATAAACTAAAAGTGAAAATATGTTTTCTTGCTTTATCAACCGGTGTTCTTACGGTTCTTGCTATGGACCATGTGATCTTGCTTAACTTAGATAATTTCGAAATCCATTCCTAAAATAAATTTAAAAAAAAACATGCATAATCCTGATAGGGCAAAACTAAATGCGCTTATTTATGGTTTTAAGTTATTATGTAAAAAGTCAAAAAGTAAGGTTATGGTTATTATTTATTTTAACTTAATTTATTTTCTCCTCAGACTTAAATTTTGTTCTTAGAATATGACCCTCATTTGATGGATAATAATCATAACTATCTGGATAAAAACTACTCATCTTTCGCTACAAGGACTAAACACAAAAAAGAAACTGTTTTCACTGACACGTGGTGAGATAATGCATGCGTGAAATGAGCACTAACGGACAACTGACATTGCACATATCTGTGTAGTGCCGCGCGTCCGATACGTGAGCAGTTTCAGCTTGACCCGGTTGATTTCGATGTGCACTACGCTACGTCCGATACGAATATGCGTTCGGGGAGACTATTAGACTAGAGTCTAGTCACAGACTAGATTTAACCAGACTTTTCACTTAATGTAATTCCCTATGTAAGCAGTTTCATTTTTTTGGTACGTCACGTTACCGGCCACGATTCTGCGCAGAAAAAGTAACACGGTTGGCTTCAGCTACAGAGTTACTTTAGACAGGGATGGACTTAGGTATTTATTCACAGGATTTACGAATATGATATTTCTGGATAAATTGTACTCAACACTCATAACTCCACATTAACGCTGTTTCCAAAAAATTGCAATTGCTATACCAAGAAAATGAATTACTTTTCTTATTATTTCATTTACATGCATATCTAATTCATAATTTACCTAAAATTGAAACAAGGCAGGAACAGTTGGCAATATTTTGTGGATATTCCATGAAAGAACATATACATGGTTTTGAAAAATTTTCTTTAAATTTTTCATAATTGTGGTTTTATTGTATCAATAAAAATATTTCTTTACATAAGTAAGTTAAATACATAAAACAAAATGGTAAAAATTATATTTCTTTGCTTTGAATTTTTCAAAATGTTTTAACTAACTTCCACGTCTCATCAATAGCCCTGTTATGCATAAAAGATCTAGACATGTTTGAGTTGAGACAGGGCCCCACGGCATGATAAATTTCATACCAATTTTCTAGGGACAATTCATAATTGACAATTAGTTAACACTAGATACAATTTGATCCTACTTCGTTAAAAAAGGGGTAGAAATAAATTAGTTAGGCAGATTTCAGTAAAAAACCACAACAATTGTGCTATTAATGAAGTAAGCATGAAACTTTCAGGGATTGTTCTGTATACAATTCTAATCATTTAAAAATAAGGAGCCGTCAAATATAATAATAACAATCTTTATTTAGCACAAGCAGCTATTACACAGGTGTAACATACATGTGTGGTACAGTACATTTACCTACATTTGACAATATTTATTACAAAAATTTCCTTTATATCATTTAAAACATAAGACATATCTACAAGCCTAATGAGTAAAATAGTGCCAAGTTATTTATACATAAATTTATATAAATATTTTTTAAACAGAAAGACATTTTTAGCTTGCTTTATAGATTCTGGTAATTTGTTGAATTCAGCCGTTCCCTTGTCGTATATGGAGAATTTTGTTTTCATTAAATTTGAGAAGTTAATATTTATATGATTTCTTTGCCTTGTGTTGCAATTATGAATATCTCTACGGTGTTGTATATTTGTTGACAAATATGTTGGTAGCAAGTTATTGTGAAGTTTGTATAGGAATATTAATGTCCTGTACTTTATATTGTCTTTTACTGAAAACCAGTTAAGTGTACATTGCATTGTATTTATATTAGCATATCTATTACATTTTAAAATAAAACGCATACATCTATTTTGAAGTAGCTGCAGTTTAGATATATTGGCGCCATTACACATATATAATATACTTGAGCAGTACTCGAAGTGTGGTTTCATTATTATGTTATAAATAGTTTTCCTTGAATTTGAAGTTAAATGTTTACTAAGACGATAGGCAAAACCCAGTTTTTTGATATCTTTTTACATATGTAGTTTATATGTTCGTTAAATGTTAGTTTGTTATCTATGATTATTCCTAAATATCTCATATTTGTTACCTTTTCAAGATGCTCTCCGTTGTACTTTACACACATATTATCAATGTTTTGATTTAAATATTTGTTGGAACCTATTATCATATATTTGGATTTTTTGGCGTTTACCATTAATCCGTTCGTTGTAAACCATATGTCTTTAAATAACAAAATGGCGGCAATTTAAAGGATACGCCTACTCGCACATATAATACTTTAAATATCCTAGCTTCAGTTTGTTCGATTTTAATAATCTTTTTAAATTGTGATTTCTCTTTAATGGAAATTTATTTTCAGTTATTAGAACTTTCTTCTCAAGTTTACAATTTGAGTTAAAAGCCTAGGAAAAAAGAATAATTTACAGTATATTATCTAGTTTTACTAGTTCATTGTTAAACTAGGTCATATAACAAAAAATTAAAAAACGTAAGTGGATTTATTTAGTACCTTTCTGATGACAGCAAAAAAGTATTTTTTGTTAAATACCCAAAAGCAATTGCACGTTGTCACATCCGTCAACTCCGTCCACGCTTACAAATTAGGCAACGTATCTCAGTATCTATCTGTTTTATACTTTTACACAACCCGATTGTGTGTGACAGTGCTTTCATTAGAACTAAATATAATTATTTTACTAAGCAATAGATAAAATTAAACACTTCTAGGTAAGAAATTTTAGTTTTACATAAATTTTTTAAACACATAATTTTATAATTTGTTCGTTTATTTTTCCATCTACAAGCTTCTTGTGTTAAAAAAAACAGCACGATATATTTAAAACTAGACGATAAAGGTGATACAATCCAACTTAAATATGCAGGGTGTTAGTAGTATATTTTAGCAAATTGTAAATATATTTTCTCCTTTCTCTAACTGTTACAGTAAAGAAATAAGGACATTATATCCGTTTTAAAAATAAATACCTAAATATAAAATATAAGAAAATCTGCAAACTACTGGGTGTCCTATCTCGTTTTACATCTGCTTTATAGCATTTTCTCTTAACATATTGTAAAACATATTTAATCATTTACAGTGATAACCCTTCAAAGACCTTTATTGCATTATTTTTTTCTCGAAAATACCGTTTGATTTTCGGCTCCTATTGTACAAAATTTTCTTTTTCTTTATAATTTAAGCAGAATGTCCAGAATGTTGTTGCAGCTTTTGAGGAACTTGAAAATCCTTTCACCAATGATGTGGAGGACCTTATAAACCTTGCCACAAAGCAAGTGGCCCATGATGCTGTGAAGATAACTGTTTCCGAGATAGAGGACATAGGTGCACGTGAGTTTCATCGTCTTGTCGACAAAAGAATCGATCGTCGAATAGAAACCATTATGAAGCCACTTAAAAAACTAAAACTCCCATTAATAAGTACACCATCTCCACAAACATCCAAAGCTAAAAATGCTCTACGATCAATACGTAATGACTGCAATCTGCAATTTGCTCGTTTGTATATAGGGTGTGAATCCAGAGGTGGTGATCTGAGTGATTTTTTCCGACACGAGAATCATGCGTGGTCTCCATCACTAGCCGAATACGTGCATCTTCGAATATCGAAAAAAAGTGATATCATAGGTTGTGTGGAACAGCTGCTTCAGGAACATGACCAACCTGAAACATTGGACACAATATTGCTTGATGGGCTTACTCGTAAATATCATTAGACTGACCGACTTTATGAAAAACTTTGCGGATTACGCAGAACAAGGATTTATTCCCTACGTCAAAACGTATTTTAGACGTACTTCCAAGCTAGAAGTTATTTGGGATACTTACCACCCTGATTCATTAAAAACAATCGGGGAACCGGTAATGGAACGAATTTTTGCAAGTGGATGACAATAAGGTAGATTTATTTAAGTTCCTCGGAATGTATGTCAAAAATATAACTCCTGATGTTGGAACTACCATAACAACACTGGCGGAAGATGTAGTAAGTAATACAGACATCTGTCTTGCACCAGTATGCCCGTCTACTGATAGAGGCGGACACCAGGCTTATCCTGCATGCTCATGCTGCCGTTGAGCAGGGATGCTCTCGAATACTTTTAAGAACCGTTGATTCTGACATACTAGTATTGAGCATTGCTTTCGCTAGTCAATATCCAGGTGTAAAATTGTGGATTGAATTAGGGACAGGGAAGAACATTTGAATAATTTCTGCACATGGAGTTGCTGCAGCGATGGGATTTGAAAAAGCATCGGCGCTACCAGGCTTTTCGTGCCTTCACTGGATGCGATACAGTGTCTTCATTCGCTTCACGTGGAAAAAGAACGGCGTGGAAGGCATGGGAAAGATACCCACAAGTTACAGCAGCTTTCAGTTCTATATCACAACCACCCGAAGAGATAAAGCTAGATGTTTTCGACAAACTTGAACGCTTTGTAATTTTAATATACGACCAAACATGTTCAGAAACTAATGTTAATGTTGCTAGACGGTACCTCTTTACCCAAAAAAACCGTACACTTGAAGGAATACGCCATGCCCTACACGAGATGCACTTCTATTACATATTAAGAGGGCAGCTTATCAGGCTGGTCATCTTTGGGGCCAAGCAAACACTGAACAGCCAGTAATACCTTCACCTTCAGAATGGGGGTGGCAGGCTGGTGCAATAGGTTGGGAACCAAAATGGATGACACTCTCAGAGGCTTTAAAATCCTGGAAAGAAATAATCGCTTGTCGCCGTACACGTAAAATATGTACAGGGCATTGCAAATGCGTGAGTTCTGATATTCAGTGTACATCAATGTGTAAGTGTGGGGGCAATTGTGAGAACTAACTCTGTCACGTGTATGCATGACTTTTACACCGACAATAATTATTTAAAAAGTGTAGTTGTATTTTTGTACTAAATAAAACTGATATTGAAACCTTACGAGTTATCATTACGTTGCATTACTAAATGTCTAACAACTCTATTGTAGCTAATGTCACAGCAGCTTTTTTTTAACAGCTAAAAGATACTAAAATTATTTCATTTTAAGCTTTTTTTTTCTAACATTTTAACAGTGGATTTGTAAAAATTAGATAACATATTTTAGATTTTTATCTTTTTCTGGGTTTATCTATCAAATTTGTAAACTTAGAAAGAAAATTCTAATAACTAAAAATAAAGCTCCATAAAAGAGCTATCATAATTTAAAAAAATTATTAAAATCTGCAAAATAGGAGCTAAGATAGTAGGCGTATTACACGAGCGCGTAGGCGTCATTTTCAAATGGCAGCCATTTTGTTATTTTGTGACATATTGAAGGGCTTCTTATTTTTTTATGTTTAGAATTGTATACAATACAATCCCTGAAAGTTTCATGCTTTCTTCAGTAATAGCACAATTTTTACTGAAATCTGCCTAACTCATGTCTGACACTGAAGTTTTTGAAAATTTTCCTATGAAAGTTTCCAATATTATCTGGTAATATACACTAATATGTTTATATTGAAAATAAATACTCAAAAAAAACATATATTCATAGAAATACACATTAACAATATAACACATTAAAAACAGGTATACAGTGTACAATGTAAATTTATTGACAATAATATTATAAAAAATAGAAATAATATAAAAATATGCTTAAACATAACTAAAATTTAATCTGAGCGGTTTAAAGGTCACTTCGCTGTATAAACGAAGATTGTATTTGACAAATTGCAGAAATGCCAATTCGCAAACAAATTGAACAGAACTTTAAAAACAACTATATAAAATAATGTTTATAAACTTCAAATATTGGCTTAACAATAAATTTGATAAAATAAATACCTAAATAAAATTACAATTTGTCAAGGAAGTAATCATGCATGAATAAAAAAGTTGGATAATTTTCTACTTTCTGAGGATCTCTGAAGTTGGTAAAGACAAAAATTAAATGTGTATTCAATATGTGTCTCAGAAACTGGATTCACATAAGTGACAAGTTGTTCTACACTATTGCAATAAGGCGTGCAGTGCATATCAAATCATACATGTATTAACAAATCAGAGATATGAAGATTTTAGTGTACTGTATCTATATAACCGAATATTAAAAATAAATTATTACAATAATTCCATCAATGTGTTAAAATGCACATTTTTTCTGTAATGTCTGTTAAATCATCGCTAGTTGCTAGATCTCTTTAGTAAACAATATTTTGACAGACCATAAATCTCAGAATTTATTTAAAGGAAAAACCTATACTAACATAATAAGAGGCAGGGGACCTCCAGCGATTTAACTTTTTCCATAAAAATTTTACCGTGAACAGAATTATTAAAGAAACTATGTTAATCTATAAATTTTTTAGAATTGACAGTTTGTAATTCTGGACACGTCTTGCAGGAATATCCCTATGAATATATTTCAAGGTGAAAAATATTCGCATTCTGACGTACAAGGGTAACAAATAATCCAAATTGAATTTTTCGCATTTATGTGAGAATATAATATTTTTCAATTTTTCTTTTATTTTCATTCCAACATTTTTTTGTATAGATAAGCTAGGACAGATTTGATAAAATTTGTTTTCTAAACTGTAAATAAACAACAAAATTTTCAGATGGCATCGTGAGGTTACCAAAGGTATCTTTATCTTTATTTTCATAAGCTTTGAAATAAGAAAAGAAAACATTCTCTGATAAATAGACATGTTCTTTGGCGTAGTTTATGCATACATCACATTCATGTTTTTCGAGGCATTTTTCCATTAAGTAGCCGCTAACATAATTCAGTGCGTTCTTTCGGGGTAATTCTAAATTGATATAATCGGTAGTACCAATTTCCAAATTCGAAAATACTGTCTTTTCAGGTAAAACATTTTCAAAACATTTAATTTTCTCTGGTGTAAGTGTAAGCAGAAGCTCGTCAAAGTCATCAATACAATTAGTTCCATTGGCATTCTCAAAATACTGCAAACAAAACATTTTTCTAAAAGCTTGTGTAAACTGATGTGGCGTTGGATTTCTACAATTTCCGAATTGTTGCCTAATTTTCCCAAAAAAATTTTCCAGGCAGTCTTGGTTCATTCTTCTAGTGTAAATTGTTGTATGTTTTTCTTTTAAAACCTCCCACAAGTTCAGAAAAGCTTTTATTGAAATTTTTCAACCATCTATAAAATTCATAGTGTTTGTTATGTCCTTCCCGTTTACATCCAATACTTTCATATCACCAAAAAAACAGTACATTTCATTAAGAAATGATATTTGTTTTTGAGAACCAATAAATGGTCTATTGTAATCTTTCACGCCGCCTACTTTGGATGAATTGAGTGTATCAAAAAGCTTATCAATTTTTTCAATGAAAGTAGCAGTGGAACTTGCTGCAGCTGGTAGTGCTCCCAGTGCAACATAAGTGGAAAGTGCAGCGGAAACTGTAGCACCCAATACTTGTGCAGCCAGTTTAATCTTCATTTTCTTGAAATTATTAGGGTTGATGTGATCATCTGTCAATTTTGGTACCAACCGAATTTGTGACTGTTTATCTCTATCGTAAAACATTTCAATATATTTTTTATTTGTTATATTTTTAATTTTTAATACATATTTAAAAAAATTATTGCGTAATGCTTTCAGTAAATGTGGGATATCGAACATAAAAAATATTTTCTTCTCATTCACAAAAAAGAAAGGATTTTCATCTGTAATATTATTTCTTTGAACAAAATTGACAAAATTCCCCCTAGATCCGAAGTCACAGCAAGCACATTTAAACCAGTCGATTGTAGCCGGATAATGGTTTAAAAAACAATTTTCTCCACTTCCTCACCAGAAATACTATTTACAAAAAAAAAGCTACTGGCTGCTTCCAGTTCTGCGAAATACCTCTAGCCATTAAAACAAAGGCAGATTTTGCTAGTTCATAACTGTTATCATCTAAAGTTTCATGAAATCCTATAATTTCATCTCGATCTCTATTATAAAACAAATTTTTTTTATACACATTTCATCCATGCACAAAATACAGTCACGTTCTATCATGTTCATAGTTGATACCCTAGATTCTATAATTGTAAAAATTTGCTCGTTTAATCCCGAGGTAATATTCCAATTTTTGGTAATTCTATACAGAGTACTTTTAGATGGTAAGCGAAACATCTTTGAAAGAAATTTGTAGACCTTTGGCCCCAAAAAGTAAATAGTTAATGTAAATTGTTTATAATTATTGCTGTATCGATAACCTTTTGGGCTTCTTTCCCGCAAATGTAAATCTGTTCTAATAACATTAACAAGACCTTCTGAAAAATGAGCTTCACAAAATTTGATGAAATCGTCTTTTTCCATTTTTCTCCGTTTTGACTGACTTTCCTCTTGATATAATTTTCTTTTCAGTTTTCTCACTTGTTCTCTAAGTGCAGTTTTACGGGGACTAGACGAAGTTAGAGACGTTGAAGTCTGGGTTTGAGCAGATGAATCTAAAAATAAATAATCTATTACACATAAACGGTTGGCCAAAAAAATTTTACTATAGAGAATGCATGTTTAGTGGAGTTTGTCATGTATCGTGTTGCCAAGATGGCAGCAGTGGGCTAGACCGTTATTGTGTGAAATACAACGGCTAGTCGCTGTTACTTTTCCTGAGTTCGATGTACAGCTGTGTCAGCTGCCAATTTCATAAGGAATGGTTGTTGTGTAATTGTCTGTGTGTGGTTGAATGGTGGAATAGCTAATGCTAAACTCCAGTAGGATGTTAATCTAAATAAGACAATTAAAAAAAAATATATCAAAATAAAACCTTCAAAAAGTAAATAACTGAATTAAGTATCTTTTAAAATGGAAATATAACATACCAGATGGGCTGACTGTCACTGCATGGGCCACTTCAGGGCTCTTGGAGGACATCAATATGTCATCCATCCTACTTGAACTTGTTTCAGGTTGTTCTGAAGGCGCATGTGCAGGAGTAGTACTCTCCAAATGGGACGTACTTGGTTGTGGCGATTCTGTAATTATTTATTTTTCCACTATATTTTAACAATTCTACTAGCACACTTGTGTGCGTTACACGCACTATGATGAATAGTTTACAAGAAAAATAGCATTCGCATTCAATTTACTTTAAATTGAATCCAAAAAAACAAAAACAAACCAAAAATGAAGAAATAACAAGAAATAAGATTTTACCCATACCTATTTAATTCATTTAACACTCTGACTGCCGGCATACTAATTTTTAGTTGTTTTACTTCATGCTGTCAGTCATTCGCGTGTGACAACTGCTTTGTACAATTTTGAGTTTGTCAGTCGTTTATAGCTAACAGCACTGCCTTCATTCAACGCCGTGTCGCACATATATATATAACCGACACTACATTGAATTTCTTATGAGCAATCGAATCTCGGCGCTTGAATTACAAAGACTCGTAAATTTTTTGGCGTCCACAGAAAAATAAAAATGTCGAGGTTGATTCAAATTTTTTTATTGCAAACAGCTCTAAAATATAATGAATACTTAAAACTATGCAAAAATAAAGTAATATTTGGATAATATCATACGAAATTTTGGGTAGAAAATAAAAACAAATTATGAATGATGTTCAATATGGCAATCCATACACATTATAGGCTTTCCATCACAACCCTCGCAATACGTTCGAACCTTCTTCACTTTTTTTCTTGCTTCTGCTCTTGACATTTCTTTTGTTAGTTTCTTGTAGCAAATAATACATTGCTTACGGGTTTTTTCCTCGGTTTTTTTTCAATAAATGGACAACTTTATCTTTAGGTCCAACCGCATTTTTTTGCAGTAATCCCTACTAAATAACAAATGTCTGGCTATGTCTTCTCTAAATGTATTTATGTTCGATTTAGAATTTGTGTGAATTTTGTGGATGATAAATGCATTTGCCATAGAAATACCTGTCAGAAACTCAAACACAACTTTATGGTACCACTTTACGCCTCGCCGATTACAGGTACTGTATGATGCCATTTGGTCAGACTTGTCTATGCCACATTTACCATTGTTGTACGCAATAATAGCTGCAAGCTTCAATTTTGGTGTTTTGTTTTCATCTGTCCTTCGTCTTTTCTGGGCGGGCATCTCATTGTGACCTGTTGGTGGCAGTACTTTCTTTCGCTTACTTGAGGGAGGAGGAACTCTCTTGTCCATGTTATGAATTGTGGAGAGCATGACTACATCCCTTGCGTCCTTCCATTTAGAGACAACAATCCTATCGTGAGTCTCGCGTCCAATGTATTCATGCTTTTCTAGTTTCTTCGCAATGACTTCTTTTGGAAGGTATTTTCTATTTCGTTTTAGCGTACCTACTAAATGTGTGTTTCGACTTACAGCTAATGGACAACTGGTATAATAGTTGTCTGTATACAATACTCTCCCTTCGTCCAACAATCCCTCTGCCAAAGATAGTACCACAGATCCTCCTATTCCAAGTCCAGGATAGTCAGGACGACGTTTTTTTTAACTCGGCCAGTATAAACTTCGCATTTCCATGTATAGCCATCGGTACTACATATTTTAAAAAGTTTAACTCCGTACTTGTGACTTTTGGACGGTATATATTGGCGAAAATTAAGCCTGCCTCTCCATGGGATCATACTTTCGTCTATGACCATTTCTTTTCCCACAATATAGGCTTGTTGAAAACTACTATTGAGCATGTCAAGAATGGGCCTGAGTTTATAAAGTTTATCGTCGTTTGTCTCATTTTCCTTATCATTGAAATGAATCATACGTAATAACATTTCGAATTGATTTCTTGATAGTACTTCGGAGACTTTATTTCTATACAGTACATCAGTTGATCAATATGATGCAAGAGTGGGATGGCTATTCAGTCCCATCCAAATATATAAACCGATAAATTTACGAATTTCCTCGTCATATGTAGGATACCATTGGTTAAGTCTTAATTTGCGCGTTATATTTGTTTTGGAAATCATGTACTCTGTATAGTGAGTGGTTTCCTTCACAATTATAGCTATGAGGTCCGGTGAAAAGAAAAGTTCAAATACGTCTAGAGGTGTACAGTCTGCTGGCAAATTTGCTTATTTGCTTGGATGCCCTCATTACCGATAAATGGAAATGTTTTGTGATTCCCAGAATATTCGTGCCAAGAAAAAAGTAGTTGATTATCTGCGGGGTTTGCTGCAACATATTCTTTATCTTCAACCGCCGTTATTTCTGCATCATTATTTGTCCCTGGACCATCATCTGATGACGATCCCGATTCTCTATCCGACTCGCTGTCATCCGAGTCACGATATTCATAATCTGGATCGATATCGGAAAAGTCAGAAAAATCTGTGAATTCCTCATCTGAATCGTCAGATAAATTTTCCGCTTTATCTTGAAGTTCCTGAGATGTAAATGGTCTTCTCAAATTCCAACTCCTATAAGTTTGATGTGATAAATAAAATAAAACGTAAAGCGAAACGACGATTTACTTACATATTTTGAACCAATATACTTTAGTTGCAGTCAGAGGCCGTGTCAGACGCTTTTACACACACGATTTTGATGCAATGTAGGCCAAGTGAACACTATCTAGAGATTGAATTCAAACGTTTATGCATGTTAACGGTTCCCACTACTTAAACCTGCGCGTGGCCTGAGACGTTTCAACCAATGAAATGGCCCCGGTCTCACTTGAAAATGCCGTGTCAGACGAAAATGACTGACATGGCAGCCAGAGTGTTAAAAATCTTACCTGAACGTGTATTAAACTTTGTTGGAATGGCATTCCTCTTTAAACGGTTCTTCATCAGACTAGCAAACATTTCTTCAGCAAAATGTACACTGCAAACTCTGTAATTGTTATACAGGTGACTGGGGCTCAAATTTGCAATGTCTTCCCGTCCACAATTCCTTGCCCAGGCTATGCACCTAATGTAAAAATATAGTTATAATTACCTAGCACTGTTTTTACCTCTTATGATCTTTGGGGAATCTGAATAAACTAATATTCATTGCATCATTAGTGAAGCACCCCTTCACACAACAATAATATATCCCCATCGTCTTTTTGTAATATAAAAATGTTCTTAACCACTAAATGAGTCAATAATAAACAAAAACACTTAAAAGTCACTAAAAACTATTTCCTTAACTACTAGATAATTTTATAAAATAAAAACGTATATAGTCACTGAAATCTAACTACAAAAAACGGATAAACAATCTAAATTAACCAAAAAAAAGCATTTGCTACAGGCGAGGCGTTCGTCGATGAGCGTAAGGACAACTGATTCGTAAGATGCGCAGAACACATAAAAAACCCGGACCGGCCACGAGTGGATTAAAACTTCAACCAAAATACGTCATAAGTGAAACATCTGGTTTGTCTTTAGTCTGTGGTCTAGTGGTTAGATAGGAGTGCCAGATGTCTACTATTTTCAGTGACAAGTACAACCGTCGTTGTTTCCGCAATGTTGCCAGATCTCACGATTTTCCATGAAATTCCAGTAATAACTGGTAGGTGCAACAATATGAAATACACATTAATAATATTAGTAATTCTATACAATTTATTCAATTCGAGAAACAAAAACAAAGAAATTAAAATGTGTCAGGTAAAAATAGTAAACAATAACATTTGTAATATTCTGAACATTGTTCATTAGATAAGAGGAGCAACAAAATTAAACTTCTTCAGAGCGTAGTAGCGGTTTTTCATTTTTGGTGGATATAAACGTTTTTTGTGGCTCAATTTTCCTTTTTCCCGTTTCACTGGAACTGGGTGCAGTGGTAACATAATTCCGCCTGAGCCTTCAGAATCCATTGCTGTTAGAGTTGGCAGGATAGGGGCTAAAGCTTTTTCAATTACCTTGTAGTGTTCTATGGTATTTGCAAAACTTAAGATGGATTGAAACGTTTGAGACACTTTTTCTTTGTATTGGTTAATGTTAGTAGTTGATGTTGTGCACGTCAATGAAAGCTGCTTCAAAACAGTTTCTTCTGCACTTCGATGGTTCTCGTATTGTTCTTCAACCACTAATGCATTTGTATATCCAATTGTTTCATATGCGGCTGGTAGATTTAATTTTTGTAAATGTGTGCATAGAAGATGAACATGTTTGCACATATTCCATCGTATTGCTGAGTCGGAACAGGAACAAATATATGCATATATACATGCATTACATTCGTCGCATCTCAGATTACAATTGCATGACTTATTCAATATTTCAATCGAATAAAAATCTAGTTCTTTTGAAGAACTTACTGTCCAAACCCTTCCATCTTCAACTTCGAGTATCACTGTGGAGTTTGTCATGGAATCAACTTCTTTATGCCTTTTTCGCAATTCAGATAGTTTTTTTGTAATTTTGCCTACAATTAACATAGTTACTTAAATTTGTAATTAAGTTATAAAAACATTACCTTTGTTTAATATAATAAGATGCTCAAACAGCTTGTCCCGCACCATTTTCATTAACGCGGAGATAGCCTTGTCCAACCGACGTAGTGTCTGTCGCTCTAGATATATGTACTTCAGAGTCTTGTGCATTCTTTCCACGTGCATGTTTGTGTTCAATCCAGCATGTTGTCTATAGCAGTAAGCCCAAGATTTCCTGTTTTCGACATAATATTCTTTGAAATAATTGGCAAAATTATGTAGCTCACGGTCAGCATAAAGATCTTTCAGACATGCTGGTAAAATTTTCTCAAAAGCCACCTTATCGGGTTCCTCAAGTAACATTCTAAGGATTTTAGGTAGATTTTTATTTCTCGGTATCTCTTATTTTGGTATTCAAATTCTTCTTCCAAGCTTTTATAACATGCCAAACACAAAATAATCTTACATCAACTGCTCCCAATACCTCGCACCAAGCCTTATAAAACGTTTCATCCATGTCCGACATGAAAACTTTAGGTAATATTTCTTTGCATAAAAGTTTCTTTATAACATTGGAAATAACTGTCATGACATATCGATGGTCCTCTATAATATCGACACAACTCAAAATATGATAATTCCCAGGAAAGCGACTTAAAGATTTTGCGCTACACGATTTGCTTTCTGTATGATGTTGAAATAAAACATTCTGTATTGTTTCAAGGCAATTATGTAGGAAAGTATTTTAGCTTTAAGATTATTATTGATTTATAAAGATTTGTGACGGTGAGTGAGGAAAAAGAAGCAAAACTTTATTTATTGTCAAAATTATTAACAAGACAACGATGACATAAAACAAATCTGTATTTGTAGTATCGTATTCAAAGGCTATTATAGAGAGACGCATAAAATTTTGGTATCGTATTTTTTTCAACTAGCTTAAGACCTTCTTTTTTCTTTTTAACTAATCCTACAGGCTTATCATACAAGGGCCTCAAACTAAAAAACTCATCCGCAATTGCACCACCTCGTGTATTTCGCTCTTGAGAAAGTACCATGTCAATTTTTCGAAACTGTTCGTTAGAGTAGCAATATTTATAGAGTATACTATTTTGCGGATTACCTTTTTCTATGTGAAGGATAGCAATATCACTAGTTCGAACATTTTTATTGCTAGTCTTTAAAACCGCATGCTTTGATCTTATTTGACAAAACTTTGAAATCAAAAAATGACTCATAACTCATTTCTTCTACAACGTACGGCGTACCCTTCTTTTTTTGCATTTCTCATTAAAGTTACGTATTGTTGAGGGGTGTAAATTGGCCCCCGTTTAAGAGATTTTGTGATTTCTCGTTGGATAGTTGCATGGGCACTGTCACCCTCATTTTGCGTGTGGCCTTTAACTAAAAAGTTGTGGGTAATTGAGTTTATGAATTTAAAGGTACGGACGGCATACTCGTACATAAGGAACACACACTTATTTTTGTTTTGTCCACAACAGTTGTCCGAGTAGAACACAATATCAATCATTTGTTCGGCTTTCACAGCTTTCTCTTCCAATCGCTTAATATACATCCAAAGGCATGTCGCAATCTCCTTTGCGCCCCTTTTTGCTTGTGCCTCGTCCCAAGTGTAACAATGAACATCGTTTGTTACTAAATCGTAAACAGTGAAATTAAACGCGTTCATTTTTGACACGTAATAAAAAGCCGAAGCGTCGCCTCTGGGGCATTGCAATACGGCCTGAAGATCGTAGACTAAAACTACGTAATTATTGTCCACTTTTGCTTTTTCTTTGTCATTTTCCTTTGCACTTCGTTCTTTTTGGTGTTCCTGATATTTTAGTTCCAATGCAATTTTTTCGTCTCCAACAGCATTTTCATATTGCACACAGTCCTCGCATTGGTTCTTCTTAGGTTGGTAAAATGAAATGTATTCACTATTGAATACTTTTGCATATATTTGGTAGTTCGCTGGATCTGTGTTATGTTGTTTTCCAAAGTTCGACGAAGTCCCTATATAGATCCGTTATTGTCCGCCCTCCTTCAATGTATTCCTTCTTTGTGTCTTTCCGGCAATAATGACTTTCCATCCTCGGTATGGAATCGATATGCTCCTTTATTGCCTTTAGAATAGCAGGATTAGTTTTTCTGTGTTTTTCATGTTTGCCCCGCCCATCAAGACCAAGAGCACCACATGGTCATGACAACTTTTTTTCAAGTACAGTTCTAAGAAAACGATCTGTTACTGCTAGGGTACTTCTGAAAAATATTTTGCAAACTTTCATTTTTATTCCATCTATCGTCAAATAGAATATACTATTTTCCAGTTTGTACTGGTATTTGGGCTTAATAGCTTGCATACAACATAAAACAAATTCCCGTTGCCTCTGCAGGTCACCAGTCTTCCAAAACTCATTGAAAATAGTCTTTCGCTGCTCCACCGAAATTTTTGTAGGGCATTTATGGCAGCACTTCTCGGCATTACATACAGGCCCAATTGATTTTTTTTACTAATTTTTTAGTTCGCAAAATGTATTCTTTCCCACTATTTCTCAAGCGTTTCGCAACTGTACTTTTCCATGCACCCGTTTGGCTTTTCCTCTTTCTGGAAATAACTGTCTTTCTATTCAGATCAGAAGATTCACTGCTGTCACTCTCGTTGCCTACTGATGAGGCTATTAGACCCAAATTTTTATTTTTCTCTGGTAAAACATAGTCTATCTAGAAAATCATCGTCCTTATCTTCTGACACAGACGAATTATCTCGCGAAGAGGAAGAAGATGAGGACCCAGATGAACTCTCGTCAGAGGAACTATCAGACGAACTTTTATTAATTGAATTATTATTTATTGGAGCTAAAGGTAACCTTAAACGATTTTCATCAACGCTCAGTAGTTGGTCTTCTGAAATAAGAAACAATGAATAGAAAAGAAAAAAAAGAATCCTGCATCGGTTATCCAAAAGGAAGAAACCATGTTTTCTGATAGGTACTTACCATTTACATTCGAATCCGATCTCAATTTTATTTCGTCTGGATTTGAATATTCCGTATTCGTATTTTCAGCTTCTGGAAAATGTGTTGCAGAGGCAGCTACCAGCAGTTCCATAGAATATGCAGACGAATTTCCAACCCAAGTTAAAGGTGGACAGTTATTTGAAATATCACACATTATTTTCTCGGTTTAAAGCTACGGTTGTTTCGTTTTCTACCGGCGATTTTGCAGTATCAGACATCAGATCTCTTGTCGGCAAAGGAACTTCTGAATCCACCGTCTGTTTGTTCAATGCCAACATTATTTTATCCGTTCGTGTTAGTGGACGTGACATTATGCCGACCTTAAAAAATAAATAGACTTTATTAAGATATGGAAACATCCTCACTGACATACGCACAATCCGATACATGCTTTCTACCTCGTTATCTTTACATTACCCGAAAAAATCAAAAACGTTCCTCTCATTAGCCAATATTAAGCAGTTTGTTAAATAGTGACATTACTCAAAATTTAATATCTACGTTACTATTCAGATAATACTTTATGGGAAATAAAGACATAAATAAAATTAAACAAAAATAATTTTCTGAATAGTGACTTAACTCAAAATGAAGTAAAATTTACTTACCTACTTAACAATAACGGCTCAACACGAAATAAAGCTGAGTTCTCATAGATACGATTTCCGACGATCCGAAAGTTTTCCTATTGGTGCACTTCTTTGAAATTGATTTGGCGGGATATAACCATCCGAAGCTTTTAACTTTTATCCGACGTCGGACAAAGTTGAATATTTTTAAACTTTCTTCCGATATCGGATAGATCTTAACCTCACTATTATTGACAAGCTGTGTATTCCAAAACGTCAAAATGCGAAATAACAAGGTTAAGACGAATTTAATCTTAATTACTGCTTTAATTTGGCTAAGAAAAAAAAATAGATCACGGCGATTTTGGGTGCGAGATATTTTCAAAAATAGAAAATTACAGGGCGATTACCACAACCTTTTACAAGAAAAGCGCCTTAGTGATGATCAGAAATAAATATTTTAATTATTTAAGAATGTCCGCCAATACTTTCAATGAACTATTAAATATTGTTGGACCTAAACTGACAAGGATTCACTATGCTCGAGAACCAATTTCCCCTGCGGAGAGGCTAGCAGTAACTTTAAGGTAAACACTTTGTTATTTTTATCAGTAGTTTGTGTACATATAGCCTGCTTTTTATAAGGAAATGTGCTAATAAATATTGCATTTAATTGTTGAAACAGAAGGACATTTTATATTTGAGAATATAATAGTGTATTAAACAAATTCCAGGTATCTTGTAAGCAGAGACATTATGGTTTCAATCTCCTATGCTTTCCGAATTGGCACCAGCACAGTGACAGAAATTGTAAGAAATACTTGTGATGTGTTGTGGGATAGTTTGCATGAAACTGTTCTGTTGACACCTTCTGAGGAATCTTGGGTGAAAATAGCAAAAGAGTTTGATGAACGGTGGCAACTTCCAAACGGTGTAGGGGCAATTGACGGTAAGCATGTTGTGATTCAGGTAGCTGTCAATTTATTACAATGCGTAAAGTTTATCTTGCATTGTACAATATTTTTTAATGTATAGCTTGTTTTTTTTTTATTTTAGGCCCCTCCAAAATCTGGTTCTACTTACTACAATTATAAGAGCCAGCAGAGCATAGTTCTTTTAGCATTATGTGATGCCAACTATAAATTCAAAGTAGTCGATATAGGAGCAGAAGGACGCCATAGTGATGGTGGTATATTTAGGAATAGTAACATGGGTAAATTAATTGCAAATAATGATATTCATTTTCCTCCACCTTCGCCCATAGAATATGGAGGAGATCCAATAAATTACTACATCGTTAAGGCTTTTCCATTAACTTCCCATATTATGCGTCCTTATCTAGGCCGTTTCTTATCATCGATTAAAAAGATTTTTAATTATAGGTAAATATTAAATAAATCATCGTTTTGTATGTAATATATTTATTTAAAAATACAAAACTTGCAAGATTAAATAAGATAAAACAGATATATAGTCGGGTAAATTTTAACTTGTCGTTGTGAAGAAGTGTGAAATTAACTGGTATTTAAATATATGTATTTTTTTTTTCAGATTAAGTAGAGGACGGCGAGTAATTGAAAATATCTTTGGAATTCTGAGCGCTCGCTGGGCGGATATTTAGAAAACCAATTATTGCTTCTTTACATACTGCAAACAGTATCATAAAAGCCACAGTCTGTTTACATAACTGGCTTATGATTTTAGAGTCAAAAACCAGTGGGAATAAACAGTATTGTCCTATTTCCGCTGTTGATAAAGAAAACGGTGATGGTCAGCTTATTGAGGGCGATTGGCGTACAGTGGAAAATTCAAATAATTTGCTACCCATAAATCGTATCAGTAGCAATATGTATGGGCAAAATGCAGATGAAATGAGGAGTCAACTAAATTCCTATTTCCTATTAGATGGTGCAATTCCATTTCAATGGAACAAATAATAAAATTTAGGTTTTTGTGAAAAAAAATTAAATATAGAATACACACACTGTATAGTTCTTTTATTTATAATATAGCTGATATTTAACAGTTTTTTTATTCTAACAAACCTAACTTATCCTACAAGTAGTTATATGCAGCCTCGTATGTTTTTTGGAGCAGTGCAATTTCCAACTGCGTCCTTTCACGTAGAGGCATCTGTGATAATAAATCCAAAATTGTCCGACATGTTGGATTAATTTCACTTGAGGTATCTGGAGTATTTATTTTATTTAGAGCCGTTATTAAAGCTCCTTCTACATTATAATACAGTAATTCAACGTTAAAAAGGGCCAAATCTCCGAAATCTGAAATACTGCTCCGATCTTCTTGAAAATTTAAAATTAAGTTTATCTTACCCTGTTCTTCAAACCTGACTTGGTCGCAAAGTGTGCTTTTTGTTTTTAAGGGGTGAAAACTACCTTTTACTCCAATAAATTGAAAACTAATAAATTAACGCAGTGATGGGCTATAATTATGTTCAAATATGTTGAATATCAATTGAAGGGCTCGGTGCAAAAACCGGGTAGCTCCATTTTACAAAATTTGTGGGAAATTAAAATAAACTTTGTAAAAAAATGTAAATTTTTGTTATTTAAAAACAGATATGAAAAACCATTAGAAAGAGGGCATTGCCAAAGTTTTATGAAGTAATAAGAGTGTTTTTTCTTGAGGTACATTTTTTAAATAATTTTCGAAAATTTTGGAGCTGACCGTTTTTTGCCCCGAAGGATAAAATACCAAGGAAAAAAAAATGTAAAAACTTGTTTTAATAGTTTATTATTCTTAAATGATTTCCTTAACAAAACAGACTATGATTATTAAAATATATATGGTTAAAACGCATTACTTAAAACATTTCCACTTCAACTTCATCCCCATCCGAATTAGATTCTTCTAATGGCACTTCTAGTCCCACTGCTTTTTTAACTATGTCGTAGAACCACATAAAAGCTTTAGGCACGTATTTCTCCGCTAGAGTAATGACGTTATCTAGTTTTAATTTTTTTATAGGAAGGGGATATGTATCATACAATAAATTTCTGGGCAGTGACAAGATAGCGGTGGGCTTTTTAATGGAGAAATCTGAGAATAGTGTAATGCCAGAAGTCGTGCTACATTGTATAATGTTCTGTTTTTCGTACTTAAAGACACGATAAGTGGATATAGCAAATTTTTGTTTTTGCCTGTTAGTTGTAACTTTTTTGAAAATTGCCCCAAAATGCTGTGAAAAGTCTAACAACATGTCTTGGGTAACATCTATTACCTTAAAGCTCTTAGATGTTTCTTTTACTAACTTTTTCCAATCCGAAGGTAAATAAACGATCTCCTTTTTCCTCTTTTCCTTTTCTATTAATCCGAAAGCACGGTCACAGGGAAGGAAACTGTGTCCGGGTTCGGGAAACTGATGCATTATAAGAATAATATTTTTTTTGGTCGTGTTAATGAAGGTATGCAAGTACTGCACCAATGTATGATTCTTATTTTGAGCGTAGCAGTTATCGGAATATAGGTATATCTTACTAACCGTTTCTGGTAGGAACGTTGTTAAATAATGATGTAGAAAACTTGTAACCTCATTACTTCCTTTCTTTGCGGTTATTTCATCATACATATGAAATTTTGATTCTCTTGTTTTTCCTGAGTGGATGCAAAAGTTATATTGCCACAATTGGCGTTTGTAAAATACGTCTCCCGAAGGAACATGAGGTAGTGGAAAATTCTGCTGGTAATCAAAGCATAATACTTCAACAGATTCTTCATTTTGAGCACGAGCACTATTTTCTTTTAAAGAGGAATAAAAACTATCTGCCCTTCGTAGGTGAAGGTTTTTCTCTATTTCCAATCTATTTTTCACTTCGCGGTTTTCTTCCGCAGCTATGGTATTGGAAAGGCGATCGCAAGTCTGGCAAGTGTCGGATCTTGGATGACCAAAGCTTATGTTGTAGTTCGTATTAAAGTGTCTGTTGTAAAAATCGTAAGTCACCTTTGGATGAATAGTTTCTCTGTTTTCCAAAAGCTGGTGTTGCTCCGGTTCATATTTTTCGAGATATAACTTGTACATTTTTGAAATGTTCAGTTCCGAGGACAAAAAATATTTCTTAGCATTATCATGTCTACTGTAGTGAGACTTTCTTCTGGGAAAGCTACGAATATGTTCATCAATATGAGCTATTATGTCTTCAGGAATCCTATTGGGTCTATTGAAGTGTTTTCCACGTGCATCAGCTTTGGGAGTTAGCTCATTATTTTTTAAACTTTCTGCAACTCGAGATACTCTATGCTTTGTTATCCCATGTAATGAGCCAAACGCTTTTTTGCATACGGTATGTTCTTTAATACCTATTCGAATCTAAAAAATGAAATATTTTACATTTTGGCATTTTTAAAAAATTTTTTTTTCCGGCCTACCTTGTAGTGGAATGAAATAGCCCTCTCTACCCCTTTACCGGTTTTGATTGTCGGCTTTTATTTGTCCGGCTAGGTAAACATCTTGCCTATCTTTGTCAGCGATTGCGTAAAACTGTTTTATTATATTTTGTTTTTCTGTATCATTTATTTTTGAAAAACGTTTGTATTTGCAGTTACAATTTGGACCAATAACTTTTTTAGGCACTTTTTTGTTTTTCCAATTTATGTGTTCTTCTCCTCTCGCTTTTTTATTTTTTATTGCATCCACTGACTCTCATTTCTAACTCGCTTTTTTCCTTTTCGTCCATTTATTCTACTGGGACCAGTAATTTCATCACCTGGGTTTTCATTTTCCACAACATTGGTATCACTTTCACTTGAACTGTTGTTTCTCACAATATTTTCATTATCAGATGGTACAAACTCACTTCCACTATCTTGGAAAGGCTCAGATTCATTCGAACTAATCATTTTATTTCACTATACAAATCACTAATTTACTTAATTTAGTACTACCATAACCTCAATCTCCGTTAGATAATTTCTACAAGTAAATAATGATTTAACCGAGTATTTAACTCCTGCTGCCATCTATATTGATTCGGGTCAAAAATCAGTCAGCTCCTGGAGCTGGCCGGTTCTTGCTGTGAACAACCAGCCGGCTATCTCCACCTTTCATAATAACTCAATAAATAAAACTCGGAGCTGGACGATTCTTGTACCAAAAGATGCGCAATTTTCCGTACTTTGACTTGCTGCAAAACCCCTATTTTCAATAAAAAGTGGAGCTGACCGGTTTTTGCACCGAGCCCTTCAATTGTTTTTAATCATGGATCTAATATTTCAATATTTTACTATTTAACTACCCTTAAAAACAATCCCTCACACGAAAATTAATAAAAAAATGTGTTTAAAAAGCATGAAATCTTTTTATTTTGGATCGTAATAGGAGAATTTTTACCTTTAAGTATAAGAACTCTGATACTTCATTTTTTTAATGATGCAACCCCCAAAAGCCACCCCTAACAATAAAACTTAGGAAAAATTGAAAACTAATAGATGGAAGCAGTGCTAGGTTATCATTATGTTCAAATATGTTAAATAGTTGTTGTTTTTTATAATGTAACTAATATTTCGATATTTTACTATGTAACTACCCTTAAAAACTACCCCTAACACAATTATTAAAAAAACGGTTTAAAAAGCATAAAATCTTTTTATTTTGGATCTTGAATAGAAAAAATATTTTTAAATGTAAACGACCTGATACATCATTTTTCAATATCATTCAACCCCTAGAAACCACCCCTTACAATAATAATTAGGGAAAAAATCCCTTTGAAAGCTCCAAGTAGTGGAATGCGTAAAAAAATGAAAATAAATTGCTGCTTATGATATAATGAAATTTTTCTAAAATTTTCATCCCTTAAAAACATCCCTTTCAGGGAAATTAAACTCTTAAAACTTCACATTGTAATTATAATAAAAATATTTATTTTACAACATTAAGATGATTTTTAAAGTGAATATTAATAATTAATTTTCAAATTCATCCATTTCTTCACTATCAACTTCCTTTTCTTCTTGGTCGACTGGAGGACAATTTTGGCAACTGTCACCTGAGCAAGTGCCGCAAGTTTCATTGCAATATAACCCAAGTTTGCGACACCCACAAGTAGAGCCACACCCTTTTTTGCAATTATCTCTAGAAAAATGTATTTAGTTTTTTAACGATAACTCGGCTTCCTTTTAAGCTTTTTGCATTCACCCACACATCATTTTGTAGGGAATTTCATAAGCTATAGTCATGATGATTGCAATATTTCTACACCCTTTCGTTCAGAGAATTTTAAGGTTGAAGGGCTAAAAAGTGGTTTCCTTCGTATAGAAATCAAAGCTTTAAATGCCCATATCTCGCTTAATTTTTAAGCTACATGAATTTAAAAAAAGCAAAATTTTCAGTAAAAAGAAAGCTAAATTTTTGTTAAGAACACTTTTTTTCGTAAAACCATTATTTTTTGTTATTTTGAAAAATTGAAAAAAAGAAAATTTACTTAAAACAACTTTTTTCAAAATGTACATTCTCTAAACCATTCAAACTTTTGGAACGTGTTATTGGGACATAAATAAAGTTAATTTTTCATGGGCTACGATTAATTTTAATTTTGCCGCTCATGGCGCCAATTTTATTGTCAATTTTTTTTCAAAAATTCCAGAGACAACTTATTTTCATCATAACTTCCTTAATTTTCATGCTAGAAGCTTTTGTAAAAGCTTATTTTAAAGGTCTAATAAAGCACTTTAAAAAAAGGTTATGAACATTTTCTCTGAAACATTACTAATTTTTCCGTTATTTGAGTTTAAATCTTTAGATAAATTTACGACAAACAAAAATTCGCCTTCAATGACTCGCTTAATACGACCTAAAACATTAAAGAAAAACCAACGAATCGCTTTGTTTTTTTATAAGCTTCGATTTTGAATAAGAATAGTTTTTTCCAGAAAACGTTTAATTTTCGAGTTATTCACGAAAAACTGTTGAACAACGTGTTTTTTATTGGAATTTTCAATCGCGAATAACTCAGAAATTATTAAGTTGTAGAAAAAACTGTATACTACATTTTCTTCTTAAAATTCCTCTATCGATTCCTGGTGTCATTTTGAATTTTTAAATTTCCACCCTCGAGAAAGGCTGGCATTCACCCCCGGGGTGGAAGCACATATCGGTACTAAGTCAGGTTTGTTATTTGTATCATTTTTGAGCTACTGTCAAAATTTCAAACAAATCGGTTGAGTTGATCAGATTTCGGAGGTGAATCGGTTCATTGATTGTACTATTATTTTTTCCTTCCAACTTCTTTTGCTGGACAACTCCAACAGTAGGTGACCGTACTTGAACTGGTGAAGTTAAGTCAGGGGAAACTTATGAATTAGCATGACGAACAGGCGCCACTACATTAGAAGTAGTACTAAAATAAACAAATGTTATTCATTCATTCATATGACATTCATTCAAATTAATACTTACGGACGATAGTCTAAAGCATCATTCAAAAATCCCATCATGTCATAAAAGTGCCATTTTCTTTTCCTTTTCTTAGCTGCTGAGCCACTTGGGGTATATGTAATAATAATAATAATATATTTTATTTCTTTCATTTAAATGTATAAAATACACTAACAAAAGAAAAAGTCAAGAAAAGTAGGTATATAACATTTAAAAGTAAACACACACATAAACTATATTTATAAGTACATACACACACATTTATATGTAAATGACATAAACATATGGTAATAAAATATTACAAACATAACATATATTAATATAATTGCATAGTTTTAAAATTTTAAATGGATGTTTCTGTTTTAAAAAAATTCTTGAAGGATATAACAGTTCTTTTGCAGCAAATATTCTTTTAATTTCGATTTAAAAGTATGAGCATTGGAAGAGTTTTTAATTTCGGGGTTTAACGCATTATAAAATTTACATCCAGTGTAATAAAAACTTTTTTGATAAAATGTAGTGCGGAAGTTATTGGGTAGTAGCAAGCCTCTTAACCTAGTATCATGACCATGATCCTGTTGGTTTGCCAAAAACAGTGAAATATTTTTATATACATAAGTACACACTTCTAAAATATAGGTTCCCGCAACCGTTAAAATTTTCAAGTCCTTAAAGGCATTACGACATGACTGGCGATAGTCTAATCCAGCAATTACCCTTATAGCATACTTTTGAAGTATAAATACTCTATTTACTTGAACACTTGTTCCCCAATTAACTATTCCATATTTTAAGTGCGAATGAAAATTTGCATAATATAATGTTAAGAGCACGTGTGGGCTACAATGTTTTGCCATATAGTTTAGAGCGTAGCAGCTTTTACGCAATTTGCAACATAACATGTCAAGATGTGGTAACCACACTAATTTGTAGTCGAAAACACTACCCAACATCTTAACTGACTCAGTTCAAGTAAACTCAAGTTCTTCATTTTCAAAGAGACAAAGTTTATTAACAACTCCTCGTATTCTAAATAAAATTGAGTTTGTTTTATCTCTATTTAATTGCAAACAATTTTTTTCTGACCACAGAATTATACTCTGATATACATGTTGGGCTGTACTTTTAAAAGTGTCTAAATCATTTTCTACTACTAAAACATTGGTATCGTCGGCATAACATACAGTACGAGTTGTTGGGTAGTTGCTGTTTAAGAAGTTAATTATGTCATTGGCAAAGACTATAAACAGCAAAGGTCCTAGAATCGACCCTTGCGGTACACCCTGTTTAATATCACAACTAGTACTTGTAACATTATTTATTTTAACAATTTGTGTTCTTCCTTTTAAATACGATGTTAAGAGACTTAACGGAGTGCCTCTAATTCCATATCTCGACAATTTTGCTAGTAATAGATCATGATCAACATAGTCAAAAGCACGTGAGAAATCTACAAATAAGCCTAAAACTTGTTGCTTATTATCCAAAGCATCAACAATTATATTTTGAAACTCGCACAGCGCTGATTCAGTACTTTTGTTTTTTATGAAACCGTGTTGCGACTTAGAAAGAATGTTATTTTGGTTAAAAAAAGTAGTTAGCTGTTCTTTTATTACTAGTTCGTAAAGTTTAGAAATACTACAGAGTAGACTTATTGCTCTGTAGTTGGCATAATTATTAGAATCGCCTTTTTTATAGAGTGGTATAACTGCGGCCAGTTTTAACTTATTTGGAAATCTTTCTTTTTCTATAGCTAAATTTATTAGATATGCTAGAGGCCTGCACAACTCTAAACTACATTTTTTAAATAAATTATTTGAAATATTATCAATGCCAGATGAATTGGAGTTTTTTAATTTAGCCTGTAGAGATATTATATCACCCTCACGTATTTTACACATGCTAATTGTCTGGTTGCAATAGAGAACATTATTATTTAGAAATTCTAGGTCTCGGATGTTATTGTCATTAGAGGAGGTAAAATGTAAATTAAAATTATTTGCAACATCTAAATCACCCATTTTAACATTATCATTAAATATAACAATTTCACTTTTTTTGTTATTTTTTTTCTGAAGATTATTTATAATTCTCCACATTGTTTTGGATTTATTGTCAGATGTTGTAATTTGGCTGTCATAATATTCCCTTTGAGCAATTTTTAATTTTTCCCTATAACACTTATTTAAATGTTTGCTAATCACAGCATAATTAGCATTGTGTTCACTCAGTGTACTGTAGAGAGCCACATTAATTTTTAGTTCTCTTAATTCCGGTGTCATGATGAACTTATTTTCTTTCTTTGCCGAAAAACGTTTAATTGGGAAACATATCTCAAAGTAATAAAGTAATGTTTTAGAAAAGATGTCGAAAGCTGTATCAGGACAATCGTGGAGGAAAATATCCTGCCAATCTTCGTCTCTAAGATAATTCCGGAAGCGGATTATATTTTCTGAACTAAAGTGTCTTCGATAATTGTACTTATTTTTCTCCTGTTTTTGTGTAATCTTAGTATCCAGTTTTAAGAATTGAGAAAAATGATCTGACACACAGAGATTTATAACTTCTACACTATATTCGGTATTAGAATAAATTAAAAAATTGTCAATACATGTCTTCGAGACACTAGTTACTCTTGTGTGAGTTTTTACACTTACATTCACATCGAAACAAGACAATAAATCTATTAATAGACTTAGATTAACACTGGGAATTAAAAAGTCTAAATTAAAATCTCCACCAATGATAATACAATCTTTTGTATTACAAATAGCTGATAACATACCCTCCATTAAAGTTAAAAAAAGTTGAAAGTCACCAGTTGGTGGTCGATAAATAACAACTACGGTAATTTTGTGTACACCTAACTTAATACAACAACATTCCATTACACCTTCAACAGAAAATTCATTAATATTATATTTAGTAACGACACATATGAACTTGTCATTTTTGTAAATAGCAACACCACCATGTTTTAACCGAGATCTACAAAATGAATTGCATAAATTAAAGTCCTTAAGTTTGATTTCATTTAATTTTTCTTCAGTTTGCCAATGTTCCGTAAGCAGTAAAAAGTCACTATAATAATCATTATTAAAAATATCATCTACTATTAATATTTTGTTTCCTAAACATTGAATATTTTGATGGCAAAAGGTAATAAATTTACTTAAGTTTCTTGAATTTGTGACAGGCGAGGATATAAAAAATCCTGTCTTGCACTTGTATTACAAATTCCTTCTTCATGCAATGCCTTATTCCCACATACTTTATTTAAGATTGATATCCTCTCTTGATCTTTGTCTTTTCTCATAATGAATTGATGTGGTTCACAATCATGTGTAATATTTACAAATTTTAGAGTTTTATTAAGGCAATATTTGAAATGAATAGCGTTAGTTATTTTACGAACTGTTGATGGATTATTATGGGTACTTAAATTTATGTCTATAACTTGAAATTTTCCTGGAATAAGTTTATCGAAACGAAAAACAAAATCACTTAATTTCTGGTTGTATTTGTAGATGTACTTATTTTTTAGCTCGGAGCTGCCATAGGGAACTGATGTAAATAACATATTAGTATGAGTACACGATTTCATTTTGTCACAAAGAATACGAAAAGATGGTGATTTTTTTCTCAGAAAGTCATTTGATCCACCTATTACCACAATATAATCATCAAGAGTGTAATTTTTAGAAAGAATGTCTATATTTTCCATAACCTGGTGTAACGATGCTCCTGGTTTAATAATTGTTGTTATTTCATACTTTGCCATATCTGAACTTTTTCTAATTTGTCTGCAAATATTTTTCCCAAATTCGTCAGTTACTAGAAGAACTTGTGATTTTGGCGTATTCTTTTTTAAATATTTATTTAAGCAACAGTCATCTGAATATTTCTGATTTTTTGTATCTGCTGAACTAATTTCAGGTACGTCACTAGGGTTGTTCCTATCCTGGGTTGAAAAGAGGTTTATTTTTGATAGTTTTGTATTTAGTGGTAATGACACAGTATTCATGTTACATTTGTATGTATGTTTCGTATTCTCCTTTCAAGCCAACATAAGTGTCCCTTAAATTTCTCCACTTTTTCATTAAATATTCAACAGAGTATAGTGATTGCTCTAGAAGTAAAATTACATGTTAGTTGCACATAGTAGTAAGTACAATTATTATTTAGTGTTACTTTACCTCCAAACTTGCGATATACTTCTAACCACAGTTCATCTCTTATACTTTTTGTTCTTTCTAATAAAGGTAAACGAGAGTCCCATAGAGGGGGCCTAGCCATAACACAAGATAGCAGCAGTTCTTCAACTATGACTTCTGCATTATC
The DNA here is from genome assembly GCA_963675555.1 of Leptura quadrifasciata. Classification (NCBI taxonomy): domain Eukaryota; kingdom Metazoa; phylum Arthropoda; class Insecta; order Coleoptera; family Cerambycidae; genus Leptura; species Leptura quadrifasciata. The sequence continues at coordinate 81,476,265 of OY776680.1, forward strand.
TTGTTCCTATAAAGATAATAAGATCATTTAATTTTCGCTAATCAAGTTAACTAAATAGGTACTCATGTGCGTGGGTTATAAAATTTACCTGGCAGTCTTCCGTTTCTTCCACTTCAACAATTAAAGTTTCGGAGTAATTATCGTTATCCATTTTTATACCTAGTACTTCTTTTCAAATAAATATACAACTATTTATATTTCAAATGAATACGGGTGCAGTAACACAATGACAAAATAAATGAATATATGAATGCTACAATCTACAACTATAAAATTTGCAAAAGGAAATGACAGACAGTTTCTACACCACACCTTAAAGTTACTAAAATCTGGCTCAAATTCCACTAAAATATTCGATTAAATTTTGGACCATGTGAATTGAGTTTCCTCTATACGAAATATAAACATACGATTCCGATTCGGATTTCGGACATCGTATCTATGAGAACTCAGCTTTACAAAGAAAATTGGAAGTCTTTGAAGGAGCAGTAGGGTTTACTTGGTTGTTGATGAAAGAAGATCCAATAGAAGAGCGCATTCTTGTTGATATTGAGGATGTATTATTTTGCGAGAAGTATTTTTCAAGTGAAAATAAACAAGAATACTTTAAGGAAACAGTTAAAGTGAGCCAAGATATAGTTAATGCAGTGGCAAAATTAACTATGATCAAAGCAGGAATGAAAAATGGCTGGTGTGCCGGAAGAACAGACTGACAGCAAGTAATTTTGGAATGGTTTTGTCTGCATGTCGCATGTGACGCCTCTTTGTCGGTTTTGCAACTTGCACTTTGAAACTAGTGCAAGCGGTTTTCGCCTCGAGCGCCAGTTTCTGATTTTAAGTGTAGAAACACCACTTTCTCTATTAGCGGTATAATAGAGGCCCCAAATAGAATCAGTAAAGACGGTTTATTACCAGGGGTCGAAACGTAGGCCGTCTTTCTTAAGGAATGGACAGCTGTAAAGATTTTTATATTTCTGACACTTTTACTTTTCAGGACAGTCTAACTTAGAGCAGTGACTCAAAATAAGACACACAAAACGTTTTAATGATATATTGAAACTATGTACATGTCAAGAAGGAAAATCTTAAGATATATCATATAGAAATATATTTAAAACTTCTGGTACATTTATCTACATAAAAATAATTAATACAGGTAATTGACATTCGTGAAAATGAAAAGAAATTTTCAATTACCCAAGTTTTGTAACCCTAATTTTATGCAAAATTTCTATTTTTACTCTCTGACTAGATTGACTACAAAATGATATTAAGTAGACGCGGCATATACAGGGCAAACAGAAAAGTGAAAGCAAAATAACGGGTATGACTAGCAAAGCAAAACGGTGGCTCGACACGTTCAAATGTGAGTTATTTAGGACTGACTCCACGACAGACAGACAAGTTACTAAATCTCTATGGATTTTAACAAAATGAATTAATCTAGAATATTTCGGAGAAGCTAGAATTTACTACTTGACGTTGCGAACCTGGTTATCGGATTTTACTGAATGCAACAAGTCGGTATGGCTCAGTTGGAGTGTCCCACTTAAAGGCAGCGTCCCCTAAAGAGCCTCAAAGAAAATAAGCTACTAAGCAAACAGATTCGGACATCAAGTTTATCAGGAATTAATTGGTCTTTGTTATTTGCGATCGTGAATGCAAAATGACTTATTTCGTTAACGGTGTATCTTTTCTGGCAAAGTGACAGTGCGACTCAGGTGGAGTGTCCCACTTAAAGGCAGCGTCCCCGACTGAGGATTTCGCAGTCACTTAGTTAATTTGCAAAAATGAAGTTTTGAAAAAATTACTACAAGTCGCTGAAGGCGCAAATTATTGAAATGTAACAAAGACAAATTAACGGTATTCAAATGATTACGGCAAATATTCTAAGTCCGAAATTACCACAAATTGGATATGACTTTAAAATAGCAAATCCCTACCAAAAGTCGACTGGTCAGGTCGAGCGCGGAAAACCAAAGAGAGAGCCTTAGCAGGAGGCCGATTCAGGATCTCCCCGTGTTGAGCTAGAAATCAGAACGTTTAGCGCAGAATGCGCGGGCACACCTCAGCCAAGCAGTCTACAGTCGACGGCGAGGCAGAATGTTTTTAACTAATAGCGTTAATTGATATAAATAATAATTTTCTGATAATTTAGATGTTCGGAATCGCTTGCAGGTAACTTACTTATATTATTTCGGAAAAAGAATGAATTTAATAGTCCCAGTATTAATAATTATTAATCTTAATAATTTATTATTAATTCGTTCCCAAATGAAATTTTAAACTTGACTTTTCCTTGAAATACTTTACTTCAAACAAAATACGGATATTTTAATTATGAAAGTATACCAGGTGTGCTTAAAAAGAAATGGAATTCTGGTTTTCAAGAAAATCAAAATAAAAGTAATAGTGATATTTTCTGTTCGAAAATAGCTTCATTACACGCAGAAATAGATACCCTCCGTCATTATTTAAGAATCTTGTAGGTATAAATAGTTAGTTTTCGTATTTTAATACAACTCAAAAATTATAGCAATTAAGTACTTTGCAATTTTTATTTTCTTTTTAGTTGGTCAGTATTACGCAAAGTATTATTGTTTCTTGCCTGAATTTTATAAAGCTGATGAAATATAAAATTAAAAAAATATATTTGTCTTTTTAGGAACGTATTATATGGATCATATTAAAGCCATTCAATGGGGAAGAGCACACGAGGCAGACGCAATTAGGGCTTTAGAAAATTCACTGAATTTAAAAGTTACTCCCACTGAACCGTCGCTCCATGAATGTGGATACTTGGGGGCAAGTCCTGATGGCTTAGTTGGAGATGATGCATTAGTAGAAGTAAAATGTCCATTTAAATATAGGGAATCTTCATCGCTGGAGGGCATAAAACAAAATAGAGACATAGCCGATAGTGACGGTATTGTATGTGTTAATAAAAACCATGAGTATTATTATCAAATGCAGGGGGAGTTGGCATTAAAATAGGAGCACTTGTCACTTGGTTGTGTGGACTCCTTTGGAAGTAATTATTATGGAAGTGAAGGCAGAAGATTTTTCAGGAAACATTGAAATCCTTCAACAGTTTTATGTTAATCATTATATAGAATTTTTAGGAGGAAAAAACGTTAGTTGGGCAAAAGCTAATTCTTGTTGTTTACAGAATAAACTACCCATTCTATTTTTCCATCTTTGCAGTTTTTATTTTATATTTCACAATACAAGGTGTCCGGAAATTACGAGCAAAAAAATAAGGGCAATAGGGGGTAATTCAACTCATAAATACAATATGTCCATGGCAAAGCGGTATTATAGGTCTAAATAACAACTTTTTTTGGATTACCAACACAATTTTTTGAATTCTGCTCTTGCTTCATCCAAAAATTATTTTTAGTGTTAGAATTTAAAAAATTTATAGAGGGCACTGGTAACAGCTTAAACATAAAAATCGCGTCAGGTAAAGTGTCTTCTGAAATGGTTTTTTCAATGTGTAACCCCTTTCCACACAAGCCTCTGGCTTCTGGAATTGGGTGGTTGTCTAATTTCTGTGGTGTTTATTTATTTATTATTTAGATGTAAACATTATTATACACTTCACCGTTTAGATAAAGTTTGCAACGGGTCACACAGCTGAATTTGTACTTCCGTACAAATCTTCCACTTCTGCAATAAGAGGAAACTGAAAATTAGTTAGTGATCCACACGCTTGAAATATTATTGTAGTTAGGGGTATTAACGTACTAGGAACTGAATCTAAAATTGAATAACACTTTATTCTTCGAATCGATCTCTCAACGTGTATCCTAGCTCTGGCAATTGTTCTGGTCTGTAGGACCTGCTGTGGTGTAAATTGTGGTTGAGTTAGAAAAGGTGGTATATTTAAATTCACACCTGGTGGTAACATATCTTTAATTTAAAAACCCTTGTCAGCTATAATAAGATCTCCAGGACCAATTTTTTCTAGTATGCCAGAGTCTTCTACAATTTTTTTTATCGGATATGGACCCAGGATAAAGGTCACTCATAAACGTCAGAACTCCATTCGGAGCAACTCCAACTAAACCTTTCAATGTATTTTGATGTTTGTAACTACTATAAGTACGTCTCTGTGTAAGTTTGATACGCTTAACTTCTGTACAGTCTAAAACGATTCGACAATTTGTAAATGTGCTGAAACATGCAGGCATGCATGATTTGTTTTTATTTCTGGAAGGTATATTTTTCATCAACTGACAAAATAAGACTTCGTGTAAAGCGTATATCCATGTATACACAACATTTGTTATAGTTGTTGCACTACAGTTAAATCTACATTAGGGCTGCCATAAATATCGTTATGTTGACCGGGACATTTGGAAAAATATGTGTACACGGGGCACGCGCTGCTGGGGGTGTGAGGGGCGGCAGCCCCCTCAGAGCTCCGAAGGAGATTTTCTTTAAAAGTTCAAGGTCATCGTGATTTTTAAAGTGCCAAAATTCGTATGGAAATGTTATTTTGGTACAAAATAATAAACTATAATAATTAATTGAAGGTGGATATAATTTATAATTGAAATTCTAATAATTACTATCTGGTGGATTTAATCAATGTAAAACACAAATTCGTCATATTATATAATTTGACTAGCTAGCTTGGCTAACTAAAGCTAAAGACATAACAAATATATTTAGAAACATGATTAACATAATTTTAATTTTTGGTACTAAACTTTGGTAAGTATAAAAAAAGACCCTCGATAGTTTATAAAAATCAACAGTAATCAAATATATTATAAAAGAATACTTAAAATTAAATAACTAAAACTAAAAGGAAAATCTGTCATATCTTTAAGTTCAAATCTTAATCAGTATTAGTTAGTATTACTCTTCTTTGCCCACTCATACTTCTCTGAATTTTTTACTTGTTTAAGTAATTCTCTTTCTCCTTTTACATAATTATAAAATTTAGAGCATGACATTTTATAATTATGAATGCATTGAATACTCTACTGTGTGGATAGAAAGTGAATTTCGTTCCTTAGTCCACTGTGAAGACATCAACGAAAACACTCGTTCCACATGGGCGTTGTGGCCTGGAATTGAAAAAAGATATTGACATATTTTCAATAGATTTTCTTTTCTCTCTCTTTCTTCTGTTTTTTTTTGAAAAATATAGCCATTTGTCTTGCATGTTTATATCTTTTCATTCATCCGACATTTCACTTTCTATAAAGGATATTAAGTACATTACTTCTCCATAAATTGAATCATTTAATACTATCCCTTTTTCGTTTAAATATGAAATAGTTTCTTGTACTTGGTTCCACTGAGGAACTTCATTCGAAATCATCCAAGCAAAATTCTTATAGTTTCCCATTGGTTCAGTCCACTGCTCAAGATAATCGATGGCGGTGGTGAAGAAATCTCTAATTTCTTTATCAAATGCCTCTATCTGAGTTGGATTTACTACTCTATCTTTCTTTAATTTGACATAAAGTTGTCTCGTTTGATTTCCTAAGAAATTATTTAGTAATCTGTCATTCAATTGTTTTTTTGTCTCCTCCAAATAACTGTTTACTTCAATTATAATAATTACTGATTTTTCAATTTTTTTATTTGTTTTTCTATTAAAAATGCTTGGCTGTGCAAAAACCATGTATAAACTTCTGATAAAGGATTAGCAAAAAAGTCAGTTATAGCTTTTGGAGCCTTTTCTTCAGCCGCAAAAAATTCTTTCAGTGGCTCCCATAGCCTTAACAACCGTTCCATAGCCGGAAGCAACGATAGCCATCGACTTCTTGAATGAGAAAGAATATTGCCGTATGCAATATCCGCATAATCACAAAAGTCTTTGAGTCGTTCAACCCTCACAGTAAATATTGAAAAATACTTGTAAATTTTTAGAACAAGCGACTCCACATCAATAGATAAGATATCGGCGGCAGTGGATGCTGCATTATGCAGTATATGCGCAGGGCAACCGACACTTTCTATTTCCCTGGACAAAGTCTCTTTCAATTTACAAAAAACATGAATGACTGAAATAGTGTAAAAGTAATGGGAACATCTTTTCCGCCTTATGATTACTCGAATCGGTTGAAATGCTATAGAATGGAATTTTCTCTAATTCGGATTTAATTAGCTTTATAGAGTGTGGAGCTAAAATATTCACGATTATCGCAGTTGCCTTTGTTCTTGCAGTTGATTGTTTTGCAGCAATGGTTGAATACGGATACATGATGCTATTCAATTTCGTAGTACAATCCAAAGAGCTGAAGGATTGGTGGTGGTTTACAATCTTATACGCAGTAGTTAAAATTCAGCAGCACATATTAAAATATTTTCTTTAGAATCTTGTTTGACCATAAATGAGGATATATCTTTAGATGTTGATGCAACTGACAATCTTGATTTATGATTAGTTGTTTGAACATGGTCTTTTATGCTTGATTTCCCACCGTGACTCACTGATACATAGATGTTACAATTCGAACAGAAAGCCTCGAACTCGTTTCTTCCTCGTTTGATGAATGACCATTCTTTTGTATAATTGTCAGAAAAGTAACACTTTCTCTTTGGCATGTTTGTTAAACTAAACTATTAAACATCTACTAATAAGCGAGCAATAAAAAATACGCGCCGATCGGCAATACTCGCTGCAGTAAAATCGAAAACAGCTTTGCAAACCGGGACATGTCCCGGTGTACCGGGACGTATGGCAGCCCTAATCTACATGCAAGATCCATGTGTGGAAGATTTAGACGAAGCTTCATCAGTGTTAAAAAAAGTTGGTCCTTTTTTGATATGTTACCAACATTCCAATTTAAACAATAATTTAGATCTATATTTTCGAATAACCCAAACAGCGCATCGAACAAATATCTATTTGGGATGCCTGTATTCATATTTATTAATTTGTCATGTTGTATTTGCTTAAATGAGAATGAAATCGTCAATTTATTCAATTGTTGTAAACTGGTAATAGTCTTTTGTAAAAAGTATATTTCTGTTTCCTGCTGAGCACTTCCACCACTACTTAGAGTAAGCTCTCCAAATTCTTTTTGCAACCTAGAAGAACTACGACTATTACTCTCAGAAGCTTCTAGTCTTGAACTCAGTCTTGAAGAACTACGGCTATCTGAATATTCTTGCAACTTCAATGAACTCTCTGAAGCAACCATATATTCATCGCTAGCCTCACCTTTCCCTTTCGATGTTGAAGGATGGTATGTTACATCCGGTAATACTGGATGAGTTGCTGTAGATACTGAAATAGGTGGAATTGCTTCAAGAGATATCCTTAAAAAAGAAAATTATATTAATCTTGTGCTTTTGGGCTCTTGCTTTAAATGTGCTTTTAATATTGATACATTAGAGTACATTAGGAGAATTATTATTAAAACTACATATAAACTTCAAAACATGAGTGGATATTCTTTAGTTGAAGTTTATCAATTTAAATTATTGTTTTTAACTAAATCAAACATGCAATTTGTAAATTAATACAAAAATAATGTAAATATGAAGCAGATACTTACTTCCGTTTCTTTTTTTCTGGTAATTGATAACTAAACAGTTTATCTTTATTGCGGTTAAATAATGTTGGCAAATTACGTGTGTCTTCATTTAAAAAATGGCAACTGCATATTAAGGAATTCACCGTAGGTTCTCTATCTGATCGTTTAAAAAAAAAGGAAACGATAACACATTAGAATAGAATAAAGACTCAGTTACATAAAGATTAGTGTAAAATTAGTGTGAAATTAGTTAATGGACTTGGTAGTATTTTTCAACACCGTTTACAATGGAAACGCTAAGCATGCGCAATGAACCAGTATGTGCCATTTTGTTTACTGACGGTTTGCGTTTGAGGTTAAGTATATAAAATGGATAAAGGGCTGTTAAAAAAAATAATTTGATGTTCATTATGTGTACAGCTGGCATTATGTGTGCATTGAAATTTATACAATTGAAAAAAAAGAAACGGAAAAGATGGTGGGTTCGTCCGATACACCAAAGTCGATTTTCACAGGGGGACTATAACAATTTAATTATGGAAATGCGGTTACAAGACCGTGACATGTTTTTTAATTATACTCGTATGTCTGTGGAATTATTTGACAATTTACTTGCTTCAGTAGGACCCCTCCTTAAGAAAAACTCAAATCGTCCATCAATCCCAGAAGGAGCTCGATTAGCATGTACTTTAAGGTAATACATAACAAATACCTAACATTATGCAATTGTTAAGTATCCTAATATTTTAGGATGTTAGCCGCTGGTGATAGTTTACCAACATTAGCATTCGCGTATCGTATTGCAAGATGTACGGTAAGCAATATCATTAAGGAAACTTGTGAGGCGATCTGGCAGATACTACAACCTGTGTATCTGACCCCTCCAAAGACAGTCAAATGGAAACAAATTGCATGTGACTTCTTCAAGCAATGGCAAATGCCCAATTGTGTAGGCGCTGTGGACGGCAAACATATTGCTATAAAGGCACCAAATGAATCTGGGTCGGCATACTTCAATTACAAAAAATACCATAGTATCGTACTTTTTGCTGTTTGTGATGCGAATTACATGTTCACTCATGTAAATATTGGTAGTTATGGGTCACAAAGCGATGGTGCTATTCTTACACAATCTGAGTTTGGGCAACATTTAGAAAATGGCACGTTAAATTTGCCAGCAGACGATTGTTTGTCGGGAAGTAAAGTACATTTTCCATATTACTTTGTAGGTGATGACGCCTTTAATCTATTAACTCCATATGGAGGAAAATATTTGGAGGATGCATTAAGAATATTTAATTATCGTCTTAGCCGAGCCAGACGTTGTATTGAAAATGCCTTTGGAATACTAGTCGCTCGTTGGCAAATTTTTCATAAAACGATTAATGCTTTTCCTACAACGGTGGATAGTATAGTAAAAGCCACAGTCTGCTTACATAACTATATTAAAATGAATGGAACATCAAATTCAAAATATTGTAATAGCAGTTACTTGGATCAAGAAGATAAGTTTACAGGAAAAGTTATTCTTGGTCAGTGGAGGAACGATGTGGAAGGTGTGCCAACAGCTTTAAGACCTGTTGGTGAAAGTCGACGTTTAGGACCCAGAAATGCTAGACAAAATGCCATTCGTATGCGAAACATAATGACAAAATACGTAAATAGCCGTTTAGGAAGTGTGCCATGGCAAGTTGACTATATAAGAAAATAAATTATTGTTGAATTCACATATACTAACGATTTAAATTTTATATAGGTATATTTGTTTTTTTGCCAAATTTTATAATATAAATAAAAAAAAACCTTTAACTGTTTTATTTCACATTACATTTTTTTATAGTTATATAAAATCTGCGTAATATCGAACATACAATCATCTCTTACAGTGTCTTTAATTTTTCCTAAAGTTGCACCTACATATAAACTAAACGAATTTATTTCGTCCAACTTAGTCGACTCATCTGCAACACTTTTCTCCGCTGCAGTAGCTAGGCGCCCCATGAATATTCCTATTTCATCGGTAGCACTTTTCCTTTTTTTACCTTTTTGGGACAGAGTTGTGTAGGAATGATCAGCTTCTACAATTGTATGCTGAGAATTTGCAGAGCTTGTACCAGGGGTACATGGGTTATAACGTTGTCCATCATTGTCAAAATCAATATCCTCCACATCCTCCTCGATTACAGTATCACTAGCGGAGGGTTCTGGTGTATGGGGTGGTTGACAATTACTGCTTCTCCTTAAAGCACATAAACAAATAGAGATAAATAGGCTGAAGCTATTTTCAATTCGTACACAATACACATCCTACAATATAATTTTTTACCTTCTTGTCGTCATAACTTCTTCGAAGAATGCCAATGTGCTCATAAGATGCCACGGTTCAAAGTTTAAGCTTCCAGCACCACTTTTTGTGGCATTGCTAATTTTTATTTTTTCTTTCCGATATTTTTCGCGTAACGCCTTATATCGCGATTCAACTATTTCACCTGAAAAATATAATATAAATATAGAAACTACGCATTAATTGACTTAAAATACTTACAAGTGGTATTTAAAATTTTCGCCAAGTCCTTGAAAGCGTTCTCTTTCATATGTCTATTCTTAAAATCCTTAGAATTTCTATCCCACACTACTGGATACGATCTTAGTAGTGACGCTAAGGTATCATCCAAATTCATATTAAAAAAATACTCTCAAACAACAGTTTTTATTTTAAAAATTTGAGGTTAACTATACACGAACTGTCAACTGCATGAAGTTCGTTCTGATTTCTGATTGGACTTGGTAGTGCAGAAACCTTGGACCTTGCTAACTTCTGCAGTAAGTCATTGCAATAAGTTTTTATGTAAACGGTTGTATTTAAATGCATGTACTGAGCTTTTACACTACAAGTGCAACTACACTAATTTTACCGTTAATAGACCAATGCCAATGTCTCTGAAAATGGTAAAAAACAAAATAAAATTATAGTAGGATGAAACCCATTAGAAAAGGAAGAGAATATAACAAAAATTAAAGGAAAAATAAATTACGGGCGATCTGAGGTCGGGAAGTCGGAGGGGGTGAGTTTTTAAGGGTAAAAAACGGTTTATCTCGATTTCCGGCAAAACTACAAGTCCTATGGAAAAAAATTAAATAGCAAAGTTGTAGGTAATAGAAAGATCTACAACTTTTGTATTTACACTTTTTTCACATAACCTCAAAATTTATGTGAAAAATTCAAATAACCAAATTCTTGGTTTTTTATTTTTATCTTTTTCAAAAAAAATTTTTTTTTTACGAAATTTGGTGAAAACTTACCTTGTTATATCCCAAACACACTGTAATTTTTTTTATTTAAAATATTTATTTTTTCACCTTATTTTGAATTAATATCGAAAAAGCACCCTAATTTTCAATCAAAAATTCTCACGTTAAAATATCTGATTTTTTTAAAAACTCGGTAGGCTTTTTGTTTGTTGAAATCTCTACTTTCTGATGGTGTAAAAAAAAATATACATTACTATGGTAAATGTTCTCAGAAAATGCAAAGAAACGAAAAAACTCGAATCCGAAAATTTTTTTTTTAATCATTATGTACAATTTTCAGTTATTTATTAAAATTTACACTTTAATAACTCAAAAAACGTAATATTCTATGTTACATTGATTAACAAAAAAAATTACAAATCCATAAAACATAAAGATTGCAAAAAACATGCGAAAATAGTTGTTCTAAATATTAAAGATAGGATTTAAAGGGGATTTCATCTAAAAAATGTGACTGCTGCAATTTTTTTCAGTAAAAAAGTTGATTTATTAAATTCTAATTACATTTATGTGATAGAAAATCTCATAATATATAAATACACATTAAATACATGTGAAATACATGTGAAAAACACATTAAATACATGTAAATCATACTATTGAATTTAGATACTTTATACTGATTACGTTATTCATTATAAAATTTTTAAATACATTAATCTTGTTGTTTATAAATACCTTATCTTGAATTCTAATCACTTATCCATTAGTTTTTGTCTCTTTGATGGCATTTCTTCATCGTTAGATTCGACAAACATTTCCGATTCTAGTAGATCTTCGAAATCTTCAAGACCATCACCGTCTTCGTCTCCAATATTATTTCCAGTCTGCATTGGTTCTTCATCCACAATTTCATCTGAATCATTAACGTCCTCGTAGGTTTTTTCTTCCACATTGGAGCATTTTTCAAAACCATGACAATTTGAGCATAAATTTGTGCATTTTAAACCATGTTTTCGGCAGCCACATTTTAAACTGTTACATCCAGTTTCACAGCTGCAGCAAATAGTTTTGAGTAATATTTCCGGAATTAATTCTTTTTCTGTTAATTTGGGCATAATGCCACGTTGATGTTGCTTCCAGCCCCAATCTGTTGCTATCAGTTCGTTACCCAGCCAAGTTTGAAGCTGATAATATGCCCTGTGACAATGTTGTTCTGCTGCACCTTCTGTGGGTGGGAGATTTGCCAATATGAAAGATGATTTAATTTTTGCCAATTGATATTTTCGAAATCTTAATTGATTCAGTGATATATTAGCATTTTTACATTTATAAATAGATTTGATTAATTGTAATCCATTTTTTTCGATATCTTCTTTGTTAGCATCTGTTTTTACAGCTGCTACGAAATAACAGGTAGTAAGGCCCTGACCCTCCTAGCCCCTTCCCCACTTCTCTATGAAATACCTTTTGATGGGCTAAAATTTTCCGTAGGTCACTCAGGTATATAAGTTATCTTAAAATAGCAATGAATAGACATCTACGCATATAATTTAAAGAAGATTCTACAACTTTCTCAAAATATTGTAGATGTCTTATTAAATATAAACTTTATTAACTTATTTGATTGTTTACTATAGTAGTATATTTCGATTTGTAATTTTTTTGTTAATCAATGTAACATAGAATATTAAGTTTTTTGAGTTATTAAAGTGTAAATTTTAATAAATAACTAAAAATTGTACATAATGATTAAAAAAAAAATTTTCGGATTCGAGTTTTTTCGTTTCTTTGCATTTTCTGAGAACATTTACCATAGTAATGTATTTTTTTTTACACCATCAGAAAGTAGAGATTTCAACAAACAAAAAGCCTACCGAGTTTTTTAAAAAATCAGATATTTTGACGTGAGAATTTTTGATTGAAAATTAGGGTGCTTTTTCGATATTAATTCAAAATAAGGTGAAAAAATAAATATTTTAAATAAAAAAAATTACAGTGTGTTTGGGATATAACGAGGTAAGTTTTCACCAAATTTCGTAAAAAAAAAATTTTTTTTGAAAAAGAAAAATAAAAAACCAAAAATTTGGTTATTTGAATTTTTCACATAAATTTTGAGGTTATGTGAAAAAAGTGTAAATACAAAAGTTGTAGATCTTTCTATTACCTACAACTTTGCCATTTAATTTTTTTCCATAGGACTTGTAGTTTTGCCGGAAATCGAGATAAACCGTTTTTTACCCTTAAAAACTCACCCCCTCCGACTTCCCGACCTCAGATCGCCCGTAATTTATTTTTCCTTTAATTTTTGTTATATTCTCTTCCTTTTCCAATGGGTTTCATCCTACTATAATTTTATTTTGTTTCAAAAATTATTGGCACTGGACTATAAGCTCTATGTAACTGATGCTTAATTATTTCATAGATCCTTTCAACTGTTGGTTATGGCGTCAGACTGTACCTTGCCTTACCTAATCAATGAAATCCATTTTGCGCTTACAGCCGGCTCTTTTGGAAACCTGAACAATTTACAACTTTGTTGATCACTGTCTGGTACAAAACACATCACCGTCTTTGAAACTGAAACTTTCTTGACATTAAAACTGAATTTGAATAACAAATGCATTTTAATTTATTTTTAATTGATTAATTAAAACAACACAATATTAGTATTTACTCTGCTACTCTATTGAATGTAGTGTAATGATTATTGAATTTATAAATGTTACATAAGAATGTCAAAAATACCTACCCTTGGAAGGAAATAAACAACAAACTTAAAAATAATAAACACTTAGAAAAACACAAATTAGAATAGTACACAAAAGCGAAGATTAATCCACGAAAGATAACCTCAAATCTCAATGATTTTTATTTTTTACAGGCAGAAACAAAATAATTTACGACGGACGTTCTACCGTACACATGCGTAGTGGATTTGAAATATAAATAATTGTTATAATTATTATTTCAACAAATTAAAACATTTATATTATTCAGTTATAGTTATATAAAAACAGGTGTCAATAGTTAAATATGGAAAATAACGCCAAAATAGACATATTTAGAAAGGTGTTCCTAATTTTGAACCTAATAGCAGCAGTACATAAGGATCGCTCTTAAATGGCTTGGAACTCAATTCGTATTTTATCGCGAGATCGTGACGTCACCACTTTTAGCGTCTATTGGTTATTTAAAAGCGGGGTGATCACTGATTGGCCCATTAAAATAACCGTCTTTATATAACCGCGGAATTTTGAAAAGACTTTAATTCATAACCTTAAGTATATGGTTTATTTACTTTTTTATTCTACTCTACATCCACGTAGTGGAGTGAAAGTATATATAGTATAACGGTAAAATAATTCTTGAATTTTATTTTACTCAGATAGATTTAGAATGTCCATGAAACGCCGAGATCTTAAATTTGAGCAAAAAAAATTCATTATGTCAGTCTGTGTTTGTGTATTTATCTTTTTTTTGTGTGTACATGAATTACTCCTGGAATGGTTTAAGATGTTTGCACAGCTAAATACGTATATGTATTAATTATTTTTTTGGAATCAGCCATTCCCACCCCTATTATTTAAATGAGGTAAAAAAATAAATAAATTGGGATTTAGTATTTTTATGGGAAGAAAGGTCTCAAACATTTTTTTGGCATCAGCCACCCCCAACCACCCCCATTCTCACACCCCATTATTAGTACATACGTTAAAAATATTTTGTGTTGCTTTTAAACAGAATAAAAAGTGTAAACATTTCGCCAACTTTGTGTTATATGTCATACACACCACATATACCAAAATTGTATTTCTGTCGGAGTATATATACATATAAATATCTACCTGCGTCCAAATATGTCTTAACTATATACATGGAGGCATGTACAGAATGGTATGTAGGAGGTATGTAAATTTAAATATATGCTTCCAAGTATGTCGTAGGCATCTACAGAATATATAGACATGTTGGAATATAGTAATTATATATATAAAGTATATACATACAAATATGTCCTAACTAAATAGGTCGTAGGCATATGCGGAGTATATACTTGTTTGTATGTAGTAGGTATATACATATTAAATATATCCATCAAGTATATGTCTTAGGTAGATATGTTGTAGGCATATACAAAATATATACTTGTTGGTATGTAGTGGGTATATACATATAAAACATATACATAATCTTCTTAAGTATATATGTTGCAGACATATACAAAATATATACTTCTTGGTATGTAGTGGGTATGTACATATAAAACATATACATAATGGTAGGTCGTATATACAGAAAAAAATATTCATAGTATGTTGTAGGTATATGTAACAAAATAAAAATACATATGCGTATATTATAAGTATATACAGAACAAAATATACCCTCCATGTATATTTTATAGATATGCCATTCTAATACGGTATATATTTTTTATATTATGGATCTAAACGGTATATACAATCATGTCGAATGCTATCCCAGGTAGCAGGCTGACGTAATTTTGACGATTTTTTTTGGTCAGGTGGATGACCAGATTCACCTTTAATATGACGTATTATGTCCGTCACAACGACGTATATATGTCACAGTGATTATGACGTATGTATCGTGACGTTGTTATGACGTCAGTTTGTGACATTAATATGACTTAATTAATGTCCTTATGACCTTATTGTGACGTCAAAAATACGTCGAATAAATGTCGAAAATACGTCGTTCGGGTTTATATTTTGGGACTGAAATAAAACACTGTGGCTTAAAAAATTTCTAACAGTTTTTACTTATTTTTAAGATACAAAAAATAGAGTATGCTTAAAACCAAGGATACATAACAAAATTTAAAGAATATTTTTCAAAGAAGATAGAATATAATTATTTATTTCAGATTATGAAGTAACGGGAAAGGAACATGTGACTATGTCAAATTTTAATAACGGGGTTGTACCAGTATGATGGTCTTCATCGGTTTTAGTTCTGAAACTTTCATCAGATCTCGTCGGCGATGATATACTGCGAAAAATCATACGCCCGTTAACATAATCACCAGCATCAATGCATTTATCACAAGAAGAATATCCGCTGTGTGACTTAACACATTTTATGAATGCTTTTGCTGGAACATCACATACAAAACTGTGAATTTTAATATTATACTTTGTACCATTGAAAACTACACCATTTTCAATTAACTTAGAAAGCTCATTAATGAAGTCTTCAAAATAAACATCTAAGGGTTTTAGCTTACATTTTCCACAGAAAATCCTTATAGCAAATGGTTTTGATTCAGTATCTAAATTTTTAACCAATCCGAGGAAATGGTAGAATTATTAAATAAAGGGAGACCATCAATATTAAAGGATAACTATATTACATTATTTTGAAATTTGTTGCGTGAAAGTAATCGTTTAATATTTTCAAGTAGTCCAAGGTGAACATATTCTCCAGTATCTAGTGTTTTAAAAGAATTAGCAGATAAAAAAAATAAATTTTTAATAGTGTTCTTGCATCCAAAGGTAACTCTGGATGAAAGGGAGACAAAGCATTGTAATAGATCGGATATTGCAGAAAGTGGTACTTTATTATTACAGAGAGCCCAATTTCTTAGTTTATTCCATAGATCATTTTTGTTACCTAAATCATTGTCAATATTACAATTTTTGCTTTTAGCCGTCACTATTGGCATAAATTGTAACGAGGAATCTACCGACTCATTGACGGTTATTACTAATAAATTTTTAAATGAAGCATTGGAGGGCACATCGGTTAATTGATTAGGTTCGGTACAAGGTAACTCAACATGTGAATCGTCAATGCACTGGTTATTAATGCTAGAGCTAGGTTCAGTATTGATCAATTTGCAAATTCCGATATCACTGCTAGTTGTTTCAGTTAATTTTTCTATTGTAAATTTTACTTCTTTTGCAATCCTTCTATAAATTTGTCGCTTTCCCACTATTTCTTTTTTATATCTAAAATTATTGCCTCCCGACATATTAGTATTTATTTTAAACAAAATAAAAATATGTAATAGCTTAAATTTTATAAGCTACTTGCGAATATAAACATAAGAAATTCTTTGGTATTCACAAAAAGAGATACATTATTAAAAAAAAATTATAATAGCTACCAAGTACCATCAGTTACGGTCAACTTCACCGTTTACATTCATGTTTTGTGTCCTATTTTTTAAACATTGTGGAGCATGTTTCAGCCGAATTTTAATTGCTCCTTCCACTTGGGCAGATGTATAGCCACAGGTGGATATTACAGCATCTGAAAGCAACAGAACACATCAGTTAGTGGTAGATGTGAATATTCATTTTTAGGATAACATAGAATAGAAAAAATTAGTGATACATCCTGTACCAATGGGAATAATAGGTATATTCCTGTAAAAATCACAAAATATCTACCAAATCAGCTCTATCTAAATTAATCAAATGTTTAATTAGCACTCATTCTCTATTAGTTAATTAGTTCTGGCTGGTGATTATTACAGTAATAGGCCTAAAAAGAATAGATCACCAAATGTGTGTCTTCTAAAACATTACAGAAAATTACCTATTATACAAGAAGGAAGTTTTAAGCTAGAAAATGGCTTCTTCTTGTTTCTCCCGTAAAAATTGAACGTTATTGCCAATGAGTCATCCAGAGTGTCTTTTAAAATACTATTTATTTTGGAATTTATATTATTTCCTTCTAATCCAGAGTAGTAGGTTACCTAAAACATCAACTTATTAGAAAAATGGTTTTAGAAAATGTAATTTGAAAATCTGTTACATTGCAGATAGGATAGTCTGATAGGAAGTAATTAGCATTATTTATAGTCAAAGGTATACTTACAAGCAAATTTGAGTTAATTTGTTCATTTAAAAAAATTTCTAGTATGTCAGATAATGTTTTAACTGGAAGTTTTACAGGTACAGCATCTAACGAAGTTTTAGGTTTTCTTTCTTCCACTAATTTAGAAATTGTAGACAAAATTACTTTATTTTGATTTTTTGTTACCAAAACATTTTCCAGAAGCATTTGGATCGCTGAAAACAATTTTCAAAAATTAAATCTAAAAATATAGTGGGGGGGGGGATATCAGCTTATAGGACCATACTTATATTTTTTGAGAGGGAAAATTTGGTGTGGTTGTAATAAAAATAATTTTTGATTGGATGACAAAGGTTCAAAACTATTTTAATTATCTCCAATTTATGCTAACATGATTGGTGAAACGTGCGTCAAGTGTTTGAGTGCAATAATCAAGTGTTGGTGTGGTTTCATCATCAGAATCACCACACCAAAGATTCCAATCCCCTCTAGGAATTTACGTAAACTTATATACAAGTATGACCCTATAGGCTGAGCAATCTGGTATATAAAAACATTTAAAAATGTTATTTTTTAAATTATGAACCAACCTGATTTTTCAGTTAACGGTACTCCAATATTTCTAGAACTCGGATTTGCTTCTGTAAATAAATTGTCTCGGTTTTCATTTATTGGTTCATCTAGCTGGCTGGCTGGAGAGTTAATGTATGATGAGATGCCGGATGATGTATTATTAGGTCTATGATCGGAGCTGGGAGTTGTACCTATATCAATTACATTAAAAAAAAAATTATTAAAATATAAATCAAACAGAAGCCTCTTCGTTACTACAGAGGCTGCTCATAATGTATTACTTAATAAATTAAGATTTGTAATGACCTGCAGCTCTGAGTTTAACAGCAATTTGTGCATTAAGAGTGTAAAGTGAAATTTTGTTGTGCTAGAAGCAAAAACACTTTACGCCTGAGCCATGCGCACAGTAGATACCAGGGAAATTGACATTATGCTATGTATTATCTGATTAAACCAATAGGAAGTTGGTGTTGGTCGTGTATTTTCATTGTCACTTTGACAATGCACACATGCACATGCGGAAGAATGTAATCGCATATATTTTACCATACCGTACCCCATGGTGTTTATTTACTTGGCTAGAATTTAACTGCACAATGTGTCTTACAATTTTGAAAGTTTCAAACCATAGTCGATAGCTTTTCATTTTTATTAACAATTCTAAAAATTTAGGAGTAATGAGCATTTCAACACACTCCAAACAATAAGCAAATAATTCACTCTTCAGTATGTAGGATATTTAAACTAAACCAAAAACTTTTACACATTTTAAACTTATGGAAATCAGTCTTTTGATGGCTATTCAGTATAATTTCTAATTACGAATTACGGTTGGGGAAAAAATAAAATTACTTACCTTTAAACAAAACTCTTTTTATCTTGGGGGGGGGGGGGGGGGGGCAGGTGTCGGTTATCACCACTGCCACTACTATCTTCCAGGTTCAGCTCTCTTCCTCCTATTATTATCAACAATGTCGTCTGCAACTGCACTTTGAAGATCCGATGTTTCTTCGGCTCTTTTTAATTTTGCCACAGCCTTATCATAATCATCTGAAAAAGTATTTTTGGTTTGTTTAGCAGAGTGAAATAAATAATACCGTTACATATATTAATTATTATATGTGCTTTATGAATGTGTACCGTCATCTGGGGTAAATTCGGACGATTTTTGCAGTTTTTGCTATTATTTCATTTAATTTTTCTTTCAAAAATCAAGAAAAAAATAATATGTATTGTCTCATCCTTTCTGAAGAGAATGCAGTTTAAAAAAATAGAAGAATATTTCAATAGTGTAACTTTTTTTTGGGTTAAATAGTGTCCGAATTCGCCCCTATGTGTGGGGTGATTTAGAACACCCATGGCTTTTCACTGGTAATCGAATTTCATCATGCGTAAAGGTGATTTCGGACAGTTATATGAAAAAATAAATGTAGTCTGTAGGATGGAAAAAAATATTGACCAGGAAAAATAAAACATCGGCTCAAAAATAAAAATGCCATTTATTTAACAAGTAAAATGTGAAGTTCTAAACAGTTCATATATACATATTTTGGTCTATGAAAACAATAAATACATTCTATAATATAAAAATAATAAATAAAAAACAAAAAATATTCTGGTAACCAATATAATCTATTTTTATATTTCTATTGTACGTTATCACAACACTTTAGGCAAGGAAATTGCAGTCTATTTCTTCTCAAAGAAGTAAATGAATTTAATACTTTTACTATTTGGTGTTTTTCTATAATACTTTCATCTTTAATAAGAGGGTATGTAAAATAGTCCCCCATTTTTTTAGAACTTATCTCTTAAAAAATTAACAAGGTACATATCTTCAGTCTTATCGATTATTTCGGTAACACAACCAACATATAATTTGTATTTATTTTTGGGACATGAAAGCTTAATTAACAAAAACATGCCAGATTCAATGTCACCAATCTCTTCTGGTTCACATTCATCATCAACTGCTTCATCCTCATCCATTGCTTCAGTCTCTTCATCGATGTCTTCTTCAGTTTCTTCATCCATGGTTTCATTATCGTTTTGTTCTTCTTGTCTCAGGTCACTAACACTTATTCCTTTGCCAGGAGGCACGTTTAACTTTTTTCCTCGTTTTTTACCGCTAGCGGAAGGTTCATTGGTAGCCTGCCTACTTTCCTTCAGAAATTCTTTTAGTGTGATCATCCACTCCTTCTCCACTGGTTCTTCAGTATTTGTATCCGGAAGTTTATTTAATACATGATTTGGATTTAAGGGTTCTATTCCACAGGCTCGAAATCCAGATTTAATATTCACCTCCAAGGCTGTTCCAACTTTCTCAACGGCATTTTTAAAGAGGCGGGGAATTCTGATTTTGGTAAACATCCCTTATTTTTCTGCTTCCATTCTGTTAGAATAGTGCGCCATGCCTTTTTCATTGGCGCAAAAAACGCCACGTCTAGCGGCTGCAGAAGATGAGTTGCATTAGGGGATAATAAAACAAACTCGATATTATTGGCTTTACAGCATTCTAATACATGAATTGATACATGGCTTGATAGGTTATCACCTATTAAGATCTTCTTACCATCAAGATTCCTGAAATAAGGTAAAGCTATTTTGTCGAACCAATTTTCAAATGTAGGGCCATCGAACCACCCTGATTTGGTTCTGTTATAGAAGGCCCCGTCAATCCCCCCCTCTACCCATGTAGGATATAAATGGACAGCTTTGTATACCGTATATGGTGGTAACATTACTCCTGAAGCACTAATAGCCATCATCACGGATATGCTAGTTTTGGTAGAGTCTATTGTGCGGTTAACTCTTTTGGATCCTCGTCTACATATTACTTTTATTCTCCCGGGATCATCAGTAATGTTGGTTTCGTCGTAATTGACGATATTAGAAGGGGGAACATTTTCAAGTATTTTACTCAAATTAACGAAATAATCTTTGATGATCTCTTTTGTTATATTGGTTCTACATCTTTTAATATTTTGAGCAAAACGTTCAGTTAGTATTTTATTTCTTTTAAGAAAGTTGTAGAACCACTCTACTCCCGGGAGATTATTTTTGAAAGCTGCTACACGGAGATCTTTTCTATCCAAATAATTCTTTACCACCCCCCGTATATCGTATCGAGTCATGGAAACCCCCATTCACTAAATATTTTGATGGTTTCTGCCAATATTTTTTCTTCTATTGTTGATAATATTGTTTGACCACCCTGCTGTTTCATGTGTTTCTCCTTTATTTTATCACATAAAGTTGATTTTGGAATATATTCAGCTGCCTCCCTGTAGCTCTTTCTTTTTAATTTTACATCGATAATTGCCTTCTGCAAAGTTTCAAATGAATAATTCATGAAATTGATGCCTAATTTCTTTTTATAATTGCGGACCATGGTGTCCTAATTCACCCCACCTACAATCATTTTTTTACATAATTATTAATTCTAAAAAAAATAGCAACATATACAAAATTATTTTCAAAACAGGCAATGACAACAAAATATTGAATACGATGATATTCGATTTATCATATTGACTCTAAACACTTTTTGTCTATAGGAGTTTATTTCTACAATTTCAAATTATCTGTGAAAAACATACCTTTAAATATAATTTTGTAACTCTCGTAATCGTCACTCGAAGATCAAGTAAACCTAACTACATCATCACTAGATACCCACTAACCGTTTGCGACATGTCCCGATGTGTTTACACAATACGTGAAGATGCCCTTGAAAAAACGCGCGAAACGAGCTGAGCGTCCGAATTTCCGCCTACTGTTCGAATTCACCCCAGATGACGGTATAGGATATGAAAGAGCGTATTGTGTAGAGTGAAATTTCATATAGGTAGTTTTCGACCTACATATACACCTAAAATCAACATTTTTAAGAATCTATAGTACAAAATGATATAATTCTTAGGTTTAAAACCGTTTGATAGAATCGTAATTTTTTCATTAGAGACGTCTATAATACGTCATTAAACATAGTACCAATAACATCTTAATTGTCACGTACCAATGACGTCTTTTTTTGGTACAATGACCTCTAAGGTCAAGAATCACCTTCTTTAGACGTCAAAATGACGTCAGCCTGCTACCTGGGCAGGTACTTCGATGTTCTTGACTTTTCGTGCAACGTAACGTGTTGCACGTTTCACAATATCTTTTCTTTCATTAAACGTGTCCTTGTGGAAGCTGTTAAAGAAATTTTCCATTTTTTTGACTTGACTAGTCCACTCCGTAGATGGTTGAATTAGACCTCCAAATGAAAGACTGCAACCAGGATGGCATACTGTAGGAATGCAAATTTTGTGCTTTCTGCGTTTTGTATGAATACTGACCAAGATGAGGATAATCTTTAAGGTGTTTTTAGCCTGCTATATAAATTAATCCGTCTTTCTCAGAGTTTGTGGTGTCAGACATTTGTGATGAAGTGCTACTAGAACCATCACTACTATCTCCGATATCTTCCAATAATAATTGTGGTTGTTTCTGTAAATACACAGGTTACAAACTTCTATATACTGTGAGTCTTTTCTCTTTAACAGTAATTGTCGATTAGATTATACACTAAATACTGTAAAAGGGGGTAAATCAGAACAAAATCGAAATTATTTTATATATATCTTTTTTTGTGTGAAGATAGAAAATTCTTATTAATGGTAAACAATTGATGAACCTTTAGAGTTTAGGAATCAATAAAAAAATAATGGATATTTAGCGACAGTTCTGTGGAAAAAAATATTTCTGCTTTGTTCTCATTTACCCACCTATGGGGTCAAAAGAAACACACATTGTTTTTCTATATATTTTTGCTTTTTGCTCAATGGTGGGCAAAACAGAACAAGAAAAATATAAATCGCAGCGTTCTACTTATCGTCGGCTAAGAGAGTAAAGCTGCTAAATCCACTTTGAACAGTTTTACATGAAAGCAATAAAAGCGTATAAAATGTTTATAAATAATAAATTTAAAAAACCAAAAATCCCGTTTGTGCATTTTGGTTTAGTTTACCACCCCAAGTATATTATATGAATGTTTTAAGTATTTTGTGTTTTTTATTTAAATTTTTTGGAGATTTTCAACATTAAAAATTTATAAATTTGATTAGAATTTGTGGACTTGGCAGATTTTCTTAAAAGCAATTTCATGTTTATTCTTAGAGGTTTAAAATAAAAAAAATATTTTGAGCGCAATACAGTATTGTTTATTTATTTTTATATAATAGTAATTGTCATAAAAAAATTATTCGTGAGGTATTCTGTCGTAATAATCGTGATAATCGTCAATCAAAATATGTTTTAACGCTTGTAAGTCTTGAAACTTTTTGTTTTTGATTTTAAGTCTTTGCGTATGAAGTTGATCTAGTGAATCTATTGAACAAGGGTTAACGCCAGGGGTCCGCCTTTGTGGTAAAAGTTCCCATTCATCACAAAATCTTAATTTGTAATAAACCTGACCATCTGCATCATATTTAATGGCGCGTATGTCTAAAACCTAAAATAAGAGAAATGAAAATAAATAACATAAAATCACAATACACTGTTGCACTTTCTTTTTAGAATCTTATTAAAAGCAAATTTGATAATTACCTTTGGGTCGCCCTTTTTTTTCCCAGGGCGAATACTTTTTAAAAATTCAACCTGTTTGAAATTTTTAAAAAAAGGATAATTGAGGTAAGTAACATCGTATTTTTTTGGATTTTTGCGAGCTTCTCGACATATTCCATAATATTCTGCAGGCACATTTATTGTTTTGTTCTTGAGAAACCTCTCGATCGTTGAATGCATCGAGTCCGCCTCCATCTGAGTGTGTCCTACTTCTAAATATTTCTGTTCAATAGTAATTTTTTCAGTCAAGGCGACATTCAATAGAGCATTAGAGACAGTAACGTTTCTGTTTTGATACGTACAGCCGTCGCTATACAATATAATTTTTATCGGATTTTTATCATTTTCCCTGTCAATTGCAGGCATAACTTTTTCTATGATAAACCTAGAACATACAGTAGCGAATTCCTCTGCATTAACGCCACCTTCTGTCTCATTCCAGATATAGCAATAGCCGTCCTTATTTGCCAAGTTATAAAAGCAGAGATTGTGAACACACAATTTTATTTTGTAGTACAAGCTAGAAATTTTTGATTTGGGAGCCATTAATACTGCTTGTAGATCCAAAGTGAACACAAGACTTTCGTTTTCCTTGTCCTTCTCTTTCTCTTTTCGTGCCTCTTCCTTTTTTATTATGTGTAAAGTGTATTCATCTTCAGATATGTGTCCTACTTTGTATGCAGAACATTTCTCACACTGATCCTTTTTTGGGTGGAATAGAGCAATGTTGTAAGTGTCTAATGACTGACTGAAAGTTGTAATTGAAAGCGGTGAGATATTCTTAAGTTTGCACCAATCATCGACATAAAATCTGTAAAGACTAGTTTTTGATTGCCACTCTGGCAGTAGATACTGTTTTTTTGTTGATGCCCTGCAATAGTGGGACTCCATTGTGGGAAGAGACTTTATAAAATCGAACAATCCTTGTTTTTCTTCGTGAAAGGGTTTTATTTTCTTTGCCTCATCAGATTTCTTAATAAGTTTCTTACCTGGCCCTGACTGATTCTTCCAATTCAACACAGTCATTCTACCTATACATAAGGTGTTCAGAAATATAACACGACAGACTGGTGTGTTATTATCATTAAATCTTAAATGATAATGAAATGACTGAGATCTTCTCGAAGCCTCTGGTTTCTTTCGATTTCTTGGTCTGCTTGTAGGTATTATTGATACAGTACTGTCTATTAATGTTTTCTTCTCTCCCCAGGTTAAACTCCAGAAATAATCAAAAATTTGTTTTCTGTCCGCTTCAGAAATAAGCGTACATTTCAAACGACCTGTCTTCGTTGCTTTCTTTGCACGAACACCTTGCTTTCATTGAACGTGGCTATTTTTTAATGTCATATACCCATTCATTTTGTTTTTTACCCCGCCCTAAATACTTAAGTCCCTGTTCCCTAAGCTTTCTATTTTGTAATGAAACCCATGTTTCTTTATTAACTTGAAACCTTTTCTTTCTAATTATACTTTTTGTTGGGTAATCTGGGGACGATACGTCAGAATCAGAATGTTCTGAGTATGGGACTAGTCTTCTGCTCACATCACTGTCGTCACTAATAAGGTCAGCTATTTCGTCTTGTGCATATTCACTATCGTCATGAGCTATTTTATTTTCTGGATCATTTAAAGAAGTAGATGGATAAGACAGTCCGGGCATACTATTTTGCATACTTGGCAAAATAATTACATTTTCTTCTTCTTCATGGACACTTGTGTAATTTTGAATAATTAAGTTTTCTGAAGTAGCTGACATCATAGAATTTTCCATGTTGTTGTTTAATATCAGATTCGGCACGTCTGTAATTTCTAATATCACATTTTCCAGTACTGTGAAATTATTAGGGCACAAAATATCTCGAATTTCCAATACATTAGATTCCTGTTCTATATTTACCGAATTTTGGTCTTCGTAATTAATATTGTACTCATTCCTTAAAGACATACTATTACTATTATTATTGTTTCTTTCATAGTTGTCCAGTAGTGAAACAGAAACGTTTGACGGTTCACTCCTTTGACTCAACGGTAGTACCGTATTATTTTCCTCAAATATTCTAGCAGTGGCTAGTTCCAGTATTTTTTTTCCACGTGACATCTAAAACCAAATAAATTGTTCATTACATGAACAATGTCATTCTTATTTTTTTAAATGAAAATTAACAATTTTAACATTGCATAAACAGAACCCATGAAACTATTAACTAGAAATTATTCTAATCAGTAATAGTAACAGGCATAACTAAGTCCGCGAATAGTCATTAAAATAAATTTGAAAAACTGCTAAGTCCTTAAAGAAGAATGGTGGTGTTCTCTAATAACATTTAAATAGCAATTAAACACATGAATACAGTTTATTCTTAGTAAATTTGATAATAAACACTTACCTTAATGTAGTTAACGTTTTAGTTCTCAAAATAACATGCACAAATAAAGTAAATCACAAAAAACAATAACCTGTTGTCACACACGTTGTTATTCTCAATGTTGTAACACGTAAATGGCGGATTTGGCAGGTATACGCTATTGTTTTGTGGGAGCATGGACTTAGCAGTAATACGTGCATTAAGATACTGCCATTATGGAGATTCATGGGACTTGGGTGATCTGAGCAGTTTATAAAGGATTTTTTTTCCAAAACAATGATACTAATATCTCTATAACGTCAAAAAACGGACTTAGCAGCTTTACTCTCTTAGCCGACGTTATGTTGTTTCATAACATAAAGTACGGAAAGCCTTATATACAGGGTGTTTTTCATCTTTTTACAATATGTGAATTATAGCAACGAAAACAAGTAGGACATTTCATGTTTGAAAACTTTATTCAAAATATATGTAGGTACTACATTATAAATTGTTAAAATTAATATCAAATTTATACCTTAGTCGGGAAAAAGTAGGTTAAGCCAATTTACCCACTATATCGGCAAAATTAAATTCACTTTCATCACTTACGTTGGGGAATATATACTAGTAACCATAATCACTTTTTGTATGTTTATTTCTTAGAAATGTTCCAAGAAATTTGTCATCATCTATTACTTGAATAATTTTCCCAATATAATACAATTCCGAATTGCCTTTCTCAGTTCGAAAAGCTACTAAAACCCAGTCATTTACAGTGACATCATTCGCGGACATTATTGGGAAAACATTAATTTTTTTTTTTAATTTCTAATTACACTTGTTAGATTGGAGTCAATAATTCTGCAATTAATTCAGAATCAGATATATCACTTTCAGGTTCTATTGTCTCGTTAAGTAAATCAGTCTCTGTATTTGATTCAGTCTCAATCTGGAACATGTCTTCGTCGTCAGTATTCTCAAGTGGCTCATTTAGCACTTTTTCCTGGAGCAATATTTTTTTTTTTCCTTTTTGTTGGTGGTTTCTCATATCTCATTTCTGTTAAAAGCTCTATTACAGATTCATTTAATCTCGTCTCGTTCTCTAAATTTTCATTTGAAGTTTTTGGCAATGCTTTTAATACTTGCTCCCTGTCAATAGGTATGATTCCAGTTTTTCGAAATCCCGACACGATATTTCTATTACAATTTTCTTCCAGTCTCGTTACAAGCTTATTTAAAAGTGAAGGAAATCTAGACTTAGGAATAGCAGATTCTTTTCTTCCCTCTCCTTTCTTATATGCTGTTAAAATCTGTCTCCATGCTTCCTTTAGTGGACGAAAAAAACTCACATCTAGGGGCTGCATTAAATGTGTAGAATTGGCAGGTAAAAATATTAATGATCTCGCACATTTGCGAGAAGAGCGTCACAACTGATAAAATGACAATTACGAGAAAATGGCGTTTAAAAATTTTTAGGAAAATGAAACCTTAATAACTTTTTAACGATTGCCAAAAAATTTACGAACTTTTGTTTTGGTTCTGAATGTATAGTGTTTGCTAATCGAAAAATATGATAATTTTTACTTATTTCCATAAATAATTAAAATAAATCTACATATGACTCTGTTCTAGCAATAGCAATCATGTTTTTGTTAGATATGACTATGTTGAAGAATATTCCTAGTAAATCTATGTAAATGTGACTCTGTAGCTGCACAATCGATATCTTTTTGTATGCTTGTTATTTTAATTGATCGATGATTAAAATACAAAAATGAGGAAAATCTTTTATCAAACGTTTTATTTTAAAAGCTAAGTTATTAAGTAGGTATATATTATTATATATGCATTTTACATGGTATTACGTTTCTTTTTTGCTGGTTGGTAGTTTCGTTGGTTTTTTGTCTGCTTTGCTTTTCTTTGGTGCTTTTTTCTTATCTTCTTCTTTCCTGTCTTTTTGGTCCATTTTTCTTTTCTTAGGTATATTTTCTGTTTTCTTTTTCTTTCTTGTCTATTTGGCTTACTTTTCTTTTCTTAGTCATATTTTCCTTGTCGTTCTCTTCTTCTTTCTCACTTTCTTTCTCGTCGTTCTTCTTATATCGTAAACTTTGATAAAAACTGTGATACTTTTTTATAATCTGATTTTTTATGCAAAGATCTATGAGACCCTCGTATTTTTTTTTGGCAATTTCCAATGGTTTATGGTACAGTTTGGGAATGAGAAAACTTGTTTCTGGTAATTTTTTGTTTGAAGGAATTACTGTCTTAAAATTCAAGTCACTGTAGCTCGTTTTATAAAAAAATTGAAAAGGACTTTTCTTACTAACTTTAATGCTGACGATATCATGCCAATAAATTTTTTCGGCATCTGTGTTATACTGGAAGTTTTTACCTATCTGAGTCTGAAGATGTTTGAGATCTAAGAAATCGTCATAATCTAATTCATTTACAATAAACGGTTGATCAGTCTTTTTGGCATTTTTTATCACAGCAACCCACTGAGCTGGAACATAAATTGGACCTGACTTCAAAGCTCTCGTTTTTTGCTTCTCAATAAGAGAATGCATTGCATCCCCTTCATTTTGCGTGTGACCGACAGTTAAAAAGTTCAGGGTTATTGATGGCAAGTCCAATTCTAAAACAGTGTTAAGTAGCAGGCATACCATGTATTTATTCTTATTTTATCCACCACAGTTGTCACTGTATAGTACAACTGGAGTCTTTGTGGATATAGATTGTAGCAACTTATAAATGCATGTCCCTATCTCGTTTACTCCACGAGAACCCTCTCCTTCGTGCCACACATAACAATGTCCTGTTTTTTTACCCATATCATAGACAGTAAGATTGTATGTGGCCAGTCTGGATTTATAATAAAAGTTATTTATTTCTCCGCTGGGCGTGGGAAGTACAGCTTCTAGATCGAAGCAAGCAGCAGTCAATTTTTTTTAAGTGCTGCTTGCTTGTCTCTTTCTTTGGATTCCCTACACAGTTTTTTTTTAACAATATGCCTGTCATATTGAACCATTTTTTCTTGTTCTTATTTACTGCTATTTTTGTACTGTTCGCACAAACTACACATATCCTTTTTAGGTGTAAAAAAAGAAATATTAAATTCATTATTGAATATGCGAAAGTACATAGTGTAATTAGCATACGGCTTTTCAAGTTGTTTGCAAAGTTCGAGATAATCTCTGTGTAAATCTGCTATTGTTTTCCCACCATCAATAAACTCCCGAGATGTTTGAGCCCTCAAATAATGAAATTCAACTCTCGGAATGGAATCGATGTGTTCGATCACACTGGCCCGGATTTCAGAATCAACTTTCTTGTGATTAATATGCTTCCCTCTATTATCTTCCTGTAAAATCCCATCTTTTACTTTCTCCCGTACTGTTCGGACTGATCGGTTACAGAGGCCAAGAGTATTTAAAAAAAATTGCTTACACACGCGAATTTTTAATCCATCGACTGTGAAGCTGTATTCGTTATTTTTCTTCCTTGCTAAAATATTTTCATTTCTATTTCTCTCAGAAGTAATTTCTTGCATCAAATTTAGCAGAAAATGACGCTGCTCATGCAGATTTCCTATGGCCCAATATTTACTAAATATTGTTTTTCTTTTCTCTTCTGTAATTTTCGATCTACATTTAAAAATACATTTTTCACTGCAAGGATCCAGCATTATCCTTTCCTTCATTTGCTTTCCTCTTGAATTTTCATAAGCAATTCCTTTATTTCTTGCAGATTTTTTAAGTTCTTTTTTCCACTGATTTTTCTTTAAAGGGCGCTTTTTTCCTTTCTTTAATACAACGACATCATTATTAAAATCTCCGTCACTCACAACTGAACTTATATTTTCTGACTCAATTTGAGAAATTTCCTCGTGGTCCAAATTTATTTCCTCTCCGTCAGTATAATATTGTTCTTCATGATCAATTTCTAAAATTTCTTTTCCAGAGTCAACTTGTGGCATTCCTTGAGGTAAGTCTAAATTTCCATCAGGTGTAAAAATTAATTTTGTGGGGCCTTGTGTGTCTGTAGCAATTCTCTCTTCAAGGACACTTAGCATTCTATCGCATTCTATTTCTATGTCAATACTGTTCTGTTGAAGTTCCACGTCAAGGCTTTCTTCCATCTCACAAAGAAAAAAATCGTTCTAAAATCATACAAACAATAGTGTTCATCTATCCCAAAAGAAATCACTGTTAACTCACTTTTACAATCAATTTTCCATCGGGATAATCATTAATCTTGACTACATTCTCTAATGAACTATCAATGCTAAGAAAGGCCAGCGTCTCATTAATAATGTAATTTTTTTCATACTGAAATAATTTTTATTATTAACTGGATACGTAATCATTATTGACATTAAAAATACTTACGTGAGCAGTCTCTAGTGATGTTAAGTTTTTAGTATGGTCAGAATTTTCTGTTATTGATTAATTGTAAGTAATATTTTCAGTCTGTATTGTATTGGTATTATTTTCAGAATTTACTGCCTTTGATTCAAATACTGAAATACAATTACTTCCAATTTGTGTTAAAATGCTAGTATAACACCTGATTCACCTATTTGGTTGCAATTGTTTTCAATCTAAAAAACAGGTGTCCAATCAGTATAATTTTTAGGTTACAATTTATCGAATATAAAACTTTCAATGAATTTATGGCAGTCACATTGTAAACATTAAAATTGATTACCTGGTAATTTTTAATTGCCATTTCTACCATTTGCAACATTTTTCTGCTTCTTGAACCCATTTTTTTCTTTTATTAAAATGATAATTTTGCACCACAATACACAAAAAGTACACAAATATTTTTAAGGTTAAGTGTAACTAGCCCAGTTAAGGTTTAAACCGCATGGATTAACCAAAGTTTCTGCTAGAATACAGTACAAGCGTCTACAGTTCGGCGACGGACTTTTCCAACCAGCAGATCTACGCAGGCGCAGGCCATTTAGCGCGATTTTTAAATTACTTTAAACATTTATTGCTATTAGATCAAGTGTTTAGTAAATTTTCGATATTATGTAGCATTTGGTAAATACATTCATTTTAGAGGCCTTTCGTTTTTAACATGTCAGAATGTAGGTTACCAGAAAAATACTCAGATTAGAAATACCTATTTAAAAAAAATAGATTATTAGCTTTGATTGATCATAAATTATTTTGCTAAATCCTATAAAATTGCCCTGTAATTTGTAAATAACTTTTCACAGTAATTTTATGTATTTTCATGTGAAACTGTTTAAGGTTGGTTGAATAATCAATAGCAATTGTTAAAATAAAGGTACGGAATGAGCAGCAGAGCAGATATTATACAACAGCTTAGTTAGTAGGGCACGCCATCCCCCCCCCCCCCTCAGCTTCCATACATATTGGAACGATTGTAATATTACATTCAAAATGGAGAAAAACCCGGGTATATTTCTTAACTGTCCCCCCATAATTCAGGCCTGATTACGCTATAAATCCATTTCCAAAATGAAATGCTGGCAGGTATGTTTCAGTAGGTACAATATAAAGTGATACAGTTAATTATGGTTTATTGAAATTTTCTTTATTACAGTTGTTTTTTTAAATTTTATTTTAATAACAAATTTAACGAAATCTTCAATTTCTCTTCTGACGTTGGTTTTACAATTTCTTTCTTTTTGGTTGATTTTTTTTTTGTAGAAAATAATCTTCTTTGAGGTTCCATATTTTTATTAGCAGGTTCTTTTTATGTTTTTGTTCTTCTTCCTCATTGTTATTTTTCAGGATATTTTCTGGCTGATGTTTGAGTGCATCAAGTGTATTTGCTATTGCTAACGCCTGTGCCTTAATATACTGTAGTTGCTCTCTATTTGCATCATTTATAATTTTTTTTTTTTTAATTTAAAATGTTACTTTTCTCTTCTTCTAGTACTTTATCTTCATTCACTACTAATTTTTTTTTACTTAGTTCTGTTATAATTGCGCCTTCATCCCCATTATCTTCCACGCTATTAAAACAAATATTTTTCTTACAAATAGTTTCACTATGAGTTTCAAATCTACTTCTACATAAAAGATGTATGTGTTTGCACATGTTCCATTGCACAGAATTATCAACGCAAGTACAGTTATAGTTATGAATGCAGCTATTGCATGCAGTACATTTTAACTGACAGTCGCATTGTTCATTATCTCTCTGAATAAAATAGGCTTCTGAAATTGTAGAACTTGGACATAGCCACCCATTTTCATATTCCACAATTATGGCTGGATCTAGTTCTAGACTTGCTTTGTGTCTTTTTCTTAAATCTTTTATTTTACTTGTTATTTTTCCCTTATGGCGTACTATCAACTGGTCAAAAAGGCGATCTCTTATAAATTTTTGTAGCATATAAAGCAAGCTATCCAAACGCTTGTTTTTTTTTATGGCAATAAATCTCTTTAATGGTTCGGTGCATACGCTCTAGGTGCATATTTGTGTTAATTCCACTGTGCAGTCGAAAACAAAATGCCCATGATTTAACGCTATGCTCGTAATTTTCCACAAAATAATTACCAAACTCTTCTGTATCACTACTATTTAATAAAAAAGTCTTTGCTTTAGTAAAAAGAGAATAAAAGCTATTCTCATCAGTTTCTTCGAGTAAAGATCTCATCATTTTATAGAACGCTCGATCCACATGCCAAGAGCAAAAAAAGACGTCTTTTTGGCAGTGGCATGACAGCTTTATGGCCATTAAAAAATGCTTCGTCCATATCCAACATGAAATTTTCAGCACAAATGTCACCAACTCTTTCTTTGATTTTTAAAAACAAAAGTCTTGAAATTACTGAGTCACATCTATTGCTAATTAAAAATGTGCAAGGGAATCCTTGTCTAAAATCATCTATTACTAGAACTGTTGTTAAGAGAAAGTCATATTGGTTCAGTCCATGAGTACTATCTATGCACAATGTATCGGTGCCGAATTTTTTCAAAATCTCTGATTGCGCCTCATTCATTATAATGAGGACAAAATCTTCAACACTTAGATCTGGAAAATCTGGAACGATCTGACCCTGAGGCTTGTGAAATAAAATGCAAGAAGCGGAATTATTTTCAGTTTCTTCCTTAATCCAGTCCTCAACACTTATTGCATCATTTTTATGACGCTGATGCGCTCCACGTAAATTAAAACATTGTTCTATGTTCAGGAGGTCCTTCCTTGTCAACAAATGTTTCCGTTTTAGTTCATCACCTAAAAAAAAAAACAGTAAGTAAGGATTTATATATATATACTCACATATATAACAAGACATGTTCATAGATATATTATTAGCTTATAACAAAATCAAATAGTTACCCTGATAAAGAGACTCACGCACTTGGTCCAAAATATTACTAAAAGGAATTCCTAGAGCAATCTTTTTTGCTATATCAGATCTTTCTTCAACAGTTAACCTTATATGTTCCAATTCCAATTGGTGTATGTGAGTTCGAACAAATCTTACTTCGTAAATCCCATCCTTTTCCTGAAATAAATTATTAGATGTATTATTATATACGTAGGTACTTTTCCTCTTACAAAGCGAGCCCTCTCCAATGTCAAGTGTGCCGTGATGTTTTTTTATAAACGATAAAAAACTTTACGTAAGCATCGAATCATATCATTATATTTACATGACACTGGAAGGGCTTTCGTCTGTTGGATTTACTATTTATTTATTTTATAGAAAGTTTCTTTCTCTACATTATTGACTATTACTTACTGAATATTTAATTTCAGCAGGACAAAAAGCATTTAATTTGCAGCTTCCTTGCAATTTCAATGCTCTCTTAGAGTCTCCTTTGGGAATGTAATACTGTGATCTGTGACACACAAAGGTTTGACTTCTTGTTTTGTCATTCTTGTGTTTCCCTCCTGTCGCAATAAATTTACAATTTGTAATTATTTCTTCATTCATCTTCCATTGTATAAAATCTTTTTCACATTGAAACTGTTTAATTTCAGGAGCAATATTTACGCTATGAATTTCCGATATATGGAAAAATATCTTATTTTTTTCGTAATGTTTAAAATCACACAAGGCACATTTATACAGTTGATTTGTTTTTATATACTTTATATTATGTTCAGTCCTTTCATGTCTCGAATAAGACTGTTTATTATTAAATTGTTTGTCACATTCACTGCACTTAAACTTTTTTTCGGGACGCACAAGTAAACTTTTCACATCAAGGGGATGTTTTCTTTTAGCATGTCGTCGTAAACTTTCAAACGCCTGGTATTTATTTGAACAACTGTTACAAGAGAACATTATATCCAAAGAGACCTTTGCGAGCTGATGCAAAATACAAAGTAGTCAAATCACAAAGTAGTCTGTGGGGTCAAAGTACCCGCAGAGTACACAAAACGAATTTGAGGTTATAATAATATGAACGTCATTAAATTATTTCTGCTTTTCCAGTTTGCGCCTGCGTAAATAAGTCGGTTTTTAGACAAGCGCTTAGACCCCGCGATATGCAGGTTTGCTCCGACCAATGCGCGACTGGCAAAATAATGGCGGGAAATTTGACTGAAATTTAATTTATTGGAAGTATAAATTGACGAAACAAATGGTTCATTAAACTTTTATTTTGTTTTTTTTTTGTATGTATTTTACTTGTACGTCTGTATGGTACAAGAAATAAAAATGCTACAATTTTTAAGTAAGTAGATGTATTTATAACAAAATTAAATTATAAATTCTAAATAAAACTACATAAAACTTAGGTTAATACATTAAATATAGTTAAATTTAAAAACAAAGTATTAAGTATTAATAATTATTTCTCAGGAATTTTAATATCTGGGGTCAAGAGTGAAAGTGAAATGATTTCTAATTCTTTGGGATTTGGTTTGCAAATTCTCTTAATTTTCTTGGTTTTTTTCCTCGTTGAAAATAATCGTTGGGGAGCAATGGTTTTATTATGAGGAACGTACTTGTCTGAGCATTGTTTAACTACTTTGCCAGTACTTGTAGAAGATTTAAGAGCTTGAATACTAGATTTCATTGCTTTTAAATGCTTTTTTGCAATTAACAATTCATCTTGCTATGTTATGCTATTAAGTAAATGGATATATTCAATTTTTAAATTTTCCACTTCGGAAGTTAACTCCTTCCAGAACTACTTCGTGAATATTTTCAAAATGTTCGATTAAAATATGTTTTTGATAATGTTTAAAATTACACAACGGGCATATATACAATACATTATCCTTTACATATTCTGCATTATGTGTCTGCCGTTCATGTAAACTTAAAAATGATTTTGTATTGTAAGATTTGTTACAAAAATTACATTGGTAGTTTCTCTTTGGAAGAGCAGCTAAGTTCTCCACTTCACTAGGATGTAGTTCCTTCATATGTCTTCTTAAATTTTTGAAATGCATATATACCTTGGAACACAATGAACATTGAAATTCGCGACTTTCCATTATTGTCTCGTTTTTTTTCCACTTTAAATTGTATTAAAGACAATTTCTAAAAGAAAATGCAAAAAACTTGATATTAGAGTTATAAACAAAATGTAAACATATTTTGTTTTTACTCACCAGTATCAATCCTAATAGCTAAGTATTCTCTCAATACATAAATAGTTTTATATATATATATATATATATATTGTTATTATACATGATTTGCAGGAAACAACTACTCAGCGGGCAAATACCCCGACCTGCATTGAATTACACCTTACAAATCATGAAAAATTGGTAGCCAATGTCATTTGTCAACTCCCTGACCAGACATAGACCGGTTTCGAACTTATTAGTTCTCATCAGTATGCCATAGGTCATGGAGCAGACAAATGACAGTGGCCAACCTGCTAGTCTTATACAGACTGATGTAAATGGTGTAGTGGTGAGAGGTAAGTGAATCCTCTCATGTGGTCTAATGCTACTATACACCAGACATCATGGATGTCTCCATGGTGCATAGCGACTTGCCATTTTGCAAGTACCGAGAGCGGTGACCTTCAGCCCTTGGTGGACTTAACCCATATACTGTTATTATACATGATTTGCAGGAAACAACTACTCAGCGGGCAAATACCCCGACCTGCATTGAATTACACCTTACAATCATGAAAATCATATATATATATATATATATTGTGCTATTATACTATATATATATATATACAGATTATATTCTTGATTTTAACAAATCAAATCGTTTTATAACAAACTGACAATTTAACCTAAAATTTTGACGTAAATAACAGATACGTACATGAATCACAAAGGATGTTTGCAGTTCCCGCCATTACTTTCTCACTCGCCTATTGGTCGGAGCAAACCTGCATATCGCGGGGTCTAAACGCTAGTGTAAAAATCAGTCGCGTCTACATCCCAAACAGTCACAATTTATCCTCCACTATTGCGCATGCGTGAAAATATTTAGCGCATTTATTTAAACAGTGACTTACGAACTTTTCTAATACTTGGTTAATAAATCACTTTGCACATCTTCATCGTTTTGTAAAAATGGTTATACTAACTAGGTAATAATAGTTTATGTCAAAACAAGCAGAAGACTTTTTAAATCTACAAGTTTTTCTGAGGAATATTATTGTGATCACTAGGTACCCTATATAATAAAAATAATATTCATAATTACAGATATATCTGTTGAGTTGACGATCGAGTGTAACAAGTCCAACAATAAAAGAAATGATGTACAAAAAATATTTATTTTTTGTGCTACTAGTCATGTAAGTTGCAGGTGACATGTGCACTTATAAAAGCGTCTATGCCAAAAAAAGCAGTTCTCAGGATATCTTATTCAATTTTTCTGGAACTAGAAACGCGCAGGAATTATTGGCTGCCACCTCAGATCACTGCCCTTAGTGTAAGAGTCTATTGCACAATATAATACCTTTTGAAAACCTATAAATCATTTTATGGCATGTGAAAATCCTCGAATAATTTTTATAATTATAATCACTTTATTTATACAAATAGTACCATCGCAATCACATGGCTAATCAGCTGAATGCTATCTAGGAAAATATCTGATAAATTCTAATTCATCACAAATAAAAATCACAATTTTACCTCGTGTTCTTTTACATATTAACCTCAGCTTGTACTGTATTTCTTCGTCTCTAAAGTATTCTCAACCGAACAACTTCACTTACAAGCCTTGATAGATAAATAATTTGTGATACTTACCATGCATAAAGTACTTGCTAGTACACACGTTCTGTAGTGTATACAAAGTTAAACTCCCCAAAAAAAGTTAAGGTTGGATTTTATTAATCGTACCAATCGCACATTTAATATTCATGTGATTCTAGAGTGAAATACTTTATGTACTGGTGGATTGTAGTACATAAAGCAGATTGGTTATATTTTAATATATACATTATCTGGTAACCGTCGGTATTACAAAAAAAAAAGTGCAATTTGTGTGTATTTTTACCCATCTACGACTCGAGTAACAAAATTGATATTTGTGAAAATAATATATCACTATACACATTCTATAAATTATCTATTTATGCTTTTCAATTCATATCTATTGTTAACATTAGAAAGTAATACAAATTTAGAGTTAATTTCATAGTTTTGCTTTAAACGATTGATAAATAAAATGCATAATTAAATAGAAAAAACTGTATAATAAAATCCTCAAAAATTACAAAATATATAGATATAGGAATATAATAGAAATTTATTCATGATATACCATTAACAATGTTTGCATACGTCTCAAAGATAAGAATGGTAGTAGTATAAAATATAAAGTGTAAATACTAAAACATAAAATAATGTAAAATACAATGTAAGTTAAAAAATTAATAAATATACATAATCATAAATGAACAGTATCTCAAGTACAGAAAAATAATATGTATACTCATATATACAATTATATATATACACATCCACACATACATACTTATACATAAAAATTGTCAAAAATCCAACAACAGTTAATACAGAATATACAATATACAAGTTATTGGACAGATGATTCATTAGGTAAGGAGTCAAAATAATCAAAGTATTCGTCATATGTATAAACGCTTTTTCCACATACAATTCTCAATTGCAAATATGACAAAATGTATTTTGCAGGCAAGTGAAAAATTTTAAATTAACAATATTCATATATATTATGTACTTAACACATTTTTGTGTCTATTTAATATCTGCCTTTTTCTTTGAATTTAATATTAATGACACAACTATTAGTTGTGACTCAGACGCAGAGGGCTTTTTAATAGCGTTTTCGCATTTTTTCTTGTCTTTTCTTGTAGCACAAAATTTTCGTTGAGGCAATATTTTTTTATTATGTGGTACACGTTTTTTTTCAACTTCATCATCATAATTTCTTTGGCTGTTCCTATATGCTGCCAATGTTGGACTTAACGGAGCTAAAACTTTCTTCATTATTTCAAGTTCTCCTATTGTTTTAATTTCACCAAGCTTTTTTAAAATGGACTGTTGGATTTTTTCTTTTTGGTTTTCCAAAGAAAGAGAATTTTCACCAATAAGTGCATCTTTACTTAAAGCACCAGTAATGAAATTGTTTTCATCTTCCTCATAGGTGTCCATTATACATAACGTGTTACTTTCATCATCTGTAAAAAAGTAATATAGTTATTACAAATTAAAGGAAAATAAAGTCATCGTGATAACTCGAGAATTCCAATTGTTTCTTATTAAAATTGGGGTGGGCTGAGGGGGGTAAAATAGGGTGAAAGTTATTATTTTTTTCTATATATTGCTTGTTTTTGACTGTTTTCGTAAATTTTGACAATTTTAAGATAAAACCATGCAAAATGACACAAAGGAAAAGCATTCATTTTTAGCAGTATTTTAATTATTTACCTGAAAGTATTTCATTAGTAGAAGGCTGGATCTCCATAATGCCTTTTCTAAGTCTTGCAATGAGGTGAATATGCTTGCATAAATTCCACTTTATTGCTGAATCAATGCAAGTACAAGAAAATTCATGTAAGCAAGTAGTGCATTCAAGACATTTCAGCTTACAATCACATGAATTTTTAAGTTGCTTAATTAGATATATCTCATTCGTTTTTGAGGAAGGTATTTGCCACCCATCTTTTAAACATACAATTAAATTTTGATCTAATTTAAGGCTGCTTTTATGTCTGGATCTAATATCCTTGATTTTATTTGTAATTTTGCCTTTATTAATAACAATCAATCTATAAAAAATCCTGTCCCTTATAAATTTCATTAATGCATAAATAGCTTTATCTAGGCGTTTGACAAATTTTCCATTTAGATATAGATACTTTATCGTTCTATGCATGCTTTCCAGATGCATATTCGTGTTGATCCCAGCATGCAAACGATAACAATACGCCCGTGATTTACAATTATTCATGTAGTTGTCATGAAAATAATCTCCAAATTCTTTGGTGTTCTCGTTACTCAATAACAATTTACAAAACTCTTGTATCATAATGTCAAATGCTGATGAATCTCTTTCTTCCAAAATACTTCTTAAAAACTTGTATACCATAACCTAAAAAAAAAAAATTAATTTTAAATTGTAAGCTAAAAATACAGATTAAACTATCATAATATAACATGAAATTCACATTCTATTACAACGTCTCTAATCAACATACCTGATCTTCTTTATTTTTGATTCTATGCAAATTCTTACGCCAAGCTCTATCCACATGCCATGAACAGAACAATCTAAAAAAGATAATGACAATTAATTCGACAAAATTGTGAGAAAGTGTTATACTGAAGTTCATTCAAAATCAAATTCTGTCAAAAATTAATTTATTATTTATAAATCTAATCCACTTTTTACAGCAAATTACAAAAATTAATAAATTTACCTTAACTTTGGCTCCACCATAACTTCCACCCAGGCATTAAAAAAAGAGTTAGCCATATCCGTCATAAATATTTTGGGAGCAACTTTGCCTACATATTTCTGCACATACAAGAAAAATATTTTTAAAGCTTCACTGTCAGTGCGGTTTGATATGAAAAATGCGCATGGAAACCCTTGTCTGATATCATCTACAACAAGAAGTGTGACAAGTTCAAAATTATACCCATTTGTTCCATGAGTACTATCAAGGCAAACACAATCGGATCCATATTTTCTCAGCATTTCTTGCTGAACTTCATTCATTATTATGAGAACAAAATCCTCTTCTTTTAGATCACAATGATCATCTGTAATAACACCTTGAGGTTTATAAAATATGACACAATTATCCTCAGATTTATTTACTTCATTAACAACCATGACTCGACACTAATTGCATCATTAGAATGTCTTACAGACTCTGATGATAAATTAAAACAACGTTCTATATTATAGAGATCTTTCCTAGTAACAAGATGTAGTCTTGTCAATTCAGTTTTTTTTATAGAATCTCTTATCTCATCTAATATAACATGAAATGGCATTTTTTGTAAAATTATTCCTGCAAGTAATTTTCTTTCATGGGTAGTTAGAAATAAATGTCCTAATTCGCACTTATGACCTACATGTGTTTCAATGTAATTTACAATATATTTGCCATTTAATTCAATTTGAACTGTTATTCCTGCAGGGCAAAACGCATCTATTTTGTTCGTTCCTTGAGTCTTTAGCGACCTAACTCTATTTTCTGTTAGCGGAATATAATATCCTGACCTACTACAGATATACACTACTTTCTGTGGTTTCGCATATTCATTTATGAATGAGCAATTATTCTGCTTTTCAATCTCACTTTTCCATAATGCAAATTCAGTATCTGATTGGAATTCCAAATTCTGCTCTTTTACAGGTATATCATGCTTTTCCAATAAATGTTTTATTAAATCCCTTTTAAATTTTGTAACAAAATTACACATTGGACACTTCTTACAGCCTTCCTGAATATTTTCGTTATGGCACGACTTTAAGTGAAAATTAAAATGTTTTTTATGAGTAAAGTTCTTACCACAATTACACGTGTAACAATAGTTTAATTCATTTTTGTACTTTTTTAGGTCTTCAATATTATTCCGCCCATGAACTTTTTGTACGTGTCTTCTTAGATTTGCTTTATTACTGAATTGTTTCTGACAAACATTACACACATGATCCATTATGATAATCTTCGTAGATAATTTAAAATTAGGTATTCACGTCAACACACAAACAAAAACATGAAAGATTTAAGATTACGACTCGTCTATGCTTTAACCTAACATTTTGTTGAAACTGTCAAACTCCTTCAACGCAAGCGCAATGATGAGGGATAAATTGTGACTGTTTGAGCTGTAGACGCATGTGTAAAAATCCGCCGCCGAAAGGTGAATACTCACAGACACGTTTTGCGTTTTTATTTTTTGCGGCGATATTGGTCGCATTCAGCAGGACGCATCGATTACTAATCGATGAGTTTTTGTTTGCTGAACGCACGCGAATGAAACTCTTCGATGAGTAATCGGACGCCATATTTTTCATCACATTTAGAAACTGATTAGTAATCGCCTAATCGATTAGTTTTAATTCAAATTTGTATATTGAAATTGAAAAATAAGACAAATATGTCTATGGAAATTATATACCACTATAAAAATATGTCTTATTATATCGTTGCCGATGAGGATACGCATGCTAAATTTAGAAATGGTAAGTTAATGAGACTTAAAAATTAGAGGTTAAGAAGAAAAACTCAAATATTCTTTCATATAATAAAATTAAATTTGATATTTTATGTCTTTCCCTAATTTTATGTCGCTTTTGCAGATCAAAATTATCTTGCAAACTTTATAGAAACGAACATGAACAGTCTAGAAATGCAGGTTCCATCAGAGTCGGAGGATCCTCAAGGTATGTGACTCAATGAGCATATTCGGCAGTTAAATTATTATTATTTGTGTGAAATAAATATGCTAATGTATGCAATAATTTTTATTTTAGAAGCAGAAGAAACAGTAAAATGGACCAAAAAAAGTACAATGCTGCTTTTGGCTTGTGTGGCTGAAAAAAAAGATGACTTAAGGAATTCAAAGATAAAAAAAAAAGATATATGGCGATACATAAAAAATGAAATGGTGAAACATGATATAATAGGTTTCGATGAAAACATGATAGAAAGAAAGTATAGAAATATGAAAAGTACCTATAAGAAAATAGTGGACAATAAAAAAAAAAGTACTACTGGGAGAGGTAATGTAAAATGGGAATATTTCCTGGCAATGGAAGAGATTTTTGCAGATGATAAGAGTATTAATATGGGCCATACTATTTCATCTTTGGAATCAACTGCTAACTCATTATCTACAGGTACATCACTTCCATCGACATCAAATAATATTATAGGAGAAGTTCAAGATACAGAACAATATGAAGGAACTGATGGCTTGGGACCTTCAGATACTCTGTTAACTTCTGCCTGCCAAAACAGCAATGAGTATGCTTTATCCACATTTGCATCATCACAGAGAATGTCAAATGTACCTTGTAGTTCACTTACATTTTCGCCATTACCAGACATATCACAAATGACACCTTCGAGATACTTACAAATCTCAAAGAATTCACCGAGCAGTCCAAGCACACCTTCTAATTCTTCACGTGGTGCAGGCGGTTCATCTTTGATTAAAAAAAAAGAGAAAGCCCAAAGAGGACAACAACTATACGGCTTAAGAAAAAAGCAGTTGGAAGTAGAAGAGAGCAGACTACAAGAGATACGACTTTTGCGTGAAGCTGTGGAGGAAAATAATAGGACACAAAAAGAGAGGAATGAGTTATTAAAACGTTTGTTAGAAAGACAGTTGTAAAGTGTAAATTTTAAATAATACATTTTTGTACTTTTAATAAAACTCTCATTTTACTTGAACCTTCTTTTTAACTCAATAGCACATCAAGACGTGTTTTTATACAAGGTGTCCCGTATTTCTAATTTTGGGAGCATAAAGTAGACTGTATTGTAAGACTAGAAGGCACAAAAGTGGTAGGTCGATTTTTGTTTTAAATTTTTTCCTATCAATTTAATTATGTTTATTTACTGTTGAAATTAGAAAGTTTACCGTATAACTTTCAAGCAAGCAAAGATAGACCCTAGCATTTTACTTTTTTAGCCGTACAATTAAGTATACTCTCCCAAAAGTTTAACAGAACGATATGAGACACCTTGTATGTGGCATATTAATTAATAATTTATAGTGTATACATATGTATGTACAAGATGTTCCACATACAACTCTCGGGCCATTTTCTCAATAACTAAACAAGAAATTTGAATTCTGTCATTTAGGTATATATTCTAATGAACAGAAAATGGCCCCGGAAGTTTTAAGTGGGACAACTTATTTATTAAAATAAAATAGTTTTTATTCAAACAGTGCAGCAATATTATTACGTTTTACCACAGCAGCTGGCAGTTCAATGTCATCTTCATTCTGCTGTGGTATTGCATTGTCTCTTAGATCTACATTGACCTCTTCTTCATCTTGATGTGATACTGCATCGTCTGTAAGATCGTGGTGGTCCAAAATAAAATTATGCAGAACACAAGGTGCTGAAATCATCTGATTGCTAAACTGAAAGTCGTTTATATCTAAATATTTTAGTCTTCTAAACTTTGCT
Organism: Leptura quadrifasciata; assembly: GCA_963675555.1. Lineage (NCBI taxonomy): Eukaryota > Metazoa > Arthropoda > Insecta > Coleoptera > Cerambycidae > Leptura > Leptura quadrifasciata. The sequence goes on from OY776680.1 coordinate 81,519,960, forward strand.
CTCAGCAGACCAAAGGGTCTTTCAATTACTGAGCGGGCACTGCTTAACGCTGTGTTATAAGTGACTTGTGCTGCAGTCAAGTGTCCTGTATCACGAAATGGTGTCATTACATATTCCATTAATGGATAAGCCGCATCGGCCAAGAGATGGTAATCTGTTTGAATAAGGGCATTGTCTGCAGTGATTCTTTCAAAGAGAGGACTCGTGCGGAAAACCCTACTGTCATGCATTCTTCCTGGACAACCGATATACACATCAATGAATTTACAGTTATGGTCACATGTACCTGCAATAAATGAAAAGAAATTAATTTAACCGATTTATTTCTAAATAATGATTAAGATATATCATACCTTGCAGTATTATTGAATGAGTCCCTTTCCGATTGTAATAGTCGACTTCATTTCCAAATGGCTGCTTGCATTGGATGTGGCAACCATCTACGGCACCAATTATGCCTGGGAAACGTGTACGACGCGAGAAAGCCTATAAAAAAAAGAAAGGTATTGCTACTTTTTCTTTTAGTAAATGCTGACATATAATAATTATCACAATATCAAAATCTATGCCTATCATATACTAGTGTAAAAACTTACAGCTGCAATAGTCATATAATTATTCTGATTAGGCCAGGTAATAAATTGTGGCAACAAATTTGAAATTTCGCATATTCATTTATGAATGAGCAATTATTCTGCTTTTCAATCTCACTTTTCCATAATGCAAATTCAGTATCTGATTGGAATTCCAAATTCTGCTCTTTTACAGGTATATCATGCTTTTCCAATAAATGTTTTATTAAATCCCTTTTAAATTTTGTAACAAAATTACACATTGGACACTTCTTACAGCCTTCCTGAATATTTTCGTTATGGCACGACTTTAAGTGAAAATTAAAATGTTTTTTATGAGTAAAGTTCTTACCACAATTACACGTGTAACAATAGTTTAATTCATTTTTGTACTTTTTTAGGTCTTCAATATTATTCCGCCCATGAACTTTTTGTACGTGTCTTCTTAGATTTGCTTTATTACTGAATTGTTTCTGACAAACATTACACACATGATCCATTATGATAATCTTCGTAGATAATTTAAAATTAGGTATTCACGTCAACACACAAACAAAAACATGAAAGATTTAAGATTACGACTCGTCTATGCTTTAACCTAACATTTTGTTGAAACTGTCAAACTCCTTCAACGCAAGCGCAATGATGAGGGATAAATTGTGACTGTTTGAGCTGTAGACGCATGTGTAAAAATCCGCCGCCGAAAGGTGAATACTCACAGACACGTTTTGCGTTTTTATTTTTTGCGGCGATATTGGTCGCATTCAGCAGGACGCATCGATTACTAATCGATGAGTTTTTGTTTGCTGAACGCACGCGAATGAAACTCTTCGATGAGTAATCGGACGCCATATTTTTCATCACATTTAGAAACTGATTAGTAATCGCCTAATCGATTAGTTTTAATTCAAATTTGTATATTGAAATTGAAAAATAAGACAAATATGTCTATGGAAATTATATACCACTATAAAAATATGTCTTATTATATCGTTGCCGATGAGGATACGCATGCTAAATTTAGAAATGGTAAGTTAATGAGACTTAAAAATTAGAGGTTAAGAAGAAAAACTCAAATATTCTTTCATATAATAAAATTAAATTTGATATTTTATGTCTTTCCCTAATTTTATGTCGCTTTTGCAGATCAAAATTATCTTGCAAACTTTATAGAAACGAACATGAACAGTCTAGAAATGCAGGTTCCATCAGAGTCGGAGGATCCTCAAGGTATGTGACTCAATGAGCATATTCGGCAGTTAAATTATTATTATTTGTGTGAAATAAATATGCTAATGTATGCAATAATTTTTATTTTAGAAGCAGAAGAAACAGTAAAATGGACCAAAAAAAGTACAATGCTGCTTTTGGCTTGTGTGGCTGAAAAAAAAGATGACTTAAGGAATTCAAAGATAAAAAAAAAAGATATATGGCGATACATAAAAAATGAAATGGTGAAACATGATATAATAGGTTTCGATGAAAACATGATAGAAAGAAAGTATAGAAATATGAAAAGTACCTATAAGAAAATAGTGGACAATAAAAAAAAAAGTACTACTGGGAGAGGTAATGTAAAATGGGAATATTTCCTGGCAATGGAAGAGATTTTTGCAGATGATAAGAGTATTAATATGGGCCATACTATTTCATCTTTGGAATCAACTGCTAACTCATTATCTACAGGTACATCACTTCCATCGACATCAAATAATATTATAGGAGAAGTTCAAGATACAGAACAATATGAAGGAACTGATGGCTTGGGACCTTCAGATACTCTGTTAACTTCTGCCTGCCAAAACAGCAATGAGTATGCTTTATCCACATTTGCATCATCACAGAGAATGTCAAATGTACCTTGTAGTTCACTTACATTTTCGCCATTACCAGACATATCACAAATGACACCTTCGAGATACTTACAAATCTCAAAGAATTCACCGAGCAGTCCAAGCACACCTTCTAATTCTTCACGTGGTGCAGGCGGTTCATCTTTGATTAAAAAAAAAGAGAAAGCCCAAAGAGGACAACAACTATACGGCTTAAGAAAAAAGCAGTTGGAAGTAGAAGAGAGCAGACTACAAGAGATACGACTTTTGCGTGAAGCTGTGGAGGAAAATAATAGGACACAAAAAGAGAGGAATGAGTTATTAAAACGTTTGTTAGAAAGACAGTTGTAAAGTGTAAATTTTAAATAATACATTTTTGTACTTTTAATAAAACTCTCATTTTACTTGAACCTTCTTTTTAACTCAATAGCACATCAAGACGTGTTTTTATACAAGGTGTCCCGTATTTCTAATTTTGGGAGCATAAAGTAGACTGTATTGTAAGACTAGAAGGCACAAAAGTGGTAGGTCGATTTTTGTTTTAAATTTTTTCCTATCAATTTAATTATGTTTATTTACTGTTGAAATTAGAAAGTTTACCGTATAACTTTCAAGCAAGCAAAGATAGACCCTAGCATTTTACTTTTTTAGCCGTACAATTAAGTATACTCTCCCAAAAGTTTAACAGAACGATATGAGACACCTTGTATGTGGCATATTAATTAATAATTTATAGTGTATACATATGTATGTACAAGATGTTCCACATACAACTCTCGGGCCATTTTCTCAATAACTAAACAAGAAATTTGAATTCTGTCATTTAGGTATATATTCTAATGAACAGAAAATGGCCCCGGAAGTTTTAAGTGGGACAACTTATTTATTAAAATAAAATAGTTTTTATTCAAACAGTGCAGCAATATTATTACGTTTTACCACAGCAGCTGGCAGTTCAATGTCATCTTCATTCTGCTGTGGTATTGCATTGTCTCTTAGATCTACATTGACCTCTTCTTCATCTTGATGTGATACTGCATCGTCTGTAAGATCGTGGTGGTCCAAAATAAAATTATGCAGAACACAAGGTGCTGAAATCATCTGATTGCTAAACTGAAAGTCGTTTATATCTAAATATTTTAGTCTTCTAAACTTTGCTCTCAGCAGACCAAAGGGTCTTTCAATTACTGAGCGGGCACTGCTTAACGCTGTGTTATAAGTGACTTGTGCTGCAGTCAAGTGTCCTGTATCACGAAATGGTGTCATTACATATTCCATTAATGGATAAGCCGCATCGGCCAAGAGATGGTAATCTGTTTGAATAAGGGCATTGTCTGCAGTGATTCTTTCAAAGAGAGGACTCGTGCGGAAAACCCTACTGTCATGCATTCTTCCTGGACAACCGATATACACATCAATGAATTTACAGTTATGGTCACATGTACCTGCAATAAATGAAAAGAAATTAATTTAACCGATTTATTTCTAAATAATGATTAAGATATATCATACCTTGCAGTATTATTGAATGAGTCCCTTTCCGATTGTAATAGTCGACTTCATTTCCAAATGGCTGCTTGCATTGGATGTGGCAACCATCTACGGCACCAATTATGCCTGGGAAACGTGTACGACGCGAGAAAGCCTATAAAAAAAAGAAAGGTATTGCTACTTTTTCTTTTAGTAAATGCTGACATATAATAATTATCACAATATCAAAATCTATGCCTATCATATACTAGTGTAAAAACTTACAGCTGCAATAGTCATATAATTATTCTGATTAGGCCAGGTAATAAATTGTGGCAACAAATTTGAAATAGTACTTATTATACTCTTGAATAGTGTGTGGCCTGTACTTGTTGGAAGTCCAAAACGGTCACTTGTTGCCAAAAAACTCTCTTGTTTGCTGAGGACCCACACACTAAACAACACTTTTTTATCCAAAGCCAATTCGTTAGGGTTTTCCAGGTTATGACCAACAATGTTTACTAGTTCCTGAAGAAATATAGAATATAATTCAAATTTTCAAACAAATAGGCTAAAAAATTTATTTATTGTGACTCACTTACTTCAGCGGTTTCTCTGGACATCCGAAATAGTTCATAAAACTGAATATCAGTGTAATTCGGAATAATTATCTCAAAATAATTTTTATTTCTACATTTTCGCTTACGTTTTTCGATTTTTAAAAAAGGTAATGGATTTGTTAAATTATTAACCATGTGCGTAACAACACTCATGTCTAATTCGTCATCGAACAAAACATTTGCAATTATATTTTCCATTTTTATAACATAAATAACACAGACCAGACGTCCTCATAAATAACCAGAAACTAACCTAACTAAACAAACATGGAATGTGTTATGGTAGAGAACTGTCAAATCGTCAAATACGTATTCAGAAGAATTACTCATCGATAGGTGATCGATTACTAATCATTTGCCAGCGATTAGTTGTCACTTTTTATCAGATGAATGCAACCATTGTGATTGGTTAATTTAATTTTAAATTTCGTAACGCGGGAATTGTTTAACTTTATTTTCGCCGCATTTTTATGGCGGGAAATGTTAACATTCTTTTGAGATTTTGCGGCGAAAATCTTTCCTCTTTGTCAATAAAATATTGTTTTCTCTCTTTTTTAGCCATAAATATTTGCATTTGCACGACTTATTTGAGGTTATAATAACGAAAATATGTCGAATTATATTGTTAATTATAATTTTTATTTGTGGCGAAGACGAACTTTATTGGCATTATTATATTTAAAACATAAATTTACTGCTCAAGGGCAACATAAGCGATTTTGGGTTAGGAATATATATTTAAAAAGGAAGCAACAAGGAGATTTTCATAATCTAGTACAAGAAATGAGATTGAGTGACCAAGAAAAATTTTTCAATTACTTTAGAATGTCTAGTGAACAATTTGATATACTTCTCAGTAAATTGAAGCCTGAAATCGAGAAAATTTATATATCAAGAGAACCTATTTTACCTGCCGAAAGACTGTCTGTAACTCTACGGTAAGTTATTGTGATAAAAAATTAACAACATAGGTATGCAATATTTTTTTATTAGGTTTTTAGCTTCTGGGGATAGTATGACTTCTCTAAGTTATGCTTTTCGCCTAGGGAAAACAACAATCTCTAACATAATAAGAGAGACGTGTTTGGCAATCTGGAATGTTTTGAAGGATGAAGTATTTTTAAAACCCTCCAAAGAAAAATGGTTGAGAATTTCTGAAGAATTTGAGAACCAATGGAATTTACCTCACTGCATTGGTGCCATCGATGGTAAACACGTTGTTATTCAAGTTAAGTACTGAGAATTTATATGTATTTTACAGTTAAAATATATATGTATTTTTAAAAATTATTTTTTTTAGGCACCACCACGTAGTGGTTCCGATTTCTATAATTACAAAGGATCACATAGTATTGTATTGATGGCTGTGTGTGATGCATCATACTGCTTTACGATTGTTGATATTGGGGCAAAAGGAAGACAAAGTGATGGGGGTATTTTCCGACATAGCCAGATTGGACAAAAGCTAGAAAATGGTACCTTGAATATCCCACTGCCAAGTAAAATTTCGAATGATGACGACGGAGAGCCGATTCCATATTACTTGGTAGGAGACGCAGCTTTTCCTTTTACACATTACATGATGAAACCTTATCCTGGGGGACTATTATCTCAAGAAAAGAGAATTTTCAATTACCGGTAGGTTTATAAGTAATGTTATTTAATCTCTGTGCTTATATCTATAATTTATAGATTAAGTCGAAGTCGTAGGGTTGTGGAAAACGCCTTCGGTGTGTTAGCAGCACGTTGGAGAATTTACAGAAAACCAATAATTGCAAGTTTAAAAACAGTAGAAGCTGTTGTTATGAGCACTATCTGTTTGCATAATTTCTTAATGATAAAAGAAAGAAACATTCCAGAGGATAGAAGACATTATTGTAATCTTGCTTATATAGATCATGAAGATGCAGATGGCAACTTAATTGAAGGACAATGGAGGGCTGAAGGCCGGTACAATAATTTAGGAGACGTTGGTCGCCTGGGTACAAATACTTACACCAGAACAGCATGTGCAATTAGAGATAAATTGGCAGCATATTTTTTGTTTGAAGGTGCTGTTGATTTTCAGTGGCATCTTGGTTAAATTGTCAAATATACATTCTTAAAACAGAAATATACTTATTCCCATTATCATTAAAATAGCTTTTTCCGTTTTTCCTAATACCAAAATTATTGATTTAGTGATTATTAAATTAACAGGTAAAATACAGCAAGTAAACTAATATCAAAATATATTTATTCGATATTTATACACATTTAACAGTCGTTAGTTTCAAAGTTACTTATATGTTCATTATACGTATCATATACTAATCGTAGTAATTCAATTTCTAATTTTGTCTTTTTTCTCTCCGGAAGTTTATTTAATATTTCAGCTATAGCCAAGCATGCTGCATTTCCTTCATATAATGATGATGGATTTATATTCACTGATGGTGGAGGAATATTTAAGACATCAAGAATTTTGTTGTTTATTAACTCCCCAGTAATTTTTCTTTTTTTCCTTCCATCAGTTGGAGCCATTTCATTTACAAAACATGCAGAACTTGAACTACTTGGCCTACTTTCACAATCTGAATTAAGTGCCATATCCTGTGGTGGTATCTTGAGGCTTCCAATAGTTTTTTTTGGATTAATACAATCGTCCATGAATTGCAAGGCAGAAAAATATTTCCACACCTTCTGTTTTCCTTTAGCACCCATTCCACTTGGCTTGTAGGTATATGTTTCCCCTTTCACCTAACAAACAAATGAGAATTATGTCCTGACTATACAATTACATCTTTATTTATCAAAAACTATCATCAGAATCAGAAGAATATAGTTATATATTTGTCTCGTAGGTTTCTCCATTTTTTTTTCATTTCTTCGATGGAAATTATTTTCCCCATAGCATTGTATATTTCTATCCACAAATCATCTTTGATATTTTTGGAACGATTCTTCAATGCTATGCGATGATCCCACAAAGATGGTCTTAATTGTACAAGGCTAATGAGGAGTTCCTCAATGGTTTCTTGGCCCTCTATTTCATGTGGCTGCGACTTATCGACTAACTCAGTGTCTGCATCATTATTGATTACTTCGCACTTGAAACACGGATGTGACAATAGATTTGATATATCCACGAAAATGTTGCAGTTTTCGCAGTACACACATGAAGGCTGCTGAAATTTCAATAATGTTTCAATTTACAGTGTGAAACTAATAAATTATGGAAAATTCATAATTATTATTAACTCATACCTCGCTCTCCTGTTGCTGCATAATTAAATGAAGTTTCATTAATTAATAGAACTAAGACATTAATATATATTATATTTGCGACTTGACCTCTGACATTTCCAACTGTCAAAAATTGAAAAATCAGTTTAACCAATACAGTTTCCGTTACAATCAAATCCATTGAAAATAAAATTTACTAAAAATATCACCAAGCGAAAACGCGGATAAACGTGATGATGAGTATTAAATGTATTACTTGATTTATTTTGCCGCAAAACGCAAACGCAAAACGTGTTTGTGAGTACTCAGCTGAACTCTAGACGCTTGTCCACCAGATGGGTTGGGCAAGAAATTAGGCGGGCGAAATATGTCCGTAAAAACTAATGCTAACACTGTCAGTCTAATTTTAAAATTATAGCATTAAATTATTTCTGGTAAATTATAGGTTGGCTTTAAATTAAATAAAAGGCATCAAGCTATCCATATCCTCGACTGCTGATTACAAAATATTTCTGCATTTTTGTATTATCACCTTTAAATTCCGTAATAAAAAATGGATATAGCTGTGGAAGTGAGATAGTCTTATGGGCGGTACACTTGCATAGGACAAAGATAACAAAATGCTAATAGAAAATAACCTAACATTTTGAACTTGCTGGATGAGTTGTTTACAATAATTACCTATATTTTATTTACATTTCTCTAATAGAAGAGTATGGTTCATAAGCATTGTTGCTATGGAACATGTAGAAGTGATAGCAGGAAGCCAGAAGAAAGTTTATATTTTATAAATTTCCCTAAACCTTCTCAAGATCTTCAGAAGTGCAAGAAATGGGTTCATGCATGTGGAAGAAAAAATTTTACCCATAAAGATGTAAATAAATTCACATATATTTGTTATCGACATTTTGTTGGTGGTCAAGGGAGTACCCTTGCATCCTGATCCTCTCAGCATAAAAGCAAGTAGAGGTAAAAAGTGACCTATTAAATTTTTAGTGTTTATATTTTCTGTTTTTTAGGAATCTGTGTCGGGTAAACCCGAAAGGAAGAGGAAATTACATGGAGATATGTTCAATGTAGATAAGAAAAAATATAAAAATGCTCAAGATATATCTACAGTTCAATCAACCTCCTACGAACATGTTACCGATGACATAAATTGTAATGTAGTGGACATATTTTCTGAAACTATTACAAATGTGTGTGTAAGCCCCTCTCAGAGTGTGGAGATTCAAGTAAAACAAAATGATAGGAGTACTCAAACTGAAAAGGAATCTGAAGACAAATGCTCACAAACTTGTTTAATGGTAGGTGTATATATTAAAAAATTGAAGAATGAGATAGCGAATTTATACAATAGTTTGGCAGTGTGTGCTCTAAGATTTGAATCTGTGATATGACAAAAAAAAGTTTCACTTTTATAGTGGACTTACACCGATCCAATTTGATATATTGTGGGAATTTTTAGATCCATCTAAAGATAACCTGCCACTGTGGGATACACGTAGCAAGGAAGAGCACAAGTGGATACGCAGTATTATCAAAAGGATGTTATCACCGAAAAATGAACTATTCCTGTGCTTACTGAGTTTAAGATGTGGTTTCCTAGAACAAGACTTAGCTTATTGCTTTAATGTTAATCAGAGTTATGTTTCGCGTATAATAAATAGTAACATGGATTCAGTTTTTGTGTAGAAATTTTAAAAAGTTGTCAACATTTCCTACACATGAAAAAATTAAGCGTATAGGATTGCCAAAAGTTTTTAGACAATTTAAAAATATTAGAGTTGTTATTGATGGTTTTGAAGTAACAACACAAAAACCATCAGATTTCAGAGAGCAAGGGAACATGTACTCCAGTTATAAGGCTCATTCAACTTTTAAATTTTTACTGGGTATTATACCAACTGGTGGTATATGTTTTATATCGGATGCTTTTGAAGGCTCTATTAGTGACAGGGATATTTTCATAAAGTCAGGATTTTTTGACAAACTCGAACCAGGCGATAGTATTATGGTGGATAAGGGATTTAATGTACAGGACTTATGTAATGAAAAATCTATAAATGTTTTTATCCCACCGTTCTTAAAAAATAGGCAACAACTGACAGACATAGAAGTTAAATTAACAAAGCAAATAGCTTCTGCAAGAGTACATGTGGAAAGAGTTGTGGGAGCTATAAAGCAGTTTAGAATCCTTCAAAAGATTCTTCCCAAATCACTGATACCTATAGTATCACAACTAGTTTCTGCTGTAGCTAGTTTAGTTAATTTTCATGAACCTTTAGTGAAGTAAGATATGAATAGTTTAATCTATCAATTATAAATCATACCTTTTAAAATTGTCCACATTTTATAAGTAAAAAGTTATGCATTAAAACTCTTAACATTCAAAAATGCTTATTTTATTTTACAATTATCTCACTAATTACAATAGTTATAAAGTTATATTTTTACAAAATTTCATATATTTACATTTTAGTTCGGTTCCTATGGCATTATTAACATGTAAATTCTTTTAAAATATAAACTTACCTAGCTATACGCATTGAGTGAAAGAACTCAACGATACATGGTAGCAATACATCAAAATTGTGAAACAAAAAGCAACAGTCAGGAATAGTGAAACAATTATTCTAAATAGGTATCTATTTTCAATTGCTAATCTTATTAGCTATTGACTTTTATTTTGAGATATTATAATATCTCGTAAAATAAAACTCCCAAAAGAAGAAAAGGATATTAACAGAATACCATAACTGATGTTTAGACAATACAATTTAAAAAATCTAAATATGTTGAGAAGTAGTCTGTCATGTTTCAGATTTTTTTAAAAGCAAATAATGGTCGTGTTCATCACGCGGTAGCGCTAACTGAATAATCACGTATCATTACGTCATTTGATCAGAAGAAGCCAATGAGGACAGTACAAGAAGCGTAGTTTAAGCATGTGATCAGTGAGCACTACCTGGTCGCTCACCGTGATGAACGCAACCATAGTTATTTAGTGTTAAGTATAATAATAGCCTTGTTATTGTATATAGGTTGTGTTGACGGGAATAGGCCAATAAATCATGGAAAACCAATTTCTGATGATTGTCGACGTTTCGATTTATTATTAAATCATCCTCAGGACTAATCAGGAAGGTTTTCCGTGTTATGATTGAATAAATAAATAAATTTACAAACATTTAGGTACAACAAAACAAATAAACGGATAACAGTAGAATATCTAATGGCCAAGTTCAGAATGACAAGCGTATTTGTCATTCTGAACTTGACCATTAGATATTCTACTGTTATCCGTTTATTTGTTCTGTTGCACCTAAGTATTTGTTTGTAAATTTATTTATTTATTCAATCATAACACGGAAAACCTTCCTGATTAGTAATGAGGATGATTTAATAATGAATCGAAACGTCGACAATCATTAGAAATTGGTTTTCCATAATTTATTGGCCTATTCCTGTCAACACAACCTATATATTGTTATTTAGGTTCAATTATTGTTCCGCAATAATTAATAATGAAAGTTCCCTGGGCTGTCTCATTTCAACAAATTCTGGTGAAAGTACTCTTTCGTGTATGCCCCTAATTTTTTTTAAAACATCTTCAAAATCAGGTTTTCTCGCCACTCTCTGTACCAGCATTCCTTTAGGAGTCCATATTATAAAATCACACCAATCAATATTTAGTACAGCCATACTGGTCTGAATTTGATAAAAATATTGATGAGATTCTTTAATTTTCATGTCCCCATTAATGTCCACTATATAACATTGATCTTTTCCTGTTATATCGGTGGGAGTACTATCTTTCAAACTATATGGGCATTTAATTTCAATCATGCCATCAAGACAACCGTTTTTAAACACCAGACCATCAGGGCTACAACCAATGCCTGGTGTTTTTTTATTGACAATAAAACCACATTTCTCAACATCAGCATTATAAATTTGCTTATATTGAGTAAAAGCACACTCTTCCTTTTCCCTGCCCCATCTAACTGCCGGAATATGTTCCAAAATCTTTTCTTTGCCTGAGGCCCATAATTTATTATAAATCAAATTTTTGTATTTACGTGCAGTCACAAAATGTTTCACCTCTGAGGCTGTAATAAACATGCGCCTATGCAAATGCCACTTTTCTGTATTCTGTTCACTGCATTTTTCAAAAATATCATCACATTCTTCATAAAGAAAATTTTTGACAAAAGTAACTCGTTCCAGCAAGCTTTTTAATACTATATCGTCTATATCATAATCTTCATATTTAATGGTTATTAAATGATCATATGATGAATTTAATCCTCTTGTATTTAATAGCCTCAATAGCTTCACATTTCGATCATCAGGTTGGACTAAGCGATTTCTAACCCGTCTCCTGGGAAGGAACCTGAGGAATCTCTTACGCTTTTCTTTTAATTCGCCATGTGGTGATATATATTTCGCTTCTAAAACAGACTGTGGATTATTTCCTATTTTTCTACCCATATTCCATGTTTTTAAAATAGATGTACTTGAAGGAGGTTCAAAATTATATGTAACAGTATAATCTTCCAAACAATACAGAAGAGCTGCCACGTGGGAACAAGTCTTTCCTGCGCCTGCCTTACATTCGCATGCAGCATCAACAATTCTGCTGGATTGCTTATTAAGACAGATATGCGTTTTGTATACCACTTTTTTATAACTAGCCATAACACTGGCTTTTAAGTAATAGAACTCATTGTCATCACTGTCTTTAATGTCACTAACGTGTCCACTTTTAAAACTAAGTCGTCCCCTTCGTAAAGCTTTACTATTGTCACCTGTATCAACATACTGGTCAAGATTTTCCTCATCAGAATCAGAACTATTGTTATGGTAACTTAATGTTACTTCTTTTCGCTGCATCCACTCATTAATCATTATTAATGAAAAACTCCTTGGTATTGATACTGAGGGAAACTTTTTCCATGCCAACTCAGCTAGGCTAGTAGAATATAACACTGGTGTCTGTGATTGTGATGAAGTACCATTTATCTTTTGTTGATACCATATACCATTATCAATACCCACAAATATATTTTCAGACTGCCCTGATGAAATACAGTTTTGAACTCTACAAAAAGAAAATAAAAATGTTAATCTCTGAAAATCTTTTATTTCAGTACCTTCAGACAGTTAAGTAGTACAAATTTCTATTTAAATAGGAAGTAAATACCTACACACGTATTTACACCTACCTTTTTAACAAAACACTTTTCACCCCTTTTACAGGCAAGTTGCGGCAAGCTAGCCAGCGCTTAAGTTCACTAATACTGTGATCTTCTAACCGACTATACTTTAAACTAGCCCCAGGAACATCGTTTTCATCCAGAATATCCATTTTACTTCTCTTAATTTCAAATTAACTATACGCTCACAACTGTAATAATCTAATGGCCGCGTAACTCCCGCCGTGACATTTGCCCAACTCTATGGTGGCGACGCGTAGTGGTTTTGAATCGGCGAATTTTGCAAATAACGTCAATTGTCAGCGTACATATAAAAACAAGTAGGGACAAAGTTTTAAATTCCTTTGTTCTCAATTATTAAGTGGCAAATGACCCTGAAAAGTCCGCCGTTCGATTTTGGCGGGTTGTTCAATCACTCGTCAACAGATGTCGCACCAAGAAAATTGCAATAACTAAAAGCGTTCGTAACTTACGCAACTATTTTACTATTACACAATAAATCAAACAATAATAGCAACTGTACATAACAAAATAGAATACAAAACTGAAGCAGAAACAACCATGAAAACGGTGACGCTGATAACTGTCAGATGTCAGATATCAGACTTTTGAAAATCAGCTAACAGAACAGAAAATATAGCCGTGATATCTATCCTAAAGTAGAGTTACCCACTAGTCACGACGATGTAGATAATACAAGAATCTTATAAACGCCACGCCAAACTCGTGCAAGCTTACTCACTAATTCAGCATTTTGTCCCTACTTGTCTTTATATGTACGCTGTAATTGTACTTATTGTCATTTTGCAAGGGCAAAACTGTCAAACTTATCAAATGGTAGCGTTCGCTTTTTTTGAGAATTCAGCTGTGTGACGTCATCATACAATATGCTAGTAATAGCCATTTGCACCGACGATTTTAAGGGAGGCTTAATTTTAAGGAACCCTTATGTCCGTTTGCACCAGTCCCGCTTATAATTTGAGTTTAGCAAAGCCTGCTTTAATTTTAAGCGAGCTTTAATTTAAAGATCTTTGCACCGGCTCTCGTTTAACTAAGCTGTTTCTATAACATAACCTTTAATTTTGTGTACTTATTATAAAACATTTTTAAAATGAATCGTGTTAATGCAGATATATTTAATGACGATCTTGACATCCTGGAGTTAATTGAATATGGCTTTCCCAAAAAAGTGTATATACGTCCCAACTATTTTGAGGAACTGGACCAGTTAACGTTTTTTAAACGATTTCGGTTGTATAAAGAAACAGTTTTACATTTGTTGGAGCAACTTGAACATGAATTAGAATTTCCTAACGATAGGTAGAAATATACACACATAATTATATACATAAAAATAATTATTCACTTTTTCAATTTTTTTCCAGTATCGAGTTTATTAATATGTCCCTTACGTCAAAATCTATAAAAAGTAATATTTTTGTTTTAGAAACAATAGTGTAAGTCCAATCAACCAGGTTTTGTGTTCTTTGCAAGCTCCGGACATATAAGCTCAGTAGCCGATTTTATGCGGATGGATGTTTCAACTGCCTCTCGCATAATACTGAAAGTGTCAACAGCTATAGCTAGATTATCTCCCTTATATATTAACATGCCAGAAGAACAGAACTTTGTTAGAGCACAGCAACAGTTTTATAAAATTGCAAGATTCCCAAGGGTAATAGGTTTAGTTGATGGAACCCACATTAAAATACAGTCGCCTGGTAAGAAAGTAACCATTAAATAAGCTACATGTTTAATTAATGAGGCTAAAATATTTCAGGTGGTGATGCGGAAGTATATAGAAATAGAAAATCTTATTTTTCCTTGAATGTGCAAGTCATAGGAAGTGCAGATCTAAAATTTTTAGATATTGTTGCTAGATGGCCTGGATCAACACATGATTCTACAATTTTTTCTAATAGCAACATAAGAGCTCGTTTTGAAGCAGAACATTTTCCTAATTGTTTACTCATAGGTAAGATGAATAATTTTGTATGTATTCTATTTATAGAATATCTACATTGTAGATTTGTAGTGTTCTTTATGGACAATTTCCAATATCCTTTAAAATATTTTTTAATCCAGGTGATAGCGGATACGCCTTAAGGCCCTACTTCTTAACACCTCTTGCTGATCCTCGGACAAGAACAGAACAGCTGTATAACGAATCTCTAATAAGAACTAGGAATGGAGTAGAAAGACTTATTGGTGTATGGAAAAGACGCTTTCCAATAATAGCTTATGGAACACGGCTCAAGTTGGAAACTGTAAAAATTGTAGTAATTGCGACTGCCGTGTTACACAATATTGCCAGAGAAATGAATGAAACAGAGCCACCTGTACCAGATGACATTAACTTGGAAGAATTAAATTACCTTATTGAAACAGGAGATTTAAACGATATACTTGGAGATCCCGTAGTAGCGGATCAAAATTTACCTGTTAATTATACACAAAATGATTTGATTCATAATTATTTTGCAACTCTATAGCAAAAGAGGTGATGTTCCTTTTTTATTGATACAAATACATTCAATTTTTTTGTGGGTAAAAATTTGTAAAGAAAATAAAACATTGTTTACTTTCTGCAAAAAATGTTAATATATTTCAAGTAAGAAATTGTTGATTTTTATTTGAACACAATAGGTACATCTATTTTTAACACTAACCTAATTCTAATCTACTTATTTTAACAAAACAATAATAAAAATGACATACAGAGTGTGCCCAATAAGATTGCAGCGCTGTATAGTAAACTATTCTTTGCTTTCCATTTCTTTGTGTAAAGCTTTCAACTCAACTGTTTTCAGTTCAATCTCAAGTTCTAATAATTTTATTTTTAATTTGTGTTCCTTTTCTTCATATTCTGCAATACGTAAGCGTTTCTCCACCAGCTTATCATATTTTTCAGCAAGTGCACTGGACGCAAGGGCTTTAACTGCTGTTGCTGGTCTTCTTCGAGAACACTGAAATGTTCTTCTATTGTTAGAGGTTCCAGGTTGTGCCGTCTAAAAGTAGATAAGTATACGCATGTAAATAACAATAGAATAAAATAATAAAAAAGTTTGTTCATTTATTTTATGGTAAATTACACATGAAGGAGATATCACTTACTTTTGAACTTTCTCCTTTTTCTTTTAAATTATGACATTTAGTCTTCATCAGATCAGATGGTTTGTACTTTTTCCATGACCTCATTTCATTTAAGTCGACATTACTTGTATCGGAACTGTTTTCTTCATTTTCGTTATCCTACAACATAAGTAAGAGTGAAATTACCTCGGAAATTACTTAGAGAAGATAACGTACATCACAAACCAACATTGCTAGATGAAATTGACTTTAATTGGGACTGTCCAATATTAATAAACAAAGATAGCAGACTAAGTAGTTCTATTTTACTTAAATTTCACTCTATTAATAATTATTATAGACATGTAACGTAGATTCATCAATCATTTTTATTTTATAAAGTTTTTATTAGTTCAACTCCTCACCGCATCAGTACAAAAGATTTTTATTTCAGTTTTACTTTTACTTAAAATATAACAACTATATTTACTACTTACCTCAGACTGTTCTATCTCCATCTCAAGGTTTTCCACATTTGCACAATTTTCTGTACTCTAGAAAACAAATTAACATTATTTCTGATTCGTAGGTAAAATAGTATTTTTTAAATATTGATACCCAATATGTTAAGGCAAACTAGACTGATTTTACTGGCCAAAAAGATTTTTGTTTCATTAGTTAACATTAAGCTGAGGAACATAATTACCTGGCAGTTTAGATCATACGTAAAGCCTTCGTCTACATTATTCCTAGGAGAAGGAAAAGGTCGGCTGTCCCCATCGAATGGGTTAACTGTTCCATAAACTGTTGTGGGATGCATGATGGATAAGATGAGGTCTTGATTAGGGTCTTCATCTTTTTTGGGAAGTGTGCCCCCTCCTGTTAGAAGTACCTCTTTTCTATTTTCTGCTACCTCTTTTCTAACTTCTTTTTTTTTATTCTCATAGAATTTTTTTAGCGATTCTAAAGACCTGCTACAAAAATTTGGGGACACCGAGTTGAATTCCGTAGCTATTATTTTCCATACAGCCATTTTCTCATTTGAAGAAACGGCGTCTGTTTTCTTATTTTCAACTACGTTTTTGTGTTTGGAAATGATGTTAAACAAAACTGCTTTTTCTCGATTACTAAAATTCAGTGACCGCTGCCTTTTTTTTTCTTTTTGCTCCATATCTAATAATGGTGAGAATTAATGTTGTAAAACACGAACTGTAATTTTATTACTTTTTATTAATTATGTATAAATTGCAAGTTTGACATTTCAGAGTCTGTCACTTGTCATTTTTGCCAGTTCTATAATAAACTTCCCTAGTCTTGTCACTAAATTTGTAGCCTCAAAGCAGGGCCTTTCACACTTAGCTAAGTAATGATTGATTTAGCATGGTGCAATACATCCAAAGTTAAGTGTTCCTTAAAAGTTAAGCTCTACTTTGTTATTCTCTACTTAATACAATGTCGGTGCATATGGCCCTTAATGTTGTAAAACACGAACTGTAATTTTATTACTTTTTATTAATTATGTATAAATTGCAAGTTTGACATTTCAGAGTCTGTCACTTGTCATTTTTGCCAGTTCTATAATAAACTTCCCTAGTCTTGTCACTAAATTTGTAGCCTCAAAGCAGGGCCTTTCACACTTAGCTAAGTAATGATTGATTTAGCATGGTGCAATACATCCAAAGTTAAGTGTTCCTTAAAAGTTAAGCTCTACTTTGTTATTCTCTACTTAATACAATGTCGGTGCATATGGCCCTAAGCGGCCTTTTAATACGCTTCATAAAAAAAACAGCTCAAAATGTTACAACCGAAAACTACGCTCACTTTTCCAGTCTATCTTTATTATTAAGTCGTTGCTACATCCCTACAATAAACCACTAATAGTAGGGAACGAAATCCGCAATGTCGTGGTCACGTACTTTTCCACCAACTTTACGCAGTCGTTACCTGTGATTTTCTAATATCACTGATTAAATCACAGTTGGTAATACACCGCCCATTTCGACAGTAGTTGTAGTTGAGAAGAAGAGGATTATGCGATTATGTAGAAGTTTGGTTATGTTAAATTTATTTGTGTATTATGATTATGCATCGTTTTGTGAGATAATTTATTTGATTAAAATTAACGAAATTTATAAAGTATGGAGGATAATAAATTTGTGATTTGCAGATTATGCTTGAAAATTGTGCGAGATAACAATTTTAAATTGTTAGGAAACATTGAACTTGATATGTTGGATATGCTAGCTCCAATGGTAAGTTGCACTGGTGAATAAACCACATATTATGTTATTGTTTTTAACATATCTTTTTGAGCCCGTTTTATTATAAATACCTACCATCTATTTCTAAGCGTCTACACTCACGAATTTGTGATTTTTTTTTCATCTTTGCTACAAGTATTAAGTAAATTAGTTTTCGATGACTAGGGGAGTAGGGTAAGGTTCGGACACTTTTTTTTATAAATTCTTAAAATTCTGAGTAAAATCAAAATAAAGGCGTAAATCAAATTTCAGACTTTACTCAGACTAGGGATGGGCAATGTTTTGTGAACATCGATGTTTGGCATGGATTGATGATTAAATTGTAGACATCAGTGCTGGATTTACAAATTTGCCGCCAGTGGGCTATTCAATTTTTGCCTACTGACCTCTGAAATTCGCTACTCTAGTCCGCAATCATATTAATTACATTTATTCTGTCAATGAAATTGCAACTTTATGATTTGTGCTCTATCGTCTTCATTACATCAGCTTTTTCCCGTTATTAGCATGATTGTGAACTAGGGGATCGTTGTGTCAGTTTCTAGATTATTTTCACAACCCACGATTTAGTGAAGATTACACGAGAAATAGCTTTTGGGTGTCAGATTCACTCTCTTCAGGGTTTTTCCTTTCCCGATTTCACTCATTAATTTTTGCCAGCGTTGCATCAAGCTTACAAAAAAAACGTAAATTTCCTGTAGCATCATGAAAAAGCAACAAGCTTCTGTACACGATTCAGCAGCCGCAGTTGCCACTAAATTCAAAGAATGGGCAGAACAGGGCACGTAAATAGTGAAAGGTGCTTCGAATTTTTGCCTGCAAGCCATTGTACAATGTACATGCGAGACATGTTTGTGGCATTATCATATTACTGTCCACGACAGTCTTCAATATTTATGCCCAGTGTTTCTTAGTTGCGACATTATGGCAGAAAACATTTCTTCAGCTTTATGTCCCACTGACGGCAAAAACTTGAGAAATCTTTCACACGGTTCACCTGATTCCATCTGTTATTTATTATTAACACATGCTCATTTGAGGTTAGGGAATGTAAATGAATAATAGCCGATCTATTATTTTAAAACAGATGTGATGTAATATTCTTGACGAAATCAGAAACTGTTTGGTTTTCACAAAAATTTACACGATACACTTGCACAATCAACCGATGTTTTTATGGCGGTAAAACATAACATGCACATAAAACAATTTTACGCGGTTTATTCAGTTTGTCCAAGGACATGACGCGTTAGCCAGTAACAACATATAAAATAAAGAAAATGGATATAGTTTTTAGTAAATTTACACTGTTTCGTATGTCATTAATTTTATTGGTTTTGCCTAAATTGATTGTGAAAGATATTACATTGACTTATAAAATATTACACATTACACCTGTGACATGCCACGGACGTGATTTGTCACACTCTGTGAACAGGATAATTAAAAAAGAATCATATCATTTTTGGTTTTTCTTATTATGAAAGGCTTACTGTGACTTCACAACTTCGCCAAATAGAAGTCTCCACTTTACCTACGCTTTCAGGAACATTGAATATTTTTGGTAAATTGTATGAACATCAATAAAATCTGTTTGCAGAACACCATATTGAGTTATGAGTACATTCATAAAGTCCATAACAGACATCTCTTCCCTTAAATCATCTTTGACTAAATCTATCATAGTTATAAATTGGTCAGTAAAATTTTTTGAGACGACGTCTGAATATTTATTTACCAGTTCTTCACAACTTTCAATTATTTCGTTTTTCTCTTTGGTTAAAACAGTCTTAGGTAATAACACATCGAAATCATTCATAATCGTATGCATGCCTTCAAACCTTCTTTCGAGTTGTTGGTGTGCTATATCCACCGTATAAATGAAGACATTGACTTTAAATAATTCTTCCCGAGATTCAAACTGATAATTGCTTGCTAACTCATCATAATGTCTCTTCATCTGACGTCTCTTAGAGTCGAATGTTGTCTTAATACCCCATTTGGTAGCTAATACCATTGCTTCATTTTTTATAGTATCATATAAGATCTTAATTCACGTATTTTATCTTTTGCACGTAATAAAGCTTGAGTTGCCTGACTTAACTCGAAATTATTCTTTTGTAAAACTTTAGATGCAAAATTCACTTCTAATAATATTTTGTGTACAAAAACGCACAACAACACAAACTCGAATGAATCAATGTTTTTTTTTATTCGCTGCGCTTCATCCCTTTCATCTTTCTTTGTACTTAATAAAATAATTTCAGTTAGGGCTTTGTAAATATCCATATATCGCAATTTGACCGCTGTTAACAAAATTAGCCTGCCTGCCCAACGTGTTGGATTCAGCCTTTTCAAAGCAATCTTCGATTCACCCGTAAATCTACTAAGTAGATCCCATCTGTTAAGACTTGTGCCAAAGAAAGCATAAATATTTTGTAATGAAGTAAAAAAAATTTTTTATTTCGGTGCATCCATTCATTGTATCGTTTAAAACTAGATTTAGATTATGATCGGCACAGTGGACGTAAATAGCATTTGGTTGAACATTTTTAATCCTTTTTTGTACTCCATTATAGGCACCACTCATGACATTTGCCCCGTCATAACCTTGGCCAAAACATTTTTTTATATCTGTGATTTTGTTTTAAGATGTCAAAAATTTTTTCTGTCAACGCTTTAGCAGAGTGATCAGTAACTTTAAAAAAGCCTATGAATGTTTCTAGAATTTTAATACCTGTTATCTGACCGTCAGAATTTTTATCTGGTTTCACATGTCTAATGACCACACTCAATTGATCCACCTTAGTTAAGTCCTGCGTCGTATCCATTAGTAAGGCAAAAAATGACGAATCATTGATTTCTTTCATTAAACATTTTCTTAGCTCATGTCCCAGGCAGTGGATTATTTCATTCTGAATCTGTGGACTGAGGTATCTCACTGAACCTAAAAATTATATTTAAAAAACTTAATTAGTCAGTGGGGGTGAAATTGATTTGGTTTTTAAGGTTTCAATGGTTAAAATGCCAAGTAAAATGAACAAAAACTTTGAACAAAAATAGTCACAATTAATATAGTAATTTTAAAATAGTCTTTTATTTATTACGAATCTTTTTGAGCTATAACTTCTCAGAATTTTTTTTTTTAAATTTTGGAACAATCTCACCCGGGCTTGGTGAGACATTGTTCCAATTCTTAAATACTGTATTTATAAGCAGGCTAGCTGCTCTGGATCAATGTCAACCTTTCTCAGGGTAAGATTATACACACTAAAAGAAAACTGTATTAAAAAAACATGGGTTGAAAAAAAAAATAGGCACGAAATAAATCAAAATATAATTATGTAGTTTAATTTTAAACAAAAGGGACCATTCTAGTTCTTTAAATCTTAATTATTTTTATAATAAATCTAAAAATTAATTTTTAACAAAACAATTTAATTCTGAGACATTAAAAAACCCTCTTTTTGTCAACAGTTTAGGAGGTGCAATTTTTCTGACGATGTCGGACCATTCGTATTCCATTGCATCTTCCTTTTCTGGCCATCTCCAACTATTTCCACATTTCTGCATACAGCTAACAATAGGTCCTTTCTCATCACCAGTGGGTAGTTTCTTAACAATACCTGGATATTCTTGTTGATCATAAAGTACTGTTATATAGTTATCCTTCTTTAATTCTCTTCTTTGTTGCAAGGTAAAGAAAGGAGAATTTATATGAACGGTTTCATTGTCATCTAAATCACTAAATGTTTCGCTCAATGTATCAGATTCTAATTCCATTTCTTCATGCTCATTTTCTGAATCATCAGTTTCTAAAATGTCTACTTCATCAATCGGCCTACGCTTTTTTTTCATCTCCTTTGCCTCCCTTGACTTTTCTTTTTTATTTGCTATATCTGCCACTTTTCTTGCCTTTTCTTCTTGTTTTCTTGTTTTTTCTTCTTCTGCTTTCTTTAAATCTTCAATTTTGATACTTTGACCAGCTGGCACAGTTAGTTTTTTCTTTCTTTTCCCCCCAATATTAACACCTTCGACATCTTTTCTTTTTTCCACTAGATGTTCTAGAAAAGCTTCTCCTATGGTATTCACATCTGCCTCTTCACGATCATACTTTTGAAATCTGTCCAGCAATACATGCTTGTTTAATGGATATATACTGCATTTTCTGAAACTGGATTTTAAATTTTCCTTTATGTTATCCGTTATTGCATGTATTAATTTATTTAGAAGTGAAGGAAAAATATCTTTTTGGATTCCAGCCACTCGGGACCCCCTATCGCTATCTCTCCATTCTGTAAGTATGTGTCGCCATGCTATCTTTACAGGCCTGAATACTGCTACATCTAATGGCTGTGTTAGATTGGTAGAATTTGCAGGTAGACATACAAATTGAATGTTAAAGTCCTCACATGCTTTTAGAACAGTTTCACTAATGTGAGAAGCAAGATTATCACCAATTATCACTTTGGGACCTTCCAAGCGCTTCAACCTTGGTAACATCTGTTTCATAAATCAGTCTTCAAATGTAGCACTGTCGAACCAACCGCTACTAGTTCTGTTGTAATGGCAATTTTTTGGTCCATTTTCTGTCCATGTATCCCACATGTGTTCACTCTTATACACAACATAAGGAGGCATTAATTCCCCACTGGCGCTACCAGCAAACATGAGAGAAGTCGATGATTTTGTTGTGTTGCAAACGCGTTCTAAATATTTTGTCCCTCTACGAGAGATTACTTGTTTCTGACCTGGGTCATCTCGCATATTAGTTTCATCGTAATTCCAAATATTCTCTGCAGGAACGTCTTTTATAACTTTTTCCAAATTCTGAAGGTATTCTTCTATGATTTCTTTGCTGACAGCAGCCCTCACTCTCTTAATGTTAGAGGAAAAACGCTTTGTCAGTTTAGGATGCCGTGCTATAAATAATTTTACCCAATCTGTCCCTGGCATATTATTTTTAAATTTAGAAACGTTTCTGCCACTTTTGAGCAAATAATTTTTAACGCAGAACCTTAAATCTAGTTCAGTAACAGGAAAACCGAACTCGGCAAGCTTTAATACATGGTTCTCGAAACCCTGTTCCTCTTGGGGAGTAAATACAGTAGGTCCTCCGATAATATTGCTACATTTACCTTTTAATTTATTGATTATGGTGCTTCTTGGAATTCTATACTTAACTGCAGCTTGGCGCTGAGTGAGGCGCTTATTTCTGACATCGTCAAGACATTGTTCTAACGTTTCACGAGTATAGTCAACATACTGACGAGACCCGGCAATTCGTTGGTGTTTTCTAGCCATTGGGAACTGAAACAATGAATGAAAATAGGTACCAGTTTCAAATCACTTTCTTTTGGCAATTTAAACTAAACTGGGGTGCTTACCGATTATTTGAGATGATTCTCTGCTGGTTTTTTCACCTAAAGTACAAAGCTATAACTTATGTCACAAAACTGTCAACTCAGAATGAATCAGTGCTGCCCCTAGTCAAACTTTTCTGAAACACTAAAAGATCTACCAGTGTGGCCAACATAGGTTATAGAACAGATGGAAACATACAGATTTAAACTGTGACGGTTAATAACGCGGGAAATAGAATATATTTAAAATTACCCAATATGGAACAATGTCAACCTATAGGACCAATTACACCCCCGGTGACGTTATTATACCTTTGACTTAATTTTGGTTCTATTTAATACAAACCTGAAGGTATATTTAATAACTGTTTCATGAAATCGTCATATTTTGCCAAAAGCTGCACTTGAGATAAAAAATTTCCATTATATGAATCTTCATCCAAACTAACAGTTTCACGATGCCCTCTAAAAGCAAGACAGTTCTTTGCTAGTGTTAGGGTAATGTTAAATAATCTATCGAGCACCATTTTCCAGAAGGAAGCTTCATATTGTATTCTATTCTCGAGGTCTTTATCCACGGTCAAGTTTTTTTTCCACAATTCGTAAACTTTGCAGGAACAATATGTTTTATAGTACCGCCATGTTTTTTAATCTTCCAAGAAAGACTTTTCCATGTGCGAACACCAGTGCGCCATTCGTTGTCACCACTTGCAAATAGCCAACATGGTTCACAATACGCTGCGTCCAATATAGTAGGGTACCTTAACCATCTACGGGACAGTTCTCCGATTTTACCTTTTTCAATATAAAAATATGTAGAGAAGGACCGGTTTTCTTGTTTTGAATCTTTAGGAAATGGACCTCTTGGTTGACATGGTCTGCAATCCAAAATAAATCGTTTTTGTTTATCTGTTAATTGGCAATTTATAAAATGTCCAATATCTGACTTAAATTCATGTTTGGGTTGAATGCTTAAAGTGGATAAATTTTCAATATCGATATCGGCTGACGCGCCCAACTCAACGGCAACCGGTGACTCTTCGTAGTGTTCGTGTGCAAAAACGTTAGTTTGATTTTCTACTGTTAGCCGTTGTGTACTTCTAGTTTCCATGTCATTGTTAGTGCTAGATTCATTGGGAGTGATAGAATTATTTTCTTCCATTTTTTCTGCTTCTGTTTCCTGTTGCTGTACAATTTTCTTTAATACAAATTTGTCAAGTTTCGGTAGCTTTTTAACTTTTGACAATGACAATGACAATTTATTGGTGCTAATATACATCCGTATTTACACAAGTCAAACATTGAAAAATATATAGTTGAACATTAGAAATCACAAAATATTTCACAGTGTAAAAAATAAGACATTTAAAATTTAAATAAATAAAATTAATAACACATAAGTTTTATATATATATAAAATATGAAACATTTTCAACTTCGGTTTCATGCATTATATTGCGGACAAATTACTGTTTAAAAATTCTTGCATGTTATAAAAAGCATTACGCAAAAGAAACCGTTTTACCTTATATTTAAAGGATTTATAAGTAAGTTGTTTAATCTCTTGAGGTAGGGCATTATAACACTTGATGCCCCAGTATGCAGTACCATCTCTAGTTTTTGATAGCCTTAAGTAGTTTGTAGACAAGTGATTACAGTGTCGAGATTCATATGAATGAATTTCGTCACGAGTTTGAAGTGTGCTTAAGTTATTTTTTATATACAGCAAACATTGTAGAATATATGTGCAAGGAACAGTTAATATTTTTAATTCTACAAATTTAGCTTTGCAATCATCTCTGAATTTCAGACGTGCTATTACTCGTATTGCTCATCTTTGCATGGCGAACACATTAGACATGGAACTAGCATGTCCCCACACTAGTAGAGCATAGGATATCACAGAATGGATGAGGCTATGGTAGGCAGTGATGAGAGTTGTTGATGACACCCGATGCGCCAAGCTGCGAAGTAGAAATATGTTTTTAGCAATTTTTTTATTGACATAATAATAATAATAACTTTTATTTAATAGCACATAGCTAACTTACAATCTTATTTACATTTATAATAGAACAGTTAAATATATACATACAACAAAAATAATAAATAAATATAAATATGTGTAGATTTACATTACAATACAAAAAACGGAACTAGACAAAATAAATATTTATTTATATTTCGATATGTTCGATACTGTAATCTCTACACTTCCTTTTAAAAGACGAGAGTGTCTCACTATTCTTTATGGCATCTGGCAACTGATTATATTCTATAAGTCCTTTGTGACCATATGATGTATTGACAGTATCAATATAAAAATTCCCCCTATTTCTGGTTTCGTAGTTATGGATGTCTTGAACAAAAGTTATATCTTCAAGCAGGTGGTGTGGCCATAACTCATGTTTTATCTTATATATAACGATCATCGTGCTAGTGAAAATGGTCTGTCTGACACTTAAAAGTTCGGTCTGTTCTAGCATGTATTTAATACTTGTGTATCTATTGCACTTTAAAATGGTCCGTAGTGCTTGATTCTGTTTTTTTTGTATTTCATGTATCTGTGTGTTATTTAATAGATATAGAATGGTTGCGCAAAAGTTTAGGTGTGGTAAGATGATTGTTTTATATATTAATAGTTTAGTCCATGTGCTGACATGCCTTAATCTACCTAATAAATTTGCTTTTTTAGCAATTTTGCTGGTGATATACGAAGCGTGACTAGAGAATGATAAATTTTCATCAATGATAATACCTAAATATTTACATTCTATAACTTGTTCTATTTGCTCTTCATTTATATATATGCCCATATGGTTGCTTGTATCAATTTTGTTATGTCTACATTTAATTAACATAAACCTTGTTTTTTCTATATTGTTTATGTTATAATCAGTATGACTCTCCCAAGATAGTTTGTAGTCTATATACACGCCAAGAAATTTAATTGGATCTTGGTTATCCAATTCATTGATATTTCTGAGACTAAAAACCATCGTCTCAGTTTTAGCGGTATTCAGACTCAGTTTGTTTGCCAGAAACCAGCTATATATCTTTGATTCGGTTTCTAACATTGTTTCTAATAGCGTATCTAGGTTCATATTACATTCAGTGATACTTGTATCGTCAGCAAATAAAATGGTAGAAGTTGAACCATCTAACGATAGTGGCAGATCGTTTATGTAGATTAGAAACAGAACTGGTCCCAGAACTGATCCTTGGGGGACGCCGGTATTCACGTTAAGTCTGTTTGATTTAATATTGTTGTAAATAACATATTGTTGCCTATTTTCGAGATAAGATTCGATTAGCAAGACGCTGTCATATGTGACGCCATAAAACTTTGGTTTGTCTAACAAGATTTGATGCGATACGCAATCAAACGCTTTAGTGAGATCTAAAAACTTAGAGCAAATGTACTGTTTATGCTCGTAACCTGAGTTGATTATAGTGGTTAATTTGTCTATTGTTAGTGTAGTAGATAAGTTGTTTCTGAATCCAAATTGATTAGGATTAAATAAGTGTCGACTCTCAAAGTGATTAATTAATTGCAATTTTAAGACAAGCTCGTATATTTTACCTAAAGTTGGTATGACAGAAATAGGCCTATGGTTGGTGGGATCATCTATGTTATTTTTCTTTTTATAGATTGGAACAACTTTTGCTATTTTCAAGCAATCGGGAAATACCTTGTTAATAATGCTTAAGTTTATTAATGCCATTAATGGTAACAATATGGAATGTTTGATTGACTTGATTATTCTCGTGCTCATATCATACACATCTTTACATTCTTTATTTTTGAGGTAAATTGGAAAATGGAGTGTTAATATTTGCTACAGCAGGTTGTCTATTTCCCTCATCTTGTTCATCGTCAGTAATAGGCGGTGTATTATTTTGCAGTTTCTCTAAAAACTGTTTTTTATCTCTGTAACGTTTTGAGTGCTCTCTCCATTTCTTTCGCCTTGCTCTGATTTCTCTTTGAGATAGATCGTTAACATTTTTATAATCCCTTTTTGCTTTTCGGCTTCATACCTATTGTGATCTTTTATTTGTTCCAGCCTGCATTTGTCAGGGTCATTCTTAATTTTCTGTCTTCTTCTTTTCTCACATTCTCTTTTCTTTTTTTTTTCTTTCTTCATCTGATATTTTTGTTCATGGCATTTTAAAATTCTAAAATAAATATTATATATTACAAAATATCATTAGTGTGGATGTTGCGTCATTAGCGTGGACAAAAAAATCCATGCTAATGACAAGGGTAAACATCCATGCTAATGACGAAGTAGCTTTTAAATTTTCCTGGAAATGAAATGGCTTCATGATGATAAACGGAACTCTATAAGTCTTATGTACTCTGTATAGGTTATCTATGTTACGGCCACTCTGACCCATATATACGGCATCACAGTCGTCACACTTTATTTCATATACCCCCGATTTTTTAATATCTTCTGTCTTTTCTTTATTATTAACCAACAAGCAACCTAAATTATTTTTATTCGTTGATGTTGTATTAATAATTAATTTATTTAATCTATTAGATACTGAGTTGCTAACCTTATTTACATAATTTATACTATGCCACTTTTTGTTTTCTAAAAAAAAAGGCGTAGCATAGATGTGAGGTTAAGAGAACCCAAAAAGTCTATTTTATACAATAAAAAATCAACTGGTTTCGCCGAACATTGCATTGAGCAATATCACTTTTTTAACGGTAGTAGTATTAAACTTTTACATAATGCAAACAAAGGAAAAATCTTAGACATGCTTGAAATTTTAGAAATTAAGGAGGCCTTAAGAAACCATAAAAAATGTTACAAATACACAAACAAATTTTATGAACAATTCTGTACTAGACACCATATTAAAATTAAATTCGTAATTCTGGGCTGTATTATTGAATATAAAGAAATAGCAAATCAAGTTATTATCCCCCACTAAGTAGGTAGAATAAATATATATATATTGTGAATCAATATATCCAATCAATATTTTATGACTAATAAAATATTTTTAAAAAGTAGCATTAGTAATAATATAGAATAAAATTATTCTATTTAGAGTCTGGATTAATTTATACTCAAAGTGGTTAATTAAAAAATAATGTTACATCTGAAAATTTGTTTTTATAAGTATTCGTATTTCAGGAATGGGATGGTCCATATTAATGACTGTTTTGTTAAAATTTTATTTAAAAATATAATAAAAAAAGCCAAATCCCTGGCAAATGGAGTGGTGGTAGACACCAGTTAGACACACAAATTTTTATAAAAAAAAAGTTTGCTTGGAATTAATGCTTTATTAGAAATTCGCTAGGGATATTATAATGTAGCATAGGTAGAGAACGACCCATATGGTAGAAAAACAGGCTCCGGCCTACTGATCAGTTCTCATAAGCTGGACGGAGATTTATTAATTAGGTAGATGTTACCACTTTCATCGGCACAAACCTCATTTTTTTCCATTTTTTGCTTCACAACTTTCTGAAGTTAGTTCACAATTATACCAGAGCGTATCAACAAGATGTGTTTGATGTTCTAACAACTGAGTAGCCAAACTAACGCTGGTGTAGTAATTGTCCATATATAAGGTGCCCCCACTATCAGAGAGATTGTTCATCAGTGTAAATACAACCTGAGCAGAAGCAGTGCCTTTTTTTTATTTTTATCGCTTCCACAAATATTCAAAAATTATAAGTATATCCCCCACCAGCACATAATTTATACAGTTTGATACCAACTTATCTTTTGCTTTTTATGTACTGTCTATATCTGAGACATCCTCGAAAAGGCTCTAGAGTTTCATTAATGCATACCTCAGATTCAGGGGTCATAGCAGCCTGATACCTTTCTATTAATTTGTCTCCAATTGGGAACATTTTTCGAAGTCTATCTTTTAGCAAAGCTTCATCAGTATTATCGCTCATCATGTTCTTTATTTCATTTTTATATAAGATATTCGAACTCCAGTATGATTTCAATCATGGAAACTTTACCAAATCCATCCAGATGATGATGCCTAAAAATGTCTCCATTTATGCAGCATCAGTAGGTTCCCATTTTTTTTATGACTTCGTTTATCTTTTGGATCGTCTCTAATAACTTGTGCATAAAGGTTCGTCTGATCTACCATAAACTTTAGTATTTCGTCTGTGATAAAAATCTTGAAACAGTCATAAGGATTTTTATTTATGAATTCCTCATAATAAATCTGTTTTACTCCAACATCCTCTATTGTGAAATCAGTTTTTTTGAGTGATAAGCCATCATCATACCTCCATTCTATTTCATTGTTTGGAAGGCCTGCAAAAAGATTTATTTATTATTTGAAACAAACATAGATAATCTAATTGTTTATCTCTGAGGATGTCGACAGCTTCGATGTATACCCTACTTGTTTACTGCTATTCCTCTTAGCACGTTTTTTTGCAATTATACTGGCTTCATTTGTTTGGGAGGCCTGCAAAAAGATTTATTTATTATTTGAAATAAACATAGATATAATCTAATTGTTTACCTTTGAGGATGTCGACGGCTTCGAAGTATACCCTACTTGTTTGTTTACTGCTATTCAGCTTAGCACGTTGTTTTGGAATTATAATGACCTCTTCATCCGAAAATTTTTGATTTTCAGAACCAGGTTCATCTGATAGGTAAACATTACCAACCTCACTTGCATTATCATCATCAGACATGAGATCGTTCCATAACATTTCCAGATGCTTTTGATTTTTCTCTTAATCGCCCATATTTGTAGTAAATAAAAATAAAACACGAACTCTACACTTCAATTGCATCAACTGAGCTCGCGATCGGCATGCACTTGGGCAACTCGTTTGTGCAGTAGTAACACATGATTGTTTTTAGCCCATAGGTGACTACGACGCTTATTTACATAATAATTCGCACCAAAACTTTGCTGCCACGCCGGCCCAATGACAAAAATCAGTTCTTGGGGAAGCGTAGTAGCAACGTGATGCCGCAAATTAAATCTATTGAAAAAAAAGTGTAAAATTAAAATGAATAACAAATAGTCTCACTTAAGTAATATTTGATTGAAACTGATCCAAATAACGAAAAAAAAGTTACCGGCTGACTGACCTTTTTTTGTACACCCGTCCACAACGTGTTAAGGACATCTAAAGAAAGCCTGCTAACTTCAGATCTAAGCAATATTTTATGCGCTACTTAAAGTATAGACTTACGATTTAAGTATTATTAAGTTACTAAAGTCGAAAATTCAGTTTAACCACACTTTTAACCAATATGATACACAACTACTTGATCACATTCGCTCACACCGCACTCCTGATGCGAAATGGCGTTGTTTGAAGCAGGGAACTGTTTTTCGGCGAATAATTCAAACTTATGTACATAACAGGTTTTTGCATCTAGTAAAAATAACTTTCCCGTTATAAATTGATATAGCTGGTAAAAGCATAGCATGCAGAATTAAAGCTCTTTCCAATGGTGCATAAATATCATTTTGCCGAAAAAATTGAGTTAGCAGGTTAACATTTTAAGCTGGCGATAAGGCAGTTGAGTCGTAGGCAACAAGATGGAGTTTTTTGCAACTCTAAATTGACGTTTTAGGAACATTAATAAAATAATGATAAAATGTTAAATAATAGACTACATTAAATTATAAAATAATAATAATAATAATAATATGTCTTTATTAAGGGCGAAGTTAACCTTACACTTATGGTTCTCTTACACTTAACCCTATTAAATAAAATTAATTAATTAATTAATAAATTTTCCGGTTGGGAATTTTTTCAGCGATAATGAGTATGAGAGCCTTAACTAATAAAATACTTTATTTCTAGAACATGTGCATAACTAGTGGTTCAGCAGTATGTAAAACATGCCACGAAAACCTACTAACTTGCTACAATTTCAAGGCGACTTGCATTGAAATGGACGATAAAAAGAACACTTTGGAAGAGGAGAAGGTGGACTCTGAGGATACAAACCCGACTAATATCAAATTGTGCAGCTTATGTCTTGAAAATGTTGATGATGAAATGTTGAAGGAGATTCATCTGGGTGTAAAGGACGCATTATTGACATTACTGTTGGAGAGGTGTTTACCAGAATTGGTAAGATTTTGTTTATCGCTAATTATGTTTGACAGAAGTGGGCCTCAAACTATAGAGCTAATGTCCAAATGTAAATATTTCGGATTAAACTTGGTAAAAAGTGGTTGTTGAATTTCTCAGCTATTTCCATATCTTTTTCACATATCTCACTATTAAACATTATTCCAGTTTTTTCATTTTTTACGTTTTCTTTAACTAATGTTTTTAGCTCGGTAGAATAATTATTTACATCATGTATCTTTTCTGCATAGTGTTTCTGTTTTTGTTCTCTAATTAACTTTAGTACCGTAAAACGGGGTTACTTTGAACGGTTTTTTGTTTTAAACCTATATATCTCGAGTAAGGTAGCGAATAAAAAATTCCAAAAAAATATGTCACGGGCGTCAGTTAGAACTTTCTACTGACAAAAAATTAGATTTTAATGTGATCAATAACATTTTTTTTTTTATTAATTAATGGGTGTTCAAAGTTACCCCACGATCGGGGTTACTTTGAACGCCTATAATAAAACCATGTAATTTCAATGTAACCCCTCAGATAGTGTTTCTTTGAACATCTGAAAACTAAAAATTCCTTGTTTCCGAAAAAAAAAAAAAAAATGTATGTAATAGAAATACACAATTAACATAAAATAATGTATTTTATTATTCACAAACTGTAAGTAGGCACTCATTATAACAAAACATACATAAAAAAAACAGCAGTATTCCAACAAAATTTATAATATAAACGAAACTAAACAAATATTTGGCAATAATTGTACGGTTTTATAAAAAAAGGAGGTACACACAGAAAACAATGAATGGAACTAAACTATCTAGTTCAAACTGTTCAGATATTTGCGAAGATGATTTGCACCAAACAATAAGGCTCCTCTTCTATCTATCTGGGGGTCTGGCAGAGCTGTTAATAATTCGGAGATGGGTATAATTCCCTCGTTGGGCACTTGTGGTCAGAAAAACTTATAATTCACTTTGGGCGACATTCTTAAAAATGCAATTTCAACATTTTGGTTTTCTAAGTCATCAATGGAAATAACTTTTTCTACATAGTGATGAACTAGATTTTTTACTTTAAACTGAACCAAATAAAATTTATCTGGTTCTATATCCCCAACATATTCTGAGGGTGCTTCTTCTATTCCAGACTCCAGTTCCTCTTCTAGTTTTTCAAACTCTTCATTTTCAGTTTCTTCTTGAACTACTTCTTCTTCAACTGTGTTTGAATCATTCTGTTTTCCTATAAGGTCGTCTACAGATATGCTTTTTCCTGGTTGGACATCAATCTTCTTTTTCTTCTGTCTATGTGTTGGCTCATTAACACCGCGAAATTCTTTCAACACTTCAATTACGGCCGTAGACACATGTTCCTGTACTGGTGCTTGATTTTGCTTAGGCTGATAGTCCGGTAAACGTTTTAGGGGGTGCTTTGGGTCTAATGGATAAATTCCACATGCCTTAAAACCAGCTTGCATATTTTCTGACACTTCATTCCCTTCTGGATACAATTTGGTGTATAACTTAAATAGTAACTTTGGAAATTCCTCTTTGGTTAGTGTTTGTGATTTACGTCGCACCGTCATTTTCCATTCATCTAATATCTGACGCCAATATCGTTTTAATGATCCATAAAAAACTACATCCAAGGGCTGAAGTAGATGTGTTGAATTGGCTGGCAGACAGCAAAATTTTATGTTGTATTTTTCGCACTCTGATAAGACTAACTCCGTAAAGTGGCTAGACAAATTATCTCCAATAAGTAATTTGGTTTGTGGCAGTTTTTTCGCAGCTGGTAGAAAAATTGTGTTGAACCAGTCGTCAAATGCGAATGTATCAAACCACCCACTCTTTGTTCTACCATAACGGGTTCTTGCTGGACCGCCTTCCATCCATGTTGTCCACAAATTCTCAGATTTATAAACTACGTAAGCGGGTAACATTTGCCCCATTGCATTTCCACAAAACATTATTGAGGTGGCACTTTTTGAAAAATCCCTGATTCTTTCGGGATATTTTACCCCACGTTTAAATAAACATTTTTTAATTCCTGGGTTGTCTGACAGGTTTGTCTCATCGTAGTTGAATATGTTCGTTGCCTCAATACCCTGAGTAGTTTCTTTCAAATTTACAAAGAATTCCTCCACCATTTTAGCTGAAACGGCTGATCTATTTTTCTTTATATTTTGGCAATTTCGTAAAGTTATATGGTTCTTGTGTCTCTTTAAAAAACCCAACGCCCACTCCTTAGATGGATAATTATTTTTAAACTGGGGAATGTTTTTTCCGGCCTTCGATAGGTAATAAAAGATCAATTTTCTTGTGTCTCTTAAATCTAACGGGAAACCCCACTCTCCCAGGATCTGAGCGTTTTTAACAATCTTAATTTCCTCCTCTTCTGTGAGGGCAAGGGGGTGGCCAATTTTATTGGTATGCTTTCCTCATAGCTTGTGACTTAGCGTCCCTAATGAAATTCCATATGTTTTAGATGCTTCACGCAAAGACTTTTTTTTGGATTTTATTTCACGAAGAGCTTTCTCTAAAACTTCTGGAGTGAAATTGGCATATTTCCTTGCACCAGTTTTTCTTTTGTACGAGCGGACCATTTTCTACAAGAAAAAACAGAGTTAATTTGTGACCTGGGGCTTCATTGAACGCGTTCAAAGTAACCCCGAAAATGATGTCCAAGAGCATTGTTATGATAAAAAATTTGTAAACAAGTAGTGTGTTGAAATATTTTAAATTTCTTTAACATAGCTTCGTTAGGATACCGTATTGTTATAGCAAATACATTTTGAAAACATGTGGTGCAAATACTTACGGCTACAGCAACAAAAGTTTGCAGACCGCTTCGAACGTCAGTTTTGTAGGTTAACAGTTGCATGTTAGGATTGCCAACTTAACAAAAATTATTCTCAAACCAGTGTTTCCATACCATTCTTAAATGTGTGACAAATTGAGTGGTGAAAACTAGATGTCGCTGAACTTAATGGTTATTTCACTATGGGTTAATATAACAAAATTTATGTTTTGTTCAAAGTAGCCACGCGGTTTACGGTACCGTAAAGCGGGGTGAAATTGACTGTTTTTTTAAATTATTTCTTAATTTCTCTAAAACTATCCTAATTTTCGTGTGAAAGAAAATATAGGCATGTTCCCATTGGTTGAGGGAATACATATCACCTTATGGCAATTTCAAAATAATTATTTTCTTGCATTAAAAAAAAATAATAACTTCATTATCAAAGTCATACTTCAAATGGGGTCACTTTGACAACTACATTTTTTATGCGTTAAATGCAATGCTTTGAGACTAAAAGTTATCAATGTAACCCATTTTGCTTCTCTTTCAGATTTTCTCTTTATCAATTTTATGTATGCTTGGGGTGACTTTGATATTCCATAAGCTTTCATTGATTATCAAAGATGACCTATAATTTTATGATAATTGATAATAAAAGTCATTGGTTGATACAAAATAAATTTTTATTGTTTAAAAAGGAACAAAATCAAAAATACTTTTTTTGGTTAAAACATAACATATATTCTTATGCCAATAAAAACTCTAACTTTCAAAAACGTCAACCAATTTTGGAAATACATATCTCTTTAGACGATCTCCAGAAGTTTCTGCCGGCTGTTCTAGAACTGCTATGATGTCTTCCAAGCTTACCGTAAATGAGTCATTTTCTACAGCTTTATAAGTCATTTTTGACGTGTCTAGTGATTTTAATCCTAAGACATTGTATTCATTCTCGTTTACTTGCTCTTCAACCCTGGCGACTTACCTATACTTAGTAGAGTTTCTCTTTCCAGACAAAACTGTCACTAGAATGAATGTACCAGGTAGAATATCTTTTGGGTCAGTGGGTAAATAGTCTACTTCTTCAGCTACATCTGGGTGTACGGGTTCATCATCTGACAGTCCTTCTGGAATAGGATCATCTTCGCTTTCTTCTGACTCATTTGTTGGACAGGCAACGCTTTTTCCGGCTGTCGAACAGGGGTGCAGTTGTAACGTTTTTCTCTCAGATAAGATACGAGATTATTTTCAAAATTTATTTATTCTCGTTCCTTGGAATTTTCTTTAAAATTCTATCTGAATTCAATGGGCATATTCCCGTTGCTTCAAATCCAGCTATTAAGTCGTGTTCAATTGCTCGTGGTGCGTGGGTTCCTGAGGCGTTGATTTTATTTAGGGTAAGCTGTAATAATGCTGGAAATTCTTCTTTCTTTAAGGAAGATTGTTTTGGATTTTGCATTTTCCAGTCCAATAAGGTTGACCTCCGTGCTGTCTTTAACGGTCTAAAGAAAGCAACATCCAAGGGCTGCGTTATGTGGGACGAATTCGCCGGCAGGCATATAAATGCAATATTATTTTGGGCACACAACTGTAAAACTTCATCTGTAAAGTGTGACGAAAGGTTGTCGCCAATTAGGACCTTCTTTCCAGGCAAATTACTAGCATGTGGTAAAAATGTACTTGTGAACCAGTCAGTCACTGAAGCAACTGGCTTCAATCCAGCCACTTTTAGTTCGGTTGTATCTGGAACCGAGGATGCAACAATGGTCCTCACAACAAGGATGTCCCTTTGGACTGTTCTCGGTCCAGCGGTCCCACATGTGCTCTGCCTTGTAAATAATATACGGTGGTAATAGAGTACCAGAAGCTGACTCAGAGAACATTATAGAAATGGCTGACTTTGAATGATTTATTACATTTTCAGGGTATTTTTTACCTCTGCGGTATAGCCACTTCTTTTTTCCCGGGTCGTCAGACATGTGGGTCTCGTCGTAATTAAACATATTCGACGGAGGCACATTGTCAATGCTGTTTTCTAAATTTTTAAAATATTGACTGATTACATCAGGTGAAACACCTGCACATGCACGTTTTTTATTAGCTGCAAAGCGCTGTGTCAGACTAGCACTCTGTCTCTTGATAAGGGAATATACCCAATCCCAACCGGGTATGTTATTTTTAAAACGAGTAACCTGTCGCCCTTGCCCATCTAAGAATGATTTTGTAACCATTTGTAGATCTTCTACATTTAAGGGAAAACCCCAGTCACTACAGGTTACTACAGACTTAATTATTGCATCTTCCTCTTGCTTACTAAATACAGTTTGCCCTCCATGTTTCTGCACATGCAAGCCTTTGTATTTATTGAATAAGGTTCCATATGGGATTTTGAATTCCTTTGAAGCTTTATTAATGGACCAGTTTGAATCAACTACCTTCTCTAATGCTTTTTCAATATCCTCATCTCTGTAGTCTTTGTAACTTTTACAACCAGCTTTACATTTGTAAGTCCGGCCTATTGTGAATTGTAGTACTTCTTGACAGCGTATACAGATCTGAAATTAAGATTATTAAAGCTGTGCTAGATTAAAACAAACATGTGATTTATAAACTATGGGGCGACTTTGATAACTATCAATCTCACCCCAAAAGGGATATCAAAGTGACCCCTCGGGATGTATTTAATAAGAATTTTTCAAGCAAACTTATTTGGCGCCGAATAAGCATGAAATGAGGTTAAGTAAGAAGCACCAAGTCCCACACTAACATAATATTGATAATATTGCTAAGAAGCAATGAAATTCTCCATGATTTTGTATAAGGTCGATTTGACTTCAGTTTTATGTATTATTTTAGAATGTTTATAAAAATATGAAAACAAATACTTACAGACACTCTAGCACGACACAATACCGGTAAAACTTCACTCTTTCGACTAACGCCCGCGTGGATGTCGACCGATAATAATCGCGCGTAATTTGAATTTATTAAATAAAGTCCCGCATGTTGTCCCCCCACAAAATCAATTTCACCCCGTTTTACGGTACTTCATTTCTTCTATTTTTGAAATCTGCCCATTCCCTGTTTTCTTCTGTTATTGTTCTCATATTGTGTATTATCTAGCTTCTGTTTTTTTCTTTAGGATGTTCACCGAATGGATATGGCAGCATGCAGCAAGTGCTTCAAGTTCTTGGAAATGATGTTTTCTTTTATCAACGAGTGTCAGATAACCGAAGAAAAAGTAGACAAATTTTGCATTGCCAAGAAATTAAACAAACAGAATGAATTAAATTTACTAGATATTATCATATTTCTTCAGACTAATTCTATGAACATTAATCAACCAGAGATCGAGCACAGTTTAAGTTCTTCAGGTCACAGCAACTTTACTTCTATAGATCACCCTTTCGTTCCTAATTTTAAATCGGCAGAGACTGGCCAAAATGAGATTAACAAAACTGATACAACGGTTAAAAATAATGATGTTAATATGGATGCTGAAGCTCCGCAGTCCAGTAATTTTATTTCTCCGAGTTATAGCGAATTTGTTTCTCTCAGTGATATTTCCCAACCTGACGTTAAATTAGAACCTGTAGAAAAGCTTGAATTTATAGCAAACAACAACGAAGCTTGTTTAAACATCAGTTCAGAGAACTGTGATATTGATAATATTAAACTAATCGAACATAAATTAATTTCCTTAAACCATAATGATATTTCTACGGATGATCGTAACTGTTGTAAAGTTAAATCAGAATCAGACCAGGATGTTAATAGTGAAAGGTGCCTAACTTTTAATTTCCAACAGAGTACTATAAAAGATAAATCTGATAAAAATAATTTGATTTCCTCGAATTGTGAGGGTATTTCTACAGATTGTTCTTGCCGTCCTATTGGTAAAGCAAAACTTGAGCAAGATGTGGGTACGTTCGTAGATTTTGAAGGAAATATCCATGTAGATGAAAACAAATGCATAGAGATTAAACAGGAAGAAGTCTTAGAAGGATTTTACTTGCCATCAACGTCTTCTCAAAACACCTCTGCACTTGCCGATCAATATGTAAATTTCGAACCAAATAATTTAAGTGCTAAAGGGCCCAATTCTCCACCAGTGATTGCAGGGCTTGCAGACCGGTTACTGCAGGTAGGACTGAAAAAATCCAACTGGAGTCCGGAACTCATAGAGGAACTCCAAGCATTACGCCCAAAAGGGAGTTCTCCATATAAACCACTAAAACATCGGATGAAAATGGCTGATGGTCGTTCAATTCGCATCACGATTCCTGCTTTATCTAAATTAGACCACAGAGATAAGAATGTGCATGTGGGACTGGAAGAAATCCGAAAGGCCGATTTAAAACATGAAAAAGTCCACAGTCCCTGTAATAAAAATAAGGAAAATTGTCTTGAGGGATATATGAAAGAAGTGGAAGAAAATGCCATGGAAAGATGTTCGTTACTGTCATCATTGCCTCAGGATTTGTCCACCATGCCTGAGCACGTGAGCTTAGATCAGGCATTGCGAATACAACCGAGTACATATCTAATTGAAGATCCCCGTAGAAAGAAAAGGAAAATTGATAAAACGCAAGTCAAAAATAATCCGATTTCGTCAAATTACGAGAAAATCAGTTCTGCTGGTGATTCTTGCCGTCCTATTGCTAAAGTAGATATCGACAATGTGAGTGCGTTTACGGATTCTGAACGAAATAAACATGAAGATAGAAGTAATTTAACACCTGAAAATATCAACGGATTCAATGGTAAAAGTAAAGGGTTTTGTGCAGAAGTTGAAAGAACTATAAGTGGAGAGGAAGGTAGATCTGTGGAAAGAAATGAGAAAAATACCACCGACCGATGTTCGATACTGTCATCTTCTGGTAACTTAAATACACCTAGCGATGAGTTTATGAAAAATAATAAACATGAGGACATGATCGAGCAGAGTCAAAAAGAGATAAAGGAAGAACTTTTACCGTCACTTCCACAACCTGACCTGGTCAACTTGAATCAGACATTACGAACACAACTGAAAAATCCAGATCTTAATGTAGCTCCCGATAAAAAAAAGAGGAAAACCAATAACATCCAAGTTGAAAATGATCTAATTTCATCAAAATGCGAGGTAAGCTCTATCGATGGTTCTTATCATCCCATTGCTAAAGTAGATCTTGGAGATATGAGCATATTTACGAATTCTGAATTAAATAAACATAAAAATAGACATAAGTGCATGGAGATTAACCAGGAAGAAGTCTTAGAAAGTTCTTTGCCATCAACGTCATCACAGAAACTTTCCTCAATTTCTAGTGAATGTACGAATTCCGAACCAAATGATATCAGTGCTTCACAAGCAGTGCGTGCTGCGCTTGCAGAACGGGTTCTGCAGGCGGGATTGAATCGACGCAACTGGAGTCCGGAACTTATGGCGGACCTCCAAGCTTTACGATCAAAATGGAATTATCCGCACAGTCGATTTAAATTTATATTGAAAACGGCTGATGGTCGACCCTTACGTATTACTCTTCCTCCTCTACCTAGGTTAGACCACAAAGATAAAAATGTACTTGGAAAATTGGGGGAAACCCGGCAGGCCAATTTAAAACCTGGAAAAAATAAGGATATTTGTGTAAGTGAAGGAAATATAAATGAAGTGGAAGGTGAATCTGTAGAAGGAAATGGGGAAATTACTGCAGAAAGATGCTCGTTGCCGTTATCTTCACCTCAAGCCTCGATCGCACCAAGAGGTGAATTTATAAATAATGATAAGTGTGTGAAAATGAACGAGCGGAGTGATGAAAAGATAAGGGAAGAACTTGTACCATCAGGTTCATGCCAGATCCTCTCGACACTTGCCATGCCTGAACCCATCAATTCAAGTCGGACATCACGGAGGCAACTGGAAAGTTCAGATTTAGATGACTGTTCCGATAAAAAGAAAACTGAGCTTGCAGAACGGTTGCTAAAAGCAGGTTTGAAACAATCCAAGTGGAGTCCGGAACTTATATCGGAACTTCTAGCCTTGCGCCCAAAAGGGAGCTCCCCACATAGACGGTTTAGCTATCAGTTAAGAACGGTTGACGGTCGCTCCATCCGAGTCAGAATTCCTCCTCTATATAAGCTAGGATTCAGTGGTAAAAGTGGGGAGATTTATGCAGATCTTGAAGGGAATATAAACAAAAAGGAACGTAAATCTGTAAAAAGTAATGAAGAAAATGCCAAGGAGAGATGCTCATTACCATCTTCTTCGTCTGAGAATCTGATCGCACCAAGCAGTGATTTCACAAAAAGTAATAAAAGTGTCAAAATGAATGAGCAATGTGATGGAGAGATAAAGGAAGGTTCTTTGCCATCAGACTCGTCCCAGGATCTGTCAGCACTTGCCATGCGTGATCTTATGAATTTGAGCCAGGCGTTACGAAAACAACTGGAAAGTATAGATCTGGATAGTCAGTCGGATAAAAGAAAAAGGAAACATACATCCTCGACTACCACCAAACCAAAACATAAGGTAACGGAACCAGTAAATGACACTTTATGAACCAAAAATCACAAATAAATCTATAAAATGGTTATATGTTTAAATACTTTGGTTTGCTAGAACACAATGTAATCTCTAGAGTATATACAGGGTGGACCATTAATAATAGGCCATAGTTCAGGGGTAGATTCTTTGAGCCAAAATGTGAGGATATAACCAAATATGCTTTAGTAAAATGTTGCTGTGGAAAAAGATACAGGGTAGGGTGTCAACATTCAAATTATTTTTTCGTTTTTTTGTAATAACTCAACAACCTCTTGACTGATCTTCGCCAAATTTGCTAGACTTTTTTTATTCTAAGAAACAATGATTTATGTATTACATCACGTTAGATCATAGAGGGCGCCGCAGGACCTGTATCTGATGATGAATTTTTTTCATATTTTTTTTTTGACGAAACGTGATACTTCTGACCAGAAAATCTGATGAGGGCGCCATTTCCACATATAAAAGGTACACTTGGTAGAACTTGACAACTCCAACCTTTTTCAAGGAAAATGCCGTTAAACATTTCAATAATTTTTTGAAAGGCAAATTCAAATTTAATGAAACAAAGTGTATTTATTGAAAAGTTTGCTTTAGTTCTGTCATTTACGTCATTTAATCATTTTATTTTGTTCTTGTGTTCCTCGAGTTAATTTCTTTAACTTCTTTATTTACAATGCCTAGACATAATAATTTTTCAAATAGGCAAATGAGGGATATGATATGTGTTTACGCACAACATAATTTTAGCGGACATGCTGCAGCGAGGAGATACTCATGGCAATATCCAAATAGAATACAGCCAGAGACCATAAGATTTTCAAAGATCAGTTTCGTCGTTTGGGAGAAACGGGTTCATTTCGCCATAAAAACGATGTAAGACGACTCAAACGAATTACTCCAGATCAAGAACTAGAAATTTTATTTCATATGGATAAAGATCCTCAAGTCAGCTCAAGTCGTTTAGCAGCGGTAACAGGAGTGGGTAAACAATCTGTCCTAAGAGTCTTACGTAAAGAACGCTTCTACCCATACCATCTTACTCCTGTACACAACTTACTTTGAAGGGATCTTCCACAAAGGCTAAAATTTTGTCAATTTGTTCTAAATAAACACAACAGGGATCGAAATTTTATTAAGAACATTTTATTTACAGACGAAGCAACTTTTACTCGCCGAGGCGTTTTTAACTGGAGAAACACTCATTACTGGGAAGTAGAAAATCCTCATGCTGTTAAAAAAAGCATTTTCAGCAAGAATTTAAGATTAACGTTTGGTGTGGTATCATCGGTGGTCAATTATTGGGACCATTTGTCCTTCCTCCAAACTTAAATGGACAGGCATATCTGTTTTTTCTTCAAAATACTCTTACTGATTTATTTCATGCTTTCATCCTAGACATATGGAACAGAATATGGTTCATGCAAGATGGAGCTCCCCCTCATTTCTCCATTGAAGTCAGAAATTATCTTGATGAGACTGTCTTGTGTTTTTGTATCAAAAAAATCTGAAAAGCTCATTTTTGTTCCCGGATTCCCGGTTTTCTTTGCAGCTTTAATTAATGTAACATATTCCGTTGGGAGGAAAATTGGTCCCGATTTTAAGCTGTGTCGTATTTGACATTCAATGACAGAATGGGCATTATCGCCTTCATTCTGTGTATATCCTACTATTAAAAATTTATGAGTAATAGAATTTATGTTGGCATATTTTAGTAAAGCGTAAATATACACTGTTATAATGTAGCGGTTCTTTTGTTGTCCAAAGCAGTTATCTGAATAAAATACAATATCCATTGAAATGTCGGAGTTCCGTTGAGTTATCTCTTCTATGTACTTTAAGAGACAAGTGCCAATTTCATTTTCTCCTTTACGTCCCTGAGTTTCATTCCATAGGTAGCAGTAGCACTGATCACCTTCCTCCTTTTTTTTTCATTTTGTATATTGTCAATTTCACCACACTTAACTTTGACTTATAATAAAAACTTGATGTTTCCCCTTTAGGACAAGGCAACATTGCTTGGAGATCAAAGCAAGCTACAATATAATGTTCCGAAATTTTCTCCTTGTCACCATTCTTTTCGGCATGAGCGAGCTCCTGTTCTGACATGTGTATCTCAAAATGATCTTTCAACTTATATTGATCTTCTTCACTAGCATTTTGTAGGTTGCGCAAACTTCACATTGATCTTTTTTGGGTGTAAAGAAAGAAATATTAAATTCACGAGTAAAAACTTGGTGGTATATTAAATATTTTCCATAAGGTAAGTTATTGTCTATGCACTCTTGTATGTAGTCTCTGTGTAAATCGCTTAAGCACTTCTCACCTTCAATATTGTTATGTGCTGCCCTCTAACAAGGAAAGATGTGATTAAGTTCATGTTCAAAGTTTTCCTCAGAAGCTTAGTTACTTCCCTGACTAGTAGGGTGGCGCCGTCTATGAGCCAATTGACGAACAATCATCTATTACATGGTAGAAAATTCTGTAGAATTCCAGAAAATTGTAGAATACTGTGGTACATTTCTATGGGTGTATATAAGGAGATGAATCCAGCAGATGGGGGAACAGTACAGTTTAGTGAAATATAAAGAAGAGTTCAGTTCAGTAAACAAACAGAGAGTTCTTAGGTTAGACAAGAGTTGACTAGTTTAAGGGAAAAAGTAAAGTACATAGTGTTTTAAAAGTTGTGAATTTATATTAGATTAAGTGATTATTAGTTGTGTGATTGTTAAGTATTTACTAGTGTAATTTTAGTGATAAATAAAATAGTGGTTAGTGAAAATTCTTGTTGCAAGTTATTTAAACCCACGGAGTGTTTACTGAAAATTGTAAGCACGTAACAATATATTCCCGAGATGAACGAGCCCTTGTATAATGACTCTCTAGCCTAGGGATGGAAGCTATGTGCTTCCTTATTCCCTCTCTTATGCTTTCATCCAATTTAGGATGGTGCCCATGTTTACCCCGAAGGTCTGATGAGACTATTCCTACTAATCACTGTTCTTATCGGTGTGTCAGTAATATCCAATGTGGATTTAAAAAAATGTTTACATACTCTTATGTGTTCATCATTGACATAGAAGTAGAATGCATTGTTATCACGTCTTTTTATTTCATTTCGATGGTATTGATATTTAGGTTTAATAGGTATGAGACAGGATGAAAGAAAATCTCTTTGCCTTTGTGAATCACCCAGAGCCCAATATTTGTTGAAAATTTGTGTGCGAACTTCTTCAGCGATCTTAGTTTTACATTTTTGTTTGCAGGTACCTTTTCAAGGACCTTTCATTTCTCTCTCTTTTATAACTCTTTTGGAACATGAGGTTGAAACATATTGTTTTCCCGAATTTCTGGCTATTTTCGCAGCAGTCTTTCCATTTATATTCACTGCGTTTACGTTTCTTACTTCTTTTTTCGTCTTTGGTACTCTCATTAGCTGTTTGTGTTTCCAAAGGGTTAGCCAATGAATTTTCATTTTCTAACTGTAAAGAACTTTCACTATCCGAATTAACTGTGTAAGT
This sequence comes from Leptura quadrifasciata, assembly GCA_963675555.1. NCBI lineage: Eukaryota > Metazoa > Arthropoda > Insecta > Coleoptera > Cerambycidae > Leptura > Leptura quadrifasciata. The sequence goes on from OY776680.1 coordinate 81,564,547, forward strand.
TGGATCATCATCACTATCATCTGAATTGGCAAATGGGTCAACATTTTCATCCTCATTCGAATTGGAAGTGTCACCATTATTTTGTAGAGAAGTGGTAGGTATAAAGTTAATGCCTGATGTCATATTTATATCAGTAGGCATAAGATGGGGTTTTATGTTGCTAGGACCTGCTTCATCTACAAACAGAAAAAATACATTAATCGATAAAAAGAAAAATATCTATAACTTACTTTTTGCAAAGGAGAGTTCGACAGTACTGGAAATGTCTGATTTTATGTTGAAAGTAGAAACATCTATAAATGGAAGAAATAAGTTAGTTACAAATTACCGAAAAAAACGTCAATAATATACTTTTTTCAAGAACATTCCAAGTGCGATTTTCTACGTCCACGTTTTTTCTAGCCAGTTTTAAAACTAGTTTAGATCGTTGGGACATTGTAAACTGATACTCCTGAAATTCTAAATAAGTCATATTTTAGACGTGGCGTTAACAATTTATGAAAAAGTGTCACATTTCAAAATGTAAGGTTAAGAAAGAGTCAGAATAAATAATTTAGAAAAATAAATTTAAAGAAAAGTGGCACATCATAAATTGTAACTTTTAGAAATTTAATCTTATTATGTAGAAAAATGACATCTCTCAATATGACGTTTTTTGATAAACACAACTAATGGAAATTATCTTACCTGCGTAAACAAAATGACAATCAAAAATATGACGTTTTACGTTTTACTACACATATTACAGCGAACGCGTGTTTGCTTGATGACATCTAATATACAACTGTCACTTTTCCACAGAAATAGGCACCAACTTGATCTAACGGTAAAACGACATTTGCGCCATCTATTGGTAAAAGAACCAACTGCTACTTGTATCGCTTTTGCACATAAAGATATGTGAAGTCGGGACACATTTTAACTGATTAACTCAAATTTGCGAAATTTTGAGTTGTGTCACTTTTCTATCAATGGAGCGATATGAAGTCCTTAGTCTATGCAAATACTATCAACTCAAGAGAAGAACTGTGGGACAAAATACAAAATCCAGAGAATTTTATAAGAGGACAGGAGAATGTATTTTTCAATGTAAGAAAATCTTTTATGAATAGAATAAGAAAAGGCATAGAAGTAGGTGGAGACCATATTGAATATTTACTGTAAGTTGCAACAATGGGGTTTTTGCATGGGAAGAAAGTTTATAATGTCATTAAGTCAACTTTTACGTTATTTTTTGGTCTTCTAATAAGATTAGATCCTTATTTTAGACAATTTTTTGATTTATGTGTTTATCTCAATACCATGAAAATAATCCATTAGTTCATAAGAAAGTGTGAAACAGTTTACGTTGTTATTACGATTTTGTTTTCCCTTACATTTTGTAGTTTTTTCAATAAATACAATTTATTCCATTAGATTAAGTGGTTTAACAAATGGAGGCTTCAACCAAACCCGGTAAAAACACATTTTATTTTATTCAACCACCACCCATCAGAAACTTCACCATCACTGAATATGTACCAACATACCCTACATCCTGAAACTACTGTCAACTACCGTGGAATAAACTTAGACAACAAAATTAACTTCAATGCTCATGTTGAGCTTAAAAAGAGGAATGTGATTTCTAGGCCTAAACATTTCCGAAATCTAACATATAACAGGAAGAGTATCAATGTTGAAACCAAACCCGGTAAAAACACATTTTATTTTATTCAACCACCACCCATCAGAAACTTCACCATCACTGAATATGTACCAACATACCCTACATCCTGAAACTACTGTCAACTACCGTGGAATAAACTTAGACAACAAAATTAACTTCAATGCTCATGTTGAGCTTAAAAAGAGGAATGTGATTTCTAGGCCTAAACATTTCCGAAATCTAACATATAACAGGAAGAGTATCAATGTTGAAACAGCAAGCAGAATTTATAAGCTGATCTGCAGACCGATGATTGAATATGGACACGTCTTATTTTTAAACTGTAAAAAGCCAGCACGGAAAAAATTAAAAGTGGCAGAAACTTCCTCAATAAGAAGTATCACAAAAATTCGACATCCTCTCAACCCTTTACATAACCCTCCGAACCCCCTCTTATACCAGCTCACCAACATAATGCTGATAGAAGATCGTTTAATTAATCTGTCTAAAAGATTCTCCCTGAGACCACTAAATTTGGAGATAATTGAGAAATATCATATCAGACGAGAACCAGGAATCAGAACCACATGTAAGCACTCGGAACACACGCTCCTAGAGAATCTACAAGAACTAGCCAACAATGACTAATTATCAGTCAAATTCCAAATTATTATTATTATTTTAACATTATAATGTAAGTAACACATATTATAAAATATATATATATATATATATATATAATTGTAACAATAGGCCGAAGGACCTTGGTCAGTAGCCTATTGAATCAATTGTTGATTCAATAAAGTTCATTTATTATTATTGTTACGTGTTTACAGTCTTCAGTAAACACTCTGTGGGTTCAAATAACTTGCAACAAGAATCTTCACTAACCACTATTTTATTAATCACTAAAATTACACTAGTAAATACTTAAAAATCACAACTAATAATAACTTAACCTAATATAAATTCACTACTTTTAAAACACTATGTACTTTACTTTTCTTCTTAAACTTGTCAACTCTTGTCTAACCTAAAAACTCTCTCTGTATACTAGAACTGTACTGTATACTTCACTGAACTTAACTCTTCCCACATTTGCTGGATTCACCTCTTTATATCCACCAATAGAATGTACCAGAATCCTATTCCATAACATTCTATAACCCTACAGAGTTTTCTACTATGTGCTAGATGACTGTTCGTCAATTGGCTCATAGATGGCGCCACTCCACCTACTGGCCATCAACAGAATAACAGGTTTCCCCTCACTTTGACCAGGGACTTAATCACATCTTTCCCTATTAGACGGCAGCACATAACATTATTATTATTATTTCATTAAATTTGAATTTGTCTTTAAAAAAATTATTGAAATGTTTAACGGCACTTTCCTCGAAAGCGGTTGGAGTTATCAAGTTCTACCAAGTGTACCTTTTATACATGGAAAAGGGCGCCCTCATCAGATTTTCTGGTCAGAAGTACCACGTTTCGTCAAAAAAAAAAATGATAAAAATTCATCATCAGATACAGGTCCTGCGGCGCCCTCTATAATATAACGTGATGTAATACATAAATTATTGTTTCTTAGAATAACAAAAGTTCCTCTAACAAATTTGGCGAAGATCAGTCAAGAAGCTGTTGAGTTATTGCAAAAAAACGAAAAAATAATTTGAACTTTGACACCCTGTATCTTCTTCCTTCCACAGCATATTTTGTTATATCCTCATATTTCGACCCAAAGAATCTACCCCTGAACTATGGCCTATTATTAATGGTCCATCCTGTATTAATGATACCTTACTCTGTTTTAGCTTAAGAATTAAAACTTATTTATTTTTTTAATTAAAAATTCACTAGTAGTTGACATCAAAAAATTTTTCTACGCCAGTTGTTGACATCTAAAGGTACCTGTAGTTAACAGGTGTTGAACTATCCATCAACATCAAGTTTTTTATTATGTTCATATTTTAGGCGACCTTCAGCATAATTAATGTTAGAAAAATCTAGTTTTTCTATCAATTAAATTGTCCTTATAATACTAACAACCTTTTCGTTTAAATTAAAGGCGATACAACCTACTATCGTTACTATTTCAATGTCATCTTCATTGCATAACTCTTGAAGTGAGCATTACTATACAGATTCAGCAAAAGTAGTTATATATCCCGAAGTAGACGAATGCGAGGGAGAAAACAAAAATTAACACTTTTTATTGGCATACGTTATACAATCGTAAACTCAAATACACAAGTAAATACAAATAAATGGATAATAATACAAAATAATAAATAAATTTATTAACCGTTGTTTGTTTGATACAAAATTGTACATACGATGTTAAAATTACAATAAAATTAAGGAATTTGTTGTTAAGCACCTAATTGAGTTAACACCTGTATGTGCTGAATACTATACAATAAGGCTGACTAAAAGGTACCACATGAAAGAAAAGAAAAATAATATAAAAAAGAATTGTAATACAAGTTAAATTAAGAAATTGGAGAATTGGAATAAGAATACTACTTAACAAAAAGAAGAAAAAGAAATTTAGATTTAAATTATCAAAATTAACTAGGGTAACTAAGTAAACACTAAGACTACTGATAATACTAAGACTATAAATTGAAGGGCTCGGTGCAAAAACCGGGTAGCTCCATTTTACAAAATTTGTGGGAAATTAAAATAAACTTTGTAAAAAAATGTAAATTTTTGTTATTTAAAAACAGATATGAAAAACCATTAGAAAGAGGGCATTGCCAAAGTTTTATGAAGTAATAAGAGTGTTTTTTCTTGAGGCACATTTTTTAAATAATTTTCGAAAATTTTGGAGCTGACTGTTTTTTGCCCCGAAGGATAAAATACCAAGATAAAAAAAAATGTAAAAAACTTGTTTTAATAGTTTATTATTCTTAAATGATTTCCTTCACAAAACAGATTATGATTATTAAAATATATATGGTTAAAACGCATTACTTAAAACATTTCCACTTCAACTTCATCCCCATCCGAATTAGGTTCTTCTAATGGCACTTCTGGTCCCACTGCTTTTTTAACTATGTCGTAGAACCACATAAAAGCTTTAGGCGCGTATTTCTCCGCTAGAGTAATGACGTTATCTAGTTTTAATTTTTTTATAGGAAGGGGATATGTATCATACAATAAATTTCTGGGCAGTGACAAGATAGCGGTGGGCTTTTTAATGGAGAAATCTGAGAATAGTGTAATGCCAGAAGTCGTGCTACATTGTATAATGTTCTTTTTTTCGTACTTAAAGACACGATAAGTGGATATAGCAAATTTTTGTTTTTGCCTGTTAGTTGTAACTTTTTTGAAAATTGCCCCAAAATGCTGTGAAAAGTCTAACAACATGTCTTGGGTAACATCTATTACCTTAAAGCTCTTAGATGTTTCTTTTACTAACTTTTTCCAATCCGAAGGTAAATAAACGATCTCCTTTTTCCTCTTTTCCTTTTCTATTAATCTGAAAGCACGGTCACAGGGAAGGAAACTGTGTCCGGGTTCGGGAAACTCATGAATTATAAGAATAATATTTTTTTTGGTCGTGTTAATGAAGGTATGCAAGTACTGCACCAATGTATGATTCTTATTTTGAGCGTAGCAGTTATCGGAATATAGGTATACCTTACTAACCGTTTCTGGTAGGAACGTTGTTAAATAATGATGTAGTAAACTTGTAACCTCATTACTTCCTTTCTTTGCGGTTATTTCATCATACATATAAAATTTTGATTCTCTTGTTTTTCCTGAGTGGATGCAAAAGTTATATTGCCACAATTGGCGTTTGTAAAATACGTCTCCCGAAGGAACATGAGGTAGTGGAAAATTCTGCTGGTAATCAAAGCATAATCCTTCAACAGATTCTTCATTTTGAGCACGAGCACTATTTTCTTTTAAAGAGGAATAAAAACTATCTGCCCTTCGTAAGTGAAGGTTTTTCTCTATTTCCAATCTATTTTTCACTTCGCGGTTTTCTTCCGCAGCTATGGTATTGGAAAGGCGATCGCAAGTCTGGCAAGTGTCGGATCTTGGATGACCAAAGCTTATGTTGTAGTTCGTATTAAAGTGTCTGTTGTAAAAATCGTAAGTCACCTTTGGATGAATAGTTTCTCTGTTTTCCAAAAGCTGGTGTTGCTCCGGTTCATATTTTTCGAGATATAACTTGTACATTTTTGAAATGTTCAGTTCCGAGGACAAAAAATATTTCTTAGCATTATCATGTCTACTGTAGTGAGACTTTCTTCTGGGAAAGCTACGAATATGTTCATCAATATGAGCTATTATGTCTTCAGGAATCCTATTGGGTCTATTGAAGTGTTTTACACGTGCATCAGCTTTGGGAGTTAGCTCATTATTTTTTAAACTTTCTGCAACTCGAGATACTCTATGCTTTGTTATCCCATGTAATGAGCCAAACGCTTTTTTGCATACGGTATGTTCTTTAATACCTATTCGAATCTAAAAAATGAAATATTTTACATTTTGGCATTTTTAAAAATATTTTTTTTCCGGCCTACCTTGTAGTGGAATGACATAGTCCTCTCTACCCCTTTACCGGTTTTGATTCGACGACGTTTTATATTGTCGGCTTTTATTTGTCCCGCTAGGTAAACATCTTGCCTATCTTTGTCAGCGATTGCGTAAAACTGTTTTATTATATTTTGTTTTTCTGTATCATTTATTTTTGAAAAACATTTGTATTTGCAGTTACAATTTGGACCAATAACTTTTTTAGGCACTTTTTTGTTTTTCCAATTTATGTGTTATTTTTTATTGCATTGCGCTTCCACTGACTCTCATTTCTAACTCGCTTTTTTCCTTTTCGTCCATTTATTCTACTGGGACCAGTAATTTCATCACCTGGGTTTTCATTTTCCACAACATTGGTATCACTTTCACTTGAACTGTTGTTTCTCACAATATTTTCATTATCAGATGGTACAAAATCACTTCCACTATCTTGGAAAGGCTCAGATTCACTCGAACTAATCATTTTATTTCACTATACAAATCACTAATTTACTTAATTTAGTACTACCATAACCTCAATCTCCGTTAGATAATTTCTACAAGTAAATAATGATTTAACCGAGTATTTAACTCCTGCTACCATCTATATTGATTCGGGTCAAAAACCAGTCAGCTCCTGGAGCTGGCCGGTTCTTGCTGTGAATAACCAGCCGGCTATCTCCACCTTTCATAATAACTCAATAAATAAAACTCGGAGCTGGACGATTCTTGTACCAAAAGATGCGCAATTTTCCGTACTTTGACTTGCTGCAAAACCCCTATTTTCAATAAAAAGTGGAGCTGACCGGTTTTTGCACCGAGCCCTTCAATTATACTAATATTGCAAATAATACCGACTAGATATTTATTCACAAGATAATTTATATAAGTTTCAAGAATATTATACAATTTTCAATAACAAATAACTTACATTTTTTATGAAATTGTTTATGACTTTATATTTTTGATGTTTGCTGAAAAAAGATTATAAAATTTGAGTGCAAGGTAATTTATGAAGTTAAGTATGTTTTTTTGACTGTTTGGTATATTTAGATGTTTATTGGTTTTATTTCTTGTCTCATGCACATGACTTACATAATTTTCTAAATTAATCTTTTTATGAACATACAAACAAGTTGCAGTAACATATACAGACTGATCTCTACAAATTTCCTCTGAGTAGAGCAATTTAGTGGAGTATAGCTTATTTTTCTTCAAAATTATTCTTAGAATATAATTTTGTACCACATTTAGTTGATTTAGTGTATTCTTATATAAACCACCCCATACGGTAATTCCATATTGGATTATAGATTGTAATTAGGAGTTCTTTATTCAAAATATCACGTAATAAATAGAACTTGTGTATTATTAGATTTCTTATGTTGTCTGTAAGATGTAATATGTTGATATCCCACTTAACCCTATTCTTGGCAAGACTAGAAATAACCAAAATTATTCTGCCTATTAATATGCAAGTAGAGACTTCTAAGAATGACAAATGAGGCTTAATTTTTTAATAATTTTTTTTTCTTTTTTTTAAATTAGTTGTATCTGTAAAGATACTTTACTAGGTTCGTGATAAGTTGATATGTATCCACATATATACATTGCACGCTGCGCACATATCTTATAAGTTCGTATCCACAGATATACATTACCTGATTTACTGATATTTATTATTGACCCCTTATGATATACAGAGCACAACAAAATATCGTATAACTTTTATTCATTAGGATCAAATACATAGTTAAACTTTACAGTATAAATTCGCTATTTGAAAAACATAAATACATTATTTAATAAAAAGAAAATTTTCATAGTTCATTAAAATTAATGAAGCAGTTTCTTTTATCTGTTAAACACAACCTCACGTCACATTTTACACAACTAATAGAGGTTTGACCTTTAGGACAGTTTCTGCATCTACCTTTTTTGTTAAATTTTGGAAGGTGTCCTACAGAATCAAGTCTTATGTCATCTCCAGGCCTGGGTTTCACGGGACGATGAATTCGTTTTCCTGGAATTTTTATATCTTCATTTGAAGGTCTGCCCCGTTTCCTACTCTTCAACAATAGTCCCTCAATGACATAATATCTAAAATCTTTTAGTTTTGTTTGTTTAGTTATTTGGAGGAGTGTAGCTTCCCTTCTATACAGAAGCCGCGCATTGTTTACACAAATATCCAGAATTTGTGAAAATATTCCCATGTACCACCTATGAGTCCTAAAGCCAGTGCGATATAAGGCAACCAGCATATCAGCTAAGTCCACCCCACCCGTATGTGCATTATAATGCTTGACAAATTGTGGACATGGAACGTCAATTTTCCTACCAGCCTTTTTGTCAAATCTTTTTATTGTGGTCAGGGGATGAGCATCTACATATGAACTGCCTAAAACAACGGCTTTGTTGTCAATCCATTTGAGAATTACCACTTTTTTGTCAAATACAAACAATGATAAAAATAATGCTAACAATTTAGATCACTGGCTTATATTTTGACCACCTCGTATATGTATTCACATAACTTATATACTAAATTATTATTCTATATAACCAGGCATTGTATCTACTGTGATGCAATACCATTTTGTTACAAAGCCGGCAATGTATCTCATAAAACCATTTATATGGTTCCGTCAACCTGGCAATGTATCTCGGAAGATACATTATTTTGTAAGGCTTGCTGAATTATTGTTTTTAGTAAAATCATAAAAATAATTTATCTACTTGTTTCTTGTAACAATATCTTTATCAAAAAATCAATAAAAAAATGATTTACCCACCTAAATATCACAAAATCTGCGAACAAATAGCAACTATCCACTGGAAATAGCGGCAAACACGGATATCGTTTATTTGGACAAATTCCTGTTACTTCAAATGATCGTATATCATCACACCAAAATATCACAGGTTATTATAGATACGTAACTCATGTAATATTGGCAGATGGCGCTCATAGGAGAATAGGATGGTTGACAAAAAAATTTAGAAATATACGTATCTGAGGAGATACGTTGCCACGATTAGGGTTAAGACTTTGATCTATAAAATGCCCAGATATTTTATATCCACTATTTCTACTATTACATCTGTCGAGTTCATTTTTATTTGTGTAAAATTAGAATGGTTTGCCTTAGTGAGGAAAAATGGTATACATTTAGTTTTATTTATATTTAAGGATAATTTGTTAGTATCAAGCCAATTTTTCAAATTTGTTAAACATTCAATAGCTAAATTTTTAGTTATTTCCCAAGTTTTCCCCCTATAAATTAATACCGTGTCTTCGGCATAAGATATGAATAATTCAATTATATTCAGATTAACAGTGAGTTTATGTATGTAACAAATAAGATTGGTCCTAGGACGGTGCCTTGTGGCACTCCAATTTAAATTTTTTTTGGACAGCTTAATATACCATTTTTATATATTGATATCTATTGTAAAGATAGCTCGCAAAAGCATCAAACACAGTTCTTCTAACTCCATAATGTTCTAAAACATTTAGTAGTTTGTCATGAGGAACCATGTCAAATGCATTAGCTAGGTCCATGAAATGGATATCATATTATTACATTGAAAAATTGGATTAGCCTTTCTTTCAAGTATTTTTCAAATATCTTTGATATGTTACTCATTAAACTTATAGGTCGGTAGTTGTGTGTGTTTGTAGATATATCTGTTTTATCATCTTTACTGTAATACCATCTTTCACTGGTTTAAAAAACACAGATGATCGAGCACTGTATTCAAAGTTGTATGCGTTGTTAGGTATGGCAATCTTTTCCACCATTTCTATACCGATATTTGTAAAGTAGTTATTTGAGAAATTTGCCATGCCTTGGTTATTGTCGAATTCCTTTCCATCGTTGTCAAGTATGTTAATTGTCATATTTCCTTTATCAGATGTTTCATTAGTAGCTTCAGAGATAACATCATATATTTTTTTAATGTTAGTTTGATTACTTTCAATGTTTAGCTATTTTTGCATTTATTGCATTTTTGTTTAATTTATTTCGGTATGCTTTATATTCATTTTCCAAATTGACACTAAAGTTTTTTAAGAGTTTCTTTTTCAATTTGCCTCTAAAATTAATAGATAGTATTCCGTTCGTAATCCACGGTTTGATTTTTTTGCATTGTTTAAGCTTTTTAGAGAGAGAGATAATAAACTTTATTGGAACAAGTCTCCAAAAGGTCATCGACCTAAGTCTTTCAGCCAGTGGTAATATATATTAATTTTTCAAAATTTAACTTATATGTAGATAAAATACAGATTTAAATTTTAAAAAACACAAACTCAAATTGTATAGAACAGTGATTGTATCGTATAAGCAATGTATTTAATGTACGCAAAACATCGATTTTATTTTAGTGTCTATTCACTTCCATCAGCAGGTCTGCTATTGTTTTTTCTGGGTAATGTCTCTTTCATGATATATACAAATTGTATGTAAGCTTTTTAATTTTGGTAAATTTACACTGCTCCACTATGTCTGACAGACTTTTTAAAAATGTAGTTGCTATTTCAGGATTGCAGCAGTTTATCACTTCCGACCAGTTTTAGTTGTCGATTAATTGTTGAAATTTTATATTATCAAAAGTAGTATATGTGTATGTCTTTATATTTTTTGTAGTACCTACAGGTCGTTCATTATTAATGTTCAGCATGATAGGGTAGTGATCAGTGATATGTGTATCAATTATAAAAGATTTAAAAGAGGGGTTAATATTTTCTAATTGTTTTTCAAGATATATGTGGTCTATGCAAGATTGACTGTCTACTGTAGCTCTGGTTGGAGACCCAATATATGGTATGAAACCGAAACGACCGAGAGTGGAGAGATAATCGTTTACTTTATTATCATTTTTATTACTAATATTTATATTAATATCACCCTCTAATATTTCAATGTTACAGTTTAAGTTGCCTAGGAAATAATTATAAAGGTCTTCATTAAATAGCTGCTCCTGTATCGGTGGTGTTTTATATAATGTTGTTAATTTCTAAAGTTATTTTATTTAAAGTAGCTTTCGATATAGATGAAGTTCGTATTAGATAATAGCTGTCTTATATTTGTATATCTGTCCTCTTTCAATATAATATGTAGAGCTTAGTTCTGTTCGAGGGGATGACCGCTGGCAAAATTTGTACAAGGAGTTCCCCTTTGGGATTGAGTTCCTGCAGAGTTCCTTGGAGTTCCCATGAGTTTCTCGGAGTTCCCTTGAATTCTCTAGAGTTCCTCCAGAGTTCTTTGGAGTTCCCTTGATTTCTCTAGAGTTCCTCCAGAGTTCCTTGGAGTCCCCTTGATTTCTCTAGAGTTCCTTGGATTTCCCTGAGTTCCTCCCTTGCAACTTTCCTAGATCTGACGACTCCACCACTTAATTGAATTATTATTTTTTTTGTTTTTAATCCATATTTTGTCATTAATTAATTATTGTTCATAAATAAAATGTGTTCTAGTTGATGAATGGTACATTTATTTTACGGTGGTTTAAGCATCTCCATAAAAGTGAAGTTGATGATTAAGTCAATAATTATAATAAATAAAAATAATTCAAAAAAATAATTTATTAGAACAAAGTTAACAAAATAAACATGTAGCATTCTTATAAAAACACTAAATAACTTTTATTTACTATTAACAACAATGTACAAGGTGTCCCCGAATGAGTTAACCCTCTGGTTTACTTAATTACATATACAAGTGGACCTAAATGTGTTAACTTTTATCTCGACTTTTACACCAATCGTATTATTGAACAAGCAACATTTTCTATAAACAATGACTTTATGTAAAAGAAGTATAATTTCTCAATTTAGGTCCATTTATGATATAGGTAACCCCATCTGTGGACACCCTGTAGAAAGAATATAAAAATTTGGCAAACTTAGTATTGCATAAGTACCTAACATAAATCACATTATCATTTGGAAATGGAATAAATAATAACTTAAAAATCACATTTTTGTAAGTATGTGTACAAGGAAATTTAGTAAATAAAAAATAAAAATTTATTTTACTTATAAAACTTGTAATAGTCCAATACCGATTGATCAAACAAAAATCCACCTCTCCTACATTCAGTTGGCTGGGGTAATTTGGTGATCATCTCGTTCAATTCCAGGTTGTTATATCTTGATATTGAAACTAGGATTCCATTAATTATATAACTTTATTAACGACTCTGGACTCAGTACATGAAAATACAGAGCTTTCAATAATGATCACAGGACACGTGACCACAAAAATATAGACAACCAACTATACACGATGGTATTGCACTAAACAGAAATACCCTAAATCCATTGGCGTTCTAGTTAAAGGTAAAAAATTTATGATAATTCATTTATTCCTCAAATTTAAGAGTTTTTTAATATTAAAAGCAAATTTAAATGGGATGCCTTTTATAGTCTAGTATACTTTAACTTGGCGTGTGTATGTATGAGTTAATATTTCCGTACGATTTCATTTTCTCTTGCACACAAAGATCCAGAAATATTGTCCACGTAGACAATGTTTCTCGACTATTGCTTTAACTTTGTGTACAATATGGGAGAAAATGAAATCGTACGGAAATATTAACTCATACATACACACGCCAAGTTAAAGTATAGTAGACTATATCTGAATAAAAAAAATGTTCGCAAGAAATAAATTGTTACACCTAATTCAAAATAATCTTTATTTCCACAGACAACATGAATATAAACATTCGAATCAAACAATCCACAGTAAATAAAAGAAATTACATAATAAAAACTTTTGTTACATGATATTTAAATTAGAAGATGAATGAATACATTTTAATACGAAATGCCAAGAAATTATAACAAATGCTCAAAATGGCTGCCTCGAGTTTCTAAACACACATGGACTCTTCGTTTCATATTTTCGAATACGTTCTGTAACTGATCAACACTAATATTGCGGATTTCTATTGCCCCTTGTAATTCGTCAATGGTATGTAATCTATTTTTAAAAACATTGTTCTTCATGTGTCCAAATAAGAAATAATCACAGGGTGTTAGATCTGGAGACCATGCAGGCCATAGTCCCTGGCTGACTAATCGGTCATCGTAAAACTCCCGTAAAAAATCAAGTGAAGCTCTTGCTGTATGGGCAGTAGCGCCGTCTTGCTGGAAATACCCATCTTGCAGTTCATCATCATGCAACTGCGCCAGAAATGGCTCTAGAATAAGACTTTGATACCTTTGGGCATTAATTGTTTCACGAAAAAATATAGGGCCTATAATTCGCCTTCTGGATATTGCCACCCATACACCAACTTTTAAGGGGTGTAAACTTGTTTCTACGTAAGTGTGAGGGTTTTCTGTAGCCCATGTCCTGTAGTTCTGACTATTGATATAACCTGTTAAGTGGAACCATGCTTCATCAGTAAAATAGGTTAAATCCAATACATCGTTGTTATTTTAATTTCCGTTGAACCAACGACAATATCTTACTCGACTTTCAAAATCAGGGGGTAATAGTTCTTGAACAACGGTTACCTTGTATGGATGCAAATGGAGATTTTTGAGTGCTTTATGGGTTGTTCCAACTGAAAGACCTAAAAAAAATAAATTTCATTGATTTGTCGTTTAGGTATATTAAGACATCTGAAGAGAACCGATTCCCAGTTTTATATACTTTTTTATTTGCATTCAGGTTTTATATATAAACAAGAGTTTTAGTAGGTATCGTTATTAGTTGTTGATAATAATTTTCACTAAAGAAATTCATATTTTATATTTTCAAGAAACTAAATTTAAATGGTATGTAACGTATTCAATAATTAAAAAATTTAGTGTAAAAGCACCTACCTGTTTGAGCGGACAACTTTGGTATGGATTTTGTCGGGCTTTGATTCATTCTTTCTCGAACGTCATTCATAACCACTTCAGTTAAAACAGTTGGCCTACCAGTGGATTTTCCCTTGCAAAGGCAGTGTGTCTTTGCAAAACGATCAACGAGTACATATTTACGATTTGAAAATGTGTCATATGGAATATTTGTGTCAGGAAATTTTTCCATAAATTGTTCGATGCATGATTGCAATGAATATTTCCATGATCCATCTTCGTTGCGAGTTCCACTTCGAAAATGAGCCATCAAAATGAAGGCATCTTGCTCTGGTGTAAAAACCATGGCAAGACAGGACTAGAATAAAATTTAAAAAACATTACTTAACCTAACATTCTTTTTCTCTTTATCATTACTCACCAGAAGATAACTGATGTAAATTATGTAGTTCTGAAAAGAACTGATTAGTACTCAAATAATAATTAAAACAATTCAAAACCCTTGAAAAAGAACTGATAATTATGCAATATCCACCAAAACACTACTACTACGTCTATGATATGACATTTCAGATTAAAATAAATAGTTAAATGTTAGGATATGCCTACAAGAAGACTGTACGGCGCTAAATATTCTGCATAGACAAACCGTTGCCTTATTGGTTCCGCTGGGCGTGTTCAGCTTCAGAGCCAATTAAACCGTGCGTTGCGTCGAGATTTCGTGAAACTTCGTCGAAAAAACCGTCAGCAAAGATACTTGAAAACGCACCCTTAGATACATACGAATAAAAATATCCCTAGTATGGAAGGCTCTGACATGGCTAAAACATGACAAGCCTAAAAGATGAACTAAAAAATCACGTGTCCTGTGATCATTGTTGAAAGCTCTGTATATCTTGCTTGACACATCAAAACTCCCCACCCTTGACACATGCTGGAGTGCCAACCTACTAGACTAAGCTAACTAAACTACAAACACACAAAGTAGTATGTTCAGAAATCCACTACATATAACATGCTTTTTTTTTACAATTTAAAACAACTAGCATCTAATTCTCTGAAATATCTGTATCAAAATCGGATACAAAATCATCTAAATGTTTCGGCCGTCTGCGTACTCGCTTTTCGTTTACAGCACTGTCATTTACTGTCTCACTATTATCGCTGTCATTTACTACATATTCACTTACGTCACTTGCACTTTGATTTACATTCAGCCTATTAGAATAATTGTCAACATTATCATTTTCAAGAGAATTGTCAATTTGGGGATCAAAAACATCATCAATAATAAAGTCAACATCAGAGAAAATACCAGGAGCATTTTGTAAACTTGGACCAGGTTCATTAAAATCACATTCATACATAAGAAGATTATCAGAAACGGGCAAGTTTGTTTTATTTAAAAATATCCGATTTCGTCTATAAGTATTGTCAA
This sequence comes from Leptura quadrifasciata, assembly GCA_963675555.1. Taxonomy (NCBI): domain Eukaryota; kingdom Metazoa; phylum Arthropoda; class Insecta; order Coleoptera; family Cerambycidae; genus Leptura; species Leptura quadrifasciata. Next base: position 81,579,976 of record OY776680.1, read on the forward strand.
AAATATCTTTGACGATATATGACCTATCATTTACTATATCGGTTACCGTACCCTTTTCCCAAACTGATCCTTTTTGCATAAGGATGTTTTCTCCTTTTTCCAATTTCGGTAGGTTTTTTGCAGTTTTATCATAGTACATTTTTTGTGTCATTTGTTTGTGTTTTAATTTAGTTTGAATTTCTTTACGAGGGGCGAGCGTAGGTGCGTCTTTACTATGTACATGCGATGTAAAGCAACGACAGGCGCAGTTAGTACTTAGATGGGTGACCATTCCAACGGAAACCGCGTTCTCGCCTCACACATCTTCCAGCGGCATGTATATCAGTGTATGTGCGGAAGCTATACAACCTTAGGCGAGGGTTGTATAGGAGATATACCATCCTTCGGAGGGGATGTAAAGCCGTCGGTCCCTTGTCTATTAAATGTTAGGCAAGTAAAAGATCCCTACTCTTCTTAAGGGAAGAGGTTCTGCAAAATTCCTGGTTGGGGGTAGCTCGTCTACAGGCGTCGGTGTTAGGCCTCAGTAGCGGAAATAGGCCGACGTTAAATAAATGTAGGGTAACTGTCCCAGTAATGGACACCCAAGAGAATATTTCATCTTTGAGCGCGCCTAGAAAAGGCTCATGTTTATCAATTCAAATACAAATGGTACCAGAGATAAGACAATTTTATGCTGATTACGGTTATATATGTCTGAAAAGTTGATTTATAAAAATAAAGTAATTAAAATATTTTTAAAAAATTTGGTGAAATGTGTCAGTAATGAGCATACTTGGGTAGGTAATGGACACTGTTAGTTTTAGTAATGGACACCATCCCAAAATATTGAATTTATTGATACAGCAAACAAGAAATCATCGATGTTTTGATATCCCTATTACATTGTACAACCCCCTATTGTTTTTTAATTGAGGTTCTTGAATTATTTTCAGAATATCTTCATTGTAATAAAAAAGAATGTCATCCTTTGATGGCCATTTCCAGTCGGACCCTGCTTTCTGCATCGATTTTATTTCTGCTCCTTCGTCATTTTTCTTTAGTATTAATCCTGTGAAGAAAAATTTATTCAGCTTAGAACGAATTTAAATATAACGGCATCAATTTAAAATATGAAAATGAGTAAGTATGTAGAGAAGCATCACTAAGCAAAGTTTTGAGCAAGTAGAAAAGATGTAATAATTTAGACAGCAAGGGGCATATTTGACACATTTAACGTTAAGATAGTTTCAAAAATAAGCAGTGTTGGGGCAAGTTTAATTTCTTCAGTTACCTGGGTAATGTTCTCCTTCATAGCGGACAATAACATAATCTCCAACTGCTACATGTAAGTCTTCTGGTTCATTTAAGTCAAGATCTTCATCATCATAGGATATATCTATATTTGATTCTGAAGAACTATCACTTTCAATCAAAATTGGTGCAGATTCTTTTTTCCTCTGTGATTTTGCTGATTGAGTTTGGGGTACTTTTCCCTTCTTTGATTTAAGTGTGACCGCTTCCTCAGGTTCAAGTTGTAATTCTACTCTTTTCTTTGATTTCGTCGCCTTTTCTTTTTCCAATTGTTCATAATACTCTCTATACTTCTTGCTGGAGACAACTGCAGGAAAAATTGTAAGCTTCCTTTTTGTAGTTTTTTTTTCTGGCGTTTTTGGAAATACTAAATACTTCTTGAATGGACTTGGAACTTTGAAACCTTCAGGAATCTTCTCTTCATAGCGTTTAATATTTATATTTTCTGGTGTATGCCATACACGAGACGTGTGAGGCTCTGGTGAAATGTAGCTGTCATCATTTTCTTGTGGAGTTGCAATTATTTCTGGTTCTTCCAAAAGCCTATTTTTAATTTGACTTTCAATATTTTCTGCTAATTTTTCGCAATTACTGGACAAATCGTGTCTATGTGGAGCAAGAGATTCTATAGGTTGTAGTGGCTCAAAAATGTCTTCTAATTTCTCTAAATCTTGATCTTCAATTTCATTATTGGGTATTAAAGAATCATCTATTGGTGGTAAAATTATTTCCTCAATTTCTCCCACGCCCTTATCTTCACTTTGACTAACCTTATTTTCCAGTAAGGCACTTGTTGGAGCATTATTATTTCTTTGATATTCATTCTTGATTGCAGCCCAAATTTTGTAAAGGTTCAAAGACTCGACATTTCCAGTCCATTCTTTTCCCTTTGAATATGTGTCAAGAAACACATTAAGTTCATTTTTTTGTATATTATCTTCTATTTTTGACAGTACAATTTCATTTAAATTGTGTTGTATCTGAACAACTTCAACATCGTTCCGTGCTTCAGTGACTCTATTTGGAATACATTTTGAATAATCCACATTACCTTTGTTGAATGGGTATAAACCACACTTTTTGAAACCATTTACAATCGTTTTCTTGGTGGCATATTGATCAAAAACACCGGATAGAATTGTGCCAAAAGTAAATCTGGTGACTTCCTTAGGAAAATTTTCAAATTTCCAAGTCCTTACTGCAGATGTCCGCCCTGATTTGAGTGGTTTAAATACAGAAACATCTGCTGGTTGTAAGATGTGAGTGGAATTTGGGAATAATGAAATTAATATTATTCCATTCATATCACATAACTCACTGACGTATTTGGTTAGATGGGATTTAAGACCATCCACAAAAAATATGACTGGACGAACAATATTCTTGTCTTTTAGATAAGGAATAAAATGATTTGAAATGTATTCGTAAAAGACTTCCGAGTTCATCCAGCCAGATTCAGACCTACCTAAGCCCCAAGTAGGTGGCACTGACTCTACTATTTTTTTTGGCATCTTTTTATAAGGAAAAATTAGCATAGGTGGTACAGTTACTCCACTTGCTGAAAAGGCCGCCATAACAGTAATTTGATCTTTCTCGGAACTGACCCTCTCATAAAAATCCTCTGTATTTTTGGCAGGGCCCAAAACTTTACCACTAGTAGGGCACAATTTGAATCCTGCTTCATCTGCATTGAAAAGCCGATCAGGGTCTTCAAGTATGCCGTTCAAGTTTTCTTCTTTTAAATAATTTAATATCTCATCAAACCAGTTTTCCAGTCTATCACGAGTTACAGCAGCACGAGATTTACTAACTGATTCTGCATGTTTTTGTTTGATGGATGGGTGTCGTCTAAGAAAACTTTCAAACCAGGTACGTCCTGGTAGTCCGTTGTCAGTAAAATATCGTGTTTCTCTTCCAGCATCTTTAACCAGTTTCTGAACAGTCACCAAAAGGTTTCTCTTATGTACTGGAAAACCCTTCCGAGCCATAGCGAGGATCCAATTTACTAGCACCTCTTCTTCTGTTTTAGATAACTCCGTCTGGGGTCCCATTTTCCTTTCGAGTGGGACTTTACCAGACAGTTTTCTTATGAGGGTGGAACGAGGAACACCAAACTGCTGTGCTGCCTTTTTTTTGCTCAAGCCATTTTCTTGAACAGCTTTAATTGCCAATTGTAAATTTTCGTTTGTATACGAAAAAAATATTCTGGACTGATTTTGCGACTTTTTGGATTTCTTTGTGGGTGCCATATAATAAAATAAAATTAGTTGACTTAAATTATTTTTTTATTTGAATGACCATTACTGAAATATACATATTTAGAAATGGTCACTCATGTGACCATTAATGATGCATTGTAAAAATATAATTTTAGTAATGGTCACCCCGGCATAAAGTGAATAAAATTGGAAAAAATCAAAATTTTATTACCGACACTTCTTACTTACTTGTATAGGTACAGGATAAACACAACACTGGTAATGGAAAGTATATTTCTTTTATTTTTTTAGCACAAATAATTAACACGCTTTCATTCTTAAAAGTAAGATTAGAACAGCTGATTGATAGCTGTCAATTAAGAAATATTTATTTTTTGACAGTAGTGTGAAGATAGCTGCGTATTCTCATGAAGACATGTTGCCTGGTATACCAACAGACAATTAGACAAGAAAATACGAAATATTTGGCGCTTAATTTGAAATTTATGAAATATTTATGCATGAAGGTGACCATTACTGGAACAGTGTCCATTACTGGGGCAGTTACCCTATAAAAAAAAATTTCTTTACGATCTAAAATGACTGGCGTAAGTGCGTTTTCCGATATAGGTAATTTAGTTTTTAACAAGCGATGTAGGAATAGTTGTGCAGGGGAATAATTCGTTTGTGGAAGTGGAGGTGTGTGGTATTCCATGAGGAATAATGGCAACATGTCTACTTTTCTTAAGCATACCTTTAACAATACCTACATATCGTTCAGCCAAACCGTTTGGTTGGTGATGGTAGGGACTACTAAAAACTACTTCAAAATTCCATTCAGATGCAAAATTCTTGAATTTTTGTGAGTTGTCAGGGTTATTGTCTGCAAAAAATTTATCTGGAACCCCAAACTGTTGAAACTTGTTTTTACAAAAATTAATAACTTCATCAGCGGTCCTTGTTTTTGTTTGACTAACTTCAACCCAATTAGAGTAAGCATCAACTATTGAAATGTAATTTTTTCCTTTAAATTCAAAAAAATCAGAATGTACATATTGCCATATTCGGGAAGGTAATTCATGCGAGACTAGAGTTTCTTTTTGATTAGACTTATGGTTTATCTGACATGTCTCGCATTCCGCTATAAAATCCTCAATATCTTTGGACATTTGAGGCCAAAAGAAAATTTGTCAAGCTCTTTGTTTAGATTTTTCAATACCAAAATTTGGTTCGTGAATTAATTTAAGCATATTCTTTCTTAAAGAATGAGGGACTATAATTTTCGAGTTCAAAAATAAAAGATCATTAGATAAATAGATTTCTTTTTTAACTTGTAGAACAATTTTAGATCATTATTTAAATTTTTATTTGTGTTAGGCCAGAAATTGTTATAAAATTCTTTTATTTGTGATAACACCTTATCTGCATTTGTCTCTTTTTTAAACAACTCTTTCTTCTCTTGAGACATTGGTATATTGTTATATAGTGTATGAACTATGTAGGTCATATCAGGGTCGTCTGCAACAGGGTCTTTTATATATGACCTAGATAAAGTATCTGCAATTACCATTTCTTTACCTGGTAAATAAATTATTTTAATTTTATATTTTAGCAATTTCAAAAGCATCCTTTGTAGACGAGCCGACACCTTATCTAAATCTTTTGGAAATATAGGTATTAAAGGTTTATCATCAGTTTGCACGGTAACTTCAAACCCATATACAAAATAATGAAATTTTTCGAGAGAAAATACTATGGCACCTAGCTCTTTTTCAATCTGTGCCCATCTTTTTTCAGATTTTGTTAGACATCTCGATGCAAAAGCAATCGGGTGATTATTTTGCAAAAGGCAACAGCCAAAAGCCTCACTTGAACTATCGCATTGTATAACAATTGGTAATGACGGATCAAAATATTTAAGCACTGGGGCATTCGAAACTATCGATTTTAAAATATTTAATTCGAGGTTGTGTTCAGCTGTCCATGTAAAAGGAATATTGTTTTTTGTAAGTTTTCTTAATTTAGTTGTAAGTTGTGATAGATCGGGTATAAATTTTGCAAAAAACTTTAACATACCTAAAATTCTTAAAACTTCTGTTTTATTCTTAGGAGATTCTATTGCAGAAATAGCTCTAACGTTTTCCGGATCAGGTTTCACACCTTCGCTAGAAATAATTTCCCCCATGAAAATAACCTGATTTAATTTATACTGGAATTTTTTGAAATTGAATTTTATATTATTTTTTAAAGCTCTGTCCAGAACGTTCATTAGTGCTTGATCATGATCTGCTTCGTCTTTCCCTGAAATAATTAGATCATCGAAATAAATTTCGACTCCAGGAATATCACCAAAAATTTCAAAGTTTTTACGCTGAAAAATTTCTGGGGCACTAGATATGCCAAAGGGAACTCGATTGAATCTATATCTGCCAAAAGGACTATTAAATACACAAAGGTCTGCACTATCTTTATCCAATTCAAGCTGATAAAATCCATCCTTCATATCTATTACACTAAACAAAGTTTTTCCTGATAATCTACTTATTATGTCATTACTGGTAGGTATTATAAAATGAGATCTTTTAATGTACTGGTTTAAGGGTTTGGGATCAATACAAAGTCTTAGAGATTTATCAGGTTTTTCAACAATCATGAGGTTATTTACCCAACTAGTAGGGTAATCTACTTTAACTTATCATGCAAAGAAAGAGGAACTTTACATTGATATTGCACAACAGGCTTTGCATTATCCGTTAACTCAATTCTGCACACACCGGGTATTTTGCCTGTACCCTCGAAAACATCTTTATATTTCGAGTATATATCATTTTTAGTTTTTGGTAAGGTTTGTATACTATATACGGTGTCTATTCTTTTTAACAATTTAAACTTTAGGCAGTCTCCCAGCCCAAGTAATGCTTCGGTATCAAAATCAACTATAATAAATTTGACATTTCTCTTTACATTTTTATAACTACAAGATAAAATTGTTTCACCAATAGGTTTAAATTTAAAATTTCCATATGAAACTAAAGTAATAGGACAATTTTTTAAATAACTGTTAGAAATTTTTTTAAAAGTATTTAAAGGTAAAATGCTACAATCAGAACCTGTGTCTAGCTTAAATGTTACCTCATAATCTTCAACATAAATTTTTTCAAACCAAGAATTTCTGCTAATTTTACATTCATTAATAAATAACACTTCTTCATTGTTGCTCTGGGAAATTTCTCGAACTTGCTTCTCCTTACTTCTTACTTCGCCTCTTTGACCTTCACATTGACTGGTGGACGCTTTTACTTCTTTATTCACAACATTGTTGGGATCTTCTGTTTTTGACTCCAGTTTCTGATTATTTTTATAACATGCCTTTGCAAAATGGCCAACTCGTTGACATAATGCGCAAGTTTTTTTATACGCTGGACACTTGTTAGGGAAATGTTCATAAAGACACCTTGGACATTTAATTTTCTTCAAATACTGATTTTTTATTTCGTTAACCTGTTCTTCTGAGTTTAATACTTTAATATTCTGCTTACAAAGTTCAATTGATTTACAATAGTCTACAATTTTCGACACTTCTATGTCCGACTCTCTTATCAACCTTGATTGAATTTGTTTATCATTAAGACCTACAATTAATCTATCTCTTATCATGCGTTCTTCATAGCTCTTTTTACACTGTTCATTCAAACATATAAACTCGCATAATTTCGCCTGCTTCTTAAGTTCAGTCAAATAATTATCTATAGATTGCTCTTCACTTTGTACTAGGTTATTAAATTTAAAAGTTTCCATAGGAATAACTTTCTTAGGTAGAAAATACTCATCATAAGACTTTAATAATTTTTCCAATGTCGACTTTTGGTCTTCTTCAAAGGTATTATAGACATCAAGGCCTTCATCCCCTATACTATTTAGCAAAATCGCAATTTTTTATATCTTCAGCTACAGACTGCTTACCTGAGGCTTTTAAATATATATCAAATTTTTGTTTCCATAAATTCCAAGTTTTTATATTTATTTCACTTAACGATTGTGGTGGTTTAAACTCCATTTTGATTTCGTAATTTGTAGCCGCTTGCAAAAATTCAATGGCGGTCGAGATTAATATATACTAGGCTTTAAAACTCTCAATTTTCACGAGCTTCTAAGGCTTCCACGCCTGACACCATGTTATATCTTGATATTGAGACTAGGATTCCATTAATTATATAACTTTATTAACGACTCTGGACTCAGTACATGAAAATATATCTTGCTTGACACATCAAAACTCCCCACCCATGACACATGCTGGAGTGCCAACCTACTAGACTAAACTAACTAAACTACAAACACACAAAGTAGTATGTTCAGAAATCCACTACATATAACACAGGTCACTCTCATCATCTATTGTGGGATATATAAGTGCATATTTCAGTCTTGGATTAGGTCGAAGAAATTTGCAGTGATAAGGATTTAGGCTAGTTATCCGTCCAATAAAAAGAGACTTCAAATGATTTTTGGCTGATACGAGCTCCACCAAAACAAACTCACCTACATTAATTGTAGCAACATTTTCTTGAGTAGATTTCTTTGACTGCGTTTGTGTATGGGTTTTCTGCTTTAGGGGAATTCCAATCCAATTCCAACAGTCTTCATCAGGAGAAATTCCAATCGACTCTGCCTTTTGCCTTGAATCCTCCAATGCCTTTAACACTGTTTTTTGTATGTCCAAATCTGAAATTTCGCAAAAGTCCTGTGAAATATTTTCCTTGATTTTTTTTTCTCGACAATCTTCTCTGGCAAACTTAAAATTTCTCCTGCAGAAATGTGATATATTATTTATAATTTGTATACGATCGATTCTATTCAGAAAATCTTTTATTGTAAAATTCACTACTGTGCAAAATGTTGAAGTGAGCGATCTTGTTGCTCAAAATAGTTTCTCACATGGTTGGCTCAAGAGAAGCAAAGGTAGAAACATGTCATTTGTTATAAATTCGGTTTCCTTCGACTTCAATATGAATTTTATTAGATGGTGGGCATTTATTTCGATGGAAAAATAACAATCTCATGACAAAAAGTTGTCTTTTAATGGCAATTTCCTTTTTCTCAATGAGTACCTCCAAATCCTCAAAAAAAAATACACAAAACCACAAGCAATAAATTCTTTCAAGCGTGGGGGTGTTCTGGGTCAAAAAAGCTTTGATAACATATCTCATCACTTCCAAGTAAATCGCCGTCCCTTTACTTTCAGGGATTTTCTCCTTCATCAATTCAATGACTTTTAATGAACAGATTCTCTCTGCTGCTCCAAAATTCATTTTATCCTCGGCTCTCAAATCGGTCATTGTTAGTAAATGTTGGTCTTTTGAAAACTGGTTGATTAGGTACTGGAGATGACTTCTACTGACAAAGTAGTTTCCTATTTGTAGAGTAATGTTTGGTTTAAGAAGTCTAGTCCGTAATTTTGTTAAAATATGGACCGAATCTTGTATATAACATATGTCTTTATGTTCTGGGCCATCATAATCGATTTGAAACCATTTTCAATTATTTAAGTGAGGCTTTGATGAAGGCTCAGATGAAGACTGAGTTAAAGTTAAATCTCTGCAGATTTTTAATTTTCTGTTTTTGTGAACTGGAGTGGACCCGGAAGTTGGAATGTTTAGTGGAAGTACAGAGTTAAGTCTCATCGCTCTTAATAATCTAGGGTCCCCATCAGCAGAAAATCCAGCCACTTTTATGCCAAATTCATCCAACTTTTTAATCATAACTACCCATCTACTCCTTACATCTTTACAAGTAAATGTAATGTCTGTCCCAAATACCGTTAAACAATAAGCTGGTGCATTTTCAGAGAGTGGTTGTGCCATAATGACGCACGCGTAATGGGACTTTTTTCCACTAATAAAATATTCCTGAATTTTCTTCGCTGAAGATGCTACAAATGTATTTGTGATAGGCATTCCTTTGTCTAAGGGGAGAACGAATCCAACTACCTTGTTTCCATTGGGGTCATACTCAACTTTACCTGTGGAAAAATACAGTAATTAATGTATAGCTGACTATGTAGGTAGCTTAAAATACTTTACCTGAAATGCGAGTAGCGTCTTCGCTTATCCATACGACCTTCTTCAAATTTCTATCAATAAGAAATTGGTGTAGGCCCTCAAAGTCGAAAACCCCTTCTTCTGATAATTTTCTTTCCTTTTTTGCGAATCTATTCAATGCAGATATATAAGGCAAAATATTTTTCAGATTGCCTTGAAGGGTTTCATACAATAGCCTACCACCTACGTAAAAAAGGTACAGCGCAAATTTTTTGATGTTCGTCAGGTACCTATTTTTATTATTTGTTTTTAATTCATTATTTGTGGATATTTTATATAACATCTCAAGTAAGCTATTAATTTCTTTACTCGTTTCTTCATTATTTACCGACTTATTTACACCATCCTCAGCCTCTGTGTTTTCACCTCGAATTTTGTTGTTTCGAAAAATCGCCTCCACTCTAATTTTGTGCCCTCGACTTTTTTCGTGGCTAACTAAAGCTTTGCTTGCCCATGTTACTTAAGTCGATACATTTTTTGCATAACTTGCACTGTGCCTTAAAAACATCGTTGCGTACTTCGCCAAATATTTTAGACCATTCAGGGTTAATTGCTCTGTTCACCCAGTCAGGGTTAAACGCACATTTTTTAAAAATTCATTATTCTATCTAAAAGCAGAAATAATTTTACTGTTGCTTATACAGATTGATATTATAAATATAGACACGATTCTTTACTTAATTTCTACTTGCCTTATTATTTCACCTGCAGCAATAAGAATAACATTTTATTCAAGATTTTACTAGAAACACTTAACAAACGAAATTCGTCATATTTGATTTGAACAACCAACGACCAACATATCTGTCAACCAACAACTGACATTTGACAGACGAGGACGAATCAAGCGTTTTTTGGTGAATTTATCATGGAGAGCGCATTAACCAACGGTCGAACCACCAAAACCGGTAACATATGAGCACGTAAGATATTGATATGAATTATCGCATTTTTTCGAAATTATATACATTTTAAAAAAAGGTATTTAAGGTAACCTGCTCCTTAAAATAAATTATTTTCCAGATTTTTAGTAAAATTCCCTGACTTTTGCCGATTTTTTGCGTTTTTCCTGACTTTTCCCTGACTGCTTCTAATTCCCTGACTTTTCCAGGTTGCTGGGCACCCTGTAATACCCCTATCATTAATTTATTATTAAATGCGCTTTTCCATTGAGAGCCCATATTGATTGTAAAGCACTTTCACAAGAGTGTTGTTTGCTTAAAATCAGTTTCATGTTTTGTTAAAATGTTATTACTTTCCATATAATCCACAATTTACTTGTTTGCAGCAAGTTCTAAAACTTTTTCATATGTAGGCATCATATTAACTGGTCTAAATTATTTAGAATCATTGGTGTTGATTTTTTTTCTACTGGAACCACTGTTGATGTTTTCCATGTGGTAGGAAATTTTCCCGATTGTATAGAATTACTTATAACTTAAGAAAAATCTGTCTCCAATAGATTTAAAAGCTAATTTTAATATTCCTGTATTTATACCCTCAAAGCTACTTTTCTTAACTCCCTAAATTCCAGCGTCTTAAATTTTTGTAATTTACAATTTGGTTTGTCCATTGCATTTAGTATATTACAGAAAGTCGAATATACTACTTCCAGCACTCTCAACATTTCGTAAGATTTTATTTTTTAACACCTTGAGATGTATCAACGCAGGGCTTTGATATTGTCGCAGCAAACGATATAGTAAATGTGGTTGCGGTGAGACGGGAGGTCGAGAAACTTTCATTGGTACTCTAATAATATAACAGTCATTTGTCTCGCTTTCACACAAGTGATTTTTGTTTTCTTTCTGGCGCTCGTTTACTTCGGGATGTATAAAACTACTTTTGCCGAATCTGTAGATATATTTGGTTTTGTGTGTATTATTACCAAATGCTTTATATTTAAAATACAGAGGAAGTATTTTATGAGACAGAAAAACGTTGTACTTTTGGCATTAGAGTTAGATATTTTATATTTTTACTGTTGCTGTCTAAATTGCATTAAACACTTAAAATGTGATCTTAGCGACGTCTATGAAACTGTAAATAAACTACACTTGTTTCATTTTTACTACTTTTTAGGCAAACGTATAGTTTATTTAAATCTTTGTATGGTTCTAAATTATTTTTTCTTGCGTAGGAAGCTTTGAAAAATGCATAAAGTTTCCATGTAGAAGCATAGGCATTGTACACTCTTAACTTCATCAATTCTTTCATCATAATTCTCTTTCAGACATTTTACCATATATGATTAATTATTTCAGCATAGGAGACTACAGTCTGAACAAGATGTTAATGAAAGAAATACCAGTGATAGAAGTAAAAAGCGTTCGAGACACGATGATGAAATGAATGGAATAAAAAGAGCTAAAAGAGCCACCAAACATAATTCCGACATTAGAAGTAAAGATAATCGCACGTCGGGGTCACGTAGAAATTCTCTGGGAGAATTACGTGCTACCGGTGATCCTTCCGATTGGACCCCAGATCTATTACTTCGATTAGAACAGGCTGCACTACTTCCACAGCGCCATTCTGATAATGAGAATCAAAAACCTCAGCGTATAGCAGATAACAATGAATCTGTTAAAGTAGAAGTTTCCCAGACCAAGTCTAGATCAAAACTACCTGATAGACTGGCGACTATTAATAAAAGCTCTACTGCTACTAGTGGATGGAAGAGACAACTTCTTGCTAAACCCGAGCCAAAGCAGAGGCTGCGAAAGGAGTGTTCAGATGAAGCTGAAATCAAAGAAACGCATTCGAGTTCGGGTAAAGTAATTGTTTGGCATAGAAAGTCCAGGGCAGTAGTTTCACTTGAACTCGAAAAAGTTGCCAACAAATGTCAGAGTTATATCGCACCGTATCATTATTGTCCATTGGGTCGCCATACTGGTTTTTGCGCCGCTACAATTGGATTGGCGGAGCAAGTGCGTGTCTCTGGCAATTTTTGGACCCCGAAGCTTCGACGACGACTGGCAGCCTTTTTCATAGAGGGCAGTCGTTATACGAAAAAGCGAAAATTTGAATTTAAAACCTCAGCCGGAGCGCTAGTTCAGGTTTATTTGTCAGCAGCAAACCTTGGCCTAGATCCTGATGGTTTCAGGGAAGGAAATTTTATGAATAACGATTTTTTCAACGACAATTCCTGGAACGAACTTAACAACTCCAAATTAAGGTGCAACTATTGGTTGGCTTCGCAGTTACTCGCCACTCCTGAACCTGCCGACTGGAGCCCGATCCTAAAGCAAAGATTAGCAAGTTTGTTTCATAGAGACTATCCAAATAATAAGTGGGTGAAAAAAAAAATTATGATTGGTAATAAAGAGGTCCTTCTCACCATATCCAGGGACATGCTGGAATTAGAAACTACACAATGTGAAGGTAATATACTAATAATAATAATAACAATAAACTTTATTAACCACGTAAGATACATAGAGTACATATGGCATGTCAGACAAGTATATAAATTACTCAGCGAAATAAAATACATACTTAAATATATATACACACAATACACATATTAATAATGTAAATACAAACAACAAAATAATATACAACGAATAGTCTATAAACGGGTTTTAACAGTATATAAACAGGTTAGAAAAATCCGGACATAAATTCGTCAGCACTATAAAAAACACCCTCTAATAGCATGGTTTTAACTTTATTTTTAAATAACTTGGGGCACTTTATTTCTCTCACAGATTCAGGTATTGCATTGTACAGACTAACGCAGTTATACCATGACGAATAAAAGATGTTGTTCTATGCGATGGGATACTTAAGAGCTTCCTATGTCTGGTTTGTATTGATGGGTATTTGCAACTTGAACAAACGAGCAGAGGTTATTTTTAGTGTACATGAGACATTTAAAGATATATATGCATGGGAGAGTCAGAATTTTTTTCTATGAAAGCTGTTGTACAACTTTCATTGTACCTTAAGTTAAATATAAGACGTATTAGTCTTTTTTGTAGGACAAATACCCTACCCATTTCTCTTCCGCACCCCCAACTTATGATGTTTAACGAAATGTGCGAGTAGGCTAAGGCATAATAAATACTTAATAGACCACTTTCGTCTAGCGTGTCTTTCAATTGTAAGATGCCAAAATAAGCTTTATTTAATTTATTACACACGTTATCGATACTAGTATATATATTCATATATTAAAAAATTGTTGGTAATTCCTGGCATACTATTCAGTAATTTGTGATGCAACTTTTAAACGAAAATCACTAAATGACGGTTTTTTCCCTGTCTTCGCTTGGCACATTACATACGAATTACAGTGCTAAGTCCATGAGATGAAAGAATAGCATCCTACCATTTAAGTGATTTTCTTGCACATCCTACAAAATTAACCTGCATGTCTTCTGCTTTATCAATGACTCCCATTTTGCTATTATATTCAATTATGCATTTTTATAGTCTTGCCAATTTTGAAATGGTCTTTCTCAGTTTTTTTCTCGTTTGCTGTAAATACTGTTGTAAGCATATGCACGTACCTTTTATCACTCCACTTTTGAGCCAATGCTCATCATAAGCGGCTGAATGTTTGCCCTTTTCAATCTGCTCAAAAATGAGCGTACCGTTCCTGCTCGGCTTTACAGTTCCACAAGCCCTGCCTGTCCCTTGCTCTAAGAGATGCTTGAATAATATCAGACTAGTATACCAATTGTCAACGTAAAGGATGTGATTTTTATTCAGATACCCTTTCATTAACATCAGAACAATGTCACGGGATATGCCCAATTTTCCTGTTCTTTCGATGGTGGTTGATGCCCCAGTGTGCCCAATAAAGCCCAGCATATAGCCAGTTTCTGAATCGTAAATTTCATATAGTTTTACATCAAATCTATGTCTCTTGGATGGTATATATTGCGTGAAGGCTAACCGGCCCTTCCAGAGAATTAGACTTTCATTGATCGCCAAGTCTTGAAATGGATAAAATCTATTACTGAATTTAGTTTGCAATGCATCTACTATAGGCCTAATTTTTCTCAACAAATCCGTTTGGTCCATGGTTTGATTATCGGCAAAATGTAGAGCATATAATCGCAAAAAGTTATCCCGTGAACATATTTTGCTGAAAAATGGAGTTTCGATAGCAGAATTCGTCAACCAATAATCTTTCAATGACCCTTTTTCTACCAAGCCCATCAACATGCAAAGTGCCAGAAATTGATACATTTCTGATACGTCTTTATTCACCTAATGAGAAAACGATGTCAAATGCACATTATCTTTCAATGACTTCACATATTTATTTGTTTCTTCGCTTATAGTAGAAAGTAATATTCATCAAAAAATAATTTAAGACGTTGAAGGATAGTGACAATTTTTATAAGAAGTCAATGTTGGCAGTACCGTTTTTTGAGAGATAACAGATTTTTAAGTATGTCTAACTATTACTATTATTAAAAAATAAGTAAAAACACAGGTTTTAATAGTTTTTGAGTACTTTTATTTTTGACGCTGATGGACGTTCTGTCACAATAATACGTGTTTAACCATCGCAAAATTGGCACAACGCTGATATGCGTCCAACGCTGTTCAGCGTTGAGCTATATTATGACTGCAAGCAACATCATTGCCGTGGCACAACGCCGATCAGCGTAATTTGTTCGTGTTTAAATAAAAGTAAACATTTAAGAAAAACTGCTTTATTTTCAAAAACACATAGATAAAAAAAACATTATTACATAATTTTTTTCTTTACTTCATGCCACTCTTGAAAACAATCAGGACATAGAAGTGGCTTCTCAACACAACCTTTACACCGGTAGCTTATCTCCCTACGTATTTTCTTGTTTGTACATAACCTGCATTTCAAAAAAACAGTTTTTTTGTTTGACTTTGCGGTAGGCTGACCAGGGTTTTTTCAGGCCAGTGGCCTTCTGAACTTGGTCCAGGGATCACGTGTTCTGTTTCATAAGAAGTCTGCTCTGGACGTCGGTTGTCATGCTTTTGACGCCGTATCAAATGCTTTGCCTCAATATCACTAGGTAATCGAATTAGATTTTTAATTAATTCATCTCTAAAATGAAGAAATCGGTATTTTCGAGAGTTACCCTTGCAAAATTTTCGGGTCAAATAAAATATATTCCACACTGTAATATCTAGCAAGTGGAAGAAAGCCTTTTTATACCAGCGTATAGTTTTTCTGGGGGATGAGTAGGTTGCAGTCATTTGATCGCAGCGATCAATTCCGGACATGTGATCATTATATGTGGAAACTTCTATGGGTTTCGTTTCTTCTTTCCCATAACGATTTTTCACACGAACCATCTCAGGGTGATAGTTATGACCAACACATCCCGTTTATCCCTCCATTTAGAAATATAAACTTGTTTGCGAACCCAAAAATGTTGGCCTTTCTTTAGTTTTCTTTGAACTAAATTTTTTGGATTGCTTTTTCGATCTGATCTTAGGGTTCCATTAGTATGCGTCTTAAAACTTAGCAGCTTTTCGGACAACTCATAGTTGTTGTAGTAGTTGTCCATAAAGAGTTCATGGCCCTTCATGAGATACGGTTTCATCAGTCTCATGACGACAGCTCCAGTTTTAGTGTTATCTGATTAGTCATCCTCTTTTACAGAACCACTATATATATAATTCCATATTTAGAAGGTATCCGGCAGATGTCGTAAGCTCAAAAAATTTGAGTCCATATCGGGACTTCTTGTTCTTTATATAAACTCTGAAATTTAGCCTCCCACGAAAGTGTAGCAATGATTCATCAAGTGAGAGTTCCTTGGAAGGACTATAGGCACTCTGAAATTGGGATATTAGCATGTCTATAAGGGGTTGTATTTTATTTTTCCCTTTAGAATTGACTGGAGAACAACACAAAACCCTTAGTATTTGCTCAAATCTTCTAGATGACATTGTGTAAGAAAAAATTGGGTGGAAGTATAATGTATCCGAATATGAAAAATAACGGCGCATGTTTTGAGAAGAAATTTGGCCTTGTAACAAACACAACCCCAAAATTTTTTTCATTTTTTCATTGCTCACTGGGCGGAACTTTGCATCCCTACTATGTCGCGTTTTAGGCCTATTAGTGTTCATTAAGGCTCTACCATAATTGTTTGTGCATTCGACTATGTAGTCCAATGTATTTGGAGTGAAAAGACTTTCAAATAATTCCATCACCGTTGACTCTGGACCGATATTTAAATTCAAACGGTTGCTGCTCTCATCGAATTTAAAGTCAGGAATTGGAGCAGTGTTAGATTCCCATGAATCAGTATCGGAAGGCACTGGCATAGAAGGCCTTAGTGAAGGTAGCGCAGAAGCCTCTGGCGAAAGGACGCTATTGTCAGGTAAAGGTTCCAGAATTAAAACTGGGGTTGTTTGTCGATTCGGTTCTTCTAGTATTGAAGATTTTTTGTTTGAACGGGTAGATCTTTTATTTTTTTCTGATACTCTGGGTACATCTGAGTCATTCGTAGAAGGCCTTAGTGAAGGTAGCGCAGAAGCCTCTGGCGAAAGGACGCTATTGTCAGGTAAAGGTTCCGGAATTAAAACTGGGGTTGTTTGTCGATTCGGTTCTTCTAGTATTGAAAATTTTTTGTTTGCACGGGTAGATCTTTTATTTTTTTCTGATACTCTGGGTACATCTGAGTCATTCGATGACATACTTTCTTCAGATTCTGATGAAGATTGCTCATAGTCCTTATCAGAACCATACTCGCCATCACTATCTGCAAATGGATCCTTTTCTTCATCTGTAGACACTTCGTCAAACAATTTAAGCAACCGTTGCTGATCTCTTTCATATGGATCAATAATGTTGAAGTCTTCTTCCATTTAAAGTTTATAAAAAAAAACCATCAAGTACCTACCAATAGAAAAAAATCATTCTAAAGCATTCTAACCTATTTTTTATTATATATTTACATTGATATGCTGTATGAATGTATTTTTTATTTATTCAATGCATAAATATTATTATTTATATGCAAATGTTCATCAAACACTTGTTTCTTACTGTTTTACAACAAATAATAGACTAATTACTAACTATACTAACCTTTATTACACAAAACACCACACTGCGATATTATTTTGAAACGTACAAATAAGCTGATAAAGTACAAACCAACAACACAGCAGTGAGTGGGCGACTAAATGCGACTTGCATGCTAAAGTAGACAAGCGCTTAGACCCCGCGATATGCAGGTTTGCTCCGACCAATGCGCGACTGGCAAAATAATGGCGGGAAATTTGACTGAAATTTAATTTATTGGAAGTATAAATTGACGAAACAAATGGTTCATTAAACTTTTATTTTGTATGTATTTTACTTGTACGTCTGTATGGTACAAGAAATAAAAATGCTACAATTTTTAAGTAAGTAGATGTATTTATAACAAAATTAAATTATAAATTCTAAATAAAACTACATAAATCTTAGGTTAATACATTAAATATAGTTAAATTTAAAAACAAAGTATTAAGTATTAATAATTATTTCTCAGGAATTTTAATATCTGGGGTCAAGAGTGAAAGTGAAATGATTTCTAATTCTTTGGGATTTGGTTTGCAAATTCTCTTAATTTTCTTGGTTTTTTCCTCGTTGAAAATAATCGTTGGGGAGCAATGGTTTTATTATGAGGAACGTACTTGTCTGAGCATTGTTTAACTACTTTGCCAGTACTTGTAGAAGATTTAATAGCTTGAATACTAGATTTCATTGCTTTTAAATGCTTTTTTGAAATTAACAATTCATCTTGCTGTGTTATGCTATTAAGTAAATGGATATATTCAATTTTTAAATTTTCCACTTCGGAAGTTAACTGTAAAGAATTGGTACTTACTACTTTATTTTTGCAAATCTCTTATTAGTACTTCTTTTTCATTTGGAGCCTGAATAAGTGAATTATCATTTTGTAGAATAGATTCTTTATTTTCATTAGAGCTAGACAAGAAATTTTCAGAATGGGATTGACATAATAAATGGAGTTTGCACATATTCCATTTAATACTTGAATCTATACAAGAGCAACTAAATTGATGAATACAAGTGTTGCATTCTAAACAACGTAGATTGCAATTACATGATGTAATATTTTGCTGGATGAAATAAATATCAGTACGTTTACTCGAACAAATATTCCACCCATTTAAATCTTTTGTGATTAACTCATCGCACAATTTTAAACTTTCTTTATCACTTAATTTTTTGGTAATTTTACCCTTATGTAAGGTAATTAATCTATCATAGAGGCGATCTCTAACAAATTTCATTAATGTGTGCAGCATCTTATCCAGTCTTTTAACATTTTTTCCATGAAAATAAACATACTTAATGGTTCTATGCATTCTCTCTAAATGCATATTTGTGTTTAATCCACAGTTCACACGGTAACAATATGCCCATGACTCAACAGTCTTAGAGTATGTATTTTCAAAATAGATGCCAAATTCCTGGGTATTTGGATCTTGCATCATATTTTTTATAGCCTGGGGAGTCATATTTTTAAAAGCATTAACATCTACCTCCTGCAATAAAGTTCTTAGAATTTTATAAACCTCTATTTGTTTCTCTTTTGATTTTATCTTTGTTAGGTTTTTTCTCCAAGCACGGTCAACATGCCAAGTGCAAAACAATTTTTTTTTCGGTGGTGTCATTACATTAATAAATGCATTGTAGAAAGATTCTGCCATGTCAGACATGAAAACAGTTGGTGCTAAGTTTCCTGACTTTTCTTTAACAAAGTTTAAAAAAATTGTCAATACTTCCTCATCACACCGATTACTTATTAAAAAAACACAGGGAAAACCTTGCCTTAAGTCATCCAAAAGTAATAAAGTTGTTAGTTCAAAATTGTATTGGTTTAAACCATGTGTTCCATCAATGCAAACTGCATCCGAGCCATATTTCTTCAGAATATCATTTTGCGCATCATTCATTATAATAAGAAGGAAGTCACTAGATTGTAGCTGAGGATAATCTTCCTTTGTTTCATTTTGCCGTTTGTAAAATAACACACAGGAATCATGATCCTGCATTTCACTCACCCATGCATCTACACTGATCGCATCGTTCTCATGTCTCTTTACATTAATAGATAAATTGTAGGTATTTTCTATATTGTGAAGGTCTGACTTTGTTAATAGATGAAGTCTACTTAGTTTACCATCCCCTGCTATTGATTCACGGACATCATCCAAAATAGTATCAAATGGGATATTTGCTGAAATTTTTTCTGCTAAAGCATTTTTTTCAGAAACGGTTAAAGTTAAATGACCCAGGTCAGCTTCATGTCCGACATGTGTTTTTGAAAGTTTTACCTTCAATGTATCATTTGTAATAGTAACAGATATCATAGCAGGACATAAACCATTAATTTTGTTACTTCCTTGTGTCTTAATTTGGCGTAACCCTTGACTTTCAGATGTAAAATATCCAGATCGATGACATTGAAAATAAATAAATTTCGTAGATTGCTTACGTTTGGAACCACTTCTTTGAATAAATTTCGAATGTGTTTCCTTTTCAATGGTTTGTTTCCACTCATCAAAATCTTTGCGAGATGAAAAATCTAAATGTTCCACTTCCAGAACTACTTCGTGAATATTTTCAAAATGTTCGATTAAAATATGTTTTTGATAATGTTTAAAATTACACAACGGGCATATATACAATACATTATCCGTTACATATTCTGCATTATGTGTCTGCCGTTCATGTAAACTTAAAAATGATTTTGTATTGTAAGATTTGTTACAAAAATTACATTGGTAGTTTCTCTTTGGAAGAGCAGCTAAGTTCTCCACTTCACTAGGATGTAGTTCCTTCATATGTCTTCTTAAATTTTTGAAATGCATATATACCTTGGAACACAATGAACATTGAAATTCGCGACTTTCCATTATTGTCTCGTTTTTTTTCCACTTTAAATTGTATTAAAGACAATTTCTAAAAGAAAATGCAAAAAACTTGATATTAGAGTTATAAACAAAATGTAAACATATTTTGTTTTTACTCACCAGTATCAATCCTAATAGCTAAGTATTCTCTCAATACATAAATAGTTATATATATATATATATATATATATATATATATATATATATATATATATATACACAGATTATATTCTTGATTTTAACAAATCAAATCGTTTTATAACAAACTGACAATTTAACCTAAAATTTTAACGTAAATAACAGATACGTACATGAATCACAAAGGATGTTTGCAGTTCCCGCCATTACTTTCTCACTCGCCTATTGGTCGGAGCAAACCTGCATATCGCGGGGTCTAAACGCTAGTCTAAAGTAGACGCTGGGCGGCGTTCTGTCTCAATTTGTGGGAGGGATGTATAAATTAAAGGAAAGGGTGGGGAATGTAAATATATTTTAAAGGTGTGACACTACGGCACTGATGATCGAACATATTGTGACAGTGGCGATGGATTCTCATTATATTGTATGGTAAATGCAAACGCTGAACAGCGTCGTGTCTTTTTCAACTCTCAAACTGAAGACGCAGATCAGCGTTGTGTCACACCACACCTTCAGAAAAAGACACTGATCAGCGACACTGTCCTTCAACGTGTTAAAATAGTCCAATTCAATAGAGTTTTCATCAAGTTGGAGATGATGAGCAATATCGGAGTTGGAATCATCAAAATTCATATTTGTGGGTACAGAATTATCAAATTGTCAATAAATATTAATTCCTGATGGTTTATTGGATTTTTTATATTTGCCACCATCCTGACGATTTGAAATTCCCGGTTGGTCAGTAGAAGGTTGTGGTGGATTATTGTTGTCATATTCTTTATCTACTTCTTTAAGATTTCACCCTCAGATTCACTGGAATGTTCGTCATCATTTTCACTTGGTACGTAACCATTGCCACTTTCATAAAGTAACTGATCCAATTCCTCATCAGTAAACCCTTTATTTTTAGACATTTCCCACTATTTGTCAAAAAATTATTAATAAACTAAGTATCAAGCACGACGATGTGAATGATGCCAGCACGGCGAGACAAATGATGTAATTAACTTGTCGCTACAAGTTAAAAGTGCGCAATTTTCTTACACCTGGCTGAGCGCTTGGGGGACGCAGATCACCGGCCAACATGAATGGGTTAAATATTTTATACACAGTTTATTATCAAACATAAATTTTAAATGTAGGTGATAATAAATTGTTTATAAAATATTTTAGAATAATTGTTCGTGTTTTGTTTGAAAGGTCAACTAATATATTAAATTTTGAATATATTTTGCCCATATTATTGTAATGGGACTGATTTGTATTATTATTTTTAAAAATATACCATACTACACATTGTTTTGGATTTATTATCAGACATAATTTAAAATATTTGCTAATCATGGCATAACTAGCTGTTTGTTATTTTTCTCAGCAAAACTAAAGAAATGAATCAAGTGGACTGTATCTAATAATTCAAAAAAGGGGAATTCAAAATTGACTTACCATCAGTATCGATGCACTGTTTTTTCCACTGTTTATTACAGGGCTAACGGGATGGACAATAAGGAGGTAGGATATAATAAACAGAAACTCAATTTTGAACACAGCTATAAGCGGTAATACTATTAATAACTAATATGCGGTGTAACTAAGGTATATAAGTATCTCTCAACAACACTGTATGTAACTGACTATGTATTTCATCTATATGTTTTTTCTCTCTATAAAAAAAGTCAACAAAAAACGAAAGACGAACATTCGAACTAATAAACAGGACAAGTAGGGCCATCTGATGATGGGAACATTAATTCAAACAATTAATGGGAACAGAGTTCTAACCACTAGCATTATGTTCAGTCAGTGTACTGTAGAGAGCCACATTATTTTTTAGTTCTGTTAATTCAGGTGTCATAATGAACCTATTTACGTTCCTTGCCGAAAAGCATTTAATTGGGAGACATAATTCAAAATAATATAATAATATTTTAGAAAGATGTCGAAAGCAATATCTGGAAAATCGCGAAGAAAAATATCCTGCCAATCTTCGCCTCTAATATAATTATGGAAGCGGATTATATTCTGTGAACTAAAATGTCTTTGATAATTGTACTTATTTTTCTCCTGTTTTTGTGTAATCTTAGTATCCAGTTTTAAAAATTGGGAAATATGATCTAACACACACAGCTTTATGACTTCTACACTGTATTCGGTGTTAGAATATATTAAAAAATTATCAATACATATCTAGTACTAGCTAATAATGAATATTTTAAAATAGATGTAAGAAATTGAAAGGGGGCTGAATACAAATTTACTTCTGTCAATTTCCCACCCACATCTCCCAGTCCAAGCAATATATTAATAATAATAATAATAATAATAAAAGTATTTTATTGGATAAACCAAATGGCCATCGACCGAAGTCTTTCAGCCAGTGTTACAAAAGATTTTTTGTGAGTTAACAACCTTATGTAATCAAAGAGGTAGTTTACATGTTATATATGAAAAAATAAATAAATAAATAAATTGCATATGTAAGTAATACAAAATATATATAAAAAAAGAAAAAATACACATAGAATACATGTAAATTAATTGTGCTGGTATGATGTTTTTCATTCCTGTCTTAGGATTCTAAGGCATTCCCATATTGTGTGTTCTGGGTGTTTTCTGTGGTTGCGATGTTCTTCATTTCGTGTTTTGCAAAGATGTTGGAATATTTCTATGTTGTAGTCTGACGAGGAAAATTTTGTGGATAGTTTGGTGAATGGGTTCAATGTTTGTGATTTGATAGAGGAGCTGATTAGGGGGATTATGAAGAGGATTTCTGGGATGTCGAACTTTTGTAATAGATCTGATGGCGGAAGTTTCAGCCACTTTTAGATTGCGAATTGCTGGTGCCCTTGCGTTTAAGTATATGGGGTGGCTATATTCCAGTATAGGTCTACATATCATTTTATATATGTTTGCAGCAGTTTTTATGTTGATCCCTTTATTTTTATAGGTAAGACTTCTGAAATGTCTGCCTCTAGAAATACATTTCTTTTTAATTGATTTTGTATGACTGTTCAGATTCAATTTCTGATCCACGGTAACTCCAAGATATTTAGCTGAAGTTTGGCTTGTTAGTAAATAGTTATTAAATCTGATCTTTGGAGAGTTGGCTTTGATCTAGTGGTTAAAAATAATGTACTGTGACTTAGATGGGTTTATACTGGTACGCCATTTGTTACTATTGCATCTAGAAGTCTTTGCAGTTCTTCTATCGTTTTACTTAATTTATCATTATGACTTACTAAAGCAGTGTCATCTGCATATTGCAAAATATACAGATTTGGATTTATTGATATTATATCCTTAATGTTCCTTCTTATTTAAATAAACTCCACTTGTATTTTATACTTCTTTATTTCTACTTTAATACACTAACAAACCACAACTTATATATTATACCTTATTAACTGTCAATCCTCTAACTTTCTTCTTCTTCTTCCCTACATCTACTACCTGTCATGAAGACACTGATATTGTTTCTCAACACTCTTCCTCAATATCAATGTTTTCATTACATAAACCTAACTCTTTCACAAATAATTTTAACAAATTTTTACACAGAGGTTTAGTAAGAATATCTGCTAACTGGTTTTGAGTCCAAATATATTTTACATTTACAACACCCTCTTCTACTTTTTGTTTTACAAAATTAAATTTAATGTCCATATGTTTGAATCGTTTTTGATCAGGATTTTTTACAGATTTTATTGTACTTTGATTGTCTTCAAAAATAGTTATACTGTGTGTATCAATACTTAATTCTAATAACAACTTTTTTATCCAACAAGCCTCAACAGAAGCCTCACATAAAGATACAAATTCTGCTTCAGTTGTACTAAGTGCTACAGTATTTTGTTTTCTAGATTTCCAAACGACAGTATTATTATACACTTTAAACAAATAACCAGAGGTAGATTTTCGATCATTATCCCTACCCCAGTCTGCATCTGCATACCCAATCAGTGGCAAGCTATTTTCATCTTTGATATATTTTAATTTATAATGCACTGTTCCCTTAATATACCTTAAAATTCTTTTCAGAGCTTTCCACAAATTTTCACTTGGTTTTGACTGAAATCTGCTAAGATAATATACTGACATAGCTAAATCAGGCCTAGAGCCTACAGTTGCATACATCAAAGAGCCTATAAGAGATCTACATTTCTTTTCATATGACCGATCAACAATACATGTTTCATCTAGCTTAAAGTTGACATCCATAGGAGTGTCAATACTTCTACAATTGTCCATTCCAACATTTTTTAATACTCTGCAAATACTTTGATTGATCTATAGATAAAGTATTAGAATTTTTGCAAATTGAAATCCCTAAATATGTTAGCTTTTCGCTTCCCATGTCTTTCATTCTAAATTTTGTTGCTAGAAATTCTTTAACTGATTTTATTTCTTGTAAACTACTTCCTAAAATTAATAAATCATCCACATATAGCAATAAATAAATATCACCTTTTGAATACAAACAAAAATCATTCTCTGATCGCTTAATACCATAACTTTTAACTGTTTCAGTAAAGCACTCATACCAATACTTCGGAGATTTTTTTAAACCGTACAATGATCTTTTTAATTTTAAAACACACCCCTTTTTAACATTTATTCCCACTGGTGGTTTCAGATATACCTGTTCATCAATCCTACCATATAAAAACGCCCCCTTAACATCCATTTGATGAATGTGATAATTTTTATGAACTGCGACTGATAATAATATTCTTAACGTTTGAAGTCTTAATACTGGTGAGTATACATCATCCAAATCCCCCTGCTGTTGAAAACCACGGACTACTAGTCTTGCTTTACACATATTTTCATTATTTACTTCTTTCCTGGTAAAAACCCATTTACTGTCTAACATATCGACTCCCTCTATTTCTGGAACAATTTCCCATGTTTCACTTTCTTCCAATACCTTTATCTCTTCATCTATAGCCTTTTCCCATAATCTTTTATCCTCCCTTAGGCGAATATCTTCATAACTTACTGGTACATCATCATTACATTGATTTGTTAGTAGAGCAAATAATGCTTCATCAGATTCTTCAAAGTCTGTTACATATTCATCATGCCATTTAGGTTTTTGTCTTTTCCTTTTCTCTCTCAGCAATTCTTGATCTTTTTCTAATGCCACTATCTCTTCAACATCTTTATCATCTTTGTAACCCATGGATTTGCTATTTTCTACTCCTACATATTCTTCCCGACTTATATTTACATACTCTTCCTCCTTCTTAGATTCTTCATTAAATATAACGTTTCGTGCAGCAACAATTTTTCGATTTTCTTCATCCCATAACCTATATCCACCAGAACAATATCCTACCATTATCATCTTTTTGCTTCTTGGATCTAGTTTATGCCGTAACTCCTTTGGAACATGGTTATAAGCAATACTACCAAAAATTCTTAAATTTGACACATTAGGTTTTCTTCCTTCCCATAGCTCACTCGGTGTCCTATCTTTTGATGCTGTAGGACTTCTATTTGTTACGTATGCCGAAAAATTAATAGCCTCTCCCCAAAATTCTTTTGACATATTAGATTCTACTAAAATGGTTCGAGCTTTCTCTACTAAGGTTCTATTCATTCTTTCAGCGACCCCATTCATTTCTGGGTTATATGCTACAGTGTATTGTAATGTAATACCTTTTTCATTGCAAAATTGTTGAAATTCCCTATTTACATATTCTCCGCCATTATCTGTTCTTAATTTTAGCAAATCTCTATTGAAATGTTTAGTTGCATAATTATAGTACCTTTTGAATTGTTCAAATACATCAGACTTATTTCTAATTAAGTAAACTACAACAAAGTGAGTATAATCATCTATAAAAGTAACAAAATAATTATAGCCATCCCATGTGGTTGGATTAATTGGCCCACATACATCACTATGAACCAACTCTAATGGTCTTCTTGCTCTATAACCCTTATTGTTAAATGGTTGTCTTGTCATTTTACCTAACAAACATGGTTCACACAAAGTATTTTCAATTCTACTATGCTTAATGTCATTCAACCCATCAACCAGGTCATTTTTACTTAATATATTAATATTTGTCATACTTAGATGGCCAAAACGCTTATGCCATAGTTGTAATAAATCACTCTTATTTTTAGATATTAAGTGGTTACAATCAGATCGTTCTACTTCCATATTCACTGTATATAATGAACCAATTTTATTACCTATCATTATTAGTATTTCATTTTTGTAAATTCTGACTCTACCATCTGTAAATACAACCTTTAAACCAGCACTTTCCATTTTTGTAACAGATAATAAATTTTTTCTTAATTCTGGTACAAAATAAACATTTTTTATGATACACAATGTGTTTACCTTATCTACAGAACATCTAACCTCGATATTACCAACTCCAACTGCTTCTAATACAACTCCATTTTTAGCTGCAGAAATTTTCCTAGGATTCTGTAATTCAGTATATTCACTAAGAAATTCTTTCTTATTTATAAGATGGTCAGAACACCCTGAGTCAACGCACCAGTCTATGTTGCTCCTATTTGTTTCACAGTCATACACTTCACTAGATTGTTCACACATGAAAACCGCTTTTTCTGTTTCTTCACTCTCGGCTACGAATGATCTGTATCCTCTTCCTCTACTTTGACCTCTTGTTCGATTATAACTTTGTCCTCGTCTATCTTCTTGCCTATTGTAAGACTGCTGTACTTCATGTCTCCTGAAATTCTGACTTTCACTTGTTCTTGGCCGAACATCACTATATTGGTTTGATACTTGGAACCTCCGTTCACGACACTGAAATTTTTTGTGGCCAGGCTTACCACATCCATAGCATAAAAAGGCACATTCTGCATTTCGGTTACTATAGTTAGATTTTTTTCGTTTCTCCTCTTCACCTAACAATCGATCCTTAACAAAATCTAATTTAATTTTTTCCACAGTCTCTAACGCTGTTACTATAGCCTCGTACGACTTGGGCATCGACATTAATACATAATTTATTTTCTCTTCCTCTGATAATTCACTATCTGCATCTCTAAGTTGTGAAAATATTTCTTCCAGTGTTATAAAATGGTTTAGTAAAGTATCTTTCTCATTGTATTTTATTTCACTTAATTTTCTTCTCAAGAATAAACGGCTCCGAACACCCTTCTTTTTGAAATTGTCTTCAAGATTTTTAAACATCAAGTATGCCGTATTTTTACCTCTCATATATTCTAGATGACTGTCTGCAACACCCCCAATTAGAATGGCTTGTGCTCGTGCTTCTAATGTGGCATTGGCATCATTTTCACTAAATTTTTCATCCTCGATGGCTTGTATCACACTGCTTTCCCGTAATATGCTTTTAATTCTGAACGACCATGCTGCAAAATTTTCGCCTGCAAATGGCACAATATTGTATTTCTCCCTCGACAACATGACGGCTCTGTCTGTACAACGTATTTCCTCGAAACTTTTCTTATGCCTGGATCACTTGCCTGTCTGGGACCATAACCCTATTGATATTATATCCTTAATGTTCCTTCTTATTTAATTAAACTCCACTTGTATTTTATACTTCTTTATTTCTACTTTAATACACTAACAAACCACAACTTATATATTATACCTTATTAACTGTCAATCCTCTAACTTTCTTCTTCTTCTTCCCTACATCTACTACCTGTCATGAAGACACTGATATTGTTTCTCAACAGGATTAGTGTTATTTTCCAATTCAGACAGAATATCATGGCAGTAAACGTTGTATAGCATAGGTGAAAGGGCGAGAGCCCTGCGGTACTCCTTGTTGAGGTGTAAAACATTGGGAGATTTTTGTATTTATTTTCACTTGTAACTTACGTTGGGTTAAATAATCTCTTAGTAGATGAATAAGGTATGTGGGGCAGTTTAGCCACATCAGTTTATATAACAATCCGGCATGCCAGACACTATCGAATGCCTTTTTTGTGCCTAGGAATACAACAGCACTTTGTTGTCCCATAAGTTTTGAGGTTTGGATGTTCGATGTTATTATTGTTAGAGGAGAGGGTAAATTGTGGAAGTCTTTTCTTTAAAACCAAATTGATATTCGGGAATATATTGTCCAATGGATTGATGTAACCTTTTATAAATAATCTTTTCAAAATTTTTACCTAATACTGGGAGTAGAGTTATGGGATGGTAGTTTTCTACTTTACTGTGGTTAACATTTGGTTTTGGAATGGTGATAATAACGCCCTGTTTCCATTCAGGAGGAAAGTATTGATTGTTTAGGCAAAATTCATAGATTTTTATTATATATAGATGGACGTCATAATGAAGGTTTCTAACAATCTGTTTTGTAACGTAATCATTTCCTGGTGCTGTGTTTTTTCCTTTATTTATAACATTGAAGTACTCTTCTTCTTCAATTGTCTGATATTCATCTTGTGGAGGATTATTAAAATAGTATTTGTATCAGTTTCTAACGTCCTCATAGTTGGCTACATTGTAATTTATGTTGCGTCCTTCGGTATATGTATTTGTAAAATATTCAGCAAAGTGTTCAGCTTTTTCTGAGTCTGTGTAGTAATAACTATTATTTGCTTTTAATGTAGGGATATTGATTGACTCTTTGTATTTGGTAAGTTTACGGATTTATTTCCAGTAATTTCTGCCCTGTTCTTTATTGATTTCACTGCATATATTTAGCCATTTACTTTCTTTATATTGTTGTATAAGTCTATGTATATTTTTATTGTAGTTATTGATTCCTGTTTTATAGTATGGATTAGGGTTTGCTTTATAATCACGATACATTTTTCTTTTGCTTTTAATTAGTCGAACAATGAAAGGAGGGAGATTGTACTGGTAGTATTTTTTACGTGTTGACGGTGACTCTGCTATTATGGTTTGTGATAATTTTTCCTGAAATTTTTTTATTGTTCCTTTATCCAAGTGGGGTTGTTGAGTTTCATGAATATAGGCTCTCATAATGCTATTTACTCTATCAATGTTGCATTTGTTGTAGTTGACGTAAGTTTCTGGAACTTCGGTTATTGGTGTTTCCATATCAATAGTTATGTCTATAGCTAGGTGGTCTGATCCAATGTCAGGATGCGTTTCAATTTTTATAATATTGTTGGTGAGATTGCTTGTATATAAAACTAGATCGGGTGTTGAATCTGTATTATTTTCCATTAAGAATGTTGGTGGTGTGTTTGCTTTTTTAAATATGGAGTTTTCTAGAAACCTTTTTAATTGGGCATTTTTGGCCCTATTTACATTAAAATCCCCTATTATTAAAGAATATCTGTAATTTGCAGCTTTTATAAAAATAGATTCCTCAATCATGGATGTTGGATGTATATATATGAGAAATATGTGGTCTATCGTTTAAAAATGGAATAGTAAAATGTGTAGCTGAATTTAATGGGTTGTTTATTCGCAATATATTAAAAATCAATTTGTTGCAGGAAATTCTGAAAAGTTGACAAACGAAGAGCCTTCATCAAGCTTGTGTCAGAAAGTAATTGCACCACGTCATCGATGCAAGTTGGGGACACACACAGGCTTCTGCGCTGCCACAGTGGGTTTGGCGGAGCAAGTACGTGACTCCAAAAGCATCTCAGCTTGGAGTCCTGCTTTAAGACAGCGGCTAGCAAACTTTCTTCCAGACGGCTGCCAATACAATATGATGAGGAGATGCCGATTTCTTACCGCCTCTGGCGATGCTGTTCGGACTACGATCACCGCAGCTAACCTCCGATTAGGTGGTGTGAATGAAAAATTTTTTGACTATAATTGCTGGGATATACTTATCCACTCTGAATTAAAGCTCAGAGAACAGCAACAACAATATATTCAAGCAAATGAGGAAGTGTCCACGAATATGACGGTCACGTCCTCACACCATCTCCCACTGCCCCATCTCATCGCCACAAATTGGTTGGCGCAGCAATTACTAGCTTCTCCTGAACCAACTCACTGGAGCCTCATTCTAAGACTACGATTAGCAACCCTCTTTCCCGGGAATTATCCTGATGATGCATGGTTAATACCTGAGTTAATAACTGTTGCAGACCAACCCGTTCATATCAGAATATGCAGGGACATGCTTAAAATTAAACAACTTGGAATCCCAGAACCGAAACAAATTGCCGGGAAACATTTGAAAGAAAATATTTCAGGTGAGGAATTTAATTAGCATGTTGATAGTTTTAATAAGAATCGTCTAAATTAAAAACGAAATTTCTAGATAAAGTGCCGCCAGCAATTTTGCATACTTTAATGCTGATCTTAAAAAAATTGTATAGACGAATAAAATGAATGAATGAACATATGGCAGCAGGCTACCATGGACGGTTTTTAATTGGAGTGAGGTTGTAATAACTGTAGTGACCAGCTGTCATCTATTTTCAATCATTCACACACACACTATAATATTTCTTTTGTTTGTTTTTTTTTTGGGCCTCTTAACATTTTTCATTCATGAATGTGATTTTTTTATATTCTTCTCCACATTTTGTGCGTTTTCTCTCATCTGTGTTTGTTAAATAAATAATGTTGCAGGATAATTGAAGGGATTGATGGATAAAGGTGTTAATTAACAAGTTGGGAATTTTACAGGAGAGCACTTTTAGTGAATTGTCATGGACGTTTTTTGCAATGCAATTTCAGAACAAGTCATTTGGTTGAATATGTTCGTTTTAAAATTAAGAAAATTAATGTTACAAAACAAAATATAAGGTATCTAAAAAATAAGGTACAGACAGAAAAATATGTAATTAGTCCCTTTATTCACATGAAAAAAGATATGTGAGAAAGTTCACACATGGATAATAGGTATAGTTTACACGTGAATTTAACAAAACAAGAATGAATCACTAATGAAAATATGTAAACAGAAATGATCGTTTTCTTTGTTTATTCTTTTTAGTTCTTTGGGAGTTTGTGTCATTGGTTTCCAGAAATTGTTCATAAAACCATCTGGTTAAGTTGCCCGTCGGGAAAAATTTTGCTGATACATACTGTCTCCAAACTTCGTGTATGGCTTCATTGGACCTAGTCTGACAGCACTTTCCTCTATAATTTTTTTTGTTTTTGGGACGTTTCCCACTAGATTTTCCGAAACGTGTCATTTTGACGGCATATAGAGCGATGCCAGGAAAATTAGTTTTCAATTTTGGAAATATGTCGTTTTTCTGCTCCAGAAATTCGTTTTTCATGTAATAGGATAATTTTTAGCATCGTCCTAAAATTTTTTTTGGTGCATAATGTTTATTTTTTTTTATTCCCTACATACTTCATATATTTTTGATGCAAAATTGCACACTTAAATTGAATTCATATATTTACTAAAAATGGATTAATTGTTTTTTCATTTATAAAAGGTACTTTGTTATAACTAATATTGTAAAGTGTTATCTTATAGCTTGTTTTAAGACCTTTAATTTGGACCCTGGATGAAAATTTTCGGACTAGTAGTACCGGAGGTATAGCGATTTTAAACGTACTAAAAGACAATTTTTCGCTACTTTTTTCTACAAAAAGTTTTACGTATTTTTCAATATTATCGAACTTAAAACTTGGGTAAGTCGAATTCAGATAGTCTAAAAGAGTTCAACAAATTCAAAATAAAGATTATAAAACAAGTAAGCTGAAATACCGTATCTTTTTTAACCGTCTTCTCGACTAAACGAAATTTCATTTTTTTATCGCCCTAACTTCGACGGCCACTATTGGAAAATTATGTTTTTTCGTCAGACTCTCGTTATGCCCCACTGTATTTGCCAGACACTTATCCACAAATTAAATACCTATCTTCTGCATATAATTTTCCAATGTCTGAAGGTTATGAATACATTTTTTGCTGTCATGAAACCGACAACTTTGACGCGTCAGACTGGGAAATCGGAAAATAATTTTCGTCAGACAATACGAAAACTTGTTTTTGTATGTTTTAATAAATTGATAAAGCGAAAATCAGCTGGTTATTAATAAATTTTCTTCTAGTCGTTTTTCCGACATGTTCGAGATAGCGGACACGCCCAATGACCCACATTTATTGTCAGACAATTATTTTTTCACGTTTCAATTCACGTTTTTAAGCTATTCTACTTGGAAAAATAACAGTATCTATACATTTTTTATATGCCGTCAAAATGACATGTTTCGGAAAATCTAGCGGGAAAACGCCCCAAAAACAAAAAAAATGATAGAGGAAAATGCTATCAGACTAGCCATACACGAAGTTTGGAGAGAGTATGTATCAGCAAAATTTTTCCCGACGGGCACCTTAACCAATCTATGCTCCATCAATATATGGCAGCTGAGTTTTAATATTGTCTAATTTTTCCTGGGAGATAGTTCCAATTTCATTTTTAAGGACATTTTACTGTTTACATTTTGAGCAAGACTTGCATTTATTTCTTTATTCCCTTCACATAATTAATATGACTTATATAGTATAAATTATCCCCTTTTTGAGCAATCGCTATTAATTTGTTATTATTATTGTATATTTTAGATACATTACCTTGAGAGATTATTTTGTTACTTTTGAATAGCTTATCAAGTTTTGTTTCATTTCTTTTACATAGAAAACATTTAACAAAGATATTTCGCTTCTCTTGTCAAAAACATCAAAATCTGCAGTGACCTTGCCAATTTTAGTTGCTTTTAAGATTTTACCATCACCTAGTTTTACATCGATTGGTTTTTTTAAAACTATAGATTCTGCAAATAATCTGTCATCATTTATAACATGATCAGTGCAACCACTGGCTAAAATCCAAATAATTTCATTCTTATCATCTAGAATTTTACATGTAAACTCTAACGCATTTACTTGAGTTAAAAACGTGTTGCTGCTTGAAGCCGCCTGGCTGTGTTGGTTGGAACTCGATGAAATGTTAGCTGCGCCGCCATTATTTCCTTTGTAACTTCCACGTTGGATCGCTCGACCACGTAACCAACCTCGAGATTTGCCGCCATGACTTCGTTGCTTAAAACTGAACTGTTGACAATCTTTTTTATAGTGGCCAGGTTTACCACATTGAAAACACTTTCCACGGACATCTGATGTGAAAACACTGGATTTTGTTTGCCCTTCTGTTTTATTGGAATATTCTTTTCCTTCTAACGATTTTAGTTTTATTTTTTTAGATATTGTATTGTTCTATCCTCTTCTGGTAAGACATCTATTAGATCTCCGATGTGACTAAAATTTGGTAGTAACGCCTTTTTAGCTTGTTCGTGCATTTTACGTGCATTAACGGCTTTAAATTTTTTTTTGCTTATTTTTATCCTATTGTCATATAATCTAGAAATAGGGATGGTATCGATGTTTTTTGTGTTTGTACGGCATGGCAACTCGACATACTCATCGTCATAATTTAATTTAAATAATATTTTGCCTTCTGGAGCATACTTAAATACTTTAACATCATTGTATTTCGGCCAGGACAAATTAAAGGATATGTGTAAGAGTCTCTTGCATCATATTTCATAAAAAACTCGCATGTAAGATATTGAATGCCAAGGGGAAAGGGTTTATGTCTGGCTTCTTTTATCGTGACTGAATATTAGCTGGGAATGTGAATTTCTCTGTTCATTAAGTTTCTTTTTTCAATGCATCAGTGGAGTTACACTCCCATTGAGTGTGACCTCTCTTTAAGAATTTTTGGAATACAGTTATCTTATTTCTTACTGCAAATGATGAAAAGTGCATCATTTTTGTTTTTATATCCGCAGTTGTCGGAAAAAATCATAATTAATTAATTTACAACTTTATTTATACTGCACATCATACAGAATACAATATTCCACTTACATGGTACACAGGGTTTTAGTAGTGTGTATACTACAGGCTAAAACTAAGAAACAGTAGTGTGGAGGAGAAATATACCTTTGACGTGTAAAGCTAATATTACATATAATTATATACAAAGCTAATATAATATATAGTATATCATATTATGCTAATATTACATACAATTTAACAGTTTACTTCTACTTATGTTAAAAAATGTATGTCATGGTTTGTTATAAATTCATTTGTAGTAATCAAACATTGGCTAACGGGCGAAATTGTGTTTGTTATTTTAAAAGTATTATCTCTCCTTCTTAATCTAATATTAGCGACATTAATAGCAATTTCTGCTAAGATGTCGTGATCATTAATCTTATTAAAAACGTTAAATATAAACATTATCTCAGAGTTATTTCTTCTATTATGGAGTGAGTTAATATTAAAATCTAGTAGTTGCGTTGTGTAAGATATAAACAATGGCCATGAATTATGTTTTCTAAAGAATAGGGTTCTCAGTAGTCTTTTTTGTATTTTTTTCTAGCATATCAGAATATAAAATAGTTTTTGGATTCCATATTATAGCCCCATACTCTAATTTAGAACGGACATGAATTGAATAATAATATACAGGTATCATAGTTAAACTCTTTACTAGATCTAGTAATAAAACTAAGCTTTCTCTAACCCTCGGATATTAATTCTAATACATGACTGTTGAAGCTAAAGTTAATAGTAAACTTGACACCTAGATCTTTTATCTCACAGACACGATCTAACGTCGTGTTATTGATCGTGTATTCATTTATAATAGGATTTTTTTTTCTTGTGAAACTGACTGTTTTACATTTGGACTCATTGAGAGTAAGGTCACTTTTGCTGCAGTAGACAACAAGAGCATCTAGGTCATTCTGTAATAGATAGAGACAGTCTTCCAAAGTATCTACTCTAAGGAACAATTTTAGATCATCTGCATACAATAAAAATTTAGAGTGTTTAATATAAAGGTTTATGTCATTAACAAATAAAACAAAAAGCAAAAGTCCCAAAATGGACCCCTGTGGGACTCCTGATGTGGGATTAAAGTTATATGATTTATCACTATAAACTTTACAAACTGTGTCCTTCCTGTTAGGTATGAGTAAAGAAAGTCCAAAGTGTTTCTGCTAAATGAAAATGATTCTAATTTTAGAATAAGTACTTGGTGATTGACCCTATCAAATACCTTCGCCAAGTCTGTATAAAAGACATCAAGTTGTGATTCATGTTTAATCTCGTTGGCAACTGAGTCACTAAATATACCCAAATTGATAACTGTTGATTTACTATGTACAAAGTCGTGCTGTTGGTTGATTATGACTGGGCTAACATGCAAGTACATTCTGTTATATATTACCCTTTCAAATATTTTTGACGGGCATGGTAGAACTGTTATGGGTCTATAATTGTTTATAAAGCTAGTGTTTCCGCTCTTGTGAATAGGAGTTATACATCCTATTTTAAATTTATTGGGAAATACTTTTTCTTTGAGACACAAATTAAATAACATGGCAAGTGGTTTCGCGATCAGTTCACCATATGCTTTGAAAAAATAAGCAGGTATGTCATCTATACCAATGGCTGCCTTAGGCTTTAGTGATTTAATTGCTATTAATATTTCATTTTCAGTTATATTGTTTATGTCACAGTTATTTAGATTATTATTATTATTAGCCATTACTCGATAGATTGTGTACAATAAAAAACAAGTAAAAGGTGTAGTCTATTGTAATTCCCATTCATCTACGGTGCACACGACTATGGCTATAGAGGCCAATTCGGGAGAGCACATGTCGACCGCAGTCAGGACAAACATAGACCTGGTTAGGTCTTGGATTCGGCCTCGGATATTTAGATTATAGCTAGGAAAATTCGAGTCAAAGTTGTTAGCAAATTACTTGGACTATGCACAGATTTGAAAAAGTCTGCATAGCCATTCGCTATTGCTTCATCATTATCAAGATCAATATCGTTATAATTAAATCGGTATGATATGTTACAGTTCTTTCTTTGTTCTTTTATATATGCCCAGAAATTAGTCGGGTTATCATGTATGTTATTCTCAATATTTGTCACATAATTATTGTGACAAGTTTTATAAAGACGTTTTACTTGTTTTCTCAAACAATGAAACTTTTGTGTATAGTGCTCATGTATAATAATGGATGTTCCTTTAAACAACACTTTGTCAAGTAGTTCATGTTATCTTATTTCTTACTGCAAATGATGAAAGTGCAATATTTTTGTTTTGATATCCGCAGTTGTCGGAAAAAATTATAATGGATGTTCCTTTAAACAACACTTTATCAAGTAGTTCATGATACAAGTCGTAAACATTGAGGAAAATAAGTCTCCCTCAGTTTTATTCCAACAATAATTTTCAGACTGATATGTTTCAAGATTGTAAATTATGAAATTATGAACCTTGAAGTTTAGTCTTAAAATACAATTAACACAAATAAGGAGATATTTTTCACAAGTTAATATCACTGCACCTCCATGATAAGGTTTATTAAGCTCGGCACATTGAACAACGCTTAATAGTTTCTGAAATGTGTCTTTGCTCATTCGAAGTAACAAGAAAAAGTCATAATTTAAATATCTAGTAATGAATTCATCATGATAAGTTGATCTAATGTGATGTTCTCTTTCATACAGTAATAAAATGTTTTGTACTGCTCTACTGTATTGTCTCTTTAAAAATATTGTTAATAAGGGAAACACTAACTCCTGATCCATATTCAGGAGAGACCACACAATTTCGTAACTTGCTGAGGTCATATTTCTTAGTAAAAAAGAGAGAAGGTTTGATAGAATTTAAAAACTGTCATTTTAGGTTATGCGGCGGAATTTATGATGATGTCACACTTCAAGCTGCTTAAAGACATTCGTGTGACCCGCGAGATCGGAAAAATTTAATTTAAAACTTGGTTATATATATTGAAACTGCAACTTTATTTAGCTTTAATACAATAAATATTTCATAAATAAATAACATAACGAAAAGTAAACTCTTGATCTTGAACAAATAAATAACGGTCTTGTCAATAACAAAAAGTTAAATTCTTATAAAATACATAACATAATAATTAAAATGTTATTATGTTATTAGCCTCATCCTCGTCGATCAATTGCGGATTAATATTAAGATTTATCACATGCTGAGAAGGTTCAAAACTATAACATGTTTTAATTATTAATGATTTAGTATGTAGTAGGGCTTCACAGGTATTCAAATGTAGTTTGTTTTTTAAAGTTTGAGAAAATTTTTCTGTATGTATTTAATAATTTTGACGGTTATCCTATCTATACCCGGGCAACTTTTGTTTTTTAAATTATGTATGTGTTTGATTAGCTCATTATCGGTTTCTGGTTTTAAGAACATTGATAATGTAATAGTCTTGGTTGTGTTTATTGGATTTGCGGGTACCGGTATCTTTTGTAACATATATATACCTATTTCACTATCGTACTTATTACAGAAATTTGACATTACTTTGTCATTTTTAAAGGGTTCATGGTTGCTGTTTAAGATGTATATTTCTGTTACTATTATTTTTGTTTTCATTAGATGCTTTGGCTACCAATTTATAGATTTTTTAAATGTTGGCATTTTGATTTATTTTTTCTCTGTAATAATTATTTTTAACATTTTTTATAATTCGATTCAAATTATTTCGGTAGGTTTTATATTCAATTTGTTTTGTTAAGATAGGGTATTTTGATAGGGTTTTTTTCATTTTATCTTTTGTTTTTATAGAAGTTATTATACCATTTGTTATCCATGGTTTTATTTTGTTATAATTTTTAAATTTTACCAATTTTGTCTGGGAATTTTCAATAATGTTTTTAAGTTCTATAGTATAGTTTTGAGCGGCAATTTCAAGGTATTTGCTGATAGATTGCAGTGGTAATAAAAGATTACATTTAAACAAACCTTACTTTATTAAGATATTAACACAGTCTAACAGTGATAGTCAAGCAGCTAGGTTGTATTTATTCTGTGCAGATTTAACTATTTATTTCAATCATTGAACATGTGTGACGAAAGTGATGGAAATGAAATGGATTACAGTGAGAGTGAAAAAAGTCAAGAGGAATGGAAAACAGCAAAGAAAAAAAAGAAAAAGAGGGAGCTGATTCTCCACCAGTAGCAAAAAAGAAAACAAAAACAATATCAAGGGAAGACATAAATACTATTATCATCGGAAATTCAGATAAACAAAACACTACAAAAACTATTCAGTCTAACAAAAACCAAACACCAAATAAAAATTATACAAAAAACAATAACTACTCTGCAAGAATGACTGAAATAAAACAAAAACCGTATAATAATTTATACTACATCAATGCAAATGACACACTAAGCAGAACACAAATGGCTGACATTTGGGTAAAAGAAAGGCCCTCAAATAAGGACATTATATTAAAAACCAAGAAAGGCTTTTTGTTGAAGTCAGATACCCCTAAGACCATACTAAACAACACACTACGGAAACTCAAAGCAAATGAAGTAATTTTAGATTTTGCAGAGACCAACCCATCAGATAATATTCCACAAAAATCAAACACAATCCAGAAATCGTTTTCTTGTGTAATAGCCTCTGTGGAACTAGACATCAGTGACGAGGAAATTAGCAAATATCTCTCTGATCAAAACATAGATCATAGATACTGCAAAAGAATCATTGCAAAAGCCACCAACAAACCTTGCTTTTACATAAGGATAATTACTGCCTCAATTGCGGCATATGAAAAATTACTAAATGATGGTCTCTTTTATAAATGTAAACATTTTTCGGTATACCCCAGCACCCCTCCACCACCGGCACCATTGCCCTGTAATAAATGTCTAGAGTTTACACATACAACAGAAAACTGCTCTACACCCCCAAAATGCACAAAGTGTGGTGATAAATATAACACCACTAATTGCAAAAGTAACCTTCCCCCTAAATGTAATGCATGTGGGGCAGAAGATCACCAAGCCTGGTCATTTAAATGTCCTAAACGGCCGACCAATCCAATTGAAGGAATCCCAAATATACCAGTTAAACACCTAAACAGAAAATCCAAGGATATTACAGACGCCCAAAAGAAAAACACAAAAATCCATAGTGCAATCACAATCCACGACTTAATAATAAACACTTATGTGAACAAACTGAACAAACCCAAAAACTCAAACAGGGAGGAATTACTACTGAAACTGAGGAAAAGATTTATCACAGAGTACAATATTGACACCACAGTCTCATTCTTTTCAGGCAATAGAATTTATATTCTGATGTTCGATATGGACCTAACCGACAATGCATCACCCACAGAACCTATACTAGGAGAAAATAATGTTCAAGTTCACATCTAAACTGAATATTTTATACACAAATGTCAATAGTTACACCCCAAAGAAACATATTATTAACCATACTATTGAAAATCACAACATCAATTGCGCCCTATTTGTGGAATCCAAAACAAAACCAGAGGCAAATACTAACTACCGAAACTGGCAAATACTGAGAAGTAATGGTAATGTTTTAAATAATAATATACGAGGAGGAAGTCTTGTACAGGTGCACCCAAATCTAAAAATGGGAAGAGCAAATGCTCCACAAATAAACAACCCCCTTAATAATGCAATGCACTTCACAATACCATTTCAAGGTGACAAACTGCATATATTTTTAATTTATATCCACCCATCATCAAAAATCGATGAAAATGTATTTACCATGGCCATGCAATACAAATATGCTATGATCATTGGAGACTTTAATATCAACCCAGCCAAGAAAAAACAACTAAATCAATTCTTAAAAAACTCACACTTTATGAAAGTTGATACACCCCCAACATTTATCATGCCTAATAATCCGGATTCGACCCCCGATATTGTACTACATACTAATAACATTTCCAACAATTTCATAGAGGTTGAACTAATTCCAGATATTGGATCGGACCATTTATCAATTAAAATTGAATTCGACTTAAATAAAGTGATCGCACCAACTACCGAGGAAAACAATGCTAAATTTGACAAATGTGACATGGAAAAAGTAAATAATAAAATGCTTGGGTACATATCGAGTATGGCAGACAAAGCAATTACCATTGAAGCGTTAAAGCAATTTAATATGACACTAAAAGAAACAGTCCTAGAGAACACACCCCTATATACAAGGAAAAATTTTTTGCACGAACTGCCGCCATACATTATTAAGCTAATTAAAACCAAGAGGAAAATGTACCGTGAATATCAGCAACATCCCTTTCCAGGAGGTAAAACGAGAATAAATGAACTAAGTAAAAACATACATAACATGATACTGCAGTATAGAACAAACAAATGGTTAGATGCATGTGAAGAAATAAACAAAGCACGGGGAAAAAAATTCTACCAACAAATCAATAAATTGACGAAATACAATAATAAACAGAATGTACCCACTATCCAGGAAAATAACAAGGAACATCACACAGATCAAGAAAAAGCAAAAGTGTTTGCGGAGAGATTCGCAACACATTTTTCAGATACTCCACATGGCAATTACGATCAGGAACATTTTAACCGAGTTAATGATTGGTACAACGATTACTTTCGAGATCAAGATCAACTCACACCTGAGGAAATCAACGTTGACGAAGAACTATACTTTAAAATTCTATCAGCCCAAAAAAACTCAGCACCCGGTAATGATAAGATACCATGGAAAATAGTAAAAAAATTAGAATACACTATTCATTTACACATCATCAAAATGTTCCAATTCTGTTTATCACATGCATATTTTCCTGATGATTGGAAAGAAGGGCATATCATAGTTATTCCAAAACCTAACAGCGATCACACCAAAACTAGTAATTATAGACCAATTACACTATTACCCGTCCTCGGTAAACTACTGGAAAAGATCATTAAGCACAATATTTTGCAGTCAGTAGAGGAAAAGATCCCACAACACCAATTTGGCTTTAAAGCAAAAAGCTCTACAATACTTCCCCTCACGGCTTTGGTCTCCAATACCCAATCGGCCAGACTAAATAATCTCAAAACAGCAGCTTTATTCCTCGACGTCAAAAAAGCATTCGATAGCATATGGCACAAAGGATTGCTATATAAATTAAAGAAACTAGGTACACCGGATTATCTCATTTATCTAGTCAAAAACTTCTTAGATGCCAGGAAATTAAGGGTTAAAATAAACAATGCATTGTCAGAAGAATTTGTTGCCGAACAAGGAGTGCCCCAAGGATCTCCACTCTCCCCTCTATTATTTAATATTTACTGTTATGACATATTCACCTACACAGAACACTTTAACAAGACAGGATACATGTTGCAATATGCAGATGATACGGCTTTGGTGGCACATGATAAAACATCGAGCAAAGCGATAGAGAAACTACAAAGGCTTTGTGATGAAACTTCGATATGGTTTAATGAATGGCGGCTCCAGATAAATCCATCTAAATCACAGCTGATGATATTTAACCACACACCATCGATCACCTCTCCAACAGTAAATATTTCCAACATCACAATTCATCCGGTAGCAAATGCTAAATACCTCGGAATTAACTTAGACAACAAACTAAACATGAACCTACATACAAAAATTATGAAAAGAAAAGTAGTTTCCAGAGCAAAACATTTTAGGGTTTTGACATACAAAAATAAAGGGATTAATATAGCTGCTGCTTCTAAAATATATAAATCAATTTACAGACCAATCCTAGAATATGGACACACGATTTACCTGAACTGCAGAAACCCGGCTTTAAAGAATATACAAGTAGCAGAAACATCAGCTCTTAGAGCTATCACAAAAATTCGACATCCAGCAAATCCACTGCATCACCCATCCAACAGATTACTCTACAATAAAACCAAAACTCATCCGATCACCCAAAGACTGCTAATTCTAACCACCAAATTTGCCAAGCAAACACACAACATGGAAAAACTGGAACCACTATTAATACCTAGGTCAGAAGTTAGGCCAAGATGCAAACATCCTGTAAGAACTATTCAAGAAATCCTAAAAGCACTGATGCAAAGAAGATAAGGAACTATTTCACTGAATAAAATACATTAGAAATGTTCAATTACCGCATATGTCATGTCAATTTTTTTTTTTTTTTTTTACATATGTAATGTATTATAGAAACAAGACACATTGTAAATATTATAATAAACTATAGAAATGTGTAATTCACACTGGCTGAAGGACCTCGGTCGATGGCCATTTGGTTGTTGTAACATAACCAATAAAGCACTTTTACTACTACTATTAAAAGGCATTATTACAAGATACTACACATGTCAATAATATATCATCTGTGTGCGTAATTCAAAAGAGGAATACAAGGCAGTATACAATATGATTAATCTAAATCAGAACTTACAACACTTGTCACACAGGTCGGTACGTTGTGGTATGCATGAGGTATGGATTCCACATGTTTTCGGAATACAGACAATCGGCATATTTCTGCTTGCTATACAATTGCTGCTTGCGAAACGAAATTTTACAGGACTGTGAGGGTATCCAATGCAATAAGACATATGTTGTACCATGTTGCACCGATGCCGTACCGATACCATTCCGGGAGGGCCCTAAATTAGCAGTTTAACAATTATTGCATTTTTTTGTGTTACTTGGGCATACTGCTCTTTCATGTTCTTCACTACAGATTACACATACTGCATTATTACAACATTTTTTATTTGTATGATAATATTCTTGACATTTGTAGCACTGTGACGCACAGTAAGGTATTAATATGATAATCTTTTTTTGCAATATTAAGAGTCGCTGCATCTCACTGGATGATCCCCAACATATACCATATGACAAGCGGCTTTGAACGTATGCGTAATAGAAAGATAATGGCAATTTTTGGGACACGATATGTCTTAGGTTTAGGATGGCATAGCATGCAGATCTGATTTTACTTGATATATAGACAATATGCAGGGCCCAGTTACAGTTTTCGTTTATGTTAATTCCCCCAAATATTTTGTACAATTATTATTTTATTTGATTAATCGACCATTCAGTCCCATAAGCAAACTGAAATCAGGAGTTGCCCTGTTATTAAAATTTATCATGTTTGTCTTATCTTGATTTAGCAGCAGTCCGTTATTTCTACACCACTTTGACATTTTTTTCACTATTTTATTACATTCAACCATTACCAATTTAAACTTTTTTGCTGACTATAATCGAGGTGTCATCAGCAAATTGGCGTATATTGATGTTTTTGTTTTTATCAGCTACCTTATGAAGGTCATTACAGAAAATAATAAATAGAAGTAGAGCAAGTATTGAACCTTGTGATGTTCCTTTTGTTCATGTTTTTATGGAAGATTTATAGTAAAAGTTGGTTATGTTGTCATTTGAAGATGTGATTTGAACGTACTGCTGTCTATTGGTTAAAAAAGATTTGATCCATTTGTAAGCCATACCAGTAATGCCTGCAGATGTCAGCTTGTCTAGGAGAATTGAATGGTCAGATGGGAAGAAATCAGAAAGACTATTTAATAAAAACAACAAGCTTAATGGTTATTTTTTTTTTGTCAAAAAATTCGATGATTGAATAAAAACCATTACTTAGTAAGATTCGCTTTTATTTCGTCTTAAACAGAAAAAAAAAGACGTAATAAAATCTGAAACAGTTTTTTCATCAAACAACCTAACCAAAAAACGTATTTAAATAGTATTTACTTGCAAATAGGGTACAGTGTCCTGCATGTTTATTATGCACTATTAGTACAGAGCTATTTTATTCACTACGAATTATTCGATTGGGATATTTGTAATAATGTTTATGAAATAAATATCTCAACTTATTAATTTGATGTAATAATTTATTTCATGCAAATATTTTTTTGTTC
Source organism: Leptura quadrifasciata (assembly GCA_963675555.1). NCBI lineage: Eukaryota > Metazoa > Arthropoda > Insecta > Coleoptera > Cerambycidae > Leptura > Leptura quadrifasciata. The sequence continues at coordinate 81,624,311 of OY776680.1, forward strand.
ATATAAAAAATTTGTTATTTTTTTGTTACTTTTCTTTTTTGAACCTGAGTCCTAATGCGAAAATTCTAGTGATTATTTGTAGATAAGCAGATTCGGAAATGGCTGTGAAAGTAAATTCACCACTGTCAGTTTCTCAAATCCCTCTGCCCAGCCTATTTTTTAATTGATTAATCATCATACAAAACTTGTTACAGAAAATGCCAGAGAGGTCAGAAAGGAAGACCTGTTATTAAGTTCACGTCAGATAGTCATTTCATCATCCCATCAATGCAAGTTGGGTTTCCACAAAGGCTTCTGTGCTGCCACAATTGGGTTAGCTGAACAAATACACAACTCTCAGGGTGCACCTTGGAGTCACGCTTTATGCCAGCGGCTTGCAATCTTTCTTCCAGAGGGCTACCACCATTACAATATGACACGAAAGTATCGATTTCATACTGTCTCTGGTGAAAAAGTTTGGACTCAGATTACCCCAGCTGACCTCAGATTAGGCGATATAAATGAAACATTTTTTGAGGATAAATGCTGGAATGAACTCATCTGCTCTGAGTTAAAGTCCAAAGATAAACAAAATATTGAAACAATTAAGGAAGAGGCCAGAAATATGGGAGCCACTCCACTGCGCTGTCACATCGCTATAAGCTGGTTGGCAGAGCAACTAACAGCTAATCCTGAACCGGCCAAATGGAGTTCCAAGCTACGGCAACGACTAGCAACCCTCATTCCAATGAGTTATCCAGATGATGCATGGTTAATACCTGAATTGATGACCTCTGCGGGACAACCTCACTATATCAGAATATGCAGGGAGATGCTTAGAAGTTTAGGGCCTATGCAAGATAGCAGTGAACGATTTGAAAAAAATATTTGCAGTAAGTAATTGAATGTGTTTGCTGACAGTTTCTGTAAGAGTCGTGTAAAGCATGAACCGAATTTCTGCATGGAAAGCTATATCCCAACTAGCACCAAAGTGACAATAACTGAGATGGGAACCTCGCATGAGTAATCATTACGCAATTGCGACAAAATTTACGACTTTGATGTAAAAATAATTTTATTTGACGAGTCTACAGTCCCTGTCTCGTAGTTTCTACGAGTAGCTTTAATAAATAGTTGCCGCAATGTTCTGGGAACCTTCACTATTCCTTTAAAGTAGTGGAACTTGTAAGTAGTATTCATAGGTGTTAATGACATTACTGCTACTTATAGAACTGTGCACGGCTACTACAAAGTGCACGTCACCTCTGAAATTTACCATGAAGTAAATTTCACCATCTACTTCCCAATGTTGACCATAGATAAAGTTAAAACTTAACCTAGAATTATGTGTCGACACAATTTTAAAAGAATCTATAATCCTTCAAAATAAGGCAACAAAATTTAATATTTCAGCACAGTTTTATTACCATAGTGCTTGAGTTAAGAATCGTCGTCGAACGGAAGGCTTTTTAAAAAGAATTGAAGTTTGATTCTTAACAAAATTTATTATTTGTACTCAAAATATTTTTTTGGTAACAAGAAGTTAACTAGCCAAAGTCTAGGATGAAAAAACTCTATGTGTGCTCTCGGCACCTATATTTATAGACAGTAACAGATTGAGTATTGAGTTGTATCATAACTCTTACACCTACCTACGTTTTCTCCTAGATTATCTATCATGGTAATAAATATATATGGCCGCATACACATGTTAAAGAATTAAAGATACATAAGCTACATACAACTGACAGGTTTTTCAATGTGAAGTTAGATAAATAATAAATTAGGAGCTCGTTCAGTTTAGACTTCGGCTAACACGTACCAAGGAAACGTTCCGAATCAACATCAGGAGAAATGTAACCATGAAGTGGCAGCAGCAACTTTGAAGAAGTAATTTGTGGTAGTAGCTTTAATAGTTTTCGTCACTATCGCCAAGTAGCATTTCTTGGTGAAAACGACCTTAAAGGGTGATATTTTCTGAAATACGCCATTTTGATGGCCAAAACTTTAGACACCATTATTATGACACATGAACCATAATTTCACAATTGACTAAAAAATTTAATTTATCGTCATTTCTGCACCAAATATAATAATAAATAACACCACAGGTAATTACGACCCCCTTTATCCCGGAAGGCTCTAGAGGAGCCTTGTGTGAAAGGGGGCTACACATTTAGAGACAAGAGACACACACCCAATATCCGTGTATAGTAAAAAAATCCCTCTCACAGTATTTTCCACTGTCACGACTGGGGATTGAACCCGGAACTTTTGGGTGAGAGGCAAGTGCGCTCACCTCTCGACCACCAGTCATAACAAATGAATACATAAAAATTAGTTTTAAGTTTCAAAGAACAATAAAAAAATAGGTTTCGGCATCTATTGTGTCATGTTCTCGCATGGCATTGCATATTTTAAAGACAATATTTTCATTAAGAAATGCAAATTTTAAAGGCGCGTGGTTAGATTCGGAGGTTTTATCATTATATTTGTTAGTAAATTGCATTCATTTTAATTGTGACCCTTAGACCATTGGAAAATAGCACAAGTTTTGCTATCTAAGTGTCTAATATCACTCTTTTGATATTCCATTAAGTTTCTGAGTTAAGAATAAGAATCATATGTAAGAATGAAACATAAATACAATAAAATCGGTTGCAAGACAAAGCAGGAGCAACATCGATTTGAAATAGTGGGGAGTGGCAAAGTTTTCTGAAAGTTGCGGCATCTACGCCACGACGTCCCCTCTCCAGAATCACAACGTCATTGGAACGTAATCAGACAAGTTCCAGGAACGTGGCTTGGAATGTTACCATCACCACAAAATATTCCCTATTTTGGTCATAAACACGTATTAGGAACGTTCCTAGTATGTGCCTGTGATTAGTACTAAAACACTTTAAAGTGCCTACAATAGTTATTGCTACGTTCCCGCGACTAATTGTGCTAGTTGGGATTGATTTCAAAAATGTTTTCATATAGTTGATTGAAATGAAAATGTGGCGCAGGTTGCACGGGTTCAGCCACCACATTTATTGTATAAAATAATAATATAGAGAGTAAATCACATAATAAGTGCTTCAGTAATATTACACAATTATGCAGAATGTTAAAAGAGAGATATTGATGCGAGGAAAAGAACTTAAAAATGGATGTAGTGAAAGTAATTTTATTTTACAGGAAAAACTGTTACTGTGTCCGTACATGCCTCATGGGCCCACTGACCACACTTATGGCATTGGAGTCGGAGTCACAACTCCCTATGTGTTCCAATATCACCTCATATGATACATATGTCTTCGACTACCTCTTTCTCACTAGAATCCTCATCATCATCTTCTCTGGACTGCTCTCTACTGTCACTGCCACTATCTTTCGCACTTTCTTTTATTGCTTTTTCGTGTTCCAATGACCTTTGTTTGTGCATATGCATCTTCTTCCTTTATAAGTTTGCGTTTTGTGCATCTTCTTTCATCTTCGTTTTTTGCAGCTGAAGTTGTTTCTTAACTTCTTTCTCGCCTAAAACTACTTTCATAGGTGTAGATGTAAATATTTCTAAATACTGTTTTCTACTGGCCTTATTGTTTCTTCTTATTCTTTGATGTCCTTGTTCCTGATGGTCCAGGTAATGTTATCCAATCAGAAAATGAAACTGCGGCTGGTTCCTGAATACTATCTTCACCTTCCTTATTAGTCTTGTGCAATTCCAGTTTTGTTTCGTTTTTGTCTTGAACAGTGATATTTTCTCTGCCAGCTGTTATGATATTGGGCTCATGAGGAGTTTTTCAAGATCAGTTGTCTGTGCAGGGAGAAATGTGACAGCAGAAGCATAATCTTCTTCTAAGGTTAGGATTCAAGGGCAATATTCCTGTTTCTTTGAAGCCTTTCATTGCTTTTTCAGGTGTAGCGGCTCGGCTGTATGCTTTATTAAATATCTCGGCTATTTCATTTGTAGTTATTCTTTCGCCTACTTTACTTCTTAAATAGCTAGAACACTCGGTATTGTAACCAGTTTTTAATGCGAAGTAAAATGAAATGTCTAAGGGTTCAAGACGGTGTAATGTGTGTGGTGGTATAGTGACGATAATAATTCCATTTTCTTTACAGAATTTATAGGCTTCTACCATACAGGGAGTAGAGTGTTTATCATTCAGTAGTAGCACTGGATCGTCTTTGGTTGACTTAACAAAGTTTTGAAAGTGATCAAGCCATTATATGAACACTTGTTCATTCATCCAGCCATTGTCTGAGCAGCAATAAAGTGAACTAGGTGGACCATTCCTCTTCAGTTGGGCATTCATCCTTTTACTCGCATAAATAAATACCCACCTTTACCCTACACATCACTACTTTTTTTTATTAATATATTTTATGTCCAATCCAATGCAAGTTGTTTGTGACTACTTGCATGCTCTTTGCCTCTAAAGATGTGAGTACTTGTCACTTTATTGCTGTCCTTTCTTGGGTTCTACACTGACCTCAGCCTATTGTCAACTAGTTGATTATCATGCAAATTTTGTTACAGGAAAGGCTGAGAAGGCCATAGAAGAAAAACCCTCATCAAGCTTGTGTGAGCAGTTTGTTGCACCGCATCATCCATGCAAGTTGGGCCTCCATAGAGGCTTTTGTGCTCTGACAATTGGGGTGGCAGAGCAGTTACGTAACCAAAATGCAGTTACTTGGAGTCCCGCTTTAAAACAGCGGCTGACAACCTTCCTTCCAGAGCTCTGCGATTCTAATAATAAATTTCGATTTCTTACTGTCTCTGGAGAGTCAGTTTGGGCTTGGATCACCCCACTTAACCTCAGATTAGGTGGTATAAATGAAAATTTTTTCAAGGACAAATCCTGGAATGAACTTTTCAACTCCAATTTAAAACCCAAAAATATGTGTCAAATTGCCACAAACTGGTTGGTGGAACAACTGTTAGCCAGCTCGGAATCGGCATACTGGAGCCCCATACTACGGAAACGATTAACAAGTCTCATTCCAGTGCATTATCCTGATGATACATGGTTGATACCTCAATTAAGGACGCCAGCAGGAAAATTAATTTCTGTCAGAATTTGTAAGAGGATGCTTAGATCAGAACCTAAGCCAGATATCATCGAACGTTCTGAAAGCAAAAAATGTCAGTTAGTTTCTGATAGTTCCGGTAAGTATCCTGTGAAACATGAACCAAATTCCTAGATAGAAATTTGTTAATCATTTTTCCTGTAATTTTCTAATAAAAAAATTGCTGTAGATGGATTAATTGAGTCTGGCAGGAGGTTGCATGGGTGTTGGAAGAGGGGTGTTAACTACTGCCACAATGGACTCGATTAGTGTGACATCAAACATTAGACAACCCAACATACTACTGTCATAACGCTAATGGCATGAAATGAATGCTCTGGAACTTGACTCTTAATGCTCTTGTTAATAAAGACAATTTTCAAGCGGGTTAAAACATAACTTAGAATTTTATTATATTTCTACCTCACAGAAAATATTTAAGAAATTTCAGTAACTAATTTACATTTTAAAATACATTAGAAGAAGTAAACTTTTAATTAAATGAATTCATATTACATATAAATTATTGTACCTCCCAATAGGAATTGAGAATACAAGAATTGTCATTTAGTTTGCTGCTAACTTCAAGTTAGTTTACATTTTGCTCTCAGTTCTCTAAAAAGTTTATAACCTTGTACAGCTAACAGGTTTATCTCTCAATACTTTTTGATTTCTAATTTAGTATTTTATGAATAAGTATTTTGGTATAATATGTAAGTATGCCTAATTAAAATGTCTATTCATAAATTTTAATAACTACTGCTGTGCTCTTACTGTAAATCAACGTTTTACTATTAGAAAACTATAATAAAATAAAGTATTAATATAACCCTAACCTACCTAATAAGTAGCTCCCACTTTTCTTTTTAACTTGGAATTCTATGGACAAATAAACATTTTACATCCACTTTTATTAGTATGATCACATTCAGTAACAAAACATAAACCCATAGTTTAAACGATTTAAAATGTATACAAAATTTGATTAGAGGAAGAAAGATTAGGAACTGTAAATGTGAAGAAAGAAATTGAGTGGTAAAACCAAATATTGACACGCTAATTAAATGTCTTGAAAAACCCGGGAATTAAGAAAGAATTAAGGAAATAGAAACACTTCAGATCACATTACACATCATAAGAAGAAGTGTGAAGAAACTTATGATGGTTTTAAATTTATATAAACAAGCCGATAGTATCGGCGTTGGGAGAAATAGAGGAGTATTGAAGATATGTGTTAGAAGTAAGAAATACTTCTTGTGCTGCTTTAGATAGGACAGCGTATTTGTCGTCTTTAGTCAGTACGCGATAAGACTTAACCGTTATCGTTGTAGCATTCTCAAAGTACTTAGATTGGTCAAATATGTATATGGGTTTATTGATCTGGGTTTTTACTTCGCTGGCAATATCAGTCTGTACCTTCAGCGAGTACCTGACGAATGTGCCAGGGAGTTTGCCTGCGAGTGAATCAGTTGAAGTTGAAGCCATTGTACGATTCATCAGACAAGAGTATTGAAATTAGCTGCAATTGAATTGTTTTCTGACCGCGTTCTCGCCTCACACATCTTCCAGCGGCTTGTATATCAGTGTATGCACGGAAGCTATACAACCTTAGGCGAGGGTTGTATAGGAGATATACCATCCTTCGGAGGGGATGTAAAGCCGTCGGTCCCTTGTCTATTAAATGTTAGGCAAGTAAAAGATCCCTACTCTTCTTAAAGGAAGAGGTTCGGCAAAATTCCTGGTTGGGGGTAACTCGTCTACAGGCGTCGGTGTTAGGCCTCAGTAGCGGAAATAGGCCGACGTTAAATAAATGTATAAAAAAAAAATTGTTTTCTGTCCACATAATTTAAATTTTTACATTCTTCATTCCCATTGGAGGAAACTTGCTGTTGTATATTTGGCATTATTAAAATAAAATTAAATGTTAAAGTGAATCATATTATGTATGACACACGTAATAATATGTTATGCTTGCCAAAGACGACCTCTTCTAATGTTCAAATAAATGTTGAGTCTCAGTTAATAAGAATTAATGGATTAAACGACTTACCTTAAGGAAGTTGAATCCAAATTATACGAGCATTTGGTCTGCAATATATAACACATGTAGTATATTCACGTCAGTGCAAGTGTCACAACGTTAAAAGAAATTTATTCGTCTCACTGTGTATGCATCCAGACCCAGTCTTCTCTCTATGTAGCCTCCCATTAACTCATTATGAGTTGTGCATGGATCGTACAGAATTATGATCGTAAACGAAGGGATGGGAGGGAGGTTATATATTGGTGACCAAATGCTCGTATAATTTGGATTCAACTTCCTTAAGATAACCCGTTTAATCCATTAATTATATTTCACATTTGGTCTCCAATATATAACACATGTAGATGTTTAAAGTAGTAATGATCCAACAGAAAGTTTCCTTGAAAAAAGTATTTGAAAAATAAAATCTTTTCTATTTCTATCTTTTTTATTACAAAAATATTGTAAGAAAGGCTATCGAAATGTTATATATGCATATAAACATTGAATATTTTCAAAAATATGCCTTAAACGAACAACCTTTGCACAACTTTTGTAAATAGAAAATGGTAAGAGCAGGAACTAATTTTACCTTGCATACTGCTTACGATTTGTATTTTTTGGTAATCTAGTGTTTTTGTTTTTTATAAAACTAATGACACGCTGACACATTCAATGAATAAACAACCAAAAAGAAAAAGTATTCGGCCATGAATAGTTTCTGTAAAGTTTAAAGTTTTGTTAACTGGCCTATTGTTAATAAATTTTAGATCTTTGTGTCCACCTTGCCGCTTCTTTTATAGAAGCGATATTAAGGCCGGCTTGCCATGCTGCCTAAGTTGTAGCTATCTTGTTGAGTTGCTCTTGAACACTTCTGTGTTTATGCAACTCTGTCAATAACATCTTGATACATCGGTTTATCGCTTGAGAAGCAGGGTGAATTTGTATTTTAAATATCAAAAGCTGCTGATGGTTCTGCTTGTTCTGAAAGTCTAAGTGACCTCTAGGTATTGCAGCAATGGCGAGACCACGCAGAGTTCTGTCTTTGTGGTTGAAATTTTCAAGACGCTGGTAATTTCATTTTCGTATACTGTAATAGGTATCCTTAATATTAAGTTTTGTTAATAGTTGCACTCTTTGTGCTGTTATGAAAGCAAGGAGAGTTGTTAAATTTGAGAAGTGACAGAGATATGACAAGACGAGATGAGAGCCCCGAGTGTGTCTGTATTTTGAGAACTCCGGCCTGGTCTTTAAATCGCCTTATAAGAAATCAACCTTACTCCATCATCAGACTTTCTTTGTCTTGAAGTACTAAAATTTACTTCATCAAATAAAACATCACGAGCAATACCAAAATTTTCTGTTTCCACGTTCCATATTTTATACCCATTAAAATCCCTTTGAAGGACCTTTCTTGAAATTTAAATTTCTGGGTTTTAATGATAATCTACACTGTTGCTCCAAACATCTTTAAATGTGACAACTGAGGTTTTTATTTGTGCCATAGCTCATAAGGCGTTTTAGTTACAGTTAGAGCTCATGTGGGTGAACGATTTATTAAATATGTGGCTGTCAAGACAGCTTCACCCCAAAAATCTTTACTTAAATTAGCTGCAATTATCATTGCACGAGCTCTTTCGGTTATCGTTCGATTTAGATGTTCAGCTACACCATTTTGTTGTGGTGTATAGGAAACAGTTAAATGATATGTAATGCCCTTCTGAACACAAAACTCTTTGAAGTCATTCGATAAATATTCACCGCCATTATCACAGTAAAGATTGACAATTGGCAAATTAAAATGCGCTTGACTTTTAGCTGCAAAATCTTTTAAAACATTTAGCACCTCTGATTTGAGTGTTATCAAATAAACTACTGCAGAGTGGGTAAACTCATCTATAAACGTGACGAAATAATTTTTATTATCAATAATTGTGGGTTTTATTGGCCCACAAACATCTGAATGTATTATAAATAAAGGTCTAACAATATGATCTTTTACTTTTACTTTATTGAAAGGTAGCCTAATTTGTTTTCCAAATATACAGGGTTGACATAAATTATTGGTAGGATTCACATGCATAATTTGGTCAATGTCATCCATCAACTTATTTTGTTTTAATTTCTTAAATTTTTCATGACTAGGATGTTCCAAACGTTTATGCCATAATTTATAATTTTCGGCATTACTCAGATTTATTTGACCCTGTGACTCGACCATATCTTTAAATACTTGAAATATAACACACATTAAAGTATTGATTGGCTTACCAGTAAGAATGACTTGTGTTTCACTTGAAACTCTGACCCCCTTAGAATCAAACCAATTACCATACCGCTTTCTTGCTTTCTTCGCACTGACAAAAGGTTATGTGGCACTTCTTTTGAATAGAGAACATTTTCTAGTCTGCCTCGAACACCCATATTTGTAGTCACTTCAATTGTTCCCATTTTTGTTGCAGTAATTTCAATGCCATTTTTTGCTACAGCTATTTTCAAAGGTGGATTTAATGCTCCTGGTTGACAATATGGTCATTTGCTCCAGAATCCAAGATGAACATCAGCTCTTTTTTATCTGTATTGCTCCAATTGTTTCCAAGCATAAATATAAAACCATCTTGTCTGGTATTGGTAGTGGTAGTTTGAATATTTTGTAGAGTACGACATTCTGATCTATTATTTTTTGAATTGTTCAGGTTATCCATCATCTTTTTATAATGGAAACAATTTTGTTTAATATGATTGTTCTTTCCACAATGAGAACAAATTAACTTTGTAAATTTATAATTTGAGTTTTTAGAACGATTATGGGTAAACTTCGATCTTGAATAGAAATTTTTATATTTATGTCTCCGCACGGATCCACCACGTCCTGATTGGTCAAACTTAGAAATATGCTTATTGATATATCCAGTTGTTGCTTGCAGAATTTTTGCACTAGTCGAAGTGCTCTCATTTTTCAACTTAGTTTCTTGGTCCAATAAACGGGTTTTCACAAAAGCAACAGTTAGATTATCTTCGCTTAAGGTCTCCAACGCTATAATAACTCCATCATATACTACAGGTAATGTCAGAAGTAAATGCGACACTTTGTCCATTTCGTCTCCAGCCGCAATTAGTTCGATTATAAGTTCATCAAATTTCGTAAAGTGTTGGATTAAAGTAATGTCTGGTTGTAACTTAAAACCAAGTAATTGTTTCCGTAAAGCAAGTTGAGTTGCTAAACTCTTTCTCTCATAAATAGCATCCAGATTACGAATGATCTCACTGGCTGTTATAGGTTCTTTGGCAAAACCAAGATATGCATCACTTAAATATTCAATAATTACACTTTTCGCAAGTCCATTTTTCTTGTGCCATTCATCACTTGGTTGTTCTGACGTGGGTTCATCAATAAATTGATAGACTTCTAATACGTTTAATAAAGATTTTATCCTAAATTTCCAAACACTATATCTTTCACCATTAAACTGTTGAATGTTTCTTTTGTGCTGCTTTAACGTGTCCATATTTAAAAATTACACGAATGTCTCAAAACAGACTGGACTATTGTTTAATTAAAACTGAGTAACTGCACTCTATTTTAGGATCACTAACTCGCGTACACTGGGCCTCATAACCTATAGTAGTTAAGGGTAAATGAAAACAATGAAGTAGGCAGCAGGTCTTTATTCTTTTGTGACTTGGGAATGAATGAATCACAATATTACAAATTATAAAATCAAACTATACAGATGTCTTTTAAGGGTACTGTTCAGTAAGGCACGTATGCTTAACTGCAAGACCATTACTCATTTTCTTTATTTTGTTTATAAAACAAAGCTCCGTTTCATTTTTGAATGTTTATATTACTAGAAATATCAACACTTCGTGCTCTTTTTTGGCATTTTAGTACACTACACTAATCACGTGTGAACACTTTTGCACAACGATGAATAATCAGTTAATGGGAGGCTACATAAAGTGAAGACTGGTGAGACGAATAAATTTCTTTTAACATTGTGACACTTGCACTGACGTGAATATACTACATGTGTTATATATTGGAGACCAAATGTGAAGTATAATTTATAATAATCTACCTAACAATTACAAAGACTTACCTCTCAAAATTTTTTAAAAAACACTTCACGATTTTTTAATTACTAAGGCATTTTAATCTATCTCGGCGTTTTTAAATTACAAATTTTAATTCATGTTGACTTATTTATTATGTGTATGTTTGTTCCTATATTATAAATATGTTGTATTATCCTCTTCCATTAATTGACTTGTTCTACATCTATTTTGGTTTCTTGAATAAATATTATTATTATTATATGAGATTCGCACTGGAAGTTCTTAAATATGCCTTTCAACCGAGAAATTTAATAAAGTGTAACAATATTTTATCAATATATTTTATAGTCTTTATGAACAACATAATGAGGCTCAAATTCCAATGTTATTCGATGGAATCAAAGTTTCTATGACATAGATGTTTGGTTGCATTAGTTGTAACGCCACAGCTTATTGAGTGCATTTGCAATATATTTTTCTCCAATTAGATGGCAATAATAGTATTGACATTGTCAGTCAGGACGTACTATACAACTTAGTGTCTAACACTCACATTTGAATCATTTATGGTATTTTATTAGAAAATCATTTAGAGAAAATGCTTATGTTCCTAGATTAAATAGAAAAGTGTGAACCATTTTGCCTACGTATTTTTCGAAACAAAATTTTTGTTTTATAATTACAAGATAATGTAGATAATTTACTAGTTTAGTGCCTGATCGCAAAGGAGTTTGCGACTTTGTTAAAGCCCCCCCACCTCCGTGGCCAGCTGCATCACAGATTCACATTGAACACGTAGCCAGTATTTGATTTTCTGTCTACTGAACAACTTGCATCTATAAAGCCTGGTAACTCTGTGCTTTCCTTTGAAAAACGTAAAGATAGAAAGATAGATCCTTTAGGTATCTCAAAATGCCCTTCAATGATTCTCATTATAGTTTGAATTAAATTCGCTAAGGATACTTACTGAAAAAAAAATGTCTGTGCTTGTAAGCACTGATAAATTCATAAGACTACTACTAAATTTTGATAAGGTACATCAACTTCTCTTTCATTTGTTCAATGTATTTTTCTTGACTTGAAGATGTAGTGTTATTTACTTTATCAACATAAATCTGCATACCCAAACATTCCTTGACTAAACCTAAATCTTTTATTTTAAATTTAGATCCTAATTCTTCTTTTAAAAAATTAGTTTCAGATTGGTTATTTGAGAAAATGAAAAAATCATTAACATATAATGCAGCTATTGTTATCGTTTTGTTCTCATGATTTTTTTATGAATAAACAAGGCTCTTAAATTGACTTTTTGTAATCTAAACAAACAAAGGTAGTAGTTACTCTTTCATTCCATTGAGGCTTGTTTTAATCCATAAACAGCTTTCTTTAATTTCAAAACTTTATTTTTACAGTTATCGGAACAATCATAACCATCAGGAATTTTCATAAAAATTTCGTTTTAAGATAACCATTAAGGGAAGCTGTTTTTACATCCATGTGAGTGATATCTAGATCTAATTTCACTGACAAGGCCATAAGATGTCTTAATGTTGAATGGCTCATTACCGGAGAGAAAGTTTCGTCGTAACCGACCCAAGGTTTCTGTGTGAAACCTTTAACAACTACACCACCCTTCACATCACTTGAAACTTTTCTTTTAAAAACCCACTCATTTTGCACTAATGTTGCCCCTCATAGATCTTGGAGTTCCCCTGCCTCGTTTTCTTCACAGAGATCTCATTCCTGTTCTATTGCATGGTTCCACAACCCTGAATCAGGCCTTGGTAAAGCATCTGTCAAGACACTGGCTTGTCTTCAATATTACTCCAATCTATAGCCATAAAAGCTATTTTCCATATACTTTAGTTTGTTTAACTTGTTGCTTGTTTTTCTGATATTTTGAAACTCAGGTTCTGGTCCATCATTGATATATTCTTCATCCTGATTGGTATTTTCGTCTACCACCACTGAACCAGACGTTTCAGGCTCATTATTCACTGGATGGATCCAGCATAATTTTTACTTCATCAACTGAGTTTGTATTTTCCATGACAACAATGTCTCAACTAATTACAATGTCATTTGTCTCAGGATTATATAATCTATAACCTTCCGTGGTCTCACTATAAGCCCATAAAGATCATCTTTTCGAACTTCTTGTCTGATTTAAGTCTCTTCTGCTTAGGAATTTGAACCATCGTTTTACTACCAAAAATCTTAAAATTACTAACGTTAGGTTTTTTACCTGACCAAACTTCGTATGGGCTTCGATTTTTTAGAGCATTTGACTATGGACTCCTAAAAATAGAATAGAAATTCTTTATTTTGTATATTCAATAACTGATTGAATTTAACAAAAAATTACAATAAAAAACCATTTACCTAACACCCGATCTTTGGTGTGTCATATTCCTCTATGGATCTTACTTTGACTTCATCAAACTGGATTACTACAGTTTTGTCAGTCATTCAAATCTTCAGATAATTTCATCATCGTCAAAACATCCGCACACATCGACTTACATCCAACTGAGATGCCTAGCGGCTAGGACTAGATAATGCTGGCAATGGATACTTTAATTTGTCTCGCAGATATAAGTAGCATTTTTTACTATAATATCTTAGTAAATGCCACTGAAATCTTTTCTCTACCCAAATTACCTTTTTCTTTCTTTAGAAAGCAAGTCAATTTGATTTTTTGGTAGAACCAAGTTGAGCATTTCTTCTGCAATTTGTCTTTAATAGGATTCTTATAATATTTGAAGTTATAATATTTCAACATTTTATTTAAGCTTTTTATTTTACATATATGAGTGTATCTGCGAACATATGTATGTTAATATTCGGGTTATGCAATTTTCATGTAGCAACAATATCATTCATAAATAAAATAAATAATATAGGTCCCAACACTGATCCTTGTGATGCTCCATTTGAAACTTCATAACATTCTGATGACACATAGTTAAACCTAGTTTTGTGTTTTCTTTCACTCAAATACGATCTAAACCATTTTAAGACTACAAGCTCCCATCCAATTTTTTCTAGTTTCCTTAGTGACAACTGGTGGTCAATGGTCTCAAAAGCTCTATGCAAGTCTAAAAATACCGCCACAACATACTGTATCTCATTGATTGCTTTCTTCCAATTAACTAGCACTGTCTGCATGGCTGTCTCACGTGAACTTTTATTTCTAGACCCAGCTTGACATTTACTTAGCACATTATTTTCAATGAAGTCTATGATTTCCTCTTTTACAACAAGCTCTAGAACATTTTCATATGATGGTAAGGTAACGTATTTATCAGGCGAAACTCCTCGGCTTTGTCAGTGTTCTCAACTTTTTCTATTGGAATCACTGTAGAAATTTTCCAATTGTCTGGCACCCTGCCTGCTGTTAGAAATACATTAAGTACATCTAATAATCTGTTGCCAACTACGTCAAATGAGAGTTTAAGTAACTTGATCGAAATGTCATCAGTGCTACTGTTCTTATGCTAAAGTGACTTTACGACTTCCTTCAGATGAGCCAGAGATAACCTTTTAAAATTTGCCCATCTTAGGCGTGCTCTTGAAATAAGCACCTCAATTGGAAGGCTGTTTGCTCTCCTGAGCACTTCCACGTTTGATATGTGATGGAACCAACGGATTTTCAACATACTTCTGAGGTGTCTTTGCTGAAAACATTCTAATTCTTTCACATGACGACGGTAAGTGACCCAGCTTTCACATCCATATAGCAGTGTTGGAATGACAACTGCTCTGTAGACAGCCATTTTCGTTGACAAAGCAAGGTCGTGGTTGTCAAATACTCTCTCTCTAAGTCCCCAGAGTGCTCTAGATGCAGCGTTAATTCTATTGCGAATCTCGCTGTCCATGTTTGCTTTGTCATTAACAACGTTGCCTAAGTAATTGAACTGATCCACCACTTCAAGAGAATTTCCGTTAAGTGTAATGTTTATTTGGTTCACTTGATGAGGAGTTGACATAATCTTAGTCTTTCCAATGTTGATTTTAAGTCCCAAGGAATCATAGCTCTGGCATACACATCTAACTATCTACTATCTACGAAATATTTGTTAAATATCTCTCAAATAAGGTTCGGGTCTGTTACTGTATTCTTACCAAACTTAACTTCCGATTTTTCTCCTGTCTTCTTCCCTTTAATTATTTCCTTCAATGTTTGCCACATCTCCTTTGAATCACTTTTGGCATCATCGATTTTTTCTTCATATAATTTGGATTTTACTCTCCTGATCATGTTTACCACCTCGTCCCTTTTTAGCTTGTCTAATTCCCAATCATCATCTAACTTTGTTATCATTGCGCTTTTATAATCTCTTATCTCTGTCGAATATCACAGATTTGATTTCATCAGATTATCATCCTTTTTCATTTTGCGTTTTATATTCAATTACAAATGCAGTTTTGTTTAAACTTTGCTGTATTTGATGAACAAACCTTCGAGAAATTTTTTACACTTTCTTTTGGAGGAATATTTTCTTTTTCTTCATTGCCTTTTTTGGTTTCTTGATTTTTTTTTCTCATTTGAAGATGTAACTTTTTTCTGATTCTTTAAAAGTTGTTTTGTTTGTTTTTCTTGTTTCCTTTCTAGGGCAATGTTTTTTCGTTTTTCCTTTTCTTCCAAAGTCTTTCTTTTCTCTTATTCATCTACCCTTCTTCTTTCTAAATATTCTTGTGTTGTAATAATTTCTGAATTTGGGCATAGTCTTTTCCTCGATTTTACTTTTGGAGTTTCAATATTGGAAGTATTTGGACCTTTTATAAATTTCAGAAGTAGACTTTCAAAAGAATTGTCAGAATTTTGATTATTGGACTGTGCTAATTCAAGAGTTTCACGTTGCTCAGGGGTTGAAATTGTCAGGTTTTGTGTTTGCTCTGCAAGTAAATTTTGATCTTGGAAATTTTGAACGTGTAAGTCGGTGCAATTTGGCACTCCTTCCAAGTTTAAGTTTTGGTCACAAAGGATGCTAAAGTTATCAATATTTAAATCACTGGGTCTCGCTTGTTCATCTCCTAAATTTAAATCAAGACAAGCATTAAAAACATCAAAATTCAAATCACCAGGCCTTTCTAATTGTCCCTCATTTAAATTGGAATTGGAGGATGGACCAGGAATTCCTGCAGCAACAACATTATTGACGTCACTATTGAGATCTTCTACGAAGCTTACATTTGGACTTTCTCTACTTTGTATAGCGACTTCCATCAGCCCCTCGTTGGGTCTTTCGAACATATGTCCTTCCCATTATTCTAAAATAAAAACAACAACTTACCTGATTCCACTTTATGCTAAGCCCAGTCAGGCTATATATTTTTCGATTGCAACAGACACTGGACCGCTAGATGGCGCCTGCTGATTGTTTTTCATGTCGCTATCCTAAGGATACTGAGATGTACCAAATAGTCCAAGGATCCTCGTGTCGGTCGTCACATGCCTACCTTGCACTGACGAGAACCAACAGCTCGAAACTGCAGTCTGCAAGTGGCGTGGGATCAGTCTTACGGCTGGTGTTTGTTGCAATAGAAGCATTAGTGTTCTGTTGGTAATATGCAATTATTACACTTAACGCACCAGGCTTGTAACTTGTAATTCCGCGCTCGGCAAGGCACATAGCGAGAATAGCTGTCGGTTGCAGTCTGGTTACGTTCCTTATAGTAAAATAAGGATTTTATAGAGGAGTTTGCGACGAAAAATATTTTGTTTTAATATTCTGCCCTCTAAAAGCACATTTGAACTATATCCGTAACGCCCGCTTTTTTAAAGCCAAGTTATTATTTTTACAAGATACTACAGCACATTGACGCCCAGGCATCTTCGTTACTTTAAATTTAAAAAAAAAATGCTTGTAAAATCTGTGAGACCCAAAAAAATAGGATTAGAAATATAATTCACAAAAATTTTTCTGTTTATTAGAATAAAGGGGGGCTTGTTTAAGATATTCGTATTTTTTCATTGATTTATTTGATTTGTTGAGAAACAAGAAGAAATTTAATTGTAATAAACGATTATTGTTTTACTTGGAAATGGAAGAAGATTCCCGATAAATTATCGGAAATAAATTCACTGGATAAGGATATTTTTGCTTTAGAAATCCTTTTCTTTCTTTATAGGTTCACACGTAGTTTAGTTACATGAAAACGTTTACAAAATTGTCCCCAAATATGCTTGTGCTTTCATTTACACGATAAGTTTACAATTTCTATATAAATTTCAGGTTTGTGCCAGAAAGTCATCGCACCCCATCATCGATGCAAGTTGGGTACCCATACAGGCTTTTGCGCTGCCACAGTTGGGGTGGCGGAGCAAATACGCCACTCCATACGCACATCAGATTGGAGTCCAGCTTTAGGGCAGCGACTAGCAACGTTTCTTCCAGAGGGCCCCCTTCATAATTTGATGCAGATATATCAATTCTGTACTGTCTCTGGTGAGACAGTTTGGACTATGATCACCCCAGCCAAGCTCAAATTAAGTGACATAAATGAAGACTTTTTTAGGGATAAATCCTGGGATGATCTTATCAACCCTGAGTTAAGAACACGACTTAACTTAACTAATGAAGAAGTGGCCAAAAATATGGCAGATACACCCTTGCACGTTCTCTCACTGTCTCGTCGCATTGCAATAAATTGGTTGGTGGAGCAACTATTAGCCACTTCCGAATCGGCAAACTGGAGCCCCGTACTACGGCAACGACTAGCAACCCTCATTCCAGCGAGTTATCCTTATGATGCATGGTTAATACCTGAATTTACAACCAAAGCGGGAAAACCCTTTTATTTCAAAATAGGCAAGGAGATACTTAGACTGAATCCTAAACAAGATACAAGTGAACATTTTGATGAGAAAGAATCGAGTCTTGTTGCTGATAATTCTGGTAAGCATCCCATAAAGCATGATTGGAACTCGTAGATTGAGGGCTGTCAGGAATTTTATTTAAAAAAAATTTACTCAATTAGTGTGGTGTGATGTCACATATTAGGCAACCCAACATACTACTGTCATAATGCTAATGGCGCGAAATTAATGCACTGGAACTTGACTCTTAATGCTATATTTAATAAAGACTATTAATTATGTCATTTAGTTTGCTGCTAACTTCAAGTTAGTTTACATTTTACTCTGTCAGGTCTCTAAAATTATACGAAAAGAAGAAAATTCTATCTGTAGCTTCAGGATATGTTTAAAAAATTCAGTATGATAATGAGCTGCATTAGCTCAGTCGAATTAGACAAATCAGTGGAAAAAATTCCTAGATAGTTAGAATTTTTTTTAAACGCTTTAAAGTATTAATTGTCTGAGTTCTAGTCACTTGAGTAAATCTTTCCCTAAATTTATTTAAATCTATACTTAATTTACTAAATGTCTCCTTTGGCTTATATTCAGGTACCTTATCATTAATATTAAGAATTTTATGATCTCCTAAATAATGTTCATTTTCTACACTAACTTTACATTCTAACTCTCTATTGCACAGTACGTGACCAATTAATGTAATTGTATACTCCGATATTAGTCGCATTATTTTCACTAATTTCGTTTTTTATGCTAAATCCACTTAACTCCACATTGTTCACATATTCTTGTGTCCAGTTGTCCGTTGGTTTAAGAAGGTTAATATTCATATCCCCTATAACTAAATTTCTTCCCTTGACGCTTGCCAAGAAATTTCCAAATTCCTCCACAAAATCACCCACTTTATCCGCTGGTGGCCTATAAAGACCCCATATTTGAAGTCCTATTTCATACAAATTTATTCCAACAATGTTACAATGTGTGTTTTGTCCTGATAATGGCACCTCATGGTATTTTATTCCATTTTTTATATATATAGCCGTGCCCCCACCCTGTGACTCCCTACATGAATGGATCGCTGTGTATTGATGTAAGTTATAGTATTGAGTCTCATCTTTGTACAACCATGTCTCCGGTAAAACAATTATGTCTCCACTTTTTAACTTCGCATAGGCTTCTAGTTCTTCGAATTTATTCTTAATGCTTAGTACGTTAACATAGATTCTGGTAAGTTTTTGTTTTCCTTTTCGCGGCATTAGTTTATTAAGTTTTTAAATCGTCTTCATTTTCAATTATTACTGCTTTGGCACTCTCATTCATCCTGATGAAAGTCTTTCCTTGATTTATCCACGTGAATTTATGGTTGTTTTCTCTGGAGAAGTCTCTTGATGCCTTGTAAAGGCACATTTTCTCTGGTTAGATCATGGTTTATATATATAGGGTAGATGCGCCAGTAGTCAGCCACTTAGGGCTTTCATCGAATTGAAAAGCGTATTAAAAATATAGTTTGTCCTTTAATTAATATCTGTTTGTATTGTTACGTTCTTACAATTTTCAGTAAACACTTTGTGGATTCCAAATAACTTGCAACAAGAATTTTCACAAACCACTGATTTATTTAATCACTAAAATTACACTAGCAAATACTTAAAAATCACACAACTAATAATAACTTAATCTAATATAATTTCACTACTTTTAAAACACTAAGCACTTTACTTTTCTTCTTAAACTTGTCAACTCTTGTCTAACCTAAAAACTCTCTTGTCTGTTTACTTCACTAAACTGCATACTTCACTCAACTGAACTCCTCCTCCATCTGCTGGAGTCACCTCTTTATATACACACTTGGAATCCTTCTAGAACTCTTTTCTAGAATTCTCCATAGTTTTCTACCATGTAATAGATGATTGTTCGTCAATTGGCTCATAGACGGCGCCACCCTACTAGTCAGGGAAGTAACTAAGCTTCTGAGGAAAACTTTGAACATGAACTTAATCACATCTTTCCTTGTTAGAGGGCAGCACATAACACTGCCCCCTCCTTAAGCCTGAACGTCCCGGTCAGGCAATTCAGATTCCCCAACATACTTCATACTTCGCCAACCTATCCAAGTGCACGATCTTCATCTTGGACTTCTTACTACGTTGAATTCGGTAAACAACGTCATTGATCCGAGTGATGACTGAATACGGTCCTTCCCAGGGTGGGTGAAGCTTCGGAGATTTTCCCTTCTTTCGCTGTGGGTTATATAGCCAAACCAGATCGCCCTCCTTGAATCCTGCTGACGTTCCCTTCCGGTCATAGCGAGCCTTCATTCTGTCACTAGCTATGCTAACTTGGTTTCGAACCAATTCGTGGACATTCCTCAGCTGTTGACTAACTTCATCTGCGTAGTCATCCACGGACAGTGGCTTCTTATCTGGTGTACCAAACATCAAATCACATGGCAGTCTGATCTCGTGCCCAAATATTACACGAGCCGGTGTCTGTTTAGTCGTCTCATGAATGGCAGCCCTGTATGCCATTAAGAAAAATGGTATATGTCGATCCCAATCTCGCTGGTTCTTGTGAACTACCTTAGAAAGATGTTCCTTCATGGTTTTATTATGTCGTTCCACCATTCCATCTGACTGGGGATGAAGAGGGGTTGTTCGAGTCTTGTGAATGCCCAGCAACTCACAAATTTTCTGAAATACCCCCGACTCAAAGTTTCTCCCTTGATCGGAATGTAGCTCCAGGGGTACACCAAATCGGCATACAAGGTTATCCACCAAAACTCGAGCAACAGTAACTGCTTCCTGATTGGGAATGGCATAGGCTTCCGGCTATTTACTAAAATAGTCCATAGCGACCAGGATGTATTTATTCCCATCATCTGTCACTGGGAATGGGCCCGCTACATCTATAGCAATCCTCTCAAAAGGAGCTCCGACGTTATATTGCTTCATTTGGCCCCTGCTCTTCGTCTGTGGCCCTTTGGTAGCTGCACAAGCCTTGCATTTGCGGCACCAAGCTTCCACATCTTGACGGCTATTTATCCAATAAAATCGTTCCCGTACTTTAGCCAATGTCTTATTCATACCAAAATGTCCCCCGGACACTCCATCATGTATTTCCTGAAGTACTTTTGGGATCCGACAGCTGGGTATCACCAGACGCATGGTAACTTCCTTCCCATCTGGACTTTCCCATGCTCTCTTTAATAGCCCATCTATAACCTTAAGGGAGTCCCATTGTGCCCACAATGCCTTCAGCTCCACACTTTTGTCCGAAACATCCTTCCATTCCGGTCGCGTTCCTTTTTCTTTTGCCCTTAATATAGGACCAATTACGCTGTCATCCATTTGTTCTCGTCTTAGAACTTCCTTTGTCCAATCATCTGGAACATCTACCTGAACTGTGTTTACTATTACCGTGCCCTGTGCTTTTTCAACCCGATAGCAGTGCTTGCAGTCATCTTTGCACGGTCTTCTTGACAGAGCATCTGCATTTTTATGAGACTTTCCAGGTCGGTGTTCGATTGTGAGGTCATATTGCTGCAGTCTTTCTATCCAGCGAGCCAGTTGACCTTCTGGGGTTTTCAGCTGCAGTAGCCATTTTAATGCAGCATGGTCGGTCCTGATTTTGAAATGTTGACCATAGAGGTACTTGTGAAAATGGTCCACGGATTTAACAATGGCCAATAGTTCCTTCCTTGTTACACAATAATTCCTCTCTGGTTTGGACAGTACCTTACTGAAATACTCGATTACTTTTTCCTCTCCATTTTGGACTTGAGATAGTACACATCCAATTGCGGAGTTGCTAGCATCCGTGTCAAGAATATAGAGGCCCTTTTGTTGGGGATATGCTAGCACAGGACTACTGCATAATGCTGCTTTCAGCTTCTTCCATGATGTTTCACACTCTGGTGTCCACTGATATTTAACTTTCTCCTCCGTTAGCTGGTGTAGTGGCTTTGCTATATCCGCAAATCCTTCCACAAAACGTCTATAATAAGTGCAGAGGCCAAGAAAGCTTCGTAATTCGTGTACATTTGAAGGTCTTGGCCAATCACGCACGGCAGAGATCTTGTCCGGGTCTGTCTGTATTCCCTCCGAAGATACGACATGTCCAAGGAATTTCACTTCTTTTTGGAATAGTAGACACTTCTTTGGATTCAACTTTAGGTGTGCATTTCTGATTCTCCCAAATACTTCTTGAAGATTTTCCAAATGTTCCCTGAAGTTTCGTCCCATAACCATTACGTCATCAAGATAAACTAAGCACGTCTTCCAAGTTAGTCCTCGGAGTACAAATTCCATCAATCTTTCAAAAGTAGCTGGCGCATTGCAAAGTCCAAAAGGCATCACGGTGAATTGATATAAACCACTACCTGTTGAGAAGGCAGTCTTTTCCTTGTCGTCAGGGTGAAGTCCCACCTGCCAATACCCACTTCGAAGGTCTAGAGTTGAAAACCATCGTGACCCTGCCAGCGTACTTAATGTATCGTCAATTCGTGGTAGTGGATAGCTGTCTTTCTTCGTAACATCATTCAGCTTCCGGTAGTCGACACAAAATCTCAAAGTTCCGTCCTTCTTGGCAACTAAAACTACCGGTGATGACCAGGGACTGGTTGATTCCTCAATTACTCCATCTTGTAGCATCTTTTGAACCATCGCAGCTGCTTCTTCCTGTTTAGCTAGTGGCAACCTCCTAGGTTGTTGGCGGATTGCGGCTGAATCACCAGTGTCTATCCGATGCTGTACTATATCAGTTTTCGTGAGGATGTCTGTGTTTTTGGCAAATACCGCACTTTCTTTCTCCAAAAACTTGATTGCCTCTCTACGTTCATCCTCGGATAGGTGTTCAAACTGGGAACTCAACAAAGTCACAACTTCCCTGTCTACGCTGGTTGACGAACATTTCTCCCCTTGTTCCTTGCACCTTGCTATCCACTGGACTGGTTCGTAGGATCCTATTGCCTCGCCTTCCTTAAAAGTTACCGAGTGGGAATTTAAATTAGCCACTCTAATTGGAATTTTGTCTTTTGTCCGGGTCAGAGTTCTTGCTAAGATTACGTTTTCTGTCTTAATTGAATCATCTTTTTCAACAAGGCCAACACGGTATCCACCAGAGTTTCCTTCCAGAATGGCCTCGATTATTTGTTCTGAACGGGCAGGAATCTTGATTGTCTGAGCCGTCAGTAGCCTCACTTTTTGAAATCGGTCATTTGCTGTTGACAAAATAAATTCTTCATTTCCAATCTTTAGGACTCGTTCTACCACGTCAAGTACAAACTGATCTTGTACTCCCATAACATCTAGCCCCAAAATGAAATCATCAGTGATGTCAGCCACAATAACCCTATGACTAAAGCACAGGCGTCCAAACTGCAGATCTAGGTCAACTTCTCCATGAACCCTTACCCTGTCTCCTGTGGCTGTTCGAACGACCAATCCATTTTGGCTTTTATCAACTCTTATTCCTGATAAAAATCCGGGTCGCACTATTGATGACGTGGCACCTGTGTCGATAGTGAAGATACATCTCCTTTTGTTTACATAGCCATCCAAAAGCAGACTACTCGGGACTCTTCTAATCTGGGAAACCCGTATCTCTCTGGGGGCACCGTGTTCACCAGCCAGCACAGCCCCCAAGGTGCTGGCTATCTTTAGTTTTCCTGCGGCTCTTCAGTCGTTGCGGCATTTACTCTCTCAGGGCTCCGCTGCCGACAGTTTCGCTTAATATGCCCTGTTTTGCCGCACTTATAACAACGAATCACCTTCCTTGACTGTTCATCGCTCTGTTCTCTTTCCTGCTTCCTTGGAGCATCTGGTTTTGTCATCAACTGGCTTATCATTTTGTGCATATCAGCCATCAAAGATTCCATATTTGATTTTTCTAAACGGTCCTCTTCTTCTACCTTCATGGTTCGTACTCTCGGACGTGCAGTCTCTTTGTAAGCGGCTTCAACCTCGAGGGCATGGATCAAGGCTTCACTACCAGTCTTATCTCGAGATAATCTAAGGACTCGCCTGATCTCCTCGTCTCTTATGCCATCAATGAAAGTACCAACCGTTAATTGTTCCTGGAATTCTTTGGGCGCATCCGGGTAAGCCAGGTATGTCAGTCGCTCAACAGCTGCTTCAAAATCTTGTAAACTTTCCCCAGCCTTTTGTGTGCGTGATTTGAGCTGAGTCCTGTATACTTGGGCGAGGTGTTGGTCGCCATACCTTAGATCTAGTGCAGCCTCCAAAACTTTAAAATCCCTTTGCTGCGTCACTGGGATGGTCTGAAGCAACTCTGAGGCTTGACCTCTTAATGCTAGCACCAATGCCATAGCTTTGTCTTCGTTACTCCAATTGTTTGCGTATGCCGCTGCCTCAAATTGTCTTTTATAGGTTGACCAAGAAGTTTGACCATCAAAGGAAGGCGGTTGTAATCGAGGACCTGACGATGATAATACCAGTTGGCCTCCTTGTTCTCTTAACAGTCGCTTAAGTCGCTCTACCTCTCCTTCAACTGCACGAAATTTTCCTTCTATATCGGTAACTTTCCCTTCAACGCCAGTAACTTTCCCTTCGACACCAGTAACTTTTTCTTCAACACCAGTAACTTTTTCTTCGACGCCAATAACTTTTTCTTCAACGCCAATAACTTTTTCTTCGACGCCAGTAACTTTTCCTTTGACTTCAGATACTTCCTCTTCAACCTTATTTACTTTTCCTTTGACATCACATATTTCAGTCTTTATGTTGCCCATATCCTCTTTAATTTCACTTTTGAGGTCTTCAGTTGCCGAAAGGATAACATCTTGTTGCCCCTGTATAATTTTCCTTAATTCTTCTTCACGTTTCTCTTGTTCTACTTTTTCTTCCTGACGTCGTTTTTCTTGTTCTTCTTTTTCTTCCAGACGTCGTCTTGTTCTTCTTTTTCTTCTAGTTTTTCTTTCTGACGTCGTCTTTCTTGTTCTTCTTGACGTCTTTCTTGTTCTTCTTTATCTTCTTGACGTCGTTTCTCTTGTTCTTCTAGCATCATTTTGCTAAATGCAGCTAACATGTCTTGCATTTGTTTTTCAGCAGCCATGCTTCTTGTTTCCATTCAAAAACTAACAAACAACACTGACAAACAACACTAACAAGTCTTATTTAAAGTCTATGTCACTTTCCAGTTCGACTCACTTCACTATCTCCAGTGGTTTCCAAATAAAACACTATGGAACTTTGTCAAATTCTTCAGAAATTCTGTTGCAATTCCGCTTCCGACACCAATTGTTACGTTCTTACAATTTTCAGTAAACACTTTGTGGATTCCAAATAACTTGCAACAAGAATTTTCACAAACCACTGATTTATTTAATCACTAAAATTACACTAGCAAATACTTAAAAATCACACAACTAATAATAACTTAATCTAATATAATTTCACTACTTTTAAAACACTAAGCACTTTACTTTTCTTCTTAAACTTGTCAACTCTTGTCTAACCTAAAAACTCTCTTGTCTGTTTACTTCACTAAACTGCATACTTCACTCAACTGAACTCCTCCATCTGCTGGAGTCACCTCTTTATATACACACTTGGAATCCTTCTAGAACTCTTTTCTAGAATTCTCCATAGTTTTCTACCATGTAATAGATGATTGTTCGTCAATTGGCTCATAGACGGCGCCACCCTACTAGTCAGGGAAGTAACTAAGCTTCTGAGGAAAACTTTGAACATGAACTTAATCACATCTTTCCTTGTTAGAGGGCAGCACATAACAGTATTTTTATTATAATAATGATATTAAGGTGTAAGATTTCTAACTTCGTTTTAATGCAATTAAATCACAAAAATTATATTGTACAAAAAGTCCAAATATCCATTAGTCAGCCATGAAGAATCTAATATCAGCCACTTCTTAATTAAATTTTAAAAATTAGCTAGGTAGCATGGTAAAAACGTAATTTTTATTCAATGAAATATTACACAGGTGGTTAGAAATAAATAATAATTCATGTAGACTAACCACAAGAGTCACAAATAAATTCAGTGTCTTCTATTTCATTATAATTACACCCTCGAAATGGCGTACATTTTGAATGATACCATTTAGGGCATCTGTCGCAACCAATGTTTTTCAAATCATTGTCTTCTGTATCACTCTCCAATATTGCAGCACAATTCGCACACACCTCCTTTTTTTTACTGGTATTATTTGTTTCCTTATTCTCACTTAAATTTTTAACAGATTTTTTTTCTACGAGTCGACGGTTCTTTTTTAATGGAGGTGTTTCATTATCAGATTCACTGTCATCGACTTTACTTTTCATTTGTTTTTTTGTACAGGTGTTTTTTTGACTAGCTTTTTCTGTAATGCGTTTAAGCCTTTCCAATTTCCGCGCTTCTTTTTCATCGATAGCATTCTGTTTTGCATCAAGTTTTTCCTGTAAACACTTTCTAAATTCATCAGAAGAAATAGCTGCAGGCAAGTGATCATTCTTTTTCCGTTTGACACTTTTTGGCAGAGGGTTTGCCAAAGATAAAGCCGCTGAAAAAAACGGTGGTTTTTAGATTGGTCTTTCGTATTATTTTTTTTGCCCTCTAGATCATTAGCACTTACTGTGCCATTCTGATAAATTGCAACATTTTGTAGAATTATTGCCTTAGCTTCTGTTTTTTGTACATTTCCATTTTCGTTTTCCTTATTCAATTCAAATTCACTCGCTTCAGTTAATTCAATCTCTGTTCCTAAACTTTTATCTGGTGCTCTTTCAGTATTTAATATGATTTCGCTTTTCTTGATTTTTAGCGAAGTACTATTATTAAAATCGGTCAAATTATTTGATTCAATCTTATTTGGTTTTGATTTAAAATGTGCGGTTTTAATTTCTTCATTTATCTTTATCTCAATAATCAGTTGAATAATATTTTCTTTAACTGTTTCTGTGTTAATATATTCTTCCTTTTCATTTTGTTCGGTCTCATTTTCTATATTCTTTATTCTACATATTTCAGTCTCTTTTGGTTCAATTTCACGTTCTTTCATCTTAATTGTTTCTCTTAATTTAGTCTCATTATTTTCTTTGATTGCATTTGATTCAATATCATTAACGTTTTTGTTTAGCTCAGCACTAACAATTGAAGCACTGTCATCTGTGTCAATTTCTCCATTGTTTTCGTCAAATAAATCGTTAAAATTAAACGAAACAAAATCTAAATTGTCATCGAACTCTATCAAGCCGTTGGTTCCGACTGAAACATTTGCTAAAATTTCTCCATCAGTTTGAACTAGTCTTACTTCTTGAAGGGTGGGTGGATTTTCTGGATAATATTTTTGCGTTATTAGTTGAAGTTGCTCGATAATAATATCAGTTTCAACACCTCTTTCAGTAAATGCTTCTTTTAAATTTGTCAGAACCATTGTAGTAGTGAGGAACTCTTCTTCTGTAATTTTAATCTCTTGCCTATTTTCTTGTATTTGCTCTAAGCGATTTTGAATGCACTTTGAGTAGTCCACGGCTTCTGGACTGAATGGATACAGCCCACATTTCCTGAAACCATTCCTTATAGTTTGAGGAAGTGACTCATTACTTAATACCAGCTTTAGTAAGGGACAAAATGTACATTTTGTTAAAACGCAGTTTACATTTTCGGGTTTTGTTTGCCATTCCCTTACTGTTTTCTTCCAAGCCACTTTAAGAGGTTTGAAAACGCTCACGTCTGCCGGTTGCATCATATGCGTGGTATTTGAAGTGCATACAAAATTATTCTGTGGTCATGACAGAATTGACTAAGTTCCAATGACATATGCGATTTATGACCGTCAACTAAAAGTAATATAGGTCTGGTAATATTGTTATCATCGATCCATTTATCTACTCCATTTGCAACATATTCATAGAACTTTCTCTTCATCCATCCAGTTTCGGAGCGGCCTAGAAATCATCCTGACGGAACACTATCCACAAGAGCTTTATTTGGTCTGACAAATGGAAAGACTATCATTGGTGTCATTGTTTTACCATCTGCAGAAGAAACCAAAAGAACAGTAATTGTTTCTTTCTTAACGTCATAAATATTTTTATACCCCTTTGGTGCCAAAACTTTCCCTGTTTTAGGACACATAGAAAAACTTGTTTCATCCCCGTTAGCTATTCTCGAAGGATCATTTAAAATGTCTAGTGCATTATCTGTCAAAAACTGTTTCAATTCCCGAAACCACTTCCTAATTAATTCTTCTGTAATGAGACCTCTTGCCTTTGTAAGACCCTCAGCTTCTCTCAAACTCA
This sequence comes from Leptura quadrifasciata, assembly GCA_963675555.1. Lineage (NCBI taxonomy): Eukaryota > Metazoa > Arthropoda > Insecta > Coleoptera > Cerambycidae > Leptura > Leptura quadrifasciata. The sequence goes on from OY776680.1 coordinate 81,652,511, forward strand.
ATTTTTTATGTCTTCGTAAAAATCCTTGGTACCACTTCTCTCCTGGTTTATTTCCCTTAAATGGCGTTTTTCTGTTTTTCTCGGTCACGATTTTCTGTACAGTGGTTAGGTCTTATTTTTTTTGTGGAAATCCACATTTTGCCAGTTCAACAAGCCACTTTTCCAAGTCATCTTCCTCTTCTTTAGTGAGAACTGTACTGGGCCCCATTTTACGTGGTCCCTCTTTTACACGTCCATGAAGTCGGTCTTGGACTGTACCTCGAGGAACCCCATATTTCCTGCTTGCTTCTCTTATCCCAATATTGTCCTCTCTAATGGCTTTTAACGCATTTGCTAGTGCCTCTTCAGTGTACTTATGGACCTCGCGGCTTTTATAGCGTTCCATAGTTGCCCTAATTCGAATAAAATGAAAATTGTCACTAAAAATACTTACTACGATATGTCTGCAGATAAGTGGCTGAGTATAGGACAACAAACATCTTAAAGTCAGCCATCTAACTACACTTGTTTTTCATGGTGGCTGACTACTAGTTTAGTGCAATAATTTTCCATAAAATACTATGTAACAAATAACGTGGAAAAATATGCTTTATGTTACCAGTAAATTTGCTTCAAAATTGAAAATTTCGTGAAGCATCCAGTCGTCAACCACGTGGCTGACAATTGATTTTCAACATATTTCAGTTACCAGTGCCCAGCCACCTCAAAAAAAAATGTTTCTCACTTTTTCTTGCCATTTTAAACTTATTTAAACATTAATTCGACTCTAATTAATAAATGAAAAAACATATTAACATTATATCACTTCCTTTATTATGTTGAAGTCTTATCCAGAGTCCACTTAATGCTAATCAAAAATACAAGTTTTCTCTACCTTTTCACAGCCGGCTGGTAACAACACACTCACTCAGCCACGACGTGCAATCTTAATAGGTTAGGATTTTGTAATTTGACATATATTAGCGGGAAATGTGGCTGAGCACTGGACAACCGAACTTTGTAGTCGGAGATAGATGGTTTTCCTATTACAACAAGTTTATTGTCGTAATGGCTGACTACTGGATGTGGCTGGTATTAGGCGCATTTACCCTATATTGGTACTTTCTCCTTCTATTCCAATATCCGTTGTATTTAATTTATTTGTTTTCTTTGCCTTCATAATTGCCTCCTTGTCCTCTCCTACCGAAAATTCCATCTTAATAGGAGTTGTTTTCCCCACTGGACAATTTTCTAACCTATAACTTTTTATCCCTTTATTGTTTACATTTAACTTTTCAGCAATTTTTTTCACAATTTCTTCTGTATTTTCATTGTGTTTTGTGTTAGGTATTCCACTAATTATAATATTATTTTTAAGCTTGTCTTGCTCATTTTTGTTTGTTTCACTATTTAACCTCGCCTTTACGTTGTTTAACTCTATCCTCAGTTCCTCATTTACTTTACTCTGCAATTCATATTTCTCTAGTAATAGATTATACCTTTCTTCCATCCGGTCCAATTTGTGCATCACATCGTTTATTGTATGTTTCTTCCTTTTTGCTGGTGTTCATATGCCGATTTTATTTCCATGTCGTTCGTTTGTTCGGGAATATTGACACCGCCCCTAACCTCAATTTTGCACATGCTACACATCCAATGATCGCCGCTTGTTTTTTTATTTTCGTTTGCATAATAATTCAGTTTTGATGATGCAACATTAACACATTTACAGTTAAACCAATTTGAGCATTTCTTGCAGGCAATAGCATACTTATTTTTACATGTTTTTTCACATCCGCCATCTTTGACTTATTAAAAAAGACACAAGTTATAAATTTTATTTTAAAAAACACAAAAGTAAATAGGTAATTCTAACAAAACAACAAAAAATAAAATTCACTCATAAAACGACTGTGCAGCATTCACCATAGTGTTTTTTTATATAAGTCGCATATTGATTGAATATCGCGGAGAATGTCCTGTACCTCACCTGACTACCCTCGCTTACGGTTAGTTCTATGACAAAGATTTTTGTAGTGACTTTTGTCGACTTTAATTTTGGTAAGAAGGTAAAAATCGTTTTGGAGATATAAGCGAAAAACTGAAAAATGGTACCTTTAGACCCGCCCTCCTCCTCGAACTCACCCCCCACCTTCGGGGACTTTTGATATATGTCTACCCAAGTGTAAAGGAAGCGTTTAAAAGAAATTCCAACTAGGAATTTTTTTCCACCGATGGCCCTATGTTTGTCTAATTTGACTGGGGTATATACTATACATGGAGAAGTTTATGCAAGTATAAAAGACAAAATGTATTAAGTTGAGGTAGGTATAGGCGAATTCGTCTTTCTGGAGATGAATATGTAAACATTTTCCAACATTCCGTTTAAATATCGCTGATAAATTATTTCTGCCACCATCTTCAAGATGGGAAGAACAGATCAATGAAAACTTATTATAGTTCCTATTACTTCTTCTGAAAATAGTACAAATAAAATTAAGGTACACAGTTTATAATAAATCTTGTATAGAATTAATGTAAATAGTAAAATTAATGTGGTTTTGTGTATGAAAATCGGCACCAGAATAATCCTGGTTAACATACAACAAAATTGGAATTCACAGTGGAAAAAATTTTGCTGCCACTTTGAATTGCTAACCAGCGATTTTCTCAAAAAAGTCACGATTTTCTTCCTTAACAAAAGGAATAATTTTTTGAAGGTTTGCCTTCTTTTCATTGCTGATTTTAGATTTACATTCTAGTTGTGGTAAATTTGTGATTTGGATGTCTATTACTGTAATTTTTTTTTTTTTTTAAACTTGTAGACTTCCATGCTTCTAAATCGTTCGATATTTCACGCATTTGAATTTGCCCCAGATTATTTTTTTGAACGCTTATCCATTTGGCCTTGGAAATTTTTAAGTTGGTAGTAATAAGGTATTTTTCGGCAGCACTTTTGAAATCGAAAAAATCTACAGGTTACGTAAGTGTCACCATGAATGGATTTTTTGTGGTTGCCCTGACCATAAGTTTTACCAGATCCGTTGGAACTTCACAATTTTCTACTCGTTTTCTTTTTTCGATCTGAGCGAAATCCCTATCACAACTTAAAAATGAATGGTCCTGAAATCAAATACTTTTGTTAGACTTTTTCAAAAAATCCTTTTGCCACTAAGTAAATGCTCAGGAACAACATCATTTTATTTTTATTTTGCCCTATGCAGTTGTCATTCCACAGATGGTCAATTCTTTTTTATTAAATATTTTACTCCTGACGGCCTTGTACAGACAAGATGCGATCTCATTCCCTCCTCTTCCAGACAGTCCTTCATGCCATAAAAACATATAACCTTTATTAATGTCACCGACATGAATACACAGATTGTAACATGACAATTCCCTTAAATAGTACATTTCACTATGTGTCAGGGCAGGAAGAGAGAGAACTTGCTCCAGATCTATGGAAATCGTGCAGGTATTGCTGGTAGGAAGTTGTGATACTTCATGATCTTTCTTGATTAATTTTCTCACCTGTTCTGCTTTTCCGTGATGCAAACCTAGCTTAGTTTTCGTTTCTTTATTATTAGGTTCTATTTTTATTTTGTTATTTAGAAGATCGCAAGTGTCACGTATCAGTGCGTGGGTGATGGAAACGTGTATTTGGAAATAACCTTTTAAAAGTTTGGTAATAATAGCGATACGTGATTTTTGAATCCGGCTACTTCCCCTGAAAAGCCATGAACAAACGGTTAATGTTTAAGTCTTGACTTAAGTAATCTCTGTTACTTTTAGCTCTGCTATAATGACTTTTTTTCTCTGGGAAAAGAATTGACATTGCCCCTTTTTTCTGTAAACGTTAACTCACCTGCTTTCTTCGCTTTTACAAGCGTTTCAATTCTTTTCTTTGTTATGCCAAGTACTTCCATGAAAGTCTTCTTACATACTTGCAAAATATCGCCCTTACCATTAGGTAATGTAAAGTAGATGGTTACTTGTCGTCTGCTGTTCCCAACATCTTCATGCCTTCTTCGCTTGACGGAATCTCTTTACAGTGAAATTTACATTTGCACAAAACCTAAAAGTAATAAAACCTGGTATTTCACTTTTCAAATCACACATTAATTATTTATCTCAATTAAGGATCCCTTCTTGGCCTGCACGACAGTACCTTTTCTAGTAACATATTGTTTACCGGCAGTCCTTCTTTTTTGTCTTTCTTTCTGAATTCTACCTTCCCCTTTTTTACGCCTCTCATTCACTAAAACACCCTCTGCTTCCTGCTTCATTTTTATGTAAAACAACTATAACTACACGTACTACGCTAACCAGAGTAAATGGCACTAAGTCCGTTCTTTACGTATTATACTCTCGAACTTGACACATGCACTACCGTTAAAATTTAATACATTCCTGGTGCATATTTACATGGCCTGTTTTTTAGGTTAAAGGCGATGTCACATAGCCCAAATTTACGAAATTTAATAAATTCTTGAATTTTTGGCACTTTGCTCATTATTTACTTGAAGTCTTCATTTGTTATACAATTCTCATTCATTATGTTCTCATCAACAAAATTTACATATTTCTTTCTACTATAACAGATTCTTGATATGTGTCCGACTTTATTACATATGTTACATGTAAACATCTTTAAAACAATATACATTTTTATTATGATTAAGTCCACCACAATGTTTACATTTATTGAGTAAGTTTTTGACATATCACTTTTTGACAGTTTTGACAGATTAGTCTCTATTTTACCGACATTTCATGCATTGCAGGCTCTTCCCCCTCAAAAGTTCTGGTATTGCTCGGTCGGTGGCACTCATGGTTTTTCTCTCGACCATGCTTCTTTCGGTCCTATGACTTCCTACACTGCCTGGGCGTAGATTTTGAAATGGAATTTGAGATGTAGTTTACTGTTTCCAAATTTTCCACCTTTTGAGCTAAACTAATTAATTCTTCAATGGTTTTGGACTGCTCTTCCTCACAGATACGGTCAAAAACTCTCTTTGGAACCATCCCACATATCGGTTTGTTTTTTAGTACTTTCCCTAAATCTAATCCTAATTTACAATTTATGGAGTAGCTCCTGACCTTGGCGTACCATTCCGTTATCGGCTCATCGGTTTGACGTAATTCATAGAATTTTGTTCGTTCTCTCCAAATACTGATATGGGGGTTAAATTGACTGTTTAACATTTTGCAAATATCTTCATAGGTCTGTTCTTTTGGTAAAGATGGATGTGACAGGTCTCTTAATTATTTATAAGTGGTTGGACTCACTGAACTCAGTAATATTGCCGCTTAGATTTTTCTGTCTATTATTTTATTTGCTTTGAAATGCTGATCTAACCTTTCGGAGTACAGCATCCATTCATCAGACTCTGGACAAAATTGTAGAAATTTAAGAACATTTGCCATCTTGCCTTCCATGTGCTATTCCCTTCACCCACACTTTTCGAGATACTTGTGCATTTCCATTAATTTTCCTCATCGCCAGTTGTTGTGTATGTGGGTGAATTAAGATAGACACATTCTGGATAGGTACAAAGTCTTTTATTTAGTTTTATATGCGGGTTTATCGTAATAATGAATTTACTTATTATGTCTAATATAAGTTTATATACCTCTTTTTTTATTAACGTCCAGTTTTATTTTTTTATTTGGAATCTCTTCGGGAATCTCGTTATCCTCAAATTTGCTATTCCCATCTGAATTTAAAAAATCAAGGAATTAAGCGATCCTGAAGTCCTGGAGCAACAATTTATACGATATAAATGCTAGAACACAGATAATTTTTTGATATAAGGTTGGTTTTAAATTTAATTAAAGAACTGGATTTTTATGTGCCCCTATTATAGAAAAAAAATTAAATTATATGTATAAAAACATGTTTGAACATAATAAATCTAGTTATGTACCATTAATTATCCCCCAAAGATAATTACAAAGATATTTTTTTCAAAACTTTATCCAATTTTTTTGAAAATTATCAAATGTTCGAACATTTTATAAACTATTATACAAGGTAGTCAACTCATTATTTTTATTTACCTCAACATCATTATCAACAAGTGGCTGTTTATCTAAAAAAAGAACATAATGAAAATATCATTTAGTTATAAAATGTAATGGTATTTAGTTTGTCCATGCACAATTTTAATTAAAATTCAGCTGTTAAATCTGAAAATGAGGCCATTATTTGCAAAACTCGCCATTTGCTTTACAGCAAATTTTTGGGAAATTAAAAAAACTGTTAGCGGCTAGGTAATTTGTGGTTTTTTATTGGTAGTTTTGTATATACAGATGATAAATTTCGTGGTTTAGAACCTAAAACATTAACCAATTTTTAGAAAAATAAATATATATTTTGCATATGAAGACCTCACTGCAATAACGATGGGGGTCACTTTTAGTTAATTCGCTAACAAATGCATTTTAAAGTTCAAAACGGAAAGACTCGTGAAGCATGACAACGATAAGAAAGTAAATTGTATACATTTTATGTATCATTTATTAGTCAATATTATATAAAAGAAGTAAGTGCTTGGAGTTTGTCAGTTTTTTTCTTAATTCAAATTTTTACTTAAACTACAAAAAAAAACTATAAAAAGGATGAAAGTCATACAATATGCCAAATAAAAACTTCAAAAACGATGAGAGTCGTAAATAAAAATAAACCAAAGTTTTCAATCATCTATTAACATTACAATAATAGTTTATGAAGATACTAGTTCCCTTTCTTCTTACCACTCCTCTTCACTACCTTCTGTCCACTTTCTTTTTACCACTTCTCTTCACTACCTTTTTGTCCACTTTCTTCTTACCACTCTTCTTCACTACCTTCTTGTTCACTTTCTTCTTAGTCTTTTTACCTGGCTTACTTTTGTTTTGTTCTGCTTCTTCATCGGAGTCGAATTCAATAATTTGGTAAAGAGTTTTAGTGTTTTTAAATACTTTTCTTGTTGTCTTGTGAGTAAGAGTACTGAAAAAATCATTGGCTGCCGGAGAGTCGCAAAACGCTTTTAGAAGCTGCAAGTCTTCCCATTTTTCAAGAGAAATTGGTAAAGGTTCTGAAAACGAATATTCATCGCTCAATATATCGATAGAAATGAAATTTTGATCATAAATTACCTGTGTAGCTTTTGTCTGGAAGAAAAAATTCTCTGGGTCCTGGCACATGGATTTGAGGAATGCTGGCTCTGCAAATTACTGAAGTCTCGAAAGATCCATTGTAGGTTGCTCGATGTGATACATATCGAGGATGAATTGCTTCCACCAATATTTCGCGGATTGGCCTCACTGCAAAAGGACATTTTAATATGTATCGTGGAGTCAAGTACTTATTCCATTGGCGAATGAAGGATTGATCCACTGCCAGTACGACGAAAGGGGCAGGTTTAGTTCTTGCTGTCTTGAACTCGTCGACCCAATCACTAGGAAATTCAGCTCTGGTATGCTGGTTGATAAGGCCCATATTCTTATCACACTCTAGATAAGAATGGCCCCGAATTGGAAATATCATTTTTATGCTGTCAAGCCTTTTTGCGGTAACGACTACATAATGAATAAATATAAAGATATTATAGTTTTTATTTTGCCCCCCACATGAGTCGCAATATATTTCAAGTATTTTCACCTTAGGATCTAACTGAGTGAATATAAAATGATGCAGAAAAGAAATTACTTCTTCAGATCCCTTAGCAGCTATATCTTCTGAATAACAATAGAAATAGGATGCAGCCGAAGAAAGAATATGAATATTGAAAGAATAGAAAGAAAGTTGACGTTTATAATACACGTCATTTGTTGGTATATTCGGAATCGGCAAGTTCTTTTGAAAATCCATAGCTATACTTTCAAATTCTAAATTCTGCATACCCTTCTTTCTTGCTTGTCTCTTCCGAGCATAAAACGTTTCTGCTTTTTTCAAGTGAACTTCATTTTCAGTTTCTATGCTTTGCATTTCTTTCATTAGTTTCAATTTATTTTCTATTATTGGTGTTTCTTCGGTTTTCTTTTGTAAAATGGTCTTTTCTGCATTATATTTATCACATGAGCTGCAGGATAACCAAATTTAACATTAGTCATTATTGAACACTTTCCGATAATATTCATAAGACACACTAGGGAGTTTTATATCCTTGTACATATTGTACATCTTTTGTATGTTGAGAGTTTCCGGTAAATATACCACAGCACTTTTTTTTAGGCTATAATGACTTTTCCTACCTTTAAAGGAACCTATGTGATTTCTTACAGCTTCCAAAATGGCAGCAGGCTTTGTACAATGTGTGTGACCATATATTCCCCTCATATCTTTTGGCGCTTTGCCACTTTTTTTCAGGGACGTTTGTATAGTTTGTAAACGCCTTCCGGTAATTCCATGCAGGAACAAGAATGCCCTCTGGCAAACAGGCACTTCAATAAAATTATTCTCAAATATAATTCTTACTTTATAGGAGTAAGCCTTATCATGAAATTTTGCAACCTCTTCATGTTGTCGTGGCTTGCGTTTCTTTATTTGAGAAATGTTTATTAAACTGGACAGATATGAATTTTGTTCGTTTCTAGTTAGCATTTCATTGAACTCCATGATGATCCGTTTTCTTTCAGGAAGTGTTACCTTTTTAAAACAATTATATCTTACACACTCACAATCCGGCCCCAACTCGTGAGTAGATAACCGTAGTTTTTTCATAACGTCTGTCAATCTTCCAGTACATTTCCTTTTTCTTGAACCTACACTCAACTTCTCCACTATCCATGTCACTATTTTCTACCGATTTTTCCATCGTAACATAACAAAACACTACTCTTGACTTAACACACTATTCTTATAATTTGTAGGTTATAATATTACTAATCAGATGTTCAAACACAGAACACGTAAAGCAACACACTGACATTTAGGCGCTCTCTGTTACAATCATGCATTGACATTCATCGTTTTTGCCATGTTCTCGAGAGACCCTCAGCGTTTTTCTCGTGGATAGTGAATTTTATTTTGTGAATAATTATCAGACCTTCAACGATATTGCCGTGCAACTAGTGTCAGTATATTCTACCAGCTTTGAGCTATTTGTTGGTACATATAACTTATTTCATGAAAAACAGTGACCCCCATCGTTTTTGCAGTGAGGTCTTCATATAGCCAGTTTTGCAAATAAAATAAAAAATAAAAAAATGACAAAATATTATCTCAAAGTTTTAATATAATGAACAAATTAGATCAGTATTATTAAGTTTGTTAATACATTAAAAAATACATTTATTATTAGTTTAGAGAAAAAAATTATCATTTTGGTATTCACATGTTTCAGGAATGGCAGCCGTTTCTTTTTCTGTTCCAACAGGAATAACATGATTCTTCTGAAGGTGATCCTTATAAAAACTTAATTCTGGGAGACTTCTCCACTCATTTCCGTAATGTTTAGACAACAGACTATCAATAGTCCCCTTGTCACCCTTCAAATTATTTCCCAGTGCTAATTCCAAAGGAGCCGTTGATGAAAGTGAAAAAATTTGTTTACAGATGCTCTCAGGTTGTCCAACGTCAACCAAGTAATTAGGTTCGCCTTGCACAACAACGTTTTTGCCTTTTTTGTAAGAAATGAAACGTTTCGCCTTATTAAATTGAAAATGCCGTGATGCAGGTAGCTTTATTACTCGCCTTGTTTGTGTTTTCCAATCATACACCTTCCAGTTGATCCCGATCTTTCGAACTGTAGAATGTTTGTTAATTAAATCATCATAGCTACTGATCTTCACCATCACTGGTGTTTTTCTTATTTCTTTTTCTATAAGTCCAAAAACTCGGTCAGGTGGAATGAAGGAGTGTCCAACGATTGGAAAAATCAGTTCAAGTTTTTTAACATGTTGAGGTGATTCTTCTGAAAGCCAATTAGCTAACATGGCCATCATAATTGTATTTTTACTCTGACCGCCACAACCGTCAGCGAACAGAGATACCGTTTCCACAGAGGTCAAATTTATAATTCTTTAATGCATGTCGTACAGCCGATGCTATTGCATTCGAATTTTTTGGGGAATCAATTTCAGTCCATACGTAAGAAGAAACATTTTCTAGGTTTAATTTAGTATTTGAATTTCCAGACACTACTGTGAGGTTGTGGTAATTTATTTGTTGACTAAAGTAAGCCGCTTGGTCAGGTAGTCGAGGCAATGCCAAATTTTTCTGGCAATCAAACGAAAAAGCGGCTGTCCTTGGTTTAGTGTGCTTCAATAATTTGAAGAAAGCTTTTGCCTTCAAGACATGAACGCGATGTTCTGTATTCAATTTTTGTCTTGTTTCTGCTGATGTTGTTGCCTTTAACTGTTCTTTCGTTCTCAGGCAAGTAGAACAGCAATCGGTCATTTTAGTCCCAAATGCAATATTGTAATTGGCATTAACATATTTTCTGAAGTAACTAATTTTCACATGCATTTTATCAGGAACTCTCTGAAGATAGAGTTTGAAAAGTTTAATGAAATTGAGGTCACAGGGTAAGTAAATCCTTACGCTTGTCTTGCTTCTACAATAGTGTGATTCAGCCCAAGTTAAAGATTCGATAAAGTTTTTAATGTAAGTTCCTTAAGGACAACACCTTTATTCACAAAATTTCTTACTATTCTTTGAACTCTATCTTTACTCAAATTTGTTATTCCTAGGAAAGCTTCTCTGCAATCCCTTATCATTGTTCCTTCATTCAGGCGAATGTGGTACTATATAGAAACTTGACTATGATTAGTCTTTCCTCTTTTTTATTTGTTTCCTGTACAACAAGCTAATATTAGGGTATCTTGAGATATTTTGTTCTTTAATTGGTACAAAAGCCATGAAAATCCTTCAGTTGCCTCATTGTTAACGTGCAGGTCGCCCATCATGACCACATGTTGTTTAACAAAAACATATCCTAAATACATTCATTTACAAAGTAAATCAAAATTTCGCAAAAAAGTCTGTTATGGTAAATTTGTTTAATTTCATATGAATTGCCTAGTTGCATGGAAATTTAAATGGCATATGTGAATTTAATAAAAGTACAGCACAAAGTCTTCTTTCTTATACAAAATATACAATACTTTTAATTTTTAGTTCTTAATTTATTGTGTATTTTTTTTTATTTATAATTTAATACCTAATAAACTTGTAAATTGAGTCGGAATAAACAAATTAACAATTAGAAATTATAATTAATCAAGCATACAAAACATCAGTTAATAGAAACAAACTTACTCATAAAACTTCTCGTGGGTCTTTTCAGAATGACCCCCATGAATTTGGAAAACTGCTTACAGTTGTTTTTTTGACATACTAAGAACTTGCATCGCTGTCGGTATATGTTACGCAACTTATTACTAGAAATAGCTGATGCATTTTCCAATTTCATTTTTTTTTTTTCTTAAATCTCTAATTGCAACATCTTGAGCCCATTTTAGTTTACTCTTAGGCATTGCAAAGACATATTGATTATCTGAAAGAATATAGTTGTCTCTATTTTCAAGCAATATTCTTATAAAATGTTGTAAGAACTGGGGAATTAATATAACAACAGCACGTGATCTCTTTCTGCCATTTACATCGTTTTTTTAGCGTTTTGTTAAGATTTTTTCATGTTCTGATAATGCATTCTCGAAGTCCTGGAAATCGGTTTTTCTCTCAGAAAGATAATCATTTACCTGAACATATTGAACATCACCAATTCTGCGCCCATTAAAGAGGATTAATAGAGCCAGAGTACATTGAACCAATAATTTGTATGTCTCATTGGAGTCCGTTTTTTCAACAAATTTTTTTTCACAATCTTCCGCGAACTTCAATGTTTTTTCTCTGAATATTTTCACGTCATTGATCAATGGTACTAAAAGTGGTTTTTTCCAATGTTTCTCATTCCGGTCTTTATTGGCTACTGATGAAATTTCATGCTCCATCTTGTCTCAACTAATTTTTTAAAATTTTTTACGTTTTGGCGCCATTCCAATGATTCATTTATATACTCCATTTGGTGATTTGCATTGAAATCCCTTGCAGCCTTTTAAAATCAAATGAATCAGTTCGTCAGATATAACCTTTAATGCTGTACTTATATGCATTGCAAAACTGGGCGCTTCATAATTTTTTCTAATAGGATCAGAGCATGTAAGTTTTCTCGTAGCAGAAACAACATTATCAAAATTTTCTGAATGAAGATCTTTGAATGGAACATTGTTGTCATTTACAATGCTTCTATATGCAAACAGTAATCGTGCAACTTCTCGTATTTTATTGCTACAACTGTACTTCCTCCATTCCCTTTTTTGGGATTTCAAGTATGATTCACCATAATACACAATTAAGAGGTCTGTCTTTGCTATTAACGATATATCATCACCCCTCATCATGTCAAAAACCTGGAAATATGAACACTTTGCCTATAATGTAGTATTTATTTTTAAAATATTAAACTGTTAATTCAACTAGTAGCTTTAGTAGTAAAAGAAGTGTGGTGGTAGGTCTCCCCGTGTCCCTATTGTCACGGACTCGTTGCACTGCATTTAAATTTTTTCTCTCATTAAGTTTGCGCCTATGGGGAAATTTTCTCCCGTATTTTCGTACAGCCCCTGCAAGACTTTCATTCATTGCACCATAGGTTAATATCATGTCGCGGTACTCTTGCGACGTGAACTCTGGCATAATCGATATTTGTGAATACAGTTTAAAATTTAACAAAAATGGGAAATGCTCTAAACGGAAGTCGAAGAGTCACTGAACGCGTGGCGCACTGACCATAGGCAACTAAGACAGCTGATTACCTGCAAAACAAACAAGTGGCACGTGTTAACGCGTCGAGATAGCATAACTCCCCCGATCAGAAGCGTATCTCTGCAGGTTTTAATGCAAAAAAATATAATAAATTACCTCGGATCGCTTTAAAATTTTACAGAGGCTTTCCCACATAAAAAACAAGTATACCATTTTGTTTTCCGCATGTTTACCTGTAGTTGCCGGAAATGGTCATTTTTAGGAAATAAATGTCCTACTGTGTTAGAGCATTTTGGTACACAGCAACAAGTTTTCATTTTGTATCCTAATTAACTTTGTTTATTCAAAGACATATTTTTTCGTATTGACATTGACGGACTCTGGTGCATAAAATAAAAGAGAATGTTCCCCATTGATACTAATTTTTATGAAAACTTCGCTTCAGAAAGTTCCGGATAACTTCCATATGGAAAATTTCCTGTAACCATCTCTGGTTGAAATTCCGACATAGGTTAATAGTTTTTAAATAAATTTAGGGACATATTTAACATAAAAATATTACTAAATTCATTATAAAAATGAATTATTTAGTGATAAGTCATGCTTGGCTTGAGTCAAAATCTAAAAATATTAATAAATTTTCCAAATCTCTCAGCCTGTTACGGGTCAATTTATTTTAAATTCATTATTTGTGTCGCAGTATAGACAACGAGTAGTGACTGTAGATGTGATGTGGGTTGCCGCGTCAACTGGCTAGTCAACTGGCAGATTAGTTACCGATGTATTGTGGGTGGCCGAGCTTTTAAGCCAAGTGTGATTGGTGTTTTCGGTAGGCTTCTATTTTCCATCTCGCTCCCGATTTCAGTTTCATACTCGGGAATGGAGGATTGGGTGCATTTTTGTTGTAGTCGTAGAAAATTTGCTGTTTAATCGCCGACTTGGGGCTTTCCATTTGAAATAGGATGGGATACTGAAATTCTACGGTTTTTGGTGAATATTTTGGTCATTTTGGATGTCACCTATACTCGCTTAACTCGGATTGTAAGTACGCTGTTTTTTTTTATGTTTAAAGCACATGTCGCCCTAACCTATTTTATTTTGTCTTTTCTTGGAATTGTAGAAAGCCATTTCTCAACGATTGACTTCCAATTTGGTTTGGACCACAGATTTAAGCCGCCCTACATCTTTGAGTAAGGATTAAAGTCACTACTAATTTTCGTATACTTATGTAAGTAATTTTTTTTAGGGCTTTTACGTTTTACTGTTACCTCTCACGTTTTCTCCACGTTTTGTTTCTACGATTATATTTTTGTAAATTTTTGTTGTTTTCGTATACCTGGTGGTACGAATTCTCCCATAAAAGTTGAAGCCTGGCACTACCATTCCCAGTGCAGGAGTGATCTGGGTTACAGACGAAGCTCCTGTACTCCACTTGTGGACCCTGGATAGTTTTTTTATTGACAACCCTTCGCCTCAACATTGGACAACGATTCGAGGTTTGGAATATGAGTTTGGGAACAACATCGACAACTTAGGCAACGACTTGGACATAGATTCGTGGTCTGGAGCACTTTAGATGGGAATTATGACAACCCTTGGCAATTTATAAGGACTTGAATTCGTGGATTCTCTTTTATTTGGAAGGCAGCTCTGCAGTTCACCATACAGGTTTTTATGTATAACGTATGAATTCTGGGAGTGTGAGGCCTATTGTGGCTACTTTTATTTATGTCTGGCTATTTAAAATCTTTTTTTAAGTATTTGGATAAACTTTTTTGTAAACATAGGTAAATTAATATTTGGGTAATTTTTTTTTTTTAAATTAATATTTTGGAATAATTTAGGAAGGTATATGTATGCAGCTTGGTATTTGTAAAATAAGATATGTTAGTAGACACAAATTTTCATTATTTTATGTGGACACTGTGAACCATACGTGATATCACGAACGGTGAATATAGCTGCTTATTATCAGCTAATCATATTAGATAGTAAGTAGGTGTAACCGAGGACCGGTTCAATTATTTTTATTGTTTTACAAATTTTAAACTGCTGGATGAGCATAACTTGTATACTTACATTTGATAATAAATTTGATACCTTCAATTCATATCTATATTCTAGTTTCTTATAAATTCAACACCTTTTCGTAAAGCGTTTGAGTATCGTTGTTGATTTTGGGAGCCTTCTAGCTAGGTTGCAGTTAATTTAAAGCTAGTGGCGCCCTTTTTGTGACCTACCCCTCTCTCCGACTAGAGCTGAGCTAGCCCTCGGCATATCTGTTTTGAGCCTCTGCGACTTGAATGCTTTCGGTTACAGTTTCTTTTTTTGCTTTCAATACTCTTTTATTGGTTCATTTAATTCATTTTGGTCCTCAACCAAAAAAGGCTAGGTCAGTATGTTGTTAAATACAAAATTATGGATTGACGCAAACTTCATAGAATGAACTTTGTTGCAGGAAATGCCAAGAAATTGATAATCCAAACAACCAACTTGTCCCAGGAAAATATTGCGCCATATCATCAATGCAGGTTGGGTCCCCACGCAGGATTTTGCGCTGCCACAATTGGGCTGGCTGAGCAAATGCGTGAGTCCCAGTCCACATTAGCCTGGAGTCCCGCTTTAAGACAGCGGCTAGCGTTGTTTCTTCCAGAGGGCTACTTTTATGATATGAAGCAAAAGTGTCAATTTTACGATACCTCTGGTCAGATAATCCAGATCACTATCACCCCAGCTACCCTTAAATTGGGTAGTATAAATAAAAACTTTTTTAAAGATAAATCCTGGGATGAACTTATCAGCTCGGAATTAAAAAAACGAAATATTCAAACAAACGAAGGGGAGGCCACTATTAAGGCAGCCTCCCCCCGGCACCTTCTCCCATCTCCCTGTCACATTGCGACACATTGGTTGATTGAACAACTATTAGCCACTTCTAAATCGGCAAGTTGGAGCACCGTACTACGGCAACGACTAGCATCCCTCATTCCAGAGAGTTATCCCGATGATGCATGGTTAATACCTGAACTTACGATTACAGGGGGAAAACCACTTTATATCAGAATATGCAGAAGGATGCTTAGACCAGACCCTGAACAAGATTCCAATAAACATTTTGAACGTAACGAATCTGAGATGGTTGCTGATAATTCTGGTAAGCTTCCTACAAATTACCCTCGAATGGAAGAAAATCTGGCAGCAGCCGCAGGGATGTTTAGTCGATAATAGGGGCCCTAACTACTGCAATAACCAGCTGTCGCATTGTTTTGTGATATTAGTATCTCCTGTGGCCAGCTGCCTGACTTTCATTCATTTGAGATACCTGACCTAATACTACTAATGAATATTTAAACATGGGCGTAAGAGATCGGGAAACACTGCTAAAGAAATTCGACATTATCAGTTTCCCAAATCTCTCTGTTTAGCCTATTTGTTGTGTATCAATTATCATGTAAATATTATTGCAGAAAATGCCAAAAAGTTCATAAGAGGAAGATCTTCATCAAGCTCGCAGCAGAAAGTTGTGGCACCACGTCATCGATGCAAGTTAGGCTTCCACACCGGCTTTTGCTCTCTCACAATTGGGGTGGCAGAGCAGTTATGCAATCAGTATTCATCCTGGAGTCCCGCATTAAGGCAACGGCTAGCAATCTTCCTTCCAGAGGGTAGCAATAATGAGATGAGAAGACAGCGATTTTCTACTGTTTCTGATGATACAATTTGGGCTAAGATCACTCCAGCTACCCTTAGATTAGATGATATAAATGAAGATTTTAAGGATAAATCATAGGATCGACTTATTAAAACCCAAAAACGTATGTCACATCGCTCCAAATTGGTCAGTGGAACAACTACTAGCCATTACAAACCAAACTACTGCAACTGCTCAAGAAAACTCCTTTATGTCAGAATATGCAAAGAAATGCTCAGATCAGTTCCTAAAGGAGATCAATAAGCATTTTGCATATTTGTGGTAAAATTATATATTTGTTTTGGGTTGGATGAATCGGGCAGTATGGCAGATTTTTGGCTTAATATAATAATAATAATTAGAACTTTATTTATACTGCACATCATACAGAATACAATATTCCACTTACATGGTGTACAGGGTTTTAGTAGTGTGTATACTACAGGCTAAAACTACGAAGCAGTAGTGTGGAGGAGAAATATACATTTGACATGTAAAGCTAATATTACATATAATTACATACAAAGCTAATATAATATATAATTTATCATATTATGCTAATATTACATACAATTTAACAGTTTACTTCTACTTATGTTAAAAAAGTCTATATCATGATTTTTTATAAATTCATTTGTAGTAATCAAACATTGGCTAACGGGCGAAATTGTGTTTGGTATTTTAAAAGTATTATCTCTCCTTAATCAAATATCAGGAACATTAATAGCAATTTCTGCTAAGATGTCTGGATCATTAATCTTATTAAAAACTTTAAATATAAACAATATCTCAGAGTTATTTCTTCTATTCTGGAGTGAGTTAACATTAAAATCTAGTAGTTGCATTGTGTAAGATATAAATAATGGCCATGAATTATGTTTTCTAAAGAATAGGGTTCTCAGTAGTCTTTTTTGGATTTTTTCTAGCATATCAGAATATAAAATAGTTTTTCAATTCCATATTACAGCTCCATACTCTAGGTTAGAACGGACATATGAATTGAATAATAATATACAGGTATCATAATTAAACTCTTTACTAGGTCTAGTAATAAAACTAAGCTTTCTGTAACCCTCGGATATTAATTCTAATACATAACTGTTGAAGCTAAAGTTACTAGTAAACTTGACACCTAGATCTTTTATCTCACACACGATCTAACGTCGTGTTATTGATCTTGTAGTCATTTATAATAGGATTTTTTTTCTTGTGAAACTGACTGTTTTACATTTGGACTCATTGAGAGTAAGGTCACTTTTGCTGTAGAGCATCTAGATCATTCTGTAATAGATTACAGTTTTCCAAAGTATCTACTCTAAGGAACAATTTTAGATCATCTGCATACAATAAAAATTTAGAGTGTTTAATATAAAGGTTTATGTCATTAACAAATAAAACAAAAAGCAAAGGTCCCAGAATGGACCTCTGTGGGACTCCTGATGTGGGATTAAAGTTATATGATTTATCACTATTAAACTTTACAAACTGGGTCCTTCCTGTTAGATATGAGTAAAGAAAGTCCAAAGTGTTTCTGCTAAATGAAAATGATTCTAATTTTAGGATAAGTACTTGATGATTGACCCTATCAAATGCCTTCGCCAAGTCTGTATAAATGACATCAAGTTGTGATTCATGTTTAATCTCGTTGGCAACTGAGTCACTAAATATACACAAATTGGTAACTGTTGATTTACTATGTACAAAGCCGTGCTGTGCTGTTGGTTGATTATTAAAAATCGTAAGAAATGATAATTTCACTATGTACTAGTTTGAAAACTTGGGCTTAATTTTTTATTAAACAAAATGTGAAAAAATTCCTAGAAATTCCGTTTTTTTCTTCCTATTTTTTCATATATCTCAATAACTATCGCTTTTAAAGAAAAGTTATAGAAATGAAAAAGTTTTGTAACTATATTTTAAATAAGATGCAGTTGGTTGTGAATCCAAAAATTCATTTTCACTATTGCAAAAGTATTAAAAATCGCAACAAATTTTGAAATAGGAAGTTGTGGAATTTTTTTCAAGTAGGACCTTCATACTCATACATTTTGAAAATTGGCAAATCGTCTTGCGAGGTTTAGGTTGCAAAATTATTATGCAAAAAGAAAAAGTCCGATCTTGATGAAATTTAATGGGAAAATTTATTATATTAAAAAGTTTTCTTTAGTCAAGTATAAAGGACCTATGTATAATTTAAGTATTTGAAAAAAAATTCCACAAATAACTTGCTATTTCAAAATTTTTTTGTATTTACATTACTTTTGCTGTAGTAAAAATGAATTTGTGGATTCGCAACCAACTGCATCTTATTTAAAATTCAATTACAAAACTTTTTCATTTCTACAACTTTTCTCTAAAAGCAATAGTTACTGATATATAAAAAATAGGAAAAAAAAACGGAATTTTTAGGAACCTTTTCACATATTCTTTAATAAAGAATTACGACCCTGTTTCAAACTAGCGCATAGTGAAATTATCATTTCTTATGATTTTTAGGAGCGATTAAGCCGAAAATCTGCCATACTACCCGATTTACCCAAAAATAGGTGATTTTAAGCAGATACCACCTGGGCTAGATAGTTCCAATAAGGAAAATTGTGTAAAGCATGTATTTTTAAACGAAGAATTGTCAACTAGTTTACCATGATTTTCTAAAGAAAGAATGATTGTTTGATATTTTCTTGATACCATAAATGAGGTGTGTAGATGCAGAACCAGAAATCTTTATTGTTGTGTACTGACACTCTAAAACTATCCGCAAACTGCAACCACTTATTGTACTCCTCATAAAACGTCGGTAAATTTAATGTCGGTAATTTCACTCTGCTAATATTCATTAACCCCATTGACCTATCTATATCGCTAGGCACAGATGCCAACCTTTGTTTTTCTTGTTCATTTTTTATAAGTTCCCTAGCCGCCGGTACTACCTCAAAATACATATTCTCAAACCCTTCTCTCTCACCCGTGTTTCTTTCAATTTCACTTAAAAATTCTATTTGAGTCTGTATATCGTTAAATTCAGCAAATATTGCCTTGATTCTTTCACGACGTGTCTGTAGCTGCATAATACTGTTACGTGCTTACACTTTTCAGTAAACACTCCGTGGGTTTAAATAACTTGCAACAAGAATTTTCACAAACCACTGATTTATTTAATCACTAAAATTACACTAGCAAATACTTAAAAATCACACAACTAATAATAACTTAATCTAATATAATTTCACTACTTTTAAAACACTAAGCACTTTACTTCTCTTCTTAAACTTGTCAACTCTTGTCTAACCTAAAAACTCTCTTGTCTGTTTACTTCACTAAACTGCATACTTCACTCAACTGAACTGTTCCCCCATCTGCTGGATTCATCTCCTTATATACACCCATAGAAATGTACCACAGTATTCTACAATTTTCTGGAATTCTACAGAATTTTCTACCATGTAATAGATGATTGTTCGTCAATTGGCTCATAGACGGCGCCACCCTACTAGTCAGGGAAGTAACTAAGCTTCTGAGGAAAACTTTGAACATGAACTTAATCACATCTTTCCTTGTTAGAGGGCAGCACATAACACTGCCCCCTCCTTAAGCCTGAACGTCCCGGTCAGGCAATTCAGATTCCCCAACATACTTCATACTTCGCCAACCTATCCAAGTGCACGATCTTCATCTTGGACTTCTTACTACGTTGAATTCGGTAAACAACGTCATTGATCCGAGTGATGACTGAATACGGTCCTTCCCAGGGTGGGTGAAGCTTCGGAGATTTTCCCTTCTTTCGCTGTGGGTTATATAGCCAAACCAGATCGCCCTCCTTGAATCCTGCTGACGTTCCCTTCCGGTCATAGCGAGCCTTCATTCTGTCACTAGCTATGCTAACTTGGTTTCGAACCAATTCGTGGACATTCCTCAGCTGTTGACTAACTTCGTCTGCGTAGTCATCCACGGACAGTGGCTTCTTATCTGGTGTACCAAACATCAAATCACATGGCAGTCTGATCTCGTGCCCAAATATTACACGAGCCGGTGTCTGTTTAGTCGTCTCATGAATGGCAGCCCTGTATGCCATTAAGAAAAATGGTATATGTCGATCCCAATCTCGCTGGTTCTTGTGAACTACCTTAGAAAGATGTTCCTTCATGGTTTTATTATGTCGTTCCACCATTCCATCTGACTGGGGATGAAGAGGGGTTGTCCGAGTCTTGTGAATGCCCAGCAACTCACAAATTTTCTGAAATACCCCGGACTCAAAGTTTCTCCCTTGATCGGAATGTAGCTCCAGGGGTACACCAAATCGGCATACAAGGTTATCCACCAAAACTCGAGCAACAGTAACTGCTTCCTGATTCGGAATGGCATAGGCTTCCGGCCATTTACTAAAATAGTCCATAGCGACCAGGATGTATTTATTCCCATCATCTGTCACTGGGAATGGGCCCGCTACATCTATAGCAATCCTCTCAAAAGGAGCTCCGACGTTATATTGCTTCATTTGGCCCCTGCTCTTCGTCTGTGGCCCTTTGGTAGCTGCACAAGCCTTGCATTTGCGGCACCAAGCTTCCACATCTTGACGGCTATTTATCCAATAAAATCGTTCCCGTACTTTAGCCAATGTCTTATTCATACCAAAATGTCCCCCGGACACTCCATCATGTATTTCCTGAAGTACTTTTGGGATCCGACAGCTGGGTATCACCAGACGCATGGTAACTTCCTTCCCATCTGGACTTTCCCATGCTCTCTTTAATAGCCCATCTATAACCTTAAGGGAGTCCCATTGTGCCCACAATGCCTTCAGCTCCACACTTTTGTCCGAAACATCCTTCCATTCCGGTCGCGTTCCTTTTTCTTTTGCCCTTAATATAGGACCAATTACGCTGTCATCCATTTGTTCTCGTCTTAGAACTTCCTTTGTCCAATCATCTGGAACATCTACCTGAACTGTGTTTACTATTACCGTGCCCTGTGCTTTTTCAACCCGATAGCAGTGCTTGCAGTCATCTTTGCACGGTCTTTTTGACAGAGCATCTGCATTTTTATGAGACTTTCCAGGTCGGTGTTCGATTGTGAGGTCATATTGCTGCAGTCTTTCTATCCAGCGAGCCAGTTGACCTTCTGGGGTTTTCAGCTGCAATAGCCATTTTAATGCAGCATGGTCGGTCCTGATTTTGAAATGTTGGCCATAGAGGTACTTGTGAAAATGGTCCACGGACTTAACAATGGCCAATAGTTCCTTCCTTGTTACACAATAATTCCTCTCCGGTTTGGACAGTACCTTACTGAAATACTCGATTACTTTTTCTTCTCCATTTTGGACTTGAGATAGTACACATCCAATTGCGGAGTTGCTAGCATCCGTGTCAAGAATATAGAGGCCCTTTTGTTGGGGATATGCTAGCACAGGACTACTGCATAACGCTGCTTTCAGCTTCTTCCATGATGTTTCACACTCCGGTGTCCACTGATATTTAACCTTTTCCTCTGTTAGCTGGTGTAGTCCCACCTGCCAATACCCACTTCGAAGGTCTAAAGTTGAAAACCATCGTGACCCTGCCAGCGTACTTAATGTATCGTCAATTCGTGGTAGTGGATAGCTGTCTTTCTTCGTAACATCATTCAGCTTCCGGTAGTCGACACAAAATCTCAAAGTTCCGTCCTTCTTGGCAACTAAAACTACCGGTGATGACCAGGGACTGGTTGATTCCCAATTACTCCATCTTGTAGCATCTTTTGAACCATCGCAGCAGCTTCTTCCTGTTTAGCTAGTGGCAACCTCCTAGGTTGTTGGCGGATGGCGGCTGAATCACCAGTGTCTATTCGATGCTGTACTATATCAGTTTTCGTGAGGATGTCTGTGTTTTTGGCAAATACCGCACTTTCTTTCTCCAAAAACTTGATTGCCTCTCTACGTTCATCCTCAGATAGGTGTTCAAACTGGGAACTCAACAAAGTCACAACTTCCCTGTCTACACTGGTTGGCGAACATTTCTCCCCTTGTTCCTCGCACCTTGCTATCCACTGGACTGGTTCGTAGGATCCTATTGCCTCGCCTTCCTTGAAAGTTACCGAGTGGGAATTTAAATTAGCCACTCTAATTGGAATTTTGTCTTTTGTCCGGGTCAGAGTTCTTGCTAAGATTACGTTTTCTGTCTTAATTGAATCATCTTTTTCAACAAGGCCAACACGGTATCCACCAGAGTTTCCTTTCAGAATGGCCTCGATTATTTGTTCTGAACGGGCAGGAATCTTGATCGTCTGAGCCGTCAGTAGCCTCACTTTTTGAAATCGGTCATTTGCTGTTGACAAAATAAATTCTTCATTTCCAATTTTTAGGACTCGTTCTACCACGTCAAGTACAAATTGATCTTGTACTCCCATAACATCCAGCCCCAAAATGAAATCATCCGTGATGTCAGCCACAATAACCCTATGACTAAAGCACAGGCGTCCAAACTGCAGATCTAGGTCAACTTCTCCATGAACCCTTACCCTGTCTCCTGTGGCTGTTCGAACGACCAATCCATTTTGGCTTTTATCAACTTTTATTCCTGATAAAAATCCGGGCCGCACTATTGACGACGTGGCACCTGTGTCGATAGTGAAGATACATCTCCTTTTGTTTACATAGCCATCCAAAAGCAGACTACTCGGGACTCTTCTAATCTGGGAAACCCGTATCTCTCTGGGGGCACCGTTTTCACCAGCCAGCACAGCCCCCAAAGTGCTGGCTATTTTTAGTTTTCCTGCGGCTCTTCAGTCATTGCGGCATTTACTCGCTCAGGGCTCCGCTGCCGACACTTTCGCTTAATATGCCCTGGTTTGCCGCACTTATAACAACGAATCACCTTCCTTGGCTGTTCATCGTTCTGCTCTCTTTCCTGCTTCCTTGGAGCATCTGGTTTTGTCATCAACTGGCTTATCATTTTGTGTATGTCAGCCATCAAAGATTCCATATTTGATTTTTCTAAATGGTCCTCTTCTACCTTCATGGCTCGTACTCTCGGACATGGAGTCTCTTTATAAGCGGCTTCAACTTCGAGGGCATGGATCAAGGCTTCGCTACCAGTCTTATCTCGAGATAATCTAAGGACTCGCCTGATCTCCTCATCTCTTATGCCATCGATGAAAGTACCAACTGTTAATTGTTCCTGGAATCCTTTGGGTGCATCCGGGTAAGCCAGGTATGTCAGTTGCTCAACAGCTGCTTCAAAATCTTGTAAAGTTTCCCCAGCCTTTTGTGTGCGTGATTTGAGCTGAGTCCTGTATACCTGGGCGAGGTGTTGGTCGCCATATCTTAGATCTAGTGCAGCTTCCAAAACTTTAAAATCCCGTTGCTGCGTCACTGGGATACTCTGGAGCAACTCTGAGGCTTGGCCCCTTAATGCTAGCACCAATGCCATAGCTTTGTCTTCATTACTCCAATTGTTTGCGTATGCCGCTGCCTCAAATTGTCTTTTATAGGTTGACCAAGAAGTTGACCATCAAAGGAAGGCGGTTGTAATCGAGGACCTGACGATGATAATACCAGCTGGCCCCCTTGTTCTCTTAACAGTCGCTTAAGTCGTTCTACCTCTCCTTCAACTGCACGAAATTTTTCTTCCATATCAGTAACTTTCCCTTTAACTCCACTAACTTCCCCTTCGACCTTATTTACTTTTCCTTTGACATCACCTACTTCTTCTTCGACTGCAGTCACTTTTCCTTCGACGCCAGTCACTTTTTGTTCAACTTTATCTACTTTTTCCTTGACCTTATTAGTGGCTGACAAGATAGCATCTTGTTGCACCTGTATAATTTTTCTCAATTCTTCCTTTTCTTCTTGTCGTTTTCTTTCTTGTTCTTCCCTTTCTTCTTGACGCCTTCTTTCTTTTTCTTCTTCACGTCTCTCCTGTTCTTCTTTCTCTCTCTGACGTCGTCTTTCTTTTTCTTCTTGACGTCTCTCTTGTTCTTCTTTCTCTTCTTGGCGTCGTTTCTCTTGCTCTTCCTTTTCTTCTTGGCGTCGTTTCTCTTGTTCCTCTTTTTCCTCTAGCATCATTTTTCTAAATGCGGCGAACATGTCTTGCATTTGTTTTTCAGCAGCCATGCTTCTTGTTTCCATTCAAAAAATAACAAACAACACTAACAAGCCTTATTTACAGTCTATGCCAGGTACAAGTCACACTAACACAAATTAGTCTTGTCTAATGTTTATTACTTCCCAGTTCAACTCACTTCACTATCTCCAGTGGTTTCCAAATAGAACACTATGGAACTTCGTCAAATTCTTCAGAAATTGACTTCTGACACCAATTGTTACGTGCTTACACTTTTCAGTAAACACTCCGTGGGTTTAAATAACTTGCAACAAGAATTTTCACAAACCACTGATTTATTTAATCACTAAAATTACACTAGCAAATACTTAAAAATCACACAACTAATAATAACTTAATCTAATATAATTTCACTACTTTTAAAACACTAAGCACTTTACTTCTCTTCTTAAACTTGTCAACTCTTGTCTAACCTAAAAACTCTCTTGTCTGTTTACTTCACTAAACTGCATACTTCACTCAACTGAACTGTTCCCCCATCTGCTGGATTCATCTCCTTATATACACCCATAGAAATGTACCACAGTATTCTACAATTTTCTGGAATTCTACAGAATTTTCTACCATGTAATAGATGATTGTTCGTCAATTGGCTCATAGACGGCGCCACCCTACTAGTCAGGGAAGTAACTAAGCTTCTGAGGAAAACTTTGAACATGAACTTAATCACATCTTTCCTTGTTAGAGGGCAGCACATAACAATACATTTACCATCAAAACTGGTTATAAAAGCTTCAAAACGGCTTAATTGTGCCTTCAATTGATCTCTATTAAATACAAGCTGCGTTAATTCTGCCATGTTTAATTTCGATTCTATGCAAAACAATAATAATTGTACAATACCACACAAATTTTGGTAAAAAACTACTAAACTTTCAATGTTTACACAACTAAAACAAGAGAGAGATGATAAAATGGACAATAATGATGTGGAACAAGGATAGATAGAGACTCACCCGTGTAACTTGCGTCTTGCCGATCGCCCGTCTACCTGCTAAGTTTGCCTTTTGCCTTGACCCTGATTTCAATAACTGCGATTTTCGATAAGTTTTCCAATTTCAACGATTATTTTGCCTCCAAACAGCAAAAATACCAACTGCTATCCGTGGAGAAGGACCATATGATGAGGCCAAATGCCTTTTATTTTCTCTTCTTGATGTAGAAATGATAAAACTTGTGGACTGTATAAAATATTTAATGCTTCTTGCTCGAAGTTACAATACATAATGCCGACCGGGCTGAACATCCCATCCACCACCCCCACCATCTGGTCACGCCACATTACAAACTTCCTGGCGCCAAACTGACCAAATTTAAATTTAAATATTCTTAAGTTTAGGCTGGACGAAACAGTAATATTATTCTGCCATCTGCTGCCTCTTTATTACTACATTTCAAACCACTGAGTGATGAATTCACATTTGCTGATGAGTGGATTGTGTCACCTATATTGGTTACATAGGCCATCTCTCTCACCCTCTACTGCAATAAAAGATTTTGCTAAAAAATTGAAGAGATCAATTTTGTTTAATGGCTTTTTTAAAAAATCTAGCGTTTTGGTGGAAGTCTAGTAGCATCGGTTACTTGGCGGCGAATACCATGTCCTCTTTCTCCAGGAACAGCATTTTTAACTCTATTAAGTATTGACCCCAAACAAGATCAATGCGCTTAGCTCTCATTTTTGCGGCATCTTTTTCAACATAAGGTTTTAGCTCTGATTCAAAATATTATTGAAATGTCTTGCTATTACGGGGAGTAAAGAAAATGGACAACTGACCAGTCTCCGTGGGATGTTGCCATTGTCGTGGGAGGTCGAACCAAGGTTAAGTATTTACTTCGGTATATTTTCGGTATGCCAGTCGTAGTGTAGTGGGTGGGTAGTGGTGGTCTTGCGATATATATTTTTGATTCGAACGGAAACAAATATTTCGCACGTGGATAATAGGGCATTAGCCCGCAACTATTAATGAAAATAAGATTAAATGCCGCCATCTTGAATTTGATGCCATTTGAAATAAGGTGCTGCGGGTCAAATTGATTGTTTATGTATATAGACCGCCTATACCAAGTGGTTTGCTTCTGTCATTATTTGAAACGTTTTTCCTATATTTGGGTTCTGCCGCTACAACTAATAAACTTTTTAGAAAACTGACAGCAAAAAATAAACTAACTTGAAGATAGCAGCAACTAGATGACAATTCTCAATTTCTATTGGAGGGTACGATAATTCATATTTAATATCAATTTATTTAATTAAAAGTTCATTTCTTCTAATGTATTTTACATGTATATAATTCCACATACTTTGTGAATGTAAATTAGTTACTGAAAGTTCTTAAATATTTTCGTTACAACATACTCTTATATGCCTACAGAGCTTTCTCTGTATTCTATCCTGCCATGTCGACATGGCTAGATAGACCAGGAAGTGTAGTCATTAAACATATAACAACTCACCATCTTCTTGATGCTGTGGTAAAAAGATTGGAGCCCTCACTGTGTTCGATATAGGATTGTCTGGAGGAGCTACTCCGTTCCTCCTAGGCCGCATTAGCATACTTCCTTGTCACTCTCTTCAGAGCTTTCGACGCTGTTGCCTCTAGAACGAGGGCGCCTAACTTTTAATTTCTAGTACTTTTCCTTAATCTTCTAGTTTCCTCCTCCATATCGGAACTGCTAGTGAAGTTCCTACGATGTCGACCATATTTTAATGATTCTTCACATAAAACCAATTTCTGATAATGCGTTGTAACACCACGACACAAAGAAGAGAAGAAGTTGGTTTCGGATGGAAATATGAAGCTGGCTAGCAGGAAGGTTAATTGGCTAGAGTTTTTGGCTTTAAAATTTGTGGTGACATCTGGCAGAATGTAGAGGTACTACAGTTGTGATCTTTAGGATGAGACGCAAATGTAATGGATGTTGTCTGTGTTTTTCAAATGTGTACTGTAAACCCCATGAGTGATGGCGAGCAAAGGAGAAGCTGTATTTAGAGTAGTATAGACCTAGCATACGCATCACTATCCTAATTGGTGTAATACAAATTCTAAATAGTGCCAGTGGCCAGTGGTCTGTGCCATTCTACGATGGGTCGACTATATTCCCCTACAGTCCCCACTGGTCGCCAACACTCGTCACGTTAACTGTAACTCCCTTCCAGACAGCCTATGGCTTTGGATTTGGGGATTGCCTACTATATGTGGTGTGTTTATGTGTGGAATTTTTAGATGTAAATCAGTCTTAATTCTTGTGTCATAACCGTGTAAGATATACTTTTTACATTGCCTTTTTTATAAACATTCAAACAAAGGGTTAGAACATATAAAGTGCAGATATTACTAATTTCGGTAAGGCACAAAAGATTGATTGGATAAAGCTTATTTTTGTGATAAATAATTTTTGTGGTGTAATTTTCAATGATTGACAATTGTTTAAGGGTGCCATTGTACAAGCCACCCTAAACTAAGATACCATAATATTGCAGCAGCAATTCAATCAGAGATTTATATATTATTAATATCAGGCTTTTTTGAAAGAAATTCTCTCGTAACATAAAATTTATTTATCAGTTTCCTTAATTTATTGGTTTATGTTTGCCCAATTTTAAATTTTCAACATTCTTTTTATAAAAATATATAATACATGGCGCTTCTGTTATTTCTTCCTCAATATATTCAATTTTAATGGATTTAAATTGTGGACGTCTTGCCCCATTTTCACTTTCTTAATAAAGTGATTTCAATTTTGGCAGCTTCATTTTATTTAATGAGATTTACTCTACTACTTTACAGTTGGATTTTATTTATTAGTTTTTACCACCGAAGCGAAAGATTTTTCTGTTAATTTAGTATAATTTTTTTTTTCCAGGTTATGTATTTTTTCTGTTAGAACGTCGTTTTTTTCTGCAAGAAAGCTCGTGGATTAAACATCCATGAACTTTCAAATAAAGAGATTTGTTTTGGCAGCTTCATTTTCTCTAATGCAATACTACATGATTTAATGTATTTTCTTTAACATAGATAGAGTAAATGCTTGGAAGTAACCGAAGGAGAGGCATGCCTCATCAGTCAGCACTAGTGCAATATAAAAATAAAGTAAAGTAATAAATTGTCTTTATTGTGATAAATCTAATTAATTAGTGTGAAGTTTAGTCACATTGGCAAGTGTCATCTAAGAAGGAAACTAAAAATCACTTAGATATGATATGGTTGTATGCTTGGAAAGTATCAAAGGTGCCCTCCCGATGCAAGCGACAGTGACCGGAGACAGCGACAAGTGTCTCGCAGGGCACCAGTTTAGTTGAATTAAATGGGAGCTCTCCTGATGCGAGAGACAAGTGTCTCGGTCGCTGTCGTTCGAGTAGGTCTCTGAACTGGTTCGTTGATTTGTTTTGAAGAGGATAATAATACATGTGGTAGAAAACCCAAATAATAGGAAAGAAGACACCTTTTCCTGTCAAGTCGCATAGCTGCAGTGTAAGAAACAGTTTTTCTTCCGTTAAAATTACTTTCCTAACCGTGTTGACTTTCAAATCCTTTTCTATTAAACTTAAAACAAAATTAAATAATAATAATAATAAACTTTATTAACCACATAAGATACATAGAGTACATATGGCATGTCAGACAAGTATATAAATTACTCAACAAAATAAAATACATACGTAAATATATATATACACCAGTGGCGTAACTAGAAATTTTAGTCCCTTAAGCAAAATTGTATTTGGGCCCCCTTCCCGCGAGCGAAACGAGCGCAAAAAAATTCGCCGCAGGCAAAATTTTCTTAAATTATCAAAGTCATGCGTTTTACAAGCCCAGAAAACCCCAGAAAAATTGTAACTTGCCCCTAACATAACGCACACATGGGTCCAAAACAAAAAGCATTAAAAATTTTTTTATTTATTTAATGCATTTTAAAAAGTCAACATTATTATATAAAAGTACTAAAAATAAAAAATAATCCTCAAAATCAACAAAAAATTTAAAAAGTAACAAAATAAACATATTGTTTATAATAAAAAATATAAAAACAGTAACATATATTTTCCATACATTATATTCTACAATATTTACTTTCAAATCTACATGAAATTTACTTTTCTACTTTTCATAGCTGCAAAATTTTTAATTAATTCTGTTGTGTCCAAATTATCAGCTTCATCTCCTTCAATGGAAATTAAAGATAAATAATTTAACCGTTCCTGATGCATTGCATTTCTTAAATAATTTTTTATAATCTTTAATTTACTAAAAGATCTTTCTGTTGTTGCCGACGTTACGGGCAAAGTTAAATACAAAATTAGTGCTGTAGTAACATCTTTGAAATTACATGTTAAATTATAATATTTTATTATTAATAATTCAGCAAATTCTCTTACAGTTGTAATTTTATTTAGATGCTCTTTGAAAAAGCTGCTTGAAACAATTTGTACAAGTTGAATCGGAAAATTTGTACTTAAGTCATTGCTATAAATTTTTTGTAAATTTTCTGCAAAAGTTACAATATTTTCTTCGGTTAGCGTTAATAACTTTCCAGGATTTAGAAAATAAAAATTATCAACAATTTTTTGCATTGCATTGAATCTACTTTTAATTTGGACTATACTAACGTCTAAAATTTTGAAAAATACTTTTATTCTAAAATTATCTTCGGCTTTATTAAACGTGACATAATGTTCCTGTTCTTGTTCCTGTTCGTCAAAAAAATTTTTTGGTACGGATATTCTTTTTTCTATAAAATTATCCGCAACTCCCCATTTATCAGCAGTTTTTTTAGCTTCATTTTTACATTCATTAAAAGATTCTCTCAGTTTAATTAATGCTTCAGTAGTTGTCTTTAATGCAATTGATGCTTTTTCCAAATCTATTTCTTTAGATTGTAATAATTTTGAGGTAATATTAACTTCATTTAATAATTTAAATAAAAATGTGCAAAGAAACACAAACTGGAAATTGGTCATCATGTTTTTAATTCTTTTTGCTTCATTGCGTTCTTCTTTCTTGGTGCTTTTTAATGCTATTTCTGTTAAAGCCTTTAATATGTCAACGTACCTTAGTTTAACAGCCAATAGTGATGTAACACGTCCTGACCATCTTGTGGGATTTAATCTTTTGATTGTAGTTGTTGATTCTTCTGTGAATGAAGCCAACGTTTCCCATCTATTTAAACTATAGCCAAAAAAGTTATATATGCTTCCAAGATTGACAAAAAAAGTGTCAGCTTCCTTTGAATTTTTAATGCAGTCATTTATTACCAAGTTTAGATTATGAGAGATGCACAATGTACATATTCGGCATTTGGTTGAATTTCTCGAATTTTTTGTTGTACACCATTATATAAACCACTCATTACATTTGCCCCGTCAAAACCTTGACCTCTACATTTGTTCAAATCTATTTTGTGCTTTTGAAGCAATTCATAAATTGTATTCGTTATACCAGTAGCTGAACGATCATTTATTACTAAGTAACCCAAAAATGTTTCTCTAATTTTAATACTAATTGGAATGTCTTCTGAGTTTCTTTCAATATCTATATATCTATAAACATGGCTTAATTGATCTACTTTGTTAATATCTTGAGTAGTATCCATTATAATTGCATAAAATGGAGCAGATTTAATATCTTCAACCAGTTTTTTTTCCAAATATATTCCAATTGTATTAATTAGTTCGTTTTGAATTGTTGGGCTTAAGTATCTAATTTGCCCTTTTCTTTTATTTAATACTTCCTTCATTACCAAATCATATCTGGATAAGAGTTTTACTTCTTGCAGAAAAACTCCATTAAAATTATCTCCAAAATTTTCTCTATGTCCTCGAAATGGTAATGAATTTTTCGCTAGCAAAATCGTTATATTCACCAATCTTTCAAGAACTTGTCTCCAAAAGTTAGTTTCAGACCTAATTTTATCTTCAAGATCTTTGTCTGTTGTATTGTTTTTCTTGCATCGTTCGTATATACAGCAAGCATTAATATGCGCACGGGAATTTTCGTGAACCGATATTTTTAATGACAGATTTTTCCAAGTCCTTATTTCTTCTGTCCAGTTACTTGACGATGAAAAGAGCCAACACGGATTACAATACACAACATCTAAACCAGCCGAATAACACAACCATGTTCTATTAATATAACCATAAGCAGTTTTCACTTTATAATAGTTTTCTGAGAATGATCTGTTGTCTTGATTTACATCTTTTGGAAAAGGACCATTTGGCTTGCATGGCTCTAAACTAATTACTAACTGTTTAATTTTATAAGTTAGTTCTGAGTTTTTTAGTGATTCAAACACTGTTTCTTTGCATAGGCATACACTTCTTTCTTCTAATTCTGAACTTTCTGTTACTAATTCTTGATCACTTTTTCTTTCTTTTTCTTCTATTTCATGTGATGTTTTGGGAATATATTCTGATTCTGACTCTGATGTCTCTGATACACTCGTACTCGTAGTAGCAATTTCATTTTCAACTTGAATAACTTCATTTTCATCTTGACGAGCGAAAAAAGATGAAATTTTTGGTATTTTATTTAATCTCTCTTGGATTTCTTTTGCGCGTCTTCGTTTTGCAGCTCCGCTTGTTTTGCTATAATTTTTATCAGCCATTTTGTATGTCTATGTAGTCTATTAAATAAATATTATTTTGGTCAGTTTAGTATATAATAATATAGTATATGTTGTTCTGTGATCTGTGATAGTGTAGTGATTAAAAACAGGCCAAACAGCGTAACAATAATAGCCCCCGATTTACGGCACGCCGACAACTAAACAACTACGCAACTGTAGACTTGCACAAACTTGTGCTGTGCGGCACAGCACAGCTGTGCGCGCTAGAAAAAAGCCCGCATTTTTCAAATATTGAAAACAAAATTATTTAATAATTATTAAATAATTTTTTAGTATCTTTAAACGTAGGCCCCGAGGGGCCCCTTGAGTCCCCCGGACCCCTAAGCTGTGCTTAACCGCGCTTAATGCTAGTTACGCCACTGATATACACACACATACACATATTAATAATGTAAATACAAACAATAAAATAATATACAACAAATACTGTATAAATGGGTTTTAACAGTGTATAAACAGGTTAGGAAAATCCGGACATAAATTCGTCAGCACTATAAAAAAACACCGTCTAATAGCATGGTTTTAACTTTATTTTTAAATAACTTGGGGTACTTTATTTCTCTCACAGATTCAGGTATTGCATTGTACAGACTAACGCAGTTATACCATGACGAATGTTTAAAAGAAGTTGTTCTATGCGATAGGATACTTAAGAGCTTCCCATGTCTGGTTTTGTATGGATGGGTATTTGCAACTTGAACAAACGAGCAGATATTATTTTTCATGTACATGTGACATTTAAAGATATATATGCATGGGAGAGTCAGATTTTTTTTTCTAAAAGCTGTTCTACAACTTCCATTGTACCTTAAGTTAAATATAAGATGTATTATTCTTTTTTGTAGGACAAATACCCTACCCATTTCTCTTCCGCACCCCAAACTTATGATGTTTAATGAAATGTGCGAGTAGGCTAAGGCATAATAAATACTTAATAGACCACTTTCGTCTAGCGTGTCTTTCAATTGTAAGATGCCAAAATAAACTTTATTTAATTTATTACACACGTCATCGATATGTTTGTCCCATGATAGTTTAGAATCTAAGGAGGTACCAAGATATTTAATTTCTTCTCCTAGCTCTATATCAAATATTTTAAAATTTATAGGTAGAGGTCTTCTAATGTGAAAATTTATAATCATCGTTTTATTCGTGTTTAATATTAATCGATTTCTATCACACCAGGACCTTAATAAATTTACAACATTTTCAGCATACAACTGGAGTTCATCATTTCTTATTGCCGATACTGAAATTGTCGTGTCATCAGCAAACATGGTGACATGCCTAGCACTTTTTATGTAATCAGGAAGGTCATTAACATACAGCATAAAAAGCAAGGGTCCAAGAACTGAGCCCTGCGGTACTCCAAGTTTGACATTATGAATGGATGACATAGTATTATCGTAGCTTACTGTTAATGACCATCCCTCCATGTAAGTCTGGATCCATCTCAGGGCAGTATCCCTAATTCCAAGGTCGAATAGTTTACTTTAAAGCTTTTGGGAGTGAACAGTGTCGAAAGCCTTGGAAAGGTCAAAAAACATTGACAAAACGTACTTTCCATCATCTAGAAAAGAATGTACATAATTTAGCAAATGACATGAGGCAGTCTCTATTAATCTGCCAGATCTAAAGCCATGCTGTGATGGTGTTAAAAAATTATTTTTTTTTCAACATATTCAATCAATCTCACATAAAAAGCCCTTTCAATAATTTTAGATATGGTGCTGAGTATAGATATCTGTCGGTGATTGTCAATGTCTTCAGAGCAGCCCTTTTTAAATAGTGGAATAAAATTGTTGTTTATTTAGTCTGTAATATCTTTTCAAATTATCATCGTCTGCCATTAAAATATCTTTCTTCATCGCTCTCTTGAAATAGTGGATGTATGGAACCTCTTTTCTTTTTATAAAAATAATATAGATGTCATCCTCCTCTTCTAATATATTTCTAAAAATTGCATCTTCATTCATCACTCGTACAAGTTCAATAACACACTGACAACTGTATGTCGCTGTCGTGTGTATACGGGAAAGTAGTCCCTGTTGTTGGTCTCTAACTTGTCGCGTGATACATGGCTCCGGTCGTGGTCTCTGATTACTGTCGTGTACATCGGGAGAGCACCTTAAAATTATCCAGAAATCTTCATCTCAATAGGATAGGATAATATGACTAAACATCTCAAGAACGAGAAAGGCTGCAGCCTTTATTCTTTGGATTTTTCACACAAGCCTTATAATGCGGCAGACATTCTGTTACAAAGACCCTTTAATACATAATTTTTACCCTTACGAGTAGTATATTTAAATACCATTTTTTCATAAAATATCGTCCGGCCCTATCATGTTGCGGGTCGACATGTTAATAGAATATTTTACAAATTGCATTCGTTGTTATTGTGTAATGATTGTTATGTTAAAGTTAAGATTGTATTGCTGGACTTTATATTTAAAAGAATTTTGTGATGTTACGTTTTACGAGTATCTTGTTGCATAAGTGTATAATGTTTTGTAATCCTGTTGTAATATATAATTTCAATTTTGAATTATATTTTTTTGTATATAATTAATTATCAGATGAATGTCATTTTTTAATTATTCCACTTTGAGTGTGAGGCAGCATATAGATTCATCGATTTCTTACTCAAGAAGCATTTAAATATATATGCCAGGCCAATGTGTCGACACTACATGAAAATATATTTTTCGGTCTATTTTGACACAATATTTCATTTTATGTTTACATATGAACAATAAAGTAGTACTATGTGGTACAGTGTCCACCCTGGCTCAAATTTTGATGCATATGTGGACATAGTATAGTATACAAACAAATATATTGCTTCCTGCTTTAGACACATTTACTTCTTGGGTAAGTTGTCAAAGACATGCCCGAAAGGGAATTTTTTTTCCAAATAAGTCTGTGTTGTAAGTTAAGCATAGCATAAGAATTTAGTTAATATAATTATTTACAATACAATGTTTGAATTTTATTTTCATACTATTATTTTGCAAATCTCCCAGATACCACAACTTGTCCTATGGACATTTGGAAACTATATCCCCTGGACATTCGAAAATCCGTAGGATGCCCAATTTAGGTCCAGAGACTTTACCGAAGACATTCAGAGGACTTCAGGTTTACGAAGGGTAATTTATTTTGTGTGAGACAGTTACATAATTGTGTACACTTACAAATTACAATCATGGTAAAAATTGCAAAAATATAGAATAGGTACATACAACAGAAAATCAAAATAAGTATAGGATGAGGAAAACAGAAAGCGACAACAATAAGAAATACTTTGTGAGCATCTGAATATACATTGTACAAACTGTTTTCTATCTTCAAGGTAAGATTTGAAAAAATATAGATTTTTTGACAGGCCAAAAAGATCTAATTTGTTAAGAAAATACCATGATCGAGTCTATCAAATGCATTTGAGAAGTCAGTGTATATGACTTCCACGTGTCAAATGTATCAGCTATGAAATGCGTTATACATAATAAGTTCGTAGTTGTGGATCTTCTCTTTAGAAAACCGTTTTGTTTAGGCGTCATTTTGTTTTTTTAAATGAAAGAAAAAAAAGGGAAATCAGAGGCATTTCTAGACACTTGGAAAAGTTATTGATAATAGTAATAATAATAATACTTTATTAAAATAGGATTCCTAATATACAATAATTAAATATGTCATATAATATGAGTTCTTAAATATTATATCATATAAATTATGGTAAGAATAGTTTATACTTTGTTTATACAAAGAGTTGTTTCTTTATTTTTAAATATTCTAATTATTCATCTCACTAATATGTTTATTTAAAGATGATATAAATTTTTGGAGAGTTTCACAAGTTTTAATGGGGTCAGGAAGGTTGTTATATTTTAATAAACCTTTATGGAATAAAGAGTTCATTGTTTTACTAAAATTAGTCCTAGGTACATATAATTGATTATTTTGTCTTGTAGGATAATTATGAATTTCGTGATTATACATAATGTATTCATTAAAATAGGTTGGTCCTAAGTTATGCAATATTTTGAAAATGAATATCATTGATAAATAATATAACCTGTGTTTTACAGAAAACCAATGCAAGGCATTTAGCATAATAAATTGGTGTATGTTAATCGCAGAGTCTGTGAGCGTCCACGATTGCAGAGAATAAATTGCCAAGTCAACAGGTGTAGATATTTATTATGCAAAACGCCAAAACCAAACACACAACTTTTTCAACTTATGACATGACTAACTTAACTTAAACTTCGCAGTTTTACCAACCTTAAGTAACTAAAATAACTAAATGTCCCAAACACAGAAATGTTCTCTAACACCCCCCTGCAATTCTGTGTTACTTGCAAAACACAAAAAGCTTTATCTATTTCTACAATAGTAACTAAAC
Organism: Leptura quadrifasciata; assembly: GCA_963675555.1. Taxonomy (NCBI): domain Eukaryota; kingdom Metazoa; phylum Arthropoda; class Insecta; order Coleoptera; family Cerambycidae; genus Leptura; species Leptura quadrifasciata. The sequence continues at coordinate 81,689,065 of OY776680.1, forward strand.
TAAACTATTACATTAAACTAATAAATAAGACTATTACACTTGTTCAACATTCATCATTTTTCTAAAGAACTTAAATTTTACACTCGCCAATGGCTTAGTCAGAATGTCTGCTTGTTGTTGATCTGTACTAATATATTTTAAAACAATTTTTCTATCCTTTACGCAGTCTCTTACGAAATAATGTCTAATATCGATATGTTTGGATCTTTTTGTTTCCAATGTTGACGCCACTTTTATACATGATTGATTGTCCTCGTATATTATTATGGGATAAACGTTAATTTTTAATATTTCAGATAACATTTGAGCAAGAAATAGATTCTCGGTTATGCAGGCAGACAAAGCTAAATATTCTGATTCCGTACTGGAGAGTGACACTACATTTTGTTTCTTTGTTTTCCATAACACAACATTATTATTAATTTTAATCAAAAAACCTGTCATACTTTTCCTATCTGTAGGATCACTGGCAAAATCTGCATCTACATATGAAGTTATATTAATATTTGTGTCTTCAGTTTTTATAAATTTAAGTTTGTAATTTTCTGTCTCTTTCAAGTATCTCAAAACATTCTTAAGGTAAGTAAAATGGGTATCAATGTAATTATTCTGAAACTGACTAAAATATGATGTACTAAAACTTAAATCAGGTCTGCTACCTAACATAATATACATCAGGCAGCCAATTAGCTCCTTATAAGGTAATTTTTCATTTTTAGTTTCATTTACATTGCCTAAAACAGCTTGTATTTTAGGTTGTAATGGAATTTCTGATGTTTTACAACTACTCATATCAAATCTATTCAAAATTTTCTGTATTAAACCTATTTGACTTATAAAGAGCTCATTATCAATCTTTTCAATTTCTAAGCCTAAAAATGTCAACTTTTTGTTCGTGTAGGGTAAACTGGTCCATAGTGGGACACATTTTTTAAAAAAATTATTGCGCTTCTTGTAAAATAGTTTTACTCATAATTAACATATACAGACATAGGTATGCATATATGGAAACAAACTAATAATAATTGAAAGTAATCCTTAAGGTATTTTAAATTTTATTTAATACATCCCACTATACACCACTTGTTCCACTATGAACCACTGTATGGTTCATAATGGGAATTATACTGGTCTATAATGGGATTTTTAACAAAAACACTTTTAGTCTATCTTAAATTGTAAGAAATCTACAGAAAACGCAAATTGGCGGGCAGCCCGTGTCGTACTTCCAGAAATGTAAGGTGGGGGCAGCTTTAATACAATATCTTCTGCTACTAAGGTATCTTCGTCGGGTTTATCCGGGAACACGAATTTATCAGTCACAATTTTCTTCAAAAAAGAAATATTGTATTCTTCCCCACTTATCTTCACAACCTGGCCAACATAATGTTTAACAGATTTTTTTGTCATATATCTTACTACAACATAATCCTTCTCTTGAATAGATGAATCTTGAAATTCTGATGAGAAGCTTTCTAAATCGCTGGAATCGTTACAAATCTCTTCACTAACATCACTGTTCGAACTAATGTCATCATTAAAAACTTTACGTTTAACTCTTTTAGCCTTCTGCTTTTTTTTTTCTTCTGCGATAACTTTTTTCCTCATTCTTTCTTTATGTTCTTGCTCTATGCTTTCCTTTATGGGTGTATCTGTTAATATCGCTGACTGTAGCTTCTTTTTCACTTTTCTAAGTTTCTTCCTAGGGGCAGCTTTAACATGTGGCCTGATTTCCTGTGGGGTTACTATAGTATGAGATGGACCAGGAATTGGACTGACATGTTGTGGTTCTTCTATACCTTTATTGTCTTTTATATTCTGAACATCTTCATTAGCCTTACCTTCGTCACCATTATCATCTTCATTTTGTTTAGGTCTGTCGGTAACATAAGATGACATAAAATCACTCTCTGAAAATATTTGGGAATTCAGGGGTGCTATGCCTGTTTTCTGAAATCCTTTGATAATGTTTACTGGCGTAAATGCTTTAGGGAAGGCAATACCAACAACACTGGCAACATCATAAATTTTCATTGGTACCCCAGGATGGTTTACCATCCAGTCATCAACTCCTTGATTATAATAACTTTTAAATGGAAAGAAACAGGCCACGTCCAACGGTTGCAATTTGTGGCTGCAGTGGGGCGGCAATGTCAACAGAATAATTCCACTATCTTTACACAAATTCAACACACGAATATCGTAACGGCTTTCATGGTTGTCAAGAATTAAAACAACTTGATGGTCCTTACTGCAATGCACGTGTTTTATAAAGTGTTCTATATATTTTATAAAATTTTCACCTGTCATCCAACCGGTGGAATGTGCTGCACCAGCTGATCCTAGAGGAGCTCCAGTGAGCATAAAAGGCTTAAATATTTTCCTTGGAAATATAAAGAAAGGCGGTACAAATGTTCCATTAGCGCATATTGCAGTGCACATTGTTATTAACGTCCCTCGTTCAGCACTTGTCACTTTTCCGACTTGTTTTTGTTTAACGTTAGCCAGTATCTTTCCAGGTTTATGTACATTGGTGACACCTGTCTCATCACAATTGAATATTTGGTGTGACTGGATACTATGTTTTGTTATTACATTTCTCAAATTATTAAAAAATGTGGTGACATTAGTCTTATTGAAACTGGTAGCCCTACCAAGGCTGGTTGCCTCTGGTTTGCGAAGCGTTAATGTAGGGTGTCGTTTCCTGAAATTATTCACCCATTCCACTTCAGCTCGTTTCTTTTCGTGCCAAGATTGAGGCACAGTTTTATTATTAGCCATGGCATAATTGTAAGCTAACTCGCGAGTATTTAATAATGTTAAGCCATAGCACATTTCACAAGCTTGAATTAAATACTCTCTTAAAAGCTCCTCCTCTTCACTTGTAAATATTGGCTTGAAACCATGGCTTCGTCCGAATTTAAAATTATTTGGAGTTTCGTGATTATCTTCATCGGCTATTCGAAACTTTTTGACTTTTCGATGTAAAGCTGATTTGCTAACACCGTGCTTTTCAGCCGCACTTATCAAAGCCATTTGATTTGTGACAACATCTTCCACAGCAGCACGCATAGACTTTTCATAATTTTCATGAATTTCTTTGCTTTTTTGAAAAATTGACGATAGCTGTGATCTTGGATGTCTCGGCATAGTCAAACCTGTAAAGAATGCAATATTTAGCATGTCTTATCATATCCCAGTATGGACCGCAATATATTTTCCCACTATGGACCATAATGCATTAAAATAAAAATGAACATTATTTTATCAAAGTGGTAGAACTAAACATAAATAGAAGTGCAAGCAATATTGAGGTTATGGATGCCTTAGATATCCATACCAAATTCTTGTTAAAAAAACAAATATCAATGAATTATTTGAAAAAATCTGAACATGTCAGTCAATATTTTCAGCGTATCACTTACCTTAATTTTAAATATTTTGTAATTGCACCACACAAATCGATAAAATACCGAGTGACTTTTAAGCGTTATTATGGACAAAGTATCTGCACTTAAATATAGCTCTAGCATAGTGATAAAGTAGTCAGCAGAATGAAATTCCCACTATAGACCATGTACCACTATGGACCAGTTTACCCTACTCTTTAATTTTAAATCTTTCAGCTAGGTTAGCTTTTATACTGTCTAAGTCGTGTAAATCTTTCGAAAATAAAATTAAGTCATCCACGTACATCAATAAGTAAGTAGTATTTGCCTTAAAATATAAACAAGGATCTTTTATGGAACGCTGCAACCCAAGAGAAATCATGAAGCAATGAGTTCCAACATTTTGGGGCTTGTTTCAAGCCATATAGGGATTTTACAAGTTTACATATCATATCTGGTTGATTACCTTCTGACCCTTCAGGTTGGTACATATAAACGGGTTGTTCCAATGTTCCATACAAGAACGCTGACTTAATATCTAATTGTAGACTTGGCAATTTATTCTCTGCAATCGTGGACGCTCACAGACTCTGCGATTAACAGATTATGGCCCAGAAAACGGAATAACACGGAAATTTGTGGAAAGCTACTTGTGAGTGGAAAAATCTGAAATTTAGGAAACATGTCGACAGGTGGAAATCAGTTGTTTAATACTGTAAAACCGTTCGATGGAAATAATTATTCGAACTGGAAGTTTAGAGTTGAATTACTATTGGAACAGGCAAGTGTGCTGGAAACTATTACCAAAGAACCCCCTACGTTAGCCGAAGAACTTGTGGAGTATAATAAGAAAGATATCAAGGGACGTAACATTATCGTACAGTGTTTGGCTGACAACATGTTGGAAACAATAAAGACTAAAAAGACAGCTAAAGAAATAATGGAAACATTAGAAAGAACATACCAGAAAAAAGGAATCTCGACACAAGTGACGTTACAGAGAAAGTTACGTTCTTTGAAGTTCAAAGAACAAACTACACTTACTGAATTTGATCATACAGTATGTGAGTTAAATGCTGCTGGAAGTGAGATTAAAGCTAGTGAATTGGTGTGTCAGTTGTTATCTGCCATGCCAGAAAGTTACCAGGCAGTTACTACTGCCATAGATGTTCTTTTTACACAGGATGAGTCAAAGATAACATTAGACTTTGTTAGAAATAAGTTACTGTTAGAGGAATCAAGGCAACTCAGAGGTAGTGAAATAGATAACAAAGATGTGGCATTTGCGGGATACAGAAATAAAAGTTGGAACAAAAAGGCAGGAAATACGAGTAAAAATACAGAAAACTTTCCGTTCAAGTGTCACTTCTGTGGTGAAATAGGACATATGCGTAGAAACTGTCCGAAAAATAAATACAGGTTTGGAAATAACTCGATAAAGAATAAAAGACAAGCAAATATGACGGAACAGAGTAATAGAGAAGATGAGATATCATTTTTGACATGTGAAACAAACGATCTTACTATGGAAAGTTTAGTGAGTTTCAGATCACAGTCAGTGTTACAAGAAATACAATTTGTGGTTGACAGCGGGGCAACACATCATTTGTTAAAGATTGATTATCAAGAAAAAGTAATAAACGAGAAGCAGAGTGGCGCAGTGGAAGCGTGCTGGGCCCATAACCTGTTAATCGCAGAGTCTGTGAGCGTCCACGATTGCAGAGAATAAATTGCCAAGTCAACAGGTGTAGATATTTATTATGCAAAACGCCAAAACCAAACACACAACTTTTTTCAACTTATGACATGACTAACTTAACTTAAACTTCGCAGTTTTACCAACCTTAAGTAACTAAAATAACTAAATGTCCCAAACACAGAAATGTTCTCTAACAGTGTATACCTATTGCATCTAAGCACAATTCTCATTCCTCTGGTTTGAAACTTTTGAAGCATTGCAATACTATTATTATCCAGGAGATAAAGCAAACTGGCACAGTAGTCGAAATGGGGTTCAATAATAGTTCTATATACAGTTAACACTGATCTAATTGTTAGTTTAGAGGAGACGCTAGAAACGAAAAACAATTTTTTACAAATTTATTTATGAATATAATTAAAGTGACTTTTTAGAGTTAATGCGTTATCTAAAATGAAACCGAGATATTTGATTTCTTCAACTATTGTTATTTTTTCATTATATATTTTAATATTTACTTGTTTGGTGTCGATTCCTTTATATTTATATTGTGTAGTGATTATCATAGCTTTTGTTTTCTGTACATTGAGTTTTAATTTATTGACATCTAGGAAATTTGGTATGTTTTGTAGAGTTAGATTTATCTTGTCTATAGCAACGTCAACAGAGTGATCACTAGCAGTTATTAAGGTGTCATCGGCAAACAGATTTATAAATTCACAATCATCTATAAAATTTATATCATTTAAGTATAAATTAAATAAAGGGGGGCCCAGAACACTACCCTGCGGTACCCCAGAAATCACTGATCTTTTATTGGATAATTGATTATTTATTTTAGTAACTTGTAATCTATTATTTAGGTAATCTTGAGCCAGTCAAGAACTTTTCCTGCAAATCCATAGTGTTCCAATTTTTTAAATAAAATAGTAATATCTATAGTTTCAAAGGCTCGTTTGAAGTCCAAAAATATTGCTATAATATATTTGTTACTATCTGTTTGAAATTTCCATTTAGAAAGTGTGGTTTGTAGTGCTGTTTCACAAGAGTGATTTGGTCGAAAACCAGATTGATATTCCATAATTATATTATTTTTTTGTATATAGTCACTTACTTGAGCATATACTGCTAATTCTATCACTTTTTCTAAACAAGGTAATGTGTTAATGGGTATGAAGTTTTCAGCCTCATGTGTGTTAATAATTTTAGGAATAGGAATAATAGTACTAGTTTTTAATTCAAATGGAATTCTACCGGTTGCAAGTGATGTATTAACTAAATTTAAGATAACATGACCTATTACTTAAAATATATTTTTTAGAATTTTACTATTAATAATTTCAAAGTTGCACTTATTGTCTAAATTGTTGATTATTCTTTTCAAGCTTTCCATGTTTAGTAAGTTAAACTGAGACAATGTACTTTCTACAAGTCGGAGAGTATCGTCAGACCATATAACTGATTGAGCAATAGATTCTTTTATTTCTAAAATACTATCTGTAAAATAAGAGTTAAAATTTTCAGCTTTATCGTTATCGTTTTCTGTGAAAACATTATTACCTAGTATTTTAAACATGATTCTATGAGGTAGGTCAGGTTTTGGGGGTTGGGTAAGATTTTTTGACGTTTTCCACATTTTTTTGGGGTTCTTTAAATTTAAATCTATTTTATTTTCATAATATTGATTCCTTTTATATTTGAGTACATTAACTACTTCATTACGAAAATATTTATGGCCAAATTTATCATTTCCTGATCGTACCACGGAAGATGGATTGATTTGCAATTAATGGTCTTTAAAGGTGCTACTAATTCTACATTACTTTTTAAATTATTTATTATATTATCATAAATAGTATCTACATTATTATTATTAAGATCCCAGTCACATGAAATTAGTCTATGATTTTGAATTTTGTTTTTCCCTCCTTTCTTGTATACAGGTGTTACTTTAGTGAACTTCCAAGAAGAGGGATATGTAGATGTGTTAATGGAGAGGTTAAATATTATAGTAAGCGGTATTGCAAGAAGACAAATAGGCACATTCTCGTAGAAAAAAAGCATGTATATTACTTTCGATACGACTGCAATATTCTTTATAGAGTTTTCTATATCAGCTTTAATTATTTGCCTCAAAAATAGGAATTCTTGTAACACCATAGTGTCTTTATATCTTTTTTAGTCTCTCCAGGTTTTATATTTTTTAAGACGGATACATTTTATAATGATAGCACTAAACCAAAGTGGGTACATTCGTCTATGAGGTTTAGTTTTAGGTACGGAGATATCAGGCAAGTTATACAGTTTTGTATAAAAAGCATCACAAGAACTGTCAACAACTGTATAACTATTTAAGAAACTGCAGTCTATATGAGTTAAATTTTCATACAACATTATGAAATCTGCCTTTTGAAAGTTGTAAAATATATTGTCAATTCTTTGTCTATTGTTCTTTTCCTGTAAGATTGAAATATACCACGATTGCAGGATGATGATTATCTTCTGGTAGTAATGTATCTAACACTTTTTCCACGGCACAATATTTATTTGACGATACTAGGTCCAATACTCTCTGGTTCCCATTAAAGTTGAAATTATATTGTTTATTCTTGCACCGAACATGTCAATAAATGATAGGTTGTTGTTGCAAATGGACGTTATGCATCAAGCGGTTAAGTGCCAACTTCTCGTATTGAAATTATGATAGTTTGAAAATCTTACGTAACAAATGTCTGGTACAATACAATTTACAAATTTTTAGCAAAACTTAAATGCCCGAAGTTACGACCACCTTTTCATCTATTCATTTATTTAATCAAAATTAATATGTTTTTATTTTAAATATTGTTTTTATTAAATAGTACTTAGACTTATTCCGTTTATTGACATTTTTGATATGCATTAAGAGGCCATATTTGGCGCTTAACTTGTTGATGCATATTTCAATAGAATATTTTCTAAAAGCTTTTATACACTGCTAGGCTAGCTGTACTACTATCATTATTATACTTTTTGATTAATTGGTTTTTAATAAATTAAAGTACAAGTGAAAAAAAATTTGAAAAGAAAATAATAAATTTAGTAAAATATTATCTATTTATTGCGACTTTTTCAATCTAAAACACATACAAAAAAGCACAATAAAATACGTTATAGTTTTTTATACAACAGTTTCCTAGTTTAAATTTATTTTGTATTTCAAAACTATATTTAAAAAAATGTATATTCTACGAATACAAAATTAAATATTTTCGTTTTCAATTGGAAAATCAATCTCACCATTGTATCCATCAATGTCGTCGACTATATTCCCATCTCCTTGTAATTTTCGATAAAATTGCTTAGAGTCTGTTGGTATCAAATGCATCATGCTTTCAAGGCCATCCAGTTTTAATTGGAAAATGGTTTTTTCAAATTAATTTCTTGACCATCATCGGAGTTAAAAGATTTTCGTAGAATAAGTGACCATGGTTTATCTCGGTTTACTTCGACTTCTCTTGTTTGAAGCCAACTAATAGAGCTTCCTTGAGTATCGTTTTTTCTATTAATAATTTGTTTCTCTAAACTAGCAGTTCCTACAAAATCTTCCTTTTCCATTTTGGTGACTATCAGCTTATTTCTGGTACGGCACTTTTTCATTATTTCTATATAGTCAAAAGGTGAGTATAATCGTTGTTGTAGGTAGTTTTAAAGCACTTTCAATGTCACCAAAATCGTCATCGTTTGGTAAAAACTATGTCCAGATATCAAAAATCTCATTTTTATTTTTTCTAGTGTTGGATGCTTTTTCATGATAGCCTTTAACATTAATACTATTTTAATGTTCCGATTTTGTCCGCCACAAGAATCTGACCATAGAATTAATTCTTTTGTCCCTTGACCAAGACGCTTACATATGAATTTTCGCAAACAAAAACCAACTTCTTGCACTCCTCGACCTACTTGACCTTCCAACCATACAAAGCAAAATCCTTTATTGGAGGAACCACAATGAATGCCACAGTTGTACAGCCATAACTGGCACTTATAAAACACTATATTAGTGGGAATTCTTGGAAGAGGAGGTGTTCTCTCTAGATCAAAAGTAAGAACTGAAAGGCTTGGTGTTTCGGCAGCTTTCTTCATATCTGAATTCATAAGATTTCGAGCTGCTTCTGCCTGTTCTTGGTGGGCCTCCAGTTTTTGTTTTAGGCTTTCAGAACCTTCATTTTCAAGTTGTGCATTGATAGAATCACAAAAGTTGCATGTATCCTTTTTTAAGGGCTTTCGTTTTAAATTAAAGTGTGAATAAAAGATTTTTTTGTAAAAGGACATAGAAGCTGGTTTAGAATGTTCACTTTTATATAATTCATACATAACTGGAATCGTAACATGAGAAGGAAGGAACTGGCTATTGGTCTCACCCCTACAATAATGTGACTTATATTTTGGAAATTTGTTGATATGGTCAACAATTTCAGCAACTTCAACATCACTTAGTTTATTGGATCCTCCTGCTATGCCTCTGTTATCTTTTATTGGTGGTTTTCTTCACGTAGTTGTTAGTTCTATCTCCTGATATTCTTAGGGTTTGTGTAAAACACTGTTTACAAACTTGTACACCTGCCAAAGTATATATTTTTGTATAACTTCTTCTACTTTCAACCTCTTTGACCGCTTTGTGCGACTATTACTTTACTAGCTACGAAAAGAGCTTTTCCTTCATACAAAGGCCATTTCCAGAAATTTTCAAATTTCTTTTGCCTGTCCTCCAAACTAACTCTTTCGTGGCAACCAGTTCGGCAGTGAAAATCACGAAATGTTTTTGATTCAATAATTTTGCCACGTTGACTGACGTACTTTTTATTCGTTAACATTTACATGTTTGGATGTAATGTCAACCACTGGTTGACTGAGGACGCCTTCTTCATTGATTTCGGCAATAATCGTAGAATTACTGGGTGCTAGAATTATTTCTTGAGTAGCAACGCGTTGTCAATATTGGACGAATTAACAGTAGGCGGAAAAAAATCAGCTTCAGAAACAGGTAATTGAGTAACAAGGTTGTCATTTCTAAATAATTGATCTTCAGCAATTATTGTTCCATTAGTTATTTTTGGCTGATTTTCCAGGGGTTCAGTGTTAGTGTAACGCTGGCAAGAAATATTTTCCATAAAAAAATATTGGTTGCATATCAAGGCGCTCAATATCAAACGGATCCTTAACAATTGGAGATGCAGAAGGACTATTGTCAGCAACTGCTGGCATACTAACTACATCATATACAATATTATCCCAAATGGCAGGATTAATATTATTTTTATCTTCATTGTAGCTGCGTTGTGAAGCTGCAGTATTACAAAAATCTAGTACAAAATCACACATAACAATTAGTACCGCTGATATTTTCAAGAGGAGTTAGTACATTCAAAGAACTAGAAACAATGGAGTTTTCCTCTTGATGTGTAATATCAACATGTCCAGCATCATTAATATTAGAAGGCAGAGAATTTTCATTCAAAGTTAAACTTCTTTTGCTATTCTTTTTGGGAATGGCGTTATTAGGCACCTGCAACAATAAACAAGACTAATACAGGAATTCTATAATGCCTATCAGAAGTTCTCATATATATTTTGAATATTTTGTACGATACTTTTCATTGTTTTTTTTTTAATTATTTTAATTCTTTAGATTTAATTGCTATATTTTTAATTTTAATCATTTCCCGATGATACCTGTCGGATATTATATTGGAATAAAAACATTAAAAATTTGCTCTAATAATACTTAATATAGGAAACTGAGGTAAAGTCTTAGCCAAGTCGTTAAATAACGTACTGGCCACCAGATGGCATTAATATCTTAATATTTTAAATTTCGTCGCTTAGCCGCTTGATGCATAACGCCGTCCAAATAGTCTTCAGCTTCAGATCTATGGGGTGTACGAAAATATACTTCTTACGGCTAACATAAGACCTCCACCTCTGGTATATCCAGTTTCATTAAAATTTCGGTCAAATCTGGTTATGAAGTAAAATGAGTTAAACATTTCTGAATTTAAAACGTTAGAATTTAGCCAGGTTTCTGTAAATGCAAAAATATCATAGTTACAGGACAATATAGCATTATACAATTTATTTTTGTATTTAAACCGCGGACGTTTTGATAGCTAGTATATAGTCACATTCCGAAAGGTAGAACTATAACAAGCGGTGGTGGAAATGTGTGGTAAAGTATGAAGTAGTTTCCTTTGGGAATCATGAATATTCAGTTCAGATACCGATAATTGTTATTGATGTGGCACAAATAATTCTGATCCGTGTTTCTCTAAAGTCTATTTATAGGGTAACAGCTATTATAATTCCATACAACATGGTTTATATTTATATCAATCTTTTGCCTTTCTTTTATGAGCCGACAATTGATGCATTTGAGTAGGTTTCGATTTTCATCCCGATTTATTATTTCCAGGACAAGATTTTATACTCCAGTTATATTAGGTCGGAAAAAGCAGCATCTGCCAAAAAAATCCGAGTGAGCCTACATTTTGTTTACACCTTTATTTTAACATTGGAAGCAATGTCTAAAAAGTCCCCATCAATATCGCGCGTGCGTTTGTAGTTATTTAAGGTCAAAGGCCACGAAAATCTTATTTTCTTAAATAAAGGTCTTTTCCATATTATGCTGCCAAAAAACTCTGTAAGTATATTTCATTTCATTCTGTCAAACCTTGATATCATAATATAAATAGCTTGCTATTAATTTAACCTTGAGTATGAACCGTCGGCGTCGGTCATCGCTCGGAGATTTTCGTGTAGTTCCCCGATTCGCTGTCGACAGGCAGGTTTAAGGTCTAGTTTAAATATGAACCAGCAGACATTTGAACCTGGGGCGACATGATAGTAGAGCAAACCTTAATGAAATCTATGAAATCTGAGGGAGGTGTTTCCAGGGGAAGAAGTACACGAGAAAGTGTACTGTGCAAATGGATATATGGCATGCACGCCATGAATTCGGTCTGCGAAGAAATTGAAAAATTTTGCCAGGTGTCTCTGGACACAGCTGATCAGAGACTCAAGCATTAAGAGAGATAATGCAGACGTAAAAAAATTGGTTGACTGGTCTAGTTCTTATAGTCCGTTTCCAAAAACAAATCAACTTATATCGATAGCTACAGGCGTCGTCGGGACTGAAAAAATAAACTGTTACGACGCATACAAAATTGGTCTTCAGTCAGTGCAAAGTATTGTTGGGTTAAAATTTAATGATATAAAATTTAAACGTGCAAATAGGATCCTTTCGCTTTTGTCAGTCAATAGTTCTATTAAAGTTCATGATGTAAATGTTGCTGTAGATCCTTTGCTGCTGTTTCAAAGAATCAGTTTATACAAGAAATTTGACGAAAACCTGAAAGAATATATGCAGTACGAGTTAAGTCCTTATCCCACAGCACTTTTTGATAATGCAGGCATGCGGAAAACTCAAATAATGCTCTATAAATGCTTCGACCCTCGGTGTGATGAAATACCTGCTGATAACGTTGCTTACGTCATTGATGGTGGGTTCCTGTTGAACCGTGTAATATGGTAAAAAGATGATACTTTTCTGTGTATTATCAAAAGATGTATTGATTATTTACAAAAACATTTCGGCTCAGAGATAACAGTTGTCTTTGATGGATACAGTGGCAATAGCAAGAATATAAAGGCAATGGAACAACTTCGACGAACTGCTTCAATTTCAGGATCCGTAGAGGTCATATTTGACGAAGCAATGCAAGTGACACTTAGCCAAGAAAAGTTCCTATCCAATTGCTCAAATAAAACTAGATTAATATCAATGCTAATGGACAGACTACAATCTAACAATATAGCCGTGAAACAAGCTAGAGACGACGCCGACGTTTTAATAATTGAAACGGCACTTGAGAAATCACAATGCAACATCACTATTATCGTTGGAGATGATGTAGATTTACTAGTTCTTCTAATAGGACGTGCTACTTCAAACCAAGATGTTTTCTTCCTTAAACCAGGGAGAGGGAAAATAAAATCAAATACATACTCCTCTTCTAGCCTAAATAAATTTCCAAATTGTAAAAAGCATCTGTTGTTGCTACACGCTATTACTGGCTGTGACACAACGTCTGCACTTTTTAATAAAGGAAAAATAAAAGTTTTTAAAATGTTCGAGAGCCCCGATTTGCATCAATTTGCGGAAGCTTTTAAACAGGAAAATTGTAAAGTAGAAACGATTGTGGAAAATGGATTACGCATTCTTTTGGCAATCTATGAGCTCCTAAAACAGAATTATCTATTGAAACCTATCGATACATCACATTTGCGAAGTCAACAAGACTTAATACCGCAGTGAAATTGTCGTCACTTCCACCTACTTCCGTAGCTGCAAGTCAACATCTAAGTCGAGTGTATTATTAAGTACAGAATTGGCTTGGAAATAATTTAAATCCTGAACAATGGGGATGGACGATGATTAATAACATTTGGGAGCGCCTTAAGACTCTATTACCAGCTGCACCAGATGTACTTTTAAATACCATTTTTTGCAACTGCACAAAAGGATGCAACACAAATTGCGGGTGCAGAAAAGTTAGACTGTCCTGTTCAGTACTGATGTGTGGCCATTGTCACGGTCAGTCATGTCTCAACACAAATGTTGATAGTAACGCCATCACAGAAATTATTCAGGATGAAGAAGATGAAGAGCTTGATCGTGTTGACCTGTTGACGCAAGATATAGAAGAAAATGAAAATGTTAGGGAGGACGACGAGAATCTGGAGGAAGGGACAAAGGACGAGAACTTGGAGGAGATGGCAGAGGACGAATACGTGGAAGAGAGGACAGATTTCGAGAATGAGGATGAGCTATAGAACAAGCAAAACCATGGATTAGGCCTACTGGGGAGACCATGTAAAAAAAACGCGCCTTGTATCTTAACTCTGAGGTGGTGTGGAAACAAATACACCGCTACCCTGTGTTTTCCTGGCGTATATTGTGAAAACGGTTGGTGTTAAGTAAAACATGTATATAACATTTTTTGAAGAGGGTTTTTTAATATTCATTCTTACATAACCAAAAAGCCATAGGACTTATAGGAAGCAAGATATTTGCGAAAAACCCATTTCTGTGACGTTTGACCTTGAATAACTTGAAACGCACACAAGATATCGGTGGGGACTTTTGACATATTATTAGTATAATAAAAGTAAAAATGTATGCAAAGTTTCAGCTCACTCGGATTTTTTTAGTAGATGAACCCCTATGTGACTACTTTTAAATTATTAGCTTCGGAGCACAAAGGACATGTAATATTATTGCAGTTATTTTTCGAGTGATTATAACCATTGCATATAGAGCCCCAGGTAGAACACTAATATTGAACCAATATTGGTTTAATATTACAAAAACGTTGGCTCAATGTAAAAACGCAACATTGAACCAATAAAAAATGTGAACATTTTTGTATATGGACTCAATATTGGTTAAGCTATATTCAACAAATATTTAAATATATAATATTTTATTCCAATATAAATTATTATTTGAAATCATATATTGGCCCAATATTTAATGAAAATTTAGCCTAATGCCCAAAGATGGTAAAGCTATTTCTTGTAATTTTCATAAAGTACAATTTTTGAATAATTATTATTATTTTAAGAACCTCACTAACAAGATATAGAAGTGATTGTAGTAAAACCTCCAGCTGAAATATTTAACCTGTGGTTGGTAGGTACAACTACATCATCTGTAAAAATTACTAAAGGCATCTTGGGCCTTTGTTAGTACAGATTAGGTGATTATCACCACAGTGAATTTCTCTTTGTCATTATTGAATCACATTGCCTGGAGACCCTAAGTCAGAAATTGTACGTTTGTACATGCATATTGCAAGGAGCGCCATCTATGCAACTTATTGCAATTAGCCTAGGCGTAGCATGACTACCCAATATAGATATAAATCGGTTAAATAATATTATTTAAAAGAGAATTTACAACAACAATATAATCTCAATATAAATATCCCGATATTTTAAAATTAATATTTGTTGTTATCAGTTGATGTTTGTTGTGTAATATTACTAAAAAGTTCAATAACAACATAATAACATATACACTTTCCAATATTGGAAAATCAATATTTATTGGTATTAGAAAATATTCCCTAAACAATATAATTTTACACATAGTTGACAAATATAAGTTAAATATGAGTTTACAAATATTTTAGAATCAATATTTAACTTTATCAATCGATATTTTTTGTACAATATTATCAAAAAATGTAATAACAATATAACGCGAACATAGACTTTTCAATGTTGTAAAATTAATATTAATAGATATTTATTAATATTGTCTGCGTATATCTGGATTGGAATGTGTTAAAACAATATACTACCAACATAGGCACGCCGATATTTTAATACCAGTGTATATTAATATTAGTTCAATATTTTTGTTACAATTTCAATGTATCTATATTGATCCAATATTGAACCACGATCCAGCCAATATTATGTTCTATCTGGGACAGTGGCATACAGAAAGCATCAAAAAGTAGGCAACTATCTAGATCTATAAACAAATGACCTTTTTGTAGTACCTTTTTTATATGACTCAACCTGCAGTGTAGTCTGATATACCTTATTATTTTTTCTTGTGGACCAAAACCTAAGTAGTTTGTATTCTGATGACAAATTGAAGATATTATTGTTTTGTCGAGTAATGTAGCTGAGGAGAGTGTCTTCATGAAATTCCACTATTCTGATCCTAGCACGTGCGTTTTTTAATTCAACTATATCATATTTTTCAGATGCGAGTTGTTTAAAATTTGCTGCTGCTCCAGCATTAGTGCCACCTAATTAAGACCCCCATTCGATACTTGCTTCACATCATTAACATGAATGTTTTTTCCGCAGGGTTGACTTGCTGCAGAATGTCTGATTTAGTGAGTCAACACTTGTTGCTCTTGATTTTTTGATTTAATCAAAATTTTAGGCTGGTTTGTTGGGCGTAATACGTTGACATATGTTTTGGGGTTAGCAGTGGGTAGTTGTTCGTATGATTGAGATATTTTTTCAGTGGCTATTTTTTTTACTCCTTCTTTAATTGTGTCGAATTTCAAGACCAGTTCATTCATCGGTAGGGTGCATTTCTGTTCGAATATTTCTTTTAACTCACTTAAGTAGTCACTGTTTTCGAAGTTGTAGCAAGTTTTGCATTTCTACAATAAGCCTAGGACACTATATATGCATCGGGGGTAATCTGACACATTCAGCTTAGTACCGTTTCTTACAGGGACCAGAGCAGGTAATGTACGGTTTTCGTGACGTAGAATTACAAGCAAGTCTTTGACATATTTGACCAAAAATACTACGTCAGAGACTGGTAAACGGTTTCTTAATTTTTATACAATTTTAGAGTAAGTGTGGACTGTATAGTTAAGTAAATGTAAGGTAAAAATAATAAATGTGTAATAACAAAAATATACGAAACTCAGCTTACCTAGTTCCAAGTGGGTATTTCGTATTCAGGAACAGGTATATAGAAATGATATAATTGATAAAAAGCTGGTCAATTTTGTGCCCTATGTGTAAAACTACATTTTCTACAAACAAAATTATTACCTCTAGCCACCTTATATCTACCTGTCGACGTAAGATCTTGCCGTTTTTGTCGAAAACTGTCTTAAAAGTGGATATGTTTTTGTGTACCAGTCCATTTCTTGTCAGAAATCACAATGTCTGTGTCTTGGTGATAATACACTCCGATTGTGTTGTTAATGGGTGTTATTTTAAATTGCATAAGTGCCGATCCGATCAGCAGGAGAAACCTGAAAATAAATTTAATTTTCAGTATATGATTTTATTCAGTCAAAATTTACTTTAGTCCTTTAGTTTGTTTCAGGATTTAGTAATGTTGCAGAATTTTCAGAAGTCTCTAAAATTTCGAAGGGGCCGTTAAATTTGTACTGTAATTTGTTTTTTATTTGTGATTCCTTGATATACACTTTGTCGCCAATATTATATGTATGTCGATTTTCGGGAATGTTCGTGTCGAATCGAACTTTGGCTTTTTGTTTTTGTGCTTCTATTCGACTTCGCGCAATATTGTAATAATGGGATATTTGGTTATTTAAGTCCCTAACGTATGTGGTAATTAGGTCAAATAGTTTCGGGTGGTCGGTTAGTTGTATGTCCGAAAATAAGCTCATATGACGTAAAGCCATGAGTTATTGTAGCATATTACTGCATAGTGTAATATAGTAAACGGATGTTCGTTGGAATTTTCGGTTTTGTGTATTCTTATCATTTCCCCTAGGGTGGCATGGAATCGTTCAATAGATCCATTGGATTGAGAGTGTCCTACGCTGGAGTATGTTAATTTTATGTCGTAGAGA
Source organism: Leptura quadrifasciata (assembly GCA_963675555.1). Classification (NCBI taxonomy): domain Eukaryota; kingdom Metazoa; phylum Arthropoda; class Insecta; order Coleoptera; family Cerambycidae; genus Leptura; species Leptura quadrifasciata. The sequence goes on from OY776680.1 coordinate 81,706,557, forward strand.
GTACAAAGATCTTTTAATAAATTATTATCAAATTCACTGCCATAATCACAATGAATTCTTAATGGGGTACCATAGTGTTGGAAATATAGCAACAGTGTGTTTACGACTGATTTTGCACTTTTATCTCGGACAGCATAAGCTTGCGTGAATTTCGTTAACTCGTCGCGGATGGTTAATGCGTAGTTCCGCGTGAAAAATTCAAATAGCTCGATATTAACTCTCAAATGGAGTTTTAGGGATTTCGGTGATTACCAAGGAATTATTGAGGTTCTTACGACAGACTTTTGTTCTTTGACATGTTTCGCAATTTTTTATAAAATTTTCAACATCTTTTGTTGGGCCTTGCCAATTATATTTATTTTTGGTTCTACGTTTTGTTTCGTTTATTCCGCGATGTAAATTACTTTTTCCTGTATGACGTTGATCAAGAATGATCGGGCGTTGGTCTTCATCGGGAGTTCGTACTAAATTTTAACAAACGATTAGTTTTAAGTCTTTTTCTGCAAGAATAAATGATAAGATTTCGAGAATGGAAAATCTAGATTGTTTTCAACGTGGTAAGTTTTGGAAAGGTCTAATTTGTTTCGTTTATATAATGTTAAAAATAGGTGTTCTACCACAGACCCGGGTTCGATGGGTAGAGCGATGATGTAACAGTTTCTTTGTTGAGTCGATTTACTGGAAACGATATTGATTGTGTCATTATAAAATTCTCGGCTTTCCTCGAAAATTACCTCGATAATTTGATGGTGAAGGTCTGTCAAGTTGTTTTGTTGGAAGAATGTTATGATATTTTTATTTTCTCGATTTAATAGTTGTTATTTGTGATTTGAATTTTAGAATAGTCTATTAGGGATTTAGTTTTGTAAAGTCGGGAAAATGTGTCGAATCCTTGGGCAATTCGTTCGTTAGTAATCTCGTCGTCATCATCTGAAGTTTCGTCTGTGTCCTCGTTTGTAGCTAGAATTTTTTTTAAAAAATCGGAATTTATGAAAAATGATTGATTTTTATTCTGGACAACGCGTCCACTTTTTTATTGATTTTTCCGGGTTTGTATATTATATCGTAGTCATATTCTTCGAGTTTCAAGCGCCAATGGGCTAATGTACTACCTGGGTCTTTTATGGAAAATAGTCAAATGAGTGGTCGGTGACGACTTTGAACTTCCTTCCGAATAGATATGGCCTAAAATGCTTTACGGATCAGACCAAGGCTAAGAGCTCACGCTCAATCGTAGAGTACTTGGTTTCCGCGCCGCATAAAGTTCGAGATGCGTATGCGATTGGTAAATCTTTACCTATACTTCCCTGCGAAAGTACAGAACCTATTGCAAATGCGCTAGGGTCTGTAGTTAGGACGAAAGGTTCATCGAAATTGGGGTAGGTTAATATCGGGGTAGTTGTCAATGTCTGTTTTAAACTTTTGAGTGAAGTTGAGCAGTCATTGTCGAAATTGAAAGGTATGTCCTTTTGCAGCAGTTTAGTCAGGGGATTTGATATTTTGGAAAAATTGGGGATGAAATGTCTGTAGTAACCTGCTAGACCTAGAAAAGATTTAATTTCTTTCTGATTTTTGGGTTGAGAAAAATTTAGGATTGCTTCGACTTTAGCAGGGTTTGGTTTTACACCATCCTTTGTAATGAGATGCCCTAAATAGGCGACTTCTTTGCGAAGGAATTCGCATTTGTCTGGCTGAATTTTGAGGTTGGTTTTTTGTAAACGTTTGAAAACTTCTGTTAACCGAAAAATGTGTTCATGGTTATGTCTACGAACGGCGGTGGCGGCGGCTTGTTGGAGAGCCGGGCCCGTTTCCGCCCCGTACGATGCCGGCTGTGGTTGTGTTGGTGACGTGTCATGTTGTAATTCCAATTCCGGAAGTGGCTGTGAGGTTGGTTGCATAGGGCCCGAAGTGGCCCGGGGCGAAGCCGGGAGGTCGTGGCTTGTCCTCGTCTGTAGAGCTAGGTGCTGCAGGAGCGTTTCCGTGGTGCACGTTAGTCGTTGCACCGCTTCTGTGAGTGCCTGTGTTAGCTGTTGCACCGCTTTCGTGAGTGCATGTGTTACTGCATCAGCTTGGCTTGTGTTCCTCCCACTTGGGGTGAGAGCAGGGGTAGCAGGCATTACTAATGGCGGTGGCTGTACTCCTTGAAGGCTTCTGGTTGTGGAGTCCGTGGTTGCAGTAGGTAGGCGTTGGCTAGTGGATGGTGTGAGGAAGGGCTGTGCTTCTTGTCCTCTTCCTAGGTTTGGATATGTACTAGGGCTAGGGACAGCCCCCTGGCTGGCCGGGGCTGAATCCCATTGACCGGTAAAAAATCGTCGGGCCGCGACGTTGGGCGACAAGGGGTCCACCGTTTCCCTTACCAGACCTGAATCCTCTTGACCAGTGAGAAATTGACGGGCCGCGACGTTGGGCGACAAGGGGTTCACCATTTCCCTTACCAGACCTGACTCCTCTTGACCAGTGAGAAATTGACGGGCCGCGACGTTGGGCGACAAGGGGTTCACCATTTCCCTTACCAGACCTGAGTCCTCTTGATTAGTTGAGAGAGCGTCCGGGACCTGGGGCGAACGGCTCTGTGTTGGTTCTGAATCTACCCGGCTAGATGGGATGCCGTCCCTCTGCCTAGATCGACTCCTGGTGTTCATAACGATTTCTTTTATAGTACACTAACACCCACTTCACTTTTCACCACTACTGTGCACTCCAAACTACTAATTAGGCAGGTTGTGGAATAAAATAAATATTTACTATAATATAATACAGTCTTCAGGTAGACGGTGTCAAAGGCAGGCGCGAACTGACTGATGTTTACTCGATGCTGGCTGCGAGCGGACTGATCGATGTGTACTCGAGGATGGCTGCGAACGAACTGATTCAGGGCTAGCGGGCGTGCGCATATTTATAGTTTCCCGGCGGTGTGACGTAGCACGGGCTTTGCCGGTCGCGAGCTGTTGCGCTGCAGGGCCTCGCCGCGTGGCTATTTTGTGCTAGGTGTTGGGGCTATTTGGCCCTATATCTTTTTTGGTGTTTTTCGTACCGAGCTGTACGATATGTCAAATTAAAGGTCTTTTCCGGTAGTTTCTGAAAATGACTTTGTGAATGCGCGTACTTTAATGTTTATGAAGTTATAGTGAGTTTTATGTGGAAAAAATAATTTTGGTCCCCGATTTTTCGCGGTTTCTTCACTCATCTGCCGATGACAGTTAATAGGGGAATAAATAATGATATGGTCCATATAGACGAGACGAGTTTTGGATTCCTAGTAAAATGTTGTCCATCACCCTTTGAAATGTTGATGGAGCACTTTTGAGTCCAAAAGGCATTCGTACGAATTCGTACTTTAAAATATTGGTTTACAATCAGTAAGAATAAATACATTTACAAAAAATAGGTCTAACAGAGATTCTAGATAACTTTATGTGGGAGAAATTATATATGCGACAGGATTATACCTTTAAAGTGTTGATTGGCAAATTTTAAAGCATAAAATATTCTTCATCTAATAAATAGTTTCTTAAGAAATAATAGAAGAAAACTAGGACAGGGATGATTAAAATGTATGTCTTCTATTAGTGTTAAATAATGGTACCCCACTCTTTTCAACACAGAAAACTAAGTAAAGTTGTAAAAAAATATTTTTTCCAATTTGTGAATATAAATCACGAATTGATCAGCTGGCACGTTTAACTTTCCAACATTTTCTTCGTACAATATAAAATATGTAAATAAATTTGTCTGATCCATATATAATTTTCCTTCTTCAGCAAACTCATTACAAACATTACACGAGTGGGCTGCTAAAGTTTTTTTAATGAAATAGACACTTATATACGTCAAAATATTTTGGGCTGGTAATTCCAAATTTATATAATCCGTAACTTGACCTGCTAGTGACAAATTTTCTGTACTGGTAGTATTTTTCAATTGTACGTCTTCGTTTAAATTTTTAATATCTTCTAAATTTATTAATGAGGCATCGAAATCCTCTAAACAATTACTATTTGAATTACTCAAATAATTTAAAGAAAACAATTTCTTTAAATTGGACCGGAGTAGGATTTATGCTGTTTCCTCCTTGTTGCCGGACCTTACCAAAAAATTTTCAAGTGCATCTTGATTGAACCTCCTCCCCATAATAAATTTAAAGTTTTTTAAATACTGCCAAAGTGCCATAAAGCTATTAATGGTTATCAACCAACCCTTAATAAATTTACAATTATTCGTCACCTCTTTCCCAGGTCCACGTATTGTAAGATTTTTAAAAATAATTTCATATCATTTAAGAACTGTATGTTGTGTTTTAATCAACCGATTACTAATTTTTAAGATATTTATTTTTATCGAGCTTGCACATGTCACTTCACACATTATATGCTTTTCACCGATGTATATGCAACACACCATACATTTGAGTCCATATGTGGGTCACATATACAACATCTCCCCTTTCAGGTAACTGTATACATTTTAAAATAATTCTAATACTAGTACAAAATATGTATCAACTTAAACTAAATTTGTGATGCTAGTCAATACAACATATAATCTTTATATTTATTAGGAACTACACAAGTACGTTTAGGTCTATTTGTCTCAGTTCTCGTTGAACTGTTTTCAATATCACTTTTAGGTGCTACAATTCTATTTTCTGGATCTTTATCAGAGTCAACTAGATTATTTACAAATAACTCATTTTGAATGCTTTAGATGATAGCTATTTCTGCGTAGTAACTCACCTTTCTCGTTTATAATTATATACGATCGAGGTTCATCACATTTTTACACTTTACCAGGGTACCATATTTAATTGTTACCATATCTAAATGTTACATTGTCGTCTATATTAAATTCACTTCTATTTTTAGATGTTTTATCATAGTATTCTTTATACAATTGTTTTTTCTTTTCTAATTTTGATATAATACCATCGTAATCTACTGTTTTAGTATTAAGAAGTTCAGTCGGAATTGGAAGTTTAGTTTTTAATTGCCTGCCCATTAAGATTTCAGGAGGAATTTTACTTCAATTTTTGTCGTTCTATAGTTTAATAGAGCTATTTTTGAATTGGTACTCTTTTTTATAAGATTATTTACAATTTTTACAGCGACTTCAGCCAATCCATTTGATCGCGGGTAGTTAGGACTTGAAAACTGAAATTTGAAGTCCCATTCATTGGCAAATTTTAAACATTCATATGAATTGCAGGGATTGTTATCACAAACTACTATGTCAGGTATTCCAAAGTTAACAAAAAGTGTTTTTAGTTTATTGATTACCTCATTTGCCGATTTACTTTTAATTTCTTGAATTTCTAACCATTTTGAGAAATAATCAATAGAAATGAGGTAATATTTTTTACATACTTCCGCAATATCTATAGCGATTTTTTCAAAAGGACGCGTTATATCATTTTGACTAATTAAAGGCTCTTTGATATTTGACGGTGTAGATTTTTCACAAATCTTGCATTTAGCTACATGAATTTCGATATCACGATACTTATTAAGCCAATAAAACCGTGCTTTTGCAATAGATTTACATTTTGCAATGCCTAGGTGGCTTTCATGAATAAGCTTCAACATATCGTTAGTTAATGATAAGGGAACTACTAAACGATCATTATATAATACTAATCTCTCTACAATATGTAGACTGTTTCTCATTTTATAGTATTGCTTTAATTCTGATGTTAGTGATGATTCATAAGGCGGCCAACCTTTCATGCAAAATTCCTTAATTTTCACAAGCATAGCATCATTGCTTGTTGTATTTGGAACTGTTGTTTCTTCCCGTCACTTATTGTTATGAATTTTTTAATGTTATGAACTGCCTGAATTTGTTCTCTATACAATTTTGTATTAGGTACAAAATTTCGTGATAAGTAGTCAGCAACAGTAATCGACTTACCAGGTGCATATTCGACTTCCAAATCATATTTTAGCAATTTTCACTTCATCTTCTGAAGTCTCGGTGACAACACATCAGATAATTTCTTTTTCGCGATCGAAACCAACGGTTTATGATCAGTTATTATTTTTACTTTATGGCCGTATACAAGATTATGAAATTTGTGCACTGCAAATACGAAACTCAGGTATTCTTTTTCGATCTGCGCGTAATTTTTTCAGCTGTGTTATTTGTTTGTTTTCATTAAAAGTCGCTAAAAGAGGTTCATGACTAAGAATATTTTTTATTTTATCCAGTGCGTTTTGTTGTTTACTCAACCATTGAAATTCGACATTACCTTTTAGAAGTTCTCTTGGTGCACTTGTAATTTCCGATAAATTAGGGATAAAACTACGAAAGTAATTTATAAGTCCCAGAACTTGTTGAAGTTCTTTTGGCTTTCTTGGAGCTTTCATTTTTAAAACTGATTTAATACGATCATCATCAGGTTGAACACCATCTTTTGAAAATTTATGTCCTAAATATTTCACAGTTTCAGTTCTAAATTGTATTTTATTTTTATTAAATTTAATATTCAATTCACGAGCCCTGGCTAAAACCTTTAGGAGATTTTTGTCATGTTCTTCGACTGATTTTCCCGATACCACTATATCATCAAAATAAACAGCTACATCATCTATACTACCAAAACTTTCTAAAAATTTTTTTTGAAATATTTCTGGAGCTATATTTAGTCCAAAGGGAACTTGTTTGAACCTATGCAAATCATGAGGGATGCTAAATGTACATAATTTGCTCGAGTTATCATCCAATTCCTTCTGATAAAATCCATTTTTCAAGTCTAAGACGGTGTAGTAATATTTGTCACTCAATTTTTCACACATATCTTCAAATCATGGGTTGAGTATTATATTGTTCTAATAGTATAAATTGCAAATTGGAGAAACAGAGATTTAAACATTCACGCTATATTTTAATCTATTTTGAAAAGGTTTTTGTTTCCCACCGTATCAAAATTTTGTGATTGGCAATTGCTTTGTTGGTTTTCTATTCAATCAGTGACAACATGTTCTAATATCTTTATCAAAGCTGAAGCAATGTCATTTCCTGTTCTTCCTTGCACCCCTTCACTCCAGATGCAACAGTATGCTTGTCTCTGTAGATTGCAGTGGGCCGTTAAATTGTAGGTATTTAGTTTTCTACTGTAGAAAAAAGATGAAATGTTTGAGCGCGGCAACGCGAAAATATTTTCCCGGTCAAAACATATAATAGCTGTTTGCTCATCTTCATTGATTCTGTCTAAATCACGGTTCAACTTTGCAGCTCTTTTACCTTGAACATGTTTCTCCCAAATATTTAGTTCATCGTTTTCCATACCAGTCTTTTCTTTCAACCTATACTCTTCACATACATCACATCGATCTTTTTTATGTTTTAAAAAATTTATATTGAACTCGTAATTGAATATATATCTATAACAATGTTTCTTCACGGGTTCTATTTGTTTTTCGGCACAAAATTCAGTGTACAAGGAGTACAACCCATTCATATTCAAAGTTACATCGAAATATTCTGTTTTCGTGTCTATCCTACAATAATGGGATTCCACCCTTGGAATGCTGTTAATATGTAACCGAACGTACTCTTTGCTAGTGGCGGCTACGACTTTCTTAGGATGCCTGCCTTGTTGAGAAGTTGATGGATTTCCTGTTAGGTGGTCTTTCTCTGTTTCATGAAAATAATTAAATCTTCGTTGGCTTATATCTAAGTCGACAGGAAAAAAGTTTTGCACACACGAATTTTTTCATTAGCTACTTGAAAATAGTATTTATATGAATACTGAAGGCGAGAGTTCTCATTCAGTGTTTGTTTTCGTTTCTTGTCGACTCTCTCGGTATTTTTGGCGTAATAATGTAATTTGGAATCATTAGACAATCCCCAGAATCCGTTATATATTAGTTCCCTCTCATGTAAACTAATTTTTTTGCACATAAATATTTACAGTTAATTTCAGAATTTTTAAGGGTTTTAAGTTCCTTCCCTTTCGAATTTTACCTTTTACATCTTTATACGCTTTTCCAGATTGGCACAATACTTTATTAACATATTTGCCAATTTTCGGGTTGTCGTTTTCGTTTTTTACTAAGTTTTTTTTCTCCCTCAATAGTCAAATTTTATTGTCGCTTTACATTTCTATTTAGTTGTTCTGCTTCATCTTCAGTCAATTTCGGATATTCTTTCTCAATAGGTTCATTACACAAACTATTATTATTATTGATTAACTGGTTATCTTCTGGGATAACTGCATCATAGCCTGCGAAAGAATGATAACCTTATTGTCTTTATTTAATATTATGGCAAGACAAACAGTATAAAACTATAAAATTTTATAGGCTATAAAACGTAGTTACCTATTTTAAAATTTAGATGAGATATCAGTAAAGGTGTATTTTCGCTATCTGAAGGCACATAATCTGGATCACGGCATGAATCATCACTGTCCTCGACAAATTCAATTTGAAGATCTTCTGAGAAGTCTTTAGTTGAAGAACAACAACTACAATGATCAAAATTTTATTATCAATGCCTTCTGTTTTGCAACTACTATTATAATGTTCTAACAGTATTACAAACACGAAAAAATTCATGTACTGAAAGTTAAAATTATAATATTCTAACAGATATCCAAATCATCAATTGAGTTCAACAGTGCCTAGTGGTTTTATTTTTTCTCCACACGTATGGTATTCCAGCTTTGATTGCTGGAAGCACTCGTTTATTGTTTGCCAATCTTCTTTGCTGCTAACCTGTAAGGAGGTACCATTAAAGAAGTGCTTCCAGTAATGTTTTCCTTGTAATTTGGCTTTAAGATATTCATTTACCCCTTTATGATTGACCAGGTGTCCATGAATTATAACGGGGGAGGCCTTTTTTCTTTTGTCCCTGCTTCCTCCTTCTTTGCTGGTTCGTATTTTCGCGGTGGTGGTACCACGTCCATATCCTCCAGTATGGGAATAAGGCTGGGACTTTCAAATTTGTTACTTATCGATATCACATTTGACTTAACCTCACTCCGCGGCTTGCTGGTCCCAGGATGCGTAAACGCAGGATCCGCTTCATCAGTGAGTCTTTGCCGTTTAAATTTTAATTTAAAAAGACTGGCATCGTTCTGGGCTGCGTCCATGCAGCTGGAAGCCAGCTTCACACTTTCTACACTGACGTCAGATGTGCTTCCTTGTATCAATTTGGTAATCTGGATTTTTCGCTTAATTCTTCTCCTAATTATTACTGGCCTGTCTAGACTCGCAGTGCTCCTGTCAGTCTCACTTTCTGCACTTTCAAGATCCGGGACTAACCCAGAGGGTACTAGCATGCCCCCTACGCATCTGTAGAATCGTCTCTTAATTGTTGTCGCGATAGCCTTGTTTTAGCTCACCAACGCGTCCTTTGGCTTTGGCGCCTTTTTGACCACTGCATTCCGGCTCGCACTTCGAAAGCGCCCGACGTAACCGGTTTTTATTGCCAAAATTTGTCCTTAATGTTTTTGAGGTTAGGCTCCCCCGACCGGTTTCAACCAACGGTCGGCGCGGGGGTGCTCACAAAACAATTCCTCCCAACTGTTCCGATTTTTAGGTTAGGTAACTAAGTCACGTGTAACTTCACTACTGTTTATAGAAATTTTTTATCGCATGAACGTCCAATCAAAAATTATAGGTTGAGTATATATGTGTCTATTTTCACTTTATATTCTAATGTCACTGTGACAAATTAAACTTTAAAATTACCTTTTCAGGCAGAATCAGGCCCTTGGGATTCAATCTCCACTACCCTTGTGTTCTTTTGATCACTATTAGCGTTCTTAATACCTTTTCCGCTTTTAAAGTTTTCAATTTCTCACAACTTTTCGATATACACCACGCACTTTCGAAAAACCGTGTTGCGTTTTTACGCAGCCTGTCGTCATATATGGTATTAATACTTCTAACTTCACCTTCATTTTTTTGGAAATTATTGGGGTTTACATGAGCGTCAGTTAATTTTGGTGCAGATCTATTAGGTAATAATTTGTCCCTTCATAAAATGTCTTTATATGTACTCCTACGATGTACTTCAAAGCAAAATGTGTTCAGAAGTAAATTGTTTCGTGTAGCTTTTAGTAAATGTGGAGTGTCGAATATATAAAAAACATTTCTTTGTTCTACCAAAAAATGTGGATTTTCATGCGTTACATTTAATATATGTACCAAATCGATAAAATTTTATCCCAAGCCAGTGACTAGTGCGTCGACGTCCAATCCAATTTTAATAACTTTGGAGATGGCACTTTCGATAATATTTTTTCAAAGAGTTTGCTTCACAAGTTGAATTGACAAAGAGGTAAGCTAAAGGATGTTTCCAATTCTTATAAATGCCTCTCAACATTAGTACAGTGGCATTATGGGCTGGCAGATAAGTTTTCTCTTCACCAATGTCTTCGGAGCCTATAATTTTATCTCTTCCAATGTCATAGAACAAATTTAACTTCAAAGACATTTCGTCTAAGCACAAAATACAGTGTTTGTCTTCAGGTGCTAAACTCTCAGGTGCTTTTATTTCAATGCACTGAAACAACTCATTATTTAAGCCCGGTTCACACAGGATTCTTTCTGTCATTCTTTGTAACGTGCGTTTACTTGGCAAATACATCCACCTTTGAAGAAATTGATACGACTTTGGACCCAAGAAGTACAAAGTTAATGCAAATGTTTTAATATCAGTTGTGTATCACCGACCTTATAGGGTCTGGAATTTTACAAATTTTACGAAATCGGCATGTAAAAATTTGTCACGAAGCTTTTCAAGATCTTCGAGGGTTGGATCTTTTTTTATTTCTCTCGCTTTCTTGACAGCTACATTTTTGCTTCTCAGCTCTCTAACTGTTCTCCGCAGTTTAGATTACCTGTACATTAAGGCGATTTTTTTAATTTACTTAAATTATAATTGTTAATGTGAATTTCCCTAGCACTCCTTTTGTTGTGATTGTGTACATCAATATTTAGTTGAAATCGATTAGAATTTTTCTAAATAAAACAAGCCAGTTTAATATTATATTACTACATTTACTTAAAAAATGTAAACCAAGTTTTTAAATTAATGCCTCTTTGTACTTCACTTTTCGAGGTTGACTGTCCTAATAAGTTTTTACAAAATTTCCACCCCTGATCTATATATAACAGTAATTAATAATAATAATTAGTCCGAAAAACTTTTGGCGACTCTTACACTTACAAAAAGGGAGGAGAGTTGTCCGTCTATATACATTATAAGTTCCTATCTATATGTAATGTATTCACCCCCACCTGTCAAAACTATGAACAGTATGAACTCATAAAATCTATGCAGTGGCGCAACCAGGATTTCGTTCTGGGGGAGCTGAAATAATATTAATCTATGCTTCTAGATAAAAACAAAACTTTACTTTTTTATTTGAATACAAAAATGAATACAGACTTACAAATTTCATAAATTGAATTCAAGTCTACGTGGACCTCGGAGTTGAAGTTCGTGAATCACTTCATCAACTGTAACCAATATTTCTCGATGGATATTTAAATGTGCTAGGCCGTTTAATCTGTTTTCTTTCGTTGTATTTCTTAAGTAGGTTTTGGTTCTTTTTAAGGTTGAAAATGAGCGTTCCGCTGTGCTGGTAGAAACTGGTAAGGTACAAAATATTTTCAGTAATTTGTGTATGTTCGGATAATAGTTTTTGTTGCAAACATTCAAACAATCTATTGCATTTTTTGGTGGGTTTCGTATTTTTTTAAGAGCTTGGTGCCACATATCATACTCAGCTTCGAGTGCTGCTTCGTTGCTTTCTTCAATATCGTTTGCGTAGAATGTACTCAAGTTAATAAAATCTCCCTTTTTTAGCAACTGGTTTTCAGTATTAGGGAGAAGTGCATCAAAATTGGCAAGTATGTTTTTATGTTTTTCAAATCTCGCAGACATGTTACCTAAAAAGGAATCAATCCAAGGGAGAAATATAGCTCTTCAGTAACAAATGGGATGTTGCAACGCTTAGTTTGCCTTGATGTCGTTCTAGGTACAGCAATTGTGAACCCTAATCTTTCACTGATTTGTAAAGCTTTCTGAAATAATTGCTTGAATGCTTCCTCTCCATTATCTCTTATTTTCTTTATAGCATCAATGACAATTTGAGCTTCATTAATGGCCAAATGAAGTTCTACATCTGAAAGCTGGAGACTCTTGCTCAAATTCACTCTGTGGCTTAGTAGCTTCTCTGCGCTAAGTAATGCTACTATAAACTGCGACTGTTTGATAGAACTTATCAAAATAAAGGCATCAGAAGTGGCTTCTTTATCCTCCCAAGTGGTCTGAATCTCTTCTAGTGCATCCATAACAACGAGTAATAAATCAACCATAATTAAAATGGAATCATGTCTATCCGCCCAACGAGTTGGGCAAAGTTGTTTTAACTTTTGCGCCTTTGTCTTTGTCACGTTTTCAGATTGGAAAATATGTTTTTGCAGCACTATTTGTCTTTTAGGATAGTTGAAAAAATTATATATTTTTCCTCTTTTCAACAAATGTGCTGCTTCCTTCCAGAGAAGGAAAAATCGTAAGGGCAACATTCGGCTACAGTCGATTTCTCATGTCATTGAGGAAAAACTTATTTTCAAAGTGGAGACAACATAACCTATAATTTTTATGCAATTCGTCCCCAGTCTTATGCAATAGATCTTCTCGATTGCAAGCTTTTAACCATGTTCTTGCCCAGGAAAATTGACATAATTATTTAATGTGTGTTGTTACATTTTTAGACACTACTTAATGATATATTATAATGATAAGATTGTTTACTCTTATGTTCCTACCTTTCTGCATTCTGAGGAAATCTAAATAAACTAATAGACGTTCAGATTGAACTAAAAACCACCGGCAAAATGGCCGAGACTGGATCATGCGCACTAAGAATCGCGACCGTCATAAAAAATGCTATGACGCTTCTGGGGTAGGTCTTCTATGATTTGGCCAAAAAACGGTGAAGCAAAAGAAAATATTGAGATGTTCAATAGCTTAATAGGAAAGAGCAGCTTCCCGTCCGTGTTTGGATGTGCAGACTGTACACATATTTTAATACCAGGACCAGTCAAAGATAACTCATATTACAACCGAAAAGGAACAAGATCGGTTCTTCTTTATGTGATGTATTTCAATAAATACACAATGATTTCCAATATTAATACATATATTTCAGAATAAACTTTTACACACATATATGACAATATTAGCTTTTACACCCGAAAATCAGAATGACATTTTTAGAGAGGGGGATTCGGAACTACCAACCTTAGGATAGTCTAATACACTACATATGCCCCTCATAAGTTTAAGCGAACCGGAGGTTTAATTGTTCTTTGAGGTCTTCCACTTGCTCTCAGAACTGGAAACCGATTCAGTTCTGGTTTTTGTTGCACTTTTGGACGATCAAACGAACTTCCTGTGAAGTTCGATCGTAATTATACGAGGCTCCTCGTTCCGAACAGGTCACTATTTAACTAGGTAGTACACCATTTCATTACTAGGTGGCACACGAGTTTAAATGAAACTTTTTACCTACCGAGCCGGCTCTAGCTACCAACCGGTAAATAACGTCATTGTGTTTAAAGCTGTCACGATATACCATCCCAAGAGGCGGGTGATATGACTTATAGCGAAGGTATATAGAAAATCAAGGGTTGGGAGTGACCTGTTCGGAAGGAGGAGCCTCGTATAATTACGATCGAACTTCACAGGAAGTTCGTTTGATCGTTCAATTATACTTCGGCTCCTCGTTCCTCCAGGTCACTATTTAACTAGGTAGATGTTTAAAAAGAATAATGTATATCGTGATTACCACAAAAAAAAAATGGAGAAAGGAAAGAGAAAACAAATAGCTAAAAATTTGAGATTTAGTAGCTTATATGACACCTTTTATTACCAATATTGCTCCACAAGATATCAAGCAGAATAAGATAACAAAAGATACTAGTATACTTATAGCTCAGTTTATAATGAAAGGAAGAAAAAATAATAAAATTCTGATCAGTGCCAGGATATTACACTATTTGTGTTAATGTGTTTACATATAACTACTAATCAAACTACTTCATGTATATAAATGTATAAAAAAAAAAAATTAAATTCTTATCAGTCCTCAAAGTATTACACTAATTTTTATTAATGTGTTTACATATTATACTAGATAAAGAAAATAACAGTAATAATGAGTATAACCAATATTGGTCAAAAATGTAACAAAAAACTAATTTTAAGAACAAACTCATTTATAGGTGTCTAAGATGCTTAGTGCGTAGAGTTTATCGGTAGCCACTGGCCTATTGTAAAACCTATTAAAAGTGTTTGAAGTCTGCGACCATCCAGCAGTGCTTCTAATAGTATTCAAAGATACACCACTCCTATAAGCCGCAGATGTTGACGCGTGTCTGCAGGAATGTGGTTTAAACCTGTTTGTATCCACCCCCGCTGCCGCTAATGTACATTTCATCCATCTGGCCAAGGTTTGTTTGGAAATAACCCGATGAGGTTCGGACGTTGACACAAATATTTGGGATAATGCTTCTGTTCTTATGGGGGCCGTCCTTTCGATATACTCAATCAATACAGCGGCTACACAAATTTCTTTTTTATAATAGAAAAGTATTTGAAGACAAGGTTGTGGATTACCTGGACGTGATGTTTTAATTTCTTCCGGTACAAAAATCTGTGCTCCTTCACCAGAAAAGATAATATTCTCAACCTTAATTAAATGTATTGTTTGCAGTCTATGTCCCGTTATTAGAGCCAACAACGTTAACAATTTTTTCGATAGGTCTAGTAATGTCAGTTCCCCATTTGGGTATTTACTTCCAAGGTACTGAAGGACTATACTTGGGTCCTAGTTGAATCTGTATCGAGGAGCTTGAGGTCTTAGTCGAAATATACCCTTTAAGAATCTTCTTATTCTCAGATCGGTACCTATGTTACCTGGCAATATCAGTGATAGCGCTGACCTACTAGAGTTAAATGTACCATACTTCCATGTTCTTGAGATCAGCATTTTTTGGAGGTATGACAAGACCTGTGGAACATCTGCTGTGAAGGGGCATGTATGATTATTCAAACAATAGTCCCACCAGGATTTGTATGTTGAATTATATTGCTTTAGAGTAGATAAGGATAATGATTCAATAGCAGTCGAAACTGAGCTTTCAGGTAACATCATACGTAGGAATGCCTGGCGGACAACTTCCCGACAACCAGGATAAGGTTGTCTGACAGAGGGTGCATGTAACTAAAAGGAGAAATTAACAAGTTAGATTGTGGATGAAATACAACAAGTTCACTAACTAGTAAACTTTTAAATAATGGGTACCAAGGCTGTGAATGTATTATGTTGATGGGAGCGATTATTATTAATTATTAGAGACTACTTTTAACACTTTATTGTCTCACACGTTTCATACATACATTAACCTTACATTGCTATCTACCTAATCCTAACTGACACGTATGCAACCATCTATGTCTTCTTGCATAGGTAGCTACCTGTGACATCTCCCCTTTTTAATGACTTATACTAAGTTCACATTCATCTGTCTATTTATATTAATCACAAACATAATCTTTTAATTTGCTTGGCTTGTTACTAACCCTGCCATACTTTGTAACTATCCTGCTGTCTTTGGTCTTGCTAACTATATCACCTTTATCTCTAGATATATCACTTCCTTTTTCCTCTACATTACCAATACCTTCATTTTCTTCAAAATTTAGTTCTTGTTTTATTATACAAGGTTCATTTTGTGACTTTCTCAAAAATGCAGAATTTCTGCGTAACACTGACCCTCGTTCATCTTGAACAATATATGACCTAGGAGTTTCACATTTCTCAATAATCTTTCCCGGAACCCAGACTTGATCTCGTTTTGTATATTTAACATTTCCACTCTACTTACTAATTTTAATTTAATGCATACATTTAACCCTAATATCGGCTTACTTTTAACATTTACAACCAAAAACTTGATTTTATATGAGATTCCTCTCACTTTACAATCTGTAATAACATAACCTATGACTTTAATTTTATTTTCACCGTAAGCAACTATTATCTCATTTACTTCTTTTAGCTTATCTTCCAACCCTAACTTTTTGACATAATTAAACGGAAGTACATTACACTGACTACCGGTATCTAGCTTAAAATCTATTTTACAATTTTTTATTTCTACGGATTCCATCCACACACAATTATTTTTACTTCTAACATTATCTACCTCAATACTTTCAATGTACACCTCATCTTCAATTTCATTAACTCTTGTTGATCTATTTTTATGTTGGTTTTGACTAGGAACATTTGCCTGATTTCTTCTACCAGCATTTACATTGTTTTTAATTTTACACCCAACCGCAAAATGATTGTATTTATTGCATATTTTGCACTGTTTCCCATATGCAAAACACTCACCTGTTTTGTGTTTCTTACCACATTTTAAGCAGTTATACATCTCAATTTTCTTGCCTGTTTCCTTATTTCGACTTCTTTTTATTTCGTTTACTTCTTCACTTCCTTGTAAACTTTTCACCTGTAGCTTACTGGCCTCTGCTGCTAGACACATATTTTCAGTTTTTTCTAACTTCAAATTCGATATTCCCAACAGTTTCTCTTGTAGTGGTAAATCCTGCATGCCTATTATTATAATGTCTCTTATTAACGATTCTTCTTGTCCTTCAAAATTGCACATCTTTGCCATTATTTTTAGATCCTTAATAAAATTGTCAATACTTTCTCCTTCTTGTTGCCTTCTGGAGAAGAATTTAAATCTATCATATGTCTCATTATTTCTTGATTTACAATACATGTCAAAAGCACCTATTACTTCATTGTACTTCTTTTTCTGCTCTGTTGTTAAATTAAAAGTACTAAATCTCTCAATGGCTTCTTCGCCTGCCAAATTTAAAAATATTGCTATTTTTCTTTCTTCATTCTTACCATCTAGATTCGATGCTGTGGCATAAATGTCAAACCTCTGCTTAAATTTTTCATAGCTTTTAGAAATATTTTTATCAAATACCAAAGAAGATGGTGGTTTTAAAGACGATTCCATCGACATTTTTAGGTTATCTTATTAATTCTTTATATATTTGTTCTCTTCTTACTTGTACGTCTTAAATACTTTTATCCAGACCATGAACTTCCAGTTCTTTTTACACCTGACACCATGTATTATGTTGATGGGAGCGATTATTATTAATGATTAGAGATTACTTTTAACACTTTATTGTCTCACACGTTTCATACATACATTAACCTTACATTGCTATCTACCTAATCCTAACTGACACGTATGCAACCATCTATGTCTTCTTGCATAGGTAGCTGCCTGTGACAGTGAAGGCCACATAGGTACCACAAGTATGCCTTCTGCTTTATCGTTAATTATTTTATTGAGGACTCTCAAAATTAAACAAAATGGGGGGAACGCGTAAAATCGTAAATTGTTCCAATTTATGGTAAATGCATCGCATGCTACCGAGCCAGGGTAATTTTTCCATGATATAAATTTGTCATATTTGTGGTTTATTTTTGAGGCGAACAAATCAATTTCCGGTTTTCCTAGGGTTCTTACGATTCTTAAAAAAGCAAAATTTGCCAACTCCCATTCAATTTCGGGAGGAAGTATGCGTGAGCTTTCGTCAGCTATATTGGCTTTAGACTGAACATAAGTCGCAAACAGCCAAATATCTTTATCCTCACACCATTGCCATATCTGCTTTGACAGCTTGCAAAGGTCCCTGTGTTGTACACTACCCATGCGATTAATATAAGAAATTGCAGTTGTGTTATCTACTCTCAACAGAACATTACACGCATGCAAATTTTTAGCAAAATATTTCAGGCCGTAGAAAATCGCTTTTAGTTCTAAAAAATTTATGTGATTTTCAGCCTCTGCAGCTGTCCACCAGCCATGTACAGTTTTACCATCTGATACTGACCCCCATCCTGTATTCGATGCATCACAGTATATTTCAACATGGAACTTATCCTTTTTAATTTGATTTACGCCATTCGAAATATTAGATTTCCACCATAATAAATCATTTTTAATTGAATCTGATAAGCGCATGGAAGCATTATAACTTTGATTAGATGCTCTCAGAGCAAAATATTTGAGACGTTCTAGAGATTTTGTATATAGTGGGCTATATTTCAAGGCTGGAGTTGATGAAATTAATAGCCCAATGAAACTTGCAAAGTATTTAATTTTACATTTTCTTAAATGTAATACTTTATTAATATGAAAATCTATTTTTTGTCTCTTACCAGGAGGTAACTCAATGGTCATCTTCGTGCTATCAAAAATAAAGCCCAAAAATTGACATCTCGTTTTAGGATTCAATACGCTTTTCTCTTTATTAATGATAAATCCGAGTGCTTCCAAGGTCTGAGTAATAAACAGAACAGAACTTGGACATTCGCTTCTAGAATTTCCAAAAATTATGAAATCATCTAGGTAAGCAACACAAATAATGCCATTCTCCCGAAGAAATTTCAACACTGGCTTAATTAATTTCGTAAATAAGTAGGGTGCAATCGACAGACCAAACGGCACACAAGTAAATTCATAAAGCACTCCGTTAAACTGAAAACGAAGAAATTTTCTAAAGCTTTTATGAACTGAAATCAAAAAATAGGCATCTTTCAGGTCTATGGAAGCCATAAACGAGCCCTTCTTTATTAGTTTCATAACCGTTCTAATGTCTTCCATTTTAAAATGGGGTGCTTTGATAAAAGTGTTTAACTTTTTGAGGTTCAATATAAACCTTTTCTCCCCATTATTTTTATCGGCTAAAAAACAAGGCGATAAAATTTCGTTTTTGTGGTGTTTACATTTAGCAACTGCACCTTTTGCAAGAAGATCATATATACAAGCTTGCATCTGTTTTCTTTCGGATAACGAAAGAGTGGGGGTAGTAGGTATAACAGACTGGTAAGGCCTCTTGATAAAAGGTATTTTATATCCCGAAAGCCATTGGCATATCATGGGATCCATGTCAAACCCTTCCCATCTTGCTTTATATTCTTAGAGCCTACCTGCCAAAACACTTACCTGTGGCTCTACTGTCGACGTTGATTTCCTGATTGTTGTCTCGGGCTTTGCTGTCGGCCTCTGCTGCGGGTCCTGTTGTAGCTGGATGTCCTTGAAGTTTGTGGCCCTTGATGTCGAGGCAACCTCATATTCCTCGACGGGCCTTTGAAGTTTAAATTACTTCTAAATTTATTCCCCATAGTAAATGTTGGTTTTTTGACTGGCTTTTCATTCTTTAGGTCAACACCAGATTTTTCAATTTCCCTTGACGATTTCATTCGATCTCCTAGATCAGAGCCAAATAAAAGTGAACCAATAGGTACTGACTTTGTAATTTCTCGTACATTTTTATTAAGAGCTGGTAATAAGAGTGATCGTCGCTGCAATGAATGTCGATACTGCAAATCACAGAAAATTTTTCCAGCATCTGCAATCGAAGCAATTAAATCTTTCTTTTCAGCAAACTCAGGTTGTAATACAGTATTAGCAGTCATGCCCAATGCAGTGAGTCCTTTACTCAATTGGTTCTGCAATAGAACTTGAAAATTATCTTTGCCAGCTGAATACTTCGGAATGGCCGACAGAACCTCAGGGTTTAATTCTGGTGGTTTTTGGTTTGGAAAATTAGTTGGTATATCATATTTCTCTAAAAGAGAAGCCCTATCGACTTTTTCCAATCCATTAGAGAGGATATTTGCCCATCTGGGTACCAGATGAGGAGATAATTCAAAGGAATTTAAGCCTTTGGGTTTCTGGGGGTCATCTCCCAGCATATTTAAAATGTCATCAGCAATATTGACTTCCAAAACCTCCCTCTGGTTATCAGGGGCTACATTTTCTATATCTTCCAGTGTCATGTCCTCAACAGATATCGGAGACTGGCTATGGTCAGAGAAGTCTACTGGTGAGGGTGTCTCTTGCGGAGAACTGGCCCTTGAATACCTTGAATAATATAAGGATGAGCTCGACTCTTGCGGAGTTCGTGCCCTCCTGTGATGCGAGGTCATCTCTTGCGGAGAATAACCCTCTTGGCGATTAGAATTCAGCTCTTGCGAAGCTTGGTTCTTGGGGCTGTGTCTAGCACTCCTAGCATTGCTTGCAGTAGAACTAGCAGAACGAGAAGAATACTTAAAACGTTCTTTCTCAATATCCCCAAGTTTCTTCTTAATCACACTTAATTCATGTTCAAGCTTTCTTGAAGATTTTTTATGTCGTGAGTCGTCATGATGTCGCCCCATGGTAAGTCTATATCCTATCTGAAAAGAAAAGCTAAATAAGAATAACAGGTGGTTAGACCAAAACCACGAGTTCATTAGGTTATGTTAATAATATGCTAGAAAAATATTATCCACATTATATTGCTCTATGATTTAAGATAGTACAAAAAGGAAATAATATATAGTATATGATAATTGTAAATTAACTTACGAAAGTTTATGAATTTCTATGATGATTGTTGATCTTAAAAAAAAGTACAACGTATGCCACCAGCACACAAAATAGCAATGACGTTATTTACCGGTTGGTAGCTAGAGCCGGCTCGGTAGGTAAAAAGTTTCATTTAAACTCGTGTGCCACCTAGTACCGAAATGGTGTACTACCTAGTTAAATAGTGACCTGGAGGAACGAGGAGCCGAAGTATAATTTCAGTCACTTTCTCCTGCTCTGTTGTATTACACCTCACTTCAGCACTTTAAAAATTTACAACAGGTTTCTCTAACACAGTTGGAACATTT
The DNA here is from genome assembly GCA_963675555.1 of Leptura quadrifasciata. Lineage (NCBI taxonomy): Eukaryota > Metazoa > Arthropoda > Insecta > Coleoptera > Cerambycidae > Leptura > Leptura quadrifasciata. Next base: position 81,727,333 of record OY776680.1, read on the forward strand.
ACATTGTGTTGTATATTGTTCACAACACAAATGACCGGTGTAGGTTCTTTAGAGGAATTTATTACTATAGGAAAACATGAACTTAACAAATTTTGAACGTAAATAAAACTAACATTGCTAACTGGGCAAAAATCTACTGTCATTATTTTTCACATTTTTGACGGAGTATTCCCGCCGAATAATCGCCCGTCCGCTGTCACTTTCTAATACCATCAGGGCCGGCTTCAGGACATAACACCCCTTTCCCTAAACCTCATAGTCACGTAGGTAATGAGGTTTCTTCCTGTTTCTTGCTGGCCTTGGTGTCGCAGAATCCATCTTCGGCCAAATGGCTGTGGTACCTTCTATAGGTGTCGTCTCGCTTGCTAATGGTTTCTTCTCCTCAGTCTCACCTGGTTCAGTTCTCACCTCCACAGACTCGGATATATTTGCTTCTACTCGGCTACGTAATTGGTCCGAGTGTCTCCTCAGTGTTTCGCCCTGAGATGTTCTAACTGTGTATGATAACACTAATTTGACCCACTGGTTTGATTACCAGGCCTCCGTATGTTTTTAACTTAACAGTAGTTGGTTCCAATTATACCCCTGAAAAATTTCTTTTATAAATGTCAAAAGGCATACAAGACAGTCCTGAACCTGTGTGAATTTCTAAATGCAGAGGTACATCGTTTATTAAAGCATAAACACCTATCGGTTTAACATAATTCAAATTTTCCTCCAGGTTAAACATGCCAATAGCATCTTCCGCTATTTCATCTTCAACATAATAATTTTTTTCTGTAAGCCCCCTACAAGCTGCTGCTATGTGCCCCTTTTTTACATTTGTTACATACAAATTTCCTATACTTCCAGTTTTTAAAATCGTGATTACCCTTGTTACAAAAATTACATTTCAGTTCTACTCCTTTTTCTTTTTTCTTAACTGGAACTTTATTTTCCTTGTGGATTTTATTAACTTCTATGCTTCCCCCAGCTTCCTTGAGCGCCGCTTCTTTATTCAAGGCTATTTCCAACATACTATTAACATCTTTAGTTGTTTCCTCTTTACAGAGTCTATATAAAATGGGACCAGGTTTCATACCCACTACAAATTTGTCCTTTACCCTTTCCATTAACATATCTCCATTAAATTTGCACTGCGCTGCAATATTCTTTAGAAGCAGCTAGGGACAGGGCAACTCTTTCTTTGACGCATGCGCGTACATGTATTAAAATGCGGGGCATTTTAAATTTTAATAAAATACATTCTTGATATTCGTTACCGTTAGTCTACAAAGACAACTTATTGTTATTGATATCGTCAAATTTTGCAATAGATAGCAAATATACACAAATAAAAATGTAACTTCGCAAAATGTAAAATTCATGTATTTTAAATAAACATTACCTATTTAAGGAGAGGATCCAAAAATACACTATTTATATGGGAAACGCATAATATATTTTTTCATGAGATAGTTTTAAACAAATTAATGGGTAAATTAAAAATAAAAATCATCCAGATCCAATGTTGCAGCAACAATACATCGTATAAAAGCTATATTAGACTTTCACTTATATTTTTATGAAGTTCATTTCTTCTGATTTAAAAATTAAATAATCTATATTGAAAAATTACACTTTTTATACTTGTTTACAATGTCAAAACTAATTTTTCAACATATACCAATTTTTATGAAGACATTTAAAAAAAATATATATATAATAAAAAATTTACTGTAAATAAATAATAAGGAAACAATATGAAAATGCGTTTTTAAAATTTTTATTTATGATCTAATAATATCTTAAAAAATACTAAAAACAATTTCATTATTATTCATCGCTGAGTACCATAGTTAATGATAATTGTCTCACTTCTTCGGGAGTAGGTTTTTTCTGTTTATTTTTACCACTTGTTTTTTTCTTGATTGGGTAAAATCCTTGCTTCTGAATGTTTTTATTACCTGGTTCTCTATTTTCATCTAGTGGCAAATATGATTTTGATTGCAATTCATCATTCGCCAATACTTCAGCAGTTCTCATCAAGGGTTTAATCCTGTCAGTATAAAATTTATTTAATTTTTCAAATGACTTCATTTGATCAATGTTATGCGACATAACTTCCAAATCTTTTTTAATTTTAGCTTTCAATTCATTCAAGTCAGTTTTCTTTCTTTTTAGTCCCTGAATATGTAACTGAATTTCACTTTCTTTATCTTCTTGATCTGATTCTTCATCAATTTGTAAGCCATTACATTCGTAATTTACTACAGGTAACTGTGAACTGTTACCATTTCCAATGTGTTGACATAAATAATGAATATGTTTACACATATTCCATCGAATTAAATTATCAATACATGAACAAGAGAAGTTATGAATGCATGCATTGCATTCATAACATTTTAATGGGCACACACAATTTTTTTTTTCTTCATTTATGGTAAGACTATAATAATCGGCAGAACCTGTTGAAAATATTAGCCAGTTACTACTATCAATATTTGTGACTTCACAATTATGCATATTTTTTGATTTTACATGCCTTTTGCGTAACTCACTTAACTTAAAACTAACTGATCCTTTCGAAATTTTGATCATTCTATTAAAAGTTTGATCACGTAAAAATCTCATGAGTGCATTTATGGTTTTGTCCAGGCGTTTGACTTTCTTTCCTTGTAAATAAATATATTTTATAGTCTTGTGCATGCTCTCTAAATGCATGTTTGTATTAACTCCGGTGTGCAATCTATAACAAAATGCCCACATTTTTGGACGGTTTGCATAATGCTTTCCAAAGTAATCTATAAATTCTTTTGTGTCCTCGTTATTAGTTAGTTGAGAAATAAAATATTTCATTTTCCTTACAAATGTTGTCTCATCAGTCTCCTGAAGTAATACACGTAACATTTTGTAAACAATAATCCGATTTTCTTTTGATTTTATTTTAGTCAAATTATTTTGCCACGCTCTGTCTACATGCCAAGTACATAATAAATGATCAACTACTTCACCCATAACTTCTTTCCATGCATTATAGTAAGCAGGAGCATCATCTGACATGAAAACATTTGTGTGCATAAGACCCGCTTTCTCTTTAATTAATGTATAAAATATTTTTAATGTAATTTGATCTGTATTGGAAGAAAACAAAAAGGCAATTGGAAATCCAGAATGCAAATCATCAACAACCAAAACAGTTGTTAAATTAAAACCATAGGAGTTCATACCATGAGTTGTATCAGTAGTAATACATTTCTCTCCAAATTTTTTTAACATTTCTACTTGACTATTATTCATAGAGCTAAGAAAAAACTGTCATTTGATAGTTCAGGATAATTTTCTGACGCTATCCCTTGAGGTTTGTATAGCATGACTATATTGTTTTCGGTACTAGAAGTCATTTCCTTGATCCATGATTCAACACTAAGTTTATCATTAGAATTTCGTATAACCGTATTAGTTTGAAATGAAGTTTCAATATTCCTGATATCTTTTTTTGTAAGTAAATGCAATCTACTAGGATGTTCACTAAAGACTGATGAGCGAACTTCATCTATAATTTTATCAAGTTCGACACCCTCATTCAGTTTAGAAGCAATCCATTTCCTATCTTCGTTACTTAAAAACAAATGACCAAGGTCTTCTTTATGACCAATGTGATTCGTAACAAACATTACGTGAACTTCATTTGTTTCATTAAAAATTTTCACTTTCATGCGGCTCGGGCAGTTTGAGTTGATTTTACAACTTCCCTGTGTTTTAAATGTCGCAAATTTTGCCCTTTAGATTGGAAGTAGCCACTTCTACTGCAGTAAAAATGTTTAATTTGATACTTCTTTGATGGGTGGCCTCCTTCATGTAACGAGTATTTGGAATGTGTTTTTTGTTCCATTTTCAGTTTCCACTCCTTAAATTCTGAAAATAATAAATCAGATAATTAAACAAACACACACAAAACGCTAACCAAATTAATTATAATTGTTTTCCTAATTTCCTATACCCACCTTGTATTGATTTGAATACGTAATTTTCAATTTTTATGGTCACATCGTGTTGACTTTCTAAGTGCTTTTCTAATTCTTTATAGTGTGTTCGAGAGTTTATTTCTTGTCGACATATCGGACAAGAAATATGTTTGTTTCTTGCTTGGATAATTTCCACTACTTCTTTATGCACTGTTCTCATGTGTCTATATAAATTACATGGCTTAGAAAATGTTTTATTGCAAGAAGAACAGGTAGATGATGATTCCATTTTTTTTCTCAGTTTATTTTCTTATAAACCGGATTACAACAAATCGCAAGCACGTCCTTTGTATTTAATATTCAATTTTAATATACAATAGAACACAAAATCATATGAACACGAACGTCACAAATTTTAAAATGTCTGGAATCTAGAAACACAGCTGTTTGTTAAATCATAAACATGCTCGACGGTTAAATTTAAATGATTGGACTAACGCGCGTGCGCCAAAGAGGAGTTGCCCTGTCGCCAGCTGCTTCTATATTCTTTACTTTGACAAACCACTGGTTTACTGTTTCAACTCCTTGCCTCAACGAATCAAACTGGATACGTCTACGATAGACAGATACCCTTGTTTTAAACTGTGTTGACAGTAAATTAATTAACTGCTCATATGATTTATCCTTGGGCTTTTCAGGATCACAAAGATTTTTTAGCATCTTATAACTCTCCTCATCAATCGACGTTAATAACACCGATATCTTTCTCCCTTCTTCAATTCTTTAGCATCCTTCTGAAGAAGCTGACAGGATGATCAGCGAAACGTCAAGTCAAGTTCGACGACCACGGCAAGACCCGGAAGAATCTACTTCATTAGACAACGGCCGTGAAAACCTGCATTCTACTATTCAATTCGATTAGTCATAAAAAAAAAATTCTAAACGCTCCTCAAAAATTTCGAAGTCGTCACCAGCTTTGAAGTTTGCTAATGTAGCAATATTTCCCGTATTTACCACGGTAACTTGGGGAGTTTTATCTGACATTATCCAAACGTGGTTTCTATAATTCTAACCTTAATATTTACTTGCAGACGGTTTCAGAACGAATTTCCGACAAATATTCACTGCTTCACTTCCAATTATTCTCGTCGCCAAATAATATGTGATGTATTTCAATAAATACACAATGATTTCCAATATTAATACATATATTTTAGAATAAACTTTTACACACATATATGACCATGTTAACTTTTACTGTAAAAGTTAACATGGTCATATATGTGTGTAAAAGTTTTACACCCGAATATCAGAATGACATTTTTAGAGAGCGGGATTCGGAACTACCAACCAAAGGATAGTCTAATACACTACACCATCGAAAGCTTCTGTTTAATTCACAATTTTTTTATTATATGTAGTTATATTTGACGAGGGAACCCATTTATAACATTTCTTATTTTGAACTCGTAATATATCCGTTGCATGTAATAGTGACAAGTAATCTGTTTCGTGTTTTCGTCTTTATTAAATTTAGCTGAGGGAATATTCAAATTGAAATTGTTAATAGTATATAAGTGAGGTTGGATAGAACAAATATGACTTGGTCGCTATTTGCCATTACCAAAAAAGTGACCATTTAGTTACCTGTTTGGAAAAGAACCTATAAACCTACGGAATTTTTATTAAGATTTATACGACAGGAATCATCACAATTTTAATAAATGTAGGTAATAAAACAATAGAATATTTCAATACCATTAAACTTAAATTTGATTTGCTGTGTTGTTGAAATAACTTAATATTTTATTTATAGAATTGCAAATTTAATAAAGTAATAAACCTTAAGTCAGAAACATTTATTTCTAAAACAGAAAACTATTTAATATTGTATTTCCCATAAGAAATATGAAATATAAAACTTCGCTAATAACATTAAAAAAAAAAAATAACTAAGGGAATATTCTATTCATACATAGGGCAAGAGATCATTAATGAGGGAAACGATGCAGATTGCTTTTGGTAAAACTTTATCACAATAATATGAATAATATTGCATTAAACACAAATAAAGCATTTTAAGTAGAATAGCTCTACCCAAATTTTAATTTATATAACTATTTTAAACTATATAAGTACTTAAAACTTAAAGTTAACTTAAAATACAATCATGTTCTTACGTTCTTACTAACATAAGTTTAAGTTAAATGAATTATTATTTTTGACTTCTTAGATATAAAATTATCCAAATTATTTATTTTTCTTTTTAGAATGTTTTTTTGAATTTTTGGAACTTCCTTATCTGTCTATTATTTATCCTATAAATAATAAAATAAAATATTTTTTTTATTTAAAATTTTAATAAATTTAAAAATTCATTTCTATTCAAATTAAATTGTGCACTGCACTAGCACATTGACAGCACATCTCATAATTCCACCGTTGACTACTGAGAAACGATTTACGAGTTTTTTTTATGCTAGTAGGCCCGTCCGTTTTATTATCTTTAAACCAGTGCAGTCGTAGATGGTTCATTCAGGCTGGTTACATTGCAAGTCTCGGACTCGCCTGCACAGTTTCAACTACCATGCGAATCTCGATACCATTACTAAATATATAGGATAAAATATCAAGTTCAGTGCGCACGGTCCTGTGCTTTAACACTGACCAGTTTCAATTGTCCTCGTATAAAGTATAACTAACAAAACGGAAAACGGACTCCGTTCTGCTTTCAGTGGGTAAACGCAGCTTCGGAGAACTCTAATATGTCACTACATTCATTCCCAGTCAACATTTTCTAAGGAAATTCAAAATTCTCGTTTCTGATTCGCCGAATGAATTGTTGCCAGCGATCGTCGAAGCCGGCAAAAGCCGACCTAATAGTAAACAAATTCACACCAACCATAGGCGTCCGTTAAGGTGACCAACTGTCCAAAAAGAAAAACCAGAACTTAACCAAACACCAAACAAATGATGCCTGCGAGCGGAAAATTTTGACATGTTTTTGTATCGACCTAACAATTTTTGTTTTGAGTTAAAAAATATTTAAATATTAAAATGTTAGGTTGAAAATTTCGACTAAATCTTTTTTGACCTGTGTGAGCTGACGAACACAATTTTAATAAAAGTTAATATTATTAATAATAAAAAGAAAATAATAATAATAAGAATTTATTATCGCCACTATAATTATGAAAATATTAATTTTACATGTTTTTGGTTCATGGTTTCTTCTTAAAACTATATTTTTCTTGAGAATGGATAGATTTTAATAATTTCTCATTTGCTTTAAGCATATTGTGAAATTAAATGCGTGTGTAGGAATCAAAGTTATTTTTAACAACTAATGAAGATTTTAATGTTTCAACTTTCAATTGTGACTTGTCCTTTGTCCAAAAGTTGTTCATATTGGAAAAACCCTTTCTGCAGAAGCATTAGTTCCACATAAACACAAACAATACTCCACCAAAATTTCAATATTGTTTGAAGGAATATTCTCTTTTTTAAAATGGTCGAATATTTCAACCCATTTTGTTTGCAGTTCTGTTTCTGGTTTTCTTTCCCTTTCCAATCTAAAATTTTTTCTTCAGTGACATATTTGCTTAAAACCGAAATTTCATCAAAAAGTTGTGTCGATTATTTTTATATGTTCAAATTTGTCCATAATAGATTGAGCACAAGGTTCTACTTCATCATAAGTTGGTATTATATCTAATAAAGCCCATTGAAACTCATCCATATCAGTAAAATTCTGACCCCATTCTTTTGTCATCGCATACAGCTTCCATCTAAAATTATAGTTGATATATTACAATATGTCATTCTATTAAACACCACTTCTTTAATTTTGGGACTTTTCTACATTGTTGTCAGCAGCATCCTATATGACTTGCGAAAATTTACGAATATTTTTTTATCTGGCGGGTGTGAATTTTTGACAGATTTTCTTGTAAATTTTGTTTTTATCCTTGCCCTTCAAAAGATATAACAAAATTTACAAAGAATCATCCCTTTCCCCCACAAAAATAAAAAAAATACGCAAATTTTCGTAAATCTACAATAATGTAGAACACGTCTATATAAAAAAAGCAAAGTTGCAGAAGGGGGTGTTCTATACAATTAAACAATATAAATAATGGTAACGACACATAAAAGTCTATATAATAAAAAAAAAATCCGGTTGAAATCTGATACTGATGAATTTTAATGTGGGTGCCATCTATGACACCTAAAGCCCATGGTATTGAAACTTTCGGTTATTTTCAATTTCTCGTCGTTTGTTAGCCATAACATTCCCCGACAAAGAGGAAATGAAGTACGATCCTACTTCTATGATATGATGAAGTTTACTTATTGATATATTGAATCTATCAGCAACATCTCTAAATCCAACAGCTTCATGCCCAGCAAACCATAAAAATATTTGGATGCACTTGTTGGCCGGTATACTTTCAAAACCAGTGCTGCATTTAGAATAACTTTCAGATTTCTCAAATAAATCTGCGAGTTGATCAACAAGTCTGGATACCCTACAAAATAATTTCAATTAAATACCTCAAAGCTCCTTTTTCACTGGTTTTTCGAGTAAGTAAGTATTGCCTATTAACATATTTTTGCAGTTTTGTAACATCACATTAATATCACATTTGCATAAATATGTCTTTTCAGATTCTGCAATAGCTACTCTGTAAATGTTATCAATCCTACTACTGTCTTCTCTGTTACAAAAAAAACTGGATGGCCGTATAAAATTAAAATATACTTGCTTTACAAATACATACCTAAAATGCAGTTTGAATTCATCATCGTTAAACAAAGCCACTGTTGTTTCGTTATATTGTTCGTTTTTGGGGAATTGTTTCAAAAGCTCCATAACACTTAAAATTTGTAATATTGGCTCATCATCGTCAGAAGATGAAGATGACGTTGATGAAGACGAAATATCAGTTTTATACATATTTAATTTCAAAACAAATAACACAACTCATAATAAGTGGTTAGGTTTGGTTAGGTTCATATATAAAATAGACTGTCAGGTTAGAGCAAAAGATACCAGCATCATCAGTCATAGATCGCCAGAGTGCACCCCGGTAGGCATCCAACACACAAAAGCACATGCTTAACAAAAACAGTCCAGATCTCTCCATACTCGAGAGTAAGAACAATTTCTGATGGCCCGTGATAATTACGGATTATTGCTAACAGAAAACCAGAACAAAGGATTGACAAATCCGAACTAGTCCAAGACAAACCAGAACACATTTTACTAACTGCGCATGTGTCTGACATCCGAGGACCGTATAAGCGCATGCTTACCAAAAACAGTCCAGATCTCTCCATACTCGAGAGTAAGAACAATTTCTGATGGTCCGTGATAATTACGGATTATTGCTAACAGAAAACCAGAACAAAGGATTGACAAATCCGAACTAGTCCAAGACAAACCAGAACACATTTTACTAACTGCGCATGTGTCTGACATCCGAGGACCGTATTTTTCAAAACCAGAACAAACCTTATATTGTTGAGGCAGTCAACATGTCAACAACTGCTTGTTTAATCTTTGTGTGATTACTGATTACTGTGATTCCCATATTCCTGCGTGTTGCCGCTTCCATTATGTAAAATCATAGTTTTGCAAGGATTTCCAAATTTTATCAGAAGCATTATAAATCTTATAGCAAACATTTATAACTACATGATTTTATCAAAATTTCTTAAAAATAAAACTGTCAATTGACAAATTTTGCAACGCGCATAATAGTTCAAAATCTTAAGTTTTCTTTTATGTTCTCACCAAGTAATTAATAAACAACTATCATTTGTAACGAGTTTTATTTTCTACGAATGGACATCATCTTTTCTCTACATTTCAGGAAGGTTGTCACTCGTTCTTTTTTTTCTTACCAACTATCCAAATATTAAAATTCCTAAAGCTAGACTTACACTAAAGAAAACTATAACGCATATTACACGATACATAATATTAAGTAAACACAAAAGATTTTAGCGCTTATTTCCAACATAAAATTGTTCACAATATTATCCTACGAAAATTAAAGTATAAATCCAATAATTACAGGAAGAGCCGTCAACGCCGTTTAATTGCACAGGTCCCCTGTCTTTGTTGCCTAATATATAGTTTACAAGTGCGAGGGAGATAGAGAACCTTTTCGCCATTGACGAATCCAAGTTTACTATTCTTGGGACGGATCAACTGGTTAACAGTGGTTTCACGCAGTTGCCACATTGTAATATTATTCTTGATTATAGTTGCTTTATGCTTTAAAAAGTCGCTTTCATATCGAGTTTAACAAAATAATTTTTTTTGCTGTTATACTAAAATTATCGTATTTTTTCGATTATCGTACATTGTGCAGAAGCTAAAATTATCGTACATCTGGCAGAGCTGCTGGAAATCCACAACAGGTCAGAGGGGCCATATTTCCCAAGTCAGCTGATCACAGTACCAGGATTCATCACCGAAAGTTTTCATGGTATCGTCTATCAAATAAAGAGCTCTATACCAAGTTGGTATAAACCTTAATGTTTTCGATTTATTAATCGACATTTATCGTATTTCATAGTAATTTAATTTAAGTATTTTAAGATTTTACACTTTATACCATTAAAGAGGTTCACTGTTTACTGGTTAGTGTTACTTATTTATCAATCGTTCTGCAGCACGGACGGAACTTGCAATCTGAAAAGAGTGTTTTTCATGTTCACTATTGAGTTCCTATGACGTGGCGCCCGGGTAAATTAAAATGAATACAAGTTTTCAAGTAAAATCATTCAGGATAATTTTTATTTAAATATTTCATTCAACATTTTTTCATATTAAAATTTCAAATTCACATACCAATTATTAAATATTTCAATTTACATTTATCGTAAAGATGTATATACATATATATATACCTATTTGATTACAATTATTCCTAAAAATGCTTTTAAGGCAGTAAAGTATTAAATATTTATTTTATACTAACCTCGTTTAATTGTATATTCGCATTTATAGGTTGTTCAAAGTTGTTTTCTTTAATTCTTTTCTATAATTGTTTTGATGGCTATTTTTTTTCTGACATCACCTCTGGTGGCTCCTGGTTTTATTTTGCTGCAGATAGCGACGAGTTTGTCTAAAGCCACATTTCTTTTGTTTTGTTCATATAGAATGTGTTTTGTACTGTACTTTGCACTATTCCCTCTGTTAAATGTTTTAAAACAACTCGTATATTTATCAAATATGATTTTATTCATATACGTTTTACAACGGCTCTTTTAGATCGTTGCAACTTCAATATACATCCCCTTCAGGTGGGTTTACATAATTAAATACACGACTTGTGTTATTTACTTTTTAAAAAATATTTATTTACAACTAAGGGTGAGCTCTCTCGTATGCTGTAAGACAACAAATAAGAACTAACTGGAATGGTATATTTCTAATGCTTATATACTAGGTGTTATCGCTGTACTTAGGAACACATTAAGGGCGACAAGTAGCCGGTCACGTAGCTGGTGTCACGTACATAATTCCTCCTCCCTTAAACCAAGGCGTCTTCGTCTTGCGATGTGGCAGGTGAAGTTCTTGAAGAGGGATTTCTGCACCTGGTTTGGATAAATCCCGGGTTTTATTTCTCTTAACTAATTTTACAATTTTATGCCTAAATACATACAATGTAAAGCATAACGGGCAAAATATTAACAATAGAATTGAAGTGACATAAACATGTGCAATTTGTACAAGAGGATGTAATTTGATAGAATTATCTCTCGTCCTGCAAAGAAAATGTTTTTCTGAGTCTTTTAACCTTTCTCTTGTGTATGTTTATTGTGGCGTTTGTTTTTGCTCTAACCCCTTTTATTTTAGATTTACGAACACTCGTTACATTTACTTTATCGTAGCAAGGGTTAGCTTTCCTTATCTTTTGTTTTTTAAAATAGAGAGTTGGTTCTATTAATTCATCAGGTGGTTCTAGATTTTCATTTCTCTTTTCTATGATCTTTTTGCCTTTTTCTAACTGTTTGTGACAGATTTGTTCGAAGAAAGGCATTACCTCATTTTATCTTTTGTCGTTATACGATTCGTATACCGTGTGATGTAAGTCTATCTCGTATGCGTTTAAATTATCATATGGTCCGTATAGCAAACTGAAAGGCGTATAACCTGTCGTGGAGTGTACTGATTTATTGTAAATTAGGACAGCGGTTATCATTATATTTTGTGGCGATTCTGAACATCGAATGGTCTTTTAGCCAGTAGTGGATCTGAAAGTTGAGTTTTGTAGGGATGTCGTTCGTATTTATTTCCCAAGCACGTTTCACATTCGTTGATTATTTTATTTATTTTCGTTCTCATATCGGGCCAATAATATTTATTTTTTAAGTGTTTATATATTTCTATAATACCGTTGTGATTATTTTCATGATATTCGCGAATTACTTCGTCTTGCTCTACTGATTTTTCAACATCTTTACATAAGATATTACATTTAACAAATTTTACCGTATTGTCAAATAACGTGGAATAAATTTGTAAGAATTTTGGTTCAATTGATTTATCATGAAAGTAAATTCCGTATAATTTTTTTGTGTTAACATATTCCTTTAGTGCGGTATTAATATTTTCTAATTCTTGACCTCTTCGAAGGATGATCAAATAGTTGTGTTTCTTAAATGGATTAGAGTATAGGTGCTTGAATTCGTCTCCTAATTTAATTTCTATTCGATTCATCAGATGATTTAACGGCTTTTCCGATATGGGTATGGTAAGAACAGGATTTTCGCATGCTGTATGTTGTGTATTTCCTGAACATTGATTTTCTTCGTTTAAGATAGAATCCATGTCCTCTGGGGTTAATTCGTTGTCAATATCGACTTGGGGTAACACTGATATTAAATCCAGATTGTCCTATTCCACTTCAATTTCTTTTGTATTTATTTCTATTCTAGGTAAGGCGTCAGCTACGACGTTTTCTTTTCCTTTTTTGTATTGAATCTTGTAGTCGAATTCTTCTAGACGAAGTCGCCATTTAGCTAATTTAGAATTAGGGTCTTTTAGGAAAAATGGCCAAACTAAAGGTTTATGATCTGTTTCTATAATAAATTGTCTGCCATAGAGATATGGACGGAAGTGTTTTGTCGTTTCGAGTATAGATAATAATTCCCTTTCAATTGTAGAGTAATTTCTTTCAGCGGAATTTAGCGTTCGAGAATAAAACGCGATAGGGTGATTATTTTGTGATAGGATTCCACCGACCGCGACATTGCTAGCGTCTGTAGTAACATGAAATGTTCTTTCAAAGTCAGGATATGCTAAAATAGGTGCATTAGTTAAAAGTTCTTTGCATTTATGGAAAGCGTTATTATAGGCTGAATCTTCATGGTTGATTTTTGTACCTTTCCTCAAACATCTGGTAAATGGGGCAACTACTTTTGCGACATTTTGTATAAACCTACGGTAATAACCTACTAGACCTAGAAATGACTTTATTTCTTTCGTAGTTTTAGGTAGCAAATATTCTTGCACTGCTTTTATTTTTGTAGGATTGGGTTTGATACCTTCTGGCGTTATAATGTGTCCCAAAAATGCAACTTCCTTGCATAAGAATTCGGATTTATCTAATTGCATTTTAAGATCGTATTCTTTAAATTTATTAAATATTTGTTTAAGGTGGATTAAGTGATCTTGTAAGAATTTTGAAAATATTACTACGCCATCCATATAAACGAAACAAAATTTGTAGCAGTTTTCTCTACGCTTCCCTTCGACATTTCAATCTGATGGAAACCCTGTGCTAAATCTAAAGTAGTAAAATAAACACATTTTCCTAGATTATCTAGTATTTCATGTATACGAGGTAAAGGATATATCTTGATAGTTTTTTCATTTAGTTTTCTATAGTCTATGACTAGTCTCCACTTTTTCTTTCCGGAGGCGTCTAGTTTTTTTGGTACAATCCATACTGGTGAAATTGATGGTCTAATTATTTTATTGTCAAGAAGTTTTTGTATTTGCGTTTGAATCTCTTGTTTTAAATGATAGGGATATCTATATGACTTGCTATAGACGGGATCTTTGTCTATTGTATGGATTTTATGTTTTACTGCATTTGTAAACGTTAAATCTGAATTTTCATTATAAAATATATCTTTGTATTGTTTGCATAATTGTAATATCCTATCTTTTTCTTCCGAATTTAAGTGTGTTGTTCTAATTAACTTGGGGATATCTACGTTTGTAAATTGTGATTTAGGCGTTTGCAGTTCTACGTTTGTTAATGGTTTAACGTCTAATTGTTCATGACAGTGAAGCTCAAGTTCGCGTTCTTCTTCGAATGGAATTTCGCAAATGTCATTTTTTGCGTATGCGATGTCTTTGGGGACATAAAATTTATCGTTTTTTATTTCGGGAATAAGTACCGGTCCTTCTTCAATATTGACTGGTATCTTTATTATGTTGTTTACAGTTTGTTTAAATGGTTGAAAATTAAGCGGATTTAATGCTATATAAAGGGGAATTCGTGTTGTCCCTATTTGTAATACTTGATTTTCGTAATCGATTTTTGCTCTTAATTTCTGAAAATCATGACTACCTATTAATGCATCAAACCTATCATGCCAAGGTACTACATGAAACTTAAATTTATGATCGATTCCGAACTCTCCTAATAAAGGATACATTATATTTTCATCATTACTAATTGTTTGGTCAAGAGATTTAACGGCAAAATGTTGTTTAAAAGAATAATTTTTAAAATACTCGTTTGCTGGTTTTGGATTTATGATGCTATTTGATGCACCAGAGTCTATTAATATTTTTAAATTTAAACTAGGTATTGTTATGAAAGATAACTTAGGTTTATGACATTGAATTTAAATCTATTCTACATGTTCCGAGGCTTCTATCTGAAAATTTTCTTCGGGCGATTCACAACTTTCGCAATAGTTATCGGGATTATTTTGCTGTTCAATATTTTCTATATTATTCATGCCTTGTGGCCAACCGTTAGGCCTATATTCTTTCCTATTATTTGGGTTTTCTACCACATGTACTATTATCCTCTTCAAAACAAATCACCGAATCTACAAAATAATAGAATTATTGGAAAAAAGAGCCTCTGCGCCCGTGACGTTTACGCCAAAGGAAAAGTCAGAGGTTATGTTTTGCAAATAATATAAATCGGAATAAACACAAAAATAATGTATTTTGCTGACGTTTCGGAAAGTAATCTCTTTCCGTTTTCAAAGCTATTTTTTGAAGAACTCTTATTTTGCTGTGTATGTCAAATATTGGCCTATATTGTGACTTAGAATTATTCGCATGTCTATTATAGGAACTATTTCTAGTACTAATACTCATAGATGTAGGCATGTATTGTTCTTGTTGATTACCGAATACTTCTTAATTTGTGAAAAATCTTTGTGGCGGCAGTTGCCGTGGTTGTATGTTAATCGGACCCCTGGGGAATTGACTTGGACCTTGATTATTATAATTATTGTTATTATGATTATTATAATTGTTAAAATGATTATTGTGGCTATTGAAGCTATTATTAGGATTAAAATGGCGATTTTGCTTGAAATTTTGTTGCATAGGTCTATTGTTATGATGTGTGTGTTTTTTGTTCATAAACTTAGGTTTATTACGTATGAAATTCATAAAACTAATTTGTGCTTTGTCGTTGTCGTACTTGCGACATTCAAAAAGAGCTTCAGATGTTTTACTGCACGTATTTACTAAATGACTACAATAGGGTTCAACAATGCCTGTTTTAAAAGTCGTTAAAGCTTGATTAGTATACATATTTGCTTTATTTATTCTAATATCATTGCTAGGATTACGAATATTAACATGCTCTAAGAGTACTTGCAGTTTTCTTTTTATATTTTCGAAATATTGTTCATAACTTTCTGAACTGAATTGGTAACACATTGTGAGGTCATGTACAAGTAATTCTTCTCAACGTGGGTCACCAAATCTACTTAAAAGTGAATCTTTTATTTCTGACCATTTGGTACTGTTAGAAGTTATTAATACGTCTCTCACGTCTCCCGTTAATTTAGGTTTTATCTGTTCAAGTAACAATTTATTAAATAAACAATTTTTCTCTGGTTTCTTTAGTAATTCAATACAACTTTCAACTTGTTTTATAAAGTATGTTAAATTTTCTGATCCACCAGAATATTCTGGTAACATATCTCTAGCCGTATTCATTTCTACTTGCGTTGTGATACTCATTGTTTCTGTTAAATTATTATTAGAATTTAAATCACTTAAACGTCTTATTGGGATCTATCCCTGATAGACATAAATTTTGTAATAAATGGTAAACGTTTCTATATAATATAAAAATTTCCTTTTCTTTAAAAAGGTACAAATAACATGTATATTACAAATAAGAAGGAAATGTAAAGAGGGACTTACAGGAGTAATGCCAATAGCATGTCTGCTGCCTAGCTTCGTCCAAGGTGAAGGCCTCTTTGGTGAAGATCCACGGGGTAGTGTTCCACAACGGCGTCCGTACAGGTGACAAGTTGCTCAGCGGAGATGCCTCGTTGATTTCGCTTTTCTCTCTGGTTCGTGATACCCAACAAACTGTTGAAACAGAACGATAACACTTTTTTGCGAAGTATCGTTTGGGTATCCTGTTCGCAGCGCCAATTAAATACACGACTTGTGAGCTCTCTCGTATGCTCTAAGACAACAAATAAGAACTAACTGGAATGTTACATTTCTAATGCTTATACGCTAGGTGTTATCGCTGTACTTAGGAACACATTAAGGGCGACAAGTAGCCGGTCACGTAGCTGGTGTCACGTACATAATTATATGCATTACTATTATATCTAAACGTAGGTTTACATCTACATTACAGAATGAACTGGATGAATTTCACAACTCTGGAAGTGCTTCGCAAGTTTCAATAAAATTTCAAAGAATATTGTTTTCGTTAATAACCTGATCTCGCTCGCCCTGCGTGTACCGCGAACATCAAGTAAACACGAAAGTACTGATTCAATATTGAAGCGCGCACATTACACGATCAATAATATTGACAGAATCTCTTCCACTCTCCAATATTGATGCGCTAAAATCAGAATTTTCGAATCTGCATCAATATAACATCAATCCCCAACAGTGTAAGGTACCTATAAAATAAACTCGTCCTTTTTATCCGCCAATTTTCCCCAAATTCTTTCTCTTATTTTCGAACGTACAAACTTCACATTATAAAAACTACAGACCTCTGCTACCATGTTAAATATTTCAGGACTATTGCTTGCTTGTTAATATTCCGTAATAATAATACACCATTAACATTAAAGTATATATATTCCACTATTTAATTTACAGTATTCCTTATCTTATCTTGTCCTATTCTGTCACTTTCTATCATATCTAGTAGGTTGCTTTATTACCAACTGTTACAAAAATAACTATACCAAATAAATGTGGGAATTCTAAATCATATTTCTAACAAAGTTCAACACTATTTTACTAGCAGTTGTTTCTTCCAGCTGTCTTGAAAGAATTTTAATCTGTCAGCTAACCGACTTACCTCCAAATTTATTTCCTGTACTGTATTCTCCTCTGCTGGGAGTATTGCCGTTTCTGTCAGTAATTCCTTCCCTTGAAATTCGGCGGGCTTTTGAAGTTTAAATCCCTCTTCCCATTCTGCTTTGGCTCGTTATTCTTTTTATAAAATGTTCGGAGAGGCTTTGTTTTAATATTTTTGACAAATTTTTCAATTACTTTGCTGTATTCACTTTTTCTATCAAATTTTGACCAAAAAGGAATTTCCCCTATTGTGGCCAATACTGTAACACCTTCGCAGATTTATCTAACATTGGCATGATTAGAAATCTCCTTGTTAATGCGATACTATGATGTACAACAATCTGACTGAGTCACCCATAAGGGCTAATAATTCAAATTTCCTCGCTTGCGAATGGCCTCAAGACAGGGTCAGTGAAATAGCCGAACCCAGTGTTGCCAAGGCTTTTTCTAATTGGTTCTGTAGGGACACTTAATATGCCCTTTGTTTCTGATATTTACTTTACTTTTCAATCATTGATAATGATAGAGATGTTTATATAGAAAATTCACGAATTATCTAATAGGCGAAAATGTGATAAATAGGTACCTACGCATTTTATCTGCAAGAATGATTAGAAAATTGTAATAAATTCCAGGCAATAATATACTTCAGTGAAATGGTCTCTTAATGATAACCCATTAGTTCACTCATGAAAGTTATTCTAGGAATATGCCACCTGTAAAAGGGACAAAAAAATAAGAATAATTTAACTGCACAAATTTTTATCTGTAAACAACACAATTTTCATATTTTATTACTTCGACTCGGTACAAGGGTTTCATTGAATCGAGTCTCGGTCAATATTTCAAACACGTTGTTAGGTTGAGTAATCTTATTTACTTTTTGTTTAATAATTCTATTTTCTTACCTTTTGGAAACAAACTTAAATAATGATCTAGTTGTAAGCGACAGATGAGAACCGATGAAAACAAAGTACTGCTAACTTCATGTTTGTCGGAATGTCTTTCTATAGCATTATTCGCTATAATAGGTATAATCACAGCACAGTCGAACACACTGTGTTACGCAAAATGCATATGTACAAAACAAACTGTCCAAATCGCAGCATTGGTCCATGTACCGGCTTTTGGCATACTTGAAACAGCAGCGAAAAATAAGTGGGGGATCAACCCCGGTGACGCCCTTGCCAAATCTCACATAATACGCAATGCGCATGTGTAATCATTTAACATATGAGTGTGATTTACCATCGCCTGTGCCATCGCTGCCTGGTACATTGAGTAAAAATTACATGCAGTATTTTGAATTGTAGCCTGTAAATTAACATAAAAGTACCATCAACCTATAAACTGAAGTAGCTTCTTTTATGGTTGGATAATGATTGACCGTTTCTGGTCATTACGTGGCAATTTCTACCAATATAGAATTATGGTACGCCTACATATAATTTATTATGCGCCACAATAAGGTTCGTCTGTGCCACAAGAAAGCCATTGATCGCTACAATTGCCGCAGTTTTTATGTTTGCTGGGCTTTTGTAAGGACTGAGATTCAGCGATTTTTTATTTCATCACGTAATTCATAACCAGTTTTTTTGGATTCATCAGGATTGTCATCTGATAATGTTTTATCTCCAGCTTTCTCTCAATAGAAACAAGTTTTCAAGACAGAAGATTTTATTACAAGTAGTATTTTTACGGGTCACACAGTACATAATATTACAGACAATTGTTTTGCTTTAGTCACTTCGTGATGGCAACGATGGTTGTTGGCGTAGACTGCTCGTCTCGGATGTCCCCCCCTCTTCTTCCAGTGATAACTTACTATCTTGTAGTACTAAATTGCATGATTGGTCTATATCAGAATTATCTGAAATAATTGTATCAACCAACGTATTTTACACAGACGTACTTGCTATAGGCAAGGCAGTTGTTGGATTATATGCAGATGATGTATTCGCCATAGATGAAACACACCGTACATAATCTCTAGATGTACTCGCCATAGGCAAAGCAGATCTAGCACACTACGTGTAATCACCATAGACGATGAGGCCCTAGAATTATCAGAAATATCAGAGTAAACACGTCTCCTTTTTTCCCAGATACTTCTATAGATCTACGTCTACGCTTAATCACCTTAGGTAATGTGGAGGACCTGGCATCGATATGTTCTTTACTGTGTGCTCTAAAACGTGAGCCATTTTTCGACATAGGCGATTCACCCCTAGGGCGTCTACTTTTTAAGGGTTTAGAAAACCGTGTTTCTAATTTCCTTAGTCGATGTAATAGATCCCTATTCTGCTCCTTTTCATCGACTTTCCCATCCTAAAAGAAGTTAAGATTATTCAAGACTCATTGCTGAAAAGAACTTTAGGAATATCTTCACAATTATACAGGGTGAACCATTAATAATAGGCCATAGTTCAGGGGTAGATTCTTTGGGTGTAAACATGCATCATCAGGCTCATGTAAATAGTCCTTCATCCAAACAGGAGGACGCCGAACTCTACCAGATGAGGTCGAAGGCAAATTTGGCTCTGGTTCAGAAGATCTACTTGAAGAGAATCGTTCATTGTCTGCGGTTGACGAACCTTGTTCTTCACTAGAACTTTCAGACTTTGAAAATTGACAGTATTTATTTAAACTACTAACATCAGGAATATTATTGCACCCATCGCTAGGGTAAATTGCATGATCAATTTCAGTTTTATCATCTGAAGATGTCTCATTACTTGAAATATCTTTAGCATGCATTATGTGCTCGAGAAATACAACATCTCTTGCTTTTTCAACTTTATTCGGATGTTCAGGATCAGCAAACCTATAACCTTTAGTGTGATCGCAATATCCCAACATAACCATTGGTTTGGATTTGGAGTCAGATTTTCCTCTAAACTGTTTAGGAATGTGACAAAATGCACGATAGCCAAAAACTCTAAGATGACTTAGATTAACCTTGGATCCAGTCCATAAATCTTCAGGAGTAGCACCCTTAACAGCACTTGTCGGACTTCTATTTTTTAAATATATGGCTGTAGACACAGGGCCTCAGACCAATACGGCCTAGATAAGCTGGAGTCACGTAATAAAGCTCTAGCTCTCTCAATTACAGTTCGATTACATCTTTCTTGAACTCCACCGTCAATTAATGCACAATGCCACACCTTTTAAACATACGTGAAAAATCTTTATTACAGTACCCTGTACAATTGTTTGACCTTACTCTCTTGATTTTTAGGCCAGTTTGAGTCCCAACCATTTGCTTAAGTTCTTTAAATATAGTAAAGGCTTCTGATTTATGTTTTAAAAAATAACCAAACGTTTTTCGTG
The DNA here is from genome assembly GCA_963675555.1 of Leptura quadrifasciata. Lineage (NCBI taxonomy): Eukaryota > Metazoa > Arthropoda > Insecta > Coleoptera > Cerambycidae > Leptura > Leptura quadrifasciata. The sequence continues at coordinate 81,748,180 of OY776680.1, forward strand.
AAAAATCATCAGTAAACATAAGGACATACCTGGAGCCTCCTCAACTAGGTTCAGACATCAGCCCACAGATGTTAGTATGTATTAACTCTAGAAGTTTACTTGCTCGCCTAGCTTGACCCTATGGAAAATTTTTTCTTGTTTGTTTGACCTCAATACAAGGAATACTTGGAAAATTTATACCATCAGCAAGATCATTTTTCAACAATGAAATACTACGATTGTTGAGATGTCCTAGACGCCTATGCCAAATCTCTTTATTAATTACTTGATTGACAGGCATTACAGTATCTTCTATATGCACACACTAGACTTTAAAAGTTTATGTTCACTTCGAGACGGTTGTCTAATTTATAAATGCCACCAACTTTAGTACCGGAAAACTCAACAGTTCCTTGAATCATAACTTCATCATTTCGATAAGCTTCCTTGAAAATTATTACATGAACTTTAGCAGCAATTTGTCCCACAGGAAAGTAAATTTTCAGCAGCATTCGTAGCATATTTTACATCAGTAACAGTATCGATAGTGCTCGTTTGATTCGTAAAATTAACTAATTGGGTTTTAATATCACCAGAACCCTTGCTTGGAAGATTTCTATTAACAGCAGTGCAAAAATCAGTGACAGCATCAGGATTAAAATTTTCCATCCAATCCTTTTTAGGACTAACGTGATTACTGGCACAACTATCTACATACCAAGCGTTTCTGTCAAAGTTACCCGTTGCTAGAGCAGTTGAAGTAAATAAAAGTGTATTTTTCTGTTCTGGTTTAGCTAGTGACTTGTGTAATTTATTAGACTTTATTTTGGCCTTATGCTTCTTTAATTTTGAACAATGGGGTTTAATGTGACCCTCAACACCACACTCATGGCAAACTATATTTTTCGTTTTAAAACCTTTTGTAGCTAAGGCAGCAGATCCAGATTCTTCTCGGAAACCACGACGAGCATCCTCCTCTAATAAAGTTTTGATCACATCTTCACTAGTTATTGTTGTGTGCGTTCCACCATATCCACTTAAGAACGTTTCGTAGGAATCAGATAATCCACTTAGAAGCAACATTCCAATTTCACTGTCGTCAATTTTTATTTTAATATCAGCTAGCTAATGAACTAGCGATATACCACTTACATACTCGTTCATTGTGTGATGCTTGTTTTGCTCGGGTAGCTGGTTTGGATATTATTCCAGGGTTCAATGTTAATATTAATTAAAATCCAGATCCAAAATAAGACATTTATTCTCCTAATAATTATATGTACCGTGTGGCCATATCTTTTATGGCTTAGGTTGCGACAATCTTGTTATTACATAAGTACATCATAGTAATCGGGGAGAGAGAGAGAGTGTAACATATTTCCTCTATGTACGTCGTCGTAACCCCAATTCTCTAATCGAAGTTCCAGGACATAACAGACGCGACTAAGAAATCTGTTTCAGGAGAGATCCAGTTCAACACACTCGAATCAATCTGACAGGAGGTCCAGTTCAACGCACTCGGATCCTCCCTAACAGATACTTGGCCAGCGGCTGCCACGACGCCGGAGAAACTTGAGCTTCCGGTTATCTCAGTTCAACACACTCGAGAAAGGTGAAAGTCAAGCTCTGAATTTACTGGTTTCTGGCTAGCTATTTTATACCCAAAAATCACGGTCACGTGGTTTTGCACCCGGCACGAAATGCCCACGGCACGCAAGTTGCGGCCTGGTGAAGTTAGAATTAAAAGTTAACAAAAGAACTAATCAGGTATTGAACTAATCTAAAACTGAACTACTTGATCCATGCATGATTAAAATAAGTTAAACTGGAATGAAAGTATACAGTATTCCTGTAGTATTGTATACTTCATTACAATTGATACAAAATCCTCATATCAAGTTCTATACAGTTTTCTTTTGAGGAAAAGTTGTCTACTTAGACCATCAGCACTTTGAAAGGCTTTTTATAAATTTTCCCAAGCTTGTTTAGTTGTGGTAGCACCTCGAATATGGCCCACACAAACTGGTTTTACTGATAGGCTTATTTTTGCAAGAGCTCTTTGATACTTTTTAGAGTCATTGTTCTCATTAAGTACACAATTCCATAAACCATAGTCTATTAAGACCATACGTATCTGAAACTTCCAGTTATCATAATTCTTGTGGCCTTCAAGTTTTTGTATTCCTGGCACACCTGCAGAACCGGTATAAATCGGGTTTGATACAATTTCGGATACAGTCTCGGACTCGGACATAGTACTTACTTGTGCAACCATTGATTGTGGTCATCTTGACTTGAGTTCACACACACTTATTTATTAACTATTAACTCGCAGTATGAACAGCCACTGCGGCACATAGCCTATTGTGGGGGTTATTGAAATAACAGCAACACTATTTATGTTTTAAAAATATATATAAGCAAAGGTTAAGTTAACAGTATTAAAAGCAACAAGTGTCATTCTCTAATTACGAAATAATACTACAACAGGTTGGGCCGTTACTAAAAAATAAAAATAACTAGGTACCAACCATAGATGAGATAAACAATAGAATAGCAAGCACATCCTGGCGTAGCTTACAGTTCTAACACCATTGTTTTATAATGGTGTGAGCAACCACTGCAGAATAGGACAAGCAGCATCAGCAATTATATAATAAGATTGACACAAATGTAAGCCGACACCATAAATATCTGAAGTCCTAAGAACACGGGCATCATGTACTCCACCAGGCCATCAGACATCCGCATCGATGAAAGTTAAATCAAACTTACACACACCCTGCAAGATCATTGAATAGAATTTTTTTCTATTGAAATAGTCCATAGAATGAGTCATTGGTTTTTTAATAAGTAGAGTCGAGTAAACTCTAACTTGGCGGGTCCAAAGGTCGCTTCGTCGTATGAAGTAAGAAACTATTTACTCGATAGCTCAGGTATGACAGTGGTTCTCAAACAGTTTACAGTTTATTTTCATCTATAAATACAACCCTTCGAAGGTTACTGTCATAGTTTTCCATATATTTTCTTAAAAATACAACCCTTTGCTGAACTATTTGCATTTGTTCACATAAATAGCGACGGTTACAATCTTTTTTATACCTAAATCCACAATGTTTTAATAGTTTTAAGAGACTTACCTTAGAGACGTCAATGATTCCCTTATTTTTTAGCATTTCCTTCAAAATATCTAATGTAAAATGTGTTTTCGATTCATAAAAATTGTAAATTACTTCCCGTATTTGCATTTTAACGCCTTCACGCCATCTAATGTTTTTGGTTTCTTTTTAATTCGTTTTTTTATTTTCAAGGATACATTATTAATATGTTGGTGCTTAATTCTGCTAACTGTTCTGAGACTTATGTTAAAGGCTTCAGAAACTCTTTCATGAATTCGTTCAAGAGGTACCAAGGGTCCCTTGTTTTCCTTTTCTTTTGTAAAATAATCTATTAAATTTAATACCAACTTCTTTGACTGTTCATTTAAGACGCCTAATTTAGTTGCCATATTTACCAAATATTGTATTTTTATAATTTAATGTTATTCGAAATAAATATTTACACACGTATCTAATTTAGAAACCGGGACACATTTAACGTTAAATAGAATGACCGGCTTAGCGACCCTCCAAACCGCAAACTGTAGATGGTACGTCTGTTTATTGGATAAAACTATAGATACGCCACGCCCATACCATCAGGTGATATAGGAATGGGCTGTAGAAAATACCTTAAAAAATACTACAGCTTTGGCACACCGCGGTAAACTGTTCAGTCTAACTATTTATTTAGCAAGAAATAAAACACGAAGGATTGAGGGCCTATGGCCTATGTAATGTATAATAAATTTAAAAAATGGCTGTGGATATTCGTCTGACTAAATAAATAACCAAACCATTAAATACCAAGGGATAAACTCGCACGGAATAATACAAGAAAAATGTTTAACGAAAAGAAAGTTTTAACAAAACTTGCAGTGCGGATTAATAAAATAAAATGTTTAGAAGAAAAATGTTTAATTTTTAATACAATAAAATTTTTAAAAAAATCGGTAGGCAACAGGATTTGAACCCGGATGTTTTATTCCCTTTACTTACACACTTCCCTTTACACACTGAGCTATTCCACGACGTACAATTCATGTAATATGTAGATACTAGAAAATTGCAAGTCCTAGGTATAGTGGTTTGGCAATGTCCGTTTGTCGGATGAATATCCACTACCACTAAAAATAGGTTATATATTTCATATAAAGATGAATTTAGTTCTAATATGAGACGATTGTTAAATAACCAATGACAAATCTTCAGAGTTTGCGAATCGCTGAACTTATTGAAAACGTAGATTAAAATTTATCTCTCTTCACTGTGTATCGCAATATTTATGTCTCAAAATAGGTGAGAGAGAAGCTTGGCAGACATACGCGACAGTGTTTTTGGGTTATTACTTTAACTTTGTGTGCGAGAGAAATAAAATCGTACGCGCATTATCAACTCATGCACATGCCAGTTTAGAATTTACTAGACTTTATATGGCACCCATCAATCCTCCCCAATACATTTGTAAGGTCGTATTTACTAAAACCATCCGCAATTACTTGTCGTCCATGTAAGGCAGACCATTTTATGTAAATTTTACACAAATCGCGCAGAATTATTGTAACGATTCTATATGGGCAAAAAAATACTATCGGCTTAGTTACATTAATCTGTCTTCAATTGAACGGTAGCTCTCAGGGGTTGCCAAGGTCCATAGGCATATCAATTAATAACATTTTTTCAACATTCACTTGCTCTCTACCTCCATATTCTTGTGGACGTTTCTTAAAAAGTTCATTTCGCGATATCTTATTTAGCACATGTTCAAAAGCAGAAGGGATCATCCTAAAATGGCTTTTAAGCGTGGAAGATTGAAAAGAAGGTATAACTTCTTCATAAAAATTTTTTATCTTTGGTATTTCTTCATTTTGTATTCTAAAAGAGTAGAAAAATAATATACTTAATAATAATTGTTGTTCTATGTAATATTACTGATATTAGGATATTCTTAACTCACACTTCACACTTACAAAGTAAATATTCTCTCTATCACTTCCGGATCTAATTCAGATGAAAATAATGTAAGATTTCGCAATCTATTGGTTTCCAAGATACAGGTTGCTCATTAGCAACCTGTATCTTGCAAACCAATAGATTGCTAAATCTTACATTATTATTTACTATTTGATTTCTATTCATAATTTCTAACAATTAAAACACCTGTAACCTTAAATGTTCTCAAGTACTGTGAAAACCAAAATCGAAAGTTGACTTGACTGTTCATGGTTTGTTTAGTCGTTTTATTGCATCCGACCTTCTATATTAATTCTACTGCCACCGATTGAAAACCAATAAAACGCACCTCTTGAGTTCCAATAGTTGTCCGCTTGATGGCGTTGGTTAAACTTCCTGCTGTCTTTTTCAGGCGGAATATTTGAATTTGGAACAAATCGAACATTTACTAAGTTTTCTGTCCTCTGCGCACGGGCAAGCATTTCTTCTATAGTTTTTGTCTCATCTTCTTCGCAAATTCTGTCCAGGGCCCTTCCAGATGACAACTTCGTTACAAATTTGTCTTCTCCAAATTTACATTTAGTTGCATGACTTCTTACATTTGCGTACCATTCCGTGACACTCATCTCGTTTTGCTCTAACTTATAAAATTTTCTTCTTTCACGCCAAACGCTTGTTTGAACTGAAAATTGACGCTTCAATAGGTCACTTAATTCATTGAAATTCTTTAAATGAGAAGCCTCGGAATACGTAAGATCTTTTAGCAACTTGAATGTCATTTAAAAGTTCTTACAAGAAATTGTTGTATGAAAGATTTACTTGAATACTAAAGTATTCAAAGTAAAGTATTACCTTTTTTTTCTATTTTGCGATCCTGTGTTTATTATTGACGTGTTTCTCATTTCTACCTATTTATTTACTTTGTAATACTCAGATTGTTTCTGTTTGAGAATATATTACTTATGCTATGTATATTTATTTCGGCACTTTGCATCAGTTTGACTATCTCTCAGCCCTTTTTTTTTATACATTTATTTAACGTCGGCCTATTTCCGCTACTGAGGCCTAACACCGACGCCTGTAGACGAGCTACCCCCAACCAGGAATTTTGCCGAACCTCTTCCCTTAAGAAGAGTAGGGACCTTTTACTTGCCTAACATTTAATAGACAACACTGAGGGAAGATTCTTACAGTGACAGCTAAAAATTTGGCTACAGCAGCAAAAAACTCTATTTGAATAGGCGCCAGCCAAGAATTTTACTAGAACAGTAGAATTCGTTTTGCTAAAGTTACCTTTGCTGCAATAGCAAAGTTACTTAATAAAATATTCATCATATAGCCACCGGAAATAAGCTTTACTATTTTTGTCAAGTATAAATATATTGTTGTAGTAAAAAGTGCACATGGTTAAACACTTCTAATCGTACTAACAGACATAGGTTGACAAACATGATGCGCATAGAAATAATAAAAATTTCATAATAATGCATATGTTCCGTGTTTATGCATCTTTGGACTCAAATTATATTGCAAGGGCAGTTTTACTGTAAACATGTATTAGATATTGAACTATGCTAAGCCAAGTCAGGCTATTTATTTTTCGATTGCAACAGACACTGGACCGCTAGATGGCACCTGCTGGCTATTTTACATGTCGCTATTGTAGAAATACCGGGAATGTACCAAATAGTCAAAGGATTCTCGTGTCGGTCGTCGCATGCCTACCTTGCACTGACGAGAGCCAACAGCTCGAAACTGCAGTCTGCAAGTGGTGTGTGACGACTGGCAAGAGAGCTCCTTTAAGTAGGATCAGTCTTTCGGCTGGTGTTTGTTGCAATCGAAGCATTAGCGTTTTGATGGTAATATGCAATTATTACACTTAACGCGCCAGACTTGTAACTTTGGTTGCAGTCTGGTTACTTTCCTTATAGTAAAATAAGGATTTATAGAGGAGTTTGCGACTTAAAATATTATATTTAATATTCCGCCCTCTAAAAGCACATTTGAACTATGTATTAGATAGTCACGAAAAATAAATGGGCCCCTGTAATATTGAAACTTTATTACTTAAAGTTTTAATATTGCAACGAGAACGAACGAACCGATTGTACAAGATTATCAGGATAGCAGGAACGCGTTGCATTTAAAGTTAACCGATTGCGAGTCCGAATGGCGGTGTTGTGATGACGTAACTCAACATAAAACTTTGTAATTGTAGGAGAATTTTTATTTACCACAGTTAAACTTTTTTGTATTCTTGTCTTTCTAATGGTAGCTAAATGTTTTAGTGCTCTAGTAAAGTAATTAATAAAAGTAGTAAAGTACTTTTTAAAAACTAATACAAACACACAGCAAAGTGATTTCTTCTGATAGAGTGAATAGACATTTCTAACCTAAGTAAAATTATGACTACTCTAGTTAAGAAAGTCGTAGCAAAGAATTTATTGCTGGAGATTTTCTCAGTGAAGGGACCGACGGCTTTACATCCCCTCCGAAGGATGGTATATCTCCTATACAAACCTCGCCTAAGGTTGTATAGCTTCCGCGCATATACACTGATATACAAGCCGCTGGAAGATGTGTGAGGCGAGGACGCGGTTTCCGTTGGAATGGTCACCCATCCAACTACTAACTGCGCCTGTCGTTGCTTTACATCGCATACCGAAGTATGTACATAGTAAAGACGCACCTACGCTCGCCCCCCATCTCTCAGCTCTCTTTTGTAGTTTATAACTCGTATATCTCATTCTTGTGGTTGTCTTGATATTATGTCTGTATTGTTATAAATTGCAAATAAATTATTTATTATTATTAGAGTAATAGAGCTGAATAACACTGCTACTTTAATTTTCTCCTCCTTCACTTGATTGGCAATGAAATGCTTTTCCAAACCTTCAGAATATAATACCCAGTCATCTGTGTACAATTAAGGACGTTTCCAAAAGGCAGTCGTTCTCAACCTACAAAAGGATCTCCCCTATATAAACTATCACGCTTATAATAGAAACTTGTTGACAAGCACTGAACTTTTTCGCTCCACACCCTCTGCGCATAGCTCAGAAATATACCTACTACCTTGTTTGACTCAATCTGGCAATGACTCGTTTTTATACTCATTAGAACGTAAGTTGTTGCTTTGGTTTAGAGTGCATTATGGTTGTATCAACTTTATGATGTGTGATTGTAATTAATACACTTGTAATTAACAGATTACTTTATTATTATTAATTTCTGGCTCAACAGCACAAACGACATTTCCTAACCACTTCTAGCTTCTGTGTTGTCTGTGGTGCCATCTAACATCTATCTATATGATTAATCTAACTCTAAACTTAAACCTACATTATCCTACATATGCAACCTATAATACGAGCCTTATAATATGTATTGCATATGGCACAATGTTGGCTTTGCCACAAATATTAACTTTTATTCTTACGATAATCCATATTTTCTTAATATCTCTAAAGTACACGCATTTATTGACATAAACTGTGCGTTGACAGCATTTTAAATGTTACCGCGTTATTCCACCGTTGCCAAGTCGCTAATTCCTGCTCACCAACTTATCTGAATCAAGCCCAAAGTGACAGAAAGTCACGAATTTTCAACATATTTTACAGAATGACGAATACCTCTTGCAGCATTTTTTTTAGAGAAAAATATTTTTCTCTCCTTCTAATAGCTCTCAGATTTAAAAAAAAATCGTAAGAAAAAAAATTATCATTGTAATTAAACAAAACGTAAGTGAATACGGGATTTATAAGACATTAGTATGTTAAAATGGGAATTTTAGGTGCTAATATTTACAAATTTTGTACCGCAACAGCTACTCAAATTTTCCCTACGTATACAGAACATTAATAAAAATGTATCTATACATTTTCAAGATAATCGTAACAAAACTTTTTTTTGTTGGGAACGTCCTTTTAAATTCATAAAATTTTTGGATAGCTGATGTGGCCATTTTGCACGTGGAGGATTTTTACTTCAAATTCTTCTCTTTCACCCGCATCCCACTTAATTCCTCGCCGCTACTTGTAATATCCCGGGAGGGAGACCTTAATAATATTGAACAACTTGGTTTTAACAATCATTTTTATTGTAATTTAGATTTTTACAACTGTACATTTACAGGACGTCTTATCTTTGATACAGTTAGTTGCAGACAGACTGTCAAAATTTTTTTAAAGACATCTGGTTTGCAGATGTGCACTCACGTGCAGTGATTCCAACTCGCATACATACCATGAGCCTCTTAAATATACTAGGTAGTTAGTTTACAAATGTATAAATTATAGAAAAATCTTTGTGTAATGCCAGAGCGCACTGCATACTCTAAACCTAGCTTTGTTGAATAATTAATACATAAAGGCCGCTGTAGCCATATCAATGTTCTTGTTACTGGGTTCTCTCCAATAAACCAATGCATCCGTCACAGACGTTTCCTTATACTGTCGTCAGTGAGCAGAAAAAAATAGGTCAACTTTTTTTTTCTAATGTAAATCTGTCTCTATTTGAATATGTAATGAGTAGCCGAAATAAAACAGATATCACTTTCAATTAATTTTTTATTTTAATGCTGTAGTTATTGTTATAGTAAATGATGGATGGTTAATGAGACATATTGCACTGCGTTATAACATTAACAAAAATTTGGTGTGTAACATTTTAAGAAAGTGGAGAATAAATGGTACGATTAGTAGAAATCCTGGATCAAAGGACAAAGGATGTCCTACTTAACAAGAAACTAACTATTAATATTTCGTTATTGCACCATTTCTATTTATAACTTCTATAAGTCTGTTTGGCATAGAATTAAATAACCTAAATATTTCCCCATGCATTATTTACTATTTCTAGTAATTCTTCGGCATTCCGTGGGCTCACATTTCGTTTTTGGATACTTCTTACGAGTAGTCCCCATACTTTTTCCATAGTGTTAAGATCTGGACTATGACTGGGCCAGTTAAGACCATTGATGTTGTTATCTTGAAACCAGTTAGTTACGGTATGCGCAGTATGAACGGAACAATTGTCTTGTTGAAATATGAACTCATTATTAGGAAATAATTGTGACACAGAAGGGAGCATAATATTGTCTAAAATCCTAATATACGTTTCACTATTAAATCGTTCCTCAATATGCCACAAAACACCAGGACCACATGCCGATATCCAAGCCCACATATTGATGGAAAATCTACTACTTTTATCATTGTTAGATATATATTTCTCATCGAATCGAGTATTCGGAGGGTGGTAAACACGAATACGACCGCTGTGTGTTGACTGGAAAGTTGTTCCAAAAATTTACATCATGCGCTAAAAATTCAAGCGCAAATCCTACTCGAGCTTCTTTATGTTCAGTAAGTATTTCTGTGCTGCTGCATGACAGCGTAGCTCCGATTCTCTTACTCGCCGGCGACTAGTACTACTCGATCCAGGAAAATTCGTTTCTTCAGCAGCCTGAATAACTGAGTAAAATGGATTTTCTACTAAAGAATTTACCAGTTGCAAATCTTGTTATTGAGTTGATATCCTTCGTCGCCCTGATCCAGGATTTCTACTAATCGTACCGTTTATTCTCCACTTTCTTAAAATGTTACACACCGAATTTTTGTCAATATTATAACGCAGTGCAATTTGTCTCATTGACCATCCATCTTCTGCTTTAGCAATAACTCCAGATTTAGCTAAATCGCTTTTGATTGCTTGCAACCCTTGTATAATAGGCTATGGTTAAACTAAGATTAGCCGTCACTATAATGGTGCATTAATATGTATAATGTTTTTATAATAATAATAATAATGTATGTACACATTAATCTCCTGTATTTTTATTTCGTCATTTTTGAATTTATGTTTACAAAGTATAATAAAAAAATTATTCTGTTCTGATGTTTCATTTCAGACTTCTTATAGTACACCTTCTGTTTTCTGGTCCATTACTTCCCGCATTGAGTCTGGAATATCAAATCCATCATTTAACTCTACAGGGATCGCCTCAACAGCTTCTTGACTTGGACAGGTTCTATCTTCGGTAATCCTTGTAGGTAGATCTTAAATATGGTTTACTTATTCTGTTTCTCTGCACATTATAACTCTTATTACGGCTAGCTTCTGAATACATCGTTATGTTATGTTTGAAGACTAGAACACTGAATATTGGTACCTTATGAAGTTGCACTTTTATATTAAGCGATAAACAGATGTGTCAAAAACTTGTAGATGACCAAACTGCATTTTTTAATTCTATAACTTTCCAAAATCGCATAACGGGATGATCGATTTTGATAAGTATTAACGTAAAATCGATTAAATATTGAGATCATAACCTTCGCTTTAATGGACTAATTACCGCTGGGTGTCAACAAAATCAATTAAGCATTTCCGCCTTTCACTTCTCTTATCGATCTTACGTAATTACTCTTTAACGACCTAATTAGGTTTTAATCACCTCATTAGCGTGGTAGGTGTCAATACTTCTACTGTGGCTCTGTCTGTTCGAGGGGAGGCCTTATCTACTAGTCTGATGACTACTTTATTGTCTTCAATTTTAAAGTGACTGTTTTTAATAAAACCGTTTAATTTTTTAAGTTTTAAAATTAATCGATGCGAACCATCTGACTTAGGCAGCGACACGCAGACTGGGACTGCGTGCCGAGCTGTAAACTGTTCTTGTTAGAGCCTGATTGAATTGTCCATTTTTCCTGGCTCCTGTATTTCTCTGGGAAAATGGACTCTTGTAGTTTCCCGGGTACGTAGAAGTGGATGCTTGAGTAGATGCCTTACCGCTAGATTTTTTCTGAGGTTTCAACTGCTGCCCAGATTTTTCTAGATCTTTAGTTGTTTTTATCCTGTTATCAAGATCATTGCCAAACAATAAACTGGTTATTGGTGTATTTGTTAAGGTGTCTTTTAGTTCTTTATTTAAATTTATTGCAATTAATTCTCTTCCAGATTTTGACTCAGAGTAATGAATGTTGGCTAACAACCTGCCAGCGTCGCTCATTAAGTTGAATATACTCCATATTATTTGTATTTTGTTCGTTGAGCATTCTTGTCAAGGCCAACCCTAAGGCCGACAAACTAGCTGCAATTTGTTGCTGTATTTGTGTTAATCTGTCATCTCTACGAACAATACTTTCAGAGATAGCTAACTTTACCTCTCGATTTATAACTGGAGGGTTTATGCCCTGGCAGTTTTCAGGAGGGAGACATCCCTAATTACTTCTGGAGCATCTGCTGCAAACGGGTGAATTTGACATTCATTACAGTAAGCCCACCAAGCCTGAAATGTTAAGTTGTACTGTTTGATTGTAGCTGTTGACAGATACTGCATCTGAGTAGTCAAGGCGCGTTCAGGGTGGCCCTTCAGCAAGAAAGCCTGCCTGATAATCTCGCAGCTACCAGGGTAAAGTTTGGTATAGGAAGAGCATTACTGAAAGGAGAACAAACTAGATTAGAATCTGCTTTCAAGACAACTAAATCAGATACTATAAGACTTTTGAATACTGGATACCATGGTTGCGTAGGTCAGTCAGGGACCACTAAAATACCCTCCGTTTGATCCGTCATGATCTTTTTTAGCACATGCAATATTAAGGTAAATGGAGGGAAAGCATAAAATTTTAAGGAAGTCCAGCGAACTGTGAGAGCATTGACAGTTAGGCCTTCCGGGTCCCTCAACCATGAGAAATAATTTTCGCATTTACTATTTGCTACTGATGTAAAAAGGTCTAAGTCTGGCTGACCTAAGTGCTGAGTAATAACACTAACTCCCATTCAGTATCAACTGAATGTGAAGTTGTTAGCCAACGTTCATTACTCCGAGTCAAAATCTCGAAGAGAATTAATTGCAATAAATTTAAATAAAGAACTCAAAGACACCTTAACAAATACACCAATAACCAGTTTATTGTTTGGCAATGATCTTGATAACAGGATAAAAATAACTAAAGATCTAGAAAAATCTGGGCAGCAGTTGAAACCTCAAAAAAAATCTAGCGGTAAGGCATCTACTCAAGCATTCACTTCTAAGTACCCGGGAAACTACAAGAGTCCATTTTCCCAGAAAAATACAGGAGCCAGGAAAAATGGACAATTCAATCAGGTTCTAATAAGAACAGTTTACAGCTCGTCGCGCAGTCCCAGTCTGCTTTATTTTCTTTGGATTCTACAAATGAAAAAAGCCGTAGACTTCTGCTCTCGCACCACTACACCACATTTATTTTTGGTCAATAAGTTAAGTTCTGGATGTTGTACATTGCCCATACGGTTAATGTATGATAGTGCGGTTGTGTTGTCTACCCTAATGAGAACATTACATCCAACCAGGTCTCGGGCGAAACATTTTAACCCAAAAAATTGCCATTAATAATAAATAATTAATATGTTTAAGAGACTGTGTTTCATCCCAGCAACCATGTGTAGTTTGATCTTCACAATATACCCCCCACCCTGTTTTTGATGCATCAGTATACATTATGCACGTAAAAGAATCCTCTCTAATAGGATTCCTGCTTACAAGAATTTTAGATGCCCACCAATCGAGATCTTCTTTAAGCATGCTTGAAATGATCATGTTATTATTATAATTTTGGTCGGAATCTTTAAGAGCTAAGAATTTTTCCCTTTCTATGGCCTTAGTATATAGCTTCCCATATTTAATAGCTGGACAAGCTGCAACGAGAAGGCCTATAAATTGACAAAATACTCTAATTTTGCAGTTTTTCATTTGTTGAATTTTCCTAACAAAGTCATGAATCTTATTACGTCTCTCTTTGGTGAGTTCTATAGTCATTGCGAGACTGTCAAAAATGAAACCTAAGAATTTGCATCTCCGTGAAGAGTTTAACATAATTTTTTCCTTATTTATTATGAACCCTAGAGACTCTAATAAATTAACTGTTAAGGATAAATATTCTCTACATTCACCTTCCGTAGAGCCCAAAATAAGAAAATCATCAAGGTACGCAACGCAACGCACAATATTTTTCCTTAGGTATTTTACTATTGGCTTGATGATTTTGGTGAAGACATAAGGTGCAGAACATAACCCAATTGACAGACAAGTAAATGAATAAAGTTTATTTTGGAAACTAAACTTTAAGTATTTTCTTGAATCTTTGTGAACCAATATCATAAAATAGGCATCTCTAAGGTCCACCGTTGCCATGTAGCATCCTCTATTCACTAAGGACATTGCTGTTCTACTATCTTCCATTTTAAAATGATTTGTCTTGACAAATACATTAAGATTCCTCAGATTAAGAATAAACCTTATTTCCATTTGGTTTATTAACCAAGATTGGAGATATAAACTGTTTACTTGTAGTTTTACGTCTGATTACTGCTCCCATTTCAATAAGCTTATTCAACTCCCGCAGAATGTCCTTACTGTTGGTATTGTATGTATTGTGTCTAAGAGGCACAGGTCCCTGACACAGAGACTTATAAAAGGGAATTTTATAACTCTGTATATAACTTAGTACTACATGATTTGTCGAGATTGCTTTCCATTTACCAGAGAATTTACTTAGTCTGCCTGCTATGGTTACCCATGTAATTATCTCTGATTCCATCTCCGACTCTCCTGGAGGTAATGCCCCTTGTGCCGAATTTCCCTCCTGCTTCTGGCAAATCTCCACGGAGCCTAGAAATTTAAAGAATGATTGGTAGATGCCGAGTTAGATTTTATCTTCTTCTGTGTTTCCGTTTTTTTAACCGGGTATTTTGAGTTCATGACCCGATTTTTTTACGGCCTATTTTAATTCTTTCACCCAAATTTGGGCCAAACAAAAAACCGTCAACGGGAGAAGTTAATGTCAACTCCTTAACACTGGAGTAATTCCTGCATGCTTTGATAAAGATATGTTATAATTCAAATCACTTAAGAGCATAGCGAACTCTCCAAATGCAGTAAGAATGTCATTCTGGGGGTCAATTATTCACTGTTAGATTTGCAAGTTTCGCAAAAAAAAACGAAGGTCACTTCTATTGATATTATATCCTTAATGTTCCTTCTTATTTAAATAAACTCCACTTGTATTTTATACTTCTTTATTTCTACTTTAATACACTAACAAACCACAACTTATATATTATACCTTATTAACTGTCAATCCTCTAACTTTCTTCTTCTTCTTCTTCCCTACATCTACTACCTGTCATGAAGACACTGATATTGTTTCTCAACACTCTTCCTCAATATCAATGTTTTCATTACACAAACCTAACTCTTTCACAAATAATTTTAACAAATTTTTACACAGAGGTTTAGTAAGAATATCTGCTAACTGGTTTTGAGTCCAAATATATTTTACATTTACAACACCCTCTTCTACTTTTTGTTTTACAAAATTAAATTTAATGTCCATATGTTTCAATCGTTTTTGATCAGGATTTTTTACAGATTTTATTGTACTTTGATTGTCTTCAAAAATAGTTATACTGTGTGTATCAATACTTAATTCTAATAACAACTTTTTTATCCAACAAGCCTCAACAGAAGCCTCACATAAAGATACAAATTCTGCTTCAGTTGTACTAAGTGCTACAGTATTTTGTTTTCTAGATTTCCAAACGACAGTATTATTATACACTTTAAACAAATAACCAGAGGTAGATTTTCGATCATTATCCCTACCCCAGTCTGCATCTGCATACCCAATCAGTGGCAAGCTATTTTCATCTTTGATATATTTTAATTTATAATGCACTGTTCCCTTAATATACCTTAAAATTCTTTTCAGAGCTTTCCACAAATTTTCACTTGGTTTTGACTGAAATCTGCTAAGATAATATACTGACATAGCTAAATCAGGCCTAGAGCCTACAGTTGCATACATCAAAGAGCCTATAAGAGATCTACATTTCTTTTCATATGACCGATCAACAATACATGTTTCATCTAGCTTAAAGTTGACATCCATAGGAGTGTCAATACTTCTACAATTGTCCATTCCAACATTTTTTAATACTCTTTGCAAATACTTTGATTGATCTATAGATAAAGTATTAGAATTTTTGCAAATTGAAATCCCTAAATATGTTAGCTTTTCGCTTCCCATGTCTTTCATTCTAAATTTTGTTGCTAGAAATTCTTTAACTGATTTTATTTCTTGTAAACTACTTCCTAAAATTAATAAATCATCCACATATAGCAATAAATAAATATCACCTTTTGAATACAAACAAAAATCATTCTCTGATCGCTTAATACCATAACTTTTAACTGTTTCAGTAAAGCACTCATACCAATACTTCGGAGATTTTTTTAAACCGTACAATGATCTTTTTAATTTTAAAACACACCCCTTTTTAACATTTATTCCCACTGGTGGTTTCAGATATACCTGTTCATCAATCCTACCATATAAAAACGCCCCCTTAACATCCATTTGATGAATGTGATAATTTTTATGAACTGCGACTGATAATAATATTCTTAACGTTTGAAGTCTTAATACTGGTGAGTATACATCATCCAAATCCCCCTGCTGTTGAAAACCACGGACTACTAGTCTTGCTTTACACATATTTTCATTATTTACTTCTTTCCTGGTAAAAACCCATTTGCTGTCTAACATATCGACTCCCTCTATTTCTGGAACAATTTCCCATGTTTCACTTTCTTCCAATACCTTTATCTCTTCATCTATAGCCTTTTCCCATAATCTTTTATCCTCCCTTAGGCGAATATCTTCATAACTTACTGGTACATCATCATTACATTGATTTGTTAGTAGAGCAAATAATGCTTCATCAGATTCTTCAAAGTCTGTTACATATTCATCATGCCATTTAGGTTTTTGTCTTCCTTTTCTCTCTCAGCAATTCTTGATCTTTTTCTAATGCCACTATCTCTTCAACATCTTTATCATCTTTGTAACCCATGGATTTGCTATTTTCTACTCCTACATATTCTTCCCGACTTATATTTACATACTCTTCCTCCTTCTTAGATTCTTCATTAAATATAACGTTTCGTGCAGCAACAATTTTTCGATTTTCTTCATCCCATAACCTATATCCACCAGAACAATATCCTACCATTATCATCTTTTTGCTTCTTGGATCTAGTTTATGCCGTAACTCCTTTGGAACATGGTTATAAGCAATACTACCAAAAATTCTTAAATTTGACACATTAGGTTTTCTTCCTTCCCATAGCTCACTCGGTGTCCTATCTTTTGATGCTGTAGGACTTCTATTTGTTACGTATGCCGAAAAATTAATAGCCTCTCCCCAAAATTCTTTTGACATATTAGATTCTACTAAAATGGTTCGAGCTTTCTCTACTAAGGTTCTATTCATTCTTTCAGCGACCCCATTCATTTCTGGGTTATATGCTACAGTGTATTGTAATGTAATACCTTTTTCATTGCAAAATTGTTGAAATTCCCTATTTACATATTCTCCGCCATTATCTGTTCTTAATTTTAGCAAATCTCTATTGAAATGTTTAGTTGCATAATTATAGTACCTTTTGAATTGTTCAAATACATCAGACTTATTTCTAATTAAGTAAACTACAACAAAGTGAGTATAATCATCTATAAAAGTAACAAAATAATTATAGCCATCCCATGTGGTTGGATTAATTGGCCCACATACATCACTATGAACCAACTCTAATGGTCTTCTTGCTCTATAACCTTTATTGTTAAATGGTTGTCTTGTCATTTTACCTAACAAACATGGTTCACACAAAGTATTTTCAATTCTACTATGCTTAATGTCATTCAACCCATCAACAAGGTCATTTTTACTTAATATATTAATATTTGTCATACTTAGATGGCCAAAACGCTTATGCCATAGTTGTAATAAATCACTCTTATTTTTAGATATTAAGTGGTTACAATCAGATCGTTCTACTTCCATATTCACTGTATATAATGAACCAATTTTATTACCTATCATTATTAGTATTTCATTTTTGTAAATTCTGACTCTACCATCTGTAAATACAACCTTTAAACCAGCACTTTCCATTTTTGAAACAGATAATAAATTTTTTCTTAATTCTGGTACAAAATAAACATTTTTTATGGTACACAATGTGTTTACCTTATCTACAGAACATCTAACCTCGATATTACCAACTCCAACTGCTTCTAATACAACTCCATTTTTAGCTGCAGAAATTTTCCTAGGATTCTGTAATTCAGTATATTCACTAAAAAATTCTTTCTTGTTTATAAGATGGTCAGAACACCCTGAGTCAACGCACCAGTCTATGTTGCTCCTATTTGTTTCACAGTCATACACTTCACTAGATTGTTCACACATGAAAACCGCTTTTTCTGTTTCTTCACTCTCGGCTACGAATGATCTGTATCCTCTTCCTCTACTTTGACCTCTTGTTCGATTATAACTTTGTCCTCGTCTATCTTCTTGCCTATTGTAAGACTGCTGTACTTCATGTCTCCTGAAATTCTGACTTTCACTTGTTCTTGGCCGAACATCACTATATTGGTTTGATACTTGGAACCTCCGTTCACGACACTGAAATTTTTTATGGCCAGGCTTACCACATCCATAGCATAAAAAGGCACATTCTGCATTTCGGTTACTATAGTTAGATTTTTTTCGTTTCTCCTCTTCACCTAACAATCGATCCTTAACAAAATCTAATTTAATTTTTTCCACAGTCTCTAACGCTGTTACTATAGCCTCGTACGACTTGGGCATCGACATTAATACATAATTTATTTTCTCTTCCTCTGATAATTCACTATCTGCATCTCTAAGTTGTGAAAATATTTCTTCCAGTGTTATAAAATGGTTTAGTAAAGTATCTTTCTCATTGTATTTTATTTCACTTAATTTTCTTCTCAAGAATAAACGGCTCCGAACACCCTTCTTTTTGAAATTGTCTTCAAGATTTTTAAACATCAAGTATGCCGTATTTTTACCTCTCATATATTCTAGATGACTGTCTGCAACACCCCCAATTAGAATGGCTTGTGCTCGTGCTTCTAATGTGGCATTGGCATCATTTTCACTAAATTTTTCATCCTCGATGGCTTGTATCACACTGCTTTCCCGTAATATGCTTTTAATTCTGAACGACCATGCTGCAAAATTTTCGCCTGCAAATGGCACAATATTGTATTTCTCCCTCGACAACATGACGGCTCTGTCTGTATAACGTATTTCCTCGAAACTTTTCTTATGCCTGGATCACTTGCCTGTCTGGGACCATAACCCTATTGATATTATATCCTTAATGTTCCTTCTTATTTAAATAAACTCCACTTGTATTTTATACTTCTTTATTTCTACTTTAATACACTAACAAACCACAACTTATATATTATACCTTATTAACTGTCAATCCTCTAACTCTCTTCTTCTTCTTCCCTACATCTACTACCTGTCATGAAGACACTGATATTGTTTCTCAACAACTTCTATTATCGCGATTTTTGACTGCTCTCCACGAAGAGAATCGTAATATGGCGAAATATTTTGTTCGCTGAACAACACGTGGTTAATAAGTGATAGAAATCAATTGCGACTTCATTAATGGATGATTTAATCCACCTTTTGTGTTAAATAATCTAGAAAATGCACAAGGACAGCAATTTCACAATAATCCAAGACATCCCCGTGATCCTTTTGTGGTGTTAAGTGAAAAACAATTTGTATTATCAAAGCAATTGTGTAATTTTTTAATAGACACTTTAAAGCCTTTAATGGGGCCCAAGTTGCGAAACGCAGATTTGGATGAAACAACTAGGGTACTTAAATATATTTTTGAGTCAGTCATCATGTACTCTTAACCTAAAAAAGCATTAAAACGTTTTAACTGCATATCTTTTTATGTGTAAGTATTACTCGCTTTGAAATTTTTTGGTGGTGGCAGCTATCAATTGGCCGTTGCTAGGAACAAGTACCTTGATGTTAGTCAGGCTACAGTCAGCAATTGTATTAATAGTGTAAGAACGGAGTAAGCAGGTTATATTATAAGAAAGTGTAGGTAATTATATTAGTGTTTTGTTTTTCAGATTTTACAGGAAACATGGTTTTAAAGGTGTAGTTGGTTATATTGATTGCACCCATGTGGCTATAGTCCCTCCACTTTCAAACGACCCAGAACATGTATATGTCAAGAGAAAAAATTACCACTTTATTAATGTGCAATTAGTAACTGACAGCATTTATAATAACTGAACTTGTAAAGTAAATATGTTTTATATTTTTAGGTTTGTGATGCTGATTTAAGGATAATGAACGTGAATGTTAAATATGCAGGAAGTACAAATGATGCATTTAATTGGAATCATTCTGATGTGCAGACAGTTATGAGAAATCTTCATGAAAGAGGTCACAAAGATTACTTCTTGCTGGGTGATCCGGGATGTCCAGGCTTTTTTTCCTCTAGAATCAGAGCTAGGTAGGATTCGAATCATTCAGAATTCGAGTCCTACCATGTCTGATTCTAGAGGAGTAAAAAGCCAGGACATCCCGAATCACCCAGCAAGAAGTAATCTTTGTGACCTCTTTCATGAAGATTTCTCATAACTGTCTGCACATCGAATCCTTTTTGAGTATTCAAAAGCGGTATTCGAATACTTTCATGTAAAAGGATTCCTGATCCGGATTCGTAAGACAAATGAAAAAGGATTGAAATCCTTTTTCACGAATCCTTTTTTGTGGTTCCGATATTTTTTACGCAAGCGTTGTGCATTAGTTATTAAGTGTAGGGAGCGTGAAGCCGCACTGAGTCAAGATCTTGCCTATTGTAACACATTGACAGGCAAATAGCATGTATTTTGGTAGGTACTTGTCAGTGCTACCAATCGGTGGACAATAGTCCAATTTGTGGGTTTTTTAGGTGTTGTGGACATTTTTCAGACTAAAATATTTCGGACAATTTGGGGTATTTTGTCTGTTTTTTAAAAAAAGGAGAAAATCAATTTTTAAAAAGTCGACGTTTCATTGTTATTTTAAGATATCCTCAAGACTATTTAATTTAGGTCTTCCTTGTAAAATTTAGTTTTAAAAGTTGTAAGAAATATAGAACACATAATGGAAATGGAACGCATAAACGGCAGCCGTATTTTAAGCATTCAACTTCCAACATTGACTAGAATCTAATCCCTATTGATTAAATTCTAGCCGACATTGAAAATTTAATGCCTAAAATACTGCTAACTGCTACGTGTTTTATCTATGATACAAATTTTAAAATTAAGTTTTACAAAAAAAACATGAATTAGATAGTCCTGAGGATGTCTTAAAATAAAAACGCAACATCGACTTTATAAAAATTAATTTTATCGTTTTTACCACACCCTAACCAATTCAATAGCATAAGCTTAACGTTAAAATAAAGTGCAATTTATTAATTTCTTTTTATTTAATCAATCAATCACCTACATATATTAATTCTAACATTCATACATTCATTACATAATCAAGCAAAGTACTAATCTATTCACCCATAATATTAAAATAGAAAATAATAAGTGTTACTGCAACAATAATTCTGAAGTTAACTTGAGGATTCGGATCCGTGATCCGAAAAGCGGATTCGAATCCTGTGATTCGAATCTTGTGATATCATTTTTTTCTACATTAGGATCCGAACCTATATAGAACACATAATGGAAATGGAACGCATAAACGGCAGCCGTATTTTAAGCATTCAACTTCCAACATAGGCTAGAATCTAATACCTATTGATTAAATTCTAGCCGACATTGAAAATTTAATGCCTAAAATACTGCTAACTGCTACGTGTTTTATCTATGATACAAATTTTAAAATTAAGTTTTCCAAAAAAACATGAATTAGATAGTCCTGAGGATGTCTTAAAATAAAAACGCAAATAATGCAATTTATTAATTTCTTTTTATTTAATCAATCAATGACCTACATATATTACATAATCAAGCAAAGTACTAATCTATTCACCCATAATATTAAAATAGAAAATAATAAGTGTTGCTGCAACAATAATTCTGAAGTTAACTTGAGGATTCGGATCCGTGATCCGAAAAGCGGATTCGAATCCTGTGATTCGAATCTTGTGATATCATTTTTTTCTACATTAGGATCCGAACCTAGTATCCGTGATTTGAATCCTTTTCGATGATTTAGATTCGTGATTCGAATCAATTTTCAGAGGATTCGACCCAGCTCTTCTCAAAGCAAGATTTCGATCTTTCTTAAAGCATAGGGTACTACATTATAAGCCTGAAACGGCATACAAAATTGCTTGCGTAGTTTTGCACAATATGTGCATTTTTCACAAAGTAGCAGGACCAGATCCCGATGCTGGAGATGAAGAAATAGATTATTGGGGTATATATGATAATATTAAGATGAAGTTATACAGGTAAATGCTGTGAGAAGGGTAAATCCGGAGTTGGCAGACGGCCGTAGTTCAAGAAGAAAATTTATTATGCAAAATTGTAAACGTCAATGAATTGTATTATTTCGCTTAAGGAAATTAAAGCCGTTTATTTAAATGGTCATTATTATTAATAAAACTATATTATAAAAGATATTACATTTTTAAAAAATAAACACTAATAACACTGATAGGTAATAAAATTTTGTATTTAAAAGATTTACTTATATATTATATTAGACTTCCATAGTGAAGGTCAAGTCTGCCGCAAGCTATCGCCGTGGGCAATAGCGACGCTCTGAACTTGAAGCCGAAACCCGCATATTTAGGCAAATCTCAAGGCCACGACATTGCATGTCAGGTGCAGGACCGCCAGGTCACTTGGTTGGGCAACCACTTTCTGCGCTGTCATCACTATAAAATTTCTTTAATACGAGGCATTGATGTGGTTCTAACGTTTGACTTGGTTTGGATAGAAAGCAAAAAGGATAAACAAAAGTTGATTTTATGAATTCGTTTCTCTGTAAATTGATGACACGCCGATGCTCTAATCTTCCGATCCCGACGTCCAGTTCAGAGATTCTACTCCCGAATCCACGATCCGGATCCAAATTATAATGATAACGTCACAATTACTTTATCTACAGAGTGCTCAAATATGTCCATGGGTGCAAACCTAGAATAGAAATCTGCTAAACTCTTTCAGCTTTATTTTCCAGCAAATGAAACGATACTCAAAGACGTTATTCCACTATTAACAGAGAACTCCTGTTGCTTTATACTTCAATTTAACATTTTAGACATTTATTAGAGTTTTTGCCAGTTTTATTTACTCCTTTACTCATGGAAATTGACGTTAAGAATGACTACATGTTAACTCAGTTCACCCTTTTTATAGATATATATAACAAGCCACACCACATTTTACTGTGTACGTATTGACGAGATGCTTTCAAAGTCAAGTTGCGCGGGAGGCGGAAGCTCCATACTTGAAAATTTCACTCCCATAGCGAAGGTCAAAGTCAAGGCTGCAGCAAGCCTCGGACAATAATGGCGCTCTGACCTTGAAGCCGAAGCCCGCATCACTATAAAATTTCTTTAATACGAGACATTGATGAGGTTCTAACGTTTGACTTAGTTCGAATAGAAAACAAAAAGAATAAACAAATGTTGATTTTATGAATTCGTTTCTCTGTAAATTGATGACACGCCGGCTCTAACCTTCCGGTCCCGACGTCCAGTTCAGAGATTCTACTCCCGAATCCACGATCCGGATCGAAACTATAATGATAACGTCACAATTACTTTATCTACAGAGTGTTCAAATGCGTCATGGGTGCAAACCTAGAACAGAACGTGTCACTTATTTTTCAGGATTACTACTAAGGTTTCAGTTGACTGACAAATTCGTTCATATTTTTCCTCTATTCTATTAAAATGCAACATTTTTCTTTTGTAATATTCTTCCTTCATCGATATATTTTTTTCTAAATTTGATTTATATGCCGACGCTGCAGTAGCAGCATCTATAAATGCATTAATTATTTTTCTTGCTCGCTACGTATAATATTTCATTGTCAACTTGTGACTCCACAACAATTTCATTGGCTTTATCGTCATCAACGTAATAATCTTGATATTGAGTACCATCATAGTCATGCTCATAATCAGCGACATTGTATTTTAATGAGGCATGTGTGGGGGTATTAAAAACAAAGGTTGCATCAGATTCCTGGATACTATGTCCTTGAACTGATACCTCCTTTATTATGTCCTGAATTTCATCTTCGACACATGTAAGTTGCGTCTCCTCTAAAGGCTCACCACCTGCTGTATTGGCACTTGAACGGTTACTTGCAATTTTATTTTTTGTTTTAGATTTAAGGTCGTGCCAAGCCTACAAATACCTGAATGCTAAATAATTGTCATCCTTTTAAATAACCAATTATACCTTCTTCCACTTGCACCAGGATTTGTTGGCTCCTGGCATGGCATTCAAAATATCGGTAATGTTTTCCCAACCAGCTTGGGCATCTTTATTTGTGAAATTTTGTTTTTGTTTGCCTGATATTAAGTTAGGGTGTTTTTTCATGTATTCAATCAAAACAATTTTTTGCTTCTCTATAAACTTTTGTTGGCAGGGAGATGTTTCCATTTCTATATGTAAGCGTTTTAACAAACCAAATAAACAATATACATTTATATAGCCCACACTAAACCTCGTTGATATAACCGCAATTATTGACATATTGGATTTCAAAGTTTGAACTTTGATTAATCAACAAATGCGCAAGTGCATTGCAACTGTGTTACATCAATGCTTTATTGCCAAATTCATTAACCATTATATTTCGACCGCACGGAATTGAATATAGCGAAACTTTTAAAATACTCATCTTCGCTATTTCAACTTCGCCAAAATACGAAATCGACAGTTTTCGAATGTTGTCATTAATTGACCCCCTGGCCTCTTTATTATTTATGGTCATCTTTTAGAAGCTCATTCACTGCCACACCCAATGCTTGCAATACCTCTACTCAGTTGGTCTTGCCTTGTTACGTGATGTTTATCTCTACTTTCAGGATTCAGCTGTGGTGGACTAAGAAGCGGCATATTTGATGGTAGAGGATGCTTTTACACAAAGCTTCAGCTTTTCCTCCTTATCAAGTCCTTTGCTTAAGATAATATCCTACCTTTTTTGTAGAACTGGGTGTAATTCATAAGATTTTAAGCTCTGTTTATTAACATCCTCCCCTAAAGCCTGGAGAATTTCCTTGTCGAGCCCTACATCTTCATTCAATTTAAGACTATCCTCCACCTGTGGAGGGTCGTTATCTTTATTTGATATAATTAACAGGGAAGCTCTGGTCCCTTAGCGAATATTCGGAATCTTTAGAGTGCCCTGAGATGCTCATGTCTCGGGAACTATGACTAGAGACTGAGGACGTCTCAGAGTGTCTCGAGCGGCGTCGGCCTCGAACACTGTCACTGCTCTTTGTATTACGCTCAGACCTAGAAAGAACTCTCTCGCTTGAACATGATGAACGACTTCGAGATCGGTAGCGTCTTTCATGTCGATCACGCCTATCCTTTCGATGCTTGTCACGTCTTCTTCACATATGTATAGGTACCAGATTTTCTAGAAGAACATCGACGGCCCCTTGATCGATCGGGATATCTCTTACGTTTTCCCATCTGAAAATAAATTTAGAATTGTATATTAATGGGAGAAATCGACTTACGCTTGTGGCCACGCTGCACGAAAAATGTAATGAGGTTACTCAAGTCTATTGGTAAAGTAGATACCATTAATTTCTACTTTAATATACGTGGCGCCACCTAACACCTAAGGACAGTACTATATGTAATTAAACTACAGTGATCTCGAGGACGAGGCGCTGAAATATAATTGTTATTAAAATACTTGGAATACACAGATTACTATTTATTATCTACAATTAACCTAACTGTATTAATTTGAACGTACATATGCAACCTGTAATACAAGTATGTCTTATATGTATTGCATATGACACATGCATTTTTTACAACGTTACTTAACCTACTACACAAACCCTTCATATTTTGTTTTACTACACGTTCACCTCCTGTCATTTTTATGTCACTGGTTTTTTCACTCTTACTTTCTAGGCTATTGATATTATATCCTTAATGTTCCTTCTTATTTAAATAAACTCCACTTGTATTTTATACTTCTTTATTTCTACTTTAATACACTAACAAACCACAACTTATATATTATACCTTATTAACTGTCAATCCTCTAACTTTCTTCTTCTTCTTCCCTACATCTACTACCTGTCATGAAGACACTGATATTGTTTCTCAACACTCTTCCTCAATATCAATGTTTTCATTACACAAACCTAACTCTTTCACAAATAATTTTAACAAATTTTTACACAGAGGTTTAGTAAGAATATCTGCTAACTGGTTTTGGGTCCAAATATATTTTACATTTACAACACCCTCTTCTACTTTTTGTTTTACAAAATTAAATTTAATGTCCATATGTTTCAATCGTTTTTGATCAGGATTTTTTACAGATTTTATTGTACTTTGATTGTCTTCAAAAATAGTTATACTGTGTGTATCAATACTTAATTCTAATAACAATTTTTTTATCCAACAAGCCTCAACAGAAGCCTCACATAAAGATACAAATTCTGCTTCAGTTGTACTAAGTGCTACAGTATTTTGTTTTCTAGATTTCCAAACGACAGTATTATTATACACTTTAAACAAATAACCAGAGGTAGATTTTCGATCATTATCCCTACCCCAGTCTGCATCTGCATACCCAATCAGTGGCAAGCTATTTTCATCTTTGATATATTTTAATTTATAATGCACTGTTCCCTTAATATACCTTAAAATTCTTTTCAGAGCTTTCCACAAATTTTCACTTGGTTTTGACTGAAATCTGCTAAGATAATATACTGACATAGCTAAATCAGGCCTAGAGCCTACAGTTGCATACATCAAAGAGCCTATAAGAGATCTACATTTCTTTTCATATGACCGATCAACAATACATGTTTCATCTAGCTTAAAGTTGACATCCATAGGAGTGTCAATACTTCTACAATTGTCCATTCCAACATTTTTTAATACTCTGCAAATACTTTGATTGATCTATAGATAAAGTATTAGAATTTTTGCAAATTGAAATCCCTAAATATGTTAGCTTTTCGCTTCCCATGTCTTTCATTCTAAATTTTGTTGCTAGAAATTCTTTAACTGATTTTATTTCTTGTAAACTACTTCCTAAAATTAATAAATCATCCACATATAGCAATAAATAAATATCACCTTTTGAATACAAACAAAAATCATTCTCTGATCGCTTAATACCATAACTTTTAACTGTTTCAGTAAAGCACTCATACCAATACTTCGGAGATTTTTTTAAACCGTACAATGATCTTTTTAATTTTAAAACACACCCCTTTTTAACATTTATTCCCACTGGTGGTTTCAGATATACCTGTTCATCAATCCTACCATATAAAAACGCCCCCTTAACATCCATTTGATGAATGTGATAATTTTTATGAACTGCGACTGATAATAATATTCTTAACGTTTGAAGTCTTAATACTGGTGAGTATACATCATCCAAATCCCCCTGCTGTTGAAAACCACGGACTACTAGTCTTGCTTTACACATATTTTCATTATTTACTTCTTTCCTGGTAAAAACCCATTTGCTGTCTAACATATCGACTCCCTCTATTTCTGGAACAATTTCCCATGTTTCACTTTCTTCCAATACCTTTATCTCTTCATCTATAGCCTTTTCCCATAATCTTTTATCCTCCCTTAGGCGAATATCTTCATAACTTACTGGTACATCATCATTACATTGATTTGTTAGTAGAGCAAATAATGCTTCATCAGATTCTTCAAAGTCTGTTACATATTCATCATGCCATTTAGGTTTTTGTCTTTTCCTTTTCTCTCTCAGCAATTCTTGATCTTTTTCTAATGCCACTATCTCTTCAACATCTTTATCATCTTTGTAAACCATGGATTTGCTATTTTCTACTCCTACATATTCTTCCCGACTTATATTTACATACTCTTCCTCCTTCTTAGATTCTTCATTAAATATAACGTTTCGTGCAGCAACAATTTTTCGCTTTTCTTCATCCCATAACTTATATCCACCAGAACAATATCCTACCATTATCATCTTTTTGCTTCTTGGATCTAGTTTATGCCGTAACTCCTTTGGAACATGGTTATAAGCAATACTACCAAAAATTCTTAAATTTGACACATTAGGTTTTCTTCCTTCCCATAGCTCACTCGGTGTCCTATCTTTTGATGCTGTAGGACTTCTATTTGTTACGTATGCCGAAAAATTAATAGCCTCTCCCCAAAATTCTTTTGACATATTAGATTCTACTAAAATGGTTCGAGCTTTCTCTACTAAGGTTCAATTCATTCTTTCAGCGACCCCATTCATTTCTGGGTTATATGCTACAGTGTATTGTAATGTAATACCTTTTTCATTGCAAAATTGTTGAAATTCCCTATTTACATATTCTCCGCCATTATCTGTTCTTAATTTTAGCAAATCTCTATTGAAATGTTTAGTTGCATAATTATAGTACCTTTTGAATTGTTCAAATACATCAGACTTATTTCTAATTAAGTAAACTACAACAAAGTGAGTATAATCATCTATAAAAGTAACAAAATAATTATAGCCATCCCATGTGGTTGGATTAATTGGCCCACATACATCACTATGAACCAACTCTAATGGTCTTCTTGCTCTATAACCTTTATTGTTAAATGGTTGTCTTGTCATTTTACCTAACAAACATGGTTCACACAAAGTATTTTCAATTCTACTATGCTTAATGTCATTCAACCCATCAACAAGGTCATTTTTACTTAATATATTAATATTTGTCATACTTAGATGGCCAAAACGCTTATGCCATAGTTGTAATAAATCACTCTTATTTTTAGATATTAAGTAGTTACAATCATATCGTTCTACTTCCATATTCACTGTATATAATGAACCAATTTTATTACCTATCATTATTAGTATTTCATTTTTGTAAATTCTGACTCTACCATCTGTAAATACAACCTTTAAACCAGCACTTTCCATTTTTGAAACAGATAATAAATTTTTTCTTAATTCTGGTACAAAATAAACATTTTTTATGGTACACAATGTGTTTACCTTATCTACAGAACATCTAACCTCGATATTACCAACTCCAACTGATTCTAATACAACTCCATTTTTAGCTGCAGAAATTTTCCTAGGATTCTGTAATTCAGTATATTCACTAAAAAATTCTTTCTTGTTTATAAGATGGTCAGAACACCCTGAGTCAACGCACCAGTCTATGTTGCTCCTATTTGTTTCACAGTCATACACTTCACTAGATTGTTCACACATGAAAACCGCTTTTTCTGTTTCTTCACTCTCGGCTACGAATGATCTGTATCCTCTTCCTCTACTTTGACCTCTTGTTCGATTATAACTTTGTCCTCGTCTATCTTCTTGCCTATTGTAAGACTGCTGTACTTCATGTCTCCTGAAATTCTGACTTTCACTTGTTCTTGGCCGAACATCACTATATTGGTTTGATACTTGGAACCTCCGTTCACGACACTGAAATTTTTTGTGGCCAGGCTTACCACATCCATAGCATAAAAAGGCACATTCTGCATTTCGGTTACTATAGTTAGATTTTTTTCGTTTCTCCTCTTCACCTAACAATCGATCCTTAACAAAATCTAATTTAATTTTTTCCACAGTCTCTAACGCTGTTACTAGCCTCGTACGACTTGGGCATCGACATTATTACATAATTTATTTTCTCTTTCTCTGATAATTCACTATCTGCATCTCTAAGTTGTGAAACTATTTCTTCCAGTGTTATAAAATGGTTTAGTAAAGTATCTTTCTCATTGTATTTTATTTCACTTAATTTTCTTCTCAAGAATAAACGGCTCCGAACACCCTTCTTTTTGAAATTGTCTTCAAGATTTTTAAACATCAAGTATGCCGTATTTTTACCTCTCATATATTCTAGATGTCTGTCTGCAACACCCCCAATTAGAATGGCTTGTGCTCGTGCTTCTAATGTGGCATTGGCATCATTTTCACTAAATTTTTCATCCTCGATGGCTTGTATCACACTGCTTTCCCGTAATATGCTTTTAATTCTGAACGACCATGCTGCAAAATTTTCGCCTGCAAATGGCACAATATTGTATTTCTCCCTCGACAACATGACGGCTCTGTCTGTACAACGTATTTCCTCGAAACTTTTCTTATGCCTGGATCACTTGCCTGTCTGGGACCATAACCCTATTGATATTATATCCTTAATGTTCCTTCTTATTTAAATAAACTCCACTTGTATTTTATACTTCTTTATTTCTACTTTAATACACTAACAAACCACAACTTATATATTATACCTTATTAACTGTCAATCCTCTAACTTTCTTCTTCTTCTTCCCTACATCTACTACCTGTCATGAAGACACTGATATTGTTTCTCAACATAGGCTATCTGTAACATTTCTCTTGTTTTCTATTTCACTATGAATGCTAATATGTAATTTATCTTCACAATCTTTTCCCATATCAGAGTTAACAATTGTGTTCATAGAGTTTTGAGACTTTCTTTAAGTAATAAGTTTCTCCTCAACACACTACTCGTGTTGTCTTTAATAACATATGCTCTCGGTTCAATACATTTTTATATAATCCTACCTGGTACCCATTCTTTATTTCTCTGAGTTACTACATTATCACCCTTTTCAAATGCATCTCTTCTTAAGTTTTCTTCTCACCAAGTAATTAATAAACAACTATCATTTGTAACGAGTTTTATTTTCTACGAATGGACATCATCATTTCTTCTACATTTCAGGAAGGTTGTTTAGTTGTTACTAGTTCAACATCTTACCACAGACTACTTATCAGACTGGCAACTTAATGTTAAATTTTTGTCCAGAAATCTATCGTTCTCTCCCTCCGATTTTCGAAAGCCATGTTCAGAGGGCGCCACAATTGCAGACGTGGGAGATTTGACCAGTTGTTTAATTTAACTTAGTTTATGAATATATTTGCCGGTTAAAATTTGTGATCAAAGTGCAATGCCGTTTCATGCTTAAACTTTGATCACAAATTTTAATGGCAAATACGTTATATTATATGTACACTATAGGAAAATTAAAAGTCAAATTTGTAATACATTAATATACAACTTTATTTTATCAGATATAAATAAACCTATAATAAAAACTATGGCAAGGGAAAAAGTACATAGTAAAAGAAAACATAAGTATTAAAAATACACATATCTTTAACCTAAATAGATACTTTAAAAATTACATCATAAAACTTGTATTTTCACGTAGTCGAGTGGAAGAGCACCTTTGTTAAACTCCACCACAAATAAGAGCAATTTATTATTATTGTTATTATAAATATTTAAGACACTTATTTATCAAGTTGACACCCCAGATATTTTACTGTAGACAATTTTGCTTTGTTTTATTATATTCAATTAAATTATCAATATCAAGAGAATCATATTTATATTTTACAATAACTCTTTTGCTGATATCTTTTCGAGTGCATGAGTAAATACTCTTTGTAGTAAATACACGCTTGGCAACCACTTACATGATAATTTCGAATTTTCAGCGATGACGAGGTTAGCACCTCAATAAAAAGAACTCAAAGCAAACATGACTACAGGTCCTGTTTATTATAAGAGTTTGTGCTAACATTTTTTACAAATCTCACTACTAGATATTTCCGAATGAAAGTATTCCAATTCTATAGTATGTACAGGAAGAGCACATGATGTAGATGGTAGACATACATAATTTCCTTTGTATGATTCCTCGACTTGTACGGTACAAGTTGCTTAAGCACAATCCCTTTCAGTACATGTTTCTGCTGTGTCTTTACATGGAAACCCGGTAGGAATTGCATTTCGATTAAGGACATAATCGGTACCATTTGAATATGATTCTGGTGTTAAGTGCTTATTACAAATCCTAAGATGACGTACAGTATTGTGTGACACTTTCATTCCCATTAAGTCCTGCCGCATTTGCGATCTGAAAATGATAACATTTATTTATTTGAAGTAGGTACTGTGGTAAAGCAGAGTAATAATTTTAAGTAATCTTACGAGGTTTGGAAATATATACTGCACTGCACAAAAATTGAAAACATAGACTAGACCAAATGCACACTTACTTTGACTATTCCTGGGAAAATAATGCAATTTCTACGCATCAACTCCTTTAGTTCCACAAACAATGCAGAAAGCAGAAGACATTTTGAGAAATAAGCCGATGGATAATCTGAAAAATATTACTGTGATCTAATGTATATTTGCACAATAACATTTACCTACCTCCTCTTTTGGAAATCTAAATTTTTAAGGGAACTAAAAACTAAGTAATCTATGCTAAAAAGCCAAGTTTCTACAAAAATATAAGTATTATCACAACACACAATGACAGTAAACAATAACAATAAATGACATTTGAATACGTGACAAATGACATTTGCGCCAACGGCGACATCTGAATTTGGCTTCTGTTATGCTCGACCTTGACCGGACAAATTTCTCAGGGAAGTTACCAGTCTGGGTAATTAGTCTGTGTTCTTACCAACTATCCACATAGGTATTAAAATTCCTAAAGTTAGACTTACACTAAAGAAAACTATAACACATATTACACGATACATAATATTAAGTAAACACAAAAGATTTTAGCGCTTATTTCCAACATTTCTTGGCCCCTTATTATCTTTTACAGAACGATAAACCCTCGTTAGATTAATCCATTTTCTCTGACATTTGTCTGCTGATTTATACACGCCTTCACTAGAAATTCTCGCTGAAATAATAACCCAAACGTGTTTTTTCTTCTTAGCATGCTTAAAATCATCTAAATGCTCTCCATGCAAGCTTATTAATAGCTTTGTTTCATTTTCATTCCAGGCCTCTTGTTGATCATTTTTAGTCCCAGCATTATAACCTACTTCATCACTACCATCAAATGGTTCATCTAACAGTTCTGCATAATTTTCATTTACATCTTCAGACAATTCAGCAGTAACTAGTCCATTTTTTCTAAGCGTATCATATTTATGAAGTAATTCATCTAAATACTGAGCATCTGAAAATAATAAAAAAGTTAAATAATTAACATAGGTGGGTACAATTAACAATGCGCAATATTTTACCGTTTTCAGCACGTTTTATTTCGTAATCAGACAAAAAAACACAAAATTTGTAACCATTTGGAATTCAACTTTTCGCTTATTCTGGAACTCATATTTATAGTAGACTTGCGGCAAGCGTACAAAAAGTTACAGATAATCACATTATGGGAATTTACGATTTATGAGGTTAGGGTAATATAACTAAACAGGATTCAGATATCTAATCAGGAAAATTCTGTTTCTGAGAGGCAAGGGGATTACCGATCATGATTCGAATTTCCTGGTGGGGATAAAATAATCGGAAGCGAACGAACGCTTACACGTGAATCATGTTCATTGTGATTACGAATCACAGTGTCGAACGAAAGCAGCTAAGGTGCTACGAACTACACACATTGCATTTAATGTTTCTTCTCCCATTCGATTTCTTTTCTTACTTTCAATGTTCCTTACTTTGTATATTTAACAGCAGGTTTTCCATTCCTTAGATGACGGATGTTTTTTGCTTCTGTCCTCTAAGATTTTATGATTGTATCTTATCTACAGTAACATATAGAATCTACGTCCATTTTCGAACAGCAGGCATACACAATACAAGCACGATAATAGTTTCTGGCTCTGGCCGATAATAACAAAAACAGCAAATACAACTTCAAACAAATTTTAGACACACTTGAAATCATGTACTCAAATAATCATCAACACATTTGACAGTTTGACTCATGACACGTATTCACTGAACTCTATTATATTAGAGTTTTGTGCTCGTACTTCGATGGTAGCGCTGCTTGGGGTCATAGTATGAACCAAAATAGTTATAATAGTATATTATATTACTAGGGGTAGAACGCACTCTTTTTTTGTGTTGAGCCCAGGAACTGGGGGATTGAGTTTCTCTCCTGCTTCTGGCAAATCTCGACGGGGCCTTGAAATTTAAAGAATGATGCCGAGTTAGATCTTATCTTCTTCTGTGTTTCTGTTTTTTTTAACCGGGTATTTTGATTGTTTAAGTTCATGACCCGATTTTTTACAGCCTTAGCTATTTTAATTCTTTCACCCAAATTTGGGCCAAACAAAAAACTATCAACGGGAGAAGTTAATGTCAACTCCTTAACAGATTTGTCTAACACTGGAGTAATTCCTGCACGCCTTGATAACGATATGTTATAATGCAAATCATTTAAGAGCTTAGCGCGCTCTCCCCTATTTATGAGGTCGTCTGTTAGAAGCTCATTCATTGCCACACCCAATGCTGCAATATCTCTGCTGAGTTGCAGATACCAAAAAAAGAGAAATTAAAGAATCAGCAATAATCTTATTAAATGAAGATAAGTGCTTATCGAATTGTTCTGTAGATATTTTGTACAACCTGGCTACCAATGTTAAAAGAAGAACTTAACAAACTCAACATTATCTAAAAGAAAATATCATCAGTTCTATGTTCTGTGTAAGTAGTAAGTATCTATGGAAATAACATAAACAGAATCTTAAAGCTGTGCATTTGACATACACAGCAAAATAAGAGTTCTTCCAGAAGATAGCTTTGAAAACGGAATGAGATTACTTTCCAAAACGTCAACAAAATACATTATTTCTGTGTTTATTCCGATTTATATTATTTGCAAAACATAACCTCTGACTTTTCCTTTGGCGTAAACGTCACGGGCGCAGAGGTTTTTTTCCAATAATTCTATTATTTTGTAGATTCGGTGATTTGTTTTGAAGAGGATAATAATGCATGTGGTAGAAAACCCAAATAATAGGAAATGATGCTCTTGAGTTGTTACCTGATCTTTATCTCTACTTATTTGAAAAGGTGAAATAGCAGATACAATTTCAGGATTCAGCTGTGGTGGACTAAGAAGCGCCATATTTGACGGTAGAGGATGCTTTTCACAAAGCTTCAGCTTTTCCTCCTTATCAAGTCCTTCGCTTAAGATAATATCCCACCTTTTCTGTAGAACTGGGTGTAATTCATAAGATTTTAAGCTCTGTTATTAACATCCTCCCCTAAAGCCTGGAGAATTTCCTTGTCGAGCCCTACTTCATTCAATATGGGACTATCCTCCACCTGTGGAGGGACATTATTTTTGTTTGACACATTAACAGGGAAGCTCTGGTCCTTTAGCGAACATTCCGAATCCTTAGAGTGCCCTGAGATGCTCATGTCTCGGGCACTATGACTAGAGACTGAGGACGTCTCAGAGTGTCTCGAGCGGCGTCGGCCTCGAACACTGTCACTGCTCTTTGTATTACGCTGAGACCTAGAAAGAACTCTCTCGCTTGAACCTCATGAACGACTTCGAGTCTTTCATGTCGAGCACGTCTATTCTTTCGATGCTTGTCACGTCTTCTTCGCATATCTATAGATATCAGATTTTCTAGAAGAACATCGACGGTCCCTTGATCGATCGTGAGATCTCTTACGTTTTCTCATCTGAAAAGGAATATAGAATTGTATATTTATGGGAGAAATAGACTTACGCTTGTGGCCACGCTGCACTCAAAAACGTAATGAGGTCACCCAAGTCTATAGGTAAAGGAGATGCTACCTTAAAATACGTAGCGCCACCGAGTACCTAAGGACGGTACTACATGCAATTAAACTACAGTGATTTCGAGGACGAGGTGCTGAAATATAATAATTTGGTTACATCTGTATATTTGTATTACTTTTTATTATTAGTTAGGTGGATGATTTTAGATTAATAAATTATACTGCAACATTTACGATATGTGTACTTTTATTATCTCCACTTGACAGACAGCGTTGCCAACCTAAATGTATAATATACCCCAATAAGATCTTACATCTCTTGCATCCCCTTTTCTAAGATTATAAGTCTAACCTTTCAGGTTGCTTGACTATCCTTCCACTTCTTGTAACCTGCGGAATAATTATAAGCCTTTCGTTTTCACTGGAAGCATTAGATTCTGAATTCAGTGAGTTCTCATCCTCTTGATAACTTTCAATGTCCACAACACTTTCACTATCATTACTATTCGAGTTGCTTAATGGTAAATAACATTGTTTTCCTATCTCTTCCTCCTTTTTTGACGGTTTTATGGAGGTTTTAAACAAATCATACCTCTGTGGTACATCTTTAGATACTGGTAAGACTTTAATAAAAATTCTATTTCTGATGTACTCAGATGCACCATCTGTTTTGACTACATATGTCCTATCTCTAATTTTAGGTACTACAATTCCTGGTATCCAATTACTTTTCGGTGTTAATTTATTCATTACTCTTTTGTTATTTTTAATTTCCGGTAATTTTCTATTTTTGTTATTTAGCTTTTGATTGTTCAATATAAGTGCTAACATTTGTTATAATAACTAATTTAGGTATTAATTCTTTACTGTTAGCAGGAATTGTGGACCGTAATTTTCTACTCATTAATATCTGTGCAGGTGAGAGATCTTCCCCTATAGGCATATTTCTATAATGTAACAGGGCAAGATATATATCTCTTTTATCTTCTACTACTTTTTGCAATTGTACATTACGTTCAGCATCCCATTTGATTTAACATAAGTGGGTGAGGTAAGTATGCGAGTAAATTCCCATTCTTTACTGAATTATTTAAATAAATTTGATGTAAACTGTGGGCCTCCATCCGTTATTAAAGTTAACGGAATACCATGGCGTACAAATATATTTTTCAGAATTGTAATGACTGTTCGACTTGTTGTATCAGACTTTAACATTTCTATTTCAATAAATTTAGAATAATAATCTATTAGCAATATGAATTTTTCACCTCTGAGCTCAAATAAATCACAATCT
This sequence comes from Leptura quadrifasciata, assembly GCA_963675555.1. Lineage (NCBI taxonomy): Eukaryota > Metazoa > Arthropoda > Insecta > Coleoptera > Cerambycidae > Leptura > Leptura quadrifasciata. The sequence continues at coordinate 81,785,132 of OY776680.1, forward strand.
ACTTTATTCCAAGGCAACATTGAAATTTCATGCGACTTTAAAGGTTCTGGACTATGATTTAGAATATTCTTGTTTGAGCAGGATAAGGAGACACAGCGTAAATTGAAATTAACTATATTGACTAAATTAACAGATTAATTAACACACGTGTCATCACGTGCACACGACAACAAAACATACCATCTACTACTATATTAAAAACGGAAGGCGTTCGACGTCACCCCACTACTATGTGTTACATCCTGACCTGCGCAGTAGGGATCAGTCTAGAAACGCCAGAATATAATATAATACTTAACACTCCCACGTATTCTAGCTTATTTATTAATGTACATCATACCAAAACTATCTCTAAATTTTACAAATTTGCTTACAGGCAAGGCTTTTGTAAAAATGTCTGCAATATGATCATACGTCGATACAAATTTTATTTTAAAATCATTATCATACCTTTCTCTCTTACAAAATTATATCGCACGTCAATGTGCTTAGTACGCTTATGGTACACTGGGTTTTTAATTAGTTTTATAGCACTTTGATTATCGATGCACAGAACTAGATCACTATTTAATTTTACACTAAGTAGTTGTTTGAGCCACATGGCTTCTTTGGCTGCCTCCGATGCTGGACAGAAAAACAGATTGTTGACATCGGCTGCACCATGTAATCGCTCCGGCACATCTTGAAGATATAGCCTGTAGTTGAACGTCTTGTGTCTATGTCATTTGCATAGTCTGCATCCGAGTAACGAACTAATGTGTCATCACTATGACGATATTGAATTCCATTTGAGTCAATTTTAAATATACGTTCACTGCATTGCAATGTAATGAACTTGGATTGTTTTGAAACCTGCTCACTATATTTACAGCATACATGATATCGGGACGTGCAGTAATTGCTGCGAACATTAGAGAGCCAACTGCTTCTCGGTAAGGAAAATCAACTGAAGAGAGTATTGTATGAGGATCAGCTGGTGTGTTACTTGTTTTAGCATCGTTTAGGTTAAAACGTTGTAGCATACGTCTAATAAAATTGCTTACATGTATAAAGATCGATTTGTTTTCCTTGTTCATTTCAATTTCTAGTCCAACAAAATAGTTAGGTTCACTTACACTAATCTCTAAACTAGCATCTTTAAACTTAACACGCTCCCAAGTACGCTGTTCAAGTTGGTAGTCTGCCTTAAGTCTTGCAGTTAAATCTTTATTCCATTCATATGCTATGTCATGCACATTACAGGCGGCATCCAGGGGGTTTATGCCAGCATCACCTCTTGCTAATCTTTTCTGTAATTTGGTTCCTGGACCGCAATACTGATATGCTGGTAAATGTAGCTCGAATGGAAGTTTATTTATCAGTGAGTTAACAAAGCTTCCACCAGTTTTGGACTGCTGCCTTGGATGACGTCTGTATCGCGCGATAGTCGACATTTAAATAAGGTAAGTATGTTGCTCATTTGTATATATAGTCCCAGGCCGTTGCACAATGCGGATAGTAAGGCAGAGGGAAGAGTTTATAGTGGATAACCTAGATGAACGAATTGGGTGTGGGGTAGGTGCTGCTGATAATCAACGTTATGGGCCTCTACTTCCCTCAACCATTCACTGTGTCATAGCTGGTGCTTCGAACTGTGGGAAAACTAACATTATGATTACTCACGCATCCTCGTGGACTACGGTTTGCAAATGTTTATATATATATTCCCAGTCATTAAGTCAACCCAAATATGAATATTTACGCAATGTGTTAACGCCGATTAAAGGGTTAGGACACGTTCAATAATGCAGAAATAGTGGAGCCCTATAAAGCCAGACCAGATTCCATTTTTATTTTCGATGATGTTATATGTGAAAAACAAAATGTTATAAGATCATATTTTAGTATGGGTCGTCACAGAAGTGTTGATTGTTTTTATCTGGCACAGACGTATTCTCGTACACCGAAACAATTGGTTCGCGATAATGCTAATTTCATAATAGTGTTCAAACAGGATGATATGAATCTTCAACATATATTTCACGATCATGTAGCGCCAGACGTAACATTCAAGGAATTTCAAAAAATGCGTGCTGAGTGCTGGAAGGATCGATATGGGTTTTTAACGATTGATAAGGATAGAGAATTGCAAGATGGACGATATAAAAAGCAGAAAAATCTTGGGAACGGACTTTTGTCGATTGCTCGATGACCTTGAAGTCTTCGCAGGTACTCGCAAGGTCAGGGAATCTATCTTTATACATCTTCTGAATGCCTTTCTCCATTTTCGCGTCCTCTGGTAGGACGAAAACAACCTTGACAACGCAATCTTTTGTATCTATAGAGGGTTGCCCTCGATCACTTCAGTGTTTTTAAACAGATCTTGCCCCCAGTCCTTGCCGACTACCAACTTCCAGCCATCATGTGTACTTATCCCCGCGAGGGAAGTCACCATTGGCCTGTTGCCGTGCCAAGGTGTTGTCTGCGTAGCCGCGTCTTGGGGCTCTAGGTCGTCTCTGAACTGTGTTCCCGACTTATCTCAGTTTGAGTATCCACATCATAGCTAGGTGCCTTCAAGTCCTGCCAGCCATTTATGTCTGTCAAGCCATTCCTTAACGGGTGGTCCGCCGAGTGTATCAACGCCTCTCTTTAGCCTAACTGCTATGTCTTTAATTTTGTGTTTCGTATTAGGATTTTCAACAATCTTCTTGTCCAGGTATTGACTACACTTGATGACTAATTCAATAGTTTCCGCAAGCACAAAAGTCATCGGATCTTCTGATTTCCCTGCTATTATGGACTCATTGGTCGCTCCAATGGATCAATATTTTCCTCTTCTTGCCAGAGCTCAGAGAATTACACCTGCGCATCTGGCTAACAATATTCAACCTACTGTGTCGTGGGGCCTCATCTGAGTGCTTGGCAGTCACGCCCAAGTTTTTTCCCGCGTCGGCGGCTTCGTCTATCCCGGCATCTTGCCCTTTCTTTATTTCATTAACCTTAACCCCACACAGCACCAGACTGCCATAGGATAACCACAGGTTGTACTAAAAGGATCAACAGGACATCCCTTGTACGCCCTAATTTGGGTTCCTCCAGATTTGGGACCTCCTGTGGATAACCTTTTGGCACTAGTCAGGATAGCCCCTGGCTGTCAGAAAAGGATAACTCATGGTAATCCACAGGAACCTAAAGGGACCAAATTGGGTAAAGTTTGGAACAACCTATGGTTATCCTTATCGGCTAATGATAGGATGACTTGGCATTAGTTATTGTGACCCCCCCCCCCACCAAGTTGATTAAGTGTAGTAGATAAGTTGAATCGTTTACGACCTATACTTAATCTATGCTAGTTTTTATGGGTCTGGCTCTTAAAAAAAAACTGCCAACATTTCGATACTTTATGGTATCATCTTCAAAGTTCCACAAAACATTTACAATATTGAGTTATTTGGAAAAAATTGTTTAACTATTAGTGATACCTACATAAATAAGCAAAAAAAATTCCAAATAACTCGTAATATAACTATAAATATTTTGTAGAGCCCTGAAGATGATACAATAAAGCATCGAAATATGTTGGTCGTTTTCTTTAAGAAAGACCTTAGACCCCTTAAATCTTAATATAAATCAGATATGTCATTAACGAATTCAACTTATTACACGCATTTAACCGACTTGGGGTGAGGGTGGGGGTCCACAATAACTTGGTCATATCAAGTCATGATAGGAGATGGAACTGACTGCCACATGCATCACTTTTCGAAAGAGATGTACCTCTGTGAAATCTGTGTATCTGATTGAAGTATTTTAAATGTTGCTCCCACTAGTAGGAGTTTGGCAACATCTCCAGATTTAGGTTTATCAATTTTAACTTTTACCATATTTAACTGATGAGGTTATCTCGATTCTGGTATCTAATTATGTTTAACGTTTAAATAAAAAAAATGTTAGTTAAGATAAGTACTTCACTTGCCCTAAATGGAATAATTCTGCAGGATAATGTATGGAAATAAATAAATAAATAACTAGTTCACTGGGCTATGTTAAGGAAATAATCATACTCTAAAAATTAAAAAATTATTTATTTAGGTATATTTTTCTTTGTATATAAAACATAATATTTCATTTCATTTTTGTTCCCTGTTTTCTGCCTTCTGTCTATCAGCTGCGTGCCTTAAAAAGTTTTTGACAGCTTTTTCAATTTCGATTTCGGTGGCACTATGGGTGGAGTGATTTTTCAAAATTGCTTCTAAAAAACAAACACCCATAAATCTGGTATAAGTGATTACTGGTATTACTAACTATATTCATGTCTTCTACTTGATCTCTCATTCATAGTCGTCAACTTACAATTTCTTAGAGACAGTATTTCCATCGCTAATTAACTATAACTAGTTATGTTTTTTCGGAGGAAAAAACCGTTTTTAAAAACAACTAAATTTTATTAAGACACAAAAATACGACAGCGGAACCGCTTTACAAAGAGAGTAATCTACAACTAACTAAAGAATAATAAATGCATTACATGGATGCTGTTCATTGTGGTTATCTATGGTATATCGTATTACGCTGACAGATGAGCTCACGGGTTCATAACTCCTCCATCCTCAGTTTTTGGATCGTCCTCGACTCCAAGTAATTCAGAAAATACTTTCCTATCTACTTTTACAATAGGTTTCGGCTTAAATACTAGTTTTACAATTTGTTTCCTATAAATAATTACAACAATACATAAAATGGTTACAATCGTGAAAATAACAGAGGTAATTCCTATGTGGGAATACTTGATAGCCATGTGATCTAACAATATTGGCTCCTTTACGTCCTTTAGATCATTATTAATTTGAGTAAAGTCTTTTAAATGGCTTGTTTTTAAAGATAGGATCTTTGTTGGTTTGTTTAAGTCCTGTATGGTTTCATTTGGTAATGAAATGTTTATGAAAGTATTAGCTATTAGTTGCGAATTGACAATAACATTGCAACTTGAGCCTAATACATTAAGTCCTTTAATTGTGGTTGTGGTAACATCATCGTGAACACACTGTTCAATCACTTTTGTGGGTACCTTGAATAAGGTTAATATGCCATGTTCCATTATAGTTATGGCATCAAAGTCCGTAACAAGAGCTGTAGTGCAGCTCGTAACATTTTGTAGGGAGCACTTGTTTATTAAGTTAGGCGAACATAAGTAGAATGTTTCTATCTCTTGGCATTCTTCTGACCATCTCTCTTTTGTTGAATCCTTCAGGTAGTAGTGGGTAGGTGGTATAATAATGATGTCATTTTGATTAGGTACTGGATATATTTTGAATAATGAATAGGTAGGGGATTGTAAGATGGGAATTTTTAATATGATAACAATCACACTGTCTTTTAATAAAAGGGTTATTTTAGAATTGTCTAGTACTTTAAACAGATGATTTTTATCTAGTTGTAGTACCATTTTTGGGCTATATTGTGTAAAAAGATAATTTTCTAAAATTTTTAAATCTTGCAGACTGAATAATTCAATGTTAGGTGTATTAAGTCTTGCTAAGTTAATGGTTCTGAGAAAAATGTTTACTTGTTTTTCTAATTTGTCAATATTAATTAACTGCAAATTAATTGTTTCGAGTAGTTGTACGTCATCTACTAACTTATAGGTTAATCGTAGTGAATTATTTTGAAAGGCAGAGATAGCTTGCATTTCTTGCTCAAATTTATTTGTTAAATGTTCTGCGAATGTAGTAAATTGTGACATTTTTTGAGAGACTTGATGTTGATTGTTTTCTAATATTTTTAAATTATTATTTATATTAATTAAATCATCTTCGTCTAAATTTCCCGTTATGAATTTAATCCCTTTACCGAGAAAATTGAATAAACCTCTTTTCTCTCTACTGTGTAGTAATTTATCGTAATTTTCTTGTAATCTGTTAGATTTTAAACCAATTTCGTCAATAATTGCCGAGGTTAACATATTATCATCTTTATGATGGGATTCTATTAAAAGATTATTATGAGTAATTTCGTTAATATTATTTTGTATTAATGTTAAATTAAATTGAAAATAGAATTTGTGGTAATGGCTAAGTAGTTTTCCCTGACCTAGGGGCTCTAGGTAGTATCCGTTTGTCTGAAGCGGCTTGACTTGAAGTGCTGGGTATACTTTCAGGATTGGTAGAAGGATTCTGTAACAAATTACTTTGTCTTACTCTTTTAATTTGTCTAGCGTGAATATTTACATATTTCTTTTTAATTTTTGACGCGATCTTGTTTTTCTTTTGTGGTATTAGCTTCGAATATTTCCCTATCCTATAACGGGGTTCATGTTTTCCTCTTTTGGGATTTTTAACAGCAATAATGTCAGGTATTTTTGTAACAGGTGGTTCTTTATTTTTGTTATGTTTTTCGAGTCGTTTATCAGCTCGCTGTTTTTGTTGGTTATAAAGGTCATTGTAAAATGGTAAGATCTCGTCCTTTCTTTTTTGATTATAATTTTCATGTACGGTCATGTCTCGATTAAATGATGTTTCAATAAGATAAGGACCGTATAAAATAGAAAACGGGGTAAAGCCTGTAGCGGTATGTATTGATTGATTATATATTAATACGGCGGCTAACATTTGATTTGCGGGTGTCTCACTGGGGTTTTTAATGTTTATAATTCTAAGTTTTTCTATTAAGGTAGAGTGCATTCGTTCAATTGGTGAATTCGAATTGGGATTATAAGGCGTTACAAAATGTAATTCGATACCGTGCATTCTCGCATATTCTTTCATTACGCCATTCGAAAAGTGTGTTGCGTTGTCCATAACAATTCGTCTCGGAAAAGAATGGTGAGAAAAGTAGTGTCGAAATTTATTTAGGATAGTCATATGATCCGTTTGTTTAATGTGATATGCTTGGGCATATCTGGAAAATAAGTCTATAAAAGTTACGAATTTACTGCCTTGATATGTGAATATGTCTATGTGTAGAGTTTCGAATGGTTTTGTGGCTAGCAAAGGGCCCTCAAGTTCTAATTGATAGGGGTTTCTATCGTATTTAGCACTTAAACATTGTTCACAATTATTGATAGTTTCGATTATAAAAGTTTTTAATTTAGGATTATAATATTCCAGTTTAAGATGGTTGTAAGTTTCATTTATGCCATTATGATTTCTTAAATGATACAAGTTAATTCGTAATTTAATTTCGTCGTCTTCTAGGTCTTGTAAATAGGTGTTAGATATTGATATTTTTGCAGAATTGTTCAAATGTTTTTCTAATATGCGAATAACTATTTCTTTTAGGTCTTTGTCTTGTATATATAAACAACAGGGTTTATTGGGTATAATAGCATTTTTAAATTCATTAAAAACCTGCATTTCGTTTGATTTTTGACTAAATCTTATTACATAGTGGTCCTTGTTAAATATTTTTTTGTGCTTTGTGTGTATTCGTGTGTGGGGTAAACAAATGATTCTATGATTGGAATAATTGACGGGTTGTTCAGAAATCGGTATGACTAGTCTCTGATCGTTGTTACTTACAGTATGTGCGGTTTCTATATCATCAAGTATATTTGTTAAATTCGGTTCAGGCTCATCATTATTACTTATGGTGTGCGGTGCGGGTTCTATATCATTAAGTATATCTACTAGATCCGATTCCGAAACTTCGCGGTTTAAAATAGAGTCTAAATCGTCTAGGCCGGGTAATTCAGCAATGTTAGGTATAATCGAGGCGTTGTCATTTTCATTAATATTTATTTCGATGCGCGATAACGCATCGGCGACATAATTTTCTTTGCCTTTGCGATATTTAATTTCAAAATTGTACTCCTCTAATTTTAGCTTCCATCTAATCAATCGCGAGTTAGGTTCTTTAATTTTACTTAACCAGACCAGAGGGTTGTGGTCGGTTTCAATTATGAAACGTCTCCCGTATACAAATGGACGAAAATGGCGGCATGAATCGTGTATACTGAGTAATTCTAATTCAATGGCTGAATAATTGCGTTCTGCCGAATTTAAAGTTCTAGAATAATAGGCAATTGGATGATTGTTTTGTGATAATACGCTACCTATAGATATTGTTGATGCGTCTGTCGTTAATGTAAATGTTTTATTAAAGTCAGGGTATGCTAATATAGGGGCATTTTGTAGCAGTTCTTTACAAATATTAAAGGCTTCTACATAGTCAGGTTTCTTTTCGTTTATTTTTTCTCCTTTGCGTAAGCACTTAGAAAAAGGGAATGTTAATTTTGCAAAATTTGCTATAAATTTTCGGTAATATCCGATAAGGCCTAAAAATCGTCTAATTTCTTTGATCGTTTTGGGTATTGGAAATTTTTGGACAGCTTCTACTTTTGAGGGGTTAGGTTTTATGCCCTCGGGTGTGATAATGTGACCGAGAAAAGCAACTTCTTTACGAAGAAACTCGGACTTGTCGATTTGAATTTTTAAGTTTGCTTTTTGTAGTTCCTCGAATATAATTTTTATATGATGCATGTGTTCTTGAAGAGAACGAGAGAAAATTACAACGTCATCCATGTATACAAAACATATTTTGTACAGATGGGCGCGAAGAATATTATCCATTAATTTTTGAAAGGTAGCGGGCGCATTTTTGAGCCCGAACGGCATACGAAGATACTCGTAATGCCCGTTATTCACGGTAAAAGCCGTTTTCTCTATAGATTGCGGGTCCATCTCGAGTTGATGAAATCCCTGGGCCAAATCAATCGTAGTGAAGTAAGTGCATCTGCCGAGATTGTCTAATATTTCGTCTATTTTCGGTAGGGGGTATTTGTCCTCGATTGTGTTCTCATTTAATTTACGGTAGTCGACCACCATGCGATATTTCTTTTTACCACTGGCGTCGAGCTTTTTCGGTACTATCCACACCGGCGAACTATATGGAGAAATCGATGGTCTGATAATGTTATTATGTAATAATTTTTGAATTTGCGATTCAATTTCTTCTCGCATAGAGGGGGGATGTCTAAAAGATTTTGCAAAAATTGGAACTTCATCTTTTGTTCGTATATGATGTTTAACTCGATTGGTAAATGAGAGGTCTGAATTTTCGTGATAAAATATATCTTTATACCGGGAACATAAATCTAAAAGAGCTTTACGTTCTTCGGGATTCAAAGTATCAGTTCGAATCATTTCTGAAATAGGTGACGGTAATTTTTCAGTGGGTACTTCAATATTAAAATATTCGATAGGTATAACATTTACTCTTTGTTCGAATTTTGACTGAAAAGGTTTTTCGAAAATATTCGGTATTTTGATCAAGCCTTTATCGATTTTTGCAATGCATTCAGGTATTTCGTAATTATCTAATTTAATTGATGGTATCAAAACGGTGCCTTTATCTAAAGTTGTTGGAATAATAATTTGATCTTTATGCGTGACTAATAAATTAATTTGCTTTTGGTTATATTCAAAGTAAAATGGAATTTGAGCGCCACCAATTGTTAGTAATTGTTTTTCATAGTTAATATTAGCGTTTAATTTTCTCATGTCTTTTGAGCCAATAAGGGCGTCAAAGTTTTGGTGCCATGGTATAACTCTAAGTTTGATATTTTGCGAGATATTTTGTTCTTTTAATAATGGAAAAATTACATTGTCATAGGAGCTAGATTTTTTGTGCATAGATAAAACAGTGAAAAATTCTTTTTTGTAAAATTGTTTAAAGGGTTCGGCAGCATCGGGATTTATAATAGAATCCGATGCTCCTGTATCGATTAAAACCTTAAGATTTAATTGGGGGAGATAAAAGAATGGCAGCCGAGATAATGTGTAAACATTATTTAAGTTAATGATTGGTTGGAGGCCGGGTCTATAAAATTTGCATCACTTTGTTCGTTTTCCGGGTAATCGTCGTATTGTTCAATTTCGTTTTCGTTTTCTAATGGGTAATCCGATTTTTCGAATTCGTTATTAAACAATTCGGTGGGCCTATTATATGTTGGGCGATTTTGCGATGGATATTGCGAATGTCGGAAATTTTGTTGGAAAGAAGGTCGCGGATGCGAAATTCTTGTAGAAACAGACATCGGCGTCGGTTCCGGTTGGGGCGCCGGCGTCGGTTTGCCAAATACTTCTTGGTTAGTTGGATATGTCGTTCTTTGAGGTATGGGTTTATTAATATCTCCGGGGAAACCGGTTGATGTAGAGGGTTGTGACATATAGGCAAATGGTGGTTTCTCATTTATACGTGAATTAGACATTGGTATATTAGGATTGTATGGGTTACGTGCAATATTTGGCACTGGACGCGAAGGAGGTTGCGGTTTTCCTTGGCGTATTGGTTGTTTAAAGTTTTGTCTGGCATGATTTGCCCATTTTAATTCCTGATTACGGTTATCATATGATTGACATTTAGTGTACGCGTCTTCTAATGTTTCATAATCAAAATGACTTAAATATGAATTATATGGTTCTAAAATACCAATAAGAAATGTTTTTAATGATCTTGCCATATACATTTTATATTTAAATTGATAAATTTCGTCATTTCCATCATGTATCTTTAGATATTGTAATAAATCATTTCGGATAAACAAAATACGCTTATAATATTGGTGATAAGTCTCATTATAATTTTGAATACAATTTTGCAGAGTAGAAGCTAAAATGTCTTCATTACGGTGGTCTCCGTATTGTTTTAATAATATTTCTTTAATTTGTTCCCAATTGATAGCATTATGTAAGCTAAGAAATTTTCTAGCTTCGCCTTTTATTTTAGTTTTAATTGTACAGCCTAAAATATGTGTCTGTACTAGCGAAAGTTTATCATGAACAAAAGTTAGTAAATCTTGTACACTCTCTATAAAAATTTGCAAATCGTCGTTAGGACCATACTCTGGCAGAGCATTTAATAATTGTGTAAATTCTTGAGATTGAATTGTACTAGGTATATTAATATTATTAGCTGTACTATTGTTACTAGCAGAGGTAGCCATTTCTGATATATTTCCTGTACTATTTATATTTAAACCAATACTAATTCTGTCAACTAATTCTAATTCTATTTCTCTGTATGAGTCAAAGGCAGACATATACTAATGCTAGAAATTTTCTTAATTTTACGTGTGATCGTTTTCACTTAAAAAATGGAAAAAATAGGACTTACAGGCTAAATAGAAGGATTGACATCTCTTCCTGGTGTTCTCGATGAACTTGCAACGTCTCAGGTGGACTGGGGTTGTCTTCGATAGACTGGGGTTGTCTCCAATAGACTGGGAGTAGCAGAGTCGATTTTTGTTCTTAATTGGATCACAGAAACAAAGTGTTGACACACACCACTAACTCGAAACCGTATAGGACACGTCGTTCCCACGAAATTACTTCTTTTAGCGTTTTCTGGATCCTGTTCGCAGCGCCAGTTATGTTTTTTCGGAGGAAAAAACCGTTTTTAAAAACAACTAAATACGACAAGACACAAAAATACGACAGCGGAACCGCTTTACAAAGAGAGTAATCTACAACTAACTAAAGAATAATAAATGCATTACATGGATGCTGTTCATTGTGGTTATCTATGGTATATCGTATTACGCTGACAGATGAGCTCACGGGTTCATAACTAACTATAAGATAATATAAAAGCAAACAGTTGTCAAAACAACCGTTTCCTTGGATATTATCTTTTAGTTAAAGTTAACTAGCTATGGAAATACTGGTATTATTGAATATTGGTCTTTAAGAGACTCGTCAATATTGACAAATTTTAAATATCGTTTGTTACTGAATGATACCTGGCAAGTCATTAGAGTGACTAGGAACAGGTGTGAGAAGTTCACACTTGGTGAATCGTTAAGAGAACAATTATGAATTTGGATGTCAATATTCTTGTTTTATGTTATAGATTGTGATAAAAGACAATGCAAACTGTAACTGAATGATTAAAATGTTCGTTTAGCATAAGAATTATCAAATAAATGTTTGTATGGCAATGGAGTGCACCGACTGAATTAAGTTAATATAACTAAATCAATTTTAAAGATAATGTAATGCAAAATGATATTAATTTATAATACAAATTAACATTTACCTGAAAGAGCCGCAAATAAGCGTAGAGTCTTAAAACTCTTTTTGTTATTTCTTTGACCAAGCCAATTAAAGTATTGCTGCAACCCATTGGTGAATACTCTTGAAATTCCCCTTTTCACAAATTGGTTAACATCCACCCCGCCAATATGACGTAGAAATTCAACCTAAAATTTTAGTTTTTTAAAAAAATTATTTATATGCAGTACCACAAAACAATACCAAATTTTCATATACAAGTTTATCTTTTAGTTTTAATTCAAATTCTTCTAAATCCCTTATATTGTCAATAGGAAATTGCTGGTCTAAATTTATTTTATTCTCATTTTGCTCAGCGCTCTTATTCTTGACTTCATTGAGTATCGTTGCTACATCGACCAATAGCATGTCCACTTTTCTGTTAAGTTGAAAAAATTTGGCGATCAAAGTCTTCAATAATAGTTCTAGAATATATGATATTTTAAAATGAATATAAAGAAAAGGTATAGGTGTATTAGCGTTTATAGTTCTTGGCTCAAGTACATTTATATACTCAGGTAAACTTTCTGGCGTGTATACGAGTTGATAATTCACATACGATTTCATCTGCTGTGCATAAAATTATTCCATTACATCGAAAATTTTGGTGTGTCTATCAAGGTTATAATAATTAATAGTTAATAAATAGCTTTGTACATATGATTGCATATGAAATCACGTACGTGAATTATCACCTTACATACACACCAAGTTACAGTTTACTTGAGTATACATATCGACGAAGAAAAATTTAAAAAGCAGTACACTTGATGTCACTGTTTTTAAGTTATTGTAAAATATACAAACAAAATATACAATAAATAAACAAACTTTGTTATTTATATAATCACCATCAACATAACATTTTGAACAGGATGAATATCCAGTATGACATTTTGTACAACGTATGAAACTTTTAGCAGGTGCATCGCAAACGAAAGCCTTTATTTCAAATTTAATTTTTTTATTTCTGAAATTTACACCATGCCTTGTTCAGTAAATAGCATCGTCAACAAAATTTTTAAGAAAAACATCAGCATCCTTGGGTTTATCATAACCGTGGTATACTCCAACTATTGTTACAAAGCCACTGTTGGGAAACAACGAAATTAAAATTGGATATAACTGACTCCCTGAGCTCTTACTAAGCGGTAAACCATCAATGGAGACAATAATTTGACAAACATCTAAATTTTCATTAGCATGTTCCAGTAAAAGTGTAACTTTTTTCTCTAAGCCAAAATGGCAATATGTACCTGGATCGACATGTTGCGTAACAGTTTGCCGGGGCGTTTTCAGAAGAGTTCTGGAATCTACGCAAAGGTTTTCATTAGGCAAATGATGTTTCAAAACTTTTAGAAGGTTATTAAGAGAACTATGAGGAATGTTATCAGTTACAGCCCATTTTCTTAAATCGGATATTAAATCTAACTGAGGTTCTAAATTTAATTGAGGTTCTTTTACAGTTTCATTATGATAAACTGCTTCATTCTCCTCATCATCAGAGGTTAAAATTATAAAATCAACGCTGTAAATTTAACTCGGATGCAAATACCTCGCAAATAAAATCATTGTGCTCCATCGCATTTTCAGAGTCGAAATTTGTTAGTTCTATGTCATTTGATGATGATCCTTTACAAGCTGACGTTAAATTTGTAATATCTTTTCTTACGTTTCTGTAGAAAGTAGTTTTTCTGTTACTAGAAATTTTCGGCATCTTTTTGTAGGTACTTGCCTTAAAACAGCAGCTACACAAACTAAACAATACACCTAAATACACTCCACACAATATAGGAATACACACGTACAACAGTGCCTATTTACAAACAATCAAAATTGAATATAAATATGGATATTTTATATTCTAATCTATAAATAATGTGGATAAGCGTCCAGAACAAAACAACGAACGGCTTCTGCTTTTTAGCAATGGCGACTGGGCGGGCGAATCTAGTCGAGACTGCGCGATGGACTCGAATAAGCCAGTATTGCCAAATTGTCTTTATATCCGAGTTCTACGTCAAGGCATGTTTTATTCTAGGCGCTTTTTTAATTTTCAGAGTAACATTGTTCATTAAACGTTATTTAAGAATACTTAGTAAGTTTTTAAGTTATTCGAATACCTAATAAGTAATGAATATTATCAACTTAAGAGAATTTATAATAAGACCATAATATGACACATTTCGGCCTGGCAACACCGTAGTGGGTAAGGCAGGATATTATTTCAATTTTTAATAAAATTTATAGTATAATAATTTATATTATTACTTCCTGCATTAATATATTATCATTAAAAATATGGCAATCAGAAAAGAGTTGTATATCTTTATTTTTGCAGTGAGCACTGCATATTTAAAGAAAATAGAGTAGTTACATACTTACTTGACATTCATAATCATAAACTAACCGATAAGGTAGGTTCCTTGATTTTACATTTAAATTACTTACCGCCAGAAAAATAATTTTTATAAAAACCTGTATTTCCAAATAATTTAACTACTTAATAATGCTATCGTGCTTTCAACATAAATAATTTTATGTAACTATTTATTTTTAATAAATAATTAGGTAGGTACTCATTTTTTTAATTATTATTAATTTTAATTTTGAAGTAAACAACCTATAAGATGAGTTGCCCTAGATGACTTCCATCAGGGAAAGCTTTATTTGGCTATTCTTGTATTATACAGCTCCATAGCCCGGAAGACTATATACGCTATGGAATATCCCCATTTTGGTCATTATTAGAACCGTTTAACCCCAAGCAGGGTTATCCTATGGATATCAGCACAGGCCATCCATGGAATATTCCGCTCTGGTCATTATTGGGAACTTTATAAGCCCCAAGGGGCGTCCTATTAATATCAGCTCTGGTCATCCGTGGGATATCTCGTTTCGGTCATTATGAGGACCATCTATATCCCCAATGGGTATCCTATGGATATCAACATAGGTCATCCATAGGATGCCCGTTTTGGTCATTATTAGGACCTTTATGAACCCAAACGGATATCCTATGGATATCATCCAGGTTTATCCATGGGATATCCCGTTTTGGTCATTGTTAGGACCTCTATATCCCTAAGGGTTATTCTATGGATATCAGCATAGGTCAACCACAGGATGTCCCAGATCTGGTCGTTATTAGGACCAAAGGACAACCATTGGGCATCCCTAATGAACAGTCCTGTCGTGGGACATCATTATGGAATATCCCGTGGACAACCTGTGCTGTGTGGGTATTGCTTGCTCTAAAGTGATATTCTTGTTTAACCACAAACTTTCTCTAATCTTGACATCCTTAACCGAACAAATAATTTTATCTAACAATATATCGTCTTCCATTATGCCATATTGACAGTTCTTTATTAGATTTCTTAATCTGTTAAAATATTCATCGTAGGATTCACTTGCTTCCTGTTTTGCCATGTTGAACACTGCTCTCTCATATCTTTTGTTTATTTGAGGTGTTAAATTCCTTTTAATAGCTTCAATCAGGGTTTTTTCTGTAGCTTTATCTTCTTGTGTGAGTGCAAAATTAGCATATCTTTTGAAAACGTCTTCTCCTATTGCAGTTAATATTACAGCTATTTTTTCAGCTTCATCTTTATGTTGCAGGCCACTAGCTATTAAATAATTGTTCCAAGCTTGTTGAAAATATTTGAAATTTTCGTTTAAATCGCCTTCTTTAATGTTTAGTGGCTTTGGTAGTGGTATATTTATGTTGGAGGTTGTGCTTCTTTCTAATAACATTTTAGTGAGTTGCTCAATTTTTCCTTCGAGTGCTATTACTTTTTCTTCCGCCATTGTCTTCTTACGTTTTTTATTTTTGTCGCTTTCAATGCTTTGTGCTTGCTTATATGCCTATTTTTCTTTTCTGCTTGTGTGAGAATTGCTTACACACCTGACACCATGTTATAAAACTCCGCTTATTGTTCAAATTAATCTTTATTGCATCTCAAAACGTACAACAAATAAAAGTAAACAAAACTCATTCAGGAATGTCTGAATGTCAACATGACTAACTTCATTATCCATTCCCAGTGTTGCCAGTTTCATTGTAATTCCCTAACAATTGGTATTTTCATTACTTAGTTCGGTAAGAGCCTTTTTCTGTGTTGAACCCTGGTCGCATACAGTAGCTTTTACATGTAATCCAATACCCTGCAACTCCATAATAAGTTTTTTCAAGATTACCTTGAGATTATCACTAGATATTGTAGCATTGGTAAAGTAATAAGCCACTACTTGTTTCCATGTTCGTCTTAAACCCCTTATCATAAAAACTAAGGCATGATTTGCTTCATTATTATATTGGCCCAGTTCACCAAGATCTTCAAAACCACTTATTAATTGTTGATTAGCTTCATAATGAAGACCTCTACTAAGTGATATTTCATCAAAAAGGATACAACAATATTTATCTAGACTATTCAGATCGTCCACTTTTATTTTCAATTGTTTCAGGAGGGCTTTATTTGTACCCGGTGTCAAAGGAATTTTTGATAGCATGCTCTTCAGTATTCTTGTTGAAGGTAAAGAAAAATGTGCCTGTAAATATTTATATAATCATGGACTACGTTTATATATAGACAAAGCGAAAGTTTTGTCCTCTATACTCCACCTACGGCCAGATGGTGTACGGTCAACATTTCTTAATTGTGAATTTATAAAATCTTTGGACACAGTATTTAGTTGTTTTTGGATAAGTTGGAAAACATTATTATTATACAATTTTTTTAAATATAACTCATTTTTTGTATTGGCAAGCTGCCTTTTTATTCGACATAATTCTTGGGTTGTGGATCTATGAACTTGGTACATAGCTTTCTTACGAGGTGTAGTAGTTTTTTTACAGACACCTGCTTGATCTAAAAAATCCTTTTCTTTTTTTTGGTGTTGAATAAATTGATGGTATTTCCAACTGATGATCATCCTCCAAAGTATTTAAATTATTTATAAAATAGTTGTGGTCATTAAAGAGTGGATCTGAAGGGTCATTTTTATTGGAGAAATTCGTAAAATAATCGTGGTCTGTATGTAAAAGTTTCTGCATGTTTTATTCAAATCTATACTGCACAATTTTTTCCGAATGAGGGCACGCTCGTGATTTGAGGGAAATCTATAAAATCTTTTATTTACAACATTTTCTGGACTTTTAGTCCTAGTCCAGTAGTAACTATTTTGGCAACCAGGATATTTGCATGTGTATTTCTTTTGCGGAACCATATTATAATTATAAAATACTCCTAAAAATTACAATACAGATTAGCTGGATCGAATGAAAAACTAAAATAGTCTACTTCACAGATGAAGTTTATAAATATATAATTATTAAAAAAATGGATTTACCTAACGATTTAACAACTAATGAAGGCAAAATCTTAAAACAGCAAACGTCGACCATACTTATATTGGAATACAAATGACAGAACACAGATATTTGTCGACGTATTTCCATCGACAGATGAAAATGTAAGGGTACCGAAAATAATACGTATAACGCATGTGCCGATTTAACATTTCTGCCTGGATCAGCGCCATGCTTGTTTATGTTCTATTAACCTCACCTTCACCCCCATGGACTATTCGCCCGAGAGTTTCGGGTAATTAGCTTTCAGGCTATTCGCCCGACACTCCCGGGCAATTAGCCACTTCGTACTTTATATGGTTTGCTCTGTTGTCCTGCGCGTGTGCACCTTGTTTGTACGATTAAACGAACTTACCTGTGAAGTTCAATCGTAATTATATTTCGGCGTCTCGTCCTCTAGATCACTCTGTATTTTAAACTGAGCAGTACCGCTATTCGGTGCTAAATGGCACACAAACTCCAAATTTAAAAACATATATAGTGTTCTTCTATACCGACCGTATTTTTTCTTGTTCATATTGTATAAAGGCTGGAAAACAAAAACACCCGTATAACCAGCGATACAGGTTTCCGTGAACCTATATAGATTTGATAATATTCTATAAAGATTTGTCGATAAAGACTTAAACTATATAGCATATTTATAGAACAATTAAATATTTCCTCTACAGATATGTCCTTTATTTAATCTGTACAGTGATTATAAAGTATTATCTTTATATTTCTTCCCTGTATAGAATATTTAATTAACATTTATAGCGCATTTAAAGTATAGTTATATTATCAATAACTCATTAATATAGATCCTGTAAAGTTTTCCGATAAAAACATTCACTGATGTAGAAAATATATTACCACTTTATTAAGCCTATACGCCATCTATACAAATATATGAGTGTTCTATACTAAATAGATACTAAACCTTTACCACAGAGTACCTGCAACGTGATTGATAGTGTTCTACAATTTTAGAATACAAAGTGTCCGTGTCATAAACGATTTAACGTGCATCACGACAGATTTTAGATCATGTCAGTCCAAATGGAGACTTATATGGTTTATCAATTTACTGAAACGCGGGAAACGTGTGTGTTGCCTACGAGTTGGGTTGTTAAAGGGCAGGTAATGTACCAGATTTATTTATCTGTGAAGTTCTTTGATAAAACATTTCTTGATTTGGAAAATGCATTACTTACTGCTTTATTAAATCTTTATGCTAACTCTATAAGAATGGGTGCATTATGGGTAATTTATACTAAATAGGTATTGTATCTTTACGTAATCGATAAAGATCATAGGGCTCAATGAGTAACATAACCTCTACTAATATTGTAATGGGGTACGAAAATATGTGTTTCAACCAAAAGATCCGTGGTTCAAATCCCAGTGTCATTTAATTTTTTTTATTTTTTTTTATTTTGAAGGGAAATGTTCTATCATTAAAATATTCTATAGATAGATTATTATTAATAATTGTACCTATGTTATTTATACATAAATGTATTTATATTTGTTAAAGGTGAAATATGACAGCAGAAAGGCGTCCGACTATGTAAAAAAAGGAAAAAGGCCTTATAAAAAATGGCCCACCTATAAAGTGGAACGAATATGTGAAAGATTATTCGGTAACAGTGTACCAAATAAATTACTATTAAACATGTACTTATACAATTTTCTTTACTGCAGATTCTTACGATACTGCTTATAGAGCAGAATCTGTTTTATTAGAGAAATCTGACTTGGAATCTACAGATTTAGAAGCCATTTGCAATCCGACACAAATATTAGAAAAGAAAAGACAGCGAAAACCTAAAGTTCTAAATAGCTCTACTGATGATGAGAGTGACTTATCTTCTAGTGCAGATGAGATCGCTGATGATGCTAAATTACCAACATTCATCACACATAATGAAAGTGAAATAATAAATGATACCACGCACTACGGAGATAATAATGAGATTGAGATGATGAGAAATGATAATGAAACTTATGAAGATACACCAGTTGAAATAAATCCTATTGATGTTGTAACTGATGACAATAATGTACCGCTATCATTATCCACTGAAAGTCAGGTTAATGAACTAAAAGAATTAATTATTGCACAGAACAATTTAATTCAGCAACAAAATATAAAAATAGATAACCTCACTACACTGGTAACTAATATATCTAAACAGTTAAAAACACATAAACTGTATGATGGTAATAATAGTAATAGCAATGTGATGACAGCAACTAGATGGACTTTTCCCATGCAAACTCTTGATCACGTTAAAGACCTTGAGGAAAGCTTATTAAGAAATGAAGAAAATGGTAGCGTCAAAGAACTTGTAAGTAACAATGACAATTACTTCCCTCTGTATTTATTATCATATCATCCGTTTTAGAAATCTTTCTTACTCCAACTTGGAGGAACCACATTAAAAACGGCAATTAAATTTATAATTAAAGAAATACATTCTTTAGAATTGCAACAAAGACTTAACTATTCTGGGCGAGAAGGAAAGTTTTCTACTAAAAATTTAATTCAAACTAAATTAATAATAGGTGAGTAGATATTTCCAAACTAGGGTACAAATTAACGTATTATAAATGTAACTTTCACAGATGTAATGCAACGCAACACCAGTAGAACTCAGGTTGAAGCTATCAACGAATATATGTATCACTTGCAACATGTAACCGATCGAATTCGAGCAATGACGAAGAAAAGAAAATAAATTAAAACATCATTTGTAAAATTTTTTACAATTAAAATTTATTTTAGTTATATGTTTTGTTACCATGTAGATCTATTTACTTTGATTTTAATAAATAAATACTTATTCGCAACATAGCAGAGTGTGATTTATAGGTACAACAAAAAAATTATTTTCATCCTTATTGGGAAAGCAGCACATTTTACAAATGATAGGGTCTTCTGTTAATGAAATTTTAAAAATTTTATCTTCAAATTTTCCAATAAAGAAATAAAATGATTCATAAATTTCTCTGTTGGTTTTAGATAGCACACTTTAATTTATAAAAATTTGTCCTTCTATACCAATGTTCCTTTTTTGTTTTTCAAAACATTTTAACCGGATAATTGTTTGACTGCTTAACATTACACAATTATCACTCTTTCGATCTGTTCGAATTTTAAAATTGTAAAATGAGGCAGTTAAAAATTTGTTTCCTCCCATTGAATGTGTCAATGTTGGTTTACAGTGTGGTGCTATTTGTAATTGTGTTATTTTATTTTCAAATTTAGAATTATCCATATGTATTTTTTTAAGTTCACTCATTCTATTGTAGCATTGCTGTAGGGGACGATTGAAACTGTGCAATTTCTTTTTTTATTACTTTTATAAATGCTTCATATAAGTAGCAACTATTTTCATCTAAAGGACCAAGGTATTTTGCATCTTCTGCTAAATGCAGAAGTCCATGAACATTGTAGGTGGCATTTTGTTTACCATAAAGCTTGATAAAATTTCTCACAAAGTGTATTAAAAGAGAATGGGCGTACTCGTTATATTTCTTATAGTATAATGGGGATGTCAATATTCTAATTGCAAGGCTTAAGGACATAAAATGCTCATATGTTTCATTCGACAACACATTTTTTAGCACTATTGGTCCTGTGTAAAGCAACAAAACTTTACATTCTGATGCCTTAAGAAAATGTGCATATTTCAAAGTTCTTGGTTTTCGTTGAAAGTCGATAGGAGTATACGAGTAACACTTTTCGAGGTGTTGGTTAATAATGGTAACTTTAGAAGTTTGTAATTTTTGTGTTCCTGGTTTTCCTAACCATATTTTTACTATCTTCTTTACGACTCCTTCATCAACTAAATGCATTTTATCGACAGGGAATGTTTTTATCATATCAATAGGTAGCCGTTCTAAGACGCTTCTTTCTTTATTCATATGATGTCCTGTATCATCTTCACCAGATAATATTGTCTTTCTAGTTCTGAAACATTCATCCGTTCTCTGTTCCAAATAAAGATTAGGGTAAACTGTTTTAGTTTTAGTTTTCTTTTCAGAACATAACACGCGTTCACCTTTTATATAACATTCTGAACAACAGTAATAACCACCATGGCTTTTGATAGCTTTTACAAAAGCCATGGCTGGGGCATTGCATACAATGGTTTTTAACTTCACTGGATGAATTATTCCATTCCACAAAAACCCATTTTCGATTAAATCTTTAATTTCCTCAACAAATTCTAGTAAATAATTATTATAAGATTCGGGCTTTTGCAGTCCGTTAAATATTCCTATCACAAACACATCGGGGTGGCTGCCAAATACGTTTGCAAGATTGCCTAATATTGGCCAAAAACTTGCGCCACCGCTTGTGCTAATGGGCGTTCCGTCCATGTTGAATGACAGCTGCAAATGTGTCAATTTTAAATTTAATATATAGATTCCAAAACGTTCAAAACACGTATTGAGATAGTCTTTAATACCTAAATGAACATATTATCCATAGGACGAACGTTTATAACTCTAGGTGTTTTGAGTAATGTTCTTGCATCCAATGGTAGTTCAGGATGATTCCCATCGTACACTAGTATTCGTAACAATTTAGAAACTTGAATTAATTCAATATTCCCCTTTATTGCCCATTCACGTAATTTATCGGGAAATGATTTTTGAATTGGCACCTGCTCATCAACTTCAACATTATCATTTGAATAAGAACCTGATAATGTATCTACTATATTATGCACATATTCGGTACTTGCATTTTCTTCGGGAATTTTATTATCTGTAGAATAATCTGCAGTAGTTACATTTGTTTCTTGTGTGTCTTGAGCCATTGATTCTGTATAACAAATGTATTATGATTTATATAATATACTATCTCATGTTGAGCAAAAAATATCCACCTTTAAATGCCTTTAATCGTCGAGTTTGATATCCTCTAGACGTCTCAGTTCGCTTTTCCGTCCAACGCCGACAATTGTTTGTTTTAGTTTTCAACATTTTAATCACTTATCACTAATTCAAATAATAAAATAACCACCTACATATACAGTGAGACTCGTCTCACAACACAGGGTCAGGTAGCCGAGAGCGTTAAGCCACCATTGCATCAAAAATCTAGATCTCCGCCTTAGGTTCGTATCCCATACCAGGATCTCCGCTGCATTAAATATTTAAGGTAAGGTTTTCATACAATTATTTAGTATAATAGAAATTATAAGAATAATGTAGGTATACTGAAAGTCTGTGGAAAAAACCTCTAAAACAAAAGAAACTATTTTTCAACTTTTTTATTTGCAACGTGTACGTAAATACAATAAAGGTAGATTGACGTATACATAACCAATAGATTACGCACGATGTTTGCTTGAGTAAAGATCCAATACAGATTACATTAAGGAAAACTTAGTATATATGTATCGCTTTCAATAATATCTTATACAGTTTATATATAGTCAGCCTGTATCATTGCGATAGCGATCCGATAAATTAAACTGTATTCAATCTAAATCCGAAATGTATCGTGGCGATAGTGAATCGATAAATACCAACTTTATTCCGTCTAATTCCAGAATGTATTCAAACACGTATCGTCGCTGTACCAAAAGAATACAGGCTGTCTTTATCGAGTAAAGATTTCAATACAGAACCGATACAGTTTATATATAGTCTGGTTATACAGGCAATCTTCTTGTTTTATATTGATTGTGATAAAAGACAATGCAAACTGTAACTGAATGATTAAAATGCTCGTTTAGCATAAGAATTATCAAATAAATGTTTGTATGGCAATGGAGTGCACCGACTAAATTAAATTAATATAATCAAATCAATTTTAAAGATAATGTAATACAAAATGATATCAATTTATAATACAAATTAACATTTACCTGAAAGAGCCAAATAAGCGTAGAGTCTTAAAACTCTTTTTTTATTTCTTTGACCAAGCCAATTAAAGTCTTGCTGCAACCCATTGGTGAATACTCTTGAAATTCCCCTTTTCACAAATTGGTTAACATCCACCCCGCCAATACGACGTAGAAATTCAACCTAAAATTTTAGTTTTTAAAAAAAATTATTTATATGCAGTACCACAAAACAATACCAAATTTTCATATACAAGTTTATCTTTTAGTTTTAATTCAAATTCTTCTAAATCCCTTATATTGTCAATAGGAAATTGCTGGTCTAAATTTATTTTATTATCATTTTGCTCAGCGCTCTTATTCTTGACTTCATTGAGTATCGTTGCTACATCGACCAATAAATAGCATGTCCACTTTTCTGTTAAGTTGAAAAAATTTGGCGATCAAAGTCTTCAATAGTTCTAGAAGAATATATAACATTTTAAAATGAATATAAAGAAAAGGTATAGGTGTATTAGGGTTTATAGTTCTTGGCTCAAGTACATTTATATACTCAGGTAAACTTTCTGGCATGTATACGAGTTGATAATTCACATACGATTTCATCTGCTGTGCATAAAATTATTCCATTACATCGAAAAATTTATGGTGTGTCTATCAAGGTTATAATAATTAATAGTTAATAAATAGCTTTGTACATATGATTGCATATGAAATCACGTACGTGAATTATCACCTTACATACACACCAAGTTACAGTTTACTTGAGTATACATATCGACGAAGAAAAATTAAAAAAGCAGTACACTTGATGTTACTGTTTTTAAGTTATTGTAAAATATACAAACAAAATATATACAAACAAAATATACAATAAATAAACAAACTTTGTTATTTATATAGTCACCATCAACATAACATTTTGAACAGGATGAATATCCAGTATGACCTTTTGTACAACGTATGAAACTTTTAGCAGGTGCATCGCAAACGAAAGCCTTTATTTCAAATTTAATTTTTTTATTTCTGAAATTTACACCATGCCTTGTTAAGTAAATAGCATCGTCAACAAAATTTTTAAGAAAAACATTAGCATCTTTGGGTTTATCATAACCGTGGTATACTCCAACTATTGTTACAAAGCCACTGTTGGGAAACAACGAAATTAAAATTGGATATAACTGACTCCCTGAGCTCTTACTAAGCGGTAAACCATCAATGGAGACAATAATTTGACAAACATCTAAATTTTCATTAGCATGTTCCAGTAAAAGTGTAACTTTTTTCTCTAAGCCAAAATGGCAATATGTACCTGGATCGACATGTCGCGTAACAGTTTGCGGGGGCGTTTTCAGAAGAGTTCTGGAATTTACGCAAAGGTTTTCATTAGGCAAATGATGTTTTAAAACTTTTAGAAGGTTATTGACCAGTAAGGGACAAGACCTCCTTCAGCTTTATCTGTAATGATCTTCTTTAACACCCTTAAGATTAGCGCAAAGGGAGGGAAAGCATAAAAGAAGTCTGGCTTCCATGAGATAGTAAAGGCATCAACTGATAGTGACCCCGGATCTCTATACCATGACACATAAGTTTTACATTTAAAATTAATATTTGAAGTAAATAGATCAATGTCTACTTTACCAAATCTTCCCACTATGTCTTTAAAAGCATATTCATTCAATTCCCATTCCGTATCTGGTGATAAAATGCGGGAACTGTCATCTGCCAAGTTCGAGTTGGTTGGTATGTAGGAGGCTTGAAACCAAATATCTCTAGATTCGCACCAATTCCAGATTTCTCTTGAAACTTTATTAAGTTTTGGATGTCTTATACTTCCAATTCGGTTTATATACGACAAGGCAGTGGTATATGGGGATCAATTATTACCGAAACTCTTTAAACTATAAAATATAGCTAGTAACTCCAAATAGTTAATGTGCTCTGAACTTATTTCTTTATTCCACCAACCATGTGTCGTTTGTCCATTGCAGTACACTCCCCACCCTGTTTTTGATGCATCACTATACATTTCGATATCAAGTTTATCTTGCAAGATTTTATTATTCACTTGCGGGATATTTTTTAACCACCAATCTAATTCCCTATTAATAATGTCATGATTGATCACCATGCTACTATCATAGTTTTGACCTGCTTTATTTAATGCTAAGTATTTTTCTCTCTCTAACTTTTTTATATAAAGCAGACCATACTTCACAGCTGGTGTAGCCGTAACCTATACACCTATCATTTGTGCAAAATGCTTGATTTTGCAAGTTTTTGCTTTTTTAATATTACTTAAAAAACCAATAATTTTTTGTCTCTTTTCCATAGGAAGTCCTATGGTCATGTGATTTGAATCGAAAATGAAACCTAAAAACTTACATTGTGTTTTGGGAGTTAAACTACTTTTTTCCTTGTTAATGATAAAACCTAGGGATTGGAGAATTGTTAGGACTGCAGATATATCCTTCTCACACTTAGTTTGAGTTTCGCTAAATATTATAAAATCATCTAAATATACTGCACAACTTATACCCCTAGATCTAATTGCAGAAATTACTGGTCTCATTATTTTTGTGAATATATAAGGGGCTAATGATAGTCCAAAAGGTAAGCAAACGAATTCAAATAGTTTGTTGTTAAACTCGAAACGGAGATATTTATGGATGAGAATTAAAAAATATGCATCCTTCAAATCAATGGATGACATAAAAAAATTCTTTTGAACAAGTTTAGTAACTGTTCTGTAGTCCTCCATTTTAAAATGCT
Source organism: Leptura quadrifasciata (assembly GCA_963675555.1). Classification (NCBI taxonomy): domain Eukaryota; kingdom Metazoa; phylum Arthropoda; class Insecta; order Coleoptera; family Cerambycidae; genus Leptura; species Leptura quadrifasciata. The sequence goes on from OY776680.1 coordinate 81,811,150, forward strand.
TCGTTTGAATATATTTGTTGAGCCTTTTCAAATTTAATATAAATTGTTTATTCCCATTTGATTTTTCCACTAGAAAAAATGGGGAAAGGAATTGTCCCTTCTTGTAATGGCAAGATACAACTGCACCTTGGTTCATTAATTTTAAAATGGCTTTCTGGCACTCACTCTTTTCAGTTACTGAGAAGTTCTTGTGCCTAAATTTGACTTGATCTAAAGGCTTTGTCATGAATGGTAATTTAAAACCTTCAATGCAATTTAAAACAAATTTACTTGGTTCCAACCTTTTCCATTTCTCTATGAAGTCTTTAAGCCTTCCTGCATACTTACTTACCTCTAGTACTTCCGTTGTCTCTGATCTGAGCTCTGGTAATATCTGTCGGTCAGTCGTCTGCTCGGGGGGGGGGGGGGGGGGGTCTACCCTTGTTATTTCGAATCCCCTGACGTTCGAAACGGGCCTCTCCTATTTAAATCAGGCCTTACATTTTTATAAGTCGATACTTTATTTGGTACTTTCGGTTTTTTGAAACTTTGGCTGGGCTCTGCTTTTAGCTCCTTACTTGACCTCTCCAGGTGGTTTATGTGTTTGCTTCTTGAAAGTCAGAACCATAGAGAAATTGATCAATTTCACATGCTATTGCAAGTTGCTTTACATTTTTATTCAGTTGAGGTGTAATCAAACTTCTTCTACTAATAGATAAATTATCTATTAAACCAGGCAATAGTGGTTTGTAAAGATCATTATTTCCTTTTAGGACAGTATTTATTACAGTGCTCAATGCTGTAATGCCTGCACCAAGTTATTGTTGGGACAATATCTGATATTTATCCCTCTTCAGTGAGACGGGTGATAATATCTGTTGAACCTCTGGGTTCAATTTCGGAGCATTCAAATGTGCAGTTAGAAGGGAATGGGTATCTACTACTGATTTCGTCTCTTGTTTCTTTATTTAAACCCTTTGTAAGAACGAATTTCCACCTGAGGCCAATGCTGTATGCAACTCTATTGATTTGTCCAGTTTGTTCTCAGGGTCATCACCTAAATCTTCCAGAGTGGCCTCATCCAATTCCACTTCATTACTGAGGACTAAGACATCATCTACTACAGGGTTTATCGGTGGAGGAGTGTGACTCAACATTTCAGGTGAAATCGAGCCTCTGATTGGACTTCGATCACGTGTCGAGCGTCGAGCCTCTGGAGCGACTGCTTCTTGGGCTCCGAACACTGTCATTATTGTGTCTAGACCTGGACCTCCGCGGACCTGACCTAGTTCTGCTCCTAAAATGTTCGTAGATAACCTTCTCAAGTCTTCTTAATCTCTTGTTAACGTTTTTCTTTCTCAGAATCGCGGTAAGACGATCTGGAGCGACTCCTGTCCCTTGGCTTACCCATATCAAAATAAAAAATGCTGAAAAGTAATGTTTCTTTTAAATACATTTACCATTTATTTTAATTCTTTCGGAATGTACGTGTACGCCATTAAGCACAAAAAACGTTATGAACAAGAAATGGGATTGGAAATGGGAATTTAATGTTCAGGCTCCTAATGCGTGCAAAAGGACTACTTCTACTAATAAGTCCAAGACGGTGGGCTTTGTTAATCGAAATCTTCTAAAAAACGATGTTATCCATGTCAAGAAACGGCTCCGTCCTGTTGTATACTCTTCTTGGATATCCACACTCCATATGTCCAAGTCGTCATTTAACATGAATCACGATTTCACTTTTATTTCTAAATAAATTTAAAAGAAGCAGAATAGAAACGTGGAATAGAAATAACTTCCGAATCTAAAATGACAGCTGTCAGCGTTTGAAATGCGCATGCCTCAACCATTCCTTAAATTTAAGTTATGTTTAAGCCGTCATCGGTGGCGGCTTAGATTAAGAAATCCTTAAACTCCATTTATGGAACGGTGAACGGTGCAAGTGAAAACAGAGTTTTAAGCCGACCTTAACGCTAAGCCATCCTTAAAAACATGCGGTGTAAACGGCCGTAAATGTTTTTTAAATTTGGACTTTGTGCGCCATTTAGCACCGAATAGCGGTTTACCCAGTTTAAAATACAGTGATCTAGACTTCGACCATTCAAATTATGGTCGAAGGATCTAGAGGACGAAACAGTTTCTTGTTGTCACTGGACTCGGGTACATTCGGTAATGTTCGTTGGGTTGCTCATGGCACAGAAGACCTGCAGCCAAATTCCGTTTCACAATTCGAATCGAATCCGCCATCTTAAGTCGTAATTAGCATTCCGTTTGTCGAATGCGATACGCACCACGCTACCATACTCGATTATTTTACTCGACTGCTTTATAGTAGTCAAATTAGATAGCTATCTCTGTATTTTATGTTGCCCTCTCGTCGTATTACATTTAAATCATCGAGGATCGAGGGTCTTAGTCATAGATTAAAGAGTTATATGTCTTAGTAGCATACTCATGTCCCCTAATCGGCCTAATCTAACCTATAAATAAATAGTAATAATAGAGTATAGTTCTTCGGATTTGGGGGAGTGGAACCACTTTGTAATGTCTTTTAAAATACGCGACGAACATTGGGAAGTAATTGCAGTAGGGAAGTGACTAATCGTCCGGGAGGCACGGATCAATAGTTCGACTCCTAATCGTCCGACACCTCTCGGATCAGCAGCACTGTCGCTATTCTCCAGGTAGTGGTCGGTAAAATGGTAAAACTAATTTTCTCATTTCGAATATCGACATTAATTGGAATTTTACCTATGTGATTAATCATTGATCTGTCACTGTGTCCCAAATATAAAGAATAAAATTCACATTTTTATACTTCCGTCGCAAGCCCCCCCACATTAAATCATTGACCCTGGTTACCACAAATTCACTGATAGGCCCCCACACTTTATTAATTAATGAGCGGTGAGGGGGGAGAGAAATGTGAAAATATCGTAAAAAAATCACCCTCAAGAGATTTTTACTGAATACGTGATCAAAATTAAACTATAGTTTCATTCCGTCAGTCTGTCTGCCTGTTGGCTCTATAGCTATAAAACCATTTGACGTACTTACGTAATATTTAGTCGGAACTTAACATTATAGTGCCAACAAAGAAATTGCGAAAAATTTGTAGAATAGACACTATAAAAAACATTTTAGGAAAAAAAATGTGACGGAGGAAAATAATATTTGGAATGTAATGCACAAAACAACAAAGAAATAAAAATGATTAAATGTTTTACAGATTTTTTTGCCTAATTTGTATGAAGGTATTTAACACCTTTAATAAGTTTGAGGTTGAAATTCAGCTGCAGCTCAAAAAATAATTGGCTTTGATTGAATGCTTGTCCAATGAATTGCATGTACACCTATGAAAGTTAAAGTTTATTGTGTCTCAACTGTTTGCTAAAGTGATACTTTTGAAGAACAAAAATATAGTAATGTATATATAACACCAAAGGTATATTAATTATTATGTTTAAATAATAATAACAAATATAAAAACATCATGGGTATATTTAAAATACATATATGAATGTTTGTTTTTTTTTTCGTTTTCTTTTCAGTCCGATGACTGTGGTATCAGCCCCTTTTGGACGACCAATTCGTTTCATTTTGAGTACATTTATCTTTATGTTTTTTAATTCCACTGACGGTTTTTCTTCCAAATCCTCACATGATCTTGTACAATAGTCGTGGTCTAAATATATAGTTTCTCCATTTAATGTCTCTGTCTCATCAGATGTAATACTTTCAGCCTCTAAAATTTGAGTGCTCTCTGCAATATTATCAACATATGTCAGATTATTCACAGACATTTCATCAAGCATTTGTAGGTCACAATCAGTTGGTAAAATGCTTGAAGTCTCAGTCGATATCTTATTTAAATCAACAGTTGCATTTTCAACAACTAAGATTTTGTTTCTGTTCTGTACATGCATACGAAATATCTTTAATTGTTCAAATACATTCTTAAAATCATTGGTACCATACTCTGATAGTAAACTCTCTTCACCCACTTTTAGTGTTTTCTTGTATTTTTCATTGCTAGATAGTATGTGCTCATGAGAAGTCACTAGCTGATGTATTTCTGTTTCAGCTGTGTCTATCGGGCTGAAAGATATTTGCTCAATTGGACGTACGACATGATGTGCTACGTAAAACCTTCTTGTAAATTTGGGGTGAACCAAAGTCTCTTCAAACATTTGTTCGTTATTAATCAAACGGGCATGAAAGATGTGTTCGCATGGCAATTTCATGTTTATTCGAAATGAACAGCTGCAATCATGTGTAGTAAAATCAATGCCTTCATTAACGTTTTTAATATTTTTGGCAATTTCAATTTTCTCCAAAACAAAAGATGAAGCATAGGGTGTTAAAAAATTTATGTAACTATCTTCAGCAGAAGGTTTTGGGTAGTGATGAACTGGTACTTTGTTGGCCATATTACATGCTTTCATCCTATTTTCGTCTTGTATAGTATCAAACAAAATTAAAAGATCTTTGTAAAATGATATAAGGGAGCTATTTCTTAAAACAACTTGTTTAATTTTTTGGTTTAATGATTCCAAATGATTTGTTGTTGTAATGTTATATGTAACGGATTTTTTTATTAGCCCTCTTACCCATTCACTTCGAATCTCATGCCAGTTGTCATTAAAGTATTGTGTTGCCTTTTCACAATTTAATGCAATGAACTCTTTATAATTTTTTTCATAGTCATGTTCATTCATAGAATAGGCAATCTTTTGTAATATTTTTAAACAATTGGTTCGTTGAATTGAATTAATACACATTTTCTCACAAGTAATTGTGTTGCGAAAAGTTTTAAGTGTATAAAAAAAGCACAATAATAACGATGCACTTGGAAATTCACTTGAAATTGATTTTCGTTCCTTAAAGTCCTTGTCTGTAAAAACTGCAACAACGTTAGACGAATATATATTATGTGTTTTGAATATTTGAATCATCTTTTTAATATTATCAGCATTTTCGTTTGCAAGTAAAAATGTTGCAGCTACTTCTCCCTGTCCGTTTCCATTGATAACTAACAATATATACAGTGGCATTCTTAAATTATTCAACTTGTATGTGGCATCACAAAGTAATAATTCTGGATAAGTTTGAAAAGAATTACACATTTCCATATTTTGATAATATAATCCTTCTAATGTATTCTCATCATTAACTAAAATTTCTACAATAGAATTTTCATCACTTCTTAGATGTTGTACTGCTTCCTCCAGTTCAGATATGTTCACTGATTTATTCATTCTGGTGTTAATATTGCTTATATCCTTTAATGTTACCGTTTTACCCGTTTTTGTTTTGATAAAATTCTTTACCAATTTTTTATTACATCTTAATTTGAGTAAATGTGCGACTTCATGTTTTTCATTCTCGGCAAGTGCTCTTTGTTTTGGTAATGCTTTATATAATTCTTCTGTTACTGTATGAGAATGGATTAAATCTGCAATTTGAATTTCCAAAAACTGTCCATCTTCTGATAAACCTAACTTAATTCGAAATGGACATTTATTCCTTAATGTACTAAAACAAAATAATAACTAACTTTTCAACTATCCATACATAAAATCAGTTAGCAGCACCTACCTTGACTTTCTTTTATTATTTCCTTTAAATGTATATTTACCGCCATGTATACATCGATACTCTAAGAAATAATAAAGTAATCTTTTATTTGCTTCATTAATTTTATTTTTGCACTTTTTTAGTAGTGAAGGGCAGGTAAGTTTTTTGCTGTCATAGCAATAAATTTGAGTGTAAGCCGTTCTTTCATATTTTGTAATATAATCTTTTAGTTCCTCGTAAGAGGAAAATCTTTCGCCAACTTTCAGTTCTACTTGCATCGTTACTGTTAATTCAATTTAAATTATTTCAATTCTCGCTGCTTTACACGCTACCGAGTTCTAACTGCTCAGTGCTCACAATGCTCACATACAAATCAACATATAACTCTTTAATCTATGATACAAATGCTTTGCTGGGTATGCTCAAGATCCGTAAGTACGTTTACAGATTTTGGGGAATGCTGATTATTTTAGGTTATGTCACACAGACTCAGTAGTCACAGATTTGTAAGTACCGGACGAATAGTGACAGAGCTATTAATCCGGAAGGTGTCGGATGATTAGGAACAGAGCTATTGATCCGTGCCTCCCGGATGACTAGTCACTTCCTTTTTAAATCGACATGAAAATCGAATCGTTTACGACTATATCCAATCAATTCGACATAGAACGGAATTTAGTTTCTGGCCATCCTCTTTGTTTACAATCCTTGGTCACGGAGTGCAAATGTCAATTGTCAATCCGAAACCATAGAACTAGACTACTACTAGAGGAAGAGAAGTTTGTAGATCATAGATCATGAGTAACGTTAGCGTCACTTTGCCACAGAACACAGTCAGTACATTCACAGGTCACAGTTAGTACACAGAGTACACACTGAATATTTAAATTTTACTCTTAGACTTACTTCTATTTTTTGTGTTTATTAAACACGGAAAGGTACTGATACAAAGAAAGTAGCACTGAGGTACTGATAATGGCTAAGAAACACTGATTTCAGTACTTTAGTACTGATGCTGGCATCGTTGCTGGTCAGTGCAGCAGACACTCCCATCGGTCGCATTCAGCAGAGTTCAACAGTTGTGTAACTGTAGCGCAAACGTCTGTGCGCAAACGTACTCTGACGGATACGCTATTTTCTCAACATGTTATGTAGCAGTCGCCATTTTTGGTAACGCAAAGCATTTGCACAAAAATTGCTATTTCACAGAACGTTTCAACGGTTCCGTAGTAGTAGTGGTAGTGTTAAGGAAAACGCTATAACCCCGATATACTTTTCGACGTTGTAACAAAATCCGACTTAGGAAATACTTCGTACGAAAAGCGTGCTTCACGTAAAAACGCCGTGTAAGAGGTTTTTAATACTTGTAATCATATTTTCGCTCTTCGGAGCGTTTTTTATGCAAAATTTTCACTAACTCCTCAAGGAGCGTTAATTTAGCAAGTGTAGCAAATGTCGCTGCACAGGGACGTAATGTCGCCCCGACCACCTAAATTTAGAAAGTGTAATAAAATTTGACTTTAACTTCGAAATTTCCAAGATTAAAAACCCTTTTACGAATCCACGTTGTCAAGCACTGCAACTCTTACGAGGTATTGAATATGAGAACAAGTTAATCCAACGACTATTCAAAGTATATCGGAAGTTATAGCGAAAATAGCCCTTAGCGACATGGGACCCCCATCATTTCCTAGCAGTCGGTTTTGACGGGGAAATGATGAGTTTTGACGGGGTTTGCCCTAAACCGGTTTCTCAGTGATTCGGAGTCAAAAAGTATTATTACCATGTACTCATACGTGCATGGAATCCGCCTTGCCTGAACGTAAAAAGTTGTTATTGTAGAATACAATCGAAGTAGTAGCGCTTCAAGCAATTTTAAGCTCTGAGGAGCGACCAAAATTCATGTGAATTAAAAAATACCTTTATAAGACTGCCTGTCTTAGCAAAAGCCCACCAAAATTTCAGTTACATTGAACTTTTCTTGAATCTTTTTGTGCATCGTTAGCTTATAAAACCGCATATTGGATGGTAGTTGGTACAGTATAAATCGTTCCGTTCCTCACCATGTGTTGTACACGGGCCAGACTAGTGTTTGTTAAACATTTTTCTTGAAATAAAAGTTGTTGTAAAAACATAATTTTTTAAAGATTTAATATATACATTTTTGAACTTTATATTGTCTTTTAGTTGTGTTTTCTAACAAAATTCCCTTTCAGGTTTAATTTTAAGAAAGTGTGGTACATCCAGTGTTAGGTTTATAGTGTTACGACGTCCAATTGATACCATCAGAGCAGCAGTTAAGCATAAACGACAGTAAGTATGATTTTTTATATTATTCTCCGTCTGAAACAGTCGTGTTGAACCCTAAAAATTTTGTAAACGTAGATATTCATTTTTTAAATAAAATAGACTAGAGGAAAAAGAAAAATTTATTTTTTCTTTTTCCTATTTTTTAAAATTTTTTCTAACTTTTTTTAAGATAGAAATAAAAGTCCTTCAGACATCATAAAGATGGATCGTTCACAGTAGCAGAGTGCTTTATGCTACGTTCGCTGAATGTAACCATTGTTCAATTGTTTCTTGTTTGCTGCATATACTTTATATGGTTTGCTCTGTTGTCCTGCGCGTGTACACCTTGTTTCACGGATACAACAATAACCAAACCTGTGACAGGACAGTAGCACAGACCAAATGATATGTTGTAGTTGTACTAGTAATCTGTGATCTGTGGTACTAGTTAAGAAGAAGAAAACTCAAGTCACGTTACTCGTTACATAGTATAGTGAGGTTATGTCGTATTTTACCCTAGATAGAACACCCTTGTAAATTATGTATTCAAATCGTATATTAAGATTGTCAGGTCTATAACAAACTAAAATTTAATTATACTCATGCAGTATAATTTATTCGGTATTTTTTTTCAATTAGTGAAATCTGAACACCATGGATGATGTTAAATCCGAGATTTGCAGATTATGCTTGGAAATTATACAAACCGGCAGTTTTAAGCTGTTTAAAAACATTGAACTTGATATGTTGGACGTGCTAGTCCCAAAGGTAAGTTGAATTTGTGACAGGATGATCAGATTTTTAAAAACCAATCCAGAAAAACTTTAAATTACAAAATATATTCATTTATTAATAAGTATATATTTTGTTCCAAATAATCAAGTCTTCATTGAAAATGAAAACTATTTTTCCATTCCTCATAATCCTCGCATTTGAAATGTAATTAGATTAGATTGTTGTCCCACAATTGTTTATTTCAAGTATTCAGTTAATTTAATACAAAATTGATTAGCACAGACATTTTTTAATTAAAAATAACTCGAGTTAGTTCCTTAAAACCGTACTATTCAGTTTCCGCGTACCACCTAAAACATCTGATGTCACCCCTTTTTGCAAATTTAAATTCTTTACAATATTGGGTGCAAAATTTTATACTGATCCGAAATTTTATTTCTAGGACCTATGCATAAAAAGTGGTTCGGCAATGTGCATATCTTGCCACAAAAATTTACTCGCTTGTTATCACTTTAAGTCGGTTTGCCTTGAAACGAATGAACGAAAGAAAACCCTGGAAGAGAGGGTGTTGAATTATGAGGGTACACAACCGACAAAAGTCAAAGTATGCAGTTTATGTTTTGAGAATATCGATGATGAAATGATGAGGGAAATTTTTCTGGGTGTAAAAGGCACATTATTGGCGATAATGTTGGAAATGTGTTTACCAGAATTGGTAAGATTTTTTATTACAAAATTTGTTGCCATTCCAGAATTGTGTAAGCCGTGCATTAAGTATTTTTTTTACTCATTCATTTATTGCGATATCCAACAGGCTTGGGGGCCCAATTACAGGATAAAGAGAGCAAAATTGCAATTTTACATGCATTAAAATACAAGAGCATGTACATAGTAAATATAAACAAAATTATACATTTAAGTAATAGCTATATAGATTTATAGTGTAATATATAAGTGATTGAAAATAAAAGAGCAGCTAAAACACTACAAACTTTAAGATAAACAATCGTTAGTAAAAATATGTTTTTTTCATTTGTGACAGGTTAGTGCAAAATATATCAAGCCGATTTTCCAGATTTGTTTAGTTAATATACATTTGATACAGAGATGATGACAAGAATATTTGTTATGGCAGAAATTCTAATTACTTTATACATAAGTCGATTGAAGAGACTGATACAGTCAAGGTGATGATTTACAATTTTATATTAAAATATGGAGGCGGCTATTCTCTTATTGTCTAATTCGCATATATTAAAGCGAGTATTTCATGGGTAAATCCAATTTGTGGATAATAGCCATCTATTATATAGGTAGCAGATTTGAGAAACCTACATTGTATTTCTTTGTTCGAGTTTTGAAATGTATAAATATATAAAGGTATAAGGTACAGAGAGTCTGAAAGTTCACAAACCACTTGCAGTTCCATGTGAACTATCCTGTCACTCTAATGGTACCGGCTTCTACTGATTCAAGATGCGTTATGAAATTACGTTTAGGATCAAAGCATACTCCTAAATATTTGAGAATCTGACCTGTGCAGTACGATGCATTAAATGGCAGCTTCTGTGTATTTTCATCGCTTTGCGTTTAATTTTTGAACATTCATAAAAGGCATGTATTTTGTGTGTGATTTGAACAATTGAACATTTCTCCTATTTTAAATACCTTCACAGCTTTCTGGGCAAAGCCACAGCCACTAATTTACTGCAATACCGTGGCCATCTATTATTAATAAATAGAACTAGAGATGTTTTCCTTTTTTGATTGACGAATTGAGCGCCATCTGTTGGTCGATGATCTACCTAACATCTGAAAGGGCAATTTTTGTTATCCGTCACTGCTTTTATTTATTTTCTGGTGGGTGACAGCACTGCTTCCAGTTGTGTTTCCACTAACTCTAAAAACTTATATGATGGTACCTACATGGGATTTCAAATCGGGTAATCGAGAATTTGGGCGCTCTCTTCACTGCTCGTTCAAAATATTAAGTTGTGCATAAAAGTCGTGCATCTCTATGACTAAAAGTGTGTATTCTGCTTATTCAGATCCGCAAAGCTGCAGCTTATTGATGACGCACCAGTCCTTAGCTTTCGAGAAATATTTTTTTAAGTCATCTGCATAGAGGAATGTTTCAGACTCAAGATCGGATGCGATATCGTTCACAAACAAGTTAAAGGGAAGTGGACACGATGTAGGTCCTTGAGGAACACAGGGCTCCTGGTAGAATTTGAAGGACCTGTAACGATTGTGTTGAACATATTAGTATCTATTTTGACATATGTTTTAATTAAATTCATTAGATCCACTGATACCGTGATCAGGTCTATCGAAGGCCTTGAAAAAGCTCGTGTAAATCATATTAACCTGACTGGACAGATTAAGTTTTCCACATAAGTATTGAGTGATGCAAACGAGATTGGTTACTGTGGATCTCCTCATGAATTGGTTGGACGAAATTATGCCAGATGTATGGTCATAAATAACAAAGTGTGAAATAGTTTCCAGAATTTTGGCAAAATTGCAAATTATAATAATTGGCCGATAGTTGGACAAGCCGTTTTTTTGAAGATAGATCAAACTCACAATAATTTCCATTTGTCCAGAAAATTGGATGACTTTAGTATCACATTACAAAAATATGTGTAATGGGTTTAGCAGTCCCCCATTCTACGATGCCATCTCTTAGAGACAGAACCCCTCGAGGAGTAAGGACTTTTATCTCTGATGCTCCTGCTAGATCTTCCACTTCAGTGGCCTCGTTTAAGTTGCCTCTCTTTTGAGAGTTTACTTTTTAGTTTCCTAATCTGCTTCTTAATTTCATTACAGGACGTCTTCCTGTTTTCAGGAGACTCAGTTCTTCTTGTTTTTCCCTTCTAAAGAAAAAGGGTTAAAATAAATCCAATTTGTATAAACTTACACAATAAGTTGCCAGCACATGTGTCTATCACTAGCACAAAAAACATTATGAAGTTTCTAGTAGAAGTAGGGCCAACTGCGATAGGTTAGTAAGCAGGGTTATATAGTCCTTCTTCTTCTTCTTAAACTATGTGCGCCAAACTAGCCCCTCAAACAGTACTACTACAAAGTTAGTAAAATAAGTGTTCTCTTCAAATGAAGCGCCTTGATACAAGTATAATTGCACCTCACTTAGAATTTTGTTGTACAGTATTATTTAATCTAGACCAAGGGCATATGCAACCATTTCAAAAGATACAAAATAAAGCAATATGAGTCATCCTTAAGTGTAATAGATATACACCTCACCTACACCTTAAAATGATTCTTGAAGTCTTAAATTTTATGAATGTAAACCAACGAATAATATACAAAACAATGATATTTATATTTAAAGTTAAAATGAAAATGCTACCGTCATATCTACATGACAATTTAAGATATGCTAATGACATAGACGTATATTTCATCCGAAATAACAATAATTTTTATATTGACACTTACCAGAGACATTGTATGGAAAGATCGATTTTTTTCTAAAGGATTGAAGATGTTTAACCAGCTACCTAGCACACTTAAAGACTGTAAAATTTTAACTGAATTTAGAAATAAGTTATATGAATATATTGTCAGGCATTTTTAATTTGTTCTATAATATTGTACACATTATTAACCTAATTTTTGAAACTGGTCACACCCATCCCAATTTAAAGTTTCTGTTGTAACACCCATACACAAAGCAGGAGTCAAAACTTTAATATCTAACTATCGACCTATTAGCCTAATAAATAACTTCGCCAAGATATTTGAAAAATGTTTGAGAGAGCGCCTGACTGACTATTTTAAAACTGATAGTATATTACATAATAATCAGTTTGGTTTTGTGGAGGGTATGGGAACTGCACGTGCAATGTATGAGGTAATAAAAGAAATCACAGACAAGCTAGACGAGAACAAAAAATGTATTGGAGTATATTTAGACCTGGCAAAGGCATTTGATATGGCGAACCATGAAAAGCTTCTTGACGTACTTGTGCATTACAGGGTTCGTGGCACCGTGTTAAAGGTCTTTAGAAATTACTTAACCGATCGTGTACAACATGTTAGAATTATGAATAACCTAAGCGGCCCAAAAAGTACAAAAATGGGAATACCATAAGGGACAGTACTCGGACCAATCCTATTCACTGTCTATATAAACTCTTTGTTAGGATTAAATATAAATGCCAAGATTGTCTCATATGCAGATGATACAGTTGCTTTGTTTAATGGGAATACTTGGAACATAAGAGAGAAAATGTAATCGGGGGTATGCATACTATAAAAAAATGGCTTGACAAATATCAACTTTCTTTAAATACTGAAAAAACTAAGTATATTGCATTTTCAGTAACCAATCATAATAGACCTGAGTACAACTCAATACAGGTAGAGAATCTGCCGCAGGCAATTGAAGAAACTGCAGAAATAAAATATTTAGGCATTATTGTAGACAAGCACTTAAAATGGACACACATATTAACTACTTAACAAATAGGGTAAGAAAGCTTATATATAAGTTCTATCAGCTTAGAGATATTTTAAATAAAAATGTTCTGATAATGATCTATAAGGCATTTGTAGAGTCAATTTTTCGATATGGTATACTGGTTTGGGGTGGTCTATATACAACATCTTTACAAAAGTTAAATGTCATCCAAAATACTATTCTAAAAATTATGTATAACAGAAAAAGGGATTATCCAATAGAATTACTTTATAATAACAGTGAAGTTCTTAATATTCGATCCTTATATATCCACAATGTCTGCATTTATATATATAAAAAAGATGAACTAAAAGTACATGTTAATAATCAATATAAGACCAGTAGTACAAATGAACATCACATACAAATTCCTACCAGGAAAAAAAATATTAAACAAAGATTTGTTACATATTTAGGTCCAAAATTTTATAATTTATTACCAAAAAATATTAAACTTATAAAAACTGTTCGGCAATTTACAAAACTATGTAAGGATTATATTTACTTTAATTATCATCAGTTTATTATTTGTTTAGAAGTTTAGTCGTGGCCTACGTAAGTGATCAGGCCTCCGCATTCAATTTTAATGGCGGCCGTCGGAGTCCTAGCATTACCGTACATACTGAAACCCTTAACGCTTTCATGCATGTTTCTAACAAAATTATATGAATGAATACAACAATAAATGTAAACATACGCTTAAAAATGATTTACTGTATATAATTAATAATAAAATATATTATAAAAACACAAACAGTTTTCTAAAAATAAATAAATAAACAATTTGTGAATTACAACAATCAGTCTCGCAACCAGTATTGTACTATTAAATAAAATATATCTATAAAACTAAAAAACACACTTGATTGATTGATTCGAAATAAAATAAACACTTTTAATAACAGTTCAAAACAAAACAAAAATAATTATTTCTTTAAACTCTAACAGCTATAAATTGAGGGTAATAAAAATTTAAAATGCCCCTCTAACAATAAGTCACAACAGTAATTTGGGTTGTTCATTAAAAATTGTAGGAACGGCATCTTCACAAAGTTTAGGGATTTTTCGAGGAAGCGTTAAAAAAGTTCCATCATCTCTTTTGATAGAATCTTCAGTAATTAAAAATTGCTTACTAAAGTGGTTAACGCAGATTACTGAATTTTTATTTGGGATAAAATGTTTTCGGTGAATGCTATGAGGCCATTTTTTTGCCAGATTCTTGTCCCACGGAAAACGAAACACAGTAGTATATCGTTGTTTATTGTAATTTGATTTGCATCCTGGCACACAACATCGACGGGGCATTCTTACCTGCGTTTAATTGACATTCATTAATTAAAGGCACTTTCATAATGTTCACAGTATAAAGATACAGTAATAAATCAAGATCAAATATCAGTAAGTGTTATGATTATTAAGTATTAGGAGGTTGAATCATTTATTTAGTATTTTTCTCGATCTATTCGAATTATTACTGTATTAGGCACATTAAATATTTATGTAACTCACTTTTAATTCGACTCCAATACAAATTGAAATCCAATTAGTTGGCACTCATCATACTCAACTTCATACTAAACAAATAAACAACGAAATAAAATATTAATCTTGCAATAGTGCGCGAAATCCACCCGCAGCCGTAGTAGCTTTGTAAAATCAAAGGACTCCTTTCGTGACGTCACACGTGAATTTCAGTGTAATGCGGTGGCCTGATGAAATCACTTACGTAGGCCACGGCTTAGTACGTCAAATATTCCTTTTTGTTTTTCTTTATATTATAAATTTTTCAATTTTTAAAAATTTTATTCAACATATTCCTTGATTTCCTTTTATATTTATTTCCACTTTTATATTATGTATTAATAATACAATAGCATACTGAAACTAGCGATTAAGTTAAGCACATACAGGTGTTAAGTCGCTTAGGTGCACTAAGTAAGTTAAGAAAAAAAAATCAATATACTAGTTGTATTAAAAATTTTAATGTGAACATTAGCTTGTATTGTATTAAATAAATAAAAAATAAATAAGTTTATGTTTTGTGAAATGTAAAAAATAGCAGATTGCTAAATAAACGATTATTATTTATTTTCTTTTTTGAGGATTATAAGGCAACCAAATATCTTCTTTCGTGGCCTTAAGATGTTATTCTATTTTTTTGTTTGTTTTAGAATACCCATCAAATGAATATGGCAGGATGCACTAAGTGTTTCATATCCTTGGAAGTGTTGTTTTCGTTTATTAATAAATGGCTAATAACGGAGGAAAAATTAGAAAAGTATTGCACTGAGGAGAGTATAAACAAAAATGAGTTAAAGTTACCCAAGGTTGTCAGGTTTTTTCAATCGTTTTCTAGGAATATTGCTCATCCGCAAATCGAGAACTCGAGGATTTCTTCGAACTATGGCGATTTAACTTCTACAAACCATCTTTTAATTTCTAATATTAAATCGGAACCTGGCCAAGATGTATTAAATATTACTGAAAGAAATGAAGAAACGCTTAATGCCAGTTATATTAACAAGAATCCTGAAACTATACAAGTGAATAATTTGATTTCTTCAAGTAATAGCAAATTTATTTCTGTAAATAATTTTTCCCATCCCAATGTTAAGCTAGAACCTGTGGAAGATATCCATGAATTTATGGGAAGAAATCAGTCAAGCTATTTAGACAACTGTTATAGTGATATTAATAACACTGAACAGACACAAATTGATAATGATTTAATTTCCTCAAACTATAATGTTATTTCTTCAAACGATTCTTGCCATCCTTCGTCCCCATGCCGTGAATTTACAAATATTAAAGATGTGACAACGACTGAGCAGAATGAGGTGAACATGGAGGAAGGACTTTTACCTCCAGATTTGTGCCAAGACCCCTCTGCACTTGCCATGCCTGATTTTGCCAACTTGAATCAGGCAACACAGAGAGAATCGAGAAGGTCGGATTCAGATGATGATCCCGATAAAAAGAGAAGAAAATGCATGCATACCACAGCCACTAACCCGGTGTATGAGGTATTTAACAATAATAATAAATCATTTTTAGATATCAAAATGTCCCTTTTGGTATTACAGCCACTTATGAAGCATCCCGAAAAAATGAACTTTTATTTACTTATGATATAGATAACTATTTCACTACCTATTAAATTAAACAAAGATAATAATAATAATAATGATTTATTGATGCTACTATACAAAAGTATTTACACAAGTCAAAAGAAATACAATATAAAAATAAAATTGACATGAATTTATTTTAAAAGTAATACAATAAAAAATACACAAAAAGTGTGCAAACATGCTACATTAGTTTCATATAATAAAAAAGACAACATATATAATAAAATAGAAATTACAGGTCAAAATTGCTAAAATTATTCTGCAGGTACTCCTCAACACTATAAAAAGCTTTGTTGTTTAAGTAATATTTAATTTTATTCTTAAATTGTGTGAAAGCCTAAGTCTTTTACATAATCAGGGAGGACATTGTACATTTTTATGCAGTGATAGCTTGTTCCGTCTCTAGTACGTGAGAGTCTCAGATGGTTATGAGCTATTCTTTCTCTATTTCGAGTATAGTAATTATGTATATCACAATGTTTAGTATATAAGTTTAGCCTTTGTTTTATAAATAGTAGACACTCTAGTATGTACACACATGGTAGGGTAAGTATATTTAATTTTATAAACTGCTCACGGCAACACTCTCTGTAACCTATTTGAGCTATGATTCTGATGCATTTACGTTGTAAGCTAAATGCTTTAGCTGAGTGAGTTGAGTGACCCCAATTTAATATAGCATATGACATGTTTGAATGAAAAAAACTATAGTAAGCTACTATTAAGGTTTTTTGTGACACACTATTCGCTAGATTCCTTATTAAAAAAATTATTTTTGAAAGCTTCCCTGACAGGTACTCGATGTGTTTTTCCCATATTAGTATTGGATGTAGACCCCTAAAAATTTTACCGGCTCGCAATCTGAATTATGATTTGGTAAATTACGCAACGTGAGAATTAATATTTGAGTTTTACTTTCATTTATACTTAATGCATTTGCTGTAAACCAAGCCTTAAAATTTGAATGTGTATTTGATACATCACGTTTAATTACATCTAACGATGGATCTTGAAACAGTTTGGTTGTATCATCTGCGAACAAAACAGAGTCGGCATCCGGGCAACAGTTTGGTAGGTCGTTGATGTAGATTAAGAAGAGGATGGGTCCTAAGACAGAACCTTGCGGCACGCCATGCTGTACCAACTGCCTCTCGGATGTGCACCCATTATAGCTCACATATTGCAATCTGTCCGAACAGTAAGACTTAATTAGTGCTATACTATTAGTATCAAAATTGTAGGCTTTTGTGGCACACAATCAAAAGCTTTTGTTAAATCTAAGAATGATGTGTGGGTGTACATGTTTTCTTCAAATCCCTTTAATACTATTTGTGTAAAATTATTTATTGCCAATGAGGTAGATCTACTGTTCCTAAAACCATACTGACATGGGGAAAACAATGTATTACACTCAAAGTACTCTGTGATTTGGATTTTAAAAGCTGCTTCTAAAATTTTTGCAAGTATAGGAACCAGTGAAATGGGTCTGTAGTTACCCATATCATTAATAGATCCCTTTTTAAAGACAGGAATAACTTTTGCAATTTTAAGGCAATTAGGAAATATGTGGTTATTTATACAAATGTTTATTAATTTAGTAAGGGGCACAATAATAATGTTTAATAGAGTTTTGATAATTCTTACAGTTATGTCATATGGACCTTTACTTTTACTATTTTTTAAATTACTTATTATTGATCTTGATATTGAAATATTTGTCAGTGACATTAAATGGCAATGTTATTGTATATCTTTTCCTTATGTGTCACCATGAGTTTATAAATCAAATCAATTTATTAATCATTGATTGATGCATATTTGTACATATATAATACAATAGACCGATTGGAGGATCTGGTATAGACCCACTCACATTTCAACCCAATCTAACCTAACCTAACATATAATATATAATAATAATAATAATTGAAAAATACGTGGCTACGGAGAGGACGCACAGCTCGTGGACGGAAGCATCTTACACCATCTAGATGCCGGAGAGTCGTACACTTACTGGGGTGTCGAGCAACGCTCCAGCCAAGAAGTGAGTGTAGTGAAAAACGCTCTCCGCGGCAAGTATCAGCACCTACTCCGACAGATCTGGTCTTCAGAACTGTCGGGGAAGAACAAGGTGTCTGCTACAAATATGCTTGCCGTTCCGATCCTTCTCTACTCTTTCGGAGTAGTGAAGTGGACTAGAGAAGAGCTGCATCAACTCAATGTAGTAACCCGCAAGAAGATGCATCTCAATAGGAGCTTGCATCCTAAATCGTCCGTTCCACGGTTATATCTCCCACGATATCGAGGAGGCTGTGGACTCTTGAGCTTAGAGAGTCTCCATAGCAGGATGGTTCTGGATGGAGCATGTAAAGCCATCAGGGGTTCGGATCCCCTCCTCTGCATGGTCCGCGACCATGAAAATGCAGAGGTAGGAGCTTTCCTCTTTAAGACAGCTTCGACCAGTGGCGGCTCGTGGTTTTTAGCTCTGGGTGGGCAGGATGGGGGATAGAACCGAATAATAATGACACTTCTCCACAGAAAAATCACGCAAAAAACATTCAATGATGCCTCTGCCCATTTCAATCAACTTGTATGTTTTTAAATTATCTTATCCCTGTTGAATTTCACGAACTTTTACTATTTTTACTGAATAACGTGCAAGACCAGCAATAAAGTTTATTTTTTATTTCACTTCCAGAAAGCCATAAACATTATTGATACTCTGTGACACAAAATTTTCTATCGGATGAATTTGAATTTACATTAATGAGATTTCCCATAGGAGCAAGGTCGTTCTAATTTAGTTAGAAATTTTGTCATCATGTTAG
This sequence comes from Leptura quadrifasciata, assembly GCA_963675555.1. Lineage (NCBI taxonomy): Eukaryota > Metazoa > Arthropoda > Insecta > Coleoptera > Cerambycidae > Leptura > Leptura quadrifasciata. The sequence goes on from OY776680.1 coordinate 81,830,178, forward strand.
TCTCGCAAAACGGTTTTCTAATAAAGAATGTATAATATCAGAATTATCGCTTGCCGTTTGTCTTACGTCGGCCATGGCAAATATTTTAATATTAATAATTTGTCAGTTGTCCACACTTATTTTTTCTGCTAAAGTAGACACTTTACTATTTACTAAATACCAACAAAGATCACAGATTACAAATTTAAAAAACATAAAATTGATATAATAAAACATTACACAAACCTAACCGAATAACAAAATCTTCCAATTTTAAAACAGCAGCAACAATTTCCAACATTTGATATTCGCGAATACTGGCTTGACTCCACACGTCCTAAAATGAAACGATTCTCGGCGAAACATCACAACACTGTAAGAAAAGGGAAGGGATGAGGGTGGCAGTGTCCACATCCCATCGAGCGCGAAGTCCCATATTTGAATATTATACATTTATTCATTTACAATATGTTAATTTCACATCTAAAACTGCTAAAATAAAATTAAACATTATTTTAGAACTTTTTGGATAATATAGAGCCATATGTGTTCTAATACATTATACCTTAAAACGCAAAGAAAAATAAAATTATAGTTATATAGGTAACTTACTATATGGCACCGCTCACCGCTGATATGTATTTAACTTCTTTTTGTCCCTATTTATCAAATTAGAAATTGCTATCATATTTGATATTCATAAGGGATTGATTAATCAATTTTAACACATTAGTTATTTTCCCTGTTTGATATCTTTTCAATTGTGAACATATTCTATTCAATATTCATATTGTTATTTACAATTTTTGCTCAAGAGTGGCATGCCCACTCTAGGTTGTAAATAGCCTAAGCATGCACGACATACGTCTCGTTTTGATATACATTACAGCGTAATATCAAAGTGAATAACCAACATGCACGTAGACGTATTATGATTGAATTCACGATTTCTGAGCGATGCTTGCCCACCATCGAGATAGAATTTGCCCACCCTGGCTTGGCGCATGACACTAGATAGTATTACGGCAGAGAATATTACGCCCGGTTTCTAAACGGATTCATAAGCGTATCTATTCCTATATGAGGCAGAATAATATGTAGTAAAAATAATATTATAAATAAAACTATTTTTAATTAATTAACCGCAAAATTTTACTTGATAATTTAACAACAAAAATATATCAAAATATAAATATACCTTTATCACTAACGCTTATGTAATTGGGTGGGCACTGCCTACCCTGCCATCCCTGACGAGCCGCCACTGGCTTCGACGTCGAGCGGGTAAACCCCGACTCTGTCACCGAGTTGGAACCTGCTCGACTAAAAGCCCACATTAGAGCTGCAGAACACAACATCCTTCTGCAGCTTCATAAGGATAAGCCATTGCACGGAGTCTTCTATAAAAATATAGAAGACCTCGGCTTATCCGAAAGGCTGACCTTCGAGGGATTCATAATGGCTTGCCTGGATGGTGTATTTAACACCCTTGTCTATCGACGTCGTGATGGGTATGGAGGTCCCTGATGTCAGTTGCAGGGCGCCGGACACTGTAATGCACCTACTGTCGGCTTGCCCGACATACGCAGTCTCAGCCTATATTCACAGACACGACGCGGCATTACGAGTGCTTTACTATCATCTAAGGCACTCGTATGGGATAGACGAAACACCAGTGCTGCCTTATGTTCCGGGGGATATTGAGTCTGTTGTGGGGAATGAGAAGTGTCTAATTTATTAGAACTACTCGTTTCCCACCGTCAGGCAAATACAAGCCAACAAGCCTGATATACAGGGTGTTGCATCATGAGAGGGACATAGCTTAATAGGAGGTAGAGACCATCAGTGGTAACCGGAACCTCCCATAGAAATGTCTCATTGGGCCTTCATTACGAAGTTACAGGGTGTTAAATAATTTTTGGCCAAACCTGTTTTTTGTCATAACTTTGAAATAATTTTTGGCCAAACCTGTTTTTTGTCATAACTTTGACAGGGAATGAAATAACGGATTCATATTTGGTACGGCTAATATACTAACGAGCCCCAAGAGGTACATGTATAAAAAAAATATATCCAGGTCCGGACTCACTATAATTTATGTTTCTTCTTTGCATCAATAAAACATCACCCTGTATATATTTTTTTGAAATTTCGATACGATATTCGAAAAGAGCAAGAAAAAACAAACAAAATGGCCTATTTCATTTTTTTGTTACACCTTTGTGGTTATTTAAATACGTTGTTAAATGTGCAAGAAAATGGATTACAGAACCCTATTAAATGAGAGGCACGTGAAATAAATAGTTTTATAACTAAAATTTGCAAAAATTCTATTGAGCCTAGGTGGTGTGGGTAAATCCTAATTCCGGCACGTTTTAAAGGTCCATTTTGGTAAAAAACTGTGGTCCTAATAAGTAATCGGGTATGAAATAACAAAATTTTTAATCAATCACAGTAGGATTGTTCAAAGTGACAGATAATAAAAAGAAATCTCCTAAACAGTTGAATAATTGTTTGTTAGTAATTTAATGTGTCAATAATCCGCATTTAGTTAGTGAAAACTTGTGAAAATATTTTAACTATGCCAGTAAAATTTACAAACGTGGAATATGCTGACATAATATTCATCTATGGTTTCTGTAATGGAAATGGTAGGTCGGCGGAAAGAGAATATCGGCTGCATTTTCCTGGTCGTCGATGCCCTAATCATAAAACCTTTAGTACGGTGTTCCAGTATGCAAGACAACACGGAAAGTTTCCTAATTCTGCAGTTGTGGAGCGTGTTTTACAACAAGGTGTGCAGGAACAAAACAATATTATAAACGTAGTTCAAGAAAACCCAAATATGAGCACTAGACGAATCAGTTTGGCAACTGGTATTCCTCATTGGCGAGTATGGAGAACCCTAAAAAGAGAACGTTACCATCCATATCATATCCAGCAGGTACAGCGTCTTCAACAAGGCGACGATATCCCCCGCCTGGCATTTTGTCATTGGTTGTCTAACCATCGCCCAGTCATTTACAGAACCTTATTTACGGATGAGGCACAATTTACAAGGGATGGAGTAAACAATTCACGAAATAATCATAAATGGGCACAGGAAAACCCACATGCGGTACGCCAACGCCGTTCGCAACAGGTTTTCTGTAAATGTTTGGGTCGGACTTGTGAATAGACATTTGATAGGGCCACATTTTTTTGAAGAAAGATTGAATGGTGAAATTTACTTTGATTTTCTTCAAAACATTTTACCGAATATGTTAGAAAATATCGGTATAAGAGGCATGTTGTTTCAGCATGATGGGGCCCCACCACATTTTAACCTTCAAGTAAGAGAACATTTAAACAATGTGTATCCTAATAGATGGATTGGACGCGGGGGTCCACATGAATGGCCACCAAGATCTCCTGATTGTAACCCTTGTGATTGCTTTTTATGGGGCCACTTAAAAAATGAGGTTTATAGCATTGAAATTGAAAGTAGACAACATTTAATCCAGCGCATCGTTACAACCTGCGACGAAATACGGAATAATCCAGAAATGATACGTCGAGCAATTGGTGACCTTTCTAAACGCGCAAGAAAATGCACAGAATGTGGGGGAGGACATTTTGAAAATTTACTTTAGTGTCAATTACGTTTTATTTTTAAACACATTTAGTTATTGTTTTGTTATTTATTGTTAATTGAATGGAAAATATTTTATTTATTTAGATTTTAGTTTGTTCTCTTTTCCAATTTTTATTAAGTATAAAATGTTGATGATTTTCTTGATCAAAGTAACTGGTTGCTTAGGCCTAAATGGTTTAAATTATCTGTCACTTTTATTCTTTGAACAAGCCTACTGTGATTGATTAAAAATTTTGTTATTTCATACCCGATTACTTATTAGGACCACAGTTTTTTACCAAAATGGACCTTTAAAACGTGCCGGAATTAGGATTCACCCAGACCACCTAGGCTCAATAGAATTTTTGCAAATTTTAGTTATAAAACTATTTATTTCACGTGCCTCTCATTTAATAGGGTTCTGTAATCCATTTTCTTGCACATTTAACAACGTATTTAAATAACCACGAAGGTGTAACAAAAAAATGAAATAGGTCATTTTGTTTGTTTTTTCTTGCTCTTTTCGAATATCGTATCGAAATTTCAAAAAAATATATACAGGGTGATGTTTTATTGATGCAAAGAAGAAACATAAATTATAGTGAGTCCGGACCTGGATATATTTTTTTTTATACATGTACCTCTTGGGGCTCGTTAGTACATTAGCCGTACCAAATATGAATCCGTTATTTCATTCCCTGTCAAAGTTATGACAAAAAACAGGTTTGGCCAAAAATTATTTAACACCCTGTAACTTCGTAATGAAGGCCCAATGAGACATTTCTATGGGAGGTTCCGGTTACCACTGATGTTCTCTACCTCCTATTAAGCTATGTCCCTCTCATGATGCAACACCCTGTAGTATTCCTCGACCACCAACTCAAGACAATGTAAGTCGTGGAATTCTCAGCCGCCGCTGAGAGCAACATTGTCTTGAAAGAGGAGGAAAAATGGACAACATATCGAGATTTGCTCTTCAAACTCCGCAGGCTTTATCCAGGCCATTCTGTTAGAATAGTGGTACTGAGTATAGGAGCCCTCGGTGGAATGAAACAGACGCTGCTTTCAGAACTAAAGATCACACCAGCATGCCGAGATTCGGCAGAGATCTTAGCTGCAGAATGCAGAAGGGTGTCATCCTCGGTTCATTGCGTCTGCTCAGGGCACACGATTCACGGATAGTCACTCTCCCCACGGGCGTGGGGAGTGGCTATTAGTTTTATTACCAGCTCCCCTCTGTGAGGTTCGGAGCCACAGAGTAGGGTGACTGGAAAAAAAAAGAAAGATATGGTAAGTCAAAGTTAAAATAAAAATACATATACAGAATGGATGGACATGTTAATGTGAACAAACAATATAATAATTTTTAAAACTATAAATATACATAACAGACCACACTATAACAAACAGATATTAAAATGGTTTGTCAGTAAACATATATAAGAAATATCAGGTAGCATTATTTTCCATTTAAAAAAAATTATAGTTTAAAAAACTAAATAACGCGCTTTAATGCAACCCGAACTAAAAAGTAAAAAATAATGTTTAAAAAATTCATTTTCTTTTAAAAAGTGTGGGGTGCTTTTTACTATATTTTTATAATTAAATATAAAAAAGTTTGTTTCAAGAGAACGTGAGAAACAACGAACAAGCCAGTGTGAGATTTTGTTAATGTAAATATTTCCGAGCGTGTGACCGAGGGAAGGGAGAAAAGCCCGGAGCTCTGAGAGAAACTGTGACGCCATTTTACAATATCAAAGAAGACCACGCTGCCCAACAAGGGAGAGACGGCACCTGAAGGCAGAACACTTTAAGCTTCGTTACGACCTTTTATAGTTCGCCGAGCTTTGAGAAATAAAAATTGAAATCACCACGGAGGTACGTCGCGACCTCTTGTAGTTCGCCAAACTCCTATACTTGCCTTTTAAATACATTCTAAGCTTCGTCGCGACCTTTTATACTTCGCCGAGCTTAATAAATTAGTTTGTGGTTATTTTCACTAAATCAGTCGTCTAAAGTATGAGCCAAACGATATTATGAACTACATCTAATTTTTAATGAATTCTTCCCAGCCACAGACTCCACTTACTAGAGTGAGCATACAGAATTTATTTATTTATTTATTTATTAACGGGATCCTTTAAAATACAAGAATATTGTATCCTACTATTTCTCTTGTCAGTGGGCGAGACCACAACCACAACAAAACTGGAAATTTCCGCATCCATTTGATTATTTGCAATAGGGACTTTTCCCACAGCGAGTGAGTATTTTCAGTGAAACCCGGCGCCGCTGCCTATTACTACAGAAAAATATCAAATAACTTGTTAGTGTGACCCCCACCTATTCTCTGTTATGTTCGTAAACTTTAACACTGCAGTTGCATTCTCAATGTTTCGTAGTAACATCTTTGACGTTACCCCAAAATAATTATATCATGGACTATTGTCACTGCTCTTATTTTGTCTAGATTAATTTCACCATTGAGACCTGTGTTATGTTTATTCAGGCCTTTGCCACCGCATATACAGGGTGATTTACCTAAATATTTGCTTCGTCCTTACCCTGGTAAAGGCTTAACTCAAGAGCGAGGATTTTATAATTATCGTCTTAGTCGTGCCAGACGTATGATTGAAAATCTCTTTGGTATTTTAGCAAGCCAATGGAGAATTTTGCGGAGACCCATTATTTGTAAACTGGATACTGCAGAAAAAATTGTACAAACCATTGTCTGCTTACATAATTGGTTAAGGGAAAAGGTTATTGGCAAGGATCAATACGTAACTGCAGAATTGATTGACCAATACTTAGGAAATACGATGATTCCTGGAACATGGAACAATCTGAGGGAGGATGGCTAGGCATTTCAAGATATAACAAGAGCTGGAATAAATACAAGTACTCGAAGTGCTATCCGTATTAGAGAAGAGTTTTGTGTATTATTAGCCGTTACTCGAGTCCGAGTATAAAAATGTTACAGTCGATAGATTGTGTACAATAAAAAATAAGTAAAAGGTGTAATCTATTGTAATTCCCATTCATCTACGGTGCACACGACTATGGCTATAGAGACCAATTCGGGAGAGCACATGTCGACCGCAGTCAGGACAAACATAGATCTGGTTAGGTCTTAGATTCGGCCTTCTTGCAGCAACATTTCCTTGATAGCTGACCACAACCCCTCGTCATTCGGTTCTGTTCGCTGCAAGTTGTTCCCATTGCTCGTCTGGAATACCGCAGGATTTTCGATTTTCATGGAGAGTGTCTTTGAACCTCTTTCATTGACCGCCACGCCTTCTTCTACCGCTTAGCAATTCACCATAAAGTGTACATTTAGGAAGGCGGTTATCATGCATACGATGAACGTGACCTGCCCATCTTAGGCGTGCTCTTGAAATAAGCACCTCAATTGGAAGGCTGTTTGCTCTCCTGAGTACTTCCACGTTTGATATGTGATGGAACCAACGGATTTTCATCATACTTCTGAGGTGTCTTTGCTGAAAACGTTCTAATTCTTTCACATGACGACGGTAAGTGACCCAGCTTTCACATCCATATAGCAGTGTTGGAATGACAACTGCTCTGTAGACAGCCATTTTCGTTGACAAAGCAAGGTCGTGGTTGTCAAATACTCTCTCTCTAAGTCCCCAGAGTGCTCTAGATGCAGCGTTAATTCTATTGCGAATCTCGCTGTCCATGTTTGCTTTGTCATTAACAACGTTGCCTAAGTAATTGAACTGATCCACCACTTCAAGAGAATTTCCGTTAAGTGTAATGTCTATTTGGTTCACTTGATGAGGAGTTGACATAATCTTAGTCTTTCCAATGTTGATTTTAAGTCCCAAGGAATCATAGCTCTGGGCATACACATCTAAAAGTTCTTGAAGCTCTTCCGGCGTAGAGGCTAAAAGTGCACAGTCATCCGCATACTGGAGATCACAAATGAATCGTGTGCGTGTCTTCGTGAAAGCTCTAAAGCGCCCTATGTTAAAGAGACCGCCATCAAAACGGTATCTGAGACCTATTCCTCTGACTCTCAGTTTGTTGTCAACAATAATTGTTAGAGCAGTGGTAAACAAATTAAAGAGTAGGGGTGCCAGGACACATCCCTGCCTAACTCCAGTGAGGGTTTGGAAAGATTCGGTTGCCTCATTATTATACATAACCTGGGCGTTGTTGTTTGTATGTAGACTGCGACATACTTCCACAAATTTTCTAGGGATACCTAAGCGGAACATAATTTTCCAGAGCACTTCCCTGTCCACCGAGTCAAACGCCTTGGTTAAATCAATGAAGGCCATGTGAATTTCTCCTTGATGTTCGAGTGCTTTTTCTTGAAGCTGTTTAAGTGTGAAGATTAAGTCCGATGTGCCTCGGTTTGGTCTAAAGCCACTCTGTGTTTCAGGAAGTAACTTTTCCATAACAGGTGTTAGCCTATTTGCCATCGCTTTAGTGAGTATCTTCCCTCCAACAGCCAGGAGAGCTATACCCCTGTAATTTCCACAGTCCGCAGCGCTCCCTTTGTTTTTGAAGAGGTTGATTAAAAGTGTATCACGAAACTCCTGCGGAGCTTGACCACTCTCCCACACGACATCAAACAGTTTTTTGAGGTAGGGTATGAGCTCTGACGACACAGCTTTAAAGATCTCAGCTGGGAGTGAGTCGGCGCCGGGAGATTTGTTATTTTTTAGCTGCCCAATGGCGGTTAAGATCTCTTCCATTGTTAGTGGTTTATCTAAGTCTTCGAAGGTGTCATATTGAGGGATAAGATTTATAATATCGTGATCGGCTTGACTTTGCTGGTTAAGAATATTAGAGTAGTGTTCTTTCCATCGGGCTCTTATTTCCTGGTCTTCTTTGAGGAGATTTCCATTTAAATCTTTAATAGGGCACATATTTTTCCGACTGGGGCCGTACACTGCTTTTACTCCTTTGTGTATATTTTAACAGTGAAGGAGCTGTTCCCTGGCAGTATGACATTTATAGTTAAAATTGAAATATAAATATAATTTAGTGAAACTGTATTAAAATTGTTAATTATTTAAAAAGAAGCATCATGCTATATTATTTTATAGGACCAACATGAGAAAATTTTATTTTTTATTATACATTGTATTTAACATAAAAATACAGAAAATATAATAACGTAATCAAGATTTTTTTTTACAAATTTATTTTTACCTATGTTATACTTAATTATTATATTTTTTCGGTACATCATATGACAACTGTAACATTTTTTGAATAGCTTCTGACTGGTTTGCAACAGGAATTTTTTTTATTCGACAGCCAATGATATTGAGGCAAGAGTCTATCTCTGTAACTTCAGGCGCTGGGGGTAAAACAATCTCCTTATTAGAAGCAACCAGAGCATTTGTTATTTTGTCAATAGATGAACTCAATCCATCCTTATCACTGCTAGACCTTTTCCGCTTTTCTGGTTTTCTCCTCAAGTTTCTGTTACTGGATATATTTTCTTTTTCATTGTCAGACATATAAGACGCATCCGAATCATCATCTTCAAACACACAATTTGAGAGTGTTCTGAAAATAAAGTATATTAAGTATAATAAGATCACTGATCGGTTATAATACACCAATTCTATTAATAATTTAATATACTCACTCTTTTGATATACATAAATTCCGCAGAAATTCCATGGAGTTGTAATGAGCCCATTTACTACCAGAATTATTTTTTCTAGCAGAACCACTTGCAGATTGTTCAGCTTGAATTATTCTTCTGTAAGCATCTCGTAGTGTCATAAATTTCTTCTTTGCTCCATCTAGGGTAAAAGCACCTATCATAAAATAACGCTCACGTAAGAATTATTCAGCACATATTTATAAATAATGTTATAATTTATATTACTAAATATTGTCTGAAAGTTATTTGTGGCATTCTACGAATATTCTTTCCTATTATTTGGGTTTTCTACCACATGTACTATTATCCTCTTCAAAACAAATCACCGAATCTACAAAATAATAGAATTATTGGAAAAAAAGCCTCTGCGCCCGTGACGTTTACGCCAAAGGAAAAGTCAGAGGTTATGTTTTGCAAATAATATAAATCGGAATAAACACAAAAATAATGTATTTTACTGACGTTTCGGAAAGTAATCTCTTTCCGTTTTCAAAGCTATTTTTTGAAGAACTCTTATTTTGCTGTGTATGTCAAATACACAGCTTTAAGATTCCAATAGATAAGATTTCCAATAATTCTATTATTTTGTAGATTCGGTGATTTGTTTTGAAGAGGATAATAGTACATGTGGTAGAAAACCCAAATAATAGGAAAGAATAATTATATTACTAAAATATTATACCTTTAAGTGCATGAGGTACTTGTATCTATAAATTTTTCTTGATTACCTTACTTCTTTCTTCCAAAGGAATCGTAAAATCCCACAAAGGTATTCGGTTCATGACCTCTAAAATAAGTTGTTCTTCTTGGTCAAGTTCTAACTGAACCGGATTTATAGTAGCCTTGTTTGATTTTGTTTTTTTGTTAATATCTGCTAGTCCTTTTTCTTTGCTTGAAGAATTGATAAAATTAGACTGACTGGAATCGAGTCTGTCTGACATGTTTTCATTATTGGTTTGAGCAACAGCATTTATTCGCTCTACATCTTCCTGAGACAGCTCATAATGTGTTGTTCCATCAGCTATAAGAAATTATATAATACTTAATACATTTTAATAATAATATGTAGTTTATTTACTCACCAGCGGAAGCCCAAAATTCTAATGTTTCTGGATCTACAAAGAGTTCTGAAAACACTTGTATACATGAATGTTGAGGAGCATCGTCATAATAGCATGATTGTCACAAGTCACAACAATTTGCTGAGACAAATTAATTTTTTAAAGTTATCAAATAGACAAGACTCAAATGTCAATATAACCTTCAAATGAATTTCACTTTATACTCAATAAACGTTATATTGTAGCAGGTAGGTATAAGTGGTAATGTATATATTATAGTATTTATTTACCTCTTCAGATTCTTCACACACACGCAAACGTCGCCGGAAAGTTGGTTGGAATGAACTTTTCCGCGGCAAAACACGACCGAACCCGACAAAATAAAGAGTGTGTGCGAACAAAAGAAGCTTCAAACGTTACAGCGGCGCATGAAATTTCACCTATAGACGTAGTAGTAGTGTTTTGGTGGATATTGCATAATTATCAGTTCTTTTTCACGAGTTTTGAATTGTTTTAATTATTATTTGAGTACTAATCAGTTCTTTTCAGAACTACATAATTTACATCAGTTATCTTCTGGTGAGTAATGATAAAGAGAAAAAGAATGCTAGGTTAAGTAATGTTTTTTAAATTTTATTCTAGTCCTGTCTTGCAATGGTTTTTACGCCAGAGCAAGATGCCTTCATTTTGATGGCTCATTTTCAAAGTGGAACTCGCAACGAAGATGGATCATGGAAGTATTCATTGCAATCATGCATCGAACAATTTATGGAAAAATTTCCTGACGAAAATATTCCATATGACACATTTTCAAATCTTAAATATATACTCGTTGATCGTTTTGCAAAGAAACACTGCCTTTGCAAGGGAAAATCCACTAGTAGGCCAACTGTTTTAACTGAAGTGGTTATGAACGACGTTCAAAAAAGAATGAATCAAAGCCCGACAAAATCCATACCAAAGTTGTCCGCTCAAAGAGGTAGGTACTTTTACACTAAATTCTTTAATTCCTGAATACGTTATATACCATTTAAATTTAGTTTCTTGAAAATATAAAATATGAATTTCTTTAGTGAAAATTATTATCAACAATTTAATAACGATACCTACTAAAACTCTATATAAAACTGAGAATCGGTTCTCTTCAGATGTCTTAATATACCTAAACAATAAATCAACGAACTGCATCCATACAAGGTAACCGCTGTTCAAGAACTATTACCCCCTGATTTCGAAAGTCAAGTAAGATATTGTCGTTGGTTCAACAGAAATTTAAATAACAACAATGTATTGGATTTAACCTATTTTACTGATGAAGCATGGTTCGACTTAACAGGTTATATCAATAGTCAGAACTACAGGACATGGGCTACAGAAAACCCTCACACTTACAAACAAGTTTACACCCCTTAAAAGTTGGTGTATGGGTGGCAATATCCAGAAGGCGAATTATAGGCCCTATATTTTTTCGTGAAACAATTAATGCCGGAAGGTATCAAACTCTTATTTTAGAGCCATTTCTGGCGCAGTTGCATGATGATGAATTGCAAGATGGGTATTTCCAGCAAGACGGCGCTACTGCCCATACAGCAAGAGCTTCACTTGATTTTTTTACGGGAGTTTTACTATGACCGATTAGTCAGCCAGGGACTATGGCCTGCACGGTCTCCAGATGTAACGCCCTGTGATTATTTCTTATTTGGACACATGAAGAACAATGTTTTTAAAAATAGATTACATACCATTGACGAATTACAATAGGCAATATAAAGAGAAATCAGCAATATTACTGTTGATCAGTTACAGAACGTATTCGAAAATATGAAACGAAGAGTCCATGTGTGTTTAGAAACTCAAGGCAGCCATTTTGAGCATTTGTTATAATTTCTTAGCATTTCGTATTAAAATGTATTCATTCATCGTCTAATTTAAATCTCACGTTCTCACGTAACAAAAGTTTTTATTATGTAATTTCTTTTATTTACTGTGAATTGTTCGATTCGAATGTTTATATTCATGTTTGTGAAAATAAAGATTATTTTGAATTAGGTGTAATAATTTATTTCTTGCGAACATTTTTTTATTCAGATAATAGGCATCCCATTTAAATTTGCTTTTAATATTAAAAAATTCTTAATTTGATGAATAAATGAGTTATCATTGATTTGTTACCTTTAACTAGAATGCCAATGGATTTAGGGTATTTCTGTTGAGTGCAATACCATCGTGTACAGTCGGTTGTCTATATTTTTGCTGTCACGTGTCCTGTGATCATTACTGAAAGCTCTGTATTTATCGTTTGCCTCTTTTTTGCATTGGGCAGTTCTATCCTGTATTTACTTTTAGAATAGAATAGAATAAACTTTATTTTCATTAGACTCGCTTACACAAGTATAGAATAATGTCAGTTATAGAAATAGGTGTAATGTATATAGATTTACAATAGATAAAAATATGTGCACTGTTAAATATAATGATAAAAACATTTATAAATATATATACGGTGTGACATAGCATGCAAACAACATACTACATAATAAACAAATAATAAAACATAAAGGTATTAATTATTAAAATTTGCATTAAAATATTCTGTTACAGAATAGAAACTAAATCTTATCAATAAGTTTCTTACAGCGGCTTTGAATTCATTCAAGTTTTCCAGATTTTTTTATATTAGCCGGTAGCTTATTAAAAAGTTTAATACCCATTACAACGGGACCGTTTGCAACCAGTGACAACCGGTGATGAGGTAAACTTATATTATTATTCACCCTGAGACCATAGCGAGCACTCCCATCTCGAGCCTGGATAAAGTTTTCTGGGTTTGATTTCATAAAAACCACTGAATTAAAAATATACAATGAGGGGACAGTTAAAATATTCAATTTTTTAAATAGTTCTCTACAAGAAGTATTCATAGGTTTAAAAAGCATTGTTCGAATAATTTTCTTTTGTATTATTAGAATATCATTGATTCTACCACAATTTCCCCAACACAGGATGCCATAGTTAATGCTCGTGTGCATGTATGCAAAATAATAAGACTTTAATATATCTAGGTTAACTTTGTTTCTTAGTTGCCATAGTACGAAATAATGAGTCGCTAATTTCTTCAATAAAAAGTTAACTTGATTGCCCCAAGTTAAATGAGCATCAAGATGAAGCCCTAAAAACTTAATGGAGTTATTTTGTTGTATACCCTTGTTCTCAATTTTTACTAAAACACTTTGATTCATTTCACTAGTAGAAAAAATCAAAAGTTCAGTTTTAGTATTGTTTAAAGTTAAGCCATTGTTGGAACAAAAATTTACCATATTATTTACAGCTGAGTTTGCATACAAACAGCTCACTAATATCCTGTGCAGAGACAGCAGCTGATGTGTCATCAGCAAATAAAGACACACATGAATTGTCAAAATGATCAACAATGTCATTAATAAATACTATAAAAAGCAATGGCCCCAGTAAGCTCCCTTGAGGGACGCCCATGGTAACCGTACTCGTATACGACTTATAAACAACACCACTGTTTCTTAAAACCACTTCCTGCGTTCTACCTAATACCAATACAGGGCTTATATACATACCGTTGGATTATGCCCACCCCTACCAATCAGAAAACGTTTAGTGCATTGACGTCAAAGTAGACCTCGTTTACGCTCGCATATAATGCTGTCTCGTTCTCCCTCATTAATAGTCTCTTAAGGCTTTATTGCTTCCACTTATATATCTTGCAATTATTATTTTATTTTAATACAAAAAACAGGCATTATTTATTTTATACAAATTTGATTTAATAAGAAAGAGACGCACTAGAATCGGACAAAAAAATTCAATTCAAAGTTACTGCACAAAAAGTCTGTATTTCTTATTTTAACATAGCCCAAAAGCGTGTAAGCTATCGTCCTATCTTATCATAATTTTAAAGCAAAATATATGTTACCCCAAGGTTTTAGGTATTAGCATAGCACACAAAAATACGAAGAAGTATAAGGAAATTATATACAGTATTATCACGTACGAACGAACTTTATATTAGGTGATATATTAAATTTATTTAAAGATATTTTTAATTAAGACTATTAGGAAATGAGTGAAAATTTGGTAATCGAACGTTGCTGACTGCGAATATCTATCTGAGCAATGAAAATAAAAAATATATCTAGCATTATGTAAAATTAAATAAAATAATAATAATAAGTCTTTATTGAAACAAGTCTCCAAAGGGTTATTGAAATGACCAAAGCCTTTCAGCCACCATATGAAATAAATTCTGCCGTATTCCCGCAAAATGCTAATCGCAGTCAGGCATGGCTGAGTTGTTACAGATACGGAGGATCTGAATTTAAATAAAAACTCATCAATAATAACCAACTACAAAAATAACTGGTAGGTATTTAATAAGAAAATATTGTAAACATGAGAGAGGATTGTTGTACTTACTTTTTATTAGGGCAAGTCGACTTCCCAAAACAAAACCACAATACTTCCTAATAATAGTATTTTTAAAGCGTCTTTAAAATACACCGAATACACAAAGGTAAAGAAACAAGTTCACAATTCACAACCAAACCACAGAGTATCTGATAAACCGTGTCTGTGACCAAACAAACGATACAAATATGGCGCGTTCCAAGGTCTACTGTAACAGTCCCCGCCCATTAATCCAACCATATCTATACTAACCGTGATACCTATATACCTAATAAATACGATTTCAGCCAGTTGAGGGCAGTGAAGTTTTGTTTATTTTTATTAAATTTTTCAAATATTCTGTGAGATTTCCTCTGTATACAGCCTCCAAGAAATGCAGTGTATCTCTTTTATTATGTAAACTATTATTAAACCAATTAATCTTAGATATAAGCAATATATGTATTTAAAAGGTTTATTTTGTTTTATTTCTCTTCAGATTTTCAGTATTCTATTAAATAATAACATCGCGGGAGTTTGATATTCGTAAAAGCAATATCATGGTAAACCCACAAATAAAAAAGTAATAGATCGAGTTTTAACTTAATGTAATTTAACGCTAAAGTCCAGGTCATTATTAACACCTTATACAAGGTAATATATACCTCCCCCCCCCCCCAGAGGGGGTAGTACTTCCATCAGTGTTCTAAGGTTATAAAAAGCAGAAATTGATCAAATCTAAAGAGACAGATATTATCAAACCTTCCATAAAAGGATTCTGAGGTAAATAAGCAGGTAATTAAAAGTGCTATAACATTGCATAAGGCAAAAGTTACTAACAAATACACAACGTAATGTGTATGCTACCACAATAAAAAAAAATTAGACAATCACATAATTGGCCAATTTTGTTTATTTATCCTTCAGATAAATAAATAGTAATTAATTTACTGGCGACAAATGACCAGTATTTTATGTGCAACAAAACCACATACCCCACAAACGTTTCATTGGTGCCGTGACCAGGATGGAAGAGTTAACAAATTGATAGTGCGCAAATATACTAAATTTTCTTGATAACAGTATTGCTGTCCTACAGAAATTGCAGAACAGGGGAATGCGAATTATACTAAGATGCAACAGAGTTACACTTATTAGATTAATGTTAAGTGTATTAGATTGGCTAAGTGTGAAACAACGTCTAAAATATTTTACCTTAACTTTTATTTTTAAGATTTTAAATGGATTACTCCTTTCATATTTTAACATATATATTATTTTTAATAATAAAGTGCATAATCACTTGACCAGAGTAAATAGCTATTTGCACATCCAAAGGAAAAAGTGTACCAGGCATATGCATACATTGTTTTCCGATGGTTTGCGGGAACATAATATGTTACCAAATGAGATTAAGAAAAGTACCAACCTGAATATATTTAAACAAAACCTGTTGAAACATCTTAAAGGTTAATAATAACTTTGTACTCATATTGTATACAAATATTTTTTGTTTTTTTTTTGTAGTATATGTATAATGAATCTTATCTTGAATGAAATGTATTGTATATAAAGTTGTATATTCTATTTTATAAACTCATGTATTAGGACATCCTATTATTAATAAAGTTATCTACTATCTATTATAGTATTTTATGTCTTAACTTAGAGAAATAATTTCTGATACTGCCCTTAATCTATATCACAGGTCCTTCCAATTCCAACAACTGCTGCCACACCTCTTCGGGAGGCACCACAGAAACTGCAGTCAGCACTTGGTGAGACGACTGCTGAAGGAACACAGCGGCCATCACCACCACGGACCACAGCGATTACAGCACCTTTCAAGAGGAAACGTAGGAGAGGTGGTAAACGTCACCGAAAGCGCCACCGCGGGGAAGATAGGCCGAAGGAGGATCAAACAGGACGAGTTTATGAGGTAATGAGAAGATATCGGGAACGGAGGTTCTGAAACCGCCGCTATCGATAATAATTATTTTTCTCTTTTCAGGTCAAATAATTAGATTTTTTTTGATATTTTTGAAATAAATTTGAACGATAGGGACAAATTTGGTACCACAGATCCGTGATGTCGCGTACGTGTTTTGAGATTAATTGACTATGTAATTATTCTACAAAAAACGTGGGGAAGAATGAAACACCCCGTATCTAGGCCATATACGAATTTAATTTTTTCTTATTTATTTTCCAAATGCAAGTAATAAGTCATTTCATTTTTACAATTATCTAGCCATTTAATATTGAACACAGTAAAGTTACCAGAAATGCATTTTAATTTACATTCTTTTAAAGCAACATACGCGCTACATTTTTACGAAGGAGTTTGCCTAAAATCGAATGTAGTAATAGTGTTTATTTACAATGGGAGCGATACGGTTCAAGTATGTCTGAGCTCTGGGAAGGGTGAAATCGCCTGCCTTTTTCTATCTTCAGAATGCAAAGGATCTAAATCTAAAAAGTTTGTGTCTAGAGAACATAAGAAACTACAAACAAGCCAGTGTGGAAAACAAACATTTCTGAGCGTGTGACCTAGGGAACGGAGAAAAGCCCGGAGCCCTCGGAGAAACTGTGACGCCATTTTACAATATAATAGAAGACCACGCTGCCCAACAAGGGAGAGACGGCACCTGAAGGCAGAACACTTTAAGCTTCGTCGCGAACTTTTATAGTTCGCTGAGCTTTGAGAAATAAAAATTGAAAACACCACGGAGTTACGTCGCGACCTCTTGTAGTTCGCCGAACTCCTATGCTTGCCTTTGAAATACATTCTAAGCTTCGTCGTGACCTCTTATACTTCGCCGAGCTTAGTAAATTAGTTTGTTGTTATTTTCACTAAATCAGCCGTCTAAACTACGAGCCAAACGATATTATGAACTATATCTTATTTTTAACAAATTCTTCTCAGCCACAGACTCCACCAGAGTAAGCATAGGGAATTTATTTATTTATTCATTAACGGGATAACCCCTATAAAATACAAGAATAATGAAAAAAGAATAAAAAGACTTAAAACTAAAAGTAAAACTAACTAATGTAATACTATAACTCATTTACAGCACATTTAAAACTTTGCAAAAAGTGATTTAAAAAATTTAGCTTAGTATTGGCACCATTAGCAGACCGCAACATTCTGGCCATAGGCCGATGAAAGCCATAATTAGAAAAGTGGTATTTAATATGAAGAAGAGACTTATCTCGGGTGTTAGTTGATTTAACATTGAAGCTAATATTTTGAAGGAGTTCAGGACAGATGATAATGCCAGATAGTAATTTAAATTCAAACAACAAATCCGGGTCCTCCTGCCACTCAAAGATTTGATATTCAAAATATTACATACCTCGGTATTATCCAACAGGAATGGATTATTACTATTTGGATACAATTTATGTGATATACATCTCACAAATCTATTCTGAACTGATTCGATTGACTGAATATGATTGTTATAAAAGAGACACCACAACACAGCAGCATACTCTAAATATAAACGAACATATGCACAGTATAAAATTCTTAAAGTTTGAGCTCAGAATTGTTTCCTAATTCTAAAAATAAATCCAAGCATTTTGCTAGCCTTATTAGTATTGGTATAGTGAATACGACCAGAATTGAAACCGTATAAAAACTAAAAGCCGGCAAAAACAGCCGGCATCTCTTTATTGTTTTTCTTATGACAAGCATTTCTGTTTACCTCCGCAACAGATGCCGACTGTTTTTGCTGGCTTTTAGTTTTTATACGGTTTCAATTCTGGTCGTATTCGCTATAGATATATAGTTAATGAAATATAGCTTTGTATCAAACAAAATGCCTAGATGCAGAGGCTGTGGGAGAATTTCCAGGAGATCTAACGCTATACCGATACCCGGTAATGTGCCTTAACATTACATGTGCTCACGACAAATTTCAATTTTTCATTTAATTCACGTAACATAGGGTGGTAATAAATTCCATGCTGGTCTGAGACAGTAAACGTTACGGGTGTCTCGGAAATGTGGTACTAAAGTAATTAATATTTTTAATCAGTTTAATTCGAAGGAATTGCCAAAATCTTAACTTTATTTTGCACTTTGTTAAATCATGTAAATAGTTAAAGGGGAAAATGCAGTGACAAAATGTTTTAATCTGTCGGGTTTAGTTTCAAGTTATTCGTATAATTTTACAAGACATTGCCGATGTTTGAAAGTCATTACGGGGTTTCAAATACTTTTCTTAGGCTCTTCACGCTTATGTAAGCGCTGTTATAATAGTCCTTGCCGACTTAAACCATTTGTTGTTTTATTTAACTACAAAATTGTTCAGTGATGTACAACTGGTTGAGAGTATAATTGTGAACTATGGGTTGCACAACATAACAGTAAAATAGTTGTGTTCTGGATATCAGAGTCCGACCTAAATTTAAAATAACAATCAGCTGTTTTATGGACACTTGTCTACGCAAATGTGTAAGGTCGTCGATCTTTTCAGTTGAGCCCAGCGACAGGTGGCCACCCTACGTCTAACCGGGAACATCTGGAGAGCTTGGCCACCCCATGTCAAGATCTGATTGGTGTTAAACACTTGCTACCACTGTTTAGTTTATCAGTCAATTGGCACAAATTAAATTTCCAGCATTGGTGGGATTGTTCTTTCTAACACTATTTAAGCCAGTTGGTTAGGTGCATCCGGTAATTACCATATTATATTATATATATAAAAATAGCGCAGAGTGATGAGGAGTCAGAATGTGCTTTCCAAAATAGTGGTGAAAAACGAACAATTAAAACTTTCATGTGTTGTTAAAGTAAATCTAGAAGTGTTAGTGTGTATAATATGTGGAAATGTATTTCACCTATCCTGTTCAACTAAAAATAATTTAAAACTCATTAAAATATGTGACAGCAGAATTATCTGCTGTGGAAGCACAGACTCAACCAAACAAGATATATGCACAGACATACAACTAAAAATCGAAAATGAATTTAAGTTTACTAAATGAAGAGGATGAAAAATATAATTTATTATTGGAAAATGTAAAGCTACTAAAACAAAACAAACAGTTAATCAAGGATAAGTTAACAGCTAAAAAAGAAGACAAAAAACAGACATAATATACACCGGAAATTAGATAGCACAGTCACTAAAGATGAACGAAAAATTGAAGATAAAATAAAAACCAAGCCACTACAACAAAAATGGACAATATTATCAATAAACAACATAATAGGGAATTCGAAGCACAAGCCAAATTGCTGGATGAAATAATGAATTTAGACATGGACAGGGATATAGCTGTATATGATGTAAAATCACAGGTCCTTATGCAGAAATACGCAGATAAAAATTCTCTTGATACTCCGACATAACAGCAGATGCTACTTAGAAACTGTACGCAAATAAAAAATTCAAATATGCCGATATCTCAAAGCTTTAAGAATAAAATTAATAAGCGTAAATAGATAAACATTGGAACAGCAGAGGCAGAAAATTTGAATAATTTCACTGGAAAAGAGAGTCAAAATAAAAAAGTATGGCCTTTCATCTCAAAAGTGAAGGATCATTTAGCGGACGAAAACATTAAGGAGAATACTAAGAAGAAGACAGAAATAACTGATGAAATAGTAGTAAAGCATATAAAAACTAAATATGATAGCATAAGAAAAGATTGTCAATGTTTTCAAGTGGGAATCGGATATGACTTGAGAGAAAAAGTTTACGAACAAAATTTCTGGCCAAATAAAGTAGCCTACAGAAGATATGGCTTTAATGTAATAAAACGTACTGAGGAGGACAGTCAAGATTGTAACAAACAATAAGCAGAATATAAACAAATTTAACATAAAATAAGTGAGAATTCTCTAGATGTCATTGGCATAACGGAAACGGAAAATACATCGTGTCTCACCGGGAAATGAATCGATCGATATAGAGAAAAGTACGCATCAGAAAATTTTGAAAATTTAGATAATTACTAATGTCGGTGTGGCCAACTAAAATAATTACAAGCAGCTGGCACTTCCGCTTATACCGGAAATCGATACCAACTTGCTTATTTCAAATGGAACACCCTATATATTTTAGGGTTTTCGAAAAGAGTATAAAATTCGAATTCGATTCGATTTCAAAAACTTGTAACTTTAACCCCCACAATGGTAATACCAGAAAAAAGGGAATCCAATTTTACACAACTTGACGTAAAAAAATACAGGGTGTTCCATTTGACCTAAACAAGTTTTCGCGGTTTGAAGTTGACAAAATGCAACGCGAAAAACCGGAACACTTGGTATGATATTATTGAATTTATTTCGGTTGTAGAACGTAGTTCTCCTTGAGTTCTTTTTATGTGACAAGAAGCAAATGAGGATCTTTTACACGAAGAAAGTTATAACGGTTCTTGCAAACCGTTGCACCTGTCAAATTTTCTATAAAATGTCAAATATCTCTGAAACGGCTAGGTTTAGGTATAGGATATGCTACATATTTTATGCTCTTTTCGAAAACCCTAAAATATATAGGGTGTTCCATTTGAAATAAGCAAGTTGGTATCGACTTCCGGTATAAGCGGAAGTGCCAGCTGCTTGTAATTATTTTAGTTGGATTGGCCACACTGACATTGGTAATTATCAAAATTTTCAAAGTTTTCTGATGCTTACTTTTCTCTATATTGATCGATTCAGTTCCCGGTGAGACACCCTGTGTTTATCAATAAAAGATTATAATTTTGTGGGATCAGACAGACGTACTCGTGGAGGTGGTGTTGGTGTTTATCTAAAAAATTATTACAAATTTAAAGTATATTATAAAGACGAAAACTTTGAAAGTGGATTAGAACAACTATGGATAAGAATTAATATAAACAAATATAACCTAGGGATAGGGATTATATACAGACCACCTAATATAAATGTAAATTGTCTTGGAGAATTTCTTGATATATTGGAAAATATTTATTTAGAAAGAGTAACGGATGACAATGAATCCTTGATTGATGTGATATGCGTAAGTAACAATATTCTAGTACATTCGTGTGATACTACAGATATGTATAAATTAACTGATCACATGTTAGTGTATTGTCAGCTAACCCTTGAATGTAACAAATCAGAAGTAGATAAAAAAAATATTTTAGAAATTATAATAAAATAAATTATGAAGATTTTAATAGCGATGCATCAAATTTGCTTTGAAACAACATATATGAAATACAAGACATAAATTCAAAAGTTGAAAAATCAAATGAGAATATAATACTGCTACGTGTTTACAGTTTTCAGTAAACACTTTGTGGATTCAAATAACTTGCAACAAGAATTTTCACTAACCACTATTTTATTAGTCAATAAAATTACACTAGTAAATACTTAAAAATCACACAACTAATAATAACTTACTCTAATATAAATTCACTACTTTTAATACACTATGTACTTTACTTTTCTTCTTAAACTTGTCAACTCTTGTCTAACCTAAAAACTCTGTCTGTTTACTTCACTGAACTGTACTGCATACTTCACTCAACTGAACTGCGTCCAACCTACAAACTGTTTCTGTAACCAGAACTGTACTGGATACTAAACTGAACTGTTCTGTTCCTTATACTTCACTAAACTGTACTGCTGGATTCACCTCCTTATATACACCCATAGAAATGTACCAGAACAGTATTCCACAATTTTCTGGAATCCTACAGAGTTTTCTACCATGTGATAGATGACCGTTCGTCAATTGGCTCATAGATGGCGCCAACCCACCTACTGGCCATGAACACAATACAGGTTTCCCTTAATCACATCTTTCCTCGTTAGAGGGCAGCACATAACAATACATTTATTTGATATGCATGCTGCATTGCAACAATACAATAGCATGAAAAAGAACCCACCTTATGTTACATATGTAATTTGAAAAATGATAAAAATAAGGCACATAAAAAATATTTAAAAACAAAAAATGCAAACGGCAAAGAATATT
Source organism: Leptura quadrifasciata (assembly GCA_963675555.1). NCBI lineage: Eukaryota > Metazoa > Arthropoda > Insecta > Coleoptera > Cerambycidae > Leptura > Leptura quadrifasciata. The sequence goes on from OY776680.1 coordinate 81,852,864, forward strand.
ATTTAAATTTAAAACGATATGTCAGTGAAGCAATAACAAGGGAAAAGATTGCTTTCATGCAGTTTACATTAAGAAACAACAAGAATAATCCTAAATATATATGGAAAAAAATGGATTGGAGTATTAATAGTAATAAAAATACCAATGTCTGTAATTTGGAAGAAAATGTAACTCCAAACGATATAAACAATTTCTTTAAAAATGTAGCAGAAAATAATAACTTTAACTTAATTTTAACCTATTTTAACGGCATCTGGAAACTGGCCCAATTCTATAGATGTGTTTATGATATATGCCAAGGGTTCCGCGATAGCTTCGCATGTTTTTTTAAATTTTTGTTGAAATACAGTCCTCACCCATTGAGGATTGTGTTTTTTAGACTTTTTATGACATCTATCACTTCATGAGGTTCTACTGGATAGAAGACAAATGAATGCATGTGGGAATAATGTAGATGTTTTTTTGTTGATATGTTGTTAGATACCGACTTAGTAGTACAACTCGACAGAGCATTTTTTTGCCATATTAGTAAAATATTTGACATATTATTATTCTGAAGCTACCTCGTCTTTCTTCGCAATGTGTAGGTCATCAATGTACAATTCAATAGGTAAGTTTTGTTTTTTATTGCCCCTTTTTTCATTAACTAGTTTCCATATTTGTTTTTGTTTTTTTGGTTCATCTTTATTTAGTTTATTTTGAAAATGGGCCTTCTTGGTATTTGCTATTAAAGATCCATATTCTTTTTGTTGTAGTTATCCTTTAGTTGATGAATTCCTGTGGTTTTTAGAACCAAAACATATTTTTAAGTTCATTTTTTATTGTTATTATTTCAGGAGTAACCCATATAATTTAGTAGTTGACGTATTCTATACGATTATGTGATTGTTAAATAAATGTAATCATCTCTCTTTTTCTTCAATAGCACAATAATTCATTTATATGTAGGCAAGGTGGAAGATCAATTTATTGAACTTTGTCCTTTTGTGTAATATTATATATACTTGTATTTCTACATTAATTACACAATAAATATTATTATTATTATTGTATCATACTATCTCTCGTCAGTAGGCGAGAGCACAACCAAAACAGCACAACCAAAACAAAACTGGAAATTTCCGCATCCATTTGATTATTTGCAAAAGGGACTTTTCCCACAGAGATTGAGTATTTTCACTGAAACCCGGCTCCGCTACCGACTACTACAGAAAAATACCAAATAACTTTTGTTAGTTTGACCCACCTATTCTCTGTTAAATTCGTAAACTTTGACACTGCAGTTGCATTCTCAATGTTTCGTAGTAACATCTTTCACGTTTGTTCACTCCGGTTATATCATTTACTGACTATTGTCCACACCTGCTGAAAATAATTATGTCACGGATTATTGTCACTGCTATTATTTTGTCTAGATTAATGTCACCGTTGAGACATGTTTATTCAGGCCTTTGCCACCATATATGATGACATCTTGATGTATTAACAAAAAACAGAATACAAAGGACTCAAAATTCATGTATAAGGTATATATATGGAATACGATGTAGGGAGCATATCTCTCGTAAACTTAAAGATCTAAAATGGTTAAATATGAATAATCGCTTAAAATTACAGACATTATGCCTTTATCATCAAATAATTTGTAGGAAAACTCTTAATTATCTTTATGATAAAATATCCTTTCACTTAGATGTGCACAACATTCAAACTAGGAATAGAAACCATATAATACCCACAAATCTAGTCTCTATGAACAATCTTTTTCTTGTAATGTTTCAAAACTTTATAATGCAGTCTCAGATAATTTTAAAATAATGTCCACTAAACAGTTTAAAAGTAATGTTTGGAAGTACTTATATAGTAACCAGTAACAGATTAGTGACGGTTTTCCGTTGGGTCGTTTGGTCGATGCCTTTGCGCGTGGCTCGGATCTCTAGGCAATCCGCGCGTGGAGGCATTGCCCGGACGACCTGGTGGAAAAACAGTCACTGTAACAAATTTGTAAATAGAAATTAATTATTTTGTAGTGTTGTACATAAATTTATTGTTAGTCTTTTTTGTTTATTTAGCTGTACATCACAACTTTGAAATTTAATATATAATTAGGGCAAGGACAAGTATTGGTTTATAGTAAACTAGGTTAGTGTATTAATCTGGGGGCAGTACTCTGTGCTGCTTGCTTGAGCACAGCCTAGTGGTTTCTCTTATTTTGTTATTGTTTATTATTATTATATATAATAATAAAAATGCCTTTTCTATGTTGCCAATATAAGCAATATATGTATTTAAAAGGTTTATTTTGTTTTATTTCTCTTCAGATTTTCAGTACTCTATTAGATAATAACATCACGGGAGTTTGATACTCGTAAAAGCATTGTCATGGTAAACTCACAAATAAAAAGAGTAATAGATTGAGTTTTAACTTAACATAATTTAACGCTAAAGTCCAGGTCATTATTAACAATAAAGTCATTCTATGTTCTAAGGTTAGAAAAAGCAGAATTTGATCAAAAAAAAAGAGACAGAAATAATAATAATAATAAGTGTTCTTTATTAAGTATAATACATATTACACTCAAAAGGCCATCGACCAAGGTCCTTCAGCTTATGCACAAAATATGAATTGTGTGTAATTATTTTATAAATTAATTTAACTATACATAATCGATTACAGCAAAATGTAAATAAAAGCAATAACAAAAAAAATGTTGTTTTGAGGAAGTATGAATAACATCAGTATTGTATTTTTTTCCATAATGTTTGCTCCGGATGCCTGTAGTGGTTTCCAATTTGGTGGTTTCTTCTTATACAATAAGGCGAAATTAGATCTATGTTCATAGGTTTTTCCTTAAATTTAGATGTTAATTCTGCCAATCTCTCTTCTATAGGTTGCACTTTAGTCATCTGGTAAAGTAATGTATTGTGGGGGGGGCACCCAGGGGGTGTTGTAGTTGGTTGTTAGGCTGATGAATTTTAGTGCAGTACCTGATGGCAGTGGTTTCGGCAACTTTTAGGTTTTTCATTGTTGAATTTTTAAGGTTAAGAAAATTAAGAAAAAGTAGATTTCCATATTCTATCATAGGTCTGCAAATCATTTTATATATCTGCGTTTTTGTTCTAAGGTTGATACCTGTTTCTTTCTTAGAGATGCTACTAAAGTGTCTTGCTCTTGCGATGGTATTTTTCTTTGTATTTTTTGTGCGATGATTGAAATTAATTTTATTATCTATGGTTATTCCCAAGTATTTAACACTTATTTCAGGGTGTAGAGTGTGGATATAAACATTAATAGTGGGCAATGTTGGGGATGGAGTATGGAAGAATATTATTAAATGCGAATATCTTGGGTTGGGTTTAAGTCGCCATTTATTGACCCATAATGCCACTGAATCAGACAACTCTTGTAATTTTTCCATTGTTGCTCTGAAGCTGTTGTCATGTGATATTAGTGCATATTGCAAAATATATTGGTCCTTTGAAAAATGTTGAGCGTCTTGGTGGTATATATCGTAGCAGTAAACATTGTAAAGAAATGGAGAGAGTGGTGAACCCTGTGGAATTCCTTGTTGGGGTAAAAATTCGTATGATAATTTGTGTTGCACTTTCACTCTTGAGTATTCTTTGTGTTAAAAAGCTAATGCATATATAAATAAGATACTTTGGACAATTTAGTCTATCTAGTTTATAGATAAGCCCTCTTAACCATACGCTGTCAAAAGCTTTACTTATATCGAGAAAAATTGCTGCAGTGTGGTGTTTATTTAGGCCTCTGAATCCGAACTGGTATCCAGGAATTTTATGTCCTATAGATTTTTCTAATCTGTTCATAATAATTTTTTCGAGGTTTTTGCCTAGCACAGGAAGTAAGGTTATCGGTCTGTAGTTGTTGACTCTTGAGTGATCTGAATTAGGTTTAGGGATTGTAACAATAATTCCGTTTTCTATTCATTGGGAAATAGCTGTGTTTTAAACAATATTCGTAAATTTTTATTATAAACTTATGTATTTTGTTGTCAAGTTGTTTCAATAGAGATCTTTTTATATAATTATATCCTGGTGCCGAATTTTTACCTTGATTGAGTGTATTATGGTATTCAGTCTCATCTATAGTGTATTTATTTGGGTTATGAGAAGCCCGATTTCTTCCTTCATAATTTGCATTAAACCATGTTTCGATGAGTTGGTGATGATGATTATTAAAATTGGCATCTTGGCTCTTGTTGTATGAATCTTCAAAGTATTCAGTGAATATTAGTACTTTTTCTTCCGGTGTATCGTAGATCTGTACATTCTCTTTTAATGGTGGAATAGTCTGGTTTTTATTTCTATACTTAGAAAGTTTTTTAATGTCATTCCAATAATATTTTCCTTTTTTATAATTTATTTCCTCACACGTTGTAATCCATTTATGTTCTCGAAATTGTTGGATAAGCTGTTGTATGATTTTATTATGTTTATTGATTTCTCGTTTAAGCTCAACATCACCATTCTTCTTATAGTTTCTATAGATTTTTCTCTTCTGTTTAATCATCCTTATAATGAACGGTGGTAATTCCTGTGTGTAATAACGGACCTCCTGTTTTGGGGTATTTTCCAAAGTAGCCTTGGTTAGTGTAGAGTTAAATTCTGAAATTTTATCTCGTTGAATTTCTTGTTTATCGATACTTTCAACATATCTAAGCATCACATTGTTGACTTTACTTATGTTTGTTTTGTTGAAGTTATACCTTTCTATTTTGGTGCTGACAACTGGTGTCTGAGAATCAATTGATATTTTAAAGCCGAGATGATCTTTTTTTTTTATACATTTATTTAACGTCGGCCTATTTCCGCTACTGAGGCCTAACACCGACGCCTGTAGACGAGCTACCCCCAACCAGGAATTTTGCCGAACCTCTTCCCTTAAGAAGAGTAGAGATCTTTTACTTGCCTAACATTTAATAGACAAGGGACCGACGGCTTTACATCCCCTCCGAAGGATGGTATATCTCCTATACAACCCTCGCCTAAGGTTGTATAGCTTCCGTGCATAAACTGATATACAAGCCGCTGGAAGATGTGTGAGGCGAGAACGCGGTTTCCGTTGGAATGGCCACCATCCAAATACTAACTGCGCCTGTCGTTGCCCGAGATGATCTGATGATAAGTCTGGGATGTTTTTTACTTTCAGTATATTTTTTGTTAAAATTGAGCTATAGTCTAGTATACTTTAACTTGGTGTGTGTATGTATGAGTTAATATTTCCGTACGATTTCATTTTCTCCCATATTGTACACAAAGTTAAAGCAATAGTCCAGAAACATTGTCTACGTGGAAAATATTCTGGATCTTTGTGTACAAGAGAAAATGAAATCGTACGGAAATATTAACTTATACATACACACGTCAAGTTAAAGTATACTAGATTATATGCCATATTATGTCCGGAGTAGAATCTTGATTATGCTGCATGAGGAAGGTCGGTAGTGTATCATATTTTACAAAATTTGTGTTCCTTAGGAAGTCATTGAGTTGTTTATTTTTGGTTTAGTAGCGACATTAAGATCTCCAATTATGATAGCGTATTTGTGTAGAGTGGCCATAGTGAAAATATTTTCCTCTATTCTGGAGTGTGGATGAAGAGACAGATATTAGCAAACTTTCTATAAAAGGATTCTGAGGTAAATAAGCAGATAATTAAAAGCGTTATAACATTGCATAAGGCAAAAGTTACTAACAAATTTAAAACATAATATGTGTCCTACCACAATAAAAAAAAAAAATGGACGATCACCTAATTGACCAATTTTGTTTATTTATCCTTCAGATAAATAAATAGTAATTAATTTACTGGCCACAAATGACCAGTATTTTATGTGTAACAAAACCACATACTCCACAAACATTTCATTGGTGCCGTGACCAGGATGGAAAAGTTGATAGTGCGCAAGTATACTAAATTTTCTTCATAACAGTATTGCTGTTCTGCAGAAATTCCAGAACAGGGGAATGCGAATTATACTAAGATGCAACAGAGTTTCACCTATTAGATTAATGTTAAATGTATTTGATTGGCTAAGTGTGAAACAACGTCTAATATATTTTACCTTAACTTTTATTTTTAAGATTTTAAACAGATTACTCCCTTCATATTTTAACATATATATTATTTTTAATAATCAAGTACATAATCACTTGACCAGAGTAAATAGCTATTTGCACATCCAAAGGAAAAAGTGTACCACGCATATGCATACATTGTTTTCTGATGGTTTGCGGGAACATTATGTTACCAAATGAGATTAAGAAAAGTACCAACCTGAATATATTTAAACAAAACCTGTTGAAACATCTTAAAGGTTAATAATAACTTTGTACTCGTATTGCATACAAATATTTTTTGATTTATTTTTTTGTAGCATATGTATAATGAATCTTATCTTGAATGAAATGTATTGTATATTCTATTCTATAAACTCATGTATTAGGACATCCTATTATTAATAAAGTTATCTATTATAGTATTTTATGTCTCAACTTAAAGAAATAATTTCTGATACTACCTTTAATCTATATCACAGGTCCCTCCAGTTCCAACGACTGCGGCCCCACCTCTTCGGGAGGCACCACGGAAACCGCAGTCAGCACCTGGTAAGACGACTGCTGAAGGAACACAGCCGCCATCTGCACCAAGGACCACAGCGAGTACAGAATCTGGCAGGAACCTGGAGAACAACAGACATAGGAGAGCTGGTAAACATTACCCTTACCGAAAGTACAACCACTGGGAAAATAGGCAGAGGGAGGATCAAACAGGACGAGTTTACGAGGTGACGAGGAGATATCGGGACCAGAGTCTCTGAAGCTGCCGCCATCGATAATAATTCTTTTTCCGTTTTCAGGTCAAATAATTACTTTTTTTTTATATTTTTGAAATTAATTTGAAAAATAGAGACAAACTGTAAATTTGGTACCACAGATCCGTGATGTCGCGTACGTGTTTTGAGATTAATTGACTACGTAATTATTCTACAAATAACATGGTGAAGAATGACATACAAATTAAATTTTTTCATATTTATTTTCCAAATGCAAGTAATAAGTCATTTCATTTTTACATTTATCTAGCCACAATAAAGTGACCAGAAATGCATTTTAATTTACATTCTTTTAAAGCAACATAATCGCTACATTTTTACAAAGGAATTTACCTAAAATCGGGTCTAGTAATAGTGTTTGTTTACAATATGTCTGAGCTCTGCGAAGGATGAAGTCGCCTGCCTTTTTCTATCTTCAGAATGCATAGGACGGAAATCTAAAAAAGTTTGTGTCTAGAGAACGTGAGAAACTACAAACAAGTCAGTGCGGAATTTTGTTAATGTAAACGTTTCCGAGCGTGTGACCGAGGGACCTGAGAAAAGCCGGAGCCCTCGGAGAAACTGTGACGTCATTTTACAATATAGAAGAAGACCCCGCTGCCCAACAAGGGAGAGATGGCACCTGAAGGCAGAACAGGCACTTTAAGCTTCGTCGCGACCTTTTATAGTTCGCCGAGCTTTGAGAAATAAAAATTGAAAACACCACGGAGTTACGTCGCGACCTCTTGTACTTCGCCGAACTCCTATACATGCCTTTGAAATACATTCTAAGCTTCGCCGTGACCTTTTATATTTCACCGAGCTTAATAAATTAGTTTGTTGTTATTTTCACTAAATCAAGTTTGAGCTGAGAATTGTTTCCCAATTCTAAAAATAAATCCAAGCATTTTGCTAGCCTTATTAGTAATGGTAGATAAAGTCGAGGCAAGATTTCAAGCGATGCACGTCACGAGTGGTCTCATTAAAGAAATTTTAATAGTAACATAAATTTTAATCATTAATTACGTTAAAAAGAGTAATTCTTGACACCCAGTTATTAAGCTTTTTTCAGAAATAGGTACAGTTTAATGGGGCTTCATGATTCTTAGCAGTATTGTCTTATTTATAGAATCGATCTGTGATGTGCATCGCTTGAATTCTTGCCTCGACTATATATGGTTAATGAAATAGCTTTATATCAAACAAAATGCCTAGATCTTTTATTACAGTAACCAGTTTTAGAGGAATATTATTTAAAGTATAATTGAAATCTACCGAGGAGCATAATTCTTGATGAAGTGCAATTTGATCAGCCCTGACATGCCCGACGAGGACGATAACCATGCAGAAGTTGTGGGAGAAATTCGGGGAGTCCTGACGCTATACCGAGTACCCGGTAATGTGCCATAACATTACGTGTGCTCACGACAAGTTTTAGTTTTTCATTTAATTCACGTAACATAGGGTAATAAATTCCATGCTGGTCCGAGCCGGTAAACGTTACGAGTGTCTCGGAAATGTGGTACCAAAGTAATTAATATTTTTAATCAGTTTAATTTGAAGGGATTACCAAAGTCTTAACTTTATTTTACACTTTGCTGAAAACATGTAAATAGTTAAATGGGTTAAATGCAGTGACAAAATGTTTTAATCTGTTGGGTTTAGTTTCAAGTTATTCATATAATTTTACAAGACATTGCCTATGTTTGAAAGTCATTACGGGGTTTCAAATACTTTTCTTAGGCGCTTCGCGCTTATATAAGAGCTGTCATAATAAATAGTCCTTGCCGACTTAAACCATTTGTTGTTTTATTTAACTACTAAATTGTTCAGTGATGTACAACTTTCGTAACTGGATGGGAGTGTAATTCTTTGTGAACTATGGGTTGCACAACATAACAGTAAAATAGTTGTATTCTGGATATCAGAGTCCGACCTAAATTTAAAATAACAATCAACTGTTTTATGAACAGGTGGATGTGTGCCACCCTACGTCTAACCGGGAACATCTGGAGAGCTTGGCCACCCCATGTTAAGATCTGCTTGGTGTTAAACACTTGCTACCGCTGTTTAGTTTATCAGTCAATTGACACAAATTAAATTTCCAGCGTTGGTGAGATTATTCTTTCTAACACTATTTAAGCCAGTTGGTTAGGTGCAACCGGTAATTGCCATATTGTATCCTACTATTTCTCTTGTCAGTGGGGGAGACTGCAACCACAACAAAACTGGAAATTTCCGCATCCATTTGATTATATGCAATAGGGACTTTTCCCACAGCGAGTGAGTATTTTCACTGAAACCCGGCGCCGCTGCCGACTACTACAGAAAATTATCAAATAACTTTTGTTAGTATGACCCACTTATTCTCTGTTATGTTCCTAAACTTTGACACTGCAGCTGCATTCACAATGTTTCGTAGTAACATCTTTGACGTTTGTTCACTCCGGTTATATCATTTACTGACTATTGTCCACACCTGCCCAAAATAATTATATCATGGACTATTGTCACTGCTCTTATTTTGTCTAGATTAATTTCACCGTTGAGACCTGTGTTATGTTTATTCAGGTCTTTGCCACCACATGATATACCTAAATATGCGGAAAATTATTCAGTGGGTTATCCCCACCAAAAGGAGTTAAAAAAAATAAGAAATAAAAAAATTTTGAAAAAAAATTACCTTATTTGTTTTTGTACAAGTGCGCCGCCTATGACTAACCAGTCTGACGTAATACGGTGCAACGAAATCACTTCCTCTCTTATGTGGTATGGGTAAAAACGATTCTCGCATATAGGGTACTTATTGAAGGGTCTTCACACGTTCTCTGTGGCCTGGTAAATAAAATCCGGTGTCACGAACTCGTTGCACTACACTTAAAATTTTTCTCATTAGGTTTGCACCTATGGGGAAATTTTCTTCCGTATTTTCGTACAGCCCCTGCAAGACTTTCATTCATTGTACCATAGGTTAATATCATGTCGTAGTACTCTTGCAACGTGAACTCTGGCATAATCGATATTTACGAATACAGTTTAAAATTGAACAAAAATGGGAAATGCTCCCACTATGGCAGATATGAGGGATGTACACATGGGAGTTCCTCAGAGTTCTGTGTTAGGACCTTTCAGTATATCAGCAACGGTAGAGTCACAATGTATGCTGATGACACTACCATTACAGTTTCAGCACAGACCCCTGAGGAGCTAGCTGAAAAAGTTACTCTTGCCTTCAATGAACTTGATACCTGGTGTCAGCGTAATCAATTAATATTAAATGATAAAAAAACTGTCTATATAAATTTCTAGAAAAGGACTTACTCCGACTTTTCTAATTGATAACAATATTAATGCGGTACAAAAGGTAAAATTTTTAGGAACTTGGCTCGATAATAAACTTTCTTTAGACTTTGTTTGCAATAAATTAAGCTCTGCGTATTTTGCAACATTACAAATGAAAACTGTACTTGATACAGATGGCTTGCTAAATATTTACTATGCCTTAGCCTACGGCCATTTGTCATTGAACATAATTACATGAGGTGTAGGCAGAAATATAAACAGAGTGTTAATTTCACAAAAGAGAATTATTAGGCTTATTTTTTAATTTAAAACCATTAGAAAGCTGCAGGGATGTTTTCAAGAAAAATAAAATTTTAACAGTTGCATGTATTTTTATTTTAAAATGTGTGTGCTATACATATAAAAACATTGCTAATCTTAATAGACAGGGAGATACACACTCTTATAATACTCGAAACAATAATGTATTAACAATCCCACGTCACTCTACTACTCTTTATAAACACTCACCAAATTACAACGCCATCAATTTATTTAATAAACTTCCAGTTAACCTAAAAACTATAACAAGCTACAACAAATTCAAGGTAGCTACAAAAAATTATTTAATAGAAATGGTTTTTTATGGTATATATGAGTTTTTGACTCAATAACTTAACTGTTATTTTGTTTACTGTGTAAATATATGTACCTATACATACATATATATTTTTCTCTTTTATATCTTTTATTGTCTATTCTATTTCTTTTTATTTTATTTAATGTATAGACTTTTATATTTACAATATATTATACCTATATTTTGTTTCTATTAAGTACCATATTTTGACTTACCATATATACATGTTATGTATCTCACAATGGTTAATAAAGATTACATTACATTACATGAACCAACCAATGCTCAGCAATACATAGTACATCCAAATTTAAATTAAAAAAAAATATTCAATTAGTTCTTGTTTATTAGTCATACCTTCTATAATTATACTATTATTAATATTGGCATGATATTTGTTACCCTAGGAGATCCTGTTAGAGATTCATTACTTTTGAAATTCGCGCCTCGGTTGTTTCCTGAGGCAGTTGGCGAATCTGCGCATGCACGCCCTCTATTTCCTGTTTGCGCGCGTTGCCCTTCTTTGGGCAGTCATTGTGAAACATTCAACCAGTACACACGTTTTTGTATTCTATATTTTTGTTCAATATATTAATTTTACTTGAAGAAGTGTTTTGTGTTTTCTTAGTTAAACAGAGCCTAAGCAGAATCACTTCTAACAGATCCACTTGTAATAAACCGTGACAAAAAAATTGTATGTGCTAATATTATTAACTGAAATGTTACAACTTGTATTATTGTCAGGTAGGTCTTCTACTTGGTTCGAATTGTTGGAGACATTGTTAGTGTATTGTACAGTCATTTCTATTAATTCTATCGTTTCAACACAATATTACTAGATATACTTTTATAATGATTGTACGAGACATATTTTTCTAATTTTATAACAAGCTTTTATTTTGCATTTCTGCTCCCTTCCAATTTTTATTTGGTTTCAGAAATGTACTGATGTATTTTTATTTAGTTCTAATGCTACACAAAATTAAAACACATCACATCCAGAAATGAACGTGACAACGCTAATACCTTCAAATACAATTTTGAAAAATGCTGTAAATCAAAAAGTATTTTTTGTTAGTGACAATCAAAATATATACATTTAAACGTCATTGTTACCTATAGATCTGTTGGAGACAGAAGTTGAAAATTTTACCAATGTCTTGTTAAAAAGTACTGGCAAAAATAATAAAAATGTGGGTTAACTGCAATCAAATTAATGATCAAAATTTTATTTTCCAGGAATATGCACTCCTCACTCCACCATCTGCATCCTCGGAAAATTCCGCCTCCGGTTCCCCGCCCCCAAAATCGTCGTCCATCAACAACCAAGCCGCACTAATAGAAGGAATATTGTGTTATACCTCTTCAAAGGATTGGGACGATGACCTCTACTTTGCTGTCAACTGTCGAAAACCAAAAACCGCTCGCCCCGGTAAAGTATGGCAATGCCGCCTAAAAACCCTAAACGGGAAAGCCAGATGGTTTCAGGTGTACCCGCGTTGACTCTGTTTATCAAATAGTTTTTTTTTCTCTTTACCAGTGTTAAATATGGCTCCTTGTTTTACCATAATAATAAATATTTATTTTTACTAAATAGAATATCTTAGTTACCTCTCCTGTCCCTTTTATAAATGAATACTCCTGTGCTTGAGATGTGCGTTTCTAACAAGGACACTGATTTCATTCTTCTGGCCCTAGAAGAAACCATCCGAGAAACCAGCAGTCAAACCACACCGAATGAGCCAATCCTGCCTCTACGTTAACTACTTTTTATCAGGAAAGTACAATCTACACCCTTTCACAGTCTCCGAGTACACAGTCTCTGAGTACCCAACAGATATTCCAAATTTGCTTTTCATGTTTAACTTTTGTTGTTTTTTTTGGTACATATTTTATTTCCAAACGCACCTCTCAATGAGTTTAAATCAAAACTTTTGTCATGCCATACCTCATATGGAGCTTTTTTTTCAACTGGACTTGTACCGGTACGATTAAGTAAGTATACTGCAGTACTTGCTGCTTCAGCCCAAAATTTTTTTCCCATCTTTTCTGCTGACATTGATCTCGTAACTTCAATAGTCATGAGAAATTCTCTCTTTACTCATCCATTTTGTTGGGCAGTGTAGGCTACTGTTAAGTGATGCTATATTCCATGTTCTATCAATGGATTTTTTTACTTGTCTGTTGACAAATTCTTTACCATTATTATTCCTCATTACTTTTATTGATTTGCCTTTCTGTGATTTTACAAGCATTATGGATTCTCTCATGATCAGTATTCATTGTTATTTGCCACGTAATATAGACATTACAGGTGCAGAGATTTTTGAGCTCTGTATTTGGCAGGTAAGCTGGGTAAGTAGGTAATAAAAATTAGAAAATCGATGAACAAAACAACTTAATCAGAAGTGATTTTCAGATTTAACTGAAAAAATTGAAGAGATCGAACCAGTTCATCCAATCAAGAGACCATTCATAAGCAACGGTGGCTATGAGATTTAGGAGGACTGCCTGTGTCAACATGTACTGGTTGCATTGTCTCCACGTAGGTATTGAAAATATAAGTAAGAATGAAATTTACTAGAAAGGAATATAATTAAAATGTTATATAGTATAATAATATTAATAATGAAAAACTGATACAGCTGTTAACTAGTGTGTCCTGGGATCAGGTGTATAGCTGCCTGGATCCAAATGAGGCTTTTGAAATATTCTCATAATGTATCTCAGAATCAACACAAATTATAAAATTGAACCCAATATAAAGGAAAAAACCATGGATTACGCAGGGATTAGTTATTTTAATTGAAAACAGAGATAAATTGTTTCAAAAACATATAAGGCATCTCCAAAATGAACAATTTAAACAGGACTACATAACTTATAGAAACAAAATTAACTGTTTAATAAAAAAAGCAAAATATAATTATTTTAAATCCAAAATTGACACTAATAAAAATTGTGCCAAAACACTTTGGAATGTCGTAAGAGATTTTTCGAATAACTACAAAAATGAAGACAAAAATATAGATAAAATCATAACAGAAAACGAAGATGAAGTGCTAGATCCGGAAGAAATAGGTAACAAATTTAACACCCATTTTTCTCAAGTAGGTGAAAAACTTGCTTCTAAAATAGTGCAGGTACTGATGTTAAATGAAATTGTGAACTTTCCCCATTCTATGTATATAACTTATACAAATGTAACAGAAATTAAACAAATTGTACTAGAACTAAAAAATAATAAGGCACCAGGTCCAGATGGTATAAAAAATGAATTATTAAAGTCAACAATTGATACTATTGTGGATCCACTGTGTTTTATTATAAATAAATGCATTGAATGTGGAAAGTTTCCTACGCATTTTAAAAAGGCAACCATTAGACCAGTTTTCAAAGGAGGAAGTAAAACAGATGTATCAAATTATCGTCCAATTTCTTTAACCTCTTCTTTCGCAAAATTATTTGAAAAAATTATAAAGTCACGTTTAGTTGATTATCTAAATAAAAATAAAATTTTATCTGATATGCAGTTTGGATTTCAAAAAGACCTCTCAACCCAAGATGCAATAGCAAAAGTGATATCAATAATATACGATGCTATGGATAACAAGAAAGCATGTCTGGGTGTATTTGTTGATTTAGCAAAAGCCTTTGACACCGTCAGTCATGGACTTTTGCTAGAAAAACTTGAAAACTTTTTTAGAAGTTTGTTGGAGGAAAGGAAACAAAAAGTTGAAATAAAAAATGTCTTAAGCAAAGAGCAAACTGTAACCTGTGGAGTACCACAGGGTACAGTTCTAGGACCTGTGTTGTTTACTATATATTTAAACAGCTTACTTACATTGAATTCTTCTGGAACAATAATATCATTTGCTGATGGTACAGTTATTTTGTATACCGGGCATACCTGGGATGACGTGAGACATTTGGCTGAAAGGGATTTAAAGAAAGTTTTTGATTGGTTTAGAGCGAATTTGCTAACAATAAATGTGGATAAAACTAAAATTATTCCCTTTACATCTTACGAGAATTATCTATCTGACTACAGCACCATATCAGTAAATAATCTTTGAATTTCACTAACTAACTCGATCTATTAAATACCTCAGTATTTTTATTGACAATTAAGATGGAATATACATGTAAACAATACAATAGCAAAAATTCGAGGCTTAATTTTTAAATTTTATCAATGTCGACAGATACTACCCTTGAATCATCTTAAAATGTTATACTATGCTTTTATCGAATCCATTATTTTCAGTATGGCATAATTGGTTGGGGAGGAGTAAGGAAAGCATATCTGATACCTCTGGAAATTATTCAGAAAAAAATTCTAAAAATCATATATTTTAAACCCTTCCTATACCCCACGGAACAATTATTTTCGGAACTTAATATACTAGATTTGCGGCAGCTTTACGCTAAGAATATCCTGTTATTTTTGTTCCGAAATAAACAGTACATTAGTAGGATAAATCACGAACGTAATAACAGAGAACAAGAAGCGGCTCACTTTATTATACCCAGGACTCATAAAAGTATTGGTCAAAGATACTTTGTTTACATTTGGCGGAAATTGCTTAATATTTTGCCGATATCTCTAATAAATATAAACACAAAACATCTTTTCAAGAAAAAAGTAGTAGCGTGGATGATTTCAAATGATGGAAATATGCTCTATAATATTATTGATCCCATGTAGTTACTAAATTAACTATACTTTGTTTGTGTATATCTCCTTGTGAATATTAATTTCGATATTTTCTGTTTTCTTAGTGCAGTAGTTGTATAGTGTCTAATCAAATTATTAAACAATTAATACAGTTATATGTACAATTTAGTTTCTGTTCTCTCTCTTGTTTTACATTCACTGTTATTCAGTTATTTTTCAGTTTATTTTCTCTTTCTTTGCATCTTAAGGAGGTGTAACCCATAGACAGGCTTAAATAAGCCTAGATGGGTCTTCCATATTTATTTGCAAATGAAACCTCAAAATTGCGTATAAAAATAATTTATATATTGTATAATATTGTAATACATTGTATAAACATAAATGGTTAACACATTGTACTCAAAATGAAATTTTAGTTAAGATAACTTATTGATTATACATACCTGTAATTTTTGTGTGTACTTATTTGTGAATAAATAAAATTATTATAAAAAAAAAAAAAAATCAAAGAACCACTTATAATCCATTTTAATGGATATGAAAATGGAGAAAAAATCACTTGCAACTTTTTTTAATGCAGGTTATGAGTGGTTCCTTATTCATTGATTATCACATGTTGAAATTTAACTATACATTATGTCTCGCTTTTCATGACTCCCATATTTGTTAAAACGGAACTAAATGCAGACATAACAATACACAAACTGGATATATTTGAGGCAACTGTAAGTAGAATACATATCGAAATTAACAATATTATATATGGTGTTAACGCCTTGTACAGATCACCAAAAACAAATACTCAATCATTTATGGCCAACCTTGAAAATTTCATTAACGAAACACTAAATAAAGATATAGAAATCATTATAGGTGACATAAATATTAATTTGCTAGATACAATTAACCCTCTTGTAAATGAATACCTGGCAGTTATGTCCTCCTTTGGTTTGAAATCTTACATAAATACCATCACACAACCGATAAGCAAAACTTGTCTTAATCACGTCATATTCATGAGAAACAATCTAAGAATAGATAACTTACTTTTTAACTCGTATGTAATAAACTATTGAGATCACAGATCATAACCCAATCATAATCAACATCTCGCAGACAAATATAAATCAGAAAACACAACCAAATTTTACACAAAACAATATTGCAATAATGGACTATAACAAACTAATAGATTTATTTAACAACGTAACTTGGCAAAACGTTTTAAACAATGAAAATCCAGCCACTCAACAATCTTTTGAAACTTTTCTAGATGTAGGTATTTCAACAATGTGAAACAACAAAAATAATAAGCATTAAACAACACACAAAAAAAACCATGGATATCCAACTGTATCATAAATTCGATAAAAAAGGGACAGATTAAAAAGACAATTACAAAAAAATTATAATGTAGAGGGAAAGAATTTACAAAGCATATAGAAATAAATTTAAAAAAATAATCTCTGACTTAAAAAAACAACTACTATAAAAATGAGATTGAAAAAATAAAAATGACTTGAGAAAAACTTATCAAATTATTTCAGAAGCAACAATGAAAGCAAAAGTAAAGGTAACAATAACATTCAAATTAAAAATGATATAACTGCAATTTTGAAAAGACAAGGATATGGTATCCAAATGTATCAAAATATTCTGGATCAAAACAATGCACCTTCAACATATCCACCAATTAATAAATCTATGTACCTAATACCTATCACAGATAATGATCTTATAAAATATATAAATAGTTTAAAAAATAACAGTGCTCCCTGTGGTGACGGCATATCAGTCAAAAATCTAAAACTACTACACGTCTACATATTGAAACCGTTAAAACACATTATTAATTTAATTTTTAAAACTGGGATAGTACCGTTTCAATTTAAAACATCTATTGTTACCCCAATTTACAAACCAGGATCCCCAAGTATCATTGGCAATTACAGACCAATTAGTCTAATTAGTAACGTAGCTAAAATCTTTGAAAAAAGCCTGAAAGACCGGTTATTGACATTTCTAAAAACTAACAATTTACTCTCAGAACATCAATTTGGATTTACAGAAAGTCTTAATTTCAGTGATGCTATCCATGAACTTATATCTCATATTGCTGAGAACATGAACGAAAATAAAAAATGCATTGCTGTATTTTGGCAAAGGCCTTTGACACGGTCCTTCATAAAAAACTCCTGTGTTCTCGAACAAAATGGAATTAGAGGCACCGTGTTGCGAGTCTTTGAACACTATTTCGCAGGTAGAATACAAAAAGTTAAAATTCGTGACACTCTGAGTAAACCGGAGATTGTGTGTATAGGAGTACCTCAAGGTACCGTACTAGGCCCCGTGCTCTTCAATCAATACATAAAAGGATTAACTGAAATTAATGTAACTGGCACAAAGTAATATGCTATGCGGATGATTTTATTTAGTGATAGCAGTTGCAAGGGCATAAAAGGACAGGTCATTGACGGACTAGAAAGGATAAAAAACTGGCTCAATTTCCACAGTCTCTCTCTAAATATTAATCAAACAAATTACATTGCATTCACAAAAACAATAGCAAACCGTCCTGAATTTACAAATATAAAAGTAAATAATTTTTCTCATGAAATAAAAGAAACTAACAATACTAAATACATTGGAATCATAATAGATCAAAATCTAAAATGAGACATGCATGCAGAATATTTGAAAAAAAAAACATCTTCTAAAACAATTCTTAGATAAGAACTTGCTTATAACTTTCTGTGTACGAACAGTTGCTGGATTACTTTAATTATAATAATTTGTTCATGGGATATCAATCTGGTTTTAGGCAAAACCACTCATGTGAGACAGCAGTGCAACTAACAATCAATAAATGGCAGCTCAGTGTAGATGAAAATAAATTCGTTGTCGATTTTAAAAGAGCATTTGAAACTATTGATCGGCAAATATTGTTAGAGAAACTTAATTACCCTGGTATCAAAGGTAATGTACACAAGTGGTTTCAACAGTATCTCAGTAACAGGTTGCAAATTACAAAGATTGGAAACTCAATATCTAACTCTATAACAAATAACATTGGGGTACCTCAGGGAAGTATTCTTGGGCCGCTGTTATTCATAATTTACTTAAATGATATAAATAAAATAGAATGCGATTTTATGAATCTATTTGCGGATGATACTTTAATATCATGCAGTGGAACAGATCTCACCGAAACAGTGGCTAGAATGAATAAGGTATTAGACAAAGTAAATAAATATTTAAATATAAATAAATTAAAACTAAATGTAAAAAAAACCAAGGCTATGATCTTAAATACATCATATAAACTAAGCATAAGTAACTCAGATGCACTCAAACTAAAAATAAATAATGAGGAAATTCAATGGGTAAAAGAAATTAAATATTTGATGGTTATAATTGATAATACTTTAAAATTAAAAAATCACTTTGAATATATCCAAAAGAAAATCTCGAAAAAACTATTCTTTTTTTCGAGAGTTTCCACTTATCTCTCAACACATGCAAGAGTCACAGTTTATAAAACAATTATGCAACCGCATTTTGATTATTGCTCTACAATACTGTATCTACTGGATAAAAATCAACTACAATGTTTACAAAAATTGCAAAATAGAGGCATGAGAATAATTTTGAGATGTAATAGATATACACCGATAAATTGGATGCTTCAAGCGTTAAATTGGTTCTCTGTTGAAAAAAGGATATTTTACATGTGCATGACCTTTATTTTTAAACTTTCTAAAAATATGTTACCAAATTACTTCGATGATTTCACAATAAGAAATAATTTTGTACACCAACATCATACAAGAAATAATTTTCACATAAATAGAACTAGATATATAAGTCAATGAAATCATTATTCTTTAGAGGTTTAAATGAATTTAATAAATTACCCAATGATATTAAAAATAGTACTAGCGTGAACATGTTTAAGAAAAAAATTGTTTCATACTTAAAAATAGAAATTAATATTTAAATGTTATTTAACAAAATTTATTTTCAATGTTTATTACTGTAGTATCTAACATTCACTGTTATTTGTATTCCTTTTAATCTATATATTTACTTATTTATTTTTTAAGCTATATATTTATTTTTTTTAATCTATATTTATTTATTTATAATTGTTATATCTCTTTATGTATATGTGTATAACCAATTAATATGTAGCGTTTGTATATTAGGGTTTCTTTCCTACTTAATAAACATATTATTATATTATTATTATTATTATTATTATATTATTATAACACTATATCTCTCTTTAGTAGAGTCTATCTTACGCTATGCTGTCATAGCTTGGTGTGGCCTCTATATCACAACATTTAAACCGTTAAATGTTGTCCAAAATAAAATATTAAAAATCATATTCAGAAAACCTCAGTTATATCCTACTCAACTTTTATACAAGGAAAATAATATATACATTGTGCGATCTTTATTTACACATGCCATATGTTGCTATGTCTACAAGAATAAACATTTAAAAAGATATATACATCATAGTCAGTCAACAAGAACAATTACAAATGTGTTTATTAAAGTACCGAAACCAAATAGTGAATTCTATAAAAATCAATTTAACTATCTAGGGCCAAAGATTTTCAACACTAAAATATAAGAGAAATAAATAGTCGTAAAAGATTTACTAGAGAATCAAAAACATACATCTTTGAAAATGAATTTTTGTTTTCCCAATCTCTGTGATGCCACCTGCGACATTATCTTAGTCGTTTAATCATATGTAATGTAGTATTACTACTTCTTTTTATTCACTTGTAATTATGCATAGTCTTATATGATAAGCGCATACGGGCACTCTGCCTAGGCGCCATACAAACCTTGTTAAATCTACAGCACTGTTGAATCCTCTTTATGTTTATAGTGACTAATGTAAAAATTAGTGAGTTAATAAATAAATAATAAAACAAATTTAACATTCTCAATTTTAATAATAAATACCATATGTGCAATTTGACCGATATCCAATTGCTTGTTTTCTAAAATCACACTAATAAAGGTTAGAATTTGACCCACCTTTTACATGATGTTCGCAAATAAAATAACAGCAAAGAACATTTCTTGTGATATTAAATTTCTACATTTGCCTTTTAAATATAAGTTGGCCATGATAATTCAAAATTACTTTGAAGTTTGGGTGACACTTCATTATTTTTGTGTTTACACAAAGGGCCCCGCACGGAATGATAGGAAAATGGCCCCCGGTTAAATTGCACCAAATTTTAGTATGTTATAGGTCATGGCCTTCTGAACAATAGTTCTCATGGGCACAATGCTCAAAAGTGAATATGGCGCAAGCCACTACTTGTTGAAGACAGAACCATTAATAGTGCATTTAACGAGGTTCCAAAAAGGCCAAAACGTCAAAAGTTTGTAGAATACATTTCCCCTCCGTTTTCGAGGGTGAGAAAAACCATGGTGATAGTTTCGAGTTCTGAAACCCTTGCATACTACCCCGGAAAAACCATCCCAATTTTCCAACTTCAAAAGAAACGATATACACCAAAAAAAGAAAAAAAATAATATCGGTTCAATTTTTTTGATCAAAAATTGTTTTTAAGAAAATATACCTTGCGAACGACTTATGCTTTTGCCTTACTTTCACATGTATATAAACTAATAAAAATAAGTCAAAACCAATTTTAAAAAAATTGTTATGCACAGTTCTTGCGGGAAAATCTTAATTTATAATAAAAAATTAAATTTTTGCTCATAGCTTTAAACAGCTGTAACTCGTAAACTATTCACTATATGTAGGTCACTTGAAGCTCATTTTACAGATAATTTAATTCTCTTCAAAAAACCTTTAGTGTCATTATTGCCTAAAGCCAATTTGTCAAAATGCATTTGAAAATGACAATTTTTCATATTTTCCCTTTTATCTCCATTCACACATTATCAAATCGATTTTTTACATACACCAACATATTCAAAATTCGATTCTCTTTAACTCTCATTAGATACACTATATGCGTACCATCTATCGTTTTCGAGTTTTTATCGATTTTTTATGAAACAAGTGTTCTGATAGCACGCTATAAAGATGTTTAAAAATTCATATATCTGCCAATATTAATCTAATGGAAATGAAAAATAAAAAGAAATTGTTCGCAATCGAATTCTCTACAACTTTCATTTGAAACATTTTGCAATCCGAATGGCCATTTTCGAGACTTTAGCGAAAAACCTCGCGAAAAACGCCCGCGTTTCCGTTGCGTTGCAAAACTGTCAAAATTTCAGAAAAATCTACCTCGGCCCCAATAGGTTGTATGAAGCTTTAAAAAAAACGAAATTGTGCGGATTCTTATTACCTATAATTTTCATGTGTACATATTTTACAGTAAAATTGATACTTTCCGGCGAAAAAACGATTTTTTAAATCTATTTAATTTATTGCCAGTGTGTAAACGTTCAGTTAACTGTAAGTCTAAGAGAGATTGTTAATATTCCCATTTTATTAAATTATTGTTTTCATCCAGTAATATTTTTTTATCACCCAGCGTATTCCTCACTAATTTTATCATGTGACAAGCATCTTAAAATACATAGATTGATGGACCTGTATGGAATCCAAAAAGTAAGGTTGAAAGTGCCCACTTTGATAGTCAAAATTGGCACCAAGAACCTCACATGTGCTTTTATTTACTGAAGTGTCCCATCAAACGTAACTGAGCGCACATTGGCACATGTCTTCTATTAACGATAAAGATTTTTGAAGCAAATTGGCTCGTTCCTGTCCAGTTAAACTTTATATTAAAAAATGTCCCAATGGTATTTTCCATAGGCCCTTCTGTACAACAGCCATGAATACCAAAGCTGAATTTGTTGGCAAATCATTACTTTCTTTTTTTAGATCTGTTCCCAAGTCTATGCTACTATAAAAATGTGTTTTGTCATATATTATCTGCTCCCGAATTGCAAATTGTGCTATCGTACAAAAAAATTGCCAAGTGCCCATCACCATAATAGAAAAAAGGCACAGATCGGCTATCTGTGAATTAAAAAAAATAATAATATCAAAACAATGTGATTTCGAACTCTACAAAAAAAAAAAAAAAATGAAAAATGGGGTGCCTACAAACTCCATATCGTATTATCCGTTTCATTTTTCTACACCAGAATCAATAATTAATCATAATTGCATTTTGTGCATCTTCCGTTATTAATTTTTTATTAAGAGTGCTATAGTGCCCCCGTGATAAACTTCTCAATACATTATCGCAGTATGGTATAAGGGTGATTGTGCTAGACGTCTTTATGAATTACTACCCGATAGGCAACAAATGGTCAAGATCAGAGATGACTTAAGTGAACCGACTTTAATAAAGGTGGGAGTCCCACAAGGGACAGTTCTAGGTCCAATCTTGTTTATAACATACATAAATTAACTGAACTTGACATTAATATCTCCATCATATTGTATGCTGCTAATACTGTATGTAACTTACGGTATTAGTAAGATTAAAAACTGGTTAGACACGAACAAATTGTCCCTCAATGTATATAGCCTTTTCACTAACTATGGCAAATAGACCAGATTTTGACTCTATCTTAATTGACAACTAACATGACGTGATTAAAGAAACACAAAATACCTAGGTTTAAATATGGACAACAATTTTATGTATGACAATAAAATAAAACAACTCAAGGTAGTGGCAAAACTACATATTAAAAAATTATCTATGAGGAAAGCGAACTATACTCCACATGTCTATTATACTCTAATAAAATCCTAAATGTTCGCTCACTTTATATATTGGCAACCTGCTAATATGTACACAAATGTGATAAATTTAAAAATTACATATCTTATAAATACGAAACTAGAATAACAACCAATAAACACTTGAAGATACTAGATACCTCTAATTTGTAAATTACCTAGCGCCTAAATTCTATAACCTTTTGCCACTAGATATCAGAAATACAAATAGTAACATTAAAAAAATTTGAATTTTTGACCGAAATTTTGTTTTATTGAAGGGTAAGGTATAAAACAAAATTTACAAAAAATTACGGTAAAAAATTAAATGTTTTAACCATGTCAGAACCTTCCATACTAGGGATATTTTAATTCATATGTATCTAAGGGTGCGTTTTCAATTATCTTTGCTGACCAAGTTACACGAAATCTCGACGGAACGCACGGTTTAATTGGCTCTGAAACTGAACAAGCCCAGCGGAGCCAATAAGGCAAAGGTTTGTCTACGCTGAATATTTAGCGCCATGCAGTCTTCTTGTAGGCATATCTTAACATTTAATTATTTATTTTAATCTGTAATGATGTCATATCATAGACGTAGTAGTAGTGTTTTGGTGGATATTGCATAATTCAGTTCTTTTTCACGAGTTTTGAATTGTTTTAATTATTATTTGAGTACTAATCGATTTTTTTCAGAACTATATAATTTACATCAGTTATCTTCTGGTGAGTAATGATAAAGAGAAAAAGAATGTTAGGTTATGTAATGTTTTTTAAATTTTATTCTAGTCCTGTGTTGCAATGGGTTTTACGCCAGAGCAAGATGCCTTCATTTTGATGGCTCATTTTCGAAGTGGAAATCGCAAGGAAGATGGATCATGGAAGTATTCATTGCAATCATGCATCGAACAATTTATGGAAAAATTTCCTGACGCAAATATTCCGTATGACACATTTTCAAAGCGTAAATATGTACTCGTTGATCGTTTTGCAAAGACACACTGCCTTTGCAAGGGAAAATCCACTGGTAGGCCAACTGTTTTAACTGAAGTGGTTATGAACGACGTTCGAGAAAAAATTAATCAAAGCCCGACAAAATCCATACCAAAATTGTCCGCTCAAACAGGTAGGTACTTTTACACTAAATTTTTTAATTACTGAATACGTTACATACCATTTAAATTTAGTTTCTTGAAAATATAAAATATGAATTTCTTTAGTGAAAATCGTTATCAACAACTAATAACGATACCTACTAAAACTCTTGTTTATATATAAAACCTGAATGCAAATAAAAAAATATATAAAACTGGGAATCGGTTCTCTTCAGATGTCTCAATATACCTAAACAACAAATCCACGAAAATTTTTTTTTAGGCCTTTCAGTTGGAACAACCCATAAAGCACTCAAAAAACTCCATTTGCATCCATACAAGGTAACCGTTGTTCAAGAACTATTACCCCCTGATTTTGAAAGTAGAGTAAGATATTGTCGTTGGTTCAACGGAAATTTAAATTACAACAATGTATTGGATTTAACCTGTTTTACTGATGAAGCGTGGTTCCACTTAACAGGTTATATTAATAATCAGAACTACAGGACATGGGCTACAGAAAATGCTCACACTTACGTAGACACAAGTTTACACCCCTTAAAAGTTGGTATATGGGTGGCAATATCCAGAAGGCGAATTATAGGCCCTATATTTTTTCGTAAAACAATTGATGCCCAAAGGTATCAAACTCTTATTTTAGAGCCATTTCTGGCGCAGTTGCATGACGATGAACTGCAAGATGGTTATTTCCAGCAAGACGGCGCTACTGCCCATACAGCAAGAGCTTCACTTGATTTTTTACAGGAGTTTTACGATGACCGATTAGTCAGCCAGAGACTATGCCAGATCTAATGCCCTGTGATTATTTCTTATTTGGACACATGAAGAACAGTGTTTTTAAAAATAGATTACATACCATTGACGAATTACAAGAGGCAATAGAAACAGAAATCCGCAATATTACTGTTGATCAGTTACAGAACGTATTCGAAAATATGAAACGAAGAGTCCATGTGTGCTTAGAAACTCAAGGCAGCCATTTTGAGCATTTGTTATAATTTCTTGGCATTTCGTATTAAAATGTATTCATTCAAATGTAACAAAAGTTTTTATTATGTAATTTCTTTTATTTACTGTGAATTGTTCGATTCGAATGTTTATATTCATGTTTGTGAAAATAAAGATTATTTTGAATTAGGTGTAATAATTTATTTCTTGCGAACATTTTTTTATTCAGATAAAAGGCATCCCATTTAAATTTGCTTTTAATATTAAAAACTTATTCTTAAATTTGATGAATAAATGAATTATCATAAATTTTTTTACTATTAACTAGAACGCCAATGGATTTAGGGTATTTCTGTTTAGTGCAATACCATCGTGTATAGCTGGTTGTCTATATTTTGCGATCACGTGTCCTGTGACCATAGAACACGTCTTATGGGGATGTTCTATTGAATGACTCTATTTTTAAACCATTATTGTTACTTGTACTCTATCATTATTTAATAAATTCTAATTCTAAAGCGGGTAAGAAGATTTTATAATGATCGAGTAACGATTGAATTTTGTTCAATTGTGCTCTGTTTTTTTGGTATAACCTCTTGATTAATCTATTTTTTCTTAATAGGATCATTTTGGTCAACTTTAGTGTTCTTATCTTTCTTCTACGTGTTGATATATCGGTAGAATTAATACCATCTACATATTTACGTTTGCGAATTCTAGTTGAGGGAGGAGTTGAAGGGGCAGAGATATCTCGTTCAGCTACAATATATTTAAAAGATATAAATTTAAAGTGTGAAAATATCTAACAAAGACTACCTTTATGTAGGTTTTCATTCGATTCCGTTTCTAATTTGGGCTGCTTTGGTTCGACTTCAAACACAAATGTATTCTCAGCTTCTATATTATTTTCCTGAATTTCTATAGGTAGATGTAATGATGGTAAGGCACCACACTTAAGTCTGCTTCTATTGCTGGTTCGAATGTTAGTGTAACTCTCAGCAGTAAAATGTTTTGAACATAAAAATAATGTTGAGGCATCATCTACACCTTCCACCAAATTACAAGCCTTCATCCATTTTCGCAATGTTTCTTTATTGATGGGAAACCTTAAAAGTTAAAATTTAAAAGTAATTTGCCAGATATAGGTTAGGTTATGTAATGACAAGAAATAATTATTTTCTAACATAATTTGCAATCACTTACTTATGCATCGATAAGCCTGCCATTTGTTTTCTATTGCATATGAAACAAATTCTTCCCATAATTTTAAGGTAGATTGCAATGATAATACGCACGTCTCACACTGCACACTGGCAAAAGTCAAATGACTCAAACGTGACATGTCATGTGACCGACAGTCCGACAAAAGTTTAGCGCATGAGTAGAAGGTTCGCGGTACGCTTTAGATAGGGAGGGGGGTATAGGTGGTAATGATATATGTACCTAATATGAAATCGACTTTTACATTTCTAATTAAAATTTTATTTAACAACGTTTTTGAAATTATAAAGAAAAGCTTAAATACGGAATTTGCTTGGAAAATAAGGAAAACTTTAAAGAAATAACGTTTTATTCAATGGACCTGTTTAGTGGTGACCTCAAGACCAATTAAAAGCGCCCGAATGTATGCAATCATACACTACAGTGAGCCACTGCGGTGGAAAGTATAAACAAATTGAACCTTATGACGCGTGTAGTTTAGGTCGACTTTACGACTATAAAATCATAGCTCTATATTTTATTGGAATGCGAACTTACACAAAATATTTAACTATTTTTACTTGCTACATAATGTTGTAAACAGATGTAGAATTCATCAGATGTGAGTAAAAACCTTTAAGTATATATTCCATATAAAATATGAATTTATATGAAATATGGGACGACTGTCCTTATGTGTTATGCACAATAATACATGACAAATTTTAATTGAACGCGCTATGACTTTATACACTATAAGATTTCCTTACTTTCAGAGGCTTTTATACGTCACACTAACCTGGTCCCTTAATTTGAACTCTATTCTACATGTACTTAGTGCTAAACATTGCGAGCTTTTCTTCATAATTAGAAAAACTTTGTTAAATACAATTTTTATTCGAATGCAAAAAGGTCGTTTGATGCATAATAAACTCGACTTCATATTTTCAAATTTTTAAGATATCCCGTATAATTTATTTTATATTTGACAACTATTGATGACAAGTAAAACTTTTTGTAAAGAATGATTTTTCTTGGCAAATCAAAAGTAAGTTTACAAGAGTGTGATGCTAGATGGTGTTGCTGATGCACACGCGCTAGAGGCCTACATTATAGGGTCTCTATGATCATCGTTGTGATGCTGCCTCCAGTCAAGGTTTAACTTTACAAACCTTGGCCTCCAGTAGCAAGACGCCCAACTATTTTAGACGAGCTTTAACAAATTTGTATTCGACATTAAACTTTCATAGAAACAAATATTATGGTTGCAGTATTTGTTTTGATAAAGTGGAAAAATATATGTAAGTAATACCGTTACCATTAATTGTTTCGTGACCAAATCAGTCATAACAGATTGTTATTTTAATTTTAACCTATTACATTGAGTTTAATGATACTATGCTCGTCAAAATAAAAGCAACTCCGCCGCCATTATGCATCCACTTTTCATACGGATCAATCAGTGTCTCCCACTCGAGTGGCCAATCTCTACTTTATAGGGTCTCTAATAAACCGGTTCTAGAGCCGGTTTAGCAATGCAAGGTTAACTCGTAACCAAAGGATAAATGTCAAACGAAACAATAGACACGCATTGTTTCGTTTGACATTTATCCTATAGTTAAGTGTTAACCCTGTATAGATAAACCCGCCCTTAGTATGCCGTCTGGAGTAACTAAAACATACTACTGCGTTTTCGCAACGGCTGGTAAGAGAGGGGAATACACAAGCTGACATCATTGCGTGAAACCAAAACATATAATAGTGTCTCACGCCTCATGCCACATCTGATCTTGGCTTCGACCTTCGACAGTTGACTTATTCATTTCATATTATAAAAAAAAATACATATTGATATAGCAAGATTTATGATCGCCCACTAAGAGCTGTCCGCGGTGTAGTGGGTAGGTTGTCCGATTCACACCACGTGGGATCGAGGGTTCTAATCAGCCTTTTACGGTTTTTTTTTACTACATTTTGTACGAGATGTATTTCAACTCGATTAAGCAACTAAAATACGTAATACGAATATTTCTTTAGGTTTGGTTGTTAGGTTAATAATATGTCAAGATCATATTATTATCTGTTGACACAACTATATCGTACAATTCGGGTTTGTATTGAAAAACGGGGTTTCCACTATTAAAAATAAATGATCAGTCATTGTATAAACAGCAAAAATTTTCAAAATTGATTCAAATAATTTTCGCTCACTAATCTCAAACGTTTTCGCGACGAGAGCGACTTGTTAATGCTAAGGGAGTGGGAATACCTTACCATAACTTACTGTGCCATACTTTTTAGTAAAGTACTCGCGAGAACACAGCTAATGTTTACGTATCGATACAAAATATCGAATATCGAAAGCAAAAGTATCGATATGTATCGCACATCCCTAAGTGAGGTTATGTACGTTATTAAGATTGTCAAGTTTCAATTTAATTCTACTGGTACAAGCGGTACAACATAATTTATTCTTTAATTAGGGAAATCTGTAAACCATGGATGATACTAAATTCACGATTTGTAGATTATGTTTAGAAACTATACAAAACGGCAGTTTTAAGCTGTTTAAAAACATTGAACTTAATATGTTGGACCTGCTAATTCCAAAGGTAAGTTGAATTTGTGGTAGGATCAGATTTTTAAAATCCACGGAATTAATTAGGTTGTCCGATTCACCCCAGTCCAAGAAAGTCTTCAGAAACGCGTTTTTGTACAAATACTAGGCTAGGGAAGAAAGTTAAGTTTTTTCTGGGGGCAATTTCTCGCATGTAAAGGTATTTATTTTCCTTGTTTTGAGTATTGTAACCAATAGCATTTATGTGAATTCAGTTACCCCACGGCAGTAGAGTGAAATAGACTAAATTATACTAATTTTGATCAAAAATTTAGTGGGATATAATTGCCTAAAAATAAAAAATAATACCTATGGTACGTTCTTCGATGATAGCCTGAGTTACTTCTTGATCTGCAGCGGAACTGGAAAATTTTATGATGCTAATTTGTTCTATTGATTTTTTCAAATCTGTGGTACACCTAAAACATCTGATCTCACCCCATTTTACAGATTTAAATTCTTTACAAAGTCAGGTGCAAAATCTTATACTGATCCAATATTTTATTTTTAGGACATATGCATAAATAGTGGTTCGGCAATGTGTAGAGCTTGCCTCAAAAACTTGCTAAATTGTTATGAATTTAAGTCAGTTTGCCTTGAAATGAATGAACGAAAGAGAAACCTAGAAGTCGAGATATTGACAAACGTCAAAGTATGCAGTTTATGTTTTGAAAATATCGAAGATGAAATGATGAGGGAAATTTTTCTGGGTGTAAAAGGCACATTATTGACGATAATGTTGGAGAGATGTTTACCAGAATTGGTAAGATTTTTTTATTGCAAAATTTGTTGCCATGCCAGAATTGTGTAAGCCATGTATTGTATTTTTTTTTTTTTTTAATAAGTTCATCACCCTAGACCATTCAGTGTGCCGCTTACGTTATAATGGACTGCTCATCCATATATCTTTCAATGCGCTGACAATATTACTTAGCAAACATTTTGGTTTAATTTAACGTCGAGACTAACCTAAATTATAGTTCAAATGTGCTTTTAGAGGGCGGAATATTAGAACATAATATTTTTAGTCGCAAAATCTTCTATTTTATTTATTATAAGCATCGTAACCAGGCTGCAACCAACAGCTACTCTCCGGGCTATATGCCCCGCTGAGCGCTGAATTACAAGTTACAAGTCTGGTGCGTTAAGTGTAATAATTGCATATTACCAACAAAACGCTAATGCTTCGATTGCAACAAACACCAGCCGAAAGACTGATCCTACTTAAAACAGTTCTCGTGCCAGTCTTCTGACAAGAGCCAACAGCTCGAAACTGCAGTCTGCAAGTGGTGTGGGACGAATGTATGAATAATGAAATGTATGTATTGTTTACACATAATAAGGGTACCTCCACATGTAGATTCAGTCCTACAGTCAGAAGTTATTAGTTTGTAATTACTAATGATTAAGTTTAAGATTAAGTTATCGACAATATCGACCTAATATTACTTTGAAGGAGAGTAAATAAAGCCACCAAATAGATTAATTGGATGGAATCTGCGGTAGGTTCTTGATTCAATCGAATAATTATAAATATTCAAAAGAACAGTTACAATATGCACTTGGTTTATTGTTTCATTAGTTTTTTCTCTTCTAACGAGTTAATTTTATGTAAAGCAGATAAAGGTAACGAATTATTAAATAATGATGATTTTAAAGAACTAAAACATGACCCTACGAAAAAATTTCAGTTAGAAATCCAGGTACTACTAAAGAAAAATACACCCAATATAACAAATTTTCAAACAAACAACCTTCTATTAATGAATGCTACAGCCCCCATACTTTATGGTTTACCAAAAATTCATAAGGAGGGTTTTCCTATGAGACCGGTAGTGTCTTATATCAATGCACCGGCTTATAGACTATATAATAAACTCAATTCGACTTTACCACAGTTGATCAAGTTTCAATCCCCTTACAGTATAAAAAATTCCTTAAAACTTGTGACCAAATTGGAAAACATAACCTTACCCGAAATGCCAAATTAGTTTCCTTTGATGTTAAAATTTTATTTACCTCTATCCCTATTCAAGAGCTTAAGGATATATTACAACATCTTATCTCTAATAGTGAATTGAATCAAAATGAACAAAAAAATTTACAAACATTAATTAATATGTGTATCAAACAAAATTATTTTCAATTCGATAATAAAATGTATACACAAGTAAACGGCTTACCTATGGGTAGTCCGTTGAGCCCATTATTAGCTGAAATATTCATGGCAAATTTTGAAAACAATCTTTTTACCACCAACAATAATCTCCTTAAATACATACATTTTTGGGTAAGATATGTTGAGATGTGTTTTGTATATGGATCGGTACTGAGAGACAATTGTCACATTTCATCCATTTTATTAACTCTCTAAACAACAAAATTCAGTTTACAGTTGAAATGGAAAAAGAAGGTCAATAAACTTTTTAGATATTATGCTGACACCTAAAGAACATGGGCTAGAACTTGATATTTACAGAAACCAACTTTTACTGACACTCTTACACATGCAAATTGTAATCAATCTTGGAAGATAAAAATGTCACTGTTTCATAGCTATGTACATAGACTTTTATCTCTAAACTTAAATAGGGTTAACTTTGAAAAAGAAGTTAGAATAGACCATTCCAGAATGACGTCATTGACAGTTCGGCCATATTTGCTGGGTGGCATACAAAACCATTTGCGAATGTAAACATTGCAAGTATTTCATCATTAAATTGTTTAATCTTGGTTTAATTGATAGAAAATGCCACATTTTTGTATTGCTGTTAAATGTTCAATGCGTGCTAAAAGAGATAATGCATCGTTTTTCCGATTTCACGCTATTTTAACCAATAGGGGGATCATCTTAAACATTGTCTATAGAAAGAAGAAATGCTCGGATTAAGGCTTTGGGACGGGGGCCACTGAGTAAAAGCCACCTAAAACACGGTCGTATTTGTTCAAAACATTTTATAACTGGTAAGTACTTAATTTTTGTACAAAAACTCTTAGATTTTATAAGGTTAGAATCAAATGATGTATGTGTGATTTTAGAAAAACTAGCTGCTTTAGAGGCTAAAACTACAAATACCCTCCTTTACAGAAGGCCAAACTCAGTTGTATCCTATAGATTTGGAAAACACACGAAACATTGCATGTTCATATAAAAAGAATTATAGGTTTGCTCAAAAGAAAATTTAAGATTTTTTCATGAAACAATACCCATAAGCATGTTGTCAAAACGAAGAAATTGAGTGCATTGGATAAAATTGTCGTGGTATGTAGTGCAATAATAAACGTGCCTTCTCAAATACTAAATAATATAAATAATGAATTATCTGTGTCTATTAATAAAAAACAATTTTAATTATATATACCTATTTATTTCAATATATTGCACATCAAGAATATATATGTTTTATCCACAGTAAAACAAATGTTATTTAATATTCACTTTATTCTAAAATATCCAAGTTCAGGTTCAGTCAAGCAAAAATAACCATAAATTAGATACGGACATAAATAGGCGTAAGTTCATTTTTATCTATCAAAAGAAGGATGTTCCTAAGATAAACCTTTTGTTTCTACTTTTTTGGCCAATCCATATCCCGTATTCGCAACATTTCTGCATTTTTCATGGAAGGTACTGGCCATGGTGTAAATATACTACACCGTGGTACTGGCCAAACAGAAAGTTTTTCAGTGGGCGCTGAACCTGGACCACTGTCTTCGATGGTATTTGGACGATCATGCAGGTACAGAATGGCTATATGACTGCATACTTCTGATAAACCAGCCATACATGTACAGTGAACACTGGAAATGCTGGCATCCTTTAAAATAATAATCCTAACTTGAAGTAACTTTTCCCTCTTTCGTTGAGAGTGTTTAACCTACAACAAAGATTTAAAAGATGTTAATCAAGTTTAAAACCTCTGTGGCATATCACAGTAACTGTAATATAAAATTACGCATTAACATTGATTTCTTACCTTCCAAATGACAACAAATGTCTCATCGCTGATTTGCTTTGCCAAAATTCCTTGAACAGAGCCAGATTCGTAAAGCCTGTAGGCTTGCAAGCTTTTATGAGGCTAAAAACGTTGACCAGTATAATAAATATGAGTTAGTATTAAATAATTCACGTAGTCCATCATGGTAATATTATAAATTTCAAGCCTGCTCTCTTCAGGAAGAATTACATAGGGGTCAATATTGTCAATAATCTCAATTTTTTTAACATATCTGCACTTAACGTCACCTCTAAGGGTTACATAATATTCACCTCGAGACATCTTGGCGAAAAAATTTGCAAAAAATCACAATAAACCAAATACACAGCACCAAAAACGAATGTAAACACACGGATAATAATCGCTTTGTGTGCCACCCAGGCAAAATGGCGGATCTGTCAAAGCCACGTGTTCTGGAATGGTCTATTCTTAAAACGCTATCAAAAAACACTGGCTATGTTGAGTCACTTATTGACAAATTAATAAAAAATAAACAGAGAAAATTATTACAAAAACATTTTTATAACGTGCCAAATATAGAAAACAAAAAGTGGCATAGTATAAATTATGTAAATAAGGTTAGCAACTCAATATGTAATAGATTAAATAAATTAGGTATTTATTTTTTTTTTTTATATACATTTATTTAACGTCGGCCTATTTCCGCTACTGAGGCCTAACACCGACGCCTGTAGACGAGCTACCCCCAACCAGGAATTTTGCCGAACCTCTTCCCTTAAGAAGAGTAGGGATCTTTTACTTGCCTAACATTTAATAGACAAGGGACCGACGGCTTTACATCCCCTCCGAAGGATGGTATATCTCCTATTCAACCCTCGCCTAAGGTTGTATAACTTCCGCGCATACACTGATATACAAGCCGCTGGAAGATGTGTGAGGCGAGAACGCGGTTTCCGTTGGAATGGTCACCAATCTAAGTACTAACTGCGCCTGTCGTTGCTTTACATCGCATACCGAAGTATGTACATAGTAAAGACGCACCTACGCTCGCCCCTTAAATTAGGTATTAATACAATATCAACGAATAGAAATAATTCAGGTTGCTTGTTGGTTAATAATAAAGAAAAGACAGAAGATATTAAAAAATCGGGGGTATATGAAATAAAGTGTGACGACTGTGATGCCTTATATATAGGTCAGAGTGGCCGTAGCATAGATGTGAGGTTAAGAGAACACAAACAGTCTATTTTATATAATAATCATATAATAAAAAATCAACTGGTTTTGCCGAACATTGCATTGAGCAAAATCACGTTTTTAACGGTAGTAGTGTTAAACTTTCGCATAAAGAAAAAATCCTAGACATGCTTGAAATTTTAGAAATTAATAAGGCCCTAAGAAACCATAAAAACGTTACAAATACACAAACAGAATTTATGAACAATCCTGTACTAGACACAGTAATAAAATTAAAATTAAGTTCGCAGTTCGGCCTGTATTGTTAAATTTTAAGAAATAGCAAATCAAGCTATTATCCCTCTCTAGGTGGGTAGAGAATTTGTAAGATATATACTGTGAACCACCACTTTCAGGTCAGTTTTTAAGACTCTTTGATAATGGTCGCAAGACCGAAACATATGTCAGAGAAATCTGAGAAAAAAACTAATGAAACAATAAACCAAGTGCGTATTGTAACAATTCTTTTGAATATTTATAATTATTCTACCAAATAGGTTACTAGGGAGGTATAAAATTACGTAGGATTTCCAACCAAATCTACCTAGTAGGATATTCTACTATAAAGACGATTTTTAGTTACCAAAAAGCTAGATGTACCTAACTATGGTAGCTAATTTTACTTCAAAGGAAGTTTACCCTTGGTAGCCCAGTTGTCAGAGACTACTTTTGATGAAAAGTTAGAGTTAATAATTGTTATCTCGCTAATTTTTTCATGAAAGGCTAGTTTTTTGCTAGTGGAAAGTTTACCAAAATTTACCCCGGCGAGCCCTTATAAACAACTCTTTGCAACTGAAAAATTAAGTTTTTTGCTAATATCTTGAAAAGTAATGAAAAAAAAAAAACAGATAGCACCACGTGAATTATTACAGTTCGCTAATTCAGCTCAATATTTCAAGCGCGTCGCACAGGGAAATGAAGCATTTCTCGACCGTCGCTGCATAATAAAGACAATTTGTACCCATTAAAAATGAAAAAAAAGGTAACATTTCAAAGAGGAAGAATTCAGCTTTCCAATGGTATACTTACTTTTAATTTTTATAATTTATTTCTTATAAATTGCACGTGAAAGTTAAGTTTTATCATTTTCAATCATAGACTATCCATAAATTCACCCTCCATTAGTATTTTAAATTCAAGAATACAACCCTCTGTATCTACAAAGTACCTAGGAATCGAACTGGATTACAAATGCAACCTAAAACAACATACTAAGCTGCTCAAACGAAGAATTACAACACGAGCAAAATTTTTTCGTTTTCTAACATATAAAAAGGGGGAATTTCAATACAATCTGCTGCCAAAATCTACAAGTCCATATGCCGTCCACTGTTAGAGTTTGGACATTCCCTGTACCTAAATTGCCGGAAAATATAATAAGAAATATTCAAGTTGCCGAAACTTCAGCTTTGAGAATAATTACGAAGATGCGCCATCCGAGGAATCCACTCCACAAGCCTTCTAACAATTATCTTTATGACATTTCCAAAATCAGTCCAATTCAGGAGAGACTCAATATGCTTTCTAAAAAGTTTGCACAACGACCTCATAATTTCCTCATCATGAATCCCCTACTGAGAACGAGAACAATACAGCGGCCCAGATGTCGATTTCCCGAAAGAACCATTCAAGAAATACTAAATTCCCTGCAGGACGTTAATTAATTCTTCATCCTAATTTGTAAAATGCTAATATGTAATATGTATTAATGAAGTTTTTTTTTTTTTACGTATACTTAAATCCGATTTATCACCTTTTCAAGAAAACTTAATTTTTATAAAACGATATGACAGACAGGCTGAAGGACCTCGGTCGATGGCCTTTTGGTTATATGTTATATGTGTATGACCAATAAAGATCTTTTATTATTATTATTATTATTATTACTATTAAAAAAAAATCTTTCTTGTTTTCGACAAGTTTTCAAGTGAAAATTTCCTAACATACATACAATAGATGCTCGAAATTACTTCCGTTTGCTTGAATACACATATCAAAGCGATTTAACAATTCCTCGTTACATGTCTTTAATAATGTGTATCTATTAATTGCACCAGCGCAAGCGTAGATTTTATTGTATAAATCTGCCATATCTTTTCTATTGGCTGTTGATATACTTGACTTTTTAAATATCCCCACAAGAAAAAGTCCAGAGGGGTCAAGTTCAAAGAACGTGCAGGCCATCTAACCGGCCCTGAGGTGCCAATCCAGCGCCTTGGAAATGTGTTATTCAAATAATCTACAAGATTTCAGCTATGTTGTGGGCAGTGGCGGCTCGTGAGTTTTGAAACTGAGGAAGCAGGAGGGCGGGCGTGTGGACAGCAAACGAAAATTTTCAGAAACTTCAAGGCCATTGTGTTTTTCTAGCACTTTAAAAATATCTACCATTACACAAATTATTGCTATCACTAAACCCTCTGTTTTGTTTACCACTCGTGAAAACTAATGACGGCATTGACAGTGTAGGTCTGACAATTTTTTTTAATTCTTACCTTTTCATCATAACTAAGAAAACTACCTCCGTTTAACAACACGTCTGGACAACAAAAGATGTTGAAAAAATTTTCACCGAGAGCACTCATTTTTCGACTGCCTGTTAAATATTTTATATATGTTTAAGTCGCAAATTGCCACTATTCTAATACTAATAACCATTCATTCTCTTGTAAAAGAGATGCTCAACTGAAAACACTGAAGTCTGAAGTGTACTTGCGCTAGAAAGAGATGGGATGCCAGAGGCTAGCTGCTATCCAACATGTATCTTTAATAATAATCTTTATTTCCATCAGACTTTTACAAGTATTGGAATTGTCAATTGTCATGTACATAACATAGATAACACACAGAATATATAATACATAAAAAGAAAACGGTACGTACAAAATATATATACATAAATATTTAAAAGGAATAAAAAATCATACATACATATATATAAAAAAAAAACTCCGCAGAGACAAATTGATCATTATTTCATATAAGGACTATTAAGGAAATATTCTGGCATTCAGTAAAAACTCATCAAAACTGTAGGGACATGTTTCAAGAAGGTAACACTTTAATTTCTTTTTAAATAAAAAAATATTAGAGATAGATTTTATCTCCAGTGGAACTGCATTAAATGCCCGCACTGCTCTGTAGTATACTCCCTTTTCGAATGATGATGTTTGATGATGAGGAACTCTCAGTGCATTTGAATTTCGAGTTACCATCATCATACCATTGTACATATCCTCATTTGTTCTAAATTTACCAATATTTTTTTTTACAAATAAAATCAACAGGTATATATATAAGGTGGGTAATGTCATTAACTCCAACATTTTGAATAATGGCTTACTAGGCTCTCGATTGTTTTTCCTAAGCATGCATCGTATAATATTCTTTTGAGCGATAAACACATTTCTGGCATGGACACTAGACCCCCAGAATATTAAACCATAACTAAGTATGGACTGCACATGGGCAAAGTAATAGACCCTTAACACATTAAGATCGACAGAAGATCGTATGTTTCGTACTGAGTAACATACTTTGTTAAGCTTAGATATTGTTGAGTTAACATGGTATTCGAAAGATAGTTTTGAATCGACCACGACCCCCAGGAATTTTGTGTTATTTGCAACGGGAATGGATTTTTCTCTAAACTTCAAGTAGATGCTTGAATCTGGGGTTTTATTACTAAATTGGATAAGTACAGTTTTAGCTTCATTTAGGATAAGTGAGTTGTCACGACACCATTTATCCATTTTATTTACCACAGTTGTACCTTTGTGTGATGTAGCAGTAGTATCTCTGGTAGATATTACACAGGAGGTATCATCAGCATACTGATATATGGAATGTAATGCCAAGCTCTCAGGTAATTCATTGACATACAATAAAAACAATAAAGGCCCCAATACTGAACCTTGGGGTACCCCTGTAGTTATCTGTCTTGGTTTAGAATAGATGGTAGTCATGTTATTACCCTCTTTCGTACTAATACAAACTCTCAGGGTTCTGTTAGAAAGATAAGACCTAAAGAAGTTTAAAGCTATACCTCTAATTCCATAGCACTCCAATTTGTAAAGCAGCAGTTCGTGGTTAAGTGTATCAAATGCTTTCGATAAATCAAAGTAAATACCTGTGACACATTCACCTCTATCCAGGCATCCTACAATATAATTAAGACTTTCATATATTGCCCCTTCAGTTGATCGTCCTTGTATAAAACCATGTTGAAATTGAGAAAGTATGTTAAATCGTACCAGAAACATAAAAAGACGCTTATACACAAGTTTTTCAATAATTTTGGAAAATACTGATAATAAAGAAATAGGCCTATAATTTTTAGCTGCCGATCTGGACCCTTTTTTATAAATGGGTATAATTTTAGCATGCTTCCATTCATCTGGGAAAAACCCATTTAAAAAACAGTGGTTAATAATTAATGCTAACGGTTCAGATATTTCATGAGCAATCGTTTTTAATAAAGAACAGGGAATATCATCTAAACCAGCTGAATTCTTGTTAGGTAAGTTCAGAATAGTACTTTCAATTTCTTTACTGTCAGTGGGTGTTAGAAAAAAACTGAATTGAACTATATTTTTGTGAAAAAATTGAGGTTTACCCTGCAAATTGACTTGAGATGTAATAAATTCATTCATGAACATTTCGACAATCTCAGTTTGGTCTTCAACTAATTTCCCATTATTGTCGATTAGATTTATTTTTGATGGTTCGTTATTTTTACCATTAGCTGCATTTATTATTTGCCACACGGCTTTAGATTTATTTTGAGACGACATTATTTTATTAGTATTATATCTCACCCTGGACGAATCCACAAATTTATTGTATTCCTGTTTGCGTACTTTATATAGTTGTAATAAGTCGGGATTTTTACTATGTATATACAAGTGATGCAGATCTCTTAAATCATCAGACATTTTTATTATTTCTGGGGTGATCCATGGTGATTTGCATTTTTTTGTTAGTTTTATTTTCGTTAATGGGAAAGCAATGTCAAAGTGGTATTTAAATGTTCCAATAAAGTTAGTAACTAATAAATCAGGGGTTTTGATTTCCATGTTCTCCCAGGTTTCATTCATTATTAATTCTTTAAACAAAATTTTACTGTGAGCATTAAATATACGTTTAGTGGAGCTGACATAACCATTTACCTTAGATGGTAACTTCCAACATATTAGCTGACACAAATGATCGGACACATGTGCATCCATCACTAAGCCATTTACTTCATCAATATGAAAATTGCTAAATATGTTGTCAATACAAGATTCAGAGGATACACCATATCTGGTAGGTGAATAAATGTGTCTTTTGAGGCCAAAAGAATCTAGAGTTTGACATAACTTTATTGAGTTATTTGAATTAACTAAGAAATTTATATTAAAATCGCCCCACAAAACAATATACCTGTTGTGTTTATGTGTTAATTCTAAAAGGTTGTATATATTTTTGAAAAATAAATTTAAGTCCCCAGTAGGAGAGCGATATACACATATTACAGATATTAAATTACCCTCGTAAGATATTTTACTGCTACAGTATTCAAAGTCTTTATCGATTGCTGGTATATCTACAGAGTTAATACTAGCATTTAGAGATTGCAATGCATAAATTGCAACGCCTCCACCTATAAAATTAACGCGGCTGTAGGAATTTATCAATAAGTAATTATTTAAATTGAAATAATTAGTTTCACAAGGTTTGAGCCAATGTTCACTGACACATAGAATAGTTGGATAGTTAAATCTATTTAAGGCAGCATCCAGTCTGTTTAATTTATTTTTTATGCTGCAGACATTTATATGCATAACTGTAAAAGGCTTGTTATTATTTGCATTAGAGAGTGTGTTATCCGACATTTGCGTAATATCTAATCCATTGTCAGGCCCACCTGAGATAAACGAGGATATAAAAAAGTATCCTTGTTTGAAATCAGGTCTGAATTACAGTTTAGATGAGCTATGTTACCAGAAGAAAGTAAGTCACAATTATTATCATCCTTATTAGTCCCATAATGAGTTGCATGGAGAACATCTAGTGTTTCTAACCCCATTTGGGTGTTGTCACTTAAATTTGTTGAGCTTTCCTCATGTACATTTAGGTTTGATTGATCTGTATTAATAAAAATTAAATTTTTTGAAATACTATGAGTGCTACGGATTACTTTGGCTATTTTGGTACAAATTTCAAAATTAGGCAATTTAATACCCGTTTTGCCATTTATATCAATAAATGACATAATTCCCTGGGTGTAATTATTTAATTTTGCTAGAAGTTCTGCTAATTTACTGTTAAATTTGTTTATATATCTATTATTTTTAGTTACACACAGTTTTGAACGCGTCAAGCATTCAAGGTCACTTATCACATAAGGATAAAGTACTGAAGCTCAGCCTCCCCGACGAGCCGCCACTGGTTGTGGGGAATATTTTGTAAAAGTCTTGGTCTTTTCTAAATATCTTAAATAACGCACACCAGTTAAATTTTCATGGTATAGAAACGGAAACCATTTAAAAAACCACACCATACATTTACACTGAACACAGTTTGGTTTCTTGTTTGAATCATCCATCTTGGTTTGTTTTCCATCCAATATCTACAGCAATGTTTTGTAATTGTGCCATTACTGTGAGATTTACTTTCGTCTCTCCAAAATGCATTTTTAAGGAAATTACGATTTCCTTTATAAAGAACAGAAAACTCAACAAGAAAGGTTGAGCGACGATCATAGTCCGTAGGCAGTAAATGATGTAATAAGTGTGGTTAAGTATTTATTTTCTTTTAAGATTCTATTGGTGAAGGTTCTTATTTGTCGCAATGATGTGTGGGGATCATTATCAACAGTTTGTAAAATTAGAGCCATATTCTCCTGGGGGTCCTGCTGTTTGTATTCTTTCACGTTTTAACTTTTTGAAACTACCACATTGTAATAAATTGTTACACAAATTGGAAAAAGTTTTGCGATCAGGTTGTGGTCTGTGCTTTTTGCATTTTTATTGCCTTTTCCATAAATTAATAACATATTAAGTTTGTCAACATTTACGAAGGCGTAGAAGGGCCACAACAACAAAAATATTTTTGAAAGGTAGAATTCTGACTTTTATCTCAGAATTCTGAGGTAAAAGTCTGAGATAAATGTCAGAATTCTGAGATAAAAGTCAAAATTTTGAGTTACAAGTCAGAATTATTCTGAGAAACAAGTAAGAATTCTGAGATAAACATCAGAATATTAAGTTGAGTTGTCTGACTTGTAACTCAAAATTCTGACTTTTATCAGAAATCTTTGAAAAACTCTGACCTGTGCAATGCGACATCCTGTAAGTTATAATCATAGAAAAGTACCTTTTGGTTTCTAGCAAACAATAAAGTATACTTTTGTGCATTAAGTGGGAGCTTATTGATGACGCACCTGTCGTTAGCTTTCGAGAAATATTTTTAAGTCGTCTGTATAGAGCAACGTTTCAGTCGCAAGATCGGATGTCATATCATTCACAAACAACTTAAAGGGAAGTGGACACAATGCAGAGGAAAACCGGGCTCCTGGAAGAATTTGA
The DNA here is from genome assembly GCA_963675555.1 of Leptura quadrifasciata. Classification (NCBI taxonomy): domain Eukaryota; kingdom Metazoa; phylum Arthropoda; class Insecta; order Coleoptera; family Cerambycidae; genus Leptura; species Leptura quadrifasciata. The sequence goes on from OY776680.1 coordinate 81,894,693, forward strand.
CTGACCTGTAACCATTGTGTTGAATAATATTGGCATCTATTTTGCAAATGTGTTTTAATGAAATTTATTAAATTCACTGTTAAACTGAATGTAGTGATGTTTGAAAGTGATCAAGTATATCGAAGGCCTTGAAAAAGTCTGGTCTGAATTTTAGCAAAATTGCAAATTATAGTAATTTTTCAGATGACTCAATAATAGTGTTATGTGCTGCCCTCTAACGGAGAGAGATGTGATTAAGTTCCTGGTCAAAGGGAAGGGAAACCTGTTATTCCGGTAGGTGGGGCGGCGCCATCTATGAGCCAATTGACGAACAGTCATCCAGCACATAGTAGAAAACTCTGTATAATTCTAGAATGTTATGGAATAGTATTCTGGTACACATTCTATGGGTGAATCCAGCAGATGGGGGTACTAGTAGAAAACTCTGTAGGATTCTAGAATGTTATGAAACAGTATTCTGGTACACATTCTATGGGTGAATCCAGCAGATGGGGGTACAGTTCAGTTGAGTGAAGTATGCAGTAGTTCAGTTCAGGGAAGTAAACAGACAGAGAGTTTTTAGGTTAGACAAGAGTTGACAAGTTTAGGAAGAAAAGTACATAGTGTTTTAAAAGCAGTGAATTTATATTAGATTAAGTTATTATTAGTTGTGTGATTTTTAAGTATTTACTAGTGTAATTTTAGTGATTAATAAAATAGTGGTTTGTGAAGATTCTTGTTGCAAGTTATTTGAACCCGCAGAGTGTTTACTGAAGACTGTAAACACGTAACAATAGCTTTAGTGTGTATAGAGGTATCTTATGAAACCCATTTTATTGACAATAATTCTTTGCATATTAAATATCATTGATATTAAAATTTATGTCGTGTCGGTCACTTTCAGTAATTATTTTACTGTATAAAATTACAATTTTTAGAAAACCTGAGGCTTCTATTATCAAGCTAGTTACATGTTATTTTTCTGTTTTGTCTTTATAGGAGAGTTATTTACCAAGTACAAAACCCTTATTTGTATTATTTTTTGAGGATTGTTAGGCAACCAGATATATTTCTTTCGTGGCCTTAAGATGTTGCTATTCTATTTTATTTTTTTTTAGAATACCCGTCATCTGGATATGGCAGGATGCACTAAGTGTTTCAAATCCTTGGAAATGATGTTTTCGTTTATTAATAAATGGCTAATAACGGAGGAAAAATTAGAAAAATATTGCCGTGCGAAGAATATAAACAAAAATGAGATAAAGTTACTTAAGGTTATCAGGTTTTTTCAATCATATTCTGGAAATATTGCTCATCCGCAAATCGAGAACTCCAGGATTTCTTCGAACTATGGCGATTCTACTTCTAGAAAGCATCTTGTAATTTCTAATATTAAATTGGAACCTGGCCAAAATAAATTAAATAATACTGCAAGAAATGAAGAAGCACTTAAAGATTTTTCCCACCGCAAGGTTAAGTTAGAACCTGTGGAAATTATCGATGAATCTATGGGAAGAAGTGAAGAAAGCTATTTACAGAATACGCTTGGTGTTTTTAAGAGAAATAAACATGAAGATCAAAAGAATGAAAGAAAGGATGAGAAAAGATGTTTATCACCATCGTTTTCGGACGAAAACGATGGCATGGGGACATATCGTGAATTTACAAATAATAAAGATGTAAACACGATTGAGCAGTATCAGGCAAACATGGAGGAAGGACTTTTATCTCCAGATTCATGCCGCCAAGACCCCTCTGCACTTGCCATGCCTGATTTCTCCAACTTGAGCCAGGCAACACGAAGAGAATCGAGACGTTGGGATCTAGATGATGATCCCGATAAAAAGAGAAGAAAATCATCACATTCGACTGCCGCTAACCCAAAGTATAAGGTATTTAGTAATAATAATAAATCATTTTTGGTATCAAAATGTCATTTTTGATATTACAGCCACCTATGAAGCACCCCCAACAAATTAACTTTTATTTATTAACGATATAAATAACTATTTCACTATTAAATTAAACAAAGGTATTGAATTATTTGTCGGTGATATTAACATCAATAGAAATAATGAGAATGGCAACGTTATTATATACCTTTCCACTATATGTCATCATGAGTTTATGAATCAAATCAATTTATTAACCATTCATTGATACATATTTGTATCAAGTCAAAATTACAATAAAAATAAATGTACAGAATGGATGTACATGTTAATCTGAACAAACAATACAAGAATTATTAAAACTATAAATATAAATAACAGACCACAACTATAACAAACAGATATTAAAATGATTTGTCAGTCATACAGGAAATATCAGGTAGCATTATTTTCCATTTACAAAATCAGCGACAACAGTGCCAACCTCGAGCGGCTAAAAGTTCTTTAACTTTCCTTATATCACAGACTAATTACCCAGACTGGCAACTTCCCTGAGAAATTTGTCCGGTCAAGGCCGAGCATAACAGAAGCCAAATTCAGATGTCGCCGTTGGCGCAAATGTCATTTGTCACGTATTCAAATGTCATTCATTGTTATTGTTTACTGTCATTGTGTTGTGATAATACTTATATTTTTGTAGAAACTTGTCTCTTTAGCATAGATTACTTAGTTTTTAGTTCCCTTAAAAATTTAGATTTCCAAAAGAGGAGGTAGGTAAATGTTTTTTTTTTTTTTACATTTATTTAACGTCGGCCTATTTCCGCTACTGAGGCCTAACACCGACGCCTGTAGACGAGCTACCCCCAACCAGGAATTTTGCCGAACCTCTTCCCTTAAGAAGAGTAGGGATCTTTTACTTGCCTAACATTTAATAGACAAGGGACCGATGGCTTTACATCCCCTCCGAAGGATGGTATATCTCCTATACAACCCTCGCCTAAGGTTGTATAGCTTTCGCGCATACACCGATATACAAGTCGCTGGAAGATGTGTGAGGCGAGAACGCGGTTTCCGTTGGGATGGTCACCCATCCAAGTACTAACTGCGCCTGTCGTTGCTTTACATCGCATACCGAAGTATGTACATAGTAAAGACGCACCTACGCTCGCCCCCCTAGGTAAATGTTATTGTGGAAATATACATTGGATCACAGTAATATTTTTCAGATTATCCATCGGCTTGTTTCTTAATATGTCTTCTGCTTTCTGCATTGTTTGTGGAACTAAAGAAGTTGATGCGTAGAAATTGCATTATTTTCCCAGGAACAGTCAAAGTAAGTGTGCATTTGCTCTAGTCTATGTTTTCAGTTTTTGTACAGTGCAGTATATATTTCCAAACCTCGTAAGATTACTTTAAATTATTACTCTGCTTTACCACAGGACCTACTTCAAATAAATATATGTTATCATTTTCAGATCGCAAATGCGGCAGGACTTAGTGGGAATGAAAGTGTCAAACAATACTGTACGTCATCTTTGTAATAAGAACTTAACACCAGAATCATATTCAAATGATACCGATTATGTCCTTAATCGAAATGCAATTCCTACCCGGTTTCCATATAAAGACACAGTAGAAATATGTACTGAAAGGGACTGTGCCTAAGCAACTGTACCATACAAGTCGAGGAATCATACAAAGGAGATTATGTATGTCTACCATCTACATCACGTGCTCTTCCTGTACATACTATAGAATTGGAATACCTGCATTCGGAAATATCTAGTAGTGTGCGTACCCCCCTTGAGGTTTGTAAAAAATGTTAGCACAAACTTGTATAATAAACAGCACCTGTAGTCATGTTTGCTTTGAGTTTTTTTTATTGAGGTGCTAACCTCGTCATCGCTGAAAATTCGAAGTTATTATCATGTAAGAGGTTGCCAAGCGAGTATTTACTACAATGAGTATTTACTCATGCACTCGAAAAGAAATCAGCAAAAGAGTTATTGTAAAGTATAAATATGATTCTCTTAATATTGATAATTTAATAATTAAATATAATAAAACAAAACAAAATTGTCTACAGTAAAATATCTGAAGTGTCAACTTGATAAATAAGTGCCTTAAATATTAATAACAATAATAATAAATTGCTCTTATGTGTGGCGGAGTTCAGCAAAGCTGCTCTTCCACTCGACTACATAAAAATACAAGTTTTATAATGCAATGTTTAAAGTATCTATTTAGGTTAAGGATATGTGTATTTTTAATACTTATGTTTTCTTTTACTATGTACTTTTTCCCTTGCCATAGTTTTTATTATATGTTTATTTATATCTGATAAAATAAAGTTGTATATTAATGTATTACAAATTTGACTTTTAATTTTCCTATAGTGTACATATAATATAGCGTATTTGCCATTAAAATTTGTGATCAAAGTTTAAGCACGAAGAGGCATTGCACTTTGATCACAAATTTTAAACGGCAAATATATTCATAAAACGTAAATTAAATTAAACAATTGGTCAAATCTCCCGCGTCTGCAACTGTGGCGCCCTCTGAATTTGGCTTTCGAAAATCGGAGCGAGGGAACTATAGATTTCTGGACAAAAATTTAACATTAAGTTGCCAGTCAGGTAAGTAGTCTGTGCTTATATATTTTGTGTAGTGAGCTATGTTACGGATTTCTTTTTGAAGAACATTATACATAAGTAGTCAAACACTTGTAGAATGGTGCTATTGTAAATGTACTTGTGTGATGACTAGGGAATGATAATGCAACGGTATAAATTTTCCTTTATTATAGATACTGTAAATAGAATGATTTATTTTGTAACTGACGTGTGTGTGTGTATGGTGTATATTTTCTATGTATATAGGTTGGTTTTGGGTCAAGACGTAAGGCTTCTGTAGGTGGCTGAACCTAAAACAAAATTGTAGGTTAATCTATGTGGTCGTACAACTGTATGTATAGTTTCTGTTTCAATGTGTTGTTTAGGTAATTCTGGAGGATACCGACTTTTGGTTTTTTCACGGTTTTTTGATTGGTTCATGTAGTATTCATTATAAGAAATAATTTGTGTATATTGAAATGTTGTGCAAATGAATATTAACCCCAGAAATTGACGGGATCGTGGAGCGAATAGGGGTGCTGGGTGGGGTAAATAACATTAGAGTAGACGGCTGACAATATCAAACTTGGCTTATTGTGGCATATTTTTGTGCTTGCGAGAAGGGCAAGGAACATTTTCTGGACGTTGTTGGGTTTATTGAAGGTGGGTTGGGGAGGGAGGTGGTACTAGATATACAACATGCAGCTATGTGAAAAGGTACTTACATTATTGTGCTGTTACTAATGTGATAGTTGGCACCGAAATGTTAATGTCCCCTCCTTTAATGTAGGTGTTAGCAAAGAACCGCACTTGGAGCATTTGTGATGGCAGGTGAGGACGCCATGGCGATAAAAAAATGGCAGCAACGTATCCGTGTTGAGGTAATGGTAAAAGTCTACGCAGGTCACTTCACATTGTTCGCAGGTATTAAAATCACACTGTAAAGCAGTTGACGTAGAAGGCAGAATTCCGGTGGACATGTCGATGTTAATAAATAATATAGTATCTTTTTAATAAACACAGTAAGAAATGCTAAATAGCTGACACGAAACAAAGAACTAACACACTTGTCTACGGTACACACCTTCACCCACAACGTAATTTTTAGTGTAGTCAATGAAAATCAATCGATTTGTTTATTTTAATCTCGACTCCAGTTAAACCATTGCTGAAGTACAGTTAGCATTATAGTTTATATGATAATGTAATGTCAAATCGTATGTGAAATGGCAATCAAATGATTAGTTAGATTTGTAGGGGAATCCCTACAATGAGTTACCTGAATCAACAGGTGTTATATTTCGTGAAGTAGCACAGTGTTGCCAGTGTTCGTGTGGATGAACAGAAATTGTAGTGGCCAAGTGGTTAAGAAAGTATTAGATTTTTACAAATATTGGTGGGATGAAACAGAGGTGCGTGTTAATCGGCGGTCAAGGTATAATGCTATTGGACGCATTTGTGATTTAAATGGATGTATTGTGAGTAATTTTATCGAGCAAAGTCGATGGCACGTTACACAGTAAATAGCAGATGGTACGTGGCAACAGCGCATTTGAACTAGAAACGATGATGTGACGTACAAGTGCGTGCAATGTCGATTTGAAGATGGCGGGTGTACGGTGTAAACAGTGAATGGCGAAACTTTATGAATTTTTTGTGGGGTTATACAGCATTTGCACAACATTCAGTAGGTGGGAAATTGTTATGGACGTAACCTGTGACACGTGAGTATTTTTAAATTTTTGCTAGCATAGAAGTCGGTATCCTCCAGAATTACCGTTGTTTATATACCTTTATGTCGAGGGGTTATTCGCTAGGAATTAATTTTTAACACTGTGTGCTACACAGCGCTTCGATAAAGTTGCTTTCCTTAGTTTTCTTTCCTCAACAACATACTTGGCGATTACTTTAGCGAGGTATCGTCTACTTAATGCCTAGAATGATTTTCAATTACTTACTCTAGGGATAATATTGCCTAAATGCACAAATTTTACCTTTTAGTTCAAGTTAGCCACAAATTTCACATAATAGTATGTTTATAATATTGTCCAATATATTTCACAGTTTGTTGTCATCATTTATTTGCTCACCATAAATCCCTGTAAAACTTGGGAACACCTAAAAGTAATAAATACATTATTATGAATTGTCTACTGTAGTTGGATATTTCACAAAGAATTGTTTGGACCGACTAACTGGAGTATTGAATTTCTTTTACTTACCTCTCTTAACACAAGCAGTAGATGTGCATTCTATTTTTCAAAATAACTGTTATCATTTCCAATAAATAAATTCATGCTGGTTATCTGTATTTTGTTGACAAATGTCAAGGTAATTCACAGAGCATAATGACAAAACAAAAGCAGCGAGTCTATTCATACCCCAGGGTGACCAACTGCATACGTTAGTGACAGGATTTAACAGCTGCCTAATAAATAAACCTTCCAGGTGAAGGACGAGGGTTCCCCTAAAAATCCCAGCACCCTCACTGCTAAGTTCCCCAAAAAGGTGTCCGGGACGAAAACGGGAAAGAAGAGGAATCATGGGAGGAGACCTTTTCGTATCAAGAATCCCGACGGCACCGTAACGAGAATTTATCAGGAGTAATAAATTGCAAATCATCAGAGGCATACCCCAAGGCTCGGTACTGGGTCTGTTGCTCTTTCTTGTTTATATAACCGATTTACCACACATGTTCAGCTCTCAAAGTATCAAAACAACAATGTTTGCAGATGATACAACACTAAGCAAAAAGATTGGCAAAGAAGAAAATCCACAACATATTCTAACTGAAATACTACATAAAGCTAAATCCTGGTTTACACCAAATCAACTACTACTAAACGAGAGTAAAACTTTATCATTAGTTTTTGAAACAAAAAAAAAATAACCAGACAGGGCAAAGTGTCAAATTTTTAGGGGTTCAAATCGATGCCAATCTAATTTGGACTGAACAAATTAAAAACCTCCGAGGTAAATTAAGCAAGATCGTATATGCAATTAGAAGAATAAAGATGACTGTTAATCAAAATGCAGCTCTAACTGCTTATCATTCACTTTTTCATTCAGTTATGGTTTATGCCTTAATTACATGGTGTAATGCATCCCACACTCTTATAAATAAAATATTAGTAATTCAAAAATCAGCTGTGAGAAGTATAGTAGGAGCTAAGTATGAAGAAAGTTGTAGGCCATTTTTTGCATCTTTGAAAATAATGACTGTGTTCTCAGCAATAGTATATCAATCCCTATTAGATGTTCATAAAAATCTAAATGATTATTGTACTCACACGGATGTTCATCAACATAACAAACATAATAAAATGAATCTTGTCCCCCCAATGACTAGATTAAAAAAAACGGAGAACATTGGTATTAAATTTTACAACTCTCTACCAGTGAATTTGCGCAGGTTGCCGTTGAAAATATTTAAAAATAAAATAAAAGATGTCTTAAATAAAAATCCATTATATAGTCTAAATGAATTTTTCTATATTGATTTTGATGACTGAAACGTTTCTGGATCGTAAAAATATATTATGTGATAAATTATCTAATATATGTAAATGTGTCTGTTATTACAAGAAGAATTTATTATTGTAGTTATTACAGGTTTTTAGAAATTGACTAGTTATTGCAAAAATAAATAAATTTTTAATGTGTTATAATGTATTGCCTTGTAGTGAAAACATTTTTTTGATTTCAAATTTTACTCTTTTAATTTATGTGGCATTTGTGCTTGTGACTTGTCTATAAAATTTTATATTTTCTTGAGATCAATAAATTATTATTATTATTATTATAAGCCGCTCGTCTCCGGCATTTCCCGTCTCCCCGGAAATCCATAAAATTTCCTCATTTATTTTCTCTCCAGGAAAAGATTAATTTTAATTTTATATTCTGTTTAAAATACATTTATTTCTTAGATTTATTTATTATATTTCATATAACTTGTTAAAAGCAAAGGATAGTTTTTATATTTTATATTTTGAGGTTTCATTTGCAAATAAATATTGAAGGCCCATTTAGGTTTATTTAAGCCTGTCTATGGGTTACACCTCCTTAAGATGCAAAGAAAGAGTAAATAAACTGAAAAATAACTGAACAATAATGTAAAACAAGAGAGAGAACAGAAACTAAATTGTACATATAACTGTATTAATTCTTTAATAATTTGATTAGACACTATACAACTACTGCACTAAGAAAACAGAAAGGGATCAATAATATTATAGAGCATATTTCCATCATTTGAAGTCATCCACGCTAATACTTTTTTCTTGAAAAGATGTTTTGTTTTTATGTTTATTAGAGATATCGGCAAAATATTAAGCAATTTCGGCCCAATGTAAACAAAGTATCTTTGACCAATACTTTTATGAGTCCTGGGTATAATATTCTTTCCTATTATTTGGGTTTTCTACCACATGTACTATTATCCTCTTCAAAACAAATCACCGGATCTACAAAATAATAGAATTATTGGAAAAAAGAGCCTCTGCGCCCGTGACGTTTACGCCAAAGGAAAAGTCAGAGGTTATGTTTTGCAAATAATATAAATCGGAATAAACACAAAAATAATGTATTTTGCTGACGTTTCGGAAAGTAATCTCTTTCCGTTTTCAAAGCTATTTTTTGAAGAACTCTTATTTTGCTGTGTATGTCAAATACACAGCTTTAAGATTCTGTTTATGTTATTTCCATAGATACTTACTACTTACACAGAACATAGAACTGATGATATTTTTTTAGATAATGTTGAGTTTGTTAAGTTCTTCTTTTAACATTGGTAGCCAGGTTGTACAAATATCTACAGAACAATTCGATACGCACTTATCTTCATTTAATAAGATTATTGCTGACTCTTTAATTTTTCTTTTTTTGGTATCTGTTTCTTTTGTTAAAATTTTTGCCGAGTCCCAGTTTATTCTATGTCCGTTTTCCCAAGAAAAGTTATCGATAAATTCTTTAAAACGCGATGAAAGTATAAAAATATTGCCAGCAGACAAAGGTAATGCCACAGTCATTATAGATAAAGATATATATAACACAAAAATCATGACTCTTGTAAATGAGGGACCCTACTCAAAATTAAACAAAGATCCAACAAAATCAATAGAGAGCAAAATTTACAGAACTTTGTTTAAATACAAACATGAATTTAATGATTTTGAACGAAGGAAACTTACACCACATCATAGTAAGCCCCCTCATTTTTATGGCTTACCAAAGACACATAAACAAAATATTCCTTTAAGACCAATTGTTAGTTCTATTAATTCACCATGTCATAATTTGGCAAAATTTTTACTTAAAATTATTGATCCATTATCTGGAAATACCGATTCATATATTAAAAATAGTAAACATTTCATAGAAAAAATTTATGAAACCGATATTCATGAATCACACCTGATGGTTAGTTTTGATGTAGTTAGCCTCTTTACCAATGTTCCGGTAGATGAAACATTAAAAATAGTTAAAGACAGGTTGCTAAATGATAATAATTTGGAAACTAGAACTAAATTAAGTGTAAATAGCATAATGGAACTCTTAACACTGTGTATAAAAACAACCTATTTTCAATTGGACAATGAGTTCTATCAGCAGGATTTTGGTATGGCTATGGGGTCTGCATTATCACCAATTTTAAGCAACATATTTATGGAGAACTTTGAGAACACACATGTTCAAAATTGTATAAACAAACCGGTTGTCTGGTGGAGATATGTTGACGACATCTTTGCAATTTGGCCTCATGGTGTTGATTTACTAGATAGTTTTTTAGAAAATATAAATAGTAAGGAACCGTCTATTAAATTCACATTAGAAGTAGAAAGTAGGAATGAACTACCGTTTTTAGATGTTTTAATTAGAAGGATAAATAATACAATTGAAACAAGCGTTTACAGAAAACCAACACATACTAATAGATATCTACATTTTAACTCAAATCAGTCAATAAATGTTAAAAGGGGTGTTGTAAAATGTTTATACGATAGGGCCAAAATAATTTCATCTAATAATGAAATATTAAATAACGAGAAAAAATTTATCAAAGAGGTTCTAGTACAAAATCAATATCCTGAAGCCTTTGTTGATAGAATTTTCATAAATGTTGAAAATAGGGACAATCAGGTACGACAAAAACCTGAACGTCATTATACAGCAATAATTCCTTATGTATACGGACTATCGGAAAAGCTACGCCGTATAGGTGACAAATTTGATGTTAGGACGATATTTCAAACGGGGAACACTTTAAGATCTATTTTAACAAAAACAAAACCGATAAACAGGGAGCAGAATTCAAAAAACTGTATTTACAATATCCCGTGCGAATGTGATAAATGTTATGTGGGTGAGTCATCCAGACCTTTCAGTGTGAGGTTGGATGAGCACAAGAACTACATTAGAAAGAATGAAATTCAGAAATCAAAGATTTGTGAACATGCTTGGGAAAACGGACATAGAATAAACTGGGACTCGGCAAAAATTTTAACAAAAGAAACAGATACCAAAAAAAGAAAAATTAAAGAATCAGCAATAATCTTATTAAATGAAGATAAGTGCGTATCGAATTGTTCTGTAGATATTTGTACAACCTGGCTACCAATGTTAAAAGAAGAACTTAACAAACTCAACATTATCTAAAAAAAATATCATCAGTTCTATGTTCTGTGTAAGTAGTAAGTATCTATGGAAATAACATAAACAGAATCTTAAAGCTGTGTATTTGACATACACAGCAAAATAAGAGTTCTTCAAAAAATAGCTTTGAAAACGGAAAGAGATTACTTTCCGAAACGTCAGCAAAATACATTATTTTTGTGTTTATTCCGATTTATATTATTTGCAAAACATAACCTCTGACTTTTCCTTTGGCGTAAACGTCACGGGCGCAGAGGCTCTTTTTTCCAATAATTCTATTATTTTGTAGATCCGGTGATTTGTTTTGAAGAGGATAATAGTGCATGTGGTAGAAAACCCAAATAATAGGAAAGAATATTCGTAGAATGCCACAAATAACTTTCAGACAATACTGGGTATAATAAAGTGAGCTGCTTCTTGTTCTCTGGTATTACGTTCGTGATTTATCCTACTAATGTACTGTTTATTTCAGAACAAAAATAACAGGATATTCTTAGCGTAAAGCTGCCGCAAATCTAGTATATTAAGTTCCGAAAATAATTGTTCCGTGGGGTATAGGGAGGGTTTAAAATATATGATTTTTAGAATTTTTTTCTGAATAATTTCCAGAGGTATCAGATATGCTTTCCTTACTCCTCCCCAACCAATTATGCCATACTGAATAATGAATTCGATAAAAGCATAATATAATATTTTAAGATGATTCAAGGGTAGTATCTGTCGACATTGATAAAATTTAAAGATTAAGCCCCGAATTTTTGTTATTGTGTTATTTACATGTATATTCCATCTTAAATGTGTCAATAAAAATACCGAGGTATTTAATAGATCGAGTTAGTGAAATTAAAAGATTATTTACTGATATGGTGCTGTAGTCAGGTAGATATTTCTCGTAAGACGTAAAGGGAATAATTTTAGTTTTATCTACATTTATTGTTAGCAAATTCGCACTAAACCAATCAAAAACTTTCTTTAAATCCCTTTCAGCCAAATGTCTCACGTCATCCCAGGTATACAAAATAATTGTATCATCAGCAAATGATATTATTGTCCCAGCAGAATTCAATCTAATATCTAATAATTTATATGTAAATACTAAAAACACTATTGTGATGTTGTTTAATAATGTAAATGTCAATTTAAGACTATGTGGAGATTCGTTAAAATGTGTTTCTGAGCGCAAGTATTTAGGATTAACAATTGACAATGATTTAGAATTTAATAAGCATGCAGCCTACATAATTGATAAAGTAAATAGAAAAATTAACTACTTTAATAGAGTTAGTAACAACTTGTCAATGTATTCGAGAATCACAATTTGTAAAACAATAATTGCTCCACGTTTTGAATACTGCTCAACAATTTTATTGTATTTTGAATATGACAAGAATAGCTTACAAAAATTACAAAACTGGACAATGAGAATCGTTTTGAAAGTCAATTGTTATGCAAGGATTTGTGATATGTTAGGCTGTTCAAAATTCATGGGTATTAATTAAGACTAATATACCGTAATGTGATATTTATTTTCAAAAATATATGTCTGATAAAGTTACTTTTGTAAGAGATAATAATAATAATAAAGTACTTTATTGGTGAAAATCAAATGGCTATCAACCGAGGTCCTTCCGCCAGCGTAAGAGATATTCACGATTATAACACAAGTAGTGCTAGTAGTAATATTTATGTACAAACGGCGAAGAAGGCAAAAACTGAGAATTCTTTATTTTATAGAAGCTTAGTATTGTACAGGGTGACAGTCGGGAACCGGATGTTAGAGGAAGGTAAATGCTATATTCCTACCTTTGTAGGTGCCATTTCAGTAACAATAAAGCAGTGGACAGTAGAACATCGAATGTTTGCATACACGTTTATCCGAAATGGCGAGTCAGTGATAACTACACAGCGGCTTTTTCGCATTCATTTTAATATTGGTCGGTGACGGGGAACTGTTCTGTCCCGCAAGACCATCATAAGATGGGTCAATAATTTGAGAACAACTAACAGCATGAAGAAAAGTCACAAGGTCTACAACGTACCATAAAAACTGCTGAAAACATAGATCAAGTGAGAGGCGCTCATCAGAAGTCCTTCACGGTCTGCTCGAAAACATGCTATTGAGTTGAATATGAATCGGTTAGGAAAATCTTGGAGGAGTATGTTAAGTTCTTCTTTTAACATGCCAGCATGAAGAAAAGTCACAAGGTCCATAACGTACTGTAAGAACTGCTGAAAACATAGATCAAGTGAGAGAGGCTCTTATCAGAAGCCTTTCACGGTCCGCTCGAAAACATGCAATTGAGTTGAATATGAATAGGTTAGGAAAATCTTGGAGGGATATGTTAAGTTCTTCTTTTAGCATGACAGCATGAAGAAAAGTCACAAGATCCACAACGTACCGTAAGAACCGCTGAAAACATAGATCAAGTGAGAGAGGCGCTCATCAGAAGTCCTTCACAGTCTGCTCGAAAACATGCTATTGAGTTGAATATGAATCGGTTAGGAAAATCTTGGAGGAGTATGTTAAGTTCTTCTTTTAACATGACAGCATGAAGAAAAGTCACAAGGTCCACAACGTACCGTAAGAACCGCTGAAAACATAGATCAAGTGAGAGAGGCGCTCATCAGAAGTCCTTCATGGTCCGCTCGAAAACATGCAATTGAGTTGAATATGAATCGGTTACGAGAATCTTGGAGGAGTATGTTAAGTTCTTCTTTTAACATGCCACCATGAAGAAAAGTCACAAGGTCTACAACGTACTGTAAGAACCGCTGAAAACATAGATCAAGTGAAAGAGGCTCTTATCAGAAGCCCTTCACGGTCCACTCGAAAACATGCTATTGAGTTGAATGTGAATCGATTAGGAAAATCTTGGAGGAGTATGTTAAGTTCTTCTTTTAACATGCCAGCATGAAAAGAGTCACAAGGTCCACAACGTACCGTAAGAACCGCTGAAAACATAGATCAAGTGAGAGAGGCTCTTATCAGAAGCCCTTCACGGTCCGCTCGAAAACATGCAATTGAGTTGAATCGGTTAGGAAAATCTTGGAGGAGTATGTTAAGTTCTTCTTTTAACATGCCAGCATGAAGAAAAGTCACAAGGTCCACAACGTACTGTAAGAACTGTTGAAAACATAGATCAAGTGAGAGAGGCTCTTACCAGAAGCCCTTCACGGTCCGCTCGAAAACATGCAATTGAGTTGAATATGAATCGGTTAGGAAAATCTTGGAGGGGTATGTTAAGTTCTTCTTTTAACATGACAGCTTGAAGAAAAGTCACAAGGTCCACAACGTACCGTAAGAACCGCTGAAAACATAGATCAAGTGAGAGAGGCGCTCATCAGAAGCCCTTCATGGTCCGCTCGAAAACATGCAATTGAGTTGAATATGAATCGGTTACGAGAATCTTGGAGGAGTATGTTAAGTTCTTCTTTTAACATTCCACCATGAAGAAAAGTCACAAGGTCTACAACGTACTGTAAGAACCGCTGAAAACATAGATCAAGTGAAAGAGGCTCTTATCAGAAGCCCTTCACGGTCCGCTCGAAAACATGCTATTGAGTTGAATGTGAATCGATTAGGAAAATCTTGGAGGAGTATGTTAAGTTCTTCTTTTAACATGCCAGCATGAAAAAAATCACAAGGTCCACAACGTACCGTAAGAACCGCTGAAAACATAGATCAAGTGAGAGAGGCTCTTATCAGAAGCCCTTCACGGTCCGCTCGAAAACATGCAATTGAGTTGAATCGGTTAGGAAAATCTTGGAGGAGTATGTTAAGTTCTTCTTTTAACATGCCAGCATGAAGAAAAGTCACAAGGTCCACAACGTACTGTAAGAACTGTTGAAAACATAGATCAAGTGAGAGAGGCGCTCATCAGAAGTCCTTCACGGTCCGCTCGAAAACATGCTATTGAGTTGAATATGAATCGGTTAGGAAAATCTTGGAGGGGTATGTTAAGTTTTTCTTTTAACATGACAGCATGAAGAAAAGTCACAAGGTCCACAACGTACCGTAAGAACCGCTGAAAACATAGATCAAGTGAGAGAGGCGCTCATCAGAAGTCCTTCACGGTCTGCTCGAAAACATGCTATTGAGTTGAATATGAATCGGTTAGGAAAATCTTGGATGAGTATGTTAAGTTCTTCTTTTAACATGCCAGCATGAAAAAAAGTCACAAGATCCACAACGTACTGTAAGAACTGCTGAAAACATAGATCAAGCGAGAGAGGCTCTTATCAGAAGCCCTTCACGGTCCGCTCGAAAACATGCAATTGAGTTGAATATGAATCGGTTAGGAAAATCTTGGAGGGGTATGTTAAGTTCTTCTTTTAACATGACAGCATGAAGAAAAGTCACAAGGTCCACAACGTACCGTAAGAACCGCTGAAAACATAGATCAAGTGAGAGAGGCGCTCATCAGAAGCCCTTCATGGTCCGCTCGAAAACATGCAATTGAGTTGAATATGAATCGGTTACGAGAATCTTGGAGGAGTATGTTAAGTTCTTCTTTTAACATTCCACCATGAAGAAAAGTCACAAGGTCTACAACGTACTGTAAGAACCGCTGAAAACATAGATCAAGTGAAAGAGGCTCTTATCAGAAGCCCTTCACGGTCCGCTCGAAAACATGCTATTGAGTTGAATGTGAATCGATTAGGAAAATCTTGGAGGAGTATGTTAAGTTCTTCTTTTAACATGCCAGCATGAAAAAAGTCACAAGGTCCACAACGTACCGTAAGAACCGCTGAAAACATAGATCAAGTGAGAGAGGCTCTTATCAGAAGCCCTTCACGGTCCGCTCGAAAACATGCAATTGAGTTGAATCGGTTAGGAAAATCTTGGAGGAGTATGTTAAGTTCTTCTTTTAACATGCCAGCATGAAGAAAAGTCACAAGGTCCACAACGTACTGTAAGAACTGTTGAAAACATAGATCAAGTGAGAGAGGCGCTCATCAGAAGTCCTTCACGGTCCGCTCGAAAACATGCTATTGAGTTGAATATGAATCAGTTAGGAAAATCTTGGAGGGGTATGTTAAGTTTTTCTTTTAACATGACAGCATGAAGAAAAGTCACAAGGTCCACAACGTACCGTAAGAACCGCTGAAAACATAGATCAAGTGAGAGAGGCGCTCATCAGAAGTCCTTCACGGTCTGCTCGAAAACATGCTATTGAGTTGAATATGAATCGGTTAGGAAAATCTTGGATGAGTATGTTAAGTTCTTCTTTTAACATGCCAGCATGAAGAAAAGTCACAAGATCCACAACGTACTGTAAGAACTGCTGAAAACATAGATCAAGCGAGAGAGGCTCTTATCAGAAGCCCTTCACGGTCCGCTCGAAAACATGCAATTGAGTTGAATATGAATCGGTTAGGAAAATCTTGGAGGGGTATGTTAAGGTCTTCTTTTAACATGCCAGCATGAAGAAAAGTCACAAGGTCTACAACGTACCGTAAGAACCGCTGAAAACATAGATTAAGTGAAAGAGGCGCTCATCGGAAGTCCTTCACGGTCCTCTTAAACATACAATTGAGTTTAATATGAATCGGTTAGGAAAATCTTGCATATGAATTTTAAAATTCCACCCCTAGAAACTACAGATTGTTCAGTAATTAAAGGAAAGAGATTTTGAAACTTGTGTGGATTTCGCTACGATAATGCAAGTGACAAGTGATTTTGGAAGACAATTTAGGCCTGCAGCTTCTAATGAGCGACGAAACTCATTTTCATTTAGATGGAGCAGTTAATAAACAGAACTTCAGGGACTGGGCTCACAGTCACAGTATGGTGTGCATTATTGGTCCCTATTTTTTGAAGAGGGCGTACCGTCACCGTTAATTCTAACCGCTACGTTCAGACGATCCAAATTTTTTTTATACCAGAACCGCCACCACGGCACATACTGCCAACGCATCTCAATGAATGTTGTCTGCAACATGCTCCCAGGAAAACTCATTTCACGTTTTGGAGATGTGCCATGGCAACCAAGGTCTCCAGAGCTGTCAATTTGTGGTTTTTTTCTGTAGGGGTATTTGAAGAGTAGTGTATATGCTCACAAGCTTCGTAATTTGAACGACTTGAAGAATGCCATTCATCAGGAAATCATGACTATTCATCGAGCGATGTTCGAACGTGTTATGGACGATTTCATGAAGAGGGTCGAAAACTGCATCCAACGCGACGGACACCATCTTGATAACATTATTTTCCATACTTGATACACATCGTAAATGACATTGTGTAAACTTCATTCTGGTGTTAATAAAACTTTATTATCTTGCAAATTCTTTGTGTAACACTTATTTCAAAATCGTCCGGTTCTCAATTGTCACCCTGTATTTTACTTATTTACCAGAGTATATCAAATCTATCAATAATATAAATATGTTTAAGATTCTTGTTATAAGATATATAAAAGTGAAATTAATATTTGTTATTGATATTTTTATGAATATTCTTTTTATGTTTTGTATTAGTTTGTAATAAGCAAAATTTGTGGAAAAGCTCCTTAGTTGTATGTAGTCCGAAAGTCTCGCCACCTGAAAGTATGTATATTAGACCTCTAAATATTCTACCCATCATGTTAAAAATAGCAGAAAAGTTAGCTGGAAATCAGTTAAAATGTTATTTAGAAACGTATAACATAATACCGTCGTTGCAATCGGGTTTTCGAGGAGGTCATGGTACACACATAGCATTATTGAAAGTAGTAAACGACATCTCATTAGCAATGGACAACCGAATGGTAACATTTTTAATACTTCTGGATCAAAGCTTTTGATGTAGTAAATTTATTTATTTATTTATTGCAATACATCGTCCAACAGTATTTACATACCAATTAAAGAATGGGAAAACTACACATTAAAAAAAAAAAAGAAATAAATAGTAGAATAAATTTACAGAAAAATACAAAAGAAAAAATAAAAACAATAATACAAAACAACAAAAACACTACTGAGCATTTAAAAACAGCTTTTTGATAGAGTTAATGATACAATAAAATATATCCAAATTGTGCTGTACACGATGATAAATATTGCACAAACAGAGGAGAGGTGAAAATTTGAGTAAGTTGGTCCTCGGGGTTAACAAATAAAATGTATTCGTATGTCTAGTAGCGACTACCGGAACATTGAAATTTAATATCCCTTCTATCAGACAAACTTAATTCATCATACCTGGCCAATAATTGATAATGATCAGCACCGACAGCGGGGTAAACACCACCAGCCCTGTAGGATACATATTTTAAAAATTTACGTTGGATATTTTACAAGCTGTGTCTGTAAGTGTGATACCCTGGATTCCATATTATGCTTGAGTATTCAAGTTTAGACAAAACGAATGTGTTAAATAACAGGAACAATAGACTAATATCATTAAATCCGTGTGAATTTCTTATGACAAAACCAAGACATTTGTAACTAGCAAGTACAACAGAAAGAATGTGCTGGTTAAAACTAAGTTTAGAGTCAAAAATAACTCCTAGATCTTTAAATTCAGTTACTCTATTCAGGCACGTATTATTGAGTGTATAATCATATTGTAACTGCTCATTTCTTCCGGTAAAAGAAAGTATATGGCACTTGTGCACATTTAATGGCAAGTTATTTGCAATACACCAATTATTGATACGATCAAGATTCATTTGCAATTTAAGACAATCCGCAAAAGAGTTAATATCACAATACAACTTTAAATCATCCGCATAAAGAAGACAGCCAACGTCAATCATACTGACAATATCGTTAATAAAAATAACGAAAAGAAGAAGGCCAAGAATTGAGCCCTGGGGCACCCCAGAAGAGGCTATAAATTCATCAGATCTAAAACCACGATACTCTACGTATTGTCGTCTGCATTGTAGGTATGATGCAAACAAATCTGACAATTTATCTGATAATCCAAATTGACGAAGTTTACACAGTAGAATACCATGATCTAGTCTGTCAAATGCCTTACTAAAATCAGTATAGATTTTTTGAATTATTAATAGCAAAACTACATTATTTGGGGTTAAATAACACTTGCGTGGAATGGTTTAGAAGTTATCTGTACTCAAGAAAACAATATGTAAAAATAAACGATACAATGTCCAGCACGTTAGAAACTAAGAGTGGAGTACCACAAGGTAGCATCCTAGGACCAATTCTGTTCACTATATTTACATTTGATATACAGCATTCGATAAGTCACTGTCAGTATCTATATGCAGACGACATTCAGCTCTACATATCATTTAAGGAAGAAAAAGCTGTAGATTACCAAAATCGAAGCCGATTCAAACAACTTTAGTCAGTGGTGTACCAATAATGCTCTGAAAATCAACCCGAATAAATCAGTAGTGATCTGTGTTGGAAATGAGAAAATACGAAAAAGGGAGAAGAACGAAATGTTAAAATAGAGTTAAATAATGAAGTAATTAGATGGAAAAATGCAAGTGAAATACTGGGTCTAAACATAGACAATAATTTAAATTTTGAAACACATGTAAACAAGGTTGTAACTAGTTCATTTATGAAATTAAAATATTCCCTTGACTCGGACACAAAACTAAATTTGGCCAAGACATTGATATGCCCACACATAGATTACTGCTGTAACGTGTATTTTCATTATTTAACACGATATAATGTAGCAAGATTACAAAGAGTGTGACCCACAAGATTAGATCTTAAACTATGTTTGTCACATAAAGTGCTCACGGCAGCTCTAACAGTCGGAGAGGGTTGTGGGTCTTCTAGAGAATCGCTAAGGGTTAAAATAAATGCCTGGGCGCCAGTCAGTAGCCCTAACAAATTGTTTAGACTACTAACAATTAAATTTAAAAAAATTGACTAAAAAAAAATTAGATGAGGCAGGTTATTAAGATGACGAAATTAAACCAAGATGGCATTAGCTTGACACTTTAATAATTGGTATATGAATATATATATATATATAAAAATTGTAGAAAAATGTAATAATGTAAATATTATATAAAAAACAAGTAAATAACTATACTACTAAATGTATAAATATAACACTAAAATTATGTTATGTTGGCCCTACTCGCCAGAATGTCTTTCGGGATTATGCAAGTTAGTGCAAATGGACTTAATAGTGCGCTTTACCTCTATGACATCAGCGACTAGATATAACCCTAAAATATGTTCAATGCAATATGCAATGCCTCGTATTATGCTAGATTATATAAGAAGCTTACACCTATAAGTAAGATGATAACTACCAACAGAAAATTTGTCTCAGGTATAAAGGTAGGTAAGTGTTTATCGCTAATATTATGTAAACTATAGGTAAATGATATAATCTATGTCTTTTAGCACAAGTTGATTGGTACTACCGTAACAGCTGTTAGGAGTTCACATATTCAGATCATTTTCCACATGTGAGACAGGTAACGTCCCTTTATAATAACATTTATATTATATTCTTTATAAAAAAACAACAAAATTAGGCATAAATAAGTGATTGCCTAAATCTACTCTAAAATAATATAACGTTACTTCTGTGTCTTTGAGGCGCACTTTTATATTTTCTTTCTCTTTTAGGTGGTGATGAATAAAGAAACGTGGCGTATTACTATTGAGCGAACCTTCCTTTTGTTTATGAATTAAGCATAAACTTCTCGTAGAGGCTTCCGCTAGGTATCACGTAGTCCTGGTATACATACAACGGTGGCAAGAAAATACAAATAGTGTACTTACAGTATCTATGACTATTACGCTTAACTGCTTGTAGTGAAATTCTGTGATACTTCACAGACATCCGACGAATATGGCTTTGGCAACTAACAATAGGGGCACGGGAACAGGACAAATCACATGTAGGTAGGTATTATCTCAACACCAGATTTCCAACTTAAATCTCCAGTACATTAACAATGTACGTCTCCAATCATAAATTTCATTACAAAACATTCAAGATGTAGATTTTCTGTCCTGGCATCAGAACACTAGTAATTTTTAACGTAAAAAAAACCTGAAATATTAATTTCACCTGGTTATGGGAAATCACATAAATTGTATAAACTTTTACAAGCATATTTTATTATTTACCTTAGTTGTTCTGAGGTTTTTCTTTTTCCACAATTCGTGAAATTACTAAAAATTTACTGCAGCATGGTCAAGTCTACATATGGCCGCTTTGGTTGGAACAAAAAAGGACCTTTCCTGTATTATCATACTTTTTTTTTATAACCCTGTGTACAAGGCTACCAATCAATTGTATCACATAAAATTTACTATCGTGGAGATTTAAATCTGAACTGATATTAGTGGAAATACCCACCTAGCATCCACAAATAAATGCTAAAGCATTTTCATTGTTTCAGGGAATGGACCAAAGGCGATTGTGCAACTTTAGGCCTGAAGTATATTCAGTATTACTTGAAGTAATAAATGTAATATATATTTTAGAGACTAAAATGTAGTTTGTGTTGCATACCTTACTGCTTCATTCTGTGGAAAGATGTAATTTATACAGAGTGAGCCCAAAACTTCTTTACACACAGTGGCCCAAAGAAAGTAACCGCTACAAGAGTTTAAAATGCGTGCATGAGATATGTATACTGTATCCCTTTTCGTGAGCATGTATCACCTTATTACAATAATGAACTTAAATTTGTAGGTAGAGCACACTATTTATACAGCATCTTCTTAGAAAAATTAACTAGAACAAAAAGACCACAATATTTATATGAATTATTAATAAAAAGATCAGAAATACCTACATAATGTAAATGTTCGAACAGATAGCTATACTATACCGCAACATAATGCAACAAAATATGAGGGGTGCTTTGCCTACATGGCACTATAGTGTTGAACATGATTTTAAGTTTCCTAATTTGTCAAAGTCAAAGTTTAAGGAGAATGTAAAAGCGTTATTCAGATAATAAACAGGATGTGACATTGTTCAAATGTGCTTTTAGAGGGTGGAATATTAAAACATAATATTCTTAGTCGTAAACTCCTCTATAAAATCCTTATTTTACTATAAGGAACATAACCAGACTGCAACCAACAGCTACTCTCCGGGCTATGTGCCCCGCCTAGCGCTGAATTACAAGTTACAAGCCTGGCGCGTTAAGTGTAATAATTGCATATTACCATCAAAATGCTCATGCTTCGATTGCAACAAACACCAGCCGAAAGACTGATCCTACTTAAAGGAGCTCTCGTGCTTACCTTGCACTGACGAGAGCTAACAGTTCGAAACTGCAGTCAAGTGGTGTGTGACGACTAGCACACTTCCTTATAGTAAAATAAAGATTTTATAGAGGAGTTTGCGACTAAAAATATTATGTTTTAGGATGTGACATTGTTTTTAATTTATTAATTTTTTTAGGATAATTTTTATAGGTATTGATTTATATAAGTGTGTATAATTTTTCAGCACAAATGTGTTGGTGTACTGATGTATAGGTGGAGTGGAAGAACGGCCTTGCCGAACTCATGCCTTTTGTGTAATATTTTTGTATTTAAACTTTCTACACAATAAATATATTGAATTGAAATAAAGTTTACTTACTTATTAAACAATTTATGTGCTAGGCAACATTAGGAATTTGTTGCTGTTCAACTGCCAAATTTACATTTAAACGTCATTGTTACCTATAGATCTCCTGTTGGTGACAATACAATATTTCTTGAAAATTTTACCAATGTCTTGTTGAAAAATAATCACAGTGGTACTAAAAACGAGGTTTGTGGTGATTTTGCAATTTTAATTAGATTAATGATCAAAAAATTATTTCCCGAGAATATATACTCCCCACTCCACCATCCGCATCCCCAGGAAATTCCGCCTCCGGTTCTTCGTCCCCAAAATCTTCATCCACCAGCAACCAAGCCGCACTACTAGAGTGAATAATAGGTTATACCTCTTCAAAAGATTGTGATGATTTTACTCTCAACTGCCGAAAACCAAAAATCCGCTCACCCCGATAAAATATGGCGGTGCCGCCTAAAACGCCTACCGCGTTGACTCTCATTATCAAAAAGGTTTTTTTTTTGTTTACCAGTGTTAGAGATGGCTCCTTGTTTTACTATAATAATAAATGTTTATTTTTAGTAGATAGAATATACTAATTACCTCTCCTGTCTCTCTTATAGTCTCCGATAACCGACAGACACCAGCCTCTGGACACCGCCAGTAGGCACCGTCGGCGCTCCGAGGACCGCCCGATCTACCTACCTGTCGACCGATTTGACTTATGTTGGAGATGTGGGTACCCAGGTCACTCTCGAGGATCATGTCGTGAAGAGAAGCGCATGTTCTGCTCCCGATGTGGCTTATTAGGAGTACTGTCCAAGAACTGCAGGTGCCCAAGCAGAAAATAATATTGGCTGGACCATTGTTCTATATTGGATCACACTGAAATTGTAAAAAACATATTGGACTAATGATAAATAAATAATACTATTAAAATATGTATGTATGTTGGCAGTATATTCCTTTACTTATTTCATTCCAGATATACGTACACAATATTGATAAATATCTCTTAATATTAATTTTACAACATTGAAAAGTCTATATTCATGTTACATTGTTATTACATTTTTTGATAATATTGTACAACAATCAACAATTGATAAAGATAAATATTGATTTTAAAATATTGGAAAGTGTATATTTTATCATGTTGTTATTAAATTTTTTAGCAAAATTGCACAACAAACATCAACTGATAATGTCAAATATTAATTTTAAAATATTGGGATATTCATATTGAGATTGTATTGTTAAACTCTCTTTTAAACAATATTATTTAACCGATATATATTTATGTTGTGTGTTTATCCTGTGTATGGGTGATATAAATCAAAACATGTTACAAAAAACCAACCAAACTGACAAAATAATAGCAATGCTTGACTCGTTAAATATGAAACAGCTCATAAACGACCCTACTAGAATAACACCTACCTCTGAAACCCTGATAGATGTTATATGTATAAATAATTCCTGGAAAGTATATGACTTTGGTACGATTGACCCTCCCCTACAAACTGATCATCAGGCAATATATGCACTATTGCATTTTGATTCAGAGGAATCTTTTCAAACAAATAAATCTTATAGAAACTTCAGGAATATAAACATGAAAGACTTTGATGAAGACGCACGTAAAATGGACTGGTTTAAAGTTTTCCATATAGATGACATAAATAAAAAAGTAGCACATCTTAATTCCTGTATACTATCACTTATTGACTTTGATGCTCCAAAAATACCTTTTAACAAAAGAAAACAAAAAGCCCCATGGATGACATATAACGTATTGTGCATGATAAAAATCAAAGAAAACGCCTACAAAAAATATATAAAAGACAGAAACTACATCAACAAGCAGTACTACTGTCAGATAAAAAATTACGTAAACAACGCAATAATAATTGAAAGGAGAAAATATCATGAACACCACTTATTAGAGAACATTAATGATCCGAAACAGTTCTGGTCTAAAATGAAACATTGGGGCTTTCTGCCCAACAAAAATAGTGACCTGGCTACCACGGATGACTTCGACTTAGATGAAGTTAATGACTACTTTATTTATTGTGCAAGTGATATTAAAACTGATGGACAGCTAACCCAACACTTTTATGATAATTCTCCACAAGAAAGAGACACTTTCGTTTTTTCACCTGTTGATCCTGAAGAAGTAAACCGTATAGTGCATAGTATAAAGACTAACGCGCCGGGCCCTCAAGGAATTACTGGACTGATGCTTAAAATATGTTTGCCATACTACTCAAATGAGCTATGTCATATCATTAATTGTTCACTTATTACTGGAATTGTCCCTGAACTCTGGAAAGAAGCAAAAATAATCCCTATTCGTAAGAAAGAGAACACTATTGATGTCAAAGATCTACGACCAATCAGTATCTTACCACCAGGATCAAAAGTGTTAGAGAAAATAGTTCATAAACAAACAACAGAATATCTAGACGCCCACAAAGTATTATTACCAATACAGTCTGGTTTCAGGAAAAGTTTCAGTACGACTACAGCTCTTCTGAAGATAAACGATGACATAATTACTGCCACAGAAAACTCGCTTGCTACGATTATGGTTCTACTGGATATGTCAAAAGCCTTTGACAGTGTAGACTTTGAACTTTTCTCAGCTAAGTTGTACTATTTTGGCATAAGAGGCATGCCCTGGGACTGGTTCCGAAACTACATACAAGACAGGAAACAGTGTGTGGAGCTAATAACAGATCAAGGTCAGGTTACTTCCAAATATAAAACCACAAAGTCAGGGGTGCCACAAGGGTCCATCCTTGGTCCCTTGTTGTTTAATATATTTGTGATAAACTTGGAAAGTGCTATTAAACATTGTTCTATTCATTACTATGCTGACGATGTTCAGCTCAAACTTAGTTTTAAAGCCAGTGAGTTAGATCAAGCAGCCAAATCCATAAATGAAGATCTAAATAGTTTCTATGACATTACTATGAAAAATGGCCTAAAAATAAATCCCACAAAGACCGAGGCTATACTTATTGGTAGCAAGAAGTTAAAGAGTGAAATTAAACAAGAAACTGTCCTAAAAATGAAAAACGAAACAATAAAATTCAGTGAAAGCGTAAAAAATCTTGGAGTTGTTATGGATGACCAGCTCAACTACAAGAAGCATGTTACCAATTTATGTCAGTCAGCTTATGCAAAACTCAGAAGCCTGTACAATTTGAGAAATTACGTAAGCAAAGAGGCCAAGTTAAAACTTAGTGACTCTCTAGTTCTATCACGCCTAAATTATTGTGACACCATTTATGGTCCTTGCATAACCGCTCAAACAGCACATAAACTC
This sequence comes from Leptura quadrifasciata, assembly GCA_963675555.1. NCBI lineage: Eukaryota > Metazoa > Arthropoda > Insecta > Coleoptera > Cerambycidae > Leptura > Leptura quadrifasciata. The sequence goes on from OY776680.1 coordinate 81,920,664, forward strand.
CAAAAGGTTCAAAACTCATGTATACGTTTTGCTTTACATGTTCCCTATCGAGATCACATTAGCCCTTACCTCTCAGACATAGGTTGGATGGTTATGAAGACCAGGCGATGGGTACATCTTTGTTGCCTGGTATATAAAGTCATTAAACTCCAAAAACCCGAATATCTAAGTGAGAAGCTTGAAAAAAGATCAGAAGCACATACACTAACGACTAGAAGATGTGACTCCACTCTTAGCATACCCGTCCACTCAACAGCCCATTTCAAAAATAGTTTCTCGTACCAAGCTGCAAATATATATAACCAAATACCAGTTGAACTTAAGAACTTGTCATATCTTAGGTTTAAAAGCAGCCTAATTAATAGAATAAAAACTGGAAGCTTCACTATAAAGTTCTAGACCTGAATAGGCACAATGGCGCACTGCTCCATTTATATACATTATTTTAACTTGTTTGTCTATATCTGTCCTATTTAAGTATCTTTACATTGTGTTATTTTAGCTTTTGCATATATATTTTTATTTAATGCCTGACTTATATAATATTGTAATGTATTCCTTGTTTGGTCTGGGTGAAAACCAATTTAAAATTGACCCCAGTACCTTTTTATGTAAAAATACCTTTTTCTTTTTTGCATAAATAAACTGATTTATTATTATTATTATTATTATTATTATTGGACCAATATATGATTTTTTTAATATTTGTTGAATATAGCTTAACCGATATTGAATCTATATAGAAAAATGTTCACTTTCTTTATTGTTTGAATGTTACGGTTTTTTTACATTGAGCCAAACTTTTTATTTATTTATTTTTTTAAAGGTGCAACTGCCCAGACAGATGATAATCCAACTAAAGGGCAGGAAGATACAAGTAATAAAAATAAGAACAATATTTATACTTACATGTGTAGCAATTATCAAACAACAAAAAAATGATATTTACAACAAACCGATAAATCTTCTTTCCTTTTTATTTAGGTTTTCTACCACATGTATTATCCTCTTCAAAAACAAATCACCAAGTCTACAAAATAATAGAATTATTGGAAAAAAGCCTCTGCAACTGTGGCGTTTATGTCAAAGGAACAGAGATTATTTTTACAAATAATATAAATCGGAATAAACACATAAATAATGTATTTTGCTGATGTTTTGGAAAGTTTTCAAAGCTTTTTTGTTGTGTATGTCAAATACACAGCTTTAAGATTCTGTTTATGTTGAATGACTGATGGTCGAGAGGTGAGCGCACTTGCCTCTCACCCAAAAGTTCCGGGTTCGATCCCCAGTCGTGGCAGTGGAAAATACTGTGAGGGATTTTTCCACTATACACGGTTATTGTGTGTGTGGCCCTTGCCTCTAAATGTGTAGCCCCCTCCTACACAAGGCTCTTCTAGAGCCTTCTGGGATAAAGGGGGTTGGCCAGAACCATGATGTGAAATTTATAACAATACATGTATTGTTCACTGTTACATAATTTATAATTCCACAGCAATTCTACGTCAAGACAAACATCATGAAAAAAAAAAAAGAAAACATACTCCACGGTTACATTGTATCAGATAACAGACAGATATTAAGTTAATTGCCAGAGTTACACATTAAGTGTATCTGTGATATATGTTATACTAACAAAAACTTTTAATTATTATTTTTTTTGACCATTTATTTCTATAGGCCACCACACAAAAAAACACACCCAAGAGAGAATGAATAAATAAAATTCTAGTAATGAAAACAATAATAAAAAGATCGATAGGGGTAGGGTTAGGAAAATTTACAGGGCCACACACTTCTCGCCCGTCAAGGCATTTACTGTGCACATACTAGACTAGGCTTCAGGCAGTAAGGAAATCAAGCTGATAGACAATAGGAAATGTTCAACTATATTTTTATTCCACTTTTTCTCAAAAAGCTTATTAAACACTCGATTACAGAAAAGTTATTGAATTAGTTTTTCTTGTAAAGGACATAGCATTGCTTTTCGATATGTTCAGCGGTAACTTATTAATATCACATAAATTATTAATTTTTGCGAGATCTTGCTGTAATTTGTTAACAATTGCTTACTGAGCTAATCGAGGTAAATAGCTTTAGGTTCTCGGCCTACATAGGAGAATTGCATATCTCAATTTCCTGACAGAGATCATTTATAAATAGTATAAAAAGTAGGGGTACAAGAACTGAACCCTGCGGTACTCCTGAAATTCCCGAGATTTGAACAGATGTGAAACTATGATAATGCACATTTAATAGCCTATTAGACAAATATGAACAAAAGAAATTAATAAAGTGCGAGGTTAGTCCAAACGTTGCTAATTTTTCTAGAAGAACAACACGGCTTCATACCCGGAAGGTCAGTTGTACTCAGTTTGTTAGTCAACCTACATACCTGGACTAATGAGTTCGATCTGCAAAGCCCTGTTGATGTTCTTTATCTAGATGTCCAAAAAGCATTCGACCGAGTACCCTTACAACACTTGATGGCTAAACTGAATCATGTCGGCATTCGAGGAAATATTCTGGCATTGATCACCTCCTTTCTGAATGGCACAGAGTTCTACGTGAGAATTAGTAGTGAGTGGTGTGCACCAGGGCTCTGTATTAGAACCTGTTCTATTTACTATTTTCATTGCTGATCTACCTGCATCAATTACATCATGTATCAGTTTATATGCAGATGACACGAAAATATTCAACAACCCTCTTGAAGCGAGTCAACAAATACAAAACGAACTTGATAAAATCTATGACTGGACAAAAAAGTGGCTAATAAACTTAAACATCAATAAATGTACCGTGCTGCATATCACCAGAATATCAACTCAACAACAGCACCATATCCACAGAATCCCAGACTGATCTGGGTATCACGATAAAGCATAATCTCAAATGGAACAACCACATCATGAACTGTAAAGAAGCGTTTTTTCATTACCAAAATGTGCCTAGGATCTGTATTTTTTATACTGTCTATATAAATTATCCTGGTTTATGCTTTAGAATTTATATTAATTTGCAGCAGAAACCGAATAAACATCAGTTGTTAGTACAGATACATTCATGTAGTGGGAGAACAATGTGAGGAACATGTATAACCTTACGAATCCGCAGTATATAGGCAGCCGACAGCCAGCAGTCCCGCGAGCCACATGTGAATGCCTGCCGTCCTACATAGACCAACCGCGAAATATTTTCAAGTCCCAACAAGGAAGGTAATAAAATATTTCTAAGTCGATTTGACATACAAGGGAATAATTAAGGATTCAATAGTTAGTTCCTTGGCTGCCTTCACACTCGAAACACGTGTCCTGCTGCTTGCTCCAGTCTAGGAAAATATTCAGGCAATTGATTTTATTAAGTCGCAAAATATTCCGAAATATTTTCCAAGTTCGTTTGACGTCACATCGATCCACCGCGCGTCTGTTACCGTCATTTCTCCCACTTGTACATATTGAAAGGAAATAATTCCGTATTGGCAGTTAGCCAGAGCGACTCACCGGCAGCAGACGTGTCCGCTCTGAGGATCGAACCCAGGTATCGTTAGCATTTTATGTTTCAGAGCAGCAGAATTTTGGTAAAAGTCCGTACTATGTCATCGATCAGCCGCGCATCCATCTGGCGCCTACCCCCGCTTGTAAGTATTAGAAGGAAATAATTGAATTCGTTCTGTGTTAATAGTCGGCCAGAGCGACTCATCGGCAGCAGACGTGTCCACTCCGAGATTCGAACCCAGGTGTCATATATCATATTCGAGTAGTGCATCCAACTGGCGTCTACTCCCACTCCGATAGTAAGTTGTTCCATTTACAGAAAAGGTGAGGAGCAGCCGTGAAGTAGTCAGCTCGATCTGACCTTTCCAGACAGCAGACGTGCCCGACCGTAACCACAGGAAGTAAGTAAGTCTCTTGAAGAGTAAGTAAAACTGATGTACTAGCCAAGTACTGTATATAACTTTGCCCTGTGTTACCCCTTATCCTGTGCTAACACTTTACCAAGTATATTTTGTGTTATTATTTTGCAGATTACTATCCCTGTCTGAGTCATCTGATACTACCCTCGTCTTTGGGTCGTTTGCCCTCATCCCAAGAGTTAGAACCTATGAAGTTTGGTTGAGATAATCGATTACTCTGAGCCCGTAGATTGTTTAATTGAATATACTGATATTATTGAAAGTTCTGAGTTTTACTGTTTGTGTGTGAATGTCTAATTTCCCAAACTGACCCACTGGAGTATACTTTCTCCACTTGAGCTACTCAGCCTCCCATACTCGGCTTGTCCAGTACAATCTGAAAACTTGTTTCCAGAACTCGAGTGTCCAAACAGTGGCCTTTTTTCAACACATCACCGTTCGAGGTGGAGAAAAACGCGCCACAGAACATTACCAAAAAACCGAACTCCATGATATATCTCGTCAGGAAATCATTTCACCACATATCTCCAGAACTATTCAGAAAATCTACAAGTCATTTATTCGTCCTATCTTCGAGTTTGGTTTTCAAATATGATCACCTTATTTTCAAAAAGATATAGATCTCCTTGAGAAAACACAACAGAGAGCTACCAAAATTCTCCCCCATAGGTTTTACAACATACCGTATGAAGAACGACTGAGAAAATTAAAATTACCAACACTACTTCAATGAAGGTGGGGTGCCTTATAGAAGCGTACAAAATATTAAACAACATAAGTAAATAAGTAAGTATTATTCGTCCATTTTGATTATGTTTACATAATACAGGACAGGTCAAGTGTAAATAAATAAAATGTAAAATTTACAAAGTTCTAAATAACGAGATACAAATATAACGAGTGTAACAAGCAAATAAATATACAAGAGTCATTTAAATATGCAAGCATAAGATATGATCATCTTAATATAGTCATAAAACAATATTGAATAAAACTAATAAATCATAATAAATTGTAGTGATATCATGGAGTGTCAGTCATATATTCATTAAAAGAATAATAAGATTTTTCAATTAACATACCTTTAATAGTTGTTTTGAACTGTTTTTGATTTAAAAACTTGTATTGGTGAGGTAATTTGTTAGCTGCCCACGTATAAACAACGTATTTAGTGCAATTGTGCATCTCCAAGGACATCAAATGAGACTGTCCAAAACTCAATTTTCATCTAATTCTAATAAACATTTTATTGGGAACCATGTCGTAGATCTCTGGAATAGGCTACCCAATGAAGTAATCTAATCGACAAGCGTTATATCACTTTCAAAATAGATTCAACTCATACCTGAACACTAATATTGCACAATAATAGATATACACGCATCTCCACGCGACCAAAGTTTTACCATTAGCGATATAAGTAATTGTAACACTAAAAAAAAGCAGTTTTTTTAATGAAAGTTGTGTTTTGTGATAGATACATAACGTCCTAAAATATTTACGAAGACCAACAAGTATGAAATTATGCCCAGCATTTATAAATGAACTTTCTGAGTTTTGTATAGTAGTGTCAAACAGTATCTGAAAAGTAAAAATGTCGATTTCGGATATTTTAATGATTGTGTGTGAGGCCTCTAAAATAAGAAGAGGCCGTTTCCAAAGGTGAGCATATAATTTTATTTTGTGGCTTAGATGCAATTTAAAGTATATTGTCCAATATTTTGACAGTAAAAGAAAATATCTTCAGAACTGCACATTATCCAAAATTAACCAATATTCAGAAGAGAGTATCCGTATCAACTGGACTCGACGACTCGAGTAATACAGATACTGAGGAGGGGACTGAGGGCCGTCTCCACCCACAAAGAGGCAAAAGAATAGCTTTTAATCAGTATGTGATAACAGTAAAAATAAGGACATGGCCTACCGCTAGAACTAAAATTGTGTTGGCTTTACTATCTTTTAAATATAGGATAAAATGTGGAACACAATCCAACTACTTCCACATTTTAATAGAAGCATCTTCTACTAATATGATGCAGGCCGGAGGAGAAATTGTTGGATATCGTTTTGGTGGAGACGTCCTTAGTTTTACCCATAGTGTTTATGATAATTGAAAACAAATCAGTCAAGTACCTCAAACTGAATCGAAAAGCTAGAGTTAGATATAGTAACAAGCTCAGAAAGCATAAGCTTTCTAAGCTTTCTACTTGCAACTATTTTTGTAACATTTCCTCTCTCTATGACTATTGAAAACGTTATATCACACAGACAAAATTAATGCAGATTGCTACAAAAGGAATCTATAAACGCAAAACTTTTTATAACTCTCAGTGAAGTAGGTACACCTTTTATAATCTGCGACTAATATACTTTCCTGAATTTAAAAAAAAGTCCAGGATATAGAACTAGATGTTGAGCTGTATGGGGAACGAGACTGTAGACGTTTTTTTTTTAGAAATACAGAAAATACTTAAAACAATTTTTATATTAAAACATAATATTTTTAGTCGCAAACTCCTCTATAAAATCCTTATTTTACTATAAGAAACGTAACCAGATTTAAGTGTAATAATTGTATATTACCATCAAAACGCTAATGCTTCGATTGCAATAAACACCGCCCGCAAGACTGATCCTTCTTAAATGAGCTCTAGTGCCAGTCCTCATACACCACTTGCAGACTGCAGTTTCGAGCTGTTGGCTCTCGTCAGTGCAAGGTAGGCATGTGACGACCGACACGAGGATCAGTTGACTATTTAGTACATTTCGGTATCTTTGGGATAGCGACATGTAAAATAGTCAGCAGGCGCCATCTAGCGGTCCAGTGTCTGTTGCAATCGAAAAATAAATAGCCTGACTGGGCTTAGCATAGTTCAAATGTGCTTTTAGAGGGCGGAGTATTAAAACATAATATTTTTAGTCGCAAACTCCTCTATAAAATCCTTATTTTACTATAAGGAACGTAACCAGACTGCAACCAACAGCTACCCTCCAGACTATGTGCCCCGCCGAGCGCTGAATTACAAGTTACAAGCCTGGCGCGTTAAGTGTAATAATTGCATATTACCATCAAAACGCTAATGCTATTGTTTTAATATTAAATGTTACTTGTTCAGTGGTCCTAGCTGGCCTATCAGATCATGAAGGTGTATACTGTTGTAACGAAGTGTTTTTCGTTATCCAGATATGCCCAAGTTTTATTTTATTTATTCTCTTAAATATGTTATAGAAATTGCCGTGTTATAGTTAATTTCGATTATTCCGTATAAATTGTACCGCTAACAGCGAATTAGTTAGAAATAATTAATATTTGTGATTGTCAATACCGCGTAAAAATATTTCACTTGTAAAGGTACAGATGAACTCAGGTGGGGAAGCGACGAGAAGAGTTTCTACATTTCAGACACGCCAAACCACGCACGAGGCAGTGCCTTCCCAGCGACCGACCACGTTAGACGTGCAGAGCTCTCCGTCCTGTAGGACCAGAGTAAGGTAAATTTGTTAAGTCCACAAATTCATCGTGGCGTTATTTTTCTAAGTCCGAAAATATTTAAAAATATTTTACAAGTCCGTTCGACGTCACTCATATGACGTCACTCCTTCAGTACACGGGAATAATTTAATTATTCCGCATTTAGTCTTCTGGCTGCCGTCCCACGAGGTACACGTGCCTGCTGTTGGCCCTGGTACTGTCCTGAAAATATTACAAGTCTACAAATCAGGTAACAATAACTTTTCTAAGTTCATAACTTCTGTATCATTATTTTTCTAAGTCCGAAAAGACATTTCAAATATTTTTACAAGTCCAGCTGACGTCACAGTGATCCACCGCGCACATAATTTCCGCTGTTTCTCCCACTCCTTCATCTCTGGAGGCAGTAATTTAGTTCACACCGACCAGTTAGTCCTCCCGATCGACTCAGAGCCAGCAGACGTGTTCACGCTAAATATTTAAAACCTAAAGTGGCCTTATTTTTCTAAGTCCATAAGAGACCAGTAGCGCATCCGTCTAGCGCCTACTCCCACTCTCATGGTAAGAGGTTTCGCTGCTAGAAGAGGACCTGTGCAGCCAAGAAGTCAGTCAGCCCAGGCGACTCATTGGGATCAGACGTGTCCACTCCGAGAAGCGAACCTAGGTGCCATCTGTCATATTCGAGGTGTAGGATTTTGGCAAAGTCCAGTCGACCAGCAGCGCATCCATCAGGCGTCTACTCCCACTCCTATCGTAAGTTTTCAGAAAAGGATCTGAGGAGCTCTGCAGAGAGGGATTCCACTGCGATCGCTCCACCGAAGCAGACATGCCCGATCGTACGCACAGAGAGTAAGTAAGTCCACAAGAGGAGTAGGTAAACTGATGTACTAGCAAGTACTGGATAACTGTTTCACTGTGGTTTTTTATATATTTGTGTCTTGCTTTACTCGTCTGGTGTCTGTAACTATTCTGCACCCTGTTTATTCTTGCTAACCGTATATTCTGTGTGTTGCAGCCTGCTAATCTGATCACCTGAGTCATCTGGTACTATTGGGGTTTTGCGTTGCTACGCGTGCTCCTCCGGGTATTTGATAGATTGTAGATTTTTCATAATAAATATTGAGCTTTGTACATATAGGTCTATCGTAATATACTGATTTTATTGAAAACTCTGAGTTTTACTGTCTGTGTGTGAACGTCTAATTTCCCATATATTGACCCACTGGAATAAACTTTCTCCACTTGAGCTGCTCAGCCTCGCGTACTCGGCTTGAGGGTAGTGTGTCCTATCACTTAAACTAGGACTGGCGCCCGAGTAATTCGAAAACTTGTTTCCGAAGCTCGTGTGTCAAAGAGTGGCCGCGCCTTTTCTCCACGTCAACGTGCGAGGTGGAGAAAAACGCGTCACAAACTTGGCGCCCGAGCAGGGACCGTTAAAAATAAAAAGGGAAATTAGATTAGACTTTCACATTCGGCAGTCACCGAAAGCAACCGAAAAAGTACCAGGTGACGCATTTGACCAAGGGAGGTGTCATTTCCGACTAAACCAACCATCGGGAATCGATTGCGATCATTCCCGAGCGAATCCGATCTCTCCCGAAGAGGTTATTTTCCATTTTGTCAACGACTGGAGGAAGGAGAGAATCAAAAGAAGCTTCCAGGGAGTTTACACGTGTGAAGGCTGGACTTTTAACCAAAAACTCGAGCTCCGCCGGAGCATTTCCGAAGATTCTCGAAGGCTCCCGAAGACGCACGAAGACACGGGAGGTGTCGTTTTGGACTAAAACGACCACAAGGAATTGATTGCCACCGGTTTCAGTTGAGTCCGACCCACCGTTCTGGGAAGAAGTGTGCTGTAGTCAAACTAGAGGTCAGTAGTGAGTGATACAGGCACTGAAGGATAACTAGGACCAAGATACACCTTTTGCACCACTTTTGACCAACTGCCAAAATTTTTACCGGAATACTTGACACCACTGTGACCAGGAGGTATAGTTGAAGCGACCCCTCGTTTTTGAGTAACTTGAGGACGTAGAATCGATTGCCACTAGTTTGAGTTGGCTCCGACCAACCGTTGTGAAAAGACGTGTACGAGAGTGGCCTGGGAGGAAAAATATTGCTGAGACTGTAAGAAACGAGTCCCTAGACCCCGTCAAGACCAGTAATTGGGTATCCACCGTTTTCTGAATACCTGTACCCAACAAGTCAAGAGGATTCAGCAAAGGGAGAGATTGTGAGTAAGCAAGTTTAATATATCAAGCCTGGGACGCAGGATCAACCACGCATAGCTATGAGGAAGTAAAACGAAGCGCCTGGTCAGGAAGAGGATAGTTGGTCTGAAGCCGTCGATCTGTGCAGTTCACTTCAAGATATCAGTTCTACCTGTCATCTGACTGCACCGTTTCAACAGGAGAGTTGGGTCTGAAGCCGTCGATCTGCGCAGTTCACTTCAAGATAACTGTTATGTTTTTAAATAAAACATTAAGTTCGTTTTTAGAACAATTTATTATCGTCGACTTAATAATTACTTTATACATATATACAGGCCGGTTACAATTCATACGTCGTGTTACTTCGAGGTAGGTAGACATCATGTCGGTAGGAAAGTCTTTACATCCGGGCGACCACTGCGCGTGTCCTGTGAGTATGATAGGATATGACACCCTGACTCTTAATTTAAAAGTACATATTTGTATATTTAAAATCGTTACAGTTAATATTTTGTAATATTTAACATTTTCTTATAACTAACATTTTGTAATATTTAAATGAAACAATAACTCCTAAGTTTATTTCCAACCTAAGCGATATAAAATTTGTATTTATCCTTTTCTAGTATTATTTCCACTATTACATAATTTTTCTTTTCTTGCCCTGCCTTTTACATAAATCTTAAATAAATTTGCACTCGTTTAATACATTACATTTTAACATTTTAGTTTATTTCCTTATGTGTATACAAAAATATGACACGATTTACCTCCTCTATACCATGTATATCAGTTCCTGACACAATATATGTATATTACGACTAATCTACCCTTTTACATTATAATCTACCCTACTTCTTCAATATCATTTTCAACAACGTAGTCATTAAATTTAACAGGTTTTTTTATTGCTCGGTTAGACCTGCGCCTCGTCATTTCATTGCAGCAAGGCGAATTACCTGACTTGCTGCCTCTATTTGCTCGTTTTTGTCTTAATACACTACCTACTTCCTGGAAGGGATTATAGTCATATACATCAGAAGCTTGACCTCCTTTGTCAGCAGTTTCAGTCATACCGTTAAACGACCTAGGACTATCAACAGAATTTATAACATTCTCGCCTAAGGAACAATGAACCAAATTATCACATTTATTATTTCCCTCTCCTACAGAGGGCTCTACCAACAGATCTACCATACTGTCTGTGTTACTTACCATGTTGTTCTCGACGGGGGACCTGGAGGTCGGCAAGTTAATAAAATAATCATCATTAATAAATTTTCTAGTTTGAAATTTAAATGAATTGTTCTCACTTTTGCCTATTTCCGTCTGCAAATTTCTCTCCAGACCATCCACGTTTGAAGATAAGTTCCTCTGAATTTGATTCGCATGTCGCTTCCACTTTTGACCTGTTATTACTTCACAAGTATATGTAGTTCTTCCTATTCTTTTTAGTATTTTTGCGTCAATCCACGTCTTACCATTTTGTCTGTAATCTCTTACTAACACATTCTCCTCTCTCTCGAATTCTCTTCTTTTCCCTTTATAATATTTCTTTTGTCTTTCTTGGGCTTCTATCATCTTTCTTTTATGCATTTGATTTTCTTCCGTTTCCTCTTTCATGTCTTGTGTTCTATCTTCTCTCACCTGTGTTAACCTCGTTCTTCCCTCTCTTCCGAACATCATATAAAATGGGGTCTGACCCGATGTTGAGTGAACGCTTGTTCTATATATTAAAAGAAATCGTTGAATTAACGTTTTAATTTGTATACCTTCATTCCGAGGATCTTCCAAAGCAGTCTTTATTTTGTTTTTAAAAATTTTCACAGCAATTTCTGCACTACCATTGCTCATAGGATTATAAGGTGGTATCAGGATATGATTTACTCCATTCATCTTGAAAAAATTTTGCATGCTTCTTGAAGTAAGTTGTTGAGCATTGTCGCTAACCACCGTTTTAGCTATTCCGAACCGTGCGAACGTTTCCCTCAATTTTTCTTCTGTCTCGAACGATGTAGTACTATTCATCTGAAAAACTTCGATCCATTTAGTGAATGTATCGAATATAATTAAATACATTTTTCCTCTTAAGGGTCCCAAATAATCAATGTGTATGCGCTCAAATGGTTTATTTGTAATAGGCCAAGAGGTTAAGTCTGATTTTGCAGGATTTGACATATTCATTAAGCATGGAGTGCAACTTTTTATCATAATTTCAATATCTTGATCAATATTTGGCCAATACACAATGGAACGTGCTAAAGCCTTAGTCTTTACAATGCCAAAATGACCAGTATGCAACTCATCAAGTATTCTTTTTCTTAATATCTTAGGGATTATAATTCGATGTCCCCATAACAAAACACCATTATCGACTGTTAACTCATTCCTTCTATTATAATATGACTTAATATTCTCACCTATATCCCGGGGCCATTTTTCTGTTTTTGTATACTGCATAATTTCCTTCAACTTGTCATCTACGGCTGTTTGTTGACGAATCTCCTCGTTATTTATTGGCCACGACTCCAATGTTTCCGTAAAATTGATATACCTAAAATTATCGTTGTTTTCGTCCAGGGTTGTGTCATCTTGCAATGGTTTTCGAGAAAGATAATCTGCAACAATGTTATTTGAACTCTTAATATACTGGATATTATAATTAAAGTTTGATAAGAATGTCGCATAACGTTGTAGCCTACTCGCTGCCATCTGTGGAATCCCTTTATGCTCTCCTAAAATGCTTACTAATGCTTTGTGGTCCGTCCTCAGACAAAATTTATTGCCACAAAGGTACTGATAAAATTTACTAACCGTGAAATATATAGCCAAAGCTTCTTTCATTGTAGTTGAATAATTTTTTTCACTAGGTGCTAAAGTGCGTGATACACAAGCTATTGTTCTTTCTTGGTTATCTTTTATACATGATAAAATCCCAGAGATGCCTACATTTGAAGCGTCCGTTGTTACTATTAAAGGTAAGTCTGGATCAAAGTGACATAAAACTGTGTCTGATGCTATTAAGGTTTTAATTTCTTGAAATGCTTTATCACATTTGGTAGACCAAAAAAATTTAGTATCATTTTTTAATAATTGATATATAGGATTTAATATAGCCGAAAGTCTTGGCAAAAATTTTGAGTAATAGTTTACCATGCCTATAAAACTTCGAACTTCTGATACATTGTTGGGTTTAGGTGCTTCTACGATTGCTTTTACTTTATCGGTTGACTTCATTAAACCATTCTTCGATATTTCATGCCCCAAATAAGTTATTTTGTCTTGAAAAAATTTACATTTCTCCTTATGAACAGTCAATCCTGATTCCTGAAGTTTCCGAAATACTTTTTCTAAATTTTCTAGATGAATTTCCGTCGTTGGACCAGTCACCACAATATCATCAAGAAAGTTGACCACACCGTCTAAGCCTTGGAGTAATTGTTCCAACAGTTTCTGAAATATACTACTTGCTGGCGTTATGCCAAAAGGCAAACGATTAACTTTATATAGGCCTCGATGTGTATTCCATGTTAACAGCTTGGCAGTTTCCTCTGTTACAGGTATTTGCATATAGGCTTGACGTAAATCTATTTTTGAGAATTTTTGACCTTTATTTAGTTTGGCGAATACTTCTTCTATTCTAGGTAATGGATATCTTACCTCTTCCAAATGATTGTTTAAGGTTGTTTTATAATCTCCACATAGCCTGATTGTTTTATTTCCTTTCAGTACAGGTACCAAAGGAGTAGCCCATTCACTGTTCTCGACCGGAATAATAATACCTGCCTTTTCCAGATTCTCCAATTCTTTATCTATTATTTCACGATACGCTAGAGGAATGGCTCGAAACTTGCAGAAAACTGGGTTTGCATTAGGCTTAAGATTTAAAGATACTTTATTGTGATTAAATTCACCTAATTTATCATTAAAAACTGATGGATATGCATAAATAATTTTTTTTACTTCATTATCAACAGATATGCTGTTAATAAAATCTAGCCTTACATTGAATTTTACCATCCAATCTCTCCCCAAAAGTCCAGGTCCTCCGTTGGGAACAACATAGAATTTGGCTTCCTTCACAAGGTTTTTGAAGGTTACATTTGTTATAAAATATCCCTCTGGAGTAAAGGTTTCACCATTGTATCCCCTAAGCAAAATGTTATCTCTTCTGAGCCTACAATTAGAAAATTCTGTTAAATACATTTCATGACTACAAGCAGATATGGATGAACCACTATCCAAAATAAACCTGAAATTCTTACCATTTATGACAATGTCTATGTTAAAGTTATCATTTTTTTCATCTGTAACATCACAAATATTATTTAAAGATTGAATATGGGGTAAGTCGTTACAATAATATAAACTTTCAGATTCAGTGGTATTACTATCCGTTAAAAAATTTACATTTCTAGATTTCTGACAGTTCCTCGCAATGTGCCCCACTTTAAAACAAAGTTGACATTTAGAATTTTTAAAATAACAGTCCCCTCTGTGTTTTAGATTACAATGTTTACACTTTTCAGGATATTTTTTTCTAAAAGTTGGGTTACCTTTGACACTAGGGTATTTTCTGTTGCCTAATTTGCCAGCCTGCTGAACAGCGTCTGTCTCTGTCAGATTGGTACGTCCATTTCCTCCATTCATCGGCTGATGGCGTTTATGCATCCTGTTACCCCTGGGCGGGAAATTCGAACTAGATACATATCGAATGCTTACTTGATTTTCCGTCTTTAAGGCCAAAGACAGTAATTCTTCCATCGGTTTATCCACCTCTTCTTCACACAGTCTGTCCAAGATTTTGCCTGAAGCTAAACCAGTGATGAATTTGTCCTTTATCACCTTTGTTAAATCTGCTCCAAATTTGCAGTTAACTGCGTAGCTACGTATTTTCGCGTACCACTCGGCGATGGTTTCTTCTCCCTGGCGTATATCAAAAAACTTTTTACGCTCTCTCCATACACTGAATTGGACACTGAATTGATTTTTTAGAAGCTTACAGAGTTGTGCATAGGTTTTGTCCTTGGGAAGGTCGGGAAACGAAAGATCTCTTAAAAGCTTGTACGTTGATGGCCCAACTGAACTGAGCAATACCGCTACTTTAATAGATTCTTCCTCAATTTTATTAGCGGTAAAGTGCTGCTCCAGCCTCTCCACATAAATTTCCCACACATCGACGTCTGAATTAAATTCAAAGAATTTCTGGGCGGTGCCAGACATCTTGTATATTCTCGTAACCACGTGCTCTCAAAGAAAATGCACTTTCAAGTCTAACAATCTTCCCACGTTATATTCCAATTTACACTCGTCGCCAATTGTTATGTTTTTAAATAAAACATTAAGTTCGTTTTTAGAACAATTTATTATCGTCGACTTAATAATTACTTTATACATATATACAGGCCGGTTACAATTCATACGTCGTGTTACTTCGAGGTAGGTAGACATCATGTCGGTAGGAAAGTCTTTACATCCGGGCGACCACTGCGCGTGTCCTGTGAGTATGATAGGATATGACAATAACAGTCCCCATCAGTTCCAGTATCGGTTACACTCCATCGTTCTGTATTGTTGTCGTTCCTCGCCGCAGGAAGGACTTCACCAGAAGACTTCAAGCAGAGAGGGTCACTTCAAGACAACAATCCCCATCAGTTCCAGTATCAGTTACACTCCGTGTACCGCATCGTTTCCCGTACTATATTATTGTCATTCCTCGCCGCAGGAAACACTTCGCCAGAAGACTTCAAGCAGAGAGGTTCACTCCAAGACAGCCGTCCCCACCAGTTCCATTATCGGTTACACTCCGTGTACCGCATCAGTTCCATACCTCCATCCCGGAGAATTTGTCTGAGAACGTCGCCCTGTGCAGACTACCAGAAGAAACCAGTTTAACGTACTACCAGAAGCAGCCGTCCAAAACAAAATGGCTACCGGAGGAGATTCAGAAATACCCGAAGCAGGCCAGCAGGGAGAAACCCTTAGTTCAGAATGGGGAGAGGTACGACTAAGCTGGATCTACAAACTGAAAAAGGAGGAACTGGATATAGAGCTCCAGAAGTTTGGATTGAGCTCAACAGGAACAGTGGATGAAAAGAAACGCCGTTTAGTACGTTTCATGAAAGAAGGAAGTGCATCACCTAGAGTGAGGGTGCCGCCTGCTCTGTCTCTCGTCATCCCACCACCGACGCAAGACTTAGTACCTCCGGGAGTGAGTGAGACAGCCGTGCAGATGTCTGTAAGTGCTGTATGCGAGAAAGTCCGGAAGTGGAATCTGCATTTCAATGGAAAAACCGATGCCATGGAGTTTTTGGAAAAATTAGTGGAGTTTCAGGAACACAGCGACATTCCCAATGCATCACTGCTGCCAGCCCTGTATGAAATATTCCAAGGAAATGCTTTAGCCTGGTATCGCAACACACGAAGTCTATGGAATACCTGGGAAGACTTCGTTACAGTTTTACCTTCCCACAAATTACCAATCCTTCCTGGAGGAACAAATTTATCAACGCCGACAACAACCAGGAGAATCTGGCCGAGATTATGTAGTAGCTTTGCAGACTCTACTACGCCGGCAGGGAGAGTACACGCCAGAGAAGGCATTACAACGTCTGTACACAAATCTGCGACCTGAATACCGGCAATATATCCGACGTAACGAAGTGCAAAGCACTAGAGATTTGGTATGTCAAATTAACGAATTTGAGGCTTTGCAACGAGAGTTAGATGCCGACCAGCTAACCGTGCCACGACAGCCAGTGAATCGCTACCCACAACTGAGACCACGCCCAGTACCACCATCTGCTGGTAACCAACCACCGACGCCTTCCAGAATGGATCAAACCCCCATCAACACCGTACAACCACTGCAGGAAATTCCAAGGCCAATGGAACCAACCCCATCGCCTCCAATTTGCTCAGTAGTTAACAATGAGGGTGGACCATCAACTTCCACCATTATCGACAGCACCGACCAAACCAGAATCTGCTGGCGATGTGGAAAATCTGGACATTACCGTAGACAATGTCGTTCCAGACCGAAGCTATTCTGTTCACGTTGTGGACGAGATGAAACTTTAACCAAAGACTGTTCATGCCACAGGACGGCGAAACAAGACCAAAGCTGTACCAGTATGAAGCCTGCGTTGCCTGCTGACAAGCCTGCTTCACAAGATACCATCCCTAGAGATGTTCGACCCCACATACAACTGAGAATGTATGGTAAACAATTTACTGCCTTAGTAGACACCGGATCTGTTCGTTCCTACATAGGAAACCGAGTCCAGGATTTCGTCGCCCAGAAGGGGAAAAATCCCATCACCATATCTACTACGACAGCCCAGTTAGCCAATGAGTCCCGTGTGACTGTTTCCACTGCGTATGACTTAGAGTTCAAGATAGATGGAACCCATTTTAAGGAGCGAGTCCTCTACTTGGCGAACTTGTCCTCCGACATAGTACTGGGAATGGATATCCTAAGGACAAGAGCGTTCCATGTAAACCTGCCCACCAGTACTGTCTACTTGAACAACCGTCCAGTATCATCATCACCTGTAACTGACCCACTGGTAGGAAGTGGTTTAGCCCTAACTAAATGTGATGAAGAGAGACCACAAGTTTTCTTGAATACCGAAGTACCAGTTTTCCAGGACAGCACTGGAACTACGCAACCGGCCCAACACCACACCCATCGCAAACAGCCTAAAGCAAGAAAATGGAGACGCCGACCCCAGAACCCGAAGACACAGGAAGATACCACCAAAGAAGTTGGAATCATCGAGTCGTCTACCAGTTCAAAGAGTTCTCCCGTAATCCATAAGATCCAGTCTCAACAAACTGCTAATAGGCACCGTGAACCTTTCAAGAAAGTCCCGACTTATTTACCAGTTAGTCGAGGGGATTTATGTTGGCGATGTGGTAATCCAGGGCATTCCCGTCAATCTTGTCGCCAAAAGAAGCGCCTCTTCTGTTCTCGATGTGGTTTACAAGGAGTAATGTCGAAGGATTGTAAATGTATTCCACAACACCACTCACCGTCGTACCATCGCCCGCTGTCATGGCGACAAGCGTCTGTCCATAGTCTGTCATCCACTCGTTCCAATCGTTTTTCTGTTTTTCGAGGTAGTTATCACCTCCCAAGGAGTCCAGAGTAACCCCGACAAATCCCGAACGACTCCGGATACCGCCGGGTCATGATACCGAGCTACGCACTCCGATGCAGCTCTCTGCCTAAAATATAGGCGTCGTACTTCCTATTGAACGACCATCTATATTGCAGTTTATTTTTTGTTGAGTTGACGTTAGTTTTGATTTCTGTTGTAGACCTGGGTTGAAAAAGTAAAATATCATTCCCATACTCTGTTTGCTTAAAATAGGAATCACCGGACTAAGTACAGTATGAGGAAATCCTGGAAACTCAGCGTCGCCGTTCTGTACATAAGGGGAACCTAAAAAGAAGACATCTGTACAAATTTCTTCTGTTTTAGGGAACCAATGGTTAAAACTTGGTCTGGAAAAAAAATCTGACCGTAAGGAATCTGTAAGAATTTTAGTTTTTTTTTATATATACTGTTTGTACATAGAGTCACCTTGTTTTGATTTTTACTTGTAAAAAGATGTACTTATTCGCCAATAAATGTACTTAATAGAGGGAGTAAGCATCTCTGCTCAGATAGGGACCTGAACCGTAAATTTTTCATTTATTTCATATTATTCTAGTTAAAAAAAAAAAACCCGATGGAGGAAGCTAAGAAAAAAAAAAATCATTTCATTAATTTTTTTTTTAGGCGAAGTAAGAGGGGGATGTAACGAAGTGTTTTTCGTTATCCAGATATGCCCAAGTTTTATTTTATTTATTCTCTTAAATATGTTATAGAAATTGCCGTGTTATATTTAATTTCGATTATTCCGTATAAATTGTACCGCTAACAGCGAATTAGTTAGAAATAATTAATATTTGTGATTGTCAATACCGCGTAAAAATATTTCACTTGTAAAGGTACAGATGAACTCAGGTGGGGAAGCGACGAGAAGAGTTTCTACATTTCAGACACGCCAAACCACGCACGAGGCAGTGCCTTCCCAGCGACCGACCACGTTAGACGTGCAGAGCTCTCCGTCCTGTAGGACCAGAGTAAGGTAAATTTGTTAAGTCCACAAATTCATCGTGGCGTTATTTTTCTAAGTCCGAAAATATTTAAAAATATTTTACAAGTCCGTTCGACGTCACTCATATGACGTCACTCCTTCAGTACACGGGAATAATTTAATTATTCCGCATTTAGTCTTCTGGCTGCCGTCCCACGAGGTACACGTGCCTGCTGTTGGCCCTGGTACTGTCCTGAAAATATTACAAGTCTACAAATCAGGTAACAATAACTTTTCTAAGTTCATAACTTCTGTATCATTATTTTTCTAAGTCCGAAAAGACATTTCAAATATTTTTACAAGTCCAGCTGACGTCACAGTGATCCACCGCGCACATAATTTCCGCTGTTTCTCCCACTCCTTCATCTCTGGAGGCAGTAATTTAGTTCACACCGACCAGTTAGTCCTCCCGATCGACTCAGAGCCAGCAGACGTGTTCACGCTAAATATTTAAAACCTAAAGTGGCCTTATTTTTCTAAGTCCATAAGAGACCAGTAGCGCATCCGTCTAGCGCCTACTCCCACTCTCATGGTAAGAGGTTTCGCTGCTAGAAGAGGACCTGTGCAGCCAAGAAGTCAGTCAGCCCAGGCGACTCATTGGGATCAGACGTGTCCACTCCGAGAAGCGAACCTAGGTGCCATCTGTCATATTCGAGGTGTAGGATTTTGGCAAAGTCCAGTCGACCAGCAGCGCATCCATCAGGCATCTACTCCCACTCCTATCGTAAGTTTTCAGAAAAGGATCTGAGGAGCTCTGCAGAGAGGGATTCCACTGCGATCGCTCCACCGAAGCAGACATGCCCGATCGTACGCACAGAGAGTAAGTAAGTCCACAAGAGGAGTAGGTAAACTGATGTACTAGCAAGTACTGGATAACTGTTTCACTGTGGTTTTTTATATATTTGTGTCTTGCTTTACTCGTCTGGTGTCTGTAACTATTCTGCACCCTGTTTATTCTTGCTAACCGTATATTCTGTGTGTTGCAGCCTGCTAATCTGATCACCTGAGTCATCTGGTACTATTGGGGTTTTGCGTTGCTACGCGTGCTCCTCCGGGTATTTGATAGATTGTAGATTTTTCATAATAAATATTTAGCTTTGTACATATAGGTCTATCGTAATATACTGATTTTATTGAAAACTCTGAGTTTTACTGTCTGTGTGTGAACGTCTAATTTCCCATATATTGACCCACTGGAATAAACTTTCTCCACTTGAGCTGCTCAGCCTCGCGTACTCGGCTTGAGGGTAGTGTGTCCTATCACTTAAACTAGGACTGGCGCCCGAGTAATTCGAAAACTTGTTTCCGAAGCTCGTGTGTCAAAGAGTGGCCGCGCCTTTTCTCCACGTCAACGTGCGAGGTGGAGAAAAACGCGTCACACTGTTCAGTTCTGATAGATTCAAATATTCTAGACAAAAAATATAAATTTGGGCGTTTATTCAGCACCACTAATTATGAGAGGCTTTTTCTAAGATGTCTAGAGTACAACTGGGAGGATTTGTTAATTAGAGAGGATGCATTCGGTTCTTTTTATGAATGAATTTAAGATCTCTTCATTACATAAGAAAATACACAAATGAACAATCTTTTTTTGGTTATTATAACAAATACCGTAAAATCTATAGAGATATAATCAGAAAGGCGAAAGATAATCATTATAAGTCCAGAATTGAACAGTCAAGAAATAAAACAAAGGAGAGTTGGACAATCATAAACGAACTTAGGGGCAAAAATCAAAGGCGAGCTACAATTTCTTTAAATCCTAATGATATAAACAACTATTATTGCTCTATTGCAGGTAAACTTACTGAAAGCACAATTCCCCCTAATGATCCCTTGAGTTACATGAATGAAATATATAATCATAATACTTTATGTCTATATAATACAACTATAGTTGAATTAAAAGAAACCATCAAAGCAATTAATAATAAAAAATCAGCTGGTCTTGATGAAATTTCAGTAAAAATATTTGAAAATTTACCAGATTCTGTTCTTCATGTGTTAGCTTCGTTAATAAATAAATCTTTTGAATTAGGATATTTTCCTTCTTTTCTAAAAACATCTATAGTAATTCTGCTTCACAAAGGTGGGAGCATGGAAGATCCATCTAACTTTCGTCCCGTATCGTTAATACCAACACTAGCAAAGATTATAGAAAAACTAGTAAAAAAAAGGGTAGTTGAATTTTTGTCTTCTTGAAATATATTGAGTGATCATCAATTCGGTTTCCAAGGGAATAAGAATACAAATGATGCTATTTTCTCATTTTTAAAGACGATCTACACTGAAATCAATGGTGGGGAGGCCGCTGCAGCAATATTCTGCGATTTATCAAAAGCCTTTGACTGTGTCCAGCATGAAATATTATTGCGGAAGCTAGAGCTCTACGGTTTCAGAGGCACTACACTAAATTGGTTTCGGTCCTATTTGTCAGATCGTAGTCAAATAGTTAAGACTTCAACGTATTCCAACAACTTGAATATTAATCATGGAGTACCCCAAGGCTCTGGTCTTGGCCCAACCCTATTTTTGTTGTATATTAACGACCTGACTGAAATTGATATTAAAGGAAAATTTACCTTATTTGCTGATGACACCACTATATTGTGGCATAACAAGGATGGTAATTCCCTTTGGGATTTAATATGCTCTGATATAAATAAAGTAAAAGATTGGTGCGACTCAAACTTGCTTTCATTTAACATCAGCAAAACGAATATAATATCCTTCCATTGTAATCTTTTAGACATCTCTTTAGGCAATCATGTACTTGAAAAGAAATCGTGCACTAAATTCCTTGGACTAGATATTGACTGCCAGCTTAAATTTAAAGAACATATTACTAGTCTTAGTAATAAACTAGCATCTGGATGTTATGCAATCAGAATCATCTCTACTGAATTGGGTTATACAGCTGCAAAAACTGCATACTTCTCATTAATTGATTCACACTTGAGGTATGGTATTTCTTTCTGGGGTGCATGCAGTAGGCATTTGATACAAATGATATTGGTGCTACAAAAGCGTGCTGTTCGATATTTGTGTAAAGCAAAAGTTCGTGATTCATGCAAACCTCTTTTTTTGGCTCATGGAATTCCAACAGTGATCTCCATTTACATTCTGGAAACAGCATGTTTAATTCATAAACACCGAAGAAATACCAACCCTACTCCATCCCACTATATCACCCGTCAAAGCAATAACATTACTTTACCAATTCCGAGATCCTCTCTAGTTAAAGACTCTATTATTTACAATGGCAACAAGTTGTACAATCATCTGCCTAATAATGTGAAAGACATTAACTCAAATATTGACTTCAGAAAGGCTGTTAAAGGCCTGCTGATTGTTAAAGCCTATTATGATTTGAAAGAATATTATAATGATATATTTTAATAGGATGCCACTTTCTTGTTTTGTATTTCATTTTGTTGTTCTAATTTGACTATACATTTATTGTATGTGTGCATATTCTTTTTAATACGTTTACATATTTATGTAGTTTATTTACAACTTCCTTATTTCATATTTCATTTTGTTATTAATTTGACTATATATTGTGTTCTGTATGTTTACATTTTTATGTAGTTTATTTACATGTTTTCTATGCTTTGTCTATGAGAATTTTTTTCTTCTGACAATAAAGTATATTTTGTATTGTATTGTATTCCGCCCTCTAAAAGCACATTTAAACCATGCTAAGCCCAGTCAGGCTATTTATTTTTCGATTGCAACAGACACTGGACCGCTAGATGGCGCATGCTGACTATTTTACATGTCGCTATCCCAAAGATACCGAAATGTACTAAATAGTCAAAGGATTCTCATGTCGGTCGTTGCATACCTACCTTGCACTGACGAGAGCCAACAGCTCGAAACTGCAGTCTGTATGACGACTGGCACTAGAGCTCCTTTAAGTAGGATCAGTCTTTCGGCCGGTGTTTGTTGCAATCGAAGCATTAGCGTTTTGATGGTAATATGCAATTATTACACTTAACGCGCCAAACTTGTAACTTGTAATTCAGCGCTCGGCGGGGCACATAGCCCGGAGAGTAGCTGTTGGTTGCAGTCTGGTTACGTTCCTTATAGTAAAATAAGGATTTTATACAGGAGTTTGCGACTAAAAATATTATGTTTTAATATTCTGCCCTCTAAAAGCACATTTGAACAATTTTTATGTTGTATGCAAGTTGTAAGACTTGTAAGTTTGTCAAGGCTCATCTTATTTGTTTTAAAAATTTAATAAAACATAAATCATAGCTTTGTTTTATTTTTAAATTTATAGTAGGTTGTTTATATTTTTGTAAATAAATATAAAATGAATTTAATGAAATACCACTTTGTAAGAAATAGACAATGCTTTTTGTCTTGGGCAAGTCTCTTTTGCTGGCTGGACAAATTTTGTAGCTGGATGGGAATTTTCCCATATCTTAAAAAATGGCTTGCAAGTTTCTCCACTTGTTTTCACTCTAATCTGAATTTGATCAGAGTTCCAGGAAAATAACTAATAACGGTAGCTCAGTGTTGCAAAAGCGTCTGGCCAGCAAAACTGAATATGCCTATAGAGAAGTAGGTTCGAGACCCCCAAGGCGAAACAATTTTTCATTAAAAAAATTGCCCCAAGAGTGGTTAAGAGTTTACTGCAGGGCTCGTCTCTCTTTGCCTAGCACAAGATCCTTGAGACTCCAGGGAGTTACTTCGGTAACTTGAGAGGCAGTTAAGAAAACGTTAAATTTAAATTAGACATTTTTAATAGCAAAACAGTCATATAATAAAGGGAGTGCATTACATTAATACAAAATGGTCATTGTCAATTTATTATAAGAAAGTACGATAGAATATTTGAATAGAAAATAAAGGAATATCACAATTCTTCTAATAAAGACAATTTATTATTAATAAAAATCCTTGTGCATTCGGTTTCATTAAATAAAAATATAATAACCACACTTGCATGTTTTATTTATAAAGTATTTAATAATAGCCTCAAATCCTCATTACATTTCAAAAAAGAAGTATTATAAACCAAAATCAATTTTTTAATTAATGATTTATAAAACATTCCAACAATACAAATAAAAAAAACTTACACTAATCACAGATTCTTAAAATAATGGAAATAGGTCATTAATTATTACAAGAGACTATTTTTTTCCAGTCCATATTTCATTAAATTTATTGGCAATTAATTTACTTTATAACATGCTATTTGCATTTACACACACGCATAAATT
Organism: Leptura quadrifasciata; assembly: GCA_963675555.1. Lineage (NCBI taxonomy): Eukaryota > Metazoa > Arthropoda > Insecta > Coleoptera > Cerambycidae > Leptura > Leptura quadrifasciata. The sequence goes on from OY776680.1 coordinate 81,944,649, forward strand.
TACTCATAGACTTTCAAATTTTCAGTATACTATATTTCCATCTTAACGTAATTTTGGATATGCAGGGAAGAATTAGTAGCTCAGCTTGAGCACTGATAAACATAACAAAACGTACTCGATTTCACAGAAATGATTTTGTTAACCGTATGCATCATTTTACCTGTAAAACTATTTGGACAAAATAATACTTTAATGCACTTTCTATTTGAAAAATCATAGAAGCTACTTAATTATCACGTCAACAAAATTAGGCTTCATTTTAACCAAAGAGGATTAGATAGAGTGGAAACTTTGCGTATAAGGGCAACAGCACCATCTGTCGAGTGGGATGCGAAAACATTCAAGTGAAAATAACAGTATTTGAATGACAGTTGACATAAAACCGGATCAGAGACAGTGAGTGAGTCATAGTAGGAGTAGTGTGAGAAAGTTAGTTAAAAATTGTGAAAAAGTGGTGAAAAATAAAAAATCAGACATTAAAATGGTTGTGACCTGTTCCTTCCGAAATTGTGGTAGAAATAAAGCAGATGATAAAGAGCACGCCTTCTTTCTAGTGCCGAAGAAACCCGCAATGTGAGTAATAATGTAGACACACGACCTGTTACATTGTACCCCAGATAGCTAGTTGCTAGTTTGCTTTGAAATTGTTATTGAAAGCTAGCAGATTATAATTATATAATATTTTTATACATTCTTCTAATTAAAAAATCTCAACAATTTAACTTATTTCAGTCGCAAAAAATTGATGCAATTTGGTGGATGGAGCAAGGTTTGTACCTACTATCGTTTGTGTGAGGACCATTTCGAGCCACAAATGATTTGGAAGAGACATCTGAGGCCACTGCTAATTCCAAATGCAATTCCGACAATTGGAAGTTGTATTGTCAAAAGGAAACATAAGCATCAGACAAATGTTGATACATATAAAGAAGGTATGTATTATCATCGTCATAGGTATATGCAGAAATTCACAATATTTATTTTTTCTCACCTACATTCTGCCAAATGAAATAAAAAACAATTTTAAGGATCAGCGAAATTTTGTAAATATTTTAAGAAAGGAGAGGTTTAATACACCTTTGCCTTAATTATTTAGTGTAAAACTACCATTTTTTTTGCAGACATATAGGTGTATAGTATAGGATGATACGAAATAATTTATTTTGTAAAACTTGTAAAGAACTTTGATTTATACCTACCATACAAAAATGTTACATCTTTCTTTATACCAGCACCTTCTTGTTAAATATTTAATGGTAAAAATTGTTTATTGTATTACAGTGGGAGGAATGAAAAGGAACTTCATGAAAATGCATACCCAGTGCCTTCAGGATCGTCTGAACCAGAGAATGATGATTCAACCACTGAGGTTAGTCGCAGGTTAACTCCTTGTTCGAATTTACCCCAGAAAAAGCCTGAGTCACCAAAAACCAGGCGAATTAATTCCCAAAGAAGAACAATAGCTGCGTTGCGTAGTAAAATTAACGGGCTGAAACAGATGCAGAATGGTAGACCGGGAAATAAAAACAAAAAAGTAGCCGCGATTGAAGATCTCATCCAACAGACTTCAAAATTCTTACACCGAGAAGCACATAATTTATTAATAACACAGCTACGCTTGAGTAGATGTACGAATCGCGGCCAAAGATATAATGACGAGTGCAAAGATATTATGTAGTTAAGATGTTTGTGTAAAAAATGTATATAGCGTAGATGTTTCTTTTGCTTTCTAATATTTGATGCATGGTAGAGTAGTAAACTAGAGCCTGATGTTCAATCTTGCTATTGATAGTGTATGTGTGTAGCACATTACCATTTTAATTTTTTATTGCAGGTTTATGGTGTGAAATTGTGTACCTACTCACCCTAAATAAGTTGCCATCAAATTGTTTGGCCGAAAAGTCATCATATACATAATTGTAAATAGAGTTTTTAATGTGTCCAACCACCTTCTAACATACATGTACGATAATGAGTATGTTATACAAATATTATCTTTTCAATGTATTAAGTATATATAAATAATTAAAAAATATTTTTATATATGTTTACCTAGAGCTATTTAATAGGAATGATGACAATGTCATTATATTCAAGTATTGTTAACTGTTTTTGGCTTAAATTAGCGTATAAATATCTGTACATCATATTTATGTACAAACTATATTTGTATTTTAGTTAGGTATTTAATAAAAATATATTTTTTTAATATGCTTTTTCCTTCAATTTTCTCCCGTGTAACGCCACTGGAAGAAATCCTAACCACACTAATTCGTAATTTAAATTTGCCGGTAAAGCTGACAGACGGTAGTGGGGGAATTTAGTTACGCATCCGACTCACCGCGAGCGCTGAAACTCTTGTACGAAAAAATACATTGTGGTCTTATGAAAGTTTCCACTCTATCTAATCCTCTTTGATTTTAACACTGAACCTTAGCTGCAGCACCAATACTTTTGCTCCCTGCGCGCGCATCACATAGGCACGTTACGTCTAACTATCACTCCTGTGCATGGCGCGCATTACAAATTTAATCTAACCGGTTGCCAGCAGTGCGTAGAACAGCTGATTTCTAATTTTTTCTATACAGAATATAGATATTAAAAAATAAATATGAGCCAAAGACAATATGGGCATCAAGGCAAAATATTTCCTAAAATATATTATTATAACGTTTTTAAAACTGATTGTTGGTATTGTGTATTAAATTTAGTAACAGGTACATCAAACAATAAACATAAGTGTAATACCTATATAGAATTTGTATGATAGCAGCTTAATAATGCCCATTTAAAGAAAAGAAATTTGTACTATTATTATTAAGCAGTCAAAAAAATAATAAAAAAGTGTAATTATTTTTATATTTTATTTATTCCCGAAGAACAAGAAAACGTAAAAAAGGATCTTGTAATAAAGTCCATGGCTGAAGAGATGTGCCGTAGTAAGTCTTTTGTTGTGGTCTCACTTTATCTCTTATTCTGAGCTTTCTTATATTATTAAAAATACATATTTAGGTATGTACCTCATAAGCAGTTTCCATATAGTTATGTAGAGTTCAAGATTGTTTATGTTTAATGCAGCCAGTGAAATAGAAACCTTATGTATATCATGGAAGTTGAATAATAAATTTACTGTAAATGAATGGAAAAATACAATTTATAAATATTATCACATTCAATTTATATATTAATTTAATTTTATGGATTTTTAACTAATCGTTATTTCATTTGGACAGTCTTATAATAGGGAGTTTGCCAATTAATACTTCATTTATTGAAATAAGCAAATATTCACTTCTGGATAACATTTTGAAAAACTATAAATATAGCAAATAAGTGCTTCGAATTCAAATCGACATAAGTACATAAATTAAAAATATTTTTTATTTATCCAAATGTTTATTTGTCATATAAAACAAAATACACATATATGTACAATACTTAATTAATTAACATTTCTTCTACATTTGCTCTTTTATTTCCTTCTTTATTGTTTAAAACTAACGACAGTGCAATTTTTTCGACTTCATCGGTATTTGGCTTGGTGATTTTTTTCTCACTCTTTTTCTTTTTTTTAATGGTTGAAAATAGCCGCCTCTGTGGAACAATGTTTTTATTCGCTGAGGAATTATTCTTTTCAACAAATTCCTGTGTTTTCTGTTTAATTACTGCCGCTGCCCTTAATCTTGGTCTTATGGCAGACGATATACTTTTTATAATATCTATATCTCGTTGAGTTTCCGCACCATTCACAAGCTGAGTAATTTCATCAATTAATTTTTTCTTTTGTATTTCCAAAGACTCGTAATTTTTTGTATTACTTAAGTGACTAACTATAATTTTGGATTCTGCCATTTCAGTTGTATTTTCAGGTATCTGAATGTTGAGATCTGATGTTTTGCGACTGTTATTAATAGAGTCAATATCAGGAGAATGCTCATTAGCTAGGCCCACTATATTTAATTTCAGTAACCTACAAACTAGGTGGATATGCTTGCACATATTCCATTTGATACTATTGTCTATACAGGAACAAATATATTTATGAATACAACAATCACAATCCATACATGATACTTTACACGAACAATGTTCATCGTTTTTTTGAACTAAATACTGCTCAAAAGGATTTTTAGATGAAGTTACATACCAACCAATTCCATCAAAACTAGTGACACTTTCAGTATCAAGTTTTAAGCTTTTAACATGCCTAGCACGCAAATACTTAATTTTACTGCTTAATTTACCCTTATGTAACGTTATCAATCTGTCGTAGAGTTTATTTTTGATAAAGTTCATCAAGGTGTTGATGCACTTATCGAGTCTTTTAATGTTCTTACCATGTAAATAAATATATTTTAATGTGCGATGCATATTTTCCATATGCATGTTAGTGTTGTTACCGCAATGAAGTCTGTAACAATAAGCCCAGTTTTCTACATTTTTAGAGTAATTATCCAAAAAATAAAGCCCAAAGGCGTTAGTATCAGGATCATATAAAAACTTTTGCACTGCCTCTTGAATTAAAATTTCAAATGTTTTTTTATCTGTCTCCTGCAACAATGTCCTAAGAACGTGGTAAACCTCCACCTGTTTTTCCTTACATTTTACTTTGGACAAATTTTTTCTCCAGGCATGGTCCACATGCCAACTACAAAATAGTCGCTTATCGGGAACATTCATTGATAGCACCCATGCGTTAAAAAATGAATCAGCCATGTCTGACATAAAAATTTTAGGTGTCAGGGGTCCGACTCTATTTTTAACATGTAAAAAAAATACATTTAAAGCAATGTGGTCTGTCCGATTTGTTATGAGAAATGCACATGGTAAACCTTGTCGAATGTCATCTATTACCATTAAAGTAACAAGTTCAAATCCATATGAATTCAATCCATGGGTCCCATCAATACAAATACAGTCGCTTGAAAATTTTTTTAAAATGTCACATTGAACATCATTCATGATTATGAGCATAAAATCTTCAGATTCCAATTCGGGATATGTTTCGGAGATGGAATTTTGCGGTTTGTAGAATAAAACATGATCATTAATTTCTTCAACTAACGCCTCGACACTAAGAGCATCATTTTTATGTCGACTAGCATGGCCACCAAGGTTATAGGCCTGTTCAATATTTAAAAGATCTTGATTAGTGAGCAAATGAATTCTTTTCAATTCTTCACCACAAATCGAGCTTCGAACCTGAAATTAAGTTTAGGTAAATTATACATGTAATTAATATTCAAATATTACATAAAATTTAGAAAAGCATGATGCAAAATAATATACTATTTGGCAGTCAACATCAGTGTTAGTAGGTGCATTACAGATCGAGTTATTTACATTACAAAATGAATAAAACATTAAATATAATTTTACCTCATCAAGAATATTCTCGAATGGTATTTTCGCAGCAATTTTAGCAGCTAAGCTTTCACGCTCGGTTTTTGTCAATGTTAAATGACATAACTCATTTAGGTTGTGACCTATGTGAGTTTCCATATATTTCACTTTACATTCATTATTTTTACTTCTTATTAATTCGATATTTGCTGGGCAATATGCATTTATCTTCTTGCTGCCTTGCAGTTTCAATTTCCTTAATCCTTTTCCACTTGGATTATAATTCCCTGATCGATGACAGTAAAATAAAAATTTTTCAGATCCATCAGCTAACCGTTTCGTCCCTCTGTTTTTAATAGTACGTATTGAGGTTTGTTCTTCCAAATTATTTTTCCAGGTAAGAAATTCTTCGTATGAAGAGAAATAGAGATTTTTCGTCGAAAATGGTAGATCATGTACGGCTCCCACATGTTCTTCGAACTCAATTTTCAATACTTCGTTCTCACACAAAGTACATTTCACTTTCGTATTGTTTGAATTCTCATTATTATTGTGAACTTTATTGTTATGTGCTTTAAAATTTTGTCTATTAGAAAATTGCCTGTTACATACTATACATTTAAAGTTGAATGTTTTAGTTTGCTTTTTTCCAGGAGCAATGGAGTTTACTACACTGGGGTGAAATCTAATTGCATGCCTTCTAAAATTATTATATTTGGTAAATGTTTTGTTACATTCAGGGCACGTGTTCATTTTGAATTAGTTTACGTAATTTTACACTTTTCTATTCACACCGGGAAACAGATTGGAGATGCCAGACGCTCAACTTAAAAGTCAGGTTAATGTTAATTCTGCTACTTTCTTCTTCTTCCACGTTTATGGACTTAATACTTACTATTTTAACTGTCTTGCGCGCGCAGGGAGCAAAAGTATTGGTGCTGCGGCTAAGGTTCAGTGATTTTAACCTCTTCCAGTTATTCACTATAGATATGGTTATAGCACAGACTACCAGACTGGCAACTTCCCTGAGAAATTTATCCGGTCAAGGTCGAGGCAACAGAAGCCAAATTCAGATGTCGCTCTTAACGCAAATGTCGTTTGAAACGTCAAACGTCGTCCATTGTTATTATGTTATTTATATTGTGTACTGTGCTGGTGATATTATTTTTGTAGAAACTTGACTTTTTAACATAGAATACGTAGTTTTTAGTGCCCTTTAAAAAATTCTATTTCCAAAGAGGAGTTGGGTGAGTGTTATTGTGCAAATATACATTGGATTACAGTAATATATAATATTGCATTTTACAGATTATTTCTTAAAATGTCTTCTGCCTTCTGCATTGTTTGTGAAACTGAAGAAGTTGATGTGCAAAAATTGCACTATTTTCCCAGGAACCTTCATAAGTAAGTGTGCATTTGCTCCAGTCTTTGTTTTTAGTTTTTGCACAGTGCAATATATATTTCTAAATATCGTAAGACTACTTCAAATTATTGTTCTGCCTTACCACAGTATCTACTTCAAATAAATAAATAAATATTATCGTTTTCAGATCGAAAATTTGGCAGGACTTAATGGGAATGAAAGTGTCAGAAAATACTATACGCCATCTTAGAATTTGTAATAAGCACTTCACAGTAGAGTCATACTCAAATGATACCGATTACATCCTCAATAGAAATGCAGTTCCTACCCGGTATCCATGTGGAGACATAGTAGAAACACAAAGGGATTGTACACCTGTACCCATACAGGTCGAGGAACTCAAAGAAGATATATGTCTACCATCGACATCACGTGGTCTTCGTGTTTCTTCTGCACATAATGAGGAATTAGAAAACCCGCATCCAGACACATCTAGTAGTGTGCCAAGTACTCCAGTTGATCGTTCATCAACACCTCTACCATCGTATACCAAATCTGGGGGATTCAGAGGCCAAAGTTCAATTTTTAAAAAATTGTGTCAAGAAGATACAACCCCAAGGAAGAAAGTTATGTTTAAGGTAATTTCAAAAAAGGCAGATCACATACGAAAATTAAAAAAGTTGTGTAAAGAGCGAGCAAATAAAATAAAAGAAATGTGTGACCTGAGTAACTCTGATGTCAGAAATATTTTTAAGGACCTAAAGTCAAGTACTGTTGACTTTTTAATATCTCAACTACACTGTGCAAAACCATATATTTCATCAGGTCCAGCGGCGGGATTCTAAGTTGCTATCGTATTAAGTCGATACGATACTACTGGTTCTAAGTACGTATCTTATAACAATTTTAACTCTTAACCGACAGAATACGCTCGATACCAAAGAAGTTATTGTTTTAGTCTTATGATACTATAACAGTTTACTCTATAACAACTTAGAATTTCAAACGACACGTGTTTGAAATTCGTTGCTATCATATCGATTCGATTCGATAGGAACTTAGAATCCGGCCACTGTAGTCATATTTGCCTTGAGTTTTTTTTATTGAGGTACTAACCTCGTCATCACTGAAAATTCGAATTTGGAGAACATTGTTATCATGTAAGAGGTTGCAAGGCGAGTATTTACTACAATTAATAAATGCACACGAAAAGAAATTAGCAAGAGAGTTATTGTAAAATATAAATATGGTTCTTTTGATATTGATAATTTAATTGAATATAATAAAACAAAAGTGCCTTAAATATTAATAATAGTAATAAACTGTCTTTATTTGTGGCGGAGTTCAGCAAAGCTACTCTTCCACTCGACCACATAAAAATACAAGTTTTATGATGTAATTTTTAAAGTATCTGTTTAGATTAAGGATATGTGTGTTTTTAATTCTTATGCTTTCTTTTACTATGTATTTTTCCTTTGTCATACTTTTTATTACATGTTTATTTATGTCTGACAAAATAAAGTTCTATGATGTATTACAAATTTGACTTTTAATTTCCTATAGTATATATATAATATGGCGTATTTGACATTGAAATTTGTGATCAAAGATTAAGCATGAAACGGCATTGCACTTTGATCACAAATTTTAAATGTCAAATATGTACATAAACAAGTTAAAGTAAACAAATGGTCAAATCTCCCGCGTCTGCAACTGTGGCGCCCTCTGAATTTGGCTTCTGCAAATCGGAGAGAGAGAGAGATAGATTTCTGGACAAAAATTTAACATTGAGTTGCCAGTCTGGTAGTCTGTGGTTATAGTGTCAAAATGTAGATGTCACCCACTCCATGGTTTTTCGCTTATGGCAGCTTTACGAATGTAGTTTCTTCTTTAGCACGGACCAAGTGACTTCTAGTTAAGAAGAAGAAAACCCACATATTAGAGTGAAAGTGGGGTTATGTTGTTAATTGCAAAAGATGTTCTACCCTATCTAGAACACCCTTGTAAATCACATATTCGAATCGCAGATTCAGATTGTCAACTCTATAACAAACTAAAATTTAATTGTAATCGCGCAGGATAATTTATTCAGTATTTTTTTTTACAATTAGCGAAATCTGTACACCATGGATGATAGTAATTCCGCGATTTGCAGATTATGCTTGAAAATTATACAAAACGGGAGTTTTAAGCTGTTTAAGAACATTGAACTTGATATGTTGGACGTGCTAGTCCCAAAGGTAAGTTAAATTTGTGGCAGGGTGGTCAGACTTTAGAAGCCAATCCGGAAAGAAATTACAAAATATATTTATTGATAAATATATATATCTTGTTTCAAATAATTACATTTCTTCATTGAAAATGAAACTATTTTTCCAGTCCTCATAACCCTCCCATTTGAAACGGAATTAGATTAAATTGTTGTCCTATTCGCCCCAGCCTAACAAAATCTTGAAAACCCATTTCATGTACAAAACTCAGCTACTTCTAGGCTACTGAAGAAACTTAAGTTCTTTCTGGGGGTGAATCTCGCATGTAAAGTATTTATTTCACTTGTTTTGAGTATTTTAACCAATAGCATTTATGTGAATTCAGTTACCCCACAACAGACTGAGATAGACTAAAGTATATTAATTTCAATCGAAAATAATAGTGTGACATAATTGTCTAAAAATAAAACATAATAGGTACCTATGGTACTTAGATGATAGAATTTAAATATGTTTCCCTAAAGTTAATTGTTGATCTGCAGCGCAGCTCGAAAATTTTGTGATGCTAATTTCTATTGATTTTTTCAAATTTGGGGGACATTTTTAGATAGAAACAAGATAAAATGTTTTACTTCTGTTTACAAATAAAAATTAGTCTCATTCATTTGTACACAATTGTTTATTTCAAGTCAGTTAGAACAGACATTTTTGAATTGTAAATAAGGTATAACTCAAGTCAGTTCCTTCAAATCATACTGTTCGGTTATCGTGTACCACCTAAATCATCTGATCTCACCCCATTTTGCAGATTTAAATTCTTTGCAAAATTTTATACTGATCCGAAATTTTATTTCTAGGACATATGCATAAAAAGTGGTTCGGTAATGTGCAGACCTTGCCTCAAAAACTTACTAGCTTGTTATGAATTTAAGTCAGTTTGCCTTGAAATGAATGAACGAAAGAAAAACCTAGAAGTCGAGATGTTGAATTATGAGGGTACACAACAGACAAAAGCCAAAGTATGTAATTTGTGTTTTGAAAATATTGATGATGAAATGATGAGGGAAATTTTTCTGGGTGTAAAAGGCACATTATTGGGGATAATGTTGGAAAGGTGTTTACCAGAATTGGTAAGATTTTTTTTATCACAAAATTTGTTGCCATGCCAGAACTGTGTAAGCCATGTATTAAGTATTTTTTTTTACTAATTCATTTATTGCGATATCCAACAGGCTCGGAGCCCAATTATCCCAAATTGCAATTTTACATGCATTAAAGTACAAGAGCATGGTGCATAGTAAATATCGAGAGGTCAACCACTGCCGGAAATATGTGTACAAATTTTCAGGAATACCACAGGAATACTTGGAAATACTTCGCAATGCTCAGGAATACACGGGAATGCTCGGGAATACCCCTGCAATACTCAGGAATACTCCGGAATTAGTCGAAAATCTAGTCAAGAAGGCATTAAGATATGCGTTGACTCGCAATTTTAGTGGTTGTTTGTGCCTGTCTTGGCGGTTAGTGTTATTGTGTTAAAATTTCAATATGTTACGTAAATATTTTCAGTCTAAAATCGTTTAAAATAATAGTATGATTATACTCACTTTAAATGGTTTTAAAGCCATCATTGAGAATTGATTTCTTTTTTTGCTAGTGAACTACCGAAAGTTACAAAAAGTCTGGAAATGTTTGTAAGAGGACTCTAAATATTATATTTGACCGAAATCAGTCAATTGATTTCGGCGCTAGGTTAATAAAAAAACATTCTAACCGAAAATTTTACATACTTGGAACAGGGAGATGAGGAAAAAAGATTGGGATTCTTTTTAAAACAAATTTTCGAGGAAATCTTGTTTAGCGACGAAGCTACATTTACAACAAATGGAGTGGTGTTGTCTCAAAATTCACGGTATTGGTCTGCCCAAAACCCTAATTGGATCATAAACGTAAAGAGGCACTACTCATAAAAAATAAATGTGTGGTGCGGAGTACATGATTGCAGAATTATTGGTCTCTTTTTCTGAGAGTAATTTGAATTAACGTGTATTTCTGAACTTTCTGGAAAATGACTTTTGATAACAATAGATAAAATAATAACAATATGATTTTTATTTTGACCACAGAATTATTAATATGCAATTTTTCTTTATGAAATTTTGTATTGGCCCATTTCAGAGGACACTTGCTTAATCCAGTGGTGTACTCAAATTTTTTTATTAGAAAATCGCTAATATGATTTCGTGAATTTTCACTCCTTCACAATTACACAGTAGGCCTTGGTTTTTGTTAAAAAAATGTGATACTTTAACCTAAAGTGCTGTTTCCTACGCTCTACATTAAAAAAATGTTAAAATCGGATGATAAATAAAAAATTTGTGGGGGTGTCCTGCTTTCAAATGGGCCACACTATATGTGTTTTAAAATTGAGTTTAAAATAATAAATGTATTGGATGTGGACTTTGTAATTATTAATTGTCTAATTAACAGGTTTACAAAATTTGAATCAATGTGAAATTGATAAAATTGAGACAAGATTGAGAATATTTCGAGGGGTCAACCACTACTGCAAATACGATGTTAAGGAATACCACAGGAACTATCGACCTATATCTTTGATAACTAATTTCACTAAAATATTTGAAAAAATTATTAAAAAAAGGTTATGTAAATATCTAGAAAAATACAAGTTAATATCTGAAAAACAATATGGTTTCCGAGAAGGCATGTCTACTCAGGATGCAATATTGCATTTAACTTCTGAAATGTATAGAGCTTTGGACGAGAGTAAGCCTTCCCTCTGCATTTTTATAGACTTGTCAAAGGCATTTGACACCGTCAGTCACGCTATACTAATAGATACCTTAGAAAATATTGGAATTCGGGACACGGCATTGGGCTTATTTAAAAACTATATCAATAATAGGCAACAATGTGTCAAAATAAATAATATATATAGCAACTACAAGAATGTAGAATGCGGTGTTCCGCAAGGCACAGTATTAGGGCCCATATTATTTAATATCTATCTCAATGGCTTGTTCTCTGTTCAAAGCTGTGGTACAATTGTCACTTATGCAGATGATACTGCTATATTTTACACAGATGATACTTGGAATTCCTTAAAAACTAAAGTCGAATTAGATATCAAAAAAATTAAAGATTGGTTTGACGATAAGCTGCTTACAATAAACACAGCAAAAACATTTTATCTACCGTTAAGCTGTAACAGGACAACGTTACCAGACTTTGATCACCTCAATGTGAATAACGAGTTCTCTATAATGGCTACTGAAGAAGTCAAATATCTGGGAATCATGATAGATCGACATTTAAAATGGGATGCACATATTAATTATGTTATAAAAAGACTCCAAACTCTAATATATAAATTTAAAAAACTCAAAGGAATCATACATGATATTAAATTTATGAAAATTTTATATTATTCATTAGTAGAATCCCATATTACTTATGGAATTTTAGGTTGGGGAGGTGTTGGCAAAACATTATTAAATAAATTGATGATTGTACAAAAAAGAATATTAAAAATTATACTAAAAAAAGAAAATACTTACCTTACGGACCTTTTATATATAGAAGCTGGTCTAATGGATCCTCGTCAACTCTTTTTTGTCCATTGTAATATAAGACAGCACCAAAATAGGTCATCCTTAAAAAGAAATGAACATAATTACAATACTAGAAAAAAAAGTAACAGTTACCTACCTCCTTTTATGTTTAAAACCATAGGTCAAAAAAGTTATTATTTTCTAGGACCAAAACTATACATCATTTACCATTGGCAATTAAGAATGCAAAAAACTTATATGTATTTAAAAAACAAATTAAAATATACACACTTACAGTGCGACGAATAGAAATACACGATTTAATTTAATTAAAATAAAATCTGATATAAAATTTTAAATACTTACTTATATATATTTTAAAGTGTTGAATATGTGAGAAATATGCATATGTCTAATAGTGGTCATATTAATTATATTTATTATCATATGTAAATATATATATTATTTGTCTTTTAAAGTTGTGTACTTAAAGTAAATGTGAGTATGCATATTCTTTTCTCTATATCCATATTATTATTATTATTATTATTATTATTGTTTTTATTATTGTTTTTATTATAGTTTTTATTATTGTTTTTATTGTTGTTGTATTAGTACTAGTCTTTTCTACTTTGTTTGTTATTTAAATATTTTATCCACTTGTTATTTTTAAATTGTATTCCTATAGTCTACGCAAGTATTTTATTACTTTTCAGACTTTACTTTGTTTATTGTACTTAAATTATATTTGTAAGCTATGTATGTGTATATCTCTTCCTTATCAGATAATAAACATTATTATTATTATTATTATTAATACTTCAGGAATACAGTATTCCTGAAATACGTGTACAAATTTCGGGTCAGTGGCAGTGGCGGATTACCGCACATGCGCATGAGGCGTGTACCTGGAGTTTCAGCAAAGCGGGGCCTCGTCCTCAAAAATCAAAATTAAATTTTTATATCTGTTAATATGAGAATTATAAAATAATAATTGTAAGCAAATTTTAATATCTTCTAAAACCTATTTTCATAGTGGGTAATTGGATAATAATCATTGATGAGAACTAAAAAAACTTTTTTGGAGAAACATCTAAAAATGATGACACACGTTTCGATGGTAGGCAATCCTTTATAGTTAATATACATACTGATTTGTGATGTACTCATATCTGAGATATCCAGGAGATCCACTGTTTACAGAGATGTTTTGAATGATTCTCAAGTTTTTTCAATGAGAAATTGAGTAGGAATGAAACTATTAAATGTGTGAATAGATTATCGTTGAAATATGGCAATGATATCGATATTAAATATTTTAAAGATGAAGATCTCCATTTCATTAAATATGCTAAGGATGATAACATATCAGATCCTGTCGATATAAATAAATTATTAATTGACAGGCTGCAGTCTACATTTCCTAACGTAAAAACTATTTTAAAAATCTTCTTTACAATGCCTATCTGCAAGCAAGAAGCGAATGTTCATTCTCCGTACTTAAATGGTTTAAGAATTATTTATGCAATTCATTAAGTCAATTACACTTAAGCAATTTGTCACTCATGTTTATAAGTTCATCTCTATTGATTAGGAATACTCTATTACTAAAAATATGATGCAGAATTTTACCTGAGAATGTGATTTTTTCTTTTAAATGGGAACGTGATTATTTGATTTCTAGTACCTGACAATATTCTTTTATTTCCGTAGCTTATTTCGATGTGTTTATGTTTTTATTGATTCAAAAAACTAAAAAACGTTATGATTTTAGTAAACCATCCCATTGTTAATTAGGTCAATAAGGGGCCTCCAGTTCAGGTTGCGCCTGGGGCCCCACAAAACCAAGATCTGCCACTGGACAGTGGTTGACCCCTCTGTAAATATAAACAAAATTATATATTCAAGTAGTAGCTATATAGATTTATAGTGAAATATGTAAGTGATTAAAAATAAGAGAGCACTAAAACACTACAACCTTTTAAGATGAACAATCGTTAGTAAAAATATGTACTCTTTATTTGTCGAAGTCGATTTTCTAGGTTTGTGTAGTTAATATACATTTGATACAGAGGTGATAATATAAAAATATTTGTTCTGGCAATGGGAAGATGAAAAAGGTTGCTATTTGTAGAAGAAATTCTCGTTACTTTATACATAAGTTGATTGAAGAGGCTGAATTTTATACAAAAATATTATAGAGGCGGCTATTCTCCTTTTGTCTAATTAGCATACATTAAAGCGATGAAGCAGTGTTTCATGGGGAAATTGAATTTCATTGTAAGTGTGACTCCATCGTGCGGATTCAGCGGAATGTCCGCTATATAGGAAAGCGCTGAACGGGGCAGAGCGTGGGGAAGAGGGTAGCCTGCTGCCTTCAAAGTGAGGCAGGTTAACTTAAACAGATGCCGGGCCGCTCAAGACCTGTTGTGGGCTGTGGGTAGGCAAACGGGAGATGAGGTCCTCATAGTAAGTGAGCCAAATAAGGCAATGATAGGTAATAACAGACCTGGATGGTATACTGATGAGAATGTGGATGCAGCTATAGGAATTCTGAATAGGACTATTAGTGTATACCGAAGTGGGAGAGGACATGGATTTGTATGGGTGGAGCTGAAAGAAGAGATAATATTCAGCTGCTACTTCTCACCCAATGCAGGTTTAGGAGACTTAGAATGGTCCCTGCAAGAGCTGCAGGGCACGATCATGGAAGAGGGCAGGAGATCGGGAAAAGATATCATTGTCGCTGGCGACTTCAATGCTAGGGCCCCAGAGTGGGGGATGGAGGAGGTGGATGCTAGGGGCAACCTCGTTGTGGACTGGATGGCGCAGAATGATCTGCAGGTGCTCAACGAAGGTTCGGTGTTAACATTCGTGCGAGGGGAGGGTGGCTCCATTCCGAATATAACATTGGCCTCAGCGGGCGCTGCTAGGAGAAGAAGCGGATGGAGAGTCTTGCGAGAGGAAGAGACGCTGAGCGACCACCGTTACATCGGGTACGTGGTGGGGCAGCAGGAGAGAACGCCGGTGATACGGGTGAGTGGATGGAAGCTGGGTCTACTAGACAGAGAGACCTTCAAAGGCTCACTAGAAGAACAGGTGAGAGGTGGCATGGTGACGACGGATGAAACCCTGATAAGGGTGGTCTCTAGAGCTTGTGACCAAGCAATGCCCAGAAGAAGAACGGCGAGTACCAAAAGGGGAGTGTATTGGTGGACAGACGATATCAACAATCTCAGGAGGCAATGTGTGGCAGCCAGAAGAAGGTGTGTTAGGGAAAATAGGAGGCAAGGAAGAGAGGCTGAAAACCTAGCTACCCAAGACTACCGAGAAGCAAGGAAAAGACTCAGAGATGCGATAAAAGATTCCAAAAGGAATAAATGGAGGGAGATGTGTGAGGAGATTGACAGAAACGTGTGGGGTGATGGGTATAAAATTGCTACCCGAAGTATGAGAGCCACCCCTCCCGCAATCCCAGGAGAAAGGATAGAGGAAATATTGGGCGTCTTATTTCCTGCGAGGGAAGAAGTCAGATGGGGAGCCACGGAAGTGGGGGACGTGCCCCCCTTTACAGAGGAAGAGCTTAAGGCTGCTTGTAGCAGGCTTAAAAGTGGTAAGGCTCCGGGCCCAGATGATATCCCACCCGAGATAGTGAAAATAGTTGCAGAGGAGTATCCCGTGGTCACCCTGAGAATTATGAACCAGGCGCTGGAGAGTGGGGTTTTTCCCGACAGATGGAGGAAGGCAAGGCTGGTATTGATACCAAAAAGGAATAAACCGCCAGAGGAACCGTCTTCTTACAGGCCATTGTGTTTGTTGGACGCATGGAGCAAGTTGCTAGAATACCTTGTATTGGGAAGACTAGAGACTGAAATAGAGCAGAAAGGAGGATTGGCGGATAATCAGTATGGTTTTAGGAAAGGCAAATCGACGGTGGATGCTGTAAGGAGGATTACGGAGATTGCGAGGGAGGCCATGAACTCTAAAAGGATCCGTGCATTAGTGACCCTGGATGTCAGAAATGCGTTTAACATGGCGGGATGGGCTGAGATTGTCAGTAGTCTGAGGAGAGTGAGAGTAGCTCCTTATCTGCTCAGAATCATTAAGAGCTATCTGGAGAACAGAAGAATGGATGGGAGGCAGAAAACGGAGCACACTGGAAGAAGGTGACCTGCGGGGTTCCACAGGGATCGGTCCTGGGTCCGACCTTGTGGAATTTAATGGTTCAATGACGTCTTACAGCTGCCTCTGGAGGGCAGTGTTACGGTGACAGGGTACGCCGACGACTTGGCCATAACAGCTACAGGAAACTGGGTGGCTGGAGTAGAGGCAGGGGTAAATGAAACCATCAGGAGAATAGAGCGGTGGTTAAATGGGGTGCAATTAGAACTAGCCCCAGAGAAAACAGAGTGCATCATCATTACGAGGAAAAAAATTCTACCACCCTTCACAGTAAGAGTAGGGCAGGTGGAGATTAGACCTAGCAGGGGTTTAAAATATCTAGGAATATGGTTAGACCCGCGGCTAACCTATGGGTTACATGCACTGAAGACAGCAGAAAAGGCGGGGAAAACCGCCTCTGCCCTAGGGAGGCTTATGAGTAACACGTATGGGCCCAAGACTAGCAAAAGAAGGGTATTATGCAGTGTGGTGCATTCCATTTTTCTGTATGCGGCCCCAGTATGGGAGAGCTCGATGGCGGTACAGAGCACCAGAAGGAGGCTTGAGAGAGTACCGCGGAGTGCTGCACTCAGAGTTTGCAGTGCTTACAGAACTGTGTCGTATGAAGCAGTCCTGGTGCTAGCGGGGGTCCCCCCGATAAATCTACTGGCCAAGGAGAGAAGAGAGGTGTATGAAGGGACGGGGAAGCAAGAGGCAAGGGAGAGACTCCTCGAGAGATGGCAGACTAGTTGGAACAACTCAACTAAAGGGAGGTGGACAAGACGACTTATTCCAAATATAAGAACGTGGATGGAGAGGGGGCATGGAGAGATGAGCTTCCACCTCACCCAGGCTCTCACGGGACATGGTTGCTTTGTGGAATATCTCTTTGATATAGAAAAGGTTGACACACGGGAGTCTGTGTATTGTGGGGAGAACGACGACGCAGAACATACCTTATTCTACTGCAACCGGTGGAGGTCCGAGAGATCAGGAGACTATTGGAACCCTGATAACCTAATTAGGTATATGCTGGAATCGGAGGGGAACTGGGAAAATGTAGCACATGCTCTAAATAGAATAATGAGGACAAAGGAAGAGGATGGAAGAAATCTAGCCCCGAACCCCTATTTGCTTTAACAGATGGGGGATGTAAGGGAACACATGGGAAGTTTTACTAACACCAATAAAAGACGAATGACCCGTGGCCTGATGGAAAGCGAAAGCAGTTCCAGGTTACGTAGAAACACTGATCCAGGAGGGGTTTTAGTCGGTAGGAGTCCGACACTACCCGGCGTGGGCAGACCCTAGCGCCGGGTGTCCATGTAGGATTTCCCCTCCACCATAAAAAAAAAAAAAGTGTGACTCCAAACCACTGACACATTCTCGAGACATAAATGTAACATATTATATACAGAGAGTTTGAAGGTCCATGAACCACTTGCAGTTCCATGTGAGAAACTCTATCACTCTAATGGAACCAACTTCTACTGATTCGATATGTTTTATGAAGTTAAGTTTGTAATCAAAATATAATCCTAAATATTTGAAAAACTCTGACCTGTGCAATGCGACACCCTGTAGTTATAATCATAGAAAAGTACCTGTTGCCAATTAGCGTGTAATTACATGATTTGCATATAATTTTCGAACATTCACAAAAAGCTTGTATTTTGTGCGTAATTTGAAAAATTTTAAGTATCTTCACCGCCCAGCTCTCAAGAAATATCATAAGTCATATGCATAGAGAAATGTTTCAGACTCAAGATCGGATGTGATATCATCCACAAACAAGTTAAAGGGAAGCGGACACAATGTAGATCCTTGAGGAACACCAGGCTTCTGGAAGAATTTGACGGACCTGTAACGGTTGTGTTGAATATATTGGTATCTGTTTTGACAAATAATAATAATAATAATAATAATAATGTTTATTGACAGATTGAATTTAAAGTACAATACAGTGAGATATATATATATATATACACACATATATTATACACATATACACAAATATAAATATATACAAAGAAATGTAAATACAGTGAAAAATAAGAAATAAATAGTAAAAAGATACAAATGGATATAATTTTTTTTTGTATTGTATAAAATGACATTCAATTTGACGATACCTATCAATTTAAAAACATTAAGGTAAGCCTCGCGGAAGTTATAAAAACTGTTTGCGAGTGTCTGTGAATGTAAGCTGCATAGTTACTGTCAATTTTCATACATCAATTTTAGCTCAAGCAGAAGAGGAGATTGTAGTAAGCAAGGAAAGAAGGTGAGTATAAAAGGAAACAAAAAAGAAAACAACAACAAAAAATATATATAAGTAGCAACTATTTAAGTAACTAATTTATGTGCACATATGTTTGTAAGGACGACAAAGAAAGACAAATACGAGATGGATGTTTAATTGCGTTTTGTAGACTTATGTTTTTAAGTTCCGTATTCTTATGATACAGGAAAAAGACCAGTGTTTACAAATATATCGAGATTTTCATATTTAGTATCTTTAATCCATTTGGTTATATTATATACAAAGCGAGTATAGGTAGCGTTTTTAAATTTTATTGGTACAGCATTGTAGATTCTGGGTGCTAGATATAGAAAATATTTTGTAGCTATGGTTTTTTGTGCTCGAGGGGTGATTAGCTTATTGTTGATTTTAAGTCTGGTATTATGCAGATGTGTTATATTTTGACTATGACTTTTATTTTTAAACTGGTAAATTAATAGTTGTCTCACATACAGTTGTCTAATATTTAAACATTTTGATTCAGCGTATAGGAGTGATGTGGGATAGTAATAATCTTTTCTAAGCATAATTTTAAAAAATATTTTCTGTGTTTGGACTAGTGGATTGATATTTGTTTTATTTGCGCCGCCCCATACTAGTATTCCATACCTAATTATAGATTGTACAAGACCATTATATATGATATAAAGTTCTTTGTCCCCAAGCAAGTTTCTTAACTGTTTAAAGCTATAAATAAGCGATCTCAGTCGTTTTATTATATAATTTATTTGTAAATGCCATTTAAGGTTTGGATCTAAAATGATTCCTAGGTATTTAATGGATTCTGTGACGTTTATCGATAGAGATGTGTTGTAAATGGGAATATTTGTATAATTAGGTAAGGTTTTTTTGTATGATGCGTAACACATATATTTAGTTTTTTCGATGTTAATGGTTAGGAGGTGGTAATCTAGCCAATCTTTAATTATTTTCATATTCATGCTTGTTATTGTTTTTAGATCGGACCAGGTAGAAGCAGAAAAGAATATTACAGTATCATCTGCAAAAGCTGACATTTTACCCTCTATTGGTAACGTGAGTAGATTGTTTACAAAAATGTTAAATAGGAGTGGTGCCAAAACTGTCCCTTGCGGTAAACCAATTAAGACCTTTTTGGGGTCACTTAATTTGTTCCCTATTTTTACTATTTGCGTTCTATTTTCAAGGTAGCTTTTTAATAAATTATGACATTCTCCACGAAACCCCATATTCCAGAGTTTACTTAGCATTTGTTTGTGACTTACAGTATCAAACGCTTTTGCAAGGTCTATGAAAACTGCTAAACTTGGTAATTTATGGTCTATTGATTTGTATATGTGGTTTGTTAGATTTGCAAGTGCGTCTTCAGTCGAAGTTTTCTCTCGGAAACCAAATTGATTTTTGGAAAGCAGGTCATATTTTTTTAGGAAAGTTTCCATCCTACATTTTATAGCTTTTTCGAAAATTTTGGCAATGTTCGATATTAATGATATAGGTCTGTAATTTATTATAGATAGTTTATTGCCGGTTTTAAATAATGGTTTTATTATTGCTGTTTTAAAATGGGATGGACATTTTCCAGACAAAAAAGCTATATTGATAAGGTGGGTTAGTAATGGCGTAAAAACATCTATACAATACTTTATTAGTTCAGATTTAATTTTATCTATGCCAGGTGATTTAAAGTTTTTTAAAGAATTGATAAGTTTCATTATTTCCTCATTATCTACGGGTTTAAGATAGAAAGTATTTTCAGATATGTTGTCATAGAATGTAGTGTTAGGTTTGCTAATTTTGCTTGCCATTTCTGTTCCTATATTTGTGTAATGATCGTTAAATTGGTCCGCTATTTCTTTTTCGTCTTTAATAAGATCTCCCTTTTTGGAAAGGATTTCATTTATATTTACATTTTGTTTTTTTTTATTTGTTATGTCTTGGACAGTTTCCCATAATTTCTTCGAGTTTTTTTCATATATGTTGATCTGTTTGCTATAGTAATCACGTTTAGTTATTTTTATAAGGTTGTTTACTTTATTTTTGTATATGCGATACTTTTCTTTTAGATATAAGTTGTTAGGTTGTTTTTTAAAATCATTATATAATTTATCTCGGTTTCCAATTGATGTGAGTAGACCTGGGGTGATCCAGTCCTTTCGCTTTTTTTTATGTTTAACTTTTATATAGGTTACTGATTTCTCTAAGAAATTTTTTATATTTGTAAATAATATGTTGCTTGCTTGTTCTACATCAGCAGTATTGTAAAAAGTGGTCCAGTCATGATTTTTTAATAACTTGTGAAATATATCTCTATTCAGTTGCTCGTGGTAGACCGTATTTTTGCTGAAGTCTGTCTTTATATCATTATTTATCATTAAAGACGATAGAATGCTATAGTGATCGGATAAAGCTGAATGTAAGATAGTTGACTTACATGACATAATACCAGAGGATGTTTTAAGGAATATATGATCTAGACAGCTTTTGCTATTATTTTGTACTCTTGTGTACTTGTTGATTAATGAAATGAAACCGAATTCATAGATTGTGTTTAAATATTCATGTACGTAATCTTTGTCAACTAGTATATCTATATTTATGTCACCAGTTATAAAGTTATAGTCACCATAATCCAAATTAGTTAGGTAAACCTTAAAAGATTTTATGAAATCATAAACATTGGTTGATGGTGGCCTGTATATGGAGGTTACACAAATTTTTTTGTTGTCATAGTTTATTTTTATTTTTATCACGGTAATTTCATTTATTTTAATATAATCTACACTGTGTTTTAATGTACTTTTTATATATACCATGGTACCATCACTTTTGTTTATGTTTCCATTATTATAATAAGTATCGTAATCTTTAATTTTAAAATTGTTTATATTTTCTATAGTCCAGGTTTCAGAAAGAACAATGCAATCGAAACTGTAGGAGAAACTAGATAGGTATACTTGAAGTTCGTCGAAATTTTTTGAAACACTGCGTATATTATTATGGAGTATATTGAATTTATTTTTTCCCGGTGTATTTAATTCTAGATAATTTTTACAATCATCTATGCTCTCAGTACTGTATGTATTTATATTTTTTAATTTAAAGTCTCTTACGAATTGATCCATTTTTTTAATTTGTTTTTATTTATAAATAAATATTATTCATTCAATGGCTAATTACTTTACTTAATTATTTGTTATTTACTTAAATATAAATGCAAGTTACTTGGCTGTACCTTTCTTTGTTGCACATACAGAAATATTATTATTTTTGCGTCCTGCTACGTGTTTGCTTGGTAGCGGCCTGGGTGGCGATAGAACTGCTGGCATCGGAACGGTGGTATATTTTCTGCTTCGAATTCGAGGGACCTGTCTTGTAGATAGTATTTGTTGGTGTATCCGTTTTTGTTTGGGTTTTTGTAGCTTGTGATTCCACGTTATCTATTTCTTTGGTGTCTTGTGTTACTATATTTTTTAGATCATGAACGCTATACGTTGTATTATTAATAATTAGTTTATTATTTTTTATTTTTGACTCCTTGCCTTGGATTTTTGCCTCCTTGTGATATTTTCTAAGTAATTTCTGTTCTTCTCTATCCTCCTTGAAATATGTTTTTAAATTAAATTTATTACACCCACTGATAAACTGAATGTAGTGATCTTTGAAAGTAAAACACGGTGATCAAGTCTGTCGAAGGCCTTGAAAAAGTTGGTGTATATCACATCAACCTGACTGGACAGATCAACTTTTGCACATAAGTATTGAGTGACTCAAACGAGATTGGTTACTGTGGATTTGTCCCTCGTGAACTTGTGTTGGTTGGACAAAACTATGCTGGATGTATGGTCATAAATAACAAAGTGTGAAATAGTTTCCAGAATTTTGGCAAAAATGCAAATTATAGTAATCTGCCTATAGTTGGCCAAGCGTTTTTACCACCTTTTATGAAGATACAATAAACTCGCGATAATTTCCATTTGTCCGGAAAATTAAATATCTTTAGTATCACATTAAAGATAAGTGTAAATGCGTTTAGCAGTCCCCCCATTCTATGACGCCATCTCTTAGAAAAATGTTGAACACATTGTCCAGATGACATCTATTTAATAGCAAAATCTACTTGGTAAACAACTACTCTGGTATCCGTTTTTCTACATTTTCTATACAAATAATAGCTTTGGTGTGTATAGAGATATCTTATGAAACCCATTTTATTAATAACAATTTTTTGCATATTGAATTATTATTGGTATTAAAATTTGTCTTGTTGGTCACTTTCAAAAATTATTTTAATGTGTAAAATTACAATTTGCCATGCCATTATGTCATTATGTACCTGAGGCTTTTATTATCAAACTGGTCGCATGTTATTTTCTATTTTATCTTTGGAGATGATCTATTTACTAAGTACAAAACTCTTATTTGTGTTATTTTTTCAGGATTATTAGGCAACCAAATATACTTCTTTCCTGGCCTTAAAATGTTGCTATTCTATTCAATTTTTTTTTTAGAATACCAGTCAAATGGATATGGCAGGATGCACTAAATGTTTCAAATTCCTGGAAGTGATGTTTTCGTTTATTAATAAATGGCTAATAACGGAAGAAAAATTGGAGAAATATTGCACTGCAAAGAATATAAACAGAAATGAGTTGAAGTTACCCAAGGTTGTCAGGTTTTTTCAATCATGTCTTGGAAATATTGCTCATCCACAAATCGAGAACTCGAGGATTTCTTCGAACTATAACGATTTAACTTCTACAAATCATCTTTTAATCTCTAATATTAAATCGAAACCTGGCGAAGATGTAGTAAATATTATTGAAAGAAATGAAGAAGCACTTAAAGACAGTTATATTAACATGAATCCTGAAACTACACAAGTGAAAAATTTGATTTCTTCAAGTAATAGCAAATTTATTTCTACAAATAATTTTTCCCACCCCAATGTTAAGTTAGAACCTGTGGAAGATATCCATGAATTTATGGGAAGAAACGAAGAAAGGTATTTAAAGGACTGCGGTAGTGGTAATAACACTGAACAGGCGCAAATTGATAATGATTTAATTTCTTCAAACTATAATGTTATTTTTTCAAACGGTTCTTGCCGTCCTTCATCCTCATGCCATGAATTTACAAATAATAAAGATGTAAACGTGATTGAGCAGAATGAGGCAAACATGGAGGAAGGACTTTTACCTCCAGATTTGTGCAAAGACCCCTCGGCACTTGCCATGCCCACTTCGGCCAACTTGAGCCAGGTAACACAAAGAGAATTGAGAAGTTCGGAACTAGATGATGGTCCCGATGAAAAGAGAGGAAAATGTACACATACGACTGCCGCTAACCCAACGTCTAAGGTATTTAATAATAATAATAAACCATTTTTAGGTACCGAAATGTCATTTTTGGTATTACAGCCACCTATAAAGCACCCAGAATAAATGAACTTTTATTTACTAGCGGTATAGATAACTATTTCACTATTAAATTAAACAAAGATATTGACATAATTGTCGGTGATATTAACATCAGTATAAATAATGAGAATGGCAATGTTATTGTATACCTTTCCATTATGTATCACCATGAGTTTATAAATTAAATCAATTTATTAATCATTAATTGATACATATTTGTACATATGGTAAGTCAAAATTACAATAAAAATAAATGTACAGAATGGATGTACATGTTAATGTGAACAAACAATAGAAGAATTATTATTAATAACAGACCACACTATGATTGATTACTTTCACATGCAACAGTTCGACCCCATGCTAATATATTAAACTATAAATGACTATAGGCCATAGCGTAATAAACATTCAATAAACCCGCATCGTCAAGTGTCAATTTCAGCTGTAATATTGCAAAGAACGCTTTATTTAGTCGGTTGCATGCATGGTCATACGTGTATGCTATGGCAATTTTTTATCCAGGAAGGTGTCAAGTAGCTTTAATGTGCCAATGTCATCAACCATAAAGTGCTCGAGTAAAGGTTTTTCAATATGGAAATTTACACGGACTGTTTTCATTTAAAATTAGCTTGTTTCGTTGACACCAAAAGCTCAACGATTCTATAACTTAAGTTCCTCAGGTGTATCCGCTGACATGGTTATAATTGTGCCATCAGCAAACACTGTTACTTGACCATACTCTATATAACTCGATTATTTACATATAACATGAATAACAATGGACCTAGTGCGGAACCCTGATGAACACCTAGTCCAACATTATACTTATCAGATTTAACATCACCTAACTAACAACCAACAATCTGCCTTACATATATGAGATAAGTCAAGCTAGACTGTTATCTCCGACTATGTAGCTTATGTCTTAAAAATTTTTTATTAACAGTATCAAGAGCTTTGGATAAGTCAAACATCAATGAAACCACATACCTACCCCCATCCAGGCATTTATACACCTACTCTAGACAAGATGCAGTCTCAACCGATTTATTTGACTTAAAACTATGTTGTGAGACTTAATATATTGTTTTTTCAATGTAGTTTGACACTCTAACACTCGTTCAGGTATTTTGAATAAAACACTCAAAAGGGATATTTGTCTGTAATTTTCAGGGCCACTAAGATTTTTTTTTAACAGTCTGGTCACAGTAGCTAATTTTAAAATATTAGGATATATTCTCATTTCAACAGATTGATTGATTAAGTAGACAAAGGATTCTAAAATATTGTTCTCTATATTTTTTATAATGTTAGTCGTCAGCCCATCAAATCCAGAGGGATTGTTTAGCTGAGTGATAATATCATGCACCTCTTGTGTTGTTACAATGCTAAAGTACATTGAGTTTATATAATTTACATTTAATGAAAGGGTAGTGCATGGTAGAGAAACACTTGAGCCAAAATAGTGTTTCATGTTATTGAGTGCAACATTGGCGAAATGAGACTCGAATGTATTGGCTACATTAGTAGCATCACTAATCACGTCATGTCATTCACCTGAAGGGTAATTTTGTCCATGTTTCTATTTTTATTTCTATCTAGTACTTTGTTAACTCTCTTTCACTTTTCCTTGATTTTGTTTGTCGATTTGCTAATTTTGTTATAACACATTTGTTTGGTTGAGTTTATGATTTTTTTATATTTCTTTTTCTCCTCGTTGCATCTCTGTGTGGCAGGGATATTTTAAATTTCCTAACACCTATAACTTCTTTAGGTTGTCACTTGGGATTTTCAGTTCTGGCATATCCTATTCATTGTCAGGTTTTTTACTAATTTAGTTTATCTTTTTGACTGGGCAGCTAACCTCGTAACACCACACTGTACTCTCGCTGAGATTTTCCAAAGCTTTGTTGAAATCGTTAATATAAATATTTTGACCAATCTGTGCAACTTAAGTGATAATTAATGGAATTAATTGTATTATCAATTACGACACGGCATAAATATGACATGTTTAATGTGGCCTGTAGAAATAGATTTCTTGCAGTATTTGACAGATAAAATATGAGCTAGGGTCTGCAATGTTTGGCTGGATGATTGTGAAACTGTAGGTGGCAGGTTCTTAGTAATCTATAGTCTATATAGCTCTTACTGGTATTACCATTGACATTAGTGTTAAAGCCTTTTTTTTATTACAATCGATGTTAAAATCACCACACAAAATTATGTTTTTAGATATTTTCATAGCTATATTTATGACCTCAGACAATTTGAAATTTAACACATTAATATCTCCATTGGGTGACCTATATAGGCAAATATTCACTATTTAGCACATATCTCAATTTGGCATCAGCAACAGATAATTCTTTAATCAATGTTATTTCTTTAAGTTGAAATTTATTCTTTGCAATTATTACTGACCCCTGTGGATATGTTTTTTTTCTAGAAAAGTGGCTAATTATTTTGTATCTGGGAAATTTTATGCCATCCATGTCATCATGAACCAGCCAATGCTTAGTATAGTAATACATAATACATCCAAATTTAAATTTTTTAAAATGCATTCAATTAGTTCTAGTTTATTAGTCATTCCTTGAACATTTACGTGACATGTTTTAAACACATTTTCCATAATTATACTACTGTTATTGTTGCTAATGATATTGATTACCCTAGGAGATCCACTTGTGACAAACGATGACAAAAAAAATTGTATGTGCTAATATTATTTACTGAAATGTTAGAACTTATATTATTGTCAGGTATGTCTAAATAGGACAACTTTTTTTTCTCATGTAAATCTGTCTCTATTTGAATATGTAATGAGTAGCCGAAATAGAACAGATATCACTTTTAATTTATTTTTTATTTTAATGCTGTAGTTAATCATTTCTTCAGCAGCCTGAATAACTGAGTAAAATGGATTTTCTACTAAAGCACTTACCAATTGCAAATCTTGTTGTTGAGTTGATATCCTTCGTCGCCCTGATCCAGGATTTCTACTAATCGTACCGTTTATTCTCCACTTTCTTAAAATGGTACACACCGATTTTTTTTCAATATTATAATGCAGTGCAATTTGTCTCATTGATCATCCATCTTCTGCTTTAGCAATAACTCCAGATTTAACGAAATCACTTATATGAGGTATATTAGTTTTTTGCACACTTGCAATAAATTGTGACAACTAAATGTCACAAAAATTAAAGTTAGATGTACACAACTAGATTTTAGCAAAATACCGTTATAAGACGTCCTATTTTTTTTTTTTTGCTCAAGACCGTACAATCATTTTTATTAATTCTCTTGGGATAAATTCTACCATTTTCAACAGCAATATTAATAGATATACTTTTATA
Organism: Leptura quadrifasciata; assembly: GCA_963675555.1. NCBI lineage: Eukaryota > Metazoa > Arthropoda > Insecta > Coleoptera > Cerambycidae > Leptura > Leptura quadrifasciata. The sequence goes on from OY776680.1 coordinate 81,972,364, forward strand.
ATGCTTGCACTAGACATACTTTTTAATTTTATGAAAAGCTTTTATTTTGCATTTTTGCTCTCTTCCAATTTTTATTTGGTTTAAGAAATATACTGATGTATTTTTATTTAGTTTATCAAATTCATTTATTTTATCAAGAATAAAATTGCTAATACTATCATTAGAGTTACTTCCATATTTTGCGAGAATAAGTAAATTAGTAAATTTTTCCAAGGGTAGAATATTTCTTAGCAAAATATTTTCATTAAACATTATTACCACAAAGCACGTGAATTAAAGTCTTTCACTTTGGTAAAAATATCTTGAGCAAGTATACTAATATACTTATAGGATCTCCAATTCGAGTAACTAGGCGAGGAAATATAGCAGTCAACCTTCAATTTTTTTTGCAGTAAGTCGGATTGAGATGGGGTTTTTTGCATTCGTTTCGTTAACTCATCTAGAAACTTTGTGCCATATTTTGGTCTTGTACTTTTTTAAAATTGCATTGCTGCATCGAAAAGTGCATTATTATAAGTGCATCTTTTCAAGTGATGAAAGAAAAATTCATATCTTCCACAAAAAACACCCGAATCATACAAATTTCAGTACCGGGGGGGTTTTCTGAGTCGCTGGACCCGAGTATGATGTCCAAATGAGCCCCCTGTGCACCTGGAGGTCAGGACGGCACCAGGAACATCATGACCTGGAGTTTCCTGTAAACTCATGGAAAATCGATCGAAACTCATTACTCGGGGGTTTTTCGGGTCGCTACGCTCGAATCTGACATCAGCAACCTCTCCCGGAGGACCTGGGGCGCATGACCTGGCTAATAACGTTATCTCCTGGAGTTTTACTGAAATTACTTATCAAATCCATTGAAACTCGTTACCTGGGGGTTTTTCGGGTAGTTCGTCTCGAATTTGACATCGGCAATCTCTTTTAAAGTAAGGAAGTTCCAAGTAATAACTAATAATTATCATGAAATTCTTATACAAAATGGGCATGTCCACTCTTTTTCAATGAACTTACTTTATCACCAGAGTTGGAATAGTTGATTCAATTGAAACTATTCGAGGTATTGGGAAAATGAAAGGTATTGGTACAAATATATGCAGGCACAATTTCAAAAATATCTGAACTTTATATTTCTTTTTACAAATATTATATTATTATATTCTCAATTCCCTTCTTTAGCACAGGGATTAATTTATTATCTGTAGAAAGGTAGATAATAATAATAATAATAATAAATCTTTTTATTTTGTAAATACAAGAAATCTACAAAACAAGGCATGTTGCAATTTGAAAAAATTGGTTTGCCTTAGGACCCATACAATTTTAATGTAAAATGACAACACATAAATTAACGAACACACAAAAAATTGTGAATGAACTTGCAAGAACGTATAAAATTAAGTATAGAAATGTCTCATGTCAACATATTATTACCGTTTAAGAGGTTAGAAGGTTAGCACTAATAAGATGGAACAACTTTTCCTTGAACACGCTTATACTAAGCTTTTTGATATTATTAGGCACTTGGTTATAGATGTTTGCCGCCTGATAACTGAAGCTGTTTTTAAAAAATTCCGTATGGTGCAGGGGAACTCTTAATCTTAGGTCACTCTGTCTAAGTTCTACATTATGGGCTTCTGAACGTTTCTCGATTTTGGCATATAAATAAGACGGACTCATGTTAATTACTACTTTATGAATTAGACAGCACAAGTGAAGTCATATTTAGCCAGCCAATTTGTCTAAGGTATGGGCTAATATGCTCACGACGGGCCACCTGGCAGGAGTACCTTATACACGAATTCTGTACCTTTTGCAGTCTGTTTGCATCTTCCATGGACCATATACCACGTCACAGTAATTTAATCTCGATAATATTAAAGAGTCACAAATTTTTATTTTGGCTTCTTTTGATAAATAGTCTTTTAAATGATACTAAAAATAATAATAATAAAAATAATAAATAAATAAAATTAATAAGAGAACATATGTCACATATGTCTACCCTTTCATTAATTTTTTTGACAAATAAATACAACAGTGAAATAACTAGACGCTATAAATTAAGAAAAACACATGCACGGTTTCATAGAATTTCAGTAAAACTCCAGGAGATGACGTTATTAGCCAGGTCGCGTGCACCAGGTCCTCCGGAGGAGGTTGCACCCTCTGGTAACGAGTTTCAACCGATTTAATAAGTAATTTCAGTAAAACTCCAGAAGATGACGTTAATAACGCCAGGTCACGCTCACCAGGTCCTCCGGGAGAGGTTGCCGATGTCAGATTCGGGACGAGCAACCCGAAAACAACCCGAAAAACCTCCCCGTAACGAGTTTCGATCGATTTTCCATGAGTTTACAGGGAACTCCAGGTGATGACATTCCTGGTGCCGTCCTGACCTCCAGGTGCACAGGGGGCTCATTTGGACATCATATTTAGGTCCAGCGACTCGAAAACCGCTCTGAAATTTGTATGATTCGGGTGTTTTTTGTGGATATGAATTTTTTCTTCGTCACTTGAAAAGATGCACTTTTCGATGCAGCAATGCAATTTCAGAAAAGTACAAGACCAAAATATGGCCAAAGTTTCTAAACGAGTTAACGAAGCGAATGCAAAAAACTCCATCTCAATCCGAATTACAGCAAAAACAATTGAATGTTGGGGCTATTTTTGTGTTATATTTCCTTGCCTAAACAGCTCACACTGCTTCCAGCGTTGAACATATATTTATAAGAATTGAAAAACAAAATTAAAACATGTCACATCCAGAAATACAAGTTTGAAAAATGATGTAAATCAAAAGGTGTTTTTTATCAGGAACATAGACAAAATATGTAGAACAAAATTAAGATACAGCGAAGTATAGTAGGTATGAATTTTTGTCCGGCAGAGAATAGAAATTAATGTAATAATTAATATAAATAATTTATGTGCTGAGCAGCATTAGGAATTTGTTGCTATTCAACTGCCAAACTTACATTTAAACGTCATTGTTACCTATAGATCTTCTGTTGGTGACAATGCAGTGTCTTTAAAATTTTACCAATGTCTTGTTGAAAAATAATCGCAAGGATAATAAAAGCGTGGTTTGTGGTGATTTTAATTGCAATTTTAATCAGATTATTGATCAAAATTTTATTTCACAGGAATGTGTATTCCCCGCTCCTCCACCATCCGCAACTCCGGGAAATTCCGCCTCCGGTTCTTTGCGCACAAGATCGTCGGATTTACTAGAGCGAATATTTAAATATACCTCTTCAAACGATTGGGACGATGACCTCTACTCCATTATCAACAGCCGAAAACCAAAAAACATTCGCCCCGGTAAACCGTGGCGATGCCCCCTAAAAAACAGAGATAAGAAAACCAAATTTATTACAGTGATACCGCGTTGACTCTCTTCAAATAGTTTTTTTTCTGTTTACCAGTGTTAGTGATGGCTCCTTGCAGGCATGGTTATAGAGGGGGGGGGGGAGGGGCATGGGCCCTCCCCCTGAGAATTTACATGGAATACCGTCTCCATTCAACTTTAGAATAAATTACTGTGTTTAGGCGGCCGTATTCCTATTTTTTTTATTTAAATTTAAGAGATTACTTACTATTGTGCTACAAATTAACTACTTAGTGATTGCTAAAATAATAATAATAATACTTTATATACAGCATGTCGCTCATAGGAGTGTAACACCCTTAATTTTTTTTCTTTTTTTTTTCTGATTTGAGTCAAATTTTACTCATATAGAACAAAGTAGGATCTACTTATGGCCAAAAAAACGTTCGCCCTCTACAAATGCAAAGCTACTTACGATACCAAAATTAACGGAAAAAAATCAGAAAATTTTAGACATTTCTTATCGAAAATTTTTATTATTGAGAGTTGTTCAGAATTCTCTAAATTCTTAGGAAAGTGCGTTTTGTTTTAAGTTAAACACAAATTGTCAGGTGTTTGTCAAATAATCTGTAAGTTATTTAAAATTATGTTTTCGGACTGACATTATTTTTTTTTTAATTTTGATGAAATTTTGGACTAATAGTACAAGATCCCGACTTAGGCCGACCTTCACCAATCGAGTTTTCTGATGAACTTTGAATTTTGATAATATAATATATTAATAAACAAAACTTGATATGGTCAACATTCAATTTACCTGCACAGCTATTTTTAATAAAAAATTAAAGTTGTTATTTTTTTTTTATGAATATAATTATTGAGTTTTTGGATAAATTTACCAATCTAAAGTAAAATATGTATACAATATGCCAAAGTTTGGTCGACGTGTTCGTTCCTTGCATAAAACCAGGTAGACAGGTATAAACAGGTAACTTTGAATTAGTATTTTGTAGTTATCGAGTTTTCTATATTGTCATATATGCAAATGTAGATAATTTTATTGCAGACAAGGTGGTATTTGGACGACATAGCAAAAACTTGCAAAAGTTCGGGTCTTCAAGACTTAAAGTTCGGAAATTGTAGAAGAGAGGAGGGTGTGACAGAGAAACACCCTGTGTATAAGTATATACTTGTAAAAAGGATGCCGAATAGCAGTTGCTTGCATGGGGCCTAGTCATATAATTTCTCTGGGATCTTACATTCCCCTTCAATAACATCATCAGCTGTCAGACGATTTGCTGCGATTTACATTCGATACCTTGAATATAATGTCTTAAATCAAAAGCAACATCTTCTTTTGATTCCAAGATTTTTGTGTTATTGGCCATTACTGATATGTTGACATCCGTCTTGTATACAATTTTTTTATGCTCCTATTGTCAGGCGGTCACCAAAAGTCTCCCTCCATTTTTTTTGTAAAGTATCCAGTCGGTAACTTTCAACTGCATCAAAATTTATTTGACCTTCTCCGAACTCTAATATCAAAGCTTTATATTGTTATGTGCTGCCCTCTAACAGAGAGAGATGTGATTAAGTTCCTGGTCAAAGTGAAGGGAAACCTGTTATTCTGTTACTCCCTGACTAGTAGGGTGGTGCCGTCTATGAGCCAATTGACGAACAATCATCTAGTACATAGTAAAAAACTATGGAGGATTCTATAATAGGATTCTGGTACATTTCAAGTGTGTATATAAAGAGGTGAATCCAACAGATGGGAAACAGTTCAGTTCAGTTCAGTGAAGTATACAGTACAGTTCTAGTATACAGACAGAGAGTTTTTAGGTTAGACAAGAGTTGACAAGTCTAAGAAGAAAAGTAAATAGTGTTTTAAAAGTAGTGAACTTATGATAGATTAAGTTATTGTTAGTTGTGTGATTTTTAAGTATTCACTAGTGATTGATTGATTTAGTGATTAATAAAATAGTGGTTAGTGAAGATTCTTGTTGCAAGTTATTTGAACCCACAGAGTGTTTACTGAAGACTGTAAACACGTAACAATTGGTGTCAGAAGCAGGATTGAAACAGAATTTCTGAAGAATTCGACGAAGTTCCATAGTGTTCTATTTGGAAACCACTGAAGATAGTGAAGTGAGTCGAACTGGAAAGTGCTATAGACATTAGACAAGACTAATTTGTGATAGCGTGAGAAAATTTATAGAATATTCTATTCTGAATTTTGTGGACATATTTGACGTATACCAGATATAGACTTTAAATAAGACTTGTTAGTGTTGTTTGTCAGTGTTGTTTGTTAGTTTTTGAATGGAAACAAGAAGCATGGCTGCTGAAAAACAAATGCAAGATATGTTCGAGCAATTTAGAAAAATGATGTTAGACCAAAAAGAAGAACAAGAGAGACGCGAAGAAGAAAAAGAAAGGAAACATCAGGCAGAAAAAGAAGAACAAGAGAAACGACGTCAAGAAGAAAAAGAAGAGCAAGAGAAACGATGTCAAGAAAAAAAGGAAGAGCAAGAGAAACGACGCCAAGAAGAAAAAGAAGAAGAGAGACGTCAAGAAAAATTATATAGGTGCAACAAGATGCTATCCTGTCAGCCACTAATGAGGTCAAGGAAAAAGTAGATAAAGTTGAACAAAAAGTGACTGGCGTCGAAGGAAAAGTGACTGCAGTCGAAGAAGAAGTAAGTGATGTCAAAGGAAAAGTTACTGGCGTCGAAGGGAAAATTACCAATATAGAAGGAAAATTTCAGGTAGTTAAGGGAGAGGTAGAACAACTTAAGCGACAGTTAAGAGCGCAAGGAGGCCAGCTAGTATTATCATCGTCAGGTCCTCAATTACAACAGCCTTCCTTTGATGGTCAAACTTCTTGGTCAACCTACAAAAGACAATTTGAGGCGGCAGCATGCGCAAACAATAGGAATAATGAAGACAAAGCTATGGCATTGGTGCTAGCATTAAGAGGTCAAGCCTCAGAGTTGCTTCAGACTATCCCAGTGACGCAGCAACGGGATTTTAAAGTTTTGGAGGCTGCACTAGATCTAAGATATGGCGACCAACACCTCGCCCAGGACTCAGCTCAAATCACGCACACAAAAGTCTGGGGAAAGTTTACAAGAATTCCAGGAACAATTAACGGTTGGTACTTTCATTGAATATCTTCCACAGGTTCTAACAATGTTAAGTTAGAACCTGTGGAAGATATTCATGAATTTATGGGAAAATATGAAGAAAGCTATTTAGAGAAGTGTAATAGTGATTTTAATAACACTGAACAGGCGCAAATTAATAACAATTTACTTTCTTCAAACTATAATGTTATTTTTTCAAATGATTCTTGCCGTCCTTCGTCCCCATGCCGTGAATTTACAAATAATAAAGATATAAAGACGTTTGAGCAGAGTGAGGCAAACATGGAGGAAGGACTTTTACCTCCAGATTTCTGCAAAGACCCCTCGGCACTTGCCATGCCCGATTTGGCCAACTTGAGCCAGGCAACACAAAGCGAATTGAGCAGTTCGGATTTAGATGATGGTCCCGATGAAAAGAGAGGAAAATGTACACATACGACTGCCGCTAACCCAACGTATAAGGTATTTAATAATAATAATAAATCATTTTTAGGTACCGAAATGTCATTTTTGGTATTACAGCCACCTATAAAGCACTCAGAATAAATGAACTTTTATTTACTAACGATATAGATATTGAAATATTTATCGGTGATATTAACATCAGTATAAATAATGAGAATGGCAATGTTATTTTATATCTTTGCACTATTAGGCGAGCGGTGCACCCCTAAAAAGATGAATAAAAAAAGTCGCAGAACCTTCCAAATAAAGTTGCCGGATTGAAACCAATTGGAATTGATTAGTTACGTTTTAGGAAACAAAAAACCTAAATAAAATTTGTTTGTCCAAGTGGCAAGTAATTTGTTATTAATAATGAAATTGCAAAGTAAAAAAAATGTAAAAAATCATTTTAAAATACATTTTCGAAGTTAATTGTGCAAAAATAAACACTTTTTGTCTCTAGTAATGTTTTCGAAAACTGCACTGTTTAAAACGACCAAAAGTCGACAACTTCAAAAATTCATATCTCGGCTTCTACTGAACTTTTTTTAATGTTTTGGGTGGCAAAATGATTGTTAGTACTTATACTTAAACATACTATTTTCTGTAATGAAGCAACTTTTCACTTTCATCCTGAAATGTATCATCGAAGTATCGCTATTTTTTCTTGCTTGCGCAGAATAGGTGAAATGCACAGGTGGCGAAGAACTGATCTGCTAATCTTTGCGAATGACTTCAAATGAAATTATTTTATTTAAACGATACAGATTTGATGATATATAAATATAAAATGTTAATGTAAGAGACTATGTTATAATAGAATATAATAATAAGTAAATTAACAATTTAATCTTCAATTATACTTTCGTCGAATATTTCAGTGTCACAGTGTATTATTTCTGGGTTTTTTACATTTAACTGAACAACTGCAACGTTTACAACGTTTAAAATCTTGTGACAAACGAGAGCAAATTTCTGCATCACTGCAAGATGACTTTCTGCTGCATGAACAAATGAATTTCTGCAAAAGTTCCATTGCTGAGTCTCCTTCAAAGTAATTAGCACTCAATAGACTCAATGAAATATGAATAATTTAGGTGCCCATTTAACTATAAATATACGTGTATCTGTCTTAGATTAAGCAGCTTTGAAAAAAGTAGAAAAGAATGAAAATTTTTAACTTCAACGCGTATAATCTGTTAAACTATCGCTTTTTATGAATATCTTATTAAAAATGTTTTAATATATTCTTTGCCACCTATTCTGCGCAAGCAATTAAAAATATCGATACTTCGATGATAAATTTCAGAATGAAAATGAAAAGTTGCTTTATTACAAAAAAAATAGTATGTTTAAGTATAAGTATTAACGATCATATTGTGACCCAAGATATTAAAAATAGTTCATTAGAAGCCGAGATTTGAATTTTGGAAGTTGTCGACTTTTGGCCATTTTCGGTCCTTAAAAAACTCAAGAACAGTGCATTTTTCGAAAACATTACAAGAGACAAAAAGTGTTTATTTTCGCCCAATTATCTTCGAAAATGTGTTTTCAAATGAATTTTTTACATTTTTTTTTTACTTTGCAATTTCATTGTTAATAACTACCTGCCACTCGGATAAAAAAATTTATTTAAATTTTTTGTTCCCCAGTACATAACTAATCGATTCCAATTGGTTTCCATCCGGCAACTTTATTTGGGAGGTTGGATATTTCTTCACAGTTGGAAAGCACATAGTTTCCCCTTTTCAAAAATGCCATATTTCTTATGGTTATTTCACAGAGTGATGGTTTTATAAGCTTTTAAAATGAATACTGCATTTTATCGACATGCTACGAAAAATGATAATGATTCACAAAGTAGACTATGGAAATTAAAGACCGCATCACTTGTAAATGTCAAATTAGTTTATTGACAGTTACATGTTACTTACAATTATTATAATTATTGCTAATATTGAAAATGTACATGACAAATCTAATAAAGTGTAACAGTATACTTATTAAACATAGGAAATAAACAAAACAATACACATTAATTATAAAATAATTTCAAAATGTTATCCATCAACTTGGATACATTTGTTTATTCGCTTTACAAAGTTGTCATAGCTTCTACTTAACTGTTCAGGGGTAATGCTGTTATTAAAGACATTTTGAATGTTTTCTTTAAATTCTATATTTTGTGCCATAGGGCTATAACACCTGTCTTTCACATACCCCCGTATGAAATAGTCTGGAATTGTAAGGTCAGGGGATCGAGGGGGCCATGCTGTAGGACCTACCCTCCCTATCCAACGATTTTCAAAGGTTGCATTCAGCGAGTCTCTAGTTATTGCAGCATAATGAGGCACAGCACTGTCTTGCTGAAAATAAACTGTCCTCAACAAATTGTCCTGTTCTAGTTGCGGATAAAAAAAATTTCTAACATGTCTAAATATGATGGGGCATTAACAATTGGATTGTTAAAAAAGAAAGGACTGTAAATTTTTTGTTTTGATACGGCACACCGAACTGTAACTTATGGAGAGGATCTGATGTACTGCTCAAAATTTCTGGGATTTTCTGATGCCCAAATTCTACAATTATGCTTATTTACCTTGCCATTTAGTGAAATGATGCTTCGTCAGACAAGATTAGCTTATCAAGAAAATGCCTATCTCTTCTAAGTAAATTACGAATTTCTCTCAAATTGTACTCGTTTTTTTTTTTCATTACAGTATGAACAGTAGTTTTTGGAATACCTTTTGCTGAATAAATTTTTATTGTACATGAAGAAGGATCATTTTGTGTCTTTTCCAAAATTTCAATGGCATTATTAAGCTTATTTTAATTATTTTAAGTTCATTTTTTACGATCAATATAACCCGAATTCCAATAGTTTCTATACCACTTTCTAATTGAATTTTTTGTTGGAGGTTCCTTGTTGAACATAGTTCTAAATCTTCTTCGTGTTGTTCTGTAAGATTTAGTTTCAGCAAAAGAGATTACACACTTAGCTTTTTCACTTAAAGTAAACATTTTCCTTAAAGTAACTCAAGTATCTGAGTTGCCAATAACTAATTTAATATTTACAAGTGATGTTATCTTTAATTTCCATAGTCTACTTTGTGAATCATTATCATTTTTCGTAGCATTTTGATAAAATGCAATATTCATTTTAAAAGCTTATAAAACCATCACCATGTATAATAACCATGACAAACATGGCATTTTCGGAAAGGGGAAACTATGGGCTTTCCAACTGTGAAGAAGTATACAGGGTGTTCCATTTGAAATAACAAAGTTGCCCTATCTACGAAAATACGCTATGTCATTTCCGGTTAAGCCGTAAGTGAGCAAAAAAGAGGAATACCCAGAAAAGAACTTATCAAAATTAGAAGAAGACTGGCGAAAACCGCATTTCATTATCTCAACGAGTTCAAAAGTTATATAGGTTTAAAACGGGTCAAAATATAATGGGACACCTGGTATTAAAATGATTTGGCAGTAAACGTATATAAGAAATATTAGATAGCATTATTTTCGATTTACAAAATCAGCGACACTGTACCAACCTCGAGTGACTGAAACTTCTTTAACTTTCCTTATATATTTTGCGTAGTGAGCTATGTCACGGATTTATTTTGAAAGATCATTATATATAGTCAAACAGTTCTAGAATGGTGATCTTTTAAATGTACTTGTATGGTGACTAGGGATGGATAGAATGTCACCCTGTCTTGTTGTATAGCTGTGATAATTTGATCTTAGTATAAAGAGAATTAAGTTTCTTTTTACTTAAGTTGGACATTTTAATATGCATGTAGATGGTGTTGTAAGAATATTTTTCTCTTTAAATAGTTTGCTACAGCTTTCATTACTTTTTAAGTCAAAGATCAAGCAAATAATTTTTTTTTTTGACATATGAATACTTTCACATTGAACTATAAATGACTATAGTGTAATAAACATTCAATAAACCCGCATTGTCAGCTGTTAATTTTAACTGCAATATTGCAAAGAACGCTTTATTTAGTCGGTTGCATACACGGTCATATGTCTATGCCGTGGCAGTTTTTTTATCCATTAAGGTACCAAGTAGCTTTAACGTACCAGACAGTGTAATGTCATTAGTCATAAGTGTTCCAGTAAAGGTTTTTGAATATGGAAGTTTATATAGACTGTTTTGATTTAAAATTTGCTTGTTGTTTCGTTGACACCAAGAGCTCAACAAACGCTCTTACTTGACTATACTTCACATAGTTCATTAGATCATTTACATAAAACTTGCACTATACTAGTACAAGCGGGTTTTTACCAGTTTGCCAGTTTTTGTTTAAAGTGCAGAAACACCACTTTCTTTATTTAAGAAAATAATAATAAAGGCCCCGGATAGAGTCAGTGAAGACGGTTTATTACCAGGAGTCGAAACGTAAGCCATCGTTCTCAAGGAATGGACAGCTGTAAAGATTTCATATTTGTAACACTTTTATTTGCTCAGAACTGTACAGATTAGAGTAGAAACTCAAAATAAGGCACACAAAACGTCTTAATATTATATTGAAAATATTTACACTTTAAAATAAAGATAAATCAAAGTAAAATAAATATTAGAATGCAGGTTTTCACGGCCGTTGTCTAATGAAGTAGATTCTCTCCGGGTCTTGCCGTGGTCGTCGAACTTGACTTGACGTTTCGCTGATCATCCTGTCAGCTTCTTCAGAAGGATTCTAAAGACTGAATCTGTTGTGTTACACTCCTCGTTATATACCTAGGCGCCGTTTCTCTTCGCTGGTCATTGGTCGCGCTTGGTTCGCTTCGCTGCTCATTCGTCGTGTTTGGTTGACCGTGACTTACTACGGTGCTGGCACTAGGCAATACCAGTCTCCACGTGTTACTAAGTCGATACCCATCCTTTCTGTTAAAGTTGTTCACGTTTTTCATAATTTCCAGTGATTCCCTAATGATTCGCGGATAATAGCGCATATTCCTGTCTAATATATTGGCGTCCTCGTAGTCGATTTTATGGTTCTCATTATTATGGACATGTTCTGCTATCGCCGACCTATCCGTGTATCCAAATCTGGTATTTCTCTGGTGTTCTTTGATTCTGCACTGGATACTCCGTCCTGTTTGTCCGATGTAGCTCTTACCACATGTGCACTTCACACCTTTTGATAACAGTTTGGGGACAGGGTCTTTGACTGAGGGAAGCATCTGCTGTATTTTCTTCACTGTTCTAAACCGTACACCTACTTTCTTTTTGAATAAAATCTTCTTCAACCTATCTGTGACTCCCGCGACGTAGGGTAGGCATGCATACGTTGTTGGTTGTTGCTGTTCTTCTTCTGTATTTCTCCTCTGGTTATATACTACTCGTTGTATATTGCTTGGACTCTATCCGTTCATCTCTAAAGCTTGTTAGACATTCTGTAGTTCCTCGGGTTTGTTCTCGTCGTCGCATATTGTGTTGGCTCTGTGGACCAAGGTTCTAATTAACGCGTAGACGATACGTTCATCATATGGCCACATGGAGAATCATCTTTATCTGTTTTCTTCGACCATTTGAATAAACAGCATCCAAGTATCAAATTTACAATGGAGACCGAGCAAGATGGAGCTTTACCTTTCTTAGACGTATTAGTGAAAAGGTCACACAATGGCAAGCTGGCCCATGGTGTCTACAGAAAGAAAACGCACACCGATTGTTACCTACATGCGACATCTCACCACCATCCACAACAGAAGAGAGCGTTAATTAGAACCTTGGTTCACAGAGCCAACACAATATGCGACGACGAGAACAAACCCGAGGAACTACAGAATGTCCAACAAGCTTTAGAGAAGAACGGATACAGTCAAAGCAATATACAAGAAGTAGTAAATAACCAGAGGAGAAATACAGAAGAAGAACAGCAACAACGTATGCATGCCTACCCTACGTCGCGGGAGTCACAGATAGGCTGAAGATTTTATTCAAAAAGAAAGTAGGTGTACGGTTTAGAACAGTGAAGAAAATACAGCAGATGCTTCCCTCAGACAAAGATCCTGTCCCCAAACTGTTATCAAAAGATGTTTACCAGTTGAAGTGCACATGTGGTAAGAGCTACATCGGACAAACAGGACGGAGTAACCAGTGCAGAATCAAAGAACACCAGAGAAATGCCAGATTTGGATACACGGATAGGTCGACGATAGCAGAATATGTCCATAATAACGAGAACCATAAAATCGACTACGAGGACATCAATATATTAGACAGGAATACGCGCTATTATCCGCGAATCATTAGGGAATCACTGGAAATTATGAAAAACGGGAACAATTTTAACAGAGAGGATGGGCATCGACTCAGTAACACGTGGAGACTGGTATTGCCAAGTACCAGCACCGTAGTAAGTTACGGTCAACCAAATACGACGAATGGGCAGCGAAGTGAACCAAGCGCGAACAATGACCAGCGAAGCGAAGCGGCGCCTAGGTATATAACGAGGAGTGTAACACAACAGATTCAGTCTTTAGAATCCTTCTGAAGAAGCTGACAGGATGATCAGCGAAACGTCAAGTCAAGTTCGACGACCATGGCAAGACCCGGAAGAATCTACTTCATTAAAATAAATATGTTATGAATTTGCAAGAACTATGTATCTTTACGGAAAAATCAGAAAATAATAGTTAATAGAACGTTTCAAATAAATTAATACTTTTAATTACCCAAGCTTCAAGTAATAATTAAATCTTTAATTTTTAATTTTTAAAACAAAACCTTTATAATCATGGTGTACCAGGGTTCTCAGAAAGTGATAGCAAGCAGGTAAATGATAATATGGAGGGCAAAATGTAACTTAAAGCAAACAGGCAATAAATATTGCTACGCTCTGAGTTCATAACACAAAATACATAAAATAAAATGGTAAAAAGCATGGAGCAGTCTGGATGCGTAGCAAAGGAAAGAATTGCCGAATGCCAGCTCAGCCGTTCGACAAAGTTTATAGATAGGGTTCGTGAGTTCGTATTAAACAAAAAAAATACTAATAATAATAAAACTTACCGAACCTGCTCCAAGGGCGCCACTAGCAGAAAAATATTATCGCAACCTAGCTAGAAGGCTCCCACATGATTTGGGTTCCAAAACTACTTCATAGAAAATAAAGATGTAAACTCATAGTAATAAAAAAAAAAAAATTGCAGCTAACACAAGGGATGTTAATTTATTAATGTAATATAATTATTTACAAGAAAACAAAATAAACTGTGTACAAAAGTTCAGAGGCCCCGAAACGTGATCACGTATGGTTTACACTGTTTTAAATAATAGGTTATATAGTGATATAATTTATTAATAAGGGATTTTATAAATCCACATATATACAAAAAAAAAAAATTGAAATGACCAACTTACTTTGGTTTACTTTGGAGCAGCTGAAGGCTGTCAGTTATATCATATAATATATAGTTAAAAAAAAAAAAATAAGAAAACAAATCTAAATTTAAGAGGAAAACTTAATAATAATACTAATAATAAAATATTTATATACAAGTTATATTATGCGATCTTTATCTTATATAACTAGCGTCTTTCGGCGTACGCTCGACGCCACAATAATGCGAAAGAATGGAAGGTTGACGTCGGTGAAAATTAGAACTGAGAAGTGAAAGATGAAAACTTGGAAAACTTGAAAAAAAAACGTAGAAAAAAAGAAACAGCCCTAAAAATATCGTTAACAATTAATTAATGTTTTAAAATAAAATGAAGGGTACTCACTCAAGGGTGGAAGGCGGCTTAATTAGTGGCCCAAGTTACAATCAACTCTGGGATATTTAGGTACTGCCCTAATATTGAAAAAGCAAAAAAAAAAAACAGTTAAAAAAAGTGATTGAATGTGACGACGAGGCTTACAAAAAAAAACAATACTTACAGAATCAAGATCTGCTTTTTTGAATCCGACACCAGTCGTGAATTGCGATTGTTGTCACACAACACAAAATCGCAACATCTAGTAGTGCATTTCATCAAAAATCCCAAAACCTGGATTGCACAAAATTGCAATTTAAAATCAGAAATACACAGAGTAGCAGTCTTGTTGAAACCTAGTACGTTACTGATATAATTTGACCAATAGGAGCCGTACGCTCGTCACAAGCAAAAAGTACTCCTAGCGGGAAAATATTATGCGGATTGAAACAAAGATACGTTACAGAAAAGTTATACAAACAATAAGGATATTTAAGGAAGTTGCTGAACCTGATAAAAGTAAGTAATATTATTTGCAACAATAGTTATTTTAAATTTTCAGATCGCGCATCCTCAGTGAGAGTGTAGTAGAAATATTGCCACAATTGAAATAAAAATTTACTAGATATAATTTGTAAAACAAATATGAAAAATATCAATTAGTATGCACAAATGATCTCACTTCAGGGAATAAACTTCATTTGTAGTAGTGAAGTAAAATTTAATAAATTAACATTTTCCGTATTTTATGAAAACTAAATAGGTGAAGGTCATATATGTCTACAGCTGATCGTTTACGCTAAACTACTTAAACTTGACAGAGTGCAGATCGCCCGCCGAAAGCAGGAATTATCAGTGATTACCATCGTGAATATTAGTAAATATGCAATAATATCAAGCTAAATAATATGTTAAATGCACGGGACCGTTCAACTAAGGTAGGTTTATTTACTTAAGTTAGGATCTTGCGCTTAAATTAGGTAAATCAATTTAAAATTAGTTAATTTGAGATTAAAATATGTTGAGGTTATATTTACGTTTCAATTAAATGATTACTAATATTGTTTTAGATCAGTTTCAACTAAAAAAAACATCTCTGGTTGGAAGAAAAAAAAATAGGAGCTAATGGAGGGATGTTTAATGATTGTTATCTAGCATAACTATCACCGCATAACAATACTACACAGGAAAACATAATAACAAATGACATCAGGTAAGCTAAGAAAATAAATTTTGACGGTTTTCAATTACTAATAATTAATTAAACTTTTTAGGAAGAAACTGTGGAAACTAAAATATGAGTACGCCGAAATTATGCTACACTATATATTTTTTTTTCTTTTACTATATACAAATGCTATATTTTATTAGATTTAAATGGAAATAAAATTATCTATTATATTTGACTAAAATTATTTTGGTATACTTATTATTAAAATTATTATACAGTATAGACATACAATTTAATACAACAACAACAACAACAACAAAATAATGCAAAACGTCAGTATTTTGGAAATGAACGTAACAATATCGCCAGCAAAGCAGCGGTTTGGCAAAAGTGATTTGGATTGCTCTTTGATGATATACAGGTGGTTATTTCAATTTTTAAAGAAATTTTTGACCAGAACCAGATAATTTTACTTTTATAAAAAAAATAACTATATGTTATAACTTGACGTGGTGAATCTGGTAAAGTAATATTTAAGGTCAATCAGTGCGGTACATCTCAGGTGGAGTGTCCCACTGGCAAGGCAGCGTCACCGACTGAGAATGTCGCGGAAAATAACCCGGTATGATTGCTAAACTATCAAATAACAAACAGGATCAAACGTCAAGTTTTACTTTCATATTAATTTGTCTTTGTTTAGTATAATTATTGATCTAAATAGAATTAGTGAGTTCCCATTGATTCCCTCATGACTTTTAAATATAATCTTTCCCTGAACTTAAATTGCTTGGCAGCGGCTTCTTCCCAATTTACTCTATATACCCGGTGAATAAGAAAAATCTATGACTTTAAATTTAAATTAAAATTAATATTTTTAAAACAAAAATGACTTCATTACAATATACTTTTATAATGCTTACACTAGACATATTTTTTAATTTTATGATAAGCTTTTATTTTGCATTTCAATGTTATTTTCATTAAACATTATTACCACAAAGCACGCGAATTAAAGTATTTCACTTTGGTAAAAATTTCTTGAGCAAGTATACTAATATACCATATATAGGATCTCCAATTCGAGTAACAGCTCACATTGCTTCCAGCGTTGATCATATATTTATAAGAAATGAAAAACAAAATTAAAACACGTCACATCCAGAAATGAACCTGACAACACAAAATACAATTTTGAAAAATGATGTAAATCAAAAGGTGTTGTTTATCAGGAACATAGACAAAATATGTAGGACAAAATTAAAATACAGTGTAGTATAGTATACAGAGAATAGAAATTAATGTAATTAATATAAATAATTTATGCGCTGAGCAGCATTAATAATTTGTTGCTTTTCAACTGCCAAACTTACATTTAAACGTCATTGTTACCGATAGATCTTCTGTTGGTGACGATGCAATATCTCTAAAATTTTACCAATGTCTTGTTGAAAAATAATCGCAAAGATAATAAAAGCGTGGTTTGTGGTGATTTTAATTACAATTTTTTTAATCAGATTATTGATCAAAATGTTATTTCCCAGGAATGTGTATTCCCCGCTTCTCCACCATCTGCAACTCCGGGAAATTCCGCCTCCAATTCTTTGCGCCCAAGACCGTCGGAATTACTAGAGCGAATAAATAGATATACCTCTTCAAAGGATTGGGACGATGACCTCTACTTCGCTGTCAACAGCCGAAAACCAAAAAGCATTCGCCCTGGTAAAACGTGGCGATGCGCTTTAAAAAACAAAGATGGGAAATCCATATTTATTACAGTGAAACCGCGTTGACTCTCATTATCTAATAGTTTTTTCTGTTTGCCAGTGTTAGTGATGGCTCCTCGTTTTACCATAATAATAAATATTTATTTTTATTAAATAGAATATCTCAATTACTGTCCTGTCTCTCTTATAGATGGATACTCCCATACTTGAGATGTGCATTTCTAACAAGGACACTGATTTAGTTCTTCTGGCCCTAGAAGAAGCCATTCGAGAAACCAGCAGTCCCGGTCCCCAAATCTTCGCTCCATTAATCTTGATACTGATAATAATCCTTTATTCGTATGACTGGTGGTCGAGAGGTGAGCGCACTTGCCTCTCACCCAAAAGTTCCTGGTTCAATTCCCGGTCGTGGCAGTGGAAATACCTGTGAGAGGATTTTTTCCACTATACACGGATATTGGGTGTGTGTCCCTTGTCTCTAAATGTGTAGCCCCTTCCCACAAAAGGCTCTTCTAGAGCCTTCCGGGATAAAGGGGGTGGTAATTACCTGTGGTGTTATAATTTATTTATTATTGGTGTCAAATACGTATAAACGGTAAAAGTGAAGAATATAAAGGAATAAAAACAACATACAGGTACAATAAAAATACACAAATTATGGTTCAACAAACATACAGATATAAAGTAATTGATAATTAGAGAAACCATTAAATGAGGAAAGGTAAGTGCATACCGGGTGACCCAGCAGTACCTACCCCCCACTTTTTTCTACAGTTTTAGAAATAAAGTTCTGAAATTTGGGAAATCAAATATAGGTATCAATGGCCACATTTTGACCATTCGGTGGCAAAAAAATCATTTCCGGTATTGCCGGAAATTGCCACAACTTTCTTATTTTAAATAGCACCTTGTATATTTAAGTCACTTTTCTAATAAGGCTGTAATTTCTCTTTCCAACGCTTTTTCCATATTTAAAATCGGATGAAAAATAACCTTGGAAATGGCATTTATTTGCTATTTCTAGGAGGCTTTGGAATTCAGGAACAAATTTAAAAAATTTCGAAGTAGACTTTGAATTTGAATAAAAGGGTATTTCTCAACAAATTAAATGCAAAAGTTGGCCTATTTTTGTTCACTTGCTTGGATTTAGAAATGTTTTTCCAATTTTTTCATTTCATGGAAATTCAATTTGTCATAATGTTACATGGCCTATGTCCATTTAACAGTTTTATTTAAAAACTAGTGTTTTGTGGATATTTAGCAGAATTCAGTTCTTGTAAGTGAAACTGTTTTCAACTAACAGAATTTTACATGTATAACTGCTAAACCATTTCACACTGTTTATGTACTTAGTTTTATATCTTAGGAACTGTCATTTTCTAAATTATTATGTATTTCGTTCTACACAGCATCCCAGGAAACAATGAAAAATTTGTCTACAAAATTTAGTTACATCAAATATCTATTTTTCAATTTTTATATTTTTGTTTACTATGTGGGTACATTTGGTGATTTTCCTTACCTTTTCTCGTTACTATATTAGTATATCCAATAAGATGTAATATATTTACTAAGTTCACACCATAGTCAATACGTTTTACTATTTATTTACATCTGTTCATATTTGTGGTTATGTATTGTATTACGAATTGTGAAGCAAAGGCTCTGGTATGGAATAAAAACTTTTATTATAGATTCCCTTTATCGATTATATGCCACTATTTTAGTTGTGAGTAAAGGAAATTGTAAAATTGCGGCCTGCAAGTTGGTGCGCTTAACTTAACCACTGACAGATGGCCATACTTGTACTATTTTTATATTTTATAGCTTTCAATTTAAATAGGGAATTAGATTTCTCACATTTT
Organism: Leptura quadrifasciata; assembly: GCA_963675555.1. Lineage (NCBI taxonomy): Eukaryota > Metazoa > Arthropoda > Insecta > Coleoptera > Cerambycidae > Leptura > Leptura quadrifasciata. The sequence continues at coordinate 81,991,759 of OY776680.1, forward strand.
TTTGGTAGCGTTGTTTTCCATTAAACAGGACAAAAAGTTTACCTTATCAGTAAAACTCACCAGGAAGTCATTTGCTTGCAGCCTTTGTACTGATTCAAACATATATAAATTTTAACTGTGGACTTCAGTAATTGATATTACAGTTTTTATATCCCAGTTACAAAGTGTTTAATATACAGGTAATTTCTTTCATTATACTCATTTAAAATGTAATTAATCTTCAAATTTTGCCTTTGATATAATTTCAATTATTTTTAAAATAAATTTGAATTCAAGGTCAATTCTTTTTAATTTAATAAGTAGTTAAAATACTATATGTACCACATGGTTTTAAAAATATTTTTCTCTTTCCTTTTCATTTTTTTGGCAATTTATAGTTTTTATGAAATCAGCTTTTGCACAGCTAGCTTAAATTAATTTCGTGCAGCTAATTTAAATATTTTCGTGTAGCTAACTTGCTTATATTTGTACAGCTAACTTGCTTAAATTTTGTACATGCATACATGCTTCGATGCTTATATTCTTAGATACTTAAATTCTGAGATACTTCTTCTACATTCCTGCATAGTTTTTGCACAGTTTATCTTTCATAGATAAAATTTCGATATCTTTTCGTTAAACCACATAGTTGGTTAATTTTCCTACAACTTTCACCCCATTCATTGAGAGACATAAATTGCCAAGGAAACTATAGAATTCATTCTTGCAACAAGAGACAATTGTGGGCCTGGATTGCTGCCCCAGAACCAGTCATCTCAACCATAATCCATCTAGGATACTGGTATAAATTTGTTTTATATACATATTTTTTTTTAATTTCAATTTGTCTTTCAAACCGATTTGTCTATTTTTCATGTAATATATTTTGTCATTCATTTTAAACTATCTTTTTATTTCTCTTACCAACAATTTCAGTCTGATCTATAGCAGACTGGTTATTCGAGAAAAAGAGACAAGTTTACTTATTTTACTATAGATGGTGCCCAATTTAACATCAATTTTTCTTTGTCTCCTTTTCTCGAAATAAACAGAAATCTGTCGCTTATGCTGTACATGTCAGAAAGGGTAAGTTTCTCCACTCTTACGAATGCTCTGGACCCACGGCTCTCTGCTCCGACTTAAACCAGTTAGTCGTCCGCATATGTTGCCTCAATTCTTATTCAAAAATAAATAATAAGAGAAAGGAGGTAACAATAACTCTAATTTTCCAAATAGTACCCTGTATATTTTATTTTTTTTATTAGATGGAGTGGTAAATTTGCTTTAGACTGGTTTTTCCCGATTAAAAATTGAATATAAATTAAAATAGATATTAATAGAAGCGTTTCAAATTGTGTCCATATGTTGCAGTAAGCCATGACAAACAGATGAAAGATTGCACACAGCATCTGTCAAAACCTTATTGTTGAGTGAAATAGAGACGTATTTATTATTTGTAAATTTATAATTAGGTGCTTTATTCAAGATAAAATACGATTTACGATGCAATATACACAAAATGAAAAGGTAGATGGCGATAGGCGAATGTCAGAAAAATGTCCATGCGGCCGCACTCTATATTATGAAAGATATTCCTAACGTCGTCAGCCATACCGACAGTATTTTAAAATTCTAGTAGAGTCATTCTGAAATGCAGAAAATATTGAGGTAGCAGACGACAGATTTATAGTAAGCGAAGAAATTGAGACAGATGTATTGGCTTACACACATGTGTATCCAAGTGTCTCTACAAGAGAGCTGGCAAAAGAGATGGATATTGTTCGCAAGCGTAAGATGTATATTTAAAAAAACATGGTTTTAAATGCTACAAACACCAATTGCATCAAGAATTATATGAAAATGATGGAAACAGAAGATTGATCTTTTGCAATTATATGATAGGTATCATAACTTGTAAATTGGTTTTGATTGTGTGAATTTTTGATTTTTGCCAATGATTCATCAAAATTTTTGTTATATTTATCAAAATAAATTTTCTCTAATTACAAATAACTCATCTGTTTTTCATAGCTTACTGCAAGATATGGATACATAATCCGAAACGCTTCTACAAAAGGCTTAATAATAATAACTTTATTAATGGAATGTTACATACGAATATAAACATTAGATAAATTGTTCAAATGTGCTTTTAGAGGGCGGAATATTAAACATAATATTTTTAGTCGCAAACTCCTCTATAAATCCTTATTTTACTATAAGGAAAGTAACCAGACTGCAACCAAAGTTACAAATCTGGCGCGTTAAGTGTAATAATTGCATATTACCATCAAAACGCTAATGCTTCGATTGCAACAAACACCAGCCGAAAGACTGATCCTACTTAAAGGAGCTCCCTTGCCAGTCGTCACACACCACTTGCAGACTGCAGTTTCGAGCTGTTGGCTCTCGTCAGTGCAAGGTAGGTATGCGACGACCGACATGAGAATCCTTTGACTATAGTACATCCCGGTATTTTCACAATAGCGACATGTAAATCAGCCAGCAGGTGCCATCTAGCGGTCCAGTGTCTGTTGCAATCGAAAAATAAATAGCCTGACTTGGCTTAGCATAGTTCAAATGTGCTTTTAGAGGGCGGAATATTAAACATAATATTTTTACTCGCAAACTCCTTTATAAATCCTTATTTTACTATAAGAAAAGTAACCAGACTGCAACCAAAGTTACAAATCTGGCGGGTTAAGTGTAATAATTGCATATTACCATCAAAACGCTAATGCTTCGATTGCAATATGCAATTATTACACTTAACGCGCCAGATTTGTAACTTTGGTTGCAGTCTGGTTACTTTCCTTATAGTAAAATAAGGATTTATAGAGGAGTTTGCGACTAAAAATATTATGTTTAATATTCCGCCCTCTAAAAGCACATTTGAACGATGCTAAGCCAAGTCAGGCTATTTATTTTTCGATTGCAACAGACACTGGACCGTTGGATGGCGCCTGCTGGCTGTTTTACATGTCGCTATTGTAAAAATATCGGGATGTACTATAGCCAAAGGATTCTCATGTCGGTCGTTGCATACCTACCTTGCACTGACGAGAGCCAACAGCTCGAAACTGCAGTCTGCAAGTGGTGTGTGACGACTGGCAAGGGAGCTCCTTTAAGTAGGATCAGTCTTTCGGCTGGTGTTTGTTGCAATCGAAGCATTAGCGTTTTGATGGTAATATGCAATTATTACACCTAACGCGCCAGATTTGTAACTTTGGTTGCAGTCTGGTTACTTTCCTTATAGTAAAATAAGGATTTATAGAGGAGTTTGCGACTAAAAATATTATGTTTAATTAGATAAATTGGCGTCAGAACAAGATAAGTACATAAATTATTCAGTACTTGAACATAATAAACGTTGGAGAAATATATTGTATATAAAAAATCACAATAAAACAAGAAAATGTTACAGATATACTACGTATAAGACACACTTAAAAGATTAATATTGTTATGTGCTGCCCTCTAACTGGGAAAGATGGTGATTAACTCCCTGGTCAAAGTGAGGGGAAACCTGTTATTCTGTTGATGGCCAGTAGGTGGGGTGGCGCCATCTCTGAGCCGATTGACGAACCGCCATCTAACACGTAGTAGAAAACTTTGGAGGATTCCAACCTGTTCTAGAATATTATGGAATAGGATTCTGGTACATTCTAAGGGTATATAAAGAAGTGAAGTTGAGCAGGCAAGATAGAGTTTTTAGGTTAGATAAGAGTTGACAACTTTTTGCAGAAAAGTAAAGTACAGTTGTGATTTAAAAGTAAGTAAGAATTTATATTGGATTAAAGTTATTATTAGGGGCGAGCGTAAGTGCGTCTTTACTATGTACATACTTCGGTATGCGATGTAAAGCAACGACAGGCGCAGTTAGTACTTGGATGGGTGACCATTCCAACGGAAACCGCGTTCTCGCCTCACACATCTTCCAGCGGCTTGTATATCAGTGTATGCGCGGAAGCTATACAACCTTAGGCGAGGGTTGTATAGGAGATATACCATCCTTCGGAGGGGATGTAAAGCCGTCGGTCTCTTGTCTATTAAATGTTAGGCAAGTAAAAGATCCCTACTCTTCTTAAGGGAAGAGGTTCGGCAAAATTCCTGGTTGGGGGTAGCTCGTCTACAGGCGTCGGTGTTAGGCCTCAGTAGCGGAAATAGGCTGACGTTAAATAAATGTATAAAAAAAAAAAAGTTATTATTAGTTGTGTGATTTTTAAGTATTTACTATTGTAATTTAAGTGATTAATAAACTAGTGGTTTGTGAAAATTCTTGTTGCACGTTATTTGAACCTACAGAGTGTTTACTGAAGACTGTAAACACGTAACAATTGGTGTCAGAAGCGGAATTACAACAGAATTTCTGAAGAATTCGATAAAGTTCCATAGTGTTTTATTTGGAAACCACTGGAGATAGTGAAGTGAGCCGAACTGGAAAGTGATATAGACATTAGACAAGACTTATTTGTGCTAGTGTGAGGAAATTTCTGGGACATTCTGTTTAGAAATTAGTGTAGTTTTTAAATGCTTTCAATTGAGAAGTGATATAGACTTTAAATAAGATTTGTTCGTGCTGTTTCGAGTTAATTGTTAATGGAAACGAGAAGCATGACTGGGAAAAAGCAAATGCAAGACATGTTCGCCGCATTTAGAAAAATGATGCTAGAGGAAAAAGAAGAACAAGAGAAACGACGCCAAGAAGAAAAAGAAGAACAAGAGAGACATCAAGAAGAAAAGGAAGAATTGATAAAAATTATACAGGTGCAACAAGATGCTATCCTGTCAGCCACTAATGAGGTCAATGAAAAAGTAGCTAAAGTTGAACAAAAGGTTGGTAACGTCGAAGGAGAAGTTAGTGACATTAAGGGAAAAGTGACACAGTCGAAGAAGAAGTAACTGAAGTAAAAGAAAAAGTTACTGGCGTCGAAGGGAAAGTTAGTGGGGTTAAAGGGAAAGTTACTGATATGGAAGAAGAATTTCGTGCAGTTGAAGGAGAGGTAGAGCGGCTTAGACGGCAGCTGCGGGAAAAAGGAAGCCAGCTAGTATTATCATCTTCAGGTCCTCGATTACAACCACCCTCCTTTGATGGTCAAACGTCATGGACGACCTATAAGAGACAATTTGAGACTGCTGCATGTGCCAACAACTGGAACGATGAAGAAAAGGCCATGGCATTAGTTTTAGCATTAAGGGGCCAAGCATCAGAAGTGCTTCAGTCAATTCCAGTGGCGCAGCAACAAGATTTTAAAGTTCTAGAGGCTGCATTAGATCTAAGAATGATGACCAACATCTCGCCCAAGTATACAGGTACTCAAAAAATTGGGGAAAGCCTACAAGAATTTCAAGCTGCTATTGAGTGACTGGCATACCTGGCGTACCCGGATGCACCTAAACAATTCCAAGAGCAATTGGCAGTTGGTACCTTCATTGATGGTATAAGAGACGAGGAAATCAGACGAATCCTTAGATTATCTTGAGATAAGACAAGCAGCGAAGCATTGGTCCATGCCCTCGAGGTTGAAGCTGCTTATAAAGATGCTCCTCGTCAAAAAGTACGGGCTGTGAAGGTAGAAGAAGCCGATTTAGGAAAATCGAATATGGAATCTATATTGAGCGACATACGTAAAATGTTCAATCAGATACTGACTAAATCAGATACCTCAGGGAAGCAGGAACAGGGACAGAGTGATGGACAGACAAGGAAGGTGATTTGATGTTATAAGTGCGGCAAACCAGGGCATATTAAGCGAAACTATCAGCAGCGGAGCCCTGAGAGAGTAAATGCCTCAATGACTGAAGAGTCACAGGAAAACTGAAGATAGCCAGCACCTTGGGGGCTGTGTTGGCTGGTGAACACGGTGCCCCCAGAGAGATACGGGTTTCCCAAATTAGAAGAGTCCCGAGTAGTCTGCTGTTGGATGGCTACGTAAATAAAAGGAAATGTATCTTCACTATTGATACAGGTGCCACGTCATCAATAGTGCGACCCGGATTTTTATCAGGAATAAAAGTTGACAAAAGCCAAAATGGGTTGGTCGTTTAAACAGCCACGGGAGACAGGGTAAGAGTTCATGGAGAAGTTGACCTAGATCTGCAGTTTGGACGCCTGTGCTTTAGTCATACGGTTATTGTGGCTGACATCACTGATGATTTCATTTTGGGGCTGGATGTTATGGGAGTACAAGATCAATTTGTACTTGACGTGGTAGAACGAGTTCTAAAGATTGGAAATGAAGAATTTATTTTGTCAACAGCAAATGACCGATTTCAAAAAGTGAGGCTACTGACGGCTCAGACAATCAAGATTCCTGCCCGTTCAGAACAAATAATCGAGGCCATTCTGGAAGGAAACTCTGGGAGATACCGTGTTGGCCTTGTTGAAAAAGAAGATTCAATTAAGACAGAAACGTAATCTTAGCAAGAACTCTAACCCGGACAAAAGACAAAATTCCAATTAGAGTGGCTAATTTAAATTCCCACTCAGTAACTTTCAAGGAAGGCGAGGCAATAGGATCCTACGAACCAGTCCAGTGGATAGCAAGGTGCGAGGAACAAGGGGAGAAATGTTCGCCAACCAGTGTAGACAGGGAAGTTGTGACTTTGTTGAGTTCCCAGTTTGAACACCTATCTGAGGATGAACGCAGAGAGGCAATAAAATTTTTGGAGAAAGAAAGTGTGGTATTTGCCAAAAACACAGACATCCTCACGAAAACTGATATAGTACAGCATCGGATAGACATTGGTGATTCAGCCGCAATCTGCCAACAACCCAGGAGATTGCCACTAGCTAAACAGGAAAAAGCTGCTGCGATGGTTCAAAAGATGCTACTAGATGGAGTTGTTGAGGAGTCAACCAGTCCCTGGTCACCACCAGTAGTTTTAGTAGGGTCGCAAGTTTACTTCTATGCTAGCAAAAATTTAAAAATACTCACGTGTCACAGGTTACGTCCGTAACAATTTCCCACCTACCGAATGTTGTGCAAATGCTGTATAACCCCACAAAAAATTCATAAAGTTTCGCCATTCACTGTTTACACTGTGCACCCGCCATCTTAAAATCGACATTGCACGCACTTGTACGTCACATAATCGTTTCTAGTTCAAATGCGCTGTTGCCACGTACCATCTGCTATTTACTGTCTAACGTGCCATTGACTTTGCTAGATAAAATTACTCACAATACGTCCATTTAAATCACAAATGCGTCCAATAGCATTATACCTTGACCGCCGATTAACACTCACCTCTGTTTCACCCCACCAATATTTGTATAAATCTAATACTTTCTTAACCACTTGGCAACTACAATTTCTGTTCATCCACAACATACTACGAACACTGGCAACACTGTGCTACTTCACGAAATATAACACCTGTTGATTCAGGTAACTCATTGTTGGGATTCCCCTACAAATCTAACTAATCGTTTGATTGCCATTTCATATACGATTTGACATTACATTATCATATAAACTATAATGCTAACTGTACTTCAGCAGTGGTTTAACTGGAGTTGAGATTAAAATAAACAAATCGATTGATTTTCATTGGCTACACTAAAAATTACGTTGTGGGTGAAGGTGCGTACCCTAGACAAGTGTGTCAGTTCTTTGTTTCGTGTCAGCAATTTAGCATTTCTTACTGTGTTTATTAAAAAGATACTATATTATTTATTAACATCAACATGTCCACTGCAATTCTGCCTTCTCCGTCAACTGCTTTACAGTGTGATTTTAATACCTGCGAACAATGTGAAGTGACGTGCTTAGACTTTTACCATTACCTCAACACGGATACGTTGCTGCCATTTTTTTATCGCCATGGCGTCCTCACCTGCCATCACAAATGCTCCAAGTGCGGTTCTTCGCTAACACCTACATTAAAGGAGGGGACATTAATATTTCGGTGCCAACTATCACATTAGTAACAGCACAATAATGTAAGTAGGTACCTTTTCACATAGCTGCATGTTGTATATCTAGTACCCCCTCCCTCCCCAACCCACCTTCAACAAACCCAACAACGTCCAGAAAATTTTCCTTGCCCTTCTCGCAAGCACAAAAATATCCCACAATAAGCCACATTTGATATTGTCAGCCGCCTACTCTAACGTTATTTACCCCACCCAGCACCCCTATTCGCTCCACGATCCCGTCAATTTCTGGGGTTAATATTCATTTGCACAACATTTCAATATACACAAATTATTTCAATGAATACTACATGAACCAACCAAAAAACCGTGAAAAAACCAAAAGTCGGTATCCTCCAGAATTACCGCAAGTTTTAATCACCATACCATTTTCATTAAATACAGGTTTCCAGGATTCCATATTTATAATTATTTAAAAAACTACAAATAAACAAAAAAGTGAGGTTACTAAAAAATACCGAGATTTTCCAACTCAAAAACCTGGTGGATGTGGTGTCTAACCGGTTGAAACAGCTGATCATACCGGTAAATTTAGAAACACTATATTTTTGTTAACCGGTTAATTTTGAAACGGCTCGGTCTTGATCGGTGTACCTGTGAACGATCCATGCTTTTGATGGAAGTCTGAAGGACGTATTTTTTGTTCGAAAAACTTAGAAAAATTGAAAAAAAATAGGAAAAAGAAAAAATTAATTTTCTTTTTCCTCAACCTTTTCTAAATGCTAAATAAAAATATTACGTTCACAAAATTTTTTTAGGGTTCAAGTGACTGTTTCAGACGGAGATTAATGAATAAATCATACTTACTGTCGTTTATGCTTAACTGCGGCTCTGATGGTATCAATTGGAAGACGTCGTAACACTATAAATCTAACACTGTCTGTTTAACACTCTCTTAAAATTAAATCTGAAAGGGAAATTTTGTTAGAAAACACAAGTAAAAGACAATATAAAGTTCAAAAAATGTATATTAAATCTTTAAAAAATTTATGTTTTTACACAACTTCTTCAGTGAAAATGTTAACAAACAATGGTCTGACCCGTGTACAACACATGGTGAGGAACGGGACGATTCATACGGTACCAACTACCATCCAATATGCAGTTTGAAAAGCTAACGATGCACAAAAAGATTCAAGGAATAGTTCATGTAACTGAAATTTTGGTGGGCTTATGCTTGCCTGTCTTTATAAACGTATTTATTAATTCACATAAATTTTGGTCGCTCCTCGGAGCTTAAAATTGCTTGAAGCGTATCTACTTCGTTTGTATTATGCAATAACAAATTTTACGTTCAGGCAAGGCAAATCCCATGCACGTGTGAGTACATGGTTTAGATACTTTTTTGACTCCGAATCACTGAGGAACCGGTTTAGGGCAAACCCCGTCAAAACGCATCATTTCCCCGTCAAATCTGACTGCTAGGAAATGATGGGGGTCCCATGTCGCTAAGGGCTATTTTCGCTATAACTTCCGATATACTTTGAATAGTCGTTGGACTAACTTGTCCTCATATTCAACACTTCGTAAGAGTTGCAGTGCTTGACAACGTGGATTCGTAAAAGGGTTTTTAATCTTGGAAATTTGGAAGTTCAAGTCCAATTTTATGATACTTTCTAAAATTGGGTGGTCGGGGCGACATTACGTCCCTGTGCAGCGACATTTACTACACTTACCAAATTAACGCTCCTCGAAGAGTTAGCGAAAATTTGGCATAAAAAACGCTCCGAAGAGCAAAAATATATTTCCAAGAATTAAAAACCTCCTCCACGGCGTTTTTACGTGAAGCACGCTTTTCTTACGAAATATTTCCTAAGTCGGATTTTGTTACAACGTCGAAAAGTATATCGGGGTTATAGCGTTCTTTAACACTCCCCTCCTTTCCGTGAATCTTTTTGTGTAACGTTTGGTAAATTGTTTGTTTGAAAATAAAATGGATCATTGGATGTAGTCTCCCATGTGTTGTATTCGGTTATCGTTCAGACCGGCCTATCTGAACAAAACATAGATGCAAATCTAAAAAATGGTGATAAACTTGAACATATATCGATGCATAGCATTCGATTGAATTATTGAACATTGTGTTTCAAAAATGGCATAAAAAAAGAAAAAAAATCGAAAATCCTCAGATTCTCGATGACACAACACAAACACTTTCGACGCACTTATCTTTCTTAGTGTTCTTCCACTAATGCGGGCTTGCGTCTGCTCCTCCTCGTGTCTATGCCTCGTCGATCACCTTCGGTGTCGAACTGCCTTCTGGAACAGCTTAGGTGGTCCTCGGACTGCTTGCTCCAGCTATACATTGGTTCTGCTCGGTTTATATGAAACAATAAAACAAAATTTTAGTAAAATGTTTGTTTACATCCCGTCTGGGGATCTGCGACCGATAACATATCGTCGTCTTTGAGAATAGGAACACTGAATTTTGTTGACTTATATTGGTTGAAATGGTTTCCGAGTAGTTAAAAATTCTCTTCTTGGGAGAAATCTGCGACAGAATCTGCATCCGTCGGATCGTTGCATCTGCCCCTCCAGCAGACGTGGCGGCATCTCGCCCTTGAGTTGCTAGACTCGTCTGAATCGCGCTCTGCGTCAGAGTTGTCGTCTTTCCATGCCGTGCCAATGGAACATTTGTTTGGACCCTTTGGGTCGGACTCTGCTTACAGATGAATGTTTAATAACATTTGAGGACTTAGAAAAATTATATAAAAAATACCAACTCTGCCGGACACGGTCAGAGTTGCTGCAGTGAATTTGGAAGATTTGTATTTGGATACAATATCCTCAGATGAAAATAACTTGTAAAAAATGCATAAAAAATACCAACTTTTGCCTGACACGACAAGAAGTTGGTATGGAAATTTTGATATAAAATAAACCTAGCACTAAGTTAAAACTTAGCCTAGGTTGAAAAATGTTATAAAAAGATGATTGAATCTCCAGAACTGGATTCTGAATCAGAAGTGGAAGCATCTCGTGGCGGTGCATGGATTTGTACAACCGTTTGCTCCGGCAGTAGAGGTTCTGTGGAATCGTCTGAGAACGGGGAATCATTTCCATCGAGTGATGTTCCGCCTGGACTAGCATTTTCTTCATCGGAAGATTCGATTTCCAAGTTGTGCTCCTCTGGCGGGGCTGGTCTCAAATCATCGACATGTACTCTTGTCGTTGCATTTCCCTTTTGCACGAGATACACCTCGTCTGAAAACTTCTTCAGAATTCTGGTTGGGCCTGACCAAGACGGCGTGAAGGTATGTACCTTCTTTTTTCTCTTACTCATGACTCTGTCTCCTACTTTGTAGACGATCGGAGTGACGGCCTCTTTCGGCGCATATTTCTGTTTATAATCTTGTTGGGCCTGACGGGCTTCCTTGATTCGCTCGTATCGTGGAAGCGTTTGTTGCTTGGCTCTTTCTTGCCTCCAGGCATACAAATCCCATTCGCCTCTTTCGGCTGGATCATATCCTAACACAACCATGCTAGGTGTTTGATTTGTAGCGGCGTTCCTACGATTTCTTAATATATATGTCATTTGATGCACGTAGCGATCCCAAGTGTCGTTTGGCTTTTTGAATAAAAGAGTCTTTAAAATTTTCTTGCATTCCTGCACCCGTCGTTCCACGGGGTTGGACTGTTGGTGATATGCTGGAATTAAGTATCGTTCGATACCATTCCTTTCGCAAAATGTGATGTACCATTCGGAATTGAAATGACCACCGTTGTCTGATATTATGACTCGAGGGACTCCGAATCTTGCTACTATTTCTTCGTCGATATATTTGGCTATCGTTCTGCCGTCGACCTGAATGTATGCCTTTGCCTCTATCCATTTACTGAAAACGTCTTCGACGATAATCATGTATCTGTTTTCGGCGTCTTTAGTCCTCTGCAGCGGGCCAATTACGTCGACGCTCAAGGTTTCAAATGCATTTTGGGGTGCATGACTTCTAAGTGGAGCATTGGGTTGGGCTTGTCTTGTCTTGACAGACTGGCATATCAGACAGTCGTTTATGTATCTGCCTACGATCCTGGCCATATTATTGAAATAGTAGCGTTTCGCTATTTTCCTGAGAGTCTCGTCTCTTCCTGGATGACATGCTTCATCTCGGTCATGATAATGGTAAATCAATTCTTTTATTTTCCTCTTTGGAACTATTAATTTAAAATTTCTATCACAATCTTTAAAAAGTACATCGTCTTGGACGTGAAAATTTTGCATAAAAATAAGATCCGCATCGGAACGTTGTTCCTGTTGAAATAGATCATTCCAACGGCGGATCTTGTCTTGAATATCTCTTGAACTCAATTGAGCCTGTACGATATCTTCGTATATTTCTGAGTGCGTTAATACAGAAATACGTTCTGGACACTTATAATTTGGTAGGAACATTCTTTCCTCTTCATCGTCTGTCTCGACATAATGATTTTGTGGGTTACGACTTAGAAAATCTGCTAATAAATTTTCCTTTCCTGGACAGTGTTCAATTTTGAATGCATATTCTTGCAATAGTAATGACCATCGAGTAAATTTTGTTTTGTCGTCCTTATGTTTGTTTAACCAAAGTAACGCCCTGTTGTCCGTCTTCACCAAGAACGGTTTGTCTGCTAAGTACATCTTGTACTTTTTAATATAGTTCACCACCGCCAAGCATTCTAGCTCGTTTATGTGGTAACGTCTCTCTGCTGGAGATAACGTGTTGCTTGCATACGAGATTATGTATTTTTCGCCGTTGTCGCCTAATTGATATAACACGGCCGAAAGGCCTTGTAGTGATGCATCTGTTTGCAAAATGAATTGACGTGAAAAATCCGGCCGATGGAGTTCCAGCGGTCCGGATAATAATTCTTTTAATTTTCTAAACGCTTCATCGCATGTATGGTTCCAGTGAAAACGATTTTCCTTCGAAAGAAGTTTCGTTAGTGGCTTCGTGATCATCGCCACATTTGGTAGATATTCTCGTACCCAGTTGCAAAGCCCTAGGAAACTTTGTAGCTGCTTTTTCGTAGCTGGAACGGGATAATTTTGAATTTGTAAGACATGTTTTTCTAATGGTTGGGAAGTATCGGTTCTAATTGTATGGCCTAAATATTGGATTTCATTCGTCGCTATTACACACTTTTCCGGTGACACTTTCAGATTATGCAGACGTAGTCTTTCAAAGACTAATCTCAAGTGGGACATATGCTCCTTCACGTTTACGCTGTAAACGATTATATCATCTAAATACACTTTACAGAAATGGTGCAGGTAACCCGTTAAAACGTCCTTTGCCATGAATTTCTGAAAGGTACAGGGAGCTGTCTTGAGTCCGAAAGGCATGACATTGAATCTGTAAGCTGCCCCATCAGGAGTGGTAAAAGTCGAAAAATCTTTTGATGCTTCATCTAGCGGTATTTGCCAATATCCACTTTTTAAATCCAACACAGAAAAAATCTTCGAATTGCCTAAATCTTTAATACTTTCGTGTATCTTGGGTAAGACGGAAGCCTCGTCTTCAGTCATTTCATTCAAATGGCGATAGTCGATGCAAAATCGTGGTTTCTTGTCCGAGCGTTTTATTATCACTGGTGGTGAACTATATTGGGCAGTGCTAGGTTCGATGACGCCAGCTTTTAACATCTCTTCGATTTGGTCGTACATAATTTTCTTAGTACTCGGAGACATCGGATATGGTCTGATATTAAATGGTTTCGTGTCTTTCACTGTAATTTTGTGTTTCACAGTCACTGTGGTTGCTTGAGTCGGTTCCGCAGTGAACAGATCGACAAATTCTTCGAACAGCGGCCGTAGAAATTTGTCTTTAATAACAAGCTCTTCAGGAAGCTTTGCCTGCTGTCTCTCCCTCTGAGAAGCTTGATTCCAGAAGACGGTAATACGCTCTTCTGTGCCGGCATATAGGCATTTTCTGCCATAATCATATGCGACATTGTTCATATATAAGAATGGTGATCCTAATATTATCGTTTCGTTTAAATTTTCGATTACTTGAAAATCAATTTCAAAAGAGGTGCCTGAAATTATTACTTGTAATTTTGTCGTGCCAAGAGAGTCCACCATTCGATCTCCGCACGCCATAGCAAATGATCGACGTGTCGTGAGATTTTTAAAATTATCCAACATCCTCGGATGGATAACGTTTCGCGTCGAGCCTGAATCTATCAGTGCGTCGACCGCATGTTCATTTATTTGAACTTTTATACGAGGCAAAGGGAACGCTTCGCTCATATAATTTATTGACTCTCTTGTCTTGTGCAGAGGAGCGTCGTAGTGGTCATGAGTATCGGAAAAAATTACTGGACATTGCTGCCGCCTTGGTTCGGCCGTTGTGCCGGGGATCTTGCAGATGGACCCTGGCCTGGGTCTCTGGCCCCTCGAAAGTTTCCCGGTCTCCTATTGAGATGAGGGTTATTCGGACACTGACTATGGAAGTGCCACTGCACTGTGTCTGTGCAGTATCGGCACGGGGTAGCCGGTCGGTCGGGTACTCGGAATTTCCCCGATCCGCCATTAAAATTGTTTTGCCTGCGGTCAGGATTCACTGATCCGCTTGATAAATTAGGCATAAAAATAGGACGACCAGGCGCTCTGCCTGGACCGTCCTGTCGAGATACGTCCTCTCGGAAATGCACCCTCGGTGCTGTCGGAGTTGGGCTTCCATTGCTCCTTATACTTGAATTTTGTGGACTGATGTGTCCCGGCTCTCGATAGTAAGACGCGCGGGACAGACGTTGATCAATAAGCTGGATTAGCGACGTCTGTTCGTCAGCTGAATCCCGCTCGACGTTAGTAGCCGCTGCTATTAACATCTCTGTGTTTGAAATTAGGTTGCTTCTCAAGCGTGACCTAATTTCTGGACGCAGTTGGTCCATGATGACCCGAGCTCTGATGGCTTCGGATTTAAAGGGATCAATACGATCGAAAAGACAGGTTTTCCTTGTGATAAACACTGCCGTGTCGTCTAAAGACGTTTGCTTGACGGCATACAGTTGAGCAATAGCTCGTGACTGTATGTCGGGAGAATTAAATCTCGTAAGGAATCTTTCCTTGAATAAGGCATACGAAGTAGTCAACGTCCTAAATTGTTCGGACCATCGTTGAGCTTCGCCCTTGAGTTGGCCGGTTACGTTATGGAGGCGATCATAGTCGTGGCTTATGCGAGCTCTGTCGAAATATTCCTCCATAATTTTCAGAAATGCTTCTGGATCTTCATGATCAAGCCCATGGAACGTCACGTTCGGACATCTTTGTCTCTCATGGGGCGTACAGGTCGACACGTTCTGTATCGCCTGCACGAAGCCCTCTGCCATTTTCAGAAACATACTCTCCATCGAAGCAGTTTGTGGCTGTGAAGCTGATAAATTAACATTATCTCCCTCCGGAAACAGTCGCTGTGGTTCTATCCCTCTAGAACCGTCGTCGACGAGCGGTGCGGTGACTCGCTCATAAAATTCTCTTGGGGTCGACCCCTCGGAGTCTTCCGCCATGAATGAGAAAGGATTTGTTGGGTTTGGGGACGGCATGGTCCCTGCTCGGGCGCCATGTGAACGATCCATGCTTTTGATGGAAGTCTGAAGGACGTATTTTTTGTTCGAAAAACTTAGAAAAATTGAAAAAAAATAGGAAAAAGAAAAAATTAATTTTCTTTTTCCTCAACCTTTTCTAAATGCTAAATAAAAATATTACGTTCACAAAATTTTTTTAGGGTTCAAGTGACTGTTTCAGACGGAGATTAATGAATAAATCATACTTACTGTCGTTTATGCTTAACTGCGGCTCTGATGGTATCAATTGGAAGACGTCGTAACACTATAAATCTAACACTGTCTGTTTAACACTCTCTTAAAATTAAATCTGAAAGGGAAATTTTGTTAGAAAACACAAGTAAAAGACAATATAAAGTTCAAAAAATGTATATTAAATCTTTAAAAAATTTATGTTTTTACACAACTTCTTCAGTGAAAATGTTAACAAACAATGGTCTGACCCGTGTACAACACATGGTGAGGAACGGGACGATTCATACGGTACCAACTACCATCCAATATGCAGTTTGAAAAGCTAACGATGCACAAAAAGATTCAAGGAATAGTTCATGTAACTGAAATTTTGGTGGGCTTATGCTTGCCTGTCTTTATAAACGTATTTATTAATTCACATAAATTTTGGTCGCTCCTCGGAGCTTAAAATTGCTTGAAGCGTATCTACTTCGTTTGTATTATGCAATAACAAATTTTACGTTCAGGCAAGGCAAATCCCATGCACGTGTGAGTACATGGTTTAGATACTTTTTTGACTCCGAATCACTGAGGAACCGGTTTAGGGCAAACCCCGTCAAAACGCATCATTTCCCCGTCAAATCTGACTGCTAGGAAATGATGGGGGTCCCATGTCGCTAAGGGCTATTTTCGCTATAACTTCCGATATACTTTGAATAGTCGTTGGACTAACTTGTCCTCATATTCAACACTTCGTAAGAGTTGCAGTGCTTGACAACGTGGATTCGTAAAAGGGTTTTTAATCTTGGAAATTTGGAAGTTCAAGTCCAATTTTATGATACTTTCTAAAATTGGGTGGTCGGGGCGACATTACGTCCCTGTGCAGCGACATTTACTACACTTACCAAATTAACGCTCCTCGAAGAGTTAGCGAAAATTTGGCATAAAAAACGCTCCGAAGAGCAAAAATATATTTCCAAGAATTAAAAACCTCCTCCACGGCGTTTTTACGTGAAGCACGCTTTTCTTACGAAATATTTCCTAAGTCGGATTTTGTTACAACGTCGAAAAGTATATCGGGGTTATAGCGTTCTTTAACATACCCACCGGTGAATATTGAAAAGTGCTGATATTCGCTGAAATTAGTATACCCATTTCACTCAGACTCAGATTTGTTTTGAACAATACATGTGGCAGAAAACCCAAATAATAGGAAAGAATATGACTCAGTGGCCGGATTCTAAGTTCCTATCGTATCGAATCGATACGATAGCAACGAATTTCGAACACGTGTCGTTTGAAATTCTAAGTTGTTATAGAGTAAACTGTTATAATATCGGTAGACTGAAATAATAACTTCTTTGGTATCGAGCGTATTCTGTCGATTAAGAGTTAAAATTATTATGAGATAGTATACTTAGAACCACTAGTATCGTATCGACTTGATACGATAGCAACTTAGAATCCCGCCGCAGTTTTGTACAAAAGTGAAGCACTTATGTACTAGCGCACAGAAGTTAGGTGTTCTGTGGTACTAGTAACTTCTGGCACAGAATTAATCTGTGCTAGTTAAGAAGAAGAAAAGTTAGATGGTATAGTGGGTTATGTCGTTGATAAATTACGTTTTCAAATTGTAGAGTCAAGTATTAAATTGTACTAGTGTAGTATAATTTATTCAGTATTTTCTTTACAATTAGCGCACTCTGTAGATCATGGATGATATTAAATTCGCAATTTGTAGATTATGCTTAGAAATTGTACAAAACGGCAGTTTTAAGCTGTTTAAAAACATTGAACTGAATATGTTGGACGTGCTAACCCCAAATGTAAGTTGAATTTGTGATAGGGTGATCCTTTTAAAGCCAATCCGGAAAGACTTTAAATTTCAAATTCATTCGTTGATAAGTATATATTTTGCTTCAATTAATCAAGTTTCTTCATTGAAAATAAAATAAAAAATATTTTTACATTCCTCATAATTCTCCCATTTCAAACGAAATTAGATTAAATTGTTGTCCGATTCACCCCAGCCTAAGAAAGTCTTGAGAAACGTATTTCATGTGCAAATACTCAGCTACTTCCATGGTGTAGTATATTGGGTGATGCGACCAGACCCATACGAATGGCTTCGTAAGTATTTAGTTGTATAATGCAATAGATGGCAGGACAAATAAAGTCTCGTAGTTACTTACGCATAGAAATATGAGAAATACAGTTTACATACATACAATAGTTAATGCTCTGTAGATTTGTTTTAATTATATTTAAAGAGCCTTTTAGTTCGTTTTTTTTGTCTTAGTTTTGCCGTTTAGTTGTGTATATATGCAACATTACATGCATCAAAGGAAATCCGTCTATCTATGCCTAAGTAATTGCAGGGGTATATTCCGGGCGCCATCTACTGAATTAAATAGAAACCAAGCACTTATGAAGCCGTCGATTAACATGGCAAGTGCCGTGTGTCGGACCACCTAATATACTACACCATGGCTACTTCTAAGCCACTGAAGAAACTTGATATCTTTCTGGGGGTGATTCTCGTACGTAAAGTATTTTTTACTTGTTTTGAGTATTTCAACCAATAACATTTATGTGAATTCAGTTACCCACAGCATTAGACTGAAATAGACTAAACTATACTAATTTTAATAAGAAATATTAGCGTGAGACATAATTGCTTAAAAAGAATTTTTATACCTACGATCGACCTACGATACTTAGATAGTAGAATTTAAATATGTTTGCCTAGTTACTTATTGACCAGCAGCGGAGCTCGAAAATTTTGTGATGTTAATTTCTATTGATTTTTTCAAATTTGAGAGTCATTTTTAGATGGAAATAAGATAAAATGTTTTAATAGCTACTACTAGCTACTAGCTATTTATTAAATAGAAAAGCCTTAGTAAAAATTAATAAAACATTAAGTAGTCCAGAAAATGTGACATATGGTGTTCCACAAGGAACAGTTTTAGGTCCGCAATTATTTTTTTTTTACATAAATGACATGCTGAAATTGAATATAAGTGGAGATATCATCGCATATGCTGATGATACTGCTCTAACATAGCCACGGTACAGACTGGTCTGAGGTCACCAAAAAAACGAAAAAGGACTGTATAAAATTAAATGCTGGATGGACAATAATTTTTTAAGTCTCAATCATGCAAAAATAAAGTTCTTTACTTTCAGCAATAGTTCAAGACTACAACCGAAAATTGACAATTTAAAATTCCACGAAAAATGTGACTTAATAAACTGCACGTGCGAGAATGTAATTGGGAACACTACAAACATTAAATATCTGGGTCTTATAATAAACGAGACAATGAGATGGAATGACCATACCGAATATCTTAATACAAGACTAAGAAAACTTGTCCATGTATTCTATAAGCTTCGCAACATTCTTCCAATTAATATTTTAAAAATGACATATAAATCGTTGGCATTATAATATGGGATGGGACACAGTGGCGGCTCGTGGTTTTTAGCTCTGGGTGGGCAGGATGGGGGATAGAACCGAATAATAATGACACTTCTCCACAGAAAAATCACGCAAAAAACATTCAATGATGCCTCTGCCCATTTCAATCAACTTGTATGTTTTTAAATTATCTTATTCCTGTTGAATTTCAGGAACTTTTACTATTTTTACTGAATAACATGCAAGGCCAGCAATAAAGTTTATTTTTTATTTCACTTCCAGAAAGCCATAAACATTTTTGATACTCTGTGACACAAAATTTTCTATCGGATGAATTTGAATTTACATTAATGAGATTTCCCATAGGAGCAAGGTCGTTCTAATTTATTTAAAAATTTTGTCATCGTATGTTAGTCTCCCAAACCTGTTTTCTAATAAAAAATGTATAATATCAGAATTATCGCTTGCCGTTTGTCTTACGTCGGCCATGGCAAATATTTTAATATTAATAATTTGTCAGTTGTCCACACTTATTTTTTCTGCTAAAGTAGACACTTTACTATTTACCAAATACCAACAAAGATCACAGATTACAAATTTAAAAAACATAAAATTGAGAAAATAAAACATTACACAAACCTAACCAAATAACAAAATCTTCCAATTTTAAAACAGCAGCAACAATTTCCAACATTTGAGATTCGCGAATACTGGCTTGACTCCACACGTCCTAAAATGAAACGATTCTTGGAGAAACATCACGACACTGTAAGAAAAGGGAAGGGATGAGGGTGGCAGTGTCCACATCCCACCGAGCGCGAAGTCCCACATTTGAATATTATACATTTATTCATTTACATATTATATTAATTTCACATCTAAAACTGCTAAAATAAAATTAAACATCATTTTAGAGCTTTTTCGTTAATATAGAGCCATATGTGTTCTAATACATTATACCTTAAAACACAAAAAAAAAAATTATAGTTATATAGGTAACTTACTATATGGCACCGCTCACCGCTGATATGTATTTAACTTCTTTTTGTCCCTATTTATCAAATTAGAAATTGCTATCATATTTGATATTCATAAAGGATTGATTAATCAATTTTAACAGATTACTTATTTTTCCTGTTTGATATGCCTAAGCATGCACGACATACGTCTCGTTTTGATATACATTACAGGCGTAAGATCGAAGTGAATAACCAATATGCACGTAGACGTATTATGATTGAATTCACGATTTCTGAGCGATGCTTGCCCACCCTGGTTTGGCACATGACACTTTAGATAGTATTACGGCAGAGAACATTACGCCCGGTTTCTAAACGGATTCATAAGCGTATCTATACCTATATGAGGCAGAATAATCTGTAGTAAAAATAATATTATAAATAAAACTATTTTTAAAATTTTAACACTACAGTTAATTAACCGCAAAATTTTACTTGATAATTTAACAACAAAAATATATAAAAATATAAATATACCTTTATAACTAACGCTTATGTAATTGGGTGGACACTGCCTACCCTGCCATCCCTGACGGGCCGCCACTGGTGGGACATATAACAGCCAATTGAAAAATATAAAAATAACACCAAAATGGATACTTAAAAATCGAAGATATTCTACAGAACAACTTTTCTAGATAGTAATGTCTTCAATTTAAATGGATTATATAATCCATTTAAATTGAAGACAGGATATAATCCTTAATGTAGCAAAATTTATCTACAGAAATAGGGAACTAAGAGTACCAACAAACCACATACACAATACAAGGCAAAATGAACGCAATGCACTTTTTACACCTAGACCAAATTCTAATTTGTGCAAAAAATTTCTTGGCGTCACGGGTCCAAAGATATATAATATTATTCCCGAATACATAAAAGCAATAAATAATTACAAATTATTCTGTAAAAAGCTGTCAATATTTATCATGCATAATTTACATTTATTTGAACAAATATTCTCATAACTTCTAATTCAATTATTGCACTTAATCTCCATAATTTTATAATAATTATTAATAATTCATTATTAGTGTTTTATTTGTTAGTTTTAGTTTTTAGTTGTTAGTTAGTAACGAATACGATATGTACATTGATATTGTTATTAATGAAGTATTAAGACACAAAACTATTTCCTTGTGAAATCAGGTGCATTTATACAATAAAGAATAACTGTAAAAATAATATTGTAAAATTGGGTTAAAAATAAAATTATTATATTATATTATTATTATTATTACTTCTGTTTACAAATACATGAATATCAATACCATTCATAAGATTCACTTTGACAATTGTTTACTTCAAGTATTCAATAAATTTAACACATGATTTTCAGTTAGCACAGACATTTTTGAATTGTAAATAAGGTATAACTCAAAACTCAAATCAGTTCCTTAAAACTGCACTATTCAGTTTTCTTATACCACCTAAAACATCTGATCTCACCCCATTTTGCAGATTTAAATCCTTTACAATATTAGGTGCAAAATTTTATACTGATCCGAAATATTATTTTTAGGACACATGCATAAATAGTGGTTCGGCAATGTGCAGGCCTTGCCACAAAAACTTACTAACATGTTATGAATTTAAATCAGAATTCCTTGAAATGATTGAACGAAAGAAAATCCTAGAAGACAAGATGCTGAATTATGAGGGCACACAACCGACAAAGGTCAAAGTATGCAGTTTCTGCTCCGAAAATATCGATGATGAAATGATGGGGGAAATTTTTCTGGGTGTAAAAGGCACATTATTGGCTATAATGTTGGAAAAGTGTTTACCAGAATTGGTGAGATTTTTTTATTACAGAATTTGTTGCCATTTATTGCAATATCCAACAGACTTTTGACCCAATTACACCATAAAGAGAGCAAAATTAGAATTTTAAATGCATTAAAATTCAAATATAATCAAAATTATACATATAAGTAGTTGATATATAGATTTACAGTGTAATATGTTAGTATATGATAAAAAGAATGATTTAAAATAAAACAGCAAATAAAACATAACAAATTTTTAAGGTAAACAATCGTTAGTAAAAAAGTATGTATTTTTTTATTTGTGATCAGTTAGTGCAAAATATATCAAGTTGATTTTCCAGGTTTATGTAGTTAATATACCTTTGATACAGAGGTGATGATATAAGAATATTTGTTCTGGCAGTGGGAAGATGAAAAAAAAGTTCTTGAAAAAATTCTGCCGCAGCTTTTCAGTATTGCCAATTAGCATGTAACTAAGTACACCAATATGGTGGAGGGGAAATCCTGCATGGACACCCGGTGCTAGGGTCTACCGCACCGGGTAGTGTCAAACTCCTACCGACCAAAACCCCTCCTGGATCAGTGTTTCCGCATAACCTGGAATTGCTTTTGCTTTCCATCAGGCCATGGGTGTTAGTAAAACTTCCCGTTTTCCCTTACATCCCCCATCTATTAAAATGATTAGGGGTTTGGGGGCTTCTGTCCTCTTCCTTTGTCCTCATTATTTGAATCCATTTATCCATCTCGATTTTATAGCTAAGGTCTCCCATCCTCTTTCTTCCCTTTCGTATATCATGCCCCTGTATTTTGGGCGTTTCATACAGTCACTTCTGTATCCCCCTTCTTTACAATTCCCACAGTACTCAGGTTTATTATAATCCTTTACCCTGTGTCCCTTTTCCCCATATCTCAGACAGTCCTCGCTTCTGCCCTTCCCTGTACACGTTCTTGCCCTGTGCCCAAACTGCAAGTATTTAAAGCACCTGACGATATTAACCCTTTCCCTGACTCTGCAATTTAACCATCCAATCCTTACGCCTCCCCTCTTTTCAAGAAGCCCTGCAATTCTCTTTGGGACCTGCACTGTTGCAGTCTAACTTCCATTCAATGTCTCCCTTATTGAGGATATTTCGATATCCTTTACTCCGAAGTCTGGAGTCACCCTTATCTGTTGTAGATTTTTCCCCATAGCTTCTTTCAAGGCTTTACACTTATCTGCACCTCCCTCAACCGTAACCAATAGATCCCTTTTTGCTGTTTTATTCATGTTCTTCACTTTTACGTTAGTCTCCTCAATATTTACACTCCCTTTAACCTTCTTTACCAGTTCCCCATAGGATTTATTCCCTGCCTTTATAATTATTCCCGCATTTTCTCCCCTTAATCTCTTTCCTCGAGTTTTCTGTCCTATGGTATCTACAGGCGACTCCCTCTTATTTTTAGCATTTCTTCCCATAGGGACGAGTATTTTAATTTCTGTATCCACTTCTCTAAACGCGTATTCGCATAGCTTCCTTAGCGTTGCCCTGTCCACCCCATCTTGTGCCTCAAGGGTACACTTCATTTTCCCTAGTTCTTTTAATATGGCTGCCCATTTCTTCAGCATTTCAGATATATCTTCGTTTTCCCATCTTTCTTCTACTCCCAATTTTCCCGGTAGAAGAAACGTATGTTTTGCGATGTCCCTGTGCTCTTCCTCATGATTTAAGGTTAGGTGATACTACACGCCCCGTATTTCACCTGGGCTTCTCTACTTTTGCCTTTCTTATTAGACCCCTCTCTCCCTGCTGTTTTCCGATATCGATTACCAATGCTAGGTCCTCGTCCGTCTCCTCTCATTTGGGACTACCCTCCTCGCATTTCGTCTTTCAGAATGCTCTCTCTGGCCAGTCCTCTTTAATGGTACCGATTAGGTCATTGTACTCCCTCAAACACCCATCGATTTTTTCCTTAATCCGCGATATCTTTACTTACTCCTCCTTCTCTTTACCTGTACGTTGCCAGGAACCTTCCGTCTGTGTAAAGAATTCTCTCGTTTCCTTGGAGACTCTCATCTCTTGTCTTAGCTCTTGCGTCATCTCTACCTACTTTTTACTCTTCCAGCCGATATACTCAGCTATCTAGCTTAATTCCCTCACCTCCGTCTTGATCTCCACCTTGGTGTTGGTGTTAATTTTCACCAGCTCCCGCAGGTTTTTGGCGTTTTCCTCCAGCTTGGTAATTAGTAGTAATAGAATTTCCCGTCGAAAAGCTCCTGCTCCTCAGCGGGCTCCTCAGTATGGAGCTTCTTCTTGCAACTATCTCCTGTTCTGTCAACATTATTGTTCCATCATCCATGTCCGTTGTCTTTTCCATCGACTCAATTTTTCCGTCCTATTGATTTTGGCTTTCATTGTTTTCCATCATTTTAAATCCCACGAGCTGAGTCCAAATCTTCGTCACCCTCCAGCAGTGGGCCTATACTGGAAGGAAGGCATTAATATTGTGAGGTGCGCCCGGTGCCCCACAGGTTTTACGACTTTGCTGTCAGTTCTTTTATAGAGGTTATTTCCTCGCGGACCGGCCAGTTAAGGCAAGTCCCCCGTTCACAGTGCACACACTACTTTCCCCTTATGGTGCCGTTTTTTTCTTTTCTGCGGAGGTCGTTGATGTGTGGGCTGTGGTTACGGTGCTAAGCGGGTCAGTGGCACAGCTTACTCGTAGCTCAGATTACCCCCGGGTGCGCCCATTCCCGGAGCCACTCCGTGTCTGGAATAGATCCTGAGGTTGAGCTGTCCTTAGTTTTCACCGCTCCACTTTGGCCTTTCCGGCTTGGTGACCCTGCCAGGGGTCACTTACGAGACCCCCGCCGGCATAGTCCAAAGGATCATGGCGATTTCTTAAGTCTCTCCACCAACGTCAAGGTCTCACAGCTCATTGGATAGGAATAAATAGGACTAGACATGTCTTCTTTTATTGGCAAATTAAGCGCCATCTGTTGGTCGATGATCTACTTAACACCCGACACGGCAGTTTTCGTTATCCGTCACTACTTTTATTTATTTTCTATTTGGTGGCAGCACTGCTTCCATTTGTGTTTCCTATAACCCTAAAAACTTATATGATGGTACATGGGATTTCCAACGGAGTTATTAATAATTTGGGTGTTTTTGCTTGTTCAAAATATTTCAAAAATTTAGTTTGGCAACACTGCAGCTTATTGATCATGCACCAGTCCTTAGTTTTTGAGAAATATTTTTCTGCATAGAAGAATGTTTCAAATTTATTAGATCCACTAATAGACTGAATGTAGTGAAAGTAAAACACCGTGATCAAGTCTCTCGAAGGCCTTGAAAAAGTCTGTGTGAATCACATCAAGCTGACTAGACAGTTCAAGTTTTGAACATAAGTATTGAGTGATGCAAACGAGATTGGTTACTTGGATTTGTCCCTCATGAATCCATGTTGGTTGGATGAAATTACGCTAGATGTATGGTCATAAATATTCTTTCCTATTATTTGGGTTTTCTACCACATATATTCACATATATATATATATATATATATATATATATATATATATATATACACACAAATAACTTTCAGACTATGGTCATAAAGATTTCAATATAAATATTTTAGATATAAATCCTAGCACAAACAAATTTAAGGACTTAATTAATAATTTCAACTTAAATTTCACAATAACTGATCCAACCAGACAAAGTTCCCTCATTGATAATATAATAATAAACAATAAAGTTAACTTAGTGAATGCAACAAATATTTCGAATTCTCTATCAGATCGTCTAGCCCAAACCATCATAGCACAGTGTGATCCCGGAAAATACACACATGCGGAGTTTAAATATAAAAAACGATTCTTTTCCGATCAAAACATAAGAAATTGTATAAACCAAGTAAAAATTATCAATGGTGTGAAATTTACAAGTGATGTCAATAAAGCATATAATATTTTTCTAAACACCTTACAATACTTGCAGGACAAATACTTCCCAGAAAGAACGCTTAATACAAAATGCAATAGAAAACCTTGTATAACTTTAGGAATAAGAATTTCGTGTGAACATAAAAAAATCTTATACAGTCTACAGATTTATTATAAGGGAATATTACTACAAATACACAAATGTTTTAAAAAAAGTTATAAGAAATGCGAAAAACATGCAAAATGAAAATATAATTAAAAAATCCACAAACAAAAACAAAAGTAATTGGAAGGCCATAAAAACTATAACAAATAAAAATAAGAAAAGTGAAAATTTTAATACAAATGAACTTAAAAATGAACAAGAAACTAGTATAGAGGCCTTAAACAGAATTAATGACTATTATATAAATATATGCAAAACAAACAAAACAAATATGCATATTGACATCAAGACATTAACAGTTTCTATCTTTTTGTCGGAAACAAGTGAGGCCGAAATCATAGAGATAATAAGTAATCTCAAAAATAGTGATGCTGTAGGAGAAGACAAAATACCTATAAAAATTTTAAAATCTCTAAAAACATTTAATGCACATAGCCGATTTAATGTTACATAACCAAGTATTTCCTGAAAGACTGAAGAGATCTGTTGTAAGACCAATATTTAAAAAAGGAGAAAGAAATGAAATAAAAAACTACAGACCAATTTCAATTTTAAATAACATCTCAAAAATTTTCGAGAAACTATTAGCAAGAAGGCTAATAACATTTTTCAACCGAAATAATATATTCTCATTAAATCAAAATGCTTACTTAAAAGAACGATCAACAGAACGAGCTGTCTTTCAGGCAATAGATAAAATTTTAAAATCAATTAATGAAAGAAACAAAACTGAGGCATATTTCTAGATTTATCGAAAGCTTTCGACGCATTAGATCATGGTCGATTAATGGTCAAATTAGAAACACTTGGTATAAGAGGTGTAGCTTATAATATTATAAAATCATATTTAACGGATAGATTGCAAAAAATTGAAGCAGTTAATTTAAATGGACAAAATCTTAGCTGTGAATGGAGATCTGTGTATCGCGGAATACCTCAAGGCTCAGTGTTGGGGCCGCTACTGTTCATAATCTATGTAAATGACTTACCTGATATCATTCCAGAGGCAGTGATAGCATTTGCTGATGATACCTCTGCCATTTTATCTGCAAAAACTACTGAGGACCTAGAAAATAAAATATTACATTCTATCAACTTATTAAACATCTGGTATGGTCAGAATTTACTCACCTTGAATTTGGAAAAAACTGAGGTAATGCAGTTTCATTCATCATATGAAGCAGCAGAAGAAATCAATATAAAAACTGATAAAATGGTACTCAAAGATGCGAAAACAGTAAAATTCCTTGGCTTACATCTTGACTCAAGATTAACTTGGAAGAAACATATTGAAGAACTAGCCCCAAAAGTTAAGCTCATTATGTTAACAACTCCGCACTTTACGAGACAACATCAGCATAAATATGTGTTTAAATGTATATCAGTCCTATTTCCAATCATCTATAAAATATGGAATTATTTTTTGGGGAAACTCTGTGGAGGTAAAGAGAATACAAGTTCTACAAAAAAAGTGTATATGAAACATATTTAGTCTAAATAGAACAGACTCTTGTAAACCATATTTTAAAAACTATAGCATACTAACCTTGATGTCTCTCTACATCTTTGACTGTACAGTGTTCTACAAAAAACTACATATTTTTTGATCAATACAAACAAACCCATTTGCATGAAACTCGCCACAGAGATATCCTAATGCCGTATAACACCAGTCTCACGCAAGTTCAAAAAGGTGTAACAACCTCAGTGATTAAAGTATATAATCACTTGCCGGACGCACTAAAAATACTACCTTTATATACTTTTAAAAGAGATTTTAAACAAATTTTAATAAAAAAATGTTATTATACATTGAACGAATATTTTTCTGACTATGAATTTTAATGTGTTCTTGTGTCTACTTTTTTATTTTCTAAAATATTTGTTAGTTAAGGTGTTTTATATTTATTACTGCAGATTGCATTTTCCTGTTTTGACGTGTTTTATACCTTGTATGGTTTTTATTGAATAAAGCTTATTATTACTATTACTAAATAACAAAGTGTGAAATAGTTTCCAGAATTTTTGCAAAATTGCAAATTATGGTAATTGGCCTTATAGTTGGAAGCCGTTTTTATCACCTTTTTGAAGATAGAACAAGCTCTCGATAATTTCCATTTGTCCAGAAAATTGGATGTCTTTTGAATTACATTAAAGATATGTGTAATGGGTTTAGCAGTTCCTCCATTCCATGACGCCATCTCTTAGAGAAACGTTGAACACTTTTAAGTATTTACACATTTTCCAGATGACTCATCGATTTAATGACAAAATCTACTTGATAAATAACTATTCTTGTTGCATTGTTCTACATTTTCTATAGAGATAATAGCTTTAGTGTGTACAGAGTTACCTTATGAAACCTATGTTATTGACAATACTTCTTTCATTATGTACCTGAGGCTTTTATTATCAAACTGGTCACATGATATTTTCCGTTTTATCTTTAGAGGAGTTATTTACCAAATACGAAACCCTTATTTGTATTATTTTTTGAGAATTATTAGGCAACCAAATATACTTCTTTCGTGGCCTTAAAATGTTGCTAATCTATTTTTTTTTTTTTTTTTTAGAATACTCGTCAAATGGATATGGCAGGATGCACTAAGTGTTTCAAATCTTTGGAAGTGATGTTTTCGTTTATTAATAAATGGCTAATAACGGAGGAAAAATTAGAAAAATATTGCATTGCGAAGAATATTAAAAAAAATGAGTTAAAGTTACTTGAGGTCGTTACGTTTTTTCAATCATGTTCTGGAAATATTGCTCATCCGCAAATCGGGAACTTAAGAATTTCTTCGAAGTATGGCGGTTCTACAAATCACCTTATAACTTCCAATATTAAACGGGAACCCGACCAATATATATCAAACAATATTGAAAGAAATGAAGAAACACATAAAGAAAGTTATATTAACATGAATCCTGAAACTACACAAATGAATAATTTGATTTCTTCAAGTAATAGTACATTTATTTCTGCAAATAATTCTTCTCACCCCAAAGTTAAGTTAGAACCTGTGGAAGACATCCATGAATTTACGGGAAGCAATGAAGAAAGTTATATGAAGGTCGAGCAAGTAAACTATGTTAGTGATATTAATAACACTGAACATGCACAAATTAACAACAATTTAATTGCCTCAAACTATAATAATGTTACTTCTTTGGGCAGTTCTTGGCGCAGTTCCGTTAATGTTGGACTTGGAGAAGATGTGAATACATTTGGGGTTTCTAAGAGAAATAAACATGAAGATCAAAATAAATATGGTAAGTGTAAAGAGGAAAGAGACATAGAAGAATGTTCTTTTTCATCAGCCTCATCTCCCGGCAAATTTAAAAGTAGCAATTTACATAACTTAACTGCACCATTGTTGCCTGCTGAACTGCTTCAACGATTACTGCAAACAGGCTTTAGTTGGTCCAAATGGGGTCCGGAACTTATGGCGGAAATTCAAGCCTTTCGCCCAAAACAAATTACCCCTGATAGACAATTTATATGTACGTTCAGAACAGTTGACGGTCGTATTTTGCGTCTCAGGGTGCCTCCCCTCAGTAACTCAAAAGTCAGAGATAAAAATGAATATGTTGAAATGAAGCAAACACGTATGCCTGAAATAAATCCTAAAGATGTCAATAGGTCCAGAGGTAAAAGTAAAAATTGTTTTACGAATTTTGAGAAAAATAAACATAAAGATCAAAGGAATGAAGGAAAGGTTGGGAAAAGATGCTTATCGCCATCATTTTCGTCCCCATACCATGAATTTACAAATAATAAAGATTTATATACAATTGAGCATAATGAGACAACCATGAAGGAAGGACTTTTGCCTCCAGATTTGTGTCTCCAAGATCCCTCGGCACTTACCATGCCCGATTTCGCCAATTTGAGCCAGGCAACACGAAGAGAATCGAGAAGTTCGGATCTAGATGATGATCCCGATAAAAAGAGAAGAAAATGTATACATACGAGTGCCGCTAACCCAGCGTATAAGGTAATAAATAGTAGTAATAAATCGTTTTTAGGTATCAAAATGTCATTTTTGGTATTACAGCCATCTATAAAGCGCCCCGAATAAATGAACTTTTATTTACTAACGATATAGATAACTATTTCACTATAGAATTAAACAAAGATCTTGAAATATTTATCGGTGGTATTAACATCAGTAGAAATAACGAGAATGGCAGTGATGTTGTGTACCTTTCCACTATGTGTCACTATAAGCTTATAAATCAAAATAATTTATTAACCATTAATTGATATATATTTGTACATGCCGGGTGTAACAGGATCGTGGTATACCCCCCTTTTCTCGTTTAGTTTTGAAGATAATTGATTTGATTGAAATTTATGAGATACTACATAAGCGGCACTTTTTGACATACAATTGATTTTTTTTCACTTCCGGTTTCGCTGGAAGTGACACTAACTTTCGTTTTTTAAAAATAACACCCTGTATATTATTGCATTTTTGAATTCTGCATAATTTTCTGAATCCAACGATGCCAAGTAAGTGACATTTCAAACATAAATTTTTTTAATAATATATTTTTTAGTTTTCCAATAAAGTGTGCCATGACTGTTCCGATTTATTCTAAATGACCCGTGTAATGCTACAAAAATCGAAATCCCGTTAAAAACACTAAATTACGTGATTTATGAGCAAATAAATTTACCAAAATTGTTTTTGGGGCAAAACTCAATTTTTTCAAATGGAACCATATCGGTACCGTGGTACCATTTACTAGTACTAATAATAAGGAATTTATTCATGTCGTATTAAAATGTGCGATAAATACAAATAAAATTACAACTAAAAGAAAATACGAAAATACAATTTTGTTGTAGTTAAAAGTTACGAAGTAATTAACGTAACCACCACAAGTAACATTTCATAAGATCTTCGTGGGTTGGCAGCACGTTACCACTAAACTCTCGGGGGCCACCAAACACTGGGTCTATTACATAACCTCTTGTATTAATAATATTAACAGCCATTGTTATTTTCAAATACCGTTTTAGCAACAAAAATATAGAGCAGTAACACAAACTAACCTTATAACATTCATGATACTCCCGAGCAATACACTGCAACGAAATCTGCACACAACTGAGATTATGCATTTCGATGGAACACTTATATTAGTAAAATCATGGCACTATGGCGCCATCTATGGTAGCGTAGCGTAAGTTTGGCTTTATCTCAGATTAAAACCTACTGTATTAAGTATGTAGAGAACAAATAACCAATTTAAATTAATTTCAAATTTATAAAAAAAAATTAAATTTCAGGGGTGAGTTGGAGGCAGAAGGGGTTGAAAATTTTTTTTTTTTAAATCCTGGTTAATAACCTAGTCTATAGGTACGTTTTGATAGGTAGAGCATTTGAATATATGAACTTTCATTTTTTCGACCCACCCTAATATATACGTCTTCTTAAACCACAGATTAATGGGATACATGCATTTTGTATTAATTGAAGCCGTTGACAGTCAGCTTTATTAAGTCCAGGGCCATACACACTATCGGCATAGTTGAGTTGTGACAGTACTAATGAATCACATAAGACTGTCTTAGACTTTTTATTGACAATACCCCTATTACTATACATTAATTTGAGATTACAAAATGCTCTTTTTGTAACCATTGTAACATGCTGAGAAAACTTAAACCGATTGTCTAGAACTAATCCCAAATTTTTTCATGGACTGATTGTGATAGTACTTCATTGTTTACTCTGATATCAATCAAATCTGAACATCTTTTCCGAGCAGCGCCTCTTCCACATAGAATCACCTTAGATTTAGAAGGGTTTATTGAGAGACAGAATTTATTAGAAATTGATATTAATGAATCAGTATCATTATTTAGATTTCTACATGCAATCTGTATATTCCTTTCGGGGAAGGACAGATATATTTATGTGTCATCCGCATAGAAATGAGCATTAGAATATTTTAGATGTTGATAAAATTGAAAAGTATACAAAGTAAACATTAGGGGGCCTAAAATAGGGCCTTGTGGGACTCCATCTTCAATAGTGATAAGTCCTGACTCCAATCCTCCCAAAATTACTGATTGAGAACGTTGAATTAGATAATTCTCAATCAGAAACATGGCTTTCTCTGTGAAACCTATATAATGAAAGATGGCCAAAAGTAACGGATGTTTTATTCTATTATTAATTATTAATTAGAACTTTATTTATACTGCACATCATACAGAATACAATATTCCACTTACATGGTGTACATGGTTTTAGTAGTGTGTATACTACAGGCTAAAACTAAGAAACAGTAGTATGGAGGAAAAATATACATTTGACATGTAAAGCTAATATTACATATAATTATATACAAAGCTAATATAATATATAATTTATCATATTATGCTAATATTACATACAATTTAACAGTTTACTTCTACTTATGTTAAAAAAGTCTATGTCATGATTTTTTATAAATTCATTTGTAGTAATCAAACATTGGCTAACGGGCGAAATTGTGTTTGTTATTTTAAAAGTATTATCTCTCCTTCTTAATCTAATATCAGGAACATTAATAGCAATTTCTGCTAAGATATCAGGATCATTAATCTTATTAAAAACGTTAAATATAAACAATATCTCAGAGTTATTTCTTCTATTCTGAAGTGAGTTAATATTAAAATCTAGTAGTTGCGTTGTGTAAGATATAAATAATGGCCATGAATTATGTTTTCTAAAGAATAGGGTTCTCAGTAGTCTTTTTTGAATTTTTTCTAGCATATCAGAATATAAAATAGTTTTTGGATTCCATATTATAGCCCCATACTCTAGTTTAGAACGGACATATGAATTGAATAATAATATACAGGTATCATAGTTAAACTCTTTACTAGATCTAGTAATAAAACTAAGCTTTCTGTAACCCTCGGATATTAATTCTAATACATGACTGTTGAAGCTAAAGTTACTAGTAAACTTGACACCTAGATCTTTTATCTCACAGACACGATCTAACGTCGTGTTATTGATCTTGTAGTCATTTATAATAGGATTTTTTTTTCTTGTGAAACTGACTGTTTTACATTTGGACTCATTGAGAGTAAGGTCACTTTTGCTGCAGTAGACAACAAGAGCATCTAGGTCATTCTGTAATAAATTACAGTCTTCCAAAGTATCTACTCTAAGGAACAATTTTAGATCATCTGCATACAGTAAAAATTTAGAGTGTTTAATATAAAGGTTTATGTCATTAACAAATAATACAAAAAGCAAAGGTCCCAGAATGGACCCCTGTGGGACTCCTGATGTGGGATTAAAGTTATATGATTTATCACTATTAAATTTTACAAACTGTGTCCTTCCTGTTAGGTATGAGTAAAGAAAGTCCAAAGTGTTTCTGCTAAATGAAAATGATTCTAATTTTAGGATAAGTACTTGGTGATTGACCCTATCACATGCCTTCGCCAAGTCTTTATAAATGACATCAAGTTGTGATTCATGTTTAATCTCGTTGGCAACTGAGTCACTAAATATACACAAATTGGTAACTGTTGATTTACTATGTACAAAGCCGTGCTGTTGGTTGATTATGACAGGGCTAACATGCAAGTACATTCTGTTATATATTACCCTTTCAAATATTTTTGATGGGCATGGTAGAACTATTATGGGTCTATAATTGTTTATAAAGCTAGTGTTTCCGCTCTTGTGAATAGGAGGGGCTTTGGAGTAGTCTAGTAAAACAATTAAGCACAAATTACTTTGGTCTATGGTGGTAAATATGTCATCGGTTACTTTAAGCAATGCGGTAGTGCAACTATGCCCAGATCGGATACCCGACTGATGCAGTGGTAAAATATTAAATTCATCTAATTTGGTTATTAATAATTTTTTCGAATACTTTTGAGAGACCATAAAGGATACTATTGGGACATAAATCTTTTAAGTCTTCTGGATTGGTAGCCTTTGGTAAAGGAATTACTCGAGATTGTTTCCAAATAACAGGGTAAACTCCGTTCTTTAATGCATAATTAAAAATATGGCTTATATATTGCAAAATATGGGGACAGGCATATAGTAGCATGCTTAAACTAATTTTGTCTACACCGACACATTTGGACTTAAAGGATGAAATAGTTTTATATATTTCAGTATCGTCAGTTTCTTTAAATGAGAAGTCCGCTATGTTTTCTTTGGTATTAGTTAAGTAATAATGTAGTGTATCAGTGTCTACCGGCATATCACTGTTTGATGAAGCTATAAAATATTTATTTATTAATTCAACATCACTTAAATGGCTAGGGATACAACGATTTTTTTGTTTGGTATGAATATCTAAATCTTTGAGATATTTCCATACATCTTTTTTATTGTTTCTGTTATTATCTGTTATAATTAGTTTGGTTTTTTAGATCTTTATAATAATTCCAGTCCCGCTCCAATTTGCTTTTTTTATATTTGGCAAGAGCTTTGTCTCTAAGAGACATCATGACTCTAATATTGTCAGTTGATCATGGGGCTCTTTTTTTGCGGATCATAACAGTTTTAACTGGAGCGTAGAGATCAAATAAATCGAGAAGAAGCTTATTGAAACAATTAACTTTATCATTAACTGTTACGACCGCACCCTGTATATATATTTAAGTTTACGTTAAATTTCAATTATTAGTTATTCTTGTCATATATTTGTCCTAGTCTAATTTTATTGCTAAGATTCTTCAATTTAAATATACGTGCGACATCTGTGGGCTGGAGATGGGACGGCTTGCCATTCGGTCGACAGAAGTCACGAAGTTCGGCAGCTCCATAAAGCACTAAAATATTCTGAATCTCGTTATTTATTTTGTTTAACATATATGTGTGTGTGTGTGTATATTCTCATTCAATACAGTCCATCGCTCAGCGTTCAACGAGGAGTGGAAAACGCATAGGAAAAGGTGAGTCAGTACTATTTTCCAGCCCTCGCGGTTACTCTTTGTTCTTGCTCATTCATTTAATGGTCCTTTAACGAGCCAAATTTTCAATATAAAGTATTTAGTTTCTAATTTAATAAAATAAATGTCTTAGCAATAAAAATTATATTTTCGTTCATTTTAATACGTATAAAATTCAGTTATACCTATTTAATATACTATTTATAGCGTTTCAGTTTTTTGCGCGACCTCTTTATCGCTTGAGTTTTTCTTCTACGAATACTTTCTTTCAAACATCATATTTATTGAAATATTTTTCGATTACTCAATAATTATTCTTGATTAATTTGTGAATTAATCAGTCAATATTTATAATAAATTCTCACGAAAATAAATAAATAATTAGACAAAAATTGGAATACTTTTACTTTCTGAATATTTCAGTATTAAGTTTTGCTCACAATTTAAGTGAATTTTATATACAGGGTGTTAGTGTTATTAGTCTTTATTCGATTTTCATAACATAAACATACAGTTTGTTATTGTTTAATGCGTTTTATTTATGTAATACGTCACTAAATAAATATTTTGTTAATTTGTAGCGAACTTTTGCAAAATAAAATAGTAAATCAAGATAATTTAATTCTTGGTATCCGATTATAAAGTAGATTTTGCTCAATTTAGAGATTTAAAATATTATTTAAATCAATTTCACATTTTTTATTGTTGCCAGTTTCATCATGACGACTAACGCTAATAAACTAAAACAAGCTAAAGCTTTGCGTCAATTACAAATTGATCATATTGATGATATTTTGATACTTGCTCAGTCGGCAGTTACAGACGAGAGCCTTCACGTTAGATTTAAAGTCAGATGTCAATGTTTAGAGAATATTTATGATGAATTTCAGAAACAACACGATACTATTATTTTGCTTTTGTCGACTACAGAAAATCCGGAACTGGAAAATGAAAAGATTGTTCGAACCACTTTTTTCGACAACTATTTTACAGTTAAAACAATTTACACTAATATTTTCTGTGCTCAACAGTCTAAGGAATCTAAAGACGATTTAACTACATCTCCAAATGTCAAACTGCCACAAATATCGTTACCCGTTTTTGACGGGAATTATCAAAACTGGTTAAATTTTCATGATCTATTTTCAACTTTAATTCATAATAATAAGTCGTTATCTAA
Organism: Leptura quadrifasciata; assembly: GCA_963675555.1. Lineage (NCBI taxonomy): Eukaryota > Metazoa > Arthropoda > Insecta > Coleoptera > Cerambycidae > Leptura > Leptura quadrifasciata. Next base: position 82,027,808 of record OY776680.1, read on the forward strand.
TATTGAAAAGTTTCAATACTTGTTAAGCTCACTTACATCACACGCTCTTAGTTTATTAAAAGGTATTCCTGTCACAGCTCAAAATTATGAAACAGCCTTTAAAACTTTAACTGATAGATACGAAAATCGCCGGTTACTTGCAAATTCTTGTTGGCAGGCTATATTTAATGCTCCTAAGTTAAATAATGATTCTGCGGCGGGACTTCGTCAAATATTAGAAATCTTCAATGAAAACTTACCTGCCTTAGAGAATTTGAAATTACCGGTTGATAAATGGGATTTTATTCTATTCCACATACTTATACAAAAATTAGACGCCTCTACTATCAAACGATTTGAATTACAAGAAGCGTCTACTGAAATTCCTTCCTTTTCTAAACTCAAAGATTTTCTTTCAAAACAATGTACAGCTCTTGAATCTGTTGCTCTTTCCATCTCTAATCAAAAAACAAATAAAAATGTGTCAGTCTCTCAAAGCTCTACTAAAGCAAATTATAATAATTCCAATCGTTTTCGTTCAGCCTTACCCAAAGTTAGCTCTTCTCTCCTTGTCCATTCTAACCCTGAAGCTAAAATAATTACCTGTAATTATTGTAAATCTGCTCATACTATTTATCAATGCTCTGCTTTTCAAAATCAAAATCCTTTAAAAAGGTTACAAATTGCCAAAGAAAAAAAATGGTGTACGAATTGTCTACACGCTGGTCACCGTATAAATTCTTGTAGCTCTAAATTCACTTGTCGTGTTTGCCAAGCCAAACATCACACTCTTCTTCATATTTCTCCTGAATCATCTTTGCCCTCAACCAATCCGGTGGAAAATAATGCGAACGGTTTTTCTTCTTCTTCATCTTCTGAAATTACAGTTGCCCAAGTACATTCGCTAACAAACTGCATTCCATCAAATACTGTGGTACTACTCGCTACCGCTAAAATAGAAACTCTGGATGCTTGGGGTAACTATCAGTCTGTTCGAGTGCTCCTCGATGGAGGTTCACAAGCAAATATAATCTCCCAAAAGTGTGTACAAAGACTTGGTCTCACTACTTCAAAAATTTCTCTGTCAATTCTCGGTCTAGGTCAGACTTCTTCATCTGCCACCAGGGGGATGTCTTGTACTATTCGCCCAACGGGGCAAACTTCTCCCACTTTTACCGTGGACTTTGTTGTTCTCCCTAAAATATGCAATCCTATGCCAACTTCAGTAATTTCTTCTATAGACTGGAAATATTTAAATAATCTCAAATTGGCCGATCCTCAATTTCACATACCCGGTGAAATAGATATGTTAATGGGCGCAGATATTTTCTCCCAAATTCTCCAAGACGGTAAATTGTCAGGTAACAATAATGAACCTACGGCAATAAACACAATTTTCGGATGGGTTTTAATGGGTAAAGTGACTCGTACTTCTGATCAATCTTTTTTAAATTCATTCGTTTCTTTTGTCGATACATCATTAGATTTAACAATTAGACGTTTTTGGGAACTGGAAGAAATACCCGACGTTAATACCCCTTCCCCTGAGGATGTTTTATGCGAAAAATCATTTTTGGAAACCTATAGTCGGGATTCCACCGGTCGATATAGTGTAGCTCTTCCATTTAAAGGGCCTGAACCTTTATTTGGAGACTCTAAATCTGGAGCCCTACGCCGATTCTATTCTCTTGAGCGCCGCCTCCTTTCTGATAAGTCCTTGTATAGTTCATATCACGATTTTATGAAAGATTATTTAGAGAGCGGTCACATGGAACTTGTCACCTCACCATCACTATGTTCTGGAAAATTGTTCTATATTCCTCATCACTCTGTCATAAATCTCAATAGTTCGACATCTCCTCTTAGAGTTGTTTTTGATGCCTCTACGAAAAGTGCCAATGGTATATCTCTAAATGATAGTCTTCTAGTTGGCCCGAAACTCCAGAAGGACATTGTCACTTTGCTTTTACACTTTCGGTGTCATTCGTTTGTTCTTACAGCCGACATAAAGCAAATGTATCGGCAGATATATCTTCATTCGGACCACAGAGATTATCAGAGAATTGTGTGGAGATTCTCCCCCCATGTTCCTGTTCAAGAGTTTCGACTCAATACAGTCACCTATGGTGTTTCTTCAGCACCATTCCTTGCTCTTAGAACACTTCAGCAATTGGCTAAAGATGAAAAAGAAATGTTTCCTTTAGCTGCTGAAGTCATTCGTTCTGATATGTATATAGATGACATAGTTACAGGATGTTCCACTCTTCATGAAGCAATGAATCTTAAAAGCCAACTTATTTCTTTATTACAAAAAGGAGGATTTACTCTCCGAAAATGGGCCAGTAATAGTACCGCCTTTCTAGAATCTATTCCCGACGATCTGCGACAAACCCAGTCTCTTTGCTTTGCTGACGAAAATAATCCAGCTATAAAAATTCTTGGTCTAAAATGGCTTCCTTCTTCTGATGCTTTCTGTTACTCTGTCGAAACTTTAAATCGCCCTTGTACGAAACGTACAATCCTCTCAGATGTGGCCCGAATCTTCGATCCTCTTGGATTTTTGTCACCTCTCACCTTTTTTACCAAGCATTTAATTCAGTACCTCTGGACCTTAGGAATTGATTGGGACCAAGACCCTCCTTCTGATGTGGTACATCGCTGGAACAAGTATAAATCCGAGCTTCCCTTGTTACAGCATCTAAAAATTCCCCGGTGTTGTGTCCCACAAATATTTCTAAATTGTCAATTGCACGGTTTCTGTGATAGCTCCGAAAAGGGCTATGCTGCAGTGATCTATTTGCGTTTTCAAGTCAATACTAAAGTTTGTATTTCTCTGATTTGCGCCAAATCAAAAGTGTCGCCTCTTAAGCGAATTTCCCTTCCCCGTTTAGAACTATGCGCAGCTGTTCTTTTATCTCGACTTATTTCATTCGTAGTTGAAATTTATTCAGGAAAATTTTCGTTAAAAAATATTTTTGCTTGGTCCGATTCATCGGTGGCATTATCCTGGATCAGATCTTCTCCTCACAGGTTTAAGACATTCGTAAGCAATCGTATGACTCAGATTCAGGAACGAATTCCTCCTAATCGCTGGTTTCACATTTCATCCGCTGATAATCCTGCCGATTGTGCCAGTCGAGGATTACTTCCTTCTGAATTAGTAAATCACTCATTATGGTGGGCGGGCCCTGAATGGCTCAAGTTGCCCTGCAATGCCTGGCCCACAAGTAATTTCGATATTTCTAATCATCCTTCTTTAGCAGAAGAAGAACGAAAAATCGTACTTTCTAATTTCATTCTTTTAGATTCTATAGACACCCTATTGGACAAATACTCCTCACTTTCTAAAATAAAACGTATATTTTGCTATTGTTTGCGTTTCATTAAGAATGCTAGCAATCCTCGCACTAAAGCCTATAAAGCATTCACTAACAAAGAATTTAATGAAGTTTTATTTATATTAGTCAAACGTGTTCAGTATTTATGTTTTTCGGATGTCATTGAAAGTCTTCAAACAGGCAAATCCCTTCCTAAGTGTTTTCGAAAATTGAGCCCATTTATAGGCGAAGATGGCGTTCTCAGGGTGGGCGGTCGTCTGACCCATTCTGGATTGCTTTACGACCAGAAACATCCGGCTCTATTACCTCGCAAACATCGCCTTACCGAGCTTATAATCGAAGATGTTCATAAAGAGAATCTTCATGCTGGGCTACAAACGCTTCAATTTCTACTTTCTCAAAATTTCTGGGTTCTTTCTCCTAGGCGAGCTATTCGTCACACCCTTTCCAAATGTCTCCGTTGTTTTAAGGTTAAACCTAAACCATACCAACCCCCCATGGGCAATTTACCTTCAGTACGAGTAAATCAGGTGAAACCATTTCAATGTGTAGGGGTAGATTTCGGGGGACCGTTTTTCATAACTTTGGGGAAATCTAGAGGAATCAAATCTCGAAAAGCGTACTTGTGCTTATTCGTCTGTTTCGCTACCAAGGCAGTTCACCTTGAATTAGCCTCAGATTTAACTTCTGAATGTTTTCTTGCTGCCCTAAGGCGTTTTATCTCTCGCAGAGGGCGCTGTACTAACCTTTTCTCTGATCAAGGGCGAAACTTCATTGGAGCGGCAAATGAGTTGATTGAACTTATGAAACAAGCTTCACAATGCGAAAAAATTTCCTGGGCATTTAATCCACCCTCAGCACCTCATTTTGGGGGGCTGTGGGAATCAGGAATCAAATCTGTCAAATCACACCTTATTCGGGTCATAGGTCAACAAATATTGACTTATGAAGAATTTTACACAGTTCTAGTTCAAATCGAAGCTCTCCTAAACTCCCATCCTCTCTGTCCTCTAAGTTCGGATCCTCATGATCTTTCTGTTCTAACACCTGGACACTTCCTTACTTTGGAACCTCTTACTTCACTACCAAGCCCAGATCTCTCTCACCTTTCACTAAACCGGTTATCTCGGTGGCAATTACTCCAAAGGCTGCATCGCGATTTTTGGAAACGTTGGCATCTGGAGTACCTTAATACTTTGCAACAACGACAAAAGTGGTTGGACTCTGACTTTTCAAAGGTTTCTCAGGGTACACTGGTGCTCATTAAAGACGAACATACTCCGCCATTAAAATGGCGTTTAGGCCGAATTGAGCAAATTCACCCGGGTGCAGACGGAATATGTAGAGTTGCTACTGTACGCACTATTAACGGCGTCATGCAAAGGCCACTGGTAAAACTGTGTCCTTTGCCTATTTCCGAATATTAATAAAATGCATTAAGCATTTTAGGTGGGCGGTTATGTTACGACCGCACCCTGTATATATATTTAAGTTTACGTTAAATTTCAATTATTAGTTATTCTTGTCATATATTTGTCCTAGTCTAATTTTATTGCTAAGATTCTTCAATTTAAATATACGTGCGACATCTGTGGGCTGGAGATGGGACGGCTTGCCATTCGGTCGACAGAAGTCACGAAGTTCGGCAGCTCCATAAAGCACTAAAATATTCTGAATCTCGTTATTTATTTTGTTTAACATATATGTGTGTGTGTGTATATTCTCATTCAATACAGTCCATCGCTCAGCGTTCAACGAGGAGTGGAAAACGCATAGGAAAAGGTGAGTCAGTACTATTTTCCAGCCCTCGCGGTTACTCTTTGTTCTTGCTCATTCATTAACATCGTTAAGATAAAATATCTGATCAAAGTAGGTATTCTTTAAAAATTGTAGGTAAAACTGGCATGATTGAAATATCTGTAGTCACGAAAAGTGTATTCAAAAGTTTGATATTTATCTTTGTGCAAGATACAAGACAATAATTGGAAAAACTAGTGGAAGCTGTTGAAACATGAGTGTCCTTGATTGAAACATTATGTGAGCAGCATATGACATCAATTAATTTGGTGCTAGTTGCAATAAAACGTGTGGGTTCTCCAACTATCTGCTTTAGATCAAAACATTCCAGTGGATCACTAAATCTAAAAAATATATATTTAAATCTCCAGAACAAATTGTATAATCAAATTTTGGGGAAATAATACTTAGCGCGCCTTCAAGTTCAGTAAGAAAATTATTTGAAGGGAAATCTGGAGGTCACCTTGAACCTGTGCTTTATGTATACAGCAATTCCCCCACATTTTCGACCCCTGTGAACTCGTCTGTATAGGTAATACCCATCCAGTGCGATGACATCATTTGTCAAATTGGGATTTAACCAGGTTTCAGATATTGTTATGACATCAAATTTGTTGTGTACTAATTCTTTAAAGTCACCGAAATGCCTGAGTAGCGATCTGACATTTATATGTGATAGTTTAAAGCTACCGTTTTTCTTCATGTTCATTTAAGTAAATTATCAACTCAAATACATAACCTTAGCGTACAACAAGAAATGATTACCCAGTTATAGTCAGGAATTTTAACACACAAATATATATACACGCTGTCCATTTGATTAGGGCACTCGAGAATATCTCACTTAATATCGATCGTACAAAAAAAATTATTTTTACGAAAATTGTGCAGATTTATATAACCTACAAAATAGTTTAAAGACATTTGAAATCCATGGACTACTTTAAGAGTTATGGCGGAAAATATCGAAAAATGCGGAAAACGTCTAGGCCAAATATCTCCGTTATTCGAAGAGACATGAGAAAAATTGTAAGGCTAAAATTTTTTGCAAAACAGAGTGTTTCAACGAGGTTTTATCTAATTTTTTTTTTTCAAAACCGCTGTGTTTTGAGATTTACTCTTCAGGCTGTTAAAAAAATGATTTTGAAGCGGGCGGGAAATGACGCTATTAAATAGAGTATTTTCCTCCCTTTTCAAAGATATATCACATACCGTATTTATTCATTGGTACTACGTTAGTAATTACAAAAAAAAATTTTTAAGAGCAATAAACTTTTTTTAACAAGCATTATACGTGCCGTGGAGAAGTATGATTAAATAAAACGATAAAATAATTCAATAAGTTGTTCAAATCTTTGCTATAATAAAACATTAACACAATTAAGAAGAATAAAATAAATTCGGGTAACAAAAACAAATTAATAATAAAAAGAATATAGCACACAGAACATTAATATTTATCTAATCCTCAAAATAATTTTTAAGGTATCATATCTAGTGTTCAAAGTGTCCACCGCGATTTCTTATGCACAATCAGCGTGGTGAGGCACTGCATTTAAAACATTACTCATCATTTCGGGGGTAACTGTAATACATGCCTGTTGAATTCGAGCTTTTATACACCCCCCATAGAAAAAAATCCATTGGGGTTATATCTGGCAGAACGAGGGGGCCATCGAATAAATCCACTGGTACCTATCCAATGTTGAGCCAAAATTTCGTCTAAATAATCTAGGCAAATCTGGGAATTGTGGGGAGGGGCTCCATCTTGTTGAAAATATTGAAAGTTGTGTCGATTCTCTAAAGGTAGATCATCTAAGAATTCATTAAATTCATTTCTCAAAAAGTTTAGGTACCTTTGGCCACTGAGGTGATCATCATAAAAATAAGGACCTATTAAATTGGTGCTTAAAATACATATCCACACAGTTATTGAAAGACGATTTTGAAACCCAGTCGGTCTATGCCAGTCGGTATTCTCAGAAGTCCATTTGTAACGAATATTGCGATTGAAAAATCCATTATTGGAAAAATTTGTCGGAGTATTGTACTACATATTAATGGATTGGCACGCTTATTTTCCAACAGCCACCTACAAAAAGTCGTCCTGCTTGGTTTATCCCCCGCTTGTAAATTGTGAACTTTTTTGACTTTATAACACCGGTAATCATTTTTCTTTAAAATTTTTCTAGCACTTGTTTTATTTATATGACAAGCAATTTGAATTTCTCTTAATGATATTTCCAAATTTTCTGTATTTTTATTTCTTACATAATTAATAACTCAGTTTACCTTATTTACATTATCAGTAACACTGCTCAACCTTGTCTTCTTTAAAAATGAACCATTATTTTTCAGTTTGGTAGCTAATTTTCTGAACAGTTTTATTCGGCTGTAGTGCTTGTGGAAATCTGTTTCTATATTCTACTTGAGCTAATCCAGAGTTAAAATTGCATTGGCAATATGTAACGAACATATTATAATGATCAATGTGAGTGAAAATCATTTTTGAAAATTCTAAATTCTTAAACGAGTGTGATTGAGTGAGAGTTTAAGTATTAACTGAGATGAACTGTCAAAAAATTAAATTGTCAAATTTGTTCAACTATTTTAAAATAATTGAAATAATAGTGAAATCATGAAATACAAACAAATAGATATTATACTTAAATTAATTGGTAAAGACATTTTAACTTTCTGAGCAAGGAGTGGTGCTTTTATGGAGGACCTCTATACATTGGCATAACTCCAATACTCTTTCCATAATTGCTCCATGTTGCTTTTTTGATTATTATTTTGTTTTTGTTACCTAAATTTACTTTATTCTTCTTAATTGTGTTAATGTTTTATTATAGCAAAGATTTGAACAACTTATTGAATTATTTTATCGTTTTATTTAAGCATACTTCTCCACGGCAAGTGTAATGCTTGTTAAAAAAAAATTTATTGGTTTTAAAAAAATGTTTTTATAATTACTAATGTAGTACCAATGAATAAATATGGCATGTGATATATCGTTGAAAAGGGAGGAAAATACTCTATTTAGTGACGCTATTTCCTGCCCATTTCAAAATAATTTTTTTAGCAGCCTGAAGAGTAAATCTCAAAATACAGCGGTTGTGAAAAAAATTAGATAAAACCTCATTGAAACACTGTTTTGCAAAAAAATTTTGCCTTAGAATTTTTCTTTTATCTTCAAATAATGGAGATATTTGGCCTAGACGTTTTCCGCATTTTCGATATTTTCCGTTAGAACTCTTAATGTAGGCCATGGATTTCAAATGTCTTTAAACCATTTTGTAGGTTATATAAATTTGCACAATTTTCGTAAAAATATTTTTTTTTGTATGACCGATATTAAGTGAGATATTCTCGAGTGCCCTGATAAAATGGACAGCCTGTATATATATATATATATATATAAAAGGAAAGGTGTTATCGCGGGAACAGGACAATAAGTCAAGAAAAAAATTCGTGGGCAAGCCCGCAGAAATTATAGTGCAACCGTGTACACGTGTTTCGGACTTTTTGGTCCTCATCAGCACGGTGTAGCTAAGTTGAAAGGATAGGCACAACTTAGGAAAAAACGACACAAATGGAAACCACTGACAGGAAGCCAGTTGCACATTTGTGGCTGCAGTCGGAAGACCTTGAGGTTTCAAGGCAACAACCAACATTGCCACGGAGGCAAACTGTAAGCCGCCTGCGTGGAGTTCCATAGCCCAAGGTAAAATACAAAAGGAAAGGTGTTATCGCGGGAACAGGACAATAAGTCAAGAAAAAAATTCGTGGGCAAGCCCGCAGAAATTATAGTGCAACCGTGTACACGTGTTTCGGACTTTTTGGTCCTCATCAGCACGGTGTAGCTAAGTTGAAAGGATAGGCACAACTTAGGAAAAAACGACACAAATGGAAACCACTGACAGGAAGCCAGTTGCACATTTGTGGCTGCAGTCGGAAGACCTTGAGGTTTCAAGGCAACAACCAACATTGCCACGGAGGCAAACTGTAAGCCGCCTGCGTGGAGTTCCATAGCCCAAGGTAAAATACAAAAGGAAAGGTGTTATCGCGGGAACAGGACAATAAGTCAAGAAAAAAATTCGTGGGCAAGCCCGCAGAAATTATAGTGCAACCGTGTACACGTGTTTCGGACTTTTTGGTCCTCATCAGCACGGTGTAGCTAAGTTGAAAGGATAGGCACAACTTAGGAAAAAACGACACAAATGGAAACCACTGACAGGAAGCCAGTTGCACATTTGTGGCTGCAGTCGGAAGACCTTGAGGTTTCAAGGCAACAACCAACATTGCCACGGAGGCAAACTGTAAGCCGCCTGCGTGGAGTTCCATAGCTAACACCTTTCCTTTTGTATTTTACCTTGGGCTATGGAACTCCACGCAGGCGGCTTACAGTTTGCCTCCGTGGCAATGTTGGTTGTTGCCTTGAAACCTCAAGGTCTTCCGACTGCAGCCACAAATGTGCAACTGGCTTCCTGTCAGTGGTTTCCATTTGTGTCGTTTTTTCCTAAGTTGTGCCTATCCTTTCAACTTAGCTACACCGTGCTGATGAGGACCAAAAAGTCCGAAACACGTGTACACGGTTGCACTATAATTTCTGCGGGCTTGCCCACGAATTTTTTTCTTGATTTATTGTCCTGTTCCCGCGATAACACCTTTCCTTTTGTATTTTACCTTGGGCTATGGAACTCCACGCAGGCGGCTTACAGTTTGCCTCCGTGGCAATGTTGGTTGTTGCCTTGAAACCTCAAGGTCTTCCGACTGCAGCCACAAATGTGCAACTGGCTTCCTGTCAGTGGTTTCCATTTGTGTCGTTTTTTCCTAAGTTGTGCCTATCCTTTCAACTTAGCTACACCGTGCTGATGAGGACCAAAAAGTCCGAAACACGTGTACACGGTTGCACTATAATTTCTGCGGGCTTGCCCACGAATTTTTATATATATATATATATATATATATATATATATATACAGATTCTTACCTATGAATATTTTTAAAAACAGCCAGAAATATTAAATAAAAATAAAAAGAAATGATCAACACTTTTTAGTATAAAGACTATTGGTTAATTATTTAGGTATCTGTATTTTTTTGTTTTATTGATTTTTTTTTTTTTTTTGTATAATGCACTTTATTCTAATGGTATAATAATATGACACCTCAGAAGTATGATGAAAATCCGTTGGTTCCATCACATGTCAAACGTGGAAGTACTCAGGAGAGCAAACAGCCTTCCAATTGAGGTGCTTATTTCAAGAGCACGCCTAAGATGGGCAGGTCACGTTCATCGTATGCATGATAACCGCCTTCCTAAATGTACACTTTATGGTGAATTGCTAAGCGGTAGAAGAAGGCGTGGCGGTCAACGAAAGAGGTTCAAAGACGCTCTCCATGAAAATCTAAAATCCTGCGGTATTGCAGACGAGCAATGGGAACAACTTGCAGCGGACAGAACCGAATGGCGAGGGGTTGTGGCCAGCTATCAAGGAAATGTTGCTGCAAGAAGGCCGAATCCAAGACCTAACCAGGTCTATGTTTGTCCTGACTGCGGTCGACATGTGCTCTCCCGAATTGGCCTCTATAGCCATAGTCGTGTGCACCGTAGATGAATGGGAATCTCAATAAACTACACCTGTTACTTGTTTTTTATTGTACACAATTTATCGACTGTAACATTTTTATACTCGGACTCGAGTAACGGCTAATAATAATAATAATAATATGTGCAGTTTTACAAATAGAGTTTATTTATTACAATTTCGAATGGGTCTTTGTAGTGCGTTGTAGGTTAGTTTCTTCTTTGATTCCTTACCGACTTTGCTAGGTGAATATTCCTGCTTTCGTTTTTGCCCTCCTTCTATATTCTCTTCCTCACACACTTCTTTTTTGTTTGCTTCTGGCTTTTCCTTAAGGTTTTGTTCCAGTTGGTTTAGTGTGATTGGTGTTGAAGGTTCGCTAGCAGTTTGCCTGACAGCTGGCGGTGAGTAATAACCGTTAAATAAATCATTTTGCTCGACAAGTAACTCTTCACTTATGTAAGCTTGCCCCTATATTATTAACTTATTGCCTCTTATGCGTGCTTGTTTGTGTTTGTCTCTCGCTTCCTTTAAATATTTTACTAATATTTTTCTTTCTTCTCTATCTTCTTTACTTAGGTCATCACTTACGAAGATGCCCGTTCCTTTTAATTTTGTTTTATTTTTTAATATGTTTACTTTTGTTATATAAGAAAGAAGTTCTATTAAGACCGGCCTTTTATTATTTGATGCTTTACCCAATCGGTAAATATTGGTAAATTCAAGAGTTGGAATATCAACTGTAAGCTTTTCTTTCAGAAAATTTTGGATTTGATGCAATAGTACGCTTGTTTCGTTCTCACTTTCTTCAATACCATAGAAAACAATGTTATTTTTGCGTAATGATTGCTCAATTTTCTGGAGGTGTTGTTTTAGAGTTTTAGTTTCTGCTTCTAAAATCAGAACTTTTTGTTTCACGACCTTGACTTCATTTTCCACCTTCTCTGTGAATTTTTAAATCGTTTCCGATTCCTTTGATTTTATCACATAGATTTTTTTTGGTATGCTGTATAAATTTGTAGATATCTTCTAACGTTTTTTCACTCTCCATGTTTCATAATTTATTTGATTTCTTTAGCACTAGAATGTTTATATTATTTCTTGGATGTATTATGCTCACTGTGTATAATAGTCAATATCAGTAAACTTCTTATTCACACTTTGTTTTTATGTGTTGATAAGTTTTTTAAAGTTCTTTATATATAACTATAACTACTGATTTAAGTTTATTATTGTTTAATTATGTTTTTTAAATGCACTTTGTACACCAACAACACTGCCAGAATTTTTCGCCGGAATTTCCTGAATTCCCAGATATAAATTTTTTTTTATTTCTTACATTTATACCACTATTAAATTGATTTATTGTGGAACTATCAGCACACGACTTGCTTAGCTTAGACTTCACCTACAATTAATACATGTTCATAAAGTGATAACAAATATATCGTCCTCATTATTAGAAGTAGGATGATTATATATGACAAATATATGAAGTTTGTTTCGAATAAATGGTGGTGAAATGAAGTGAGTTAGTGGATTATTCATTTATAATAAATTACAAAAATAAGAAATATGTAGTAAAATACTACGAAAGTCCAAATATTCCACTGTTTCCTGTGAAAGGAAATAAATTCATTGCCACCCATTATTTCCTTTCATAATAGGAAATAGTGGAATAATTATTATTTTTGTAATAATTGATCTACTTTGTGTTGGCTTATATTTTGTTAAATGTAATAAATTATTTTATCCTTATTTCAGGATAAGCTACCCCAGAGCAATCTTAGACGACAGTCGGAAGAAGATGTTAGTCCAGTTAATATCAGTGTTATAAACAAGGAAGGTTTGAAAGACGACAGTGAAATAAATATAGGTAACGCCGAAAGTGCCGTGGCATGGAATTCTACACTTAAAGGTAATGATAACTTCCCATTAGGACCCTACAATAGTTCTCTGGGAGAGTTACGAACCACCGGCGATCCCTCCGATTGGAGCCCAAAGCTACTACAACGATTGGAACAGGCTGCTCTGCTTCCGGAGAACTATTGCGATAATGTGAATCAAAGATCTCAGTATATACCAGGCGATGGAGAACCTATTGGGGTAGAATTGTCCCAGGTCAAGGTTAGATTGGAGCCTCCTGATTGCACGCCAGATCGCTACGAAAACTGTACCACCACAATTGAATCGAAGGAGCAGTTGCCTGCTAATCCTGGGCCGAAGCGGGGGCTCCCAGGGGATTCATTAAACAGAACCGAAAATAAAAGAACACATATGGCCCGTGTTAAGAAAAGTGTTTGGAAAACGATGTCCAGGGCAGTGGTTTTAGTTGAAACCCAATACATCGATAAATGTGAGAATTATATTGCATTATGTCACCGTTGCCCACTAGGCCGTCATGAAGGCTTTTGCGCCGCTACCATCGGATTGGCAGAGCAATTACGTGCGTCTCATTATCCATGGACCCCGGAGCTGCGACAACGGCTAGCTGCCTTTTTTTTTGAAGGCAGTTATTATAATCAGAAGCAAGGACTTAAATTTACAACTACAGCCGGAGAGCAAGTTCTGATCAAGTTGTCCCCAGCCCACCTTAGACTAAACCGTGACGATTTCAGAGAAGTAATGGGTATAAATGAGAGATATTTTAAGGACAGTTCATGGAAATATATCAACTTCCAGTCAGAGTCCAACAGTTGGTTAGTTGAGCAATTACTTGCCACGCCCGAACCCGCTGCCTGGAGCCCGATCTTAAGGCGACGTCTGGCCACCCTCTTTCCGGAGGACTATCCCGCTAATAATTGGGTTTTTAAGAAAATTAATATCACTGATGATACAACGTTGCGTATCACCGTATCCAGGGACATGCTTGGATTAGAACCTACACTAGAGAAAGGTAAGATATACAGGGTGATTTAGCTAGAAGTACCCAGACTAATGAAAACTGTCCACCCTAAATAAATTTGAATATGTTGATTTTACGAATATCGCAAAAACACGTCAAAAATAAATAATAGGGGACTCACTTTCTTATTAATAGACCTACAATTAGTTCCTCCCCCTTACCCCCAGTGCCACTTTTACAATGAGGAATATGCATGCATTTTAAAAATGCTTAAATTTGTTATTTTTCCATAATATGTTCTATACAAGTTGAGAATATAATAGAGAAACTTATAAAAAAAATTTACTTGATAAATGTTCGACTTTAAAATTCGAATTTTTATGTAAACAAAACCATATGGCTGAAAACGGGTTTCTTACGAGGTTTGTCCACTACATCCAATTCCGAAGACGGACATTTGCGTGTAATGTCGAAAATTCGTGACGGAAGGTATCTGTTCGAGACAGTCGTTCTCGGAGGAACCACTAGTAACCATTTTATAGCTGCAGAAACATCATCATGCATGCTCAACTGAACAAGCAACAGTTTTGGATACATCCTCTCCTAAGAGAAAGACACCTAACAGGAGCATTTTATCTACTGTATGATAAATTGCGACAGCACAAACAAATTTTTTTCAATTACTTTCGCATGTCCACAAGTACTTTCGATTTTTTGTTACAGCGTTTAGTAGATACAATTACGCTTCAAGACACGAACATGCGGATGCGCATGCACTCCACCAAGAGAAATGCTTGCAACCACATTAAGGTAGGTATATATTTATTTTTTATGTAAGATAAAAAAAATTTATGTATACAAATTTCATACGTTTTATTTATATTTAAAGTTACATGTTACATATTGAAAGTCTTGATTCTCTCAAATTCTGGCTCCAAAAAATCACAAATTTCCCTCCAGGCGTTCTTTCTTAATACTGTTACGTGCTTACAGTTTTCAGTAAACACTCTGTGGGTTTAAATAACTTGCAACAAGAATTTTCACAAACCACTGATTTATTTAATCACTAAAATTACGCTAGTAAATACTTAAAACTCATGCAACTAATAATAACTTAATCTAATATAAATTCACTACTTTTAAAACACTATGTACTTTACTTTTCTTCCTAAACTTGTCAACTCTTGTCTAACCTAAAAACTCTGTCTGTTTACTTCACTGAACTGAACTGTATTCTTTATACTTCACTTCACTAAACTGTATTGTTCCCCCATCTGCTGGATTCACCACTTTATATATACACTTGGAATTTCCAGACCTCTATATTCTAGAATTCTCCATAGTTTTCTACTATGTACTAGATGACTGTTCGTCAATTGGCTCGTAGATGGCGCCACCATACAGGTTTCCTTTCATCTTGAACTTAATCACATCTTTCCTCGTTAGAGGGCAGCACATAACAATACCTTATTTTTATAATTATCTATATCCCCCATATTTAAAATATAAACACACAAAACCAGCAATTTTGCATTCCTGCGCGTCAAGCAGTGAATAGCTCGGATCCGATTAAGGGGTGTATCCGAGGTAGCAGAATATTCGGAGTCAGAGATGACGTATCTCTGATGTCAGACCTCGTGTGGACAAACGGCCATTTGATTATATAGGCAGCTACTTCGGTCCATCATTTCGGATCTCGGAATCAGATGTAGTGGACAAACCGCATTATTAGTGTGATGTCGCAAGTCACAAAATACAGGCATGTCAATAGAAGTGGCATTAGAAAAACACACTTTACTATGATAAAAATGCGTAAGTGTGTTTTTACTTAGCCAAGCAGGACTAATTGTGGTGCATTGACTGTTTGTGGAGCTTGAAGACTGTTTTAATCGAGCGATGATGGATACGGGACATTTGCAAGCCCCGTCGGACATTTACCCAGAGTAGATGCAGTCATGATGACAGTATTTTTTGGCCACGATCGTGACTTCATAAGTGCAGAAAGCCAAAGCCTATGAGGTTTGTGTGCACGTTTATTTTTAATAAATATTGTTTTAATTATTGTGCAATCGAAAAGTTTTCATTTAAAGTAAGTAAGTAAGTATTTATTCGTCCATTTTGATTATGTTTACATAATATAGGACAGGTCAAGTATAAATAAATAAAATGTATAAAATGTAAAATTTACAAAGTTCTAAATAACGAGATACAAGAATAACAAGTGTAACAAACAAACAAATATATAAGAGTACATTTAAATATGCATGCATAAGATATGATCATCTTAATATGGTCATAAAACAATATTGAATAAAACTAATGAAACATAATAAATTGTAGTGATATCACAGACTGTCAGTCATATATTCATTAAAAGAATAATAAGATTTTTCAATTAACATACCTTTAATACTTGTTTTGAACTCTTTCTGATTTAAAGACTTGTATTGGTGAGGTAATTTATTATATACTTTAATAGCCAAATATTTAGGACTATGCTCAAACAAGCTGGTACGATGTCGAGGAATCTCCAAGGTCTGATTATTTCTTGTGTTATATGAGTGGTAGATATTTAAATTATTTAACTCTTCCAGATTAGATCTAGCATACAATAAGAGATGCATTATAAATATTGATGGTACTGTTAGAATTTGCATAGCTTTAAAATAGCCCCTGCAACTAGCCCTATATCCGATGCCAACTAAATATCTAATGGCCCTTTTCTGTAGTGTAAATACTCTTAGACTCTCACCACAATATCCCCACGCAATTATACCGTAAGATACGATTGAGTGAAATTGTGCATAATAATATATTTTTAAGGATTCAGTATCAACTATATGAGATAGTTGCTTTATGCAGTAACAAGTAGTAGCGATTTTCCTACAGACAAAGTCAATATGTGTTCTCCAGCTGCAATCCTCGGATATAATAATCCTAAAAATTTAGTAGACTCAACTTGTCGCAAGGAGCCACATTTTGATTTAATTAGAACACTTTCATTGTAGTTGGTATTAGAGTTATTGAATCTAATGCATACAGATTTTTTGCTATTTAGTAACAAATTATTATTCGAGAACCATGACTGAAGATGTTGCATTTGGATGTTACATGAGTTAATAGTATTACTTAGAGTATTATCACTACAGAGAATGGATGTGTCATCAGCAAACATAAAAATGTTAGAAAATTTTAGATCGTTTATATACATTAAGAACAGCAAAGGTCCTAAAATTGACCCTTGTGGAACCCCTATGGTTGTGGGTGGTATATCAGATTTGTAATTATTTACCTCAACATACTGTGTCCTATCCTTTAGATAGCTTTTAAACCATTCTAGGGCTTGACCACGTATCCCATACTTTTCCATTTTAATTAGAAGAGTTTTTTGTGACATACCAGGTCAAATGCCTTACTGAGATCCAGAAAAATTCCAACAGCATTTTTCCGGTTGTCCATATTTTCATACAATAAATTCAAAAATTCGTTTATAGCACTAATAGTGGAGAGACCCTTCCGGAAACCAAACTGGTTTACATTGAATAGCTGGAAAGTATCAAAAAAATTTGTAACTCTAATAGCTATAACTTTTTCAAATATTTTTGAAAATGTAGTCAGGATCGCAATTGGTCTGTAGTTTTCAATGTTGTTAACTTCACCCGATTTAAAAAGTGGAACAATTTTGGCAATTTTCAGTTCTTCAGGAAAGATACCTTCACTAATTGAAAGATTTATTAAGTACGTCAGTGGTTTCACAATGTGCGGTATGCACTTTTTTAATAAACTTGAACTAACCTAATCAGAACCAGCGGCATTTGAGTTCTTTAAATTGATAACAATGTTGATAACTTCTGATTCTCTCACAGGGTCTATGAAGATAGAAGAAGGATTTATAGTAATGTTATTACAATCAGCGTTATTAGTAAGTGACATACTTTCAATAAGCTTTACGAGGTACATTAATGAAGTAATTGTTAAATGTATTACTGATTGTTGGAGAATCATTCACTACTTTATTATCTATATTTAGATGGACATCGTTTTTCGTGTTAATTTTAGGTTTGATGATATTCCATGCCATTTTAGATTTATTTGCTGAGTTAGACAATAGAGAGATATTCCACATTTTTTTAGCCTTTCTAATAAGTTGCCTATATATCGCTTTGTATTTTTTATAATATGTTATTATGTCATTATTACCTGAAAAAGTCAATGAATACAAGTCTTTAAGCCTTTGCGAAGAGTTTCTCAAACCCTGTGTCATCCAATTATTTTTTAATTTCTTATTTGCAATATTTATAGAAGTCTCCGGAAAAGTCATATTAAAGTGATATAGACAGTTATTAAGAAAATTGTTAAATTTTGTATTAACATCGAAATTATTGTCAAATACATCAGACCAATTTTCTGTTTATAGTCTAGAGCAGAAGTTCCATATTTTTTCCTGATTCTGTACATCCCTGAACATCAGTTTTTTATTGGTCTGTTTAGAACAATTTATTGATGTTGTTAATAACAATGCATCATGGTCAGATATGGCATTTCTTATAACTTTACTTTCGTAATCATCAATATTTAAATTGATACATATATTATCAATACAGTTCCTTATTCTAGTTGGTTCGTTAATAGTAGGTACAAGACAATAAGCATTAAGTACATCATTCAATTTGGTAAGATTGTTGCTATATGCTAAGACATTAATATTAAAATCACCGCATAATACAATCTTTCCATTTTTATATTTACTAGTTACCATTTCAAGCAAAGAATTTAACTTATCTAGAAAAACAACAATATTTCCATGTGGAGATCTATAAAGACAGATAATAACAAAGAAGTTATAATTGTCAATTGAAAATTTAACAGCAGTAGCCTCAAAATGTTTTTCTATATTTAATACACCAGTGTGATCAAGTTTTTTACACATTAAATTGTTTTTTACATAGATCGCTACACCACCTTTATGAAATAGTTGTCTAAAGTAGGAATTTCCAACATAGTAGCCGTCAATTGCACATTTTGATGTATTATTTGAATTTTAGTGTTTTTAATAATTTCTTTTTTATTATGTGATCCTGATACTGCTCTTTTGAGCTTGTGTTTGGTTGGCATTTCATTTGGGTAATTGTTATTGGTTATAACACTCACGTTGGTTGTATTGTAGGATTGGTGTCCAGAAAATTAGACTCTATTGGATCACTATTTACAAGGATATCAACTGATATGGGCACGTGTGTTAGAATGTCATTAAAAGGACTAAATGGACTTACTTCATCATTCTCAGTTGTAAGAATTTCACTCACATTAGATATCGGAATATATGTTAAGTTTGCATTATTGGAATTGATTTCAAAATTTTCATTTGTTATGGTCTGCCATATTTTGTCAATAATTTTTTTTGAATTAATAGTTTTCCCATTGAATTTATTTTTGTATTCTAAATAACATATGTTTCCTTTCAATAACCATTTTATCCTTTCTATAAAATTCTTCAAGGTATTATTGTACTTCATGATTTTTTTATTTAGATTGTAGTAGTCGTTTAGCAGTAATGGGATGGGGGAAATGATGAAGTTGGTATGGGAGTTACACATTAATAAATTACTAAGATATTTAAAAGATGGATACCTCTTACATTTAAAATCATTTAAGCCGGCTATCAGAATAACATAATCATCATCAGTAAATTTTTTTATTAAATTCGTGACTTCATTAGTGACTGACGCAAAATTAGCTCCTGGCTTAATTATTGAAGAGTATTGAATACTGCTTCCGACAAATTTCTTTTTGAGTAGATTAATGGTACTCCGGCCTGTTTCATCACAGAGAGTCGTTACTTTCCTACATTTTAAAGGAGGCAATCCACTTTTGCCCGAGCAGTGTATTCTTATTGTTATTTTTTGATATTTGGTTGATAATGACCATATTTTGGTCAGAAGTTGGGAGACCACTTTCTACCTCTAAATTTTTAAAGTGTAATAACCTTGCAGAATTTGACGTTTGTCAACGAACTAATTTTGGAGAATCTTCGTGGCTATTCTGTAGCTGCATACAGGGTGTCCCAATAGTGGGTTAAAGTCCAATATCGACCTATTTGAAGACTTTGGAAAAAAAAATTTTATGGAATGGTATAGTGTCAAAAGTTAGAAGAATGTTTGTTAAATTTAAGTTCATTATCAGTTCTAAATATTTACACTCGTTTACATGTTGCAAATATTCACCAAATAGCTGTAGCTTATTAATGTTTTGACCATCATTTTTGTTAAATAACATCACTTTAGTTTTTTGTGTATTTACAAATAAACTGTTAGATACTAACCATTTTTCTAACTTTAATAATTCAGCTTGCATTTTTACCAACAGCACTTCTATTCCTTCGTCAATTTTGACTGAAGTATAATAAGTTGATAATTAACAAAGTGGGCATAGAAGTGGTGTGAATATTTTGAGGCTGTGTAGGAAAGAATGCAATAATTTACAGACAGAGGTAATAATTATGCGATGGGAAAGGATGGATATATAAAAAGAGTTGTGAGTTTTAATATACATTACTACTATTGTATATTATTAACCTACATAATACATTAATCTTTATAATATAATTTTGTAGAGATATTAGCCATAGTAAATAAATAATATGTGGCGTTTGTATTAAGTTATGCTAGGATGGACAGGAGTGTAGTGTAATTGTCAATCAGATAGTTTTTTGTTTCTATTCGAAACCGTTTTTTCCTCATTTTTTTAATATGTGATGGAAGTTTATTAAGAAGTTTGGTTCCATTGTGTTTAATGCATTTTTGGGTGACAGTTTTGGTATGTAACGGTAGTGTATATGTGTTGTTTGTCCTAGCCCTTGTTTCATATTGGTGTTCAATAACAGATCCAATGGTATCCTTCTTGTTATGTGCGTAGGATATGGCAGCATGCATGTATATACCCTTCACATCAGGCAATTGTTTTTCGATAAAGATATCTCTGCAGCTATTGTGAACGATCCATGCTTTAATGGATGTCTGAAGGACGTATTTTCTGCTCGAAAAACTTAGAAAAATTAAAACAAATAGGAAAAAGAAAAAATTAATTTTCTTTTTCCTCAACTTTTTCCTAATTCTAAATAATAAATACTACGTTCACAAAATTTTTAGGGTTCAACACGACTGTTTCAAACGGAGAATAATGTAATAAATCATACTTACTGTCGTTTATGCTTAACTGCTGCTCTGATGGTATCAATTGGAAGACGTCGTAACACTATAAATCTAACACTGTCTGTATCACACTCTCTTAAAATTAAACCTGAAAAGGAATTTTGTTAGAAAACACAACTAAAAGACAATATAAAGTTCAAAATATGTATATTAAATCTTTAAAAAATGCGACATTTGCTACACTTTCTAAATTAACGCTCCTTGAAGAGTTAGCGAAAATTTGGCATAAAAAATGCTCCGAAGAGCAAAAATATGTTTACAAGAATTAAAAACCTCTTCCACGGCGTTTTTACGTGAAGCACGCTTTTCGTACGAAGTATTTCCTAAGTCAGATTTTGTTACAACGTCGAAAAGTACATCGGGGTTATAGCGTTCTTTAACACTATCTCTGCTTTTTTTTATTAAAAATTATTCTTAAAATATAATTTTGTGTTATTTGCAGATATTGTAAAGTTGCTTTATAAGCTGAGCCCCATACTGTGACACCATACCTAATTTTAGCTAAACTGTTGTACAAGGCTCCCCCTTTATTTGTAATACTTATCTCTTTTACTGGCGCATGCTTGTTTAATGTTTGGGTTACATTGTTTACTAATTTCTCGGCTAATGTGTTTACATCAATACAAATCGGTATCCATTGAGTGTCCATTAGATCAAATTGAAAGTGTGTTTCATTAAAATCATTGTAATCTCTGATTACTTTTTCTGTGGTTTTGTCATATCGTCGTTTGCAATATTTAGAAACTGATCTGGATTTTATTTGAAAGAATCCTGGAAAACCTGGAAAAGTCAGGGAATTTGACAATTGAAAATTGCTATGTTCCCACCTACACTCCCTGTAGCTATAACGTGATATTCCTTTCGCTAGATGATCAACTTGCTCTTTCCAGTCAAGCCGGGAATCTTTTCTATTCCTAAGAATGAGGCATTCATTGTTGATGTTAGTTATCTTGATAATTAATTTTGAGTTCCGCGTTTGACAATTACTGAAACTAATAATTTGATTGTAATTTGTTCAACAATCGACCATCATATGAATCTTGTTGCAGGAGCTGTCGAATTCTTACCAAAAGAAGAGCCTTCATCATTCTGGCATCGGGAAATTGTTGCACCAGAACATCAATGCAAGTTTGGTCGACACGGAGGCTACTGCTCTTTATCTATTGGGGTGGCGGAACAATTATTGAGCTGTCGAAGGAGCGACTGGAGTCCTGCTTTAAGCCAGCGGCTAGCAGTCTTCCTTCAAGTGGGTTGCAGTTATACTATGACACGAACTACTAAGTTTCGCACTGTCTCTGGTGACAATGTTCAGGTCATAATTAACCCAACTAACCTTAACTTAAGTGAAGTTAATATAGATTTTTTTAAAGACGAATCCTGGGATGAACCTATCATCTCTGATTTAAAGCTCCAAGATATATATAAACAACAATATATTAACGAAAGAAGTGAAAAAGAGGCTAGAAATATCATATCTTTGCCGTCAGCTACCCCTCTCTCATTGCCATGTCGCATCGCCTCAGATTGGTTGGTGAGGCAACTCCTAGCCACTCCTTGTCCCGCCGACTGGAGCCCGATGCTACGGAAACGCCTAGCAACCCTTATTCCAGCGAGTAGTCCTGACGACGAATGGTTAATACCTCAATTTAAAGTGAATACAAAACGTCGCCTTTATGTCAGAATATGCAGAAAGATGCTTAGATAAGATAAACAACAACCTAGTAAACATTTTGTATAGTGTGAACTGAACTGCTAGATGGAAAGCTACCTGTTCTTTTACCTACATGATTTTTAATTTTTATATTAGGAAAATATCCCTTTACATCTAAAGCTAAGTTTAGTTTTTTACTGTCTTTATAATATAATAATAATTATATTAAAAACTGTTATTTAAAAAAAAGCGTGAATTTATTGCAGCATTCGAATAACCTTTTTTATACAAAGATTTGCCTGAATAATATGGTACTTCTGGGAATTGTGGATACTGGAGGTGAATGCACTGTAGTCAAGGAATCCTTGTTAAAAAGCTTAAAGTGCAAGATAACGTTCTGGTCATGCCGGATAGGTACTTTTACTCTGGTTGACATATTAGGGAATTCATTTGTTAGGCAACCACAAATTTCATTTATTATTTCTTTTATTTATTCTGAAATCCAATTCTTTGGAGGCTATGACAAGCGAAATGCCCTGTTGATCAGAAAAACTGCAGCTGACTTAGCCGCAATGGTGAGTCACGATATAAATTATCGTGCAAAAATTTTAGAGGTGCTGCAAGAGTTTTGTGATCGCATTTCTACGAGTTTTAGTGATAGAGGGAAAACTCATGCTACGGAAATGAAATTAAAACTGTTAGATCGAACCCCTTTTTCTTATAATAATAATAATAATAATTGCTTTTATTGATAGATAAAGAAATACAAAATGGGATTGGTAAAATTTAAACTAAATATCTATCAAACGGCAGAGTTCGCTGTTCTTTGGAGTACAAAGAACTGTGCTCTTCCACTCAACCGCAACGCCCACATACTTACTTAAAGCTGAACATAAAGAAGCTCAAGTAGGATTTGCGCTTGAATTTTTAGTGGGGGAAAGAAGGGTAAGATGACGATAGTAAGGTTTTATAATTTTTAAATCCTCGTGGCTTTGACCTAAAATCTTAATTCTTTACTTTTAGCAATCATTATAGTTTCTCCTTGAACTACTAATTTTCTGGCTTTCATAAATTTAAAATTTATCATAATTTTTGCACTTTTTTGACTTGATGTCAAATTCGTCATCTTACCCTCAGATGCGGATAAGATGACTTCACTAGGTGGCTAAGATAGATAGATAGATAGATATGCTTTATTTGTTCCTTTGTACAACAGGACCCAAATGGGTGTAGAACATGTCAAATTATTAAAGATATAGAGATTTAAAACAAGGTTAATAACAATAGAGAAGAAATAAAAAACAATACACAGTAAGCAAAAGACTCTGGACATTTTTTAAGACAAACCTAACACTAAACACTTAGTTTTTTTAAAAAAAGCATATATATCAATGAATAAATAATATGATGTATAATTGAATATAAAATGTATACAAAAATGTATATAAAATATATAAATGTAATCCTACACGAAGAGAAGAGGAAAAAAAACATAGAATTATAAGAATGCATCGTCAGTGATATATTCATCTATCGTATAGTAAGCCTTTCGTATGAGAATTTGTTTTAGTTCATGTTTCAGTTTATTGATTGGCAAATTTTTCAGCTCCGAGCATAATCGATTATATATTTTAATTATCGAATATTCAACATTTTTTTGAATATAGCTATAATTGATTTTATCAATGGCTATATTATCTTTATACCTTGTGTTGTATTTGTGTTCTAAAGATTTGAAGAGAGCAGTATTTTGTTTGACAAAAATTACCGCTTCATAAATATACAAGGATATAAGTGTAAGAATTTTCCTTTCGCGAAATACAAGTCTGCAACTATCCCTTGAACCCATATTAAGTATATACCTTAAACATCTCTTTTGCATTTTAAATATTTTTTGTGCATTACTTGAACTTGCCCAAAATATGATCCCATATCTGACACGGGATTGGATATATGCATGATATGCAATAAAGGCCGCTTCCACATTTACAAAATGCGCAATGACCTTCAGTGCATAACAGTATTGTGCCATATTCTGAACTAGATTATCTATGTGAAATTTCCAGTCTAATCTAGAATCCAGATTTATTCCCAGAAATTTTATAGAGCTACTACTTTTTATATTACTGTTGTCATAGGTAAGTATAGTTTCATCTCTTTGGCGCAAGTATGAGAATTTGGTGATTTGAGTTTTATTTAGATTTAATTGCAAATTATTATATGTAAACCATCGATTTAATACATCCAGGGCATCTTTCATTTCTTTTTCAATATCGGTTTCCTGAAATTCGCTAAAGATGAGTGTAGTATCATCTGCAAATTGTACAATTGGTTGGTCTACAACAGAGGGCAAGTTGTTTGTGTATAATATGTATAGGAGGGGTCCTAAGATAGATCCTTGAGGTACCCCTCTTTTAATCTCTTTCTTTTCAGATTTTAAGATAATTCCATTATTGTTATGCTCTAGTACACACTGTTTCCTATTTGTTAGATAGGATTGTATTAATTTTAGTGATACACCTCTGATACCATATAAAGGTAATTTTTTTAAAAGTATACTATGTTCAACACTGTCAAATGCTTTGGATAAGTCGAGACAGACCGCGACAGTTTGCTTGTTGTTGTTTAAGGATTCTAATATCAATTTCAGTGCTTTATATATTGCTAGTATAGTAGATTTCCCTTTCCTGAAGCCATTTTGTGAGTCCGATATTAGGTCGTTTTTTTCAATGAAATTTAAGATTCTCATATATATTATTTTTTCGAAAATTTTGCTTATGTTTGATAGCAGTGCAATTGGACGGTAGTTTTGCCAGTCTGACTTGTCTCCTTTCTTGTAGATAGGTTTAATTGTTGCTACTTTAAGTTGATCTGGAAAGATTCCCGTATGTAGTGTTAGATTTATAATATAAGCCAATGGTTTAGATATGATATCTGCTACATATTTCAGGAGTTTTATCGGTATTTCGTCCTCTCCAACAGACTTTTTGTTTTTTAGATTAATTATTACGTTGAATATTTCTGTAGAATTAGTAGGTTTTAAGAATACGGATTTATGTGTTAAAACATTATTTTTATCTGGTGTTTTATTTGCTGCTGTTCTATTAGCTGTAGATATATTTGAACATTGGTTAATAAATTTATCGTTTATGTGGTTCAATACTTCCTTTGGATTTTTATTTTGTTGCATATTTTTTAAAATGTTTTCAGGACGTGTTATTGTTTTACCCGTGTAGTTTTTAACTATATTCCAGACAGCTTGTCCTTTATTTTGAGCAAGTTCAATAGAGCATATATGTGACATTTTTTTTGCCATTAAGATTACATTTTTTAGTATTTTTTTATACTTATGATAGTATTCTCTTGATATCGAGCCTGACATCATTTGTCTATAAAGGAAATGTTTTTTTTTGCAAGAGTTTTTAATGCCTTTTGTTATCCAATTTTTTGTACTGTTTTGCTTAGACTTGAGAGTTTTTAATGGAAACAGCAGTTTTAATGTATTACTGATTATATTTTCGAAATTTTGATATGCAGTATTGGGATCAGTTTCATTTGTGATACTCTCCCAACTTACATGTTCAATTAGGGTTTTAAATTGCTGTAATTTATGCTCAGAAAATATTCTTACTTTATATGTGGCATTGATTTTATTTTTTATTTTGTTAGTTTGTTCAATTTGTAGCATTTGGCGAAGGACAAAAGAAACAAATAAACAGAATCAAATAATATATTTTTAAAGACAGAAGTCACATACATAGGCTTTGCGGTTTGCCTCTGCTGGTGTAACCCCAGTACAAGCAGCATGGGCCCACTTCTGACAGATGGAACAAGCATACCAAGTTTCACATTTCCCTACATCATTACAAATTAGGCAAAGTTCTTCCTCCATGGACTCGTCGTCGTCATCTTCCATATAATTGACTGATTTCGAGGAATCCGAGGATTCCTCGATATCAGAATTAAACACTTTTTTAACATGACTTTTATTTTTTCTTCCTTTATCTCTTTTCTGTTCCTTCCCTTCCCGTTTCTCAGCTCTTTTCTTCCGATTTCCTTCTTTTTTTCTCTCCTTGGCTTCCTTTTCAGCTTTTTTATCTTGCAAGGCATTTTTGACAGGAGTGCTTGTGATGTGCAATGAAGGTAGCGTTTTCCTTTGCCTTCTACCTTTTGGAGCTGCATTGGGTAACGGAGGTAGCCCAAAATGTGGTTCTGCATGAGATAGTCTAGCCATTGCAGTTTCTACAGTAGATGAAGTAGCACTGACCACATCATGAGATGGTCCAGCTACTTCAATGTCTATGGAAGCTGAAGTAGTATTGACTACAGCATGAGATGGTCCAGCTACTTCAGTGTCTATGGCAGCTGAAGGAGCATTGACTACGGCATGATATGGTCCAGCTACTTCAATGTCTACGGAAGCTGAAGTATCATTGACTAGAGAATATGATGGACCAGCTTGTACTTTCATTTTGTTGGTATCAACTTCTGGGGCATTATATGGCCTATCTGTCGTCTTCGACGGCTCAAAATCATAGTCTTTAAATATTTGAGAATTCATTGGAACAATTCCTGTCGCTTTGAACCCTTTTACAGCATTATTAATTGTGGCAACACTATTATAAGCCATATTAAATAACCCAGCTATGTCTTTGATAGTGATAACTTTTCCTGGATGTGACATTAAGTAGCCATTACATGCCCGGCTGTAAGCAGTTTTAAACGGACCGTAAAAGCGACATCCAGCGGTTGCATGCGGTGGCTTGTGTGTGGAGGAAACCCCAATAAGGTAATATGATTTTCTCGGCATAGATTGACGGCTTCTAGAGTAATGTGTGATGAATGGTTATCCATTAATAAAAGAACAGGATTCCCTTCACTAGGCCTAACATTTTTTATGAAATGTTCTAACCATTGGATAAAAGCTTCTGTATTCATCCAGCCTGATTCATAACATACACCTAAAGAACCAGGTGGTGCATTGTTCATAAAATGCTGCTGCATTCGCACCCTGGGGAAAATGAAGAATGGCGGGACATATTGGCCAATAGCACTAAAACAGCACGCTACACTAACGTTCGTACCCCTCTCTGCAGATGATATTTTGATAACGCGGCGGTTCCCCTTTGGACTTAACACGTTAGGAGTCTTAGTGGGAACAGTCGAGCAGCCCGTTTCATCTACATTATAGATCTGATGGGGTTCGTACTTCTTATTAGTTAAAATCTTTTCATATACTTTAAAGAATGCTTCAACATTTGTCTTATTGAAAGCAGCTAATCTGGCTGCAGAGGTAGCTTCTGGTTTCCTGAGAGAAATTTTAAATTTGATCATGAAGTTCTGGATGAAATCTTTACCTGCTTTCTTTTTGTCCTTATTGAAACGGTGAGGAATTTTCAGGGTCTCAGCGTAATCAAATGCGATTCTTGAAAATTGCTCCCTTTTTAATCCAAAAGCTCTTTTGTCCAAGTCCGCTACGTATTGCTTGAGGTTTAGAAGCTGCTCCTCTGTAAATGTAGATTTAAACTGTCCAGCACTTATCGGTAAATTCTGAAAAAGAAACAAATTTTTTAAAACAAAGCTTCGTTTTGAGCTTAACCCCCGACAAAAAGTTAAATACAAAACGATAATATACGACAGAAATCCTATATGGTTTTCTACCGGATACCAAGGAAAATTGAGAGCACCTAGCATTACCTAGATAGGTACCTATACTTACATCTTCCGAGTATTTCTTCTTGGCGTAGCGCCTTAATGTAGCTTCTGGTAGATCGTATTTTTTAGCAACTGCATTCACTGCTCCTCCTCTCTTCACTTCCTTCATAGCTTCAATCATCGATTGGCGGGACCATTGCTGTCTCTTTGTCTTCCTCTGGTAGTGTTTACCCATGTTAATTAGTGCTGCAAATTTATTACATATCAGTCATAGAACATGCGGGTAAGAGACGAATTCGTCACCTTGTCCGCCTGTTGAATGCGTCAACTTACCCGAAGCAATCATTTATAAATTAAACTCAGAAAAAAAATATCTTTAAATTGTATTTAAAGTTTACTTTATTAATTAAAGCAACAATAAAACATATAATTTAAGAAAACACTGAAGTCGAAATTCAAAGACTTACCAAATTTCACCGAAACGCTATTTTATTGCATCCAAGTTTTACAATGGAGTTGCGTGTAAACACATATGACACTGTGGCGCGAATAAAAGTTGGCGCATACGTTACATTCTGTTTTACCGTGTAAGCGGTACAGTCTTCATGCTATACAAATCATGGAAGTGGCGTTATCTGTTGGCAATCTCATATAATTATCAATTCGTCATCTTACCCTACTCATCATCTTACCCTCCCTTCCCCAACAATGTAATCTTTACAGACGAAAAACTTTCCAGTCAACACACAGCGGTCGTATTCGTGTTTACCGCCCTCCGAATACTCCACTCAATATGTGGGCTTGGATATCAGCACGTGGTCCTGCTGTATTGTGGCATATTGAAGAATGATTTAATGGTGAAATATTTTAGACAATATTATGCTCCCTTCTGTGTCACAATTATTCCCTAATAATGAGTTCATATTTCAACAAGACAATTGTTCCGTTCACACTGCTCATACCGTAACTAACTGGTTTCAAGATAACATCAATGTTCTTAACTGGCCCAATCATAGTCCAGATCTTAACCCTGTGGAAGAAGTATGGGGACTACTCGTAAGAAGTATCCAAAAACGAAATCTGAGACCACGGAATGCCGAGGAATTACTGAAAATAGTAAATAATGCATAGGAAATTATTATTACTAATGATTATTGTATAAGGTTATTTAATTCTATGCCAAACACACTTATAGAAATTATAAATAGAAATGGTGCAATAACGAAATATTAATAGTTAGTTTCTTGTTAAGTAGGATCCTTTGTCCTTTGATCCAGGATTTCTACTAATCGTACCGTTTATTCTCCACTTTCTTAAAATGTTACACACCATATTTTTGTTAATGTTATAACACAGTGCAGTTTGTCTCATTAACCATCCATCATTTACTATAGCAATAACTACAGCATTAAAATAAAAAATAAATTAAAAGTGATATCTGTTTTATTTCGGCTACTCATTACATATTCAAATAGAGACAGATTTACATTAGAAAAAAAGTTGTTCTATTTTTTCTGCTCACGACAGTACATATAAAAACTTCGCAGATATGATTTTGTAAAATTTCAAGTTGATATGGAGACTGAAAAAACAAACAGGCCTTCATAAGAAGCACTAAAAACTTATTGAAAATTTCTTTATTTAGTGCAATATGCCACAGTATTAGTGGAATATCTCAATATCTGGCAGTTGTATACATGTTTTTGCTTTACCTATAGCAACTGCTAGATTTTATTTTTGATCTGGAGCTTCTCGATTTTTCCGATACGACTTATTTTTGCAATTTTTAATGCAGCATCTAGCATCTTTTCCACCATGTACTTAAATGTCCCGTTTTTTGTTTTATATTTTCCGCAATTAATTTTAATTTTGTATCGTGATGTGACCGTATTAGATCAAAGATTTCTATCGTGACAGAACATAACATAATAGTCAACTAATGAATGATGAAAGAATTATGTGAGTATAATGGCGCATAATTTAAAAATATGACATG
This sequence comes from Leptura quadrifasciata, assembly GCA_963675555.1. NCBI lineage: Eukaryota > Metazoa > Arthropoda > Insecta > Coleoptera > Cerambycidae > Leptura > Leptura quadrifasciata. The sequence goes on from OY776680.1 coordinate 82,057,871, forward strand.
ACGATACACGTTATTTGTGTTGGCAGTATCCTAACCGTGATTAATTTTTTTACGAATGGCAACACTGAAGACGCATTCAAAAACGCAGATCAGATAGTTATATCCAAAAAATTACCATATATCCATTAAAGACTAGATATATGAAAATTACATGCTTATGGTCAATTTATATATACCTTTACAGTTGAAATCATGAATGTTTTCCATTACGTCATCATCTATATTATTTTACACTACTGCTACTAGTTGTCTTCATTAGTCAACGGCGTTGTCTTTCTAGCATCAATACGCTCTCTCTAAAACAAGTGACACCATTTCATGCAAACTACTCCGAGATCCGAGAATACTGAGGAGAATACCAGGCTGCGCGGAGCGGTATCAACCTGTTTTCGCATATCTGTTATTTTCGAAGATAAATAACAGTTCGTTAATGTTATTTGCAAATAACAGTTGTAAAATAACAGATTGTTAAATAACAACCCAACTTTACTTTGTATTTGCAAAGATAGAAAAGAAAAGAGGGTGTTCTGTGATAGAAAAATCGCACGTCGTTGATAATTAAATTGATGACTTGAACGAAAATATTCGTGATTTCAACTATATATGTGCTATATGTTTTAATCTCTGATTAACAATGTACATGGATATTAGTTGGTGTTGCTCCTATTTCCATGCCTATTATGATTAATTCTCTACAAACGACAAGCCGGAAGTTCCCCATTCTGAATTGTCAAAATGACAAATAATTTGCGAAAGGTGAAAATGTAAGGACATTAACGATGAGTTCTTAGTTAATGAGTGCTTCTAAATATTACATTCAAATATGGAATATCCGCAAATATGTCGAATATGCTTTAAACAATGTGTGAGATTTAAAAGTATGGATGAAACCACGAAAGAAAAATTTGATTTACTTCTATTGCAAATGGTAAATATTAGTAACGTTATTACTAAATTTATGGGTTCTATTGAAATTTTGCTTATTTTCTTTTCTAATGCAGACCTGGTGTAGTATCCATTATAAAACTTAATGTATAGATTTTCGCCCGCCCGGGCGTAGAAACGTTCGACTTTAGCTTGTCCGTGAAACCGTTTCCGTAAGCTGGTACTGCTACCCCATTCCTTCCAGTGGCGGTCCCAGAATTTCGACATGGGGGGGGCATTGAAGATTCTAGGGGAAATTTTCCGTTTTTTCAAGGTCAAACGGCCTTAAATTAAAAGTTAGAAGTTTTATTTAAAATAATATTGTTTTCGAAATGTAGATCGCGTGGGCGCAAGGCTTAAAAATATAAAATACCAAATGTATTTGTGTCCTGAGGGGGAGGGGGGGGATCGTAGGACCGCCACTGATTCCTTCTGCCCGTAGAAAGTCAAAGACTGTTAACTACAAATAATCCTTGGTAGAAAGTTGCATTTATGTTACTCACGGGTTTATGCCACGGTAACCAATAACAGCACACAATTCAAATCTTATGACTCATGCGCAGTTTAACCGGTTGATGGCGCTGATTTGGTTACTGGGGTAGAGCAGAGATTCCCTCTATTAGAGTCTGGCCATTAGAGTTCGAGACACTGATTGGTCCGCATGAAAAGATACATAATGGCGGCGCCAATAGAAGTTGCCTTTATTTTGACGAGCATAGTGTCATTAGACTTAATGTAATAGGTTAAAATTAAAATAACAGTTACGTTATGACTTAATTGTAAACGTTATTACTTACATGCTTTTGACACTTGCTATAAATACGTTGTTGTAAACACATTGATGCACACAAACCATAGCAGTCATTGGTCGCATTCAGCGGACGTAGCATAAAGCGCTCTGCTACCGCTACCGTTATGGAGCCGTTGGAACGTTCTCTGACAACAATTTTTGTTGTCAAATGTCGAAATATATGTGTTTATTTTTCATAATTTGAAAATAATTTTACAAAGGAAGTGTCTTATGGTAAGCTGTACCTTTTTATTGAACCTTATAATTCTTTTGATTATTTTAGGTTAGTTATATATGTGAGCAGAACTTAAAATGAATAATATAATGAATATAATTGAAATGATGGAAGCAGATAATTTTTATATTAATGTAGTTGGCCAGATCGGCTTAGAATTAGCAGAGCCGCTAATATAATAAATTGTGTTGGTATTCATTTTGTTTATTTTTCAAATTTTCCAAGCACCGCTTACCGCTCACAACTTGTAGCACAAATGCTTTACACTACCAAAAATGGCGACCGCTACTTAACATGTTGAGAAAGTAGCGTATCCGTCAGAGTACGTTTGCGCTACAGTTACACAACTGTTACGTCCGCTGAATGCGACCATTATGTATCCATTTGGGTGGGGTGGGGGCCGACTCTACTTTATAGGAACTTTAATACTAGGAGTGTCTGACGCCACATCTGATCTTGGCTTCGACCATTGACTTATTTATAATAACGTAATGATACAAGGCAAAGAGGATTAGATACAAGGTAGTCTGTGATACAAGGAAGCACAGACTACGAAGGAAGATTTATGTTCGTCCAGTAAGAGCCGTCCGTGGATCTGTGCTGTGGTAGTGGTTAGGTTACCCGATTCCCACGCGTGGGATCGAGCGGTCGAATAAACTTTTTAGTTCTTTTTCTGTACGAGATGTATTTCGGCTCGATTAGCAACTAAAATACGTAATACAAATATTGCTTTAGGTTAGGTTGATAATTTGATGTAGTATAGTAAGTCATTGCTTACAAACCTGTTTTAATCGCATTTTAAATAGTATCAGTTTCATACGCGCTTCTGCCCTTCTCACTTTTTTTTCCACTGTTTTAAAACAGTTTTTTTTACTCTCCTTTATTGTATCGGTTAATATAATTATAAACTTGTTTGCTGCCCATTACTCAATTTGACTGGATTAATTAAAGTTCTCTAAACGAAATAAAAAGAAGCACACAACACAAACACCATACATATAGTGCTTGGGTGAGCCTTTCCAGGACCCGATCTAGGTCTTCTGCCGCTCTGGGCAAAAATAAATTTTACCGCCCTTTATATTTAATTATAAATTGTTTTAAAATATAATTTTTGATAGCGAATGAAATTATATACCTACAGGCATTGGAAAAGTTTTGGAAATTAAAAATTAATATTTGGTGAACTGAGCTGGAAAATACACCACATCAAGCTGAATTGCATGATTAAGACCCTAATATAATCCAAAAATTACAAAATAAATATTTCAAAGAAAAGGGAGAATCAGTTTAAAATTTTTTAAAATTATTGTCCTATCCATATCGATAAAACGTGCAACTTCAATTTTTTGTTAGTAGCCTCCAGTATTTAACAGTGTAATATAATTTAGGAGGACAAAACAATATTTGGAAGGATAATCAATTAGGTCTAGGTAATCACTAAAAGACTGCGTATCTGTTGAGGGTTTCAGTACGACGACTGCTTCAGAATGGCAAATCAACATATTTTTAAATTCGCTGTATATTTTACAATAAATGAAAAATACATCTTAGTATTTCCTCAAAAAATTAAAAATAAAGGAATTACATACATACTTACTACAAACTAAACCATTTTTTTCAACTAAATGATCTTTAATTTTCTGATTTCTAATTTAAAAAAATCTGTTATAAAACATGTAGCATTCCATTTGATTTATAATGCAGTTTTTTAAAAATTTTATTTTTAAATGAGGTATGGCCAATTATTTGTTTAGAAATATTGTTCGGTCAATTTGAATAATCACTACTATTATATCTTTTATAAATCAGTATTAAGAAGAAGTATGATAGTATAATATACAGGCTATCCATTTTATCAGGGCCCTCGAGAATATCTCACTTAATATCGGTCGTACAAAAAAAATATTTTTACGAAAATTGTACCGATTTATATAACCTACAAAATGGTTTAAAGACATTTGAAATCCATATGCATGGTCTACTTTAAAAGTTATGGCGGAAAATATCGAAAATGTGGAAAACGTCTAGGCCAAATATCTCCGTTATTTGAAGAGATACGAGAAAAATTCTAAGGCGAAATTTTTTTGCAAAACAGAGTGTTTCAACGAGGTTGTATCTAATTTATTTCAAAACCGCTGTATTTTGAGATTTACTCTTCAGGCGGTTAAAGAAATTATTTTGAAACGGGCGGGAAATGGCGCCATTAAATAGAGTATTTTCCTCCCTTTTCAACGATTATCACATGCCATATTTATTCATTGGTACTACGTTAGTAATTATAAAAACATTTTTTTAAAACCAATAATTTTTTTTTAACAAGCATTATACTTGCCGTGGAGAAGTATGATTAAATAAAACGATAAAATAATTCAATAAGTTGTTCAAATCTTTGCTATAATAAAACATTAACACAATTAAGAAGAATAAAGTAAATTCAGGTAACAAAACAAATTAATAATAAAAAGAATATAACACACAGAACATTAATATTTATCTAATCCTCAAAATAATTTTTAAGATATCATATCAAGTGTTCAAAGTGTCCACCGCGATTTTTCATGTGCAATCGAGCGCGGCGAGGCACTGCATTTAAAACATTACTCAGCATTTTGAGGGTAACTGTAATACATGCCTGTTGAATTCGAGCTTTTAGATCCTCTACATTTTGCGGTGTCGTCGAAAACACCTTATATTTAATATACCCCATAGAAAAAATCCATTAGGGTTATATCTGGAGAACGAGGGTGCCATCAAATAAATCCATTGGTACCTATCCAATGTTGAGGCAAAAGTTCGTCTAAATAATCTAGGCAAATCTGGGAATTGTGGGGAGGAGCTCCATCTTGTTGAAAATATTGAAAGTTGTGTCGATTCTCTAAAGGTAGATCATCTAAGAATTCATTAAATTCATTTCTCAAAAAGTTTAGGTACCTTTGACCACTGAGGTGACCCATCATAAAAATAAAGACCTATTAAATTCGTGCCTAAAATACCTATCCACACATTTATTGAAAAACGATTTTGAAACCCAGTCGGTCTATGCCAGTGTGTATTTTCAGAAATCCATTTATTTGTAATGAATATTACGATTAAAAAATCCATTATTGGAAAAATTTGCCTCGTCAGACCAAAGTATTTTACTACATATTAATGGATCGGAACGCTTCTTTTCCAACAGCCACCTACAAAAAGTCGTCCTCCTTGGTTTGTCCCCCACTTGTAAATTGTGAACTTTTTTGGCTTTTTTTTTTATACATTTATTTAACGTCGGCCTATTTCCGCTACTGAGGCCTAACACCGACGCCTGTAGACGAGCAACCCCCAACCCTTATGAAGAGTAGGGATCTTTTACTTGCCTAACATTTAATAGACAAGGGACCGACGGCTTTACATCCCCTCCGAAGGATGGTATATCTCCTATACAACCCTCGCCTAAGGTTGTATAGCTTCCGCGCATACACTGATATACAAGCCGCTGGAAGATGTGTGAGGCGAGAACGCGGTTTCCGTTGGAATGGTCACCCATCCAAGTACTAACTGCGCCTGTCGTTGCTTTACATCGCAAACCGAAGTACGTCCATAGTAAAGACGCACCTACGCTCGCCCTCCCTTTTTTGGCTTTATAACACCGGTAACCATTTTTCTTTAACGTTTTTCTAGCACTTGTTTTATTTATGACAAGCAATTTGAATTTCTCTTAATGATGTTTCCAAATTTTCTGTATTTTCATTTCTTACATAATTAATAACTCGGTTTACCTTATTTACATTATCAGTAATACTGTTCAACCTTGTCTTCTTCTTTAAAAAATGAACCATCATTTTTCAGTTTCGTAGCAAATTTTCTGAACAGTTTTATTCGGCTGTAGTGCTTGTGGAAATCTGTTTCTACATTCTACTTGAGCTAATCCAGAGTTAAAATTGCATTGGCCATATGTAACGAACATATTATAACGATCAATGTGAGTGAAAATCATTTTTGAAAATTCTAAATTTTTAAACGAGTGTGATTGAGTGAGAGTTTAAGTATTAACTGAGATGATCTGTCAAAAAATTAAATTGTCAAGTTTGTTTGTATTTTAAAATAACTGAAATAATAATGAAATCATGAAATACAAACAAATGGATATTATACTTAAATTAATTGGTAAAGACATTTTAACTTTCTGAGCAAGGAGTGACGCTTTTATGGAGGACCTCTATACATTGGCATAACTGTGAATATTCTTTCCATAATTGCTCCTGCTCGTTTCAGAATAATTTTTTTAACAGCCTGAAGAGATAAAATATTATTATAATTTTCGTAAAAATAATTTTTTTTGTACGACCGATATTAAGTGAGATATTCTCGAGGGCCCTGATAAAATGGACAGCCTGTATACTTATTACTATCTATTCTATTTTATTATTTATTAGTATATCATTTCTTTTTTATTATTAATGTATTCACATTCTGACTTGTCCTATACTTGTATTTCAATAGGTCTAAAGGAAATAAAGTTATTATTATTATTATATTGAACTGATTTAACACACTCAATTTAATTTCAGGATCTAACCATAACTGAGAAGCCTGTGATGTGTTCAAAATGTGCAGAAATATTTCAAGAATGCATCGAATTTAAATCAAAATGTCTTCGTCTAAGAGATCACTTTGTCAACAATCAAAATCATACGATACAGGATTTAAAAGATGTTTGTGTGAAAACTGAAAATTTTCATAGTAATTCGGATGATCATGACGTATGTGCAATGTGTTCATGCCTGTTAAGTAGTTGTCCTCATATAATCATAGATAAGGAAGAGAAAATGATGTTAGATAAATATTTCCCAAAATTGGTATGTCGTATTAATATCTGCCGATAATACTTCTCTTAGATTTAATCCAGTACCGGTAAAATAATGTATCTCTTGATCTTAAAAGTGTGAATTTTCAAAAGAACCCATTTTAATCGTCACATAGGAGACATGTAACACTATATATAACTTTGCTATTTAAGAAGTTAAAATTTTGAATTGTGTGAGATAATTGTCCTTGTTTTGAGCCTATCAAACATTCTCTTCACCTTCCTGTTAAGCGGAAATTACCTAATCTTTGTTATTTTAAATGGTACCCTGTATATATTTATTTATTTATCTGATTCGTCTTTAAATTCTCTTTTCAACCATGTATCGCAACATGACATTTGCTTTTAAAATTACAGTTAATAGCCATTTTATTGTATTAAGTAGGTGGCTATGATATGAATCTTGGCAGATATTGATCTTAGTATGCCGTGATATCCTAAGACCTCTGTTATGCAACTTTGTGTCTCATATTCTTTTGGGCATAATTGTGTTATCTCTAAGAGCATAGGGAAGCAGGAAGCAGGTCTACACCAAACAACATTAGGTTTGCAACTGATTTTATTATCTCAAGTGGCTGGGTGGTGGCCGGCTATGTAGCGAGTCAGGTGTATAGGTAACCCTACATACACGTGTGTTTAGGTACATCACGTCTCCCCTTTTAGTATATTTTACCATCCTGTATACATTTCTTTAGATATTTCACATAAACATTTTATATATAAAAATTCTTATATGTAATTTACATTTCTAGGTAAACATGCCTATTTTACTTATCTATATATACACCTATCTCCTTCTTTCCCAAATTTTCATTACAAGTTTAACTTTGTAGGCTTTCTTATAATTCTTCCTCGTTTTGTTACATATCTTGATAAATTAGTAGCAAAGTCTTCTTCCCTTGAAGTTGATGGTGAATCACGTTCTTGTGAACTTTGACTTATATAACTTTTTGACGTTTCAACTTCAAAAGATGAATTTATTTCATTACTATCACTAACAGACTCCTGACAACTTTCAAAACCATTTTCTTGTGAAATATTCTCTAAACAATCTTCGTTTAAACTTACATTATTATTGATAGGTGAATTTACGACATTTAAAAATCTTCTATTTCTATTTACAATTGAACCATTCTGTAATTTTACTTGATATGATCTAATACCTCTCTTTTTTACTACTTGGCCTTTGTGCCACATACCTTTAGGTTTTATTTGTACTCTTACTTTGCTATTTGGAGCAATTTTACGTAAAGGTCTAGCTTTTCTGTCATAATACTGTTTTTGCTTAGACTGATTTTTATCTAAAAAATTGTCAAATCTGGCATTAACATATTTACACAAAAATTTGTCATATCTTATCGGTAAAAGTTCTCTTAGATTACGGTTATTTATAACATTTACTGGTGAAAGTGTACTGTCTATAGGAGTGTTTCTTAAACTAAGTAAAGCTAAATGAGGGTCTTTATTGTCATGTTTGCATTTGATAAGAACATTTTTTATTGTTTGTATTGCTCTTTCAACAATGCCATTTGATTGCGGGTATCTTGCGGATGATTTGATATGCTTAAATTCCCATTGTCTTGAAAAATTTTTGAAGTGCAAACTAGAAAATTCAGGCCCTCCATCAGAACATACAATATTAGGAATACCTTGCCTTGAAAAAATTGATTTTAACTTTTCTACTACATTTTTACTTATTAAATTTTTATTTAAATTTACGATTTCAAAAAACTTTGAATAATAGTCAATAACTAACAAATACACTTCATTACTCAAGTGAAACAGATCACAGGCGACCTTATACCAGGGAATCTTGACAATTTCGTGAGAAATCATGGGTTCTGGCCTATTTGACTTTTGTTGTTGCTGACACACATGACAATTTAAAATCATATCCTGTATTTGTTTGTTTATGCCTGGCCAATAAAAAGATAACTTAGCCTTATTAATTGTTTTAACAATGCCCTGATGGCCAGAATGCAATTTGCTTAAGATCGTTTTTCTTAGAACTTTCGGTATTATTAATTTATCATCTTTATAAACTAAATTGTCATCAGTTACAGTAATTTCATGTCTAAACCGGTAATAAAATTTTATATCATTTGGTACTTTTTTGATAAAATTTGGCCAACCTTTCACTACTATATCCCATAGCAACGTTCTTTATCACTATCAGAAGCCTTTTTGAGCTCATCGTATTTTTCTCGTATAATGTTTAAATTATAACTAATGAGACAAATTTGAGAATTTAATTCCAAGTCAATATTTTCATCAAATACAATTTTTTCATGAGCTCTCGATAATGTGTCTGCTATTATTAGATTTTTTCCCGGTTTAAATACTAATTCAAAGTCATACTTTCTTAACTGAACTAGCATTCTTTGTAGTCTCGCTGGACAGGCATGAATCGGTTTTTTAAAGATTGCTAAAAGTGGTTTATGGTCTGACTCTATAGTGAAACGCTTACCATATACAAATTGAAAGAATTTTTGGGCCCCAAATAAAATTGCTAATAATTCCTTTTCAATTTGTGCATATCTCTTTTGTGCTTCAGTAAATGCTCTACTAGCAAATGCACATGGCCTATTATTCTGAAGTAAACACGCTCCCATACCAGATTGCGAGCTGTCAACTGAAATTGTCACTTCATCGTCTATATTAAAAAACTTTAAGCATGGTGCTTTACTGATTAAATTTTTAAGGTTACTAAAACAATCTTCTTGCGCTGTGTTCCAAGAGAAAATAATATCTTTTTTCACCAACTGTCTTAAAGGACTCGTCAATTCCGCTAAATTTGGTATAAACTTACCTATATATTGAACCATACCTAATAAACGTTGCACATCTTTGACATTTTGAGGTCTTGCCATGTTTTTTATTGCATTAATCTTGCTATCATCCGGACTAATTCCTGCCGCGCTTATTCTATGCCCCATATATGTAACTTGATTTGCTCTAAATTTACATTTACTTTTATTAAATTTGATGTTATGAATCCTAGCAGTTTCCATTACTTTTTGTAATGTTTTGTCATGCTCAACTTTTGTTTTACTATATGATATCATCAATATATACATTACAATTTTCAATCTTTCCAAATATTTCCCACATACGTTGTTGAAAAACTAAAATATGGCAATCTTAGATACCTATATCTCCCAAAGGGAGTAGCAAAAGTGGGCATAATTGTGTTATCTCTAAGAGCATAGGGAAGCAGGAAGCAGGTCTACACCAAACAACATTAGGTTTGCATTTTATTATCTCAAATGGCCGGGTGGTGACCGGCTATGTAGCGAGTCAGGTGTATAGGTAACCCTACATACACGTGTGTTTAGGTACATCACAATAATCGCAGTAGCTGAGCAACCTAACTAGATTTTTCTTATTTTTTAAAAAAATCTCCAAACAACCCACAATACCATAAAACCAAGAAACCCTTTTTTTATTTGCCGTGCTTAAAAGATACTTATTTATCTCTTGTTTTTGTCCAATACAATTGCTGTACTTATCTTATTTTGCTTTCTTTAAAAATTACTGAATAGTAATGAACATACGTGCTCTACGACGCACTAAATTTTGGAACATTTCAGGAGTAATTGCCTCACATGCGTTTCTAATTCTGGTTTTGATGTCCTCAATATTTTCAGGGGCAGTTTGAAATACCTTGTCTTTAATCTAACCCCAGACGAAAAAATCCAAGGGAGTAATACCTGGTGATCGAGGTGGCCATAGAATGGGTCCATAGGTGCCTATCCAGCTATCTGGCATAATTTGATTTAAGCAGTGTGGGGTGGAGACCCATCTTGTTGTAAATATGAATAATTTAATCTTCCTACCACTGTTAATTCATAAAGAAAATCTTGAAATTCGTTTTGCAGGAAATTGAGGTATCTACGAGTGGTTAATTTGCCATCATAAAAATAAGGTCCAATTACTGTAGTTCTTAAAAGACCCACCCAAGCTTTCATAGAAAATCTTTCTTGGAAAGCAGTCTCTCTGCGCCAATGTGTATTTCCTCGTATCCACTTGTAATGCATATTTCTATATTTATTTATTTATATATATAATCACTTAAGCTGCTACAATACAGATGTGAACGTGAACAAGAAAAATACAGTACATGATAAGTATTAAACTGAGAAATTATAAAATATAAAATACAATAACTGCAACACAAGTTAAAATTCATTATAAGAATAAAAACATTTTTCAATTAAAAACTTTTTAAGACTAGATTTGTATTTGATAAGATTATCGATGTTTCTAATCTCATTAGGTAATTTTTTGAAAAGAGTAATACCCGAGTAGTAAGATGACTTTTCAAAGAGAGTAGTATTATGATGCGGCAGAGCCAGTAAGTTGTCATGGCGAGTGTTATAACTATAAAAACTAGCATTTCTTTTAAATAGATGCATGTTGTTTTTAATATATTTCAACAAGGAGAAAATATATATAGACGGTACTGTTAATATTCCATGATTTTTGAAGGTGTTTTTACAAGATGTAGTAAAATTGAGATTAAAAATTAATCTATATAATTATACGCTTTTGGCAGACAAAAACCCGATGGAGATTAGTGGCTTGCCCCCACAATATAATGTTATAGGTGATGTGAAATAAGCCATAGAATAATATACCTGTAGTAAGGCTGCAGTGTCTAAGGAGTTTTTAAGTTCGCATATGCAGTAGTACGCTTTGTTAAGTTTTTTGCATACTTCATCAATTTGCATGTCCCAGTTTAATTTTGTATCGATTGAAATGCCTAGGAATTTTGTGCTTGAGCTAAATAATAGAATCATGATGTTAAATTTTATCAGGGTGTTATCAGGTAGTGATTTTCGTTGTGAGAAATACATACATACAGTTTTCTCGATGTTTAATATTAGATAATTCAAGCTACAGTATTCCCTAAATTGCGTCATAACCTCCTTAGCACTATCAAGAAGCTCCGTAAGGCTCGGTGCAGATATGCCAAATGAGTTGTCGTCGGAAAACATGGTGATATTGCCTTTTGACAGGAATGACGGTAAGTCATTTACAAAAAGCAGGAAAATCAAAGGTCCCAGTACCGAGCCCTGCGGGACTCCAAGGCTCACTTCGTGGTCATCTGAAGTCTCTTGATTGATTTTTACATGAAGAGACCTGCCCGTTAGATAAGACATGATCCACTTTAAAAAAATTCCTCGAATACCTACCTTAAACAATTTTGCTTCAATAAAAGACAGATTGAGTGAATCAAAGGCTTGTGATAAGTCAAAGAATAATCCTATGATGAGGTTACCTTTGTCCATTTCTTTATAAACAAATTGCAAGAACTGTATGATGGCTGTGTCAGTAGAATGATTTTTACGAAATCCGTGTTGGCGATCCGTCAGGATATTGAAAGAATTTAAAAATGCCATTATTCGATTAATTGCTATTCTTTCAATTATTTGGAGAGTACACTTAAGATGGATATTGGTCTGTAATTTACAGATTCAAGTGGATCATTTTTTTTATAGATAGGAATAATGGTTGCTATTTTTAAGATAGATGGAAAGACACCTGACTGAAAGGATTCATTAATCAAAAAGCACAATGGTTCAATGATGAAATCACATGCATATTTGACAAACTTAGTGGACAAACCATCAGGGCCGAAAGCTTGTTTATTTTTTAATTCAGATATAACCTGCCTTATTTCATCGGGTGTATCGGGTGTAACTGGATAGATAAAAATGGATTGTTCGCTGAGTTCATGTGTGTGATAGGTTAACTTTGTCTACAGTGGTTGAAGAGAAATAGTTTGCCAAATTTTCCGCTACATCTTTAGGATTATCTGTGACTTTATCATTTATGTTTAGCTTGACACTGACTGGGGAAGAATTATTATTATGGAGTTAAGATTTAATGAGCCTCCATACTTCCTTTGTGGGGTTAAGGGCATTTAAAATTCTGTTGGAAGCATATTCATGCTTGGCGTTTTTTATATTGTTGTTGTATTCCCGTTTTGTACATTTATAGAGACTGGTAAGGTCAGGAGTATTGTGGCGTTGAATGAGCCAATGCAAATTTTTAATATATTCACTTTCTCGTTTGATATTAGGCGTGACCCAGTTTTTAGAGTTTGTAATATTATTATAGTTGTTAGTGATTTTTTTAGTTACCAGAGGAAACGAACCATCTAATTTCTCCATCAGAATTTCCAAAAATTTATTAAAGACTACATCAACATTTATTGGATCAGTAAATAATATCCCAATCTGTCTTATGTAAAAGGTATTGAAATTTGGCTATGTTATCCTCGGTAATAATACGAGTACTAACAGATTGTTTAGTAAATTGTTTTGAATAAGGCAGACAGTCTTTAACACACATTATTTGGGCGTAGTGGTCCGCAATGCAGGGATAGCTTATATATACATCGATCATAGTGGTTGGGAGATCAGTAACCATGTAATCGATGGCAGATTCAGACACCATACCCTGTTTATTACTTACTACACGAGTGGGTTCATTGAGATACGTGGAGATATTAAATGATTCAAAAATATCAGAAAGTAATTGTTTTTTGAATGAATTTGAATGAAAATCAACATTAAAATCCCCACAAAGGATTAAGTGGTCATAAAATTTGCTAACAGAGCTTAAACATTCTTGCAATTTAGCCAAGAAGATGTTGAAGTCTCCACAAGGAGGCCTATATATGACTATCAACAACATTTTCATTTTAAGACACAAAACTAGGCCGCAAAGCTCAATATCCATCTCAGAGTTAAAGTTACTCAGTAATGTAACAGGTTTAGTTTTTGATTTAATAATATTGTCTATATAAATTGCAACCATGACATCTATTGACTCTACAATAGCTAGCTACCAGGTTTAAATTTGATAAAGACAAGTACTCAATTTCATCGGAAGTAGCCCAATGCTCTGAAATACATAAAATGTTTACTATACTATACTATAGAACAATCCATTATTAGAAAAATTTGATTCGTCCGACCAAAAAATTTTGCTACATATCAGCGGGTCATTCCTTTTTTTATTTAACAACCATCTAGTGGCTGCATGGTTTACGACCCAAAGCCATTGGAAAAAAAAAACCATCTACAAAGTCTTACTCTCCTCGGTTTTATCTCCCTCATTTAAATGTTGAACTTTCCTCATTTTGTAGCAATGAAATACGTTTTTTTTTAAAATATTTTTCTTGCACTGTCTTTTTATACGACAGTTTCTCTGAATTTGCCTCAAAGAGGTTTCTTCATTTTGGTTAACATAATTCAATACTCTATTCACTTTTCTTACATTGTCCGCAACATGCCCTCACCTTGCTACTGTTTTTGAAAATGAACCGTGCATTTTTAGATTTTGAACTAATTTCCTAAACATAGTTCGATTTGGCTGCAGAGTATCTGGAAATCTATCTCTGTAAACCGTGACTGCCATCTCAACGTCAAAATTGCACTGACAATATATGCTAATCATATCGAATTTGTTATTATTGGTGTACCCCATAACTACTGATATAAAACTTGTCTTAGAACTTGACAACGCAACATACAACAGTGACAATCTGTCAAATTTGTTAATAATAATAATTTTATGTGGGTACAACTAATTAAATGTTCTTCAGAAGTTATTTATTAAAACAAAACTTAACAAAAAGTGGTTACGAATCTTAAGTTTAAATATACGAGTGAATTGTTTGAGAACAGAAATAAGACTGACTTGTTTTGCCTGCATTTCGGCGGTCTCTTCTATACTTCTCGAGGGATGGGTAAATGAACGTAATTTCCAAATTACGGTTTTACGGTAGGCTATTGTAGTTGGCCATTACTGCCTCCAATCTGTCGGCATTTTTTGCCTTAAACATATAACCTTTGTTAGTTTTATGATTATGGTATATCCGTGCTTAATTGTGGGAAAGTACGCTACAAATAATAACATTGTTCTTCACTAGTTATGGCATAGCTGATTTTTACGATTCAATGATATGGATTGTGGTTTTCGTAAAATTCGTTCTCGTGTCAATATTTAATTGACACGATCAGTTAACATTTTTGTGACATGTTTTATATCGTTGGAAAGAGAAAAAATAAACGGAATTAATGGTGTCATGGCCTACTTTGAGATTTGTTCTTTTCATTTTCGCACAAGAGCGTATGTCATAGCCAACTGCGTTTTTAGAATTTTTTTCATACACAGTGTTATTCTTATTGTCTTTGCAGTAAACTTTCATTCCTTTAACTTTTTTCGTATGTCCTCAAGTAAGGAAGCTATAACCGTTTGTGGTTTTCCTATTTTGCAAGTTTTTGTAATATACCTCACAAAGTGGGCTATGGATTTCAAATTTATTTTTACTTATATATAGCTTACAAAAAATGGGATAACTGTTTCTAAAAATTTATTCTTCTGTTATAGATATTAAGCGAGAAGCGAGATATTTGTTGTGGCCCTCGTAAAATAGGCAGACGTTATATACTTAATAAAAATCACTTTTTGACATATAAAACTCATGCCTTTGAAAAAAAGTCAGTTACAAATCAAATCAATGTTACTGTAGTAGAAATGAAAACTTTTTTTTTAAATAGGATCTAAATGTGGCAAAAATACCTATGCTATGTGTGCCCTGTCATGGATCTCTAAGGATCTTCTTTAGTTTTATGACAAATTGTATCCTTATGGAAAAAAGGATAAAGAAATATGGTGAAGTTGTAGGTATAAACAATAATAGTAAGATAAAATTAGACGATGTACTAGAGTTTACAGCACATAATATTTCAATATGTAAGCAAGATGAAAAACCAGACGCTATGATTAAAGTAGAAGAAAAATTCTGGAAAGGGGGAAAAAAGAAAGAAGATGAAAGTAAATATGAATTTTTTATGGAAATAGAGCATCAGAAATTCAATTCAGTACAGCTTACGTCAGCAAATGGCTTTCCTTGCAAAGTGAAAAGTGACAGAGCTGACAGAATCCATGTGGAACGCAAATTAGCCAAGGAGAAAGATTATGCTGACTTTAGAGGTCAAAATTTCAAAGGAATAAAAGACCAGGAATTCAACAATGAACTTCATATATCAGAAACTGCATTGATGGATGAAGTACAGAACACAATTGTCATAAGTAAAGTTGAAGATAATTTGTGCGAGGAAAACAAAGATAATATTAATGTAAAGATTGAAAATTTCATGGAAATTAAGGGGCAAAAAATGCATACTGAAACGTTCACATCAGAAAATATGGGTAAAGGTAAAGCAGTCGACGTAATTAAAACTAAAACTTCATCTGTGGAAGTAGAAGAACAGAAATACCGGCTGAGTGATAATGAGGAACTAGAGATAAAAACAGACCAGCATAATTTTGACAGGTAATTATATAGAATTAAGTTTCGCAGTTACCCTCTATTAACAAAAACCTTTTATAGCCCAATAAAATGAGACAAAATTTTTCTATTTGGATGAAATAATTTAGACTATAGCCTGAAATTTTGGGAACAGGCTTATTTTGTAGTACTTTTTAACATATCAAAAAAGAAAATAGGCAAAAAATTCGGAAAGTATCAATTTTACTGTAAAATATCTACACATGAAAATTATACGTAATAAAAATCCGCTCAATTTCGTTTTTTTTTTTAACTTCGTACGACCTATTGGAGCCAAGATAGATTTTTTTGAAATCGTGACAGTTTTGCGACGCAACGGAAACGCGCGCGTTCTTCGCTAAAATCTCAAAAATGATCGTTCGGATCGCAAAATGTTTCAAATGAAAGTTGTAGAGAATTCGATTACGAACAATTTCCTTTAATTTTTTATTCTCATTCGATCAATATTGGCAGATATTTGAATTTTTAAACATCTTTATAGCACGCTGGATCTTCACATTGTCGTGGTGCGGGGGCTTGAGTGCTTCGATGAACCGAGAGCTATGCCGGCGGTAGCTTAGCTACCAGTAAGGTCACCCTTGCCGGACAGATCGAGGAGAGAAGCGAGACTAAGAAAGATCCAAGCACACACACTCTCTCACACACACCTACACGTACACACATTAACATAAAATACAACACATGTGCCTGGGCAGGAGTCCGATACCCTCTGCACTTATCTAGGCAGAGCTTCGAGGCAGGACCTTGGATTGGGATCGTGTAGCAGTGAAAATCTCGGGTCATACAGTAGGGCCAGATGGCAGTGGATAGAGCCCTGCTGTTTGACTCGGGGTGCTTCACTAGTGGCTGCCAACCTTTTCTGCCGGGAAAAGTCAAGCCACGGAGCGCTGCTGGGAGGAGATGGAGGATTGAGGGCTCCGACAGTTCAGGCACATACCAAGTTACACATCCACACACACACACATTTAAACACACGTCCCCCCAAAAAAAAATATGACAGAACAAAATAAGGTCTAGTAGGAATGAACGGTTGAGGGGACGACAGGGGGTAGGTAAAAAGGGCCCATTTGTGGCCTACTTGCCAGGCACCAGGCCTCCCCCAATAATTACTACTACTACTACTACTTATAGCGCGCTATCAGAACACTTGTTTCATGATAAAATCGATAGAAACTCGAAAACGATAGATCGTACGCATATAGTATATTTAATGAAAGTTAAAGAGAATCAAATTTTGAATATGTTGGTGATGTACAAAATCGTTTTGTTAACGAGTGAATGGAGATAAAAGGGAAAACCATGAAAAATTGTCATTTTCAAGTGCATTTTGACAAATATTTATTTTTTGATTGGCTTTAGTCACTCCAGCCGAAAGACTGATCCTATGTAAAGGAGCTCTCGTGTCAGTCGTCACACACCACTTGCAGACTGCAGTTTTGCAGGATCAGTCTTTCGGCTGGTGTTTGTTGCAATTGAAGCATTAGCGTTTTGATGGTAATATGCAATTATCACACTTAACGCGCCAGGCTTGTAACTTGTAATTCAGCGCTTGGCGGGGCACATAGCCCGGAGAGTAGCTGTTGGTTGCAGTCTGGTTACGTTCCTTATAGTAAAATAAAGATTTTATAGAGGAGTTTGCGACTAAAAATATTATGTTTTAATATTCCGCCCTCTAAAAGCACATTTGAACTATCTTTTCTTTTTTGTATGTATCATCGTTTCTTTTAACTTTACGACAAAGTTTCATAAGACCTAAATGAAAGCTTACAAAATTTCCTACAAAAAACACTTTTTCGTGTATGATTTTCAATAAGTAGCGACAAGGAACTGACGATTGAAAATGCGGTTGATTATTTATTTTTAGCAAACAGGCAATTTTCGTCACGTTTGAAGTACAAAAAAGTACATTTAATAATATTTTTTCACTTTTTGAAGTATCATCAGAAGTTATTCTGTGAACATTTCTAAGTCGTTTCATACTGGGCCCATATTTTTTAAAAAATTGTTATGCACAGTTCTTCCAGGAAAATCTTAATTTATAATAAGAAAGAAGGGCGAGCGTAGGTGCGTCTTTACTATGTACATACTTCGGTATGCGATGTAAAGCAACGACAGGCGCAGTTAGTACTTGGATTGGTGACCATTCCAACGGAAACCGCGTTCTCGCCTCACACATCTTCCAGCGGCTTGTATATCAGTGTATGCGCGGAAGCTATACAACCTTAGGCGAGTGTTGTATAGGAGATATACCATCCTTCGGAGGGGATGTAAAGCCGTCGGTCCCTTGTCTATTAAATGTTAGGCAAGTAAAAGATCCCTACTCTTCTTAAGGGAAGAGGTTCGGCAAAATTCCTGGTTGGGGGTAGCTCGTCTACAGGCGTCGGTGTTAGGCCTCAGTAGCGGAAATAGGCCGACGTTAAATACATGTATAAAAAAAAAAATAAGAAAGAAATTTTTGCTCATGGCTTTAAACAGCTGTAACTCGTGAATGTCCCTTGGAGCTCATTTTACAGATAATTTAATTCATCATTAGTGACTAAAGCCAATAAAAAAATAGCTATTTGTCTAAATGCACTTGAAAATTACAATTATTCATGTTTTTCTCTTTTATCTCCATTCACTTGTTATCAAAACGATTTTGTAATACATCAACATATTCAAAATTTGATTCTCTTTAACTTTCATTAGATACACTATATGCGTACGATCTATCGTTTTCGAGTTTTTATCGATTTTATCATGAAACAAGTGTTCTGATAGCGCGCTATAAAAATGTTTAAAAATTCATCTCTGCCAATATTGATTGAATGGAAATGAAAAATAAAAGGAAATTGTTCATAATCGAATTCTCTACAACATTCATTTGAAACATTTTCCGATCCGAACGACTACTTTTGAGATTTTACCGAAGAACTGTCAAAATTTCAAAAAAACTATCTCGGCTCCAATAAGTCCTACGATATCACTTTTAATTTATTTTTTATTTTAATGCTGTAGTTATTGCTATAGTAAATGACGGATGGTTAATGAGGCAAATTGCACTGCGTTATAACATTAACAAAAATGGTGTGGAACATTTTAGAAAGTGGAGAATAAACGGTACGATTAGTAGAAATCCTGGATAAAAGGACAAAGGATATCTTACTTAACAAGAAACTAACTATTAATATTTCATTATTGCACCATTTCTATTTATAACTTCTATAAGACTGTTT
The DNA here is from genome assembly GCA_963675555.1 of Leptura quadrifasciata. Lineage (NCBI taxonomy): Eukaryota > Metazoa > Arthropoda > Insecta > Coleoptera > Cerambycidae > Leptura > Leptura quadrifasciata. The sequence continues at coordinate 82,077,248 of OY776680.1, forward strand.
GGCATAGAATTAAATAACCTTATACAATAATCATTAGTAATAATATTTTCCCATACATTATTTACTATATTTCCAGTGATTCTTCGGCATTCCGTGGTCTCACATTTCGTTTTTGGATACTTCTTACGAGCAGTCCCCATACTTCTTCCACAGGGTTAAGATCTGGACTATGACTGGGCCAGTTAAGAACATTGATGTTGTTATCTTGAAACCAGTTAGTTACGGTATGAGCAGTATGAACGGAACAATTGTCTTGTTGTAATATGAACTCATTATTAGGAAATAATTGTGACACAGAATGGAGCATAGTATTGTCTAAAATCCTAATATACGTTTCACTATTAAATCGTTCCTCAATATGCCACAAAACACCAGGACCACGTGCTGATATCCAAGCCCACATATTGACGGAAAATTTACCACTTTTATCGTTCTTAGATATATACTTCTCATCGAATCGAGTATTCGGAGGGCGGTAAACACGAATACGACCGCTGTGTGTTGACTGGAAAGTTTTTTCATCTGTAAAGATTACATTGTTCCAAACATTTACATCATGCTAGCGCAAATCCTACTCGAGCTTCTTTATATTCAGATTTAAGTAAGTATTTCTGTGCTGCTGCATGACAGCGTAGCTCGGATTCTCTTACTCGCTGGCGACCAGTACTACTCGATCCAGGAAAATTCGTTTGTTCAACAGCCTGAATAACTGAGTAAAATGGATTTTCAACTAAAGCATTTACCAATTGCAAATCTTGTTGTTGAGTGGATATCCTTCGTCGCCCTGATTCAGAATTTCTACTAATCGTACCGTTTATTCTCCACTTTCTTAAAATGTTACACACCGAATTTTTGTCAATATTATAACGCAGTGCAATTTGTCTCATTGACCATCCATCTTCTGCTTTAGCAATAACTCCAGATTTAACTAAATCTCTGATATGAGGCATATTAGTTTTTTGCACACTTCCAATAAATTATGACAACTAACTGACAATGTCACAAAAATTAAAGTTAGATGTACACAACTAGATTTTAGCAAAATATTGTTATAAGACTTGTCCTTTTTTTTGCTCATGACCGTACCTGCTAATTACTAAAATCTCTTAAGATTAAATTTTTATATTTAACTGTTCTCAAAACATTTGTTCTTTTTCTTTACTATTATTTACCTGTCGAATTGTATATTATGAAATGTTCATATATACTTTTTTGTTGCTGTTTGTTGATAATAAGGATTAGCTAATCCCACGAAAAAGGTTCGCCTTCTGTAGGTTATTCTTATGTTTATTTACTATTTTATTTGTTTACTGACTATCTAGCTATTTGTAAAAATTGCTTAACTAGTTACCATTTACATATATATATGTATATATTTATCCTTATTGTACCATTTACATATACATATGTACATATTTATCCTTATTGTAAACACGCTTTTAGTAAATACACTTATTCTATTCTATCATTAATATAGTACTTGCCCTCATTGGGTTGGTACTGGTAAGGATTGCCATCTGCCATCATATAGTTGCATACTTGAGGAGGAGTATGCAATATACATACCAAATGGTGGTACGGTCGTGAGCAAAAAAAAAGTAGGACAAGTCTTATAACGGTATAACGGTCTAATTTCTGTGGTTGTCTAATTTCTGTGGTATTTTGCTAAAATTTAGTATCTAGTTGTGTACATCTAACTTTAATTTTTGTGACATTGTCAGTTAGTTGTCATAACTTATTGCAAGTGTGCAAAAAACTAATATGCCTCATATAAGCGATTTAATTAAATCTGGAGTTATTACTAAAGCAGAAGATGGATGGTTAATGAGACAAGTTGCACTGCGTTATAATATTGACACAAATTCGGTGTGTAACAGTTTAAGAAAGTGGATAATAAACGGTACGATTAGTAGAAATCCTGGATCAGGGCGACGAAGGATATCAACTCAACAACAAGATTTGCGATTGGTAAATGCTTTAGTAGAAAATCCATTTTACTCAGTTATTCAGGCTGCTGAAGAAACGAATTTTCCTGGTTCGAGTAGTACTGGTCGCCGGCAAGTAAGAGAATCAGAGCTATGCTGTCATGCAGCAGCACATAAATACTTACTTAAAGCTGAACATAAAGAAGCTCGAGTAGGATTTGCGCTTGAATTTTTAGCGCATGATGTAAATTTTTGGAATAGTGTAATCTTTACAGATGAAAAACTTTTCAGTCAACACACAGCGGTCGTATTCGTGTTTACCGCCCTCCAAATACTCTATTCGATGAGAAATATACATCTAACAATGATAAAAGTGGTAAATTTTCCGTCAATATGTGGGCTTGGATATCGGCACGTGGTCCTGGTGACAGATTTACATTAGAAAAAAAAAGTTCTCCTATTTTTTCTGCTCACAACAGTACCAAAACTCAAATGTAAGGCACTATTGTTTGCAGACGACTTAAAGATGTTCATTAAGGTTAAAAATACCAATCATTGTCAATAATGCAATAATTATTAACGACATAAAATAAACAATTAAGCTGTGTAGAAAAAATAATGTGAAATTTAATACAGACAAATGCAAAACACTAACATGTTCCAATAACGATCCATTACTTTTTGGAATCCTTTGTTGTTAAAAATTTTAGTAATAATAACCAGTTTCTTTAATTTTCAGTATGCAAGCCACTGTGGTTTTGCCTCGGCTAGTTGTCAGTATAGAGCCATCAGAGATGGGAAACCACATTACAATTCAAAAAAATTCCTCCGGAGTAACAATATATACATGTAATAAATGTTTATGGGGGACCATGGACAAAGCACATCTTGTAGATCATGAAGCAATCAAGAAAGATGCGATACGTCAATGTAAATCCTGCTCATTTCAGACAGAGTATAAATGCGTGCTTCAACAGCACATATTGTCTCACAAAATCCTGCAAAATAGCACATCAGAAAAAACAACGCTTCAGTGTAATTCATGTACGTTCCAAGCATATGATAAAGCCACCCTCGAAAATCACATGTTGATCCACCAATACCCTTCCATGTACAAGTGTGATTCTTGTGCATTTGAGACAAGGTGCAAAGAGAAGCTGGACAAGCATCGGAACTTTCCAGAACTTTCGGTACACCAATGTGTTTACTGTTCATATCAAACCAAACGTAAAGAGAACCTTAAAAAGCACAACCTGATGCATAAGGCGATGCGTAACCAAAAGCGAGGATACAAATGTGAGTCCTGTGAGTATCGCGGGTCAAGTTATGCTTACCTTGAAAGGCATATGCGTATTCACAGATGCACGTCAGAAGTGACGATGTACCGGTGCAAAGTTTGCTTGTATCAGTCAAAATACAAATGGGAGATTAAAAGACATATACTGATGCACGCTAGCACCTCAGGTTTGGTCATGTTCCAGTGCCAATTTTGTGACTTTCAGTCGCTATATAAAAAATCACTAGCAAACCATGTGGCGACTCATATGGACTCTCCAGCGGAAGCTGCAGTGCATCGCTGTGACTTATGTTCGTTTCAGTCAAAGTACATGAATCACCTCACTAAACACAAATTGGAGATCCATAAAAGTCGCTCTACATTAACTACATACAAATGTAATTCCTGTTCTTTTCGAACAAAGTATAAAGGCGCAATTACAAAGCACAAGCTGATTCACACGGACCCGTCAGAACTAGCTATGTACAATTGCGATTCTTGTAAGTTTCAAACGAAATATAAGGAGGGACTGAGAAGGCATGTCATAATGATTCATAGGGACCCTTCGCAAATACAAATGCACAAGTGTGATTCCTGTTCATTTCAGACGAAATATAAAAGGACCCTTAAGATTCATTCTAAGCGACATTTGTTGATCCGTATACCGCTTTCAGAAAAACTGCCATACCAGTGCGAATATTGTTCATATCAGACGAAACACAAAGGGTTGCTTCAAAGTCACTTATTGTCGTGTGGAAAATACCGATGTGCGGATTGTGAATTTCGGTCAAACTATACAGAAAGATTGATAAAGCATACGCTGACTCATAGGAGGCTATAGAGGTAACGTTATTGGCTTGAAAAGTCATAAAGACCCTTGGAATTCAACAGAGTACCGGTGCGGTTTTTGTTTATAAATATGCCCTTACAAGCCATATTGAGGCAAAAAAGCCATTGCAAGTAGTAGAGTAGGGGAAATGGATGCGCAAAAAAGGGTATAAGTTGTTAATCGTTGCTACTTCAATGTAAAGACATGAAACCTTTTGCATTATGCTGGATTTGCAAATGGACTCGTTTTTTCTGATCTTTTTTTTGTGATGCTATGAAGTCGGACCCCTTCTATCATCCGGAAAATTTTCCAGTCGAAGTTTTCGCGAGGAGGGGGGGGGGTGGATTTACAAGTAAGATAGGAAAAATCAGTTTTTCGGGCATAACTCGTTTAGTTTGATTCGGATCGAAAAAGTGTATAGGGACAAAATGAAGGGCTCGCGAATGCGCGTAAATTTAATTATGACTTGTCGAAATCGATCTAGCGGTTCCCGAGATATTGCGATTTGAAAGTACGGATTTGTATACGGATTTTTCGCTGCGGCGGGAACGTACCGAGAACAGTTTTCGCGTTTTTTTCGGGGAAGAAAGTGACTTGGCGACTTTTTTTTCTTCCTCCGATAGACACTCAGGACCTAAGTACTGTGTCCAAATTTCAAATCGCTAGGTTGGTTAGGGGGGAGGGTAAACGTAAATGAAATTGAAACTGCTGCAACGTCCGCAATTTTTCCTGCAAATCGCGCAGCAAACGTGATATTGTGTACTAATGTGCCTACTTTGAGTTCCGCTCATGTATTTTCAATTGCGATCGGATAATTAGGAGGGGAGAGAGGAGCGCGCAAAGTTTTTGCCCTGTAGAAGGGAAAGGGACTTCGGGCTGGGCTCATTTTCAAGGGCAATCAATTCTCTTTCAAGATCATCAGGGCCTGCACGCGCGCGTGATACATTTATAAAAACTAGTGCGGCAATTCAGCAGCCGTGCAGCGAGATGCCGGAGGGAAGAGCCTAGCCACTCCCTTCTCTCTCGAAAATACACGTCCCACTCCGCTCGTCCGTTTTTATAAATGTATCACGCGCGTGCAGACCCTCTCGTTCTGTCCTCGTAGGTAATCATGGTAGTCAAAAAATTACATTTTCTAAACGCGAATATCTCCATTAGTATTGATTTTTACCCCATACACAAGAGGAAAAGAAATGATTAGAATGTCATTTTGTATCAGAATGTAAATTTTGGAACTACCATCAATTAACTCTTTCATTTTATCGTCTTGAATAATTTTTTTCGTTTTTTAAGGATTCGTATAAAACGCGACAAATCAATAAAATCAATAAAAACGACGCAAACGCAGATTTTAATGAATGCAAAGTGTTTAGAATGCGATTTTGCATAAGAAAAAAGATTTTCCCCCAGTTTGCATTAAAAATTTAGGAAAAATTGTATTTTTTTGAGAGGTCACACTGTGTACAGGGTTGAAACGAATAGGGTTATTTTGTTATTTCAACTGTATTAGTCCAATATTATCAAACTATAATAAAAAAAAAATTAAAATTTTTATCGCAATTTTTGCAAAAGAAATGGTCAGGGGTAGGAGGTTTTCCGTGAGGGAGAAACGAAAGGGTTACCAAAATGGTGTATTCTTATGCAAAATAGCATTCTAAACACTTTTTTACTCCACATATTTTCAGTAAAATCAATATAAACGGCGTAAATCAGAAATTAATTTTTAAAGTTTGCCATTTTAGGCCCCTCTGGGGGTGAGTGTACTAATTTTTAATGGTATACATTTCATATGTTGCTGCTGAAACTGAACATCCCAAGCAACACGTGATGGTTTAATAAACGTTTATTGCGGTTTAAATTTCGTTAATCAACGTCTATGAAAAGCGTTTATTCCATAAACGGTTTTTCTACGTATATTATAAATGTATTTCTCCGAAAATTTTTGGAGTAACGCAGAAGATTTGAGAAATAATTAATTGAGAGTTGAGAGTACACTTCCGTCAAATGTTTAAATTGTTAATTGGCGAAATTGACACTACTTGCATTTTTTCAGCCATATTAGAGTTTTTAATATACGATTTTTAAATGTATACGATAAATATGTATTTGCGCTACATTTTTTATAGGCATGTCATAAACAATTGCAACTAAAAGTTCGAAGATTATAACGATATCTGGAAATATGAATAAAATATTCACATTAATCAAAATTTGTTATAGATAGATGATGAATGAAAATATTTGTTCAGTAATATTGCAGTTTATAATATATGGTTTTTAAACGTATATCAATCTGCATCGATTGCGCAGTCGCCAGCAACCGGGTTAGTATTGTTGTCTTTGTTGCAGAATACATAAGCATTTCTCATAAATATATGCATCTCTCTCATTGTCTCAATCTGGTGAGCAGCCGCGGATCGTCGTGTTAATTGCTGTTTCGTGTGGTGGTAGTCAACCTTAGTAGTGTGGCCTTGTGATCGAAACAAAGAATATGTACTTGTTTGTTTTTACGTATATATTGTTTGATTGAAATTCAACAAGTGTTATGTTGATGAGCCGCCCTTATCCTTGAGTTATCACGTTATAGTGCGTTAAAGTTACAAGAATGAACCAACTTGTGATTGGTAAGAATTATTGTTTATCTGAGCGATTTCGTAGTAACTGCATTTTTTTTATCACAGAAGGTGTAAAACTCTGCATGGCTAGTGTTGAAGACCAGTGACAATAAAATTAGAAGGACGATACAAGATTGGTTGAAGCTTGCCAAAAGCCGCTATAGTTACAATAATAATAATAAATAGACTATTTTTGGATTCTAGTAAAGAGTAATGAACAATGTTGTGCTTTGTTATCGTTGTCAAACATCCTAGGTCCACAAGGGTGAAATAGTATATGATAAAATAGTTTTACGTATTTAGCCAATCCCGCAGATTAGGTAAAGCTTAATATAATATAAAAAAGCTAGTACTAAATAATAAATACTTTAAAGAAATTACTATCTACATACATATATACAATTGTATTATTTTTCCTTGATACCAGTAGTTATATAGAGGTAAGAGGTTTAAAATATGTACTTTTAAAAAATTGGAGATCATTATAATATTAACTTTTGAATTTAAAAATGGGTACCTTCTATCTTTTTTTATATTGTTGTAGACCGATCAATTCTAAATAATTTTGCAAAGAGAAATGTATCGCAAGTCAAAAAATAACTTTAATTCTAATTTCTCTGTTATAATTAAAGAAAATTTAATATATTTTACAAAATAAGGCACTTAGAAATTAATTTGTTTCAATGTCATCTTATTATTGTTATGCAGCAATATATATTAACAATTTTATCATAAGTAGCAAATGATTTCTGATTTAAAACATGATTTGACTTGCAAAGTGAAATCGATTAGTCTATAATACTGTATAACAGATTTTCCCATTCAAATTTTGAAAGTTAAGGTAATTTTGGTAAAAACGAAGTGATTGAAACTATTTAATCATTTATTAAATAAGCTCTTAGTTTATAAAACAATATAAAAAAAGTCTAAAGAACTTATAGTGTATATTCATTGACAAAGATACAAGGGGGGATTCCTTTTAAAAAATCTCTCGATATTTTCCATCTTTTTATTCTAAATTTTTTGAGAAAAACTAAATTCTTCAGAAAAAATTCAAAGTTTCAAAAGAAAAAAAAATTGAAATAAAAACAATTATAATTTACGATTACATCTAATTTCCTTTTAACTATTATAGTTCCCCAGCTTTATGAGGCTTTGAAACTTCTATGTTTTCAATTTGAAATATGTTTACCTTACGCGAAGTCAGATATTTATATTTGGTTTAAGTCAGACTATCAATGAACCTACTAGAATCTCTAATAATAGTATAGCATTGCTTGATCAAATTTTTGTCACTTGTGAAATGTTGGTATTAAGTTCTGGCACCATTAGTGCAGAGGGAATTTCAGATCATATGCTAATTTATATTTCTCTTGATATGGACAATATTAAGAAAACTCAAAAATTTTTAACATTTCGGGATTTTAAATATTTTTCTCTAGACGAATTTACCTTTGATCTTTTATCTATAAACTGGGACCAAATATATCATATGCAGTCTATCGATGATAAAGTGAACTTTTTGACTGATAATATTATCAATATTTTTGATAGGCACGTACCCTTAAAGACCGTTCGTATTACTAAACCAAAAGCGCCATGGCTTACGGATGTCATAAGAATAATGATGAAGCAAAGAGACGCAGCTCTAAATAAATATAAGAAATCTAAATCTCCTGATGACTACAATCATTATAAACAACTAAGGAATTTTGTTCTATTGTCTATTCGAAGAGAAAAGAAAGCGTACATTAAGTTTTTAACAAATAATGGTAAAAATATGAACTCTAAGAAAGTTTGGCAAACCCTTAGAGATTTTAATATATCCCCTAACAAAAGCACTGAAATTCCCTCTCACTTATCTGACACCAATTCTATCAATGATTATTTTTTGTCTGCCGCAGAAAATTTAGATGAAGATTGCTCCGAACTAATACAATATTATCGTGCTCGAATGTATAACGATACCCTGAATTTTAATTTTCATTTAACCGATGCTCAAACAGTAATGAAAATAATTTCGTCTATTAAGTCTAATGCCTCTGAAAATGATGGTATATCATTAAACATGCTTAAGTATTGTCTACCAACGCTTATATTACCTATTACACATATAATTAATACCTGCCTGGAGAAGGGATACTTCCCAATTTCTTGGAGGGAGGCGGTAGTGCGCCCTCTGCCAAAAAATCTAAACCCTAAAGGCTTTTCTGAGTTAAGGCCCATAAGTATACTACCCGTACTTTCAAAAGTTTTGGAAAGAGTTGTCTATGAGCAAGTGTATGCTTATGTTAATGACTATTCTATTTTGCCACGTTATCAGTCAGGTTTTAGAAGAGGGTACAGTACCGCCACCGCCCTACTGGAGGTTGGTGATGAAATTTTAAAGGCATGGGATAATAAACAGGTTACAGCGCTTATCCTGCTGGACTTCTCAAAGGCGTTTGATACGATTAATCACGAATTATTGATTTCTAAATTAACTTATTACGGTTTTAATGATATAAGCGTATCTTTTTTCAAAAATTTTTTAGCATCTCGCAAGCAAAGGGTAGTTGTCAACAACATCTCCTCACAATCGCGTCTTCTAACCAAAGGTGTTCCTCAGGGGTCAATACTAGGGCCATTACTTTTTATATTATATACGGCAGATATATCTAACTCTATTAGTCACTGTAATTATCACTTTTATGCTGATGATTCCCAGGTTTATAAGAGTTTTTCTCCAAAAGACGTCGAGCCCGCAAATCATGCAATTAATTTAGATTTGAGAAACATTATATTAAGATCTAAAAATCATAATTTACACATAAATCCTGTAAAATCTAAATTACTACTATTTGGTAACACTAGCTATAGATTGCAAGTAGCAGAACATATTAATATAAAAATTGAAGAACATACCTTGCTTATTGTAGATTCTGCTAAAAATCTTGGATTGTATGTTGACAGTAAATTTAAATTCACGCCTCATGTTACTAGTTGTCTCCAAAAGGCCTTTTGTTCACTCAAAATTTTATACAGCAATAAATCTGTTTTGGACAGTTATATGCGACAATATCTTTGTGAACATCTAGTATTATCACATTTTAGTTATTGTGATGTCATGTATGGTCCTTGCATTGACTCTTTCGATTGCCTTAGGATACAAAAGATGCAAAATAATTGTATTCGCTTTATATTCAATTTGCGGAAATTTGATCACGTATCATCCAAACTAGCTGCACTTAATTGGTTGAATATGGTTAATCGGCGATTACTTCATCTGTCTACACTTGTTTTCAAAATAGTTAAATTTAAGTCTCCTTCATATTTATATGATAAATTGATTTATCGTGGTACCTTGCATGGTGTCAATATTCGCACCCCAAATCAACTTACTATTCCTCAACATTCGACAACCAAATTTCAGTCTTGTTTTTCATATCAGGCCCCAAATGTTTTTAATGGTATCAAAGAAAGTTTTAAAACACTTGGTATTACTAGCTTTAAAAGAAATCTTAAAAAAAATCTGCTAAATTAACAATTAAAAAAAAAAAAATCATTGAATTGCTACAGACATGCGTATTTGATGAGTGATCTTGTGGTTCATTTTTATTTACTACCTCACCTGTTTTGTATTTGTGTTTTTCTTTTTTTTTGTCCTTGCTTTGTTATTGAAGATTTACAATAAGTATGTTGTTTTAAGTAGTTTTTTTATATACGTTTTTTAGGTTAAGTGTAAGAATAGTTGTAATAGCTAAACTTCGCCTAATAAAAGACCATTTATTATTATTATTATTATTATTATATTACCTAAATTTTGGCATTGCCAAAAAAAGTTTGATAAGCCGAAGCAACACTATAAAAAATGAATGAATAAAAAAGTCCGTAAGTAATAGATATTCCATACAGGGATACCCTATGTATGTATGAATTACAGTGGATAATAAAGGTTTATTACACATATACCAGCAACTGGAGAAAAGGGTTTTCATAACCGTGAGAAAAACCTTTACATCGTACGTATTATCGACGTATATGGAATACGTTTATTTGAGGTTCCACATAAAAGTATATATCTCGTATATGATGTGATAACAATATAATGTTTTCTTAAGACGTATATATTTAGAATATGATGTACCATATATATACGTTTTTTTTAAACGTCTATATTTAATATATGATAAGACAAATATATACGAACGTTGAATATAGGTTGCATTAAACATTATATATACCAGTCGTATAAACAAAATCGAAACGTTTATTAAACCATTTGGTATTGCTTGGGATAATATAAAAGGTTTCAAGTCTTTACATTGAAGAAGTAACGAGTAAGACCTAAATGCATTCATTGCCTCTACTAGTAGTTAATTTTCAAGAATTTGTTATTTATTATTGTTTTTTAAGGCTTACATGTCGATCAAATGAACCACTGTTGGCTAATGGCAATTTTTGAAATTTTGATTAGCTATTACGTCTTTTAGCCATTCTAATAAACATTTTGATTGGAAATTTGAAATTGTGATTGTACCCTATATGACCTATATGTTCTCCAAGTTTAAGCATGGATTAAGTCTCGTGTTTCAGTAGTAAGATGTTGCAAATCTAAAGCCGTTACTGAATGCCATGCCATACCACAAAGATGTACATGTAGTCCTTGGATTTATATTTCAATTCTATGAAGTCCCTTTATGATATTTTGGCAACATCTCATTCATCATCTTCAGATATTTTCTGTTTAATCTGGTGGATTGCAAAGAGCATTTCAATGTACCGATATGAACAGGAGGCATCTGAAGATGGAGTGTCAAATTCAACAGAGTACCTGTGTGGTTTTTGTTCCTGCAAAAAAATATAAATGCGCCCCTACTAGCCATACTCTGAGGCATAAAATCCCTTGGAAGCAGTAGTTAATTTTCAATAATTTGTTATTCATTATTGTTTTTTAAGGCTTACATGTTGATCAATCGAGAACCACCATAATTACGTCTTTTAGCCATTCTAATAAAAATTTTGATTGAAAATTTGAAATGGTTATTGTACTCTATATGACCTACATGTTCTTCACGTTTAAGCTTGGATTGAGTGTCATGTTTCAGTACTAAGAAGCCGCCACTGAATGCCATTAAAACCACAAAGATGACGACGGAATATACATGTAATCCTTGGATTTATATTTGGGATTCTGTGAAGTCCCTTTATGATGTTTTGGCAACACCTCATTCATTGTCTTCAGATGGTTTCTGTTTAATCTGGTGGATTGGAAAGGACATTTCGATGTACCGATATGACCAGGAGGCATCTTAAGATGGAGAGTGTGTTGCCAATACATCAAAAAAGACTTCACAGAAACTAAAATATGTTTTCTTAGATAAAAACATTTTAAAAATAATAATAAATATAATGTATTGTTATAATGAAAAGTGTTATGTTAAAATTGTATTTCTTGAATATAGTTTAAAAGTACATAAAAAATTTAAAATCTGTTCATTTTTTCATATTGTTAGTGTTAGTGGTGAATGAAACAAATTTTCCGGCCTCCATCCAATATAGTTTTCACAAATACCAAGACACTACATTTCATCAACCATGTCGGCATCATTTTGAGATGATTAAAACAACAACATTATGTTTTGATTTATAGAAACTAAGTTACAGGTTACCAAAATTTTTTCTTGTTCTTGGCCACCATACACATGATGCGCAGGTCATCATAGGTCTGACAACCGAAAGGTAAGACTAATGTGTCGTTTTCGGCTTCAGATCCCAAATCTTACCAAATACAAGCCGCTGGAAGATGTGTGAGGCGAGAACGCGGTTTCCGTTGGAATAGTCACCATCCAAGTACTAACTGCGCCTGTCGTTGCTTTACATCGCATACCGAAGTATGTACATAGTAAAGACGCACCTACGCTCGCCCCCCTTTCAGGTAAGTTGTTTGGTCCAAGATTACTTCTAGATATTTGACTTCACTGGAAAAGTTTAGCATTGTTCCATTCATAGGAGTTCTAAGATTAAGTTTTCTCCTTTTGGTGTACGTAAATAATAACTGTTTTTCTTGGATTGACATGAAGCCCCCTCTGACGAGCACCATTTAGATATTATGTTCAAGGCAATTGCATGAGATTTGAGATCATAACCTCATTTCTGCCCCTCACAGTCACGACGAGATCATCTGCATAACCCTGGACGTTGAAGCCCGAATTACTCATTTTATGGAGGAAATCATTGACCACAGCAAGGGTGACAGGACTGCACCTTGTGGACCACCCCTGACTGCAGTCATCGTAGCCGACTCATCCCCCATACTTGTAGTAATTATTCTGCTTCTTAGCATGGATTGCATCCATTTAATTGTAGGTGGCTGTATTCCCCTTTTTACAGAGGCTTTTTGTATGGATTCATAAGAGGTGTTGTCAAAAGCATATTCTATGTCTATGAAAGCACACATAGCCATGGATGTCTCTTCAGTGCCTTGGACCAGGCAATGTAGAGCATTTATTGTTGATTTGCCGGGCTGATAGGCAAACTGTTTAGAGTGAAGCGGTATTCTTGTAAGGATTTCGCGTCTGATATATTGATCTAATAGTTTCTCCATTGTTTTTAGGATAAATCAGGTTAGGCTAATGGGGTGATAGGATTTAGGATCGTCTGCCTATTTTTGGAATAAACGCCACCTTAATTCCCTCCAAGCTTGGGAAACATACCCAAGTATATAGCTTGCTATAAATATACTTCTCAGGCATGGGATAATAATAATAATAATCTTTATTTCCATCAGACTTTTACAAGTATTGGAATTGTCATGTATATAACATAGATAATACACAGAATATATAATACATAAAAAAAAACGGTACATACAAAATATATATACATAAATATTTAAAAGGAATAAAAAACATACATATATATATATAAAACAATACTCCACAGAGACAAATTGATCATTATTTCATATAGGACTATTAAGGAAATATTCTGGCATTTAGTAAAAACTCATCAAAACTGTAGGGACATGGTTCAAGAAGGTAACACTTTAATTTCTTTTTAAATAAAAAAATATTAGAGATAGATTTTATCTCCAGTGGAACTGCATTAAATGCCCGCACTGCTCTGTAGTATACTCCCTTTTCGAATGATGATGTTTGATGATGAGGAACTCTCAGTGCATTTGAATTTCGAGTTACCATCATCATACCATTGTACATATCCTCGTTTGTTCTAAATTTACCAATATTTTTTTTACAAATAAAATCAACAGGTATATATATAAGGTGGGTAATGTCATTAACTCCAACATTTTGAATAATGGCTTACTAGGCTCTCGGTTGTTTTTCCTAAGCATACATCGTATAATATTCTTTTGAGCGATAAACACATTTCTGGCATGGACACTAGACCCCCAGAATATTAAACCATAACTAAGTATGGACTGCACATGGACAAAGTAATAGACCCTTAACACATCAAGATCGACAGAAGATCTTATGTTTCGTACTGAGTAACATACTGTGTTAAGCTTAGATATTGTTGAGTTAACATGGTATTCGAAAGATAGTTTTGAATCGACCACGACCCCCAGGAATTTTGTGTTATTTGCAACAGGAATAGATTTTTCTCTAAACTTCAAGTAGATGCTGGAATCTGGGGTTTTATTACTAAATTGGATAAGTACAGTTTTAGCTTCATTTAGGATAAGTGAGTTGTCACGACACCGTTTATCCATTTTATTTACCACAGTTGTACCTTTGTATGATGTAGCAGTAGTATCTCTGGTAGATATTACACAGGAGGTATCATCAGCATACTGATATATGGAATGTAATGCCAAGTTCTCAGGTAATTCGTTGACATACAATAAAAACAATAAAGGCCCCAATATCGAACTTTGGGGTACCCCTGTAGTTATCTGTCTTGGTTTAAAATAAATGGTAGTCATGTATTACCCTCTTTCGTACTAATACAGACTCCCACGGTTCTGTTAGAAAGATAAGACCTAAAGAAGTTTAAATATACCTCTAATTCCATAGCATTCCAATTTGTAAAGCAGCAGTTCGTGGTTAAGTATATCAAACGCTTTCGATAAATCAAAGTAAATACCTGCGACACATTCGCCTCTTCCAGACATCCTACAATATAATTAAGACATTGCCCCTTCAGTTGATCGTCCCTATATAAAATCATGTTGAAATTGAAAAAGTATGTTAAATCGTACCAGAAACAAAAAGACGGTTATACACAAGTCTTTCGATAATTTTGGAAAATACTGATAATAAAGAAATAGGCCTATAATTTTTAGCTGTCAATCTGGACCCTTTTTTATAAATGGGTATAGTTTTAGCGTGCTTCCATTCGTCTGAGAAAAACCCATTTAAAAATCAGTGGTTAATAAGCTCCTCAATTCCGCGTTGAAGTAAAGCAGCAAAGATGCCATCTCCGCCTAGTGATTTAAAGGGTTTGAAGGTAGATACCGCCCATTTAATCTTGTTGGGGATGAATATTTTTCCAGCCAGGCGTCCAATCTGCTAAGTTAATAATATAAAAATTGATTACAATGGTTGCTTAATAACAGAATTTTATAAAAGGGATAAGGTGCTAACAAAAACAATCATAATAACATAAATTTTTTATTTATCGTTGAACTTAATTTTAGTAAACAAAACAATTCAATCAATTTATAAAAATACAAAACATGTTTAAATATATAATGAGATTCAAACTGCGGCAACAGGGCCATATCAGTGCGTTTTTCTTGGAATGTATTTGTTACTTTTTGAGAATAATAATATATGATATGAGTATTCATGTATTTACATTTGTGTGCACGTGAAAGGAGCCCCTATGGTGGGAATTGAGTTAAGCATGGGATATTAATGTTTAATGCATGCCAGGCAACATAAAATTCACAAATTCCATACTCTTTCATTCTCACCGGTACACAACATTTAATAAAACAATCGAAAATCTTATTTCAAGAAATTGGATATTGCGGCTACATTAAATTATTTGTGATGAAACGATGAAATCCTAGGTAGAACACTAATATTGAACCAATATTGGTTTAATATTAGAAAAACGTTGGCTCAATGTAAAAACGCAACATTGAACCAATAAAAAACGTGAACATTTTGTATATAGATTCAATATTGGTTAAGCTATATTCGACAAATAATAAAAAATCATATCATATATTTTATTATTTGAAATCATATATTGGTCCAATATTTAATGCAAATTGAGCTTAATGCTCAAAAATGGTAAAGCTATTTCTTATAATTTTCATAAAGTACAATTAAATAATGAATATTATTTTAAAAACCTCAAAAACAAAATCTAACTGATTGTAGTAAAACACCCAGCAGAAATATTTAACCTGTGTATGGTGGGTACACTAAATTACTAACTTGGACCTTCGTTAGATTAGGTGAGCGTCACTACAGTGAATTTCTCTTACGGAGGACACTCCTTCAGTTGAACAACCGTCGGAAAATGATGGAAATTCCAATGATGATGATTGATAGACAGACTCCATGACATCGCATGGATTAGGCCTACTGGGGAAACCATGTAAAAAATAACGCGCCACACATTCTACTTCAAAGGTGGTGTGAAAATGAATGCTTCCGCAAACTGCGCAGCATCATATCTCGAAAACGGTATGGTGTACGTGAAAAGTGTATGGGGCCTTTTAGTTAGATAATTTCATGATCTAACAGCAGTAACTTGTTTCATTTTTGTGTGAGCCATAGAGAGCGAGATAATAGCGTTCAAACAGATGTAGTATTTTTTACCAAAACTTATCTTTCGTACCTCATATCTCGATAACAGGTAGGTGTACGAAAACCAAACTGGGCTTTTTAGAAAGGGCTTTTATTTATAAAAACAATTATATAGGTGTCATTGCCGTTTGAGCAGTAGGGAGAGAGAAAAATGTGGAGATACACGTTGCATACCCGAATTTGGAACTATTTTTGCATTTTTACACATATTCAGCTTCATATCTCGAGAACGGTTAGATGTATTTACGTCAAATATTATTTTTTAGGTATTAAAAATTGAAATCTTCAACTTTTGTAATAGGTAAAACATAATATTTTTAGTCGCAAACCTCTATAAAATCCTTATTTTACTATAAGGAACGTAACCAGACTGCAACCAACAGCTACAGCTACTCTCCGGGCTATGTACCCCGCCGAGCGCTGAATTACAAGTTAGACTGGCGCGTTAAGTGTAATAATTGCATATTACCATCAAAACACTAATGCTTCAATTGCAACAAACACCAGCCGAAGGACTGATCCTACTTAAAGGAGCTCTCATGCCAGTCGTCACACACCACTTGCAGACTGCAATTTCGAGCTGTTGGCTCTCATCAGTGCAAGGTAGGCATGTGACGACAGACACGAAGATCACTTGACTATTTAGTACATTTCGGTATCTTTGGGATAGCGACATGTAAAATAGTCAGCAGGCGCCATCTAGCGGGTGGTCTAGAAAATGCCCTCAGTAGGTAGATTAATCCTTAAAAAAGGACTAAGTGCAGGGTTGTTGTGTATCACCAGCCATAGACTAGTTTTGAGCTTGCAGAGTGCAAGGTAGGCATGTGACGACAGACACGAAGATCACTTGACTATTTAGTACATTTCGGTATCTTTGGGATAGCGACATGTAAAATAGTCAGCAGGCGCCATCTAGCGGGTGGTCTAGAAAATGCCCTCAGTAGGTAGATTAATCCTTAAAAAAGGACTAAGTGCAGGGTTGTTGTGTATCACCAGCCATAGACTAGTTTTGAGCTTGTTAGCTTGCAATAAGTCACCACCAGATGGAGTTATATACAAGTTGCGGACACCTCTTGTCTCTAAGTTGATAATTAGAGGAACAGTGAGGGGTTGTTGCGCATTCACCTATGTCGTACTGATGAGATAAATAAAGTTATTTTATTATTATAAAAAGAAGTCGATAGACATTTTTTTTTGACATTAGACATTTAGACATTTTGATTTTAAAATCAACATCTTCAGCATGCATTCTTAGTCCTCAATATACCATAAACTATGAGCCAACATATGGGCTGTTTTCATATGCACTGACATTTATAAATTTATATAAAGAGTTTTTTATAATATCTGTAAATTTCAAATCACAACAAAGCGTCTTAAAACTCGTTGAGCTAGCATAGATTTGCATTTATACTATAAGTTTAATTGTTTCATGAAGTATTAAAATGTTTTTAATGTAACGTTAAAATATTACTTCACATTACAAGTCGATCTGTAGAAGGGTTTAGCAGAATAAGATAGTGAAATCGGCCCAGGAAAGGAATAAAATAAAAATATATCAAGCAAACTTAAAGTTAACACAAGTAAGAGACATTAGCAATGGGTGCATTGCTGTTCGTTGTGAAAACGACAAATTCAAGGAGATAGCCAAGGACAAAACTACACCGAGCATGAAGCTGCAAAGTTAAACCCTAGAATTAAACTTGTAGGCCTTTCTCAATAATTCGAAGATGATGCACTTTTTGAGTTACTTAAAATTGCAGAACAAGGACATATTTACCAGTGATAGCTCTTGTCAACTTGTATTTATTAAGCCTCTACGTAAATCTAATAAAGTTTTTCAAGCTATGTTACAGGTTGATATAACAACTTACCATAAGATTATGCAAGAAGGGAGTTTATTTGTAGGCTATGATTATTGTAAAGTATTTGATGGCATTGAATTAAGACGATGTTATGCATGTTGTGGTTTCCATCATTTTATTAATAGTTGCTCGGTAGGCAAACATTTTGTCTTCGATATGCACAAGAACATAAACTAAACAACTGCAACAATGAACACTTATCGTGTATCAATTGTATAAATCATAACAAGAAAGATGGTGTAACGAAAGTTAATAGCAAGCATGCCTCTAGAGGTATTAACTGCCCTGTTTATATTAATGCTCTTGATTCATTCAAGTGTAACATACTAATACTAAATATCAAATAGCAACCAAGGTCTGTTAGTTCTCCACCAGATACAGTATCGCATACCCCACGCATGTCTGCTATTATCAAAATTGCAGAAGCCTATTTGTAAATTGCGGTTCAGTTGACCACATATACGATATCTTTGCATTTATAGAAACGATTGAATGATAGTGTTCATGACTCTGAATTATTTGACTTGACCAAATATAACGTATTTCGTAAAAATCGTGATTTTAACTATAAAAATACTACCAAAGCCAGTGGAGTTCTCTTAGCGATAAAGAAATATACAAATGCTTCTGTTATCGATGTTTTTTCTGTATGTAATACTTTTTGTGACCTGAGATCTACCGATATTTTGGGTGTTAAAATATGTCACAAAAAATCTGTGATGTGTATTTATTTTATATATTCCACCACATACTTCAACTTCCGATTACGAAATACTCTTTGACGCTTTGAGTAATTTTATTCTTGTTATGAAAGTAATATATTAATTATTGGTGACCTGAATATTTTAATTATTCATCTGGCGGTAGTTCTGACTTAACTCAGTTAGCAATTCAAAAGTTTTCCAGTTTTTATAATCTTACTCAATACAATTTAGTACAAAATTGCAACAATACAATTTTAGATTTAGTAATGGCCAATCAAGAGTTCGATGTATCTAAGTTTCCTGACATATTTATATCAGAGGATGTCTATCACCCGGCATTAATGGTTCAATTTTACTGCAACAATAAATTTAGGGAATTTCCCACAGCTAGTAGTATGGATCCTAATTTTAAAAAAGGGAAATTACACCGATTTATACAACGATTTAATGTCAACCGACTGGGATGTTTTGAACATTATAGGGGATGTGAACACAATAATAATAATAATAATAAATAATAAATAACACCACAGGTAATTACGACCCCCTTTTTCCCGGAAGGCTCTAGAAGAGCCTTGTGTGGGAGGGGGCTACACATTTAGAGACAAGGGACACACACCCAATATCCGTGTATAGTGAAAAAATCCCTCTCACAGTATTTTCCACTGCCACGGCCGGGGATCGAACCCGGAACTTTTAGGTGAGAGGCAAGTGCGCTCCCCTCTCGACCACCAGTCATACAAAGAGAGTTTCACTTACTATAACTATACGACCTTATTGATAAACATGTTCCAAAAAAGAAACCACCTTCTCTGAAGTACCCAGTTTGGTTCAATGGTAACTTAATTATACTGCTGAAAAATAAACATAAAGCTTACAAAAAATGCAAGAACGATGAAAATTATGAAGTGTTCAAAAAACTGAGAGCCGAGTTTAAAACTGAAAATGAATTGGCAAACCGGAAGAACATACAGAATCGAAAATGATATGAGTATGAATCGAAATAATTCCTGGTCCTTTTTAAAAGCTAAAAGATCTCTGTCGGGCATACTGTCTGATATAAAGTATATCGATGCAAATCTCGATAATCCCACCGTAATTGTTTCAGCATTTGCCGACCTCTTTTCTGAATCTTTTTCAGATACCAAAGTTAACTCTACCCCGTGTAAACTCAATGGCATCACTCCAAACAATATATTTTGCATTTAAGGAAAGTTACCTTGGATGATGTAAAAAACATTATTAATCAGATAAAACCAACTATGACTATAGGACCGGATAACATGCCTGCATTTTTAATTCGAGATTGTGCCATTCTTCTTGCATACCTGCTATGTATTATATATAATGCGATCTTAGAGAATTCTGTATTTCCAAACTTATGGAAATTATCTAAAGTTACACCCATATTTAAAAACGGTAACAACACCGACGTAACTAATTACAGACCAATTGCTATAATTTGCAATTTTAGTAAGTTACTCGAAATTATTTTATACGATCCTTTATATGCCCACGTTAATAATTGTCTATTACCCGAGCAACAGGGTTTATTTCAGGTTGCTCAACAGTAACAAATTTAGTTATAAAAACTCAGTATATTAGTGAAGTCTTAGATCAGAGAGGTCAGGTAGATGTTATCTACACTGACTTCTCTAAGGCCTTTGATAAATTAGATCATAATATATTATTACATAAGCTTCAATATTTGAATATATCTACAGAGTTCTTAAATTTAATAACATCCTACCTAAGTGATCATTGGCAATATGTTCAAGTAAGAACATATATACATAAAGTAAGAGGTTACAAGTCGAATAAATTTTTACAATCATCCGGAGTCCCACAGGGTTCTATTCTTGGTCCTTTATTTTTCATAATTTTTATAAATGATATTACCGCCAATATTGATGTAAAATACCATTCTATACACTGACGATTTAAAAATATTCTGTCAAATTGACTGAGTGGTTGATTGTGTACACTTGCAAATCAACCTAAATCACATAAATACATGGTGTATGGAAAATAAACATTAACAAGTGCAACGTTATGTCGTACTCAAGAAAGCAATTCACTTATGGATTTGATTATAAAATTGAAAATACCTCTATGAATAGACCTAACAATGTTAAAGATCTTGGAGTTATGTTTGACTCAAAGTTAATATTTGTTGATTACATTAACTCTACTGTTACATCATCTTTTAAGACATTAGGATTCGTCTTAAGAAACATTAAAGATTAGAATAATTAATTATAAGATAAGAATAAGATAAGAACATTAAAGAAAATATAGATACGTGCAAATTATTGTTGAATTGTTTAGTAAGATCAAAATTAGAATATGCCTCGATTATATGAAATCCAATATATGATTGTCACATAACATCATTAGAAAACATTCAATGTCGCTTCCTAAAAAATTTACACCTTAAATCATTTGGCAACTATCCGCAAAGAGGATATCCACATGATATTCTTTTATCTACTTTTAATTTTATTTGTCTTTTAAAGAGGAGGATGATGCAATCTATAATTTTCCTCTATAAAATTATTCATAATTGTATGAAATGTGAAGACCTTCACAACACTATTTTTTACGCTGTACCTTGTTTTAATTCAAGACGTAAAACTTTTTTAATACGTACTCCAAGAACCACCATCTTAATTCAATCCCCCTTCTTTCAAATGTCTTCTAATTACAATAATGTCAATACCATAATAGATATTTTCAACACAAACATTCAGAGTATTAAACAATTATAATTATTTAATGCTAGATGTTTATCATTATATACTTCGTTTGTTTGTTCCATAGATACTTGTCATGTAATTTATAATTTCATATGCGTTTGAGTTTGTTTGTTCTTATTTACCCGTTTCTTTTATCTTTTTTTTTATATCTGCTTTTGTTCTAACCTTAACTGTAAATGGATCTCGGTCTGTTGGATATTGTAACTCAATAAATAAAAATAAAAAATGAATATCCAACTTGTAAGTATTGTTGAGCAAAACTTTTCCTCAATACTGTTTATTCAAATTTTCTCGGCCATGTTTTAAACCGATTTGCAAAAACTATTCGTTTAAAAGGTAACACTGAAATCTACAAAATGATATTTTTTTCATTCAAATTTGACGCTATATTTGAACAGAAAAATGTGAAAAAATTAACATTAAATGTTGCTGAA
Organism: Leptura quadrifasciata; assembly: GCA_963675555.1. Lineage (NCBI taxonomy): Eukaryota > Metazoa > Arthropoda > Insecta > Coleoptera > Cerambycidae > Leptura > Leptura quadrifasciata. Next base: position 82,099,422 of record OY776680.1, read on the forward strand.
TGTCTTCTCCTTCTTGTACTTGCCATTTAACATTTAATAGACCAGGGACAGATAGCTTTACATCCCCTTCGAAGGATGGTATATCTGTTACGCAATCCTCGGCTAAGACTGCATAGCTTCTGGGCACATGCTGATATACAAGTCGCTAAACGATCTGGGGCGAGGACACTATATTTTCTTGAAGCGGTCACCCGGCATGTACTAAACCGCTTCTAACGTTGCTTTACATTACGCATCGAAATATGTGTATAATAAAGACACACCTCCATTATTTTTTTTCAATACATACGTTTGTCTGAGTACGCGTGTTTATAAGGAAAATGAATAATCAACAAAATACATTTGTAATTTAAGTTCAAAAAATATTTCATTATAAAAGAATCACTTGTTACAATTTTTTTGTGATAGCAAAAATTGTTTTTAATCACTTAAACAAATGATAACTGTGTTATAAAGGAAATATAAAGAATTTGTAATTACTTGTTGGAATATGTTGGATCAGAATGGTTTCCGCTCATAAATTAACATACTGACTAGGGAAAACGATAACAGTATTTCGATAATAGATCACATTTTTACTAAAATAAATTCAGGGACGCAAATAAATTGTGTACCTGCGGTTTTGCATAATAGCATAACTGACCACTACCAAAATATTCTTAAATCTAGAACTTGAAAATAATGAAAAGCTAAAACCAATCAAGATAAATAAAAAAGTAGACGAGATAAAATTCTCGAAGAGTCAAACAAATAAATTGAGAAGAAGTATTCAGGGAAAGTAAATGCCAACACTGGCTAACATCTTCTACAACAAAATAAATTTCAAAATAATTGAAACAACAACAATTGTTAAGAATACAAATAAAAACAATAAACTAAAACCGTGGGTATCCTAAAGAATACTAAATCGTGACAAACTTAAATGAAAACTTATGAAAGACAAAGAAAACAGACAACTAAAAGAATATTATAATATAAATTAGGTACCAATGGATTTATTCGATGGCCCCCTCGTTCTCCAGATCTAACCCCAATGGATTTTTTATGGGGGTATATTAAAGATAAGGTGTTTTCGACTACACTGCAGAATGTAGAGGACCTAAAAGCTCGAATTCAACAGGCATGTATTACAGTTACCCCCGAAATGCTGAGTAATGTTTTAAATGCAGTGCCTCGCCGTGCTCGATTGTGCATAAGAAATCGCGATGGGACACTTTGAACACTTGATATGATATCTTAAAAATTATTATAAATTAATGTTCTGTGTGCTATATTCTTTTTATTATTAATTTGTTTTTGTTACCTGAAGTTACTTTATTCTTCTTAATTGTGTTAATGTTTTATTATAGCAAAGATTTGAACAACGTATTGAATTATTTTATCGTTTTACTTAATCGTACTTCTCCACGGCAAGTATAATGCTTGTTAAAAAAAATTTATTGGTTTTAAAAAAATGTTTTTATAATTGCTAACGTAGTAACAATGAATAAATATGGCATGTGATATATCGTTGAAAAGGGAGGAAAATACTCTATTTAATGGCGCCATTTCCCGCCCGTTTAGAAATAACTTTTTTAACAGCCTGAAGAGTAAATCTCAAAATACAGCGGTTTTGAAAAAAATTAGATAAAACCTCGTTGAAACACTCTGTTTTGCAAAATATTTTCGCCTTAGAATTTTTCTTGTATCTCTTCAAATAACGGAGATATTTGGCCTACACGATTTCTGCATTTTCGATATTTTCCGCCATAACTCTTAAAGTAGGCCATGGATTTCAAATGTCTTTAAATGATTTTGTAGGTTATATAAATTGGCACAATTTTCGTAAAAATAATTTTTTTTGTACGACCAATATTAAGTGAGATATTCTCGAGGGCCCTGATAAAATATATATAAAGCTGTATATATAAAGCATAAACTGTCATTATGCATTCTGATTTGAATACAGTTCTACAGGTTTCATTATATTTCATTTTTTAAATAATTCTCATTTAAGGTTTTTGGATTACAAATATATTATGAATTTGACTATCTCTTCCCTGAAAAAACAATTGCATTTCAAATCTGTGTGCCAAATTTGAACAAATTCGTTAGAACCGTTTTAGAAAAAAATTATTTAATTATTTTAACGTTACCCCTCACAGCCTCCGCCTCTGCACCTTTTGGGGCTAACGAGTTAAGTCATCTCATCCTAGTACTAAGGGAGTATTTATGTATTAAATTTGATTAAAATTGTTAATGCCGTTTTTGAGAAATAAATTATTTAATTCTTTAAACCAAACTGCTTGAAACATCCCTTTCTATATTTTCTAGAAGCAAATAGGCATGCCATCTTGTACTGACACTAAGGAACTATCCACGTGCCATTTTAAGGGTTAACTCCCCTCATATTTGCGCTAGGTTCGACTTTGCGATGTCGCCTCGAAGTGTGATCATTCTGAATACACATACAAAATTTGAGCAAAATCGATTCAGTAGTTTAGGCTTTAGGTGCGATCATGGCAGACAACAGACAGACATTTTTTAAAAGCCACTTTTTTTGCTACGTATATGGGAAAGTAAAAACATAACGAGAGCAAACGAAAAAGAAGAACATTATATTTTGAATCTTTTTGAAGGTACTATAATTTATTCCATAAATATGAAATGTCTAAAGCAAATTTAAAGATTTTATTGCCCCATCTGTAGTACTACTAGATTCCCTGTCAGTAGCGAGGTCATTTGACTGATGTAGTCATATATTCTAATTTTTCTGTTCGAATTTCGTGCCAAAATTATATGAAAAAAACACCGTTTTGTAGATTTAAGTATTACCTTTCAAACAAATTTTGATTTTTGTAAATTAGTTAAAAAATAGCTAAGTAAATTGAAAAACCAGTATTTTTGAGGTTATGGCTCGTAATGATAAGATGGGGCGTCCGAAATATTCAGGGAACAATACCTACAAGATGGATATACTTGATTTTGTTTCGGCTCTTAGGCTGGACCATTTATTCCCGTTTCATCATCTATTTCACCCACCTTTAACTATAATACCTTTTACATATTATTTAAGGCCACTTCATACAAACTAAGTCCAGCGGATCCAGCGACTTTAGAGAAATATCGTTCATAGTTCAAAACAGTACAATTATGCTCATAAAACGGCATCAAAATTTCCAAGCAGTATTCGGTCAAATTGGGAAACGCCTCCATGCTTATATGGGGGTAAAACGTCTCCACCAAATAAAAATTTAAAAACTGCTTGCCTAAAAGATGATTCAACCGATCCTCCAGGCTGCTAGATATAAGCAGATAGACTTTGATGTGCTTGGACTTGGTTTTAAATTTTTTCTTGCTGTTCACATGTAAAATACTATGCAATTTTTTCAATATCAGGCTAATATCTTTCGAGCCTTCTTCATATAAAAACACTCTTCGGCTAACTGAGTACTGGGTTTTCCCCTTTGAGTATAACTTATTGCTAGGCTTCTGTAAAAGAAAAGATTCTGGCAGGGAATATATGTGACTAGTAACGACATGAAATTCGGTAGTGAGCGGCGTTAACTGCAGATCCTTAGAAATGTACGCCGTTGCTTGATAAACCCCACCCTGGTGTAAAAAGCCATAGAATATCGTCAATAGGGTGTTAATTATGAACCATACTTTCAGCAGGAAATATGACGGATTTTTATTTTTTGGTCTGGCATCTCGCAACTGCGTTTTAGGCGCCTCAACTATGGCATCCTCAGGTTCTGGTATCACTGTCGTTCCATGAACATAGGCTAGTGGAATGATGACTGGTATTAGAAATCTCGGTTCCTGATGTGGAAATAGGGACAGGAGCGTCACCGGTGTTATAAAAGAGAGCGTCATCAAGCACTTTATGCTTCTTACTGACGGCAGGAGGTGAAATTTCTTTATTGAACACCTGAAAAAGGAGATTAACATGCCCATTACAAGAAGATAAAAATAGTTTAACATTGAGAAAAAAATGTAAATATAAAAGTACCTGCCACCTATCTATTTATACATTGTGTTAAAATTATTCGTCAATAGCATCATTTGAACATCAAAATATAGTCTTTAGAAATATTTATAGTATTCTCAGTAACAAGCCTAGGGATTTAAGTCACTGTGGCTGATGGTGTAATAAAACAAAATGTCAAATGTCATTTTAGTGAGGAATACCCAAGAACAAAAACCCGATTTATACAGGAAACATATACAGGGTGATTTATGTAAACATGCATGCGGAAAATAAAATGGTATACAAGTCTGTTATGTGGGAAAGCCTCTGTAAAATTTTAAAGCGATCTGAGGTAATTTATTATATTTTTTTGCATTAAAACCTCCAAAGATACGCTTCTCAACGGGTGAATTATGCTATCTCGACGCATTCACACACGTGTCACTTGTTTATTTAGCAGGTAATATCAGCTGTGTCTTAGTTGCCTAAGGTCAGTGCGCCATGCGTTCACTGTTCAGTTCAGTGACTCTTCGACTTCCGTTTAGAGCATTTCCCATTTTTGTTAAATTTTAAACTGTATTCGTAAATATCGATTATGCTAGAGTTCACGTCGCAAGAGTACTGCGACATGATATTAACCTATGGTGCAAAGAATTAAAGTCTTGCAGGGGCTGTACGAAAATACGGGAAAAATTTCCCCATAGGCGCAAACTTAATGAGAGAAAAATTTAAGTGCGGTGCAACGAATTTGTAACATCGGGTTTTGTTTACCAGGCGACAGAGAACGTGTAGTAAATCGTCCTGTTGAAGTCTCAGACTAAGAAAGAGGTTGAAGTCGACGAAGAAGTTCTAGAATTACTAGAACAAGACCCTTCAATAAGTACCCTATACGTGAGAATCGTTTTTACCCATACCACATAAGAAAGGAAATGATTTCGTTGCACCGTATTACGTCAGATTGGTTAGTCACTTCTACAAAAAAAAATAAAGTAATTTTTTTTTCCAAATTTTTTTTATTTCTTAATTTTTTTAAGTCCTTTTGGTGGAGACAACCCACTGAATAATTTTCCGCATGTTTAGGTAAATCACCCTGTATAAGCGTCAATGTAATAAAAATAATAAGACTTTAATTTTTCTAAAAAATGTTTGATGTCCTGAATAAATAATCAAAAAGAAACAGTTTGTATTCTAATTTTATGGATAATATACCATAATGCCCATATGTCTCCGTGGTTCTTGCTGGACTATAACAATACTAGTTTTCGAACAATATTATTTTTTTTTAATAATTAATATTGTTATTGACTGAAATGTCCAGTTCATTTATTGTTATCAGTTTCATTTGTGCCCATTTGTTATCAGAATTACACTAAACAATGAAGTTAGTAAATTAATACTTTTTGACATTTTATGATAACCTTTAATATTTTTATAATTATTTATAGTCTAAGAGCCAGTGGTCGGCAGACTTACGGTATTTTATAAAGCTTCATATTTTCTACTCATTCTCCCATACTTGCTATACATGAGATGGAGACTCGTTAGTCTGGCCGGTGGTTCCTTTGGCGTGACTCAGGTGTTAAAGTTATAAAAGAATCGGTCTGAGACAAACTCAGATAAACTTTCCCATAATTACTGCTACAAGGCACGATGGTGTAGCGGAAAAGCTTTTGCCGATCTTCCGGCAGCCACTCTAGCCAAACTTTCACCTACTATACCTTCCCTGCTACTATCCACCTTTCACTGATATTTCATACCTTTCATTGACTTTTAATTCTTTCCTGTCCCCCTCTTCTTTTGTTTTTGTGTATTTTTGTTTGTTGTTCCTTCGTTTCTGTTTGTACCTTTTTGTCTGTAAATTCATTCTTCCCTCATTAATCTTGTAACAGTTTCCAAATTTTTTATACCAAAACAATTCAAAATTTAGAATCACAGTTTAGGCCAGCCTTGCGCAGCCCGTCGCTGTAGTAATTCGCGGATGGCACTCCGTACAAGTTATGGTGTCAGCGTAAGTGCCAAAATTAAACAAAGTGTTGTGCGCAAACGGGTAAAACCGAGTGATAGTTTTAAAAAATTTTGTTAAGCTTTCTTTTTAAGCCTTTTTTGTACACTACCACTTATTTTAATCTACTTTTGTAGAAGGAGTTCGAGTTGTTTTTATTTATACATTTTTACTTTCGCCGAACCAGCCCCGCCTCGGCCCGACTTTGCGATACACCACCGCGTTAACGCGGTGGTCGCAGGATCGGTCCCGGAATGGGCACTGGGGAGGCAGTCACATGTTCCCTTTAATTTTAATAAAGTTATGTTGAATTGAATTGAATTGAATACTGAGGTCGCAGGATCAACTCTCGGTGGAGGTAAACATTTTTTAAAAAAATTTTGGAATATAACATTTAAGAAATTATCAAATATTAAATAAAGTAAGGAAGTCTGGTCAATAGCCGAGTGGGATAAGGCACGAAGTAGCAATCGCGATTAATCACACGGACATCGCACCATCGGTTCGAATCCTGGCTCCGGCACTGTAGGATTTCCTCCTACAGTGCCGGAGGTTGTATGTCCGCATTTTTTCAATGTGTAACCCCCTTCCACACAAGCCCCTGGCTTCTGGAATTGGGAGTTGTCTCATTTCTGTGGTGTTTATAGTAGCCATGTATTAGTTTTGATCAAAGTCATTAAAGCCGTTTTGGATAAAAAAAATTATTAAAACCTTTAAAGCTCACCCCTTGCAGCACCCCGCTCTGGATTTTCTGGGAGCAACTGGCTATGTCATCTTATACTGGTGCTAAGTGAATATCAAATTTAATCAAAATCGTTAGAGCCGCTTCAGGGAAAAAAAATTTCAATTTTTTTCCTGTTTTCCTGGCAGATAATTTTAAAAGTACCAAAAAAAAATGTGTAATTTATGTTACTGTATTAAAGCTGAAATTTATATACGTTGTTAATGATGGTATTCTAGGTCTATATTTAGCACGGCAGACACTTTATGCGGTTCTAGCATCCAGGTGGACAACCGGATGTTTACCTATAAAGAAACTCATGTAAATATTTATGAACTCAAGCTCTCATTGATTTTTTTGCTAAACATTGGGCAACTGATTAGATAAAATAGCAGCACTGATTGGCAATAAATTAATTCATCTCAGCTCCAGGTAGACAACCGAACTCTAAGAACTTAGAGAACTTCTAGAACTTAGAACTCGCTCTAAGGAGTAGGCAGGTTGAGGCCTTAGAGACGGATCGCGGTGAGATCTGGGCAGATTGAGACCCCGGAATCGAACCAGTTCCACGAACTTCTAGCATTATTTTCTTTGACAATTTTTACTTGACTCACTTTTTCTCTTGAAAATGGCTCCAAAACGGGAGCCGAAACGTCGAGACATTAACAATCTCAGACGCGGTTCAACCCGAGAACCTAGTATTTTTCATATATATATATATATATATATATATATATATGTTAGATAGTGGATTGTTTGAATAACTTTTTAAAAAGGAACTTTATTTGTTACACTGGAGTCGACGTTGACTCGTTAAGAAAATACAATAATAATTTAGAAGTAGTTTAATCGAAAGTGAGTATAAGACTGATTACAAAAAGGTTGTTGGTAATATTTATAATGTTTTGAGAACAAAGGAAACAGTGTTGCTGATTCAGCACAATCAGGATTACTTAGAATTGAAATACAATGCTCATGCAGCGTGAGCGGTTATTGAGAAGAGCTGTTACGCAGTATGTAATACGATATGTTTGAGAAGGTTAAGCCTGTCTCGATAATATTATATATCATAGTATATTTCTAATATAACAGCTTCCCCCTTATAAAAAAGTTGGTGTTTTATGCAGCAACTTTTGAAATGAATATAAAATGTATATAAAAGGTAATGGTACAATTTGGAAAAATATAAAAGATCGTAAGAATCGTAAGGTTTAAAACACAGAATATAACCTTAGCGTCTAGAATATGAGATGCAAGCACAATAAGCTTGATTCATAAAATAAAATAACATAAAAATGTTAGAGTTAAAATATAGCTTTGGCAAGAAAGCGTAAAATACAAACATACTAGGTTTGAATTGTAAAATAGGATAAAATATTCCTAAGGTTAAAATATAGCTTTACTGTGAAAGCATAAAATATAAGCATGATGGGTTTGAATGAAAATGACGTAAAAATGTTAATAAAATTGAAATTAACAAATGATAGAAAAATAATGAAATATAATGATTAAACAAATGAAATAAAATTCACTGAAGAGTCCAGCACTGAAAGTCAGTAAAAAGGCACAAAACAGTTTGTCTTTATGTAAGTTCTATGTCTTCGGCTTCGTTGTCTTCTCTTCTTAAGGTAGGTCGTCTTCGTGAAGGAAATAGGTTAGCAAATGTCCTGTAGGGTTTGCTAGGCCTCGGTGGAGATGGGGGTGATGCAGAAACATCGATGGCTAGTCTTCGTCTTTTTGTTCTGCACTTACAAAATAGGTACAGAAATAACAGTCCAATTATTAGCACAATGATAAAATAGGTGAACCAGGATATGTGTTTTGTTATAAAGGGTTCGTTGATCAAATCATCTAAATCTCTGGAGTATTGGTCCAACTTGTGTTTGGCAACTTCGAGGTCTTCCGTATTGAGATTGTTTAATTTTAGTGGTTTAAGATTTGGAGCTCGGATTTTGTCTGGAATATGTTTACAACATTCAAATGGAATTTGGATTGGATGAGTGTCGTCTTTTACATCGGTTACTTCATTGGTACTAGCTTGAATTTTTGTGATGCCTATGAAGGCGTAACAATTTGGTTGTAATTTTACTATTGAATTTTTGTAGATGACTTCAGTTTTTGAATTTCTTTCTGGACAGTTGATGGTTGTTTGTAGAGGTTCTGCGTTAATAACTAACCATGTGTTTTCGTCTATTTTTTGGACGTTGTAGCCTTGGCTGGTGATAAATGACGTCTGGCAGTTTTCTGGCAGAGTTTTGAGGTTCTTGAAGAGACGGGCTTCGCATATGGCATTGTTGTCAATAGGATATGCAAATAAATTTGGACATAATTTGGTGTTGAAATAAAGTGGTTTGCATTCTTCAAGGTTCGAGATAGGTATGTACATTAATGAATCATCATCTCTCGCGATATATTTTTGAGAAGTTGATAATACATGATATAAACCAGTTCTATTATCCAAAATAGGAATAGGGTATAATTGAAATACTGAATATGTTTGAGGGTCTATTAAAGGTATGTCTAACACAAATATTAGATCCGAATTTGTTTGAAAAGCTTTTAGTTCTATAATGTCTAAGTACTGTGCAACCTTTGATAGTTTGATTGGAAGCGGTAAATTGTTCCTTTGTAGGTTTTGCGAAATTTCCTGTAGAGAATTTACTAAGTCTTTTGGATTTATAATTGACGTGTGAATTATTTTAAGCCTCGCGAAAGTGATGGAATTTAGGATGTCATTTAGGTTATCCTCGATAAATAAATAACTTGCCATAAGTTGTTCGCAGATTTCGATAAATTTCAGTTTTGCATGGACGTTTTCTATGTCTTTAGTCATGTCTAAAATTGAGTTTTCGATTTCTTTAATATCCTTATTGAAAGTTTCTTCGTCAACTTGCAATTTTTGAATAGTTGCGTTGAAATTTTTGATTACTGAAGTTGTAACGGATATTTGGTTTTTAATTAGGTTTTCGAGTTGGTGTTCGTCATTATTCAATTTGTTGATACAATCAGAATAATACTGACCGTCTTCTGCGTCTAAATTCCCGGTTATTGATTTGAAAATCGTTCCGATGCCATTTAGTATTCCTCGTTTGTATCGTTTCGTGTCAAGGTAAATTTCGTCAAATTTTGATTGTATTGATTGGGAAATTTGCGTCAATAAGCTAAGGTGAGTTTTTACATCCCCTGAAAAGACGTTCATGTAATGATATGCTGGGTCGAGTGTGTTGTATAGTGTCTGTAAGATCTTGTCGTTTTTGTCGAAAGCTGTCTTAAAGGTAGATATGTTTTTGTGTACCAGTAAAGTCCATTTCTTGTGAGAAATCACAATGTCCGTGTCTTGGTGATAATATACTCCGATCGTATTGTTAATAGGTGTTATTTTAAATTGAGCAAGTGCTGATCCGATCAGCAGGAGAAACCTGAAAATAAATTTAATCTTCAGTATATGGTTTCATTCGATCAAAATTTACTTTGGTTGTTTGGTTTGTTTCGAGATTTAGTAATGTAGCAGAATTTTGAAAGATTTCTGTAATTTCAAAGGGACCGTTGAATTTATTTTGCAGTTTATTTTTTATTTGTGATTCTTTGACGTATACTTTGTCGCCAATATTATATGTGTGTCTATTTTCGGGAATGTTTTTGTCGAATCGAACTTTGGCTTTTTGTTTTTGTGCTTCTGTTCGACTTCGCGCAATTTTGTAATAATGGGATATTCGATTATTTAGGTCTCTAACGTATTTGGTGATCAGGTCTTTTTGGTTGTAAAGAGTTTCAGGTGGTCGGTTAGCTGTATGTCCGAAAATAAGCTCGTATGGCGTAAAGCCATGAGTTTTGTTTACCGAGTTATTGTAACATATCACCGCATAGGGTAATATAGTAAAGGGATGTTCGTTGGGATTTTCGGTTTTGTGTATTCTTATCATTTCTGCTAGGGTGACATGGAATCGTTCGATAGATCCGTTTTATTGAGGATGTCCTACGCTTGAGTATGTTAGTTTTATGTCGTAAAGGGTGCAAAGGTCTTTTAATAAATTATTATCAAATTCACCGCCATAATCGCAATGAATTCTTAGTGGGGTACCATAATGCTGAAAATAAAGCAACAGGGTATTCACGACTGATTTTGCGCTCTTGTCTGGGACTGCGTAAGCTTGAGTAAATTTCGTTAACTCGTCGCGGATAGTTAATGCATAGTTTCGCGTGGGAAATTCGAATAGATCAATATTAACTCTCTCAAATGGAGTTTTAGGGGTTTCGGTAATCACTAAGGGATTGTTGAGGTTCTTGCGACAGACTTTTGTTCTTTGACATGTTTCACAATTTTTTATAAAATTTTCGACGTCTTTTGTTAAGCCTTGCCAATTATATTTATTTTTGATTCTACGTATCGTTTCGTTTATTCCACGATGTAAATTATTTTTTCCGGTGTGATGCTGGTCGAGAATGATCGGACGTTGGTCCTCGTCGGGAGTTCGTATTAAATTTTGACATATGATTAGTTTCAAGTCTTTTTCAGCAAAAATAAATGATAGGATTTCGAGAATTGGGAAGTCTAGATTGTTTTCAACATGGTAAGTTTTGGAAAGGTCTAATTTGTTCCGGTGTTTATATAACGTTAAAAATAAGTGTTCTACCACAGACTCTGGGTCGAAGGGTAGAGCGATAATGTAATAATTTCTTTGTCGGGTCGATTTACTGGAAACGATATTGATTGTATTGTTATAGAATTCGGGGTTTTCTTCGAAAATATCCTCGATAATTTGATGGTGAAGGCCTGTCAAGTTGTTTTGTTGGAAAAACGTTATGATGTTTTTATTTTCTCGATCTAATAGTTGTTTATTTGTGATTTGAATTTTGGAATAGTCTATTAGAGATTTGGTTTTGTAAAGACGGGAGAATGTGTCAAATTCTCGGGCAATTTGTTCGTCAGTGATCTCGTCGTCGTTGTCTGAAATTTCGTCTTCATCTGAATCTTCGTTTGCGGCTAGAATTTTTGAATAAAATTTGGAACATTCTGAAAAGTGATTAATTTTTATTCTGGACAACGCGTCCGCGTTTTTATTGATCTTTCCGGGTTTGTATATTATCTCGTAGTCGTATTCTTCTAGTTTTAAGCGCCAACGCGCTAGTCTACTACCTGGGTCTTTTATGGAAAATAACCAAGTGAGTGGTCGGTGGTCGGTGACGAGTTTGAACTTCCTTCCGAATAGATATGGCCTAAAATGCTTTACACTCCAGACCAAAGATAAAAGTTCACGCTCAATGGTTGAATACTTGGTTTCCGCGCCGCATAAAGTTCGAGATGCGTATGCGATCGGCAAATCATTTCCTATACTTCCTTGTGAAAGTACAGAACCTATTGCAAATGCACTAGCGTCTGTAGTTAGGACAAAAGGTTCATCAAAGTTAGGGTAGATCAATATCGGGGTAGTTGTCAAAGTTTGTTTTAGGGTTTCGAATGAGTTTGTACAGTCATTGTCGAAATTAAAAGGTGTATCTTTTTGTAGCAATTTAGTCAAGGGTTTTGAAATTTTGGAAAAATTAGGAATGAAGCGTCTATAGTAGCCTGCTAGACCTAGAAAAGATTTAATTTCTTTCTGATTTTTGGGTTGAGGAAAATTTAGAATTGCTTCGACTTTGGCAGGGTTCGGTTTTACACCATCCTTTGTAATAAGATGTCCTAAATAGGCGACTTCTTTGCGAAGGAATTCGCATTTGTCTGGCTGAATTTTGAGATTGGCTTTTTGTAAACGTTTGAAGACTTCTGTTAATCGAGAAATATGTTCATGGATAGTAGGGGAGTAGATAATGATATCGTCCATATAGACGAGACACCTTTCGTTTTGGATTCCTAGTAAAATGTTGTCCATCACCCTTTGAAATGTTGATGGAGCATTTTTGAGTCCAAAAGGCATTCGTACGAATTCAAAATGACCATTTTCGACTGTGAAAGCGGTTTTTTGAATGTCTTTGGGATCGATTTCAATTTGATGGAAGCCAGAGGCCAAGTCTAAAGTTGTGAAATATTGGCATTTGCCTAATTGATCTAAAAGGTCGGAAATGTTAGGTAGAGGATATTTATCACCTATCGTTACTTCGTTTAATTTTCGGTAGTCAACTACGACGCGCCATTTCTGTTTACCAGAAGCGTCTAGTTTTTTGGGGACTACCCAAACTGGGGAGGACCAGGGAGAAATTGAAGGCTGGATAATGCCTTGGTCGAGCATTTTTGAGACTTGTGATTTTACCTCTTGTTTATGAATTTGGGGGTAACGATAAGATTTAGTGAAAATTGGTTTAGAATCGTTAGTGTCTATTGAATGTTTGATTTCATTGGTAAATGTCAAGTTGTCACCTTCTAAATAGAATATGTCTGAAAAGTCTAAACAGAGTTGAGTAATTAATTCACTCTCCTCGTCGTTCAAGTGGTCTAAGCGTAATTGATTTTTTATTTCGTAGTTTCGGTCTATGTATTGGGAATCCGGATTTTGAAGATTTACATTAAATATTGACCTAAATTTTTGGACGGGTTCAAGTTTAAGATTTGAAAATTTTATTGTTTTTGGAATCGCGTTAGCGTTTATTATCGTTGTCAAAAATTCACCATTGTTGTCTATTTTGACAATGGCGTTCGGTAAACGTACCTTTTCGTTTTCCTGGGCTATTAGTATAGCTTCGGTATTTTGTAAATCGCATTTAAGTTTAAAAATCTTTTCTGTGCGCGGTTCGATAGAAATTACATTTTGGTTTTTGACATTTAAATTTGGGTTTGAAATTCTAATACCTGGATTATTGTTTTCGTTAGAATTATTGTGGTTCCTGATTGATGTTACCTCAGTCACCTCGAATAGTGGTACGGTTTTAAAATTGGTAATAAGTTGATTATTTTCAAAGTCCACATGACACTTATAATATTTTAAAAAGTCTGCACCTAATAGTCCATCGAATTCTATATCTAGGTCGTGAACATAAACCTTGTATGGGTCATTTATATTGAATGGTATTAGTACAGATTCGGTGATATTAATTTTTTCATCTGTTATACCCTGTATAATTACGTTTTCAGGATACCTTTGTTTGTACCTTTCCGCTGTTTTGGTTTTAAATACAGAAATACCTGCACCTGAGTCGACAAGAATTTTGAAACGATTTGTGAAGTCTTTTATGTAAAATAGATTTTTGGAATTTACGACATTTAGTTTGTAGCGGGGTGTTTTTACATGAATTGGTTTTCCGGGAAGTTCAGGTTTGGGTCGAAACTGTCCTGGAGGTTTATCGCTTGGACTTGGCGAGAAATTTGGTCTAGTTCGTCCGTTTGCTGTGTTGGAGTACTCGTGGAATACTCCGGGCCTATGCAAAAATCCGGAGGATTAGCAGTATAATCCTCGTGCTGTTGAGATTGAGAATTAGCAGTATAATTCTCGTACTGTTGGAGTTGAGAATTAGCAGTATAATTCTCACATTGTTGGGTTCCAAAATCGTAATTATAATTGTTTTCATTAATTTCGAAATTATTTTGGTATTGGTAATTGGGAGAATAACTTGCGGAATAGTCTTCATATTGATTTGAGCTATCGTAAAATTCTTGGTTCAAATGATGCGTTTTTTGTTGATTGAACCTGTTGAAATTTGGGTTTGGCTGAATGGCAGAAGGTCTCTGCTGGTTGAAGTTTGGATTTGGCCTGATAGCTGAGGGCCTGTTCTGTTGAGAATAATTTTGTTGCTGGTTAGAGAAGTTTTGTGGTCTATGATTATATGTACTTTGGAAATGTGGCCTTGGAGGCTGTGCTTGATTAGAATAAGCATTGGGTGTGAAATTGGGAGATGGGGACTGATAATTTTGCCTTGTGCGGCATTCGTTAACATGGTGCCCATTTCTTCTGCAGAATGTGCAGAATTGATGAGAATTTGGGCGTCTTTGAACATTTTGGACAGGGTTTTTGATTGGGGCCTTAATGGAAAATTTTTGTGATTCGAAATATGACAACTGTAGTTCTCGTTTGATCCTGTTTATGGCATCTAGCATGTTGCTAGGATTACCAGCCCCTAATGATTTGGCCTAATTTGGGTTCTAACCCGGTCAATAGAGTGGTCAATGTCATGTTTTCAATCAAATTTGATTGAGCCGTTTTTTCTTCAAGGGTTAGAGTTTGTTTTTGTATAGCGGCGTGCATTTTCGCGTTGTGTGTCTGCAACCTAGATACAAATACCAATGCAGTTTCGTTAGATGATTGGCGAATCCTCTGTGGATCCTGAATTAGTGCTGTCAGGTCACGAGAATCACCAAAATGAGCTTCAAGTAAGCTTTTGATTTCTGCCCATGTAGTAGGGTTTCGGGAATTTATTAATTCTGCGGCTTTTCCGCGTAATTTATTTTTTATGTGAAGCGTTAATAAGACGCGCTGATCATCAACAGCGATACCCTGAGCGGTTATGCAAGCTGAAATAAATGTTTGCAAGAATATGGGGTTGCCGTCAAATTCGGGCACTATGGAAAATATTTCGCTTAACCTATAAGGTTCAATATTTATTGTTTCGTTCGCCGTGATTGAATTGTTTGCATTGGAATTGCTTACGTTTGTAGCCATTTTATTTATATTATTTAGATAATCGAATAACTTAAAACACCTTTTCAATTTGAGCTAGTACGCTACTGATAATTGGCAATTTTTTATTATATGTAAAACAATGTGCTGTTTATTTTATAATATTTCAAAATTTAATTACAAGGATAATTGGATTAATTTAAAAAGTGTTTTTAGTTGGGAATAGTATATCTCTGATAATTTTATATTTTGCACACACGGTATTATAGAACACAAGCTTGTCTTACGGCCTTAACCTTAACCTTTTATGTGGTATGCAATATTATATTACGATAAAAATGCTAAGATAACAATGGTACGTGATTACAGTTAATTAGATAAATTCGCACTTAAAGAGTATATGATATTACCATAAAAATAATGTTACGATAGGAACAGTGTATGATTACGGTTATTTATATAGGTCACACAAATTATAATCAAGATATTTTGTTTCAAGTTTAAATAAAATTACTACCTTAGATATTAGAACTGTATGTAGCAATGCAATGTATTTTGATAAAATAAAATGTAAAATTATGTCGTTGTTTGCAAATAAATGTTCGCGAGATGATTCAAAAATGACTTACCCTAAATTTTTCATTCCTCGTGGTCCAGTTGAATGCGACTTCGTGAGCTTAGCTTCACCAAAGGCCTCTCTCTGCCAGGGGTGTCACTGGGTGTTCCTTCCACAGGGTTGCCTTTGATGCCGAAGACACCAACGATGGGACGGGATGAAATTCTTACTTGCTAATTGTTGAATCGTGTTGATTTGAAATGTTGCTTTGCTTATATTTCTTGATAATTATTATTGTTTCGCTTCTGTGCGTTTGAGAATAATGTAGGTTCTTCTGAACAAAGGATTGGGATCCACCACTACAGCTAAGAAGTTCTCCTTGTTCCAGAAGCTCTTTTCGTCCGGTTAGGCACCTTTTTCAGATGGACTCCTTGTTCCCTCGGATATGTTTGCTACTGGTTAGGCTCCCGAACTGTGTGTTTTTCAGATCCTACCGACTGCGCCAATGTTAGATAGTGGATTGTTTGAATAACTTTTTAAAAAGGAACTTTATTTGTTACACTGGAGTCGACGTTGACTCGTTAAGAAAATACAATAATAATTTAGAAGTAGTTTAATCGAAAGTGAGTATAAGACTGATTACAAAAAGGTTGTTGGTAATATTTATAATGTTTTGAGAACAAAGGAAACAGTGTTGCTGATTCAGCACAATCAGGATTACTTAGAATTGAAATACAATGCTCATGCAGCGTGAGCGGTTATTGAGAAGAGCTGTTACGCAGTATGTAATACGATATGTTTGAGAAGGTTAAGCCTGTCTCGATAATATTATATATCATAGTATATTTCTAATATAACATATATATATATATATATTATAATATGATTTGCAGGAAACAACTACTCAGCGGGCAAATACCCCGACCTGCATTGAATTACACCTTACAAATCATTAAAGAATGGTAACCAATATCATTTGTCAACTCCCTGACCAGATATAGACCGGTTTCGAACTTATTAGTTCTCATCAGTACGCCATAGGTCATGGAGCAGACAAATGATAGTGGCCAACCTGCTAGTTTTATACAAACTATAGTAAATTGAGTAGTGGTGAGAGGTAAGTGAAACCTCTCAAATGGTCAATTGCTACTATACACCATAGATGTCTCTATGGGCGTATAGCGACTTGCGATACTGCAAGTACCTGAGAGCGGCGACCTTTCAGTCCTAGGTGGACTTAACCTACTGTTATAATATATGATTTGCAGGAAACAACTACTCAGCGGGCAAATACCCCGACCTGCATTGAATTACACCTTACAAATCATTAAAGAATGGTAACCAATATCATTTGTCAACTCCCTGACCAGACATAGACCGGTTTCGAACTTATTAGTTCTCATCAGTATGCCATAGGTCATGGAGCAGACAAATGATAGTGGCCAACCTGCTAGTTTTATACAAACTATAGTAAATTGAGTAGTGGTGAGAGGTAAGTGAAAAGTAGGGTTAAGGAGTTTTTTAATGTCATTGATTGAGCTGTGAAAAATGTCAAACAGTCCACAGTTTTTGTTGTAATTGTTGCACATAGTATGGAGAGGAGAGAATTTTAAAACATTAGAATGTGGGATGCCGAGGTAAAAGGTTTGTGAACTTCTGGAGTTCAAATTCGGAACGCGGAAATTTAATTGACTTAAAATGTCTTGACAGTGTATATTGCTGTGAACAATATTGTATAAAAATACGAGAGAAAAGTATTCGCGTCTGGTAGCCAAAGAATTTATAGAAAATCTAGCTAGGAGTTCTTGCTGCGGGAGGCCAACCTCCGGGTATACTCCATCCGACTTAAACCAGAGCAATTTTACAAATCGTCTCTGCACACTCTCCAAGGCGTCGATGTGAACATTGTAATGGGGATTCCAGACGAGAGCTGCATAATCTAGTTTAGACCGGACAAAAGCAAAATAGAGGATCTTTAGTGTACAAATGTTTGAAAAATCTCTGCTCATTCTGATTATAAAGCCCAGAGTTTTAAAAGATTTGGCTACAACATTGTTTACATGCGGTACAAATGTAAGCTCTTTATCAAAGATTACGCCAAGGTCTACAAGGGTATCAGGTCTCTGAAGCACTGCGCCATCTACATTATAGTCGAAAATAACCGGCCTTGCACTAGTTGTGTAGGTCATGACATTACATTTTAGCACGTTTAGATATAATTTGTTTCGAGTACACCAGTTGCATATGCGTGCTAGACTATCCTGCAGTGTGACGCAGTCCTCCAGAGATGAGACTGTATTAAATATTTTAAGATCGTCAGCATACAGCACACAGGATACTTGAATACAATTCACGATATCATTTACGAAGATGTTGAATAACAGGGGTCCAAGAATTGATCCCTGCGGAATACCAGATGTTGCACCGTATTCGACAGACCGAAACCCACCATAAGCAACATATTGCTTCCTATTTGACAGGTAGGAGTGAAAAAATGAAATGAGGTGAAAAGAGAAACCAAAATCAGACAATTTATTTAGCAATATAGTGTGATCAAGTCTGTCGAATGCCTTAGAGAAGTCAGTATATATTACGTCCGTTTGCTTACGCTGGTCAATGGCTTTCGAGATATACTGGGTGATACAAGTTAAATTAGAGGTGGTGGAGTGCCCTTTCATAAAGCCATGCTGATACACCGATAATTGGGCACTAACACTAAAGTAGATAGTGTCATGTAGTAAGATTTCAAGAGATTTACTGAAATTGCACAGAATAGATATAGGTCTAAAATTGGAGATGTCATTTATATCGCCTTTTTTAAAAACTGGGCACACTTTTGAACGTTTCCAAATATCTGGGAGACAGCAGTTTTTCATACACTGATTGAAAAGTACCGATAGTGGAGCTGCAAAGATACAAGCACAGTCTCTAATCAAAAAAGCGGGAACGCCATCCGGACCTGTAGTTAACTTAGGTTTAAGCTGTTTCAGCGCATTAAGTATGGCAGCCTCACTAAAAGAGGTAACATTGAATGCAAGGTTATTCGACACCTGAATATATGTAGAGTGAATATTATCAGAGGGCGGTAGGAAAGAATTACTGAAGAAATCCGCAAACGCATTCAATATATCGACGGGGTTATCAAAATGTTGTTCGTTGTAAGACATTTGAGTGGAAATATTTGTACCCTTCCTTTTCTTATTCACAAATGACCAAAACTTACCAGGCTCCAAAGTAATATGATTCTCAACCTCCCGTACGTAAATTGCATAAGCAATGTCTATATCAACCTTAATCTTAGATCTTAAACGCTTGAACTCATTATGAGCCAAAACATCACCATTCCGTTTGTGCATGCGCCAGTATTTCGCTTTCAATTTAATATTCTTTATTATACTACCATTAAACCACGGAGGGTACGTTCTATTATGCGTAAAATTGAATTTAGGGACGCACATATCAAAAATCGCATATAATCTATCATAAAACGCCTGACAAGCAGAGACAATATGAGAATATGAATTAAGAAACGACCAGTCAGTATTGAGAAGTAAGTTGTATAGCAATGGAAAATTAGCTTTCAGAAAATTATAACCATTGTTTGCAGTTACCGGGAAGTTATTCCTAGCACTAGAGCTGAGAACATTGTCCAGCAAGATGTTTAAAGCAGGGTGATAGTTAAAGGTAGAATGTTCCTTATTTCAAAACATTAAAAACATAAAAATAAGCAGTTTCAAAAAATTATATTTCACTATCCTTCCTCATGTCAATGTATCTTCAATCTGACGCGGTGAGGGGGCTTGCGTGTCCTAATGATCCCGAAAGCTATGTTGATAGTAGTATAACTACCAGTAAGGGACTCAAGTCGAACAGGTCAATGGAGAAGGACCAGACCAAGAGAGATTCCCGGTCCTTCAATGATGGGGGTCGAGTCGTAAGGCCAGCAACTTTACACTCGTAAAACAACTGATAAATGCTAAAATATCCAGAAACAAGCCCCGGAATTCGAACGGATCCAAAGGTAGACGATGCCTAATTATACATTCCTCTTGGTCTGGTCCTCCTCCATTGACCTGTTCTTCTTGGGTGCCCCTACTGGTAGTTATACTACCATCAACATAGCTTTCGGGATGATTAGAACACGCATGCCCCCTCACCACGCCAAGGTGAAGATACATTGATATGTGGGAGGATGGTGTTCTGATGTTCTGAAAAATGGAACATCCTACCTTTAACTTTATTACTGTTATATCTACCATGTACGATTAAAAAATATATATATTATAATTTTGATGAAGAGTTAAATGAAATGAATATTTTCTGTTTATTTATAAATAATTTAATAAAAATTAAAAAATCATAACGAGTAGAATTAGCTTATATCATGATAGGTCCATTTTCTCCATCATCCAACGATAGTAGAAATGTGTTCAATCAATCATATATCCTATTATACGCATACTAATGAATGAGTGCAATAATATAGTACATGCCTAAACGCCCCAACAGAGGTAACGTTCGGTTGTCTGCCTGGAAAGCTGAGATGAATTAATTTATTGCCAATAAGTGCTGCTATTTTATCTAATCAGTTGCCCAATATTTAGCAAAAAAATCAATGGAAGCTTGAGTTTATAAATATTTACATGAGTTTGTTTATAGGTAAACGTTCGGTTGTCTGCCTGCATGCTAGAACCGCATAAAGTGTCTGCCGAGCTAAATATAGACTTAGAATACCATCATTAACAACGTATATAAATTTCAGCTTTAATATAATAACGTAAATTACACTATTTTTTTAGTACTTTCAAAATTATCTGCCAGGAAAACAAGAAAAAAAATAGAAAATAATTTTTTTCTCTGAAGCGGCTGTAACGATTTTGATTAAATTTGATATATAAATACTCCCTTAGTACCAGCATAAGATGGCATAGCCAGTTGCTCCCAGAAAATGCAGGGAGGGGTGCTGCAGGGGGGGTGAGCTTTAGAGGTTTTAATAATTTTTTTTATCTAAAACGGCTTTAACGACTTTTATCAAAACTAATATATGGCTGTTTCCTTACCTTATTTAATATTCAATAATTAAAAAAATTAAAAAATGTTTACATCCGCCGGGAGTCAATCCTGCGACCTCAGTATTACGAGGCAAAAGCTTTTCCGCTACACCATCGTGCCTCGTGGCAGTAATTATGGGAAAGTTTATCTGAGTTTTGTCACAACGATTCTTTTACAACTTTAACACAAGAGTGACACCAAAGGAACCACCGGCCAGACTAACTAGTCTCCATCTCATGTATAGCAAGTATGGGAGAATGAATATAGAAAATATGAAGCTTTATAAAATACCGTAAGTCTGCCGACCACTGGCTCTTAGACTATTAGTGACTGCATCAGTTATCATTTATGAATTGTTTGAGAACTTCTGGCATTTCTGACTCATCCAATACATTTAGTTCAGAAGGTGAAGCAACCTTTGGACCTGCCAAGTTAAAGTTTACTAGATTTTACAAACATACAAAAATAATACTTACATGTAGACGTATCGCAGTAATGAGAAGACGGCACATGCTCCCAAAACGTTAAATAGCAATGGAATATTAACTAGAATATGTAAAAACCTTGGATGCAAACCGTGAATGGCTAAATTCTCCGAATTCATGTTGTATTTCAAAAAGTTTAAAGGGGTGAAAACAAAACTATTGATCGACACGTCAAGCATACCGATCTCCCCCCACGTTATATAACCGTAATAGAATGAGTCTATTATTATAATCAGCAAAAAGCTTGGAATTGAGCAAAGTACAAAAACCAATATACGGGAATGGAACTGAAGGAAAGTAACCGACTTACTACCTATGCCTCTGTACAACCAGAAGAAAATCGGTATCACAGCGAACCCCAGAAATGTAGGACGGTTAAAAAATCCAAACACGGTTACCGTACTGATTACAAAGCAATTTCTAAACGAATCAGTCGCTATAAATAACCGTAACTTGTGGAATTTGGCCCGTTCGACAACCGTTTTGCTCTGCTCGTAGCGATAGTTTATATATTCCCTCTTCCTGATAAGTATATTAGAAAAAGTTAAGCTCTCGCACACGAAATATAGTAAAATAGAGAACAGCACTAATTCGATGGTATTCGAGAAAGTGCGTGTCGCGTACACCAGCATGACATATGAACTACTAAGGACGATTAGTCGAGATTTATACTTCTCGTTGTTATTGGAGCAAATTTTGTACAAGGTAAAGTCGACGATGAAGGAAAATAGGCACATTAACAGACGGGGCATTACTAATAGCAGATAAGGAGTTAATAATGTTCCAGTCATATACTCCTCGGCTAAGTTGTTGAAGCCTTTCAGGAATTTGTAGCTTATGCCAATCGTGAAGTATGGAATGCTCATACTTCTGATGGGGAAAGTTGAGTTGAACTCCCATGGCGGGCTATATTCTACATCCAAAAATTTACCTGAAAATTCATTCAATGTTAATGAAAAGTAAAGAGTATGTGCAGAGATGTCTTTTAAAAAAATATGTCTACTTTATTTCAGTTGTCTGTTGTCAATTAAAATCTCTCAAATCTAAAATTTACTAAACTAAAATACAGATTTCCATAGTTTTTAAATAAGCTATTATTTTTTATTTGTACTGCTTATTTTTTTCAATAAATGTATTGTATTGTACTTATTCTGTATGTAAAATGATCTCTTCAATATTATTATTATTCTGTAGATGAAAGAAACAGCCGTAACTTATAAATTTATATGACTATCGATCTTACAGAATTTTGCTAATAATAAAAATCGCAACCAACTCATAAAAATGTATTTAGACGGCCAAAAATAGGTACACTTATTTATGAATTTTGAGCAAGGGAAACTTCAAATATATTATCATCTTACCCATTTTATTCACAAACCACATAACTAACAAATTTCAAAAACAGCCAACACTTTCTGAAGTAATAACTATAGAATATAGTAAAGATGCTTACCTGCTAAAACTTCTACAGATTGGAAAAACTCGTCAGGATGTATATATCCAGTTTGTGGGAGGCAAACCAAAACTATTCGCAAGATAACCAAGTACCAATATACTGCAAAAAATGAAGAAACTTTGAATCTTCCCATTTTTCTCTACTTAATACTTAATTTTTATAACAGAAATTCGAGTACAGTCAAAAAGTCATATCGGCTTAGCTCATATTTAAATTCACATTATTATGCTTGTGTTTGTAAACTGCAAACATCTGACATAGTTTTGAAAACTCTTCCCACCTAATTCTTCTTCTTCTTCTGTTGATTTTAGGGAGGGGTAAAGTGCAAAAATCACAAAGCACGTCTCACAACTTTATCCACATTTAAAAATATCGATTGAAATGAAATATACTATTACAATGTTCGTCTTACGTTGAAGTTAATAGTTATTTAAAAAAAAATGGATAATCCATAGGCGAAAATCTAGAGTCCTTATAGAGTCAGGCCACTCGGCCCCAGGGTTGCCGATTCTTGTGGAATTCCACAATTTAGGGCAGTTGTGTGGAATACGACTTTGAGTAGAAATTAATCGGCAAGCAAAATTGCTGGCAATAAAAATTGCTAACTATAAAGCGGCTTTTACGTGTTGGTTTTTGCAATATGTTCGAAAATACACGGGCTGCAGCTGAAATAATTTTTCATTTAACCTAATTTTAAGAACCCATAACTTATGTTTAAAATAAACATTACAGTGACGACAAGGATTTGACCGCTTGAACTAGTTTGTGGAATGGGCGGGGAAATTATGGAATTTTATCTAACTTTCTGGGGAATTAAGGTTTCTCTATTGACAACGCTGCCGTCGGCCCCCACTCCACCAAAGTGGATGGATAATGGCGGCGATGGTCAAAGTTTCAATGTGCGCGTGTGCATCAGTATGTTTACATCGTATCGCAAGTGTCAAAAGCAGGTTGCAGTATTTGTTTTGGCAAAGTGGAAAAATATGTGTAAGTAATAATGTTATCATTGTTTCGTGACCAAATCAGTCATAACAGACTGTTATTTTAATTTTAACCTATTACATTGAATCTAATGACACTATGCTCGTCAAAACAAAAGCAACTCCTATTGGAGCCGCCATTATCCATCCACTTTTCATACGGACCAATCAGTGCTTCGAACTCGAATGGCCAGACTCTATTTTATAAAGAAGATTACTAAAGACCGATCTTGACTGCAACCTTCGACCGTCGACTTATTCATAATAATGTATTGATATAACAAGATTTATATTCGTCCACTAGATTTCGGCTCGATTAGCAACTAAAATTCCAACGAATATTTCTTTAGAGGTTAGCTAATTAGGTTAAATATGTTAATTATGATAGACATAGGGAGTTATTTTTGCCAATTCCTTTAACCACTCACGTTAACCTTAATTGCCACATGACCAAATACCATCAACAAAATAAGGATTCTCGCAGAGAGTTGGAATAGAAGAAGTGGGCGTGACAACTGGCCCCGAGACAAATTTGTTTACCCACTTACGAAAATGGCAAAAACATGAAACAACCGCATCGATAGTATTCGACAAGAAGTGGGAAAATAGTTCCGCCGGCGCCGTCGCCCCGCAGCTCCATATATTCAACTTATGTAATATACCAAACAATTCAAGTAGCGGCATATACGGATTATATCTCTGGTCTCTGGATTGCCGTATAATAAGGTTTTGCACGAGCTCCGAACGGTGGACGCTATTTGACAGATTTGGTGTGTAAAAAGACAATAAAATTATCAGTTCAATTTCTATAACCTGTAATATTGTGTGTGACAAACACATTTTTGAACAATACAAAGAAACATAATTTAAAGCAAATTTTCCGCAGCTATGGAAGGTGTGTTAAATTTAGTTATAAATTTGAAGACTGAGGTGGAAGATGAGCTGATACAGATTTTATTAATACCAAATCCTCCTCGACAACCTCCCTTCTCGAGATCTTGACTTGACTCTCAACATCAAACAAAAACAACCAGTAGCATTATTAGTTGATTATTAGCAAGAACAAGGCTATAGTCGAGGTAAGAATTCAAGCGATGCACGTCACAGATCGATTCTATAAATAAGACAATACTGCTAAGAATCATGAAGCCTCATTAAACTGTACCTATTTCTGAAAAAAATAACTGGGTGTCAAGAATTACTCTTCTTAACGTAATTAAAGATTAAAAATTATGTTAGTATTAAAATTTCTTTAATGAGATCACTCGTGACGTGCATTGCTTGAATTTTTGCCTCGACTTTATGTGACCAGTGCGACCACCGCATAACTACCACAAACCTAAAACCAAAATTACTAGGATTTCTGACCAATCAGAAGCGTTACGGTTCACTTAAGGTGGGTAACCGAACGTCCCTTATCCGCAGCGAAGTAAGGTGACACGCAATTAGAATAAGGTGAACGCTATTTGTGCACATGCGCAATGGAGAACATTATCTTTTATCTTATCCGCCAGAGTGCGCCAGCTATACTCGGTTGTTTGTACGTCAATGTCAATACGAAAAAATATGTCTTTGAATAAACAAAATTAAGAATCAGGATGTAAAATGAAAACTTGTTGCTCTGTACCAAAGTGCTCTTGTATTGTAGGACATTTATTTCCTAGAAATAACTGTTTCCGGCAACTATATGATAAATCTGGTGTTTTAAAAATTGTAATCTATATCTTCATCTTCAAGTGTACTAATTAAAATATTGTCATAATTGATTAATGTAGAATAAATGAGGATTTATAAACAAAAAATTCAACAGGATATATACCTTTCAACCAAATCAGCTTTTTTTCCATGAACTCTATTGCACCTCTTTTTCTCAGCTCCGCTTTTAAAGTTTTAAATGATTTAATGACCAACTGCCGTAATCCTTTTTTGTCAATTTGGATCATTTCTACGAATAAGAGATTGGGAAACTCTTGGATATCGGGAAATTTAAACTATTTAAAGGTTGTATATGATACAAGTTAAAGACATTAAACCGGGTACGCATGGCGTCATCTATTGGATATATTAGGAACAGGCTTGAATTATTTCTCATTCTTTTTATCAGTTTGGCTCATTTCTACGAGTAAGAGATTGGGAAACTCTCAGAAATCGGGAAATTTAAGCAATTTAAAAGTTTTTTTTTTTTTTTTTTTAATGGCATTAGGACATAGTCCATACAGCCAGATACACAGTTAAATTTATAAGCGGCTAAAGATCTAACCCTAATTCTAACGTGAATAATAACTAGATGAAAACGATAAGGAATAACAGGGACACACACTTCTCGCCTAGGGGCATTTAAAAGTTCAAATTGTCGTTTAATGTCATTGACGGCCAAACAACCGAGTACAGCTGGTGCACTCTGGCGGATAAAATGAAAGAGAATGTTCCCCATTGGTTTCTGCGTCATCTGGATATTTCTTTTCTTTTATAAAAAGAACATAATCATTTAACATTGGTTACTTACATGTGAAATGAATTGTTTATCGTTTATTATTATACTTTCATGGGATTTTGGCTCTTGGTTATATTGACCCAGTAACGAAAGAATTGATGCAAGGTCCTGCACTCTTAGTGCAAATATTTATTTGACATTTTGTCAATTTTTTGGAAGTTGAATGTATACATTTAATCCACTCTTCTGATTTCTTTAATACGTAGGTTCTTGAATACATTCTACTTTACATCATTAAAACAATAAGCTTCGAAAAAGCGAATATTTCATGCTAAATTCGTTTTAAAATGTAACATATTCATCCCGGAAAAACCTTAATTTGCAACTTTTTTACCTTCTAATTAAAACTGCACGAATATTTCTGCGAATATTTCGGTACTTTACAGGAAAATTAAACTGTCTGGTGGAAACAGATCTTTACACAACCTCCTTCCACCTTGCGACTTTTACAAAGTGTCCTTTAGGAGAGCAGATTATTTTCGCAATCAGAACTAAGAGATTTTGATGGTACAAGTGAACTGATCCTGAACCAAATTAAATACAACTAATGAGGTTATGTTTACAATAATTTAGATTTTGTCAAATTAAATAAACAAATTAGCAATTTTCAATCATAATTTTAGCTAATGGAAGGAAGAGACGTAAAAATCTGTAGATTATGTCTCGATGTGATTGATGGGAATAATTTTGAAATACTGGAAGAAGTGCGAATAGAAATGTTAAAAATAATTTTATTAAATCTTGTAAGTTTATGTAGGTACTTATAAAAGACTCAAGTCACCTCGGTAATATGCCGCATACCTCACTTGTTCCATTAATTAATGTTTTTTAATCATATTTTGAATGTAATACAACATACTTACAACACACTTTAATTTTAGAATGTGTCTGTTAGTGAAGAACCTGTAATATGCAATAGTTGTGCTCAGAACCTCCAGAAATGCTTTGATTTCAAAATGGCATGCCTGAATACAGAGGACTGCGTTAAGACATTTGCAAACCGCGAAGATCCCATGAAGGTGAATCTGGAAGATATTTTCCTAAAGGAGTTATCCGAAAACTGCTCGAACAGGAGAGCAAGTCAGAAAATATGTCGATTATGTTTCAGTTTGGACAGTGACAGCTTTGTGGAACTGAATAATATGAAAGACAAGGTGTTAAGAGACATGTTGAGGAAATGCGTTCCTGAATTGGTACGGTAATATTTACAAGTTATTTAATAATAATTTTCCTCAATACCTGTTAAATATATACACAAAAAAGGAGAGTTTAATAATACAGACGGTTATAGGCCTATTTCCACTATACCTGTAATCTCCAATTTATTTTAAATTGTTCTAAAAAATAGACTGCTAGAATATTTTGAAAAAATAACCTAGTAACTAGTGCTCAATTTGGATATAGATAAGGGAAATCCTCTGCTAACGCAATCTGCGAAATGTACGCAAAGATTATAGAAGCTTTTGAACAGGGAGAATTATGCTGTGCTAAATTTTATGACATGTCCAAGGCGTTTGATACTGCTAATCATAGTGTTTTGATACAAAAATTAGATTATTACGGGTTGAGAGCAAATGCCTTAAGTATAATATTTACATCCTATTTTGCAGATCGTCAACAATGTATTAAATTTAACGGTAAAGTGTCCAAACTTTCCAGTGTAAATTACGAGGTACCTCAGGGGGCCTGTTCTAGGTTGTGTGATATTTATCATCTATATTAATGATCTGTCATTTAATTTGACTCTTGATTGTACTCCCAATAATATATGCTGGCGATGCCACATTTTTGCTAAGAGACAACCTTTTTTACAACTTGTGTGTTAGTAGTAAAGCGTCTGATAATCTAATAAAAAATTGGTCAAGGAGTTTATCTTACTATAAATGACGATAAAACTAAAACTTTACAATTTTCAACAAAAAAATAATGAGGTACACATTGAACCTATTAAACTCCTCGGTGTGTATTTTGATACGTTTAAATTTTTTATCCCATATTCAAAACTTATCAAAACGGCTATCAACTTCCATTTACGTAATAAGGCAACTTAGCAATAAAACAACAAAAGATTACTTAAGAGTGGCTCATTTTGCAATTTTCTACAGTATAATGGCATATGGATTGATGGTATGGGGATCATCATGCCATTTAAATAAAATTTTTAAATTACAAAAAAGTCATTAAAAAATTTAAAAATGATATGTACAACTACTTACTAGAAAAAGAGAACATTCAATCAATATATGTAAACAGTTTAAAAATCAAGTGAATTTTCGAAAAAAAAAATATTAATGTTGAAATTATAATGAATAATTACACGTGTGTTTGTCCGCGCATACGTATAATACCGAAAATGATGGGAAATCGCCGCGCGCATGTACAGGGTGTCTCACAGGGAACTGAATCGATTCATATAGAGAAAAGTACGCATCAGAAAATTTTGAAAATTTAGATAATTACTAATGCCGGTGTGGCCAATTCAACTAAAATAATTTCAAGCAGCTGGCACTTCCGCTTATACCGGAAGTCGATACCAACTTGCTTATTTCAAATGGAACACCCTATATATTTTAGGGTTTTCGAAAAGAGCATAAATTTCTGAGTCGAAAATATGTAGCATATCCTATACCTAAACCTAGCCGTTTCAGGGATATTTGACATTTTATAGAAAATTTGACAGGTGCAGTGGTTTGTAAGAACCGTTATAACTTTCTTTGTGTAAAAGATCCTCATTTGCTTCTTGTCACGTAAAAAGAGCACAAGGAGAACTACGTCCTACAACTGAAATAAATTCAATTATATCATACAAGTGTTCCGTTTTTCGCGTTACATTATGTCAACTTCAAACCGCGAAAACTTGTTTAGGTCAAATGGAACACCCTGTATTTTTTTACGTCAAGTTGTGTAAAATTGAATTCTCTTTTTTCTGATATTAGCATTGTGGGGGTTAAAGTTACTACTTTTTGAAATATTTGCGATTTTATTAGAAATTCATAAATTGTTGTAATCATTTCATCAAAATAGCCATGATTAGAAACAATCAGTCATTATCTTATGTCAAAAAATGCCAGCACGTTTAAATTATACCAACGAAAACTTTTAAAATTTGTTTATTTTTTATGGAGAATGTGATAAAGTAATATCAAGAACTTGCAGCACATTTGCTACTCGATATCCAGAAAAACGGAAACCGTCACCAAACACTGTAAAACGCATACTGGAAAATTTTAAAAATTATGGCTCTGTCAAGGCAAGAATAGTCATTCTAGGATATTTTCATGCATTTCCAAGGATGTCATTAAGACAATCTGCTCTGGAATCGGGACTATGCAAGAATTCAATTCATAGAATTTTATTAAAACATAAGTTTCACCCATTTTCATTCCATATGGTTCAAGGATTAAAAGGAACAGATTTCCTAAGAAGACAGAATTTTTGTGAGTTTATTCTAATAAGGTCTGAGGGTCACGATTCTTATTTGGGAATTATTATGTGGACAGATGAAGCAAAATTTATTAAAAATGGCCTTTTTAATAGACACAATTCGCATTATTGCAGTAATATTAGACATGACGTTAAATCCTTTTGGAATTATATTAACTCTAAGAAAGGTGTATCCACTATCCCACAAAATTTAGTATACACAAGAAATTGTGGACGGATTTGCAAAATTTTTCAGTACCTCATTTACTAACCCCAGAACAACAAATAACGATTCGCTTAACAAATTACTCAGTTTGAATAACAGTAATTTACATATCGATAAATTTTCTACAGATGATATCTTTTCTGCCTTGAAAAAGTTAAAACCTAAATTTACGAAAGGACCTGATGACATACCAGCTGTGCACGTGTTTTTGTAGAGCCCTTCCGTAAACTTTTTAACATGTCTTTGAAGTTTGGTATATTTCCGGATATATGAAAAAAATCTCGTATCTGCCCGATTTACAAGAAGGGTGAAAAAAACAATGTAGAAAACTATCGGCAAATAACTAGAATTTGTAATTTCGCAAACAAATTACAAGAATTATTTTGAAATAGCTCTACATGACGTGCCCTATCCTCATATAGAGGGGCAGATTGGTGTGCATCAACACGGTTTCATTAAAAATAGGTCCACGGTTTCAAACTTATTTTGTGTTACACAGCATATCGCTCAATGTATGGATTTAAATGGCCAAGTAGATGTTATTTACACGGACTTCTCCAAAGCCTTTGATAGAATTGACCACAATATATTAATTACATGAGCTAGATCACGCTGGACTTTCTATACTAATCTTAAACCTATTTAAATCTTATCTTAGCCAAAGAACATGATATGTTAAATTTCGTGGTGTAAAAACATTCGAAATATCAGTTACATCAGGGGTTCCCCAGGGCTCTGTTCTGGGGCCTCTCCTTTTCATACTATTTACTAATGATATTATAGATAATTTAGATGTATGCTATTTACTTTATGTGGATGACATGAAGTTGTTTTGCAATATTAGCTCTGAAGCAGACTGCGAAAAATTGCAAAAAGATTTGCAAAAGGTGAATGATTGGTGCTCATTGAATAATCTTCCACTAAATGTAGAGAAGTGCAATGTGATGTCTTACTATAGGAAACAAAGTCCACTACTAAAAAATTATCGATTAAATGGCAACACATTACATTGTCCTATAATAAGAGATTGTGGGCTCACCTATGACAGTGCATTAACCTTTATTAATATACATATCAATAACGTAATGCAATATTCTTTTCAAAATTTGGGCTTTATAAAGAAATTGAACCGACTTTACTGACATGAACATGTTAACACTGCTTTTTAATTCTTTGGTCAGATCAAAACTTGAATATGCTTCACTAATATGGAATCCCAGCTGTTTGACCTATATCGACAGCTTAGAGGCAGTGCAAAGACCGTTTCTTAAGTATTTATCCTTTATTATTATAACAAATATGCTTTCATGTACCAAGAACTGAGGCTCGTAATAACATCACCTTCTATCTTGCCAGACCGAGGACTAATTTGTTAGAACGTTCACCTCTTCACTTTATGTGTGATAATTATAACAACCTGCAAGACAAAGTTGACATATTTAATTGTAGTATAAACAAACTTAAGACACCGAACACTGTGCAATAGTTCTTATTTTTTTACATAGTCTCTGTTTTATTTTTTCTTTCTACGTTTATTAAAATTATATTATGTATTATACAGGGTGGGGCAATAGTGCGTCGGACCTCGATATCTCGAGTTCTATGATAGCCAGAATTTAAAAAAAAAGTTGCAACTAGATAAAAAAGTCTATAACTGGAAATCATTTTCGAACATACAATGCGAGCCAAGATGAATTACAGGACTAAGTGCCTTTTTTTTTAAATGGAATGCTATGTATATCAGTACATTTTTTGAAGCCCTTTTCTAGGTTCTATTCATTCCTCTATTAGCATTGAATATCTCCCGACCACTTGGATGTAATGAATTTTTGTTGTTGAAATAATGCGATCTGCAGATGGATATTTAAAAAATCACCACAGTCACAATTATGGGTTTTAAGAAAAACTTATGTGAATACCAGTTACGAGACATCTAATTAATGTTTTTGAATCATTTTCATGTCTTAAAAATGTACAGGGTGGCCAAAAATTATTTTTCAATTAAGAACATTTTAAATTGAATTTTTCCAAATGGAACACCCTGTATATGTTTCTACGATGTGATGTAGAACTGAAAAACGAACATTTTGTAAGTTCTTCCCTAGGGCTAATTGCAACCATTTTCGTTTTATAAATAAATAAGTGTCAAATTCAAGAATAAACTTCAAAAAAGCGGTTCTCTCAAATAATTCATTAGAAAAAATTATAATAGGTGTTCGACATGTTGCCCATTTTGGTTGACATACGTCTTTATGCAATTTTGAAATGAGACCATTTAGTAGGACCGTTTCTTCCAATCCATTGAAATGAATAAATAGTATTTAACTGGTCCTTTACTGTAATGTTTTTTTTGTACATTTTTTTGCTGTTTTCGTTATTCGACAAGCAATAAAACCTCAATTTGTTATAAATTATCGTGTACAAAGGAGCATTTATCACTTATCGGTCGTTACAATTTGTATTGAATTTAAAATATTTGCAATTTTACAATATGAATTTTAATAAAACGGAACTTGTAGACATGACTTTTGTTTTGGGCGAGTCAGACAGAAATTGTTTACTGGCCAATAGAATATATCACCAACGTTATCCTGAAAGAAGGATCCCTGATGTTAGCAGCTTCCAAAACCTTCTCGATAGATTTCTGGAAACTGGAAATGTCGAATATAAAAAAAGTGAAAAATAAAATGTGTTGTGAACGAAGAAAACGATTTTTATGTGGTACTGGCAACGGTTGGGTATCCCCATGTTAGTCAAAGAGAAGTGAGCTCATTAGTAGGAATAAGTAGACGATCTGTGGGTTGAATCTTAAAAACAAATAAGTTGCATGCTTATCATATTCAATTGCACCAGGAATTATCTGATGATGATTTTCAAAGGCGCCTACAATCTTGTAATTGGGCCAGAGCTAAAATGCAACATGATGCCAACTTCTTCAATACTGTTTTATTCATTGATGAGGCATCTTTTCATAAAAATGGATTTATTAATAGGCACAATTTCCATTATTATGCTTCGGAAAATCCTTACTTTTTTATGCAAGTTGATAACCAACACAGATGGTCTATAAACGTTTGGGGAGGAATTATTGGAGAACATGTAATAGGACCACATTTCTTTGGTGGTACATTGACTGAAGCTATTTATCTTCATTTTTTGGAAAACTATCTGCTACAATTATTGGTAAATCTCCCTGAAAGAATTCGAAATAAGATGTGGTTTCAGCAAGATGGTGCTCCACCACATTATTTAAATGCAGCTAGAGACCACTAATCAATGGATTGGAAGAAATGGACCCACTAAATGGCCTGCTAGATCCCCAGATCTTACAAAAATGGATTTCTTTTTATGGGAATACGTGAAGGAAATTGTTTATAGAGACACACCAACAACAGTACAAAATATGAAGGAAAGAATAATAACTGCCTTTACATCTATCACACCGGCAGTTTTAGGAACAGTGGGAACCACATTTCAAAAGCGCATAGAAATGTGTGTCAATCAAAATTGGCAACATGTGGAACATTTATTATAGTTTTTTCTACTGAGTTATTTGAAGAAACCTCTTTTTTTAAGTTTATTATTGAATTTTGTAATTATTACTCAATAAGACGAAATTGGTTGCAGTTAGCCCTAGGGAAGTACTCACAAAAAATGTTCGTTTTTCATTTCTACATCGCATCGTCGAAAATACACAGGGTGTTCCATTTGAAAAAATTCAATTTAAAATGTTCTTAATTGAAAAATAATTTTTGACCACCTTGTACATTTTTAGGAAATGAAAATTATTCAAAAACATTAATTAGATGTCTCGTAACTGGTATTCACATAAGTTTTTCTTAAAACCCATAATTGTGACTGTGGTGATTTGTTTAATATCCATCTGCAAATTGCATTATTTCAACAAAAAAATTCAAGTGGTTGGGAGATATTCAACACTAATATAGGAATGAGTAAAGCCTAGAAAGAGGCTTCAAAAAATGCACTGATATACATAGCATTCCATAAAAAAAAGGCACTTGGTCCTGTAATTTCGTCTTGGCTCGCCCTGTATGTTCTAAAATAATTTCCAGTTATAGACTTTTTTATCTAGTTGACTTGTAATTTTTTAAAGAATTTCTAACTATTGTAGAACTCGAGATATCGAGGTCCGAAGTACTATTGCCCCACCCTGCATATTGTTATATGTATATATTATTCTGTTTGACGTATTTATTTATAATTTGTGATATTTGTTCATAAACCTTTATTTTCCCATCCAGTAATTGGCCTTGGCTGTTGGATGATGTACGTAAATAAATAATAAAAAATAAAACATACTAGGATATAATTTATTGCACATACCCTTGCATTTTATATATTTATTATTGTCTTTTGTAATTTGTAGGCACTTTACATAAGTCTCCTCTTCAGTCATTGTTAATTATTATTTCCAGAAAATTATAATGGGACTACCTGTATTTATTGCCTACCATATGTTGTCCCTCATAGATCTTTTGATCCTTATTTTATTACTGAACTGGTGCCTAGCCTTTTCCCCTCTCTCTTCACCTTATCACTTGAGTCACTAACTAAATGTTTGACAAACCAGTGAGAAAAAGAAAGTAAAAAGTGTTTTATAAATTATAATTAAAATTAACATCCTACTACAAGGTAGTGTATAATTTAATAACAATAATAAGGTACAGTTTATTTATTATCCTATTCCAAGCAAATAGATTGTTTAAGAATATATAATATTCACTTTTAGGTTAGTTGTTTAAGACATTTTTATAATGCTTGCAAGGCCAAAATCTCAGGCAAATCTGATAGTGGAGTCGGTACAAACGTACATTTCGATGTCCTCTGTACATTGAAAGGTGAAAATGTATCGAGTGTGATGTCAGGTGCTAATTGGGGTGGTCTCAACACCATCAATTTGTTTGTTGTTGGTGTCTAATACACCCTTAAGGGGTGAAGACTGATAAAACCGGGAAATTAGATTATTTCATTAATTGTAAGCTTAAGCCTAAAATGTTCCGATTTATTATATAAAGTGGCTAGGCTATGAAAATTACCTCAAAAATCTGAGGATTAGCGATTGTCCCTTCACTACCAATTTTTCTTAATCGACTACATTTTTCAAGTGAAATGTCAGTGTAAGTTTACGTTCCTTTGTAATGTTTCTGACAAACACCCCATCTCTGCATAATATGTGGATTTGGACTAAGCACCAATACCTAAATTTTGAAATACCAGACCACTGTTTCACAACAAATTTTCAAATTCACCATTATAAAAATTCTTAATTTATAGGCACTAATTCATAGTATTTACAGGAGTGATGACATATTTTAATAACGTCAATTGTTCACTACTATACCGGGTGGCTCTGTAACTCTGCTATCTAAAAAGTTTTGAATTTTCAGAGCATTGTATGTTAGATAATTGTGCCCTTATATTGAGTCTATCAAACATTTTGTTCAACTTCCGATTTAAGGGGACGTGACCCTAACTTTGTTATTTTAAATGGTACCGTGTATATATTTTTTACCTGTCTGATTCGTCTTTAAATTCTCTTTCCAGCCATATATCGCAACATAGCATTTGGTTTTAAAATGAAGGTTAATAACAATTTTATTGTATTAATCTAGATGACCATGATGAGAACTTGGCAGATATTCATGCTTAGCGTGCCATGATATCGAAAGACCTCTGGAACGCAACCTTGTGCTTCATATTTTTTTGGGCATAATCAGTAGCTGAATAAACTAACTAGATTTTTCTTATTTAAAAAAAAATCCTAAACAATCCACAATACCACCACAAGAACCAAGATAGGAACCCCATTTTTTTAATTTGACCTACTTAAAAAATGCTTATTTATCTTTTATTTTTGTCTAATATGGTCACTGTAACTATCTTATTTTCAATACTAATTTTAATGAACAGAGCAAAAAGTAATTGATTTTTTATCAAGTAGTATGTTTTTTTGTTTCAAAAAAGGTCTGTTGTAAATATAGGAAATGCAAAAAAATGGTATAAGTTCTTAATCATTGTTAAAGTATATACGATTGGAATTGAAACCGTATAAAAACTAAAAGCCGGCAAAAACAGTCGGTATCTCTTTATTGTACATGGGCGGAGGTAAATAGAAATGATTGTCATAATAAAATGTTAAAATTGTATTCATTTTTATTACTTTTTGTTTATTAGGTTCATTTCGCCAATAACATATTTTTGAGGTATTATATCAGTTTTAGATAAAAAGTCTAAATATTTAAATTTATTGGTTTTAGATTTAAAGTTAACCCATATTATATTGAAATATGTTATTGCTCAGCAAGGACCAACGAGAAGGTATGAACATATCTTGCCAGGAGGGGATGGGACAGGTTAGATTAACGAGGGGCAACGATTTTAGTCAAAAATAAAATAAAAATTTAAGTTTCTTCTAAAATAAAAACGTAAGTTTCTTGAACAAAGCAAAGAATTATTATATGAAAACAAAAATAAATATTTGTATACTTATATAAAACATAAATAAAAACAAAATTAAAATATTTCTCTAGAATGAAGTAACTTAAATTAAAATTTCTTGACAACTAAACAAAATATATTCCACGAAATGTAACAATAAAAAAGTGAATGAAAAAATGAAGAAAAGTTAAATGTTAATTGACGCGTCCGAATCTTCACTTTCTGAGGAGGAATCATTATCCAGTTGAATTAAAATCGGCGCACTAGGGGGTAGCGTTGGATATCGATTTTCTTCTCCAATTACATGCCTAACGCAATTTTTCCATAAATCAGTATTATTGTCAATGTCATTTATTACTTCTCTTATATGATCAACTACTATCGCGCTTAACGTTGGATAGTTATTACATTTTCGTAAACGTACTTTTAGTGTTCCCCAAACCATCTCGATAGGATTAAATATGCAATAGTATGGAGGTAACCGCAAAAGTGTATGACCGTGTATATTGGATAAGTTATCAATAACATATTCCTTTTTGAAATTCTGTTCTTTTATTCTTTTCAGTAATTCGCGTTTTATTGGAACTTTTACAGGAATTTCGATATTTTTTTTTTCTCATGAATTTTAAAATGTCTTCCTTTTTTGTGCTGTTATTTGGTATTTTATTTAATATACGCGAGTGATAAGAAGCATTATCTAATACAATTACCGAATTTGGCGGAATATTTGGTAGAAGCTGTTGAGAAAACCATTTTTCGAATAGATCGGCTGTCATGTCTTCGTGATAGTCTGCAGAGGACTGCGATATTTTTTTGGCCGACAAGAGCAACGCATTGGGTACAAACCCATTTTCACTTCCCGCATGAAGTATGATTACGCGTTTTCCTCTAGAACACGGAGTATTTAAAACACAATTGTGCGAACTATCTACCCAACCATACTGAACAACATCATGCGTGTCAAACCACGTCTCGTCTAGATACGCTATATGCTATATGCCTGTTTAGTTTACGATATTCTCTAATTTTTTCCAAATAATCTACTCGAAGGGAAACTATACGTCGCGATTCCATAATTACCATACGACTGTCAAGTTTTTTATGTTTAAAACCGCATTCTAATAAGACATTTCGTAGTGTATATAAAGACCTATAATTATAATCAGGATAATCGCTCAATTTTTTTTGAATCATTTTTAACATAGGAACTATATTTTCTTCAGACATATTATAAATTATACGCCGTATTACATCTCTAGTGGCATCATCAATATTTTTTAATTTCGTATTTTTCCGTTTCCTCTTTGTGCTGTGATCTATAACATCGCCTTCTTGAATTACGCGATAAATTGTTGATTTTGATTTTTTAGTTAATTCGTTAATAGGTCGTATTATTTCTTTCTCACATTGTTCAGGATTTTCGCTTTTCAAACA
The DNA here is from genome assembly GCA_963675555.1 of Leptura quadrifasciata. Lineage (NCBI taxonomy): Eukaryota > Metazoa > Arthropoda > Insecta > Coleoptera > Cerambycidae > Leptura > Leptura quadrifasciata. The sequence continues at coordinate 82,137,208 of OY776680.1, forward strand.
TTCATGTATATTTAAAATAATACGTTGACTTTGTACGTGTAAATCTTGGTTTTTAAACTCTAAATTTATTTCGGCTTTTTCGACAATAACCGGTTCAACTATTTCGGGATTTTCGGGCGTTATTATATTATCCCCTGTTTCGAATGGTCTCCAGAAAGCCATGGTAAATTAGTAAATAATTAAAATATTTTACCTTTTATACAGTAGTAAATATTTATAAATATGAACAGTAACTAACTAAACTCCTACGCTTGATATTATAATAGGTATTTATGCACTGGCACATAGACAGCACGTTGTTAGACTTCCATGTTGACTGATAAGAAACGATTTACGAGTTTTTTTGTGCTAGTAGGCCTGTCCGTTTTATTACCTTTAAACCAGTGCAGTCGTAGATGGTTCATTCAGGCTGATTACATTGCCAGTCTCGGACTCGCCTGCACAGTTTCAACTACCGTTCGAATCTCGATACCATTGTCAAATATATAGGACAAAATATCAAGTTCAGTGCGCACGGTACTGAGCTTTAAAACTGACCAGTTTCAATTTTGGCCGTATTTACTATACTTCAATGTAAAGACTTGAAACCTTTTGGATTATAGACCGGGAGGCTGCGTTGCAATTTTACAAGTGTTTTTATAAAACCTAATTTTTATAAAAATGATAGTTTAGATATAGATAATAAATGAAACAAGCGTCAGTCGCCGGCGTCTTGGTGGGGGTGGCCGTGAAAAAATTCGAAACATGTAAAAAAAAAGAAAAATAAAGTCATTTCATCAAACTTGAAAATTTGTAGAATTTATATTTAAGTAATAAAGACTAGAAAAATAACAGTCTGCTGCACTGAAAACGGGGGATTACTCGTCAGCTACTCTTATAAACCGGTAATAAAAAGTGAGGGTAAGTAGTGAGTGAGTAGGAAAAATCGTATTTTTTGGGAAGTTTCTCTATGTTCACCCTCAGTAGAGAGTTGAAATGATTATGGTTAATTTTTTTTGTTATTTCAACTCTATTAGTTCAATATTATTAAACTTATGTTTTTATTTATTTATTTTATTTGAATTTACAATGTTTAAATTTACAATTGGTTATCATTATTGCACTTCAGTTATTAAGATCACGTCTATCTATTGCACCTAGATGTATGACCATCTGTATGTGCACCTTACAATCTATAATATATATCTATACATATATTTTTTCAATTCTAAGAGGCTAACATGAGTGAATTAAGTATTACATGCTATTACATCAGAGTCTTATTGGGTAGGTTACTAAAGGAAACTAAAACTAAAGGAATAATTTAATAAAGTCAGAGTTATTTTGTGTAATATATTTTTTACACGCAATAGTAAATTTTCTTATGTTTTTTATTTGTTTTATACATATTGGTAACATATTGTAGCATTTTGGCGCTACGTAACTAATAAATCTTTGGTTTGCATTTTTATTACTCGATGGTACTTTTAAATGCCAATTTACTTTATTCCGAGTATTGTGGTTATGGTTTATATATTCTTTTAATTTATCATGTTTATGGACATAGGAGCAAGTTGACATAAGATACAGTGTACGAATGTTACATATTTTTTCAGAGTATAACAGACTTGTGGAGAATAAACGATCTTTTTTATAGATAATTTTTAGTATTGTATTTTGTATTACATTTAACTGACTTAGCGCATTATTGTACAGACCACCCCATACTATTATACCGTAATGTAGTAATGGTTCTACAAGTGTTAGATACAGCGTGATGATTAATTTTTGATCCATGACATTCCTTAAGACGTAGAATTTATGTATCAAGCATCGAATTTTTTTTGTCAGGTATGTTATATGCACATTCCATTTTATATTTTGATCAATATAAATTCCAAGATATTTGGTATTTGTTGTTTCTTTTATCTCCTGATCTAAATTATCTACTTTTATTGTTCTGAAAGCCAGGCGGTTTACTGAAGTGAGTGAAAATGCTATATAATTAGTTTTTTCAACATTTAATGATAATTTATTTGTGTCGAGCCAGTCTTTTATCTTTTTTATTCCCATCTTTACTTGGTTTTTTGTTTCCTCCCATGTTGATCCACTGAAAATAATCGCTGTGTCATCAGCATACGATATAATTTTGCCATTAATATTCATGTTAGTTAATGAGGTAATATATATATTGCATAGTATAGGACCTAAAAATGTACCTTGTGGTATGCCAATTTGTACGTTCATTGGATCACTTAGGGTATCTCTGATTCTTACCTGCTGTATTCTGTCTGATAGGTAGCTGTCAAAGACCTCTAGTACTCCACCTCTGACGCCGTACTGCTCCAACACATTTAGTAGCTTATTGTGAGGTACTGTATCAAAGGCCTTTGCCAGGTCCAAAAAGACTGCGATACATTTTTTATTATTATTTAGTTGGTTTGTAACCTGTTTTATCAGTTCATGAGCGGCATCATTGGTGCTTAGACCTTCCATAAAACCATATTGATGTTCTGAAAACGCTTTGTTAATGTTTAAAAAATTGATTAGGCGTTCTTTCAAACATTTTTCAAGAATTTTGGTGAAGTTGTTTATAAAACTGATGGGTCTGTAGTTATTAATTGTATTATGGTTCCCTGCTTTATAAATAGGTGTTTATATTGTTTATGCACAATACTGGTTTTAAATATTAAATTAATAATATGTTTCAGTGGTTTTATAATAATAATAATAATAGTACTTTATTCTGTAAAAAGAATATTACAGGAAGCGTCAAAATACAGTAATATAAAATCAAATATAAATAACAATACAACTTATTGTATTTTGTCACGACACATACACGCATATAAGTATATATAAACATAAAATATATATATATATATATATATATATATATATATATATATATATATATAAGTAACAAATGAACAATCACAAACAAACAAAAATATATATATAAGTAACAAATGAGCAATCAGTAAAGTGTCAATGTTCTAGAAACTCTGTCAAAGAGTAAAACACTTCTGTGGTCAACAAGTTTTTTACCCAACTGGAGAACGCCTTAAAATTTTTATTCCTTATCTCGAGAGGAATTTTATTATACAATTTTGGACCCCAGTAGTCCATTCCCTGCTGAGTTATATTCAGTCGGTGATGCGGAATTTGTAGCTGTTCCCTGTTTCTTGTGTTATAGTGGTGATTTTCAAGATTTGGACTAAATTTATCTTTATGTGAATGAACATACTTAAGGCAACTGAGTATATATAAGCTTGGCATAGTGAGAATACCTTGTTCTTTGAAGGCATCTCTGCAGCTCTCTCTATAATTCATGCCACATAATGTTCTGATGGCTTTCTTTTGTAGGATGAAGACTTTCTGAGCGTCAGATGATGTTCCCCATAGTAGTATTCCATATACTGCGACGCTATGAAAATTTGAGTAATATGCTATTTTTGCAGATTGGTTGGTGGATACGTTTTTTAGTATTCTAATGGTGTAAATAGCTGCGGCAAGTTTTTTGCAGAGCTCTTCAATATGGCATTTCCAATTTAATTTACTGTCTAATGTTAAGCCTAAGAATTTCAATGATAACCTCTCCGTTTCTCTTTTTGTAGATAAAATTATATTTTGCGTTTTTTCTCTGTTTAAAGCTAATGAGTTCGCCATGAGCCAGATATTTGCTTCGTGCAATATATTTTGTGATAGGATTGTTAACTCTGTTTTATTTTTCCCTTTTGTTATGAATGTTGTATCATCGGCATATAAACAAGCCCCATAACTCTTAACATTAGAGAGTAAGTCGTTGATATATATTATGAATAGTACTGGCCCCAACACAGAGCCTTGTGGCACACCTCGGATTAGTAGCTTTGGGTTCGATCTTTTATCATTCCACCATACTGTTTGATATCGATCTGATAAATATGATTCGAACAATTTATGTGGAGTTCCTCTCACGCCATAATAGTGTAGTTTACTGAGTAAAACTTTATGGTCAACCGTATCGAAAGCTTTACTTAAGTCACAGCAGATTATTTCTGTTTCTTCTTGTCTGTCGAGAGCCTCTGTTATTTTTTCTACTGCTTCTATCAGGGCAGTGGTAGTTGATTTCCCTTTACGATACCCATGTTGACTGCTATGTAATATATTAAATTTCTCAAAAAATTTTATCAGTCTTTTTTTTAAAATAATTTCAAATATTTTTGAAATTACTGGTAGGATAGAGATAGGTCTATAATTATTTATGTTATTGATGTCACCTTTCTTGTATATCGGAATAATTTTCGCATGTTTTAAATCATTGGGAAATATTCCCTCTTGAATACACTTATTTATTATTATTGTAATTGGTGTTACCAGAGCATCTCCAATTTTCTTTAAAATGTAAGTTGATATACCATGTATATCTTCTGTTTTTTTAGTCTTGATGTTCTGTATACTGTGTATATGTATGAATTTAATAGTTTTGACGGTTATCCCATCTATACCCGGGCAACTGTTGTTTTTTAAATTACGTATGTGTTTTATTAGCTCATTATCTGTTACTGGTTTTAAGAACATTGATGATGTGATCGTCTTGGTTGTGTTTACTGGATTTGCAGATACTGGTATCTTTTGTAACATATTTATACCTATTTCACTATAGTAATTATTACAGAAATTTGACATTTCTTTGTCATTTTTAAAGGGTTCATGGTTGCTGTTTAAGATCTGTATACTTCTGTTACTATTATTTTTGTTTTCATTAGATGCTTCAGCTACCAATTTATAGATTTTTTAAATGTTGTTGGCATTTTGATTTTTTTCTCTGTAATAATTATTTTTAACATTTTTTATAATTCGATTCAAATTATTTCGTTAGGTTTTATATTCAATTTGTTTTGTTAAGGTAAGATATTTTGATAGGTTTTTTTTCATTTTATCTTTTGTTTTTATAGAGGTTATTATACCATTTGTTATCCATGGTTTTATTTTGTTATAATTTTTAAGTCTTACTAATTTGGTCTGGGATTTTTCAATAATGTTTGTAAGTTCTATAGTAAAGTTTTGAGCGACAATACTTAAATATTTACAGTTATTTAATAAAGAAGAAATTAGTGAGGCATATAGAAACTATTCTGTACGCCCTTAATAAGAACCTGTACCACAATAGAAAATAAAAAAATTACTTTTGAGCATTTCCCATCTCAAAAACAACATTTTAGCATTCTGTGATCTAAGAGTGCTATTTTAATTGTCATTTTCGAGGACTAAAGTGCAGAAAGTGGCTTCTGTCCCTCGAAGAGTAAAAGAGATCTATAGTTTACTCCTTGAAAATGATTATTACAATAGCAATTAATAGCGCACTGGTAGACCTTGGAGTGCGAAAAATTAAATAGTTTGTACCAATATACCACAAAAAGCGAAAGTGCTTTTTAATTCCTCCTGTAATTGATCCTTCACACTCGGTGATAAAAAATACACATAGTCCCTTGGTATTATTATAGTACACTATGTATAGTAATGGTATTCTCTAATAAACTGTACACCCGTTTATTAGAAAGTAATATTTAGTAGCAGTGTCACCAACAGATCATTGCTGAAAATGTGCAAACAGAAATAAATTAGATCTATTTTGCAGACGTCGGTTTTACTAAAATCGACAATTGAACATAATTTATAACCTTAATTCCTTCCAAAATTTAATATATTATTCACATATTAATTCGAGAATTGTACAGTAAGTTTGCATGAAGTTGTAGTGTTCTAATATAATGAATACAACTGGTGCATCTTTTTCAATGTTTTTATTATAAATTTTTTTATCATAAAAAAAATTAACCACCTACTTTTCTTCAGAGAAACAGGGAAAAAATAAAAAGTATATATAAATAACCATTGCTTCATTTGGACAGGTTTTTTCGTATTGTGGTAGAGATCAAAGTACTGTCTGTCAATCTCAATAAATGAGAAATACTTTAATAGAAGCAAATATTATGTAAACTTTTCACTTTTTTTCATGTTATTTTATTTTATACTACATCGTATTATATTTTATTTGAATATTTAAGTTCATTTGTAGAATATAAAACAATTTATGGCGAATTTGGGACGATTGAGAGGTACTAAAACATAATAATTTTAGTCGCAAACTCCTCTATAACATCCTTATTTTACTATAAGGAACATAACCAGACTGCAACCAACAGCTACTATCCAGGCTATGTGCCCCGCCGAGCGCTGAATTACAAGTTACAAGCCTGGCGCGTAATAATTGCATGTTACCATCAAAACGCTAATGCTTCGATTGCAGAAAACACCAACCGAAAGACTGATCCTACTTAAAGGAGCTCTCGTGCCAGTCGTCACGTACCACTTGCAGACTGCAGTTACGAGCTGTTGGCTCTTGTCAGTGCGAGGTAGGCATGTGATGACCGACATGAGGATCGCTTGACTATGTAGTACATTTCGGTATCTTTGGGATAGCGACATGTAAAATAGTCAGCAGGCGCCATCTAGCAGTCCAGTGTCTGTTGCAATCGAAGCATTAGCGTTTTGATGGTAATATGCAATTATTACACTTAACGCGCCAGGCTTGTAACTTGTAGTTCAGCGCTCGGCGGGGCACTTAGCCCGGAGAGTAGCCGTTGGTTGCGTCTGGTTACGTTCCTTATAGTAAAATAAGGATTTTTAGAGGGGTTTGCGACTAAAAATATTATGTTTTAATATTCCGCCCTCTAAAAGCACATTTGAACGATTGAGAGGGACGTTCACGTTGAATAATCAAGGGGGAGAAAATTTTGTAAGCTTAATTTTAACTAAGATTACAATATAAAATATAACAGATCCTTGTCTTAAGTTTGCTAGTTTACATAATGAAATCAATTCTGAATTCTGTTGTCTCATTTTTATGAAGTGTGTAAGATAAAAATGAGGATATTTTAAGCACTATTTAACCTTGGTAACACACCCTTAAAAATTGTTCTATTGAAGTGTTTTTCAAGAATCTCTAAAAAATTGCCAACAATTTGTTCCATAAGTGACTTTATCTTGATTTCTCAACTTGAAACTTGGAGACCAATTCCAAATATAGCGAATGTGACACTTCCTATGCTAACAATTTTTTTCTCTTGTCTATTCCAGGACCTCAACCTGACCAACGACCCCGTAGTTTGTCAGCAGTGCATCGACTCTCTCAAGCTCGAGTTTTCTTTTGTGCATGCATGTTTGCAACTAGAAGAGAAAATAAAGAATTATCGCTCGGTCGAGGCCAACGACAGTGTGGACAAAGTTGACTTGCATAAAGTGATGCAGTACGTGACGACGGTAAAAACTGAGAAAGACTGTGATAAACGGGAAGCCAACCATATGGCGAGGCAAGAAGGTGGAAACTGTAATGTACCTGAAAACGCAAATGTGCAGATGGATGGAGTGAAGATCGAGGAGGCTGAGTTTCAGTCTGAAATGGAATTGGGCGGTGAACAAGAAAAAACTAGGTATGTGATGGATAATAATATTATTTATTTTGTATAGGAATAGTCCAGACATAGCTTACACTAATCTTAACAATTTTCATAAAATTCGCCTAATGTATAATAGCACATCCAATAAATATTTATTCAAATTAATTTTAAAAAACTTCAAATTTCTAGCCTCTTTTTAATTCAGAATGTAGTTTATTGAAAATTTTTGGACCAAGATAAGTGGGTAAATCTTTGGTAACGTTATATTTACAAAAAGGAACATAAAAATTATAATTTTGTCTAGTCCCAATGTAATGCATATTTCTTGTCAGCTGTAATGGTTATGGGGTACCCTGTTTAATTACTAAAAGAAATCCTGGTAATTATGTCACCAGTTAACTTCATTGCTATTTATTTATCTGAAGGATAAACAAATAAGATTGGCCATTTGCGTGATCGTCTAGTTTTGTTAGTGTAGGACCCCAATTTCGATGTGTGTGTGTAGTAACCCTTTTTAATTACCCCAGGTTCTTTGATATAAAGTTTAATATTACTTGTTTCTGTCTGATACTATATAACTTAATATACCTTAGAAAATTTAATCACTCTGTTAATTTAAATACCTGGTAAACTTGAACACACTGTCTATTAATTGAGAGACCTAGTTAATTATATATGTTATTTATGTAGTATCTTATTACTGAAGATTGCACTGTACATTTATAGTTGAAGTTTGTTTTCTATTTTGCTTTTGAAATTAAAACATTTATTTAGTTTATTACTTATATGACGAAAAGGTAAAGGTGAAAGAATAAGACAATATTTGATGGGAAAAAATAGTAAAAAAAAACCATTTTATTTTATGTAAATTGATGCAACAATAGTCGAACATGAAATCAAAAGTAATCCAAATATTTGAGACAATTGTCTAAATATTATAATAGGAAAATTTGCGCTGCCCTAGTAATGACCATACTATAGATATACTGAGTGTTTTGATGCAATAACAAGAACTAAGATACAAAAGTATGCTGTGTTATTTTAATAGTAATTAGAGTTGTAGCGAATGTCTGAATAAAGATATCACATGTCTACATTGAGAAATTAATATAGGCAAGAATAAGAGCAGTGACAATAGTCTATGTACATAATAATAAATAATTAAACTACACAGAAATAAGACAACCATTTCCTCCGACGGTGCCAAGGCCGGAGCCGGGATTCGAACCCAGTGGCGCGATACTCGTGTGATTAATAGCGATTGCCACCTCGCATCTCAAACAACATGGCTATCGGCCAGACAATACTTATTTTAAACAGTTGTGACAATAGTCTGGAAATGATAATAACATAAGTGATCAAACGTCAAAGATGTTAACTTCGAAACAAAGAGAATGCAACTGCAGTGTCAAAATTTACGAACATAACAGAAAATAAGTGTTTCAACCTAACAAAGTTTATTTGATATTTTCTGTAGTAGTTGGCTATGGTGCCTGGTTTCAGTGAAAACACTCACCAGCTGTGGGAAATAAAACTCCCTTTTGCAAGTAATTAATGGTTGTGGAAATTTCCAGTTTTATTATAGTCGTGCTCTCGTCTACTGTTAAGAAAGATAGCAGGATACAGTATATGGCAATTACCGACTGCACCTAACCAATCGGCTTAAATAGTATTAGAAAGAACAATCTAAATAACGCTGGAAATTTGATTTTGTGTCAATTGACTGATAAACTAAACAGCAGTAGTAAGTTTTTAGCACCGAAATGTTAATATGGGGTGGCCGAAAAGATCGACGACCTTACAGATTGGTGTAGACAAGTGTCCTTAAAACAGCGGACTGTTAATTTTAAATTTAGATGGAACTCCGATAGTCCGTAAGGCACCCATTTTACTGTTATGTTGTGTAAACACAGTTCACAAACTATTACGTTCTCGTAGGCACGAGAACTTTACATCGTTGACAATTTAGTAGTTAAATAAATAAAATTGATTGAAGTAGACAAAGACTCTTATAATAGCTCTTATATCAGCGTAAAGCGCCTAAGAAAAAGTATTTGTAAACTTGTAGTGTATGGTCAAAAGCTATAGTTCTTGAATATAAACTTGTTATTTTGCAAACGCAAACTTCCCTAGCAAAATATTCAGAAAATGAAATTTTATGAATTAAAATCGTGAATAAAATCATAACTGAATAAACTGTAATATAATATTATGATAGTTAAAAATCAAAGCTAATATTTAAAAAAATCTAATATTCTTTTAGTACCACAAATGCGTCAATTTCCCCTATTACACACCGTCGAAACCAGAATATGAATGCAATTGCCAATAAAAATAGAGTCTCGAAATAAGAAAGTAATCACCTTTAGAAATTTATATCAGCTGAATTTCTGGGCGTACTGAATACCGTTATATCGCCGCGAATGCTCTCCCCCAGGTTCTTCATGGTTAGCGTACTCATCGAGCATAACAGAGAGGTTAAATGGTACTTCATAAAGAGTACGCCAAAGAATGGTTGTCTGCGGCGTCAGTACAGCGAACTCAATGTCCAGCGATGTACTTAGGGTATGCTTCAATTCAATCTCCAAGGTACAGCGAGCTCAATGTCCAGCGATGTACCCAAGGAGTGGTGCAATTGTAATCTCCAGGGAGCAACAGCGAACCCAATGTCCTGCGATGTAGCTCGAGTCTGATTACCCCTTTTCATGGGCCCTGCATTTTCTTTTTTATTGTAAATGACATCACAGTTTAAGCGTCCCCCAAGTCGGACGTGGGATTTGTTTACGTTAATAACTTCAATATTTGATACGGCGTAGTTTTGTACAGCATTTCAAATTTAAAACTCCACTCTCTATCTCCTCCTATAGTTAAGATAGAAAAGGGTAGGCGATTTCACACTATGGGAATACACAAAGTACTTGACGTTTATCTGAATATACGATAAACAAACCCTGCGACTCGACTGGATTTTATGTAAATTCTGTCTCAAAATTATAGCGTTTAACTTGGCTTTAAAAATATAATTTTAAAATGCATTCTGGTAACTTTATTGTGTTTAATATTAAATGACTAAATAAATGTAAAAATGAAATGAATTAACTGCAATATTTACTTGAATTTGGAAACTAAATAAGTAAAAATAAATTTATATATATGGGATATATACGGGGTCCTTCACAGCATAAATTTATTTTTGTTTTTAAAAACATACACACACGATTCGTAAATAAATAAACTTATAAGAGTTAAGATTTTAAAATTTTTGAACAAATCTGTACGTGATTCCATACTGGAGACATTTGCAGTGCATCTTAAAATTCGGTTTTGAACGATAAAAACATTGGAGGATAGGGTGGACTTACCTCAAATACATATTAAATATCTTAGCCGAGACCCTACCTGAGCATGGTAAATACTTATTAATTGTTCTTTTGTCATAATCGGTTTAATATTCCTGAATAAAATACTTAGTTTAATTTTGACTTTAATTACAGCTGTGGGCCGTCCAGTTTAGACACTTGTCAATTGTAATTTCTAAAAACATATTGTGCTCATCGGTATTTAATATGAACTCGTATGTTGGTTTTCACTACTACAAATCTAGCTTTCTTCTACAAATTTTAATTTTTCTTATGTTACAGACCCTGTCAACCAGCAGAACCATCAGAAGTGCCCCAAATGGTACTAATAAACAGCGTCCAACCAGAACCTAGAACATATACTTGCAAGAAATGTAGTTATCAGTCAAATAGCAACAGGGATCTGAAAATGCACTATCTAACTCACTCAGGCAAGAGAAAAATGTATGAATGCCCATCGTGCCCGTTCATAACCACACACCGGAACGTTATTGACAACCACAAACTAACCCATAAGAGTTTGGAAGAAATAGACTGGTTTCAATGCGACATTTGCACTTACCGCAGCAAGCTCAAAGCGAACCTTAGACACCACCTGCAAACTCACGAGAAGTCAGAGGATATCAAACGATTTAAATGCGAAGAATGCCCATACAGGACTTTACGGCGACGCGATCTGGAACGGCACGTTTTGAAACACAAACAGCCCGGGCAAATTATAATGCACAAATGTGACTTTTGCATGTTTACCACCAAGCATCAACGGTACCTCAAGTATCACATTGACAAGCTGCACCTGAGAACGATCATACCTGGAGAGAAGAAGTTCAGCTGCGCCCAGTGCTCTTTCACTACGAAACTGAAGAGATGTTTGATACCGCACATGCTCATCCATCGAGATCCTACGGAGCTCACAATTTACAAATGCTCTGTCTGCTCTTACCAGGCGAAGTGGAAAGAGAGCGTGAAGAAGCACGAGCTGATCCACAAGAACCTTTACAAGTGCGACAAGTGCGAGTTCGAGACCAACCTTAGACGCTACCTCACCAAACATAAGATCGAGCACAGGTCTTTGGACGATCTGCCCGTCTACAGGTGCGATGAGTGCAATTACCAGACAAGGCGGCGTCAGGGGCTCCAGAACCACATGCTGGTGCACAAGAAAGCCGACGAGGTAAAGATGCACCAATGCGAGCATTGCGCTTATCGGACGAAGAGGTTGTCAGACCTTAGGCAGCACGTCTTGCTCATCCACACCGAAGACATAACGGTGTACAGCTGCGAGCACTGCCCGTATCAGACCAAGCACAAGTACAATTTCAAGCAGCACAACAGGCTGATGCACCGGAGCCCCGCCGAGGTTACGAAGTACGGCTGCGACCAGTGCGACTTTGAGACCAAGTACAAGAGCAGCCTGCAGTCGCATGTGGTGTCCTATCACAAGACGATCGACGAGATCACGATGATAAAGTGCACCGTATGCGATTTTGAGACGAAGCGCAGGGAATGTCTACGGATGCACATGATCACGCACAAGAGCAAGGACGAGCTGGAGATGTTCAAATGCGGCGAATGCTCATACGAGACCAAGTACAAGAGGGCCCTCAAGAAGCACATGACGGTTCACAGGCCGGACGCGCAGAAGGAGACCTTGGTTTATCGTTGCAGTCACTGTAACTTTCGGACGAAATGGACACAGACGATCCGGAAGCATTGGAAGAAGCACGAGGAGGCTGGGGAGGTTGGAGCTGGACTGCCAGGATGGGAGGTAGTTCCGATTATGGGGTTGGTAAAAAATGAAGCTATTGTGGTATAATGTGAGGGTACTAGTCGAGTTTGATTATTTGATTTGTATGTTAGGTCATAATGTGTGGATCTACTGACACCACACCATCATGTTGTGCTTTTGATATGTGCACTACTTGCCGGTATATGTATACCTCAAATAATTGGATGATATTTGATGTACATTGTAGTCTACTCGTATGATATAGATATATTTGTGTTGATTTTTGTTAAATGGGTATAAGTTTTAATATACACTAAGTATATGATTTTCTAAAGTGGGTCTTTCGTTACAAGTTAGGTCGAGACGTTGCAAATTATGTAAGAAAAATTGAAACGCTAGGGCCCATTTTTTAAAATTATTTTTGCAATATTGTTTTATTTGTTGAGGGTGTAATTTTGACATGTTGACGAATGGTTTTATTTAATATTTATATCACGATTTATATTAAGCTAGCTGTTAAGTATATTCTAATAGTCACTTTTTTTAGTCCCCTCTTAATTAGGATTCCCGCAATTCTGGCTTTGTTATTGAGCTAAATAAAAAGGTGAAATCTTACTCGTTACATGTTTTTTAAGCAAAAGGTGTGTAAAATGTGAATTAATTTTTATCGCTTGAGGCCGGTGCAATTTTGGTTAATCATATTTTGGTATGGAAGCATGAGATCCAAACAATCGTCTATGATGTAATAATAAATGGTGGTATTAGACTGCCAGTAGATAAAATAGCGTACGGTAGATGACTTTAAGGTAAATAAAGAAAACTGACTTGTTCTTAAGATTTAATTGCAGCATATAATGCTGCTAGGTATGTTGTGCAACTTACACCTAGGAAAAATGTCAGCAGGTTTCCGCGTCAAGCACCATTTTCTGATTTAAAGTGTAGAAACACCACGGAAAAACTAACATAGTATGTTAATTCTCCGTTTTCTAGAAAAATTAAAAAATATATATTCTAAAAAGCGTCACTATACAGTATACAGAAAATGCAATTTTAAACGCTTTTTGTTCTCATAAACTTTTTGAAAAAACGCATAGATGGCAAGATAATCAAAGAACTAAATATGTTTTTTTCGTTTTTCCAGAAAACTAACGGGAAATTGCAAATTTAATACCATGGTCATATGGAAAATACGATTTTAAACACTTTTTATTCTTGTATTTTTTTTTAAATGCTTAGTTTACGAGATATTTGCATTTTTTGCTAAATATACAGGGTTACTGGTAATTCGATACATTCATTTGGAGATGTGATGGGGCATGATCTAAGAAGTAAATTTAGCCCTAACATATATTATGCAAAACTCAATAGTTTTTGAGATATTTAATTTTTTTTGTTTTTCTCAAAAAGTAGATCTTAATGCCCTAAAAGTTAATTTTCGAAAAATCTATTTGACATTTTTAATTTTTTTTTTTTACTGGATTACTTGTCCAATATTATAGATATCCGTTTGGAATGAAAAATATCTGGAAACATTTCAATCATGTGAACATTTAAAATAAAAACTTGTAAATTTTTTTTTTTTAAATCAGATGAAATTTACCTATTAGGTTTTTTCAAAAAAATATTAATGTAACACGCGTATAAATTATTATAAAAACTGCCTTATTTCAATAGCTATCTAACAAGGTACAAATGTTCAATGTACCCTTAATAGTTCTAAGAAAATACTAGTAAAAATAACACAAGTAGTACGAATTTTATTTTTAGATAAACAGTAAAAAACATTTTAAAAGTAGAGTTTAATTCTTCATTAATTTCAAAGTTGTACTTTATTTTTTATATGTCTTGCTCAAAATGGGAGCCCCTATTCCGTATACAGACACGGCAGCGTCTTCTTATTTCCGTCCTTGTTACTCTGGTTGTCAGATTATGCCTTATGTGTTGGGCAGCATCGACTATCCTTTGTCTAAGGTTTTCTATAGTATTGACTGGTGTGGCATCGACCATCTCCTTCGTATGACCCCATACGTAATAATCAAGGGGTGTTAAGTCAGGGCTTCGCGCTGGCCAAGGTATTGGGCCCGCTCTTCCAATCCAACGGTTAGGGAAACGTTGGTCAAGTAACTGTCGTACTGTCAGCCGATAATGTGCTGGACAACCGTTGTTCTGAAACATCATTCGTTGTCTGACGGCAAGAGGAACATCTTCTAAAATCACCCCCAGATCATTTCTTAAAAAATTTTCATAGATTTCGCCGTTTAAATTTTGAGGAAGAAAGTGTGGCCCTATTAAATAGTGGCCAATGACTCCCATCCACACATTAATAGAAAACTTCATTTGGAAACTAGTTTCACGTGTTAGCTTGGGATTTTCCTCTGCCCAATAATGTAGGTTGTGGAAATTTGTTATACCCTCGCGATTAAATTTCGACTCGTCCGTCCATAAAATACTTGTTAAAAAATTTGCACTTTCTGCATCTGAATTTAACATAAAGCGGCAGAATTCCACTCGCCTTCCAGGATCACCTTCCTCCAAGCCTTGGGCAGGGGTATAGTGGTAAGGATGACATCCAACTCTACGTATCGTAGATCAAACTTTCCATTGTGACGCTCCAGTTAGTCTTGCGACTTTATTAGTTGAAATAGTTGGGTCTTCCTCAAAATACCTCAATATTTCTTCCTCATCATCTGGTTCATAAACGGGAGGAGCACCAGCGTCACTTCTTCTACATTTCACGGAGCCAGTTTCAGCGATATTTCGATATGCCGTACTGAATACACGTGCATTTGGTAAGCGGTGGTTAGGATACCAAAGACCATATTCTCGGCGAGCTTCAGCAGCGTTGCCGCCACAGTATGCATAGACAAACAAGATATCAGCGTATTTTGCGTTGGCATACGCGGCCATGGCACAGAAAATACAATAACAACAACTACGTGCAAAATCAAAATCTTCGATAACTAATTTAACAAGACCAACAAACTTAAGGGACACGGAGATAAGAATGTCAGTTAATGACATATATGCACATACGTCAAAGTCAAGGACTGACTAACTTAAATGAAAATGAACGATTAGTCGTTTAATAAATTCCGTCACCAACATTATCTGCACTAATTTTTTATTAGAACTATCAAGGGTACATTAAACATTTCTACCTAGTTAGATAGCTATTGAAATAAGGAAGTTTTTATAATAATTTGTACGCGTGTAACATTAATATTTTTTTGAAAAAACCTAATAGGTAAATTTCATCTGATTTTAAAAAAAAAAAATTTACAAGTTTTTATTTTAAATGTTCACATGATCGAAATGTTTCCGGATATTTTTCATTCCAAACGGATATCTATAATACTGGACAAGTAATCCAGTAAAGAAAAATTTAAAAATGTCAAGTAGATTTTTCGGAAATTAACTTTTAAGACATTAAGATCTACTTTTTTGAGAAAAACAAAAAAATTGAAATATCTCAAAAACTATTGAGTTTTGCATAATGTATGTTAGGGCTAGATTTACTCCTTAGCTCATGCCCCATCACATCTCCAAAGGAATATATCGAATTACCAGTAACCCTGTATATACAGGATGTAACGCAACTTATCCGAAAAATTTTAACCATACATGCACCTTTAAATAAGAAGTCGGTTTCTTGAAAAAAAAAGTAATAAAAGTCCAACACAGAAAAAGATACAAATTGTGAGAGAGAAAATATTTATTGAAATATAAGAATAGAGTAGAGTAGAGTAGAGTAGCTTTATTAGTGTCAAATACAAAAATACAAAAAAAAGTTTACACACGTCAAATTGTAAAATACAAATAAGTAAGTATAACAAACTATTGAAACACATTAAAATATTTAAGGAGATATAATATTGACATGACAAATAAGTAAATATAACAAACTGTTGAAACACATTAAAATATTTAAGGTGATATAATATTGACATAAAAATAGTACAAAATATATATATAAATACTACACAGAAATATTTTCTAATGACATTTCTATCTCGTCAAGCGAGTAGAATGCATTTGCTGTCAAAAATTTTTTTACTACAGATCTGAATCGATCCGGAGGTAGTTGTTTTATATTTTTTTCTAATTTGTTGTATAATGTAGATCCATAATAGGTGGTACCTGTGCGTGACTTAGTTAATCTCTTAAAGCAAAGGCATATATCATCTCTTTTTCTGGTGTTGTAGTCATGATTTTCGCTATGTGTAGCAAATTCATCGATATGCTTTTTTACATAATTAAGACACTCTAATGCATATAGGGACGGAAAAGTTAAAATTTCTAGATCGATGAATATTGGTTTAGCATCTGCTCGATAGCCTATTCCTCCCACAACCCTGACTGCTCTTCGTTGTAGGCCAAAAAGTCTATGTCTGCTAGCCGAGTGCCCTCAGGCAAGAACACTATATGAAAGTTTAGAGTGAAATAAATAGTGCATAGTAAGCAGTTCTTAAAATATTTGTGGATACTCTATTTGATAACTGTCGTAATGCATATGTGGTGCTTGCTAGAGATTCAGCTAGCAAGTTGCCGTGGGCATCCCACGTAAGCTTAGGGTCCAAATTAATTCCCAAAAACTTTACAAAAGTGGGGTTGTTGTTTAGATTATTTAAATCTTTGGTGGATGAAATCATTGTGATAGTTTTATTTTCATTTAATTTAAGTTTATTGGCAGAAAACCACATCTCAGCATTCGACTGCATATCTCTGCAATCCTCCTTTAGTTCGGCCTGAGTCCAGTAAAGTTGTGTCATCTGCATACAAAAGGCAGTTGATACCGTTAAGGGCAGTCTTTATATCGTTAATATAGATCAGGAACAGCACAGGGCCCAAAATAGATCCCTGTGGTACTCCATCCCTAATTGACAATTTACTGGACACGTCCTGACCCACACGGACTAACTGTTTACGACCGTCAAAATAGGGTTCAAGTAGTTTTAAGCTGTGATCGCTGAACTTATATTTGGACAGTTTCAGTAGCATGATCCTGTGGGATATGCAGTCGAACGCTTTGCTAAGGTCGCAAAATATTGATGCCGAATACAGTCCATTCTCAAAACAGTTCAGTGTAATTTCCGTAAACTTGACTATAGCGTCCGTAGTGCTCAGTTTGCTCCTGAATCCATACTGAGAGTTATCTAACAGTTCGTGTTTTTCAAGATAATTTACAATTTGTTGTTTTAAGACTTTCTCAAAGATTTTTGACAGTATAGGTAACAACGAGATAGGTCTATAGTTAGACGTGTCGTTGATATCGCCTTTTTTGAAAATAGGCACTACGGATGCTATCTTTAATGCCTCAGGGAATTTACCACATCTAATGCTTATATTTATGAGCTTAGTTAGAGGTATTGCTATTAAGTGCTTGATACTCTTGATTAATGGGACATTTAAGCCATATACATCCTTGCTTTTGCTATTTTTAAGGGAATCAATAATATCTCTTACTTCATTGTAACTAACTTCTTTGAAGTTTTGGCTAGTATCAGGAATATTAACATTCCATTGGATCAGTGTTGGTTGTTGGAAGCCTACTGACAGTGTCTGCAGAGACATTGATAAAAAAATTATTAAAATCAGTACTATTTAAAGTTGAAGTTGGGGAGTTTATTTTTTTGTTAGGTTTTATCAGGTCCCAGACAGCTCTTGATGTATTACTTGAATTTTTTATGATATTATCATTTGCAGCAATTTTGGCCTTTTTTATGGCATATTTGTATTGTAATCTGAATGTGCTTCTTGTTTTTCTATTTGCAGGTGTGTTATGAAACTTACACACATCACTTAGGAAATAAAGTTTCTCTCTCATTTTTTTCAATTCTGCCGTGAACCAGTTAACATACAGAGTGTTATCAATACTGCAAGGTATTTGTTTTTCTGGAAAAGCAATATCGTAAGCATCAGTAAGCGTGTTTGTAAACATTTCAAATTTTTGGTCAATGTCCAAATTTTCACTGTCAATAAACTCCCAAGAAGCCTTTTCTATTATAATATAAAATGTTTGAGTTCCTTTTTGGGTAATAGGCTTGCATGTTTTATATATTTTATCCTCAGTTATATTTAATATTGGTATTTTTATCAGTTGACCTAAGTGGTCCGATAAAAGAGGATCGTAGATGTGTGAGAAATAGTGATCATGACAAAAATTTATAAAAATATTATCAAGACAATTTACATCTCTGGTGTTTTCGTGTATGGTTTGTATAAAGTTAAAAGATAGAAGTAATTCGGATAGATTTGCATTATTAAGATCATCCTTATTGAACTTCACATTGAAGTCCCCGGCTAGAATAATTTGTTTTTCTTTATTTATTTTGTTTAACATGTTTTCTAGTGTTCTAATAAATACCTTAAAATCTCCCAATGGAGATCTATAGATTGCAATAATTATTATCTTAGGGTTTTTTAGCTCGACTGCGGCCAATTCGCAGTGAGTTTCTATTGAGGGATTATTTATATAATTTAAAGAAGTAAATTCAATTGGATTTTTAGTTAGAATTATAATACATCCATGCCTCGATTCAGACCTGCAGTAGAATGTTGACACAGAATAACCCTCTATGTAAACATTTTTCACTTCATCTTCTGTGCACCAGTGTTCACTTAAGCAGACAACTTCTACTCCTGATAGGTCATTCTATAGAATTGCCTCTAACTCGTTAGTTTTGTTTTTAAGGCTTTGCACAGTTAAATGGAACACATTTATAGTACTATGAGTAGATGTATTATTACCGATGTTATTAAGGTTCCTTTGTGATTGGATAATCAACTGAGAGGATCCACAGATTGCTGTAGCATCCTCTTCTTGACTAAATACTTCGAGACTAAAGCCCCCCTGGGCCATATGCTGCGTTGCCATGCTTTTTTAAAATTGTGTTGATTGATAGTGACTTTCATTGACGAATAGCTATCGGGAAATTTAGAATTGTGTGGTTCACACACAACCTCCGGGAATTGAGTCTGAAGCAATGCTTTCAGATCGTCTGGTTTTGTGTTGGGTTTCAGTCGTGTCACATGTAAAGATACCAGCTTAGGCACAGCTTGAATATCACTGATTTCTTCATTGCTACCGACAACAAAGCGACAATGTTTTTTACGCCTAGGTTGTTCCCAATCGTCTTTAATACGATGGTCAGTGTCATCAGTAAGGTTGCAAATTTCTTTCATTTTGTCTGAGGCTTGCGCCTTTGAAATGGCATCTTTAACTTGAGTTGGTTGGAATGACAAATTATTATGCCTTTCCTTATCCTCCATATTACTTGTTTGCTTATTCATAGCTGTTGTAGTTTTTTCCCCACCTTGATGTTTATTTATGGTTTTTTGAACTGCAGGTGTTTGTTTACTGGTAACCATACTATAACTTTCTTTGCTAGGATTTTTTTCCTTGAATAGTTTCATTTGTCTTTTTTGTTATTGATTCGAAATCTTTCTTTATCACTTCAACTTTTTCTTCTAATAGTTTTTTATTCTCCTCCAATAGTTTATTATTATTTTGTAACAATTGAAATTTATTATCAGATGCTTCAAGAAGCCTTTTCAGCATTAAATTTTCCAATTTTAATTTCTGCATTTCACTACTTATTGCTTTTATACAGGGTGTTGCATCATGAGAGGGACATAGCTTAATAGGAGGTAGAGAACATCAGTGGTAACCGGAACCTCCCATAGAAATGTCTCATTGGGCCTTCATTACGAAGTTACAGGATGTTAAATAATTTTTGACCAAACCTGTTTTTTGTCATAACTTTGACAGGGAATGAAATAACGGATTCATATTTGGTACGGCCAATGTACTAACGAGCCCCAAGAGGTACATGTATAAAAAAAATATATCCAGATCCGGACTCACTATAATTTATGTTTCTTCTTTGCATCAATAAAACATCACCCTGTATATATTTTTTTGAAATTTTGATACGATATTCGAAAAGAGCAAGAAAAAACAAACAAAATGGCCTATTTCATTTTTTTGTTACACCTTCGTGGTTATTTAAATACGTTGTTAAATGTGCAAGAAAATGGATTACAGAACCCTATTAAATGAGAGGCACGTGAAATAAATAGTTTTATAACTAAAATTTGCAAAAATTCTATTGAGCCTAGGTGGTCTGTGTGAATCCTAATTCCGGCACGTTTTAAAGGTCCATTTTGGTAAAAAAACTGTGGTCCTAATAAGTAATCGGGTATGAAATAACAAAATTTTTAATCAATCACAGTAGGCTTGTTCAAAGTGACAGATAATAAAAAGAAATCTCCTAAACAGTTGAATAATTGTTTGTTAGTAATTTAATGTGTCAATAATCCGCATTTAGTTAGTGAAAACTTGTGAAAATATTTTAACTATGCCAGTAAAATTTACAAACGTGGAATATGCTGACATAATATTCATCTATGGTTTCTGTAATGGAAATGGTAGGTCGGCGGAAAGAGAATATCGGCTGCGTTTTCCTGGTCGTCGATGCCCTAATCATAAAACCTTTAGTACGGTGTTCCAGTATGCAAGACAACACGGAAAGTTTCCTACTTCTGCAGTTGTGGAGCGTGTTTTACAACAAGGTGTGCAGGAACAAAACAATATTATAAACGTAGTTCAAGAAAACCCAAATATGAGCACTAGACGAATCAGTTTGGCAACTGATATTCCTCATTGGCGAGTATGGAGAACCCTAAAAAGAGAACGTTACCATCCATATCATATCCAGCAGGTACAGCGTCTTCAACAAGGCGACGATATCCCCCGCCTGGCATTTTGTCATTGGTTGTCTAACCATCGCCCAGTCATCTACAGAACCTTATTTACGGATGAGGCACAATTTACAAGGGATGGAGTAAACAATTCACGAAATAATCATAAATGGGCACAGGAAAACCCACATGCGGTACGCCAACGCCCTTCGCAACACAGGTTTTCTGTAAATGTTTGGGTTGGACTTGTGAATAGACATTTGATAGGGCCACATTTTTTTGAAGGAAGATTGAATGGTGAAATTTACTTTGATTTTCTTCAAAACATTTTACCGAATATGTTAGAAAATATCGGTATAAGAGGCATGTTGTTTCAGCATGATGGGGCCCCACCACATTTTAACCTTCAAGTAAGAGAACACTTAAACAATGTGTATCCTAATAGATGGATTGGACGCGGGGGTCCACATGAATGGCCACCAAGATCTCCTGATTGTAACCCTTGTGATTACTTTTTATGGGGCCACTTAAAAAACGAGGTTTATAGCATTGAAATTGAAAGTAGACAACATTTAATCCAGCGCATCGTTACAACCTGCGACGAAATACGGAATAATCCAGAAATGATACGTCGAGCAATTGATGACCTTTCCAAACGCGCAAGAAAATGCACAGAATGTGGGGGAGGACATTTTGAAAATTTACTTTAGTGTCAATTACGTTTTATTTTTAAACACATTTAGTTATTGGTTTGTTATTTATTGTTAATTGAATGGAAAATATTTTATTTATTTAGATTTTAGTTTGTTCTCTTTTCTAATTTTTATTAAGTATAAAATGTTGATGATTTTCTTGATCAAAGTAACTGGTTGCTTAGGCCTAAATGGTTTAAATTATCTGTCACTTTTATTCTTTGAACAAGCCTACTGTGATTGATTAAAAATTTTGTTATTTCATACCCGATTACTTATTAGGACCACAGTTTTTTACCAAAATGGACCTTTAAAACGTGCCGGAATTAGGATTCACCCAGACCACCTAGGCTCAATAGAATTTTTGCAAATTTTAGTTATAAAACTATTTATTTCACATGCCTCTCATTTAATAGGGTTCTGTAATCCATTTTCTTGCACATTTAACAACGTATTTAAATAACCACGAAGGTGTAACAAAAAAATGAAATAGGCCATTTTGTTTGTTTTTTCTTGCTCTTTTCGAATATCGTATCGAAATTTCAAAAAAATATATACAGGGTGATGTTTTATTGATGCAAAGAAGAAACATAAATTATAGTGAGTCCGGACTTGGATATATTTTTTTTTATACATGTACCTCTTGGGGCTCGTTAGTACATTAGCCGTACCAAATATGAATCCGTTATTTCATTCCCTGTCAAAGTTATGACAAAAAACAGGTTAACTTCGTAATGAAGGCCCAATGAGACATTTCTATGGGAGGTTCCGGTTACCACTGATGTTCTCTACCTCCTATTAAGCTATGTCCCTCTCATGATGCAACACCCTGTATTATCCTCTTGAATTTGAACATCATCCTTAAGGTTAAGTTGACAACACTTAATTAATGAGTCACTAATAACTTCATAGTTCTTACTTCTTTGTACACAGGATTTATGAAAGACCCCTGCACAATTTATACACACTAGTACAGTACACTTTTTCTTACAACATGAGAAAGCACCCTTTTGACCATCAGAATCACTAAACTGATCCTCATCGTCGGCCATCTTTGTAATTTTTCAAAGGGCCATCGACCGAAGTCTTTCAGCCATAGAGACATTATTTTTTTTCCCCTTTTTTTGAATTTTATGGCAAAGCCAATACAACATTGATATATTTGAATTTCATACAATATGTGTAATGAAGCAAAAAAAAATCAAATATTGACATTTTAGAATATCTATAATATCATGTTCCGGATATTTTCTCCTGGTTTGTGCTCCTTGTGGATTTTCGTTCGGAAGCTTCTATGTTGTGTCTTGCCTGTTTGTTTAAATTCGAGAAAATGACGTCCGTACTCCAGCATTGGTCTACATATCATTTTATATATGTTTGTGGAAGTTTCCAGGCTCACTCCCTCCTTTTTATAAGTTAAAGATCGAAAATGTCTACTTCGTGCAATTACTTTTTTCTTCATATTTAAGGTGTGCGTTTTGAAACTAAGTTTATTGTCAAGTTCCACTCCTAGGTATTTAGTATGTTTTTGTGTGGATAGTCTCGTATTCATTATTTTTACTTTTGGTGAGTGGTTGCTGATTTTATGAGGGAAGACTTCTGTGGATTTAAATTTCTTATACTATACTTCTGTGGATTTATACTTATTCTCCATTTGTTCATCCAAGCTGTCGTATCGTTTAGTCTAGTTTGCAGTTGTTCCATTGTTGAGGGAAGTGTTTTACCGTGTGAGATAATTGCCGTGTCATCGGTAAATTGCAGGATGTAAGATTTGTTATCGAAGTAATGCTGGGCATTGTTGTGATTGTATATGTCGTGGCAAAATATGTTATATAGTAAGAGTGATAAAGGCGACCCTTGCGGCACTCCTTGGGTTTGGGTAAATTCTTCCGACATATAATTTGATATTTTAACTTTCATTTTTCGGTTTGTAAGGAATTCTATGACTATTCTAATTAGATAGTTTGGACAATTGTTATTGTATAGTTTGTATATTATTCCCTTATGCCACACAGAGTCAAATGCTTTTAACACGTCCAAGAACACTGCTGCCGATCTGTGCCCCATTTTATTGTGCATTTGTATATTTTTTGTTATTATAGTTAAAGGAAGCATGGTAGAGTTTTTATGTTAAAAGCCAAATTGGTAGATAGGTATGACATTTATGAGGCTTGTTTCTATTCGATTTTTAATAATCTTTTCTAGTAATTTTCCTAGCACTGGTAGTAGCATGATCGGTCTATAGTTTTTCATTCTGCTATGATATACAAATTGTTAAAGTTACAAATTAATGAAAATTTGTCGATGTCTTGGTTACTGATGAAGCTATTTGTATGTGTAATGGTATAACCAATCTACGTAATATGCACGTTTGGACCATTGAGAATCCTCATCCAGTAGTTCGGAATCACTTTGAACATCGATGACCGCCTAATTGGTCCGTTCATATTGCCTAATCAGATGGATGGTCAGCAATATCTGCAGTTTCTCCGTAATGATCTTCCTGGTCTTCTTGAAGATGTGCCCTTGGAGGTCCGAAGTTGGATGAGTAGACCGAGGTTACTTGACCCAATTAAACGGAATACGTTGGATTGGACAGGGTGGACTTGTAGTTTAGTCTCCGTGGTCCCCGGATCTATATCCTCTTGACTTCCTTTTGTGGGGATTTTATCTACCAAACCGAAGTTGACAGTATCGATGTATTACGTGAACGTATCACAACAGCTGTCCATAATCTGCGTCTTCGGGAACAGCAGGAAGGGAGAACACTTCAGCTAGTGTGACAAAATTGGATTAGACGTATTCAGGTGTGCTTGAATGTCAATGGACAGAACTTTCAACAGTTTTCATAGAAATAATAAGTTATTAACATTTCCATTAATTTGTAATTTTAACAATTTGCATCTTTTTTTGTGTTGGACATTTATTTAAAAAAATTTTAAGAAATCGACTTCTTATTCAAAAGGCTATGCCTAGAACATATCAAAAATTCAATAAAGATCTAATTTACCAATATTTAATTAGGATTATACCTATATGATGTGTTGTAATTATTTTCTATTAGTATCCATTTATTTGTACTTGTCTATTTGAGTTTACTATTGTATAGCGTACGCTAATAAAGAGTGTTATT
The DNA here is from genome assembly GCA_963675555.1 of Leptura quadrifasciata. Taxonomy (NCBI): domain Eukaryota; kingdom Metazoa; phylum Arthropoda; class Insecta; order Coleoptera; family Cerambycidae; genus Leptura; species Leptura quadrifasciata. The sequence continues at coordinate 82,162,245 of OY776680.1, forward strand.
ATATTATAATATCTTCAATGCCTGTAACAGATCCACAATAATGGTTAAATCTAATTCTGAAAGATATTATTATGTAAAAAGGCATAAACCTAGCAATAAAATATTACAAACATAACATTTATAAATACAGGGTGTCTCACTGGGAACTGAATCGATCGATATAGAGAAAAGTACGCATCAGAAAATTTAGAAAATTACTAATGTCGGTATGGCCAATCCAACTGAAATAATTACAAGTAGCTGGCACTTCCGCTTATACCGGAAGTCGATACCAACTTGCTTATTTCAAATGGAACACCCTATATATATTTTAGGGTTTTCGAAAAGAGCATGAAATTCTGAGTCGAAAATATGTAGCATATCCTATACCTAAACCTAGCCGGTTCAGAGATATTTGACATTTTATAGAAAATTTGACAGGTGCAACGGTTTGCAAGAACCGTTATAACTTTCTTCGTGTAAAAGCTCCTCATTTGCTTCTTGTCACGTAAAAAGAACACAAGGAGAACTACGTTCTACAACTGAAATAAATTCAATAATATCATACCAAGTGTTCCGTTTTTCGCGTTACATTTTGTCAAATTCAAACCGCGAAAACTTGTTTAGGTCAAATGGAACACCCTGTATTCTTTTACGTCAAGTTGTGCAAAATTGAATTCCCTTTTTTTTGATATCAGCATTGTGGGGGTTAAAGTTACAACTTTTTGAAATATTTGCGATTTTATTAGAAATTCATGAATTGTTGTAATCATTTCATCAAAATAGCCATGATTAGAAACAATCAGTCATTATCTTATGTCAAAAAATGCCAGCACGTTTAAATTACACCGATGAAGACTTTTTAAATTTGTTTATTATTTATGGAGAATGTGATAAAAGTAATATCAAGAACTTGCAGCACATTTGCTACTCGATATCCAGAAAAACGCAAAATAAAACTAACACTGTAACATGTGTATTAATCGAATTGAAGATATGGCATGAACTAAAATAGCAGAGATAAGGATCAATTTAAAATATGATTTCATTTTAATTTAATAATTGCTCAAAATTGCGCCCTCGAACCTCGACACATTTTTCGCACCTTCGGATTAGTTCCTCATGGGTAGCTCTTCTAATTGAATACTGTGATATGTTGTAATGTTGTAATTTGTAACTTCTTCTGGTATAAGCGGAAGTGCCAGCTGCTTGTAATTATTTTAGTTGGATTGGCCACACCAACATTAGTAATTATCTAAATTTTCAAAATTTTCTGATGCGTACTTTCCTCTATATCGATCGATTCAGTTCCAGGTGAGACACCCTGTATAATTAAGACTGCACGGTTTTAAAAGTTAAAACAGATGAATGTTTTTTATTTAAAATAATTAGCTAGTCAATGTACTGTAGAGCCACATTATTTTTTAGTTCTGTTGTTTCAGGTATCATAATCTACCTATTTTCTTTCTTTGCCAAAAAACGTTTAATTGGGAAACATATACAAAACGTATTCAAAATAATGTAATAATATTTTAGAAAAGACGTTAAAAGCAATATCTGAACAATCGCGAAGGAATATATCCTGCCAATCTTTGTCTCTAAGATAATTGCGGAAGTGGATTATATTTTGTGAATTAAAATGTCTTCGTTAATTGTTCTTACTTTTCTCCTGTTTTTGTGTAATCTTAGTATCCAGTTTTGAAAATTGAGACAAATGAGATTTATGCTTTTGGCATTAGAATAAATTAAAAAATTATCAATACATGTTTTCAGACACTAGTTACTCTTGTGTGCGTTTTTACACTTACATACACACTAAAGCAGGACAAAAAATCTATTTAAACTTAGATTGACACTGGGAATTAAAAAGTCTAAATTAAAATCTCCGCCATGATAATAGAATCTTTTGCATTACAAATATCTGATAACATACCCTGCGTTAAAATTTTAAAAAGTTGAAAGTCAGCAGTTGGTGGTCGATAAATAACATAATACAACATTTTATTACTCCTTCAACAAAAAATTGATGTACGCGTTTTCATGAAGTTTACATGTGTTATTTTGTCGATCATACAAAGTTTTATCGATAATGGCCCTTTAATCGAATTTTAAGATGAAATCTGTAAATTTTTTTTTATTTACCTCGAAGTTATCCACTGAGAATGGTAGTATCATCGTATACAGGGTGATTTACCTAAACATGCGGAAAATTATTCAGTGGGTTGTCCCCCACCAGAAGGAGTTAAAAAAATTTGGAATCTTTTTTTTGTATAAGTGCGCCGCCTATGAATAACCAATCTGACGTAATACGGTGCAACGAAATCACTTCCTTTCTTATGTGGTATGGGTAAAAACGATTCTTGCGTATAGAGTACTTATTGAAGGGTCTTGTTCTAGTAATTCTAGGACTTCTTCGTCTACTTCAACAGGAAGATTTATTACACATTCTCTGTCGCCTGGTAAACAAAACCCGGTGGCATGAACTCGTTGCACTACACTTAAATTTTTTCTCTCATTAGGTTTGCGCCTATGGGGAAATTTTCTCCCGTATCTTCGTACAGCCCCTGCAAGACTTTCATTCATTGCACCATAGGTTAATATCATGTCGCAGTACTCTTGCGACATGAACTCTGGCATAATAGATATTTGCGAATACAGTTTAAAATTTAACAAAAATGGGAAATGCTCTAAACGGAAGTCGAAGAGTCACTGAACCGAACAGTGAACGCGTGGCGCACTGACCTTAGACAACTAAGACAGCTGATATTACCTGCTAAACAAATAAGCGACACGTGTGTGAACGCGTCGAGATAGCATAACTCACCCGTTCAGAAGCGTATCTTTGCAGGTTTTATTGCAAAAAAATATAATAAATTACCTCAGATCGCTTTAAAAATTTTACAGAGGCTTTCCCACATAACAGACTTGTATCCCATTTTATTTTCCGCATGTTTACATAAATCACCCTGTATATGCTTCCTGTATAAATCGGGTTTTTTAGTTTATTAAGCATAACCAAGTTTACTTATTAGGTATTTGGTTTTTTTTTTAAATAAAAAAATGTAGTTGTTATATTATGTAAAGTACATGTAGACATATTTTTGTATGTAATTGTTGATTTTTTAGAATAAATGCATTTTTGAAGTTGATTCCACACAACTTTATGTGGAATAAATAACTTTTCCATTCTGTTTTTAAATAAAATATTCTTATATTGATTTATTCTTTTGATTTAATTTGTAGACTCTAGCACAATACAGATTATTGTATTTCCAGCAAGATGGAACACCGCCCCATAACAGCCACGTTATTATGATTATCTGAATGAAAGTTATGGCCCACAACTTATTTTAAACCAGGGTTTCATAAGGTGGCCTGCAAGGTAACCTGATCTAACCCCATTAGACTTTTTTCTTTGGGGTTATATCAAAGGACAAGTCTACAAAACTCCCATTATGACCGTCGAGGATCTCGAATTGATATTAAGAAGAGCTTTTAATAGCATCACTCCACAAAGGGTAAAGAATGTAATTAGTAACACAATTATGGGAGCAAGAAAATGTATTGATTGTAATAGGGGTCATTTTCAACAATATTTGTAAAATCCAAATGCCATTAATCATTTCTAGAAATTTAACACGTAATTATTGTACGATTTGCACTTGTATAATTGGAGAAAATCATATATGTCTAATAATTAAATGTGAATAAAAGCCTTTTAGTTCTCTCTTTTGTTTCTTAATAGGTATAAGTACTAGTGCAAACTATAAGGATCAATAAAAATTATTTTGAAATTTTTTATAATAATAATTCTTTATTTCCTGAAGATGAAAGACATTACAGCAAATGTTTCATATAGATGCGTCGGTTACATATATGGCATAAATTACTATTTATATCTACTTCCATTTAAAAGTGGGCAAATAGAATTACGTCTAAGTTGTTAGCATACATAAAATTATATACATATTTATTCTTACACATAAAACACACTTAAAATTTCATAATTAAAAATTATCGTTAGATATTCATTCATGGAATAGTATACCTTGGGTAACAGAAGATTTTTTTCACTGCGATTTAAATTTATTTATATTTGTTATGTTTTTAATTTGATCAGGAAGTTTGTTAAAGATCTTGATTGACATGTGATAGGGGCCAGACATTGTGCTTGTCAGTCTACAATGCGGTATGTGCAATTTTTCTCTGTTTCGAGTATTATATTGATGGATGCCTCGTTGGGTAGGATAGTCATTTAGTCTATTTTTTATGTTTACTGAACATGCTAAGATATATATTGATATAACTGTCAAAGGGTTGTATTTTATAAATAATGGTTTACACGAGAGTCGTCTAAGACAATTTTCAATTTGTCTGATTATATTTTTCTGGGTTATTAAGACTGACACTACGCTGGGGGCACCACCCCAGCATATTATGCCGTAGGCTAGTTTCGAATAGCACTGTCCATAATATAACATAAGAAGTGTTGCATCGCTTGCATAAGGTCTAAGTTGCCTAAATAGGAATGATAGTGAGTTTAGATTTTTGCATAAACTTTCAGTGTGATTAGTCCAGTTAAGTTTAGAGTCGAGATGAATTCCAAGGCATTTCATGCTGGACACTTGCTTTATTGAGTTTCCATTCCCTGATCTGATTAGTTCACTTTAGTTCTCTATTTTGTTTCGAGGCAAAAAATGTATGAATTGAGTTTTGCTGTAGTTGAGTGATTGCTGATTTTTTTCTGACCAGGTGTGCATGTTGTTTGTTAATTGTTATGCGTTTCCAATCTCTGTCAAGAAATTAGAGTCGTCCGCATACAAGATCATTATTCATTATTAAAAAAAGTGTTGGTGCCAACAAACTTCCTTGTGGGACTCCTACATTATTTTGTAAAGATTGATATTGTGCTCCATTAGCGAACTTTACTATTTGGTGTCTATTTGTCAGAAAAGAAATTATCAATTTTAAGGCTATCCTTCTTATTCTATTACTTTCTAATTTGTTAAATAGTATTTCATGTTTAAATTTAAATAAAATAGAAAAACAAATAGTATAGATTGGAAATGGATATCGATCAATTCAGAAAAAAATCTATAATTTATTGAAAACACTGTGAGCCACCACCTTCCCATTTGAAAAAAAGCTTTCGATAAAATTAACTATTAATGCAATTAAACGAACAATTATATTTTTCCTGTGAACTTTGCCCGCCATACAACAAATTATCGTATTCCAAAGCACCCTAGACGAACGTCTTAAAATGCTTCAAAAAGTGAGCATCGACTCAAAAATTCTCGAAATTTTCATGGTATATTCAGAATGTTGTCTTGAATCCAAATATATAAAAATATACAGGGTGTTCCGTTTAAAAATCGAAAGTTGCGATCATTTCCGGGTAAACCGGAGATGGTCTCATACAATTTTCATATCCAAAAATTCATTTTTACAGGTAATTTATACACCCCAAATTTCAAATGGCTAAGTTAAAAAATAAAGAAAATATAGGGTGAACCACTAGCCTGTGTCACCTGGTATACGCAATTGTCAACGGATCATAGTAGACTCCCCTTTTTTTCCTTATTTTTTAGAATATCAGAATGAAACTTGGTAGTTGTATTATATGACCAAGAAGGCACTTTGTGGCATAACTGTCATTTTTTCCCACTTCCGGTTTCACCGGAAATGACCCCAACTTTTGATTTTTATATGGAACATCCTGTATATCATTACATTTTTGGAATACTTGAAAAACTCTGAGTACGCTGATACCCCATAAGTGACATTTCGACTTTTACCTAAAATAAAAAAAAAAAAATTAAAATAAGAAAAAATTGGTTTTGGGCACATCCACTGATTTTATGGTGGTATTCTCTACCATTATGGTTCCATTTGAAAAAATTAAGTTTTGGTAAAAAAAACTGTTCAGGCCAAATTTGATGGTCCACAAAATACACATTTTTATGCTCGATTTGATTTTTCTAACATCGCACCGGTCCATTACAAGCAATTTTTTCTGGTCATGGCACTCTAGATGTACTGTCGTGAGCAGAAAAAAATAGGACAACTTTTTTTCTAATGTAAATCTGTCTCTATTTGAATATGTAATGAGTAGCCGAAATAAAAGAGATATCACTTTTAATTTATTTTTTATTTTAATGCTGTAGTTATTGCTATAGTAAATGATGGATGGTTAATGAGACAAATTGCACTGCGTTATAATATTAACAAAAATTTGGTTTGTAACATTTTAAGAAAGTGGAGAATAAACAGTGCGATTAGTAGAAATCCTGGATCAAAGGACAAAGGATATCCTACTTACCAAGAAACAACTATTAATATTTCGTTATTGCACCATTTCAATTTATAACTTCTATAAGTCTGTTTGGCATAGAATTAAATAACCTTATACAATAATCATTAGTAATAATATTTTCCCATGCATTATTTACTATTTCCAGTAATTCTTCGGCATTCTGTGGTCTCACATTTCGTTTCTGGATACTTCTTACGAGTAGTCCCCATACTTCTTCCACAGGGTTAAGATCTGGACTATGACTAGGCCGGTTAAGAACATTGATGTTATCTTGAAACCAGTTAGTTACAGTATGAGTAGTATGCACGGAACAATTATCTTGAAATATGAACTCATTATTAGGAAATAATTGTGACACAGAAGGTGTAGCATATTGTCTAAAATCCTAATATACGTTTCACTATTAAATCGTTCCTCAATATGCCACAAAACACCAGGACCACGTGCCGATATCCAAGCCCACATATTGACGGAAAATCTACCACTTTTATCATTGTTAGATATATATTTCTCATCAAATCGAGTATTAGGAGGGCGGTAAACATGAATACGACCGCTGTGTGTTGACTGGAAAGTTTTTTCGTCTGTAAAGATTACATTGTTCCAAAAATTTACATCATGCACTAAAAATTCAAGCGCAAATCTTACTCGAGCTTCCTTATGTTCAGCTTTAAGTAAGTATTTCTGTGCTGCTGTATGACAGCGTAACTTCGATTCTCTTACTCGCCGGCGACCAGTACTACTCGATCCAGGAAAACTCGTTTCTTTAGCAGCCTAAATAACTGAGTAAAATTGATTTTCTACTAAAGCATTTACCAATTGCAAATCTTGTTGTTGAGTTGATATCCTTCGTCGCCCTGATCCAGGATTTCTACTAATCGTACCGTTTATGCTCCACTTTCTTAAAATGTTACACACCGAATTTTTGTCAATATTATAACGCAGTGCAATTTGTCTCATTGACCATTATTCTTCTGCTTTAGCAATAACTCCAGATTTAACTAAATCGCTTATATGAGGCATATTAGTTTTTTGCACACTTGCAATAAATTATGACAAATAACTGACAAAGTCACAAAAATTAAAGTTAGATCTACACTATATTTTAGCAAAATACCGTTATAAGACTTTTTTTGCTCATGACCGTACTAACCGCGCCTAACGTTGCTTTACATCGCATATCGAAGTATGTACATTACATAGTAAAGACGCATCTACGTTCGCCCCAAGTTCATTTTGCAAATAGCTATTTTCTTTTATTTAAATTATCTGTAAAATGAGCTCCAAGTGACCTTCATACAATGAATGGTTCAGGAGTTACAGCTGTTTAAAGCTATGAGCAAAAATTTATTTTTTATTATAAATTAAGATTTTCCTGCAGATTTTTATTACCTATAATTTCCATGTGTACATATTTTACAGTAAAATTAATACTTTTCGAGGTTTTTGCGAAAAGCAGTTTTTTTACCTATTTTCTCTTCCTCCCCTCCGCCGGTGTCTGCGGGTGGGGACTTTTGATATGTTAAAAAATACCACAAAGTAAGCATGTCCCCAAAATTTCAGCTCTCTCTGAATTATTTCATCTAAATCGACAAATTTCGTCCCATTCTATTGGGCTACGAACGGAAGAATCGAGACACCAATGGAGTAGGCCTACTGGTGACACTATTTTAAAAAACGCACCTCATGGGTGGCGTGGAAACGAGCTCAAATTATAAAATGCTCAGTTATAGTGCTCTATAAATAATTTAGAAAAACTTTAAAATTTGACCTAGATAATTTTACCTATCTATATTTCAACTTGTAATTACCATTAAAATCTAATTCTACATATTTTAACGGCCTTGTAAACGCTAACCCTAACTCTGAACACTATATGCGGGAATTCAGTAAGGAATAGCTAAAATGTTGATATAACAGTTTAGAATTTAATGATAAACATTTTTGGTCCATACGTTCATTATGTTTGAACAACGGTTTACGAGAAAATTAAGAATAACCGCCAGAATGTACCACCGGGGGGAGGTTTTTACCAGAATAATGGATGTTGCGGACACAGGTTAGATGAGAACTTTTTTGGGTCTTGTTTTCTAACACTATTAGGAATATACAGGGTTTCCCGAAAATGGTGGGCAATGTCTCGGATTTGGGTAGAACTAGTGAAAATAAGATCACAAGTTCGTATATTTTTCTTTCCCCAGAGGTACCCCTACGAAGATATTCGCTTTTGAAGTTGAAGGTTAAAAAATCGATTTTTCGCGAAAATTTTTTTATTGTTCAATCGATTTTAATCATTTTTGGATCAGCATCATATTATTTCGGTCCAGTTAGGTCCGTGTATAAGAACCTTGGATAACATTCTTGGGGGCTCGGGGGCAGAGCACCCATTGCCTTAATTAAGTTGAAAAAAAATGTTTAGCCTATTTTCTTTTATTTCTAAGGTTATTTTCAAATTTTTTAGCCATTTTTACGTAAAAAACGTATACTTGTTTGATGTCGGTAATATGAACCGTTTTCGAGATAAATGCACCTAACGATGAAATTTCGATTTTCAATCGCACAAATAATAGTAACTTTTAAAAATAAATAAACAAAGACCATCTACTTAGTATTACTTTGTCATATTATGTATGATCTTCCCGTCGATTATTTGCAAAAAAAACGACAAAAAATGGTGCCGCACATGCTGAAGCCCAAGTTCTGGGGTCGGCTAACGTGTTAATATTAATTTCTTTAAATTTTTTAAAAAACAGCTACATCGTCTTATCTATGTAGATAAGGCGATGTAGCTGTTTATGTACAAAACCAAATGAGTAATAATGACAGTTTATGGTTGCCATGGATCAAAATATCAGATAATTGGAGTGACATAATTTTTCCCCACATTAATTAAGTCATTAATTAGTTGAAATATGGCTTACACTAACAATGAATACGCAGATATGCATTTAATTTATGGAATGGCTTCTTGTAATGTCTCGAAAGCACGAAAACTATACGCTCGACGGTATCGCCATCGAAGGGTTCCTGATCGCAAAACTTTTGAACATGTTGATCACCGGCTGAGAGAAATTGGTAAAAAATATGATAATTTTTTTGGAAACTAAAAATCTAAGAATTATATCTCTACTTAGGTCGATTTGCGCCAAATGACGTAAACAGGGGTGCTCCGCGGACAACACGCACTGTTGAAGTAGAAGAGAACGTATTGGATGCAGTCGCTGCGAATTCATGTCAGTATCAGATCATTATTATTACAAATAAATGTCCAAAAATCGATCGTTGGAAGAATTTTGAAAGGGCAACTGCTTCATCCGTACCATATACAGAAAGTACATACCATTAGCCCAGATGCGTGGTGCGTGGTTTATATAGAAATACTTCCATGCCTTCATTCGATCGGTTTTGTATACGGATGAAGCGAGTTTTGGAAGAAATGGAATCATTAACTTCCACAACTTACATGTTTGGAGCGAGGAAAACCCACATGCCGCAATTCAAACGCGCCATCAAAGGCAATTTCATATTAATGTTTGGGCAGGAATTATTAGCCGGTACTTGTTGGGCCCATTCGTGTTACCAAATCGATTGAATAGGCAACTTTATCTTGAATTTCTCCAACAGCAGTTACCACAACTTTTAGAAGACGTTGACATTGCATCTCGAGAGAACAGTGGTTTATGCATGATGGGGCGCCCCCGCATTTTAGTCTTATAGTGAGGGGTCATTGAGTAGAGTATATCCAAACCGGTGGATAGGTCGGGGTGGACCTGTTCCTTGGCCTCCCCGATCACCGATTTAAATCCCCTTGATTTCTTCCTGTGGGGGCATTTAAAGAGTCTCGTATATGCCACACCAGTAGACACAAGAGAAGAATTATACGAGAGAATTATGTACCATTCAAATGCAATTAGAGAAAACGAAGGAATGTTGCGGCAAGTCCAGCGATCGTCAGTTCGTCGTGGACAAGCATGCATTAGAGAAGGAGGTGCTCATATTGAGCATTTGTTATGAAATTTCATAAATCTTCATTTTTCCATGTCGCTAATGAGTTTTCTACAGTAAGGTTTCAAATTTTGTGTTTTGTGTGTTCAAGATTTTTTGTTTTTATAAGTTTAGGGAAGTACTTACTAACTCATAGAGAAATAAATGTTGTTTTGTACATAATCCTCGTGTTTATTTAATTTTTAAAAATTACTATTATTTGTGCGATTGCAAATCGCAATTTCATCGTTAGGTGCATTTATCTCGAAAACGGTTCATATTACCGACATCAAACAAGTATACGTTTTTTACGTAAAAATGGCCCAAAAATTTTAAAATAACCTTAGAAATAAAAGAAAATGGGCTGAAAATTTGTTTTCAACTTATTAAGGCAATGGGTGCTCTGCCCCCGAGCCCCCAAGAATGTTATCCAAGGTTCTTATACACTGACCTAACTGGATCGAAGTAATATGATACTGATCCAAAAATGATTAAAATCGTTTGAACAATAAAAAAGTTATCGCGAAAAATCGATTTTTAACCCTCAATTTCAAGAGCGAATATCTTCGTAGGGGTACCTCGGGGGAAAGAAAAATATACGAACTTGTGACCGTATTTTCACTAGTTCTACCCAAATCCGAGAGATTGCCCACCATTTTCGGGACACCCTGTATATACGTAATATAAAAGCTTTATAATTTCTTCTAAAAAGTACTATTTGCGTGTACATAGTGCTTCCTTTACATTTTAATTATGTACACAGATGTTAATATGTGCCACATATTAACATATGTCGATTACATTGATTCTGGTAGCAGTATTACTTTTTAATCGTGTTCTTGCATATCAATAGACTAAACAAACAGGATAGGTACCATATATTATATTACAAGTGTTTTATTTCTGTCTATACAATACAACTCGTTCTACTGGTTATTGCTGCACCTGCATTTATATACCTACACACTGCTTTCTTCTATAATAAATTACACAAAACGCCCAGCATGTGAATAACTCTTTGCAAATATAGAAACACAGCGCTATTGCACTATTAATATAAGTATCTATAGTAGCAAGTACCATAGACTAACTTCCTCTTTTGAATAAAACGAAATTATTTTATCCCAGCATAGAACTAGTCAATGTAAGCAGATTTTCAAACAGACCCACCTCAGGAAATCATCCCGACTCCACCTGCACCTGCCCTCAGTGCCCCAGTGGCGAATTTAGCAATAGACATAGTAGGCATATGCTTAGCTTAGGGTGGCAGCAAGATGAGGGCAGCAAAATTCAGTTCGGGGGCAATAGAAAATAACTATGACGATTGCAGTAGGAGGTTCCACGAAATGATATGCCATCTGTCTATTTTACGAGGGCCACACCAAATATCACGCTTAATATCTATTGTAAAGGGATGAAAGTTGACCGCATAGGTAATAAGAATAATAATGTATATCAAAAAATTATAAAAACTTAGTTGGCTTTGACATACGCTCTTGTGCAAAAATGAAAAGAACAAATCTCAAAGTAAGCCATGACACCACTAATTCCGTTTATTTTTTCTCTTTCCAACCATATAAAACATGTCACAAAAATTTTAACTGATAGTGACACCATTCAATATTTTACGAAAATCACAATTCATATCATTGAATCGTAAAAATCAGCTATGCGTAATAGGAAAAATTACCTTTATAATACTTATAATTCAGTAATTATTTATTACAATTTAATACAAACAAACAAATATCTCATAAATAAAAATACAAGTACAAAATGAACATAAAAAAAAATGAAAAACTATGTATAACAGTACTACCTTTATTTTTATTATTTATTTTTATTAGCCTTTACTCGAGTCCGAGTATAAAAAAATGTTACAGTCTATAGATTGTGTGTAATAAAAAACAAGTAAAAGGTGTAGTCTATTGTAATTCCCATTCATCTACGGTGCACACGACTATGGCTATAGAGGCCAATTCGGGAGAGCACATGTCGACCGCAGTCAGGACAAACATAGACCTGGTTAGGTCTTGGATTCGGCCTTCTTGCAGCAACATTTCCTTGATAGCTGGCCACAACCCCTCGCCATTCGGTTCTGTCCGCTGCAAGTTGTTTTCATTGCTCGTCTGGAATACCGCAGGATTTTAGTTTTTCATGGAGAACGTCTTTGAACCTCTTTCGTTGACCGCCACGCCTTCTTCTACCGCTTAGCAATTCACCATAAAGTGTACATTTAGGAAGGCGGTTATCATGCATACGATGAACGTGACCTGCCCATCTTAGGCGTGCTCTTGAAATAAGCACTTCAATTGGAAGGCTGTTTGCTCTCCTGAGTACTTCCGCGTTTGATATGTGATGGAACCAACGGATTTTCATCATACTTCTGAGGTGTCTTTGCTGAAAACGTTCTAATTCTTTCACATGACGACGGTAAGTGACCCAGCTTTCACATCCATATAGCAGTGTTGGAATGACAACTGCTCTGTAGACAGCCATTTTTGTTGATAAAGCAAGGTCGTGGTTGTCAAATACTCTCTCTCTCTCTCTCTAAGTCCCCAGAGTGCTCTAGATGCAGCGTTAATTCTATTGCGAATCTCGCTGTCCATGTTTGCTTTGTCATTAACAACGTTGCCTAAGTAATTGAACTGATCCACCACTTCAAGAGAATTTCCGTTAAGTGTAATGTCTATTTCGTTCACTTGATGAGGAGTTGACATAATCTTTGTCTTTCCAATGTTGATTTTAAGTCCCAAGGAATCATAGCTCTGGGCATACACATCTAAAAGTTCTTGAAGCTCTTCCGGCGTAGAGGCTAAAAGTGCACAGTCATCCGCATACTGGAGATCACAAATGAATCGTGTGCGTGTCTTCGTGAAAGCTCTAAAGCGCCCTATGTTAAAGAGACCGCCATCAGAACGGTATCTGAGACCTATTCCTCTGACTGCCAGTTTGTTGTCAACAATAATTGTTAGAGCAGTGGTAAACAAATTAAAAAGTAGGGGTGCCAGGACACATCCCTGCCTAACTCCAGTGAGGGTTTGGAAAGGTTCGGTTGCCTCATTATTATACATAACCTGGGCGTTGTTGTTTGTATGTAGACTGCGACATACTTCCACAAATTTTCTAGGGATACCTAAGCGGAGCATAATTTTCCAGAGCACTTCCCTGTCCACCGAGTCAAACGCCTTGGTTAAATCAATGAAGGCCATGTGAATTTCTCCTTGATGTTCGAGTGCTTTTTCTTGAAGCTGTTTAAGTCTAAAGCCACTCTGTGTTTCAGGAAGTAACTTTTCCATAACAGGTGTTAGCCTATTTGCCATCGCTTTAGTGAGTATCTTCCCTCCAACAGCCAGGAGAGCTATACCCCTGTAATTTCCACAGTCCGCAGCGCTCCCTTTGTTTTTGAAGAGGTTGATTAAAAGTGTATCACGAAACTCCTGCGGAGCTTGACCACTTTCCCACACGACATCAAACAGTTTTTTGAGGTAGGGTATGAGCTCTGACGACACAGCTTTAAAGATCTCAGCTGGGAGTGAGTCGGCGTCGGGAGATTTGTTATTTTTTAGCTGCCCAATGGCGGTTAAGATCTCTTCCGTTGTTAGTGGTTTATCTAAGTCTTCGAAGGTGTCATATTGAGGAATAAGATTTATAATATCCTGATCGGCTTGACTTTGCTGGTTAAGAATGTTAGAGTAGTGTTCTTTCCATCGGGCTCTTATTTCCTGGTCTTCTTTGAGGAGATTTCCATTTAAATCTTTAATAGGACAAATATTTTTCCGACTGGGGCCGTACACTGCTTTTACTCCTTGAAAGAAATTCCTGTAGTCGTGTGAATCGGCGTACCTTTGAATTTCTCTGGTCTTGCTTGCCCACCATTCGTTCTTTATTCTTCTGATTTCGTGTTGCGTTTCATACTTAGATTGGGTAAAAGCTTCTGCTTTTGATGAGTCGTTGGGGTGGTTGACAGCGTTTTGGAAGGCAGTATGTTTGCAAGTTTTTGTATAAAAGCTTCATTATCATTGAACCAGTCCTCCTGTTTTTTACTTGCTGCAGTGCCAAGAATTTCCTCACTCGCACTTTTTAAACTGTCTTTAATTTGTGTCCAGGTAGCAGCGACATCTACAGAATTGGTTTCTTCTAGTGCACTCAAATTCTCTTGAACTTTTTGCTTTAGCTGTTCGACGGTTTGTTGGTCACGCAATTTACTAATACAGAGACGGGGTCTACGTTTTACTTGAGTTCTTCGGTGTTTGGGTCTCATAACAATTTTCATTTTAGAGACAACAGGACTATGATCGGTCCAACATTCGCTATCAATGCGCGCCTTTGTAATTTGGACGTCCTTGAGATGCTTCCTACGTACGATAATATAGTCCAGTAGATGCCAGTGACCTGATCTGGGGTGACGCCAGGTGCCTTTAAATTTATCCTTTTGTCGGAAAATGGTGTTTGTTATAACTAGATTATGTTCGGCGCATTTAGTTAGGAGTAGTTGACCGTTAGCGTTCATGTTGCCCAAACCGTTCTTGCCTATAATGCCTGGCCAGGTGTCTGCATCTCTCCCTACTCTAGCGTTAAAATCGCCAAGAATAACGAGTCGTTCCGTTTTAGGTATTCTACAGAGGGTTTCTTCCAGCTGTTGATAGAAGCTTTCCTTGGTTTCGTGACTTGCATCCAGAGTGGGAGCGTATAGGCGCTAATTAGATTTACCGCGTTACCATCTGATAGCTTATAGCGTAGCAGCATTAGACGCTCGGATAGGCCTTGTGGTACTTGTGTTAAGTTGGATACAAGTCGATTCCGAACGGCAAATCCTACTCCATGTTGTCTTCTTGAATTGGTGGGAAGACCTTTCCAATAGAAGGTGTAGTACTTTTCTGTGAGAGAGCCTTCCTCGAAGAATCGAGTTTCGCTGAGAGCTGCAACGTCAACATTGAGTCGGTGAAGTTCTCTATCTATTAGAGCAGTTCTTCTTTCAGGCCGATCGGTGCGAGAGCTGTCGTTCAAAGTACGAACATTCCAAGCGCCGTAGATGAGAGAATTAGTTTTCTTGAATTTAACTTGTCGGTGTTTTTTCGACATTCGATGAGGTATCCCTGTGGGTACCCTCCTCCAGTGATCCGATCGGGAGGGTATTATACTTCCGGATGATTTTGTCCCACTTGAACGCTCCATCATTTTTTTTTAAGCCTTAATCGACTGGAAACGAAGCTGCATTTGAAGTTTTAGCTGGAGCAGGTATGCAACTGACCAACTCGGTTGCGGAAGGCGAGTGGTGTGGTCCCATGGCACAGAAGGAGACTGCGACGATGGGGTAACCAAACGATTCCAAAAGCAACCTTTGTGTGCGGTGGGTTATTTTTACCGCACTCTTCGTGAGAAGGTGGATGTGCTCGCGGCAAAAAGTAAGGGTTATTCCGCCCTTACTCGGTCGTTAGAGCCTCGTTAGTAAAAACAGGGTGCACCAAGTTCAAATTGAAGTCATCGCGAAGGTGAGGTTAACAATTGAGTAGGAGAGGCTATAACTTGCGCTTCACTACCCCATTACACCCCACTACCCCATTACACCCCTACTACTACCATACTACCATATTTTTGTTAATGTTATAACGTAGTGCAATTTGTCTCATTAACCATCCATCATTTACTACAGCAATAACTACAGCATTAAAATAAAAAGTAAATTAAAAGTTATATCTGTTGTATTTCGGCTACTCATTACATATTCAAATAGAGACAGATTTACATTAGAAAAAAAAAGTAGTCCTATTTTTTTCTGCACACGACAGTACGGACAGCACGGAATAAATGGTACGATTAGTAGAAATCCTGGATCAGGGCGACGAAGGATATCAATTCAATAACAAGATTTGCAATTGGTAAATGCTTTAATAGAAAATCCATTTTACTCAGTTATTCAGGCTGCTGAAGAAACGAATTTTCCTGGATCGAGTAGTACTGGTCGCCGGCGAGTAAGAGAATCGGAGCTACGCTGTCATGCAGCAGCACAGAAATACTTACTTAAAGCTGAACATAAGGAAGCTCGAGTAAGATTTGCGCTTGAATTTTTAGTGCATGATGTAAATTTTTGGAACAATGTAATCTTTACAGACGAAAAAACTTTCCAGTCAACACACAGCGGTCGTATTCATGTTTACCGCCCTCCAAATACTCAATTGGATGAGAAATATATATCTAATCATGATAAAAGTGGTAGATTTTCCGTCAATATGTGGGCTTGGATATCGGCACGTGGTCCTGGTGTTTTGTGGCATATTGATGAACGATTTAATAGTGAAACGTATATTAGGATTTGAGACAATATTATGTTCCCTTCTGTGTCACAATTATTTCCTAATAATGAGTTCATATTTCAACAAGACAATTGTTCCGTTCATACTGCTCATATCGTAACTAACCGGTTTCAAGATAACAACATCAATGTTCTTAACTGGCCCAGTCATAGTACAGATCTTAACCCTGTGGAAGAAGTACACACCAAATTTTTGTTAATGTTATAACGCAGTGCAATTTGTCTCAGTAACCATCCATCATTTACTATAACAATAACTACAATATTAAAATAAAAAATAAATTAAAAGTAATATCTGTTTTATTTAGGCCACTCATTACATATTCAAATAGAGACAGATATACATTAGAAAAAAAAAGTTGTTCTATTTTTCTCTACTCACGACAGTATATACCAAAAATGACAAAAAATCGGCAAAATTAGAATAAAATTATTTTTTAATTACAGCACGTGAAAGTCTTCATTTTGGTAAAAAATTAATTTCGTTCGACCATTCCGGCAAATTGGGGAACGTTTTGTAAATGTTGTGGAATTTGGACTAAAAATGGAATTGCGGACAAACTATCGGATATTTTTTGCTAAAATTTGGCAGGCTGTTTCTTGATTCCATAGGTTACTTTCGTTTAAAATTTCATCAAATTTTGTTTAATTTTGGCCAAGTTAGTCGTAATTCAATTTTTTACGCTTTTTCGGTATATTTATATACATATCGTGGGAGGCGGTGAACCGATTTTCACGAAATTTGAACTGAACGTTTCTTGAACATCTATAATAAAAGGGTACCGTTCTAGTTTCTTAACTAGCATTGTAAAGGGTCCAAAATAAATTAAAACTGAAAGACCACCCTTAAAAATGACCAATTTACCCCTTTTCCGCGTAAAAAAGGCAGAAAACTGAGGGTATTCTTAGTTTCACCAAAAGAACTTATTTTTCTATGTCGCATTGCTGCATGTAAAATTTTCTCTACAAATCTATATTTACTTCACTATAATCAGATTCCCATTGCCACATCAACAATTTTTAAATAATCGAGTCGAAAACTTTTGCATAGGATTCCTTGAAAATTCTCCTGTATATGCCAGCTAAAATCATTCCTTAATATTAATAACCAACGCCACAGCGACTTTAAAAAAAAATTATCTCAGCTTCTATTGGTCGTAAAGACTTTTTTTAATTCGTGAAAAAATGTCAGCTATCAGATGCTTTTGTTAGCATTTCGATACCATGCATCGCCGAAGAGATATTCTATTTGTTTATAATGAAAAAATTAATGTTAACTTCGATAATTGTCTTCAACAATTTAAAACCATACTTCATTTGGTTCTTTCTTTCGCAGTCCAAAATCTCTTTGCTGTTGGCAAAACAAAGTCTTAATCAGTTAACTTTTATCTCATGTCCCACTATATGTTGTTAGTTACGCCGCCATATATAGTCACTTAGAATCTAGCTACCTTTGTAATATTTTAAAACTATTTTGAGAATTATTATTGCCTGCAAAAACATTTAAAAAATACCTCTGTTGTTGTTAAATAAAAAAATAGCAATGAAGATAATAACATAATGCTTATAAAATTTTATAACTGATTAAATTACAAAAACAGGTTTAAATTTTGTAACTGTTTGCTATAAAACTATTTTATAATTATCGTCTACCATTTTTCATTTTTTTAAATTCTATGTAAACGTTTATACAATTATTTTATAACGCCTGTGAGAGCCATAATAAAATAAATTAAAGAACTACATTCTACATTGTTTTATAAACTGTGCCCATTTCGCGTCTATAAGCTTTGTCTAAACGTTTTAGAAATGTTTATATCAACAATTTTGTTTTATAAAAAATGTTCCATAAACATTCTTTCAGTTTCTACAAAGTACAAAACATCAAATTGCTAGTTTGGCATGCAATCGAAGCAAACAGAACTTTCCCATTGCAACAAATGCATGAGGCAAGTGCATGAGCGCGTTATTGCAATTGCTAATCGAGGCCACAGACCGAGGTCGTTGTGCGTCACGCCCTTTACACAGCGTTCTTATAGACCAGGCACTAGAGGAGAATATCTCTCACTCCAATCGACTTAGTATGAAAATGGCGTGATTTTGACAAAAAATGTTTCTAGGCATAAGCCGAATCCAGGCCGTTCGAAAAGGTTAGAAATGTAGAATTCCTTTGGCTCCAATTTTTTTGCGTGGCAAAATTTTTTATTAAACAATTAAGGTATGAGAAAATATTTTTTTCAAATTTTAGAAAAATTCTTACAAAATGAGATCTAGTTCATCAAAATCGGTTAATTTGTTTATGAGTCATTGCAAAACAACATATTAAAATGGCTGTTTCTTCAATTGTTAATAAATGGTAGAAAAACATGTTACATATACTTGTTACCACAGAAAAAGAAGGTTCTTGTAGCATCAATTTGTTAATAACTTTTGACTTTTTTTAACGCTTATTTCTCCGCGATATGGTGGTTCTACAGCAATTTGCGGGTGCGCAAATTAAAGATCATGGTTTATATCATCAATATCAAAAAAGAACTAAATGAAATATTGGTTTTAAACTGTTGAAAACAATTTTCAAAGTTAGCATTAATTTTTTCGATATACACAAATAGAATATCTCTTCGGCGACGTATGGTATCGAAATGCTGATAAAAGCATCTGATAAGTGATATTTTTTATGAACTTAAAAAAAAAGTCTTTACGAGCAATAGAAGCTGAGATAGATTTTTTTTAATCGCCGTGGCGTTGTTTATTAATATTAAGGAATGATTTTAGCTGGAATCTACAGAGGAATATTCAAAGAATCCTATGCTAAAATTTTCGACTCGATTATTTAAAAATTATTTTTACACTTATAGTGGAGTAGATCTGGTATTTGAAATGCGTTTTTTTTTTTTTTAATTTGTTTTTCCCATCTTATAGAGGACGACTTCCCCCACTTCCCTGACACTTTCACATCGTCCAGGCAGGTGGTGCGGGGGGGAGGGATGCAGTTAAACATATGAAAAATCGTTCTTTTCCAGTTTGCGCGCGATCAGGGAACCGGACAAAAACATATTTGGAATAAAAAGGAAAGGTCTCCTCGAGGCGCGTAAACTGGTCTTTAGTTTTTTAAAATCGGCCAATTAGGGCCGGAGATATGGCCGCTTGAAGAGATTGAGTTTCAGGGTAGGAAAAGGGATCGGACAAAGGTGTTTAAGAGATAATTCATGGGGTTAGGAGGGTAATTTTTTTTCTGTTGTGGGTGGTCATAGGAAGAGGTCGAGGCCGCGGGGGGAGCTCTCTAGGGCAATTACGGAAGGGATGGGAGGGGAGAACGAGCAAAACAGCCAACGGCCATATCTCCGGATCTACTCGTGCGATTTTTAAGTTAAAATGGAATTTCTTTGTCTTTATGGCAGCTACAACTTCCATTTAGTCCGAATTGATTTTTGGCAAAAATTCAAAAATGGGAAGCAAAAGAAAAAATGAAATTTTTTCAAATTCGTTTTTTCACTGAAGGGGGGAGGAGAGGGGATGACATGCTCCTCAAATAACGGGGATTTTCATCCCCTTAAAGTGAAAAAAAATTGTTCAGATTCCTTCATTAGGAGAGCCAGGACGTCAACTTTTAGTTTAAGCCCTGTGGAAGGGCAAGGGAAAGTCCTACGCCCTTCAATCAGGACTCAAAGGATATATGATTTAACGAAGGAATGGTAGGAATGGTAAAAGACAGATCACATTTTATTTACATTAAAAATATTAGATTAGATTTATTTATCTACATGTAAAAATGCTTTAGGCTGATTTCTTTTTTTACGGACTTTGATCACTTTCCTGTACTCCATATGCTGGATGTACTCGAAATACTACTGTGTGAGCTACACGCTTTTTAATCCATCACAACATTGAAAATTTCGTCGGTTTCACTGTCGCTAAAGTGATATAAATCTCTCTCAGCTTCGTCCATCACATCGTTCACTTCGTCGTCCTCGTTTTCGTAGTCGGTTTTATAATCATCATCATCATCGATAAATCTTGTGTTCCCATCTGTCATGTCATTAGTAAATTCATCGACTGGTGACCCACTGACCTCTTCAGAATTTTGGCAGATTGTATTCCGGCCAAAACGGCATAAACTGCAACATTTTAAATTCAATTTCTTGCACGAACAAGATTTCGTTTTGCACCCAGCTTTACAATCACAGGCGATGATTTTTAACAAATCTTCTGGAACGAGTGGTTTGTCTGTAGTTTTTGGCATCAGTCCATTTTCCATTTTTCACTAGCCGAAGTCAATTGCATCGTTAGTTCTATCGCAATACCATCGACGAATGTGATTAAATGTTCTTAAGCTGTGATAATCAGCCACGCACCCTCGGTTGGTGGTAGAGAGGACAGTTTGACATCAACTGCAACACTTTTTTTGATCATTTTTCCGAAATATTCATACCTTGGTAAACCTAAAGTTTTCTTATTTTTGATGGAACAACCATAAAGAGCGGCTATTATTTTCTGCCCACAAGATTTTATACTCTCGGCATATGCGTTCTCATTATAGAAATTATGAAGGACGTCCTGGATCAACTCTGGATACTTGACAAATATGTTTATAAATTTGGATTTGGAATTTTCTATGTATCTGAATATTTTTAAATTCAGGAAGAAAGAACGATGAATATATTAAATGTAGATAGAACAGTTTAGAGCAAAATATTTTATTTTATAGTAATATATAAGTAGTTTTGTTGTTTTTATTAACATATTCTACATGTAAACTTAGGAAACATGCATCTGTATATACATTATAAAAAGCCATTAACTTCTTAAATATCATAACTGCATAATTTAAAAATGTATAGATTACATAAAAACCTTTGTGAAATGCCAAAGCGCACTGCATACTCTTCTAATCATCTGGCCTTGTTTTTTAATAGATACTACAGCCACATCAATGTTCTTGTTACTGGGTTCTATCCATAAGCCAATACATCCGTCACAGACGTATCCTCATACAACAATCCATGGCTTAAATGGGTTCATCCTTAACCTGTTTTAATAATGTACAAATGTTGAAAAGCAGTAATTTGTGATTA
This sequence comes from Leptura quadrifasciata, assembly GCA_963675555.1. Lineage (NCBI taxonomy): Eukaryota > Metazoa > Arthropoda > Insecta > Coleoptera > Cerambycidae > Leptura > Leptura quadrifasciata. The sequence goes on from OY776680.1 coordinate 82,183,915, forward strand.
GATATAGAGACATAAGCAGTATACTTTGATAATAAACTTTGAATTTCATATTATTCATATAGAATCTACACTTACTTCATCAACGAGATATCGCTTGCTAATTTTTTTGTATCCAGAAATTCTATCCATTTACAGGCAAGCTGAGCTGGGCATATAACTTGGTCATCATGGTCATAGGACTCGTTCGAAATAACATATAATCCATCACCACAGTTTTAGAAATTTTTGGGATATCATTTAGCGATGCAGTTAAATCTTCTACTTTTAAACTATATGGATCAACACCGTTAATGTACTCTAACTTAGAAATATAATTTGGTGACTCCTAAAATGAAGTGTCAACAAATTTAACATTCCTAATTGTTAAAATTAACTCACCATTACGAAAATAAACGCCTTTTGACAGTACGGAAAAAACACGTCGGTTGAAAAACGCAAATAAAACACAAAATTAAAGTCAGCTCTACAAATCACCAAACGTATTCGTAAAAGGGAACACTGATAATTAATTTTACACAAAAAAAGCTTTTCAAAAAGCTCTAAAATACTTTAAAACTTGGAATAATTAAATGACTGTAAATATCACAAAAACTTTCGAGTCCACTGAACTGAAGTTCAGCTGCTACTACTCCAATGGAGTAGTAGTAGCAGCTGACGTCAAATAAAATAAAATAAATAAAATTTAAAAATTAAAGAAAAAGTTTTCAATTGCTTAGCCATAATTACAAAATTAGTGCTCAATTACCACTAGCAAAAGTCTGATTATTTAATGTTTAGGATTTTTTCGACAAGATGAAAAAAAAGTGTAAATTCATAGTTTAAAGACGATAATCTCCTCGAGTGACTGGCCTATTTGGGACGTCATCATTCTAACCGAAGCGTATAGGAGGGACGGAGGGGGAAGTTACGCGCGCAGCCCTGACGCGGGCTCCCAGACGGGGTCATTTCATTTCGAATTATGTTGATGTTGCTGATTATTGTGTAGCAAGACGTGATGACGAGAACGTCAGTTTGCTTTGCTGGCACTGGTGTTTCTTAATTTATTGGTCTCAATATTGAACATGGTATTACTTAAGTAAATAAAATCAGTTAGGTAAATAAAAGTGCCAAACTTATGCAGTATAGCCTAGGTACAAAGCGAAATGGTGAAAGTACTTGTTGCGTTGGCCTACGTTGCACGTCTGCCAGAAAATGGCGTCCCTTGCATATGGGTGAGTTTTGATATTTATTCGTATGTTTGAGTGACGATACATCTTTGTATTTTGTTGTACGCAATTATACATAGGTACGATAATTTAACATCACATAATAAAAAATATGGCTCAATAATTATTTTCTGAAAGTCCATGTCGAGTGAGTGATAATTATTACTGTTAGGTACCTACTTGCATTTTGCATTTAAATTGACATACTTTATAATTGTCAAATAACGGTTAACAAAAAATGTCGCCCAATGTCCATACACAACTCATTAATTATTTTGTTAAAATTGAAACATTTATTTTTCTTATAGTGGAGTTGACTTTAGATTTTGTTTTGGAGGGAGAATTTTATTAATGAAATGTAGGTCTGTTCCAATGGGGTAACATTTTTTAAATTTTACCACGTTAGCCCCAGGGAACATATTTTTGTAAAAGATTTCTTTAAAGCACTTTTGTCTTATTTTTTGTCAAATATCCCCACTAATTCTGATCCCCACAAAGGGGCTACTGGTATTTGCCTATATATACAGGGTGGGGCAATAGTGCGTCGGAATTCGATATCTCGAGTTCTACAACTAGAAATTAAAAAAATAAAAGTAAATAGGTAAGAAAGTGGTAATACTAAAGGAGAATGAAAACCTCGAATTTTTGCGTGATTTCTTCAGGATACCCTATTTTGGTGTCGTAGAACACGAATCTGAAATTAGTTTTGCGTGCATACGAACCGTAATTTTTCTTATGACGCACTTTTTCATGCACTAATTTATACACCAACAGAACTTGTATATCGTCTTTTTTCTTATTAAGATCACACTATGTCCTTTATAGAACAATAAACCCTTCACTTATGGCAGAAAACTCACTTTCTTTTGTATACAAATCAGAATTTTATTCACAGAAACTGTATTAGATGAACCTCCATCTGTCATTTGATTACATATTTTCGCATGCGTTGTTTGCGCATGTGTAAGGTTTGGTGTCTAAAGGCATCTTATTAAATCTGGGGCAGACGGCGCTAAGTACACACATTAGCGCCTTGAAGGGCAAGGGATATGTATCGTTATAAATAATACTTAACGCCGTCTGCCCCAGATTTAATAAGGTGCTAAGTACTATTATATATCCCTTGCCCTTCAAGACACTTTCGAAGCGTCGACGGGCGCGAATGTGTCTTGAAGGGCAAGGGATATATAATAGTACTTAGCACCTTATTAAATCTGGGGCAGACGGCGCTAAGTACACACATTCGCGCCTTGAAGGGCAAGGGTTATGTATGTTTATAAATAATACTTAACGCCGTCTGCCCCAGATTTAATAAGATGCTAAGTACTATTATATATCCCTTGCCCTTCAAGACACTTTCGAAGCGTCGACGGGCGCGAACGTGTCTTGAAGGGCAAGGGATATATAATAGTACTTTAGCACCTTATTAAATCTGGGGTAGATGGCGTTAAAGCATTATTTATAAACATAAATCAAGACATGTTCGCGGCCAGTCGACGTTTCGAAAGTGTCTTGAAGGGCAAGGGATATATAATAGTACATAGCATCTTATTAAATCGGGGCAGACGGCGTTAAGTATTATGTATAAACATACATATCCCTTGCCCTTCAAGGCGCTAATGTGTGTACTTAGCGCCGTCTGCCCCAGATTTAATAAGGTGCCTTTAGACACCAAACCTTACACATGCGCAAACAATGCATGCGAATATATGTAATCAAATGACAGATGGAGGTTCATCTAATACAGTTTCTGTGAATAAAATTCTGATTTGTATACAAAAGAAAGTGAGTTTTCTGCCATAAGTAAAGGGTTCATTGTTCTATGCAAAACATAGTGTGATCTTAATAAGAAAAAAGACGATATACAAGTGCTGTTGGTGTATAAATTAGTGCATGAAAAAGTGCGTGTCATAAGAAAATTTTAAAATTTTTTTTTGGATACGCAAAACTAATTTCAGATTCGTGTTCTACGACCCCAAAATAGGGTATCCTGAAAAAATCACGCAAAAATTCGAGGTTTCCGTTCTCCTTTAGTATTACCAAGAAAGTCTATGACCGGATATTATTTTCGGTAATTCTACGGAACATCCCTCTAGAATTTAGCGTTTTTTTTTGGGACTTGTAGGTTTATGTAGGAACAATTTTGCACTTAATTAACAATAAACCAACTAGTTAACGGGGGGTGGAAGCGAATAGGGGTGCTAGATGGGATAAAACCGGTGTACATGGATATATTATTTACACCGTTGAATGGTTAAGAATTTGACCAAAATAGGGGTGGTTTGTAGGGTTTTCTTTCATCAATTTTGTCAACTTGCAAAATTGATGAAAGAAAATTGGAACAATAGCATTTTTTAAACTTTGTTGGGGGGGGGGGGGGGGTGATTTGACCGAAATTTTTATTAAATTTTTGTAAATTTAGAATTTTAAAATTTACAAAAAATCTCGGTCAAAATTCCCTCTCCCACAAGGATAAAAAAATTGGAATTGCCCCAATTTTCGTAAGTCACAACAACGTAGAACACGTCTATGAAAGAAAACTGCAACATTGCAGAAGAGGATGTTCTATAGAATGACCCTAAACATGTACAGGGTGAGCAAAATTTATCTTTCAATTAAGAAATTTTTAAATTGAATTTTCTCAATTTTTTCAAATGGAACGCCCTGCATTTTTTGTAAGTATAGCCCTATGGATATTTGTAACCATTTTCGATTTATTGAGCAATTAGTGTAAAATTCAAGAATAAACTTAAAAAATTAGAGGTTTTTGCAAAACAAATGTCATGCTGCAATACATGGTTGAAAAGATAGTTTAAAGACGAATCAGTTAGGCAAAAAGATGTATAGGGTACCATTTAAAATAACAGAGTTTGGGTCGCTTCCGTTTAAACCGGAAGTTGAAGAAAATGTTTGATATATTCAAAACAAGGACAATTATGTAATATACAACTCTCCCAAAATCCAAAATTTTAACTTCTTAAATAGCAAAGTTACAGAGTGTTACATATCTCGTGTATCACCCGGTATGTTTCTGTTGTACTTATGTCAGATAAAATAGTTGTGCTCCACTAGGCCTTTTTTTTAACAAAATTCTTTGCTCCTCAAAGAGTTAACAACTGTTTTACTATTTTCTTATACAGTAATAGTATGTCGCACTGAAGAATGTAACACTCTTATAACTTTTTCTTTTTTTCTAATCCGAATCGTATTTTACCCAAATAGTTCAAAGTTCAAAATTTCATCAAAATTAAAAAATATTAAAATTTAGTTTAAAATAATGTCCAAGTCGAAGAGTGTGCTTTTGTAATATTTTATTTTGATTTTGAAAATTAATAAGGAAATACTCTGCAGTCAAAAAAACACGTTAAAATTATATTTTCGGACATTTATAAAAAATTACCAATATTTCTTAATTTTGATGAAATTTTGGACTTTGGAAAGTTTTTAGACAACTCCGAACAATTTTCATTAATAAAAATTTCCGATAAAAAATGTCTAATATACAGGGTGGGGCAATAGTGCGTCGGACCTCGATATCTCGAGTTCTACGATAGCTAGAAATTTTTTAAAAAATTGCATGTAAACTAGATAAAAAAGTCTAACTGGAAATTATTTTCGAAAATGCAGGGCGAGCCAAGACGAAATTACAGGACCAAGTGCCTTTTTTAAAAATGGAATGCTATGTATACCAGTGCATTTTTTGAAGCCTCTTTCTAGGCTCTATTCATTCCTATATTAGCATTGAATATCTCCCAACCACTTGGATGTAACGAACTTTTTTGTTGAAATAATGTAATCTGCAGACGGATATTAAAAAAATCACCACAGTCACAATTATGGGTTTTGAGAAAAACGTATGTGAATACCAGTTGCGAGACATCTAATTAATGTTTTTGAATCATTTTTATTTCCTAAAAATGTACAGGGTGGCCAAACATTATTTTTCAATTATGAACATTTTAAATTGAGTTTTCTCAATTTTTCAAATGGAACACCCTGTATATTTCCCTATGGCTAATTGCAACCATTTTCGTTTTATAAATAAATAAGTGTTTATTTTTCAATTAAGAACTTTTTAAATTGAATTTTCTCAATTTTGTTCAAATGGAACACCCTGTATATTTTTCGACGATGTGATGTAGAAATGAAAACGAACATTTTTTGTAAGTACTTCCCTAAGACTAATTGCAACCAATTTCGTTTTATTGAGCAATAATTACAAAATTCAAAAATAAACTTAAAAAGATGTTTCTTTAAATAACTCGGTAGAAAAAATTATAATAAATGTTTCACATGTTGCCCATTTTGATTAACACTTAACACACATCTCTACACGCTTTTAAAATGAGGTCCCACTGTTCCTGAAACTGCCGGTGTGATAAATGTAAAGGCAGTTATTATTCTTTCCTTCATAATTTGTACTGTTGTTGGTGTGTCTCTATAAACAATTTCCTTCACGTATCCCCATAAAAAGAAATCTATTTTTGTATGAGCTGGGGATCTAGCAGGCCATTTAGTGGGTCAATTTCTTCCAATTCATTGATCAGGGTAGGTATTATTTAAGTGGTCTCTAACTGCATTTAAATAATGTGGTGGAGCACCTTCTTGCTGAAACCACATCCTATTTCGAATTCTTTCAGGGAGATTTACCAATAATTGTAGCAGATAGTGGTCCAAAAAATGAAGGTAAATAGCTCCAATCAATGTACCAAAGAAATGTCGCCCTGTTACATGTTCTCCAATAATTCCTCCCCAAACGTTTATAAACCATATGTGTTGGTTATCAACTTGCATAAAAAAGTGGGAATTTTCCGAAGTATAATAATGGAAATTGTGCCTATTAACAAATCCATTTTTATGAAAAGTTGCCTCATCACTGAATAAAACAATATTGAAGAAGTTGACATCGTGTTGCATTTTACCTCTGGCCCAATTACAAAATTGTAGGCATTTGAATATGATATGGATGCAACTTATTTCTTTTAAAGATTCGACCCACATACCGTCTACTAAAAATGTTTTCTTAACCGCCTCTCAAGTTACCGAAGTAACCCCCTGGAAGATCTCAAGGATCTTGTGCTAGGCAAAGAGAGACGAGGCCCTACAGTTTAATGTGGACTCCGAACCACTCTTGGGGCAATTTTTTTAATGAAAAATTGTTTCGCCTTGCGGGAATCGAACCCACTTCGCTAGGTAACTCAGTTTGCTAGCCAGTCGCTTTAACACACTGGGCTACCATTCCCACTTATTCCTACTAATGAGCTCACTTCTCTTTGACTAACAATAGGGATTCTCAACCGTTGCCAACACTACAGAAAACTTATTTTCTTCGTTCACAACACGTTTTATTCTTTCACTTTTTTTATATACGGCATTTCCAGAAATCTATCGAGAAGGTTTTGGAAGCTGCTAACGTCAGGAATCCTTCTTTCAGGATAACGTTGGTGATAAATTCTATTGGCAAGTAAACAAAACAGTAATTGAAAAATAATTTTTGGCCACCTTGTACATTTTTAGGAAATGAAAATGATTCAAAAACATTAATTATATGTCTCGTAACTGGTATTCGCATAAGTTTTTCTTAAAACTCATAATTTTTATTTCATTTCATTTCATTAAAGAAATGTCACTTATCAAACAAATAGTTGTCATGTTCATAGCTCACTTTAATAATGTTAACTTTTCCACATTTTATTTATTTTTATTTATTTATTTATTTACATACGCAAACCCAACCGAATTTACACTGCATTTACAGGGCCGGAAACTAACATACATATGTATTATCGAAACTTATATTACTAATATAATTATTGCAAAATTCTACAAATGAATTAGGTGAACATACCGGGTAACACAGGAGACATGTAACACCCTGTAGCATGTTTATTTAAAAAGATACTATTTTGAAATTTGGTACACTTATATAATGCGTGATTGTCCTTTTTTTCCCACCACTTCCGGTTTCACCGGAACTGATTCGTCCCTAGATTCTCTTTTCAACCTGTATCGGAACTCGGCATTTGTTTTTAAAATGACAGTTAAGTTTAGTTTGTTAAGTCTAGGTGGCCCTGATATGAACCTTGGCAGATATTGATGCGTAGTGTGCCGTGATATCGAAAGACCTCTGGTATGCGACTTTGGGCCTCATATTTTTTTGGGACTAACCAGTAGCTGAACAGACTAATAAGATCTAACTTATTTTAAAAAAAATATCTTTAGACAACCCACGATATCATAAAAACCAAGATAGGAACCCCATTTTTTTAATTTCATCTAGTTAAAAAATATTTATTTATCTTTTATTTTTGTCCAATACAATTGCTGTGCCTATCCTATTTTACTTTCTTCATTAAAATTAGTATCGAATGTTATTGCATAGTAATGAATATATGAATGAATAGGTTCATATCAGGGCCACCTAGACTTAACAAACTAAAATTGATATTAACTGTCATTTTAAAAACAAATGCCGGGTTCCGATACATGGTTGAAAAGAGAATCTAGAGACGAATCAGATAGGTAAAAAAAATATACAGGGTGAAATTTAAAATAACAGAGTAGATGCCACTTCCGGTTTCACAGGAATGGGAAAACATGTTTATACTTAAAAAGGACAATCACGCATTAAATAAGTGTACCAAATTTCAAAATAATATCTTTTTAAATAAACATGCTACGGGATGTTACATGTCTCCTGTGTCACTCGGTATATGACCATTTAATATATACATATTTATTTATACACGCACATATACAATTATATACAATAATAAAGGAAAAGTGAATAGGGAAAAGCATTGAATAAGAAAAAAGAAACAAACAAAAACTGTTAATCTAAGAGAATCTTGACTTAATTTGACTTAATCTAGTGTTAAAAATGTCGACATCATGTGCAATAATTTCGTAGCTACGACAGATACAATATAGTGGTGAAAACATTAAAGCATTTGTGTGTGTATTAGAAAAATAAAACAAGGATGTAGATCTGGTTGGCCTGGTAGGTGCTCTAAAGTTGATTTGTTCAAGTAATTGCGGACAATCGATCATGTTGTTTAGAAGTTTGTATAAAAGTATAACACTTTGCATCTCTCTCCGCTGCTTCATAGAATTGTATGAAAAACGATTCAGTAGTAATGAGTGATCGTAACCTATAGGGGGATATTGATGATCGATTGTAAATGCCAGGAATTTTAAGAAACGTCTTTGAATGCCTTTAATATAGTTAATATGTACGTCGTAGTGAGGGTTCCATATCACGCTCGCGTATTCTAGTCTGGGTCGCACCAAGGTATTATATAGAGTTTTTATGGTACTCGTATTTTGAAACTCTCGAGCATTTCGTATGAGAAACCCTAACATTTTAAAAGATGATGTCACTGTGTTACTTAGGTGTTCTCTAAAGGAAAGATGTGAGTCAAATGCTACTCCTAGATCTTTATAGCTATCATGACGTGTCAAATTTGCCTTATTAATAGTATAATCATATTCTATTTTATTTAATTTCTTCGTAAACGATACTACATTGCATTTATTTATGTTCAGAGACAATCTGAATTTGTTACACCACTCGTGAATTGTGCTTAAGTCTGTCTGCAGCTTTTCGCAGTCTGATTAGTCATCGATCTTATAGTATATCTTTAAGTCGTCAGCATATAAGAGAGATTTACAACTGAGATCGATGACGATATCGTTAATGAAAATGATAAATAGTAAAGGGCCTAAGACCGACCCTTGTGGAACTCCTGATTGAGATATAAATTCGATAGACCTGTGACCATGATATTGTACAAACTGAATTCTATTAACCAGATAGGATTCAAAAAAAAGTTATTAGACTAAGGTTAAAACCAGACGAGACTAATGTCGTTAGCACACCATGGTCCGACCTATCAAGGGCTTTAGAGAAGTCCATATAAATAACATCGACTTCCATAACTTCAGCCAAGTATTGTGTTATACAAAGTAGGTTTGTTGTTGTCGATCGTTGAGGGACAAAACCATGTTGGTTGTTGCATATACGTTCATGAATCTGGGGATAAAGTGCAGTATGCATGACGATTTCAAATACTTTGCCAATGTAAGTTTACAGTAACCAGTTGAACTAAGATATTATTTTTTTGTATCCCATGATAACTAACTAACTAACGGTGATAAGGGGATGAGTAATTTATAAAACACTGTACAACACATAAGGGACATTTTTTCTTTTTGTCTCTTAGAACTTATAAGATCGAGATATTTTTAAAAAACCGATGAAAATACGCTCTGAAAAATTTAATTGTTTAAATAGACAATACGCGACTTCGCCGAAACCACAAAACTAAATTGTGAGCTCAACTTGGCCCCTTGAACAAGCTAAAATAATAAAAAAACAGCCCTGATTTATATTTCGTGTATTTCGACTTTTGGGACACCATTTGTGCTGATAAGCCACTTCAATCATTTTTCTAATAAATTCTTCGAAAAATAACCCAAAAACTGTTCACTTTGATCCTTCGGAAAAATGCTTAATGAGTGAATGAGAACCACACATGTTGGCTAATTTGTATTAATCATGTTAATTAATTTTCAGATGTGTCAAAAGGATGGAATGGTTGAGGAGCTTCAGTTAAATTTTTCAATGGCAGTCGCGTACATAAGTCGCTGGCAGAGGATTCTCGCCGTTGGAAGACAAGAGGTGATTAGGTAAATTTGGGTGAAGTAAGTTTTGTGTGTCCTTTAACATATCGACATATTGCAATAATTTTGACTCACCATATTCAAGAGAGAGATAGAGACATAGAGGGGGATCAATTATTTTAAAATTTGGAATACATGTAAGACATTTCTTAATTTAAAGGCATACAGGGTGTGTCAATAAAACTTCCAGGTGAAATATTTCGGGAACTACTAGAGATATTTGAGTTCTGTAAAACCCATTGCAAGGACATATAAATGGCTTTAGTTTTGAGTACAAATAGTTTTCTTAATATTTAAAAAGTAGATGGCGCTGCGCTGCAAACAATTTTTTGGATGACCGGAACAGAAATGTTATATGTGTTGAAGAGAATTTAATTTCACTTAGATTTGGTCATATCACAAAAGAAATTTTATAAATATGTACTTTTTTTAAAGATCTACAAATTTTGTCGGTTCTAAAAAATAAGTTATGAAACAGTATTTAAAGATTCTACTATAAAAATATGGTAGGTGTACCAGAACGGATAACTAAAGTATCGAGAAAATATATCAATTTTGATTTCCAATGTTCTCATCATCAGTTATCTTGCTCAATTTTTTAACGAGTATATCCCTGCTATGTCTACATCATACATATATTTTTTAAAATTTAATCGATCGAGGTCTTCAAAAGATACAGATAACTTTTTTGAGTGTTTAAAATTACTTTAAAAATGGCGTTATATTTTCCGCATAAAAAAAATTGCTCGCTGAATTTTTAACGCAACGTTTTGTTAAACGAATCAAATTAAAAACTAACGCCTTGAACTTTATGTTGCGCCGAACTAAAATTTTCCAAATTGATTTGGAGCAAAGATACATATTTTTTTTTTCATAGCTCCCATGTTTATTTATATGAAGCTATGAAATTTGACCCTTATGTAGAGGTTTAGTTGAATTATACTTGGACATTTTCAACTTCCCTCGAATAAATATATTACTAATAATGCAAGGGAAAGTATAGCGTTGATGCGCGTCACTGGAGAGGGGACAAACGCGCTCCTGGGCTTGGCGCTCACTCAAAATTTGCTCTAACGGCTTCTCGCTGCATGAATCGTCGATATCTCGGCTCCTAAGCATCCGATTTCTATGATTTTTTTTTATTCCAAATTTACCAAAAAAGAAATTACAACATTCACCGTAAAGTTGAGAAAATAGAAGAGTATTTGGAAAATTCAATTTTATTTCATATTTTATTAAACAATACATAAATATATTAATATCTACGCCTTTTTATTATATTTACATATTCATTCTCATCATCCTCAAACTCATGACGCTCATCGTACTCATCAATATTATTTATATTATCTTCATTTTCTATCTCTTTTTCGATATTTAAATTACTAACAATTTCTCCACATGAGTCAGTCGAAAGATCGTCATCCATATCATCGTTTTCATTCAACATACTATTTATCGATACTGCGCCTGCATTTGAACAGTTTTTCCCTTCGCAATTAGTACACAATTAAACATAATATTTTTAGTCGCAAACTCCTCTATAAATCCTTATTTTACTATAAGGAACCTAACCAGACTGCAACCAACAGCTACTCTCCGGGCTATGTGCCCCGCCGAGCGCTGAATTACAAGTTACAAGCCTGGCGCGTTAAGTGTAATAATTGCATATTACCATCAAAACGCTAATGCTTCGATTGCAACAAACACCAGCCGAAAGACTGATCCTACTTAAAGGAGCTCCCTTGCCAGTCGTCACACACCACTTGCAGACTGCAGTTTCGAGCTGTTGGCTCTCGTCAGTGCAAGGTAGGTATGCGACGACCGACATGAGAATCCTTTGACTATAGTACATCCCGGTATTTTTACAATAGCGACATGTAAAACAGCCAGCAGGCGCCATCCAGCGGTCCAGTGTCTGTTGCAATCGAAAAATAAATAGCCTGACTTGGCTTAGCATAGTTCAAATGTGCTTTTAGAGGGCGGAATATTAAACATAATATTTTTAGTCGCAAACTCCTCTATAAATCCTTATTTTACTTAACGCGCCAGGCTTGTAACTTGTAATTCAGCGCTCGGCGGGGCACATAGCCCGGAGAGTAGCTGTTGGTTGCAGTCTGGTTAGGTTCCTTATAGTAAAATAAGGATTTATAGAGGAGTTTGCGACTAAAAATATTATGTTTAATATTCCGCCCTCTAAAAGCACATTTGAACTATGCTAAGCCAAGTCAGGCTATTTATTTTTCGATTGCAACAGACACTGACCGCTGGATGGCGCTTGCTGGCTGTTTTACATGTCGCTATTGTAAAAATACCGGGATGTACTATAGTCAAAGGATTCTCATGTCGGTCGTCGCATACCTACCTTGCACTGACGAGAGCCAACAGCTCGAAACTGCAGTCTGCAAGTGGTGTGTGACGACTGGCAAGGGAGCTCCTTTAAGTAGGATCAGTCTTTCGGCTGGTGTTTGTTGCAATCGAAGCATTAGCGTTTTGATGGTAATATGCAATTATTACACTTAACGCGCCAGGCTTGTAACTTGTAATTCAGCGCTCGGCGGGGCACATAGCCCGGAGAGTAGCTGTTGGTTGCAGTCTGGTTAGGTTCCTTATAGTAAAATAAGGATTTATAGAGGAGTTTGCGACTAAAAATATTATGTTTAATATTCCGCCCTCTAAAAGCACATTTGAACTAATTAGTACACAAATTTGAACATTGTAATCCATGCTTTCTACATCCACATGCTCTCAAATAGCTTGTCGTACACTGGCAGGTTATTATTTTTAAAATGTTTTCCGGCTCTTCACCGACTCTTCACTCTTAATAGGCCTCAAGCCGTACTCACTCTTCTCCCAACCCCATTGTTTCGGATCTATTTCATTTCCTAACCACTTCTGGATTTGTTGATATGCGCTAAATGAATGCTGGATCGTTGCTCCTTCTGTTGAAGGAACTGATTCCAATTTAAAAGCCGACCTAATTGTAGACTTTTCGTAATTAATGAAACGAATTTCATGCTAAGATCCTTTGGTCTTTTTTTGTACTGTACATACGCGCGATTATTTCACAACCATTCTTGCCAATCCTCTTTCTATCAATTACACCAGCGCCCAGCGCGAGCCCAGGAACGCGTCTATCCCCTCTCCTGCCCCCTCTCTAGTGATGCGCATCAACTCTTGCGTTATCATTAATATATTTATTCGAGGGAAGTTGAAAATACTGTCCAAGTATAATTCAACTAAACCTCTACATACGGGTCAAATTTCATAACTTCATATAAATATATATGGGAGCTATGATTTTTTGAAAAAAAGTATCTTTGCTCCAAATCAATTTGGAAAATTCTAGTTCGGCGCAACATAAAGTTCAAGACGTTAGTTTTAATTTGATTCGTTTGACAATACGTTGCGTTAAAAATTCAGCGAGCAATTCAATTTTTTATGCGGAAAATATAACGCCATTTTTAAAGCCATTTTAAACACTCAAAAAAAGTTATCTGTATCTTTTGAACACCTTGATCAATTTAATTTTAAAAAATGTATGTTGTAAGCATAGCAGGGATATACTCGTTAAAAAATTGAGCAAGATAACTGATGATGAGAACATTGGAAATAAAAATTGATATATTTTCTCGATTTCTTTAGTTAGTAGAATCTTTAAATACTGTTTCATATAGTCTAGTATACTTTAACTTGGCGTGTGTATGCATGAGTTAATATTTCCGTACGATTTCATTTTCTCTTGTACACAAAGATCCAGAAATATTGTCCACGTAGACAATGTTTCTGGACTATTGCTTTAACTTTGTGTACAATATGGGAGAAAATGAAATCGTACGGAAATATTAACTCATACATACACACGCCAAATTAAAGTATACTAGACTCTAACTTAGTTTTTAGTGCTAGATGCTCGAGCAGATTTAGTACTACGTACTTTCGAATACCACCTCCGCGGTCGGTCGCATATATCTCTGCGTATCCCATTACCAGAGCACTAGTGACTATAAAGTGTTTTGAATGCTAAAAAATGATTTGTTTATCAAAAACCAACACTTTCAAATTTATTGACCTACAAAAACTTATTAATTTTACATAAAGAATTATTGTTCGAGTGGAAATAAAAAAATTTACCCGTCAGCCTTCTAGATTAAAAAATAGTAAAATATACAGGGTGTTCCATTTAGAGAACCAAATTTTATCTTATTTCCGTCCAAAACGAAAGTCGGCCATTTTGATTCTAAATGTCACTAAATTGAGAAATAAAAGTCTTCTATGTATGTTCCGAATTTCAAAATAATTGATTCTAAGATAGGTAGAGCAGATCTTCGATGAAGACGAGTACGGTTTTTTCTGCGTAAAAGCGTTAACAAACGACGTTTCTTTTAATGGGGAAATATAAAAAAGATCGTGAGAACAAAAATTCGTCCGTTTTTTTGTAAAAATAGCTCGTGTCTTTTAATTCTATTTTGACCGATCAGTGTGATTGTGATCAGAAATGGTTTTTTCTAGAATGTTCAAGCATTGCAGAGTTCACTTATCGTTGTTTTTTAAAAAATCTCTAAAAATCTCAAAGATCTAAATATTTACATGTAATTTTAAAGCAGATATTATGATTACGATTGCAAATACTATTAAATGGTGTCAGAAATGGTATTTCAGAGACCATAAAAACAAATTTTGCACTAGTTTTTCCAAAACTTCGGAAAATTATGAACATTTCCAGTCTGGCTCAGATCTACAGTGCACTCAAAAAAAATGTAATAAAAACTTTACGCCTTTATTAAAATACCGTTACTCTGTACTATTCCGCCGGCAAATTGAATCACTTTATAAGTTGGTATCGACTTCCAGTATAAGCGGAAGTGCCAGCTACTTGTAATTATTTTAGTTGGATTGGCCACACCGACATTAGTAATTATCTAAATTTTCAAAATTTTCTGATGCGTACTTTTCTCAATATCCATCGATTCAGTTCCTGGTGAGACACCCTGTATATTGACCCCTCCTTTATTTCTGTTATTATTGAAAATAGAAAAAAAATCGTATAAAAGTTGTAGGATATTACCTATATTTTATTGAAACACGATAAAAAAAAACAATATCATGTATAGGTCACGTGATACGAAATAAATATGTTCTTTTTTAAAACGGAACAACCTTGGTGGCAATGAGTCGATTTCCTTTCATAGGAAACAGTGGAATACCGGACTGTCGTAGTAGGTATATTTTTACTTTAATACACATTTATTCTTTTTGTAATAATTCATCCACTTTGTGTTGGCCTATATATTTTTAATAAAGTCTACAAAAACATGATTACTTAAAAACAAAATTTAATATAGGCCCGTCTTGAGGGGCGGTGAATCCAGTGGCGTGCATAGATTTTTTCTAAAAAAAATCTTTCATATGAATTATTAAAATTTTACTCCTAAAAACTGACGTAGTAAGTAGGCCTTGGATTTTTAAGGAGTCTGGCGCTTTTTGCTTCAAAAATTCAGGTCAACAAGCTCTACAATAAAAAAAATATACACTAAATAAAGATTTTACAGGGTGATTCCACAAGTGTCACACTGCATGTGTCATGTGTATACCGGGTTATACCCCTATTTTCTCCTTTAATTTTGAAGATGATTGAAATTTAGGATATACTACATACATAATAAACGGCACTTTTTGACATGCAATTGATTTTTTTTCACTTTCGGTTTCGCCGGAAGTGACACTAACTTTCGATTTTTAAATAGAACACCCTGTATATTATTGCATTTTTGAATTCTGCATAATTTTCTGAATCCAACGATACCAAAGAAGTGACATTTCAAATATCAATTTTTTTTTATAATATAATTTTTAGTTTTCCATTTAAGTGTCCCATGATGGTTCCGATTTATTCTAAATGACCCGTGTAATGCTACAAAAATCGAAATCGCGTTAAAAACACTAAATTACGTGATTTATGAGCAAATAAAATTCACCAAAATTGTTTTTGGGGCCAAACTCAATTTTTTTAAATGGAACCATATTTATTAGTACTATTACTAAGGAATTTATTCATATGTCTTAATAAAATGAGCGATAAATACAAACAAAATTACAGCTGAAAGAAAATAAGAAAATACAATTTTGTTCTAATTAAATGTTAAGAAGTAACTAAGATGGCTTTGAAAACAATGAAATATTTAGCTTGTCAAATATTTGTTGGTTTAACGGTGTTTTTATTATGTCTTTAAAAATTGTTTAAAATTCTTGTTAATTGTGTTCAAAATGCCGCAAATTTATACAAGAGATGAAAAAGTGGACATGTTAATTTTTCGCTGGATATTGTCTACCAGGATATTGTTGGGCATAAAGGTCGGTAGCCGCAACTGCATTTTTTTTACATTCCCCATAACATAACACGTCCACTTTTTCATCTCTTGTATAAATTTGCGGCATTTTGAACACAATTAACAAGAATTTTAAACAATTTTTAAAGACATAATAAAAACACCGTTAAACCAACAAATATTTGACAAGCTAAATATTTCATTGTTTTCAAAGCCACCTTAGTTACTTCTTAACATTTAATTAGAACAAAATTGTATTTTCTTATTTTCTTTCAGCTGTAATTTTGTTTGTATTTATCGCACATTTTAATACGACATATGAATAAATTCCTTATTCATAGTACTAATAAATGGTACCACGGCACCGATATGGTTCCATTTGAAAAAAATTGAGTTTTGCCCCAAAAATAATATTGGCGAATTTTATTTGCTCATAAATCATGTAATTTAGTGTTTTTAACGGGATTTCGATTTTTGTAGCATTACACGGGTCGTTTAGAATAAATCGGAACCGTCATGGCACACTTAAATGGAAAACTAAAAATTGTATTACGAAAAAAATTGATGTTTGAAATGTCACTTATTTGGCATCGTTGGATTCAGAAAATTATGCAGAATTCAAAAATGCAATAATATGCAAGGTGTTCCATTTCAAAATCGAAAATTTGTATCACTTCCGGCGAAATCGGAAGTGAAAAAAAATCAATTGCATGTCAAAAAGTGCCGTTTATTATGTACGTAGTATATCCTAAATTTCAATCAATTATCTTCAAAATTAAAGGAGAAAAGAGGGGTATAACATGATCCTGTTACACCCGCTATATCTTTTTTTTTTTAGTAAAAATCGTCCATAAATTATTCTCTACCGCTTTTTCAAAAATTAACACTAATGAAATCAAAAGTCAAATTATTATACACTGGTTTTTTCAAAGTTTTGGAAAGTCGCATAATTTTATTTTTGTTTATTTTTTATTGAAAATTTCATATGAATTAGCTAAAAATTATCAATATTGACATTCTTGTTAGATTAAATTTTTTTAAATTCAGATTCTTCGTTGGCTATTAAAAAGAATCATACGATTTTGTCGTAAAAGAGCGGGTAGATCGAGAAAATTGCGGGTAGACTGAATTTTTGAAACTGGTGGTCAAAAAGGCGTATCCCCCACCTGCTTCGGAATCGCCGCCATCTTGGAAAAAATTTTGGAGTCGATTTTATTTAGATATTGCCTTTTATTACATTGCCAAAACAAACGGGGAAAAAGGACTCGGCGGTAACGGAAAAAAATCAAGAATTTCAGTGTTCAAATTTGGTATACTGGGTGTCTACCAACTTTGAACGTTGAAATTAAAAATGAAAATCAACCTGCATGTATAGAGGCAATACACCCTCAAGCGTCTCAAAAGGAATGTGCTTTGTTCTGTTTTTGAAATTTTTATATCAATTTTAACATCATTTGCCATACGTTTAGAAACATATTTTACTCTTGGTTCTGGGTTCTGGTTTGCTCTTATTAACAAAGTTATACAGTATGTATGTATGTTCAAAAATGGTAGTGATACGTATAAACTTGTTTGTGATATTTTGAAACAATATAAATAGATAACATTTTATCATTTACTAATTTCGCTCTTTTAATTGAGAATAGTTATGTATTTGCTAAATCTGAACCATGCAACTCTGGCAAATAGTCACAGGGTTGTCTGCTATTTCATTATGATGATTTTCCTTTGCTTTAGTAGCCAAATCAATAAGTATGAGAAATAAAACAATTTGCAACTCCTGTTTCTCTGTTGTTAATATTTCAGATTTTAAGCACTTCAATTTTTCCGTTAAATTGTTAAATTTCAATTTTTTTTGCAAAAATCAAGATACAGATACAAGAAATGTTTCAATTTAGTATTAATCAAGGATTCGTGCCTAAATTGTGTATTACAATGAGACATTTAAAACATTGAAAAATTTAAAACCAATTACACAGAATTTACCTATCTATGATGGGTTTTCTTTTATAAGTATGGCAAGTTTCTTTATCGGTAATTCTGTTGAATACAAGCCAAACACTAATGTTCTTCGTCATATTTTTTTTATTATGTCCACTTCGTATGATTTTCTTTTAAAGTTTTCTTATTTCTTCCTCATTAAAGTGTCATCTACCTGCAAAATAATTTTTTACGTCAAATTAGTTTTTTAGATATAGTGCTTTGTCGGTATCAAACAAGAATATCTTATTTAGAAAGTTATTTAAGCAATTAAAAAATACCAAAAATGTATCCATGAAAGGCATTGCTAGTATTTCATCCACACCTTCCTCCTAGATAGTCATATTTTCGTCATATGTATCGATTGTATATATTTTCTAAGTTATATTACAATCGATAAAGTTGTTTGAAAGTTGAGCAAAATTTTTTTAACTCTTACGGGAAAGTCTCGAGGTATTTTTAGCGCAAATGTATCTAAACTATACGCTACCGAAATATTGTTCCTTAATCGTGGGGCACTATAATTCATTTGAGATTTCCATACATACTGTTAACCTTGGAATGAAACGTTTAATAAGGGTAAGCTGATCCAATGGAATAGCGTTTATCAACACTGAGGTAAACATTTTTATAATATGTACATTAGAAATGATTTTAATAAATACATTTAATAGTAATATTGCTTTTTTATACCGTTTTGTAATCCTTTTTAATGTTTTGCTGCTGATTAAGAAATTTTGTGCTACCATCATGTAGTGTAACTTTTAAGAACACCAGTGAAGATACGGGGCTGACTGACATCGAGGACATAACCTGACGTCGAAGGTTCTAAGTTGACCTCAAGTTCTTTAAGCTGACATCGAGGATTTAAGCTGACATCGTGGGTTTTAAGCTGACGTCGAAGGTGTAAGCTGACGTCGAGGGATTTAGGCCGACATCAAGTGATTTTAAGCTGACGTTGAGAATTGTAAGCTGGTACCAGGGATTTATACTGACATTGAAAATTTATACTGACACAGTTTCGTATGTGCTGTTGGTTGCAACACAGTCCTATTGCCTTTATGGGCGTTATACTGGAATGTATAGTATAATATTGCAGGAAATGTGTTAATCCGCACACATCTGGAACATGAGTTAAAAAAATGAGGACTGGTCGCCTTTGCTGTTTCTAATATAAGTACAATATTTTCTCACTATTATGTTTTATTATTCTCCTGCATTTTGAAATTATTTATTTTCATTTTTACCTTCGATTTGTACTGCATTTTAATTTGAGAAGTATAGACATGTTACAACTACAAAATAGTGTAAATATATAAATAAATAACGACGTTGAAACTCAAAATCGAATATTTTAAAATAAAAAAAATGGAAAATACACCAAACTATTTCTTCTATATTCTCGACTTCAGTTACTCGAAAAATCAAACTTATTTCTCACATCCCAAAACTGGAGGCAGAATGCGAAAACTGATGAAACGATGATTGTAAGTTAGCATCAAGGATTTATGCTGATATCGGTAATTTATACCGACAAATTTTAGCTAAAACATATAGTAAAATTTTGTTTCTATATGGTTAAAAGTTTTCTTGTTTTAATGTGCTGTTGGTTGCAACACAGTCCTATTGCCTTTATGGGCGTTATACTCGAATGTATAGTATTATATTTTAGGAAATGTGTTAATCCGCACACATCTGGATCATGAATTTAAAAAAAAACACCGGCTGGTTATCTCGAGCATATTTTTCTAACTGTATGTCGACTAATTTATATTATAAAAATAGTTGTGGTACTTTCTCTGTGCTGTTTCTAATATAGTACAATATTTTCTCATACTATTACGTTTTCATTATTCTCCCACATTTTAAAACTATTTATTTTGCTTTTTCACCTTCGATTTGTACTACATTTTAATTTGGGAAGTACAGACATGTTACAACTACAAAACACACTATAAATGAAACATAGCGACGTTGAAACTCAAATATTTTTAAATAAAAAATGAAAACTATTACTTTTGTAAGTGGAAAATACACCAATCTGTTTCTTCTATATTCTCGACTTCAGTTACTCGAAAAATCAAACTTATTTCTCACATCCCAAAACTGGAGGCAGAATTTATAAACTGGGTTTCCTTCGTAAAAAGTCTGGTGAAATGTATTGCAACCGATCAATATCACGTTGGCCGGAATCCCTCTTATGCTTACACATATTGGTACAATTCTAAGGTTAACGTTGAATGTTTTAATTTGGTTTTGAAGACTAAGCTGTCACCGAAGGTTATAAGTTAACATCGGGATTTTAATTACAACATCGAGGTTTTTAAGCTGACATCGAGGTTTTAAGCTGCCATCGGGGGTTTTTAATCTGACATCGATGATTGTAAGTTAGCATCAAGGATTTATGCTGATATCTGTAATTTATACCAAATTTTCGCTAAAATATGTAGTAAAATTGTATTTCTATATGGTTAAAATTTTTCTTGTTCTAATGTGCTGTTGGTTACAACACAGTCCTATTGCCTTTATGGGCGTTATACTGGAATGTATAGTATAATATTTTAGAAAATGTGTTAATCCGCATACATCTGGACCATGAATTAAAAAAAAATACCGGCTGATTATCTCGATCATATTTTATTATATGTCGACTAAACTATGTTCTAAAAATAGTTGTGGTACTTTCTCTGTGCTGTTTCTAATATAAGTACAATATTTTCTCATACTATTAGTTTCCCTCGTAAAAAGTCTAGTGAAATGTATTGCAGACAACATCGAGGTTTTTAAGCTGACATCGAGGTTTTAAGCTGACATCGTGGGTTTTAATCTGTTATCGATGATTGTAAGTTCGCGTCAAGGATTTATGCCGATATCGGTAATTTATACTGACATATTTTTATTTTAAAATATATAGCAAAATTGTGTTTCTATATGGTTAAAATTTTTCTTGTTTTAATGTGCTGTTGGTTGCAACACAGTCCTATTGTCTTTATGGGCATTATACTGGAATGTATAGTATATTTTAGGAAAGTGTTAATCCGCACACATCTGGATCATGAATTAAAAAAATATACCGGCCGGTTATCTCGAGCATATTTTTCGAACTGTATGTCGACTAATTTATGGTATAAAAATAGTTGTGACACTTTCTCTGTGTCGTTTCTAATATAAATATAATATTTTCTCATACTATTATGTTTCCATTGTTCTCCTGCATTTTGAAATAATTTATTTTGATTTTTACCTTCGATTTGTACTGCATTTTAATTTGGGAAGTATAGACATGTTACAACTACAAAACACAGTATAAATGAAACATGGCGACGTTGAAACCAAAATCGAATACTTTTAGTTAAAAAGTGAAAACTATTACTTTTGTAAATGGAAAATACACCAATTTATTTCTTCTATATTCTCGACTTCAGTTACTCGAAAAATCAAACATATTTCTCACACCCCAAAACTGGAGGCAGAATTTGAAAACTGGATTTCCTTCGTAAAAAGTCTAGTGAAATGTATTGCAGCCGATCAATAATACATTTATTGCAGCCGATCAATATCACGTTGGTCGGAATCCCTCTTATGCTTACACATGTTGGTACAATTCTAAGGTTAACGTTGAAAGTTTTAATTTGGTTTTGAAGACTAAACTGTCACCGAAGGTTTTAAGTTAACCTCAGGATTTTAAAGACAACATCGAGGTTTTTAAACTGACATGGAGGTTTTAAGCTGACATCGTGGGTTTTAAGCTGCCATCGGGGGTTTTTAATCTGACATCGACGATTGTAAATTAGCATCAAGGATTTATGCTGATATCGGTAATTTATACTGACAAATTTTCATTAAAATATATAGCAAAATTGAGTTTCTATATGGTTAAAATTTTTCTTGTTTTAATGTGCTGTTGGTTACAACACAGTCCTATTGCCGTTATGGGCGTTATACTGGAATGTATAGTATAATATTTTAGAAAATGTGTTAATCCGCATACTTCTGGACCATGAATTAAAAAAAAATACCGGCTGATTATCTCGATCATATTTTATTATATGTCTACTAATCTATGTTCTAAAAATAGTTGTGGTACTTTCTCTGTGCTGTTTCTAATATAAGTACAATATTTTCTCATACTATTATGTTTTCATTATTCTCCCGCATTTTAAAACAATTTATTTAGTCTCTTCACCTTCGATTTGTACTGCATTTTAATTTGGGAAGTACAGACATGTTACAACTACAAAACACACTGTAAATGAAACATAGCGACGTTGAAACTCAAAATCGAATATTTTTAAGTAAAAAATGAAAACTATTACTTTTGTAAGTGGAAAATACACCAATCTGTTTCTTCTATAATCTCGACTTCAGTTACTCGAAAAATCAAATTTATTTCTCACATCCCAAAATTGGAGGCAGAATTTGAAAACTGGATTTCCTTCGTAAAAAGTCTAGTGAAATGTATTGCAGCCGATCAATATCACGTTGGTCGGAATCCCTCTTATGCTTACACATATTGGTACAATTCTAAGGTTAACTTTGAATGTTTTAATTTGGTTTTGAAGACTAAGCTGTCACCGAAGGTTTTAAGCCAACCTCGGAATTTTAAAGATAACATCGAGGTTTTTAAGCTGACATCGAGGTTTTAAGCTGCCATCGGGGGTTTTTAATCTGACATCGACGATTGTAAGTTGGCATCAAAGATTTATGCTGAAATCGGTAATTTATACTGACAAATTTTCGCTAAAATGTATATTAAAATTCTGTTTCTATATGGTTAAAACTTTTCTTGTTTTAATGTGCTGTTGGTTGCAACACAGTCCTATTGCCTTTATGGGCGTTATACTCGAATGTATAGTATAATATTTTAGGAAATGTGTTAATCCGCACACATCTGGATCATGAATTAAAACAAAATACCGGCTGGTTATCTCGAGCATATTTTTGTAACTGTATGTCGACTAATTTATGTTATAAAAATGTAATGAAAACTATTACTTTTGTAATTGGAAAATACACCGATCTGTTTCTTCCATATTTTCGAGTTCAGTTACTCGAAAAATCAAACCTATTTCTCACATCCCAAAACTGGAGGCAGAATTTAAAAACTGGGTTTCCTTCGTAAAAAGTCTAGTGAAATGTATTGCAGCCGATCAATATCACGTTGGTCGAAATCCCTCTTATGCTTACACATATTGGTACAATTCTAAGGTTAACGTTGAATGTTTTAATTTGGTTTTGAAGACTAAGCTGTCACCGAAGGTTTTAAGTTAACCTCAGGATTTTAAAGACAACATCGAGGTTTTTAATCTGACATCGATGATTGTAAGTTAGCATCAAGGATTTATGCTGATATCGGTGATTTATCCCAACAAATATTCGCTAAAACATACAGTAAAATTGTGTTTCTATATGGTTAAAATTTTTCTTGTTTTCATGTGCTGTTGGTTGCAACACAGTCCTATTGTCTTCATGGGCGTTATACTCGAATGTATAGTATAATATTTTAGGAAATGTGTTAATCCGCACACATCTGGATCATGAATTAAAAAAAAAATACCGGCTGGTTATCTCGAGCATATTTTGCTAACTGTATGTCGACTAATTTATGTTATAAAAGTATAATGAAAACTATTACTTTTGTTAAGTGGAAAATACGCCAATCTGTTTCTTCTATATTCTCGACTCAGTTACTCGAAAAATCAAACTTATTTCTCACATCCCAAAACTGGAGGCAGAATTTAAAAACCGGGTTTCCTTCGTAAAAAGTCTAGTGAAATGTATTTCAGCCGATCAATATCACGTTGGTCGGAATCTCTCTTATGCTTACACATATTGGTACAATTCTAAGGTTAACGTTGAATGTATTAATTTGATCTTGAAGACTAAGCTGTCACCGAAGGTTTTAAGTTAACCTCGGGATTTTAAAGACAACATCGAGGTTTTTAAGCTGACATCGAGGTTTTAAATTGACATCGTGGGTTTTAAGCTGACATCGGGGGTGTTTAATCTGACATCGACGATTATAAGTTGGCATCAAGGATTTATGCTGATATCGGTAATTTATACCGACAAATTTTCGCTAAAACATATAGTAAAATTGTGTTTCTATATGGTTAAAATTTTTCTTGTTTTAATATGCCGTTGGTTGCAACACAGTCGTCCTATTGCCTTTATGGGCGTTATACTGGAATGTATAGTATAATATTTTAGAAAATGTGTTAATCCGCATACATCTGGATCATGAATTAAAAAAAATACCGGCTGGTTATCTCGAGCATATTTTTCTAACTGTATGTCGACTAATTTATGTTATAAAAATATAATGAAAACTCATACTATTATATTTTCATTATTCTCCCGCATTTTAAAACTATTTTGTTTTTTCACCTTCGATTTGTACTACATTTTAATTTGGGAAGTACAGACATGTTACAACTACAAAACACACTATAAATGAATGAATCTGTTTTCTATATTGTCGACTTCAGTTACTCGAAAAATCAAACTTATTTCTCACATCCCAAAACTGGGTTTCCTTCGTAAAAAGTCTAGTGAAATGTATTGCAGCCGATCAATATCACGTTGGTCGGAATCCCTCTTATGCTTACACATATTGGTACAATTCTAAGGTTAACGTTGAATGTTTTAATTTGGTTTTGAAGAGTAAGCTGTCACCGAAGGTTTTAAGTTAACCTCGGGATTTTAAATACAGCATCGAGGTTTTTAAACTGACATCGAGGTTTTAAGCTGACATCGTGGTTTTAAGCTAACATCGTGGGTTTTAAGCTGCCATGGGGGGTCTTTAATCTGACATCGATGATTAAGTTAGGATCAAGGATTTATGCTGATATCGGTAATTTATACTGACACATTTTCGCCAATTGTATAGTAAAATTGAGTTTCTATATGGTTCAAATTTTTCTTGTTTTAAGTGCTGTTGGTTGCAACACAATCCTATTGTCTTTATGGGCGTTATACTCGAATGTATAGTATAATATTTTAGGAAATGTGTTAATCCGCACACATCTGGATCATGAATTAAAAAAAAATACTGGCTGGTTATCTCGAGCATATTTTTCTAACTGTATGTCGACTAATTTATATTTTAAAAATATAATGGAAACTATTACTTTTGTAAGTGGAAAATACACCAATCTATTTCTTCCATATTCTTGACTTCAGTTACTCGAAAAATCAAACTTGTTTCTCACATCCCAAAACTGGAGGCAGAATTTAAAAACTGGGGTTCCTTCGTAAAAGTCTAGTGAAATGTATTGCAGCCGATCAATATCACGTTGGTCGAAATCCCTCTTATGCTTACACATATTGGTACAATTCTAAAGTTAATGTTGAATGTTTTAACTTGGTCTTGAAGACTAAGCTGTCACCGAAGGTTTTAAGTTAACCTCGGGATTTTAAATACAACTTCGAGGTTTTTCAGCTGACATCGAGGTTTTAAGCTGCCATCGGGGGTTTTTAATCAGACATCGATGATTGTAAGTTGGCATCAAGGATTTATGCTGATATCGGTAATTTATACCGACAAATTTTCGCTAAAACATATAGTAAAATTATGTTTCTATATGGTTAAAGAAAGGATTTATGCTGATATCGGTAATTTATACTGACGCTATACTTTTCGCTAAAATATATAGTAAAACTGGAACACAGTCCGTGAGAAATAGTTAAATTTGTCATAAAGATAGTTTGATGTTTTCTCTGTACTCTTTTTAATATGCGCACAGTATGTTTTATACCATTATATATTTTTCCGTGTTTGTTATTTGTTTCTTTTATTTTCTCGTCATATAGATAGTACATATTAAGGGTCGTGCAAAAGACCAAATTCCATATTACGAGGAAAATTGTCGTTTTGATACTTGTCTGAGAAACATTGAGATGCGTTCATTCCAGACCCATTTTCTGGATTATGATACATCCAAAACTGAATCCTTCTCATATCTGCACATATTGATGCAGCTTTTAGGCTAACGTCTAAAGTTTTAATTTTATTTCGATGACAGTAAGCTGACGTCGAAGGTTTTAAGCTGCCGTGGAGAACATCGAGGGTTTTATAAACTGACGTCGAAGATTTTAAGTTAATATCGTGGGCTTTAAGCTGACGTCAAGGGTTTTAAGCTGCCATCGGGGGATTTTAAACTGACATCAGAGATATATGCTGATAATTTTCGCCAAAATATATAGCAAAACTGTGTTTCTATATGGTTAAATTATTTGTTGTTTTAATGTGTTGTTGGTTACACCGTTCCTAGTATAATATTAGGATAATGTGTTTATCCGCACACATCTGGACTATAACTTTAAAAAAAATACCGGCTGGTGATTTTTCAGACACATTTTTCTATGTTTCGGCTAATATGTCATAAACACAGTGCGTGAGAAATATTGAAATATGTCATAAAAGCAGTTTTGGTGTTTTCTCTGTACTGTTTCTAATATACACGCAGTATTTTTATACTATTATATATTTTTCCGAGTTCGAAACAGACTTTGTTTCTTTTATTTTCTCGTTATACAGATGGTATTAGAATCGTGCAAAAGTCCAAATTCCAGAGTACGAGGAAAGTTGATGTCTTGATACTTGACAATATCAAATATATCGGAATCGGCATGCCATCTATGTCTGTGGGAGACAAACTGAAGGCAGAATGTGAAAATTGGATTTCTTTCGTATAAAGTTTAGTGAAATATAATCGGGCCGATCAATATCATATTGGTTGGAATTCTTCTCATGCTTACATATATTAGTATAGCTTTTAGATTAACGTCTACAGTTTTAATATGGTTTTGAGTTAGAAACGGAATGAATTTCACTTCAGTAACTCGTCAAATCAAACCTATTTCTGGTATTAAAAATCCTAGGACATGTTATTTGTTCCTTTTACTTTCTCGTCATATATCGGGTGACTCATTTAGAGGTACTTTTTTTAAAAGTAACAAAAAATAAAAAGAAAATTTTATTGGGTAATCTTTCTTATCATATAAAAGAACCATTCTTTACATTTATTTTTTAAAGATTATTTCTTTCAAGTGTTGGCCATGACTGCGGCTAACATGGTCCATTCTGAAGTTCCAATTTTCGATGACGCGTTCGAGCATTTCGAGTGGTATTTGGGCAATGACACGAGTAATGTTGGGTTCCAATTCCTCAATCGTAGCTGGCTTATCCATGTAGACTTTGGACTTTACGTAGCCCCAAAGGGAAAAGTCTATAGGTGTGATATCACATGATCTACATGGCCAATTTACTGGCCCGAAGCGTAAAATTAACTGTTCACCGAATTGTTCTCGCAATATAGCCATGGTTTCACGGTCTGTGTGGCAAGTAGCGCCATCTTGTTGATACCAAATATCGTCTAGATTACGAGCTTCAATTTCGGGCAGCAAATAGTCCGTTATCATTGCGCGATAACGAGCGCCATTAACAGTTACGTTCCGGCCGGCCTCATTTTTGAAGAAATATGGACCAATGATTCCACCAGCCCATAAACCATACTAAACCGTTGTTTTGTCTGGATGTAATGGCATCTCTTGAACCTCTTCGGGTTGCTCTTCAGCCCAAATACGGCAATTTTGCTTATTGACGTAGCCATTAAGCCAGAAATGGGCCTCATTGCTGACCAAAATTATGGTCGAAAACATTGGATCTTGTTCAAGCTTTTCAAGAATCCAAAGACTGAAACGGCCACGATTCGGAAAGGCCAGCTTCAATTCTGCACGAGTTGAATTTTGTAGGCTTTTAAACCAAGATCCTTGCGTAAAATGCGCCAAGTTGTTGAATACGACAAGCCAAGCTGTTGAGAACGGCACCGAATCGATTCATCACGGTCATCGCGTACACTCTCAGTTACTGCGGCTATATTTTCTTCACTACGTGCTGGATGTGGTCTATTTGGTCGCGTATTAGCCAATAATGAAAATTGGGTTTCAAATTTTTCGATGGTACAGCGAATTGTGCGTTCGGTAGGCCGATTATGTGGACCATAAGTTGCTCTAAGCGCACGAAACACATTCCTTGTAGAACGGTGATTTTCATAATACAACTGAACAATTTGTAGACGCTGTGCGGGTTAAGTCTTTCCATGATGATATGTCAAACAATACTGAACAAAAATATCGTGACAGTTTGACACGACTCACGCTTGATCTGTCATAAAATCCCCTTTGAAAAAAGTACCTCTAAATGAATCACCTGTTAGCTAGTATTAGAGTCGTGCAAACGTTCAAATTCCAAATCACGAAGGAAATTGACGTTTTGATACTTGAAAATATCAAATATATCGAAATCCGCATGTCATCTATGTCTGTGGAATACGACTATTGATATGCGTCCACTCGAGACCCATTTTTTGGGTTATGATACATCCAAAACTGAATCCTTCTCACACCCACACATATTGATACAGCTTGTAGGCTAACGTTTAAAGTTAATTTTATTTCGAGGACTGTAAGCTGACATCGAGGGTTGTAGCTGACATCGTGGGTTTTAAACCGCCATCAGGGAATTTTAAGCTGACATCGAAGGTTATAAGCTAGCATCAGGGATATATGCTGACATTGAGAATTTATACTGGTAAATTTTCGCTAAAATACACTCACATGGAAAAAAACGCAACAAGTTAATATTTGATAAGATTTGAGGTCTTATAATTTTTTTATTTTTAGTTCAATTTTCTTAAATTTTTGACAAACTGTAGATGAAAGGACTAATTTCAACTTGCATATCCAGTCTTTTGTTAAATGCTGGCGTATTAGTCATTATACAAGGTTAATTAAAAGTTCGTTTTATAACCCTAATTTTAAAACACCCTGTGGAATAATTTCGTAGTCAAATTCTTTCAAAATACCAATTTTTGTTAAGGGCTGTTTCTTTTCTACACTTTGTTTTGTGGTTCATGTCTTTAGGTGCACTGGTTCATTTTTAAGAGCGAAATGAACTTGTCAACAACAGTTTACTTTATGACGAGACGGCTTTGCTCGTTGTTACTCTAACGTCAGTTTGACAGCTTAGTTTATGAGTCTAGTAATGAAATGGCAACAATATATTATTTAGTTATTACAACTTACATAAAACGAAAGAAAAATAAGAAAATTTATTTATGCAAACAATTCAACTTCAAAATCAAAACAATTCAACTGTAACTTAATTAACCTATAGAAACGTACTTTTTACAATAAATTTAACTTAATATTTTGTATTATCACCTCTAGCCCTTATAACTGCCTGCTTACGTCGGTTCATACTGTCAATAAGGTTACGAATAGTATTTTGAAGTATATTTTGCCATTCCTCCTGAAGGGCTAAACGAAGCTCATTTACCGTAGCCGAAGCTACTTCGCGATCTCTGATCCGCCTACCAAGCATGCCCCACACATGCTCTATGGGGTTAAGATCGGGCGAACATGCTGGCCAGTTCATTTTGTTAACACCAACTTCCGCGAGGTATTGTGTAACACGCAATGCTGAATGTGGCCGCGCATTATCCTGCATTAGGATAAAGCCATCGCCGATAAATCCACTAAAAGGTACAACATAATTGCTTAATATTTCCTCAATATATCGGTGGGCCTCAAGGATCCATCGATGACCACCAAATCGGTGCAGGCCTTCCGGGTTATTCCTGCCCACACCATTACCGAACCTCCTCCATAGCTTAGACGGGGACTGAACATGCACTTTGCAAATCTTTCTCCGGCCCTTCTCCATACTCTTCCGTCCATCTGGAGAATGTAAGCAGAATCTGGATTCGCCAGTAAAAAGAACATTGTTCCATTGCCCTAAGTTCCAAGATAAATGTTCAGTGGCAAATTGCAGTCTAGCTACTCGGTGACGAGGAAGCATTTTAGGTCCAGTTGCTGGTCTGCAAGCTTTCAAACCAAACTCCTTCAATCTTCGGCGAACTGTCCACATACTAACATTAGTACCTCGGACCTCTTGGAGTTGATTTCTTGTCTGCACTGATGTTAAATGACGATCCCGCAGTGTTAATGTTGTTGCGGCCCTCTAGCGTATGCGACCCACCATACGCTTTAGCGTTTTGTGGGTCGCATAATAACAACCGCTACGTGCGTAACACATTTCGCTATTCTCCACGGGAGGGCGATATATGTGCGGCACGTGATCAGCAGAGAGCGGAAGACCGGTAGGCAACCATTTTTGTTGGCGTAGATAGTTGATAATTCTACCGACCTCGGTTTGTCCAAGGCATCCTGGTGGATTTTGGAATTATTAACACAAGAAAATTTTCTCAATCTGTTGTTGTCCATTACCCGTTCTCTACCCACGTGTTTCGTAAATTTGCAGGCTCTACTTTGGAAATACCGTGTCAACTTGAAAGGCGGACTCGACCCCATTCATTCGACTGTGGCTTTCGAGGAGTATTGGTGGATTGTTCCCTCATCAGTGAGGTAAATTATGTTTCTTTTATAGGTTATGTCAGATTTGAATTGCCCACATTAGGCACGCTTCACGTGCATTTCTGACTTTGCAAATTAAATCGTGATATCTCTAGGGTTCCACGGACGGGGCTTCTACACACGTCAGTGAAGTTCCACGGACGGGGCATCCACACACAGTGGAAAGTTCCAGGGCTGGAGAGGCTACAATCAACCCCATCCTTGGGTCCATTTCTTTTGTCCCGAAGACATCTCTTATGCATTTATATTTATCTAAGGAGGTTCTCTAAATCAGACCCGTTGTGGCAGAATTTATGACCATTTATGAGGACATTGTAAACCGATGTGTAGCTACACGAGGCATTTTATTAATGTTATAACTTATTAATCGAGAAATTTGCCACACCTTTTGAACATCGCCAGGTTACCTGCTAGAGAACCAATATCTGTAAATTGTTTAATACAGTGCATTTCATTTTTAAAGAAAGTGTCATTATTTCGTCTGCGACCACTACGTATGGAAGCCTCAGTGATTTGTTAAGTAAGTAAACTAATAATTTGTCATAGTTTATGTAAACTTGGGCTTAACGCCCTGAGATAGTCTGAGCTAGAGAAATTTTATCGTAGGCACGCACATCACTTCCGGGTTAAGTAGTTCCTGCGATATCTGCTACGCTACAGTAGCCCAAGTGATTTCGTTATGTAATATCTTATAATCATCAATTTCCAACGTATTTATTTGTTTATGTACGTGTAAATCGTAGCAATGTGAAGAAATCTGTCATCCATAGCAGTAGTTTTTCGTTTTCTGCCACAACCTGCCCTACGTTTATTTCTGCCAGTTTGTCTAAAACGTTCGACTACTCTTTTGATGGTAGAGCGATGAACATGAAGGGTTCTTGCAACATATTCATAATTACGTCCATCTTCAACAAGAGCAACAGCTTTTGCGCAATTTTCCGCACTTAAAACCATAGTAGCAGTATAACAGGTCTTGCGTAAGAAAAATTACTGTCAATATGACATTAGACCAAGCCTGGGTGGTTCCGAGGGGCGGGAGGTATACACATGTGCGCCGCGATGAAAATTTTGCGAATATCAAGGTCAACTCTTAAACTTTACCATTACACAAATATTAGTAATTTTCTCTTCATGTTAGTCAGTATAATTTGTTTTATGATAAGTATCAAAGTATAAAGTAAAAAACAAATTCTACCGTCCAGCAAGAACCAACGTGGAGGTCTGAATTATATCTTGCCAGGAAGGGATTGTGGGGTAGGGGTGCTTTTAATAGGTGAGGGAGTTAATTATTAATATAATAATAGTAATAATAATATGACACAAATGCTACCACAATCAAAACAATTATATAGTAATATGAAATAAATAATAAACTCTGAAACGATAACATAAATAAAAATATTCTCAAATTAAAAATAGTTAAATAATAACAAACTGAAAAACAACACAAATAAAAATATACTTGGTAGTATACTTACAATCTACAGAAGTAGAATAATTGCTGTGGTGTTTTTTTAAATTTTAAACAAAAAAGAAATTGAACAAAAAAACTACATGTCTAAATGTTCTTGTAAATTAATGAAATCCGTCTATCTTTTTGTTTGGCAAAAATATCTATTACTTCGTCATAAAATGTATTATTCTGTGTTAGTTCCTTAACAAGCCGTTTTTCGATAGAAATGATAGAAATATTTTTTAATCTTTCTTGCTCAATAGTATTTCTAGTAAATGGTTTGATTCGTTTGAGGGCGGAAAAACTCCTTTCTACTGAAGCAGACATAACAGGAATTGTGACAGCTAAAGTAAGTAATCTATAAAATTCTGTTAGACAAGAAATTAAGTCATTATTATAAATAAATGAAATCATTTCGGTAGGGGTTTGACAATTTTGAAACAATTCTTTGTCAGCGTATACAGTTGTTAATTCATTTTTTAGTGCTATTGAATCAAAAAGGTTATATTGTTTTAATAATGATTCAAATTTATCATTTGGAAATTCTTTTGAATATGAGAGAAAATTATCTTTTCTTATTAAATCGAAAAATTCTAATTTATCTAAATCGGAAAATCTTATCTGTAGTTGATTAATTATTGTATCCAAAATTTCATTGAAAATCTGTTTATAATTCAGTCTCAAATCTTGAAGATTTAATGCTGTCTTTCTTTTCTTTGGCGCCGGTTCACCACTTTGGAAATCTTCAGACAGTTGGTTGTAAAGATCATTAAAATGAATTTCATTATTTCTAAAATTTTGCAATGTAATAGTTAATGCATTCAAACGTTTCCTGGCGTATGAAATGTCTGTGCTTTTATTTTGTAAAATTGAAAATACAACATCGGTGTGTTTAAAGATAAATTTAAAAGTATGTAAAAGAAAGAGAAAATGAGGATCTTTAAGATATCTTTTTAAGCCAACAGCTTCTCTTAAAGTTGGCTGATCTTGTTTGAAATCATCATGTGTCAAAATATAATCAAAAACTTCTATTAACTTATCCCTGTTTTTGAATACTGTAAAAACTGCTCTAGATGTAAAATTCCACCTTGTTGCCACATTTGACGGTAAACGGTCAGATCCTATGGT
This sequence comes from Leptura quadrifasciata, assembly GCA_963675555.1. Lineage (NCBI taxonomy): Eukaryota > Metazoa > Arthropoda > Insecta > Coleoptera > Cerambycidae > Leptura > Leptura quadrifasciata. The sequence goes on from OY776680.1 coordinate 82,217,130, forward strand.
ATTAAGTACCTCTGTTCTTTTAGTTGATTTTGAAAAATATGATGAAAATCCAGACAAGTTGGCAAAAAAAAATTTACATTCTTTGATGCTATCTGTGCAGGCTTTACTCAATACTAAATTCAACGTATGCGCATAGCAATGTGTAAAAAGTGCCTGAGGGGCCATTGTTTTAATTTTTGCCTGTAAGCCATTTAAGTGACCAGCCATAACTGATGCCCCATCATATGTCTGAGCAACAAGTTTATTTTTTAAGTCATATTTTCCAAATTTTTCTGTTAAAAAATTAAATAAATCATTTGCGGTTCGACCTGAACTAACATTGTAAAAACCTGCAAATCGTTTAACCACTTGCCCTTTAATAACATATCTGAAAACAACCGATAACTGTGAACAGCAGCTGATGTCTGTGGTTTCATCAGCTTGCCAAGAAAAGAAAGGTACTTCATTTAATTCGCTTTCAATTTTTTGTACTACAACACAACTAATTGATTCAATTAAATCGTTTTGAATAGCTTTAGAAGTTCCCGAAAAAACTGTAGCTTCGTTTAAAAATTGTTCCATTTTGCCATCGTATCTGCTCAGAAAAGAAATAAGCTCTTGAAAATTTCCTCTATTTTCTGAATGCACATTCTCATCATGTCCCCTAAAAGCCAATTCTTGACAACATAAAAAAATTACCGTATCAATTAGTCTATTTAAGATATCTCTATTTTCTTTAACCTTTACATTATGATCTACAATTGACTGTTTGTGCCCTTGATCAATAGAATTTAAAATATTCTGTTTGCCAAATAACTTGAATTTTATTGAAGCAGTTAAATGTCCTTTTGACCTAGCATGCCTTTCAATTGATCTGGGTAAGTTTTTTAAATCATTATATCCTAATTTTGACCAAACAGTGTTCTCTGGGTCATTAGAAAAAAGTAAACAATACCAGCAATATAATTTATTTTGTACTGGACATCCAGTTAACCACTTACATTTATCATACCATTGTACACAAAAAGAACGATTATGTTTTGAAGTTACTATGAGATTTTGCATGGTAGGTTGGGGCCTTTTTAAAGTTTTTATTATAAATATCTTGTCATCATATGTTAATTGACTAAAATGAACATTCTTCAAAAGGAAATTTACAATATCATCTACAGATTTAAACACTTCACCGATACTGACATTACCATTGTTATTGCTTGTACTTACGTTTAATTCCATTTTTGACGTTTTATCAATATTTAAACAAAAATTTTAAATGAATTTATTGCACTTAATAAAATACAACCACCACAGACACTTTTACTTTCAATTAACCTAAACGGTAAACGGTACGACTGTCTGGACTCAGGAAGCGGGAAAATAAAAGTCAGATGTTTATTAATCTTTGTTCCTATTGGTCCGGAGCTTGGCCTCCGGCACGTGGTTTTGAGAGCAGATTTTAATGGATAGCTTCAAAGGTTTCAAATTGAACCATTCTAAACGCGAAAGCTATGTTAGAAGCGTTTGGAGGCCTGCCTCACCAGTCACCATGGATAGAATGTTACAGTTGTGCAGCGTTGCCGGTTATAACAATAATAGTTTAAATTCGCAGATTTAGGGAATATTTCTGTTAATTTAAATTTGTCGTTTCATAAAGTATATTTATATTTATAATAATGTAAATATGTAAAGTAACTGTAAAGGCAAATCAGAAGTAGGGAGGCCCGGCCTCCTCTGCCTCCTCAGAGAAACCGCCACTGGTGGCAAGTTCATTTCGCTTTTAAAAATGAACCAGTGCACCTAAAGACATGAACCAAAAAACGAATGATTCTTAACAAAAATTGGTATTTTGCAAGAATTTTGCAACGAAATTATTCTACAGGGTGTTTTAAAGTTAGGGTTATACAACGAACTTTTAATTAACACTGTATAATGACTAATACACCAGCATTTAACAAAAGACTGGATATGCAAGTTGAAATTAGTCATTTCATCTACAGTTTGCTAAAATTTATCAAAATTGAACTAAAAAAAAAAAAATTATAAGACCTCAAATTTTACCAAATATTAACTTGTTGCGTTTTTTTGCATGTGAGTTATATATTAAAATTGTGTTCCTATATGGTTAAAATATTTCTTGTTTTAATGTGCTGTTGGTTGCAATACCGCATCTATTGCCTTTGTCTATGTTATAGTCTAGTATTTTGGGGAATATGTTTATCCGCACACATTTGGACTATAATTTAAAAAAATACACCGGCTGGTGATTTTTCAGACAAATTTTTCTAACTATGTTCCGTTTAATATGTCGGGAACACAGTGCGTGAGAAATAATTAAATTTGTCATAAAAGCAGTTTTGTTGTTTTCTCTGTACTGTTTCTAATAAACGCGCAATATTTTTTATACCATTATATATTTTTCCGTGTTTCCCGAGTTCGAAACAGAATTTGTTTCTTTTATTTTCTCGCTATACATACAAAGTATGAACATAAATTCATAGGTTGAAAATAATTTATAAATATACTACGGTGTAGATATTTTTACATCGTATATCAGTTTTAGAATCTGATAAATATTGTTTGATACGTTCATAATTTGAATTTTCCTCAATAATATCGATATCTCCAATACTGTTTGATCTACCATCAAGCAAAATTAAACCTAACGGGTTTTAACATAGTCTATCACAAGTTAAAAAGGTTATTTGTGAAGTATGTACACCTAGCGACCACTCACAAACACAAAAATTAATATGACAATGTGAACAGAGAATCGTCCCAGTTCGCCCGACACTACAAGTATCGGTACTTATTCCCACGCAATTCTCCAGGTTGAAGCCATGATCGATCCCTTAAAAAAGAAAAAACAAGCTCAGCTAATTTTTCTCCTGTTAACTTAGGTTCACTTTCCTTATATCCAAACTGTTATAACAGTCCAGAAATGCAACAAAATCTTCTCTGATTTCACTGTCATTTCCTAAATACCTTATGATTAACGACATCTGTGACTTATGGCTGAAATCTGTGGTTTCATTGAAAATAACACTATAGTATCGAACGGTTTTAATTTTCCCTCCATGCTTTTATCCTCCTATTATACCTTATTCCTTCCCATATAACGTAGGTGTCTTCAGGGTTCTCATCCGAATAGAATACTATGTTGAACATTGACTAAAAGAAATGTGTTTATAAGAATCTAACAAGCAAATTTTACTTACTATTCCTTCGGAGATATCTCCTGCTACCCGCCAAATAAATTTGGCAATATCCGCTATTTCTGAAACTAAAAAATAGTAACTAGTACCATTTTCTGTATTGATGTTAAAATCACTGAGATGAGATAAGGCTGACATTAAATTGAGATACTGTAAATAACAAAATAATATTAAAATAAATATAGGAGCATCTAAAAATTTTGATATATAAAAATTTCTACGGTAAAATCAAAAGTTTATACTAGAACCACCGAGAGTTATTTTACATAAAAAGAAGATAAAAAGTATAATGTAAAAAAACAAATATCTATACTTATTAAAAACTTACCATGGATTTCAATTGAGTTCGACATGATAATACTATGACAACTATAGCATCTATTAACAATATAAACTGATGTTCCTACAAAGCAGAAAAAGGGTTATATACTTTTCTATAATCAAAGATTAACATCAGTTATTGACGAGCCGAGAAAATTGTTTGCGACCAATGCAAAACAGCATATTACAGTTCCATTTCATGATGAAAAATAATTAATTAATCGTTCATTCTTCCACAATAACAGCTACTGACTTTCGTGCCTTTTCTCTATCACTAAATCAAATAAGATTAATATTTCTTTTTACTAACAGACCGGGAAAATCGTTTTCTTTATTCTGACAGAGCTACAATGTTTGTTTAAGGTTAATGTAAGTCAAAATATTATCATGGACTTTATAATAAGTAAAAATTTAATTAATTGTTTATGCTCTCACGATAAGAGCTAATAATTTTTGTATCCACTATCTGTTTTTACTAAACAATATAATGTTAAATAACACAGGTTTAATACTGACTTGTTTACTTAGGACCACTTTAACGGCTGGCTCATGACCCATGAAATACGACTAGAACTAATCAGGGTTTTGACAAGGCCAGATAATAATAATTATTTTTAACACTTTTAACCAAGATTTAAGATATATAGTGTAAGGCAAAATGGTTAGTATAAATTAAAAATTAATAGGTTGAAAGTGGTTATAATGTCGAATATTACTTATCAAGCAGGTTTTGTGTTGATAGAGCAATAGTGTTAAAAGTAGGTTTTTAAATTTGATATCTTTGCTCTGGGTTAATTTAAAATAAAATAATAAACATGGTGTTTATAAGAAGGTTTTGAGAAGATTGTGTGTAATATTATCTATAATTTACAATTGTTATTAATTTATAGGTTTAATAAACAGATCTTTCATTTTGAACTCATCTAAACTAAATGTATATGCTAGTTAATAAAAATAATATTTTTATTTGTGCTTACATGCAAGGGTAGACGCCCTATATATATATTGACACCAACCCCCCTGTCGGCGTCTACGTACGTCCGCACGCTCCTACCAGTTGCGGCCCCCTCCTCCTGGTACAGCAGCGGGGTGTTGTAGGGCTGCCAAGATCCCTCTGCCATATGGACTTTATACTGGTACTAATAACAGTTTCTTATGAAATCAAAAGTGTTATAATAGAAATACTTGCAGACCTGGGGAACGTCTCCTCCATCGTTTCGAAAATCATTGCTAATATCATCATCAGCTCGGTAACAAACCTTATTTCATCTGTCTATTAAACCACTATAAATAATTATGGGTATAACTTACACTCCAAATCGTCGGGGGCTGAAGAAATTACTGAAAATAATAAGAAAGTTATGAAAACATTACATATGTATCGTAATGCTTTCGAAGCTACGGTTGAATTCTTTTGTGATGTTTTCAAAATCTGATACATTTGATTCTTTCTTCAAGTATGATATCAATTTTATAGATTTTTTTGAAGTTTCAGGTCTTGGATATGCACTTATTTTCATTTTCACTTTTACTTTTTCTTTCTGCTAACTACTGGATACTGGAACCAAACACACACAAATCATCAGAAATTTTTTATGTTTATAATTCACTGTTAAAAATCGCCCATATACAGGGTGATTATTGATCTAGCGTAAAATGACTTCTAACTATGTGTGCAGAAGATGCACGATATGTGCACCGTTTTCCTCAGAATCCAAAACAAATTCTAAATCCAACACAATCGATAGAAAGTGCAAAAGCTAGTACTAGTACATTTAAAGCAACACCTGAAACTAGTGATGAAGATGGTGACAAAAATGCAAGTCAACAATATTTTTTGGAAACACCACCGGGATCATCGTTAATGAGCACCCCATGTTCAGAAAGTTCCATTAGTGGTGCAGAAGGAAAATGTGATATAGTGAAAACACATTTAGAAAATCTAAAATTCGACAATGCTAAGTATGATACAATATACGGTGTACGCTTAGACCGCCATACAGAAAAACTACAAATGGGTAATGCTGAAATATGTTTTTCTAATGGGAATATCACATTGTGGCGTGGAACTAAGAAGGTGGGAACGTATTCTGGCAGTCCTAAGTTATATGATATGATATTTATGAAACAACCACAAATTTCGCGTAGTAATGAGGCTATTATTGGCGACAAAGAGTGTCAATTATATGGGGGGATTTGAAAACAGACAAAAGCACCATATAAAAATTATGACATGAAACAGGGTTTGAATAAAGCTAAATGGAAGAAATTCACTAATATTATAGAACCATTGGTATCTTCTACAGTTGTGACGAGATCTAAAACTGGCTTAGGTGTTCCTATTAATAAATTATACAATAATAGAGGTATTGACTATGTATATTGGAATAAACCGAAAGAACTGGTGGACCGCCTACGCCTGCTCTATAGCTCAAAAATGGCTGGTAACAATGGTGTCAATAACGAAATAGTCAGTTTATTGGAAGAAATGAGGGAAGAAAGGATAATCTATTAGTGAAGTTAAAATTCATTTCACACTTATTTAATTAGTATAAAATATTGTGAAATGCTTAAACGGGGTCAGACGTAAACAGAAATGGCTGTTGTAAACAACACAATTGATAAGTTCGGTAGACGAAGAAGTAATAATAATAAATCGATTATCGTACATGGACCTCCAGGTATTGGTTTTAAGCTTACCGCAGATAATCAATTTGATATGCAAAATAAGCGTTTACTGAACATTGGTGAACCAATAAATCAAAAAGATGGTGTAACTCGTAACTATGTAGACGAAAATATCGATAAATGTATGAAAGACATTAAAAAGTCGCACATTGCTTTTATGGAGAATCAGTGGACTGAATATAGTGAATTTGTACACAGCAAAATTACCGAGATGATTAATGACGCGCTGCAACACATTAATAAAGAGATTTCTGGAGTTAAGAAATTAACCGAGGACAATTATAATACTTTATATGATGCAATAAGCAAAGGAAGTCACATTATCGAAGAACCCCGTCTGAAAGGTGTCACCATTGCAGCAACAAACACTCGAAAAAATTGCTGCAGCAGCTAGGAGAAGCGGTTTAATCAAAAAGTGATAGTTGAAATATTGGATGGAGACACGAATAACGCTGCTACATTAGGACAGAAAGTGAAACACAAATCTATATCATCTATAAACTCCCGACTTAAACTTCAAACATGGTGATTAGTAATGAAAAATTACAAGTTGTTAAAGAATTGCATAAAGCTTGTAGGAGGAATTTTCGTAGAAGAAGAACAATAATCAAAGGTTATGGTGATTTATGGCAAATGGATTTAGCTGAAATGCAACCATACGCTGATGAAAACAATGGTTATCGATACATTCTCGTAGTGATCGACTGTTACTCAAAATATTTGTGGACTAAACCTCTAAAAAATAAAACTGGTGTTGAAATTACTAAGGCTATGAGAAGTATTTTACAAGAATCAAATTATTCTCCTAAAAATCTACAAAGCGATCAGGGTACGGAATTTTACAATAAAAACTTTTCTGCTTTAATGAAACAGTACATCATTAATCATTACTCCACGTATAGTACGAAAAAAGCAGCAATTGCAGAAAGAGTAATACGAACATTAAAAAGCTGGTTATATAAAGAATTCCCAGCTAGAGGTAAATACAAATGGGTTGACATTCTATCCAACATTACAGAATTATACAATAATAAAATACATCGCACGACTGGTATGAAACCTGCTGATGTTAAACCAACTACACGTTTAAATGCTTATAATCACATTAAAATTGCTTTGAAACCTAAATTTCGTATTGGCGATATAGTTCGAATCAGTAAATATAAAGGTATATTTGAAAAGGGGTTCACACCAAATTTTTCAACTGAACTTTTCAAGATCGTTAAAATAAATGTAACAAATCCCACAACATATATACTCCAGGACATTCATGGCCAACCAATAAAGGGGTGCTTTTATGAAATGGAGCTACAAAAAGCTAAACACCCTGATGTCTACTTGGTGGAAAAGGTTTTAAGAAGGAGTGGGAACAAGGTTTTTGTAAAGTGGCTCGGATTCTCTAATGACCACAACTCTTGGATCAGTGAAGCGTCTCTTATTTAATATTGTCACTTTCTTTATATAAAATATGTATATTTATAACAACTGATATTTTACTTATGTTTAAAAATTTCATAATAAAATGTGTGTATTCCATTAATATTTGTTTTATTTATTTTCCCGATATAAGACTTCAAAGTCTTAGTAATTACATACGTATTAAAGAAAAATATATACAAATACAGGTTTGTTAAAATTTTTAATGAATTTTTACTACTAAAAATTATTAGAAGAAATCCAGAAAATCATTTAAATATATTTTATTGAGAAGAAAATATTTACAACGAATCATCTTAAAATATATTTACTTAAAATGCGTATAATACAGAAAAAAATACAAATACATATTTATGGAATTAATGAGGCTATGAAATCTCCCCGTCTCGATAGCAGCGTTTCCTAACAGAAACATTCTCTGCCGTGTTTCATCACACCTCCATAAATATGTCCAACATATTCACAAAGTAGCACTCGGTATATCTTGTCGTCTCTGCATTCGTTGCAAATATTGTTCCAACAATCATCAGTGTACTTGTTACAAATCAGACAGCGCTGCCTCAATGGGTGCTCCACCTTGCATGACTTACAAACATCTCTGTTGATTCCAAAATTTGTACGAGCCAAAGGTTGCAGACACTTGTAACACTCGTGTTCCTTACGTTCACGTGACGTTTTTCGAGCGGTATTCATTGGCACTGGATTTTTTTCTATACAATTTGGACATAGACCAGTACATGGATTAATATGCTGCTTTGTCCAAAATTGATAGCAATTATAACACATAATTGTACCATCCATGCTATAGGGACATACGGCGATTTTTGGTTTCGATTGCCACTCTCTTGGATAGGGCATTTTAATGCTTTTTAAAACAAGTTTACGGTATGACAGTTGAATAATAACTGGGTTCCTCCTTATGCTACTGTTCGTTTAAGTGTGTTGCCAAGATGAAAGCCATAAATTTTCCGCTGCCTCCCCCAAAATAGTCCGATATAATTCATTTGGATCCCACAGTCGCCGAATAGCCAATCTTTTTGTTATCAATGATAACTTGGCAAGACAAGGGTAAATTACTGGTTGCATACATAGAACTCTATAAGGTCCAACGGGAATAAGAATGTTTTCTTTCATTACTTATAGTAATTATTGTATTACTTTTCAAAATTCAGGTTATTCAAAAGGAAAATCTTGCAGAAAATAAAGCGTTTAGCGAAAAATCAGGAATTGTCCGAAAGTGTTCGACACATTTCAGTGTCCGACAAGGATCCGACAACCCATCAAAAGATCCTCGAATCGGACAATTATCCGACAATTGGCATCACTGAGCTTAAGTAGTTGCTCGAATTGTCGATATCAGAGCCATGGTATATCTTTAGAAATGATGTGATGTCATCAACTACATGTTTAAAAGAGAAGGTGTAACTCAACGTTAGATCAGTTACTTTGTAAACTTCAACGTTTATCGTTCCGTTTACTGTCAAGTATTTTTTTTTCGAGTATTAATATGGCTGCTTTACCTGCTGGTTGGGCTAATCTCCGATTCTTGGGCTGGTTAGCATCCTTAGATATATTAAATAATCTGTGGTACCTTGAAGAGATAGAAGATGACTTAGCTGCTCCCGAAGATGAGGTAGAAGTTGGTGATGAAGAGGATGGTGATGAGGAAAGCGACGAGGAAGATGATGAAGTCTTTTTTGATGCCGAAGAGGGTATAGCTGCAGACGATTCAAGCGATGATGAGGGTATCGTCCTAGATATTTCCCACCAAAGAGGGCAAAGGAGGATAACATCCCAATATCTCTCAAGGGTGCACCCAATGGAAGGTATATTTTGCACTACCATGACCTTTGTTGCGGTTCAAGTAGTGGGTGGCATGGAATATAATCTTTGCCACGGATGTTTTCTAGGCTATCAGTCTAGGGTAGATCCTGGGAGACATCGACATGTGGACTACCACGCCACTACAAGAATAACGAGAGGTAGGCGGGGATATTGCAAATCTTGCAGAGATCCACTGTACCAGATTAGGCGAGTGGAAATCTGTAATGTTTGCAATATGGGTGGATAATTTGTGTTTTTTGTAAATATGTATATAATTATTAGTTTATTGTAAATATTTATATAATTAGTTTAAGTAAATAGTGTAAGTTATAAATAAACGTTTAATTGAATTTTATTTTGTTTTATTTACTAAACATTTAAATGTAATACTATTAGTAACATTTAGAAAAAAAGAAAGTGATTATCAATACTCTGTTGTCAGAGAAATTTGCGTTTAAAACCAAATAAATATATTTATATTCTTTAAATCATTTATTAAACAAAACAGTATTGCAAATTTTTGGTATTTCACAACAAAAAAAGAAGTATTTTACTCATGAAAGGTGAAATAAATAATAGCTCCATTTTTTGAACATCGAAAATAAACTTGCAATTTTAGCATGATAACCATACTTTGAGTACAAAAATGATATATTTTACTCAGAAAAGCTTGATTTTGACCACTACATTGTATCAATAAACATATATGCTTTAATCGCACATCTTTCTTATATTTATTGTGCATTTATCTCTTTTTAAATCGTTTTTATAGTTTATTAAATTATTAAATAAAAAACTCATTTTCTGTAAAATAATTTATTACATCAAATTATTTATTTATACATATATACAACTTAAGCTGCAATAGTCATTACAAATTTTATCCTTAACCTAAAAATAATTGCTTTTACATTTTTAACATTTTACATTTAAAATTTTTACATTTGACATTTTAATTTTTACATTTTCTTTCTTAATTCTAAACTAATACTACATACATACTACCTAATCTATATACATTTAAATTTCTCATGATTTACAAATAACACCTTTCGGCAAGTGTGTTAGTGCACTTTACCTTATACCCAGTTTTTTTTTATTTCGTGCAATCTTTTGGTCGTTTTGTCAGAGGCTTTGCGACGCTCCTCTATACCTTTGGATAGTTCATGTGCCCGAGAGTTTAATGCACCAGCTCTCCGGTTTAACGAATCCGCTTCCCGTGTAAGCGAACCCGCTTCCCGTTTAAGCAACTCCACGTCCTGTTCTATTTTTTCATCACCCTCTCTAGCTGCTATATTAGCCCTATTCTCCCACTCAAGTTTCTGATAAAATTTAATGAAATTATCATAAAGAGACTGATCGTCTCCTTGAGAGAATAACTCCGGTTCTGAATCAGAGTCATTTTGAATTAGAGCCGGAGTACGGTTACGGGGTTCTTTTAGTGGCAAAACTGCATTAGAACAACCGGCTTGCTCCAACGTAGTATTGTCAGACTTCACAACAGGTCGAATCGACTCTGGTAACGGCGCGCTCGAACAAGCCGGTTGCATGAGCACGTCGTCCCCAGATGATTTCTTTTTATCCTCTACCGATTCTTTAGAAGGTTTTCTAGCTGATGATTTTTTTGCTGCATTTTTTTAACAGCCGGTTTCTTGACAGCCGGTGTTTTCGGCTGTCTCTTAGCAGCTGCTCTTTTGGGTGTTTTAGACTTCTCTACCTGAACCTTATCCGAGTCTACATCGGGAATAGAGCTCACGGGGGCAGGTACAGAAGTTTCTGCTAATAAAATCCTTCTAAGTATCGGTAAATCGTCAATATTATCAGAATTTTCTAACTGCACCTGTATTTCTTCGGATTGTTTTGATGTTGAGGGTTTAACCTCAACATCAATATAATCCTTCACAGTTGAAGGTTGAAAATTCATAGAAGGATATGTCTTGCTATTTTTGTTGACTCGCTGTGAAGTCTTTTGTTTCAAGAAACGAATTTTTGATTTTGGCGCTGATTTCAACTTTGCTTTTTTTGGTGATGGTTCAAAGTCAGAATCACTACCAAAATCCCAAACTGTCCCCGTAACCGCAGGCAAAATAAGTTCCTCAACATTTTGGTTGACCTCACCCTGACAGCCTATATTAGACGGGCCGGCTTCGATTTCAGCGGGGTTGATTATTTTAACTCCGTCTGGAACCGAAGTCTGCACGTCTAATTTAGGGAATTCCAAGTCATCAAACAGACCACCTAGGTCGGGGTTAAGCCGATTAAAGTCATCTGCTGACACTTGTAAATCGGGCATTAGCCCCAAGTCAGGGTCAATTGAATTACCCGGATGAATGTCGCAATCGTCATCGCACGCCCTAAACGATGACAATAATGCCATCGCAGTAATCGGTGAGAGATGCGGTGACGAGTCACCTCGACCCCTCTTACGACTTCCACCAGATAGTTCAATTTTTTTTGGCCTACCATATTTAATAATACTTAAACAAACCTTAGACAAAACGAACACAAAAGACAGAGCACAAAGAACGCTAGGAATAAAGCACAGAGCACTATTTTTCACACTTCTACACCACTCGAGAGTTGTAGACGGAAAGAATTTTTGTAGTATCTCTGAAGCTCACAAAGCTGAACTAGCCCGTCCACTCCCTACCACTCCTATGCCTATTGGTACTTAGTAATTTATATACATATTACATTAGCAACTTATAGCTGAACATTTTATTTAATACAAATATCGCTTATTTTGACTTATACATAATACGAAATATCAGAATGAATTTTGTCGACCTTTGCGTTAACTAGTAAAACATTATCTTTAAATATTTGTTAACTCAACTCCTTCATTGCTGCAAGTAATACATCTAGTCTATCGCCATCCTTTACAACACTTCGTTCAACGACACTATTTAAGGCTGATATTATCCACTTTAAATTCTGCTCTGGTTCACTCTGATAAAATGTTATGTCTGAGTGACCCCAGGGTAGAGTTTTAGTAGTATTGGGAATCACGAAACGCTTATCGTCATAATAAGAGAGAGCAACTTTATTCCGCATCTCTGTATAAATATCATGCAAGTGACTTCTGAAAGTATTCATTTTTCGAAATATTAACCCACCCTGCTCAACAATTTTCCTGTAGTCATCTATTGAAAGTTGTTTTTTAATCACGGATTTCTTCACACCTTTGGCTTTCTTCAGCTCATTACCGACCGATTGCACGTAATACGCTTTCGCTCCAGTACCATAAAAGCTGATAATAGGATCTCCAGGGAATTCGTCTTTCATATTTCCAAGCACTGATGGGCTCTTTGGAATATTAAATTTATTCCCTTCGCTATAATTAGACGTATCAAATTTTTCCGGATTTTGTACAATAAAGTCGTAGAAGTTGTCTGTATAAACTTTAATAATTAATGAGTCTGTGTCCGTATACAGCAAGGAAGCATCAGCACCGAATTGACGTTTAATAACATCATAAAAAAAGTTATACAGTACCGTCTTCGATAATTCAAGAATACAAAATCCTACGTAAATGGGTTTGTTATAGACTACTTTCAGTTTGCCCATTTCAATCGCTACAAAATCCTCTGAAAAAATTGTGCAAGATTTGAAATTTGGACGAGCGATTAGTGCGTTTGCACCTATAGTTCTTCTAACATTTTCCCAATGAGTAATCAACTTTATATCTCTTCTATTATCAACGTTTTCCATGGTTTTACCAAATACCGCATTGTTCATTAATTTGTATTGATCTTTTTCAAATTTATTCGTTGCTGAATTTCTCATTTGCGTATTTAAATCAATATATTTTTTTAACCAGGGCGACTGCTTGAACTTAAGTACTCTATGTGTTTTTAACACCATTAAACCGTTTACAATAGCTTGTTTTAAGTTTCTATAATGCACAACATATCGCCTCTTATCATTCAAATTTGGAATTAATTTTGGTGATTTTGATTCTGGAGGTATAATATTTTCTACTAAGAAAGGGAGATCTGAATGTAAATCGTGTAAGTCATGCGGATAATGTATGTCTACTTCAAAAACATACCCGTATGGACTCTCGTCTGAAATATTAGTAACATCTAAGTCAATAATTTCTCTTTCTGACAACCACTCAAACCCCCCTGTTGGTAAGGCTTGTAACATACTGTGACCATATAAGTTCGTAGCATCAAGCTAGGTGATAAATGACGACGGTTCTGAGGGATCATAATTGGGTAGAAATTTATTATTTGCGATATGCTTCCTTTCTGTACACTGGCTTACACCACCGCGTATACCTTTTTTAAAAAAATGTATCATATCAATATCTGTTAACAATTCAAGTTCTACCTCTGTTAATTTCAACATAGCGTCCGAAGATAAACCTGGAGCTGTGTAATATTGAGCTGGATCCAATTTATATTTATCCAAACAAATTTGACGAAAATTTTCAAATACATCACACAAAAGAAGTACATCTGATTTTAAATAGACGTCTGAATAATCACCCAAACTCTGACACTCAAACAATTCCCATACATTTGTAGCCCTTTCATAATCGTCATCTGATATATGTGTTTCATTTAGCCTGTCATAGAAATCTTGCTTGGAGGGTAGACTCCGATTATTTAGTTTCTCTAAATCATCTACGAAACTGTATGGAAATACACCCTTCCGCCGCATTAAAATAAATTTTGCATTATCAGTAAAAAAGTTATTCGTTGTAACCATTTGACTATCATTTAAATTTTCCCCTAAATTTTGTAGCGATGCTGACATAAATTTAAAACTATCAATAAAACGTAACTGCAAATATCTACTTTTTGTTTCCCCCTTGTCATTAACGTAATCATGCATGTAAAGGTGTTTTGTAAAAGATATATATTTTTCTTTGTTTTGCGGTATTACGTCGACTTTATCTTTATGAGCGCATAACTCTTTTACAAAGAGGTGAATATCATATCCACTCATGTTGTGAAATATGATAGGTACAAAATTTGGTAGTTTATAATTTAAATTACAGATGGAGTGTGCGGCACCGAATCGTATTTTACCAGTTAAGTGACAATGATCTTTTACCTTTATATCACCTTCTGCAAAAGGCCTCTCACATATACCACAAATGATGGCATTGTTAAAATTTTCTCTTTCTGTCGTCGTAAGTGGTGACATAGGGATTATATCTTTCATATATCTATTGTAAATTTCTCTTAGATCAGCCTCTATACGTGATACAAATACTTTTGCTGCATCAGATCCACGATATAGTTCAAATTTTGAAATGGTATTATCAAAGGAACATTTTATGTAATACGCGAAAGAGTAAGGTTCATGAATAAATGTTTTATTAGTATAAGACTGTTCAGGATTTGGCTCGCATGTATTTATTGGTTTCAAAATAGATTCAAAGTCTGCATATACTACAAATGGTACCTTGCATTTGCCTTTCAAAATGTTCACATTTTAAAATATTTTCCGGTACGTGTTTCCCAAATTTGTCAAGCCGAAATTGTGTCGTTGGTGTTGTAGTATAAATTTGATTACAATCATTCTTTTGATGTAGCATTAGCTGACGTTCATTACTGAAATACAGCAAACACCCATCACAAAAATATTTTCTATGTCCGTGAGCAGATATTTGATTTGATACTAATCCAGATAAATTTTTTATCCAACAATAGTGAGTTTTAGCACAATCCGATTTACAATGGTGATTTTGATTACATTCCGCGGAAATTAATAATAAGTTAACATGCATACGTAGTTTCTTCTCAGAATAACGCAAAGGTCCGACAACATCATATTTTACTCTATTATTCTCTAATTTCTTTTCTAACCCATACACATTAATAGATATATTATTCAATTCCTCAAATTTTGAAATATCTTTCAATTTCATTGGAAAATTCATACCTGTAAGATTTAAAACTCTTGAATAATGTGGATAAGATGACATATGAGATGTACCGCCATTTGCAGGATACAATGCTGAAGTGACTGCCCAAGCAAAACAGTATTGGTCCGGATTTTCTATATTCACTACAGCCTTTTTATTTTCAATGGACTTTGGTAGCTTGATGTATGATGAGCCACCCATTGGACTGTACTTGTTGATATTAATTTCCACAAATTTTATTTGTACAAGGGCCCAACCTAAAAAATAAAAGTTGTTAATTATTATTTCACACAGCAATCAATATTTACATACCAGAATCACGTTCTTGGAACTCAGTAGTTTGCGTAACCATCATGTCTATAAAAGCATCGAGGGCGTTATCTAAATCCACACCTTGATCCAAGATTTTATTAGCAGTATTAAACGATTTAATTTCAGCTATTTCTTGTGTTGGTAATGTGTAGCTGGCAAACGTTTCCATGTTTACTTTCACTGTTTTATGAAGTAACAATATTTCTTCCAGTAAATTCAATATTTTATGTCGGATTTCATTGAAAAATATTATGTAGTCACGTTTCTCATTAACACTATTCACTCGGTATGTTATAATTCTGTATTTGAAAGCACTTCGGACAATTTCTATGCCATCCATCAAACGTATACATGAATTTGTTCTGTGTTGCAGTGTTCTATTATGAGACTTCATTTGATTAGTTGTTAGAGTCACATTACAGCTGTAACACGTTTGCAGAACCACAGATGTTGACGGACTCGCCGAATTCAATTTCACTTGTTTTGCTGGCGGTCCATTATCATTTAAGCTGCTACATGCTTCCCTCTGATGACGTCGCATATTGTCACTGCGCGTGAAACTTGTACCACAAAATTTGCACGAATACATCTTTGCTTCTTTACTCAAGGAAATTAACTTTAACACTGATCACGAGTTAACTACTTTCACTTTTTATAGAAAAGGTATACTACGTCACTGTTAGGATATCGGTCGACGTACAACTCTGTTATCATACTAAAATATTTCTAACTTTACATAGCCATTACATTTCCGTACCTGCAAGGTTAATTGGATGTTAGGTTTTCCCAGTTGGGTTTAACAAAATAGTATTTAACGAGGGTCTAATGGCAATTTCTAAATTTAAATAGTTTTCAATAGCAATATAATAAACGTAATTACATCATAACAGTTGCATTTAACAAAATAGTTCTTAACAAGGGTCAAATGGAAATTTCTAAATTTAAATACTTTTCAAGAACAATATAATGAACATACATAATTACACCAGGTATAATGACTAATTTTAGCATTCTAGACATATTTAATAAAATAGAGTACAATATTGAATATTTAGAAATACTCTAATGGATGTTGGATTATTTCATATACAGGGCGATATTTCCAAGATTACACATTCAACACAAAAACATATTTTACATAAGTCAATCAAATAAAACGCTGAAACAGTCACAAAATATCATACCCAGCCACATTTTACTGTGTACGTATTGAATAAATGTAATTTTAGAGGTCAAATTGTGTAGCAAGGAGAAAGCTCCGTTTTTGAAACGCATACTCTAATGGTGCAAGCAAAAACCATGGCCACTGCAGGTAATCGCTCCGGGTGATAGAAACACTCCGACCTAGACACCGAAACCCACGGAGCACGAAAAGTATCTAGGTTACGGCAACTGGTATGCCAGACTAGGGACATGTTGTGACCTTGAAGATACACAGGTGTGCAGTCAAGGCCAAGTCAAGTGGCGGGGGGAGACCCAGCTTCGGCTAACTTACTCTACTACCATAATTTATACAATCCAAACCACAAAACTCACAGTGAACATGACCAGCCAAATGGGCGTGAACTCCGCTTACACGCGTGGTAGCATATTCTTCTTCATAGTTCTTTGTCAGACAACCTAAATGCCCATTAGCCTTAAGACTTAAAAAACAAGAAAAGCATAAAAGAATTTCCTTAAAGTTTGCCTTGCTGTTATATAATAAATAAAATATATTGCAGGAGTTGAAATCGCTTGAACAAATGGATAGTTCTGGGCTTCTTTTCGGAGCGGGTGTAAAAGGAAATCCTTGTTTTGGATTAGTAATAAAAATATGAGCATCGCTGTGAGGAATTGCTATTGGAGCTTTCAAGAATTTTACAGTTTCGGTTTCAATGGTACCGGATGTGCATCGATCAAGAGCCACTAAAAACAATGAAAAAAACTATAAAACTTAGACAAAAATCCACTTTTAAGCACACTTACTTGTCTTTAGATCTTTCGAGGTTGAAGGAGCGTAAAGTAGGTTTATATATAAAACTTACACAAAAATCCACTTTTAAGCACACGTGCTTGTCTTTACATCTTTCGAGATTGAAGTAAGTTAAGAAGTAGGTTTCTATATATAGTTAAAGTAAAAGTAACTCATGGCTCGGGCATAGTTTCTATTTCGCATCACGTGTTTCTCATTTTCCATTTCCATACCAACAATTTTTTAACCTACAATGGTAAGTTCTCTTTCACTCTTGGTGAAAGCGAGGTGCCATTCCGGTTTATTATGAGTAGTTTTAATGCTTGAGCTAAATTCGGTGGCTATGAATGCTTCAGATACATCTTCAGGTTGTAAAATAACCAGCTTGTTATGTAAAAACGCCATTAATTGAAAAACCATCACTGCACTATTAAACGACATTTTTTTTTTCGCACAAGTTGAACAGTCAATAATTCGTGAACCAGGACCATCGATCACATCACATCCAAGTTCTGAAGGTTTATGCTTACGACATTCCATATAACACTTCATAAGAGGCTCGTTTCGTATATAATCGGGCAATTTATCCCAACCCTCCTCCAAATCCCAAACACTTAACGTTTTAATGAAATTTTTAGGTAGATAATTAAGATCAACTTGACTCATTTTTGACAGTGAACGTACATTTTTATGGAAGACAATGGCGTCCCACACCTTGTTTGCAATAATTTGCTCATTCATATTCATTTCGAAATGGACTGATTCTTTCGAGAAGTTACAACTTGCTTATATGCAAATGAGAGAAGAGAGGAAAACATATTATTAATAGAAAAGAAAATATTATCTAGTTTTATCAAATCATTCAAAATGAATAGATCAAAGTTACTTTTAGAATCTCGATACTTTCTAAACAAGTCTTATTCATTATGTTTATCCGTTGGGATTAACATTGAAAATAATTTCCAACCGTCTGTTTTAATTGTAAAGAAATCAGTGAGTAGTGCCGTTTCGTTTTCCAGTTGTGAATTTTTCGAATTTTTAAAATTGAAAACTATTCTCCTGCATTATTTTTCATCGATTAGTAGTGTTGAAGAATGCCAAAACCAAAACATCCAATTTGAGAATTATATCTTGAAGTTTACAGAGGAATCAGGTGAAAGACTATTAAAAATTATTGGTAGAAAAGGGAGCGTTAATGTTACATTAAATGCAGAAAGTTTTAGCAGTTTACTGCTCCTGGAAACACTATTTAATCATAAAATAGAACAGCTTAACCAGATTGACGTAAAATACGGTTCATGCCTACATAGATATTTAGATACTTTATCAACGCAAACCCATCTTACTCTGCAAGAATTCATCCTGAAGGAGAAATTGGAAAATAAAACTTCTGACGATTTAATAACGGCTATGTTTGAAATTGTATTGTTTCACGAGAAAGACAATTTACAAGGATATTTCATTAATTAAAATATATAAAATTTAAAAATGTGAAATAAAAGTACTTGAAATTTTACCTATGTTTTATTTGTTTACCCTGTACAATGTTAAACTGAACGTCTTGAGGAATTTCGAGGTTTTTATATAAACTTTTAATATAAAAAAATATGTTCAATTCAAAGAGTAAAACAAAGTGAAAAAATAATAGTAATATAGAACACTCACCTATGACATAATAAACAACAATAATAATAAGTTTATTTATTCTGATAATTCACAGAAAACCTCGTTCTTTATACAAAATTTAAGTGAAAGGAAATGAATAGTTGAAAATGAAATTATTTCTATTTATCATTTATTTATTTATTTAATATATATATATATATATATAGGTAGATCCCCATCCCTCCATGCTTTTATCCTCTTTTTTATTATACCTTATCCCATCCCATATAACGTAATTGTCTTCAGGGTTCTCATCCGAATAGAATACTATGTTGAACATTGACTAACAGAAATGTGTTTATAAGAATCTAACAAGCAAATTTTACTTACTATTCCTTCGGAGATATCTCCTGCTACCCGCCAAATAAATTTGGCAATATCCGCTATTTCTGAAACTCAAAAATAGTAAGTAGTACCATTTTCTGTATTGATGTTAAAATCACTTAGATGAGATAAGGCTGGCATTAAATTGAGATACTGTAAATAAAAAAATAATATTAAAATAAATATAGGAGCATCTAAAAATTTTGATATATAAAAATTTCTACGGTAAAATCAAAAGTTTATACTAGAACCACCGAGAGTTATTTTACATAAAAAGAAGATAAAAAGTATAATGTAGAAAAACAAATATCTATACTTATTAAAAACTTACCATGGATTTCAATTGAGTTCGACATGATAATACTAGATAATACTATGACAACTATAGCAGCTATTAACAATATAAACTGATGTTCCTACAAAGCAGAAAAAGGGTTATATACTTTTCTATAATCAAATATTAACATCAATTATTGACGAGCCGAGAAATTTGTTTGAGACCAATGCAAAACAGCATATTACAGTTCCGCTTCATGATGAAAAATAATTAATTAATTGTTCATTCTTCCACAATAACAGCTGCTGACTTTCATGCCTTTTCTCTATCACTAAATCAAATAAGATTAATATTTCTTTTTACTAATAGATCGGGAAAATCGTTTTCTTTATTCTGACAGAGCTACAATGTATGTTTAAGGTTAATGCAAGTCAAAATATTACCATGGACTTTATAATAAGTAAAAATGTAATTAATTGTTTATGCTCTCACGATAAGAGCTAATAATTTTTGTATGCACTATCTGTTACTATACAAGAACTTTCTTGATGATAACACAAATCAGTTTGTTTTATTGCGGTGCAACCTCAAAATTTTATTGGTATGTCTAAAGTTAAAAGTTTATACGATCTATCTAGTGAAGTTATATGTGAAAATATCAGAAATGCAGTATGTCTGTTATATAAATTTAACTTACCAATATCTATTAAGGAAGATTTAATTAAACATTTTGGTGAATACGTGTTCAACTCATCTTTTCTACTTAGAAAATTTTGATATGGAACAACCATATTCAAGCTCTATAAGAAAAGAAATGCACTAATTAGAGAAGAAAATTGGGGGAGTATTTACCAGAAAATAACTATTGCATCTGGACAAATCTGTATAAAATAAAAGAGTATAATTTATTAATATGCTCTATGTGTGTAGTAACTTTTAAAGAAATTTTGCTTTATTGTAATCTTTATAAACCAATATTTTCTCGAGATTATTATCACAGTAGAATAAATGTATGTCATTTGGAATTATTATATAAAAATAGAAAATTATGGTGTAATAACTGTTTTGAAAGAACATTATTTATAATAAAAGATCAGGATGAGTGTGTTAGAGATTTACATTATTCGGAAAATATACCAATTAGGTTTGAGTAGAACCGCTAAAAAATACGATGTAATAACTAAAAGAATGTTTATTAGGTATTATGTATACACCTCCTTGACTTTATAGCCTGTTTAATAAATTATACCTCCAGAATGTCACAAATTAGCAGAGTGTAGCAATAAAACGCAAAATATTTTTTAAATATCTCTTTTTATTATTCCGAGGATGGGCTGAAAAAAAAAAATTAAAAGTAAATAGCAATCGTAACTCATGTTATGAAATTTAACATTGAACAGTCTTAACAAAGAATTACCAAACATATATTTTTGTGTTATCTTAAGGTTAGTATCGGAACACTCTCTTTAAAAATAAATTTGTTTTTGCTAAACAATATAATGTTAAATAACACAGGTTTAATACTGACTTGTTTACTTAGGACCACTTTAACGGCTGGCTCATGACCCATGAAATACGACTAGAACTAATCAGGGTTTTGACAAGGCCAGATAATAATAATTATTTTTAACACTTTTAACCAAGATTTAAGATATATAGTGTAAGGCAAAATGGTTAGTATAAATTAAAAATTAATAGGTTGAAAGTGGTTATAATGTCGAATATTACTTATCAAGCAGGTTTTGTGTTGATAGAGCAATAGTGTTAAAAGTAGGTTTTTAAATTTGATATCTTTGCTCTGGGTTAATTTAAAATAAAATAATAAACATGGTGTTTATAAGAAGGTTTTGAGAAGATTGTGTGTAATATTATCTATAATTTACAATTGTTATTTATAGGTTTAATAAACAGATCTTTCATTTTGAACTCATCTAAACCAAATGTATATGCTAGTTAATAAAAATAAAATTTTTATTTGTGCTTACATGCAAGGGTAGACGCCCTATATATTGACACCAACCCCCTGTCGGCGTCTACGTACGTCCGCACGCTCCTACCGGTTGCGGCCCCCTCCTCCTGGTACAGCAGCGGGGTGTTGTCGGGCTGCCAAGACCCCTCTGCCATATGGACTTTATACCGGTACTAATAACAGTTTCTTATGAAATCAAAAGTGTTATAATAGAAATACTTGCAGACCTACCAGGAGCCTGGGGAACGTCTCCCCCATCGTTTCGAAAATCATTGCTAATATCATCATCAGCTCGGTAACAAACCTTATTTCATCTGTCTATTAAACCACTATAAATAATTATGGGTATAACTTACACTCCAAATCGTCGGGGGCTGAAGAAATTACTGAAAATAATAAGAAAGTTATGAAAACATTACATATAATTAAATACACGACTTGTGTAATTTACTTTTTAAAAAATATTTATTTAATACTAAGGGTGAGCTCTCTAGTATGCTCTAAGACAACAAATAAGAACTGACTTAACCATTACAATTCTAACGCTTATATACTAGGTGTTATCTCTGTACTTAAGAACACATTAAGGGCGACAAGTAGTCCATCACGTAGCTAGTGTCACGTACATAATTCCTCCCCCCTTAAGCCAAGGCGTCCTCGACTTGCGATGTGGTTGAATAAAGGTGTTTTCTTTCTTGAAGAGGGATTTCTGCTCCTGGTTTGGGTGAAACTTGTATTTTACGTCTTTTAATTAAATTTACAATTTTATGCCTGAATACATACAATATAAAGCATAACGGACAAAATATTAACAATAGAATTGAAGTAACATAAACATGTGCAATTTGTACCAAAGGATGTAATTTGATAGAGTTATCTAATTCTCTAGTTTCTTCTTTTAGTTTGCTAAAGTCATCTAAGTGTTTTTGTTTTAACTTTATGTATTTTGTAGCCTTAAAATTAGTTGCGTCGATTTTCTGCAATTCGTATGTAAAGTTGTTATAGGTATTTGCATAGTTTACATTGTCAATTATGATTTTACAATTATTTTCTGAAGTGATTAGTGAGTTGCCAATGATTGACTTATAGTTTAAATTATTTACACATTCTTCTACTATTTTTACAGAATTTCTGCAAGACACTAATATTTTATTATTGTTTAACTGTTTAATTAATTTATAATTATTAACAGCAAGAATGAATGAACATTTCGATAGATCGTTAAGTGAACAATCATCTTCATTAAGTTTATTCAAACACAACACTTGGTTTTCAATTCTGGAACAATGTTCATTTGTCCACAATTCGTTCTTTGCACCAAACAATCTATATTTTGCAGGTGGAAACAGGGCTTTATTTTGTTCATTAGGAATAGGGTAAATTTTTTGGTAAGCATAAATATTGGGATGTAGGATTGGAATATATAATATACATGTTATCGTGTCTCTGACTGAAATTATTTGAAATTTGGAGAATTCTATTATTTTAAATAAATGTGATTTGTCTAGTTTAATTAAATATTCTTTTTGATAAATAAGGTTTAAGTGATTTATAATTTCCTGTAATTCTGAGTTTGAAATAATTTCTAGGTTTGTTATTTCGTTGAAAGCTAATGTTATGGTTCTTTCAATAGTTTTTACAGAATTTAAAAGCATTTGTGATAAGTGAATATTATATTGAATTAACATTTCATTGTTCAATTTGTGATCTAAACTTTCAAGAGCTTGAAGAGAGGTATTAAGATTTTGTTGCATTATTGTCATATCTTTCGTATATCGGTCTGTAATGTGATTTGCGAATGATGTATAGCTATTCATTTGTTTTAATACTTTCTCTTGGTTATTGAATAAAATATTTAAATTGCTATTTATTTCTTGTAAGTCAGTTTGATCTAGATTCCCTGTAACGTATCTGATGACTGAACCTAGTGCGTTTACTAAAGCACGCTTTGATCTATGGTTAAATTTTGCCAATTCGTCTTCGATTTGCAAACAGTTGTCTTTTAAAATACTTAAACTATAATTTAAGTTACTAGGATTTTTTAATTCTAGAATATAAAGATTTGTTATTAATTGCCTATAATTAGATTCTATTCTACTAATATTAAAATAAAAATAAAACTTATGGTAGTGGTTAACTAATTTAGCTGATCCTAGGTCTTCTAAGTAGTAGCCACTTTGATCAAGTTTTTCTACGCGAAGGCCCAGGCCGGTCGTCAGGAGGTTCGTCCTGTAAAGAAAATGTTTTTCTGAGTCTTTTGACTTTTCTTTTATGTATGTTTGTAGCGGCGTTTGTTTTCGCTCTAACTCCTTTTATTTTAGATTTACAAACACCTGTTACGTTTACTTTATCATAGCAAGGGTCAGCTTTCCTTATCTTTTGTTTTTTAAAATAGAGAGTTGGCTCTATTATTTCATCAGGTGGTTCTAGATTTTCGTTTCTCTTTTCTATGATCTTTTTACCTTTGTCTAATTGTTTGTGATAAATTTGTTCGAAGAAAGGCATTACCTCGTTTTTTCTTTTGTCGTTATATGATTCATATACCGTATGATGTAAATCTATTTCGTGTGCGTTTAAGTTATCGTATGGTCCATATAGTAAGCTGAAAGGTGTATAACCTGTCGTGGAGTGTACCGATTGATTATAAATTAACACAGCGGTTATCATTAAGTTTTGTGGGGATTCTTTGTTATTTTGTGATTTTGCTGTTCTGATTTTTTCTAAAATAGTCGAATGGGCTCTCTCTATAGGAGAGTTGGAGTTGGGATTATAATTTGTCGTAAAGTGAAGTTCAATTTTAAATAATTTGCAATATTCTTGGAAAACATTATTTTTAAATTCTTTTCCATCGTCACAGACTATTTTCTTGGGAAAATTGTGATGTGCAAAATAGTGACGAAGTTTATTTAAAATAGTTATGCCTGAAAGATCGGTTATGTAATATGCCTGTACATATTTTGAAAATAAATCAATAATTGTTAAGAATTTACATTTGTCAAAGCTGAACGTATCTATGTGAATGACATCAAATGGTCTTTTAGCTAACAGTGGACCTGAAAGTTGAGTTTTGTAGGGGTGTCGTTCGTATTTATTTTCTAAGCATACCTCACATTCATTAATTATTTTATTTATCTTTGTTCTCATATCGGGCCAGTAATATTTATTTTTTAAGTGGTTATATGTTTTTATAATACCATTGTGATTATTCTCGTGATATTCGCGGATTACTTCATTTTGTTCTTCCGATTTTTCAACATCTTTACATAAGATATTACACTTAATAAACTTCACTGTATTGTCAAATAACGTGGAACAAGTTTGTAAGAATTTTGGTTCGACTGAGTCGTCATGAAAATAAATTCCATATAAATTTTTCGGATTAACACACTCTTTTAGTGCGGTATTAATATTTTGTATTTCTTGGCCTCTTCGAAGGATGATTAAATAATTGTGTTTTTTAAATGGTTTAGAATATAGATATTTAAATTCGTCTCCTAATTTAATTTCTATTCTATTCATGAAGTGGTTTAGTGGTTTTTCTGATATGGGTATTGTAAAAACAGGATTTTCACATGCCGTATGTTGCGTATTTCCTGAGGATTCGTTTTCCTCGTTCAAAATGGAGTCCATGTCATCTGGGGTTAATTCATTGTCAGTATCGACTTGGGGTAATACTGATATTAAATCCAGGTCATCTTCTTCCACTTCAATTTCTTTCGTATTTATTTCTATTCTAGATAAAGCGTCGGCTACGACGTTTTCTTTTCCTTTTTTATATTGAATTTTGTAGTCAAATTCTTCTAAGCGAAGTCGCCATTTGACTAGCCGCGAATTCGGATCTTTCAAAGAAAATAACCATACCAGTGGTTTGTGGTCGGTTTCAATGATAAATTGTCTTCCGTAGATGTATGGGCGGAAGTGCTTGGTATTTTCTACGATTGACAAGAGCTCACGCTCTATGGTAGAGTAATTTCTTTCAGCTGTGTTCAGGGTTCGCGAATAAAAAGCTATAGGCCGGTCCTGCTGGGACAAAATTCCGCCTATGGCCGTATTACTAGCATCAGTAGTTATCTTAAAAGGCTTTTCAAAGTCAGGATATGCCAAAATGGGTGCGTTTGATAAAAGTTCTTTACATTTATAAAAAGCTTCTAAATAGTCAGAGTCTTGAGTGTCAATTTTTATTCCCTTTCTTAAGCATCTAGTGAATGGAAATACTATTTTTGCGAAGTTCCTTATAAATCTTCTATAGTATCCCACTAGTCCTAGAAATGACTTAATTTCTTTTGTGGTTTTTGGTATAGGGTATTCTTGAACTGCTTTTATTTTTGAAGGATTAGGTTTAATTCCTTCTGGCATAATGATGTGTCCTAAAAAGGCCACTTCCTTACATAAAAATTCCGACTTATCTAGTTGTACTTTTAAGTTAAACTCTCTGAATTTATTGAATATCATTCTAAGGTGAACTAAATGTTCGTGAAGCGATTTCGAAAATATAACTACATCATCCATGTATACAAAGCAAAATTTATACAAGTATTCACGTAGTATATTATCCATTACTCGCTGAAATGTGGATGGAGCATTACGCAGGCCGAAGGGCATTCTCATGTATTCGTAATGTCCGTTATTTACAGAGAACGCAGTTTTTTCTACACTCTCTGGGGACATCTCAATTTGGTGAAATCCTTGCGCTAAATCTAATGTAGAAAAATAAACACATTTCCCTAAATTATCTAGAATTTCTTCTATTCTAGGGAGCGGATATTTATCCTCAATGGTTTTTTCATTTAGTTTGCGATAGTCTATTACAAGTCTCCACCTTTTTTTTCCTGATGCGTCTAGCTTCTTGGGGACTATCCAAACTGGGCTACTGTACGGGGATATTGAGGGGCGAATGATTTTATTATCTAAAAGTTTTTGTATTTGATTCTGAATTTCTTCTTTTAAATGATACGGGTACCGGTAAGTTTTACAGTATACAGGGTCATTATCCGTTGTTCTGATTTTGTGTTTAACAGCATTTGTAAATGATAGATCGCAATTTTCGTTATAGAAGACATCTTTGTATTTTTTGCACAAACTTAAAATGTTGGATTCCTCTTCGGGATTTAAATGAGTAGTTCTAATAATCTTAGGGATATCTAAATTGCTAAAATGAGGTTGCGGTGATTCAATTTTTATATTTTCTAACGGTTCTACATTTATCTGCTCACTGCAATAAACTTCGGTTAGTGAAGTTTCTTCAATAGGAGCGATAACAAAGCCATTTTTTGCATAGGCTATTGATTCTGGAATAAGAATATTACTTATTCTTGTTTCCGGAACTAATACTTGTCCTTCCTCGATATTTACGGGTAGTTTTATTATATTATTTATATTTTGTCTAAAGGGTTCGAAACTACTAGGATTAAGTTCTATATAAAATGGAATTTTATTCTTGCCGATTTTTAAGGTGTGATTGCTATAATCTATATTTGCACCTAAGCGTTGAAAGTCGTGACTACCTATCAGTGCATCGAATCGATCGTGCCAAGGTAACACGTGAAAGTTTATTTGGTAATTAACACCAAATTCTTTTAATAATGGATACGAAATATTCCTATTATCACTAATTGTTTGATTTAATGACTTAACTGTAAATTTCTTATGAAAGAAGTAATTACTAAAATATTTTTGGGCTGGTTCTGGGTTAATTATACTATCGGAAGCGCCTGAATCAATCAAAATTTTTAGATTTAAACTAGGTATTGTTATAAAAGGTAACTTAGGTCTCTGACTTATCGAATTTAAATCTATTTTGTATGTTCCGAGGCTTCTATCTGAAAATTTTCCTCAGGTGGTTCATAAGTTTCACAATAATTATCGGGATTATTCTCCTGTTCGATATTTTCTAAATTATGCATCCCTTGTGGCCAACCATTAGGCCGGTATTGTGGTTTAAAATTATTTGTGTGCCTATTATGAGAAGTATTTCTAGTACTAATACTCATAGGCGTAGGTTTATATTGTTCTTGTTTATTGCCGAATACTTCTTGATTGGTAAAAAATCTTTGCGGCGGCAATTGCCGTGGTTGTACATTAATTGGACCCCTAGGAAATTGACTTGGGCCTTGATTATTATAATTATTATTATTACTGTGGTTATTGAAATTATGATTATTGTGATTATTATAATGCTTATAATGATTATCGAAGCCATGGTGGTTTTGCCTAAAAGATTGCTGCATAGGCCTATTATTATGATTCATGTGTTTTTTGTTTGTAAACTTAGGTTTATTGCGTATAAAATTCATAAAACTAATTTGTGCCTTGTCGTTGTCATACTTACGACATTCAAAAAGGGCTTCAGATAATGTTTTACTACACGTATTCACTAAGTGACTACAGTAAGGTTCTAAAATTCCTGCTTTAAAAGTAGTTAACGCTTGATTAGTGTACATATTTTCTTTGTTTATTCTAATATCATTATTAGGATTACGAATATTAACATGCTCTAGAAGTACTTGTAATTTTCTTTTTATATTTTCAAAATATTGCTCATAACTTTCCGAACTAAGTTGGTAACACGTCGTGAGGTCGTGTGCAAGTAACTCCTCTGAACGTGGGTCACCAAATCTACTTAAAAGTGAATCTTTTATTTCTGACCACTTGGTACTATTAGAAGTTATTAATACGTCTCTCGCGTCTCCAGTTAATTTAGATTTTATTTGTTCAAGTAACAACTTATTAAATAAACAATTTTCTTCTGGTTTTTTGAGTAATTCAATATAACTTTCAACTTGTTTTATAAAGTATGCTAAATTTTTTGAACCACCAGAATATTCTGGCAGCATATCTCTAGCCATGTTCATTTCTACCTGAGTTGTGATACTCATTGTGTCTGTTAAATTATTATTATTAGGATTTAAATCACTTGAACGTCTTATTGGGGATCTATCCCTGATAGACATAGATTTTACTATAAAAATGTAAACGTTTCTTATTTAATATAAAATTTCCTTTTCCAAAAAGGTACAAATAACATGTATATTATGAACAAGAAGGAAATGTAAAGAGGGACTTACAGGAGTAGTGCCAATAGCATTTCTGTTGCCTAGCTTCTTCCAAGATGAAGGCCTCTTTGGTGAAGATCCACGGGGTAGTGCTCCCACAACGGTGTCTATGCAGGTGACAAGTTGCTCAGCAAAGATGCCTCGTTGACTTCGACTTTTCTTCTTGGTTCGTGATACCCAACAAACTGTTGAAACAGAACGATAGTACTTTTCGCGAATTATCGTTTGGGTATCCTGTTCGCAGCGCCAATTAAATACACGACTTGTGTAATTTACTTTTTAAAAAATATTTATTTAATACTAAGGGTGAGCTCTCTAGTATGCTCTAAGACAACAAATAAGAACTGACTTAACCATTACAATTCTAACGCTTATATACTAGGTGTTATCTCTGTACTTAAGAACACATTAAGGGCGACAAGTAGTCCATCACGTAGCTAGTGTCACGTACATAATTATATGTATCGTAATGCTTTCGAAGCTACGGTTGAATTCTTTTGTGATGTTTTCAAAATCTGATACATTTGATTCTTTCTTCAAGTATGATATCAATTTTATAGATTTTTTTGAAGTTTCAGGTCTTGGATATGCACTTATTTTCATTTTCACTTTTACTTTTTCTTTCTGCTAATTACTGGATACTGGAACCAAACACACACAAATCATCAGAAATTTTTTGTTTATAATTCACTGTTAAAAATCGCCCATATACAGGGTGATTATTGATCTAGCGTAAAATGACTTCTAACTATGTGTGCAGAAGATGCACGATATGTGCACCGTTTTGTTTCAAACACTCAATAGTCCGACGCTGGACGGCTGTGGTAGTTTTTCTTATTTCATTTCCATCAATATCATTCATGGCTTGTGTTATTTTTAATCTCAAAGTTTGATAAACCAGATCCTTAACTCGCCTCCATAAATAAAAATCTAATGGCATCAGATCCGGTGATCTTGGGGGCCAAATAAATGGACCTCTGTTACCCCACCATCTACCTTCAAACGGTTCTCTTGTCTTAAATCTACAGCGTTTGTTGAATGTGCTGGTGCTCCATCCATTTGATACCATAAATGGACGGCATGCTGCAATGGAAGATTGTCGACAAAATCTTGAACTCGTTACTTATGTGCGCTCCATGTAGAATATTAATACCCACTCAACATTTTTAAATTAGTTTTAGAATATCAATCTATTCTAAATTAATTAATTTTAATTCAGCAATCAACCAATAATAATAATGAATTTGCTGATGGCCCCACGCCAAGGTTTTATTGGAATTGGGTATATTAAACGCTTATCGTCATGACAGAATAGAGCTACTTTGTTTTTTAACTCTGAAAACATATCGTGCAAATAGGATTTAAAAACGTACATCTGACAATAAATTTTAGAATTTTGATCAATAGCATTTTTGTAATGAATTAGGTCCAATTGTTTGTCGATGGCGTATTTTTTGACACCCTTAGCGTTTTTGACAAGTTTACCTCCCAAATTTACACAATATGCTTTAGCTCCAGTTCCGTAGAAGCTGTAAATGGGGCTACCGGAATACTCATCTTTGATGTATAAAATTTCATCAATCAATCAAATTTAGGTGCATGTTATAAAAATTTTCTGTAAATATTTCCAAAATAAAACTATCTGTATACAACAAGGAAACATTATGACTGTAAAAAGGTTTTAGATATTCATAATAGAAGTCATACATTACGGTTTTTGATCATTCTAAAACTGTAAATCCGATATAAACAGGTTTGTTATATATAATTTTTACTCGATCCGTTTGAATCGCAACCAAGTTTTCCGAGAATATGCTAACATTTTTAAAATTTGGTTTAGCTATTAAATTTTTCGCTCCGTTTTTCTGCGCGTTTTTTTTTTATTCACTCACCAACGTTATATCTACTCGATTTTCCACGTTCTTCATAGTTTTCCCAAATACACTATTATTAGCCAATTTGCATTGACCTTTATCAAATTTAGTCGTAGCTACGTTTCGTAACCTCGTATTTAAATCAATATATCCTGCAAGCTACGGTGACTGGGTAAATTTTAAAACTCGATGAATTGCTGTTAATTTTAAACCATGTTTCAAACATTGTTTTAAATTAACGTAGTGAATTATATATGTAGATTTATTTAATAGATTTGGGATTAACTTAGAATACTTCCCCCCGAGGAGAATTAAATTTTCTGGACAAAATGGTAAATGGTAAATGTGCAAATCTTCGGAATATTCCAAATCAACTTCTAATACGTAACCTATTGGAGAAGTTTCCGATCTAAAGCGTTAATTTCTTCACCAGTTAGCCAATTAAATTTTTTTTCTGGGAGTCATTTTTTCAGACTATACCCATGCATGTTTGTAGAATCGAGATACATAATAAATGATGTGGGATTGGATGAATTATAATTAGGAAGAAATTTATTATTGGTCACTGATTTCCTTGTTGTACAAGTGCTCACCCCACTTCTAATTCCGTTTTTAAAAAAATGTAGCATGTCTATTTCGGTCAGTAGTTCGACTTTTGTAAATTTTAGCATAGCATCCCAAAAAAGGCTAGGTGCTGAGAAATATTTAGTTGGGTCTAACTTGTAGTGTTCTAAATAAACTTTCTAAAATTTTCAAAAATATCTGCCAAAACTAACACATCTGAGGTTAAATAAAGATCAGAATATTCATCAATTGTTTTACAGTTAAATAATGTTCAAGCGGATAGGGCACGCTGGTAATCATTTGGGTCGAAATGTTCGTCACGTAATGACTCTGAAATGGGTGGCAAACTGACTTCATCTAATTTTATTGAAGAATCAATATATGAATATGGAAAAATACCTTTTTGTCTCATTACATTGAACTTGGCATCATCTGGAAAATATTTCCTAATCTCTAAACATTGATTGTCGTTGAGAGTTTTAGATATAGTTTCTAGTGAAGAGGAGAGGAATCGAAAAGAGTCTAGAAATCGAAGTTTTAAAAATATCTTTGGTAATTTATTACCGTTCATAATTTCCTCAGCAAAAATATATTTACTGAAAGAAATATATTTTGCCTTATTTTGTGCAATAACATCGATTCTTTCTTTATTTAACGCCAACTGTACTAGTAGTGGTGGTGGTTGGAACCAACACTACTTGGCGTCACAAAGCGAACCGTCACCATTGCACACTAATGTCCATAATGCTGGCAGGACCACCGCTGACACCAGGCACAAACTTACCGAACGCCTCTGTGGATGGCTTAACCCACAGGGTGAAAAGTGCCGTAGCGCCCATGCGTGCGCGGTGGTTTGTCGCCGCGCGATCTGTAAGGATCACCCCTCCACTAATGTCAGATAAGTCCACCAGTAGGCGGGGAGCCGTGTCGGAGCTCAAAAGGCCTAAAGCACACACCTTAACGGCAAGCTCGAAAGAGGTATCACTCTTATATCCCATATATCCAATGACAAGTGATTGCAGGCCATTGTATGTGATAGACAAGCCGCTTGAGGGTGCGGTGGCCGTGGCTGATGTACCAAGGTCCACCGTACGGTACGAATTTGGAAGATTGTCCAAATTCAATATCGATGCGGACAACGGCAGCATGTTCATTGCTCAAGGCGCGAACGGGTGGGTACGCTGGCACACTTGCTCGCACAAGTCGCATGCCAGTTGCCCGGTTGAGTTGGCGAGGCTGTTCAACCTTGCGCCGACTAACATTGGGTTTACGTTTACTAGATTTCCAACCCATGTATAGATGAGAGAGAGAAACGTAAGAAGGCCAAAATACCTAAATAAACGTGTATACCACTGTTGGGTGGTAGGCATTTGATATCGTATCATACAGATTGTTGAAATGAACAAACGACTATCATACCCGGTCAAATTATGAAAGAAAATAGGTATAAAATTTGGAAGTTTATAATTTAAATTGCAAGCGATATGTGCTGCTCCTCGATAGCGACCGGTAAGATGACAATGATCGCGAACCTTTTCCTGGTTGTGCTCAAACAAGTTCCCGCAAATATGACTAGAAGCTACTGTTCTAAATTGATTTATTTCATTATCTGTTAGCGGCGTCATTGCTTTAATGTCCTTTAAATGATCTGAATAAATACTAAAATAAATATTTTCTAAACGATTCATAAAAATCCTAGCACAATTAGGTCGGCGATATAATTTGAGCTTAGATAAAGAGTCATTGACAAAACATTTTGTGTAATACGCGAAAAACAAAAACATTCAAAATATGCATAAATGATAAAAGGTGTCTCTAACTGATTTTCAAAGTTGTGAAATTTTAATATATTTTCTGGAAGTATCTTTCCATTGTTATATATTTTGGGTTTGATACTAGGTACTACTGAATAAACATATTTGCAATCATTCTTACAATGTATCTGTAAATCGAATTCATAACAAAAATATTGCAAACACCTATCACAGAAATGTTTCGCGCCATTGTGTTTAGTTATCTGTCTCGAAACCAACCTTGATAAGTTCGTAATTAAACAGTAGTGATTATTACCGTCGTCATCGCTAAGCAGTAGTAAATTTATATGAAAATTTTTTTTACGAGTATAATGCAATGGTCCCACAACTTCATACTGTATATTACCACCTTTAAAAATAGAATCAAGCCCACAAGCATTTATAGACACATTATTGGTGTCCTCAAATTTCGAAATATTTTTTAATTTTATTGGAAACTCTACGCCATCAAAATTAAATGCTGCAATAAAATGCGGATAGGAGCTTACTCGATTGCCATGATTCTGAGACGGGGAAACTGCAGCTACTAAACACCACCCAAAACAGCATTCATCATTGTTTTTAATGTTAATAACGGCTTTTTTCAACTGTATTTACTTCGGAAGCGGGATATAAGATGAGGTTCGCAAAGAATTATGCTTGTTTATATTTACTTCTAAGTATAAAATCTTTTCCAAGGCCCATCCTGTAAAAAAATATTTATTAGGTTACATTACAAAAAGTCTAATTTACAAAATACCCGAATCACGTTCCGTGAATATGTCCATCTTCGCATAAAATTTAGCAACAAAATCATCATACAGATGACTCATATCGCTAGACATCGATACAATTTCATTCCGCGTATTGAAAGATTTAATTTCATGATTTTCTTTTGAGTTCAAATAATACGTACAAAATAATTCGAAATTTAATTTAACCGAGGTGTGTTTTTGCACCTAATTTTATATGAGTGGTAAAACTTTGCGCTTCATTTCTGCCAAAAATTAATTACATTTATATTATGATTATCGCTGCTAATTTTATAACTTATGATGCGACTTTTAAATGCGCTATTGACAACGTATATGTTGGCGTCAATGGGGGATCACGTATTGGCTTTATGACGAATGTTTCGCATGTGACCACCAACTAAAGCTTTGGGAACATGTACGTCACAAACCTCACAGCAAACTTGATCATCTGAAGAACAAAATTGGTGGGGATAAAACTGTAATATTATACAAAACATACAAAATTACCTCTACTGTGCTCTCCAGAGGTACTCGAAGAATCCATAACCTGTGTCCCAGCACACGTAAAAGTCGATGCTAAAATGTTTTAAATATTATATTAAATTCCACCATTTAGAAAAGTTACTCACATATAACATTTTTTCCAACACTGGTATCCATTGAACGTTCTGGTCTGCCCGATGTAGATGCTATAAACCAGATTCTTACATTAAGTTTAATTCATTTAATTATGAAAAATATACTTACAAATCAATGCTGATTTAACAAGCGGCAATTTCGTTCTATCTGTGGCCGATGTTGATGCTGTAAATAAAAAAATGTTTTAATGAAGTTTTTTTTCTATTAAAAATATAAACTATACCTACCTGTAGTCGCAAGTATGTCTATTTTTCTACGTTTTGCAGTTTGAGTTGCGTATATGTGTTGCACGAGAATATTACATCACAAATCGGACACTTCAAAGACATGTCGAATTAACAAGCCAATTATAATTGAAAAAAAAAACAAAGTTTAAAAACACAAATAACAAAATATGTCGGAGCTCTTAATTTAACGACCGTTCTTCGCTTTGAACCCAGCAAGGACCGCGTGGAGGTGCCAGTCGATACCTTGCCTGGAAGTGATGGGGGGGCGTGGTTATCTGATTAGTTGGTGAAGAATGTTAGTGAGAGCATTTATTTTATTGAATTTCCATTGCCTGTGCAGACCGAGCATGACTTAACCGTTGATTTAGCTCAGCGATGGCATTTTCAAGGCATTTTTTGTCATTTTCACAAAATTTACGGGCTTCATTGGAACCTTTTCTAACCATATCTCTAGCGTGTAACACGACTTTTTCGAAATTTCATAACGCATAATTAAAAAATTTAGTCTGTCTTCCATATATTCAACGGATTGCTCACGATCTGTGATATTCTCAGATACTGTAGCAAAAGTCTCAGCTGCCACAACTTTTCCAACAAACTCATCATCCCAGTCAGAAAGCATGCCAGTACTTTGAGTATTTGGTGTAATGTGTTTGTCGCATAAATTCCGGTGGTGGTGACAGTATGTTTAAAGTGTTACCAGTATTTGTATTGGTAGATTCCACCGGAGGATTAATATTTGAAAATTTGTCGGAGGAGTATTTAAATATTCGGATCTAAAAGTTAATTCGCCTAAATCAGAGTTTATTCTTTCACTATTGGGAAAAACAAGTCTCTGACCCTCCACAAGCGACGAGTTACTCTAATCTAATACTACTGTTTTCAGCCGTAAAATCAGCACAGAACTTTGAAAAACTGCGCAACTCAATATTTTCAGGAACCATATCTAAGTTTTTCGCGGGTTCTATTACAGGAAGAGGGTCGGCATGAATAATTGCTGTGATAGTGATCCTATTCGCGGATTTTAATATAGTATTATTAGGAATAATTACGCCAGTACTATTGGACTGATATTATTAAAATACCTTGAAACAGGTAAGTTAATATTACTCGGTTCATGCAAGTTTACATTACTTGACCCAAGTATGAGTAGTGTCTAGAGTTCCTGGTAGATCTCCCCACCTCGCTCATTTTTTTAAATTATATGTATAAACTATTATTTAAATCTATTTACTATCCTAATTTATAAACACATACATACATTGCAATTTATCAATGTTTATTATCGCACTTGAGTTTTCATGATTATTTTAATTTCTACCACTTCCAAAAACATTTTACCCCTGTAATTAGCTTTGAAGTCTTTAATTGCGTATTATTGAAATACATACAAAAAACGTTTGGGTAACAAGCACTAAACTCGCCTAAATCAGCTAATATGGCTTCCCTTATTAACGTTTTTTTTCAATATCGCAAATAATGTATTTTTTACCTATTTCTAAATCAACAACATTTTAGTATCTTTATAACTAAAATTCACAGCTTGTTTGATTGCGGTAAAGTTCATACTGAGTTTAATAAATACGTATTAATTACGCGACTATTTATAGAACTCGTAGTGGTAATTTGTATATTTTCTAATATTAATTACATGAATATTTATAGAACTAGTTAAGCCATAAGTTAGTTCTATTCAAGCCTAATTTCTATATTTCCTGAATAATGTAAATCCCTGATGCATTCATCCTAGACTTTTATTGTAAATAATGTTTTTCGAAAACAGTTATCGCACCCCATTTTTCTATTTTTATATAATAATTGTATATCCCATACTGTTATTCTATTGTGATAATGAAGATTATAATAAACCATATATCTTTAAAAATGTAAACACAAGTGGAGTATATTAATACATTATACTCTTTTATTTTATATGAATTTATCCAGATGCAATACATATTTTCTAGTAAATAGGTACCCCAATTTTCTTCTTGAATTAATGCACTACGTATAGAACTTGAGTATGGCCATTCCATATCAAAATTTTCTAGACACAAGGTGAGAAGTTTGAGACATCGCCATTTTAAAAAATTTTGCCCACTTATATTCAGCAAAATGTTTAATTAAATCTTTCTTAAAAGATATTGGTAAATTAAATTTATATAGCAAACATACTGCATTTTTACTATTTTCACATACAACTTCACTAGATAGATCGTTTAAACTTTTTACTTTTGACATATTTTTAAAATTACACTACAATAATATAAACTGATTTGTACTATTATCAAGAAAGTTTCTGTATATACAGTGTGTCCCAAATTCGATCCCCACCATTGGGATATCGGAAACTATAAGAGATAGAAAGGTGGTTAAATTAGAAAAGTTGTGGCAATTTTAATGATGATTTTGAATCCGTCGAGAAATCAGGGCTAACTGCGATCGTCTTCGAGTTATTTTCAAAAAACTGAAATTTTGTATATTAGTTTTTGTCAAAAATCTGAAAAACGAGCAATCGTACGAAGATAAAAATTTTACCTTCTAAAGGCACTTTTTTGTGAACGTTCTAGTAGTGTCATTAGTTTTTTTGTAAAGCGTTTAGTTTCTGAGATACGACACACAATTTTCAATTTTCTTATGGGCGCCATATTGGATTTTTACAGATTTAAAATCTACATTAAATTCTCGTTCTCCTGATGTATAACACTAATGGTTTATGTTGTTAGTTAGGACACCAAACGACGATCTTTGTTTATTTACGGATAATAATCATCATAATAATAACATACAATAGTAACACATCAAAGGTACTGTTCAATGTGGGTCCCATTATTTTCAATACATTTTAGTAGTCGCAAGTGCACGTGATTTGCAGCTTTTCTCAGGAAACGTCTGTCAATGTTTTCAAATGTTTCAATAACTCGCTCCCTCAGCTCATCAACATTGTTGACAGGTTCTTCATAAATTTGGTTCTTGGCATAGCCCCAGAGGTAAAAATCGAGGGGCGTAAAATCGGGCGATCTCGCAGGCCATCTTACAGGTCCATGTGTTGTTATTAATTGTACACCAAAGTGATCGTGAAGATGCCTCTGAATCACACGTGAATTGTGCGGTGGGGCACCATCGTGCTGGTACCACATTCTCTGATGTTCAGCTAGTGATATCTCATCTAAAAAATGTGCAATTTCATTTTGCAGTAGCTCCAGATAACGTGGACCATTTAAGGTATAATCATAGATTATTGGACCCAGTAGTCTACTGCCTGAAATACAATTAATTAAATTAATTAATAAGTTTGAAACATGCCCCAGCATCAGAGCAAAAAAACTCAATAAGGGCTTACATACCTAATATTCCGCACCAAACATTAAATCCAAATCTGTCTTGCGATCTTGATTCTCTGATAATACGCGGATTATTTACCGCCCAGTAATGATGATTATGTTTATTGTAAATTCCGTTATTATTAAATCTTGTTTCATCGGTCCAGCAGACATTTAATGGAAAATTCTCAATTAGGTCACACTGATTAGTGAACCAGTTACAGAACACAAGCCGACGTTCAGCATCTCCGGGTCTTAATTTTTGTACGATAACTGGTTTGAAAGGGTGGTACTTATTGTCTTGTAAATATCTGTGAACAGTTGTTTTTGGCACTGCAGTTCTCCGACTTAATTCTCGAGTAGAAATTGTGGGTGTTTCATTGATAATTTCTTCAATATTTAAAATGTTCTCTTGGGTTAAACGACGGGAACCATACTTCTGCCGAGGTGCAGAAAAACTTCCATGTTCTTGTAAATTCCTTTGTAATGTAAGAAAAATTGTCCTATCAGGTTGTCGTCTCTCTGGGTACAAATTATAATACATTCTGGTTGCTTCTGTACTATTTCTATTATTTCTGATATAACAGTTATACATGTCAAATCTTTCAAGGTTAGTGTATGGCATATTGACGTGTTTTACAAAGCACAATTAACACCTTTTTGTTTTGTGATGTTTACAACTTGATAAAATTCACTTCCACCATAAGTTGTGCGTCTTGTCACTGCTCGCTTGTCATTTATCATGTTGTACATAGCCTACTTAACATGAAAACAAAGATCGTCGTTTGGTGTCCTAACTAACAACATAAACCATTAGTGTTATACATCAGGAGAACGAGAATTTAATGTAGATTTTAAATCTGTAAAAATCCAATATGGCGTCCATAAGAAAATTGAAAATTGTGGGTCGTATCTCAGAAACTAAATGCTTTACAAAAAAACTAACGACACTACTAGAACGTTCACAAAAAAGTGCCTTTAGAAGGTAAAATTTTTATCTTCGTACGATTGCTCGTTTTTCAGATTTTTGACAAAAACTAAAATACAAAATTTCAGTTTTTTGAAAATAATTCGAAGACGATCGCAGTTAGCCCTGATTTCTCGACGGATTCAAAATCAGCATTAAAATTGCCACAACTTTTCTAATTTAACCACCTCTCTACCTCTTACAGTTTCCGATATCCCAATGGTGGGGATCGAATTTGGGACACACTGTATAGTAAGAAAACATATGAAAGTCATTAGCTGGTATAAGTAAGAATAATTAGTTGCCATTATCTGTCATGAAGGGAAACTGTAATATGCCGTTTTGCATTAACCTCAATCAATTTTCTCCATTCGTTAATTATCAATATTAATATATGATTATGAAAGAATATATAGCCCTATCCCTGCTTTGTAAGAACAACAGTTACTATACATACACCCATATACTAATTCAATAATATCCAAATATATGGTAAGTGTTCTATGTCTCTACATTATATTTTTTATTTTTAATATCTATGTA
This sequence comes from Leptura quadrifasciata, assembly GCA_963675555.1. Taxonomy (NCBI): domain Eukaryota; kingdom Metazoa; phylum Arthropoda; class Insecta; order Coleoptera; family Cerambycidae; genus Leptura; species Leptura quadrifasciata. Next base: position 82,256,707 of record OY776680.1, read on the forward strand.
AAATAACTCTCGGTGGTTTAATATAACTTTTGATTTTACCGTAGAAATTTAACTCTCGGTGAGTAGTGTCTAGAGTTCCTTGTAAATCTCCCCACCTCGCTCTCACTCTGTCGATATGCAAAAAAAAAGGGTCATCTCCGATTGGTCGGCCACTAAATGTCCTATATCTTTTGAACCGAAAGAGATATTTAAATTTTTTAAAAAAGATTTCTTCTCAAAATAATCAATTATTAAAAGTAAGTTTATGTTCAAATTATTTTCAATTAATTTAACCTTTTACATAAAGAAGAAAAAATACCTCTGATTAGTTGATCGGTATATCTCTTATAACAATAGAACTAAAGAGAATATTTCAGTATTACCTTGTTATTTATCTATAATTTTAATTGGGCAATGCAATTTTCATTTTGTTCAACCCTGTATAATATGTGGGTCTAGAATATGAAATGATTAAGAGAAAATATAGAACATGAATAAATATCTATATAACTTCATTATACCTCGTACATTGATAATCAAAAAGAAGTATAAAATTTCATGTAAATAGGTAAAATATATTTAAATTTCCAGAAATTATTATATTGTTCCATCTTGTTCTTAGACCCAACTCTGTTTCTTGTCAATAAATTGAAGCTGCATTTGTATTCTGATCAATTCAACACTCTGTAATTGCATATCTTATTTAACAGTCAATAACTGCACCTTGTTATATAAATAGCCGTAACATTACTTAGATCTAGGGTGCGGCAAACTGTCTGAGGAATTAATATTTAGACTTATTTATGAAAATAACATATTATCTTATTTTGTTTATATTAATTACAGTTAATAAAACATCACATATCTTTATACAAAGAAATAAATAAAACAACATTGATGGATATATTATTTATTTTTAAAATATATTTTAATAAATACAATTTTAGGTGCAAGATGAAGGCGTACACAACGGAATTTCTTGAGTCGGTGAAATATTACGTTCGGCCTGTTAGAAAACTTCGTAACCATTGTCTAGAGTTCCTTGTAGATCTCCCCACCTCGCTCACTCTGTAGATATGCAAACAAGAACGGTGGTCTCTGATTGGTCGGCCACTAAATGTCCTATATCTTTTGAACCGAAAGAGATGTTTAAATTTTTTAAAAAGATTTCTTCTCAAAATCATCAATTATTAAATGTAAATTTATGTTCAAATTATTTTCATTTAATTTAACCTTTTAGATAAAGAAGAAAGAATACCTCTGATTAGTTGATCGGTATATCTCTTAGAACAACAGAACTAAAGAGAATACTTCAGTACTATCTTGTTAATTATGTAATTTGCATTATTGTTTTGAATGGGGATATTTTATTGTTGCGTATTGAATAGATTTGATAATATAAGATGTTCATAATTAACTCAATTTGTTCAAGCAACATCGAGATTACTTCAATATTTCATTTTTATATTTTACGAGGTAAACAAATGAAACAGGCGGAAATTTTAAATACTTTTATTATCTACACATTTTTAAAATTTATATATTTTAATTAATGATATATCTTTATAAATGTCTTTTTCGTGAAATAATACTATTTCATACATGGGGCTGTTATTAAGTCACAGTTCGTTTTACTTTCCAATTTCTCCTTCAAAATAAATTCCTGTAGAGTGACATTTTGTTGCGTTGAAAGCGCATCCAAATATCGATGCAGACAGGAACTGTAATACCATTTTATATCAATGTTACCAAGATGCTACATTTTAAGACTAATTAAGGATTCTAACAGTAATCACACAATTCGTGGTTGATAAAAAAGAGAGTATAATATAGCGACGTCATCTCCCATAAGTATTAGTAAATCTAGAAATATTTTGTTAGTGTCTGTTTGAGTAGCAACAGCAGGCATAATGTCGGACTCCGATATTGAAAACGATTCGTTTTACTCTGCGTCATCGTGTTCATCTCCTTACTGGAAATATGTAGATAGTATTCTTTCAAAGTACAATGAACAAATAAAACAGGAGAAAGAATTAATTAACGAAGTAAAGTATTCATTATCAAATTCTGGGCTACAAGTCTCGACTGGTATAAGTGCCGCTAGATGCTTCGAACCGTCAGTAAGATTTACCAACGCAACTAGTGCAATTTCGCTTATGGATTTAGACTGGTATGATTTTATTACAAGTATTGTTATTGTGCCTGATAACGACAACCAAAAGAAATTTGTTGAAACTATAGCCGAATTTGAAAATTTCACAATATCCAGTCAACTATTTATGGATCAACATCTATTATTACTGAAAAGTGGTGACAGCGTTATTTACATTGATGATAAGTGTATTAAGGAGCTTATTAATATCAAACATTTAATTAATTATTGATTAGAATTTTTACGGTAGTTAGATTTTAAGAACTTTTGTAAAAACAACATACTGTATATTAGTAATTTTGATAATTGTAATAAAGAAACATATATTGATAAATTAAAAAATTTATGTAATTTAAACAAATGCGAGCAAACTTACTGTTTACTAGAGTATTTAGTATTTTTTAATAGGAATACAATTCTTACTGATATTGATAAGATGCAATTGTGTAATGCCAATTAAAATAAACCTTATTTACATAATTACAAACTGAATGTTTTATTTATTTGATGGTTCACGTCGCCTATTCAGTAGGCATCATTAGGTTTATATTTCAAGTTTTGTTGAAATCCAACTACAAATAAATAATATAGAAAGTTACCTTATGATATGCAGATAAAACAACTCTTTCTGCCTCAAAGGCACAAGCCACCACGTGTCTTTCGTATACTTCATCGTCCCATATTACAGTTCCCCCAACCACTGGTGGCGTTGTCGCATTTATACAAATAAATGTGAACTAGAAATAAAGGTATCATTTTATATCAAAGGCCTTTGAAACATAGGTGTTGTACACTGGTATCTCAATTTTAACTTATACATACTATAACAGCCGGAAAAAATTCCCCGGCTACGTCCCAAATAAAATTGGCGATCTGATTCGTGGCTAAAAACAAACATTACTTAATAAATTTAAAATCATTGTAAATTTAATCAACATACTTGTCTCGTTTACTGGAGTGGCTAAGATAACTGAAATATCAAGAAAAATTGCAAAATTAAATTTCTGTCAGTCGTTTTTAAATATGTAACATAATATTTAATACAAGTCAACAAGTAAATATGTGATTTCAAAATAAACGTAAAATTTTTCTGTGTAATACTCGCTCAGTAAGTTGTTAGTAGTCATTTTTTGTTGTTTGATAAAACAAGTTAGTAAGTACGTTACTGTTAGTGTTGAAAAACTAAACTGCCCCAGTCCTCCAGATAAAACATATATATGATATAAATTGTGTCAAATGCACATTAATTTTGTATAACACATAAGCGCCACTTACATATGTTTAGGTATACAGTTACGTCTATTTCTCCAGAGAAATAAATTAATCACTAATAATCCAGAAGGGCAAAGCAAAGGTAGGCAGGTAATCCAGGTGAAAGGTTATATACACCATTAAGCACCCTTGATTATAAATAGCATTTATAATTAGATGAAACACGAGTTTTAATGATTTCACTAAACACCGGCTACCAAGCAATAAACACACGGTTCCGGAGATATTTAAGCATATAGTTTCAGCTCCATTTAAAGATAATAAGGCCGTTTAACAATGTCAAGGCAGAACTGCAAGACACTCATTGTGTTTCAGACAAATGTGTGCTAAAAATAGATTTATCCTGCAAATCGGCTGTTAACATGTCGTCCATAACTGCGCGGAGACAATTACAAAACAAATGAAAATTTGTATGATGAAACCATCTGAATATTTAATGATAATAATAAAAACAACAGTAAATATATAAATTTTTATTAGACGGCAAACAATAAGTAAATTATAAAGAAAATTATATAATTATATCAAATAAAACATCATAGGATATAAAACATAGCTATAAATAAATGTTTAAACCAGAATAATATTTTGATTGATAATATTACAACAAATTATTCCTGACATTTTACTGTACGGCATGCAAGCAATTAATTAAATTTTAAAACTATTTATCGATTACAGCTATTTATTTTAAATTACTACTAATAATAACGCTTATTCACCTGGCAGAGGCGGGCGGCAGCGGGGGCCTGTGGCGACGCGTGGTGGTCTATGAAGAAAGAATAGTTTTTTTTTTTTTTTATACATTTATTTAACGTCGGCCTATTTCCGCTACTGAGGCCTAACACCGACGCCTGTAGACGAGCTACCCCCAACCAGGAATTTTGCCGAACCTCTTCCCTTAAGAAGAGTAGGGATCTTTTACTTGCCTAACATTTAATAGACAAGGGACCAACGGCTTTACATCCCCTCCGAAGGATGGTATATCTCCTATACAACCCTCGCCTAAGGTTGTATAGCTTCCGCGCATACACTGATATACAAGCCGCTGGAAGATGTGTGAGGCGAGAACGCGGTTTCAAAGAATAGTTAAAACCTTATAAACAATCCTAATATTATTTTCACCATTCACAAACATGACATAACAATTTACCGATAAAAAAGATACTCTCCCTCATACTTTAAACTATAACAGAAGGATTTCGTGGGTAATTTTATTAAACGGCTATACCACGTATTTGCACAACATAAGCTATAGATAATTAAACTAAGTCTTTAATAAATCATAAATAATCTGTCTTTTAGGTAAATAGAAATATGGTTTTAAATGTGATAAAATAATCTATTCAAGAAAAATAACAAATATTAGCACACAAAAAAACCGCCCAGACACACAGTTTCACAGACTTGTTTAATTTCACACGGCTACCATCCCCACAATTTAGTATCTTAAAATTAAACGGACGATTAAAATATTTTCTTCAAGCAGCGGCTAAACAAAAAAAAAACTAATACTTACATTATCACCACGTGTACGAGCCCCTGGGCCTCGTATGCGCAGGCCACCACCAATCGCCCATATACTTCCCCGTCCCAGACGGTTACCCCGGGTCCCTTAGGCGGCGCCCCGCCGCACTGGTAGACGAACTAAGAAATAAAAAAAAACAGAAATAAAAAAATAGAAATTAAAAGTGTAAGAGATTAAGGAAAAACAATACATACTTCCTGTGCAGGAAAGAAGTCACCCACAACACCCCAAGCGAAATCCATTATTTGGATTGTTTCTAAAAAGGCAGAAATGTAAACAAATTTGTAAAAAAAAAAAATAAAAACAATAAACTTACGGGGGAAGCTCGCCGGCGAGGACAGTAAAACTGAAATAAAAGAGACGAAAATTTAAATTTCACTGAAAAATATCACATAATACCCGCTTTAATGATTTTTCTCTAACAGAGCAAATATTTTACTATTTCTGCACTCTAAATTTTACTTGATGGCATGCACTGTAAACCTCCAGGATAATTAAGCAAAAGCCGAAACAAATAGCTCTAACAAAATCTAGATAACCCAATAACTAACACTTACTCAACCTTTTCGAAGGCATATTTAAGACTGGAGCTTGAAACTCCTAGCAAATATCTTTTATAGAACTGAAATGTATATTTTCAAAACAAAACTGAAAGCCTTATACATTTTATTAAAGGCATGTGTAGTGCAAATGTTATTGTAATTATGCATGAACTGTAATAATATTGCAACCCTGTTCTACTCTAGTAAAAACCATCTATATTTAACGGCGTAATTTATGCCACAAGCTATGCCTTATATTTAAACACAATATAAAATTTATGCGTTGATATTTTTCATTACCAAACAATATATCATAAAGGTGTTACCAGAACCCATGACACAAATATTAATTTAGGGAGCAGTTATAACTTTTAAACGTTTAACATACTCGTTTAATAATTAATAACCCCCAGAGAGCGTTTCAACAATGTGGGGCTCCCGAACATATAATAACCATGTATTATTTTTATTGTCCTGTATCGTTATATGTATAGGATATAAGGATTCGCGGGGCAGAATGCCAAATATTGTTTGTGCAAATTTTGATAACTAAATTCGTTTGATAAATGTCTAGTATAGGTCTCCGAAAATACTAATTTTATTCATATTCGACCCTACCCCGAATCTGGTGTTTTTACATGTAAATGTGTTAAGAATAAAAGGTACTTACCTTGAATTTACAGGCCTCTACTTAATGCTTATAAACCTTATAAAGGTTTCTATTAGAGAAGAGAGAGAACAATTTACAAAAATACACTGAACAGGGAAAATTTTGAGAATGCTGTTTCATTTAAGTATACCTTATAAGACAGTCAGACGTTTGACTCAGACAGTCAAATAAAACACAATATAGAATCAGAAAATTTATTACATAAACACCATCATCGATTTATATAATTTTGTGTAAACCAAAAACAGGTTACATATTTCACCCCCCACAGAAAGGGTCTGATAGCTTAAAACTACATTACATACCAAACATATCCTAACATAAAAATAAAAATAACTTTAAGTGTCTATATGCATAAACAGCCCACTTAAATTAATATTACACCATCGATTGAGTCTGGCACTCGCACTGAACACGCCTTTGCTTCTTCACCTCCCTGCGCAAGCTTTCAAGCCTCCCTCTGAGACGCCGCAACTTTTTAATCTTATCTATATTATCCTTTCTTAGCACATTTTGCTGTTTCACCAAATCTAAATTTTCGTGAAACAGCTGCTCAATGTCGATAGTTTTATCGGCGTTTTTACTTAATAAGACACCAAGCTCTGTATTAAGATTGTCATTGGCCCTGGTCATTTCGGAAACCGTCGCCTCCAAGCTGTCTCTTGCACTTTTAAAACCTTGTACTGTTTCTACACAAATATTCATTTGCACGGTAAAATTATTTTTTAGGCTCTGAACCTCCAAATCTTTTAAAAATAACTCCCTGGTTTTACTTTTTGTGCTTCTTTTATGGTGGTATTTAATTTGGTGCACAGTTTATTTAACCCTGGAACGACCACCGTGTCTGAAGTATACGCTTGGGCCATACTGTGCCCGATCAAACACAACAAAAGTATTGCGAGTAAGAACATTTTTGGTAATTTCTAGTTGGGAAATATAATTCAACTGCATTATTCTGAAAGCCCCGGGCCTGTTAAATACTCGGGCTATTAACGTGTTTAAAATAATTCCCCGGGAATGATTTTCCAGGGAAATATTGCGATATTCAGTAATCAGTAGTAGGAAACATTTACAGTTATAAAAGCATAAATAACCAATATTTTAGAATCATTTTCAGTTGCAATATTAATAATGCTATACAACAAGTAATCAAACTATGCTGTTTAAAAACAACCGGGATCTTTATCGACCTAGTAGCAAGCAAAACAATAAATCGTGTAGATACAACAGCATAAAATAATTGTTTAAGGTTCTCTTCGCCGTTATTATTTTAAAACAGTATTATACACTTAGGTAAATAAATTCGGGGACATCTTATCTTAAAAACCCATTCATAGTAAACCCGCCCCCATCGGTTATATTTATGCTCGAGATAAAGGTCTTGCTCTAAGTAGAGTCATTATCTTCCGGTTACGCTCTTCTCTTTGTCCTTTGGCTGTCTTGGGGGCACGTTTAATGGACGACTTTTCGTGTATTCTTTGTATGTGTCCTTTTAGGTTATCTCGCCTTTTAAATGTCTTGCTGCATGAACCACAGCTGAAACGGCGATTTGTATGACTAAATGAGTGGCGACTTAGGCCGCTGCGCCATGTGAATGTCTCGTCGCAAATATTATAAGAATACATATTGTCCCTGTTACAGTATGATGTTGAATGATTAATCGTTAGCAAAATGCTCCTATTTATCCCAATATCACCTAATAACACCCCAATATCACCTAAGAATATCCCAATAACACTTAAAAATGTCCCAATACCGCGTAAACATATCCCAATTACACTAAAAATATATCAATTATACCAGCATATATATTACACCTAAAAAATACCCAGTGTCACTCGTATATATCCCAATATCACCTAAAAATACCCCAACATCGCCCAAGAATATCCCAATTACACCTAAAATATCCCAGTAACACTCGTATATATCCCAATATCACCTAAAAAAAACCGCCCCAATATCACCTAAAATATCCCAACTACACCCGTATATATCCCAATATCACTATATGTATCCCAATTACACCTAAAAATATCCCAGTCACACCTAAAAATATCCCAATATCACTCGTATATATCTCAATACCCCGTAAAAATACCCCAACATCACCATATACAGTGTGTCCCAAATTCGATCCCCACCATTGGGATATCGGAAACTATAAGAGATAGAAAGGTGGTTAAATTAGAAAAGTTGTGGCAATTTTAATGATGATTTTGAATCCGTCGAGAAATCAGGGCTAACTGCGATCGTCTTCGAGTTATTTTCAAAAAACTGAAATTTTGTATATTAGTTTTTGTCAAAAATCTGAAAAACGAGCAATCGTACGAAGATAAAAATTTTACCTTCTAAAGGCACTTTTTTGTGAACGTTCTAGTAGTGTCATTAGTTTTTTTGTAAAGCGTTTAGTTTCTGAGATACGACACACAATTTTCAATTTTCTTATGGGCGCCATATTGGATTTTTACAGATTTAAAATCTACATTAAATTCTCGTTCTCCTGATGTATAACACTAATGGTTTATGTTGTTAGTTAGGACACCAAACGACGATCTTTGTTTATTTACAGATAATAATCATCATAATAATAACATACAATAGTAACACATCAAAGGTACTGTTCAATGTGGGTCCCATTATTTTCAATACATTTTAGTAGTCGCAAGTGCACGTGATTTGCAGCTTTTCTCAGGAAACGTCTGTCAATGTTTTCAAATGTTTCAATAACTCGCTCCCTCAGCTCATCAACATTGTTGACAGGTTCTTCATAAATTTGGTTCTTGGCATAGCCCCAGAGGTAAAAATCGAGGGGCGTAAAATCGGGCGATCTCGCAGGCCATCTTACAGGTCCATGTGTTGTTATTAATTGTACACCAAAGTGATCGTGAAGATGCCTCTGAATCACACGTGAATTGTGCGGTGGGGCACCATCGTGGTGGTACCACATTCTCTGATGTTCAGCTAGTGATATCTCATCTAAAAAATGTGCAATTTCATTTTGCAGTAGCTCCAGATAACGTGGACCATTTAAGGTATAATCATAGATTATTGGACCCAGTAGTCTACTGCCTGAAATACAATTAATTAAATTAATTAATAAGTTTGAAACATGCCCCAGCATCAGAGCAAAAAAACTCAATAAGGGCTTACATACCTAATATTCCGCACCAAACATTAAATCCAAATCTGTCTTGCGATCTTGATTCTCTGATAATACGCGGATTATTTACCGCCCAGTAATGATGATTATGTTTATTGTAAATTCCGTTATTATTAAATCTTGTTTCATCGGTCCAGCAGACATTTAATGGAAAATTCTCAATTAGGTCACACTGATTAGTGAACCAGTTACAGAACACAAGCCGACGTTCAGCATCTCCGGGTCTTAATTTTTGTACGATAACTGGTTTGAAAGGGTGGTACTTATTGTCTTGTAAATATCTGTGAACAGTTGTTTTTGGCACTGCAGTTCTCCGACTTAATTCTCGAGTAGAAATTGTGGGTGTTTCATTGATAATTTCTTCAATATTTAAAATGTTCTCTTGGGTTAAACGACGGGAACCATACTTCTGCCGAGGTGCAGAAAAACTTCCATGTTCTTGTAAATTCCTTTGTAATGTAAGAAAAATTGTCCTATCAGGTTGTCGTCTCTCTGGGTACAAATTATAATACATTCTGGTTGCTTCTGTACTATTTCTATTATTTCTGATATAACAGTTATACATGTCAAATCTTTCAAGGTTAGTGTATGGCATATTGACGTGTTTTACAAAGCACAATTAACACCTTTTTGTTTTGTGATGTTTACAACTTGATAAAATTCACTTCCACCATAAGTTGTGCGTCTTGTCACTGCTCGCTTGTCATTTATCATGTTGTACATAGCCTACTTAACATGAAAACAAAGATCGTCGTTTGGTGTCCTAACTAACAACATAAACCATTAGTGTTATACATCAGGAGAACGAGAATTTAATGTAGATTTTAAATCTGTAAAAATCCAATATGGCGTCCATAAGAAAATTGAAAATTGTGGGTCGTATCTCAGAAACTAAATGCTTTACAAAAAAACTAACGACACTACTAGAACGTTCACAAAAAAGTGCCTTTAGAAGGTAAAATTTTTATCTTCGTACGATTGCTCGTTTTTCAGATTTTTGACAAAAACTAAAATACAAAATTTCAGTTTTTTGAAAATAATTCGAAGACGATCGCAGTTAGCCCTGATTTCTCGACGGATTCAAAATCAGCATTAAAATTGCCACAACTTTTCTAATTTAACCACCTCTCTACCTCTTACAGTTTCCGATATCCCAATGGTGGGGATCGAATTTGGGACACACTGTATATCCCAATATCACCTATTACGTTTAAAAATATCCACCAAATGCATAAAAGTAAAACGCATAATATATTCAAAAAGCAATATTAGAATTGTTGACAAGTTTTATACCTTTTATTTACCAGTCCAGGTAGGCTAGCAAATATCTAAGCGTCTATGTCCCACAACTGCTATAAATTTAGTATATTCGATGGTGAATTACGCGTGTGAAAACATATGGTATATCCTGCTATAGAGTGCCTGTCATATGTTGTATAGAAATAATTATACATCAAGGCATTATTGTAACAGGTACGTTGTTCCACGCAGAATGCTAAAAAATTAATGACTAGAATTTAAAAATATATTGAACGTATGGTTTGTAAGTAAGTATAATAACGTTCTGTATGGGGTCTTGTAGGGAGTACGTAAGATATCTGTGATTATTTAAAGTATATAATCAGAATATTCCTTCAGGAGCGTTTAACCCTTTGAGGACTGAATCATCAATTTAAAAAAACTGCTATTTTTATTGAATATTTATTAACAAATAAATTAGAAAACCAAAAAAAATTCAAGAAAAACTTATTTTGAAACTCAAAAATATTTAAAAAATAGTGGTCTACCATAAGGACCACTAGGCCTTCTAAGTTCCATTGAACAAAATTAAGATTCCACATCGAGAGAATAATACCATAGGTATCAGTATATGATAAATTATTATATTCTTCCACGTTACGAATAATTTCCTGTAAGTTATCATTGGTTGATGTTAAGTTTAAATGTGGGATAGTTAAGGTCCAATTTTTATTGACATTCCGTAAAATTTTGAAAACGAGGTAGATAGTCTTGGCGTTTCGGATTAAGTATAAATGATTCTAAGTTTGACCAAGCTGCTGGTATAACATGTATAAATGAGGCTTGATTAGGTAATAAGTCTGAACAAGGGAATCTTTTTGGAATTAATTCTTCCTCTTCCATAATAAGTTTACAGTTACAGAGTAGATTGATTTTTATTGCACCAGGTGTTTCGGAAGATTTTAAAGGAATATTTATTGATTTTCGAGGGCATTTCATATAAGTATTATTTTTTGGGTGTGTTATAATATAACAGTATTTATTAATTTATGATAACTCATAGGACAATGGTGGTTAATTTCGTCTGTAGTTGCTCCTACGTATAATTTTTTTGCACAAGCTGGCCTTCGCAGTATGTCTGCGGAGAAGCGTGGTAGAAAACAAAGTTTATCGTGAAAAGGTTTGCAATGATGCAAACCTTCACCTGAAATCTGTTGAGAAATGGTAATTTTTTGTAACAGCAAGATATATAGTGTCATGATTGATAATGCATGTTTGGTTTAACCATGCAAATGGTATGGTAATTAATTCAAATAAATCCCATGATTGGTTAATTTGAGTGATTGGGACCCTAATGTTAATAATAATTTTGTTATTTGTGAATGCACAATCGCAAAGTGGTAGTTGATGAAATTTTGAAATAGCTGAGATTAAAATTGCTATGCTTTGGTTAGAGTTGTAATTCTTTTCCTAGGATGGTTAGATCGTGAGAAAGAATAGTAGGGCTAAGGATAGCTATAGGTATTTGATGTTGCCTACGCGAATTTAGGATTCCTTGTTTTCTTATTGCTCTGGTGAGCTACTATATGCTTGATATTTTGAAATTGGTTGTTTAAAATAGATAAAATAAGATTAGATTGTTCATCTTGATGTGTTATTAAGGTATTTCTAAATTCGTTTGTAAATTCTTCTAATTCTAATAGATTTTGAAAGTCCTTTATTTAATTTAAGTATTTGTTCTCTCAAAATGTCCTCTCTGGCTGTAACTGTATCTAGTTTATGTTGTGTTGCAACACCACAACACCAAGACAACCAACCCTTCTCCTAGGAAATCTAGAGATCTTTTTCTTCGAAACGCGTTTTCGAATTCCCTAATATTTTGTAAATACTTTACATTCCAGCTTTGTTCAAGAGCCTCAAATTCTAATTTATAAGCATTTTTTACTAGCTCTAAATTTTTTAAGATGATAACATTCTGGTTTTTTATTTTCTTTTCTAAGATAGCTCGTTTTACCCTCTGTTTTTTCAATATTTTCGTACCATATTGATTCATAAATTAGTGGAATCGTGGCTTCATAATTTACCGTTGACGGTAGGGGTCTCCAAAAAGCCCCGGCGGTCACCTCCAAATTATGAGGTGTAGAATAAATAGAGGATGCTAGGAGACAAAGAATGATGAACCTGTTTAAAATTCTTTATTTTATTTTCACTTTTCTATATTCATTTCTAAGGGAAAAAAACTATTTCGAGACTATACACACTATATACACTCTCATTAAAAAATGAATACTTAATTAAATTAACTTGCATACTTAAAAATAACTCAACCGTACATTTATGTTTCTATCGGTGCTGCTCCTGGTGTCCAAGGATCGTTATAAGGTAGTATCTGGCTTACATGTACTATTTCTTTCTTAGCTTTTTTGATAGCCCTTTTCGGATCTCGTAATCTATGTCTCCTATTTTTCTTACGATGTAGTAGTAGTAGTCCAAACCATCAAAAGAGTAGTTTTTCTGATCGTCCGACTTTTCTGATTGGGGTAAAAACTTTTACGTTTTTCCCCTTAGCAAATTGTAGATGGCGATGTTTTTCGTCATGCCTTATTTTATCCGCTGCTTGTCTCTTTTTTATATTTTCTACTGCCAGGTTACGTACTGCTGATTGTGTTGTTGACAACTACAATTACATTGGCCTCTGTATTGGCCGTTAGTGGTGTTCCTAGTAGTGCCATTATTAGGGAGTGTTTCATCGTTTCGTGATTTAGATTGAATATCGTCTAGTTTAGACACGATTTTCTTTAGTATATTCCAGCTCATGGTGTCTTCTATTAACAGTCTATAGTTAGGATAGAATTCTTGTTTCAGGCCGTTTTCAAAAAAATTTCTAAAGTTTTCTACGTCAAACAAATAGACTTAATAATTCGTAGTAATAAGTCATAATGGGTTCTTTTTCCATTTGTTTTCTTTCGTTTAGCCGTTTTTCAAGAGTGCGTTTTGTATCGGTATCCCCAAATTCCGTTTGAAAATCTACTTTCGAGGATTTCGGCGTTTTCTCTTCTGTAGTTATATATCTTTGAAACCAGAGATCCACGGCTTCCAAAAATGACTGTAGATATGCGATTTTTAGCGTTTCGTCCCATCCGTTGGCTGCTGCTGTTCTTTCGTAGTTTTTGATAAAGGAGGCGGCGTTTTTTAGGCATGGGTTAAAAGTCGGTGGGCATACAAATTTTGGTGTTGCCGGTGTTTTTGGTGTTGATAAACTTTCTAAAAGTGTAGCGTTAGCCATGTTGTGGGTTTCTTCTTGTTTCTCTTCTACGTTTCTTCCCTTTCTTCCGTTTCTTCTTGTTTTTTTAAAATTTCTTCCCTTTCTTCTGTTTCTTCTTGTTCTTCCCTTTCTCCTATTTCTTCTCCAATTCTACTGTGTGTAGGGGATGTCGATAGTCTCGAGGCCCTTGCAAAGGGATTTACCAAACCGAATTCTGTGCTGCGATATGGGGGTTGAAAGCTACTTGTTGGGATTGCAGTTTAAATAATTGCCGATCTTGTAATAATTTTTCTTTGTTTTTCTTCTTTAGATATAATGGTCCATTATTATTTATTTTACGGTTAGTTTGTTTTAAATATTTTAAGAGTAGTTTAGTTTGTTTTATGTTATATATTAAAATGTAACGTCGTAGGGAAAATATATGTATATTTTTACGTAAGTAATATAGTTTATTCATATAAAAAAAACTTATTAAAAAAAAATAGCACAGTAAGCACAAATAGTGTCTTCTAAATACCCTAAATCAGTTTTAAAAAAAGGATTATTTTATTCATCATCCTCACCAAATAAACATTTTAACTTTTCTGCCAACTCTTTGCTAATAGGTTTCTGTTGGCTTTTATTTCTTTCAGGAAAGACAAAATGTTTTTTACTATTATTTTGCTCTGAACCAGGGGTCAGAGGTAACCCTCATTCTCTTATTTGGACATTAGTGTAATTTGGTAAATCTAATTTAAGTATTCTCCTCTCCTAGCGCTCTTTCCTTCCAAGCTTTTTTCGTGGCATTAGAAAAAGTTTAAAGGAATATTTAAAAAAACTAATAAAATAACCTTCCAACAGTAAATATTGATTCGACTGATTTTAAAATTACTTTAAAAAATTAAAAGAAAAAATGAAAATTAAATCAAGGTTAAAAAATATATATGTAAAAGGTAATGGAGTTAAATCGAGGTAAAGGGGTAGAAAAAAAAATACTACTCTGTACCAACCAGTCTGACACTGGGCTGAAATACGGATAATATTTCTTATTATTTTTTCTATTGTTTTATTTCTAGCCAGTTTATACGGGCACTAGAAATACCACAATTGGAGGATAAAATTAGTACTACGTACTAGCCAGTTGACACGGGCTAAAATACGACTACCAATTTAAAAAAAAAAATTTTTCATATCAGCCAGTTAGTACGGGCTAATGGAAATATAATTAAAAAACATTGGGTTTATTAGGAAGAATAAAAACCCTAAGAACGAAGCTAGGCGCCTCACCATGTGTCACGAGCCGGGGGTGCTTGGCTTGGAGAGGTTAAATTATAAGTAAAATAATGATATAAAACAGAAATATACCAACGTTCTATTGAAGGTAAAAATAACAAACAAGTCCATAAAGGAAAATAGTTCAAATAATAAAAATATAAAATAAAAAGATCTTACCAGTCCATAATGGGGGAGATGCGTCAGGTAGATGCTCGTTGACTGATTGACTACCAATGAGTAATGTTTGTATCAATCCTGGACTATTTATATGATTCCTAAATACTTATTCAGCAATATTCCTATAAAGGTAGACTTAAAGTATATGTCTCAACGCGGTTACAAGCTGATATTGAAATATGAAACTTTACATCATTTATGCTTGTTAAATAGCGAATTTATATTGTAGAAATAAAATATGAATGATAAAATTTAACTTAGAAAGAATGCAGGATTTATTTATCTCCCTTAGAGCTTATTTTAAATTTCTATAATGAATAATATACTTCTCCTTGTTAAACAATGTTGTTAATAATTTTGGTGTTTTAGAAGTTGGTGGAATTAAATGTTGAGGGCATAGAGGAAGGTCTTTATGATAATCATACAGGTTTTTAGGATACTCGAGATCAACTTCAAATATATAACCAATGTCACTATCGTCTGAAATATTCATAATATTTTTTTCCTGGTGAATATTATCAGGCCATTTCACTCTATTACTACGATTTTCTTTTTTACCACGATATTCTAGCTCATAACCAACAAGTTCTTGTTTTCAATTAATTTTTTCATCAGTAGCCAAAATCTTTTGAGATGCCCAATAGTTTGTAATTTTCTAAGAGTAGCATTACGAATAGCACCATCACGTAC
Source organism: Leptura quadrifasciata (assembly GCA_963675555.1). Taxonomy (NCBI): domain Eukaryota; kingdom Metazoa; phylum Arthropoda; class Insecta; order Coleoptera; family Cerambycidae; genus Leptura; species Leptura quadrifasciata. Next base: position 82,272,638 of record OY776680.1, read on the forward strand.
AGCTATATTGCATAACCTAATTTGACGATTAATATGTTTAATCCAGATATTTGTTTCCTTATTACAAAAATTAGAAGATAATACAGTGTAAGCTAATTTAAAATTCTTAATAATTTCATCACTTACCGCACCTATTACTTCCGATGACATTTTTGGAAAACCTTGGAATTTGTTAAAATATTTGAAACAGAATTATTTTTCAATTGTTTCCACAACCTCAAATTGGTTAGCAGGTTGAGGTTTACCCACTTCTTTTTCTCCCCTATACACTAACGAATATTTTTGAGGTGTGGATTTCTTAATGTTTGGCTTGAAGTGTTCAGTTATCCGTTTCTGTAGGAAAACTGCTTTATCCTCCAATTCAACAAAGATGCTTTCCCCAAATTTACCCTTAGTAGTTTTAAACTAAGAATGCGTTGAGGAACATCCAGAGGTAGCTCTGATAATTTTACCAGAGGTTTATTCTCTATAAGAGCAAATTGGTTAATCTGTTTTAGATCCATTTTCTGCAATTTATACAATATTTTATACTTTTATAGAGTAAACACTGACAATTAAAAAATAATAATGAGGCTACTTACTTTATGTTCGAGGAAACTTAATAAACCCTGTATATATTCGATTTGTAATCATCCTTCATTATGTTATGAAATATTCTCTTTATAATGTATTAGTTATATTATACCTTTTTATTATATGGAACACCGTATGAGAGTTTCTACTTAATAAATCTTGTATGCTTTCGATTTGTAAAAATTATAATGTATTAGTTATATTGTACCTTTTTATTATATGCAAGTATTAGAGTTTCTATAATATAATTTATCAGTATTATTTTACGAATTTCTAATCTTTAGTGGCTACCTCTTAGTGTTTATTTGTGCATTCTACAATTCTTTATTAATTTTTACTTACCTATTTCATAAAGTAGTTGAAAAAACTATTTATTTTCAAGATTAGCCACTCGATGATTTACACAGTAATTAGCAACTAAGAAATCAAATTAATATTTTTTCTAAACAAAGTCACAATTAATACACACAACGCAAAGACAGGCACATTCCATATTTTCGTTTTCAATAGCTAGTATAAGAAATGAATACACTGATGCTTCTTTTGAATTGCTCAACAAAGATGCCTGATTTGAATGCATAAACTATTGAATACGTGACTTACATTGATTGCATGGCCAATACTAAGCGACCCACCGACTTTCCTTGATTGATAAATATGTATGAGCAGCTCAGAAATTGTATTGAACTTCATATTTGGATTTCTAACAAGATCAATTAATTATATAATTATTACGCCCGCGTGACATCTCAGGCCGACAAGTCTAACAGGTCATTCGATTTCCCCATTGTTCTCCGCCCTTCAATAAACCGCCATTATCACTGTAGCCTTCATAGCACATTTCCATAAACAAAACTTTCCCTACCCCCCATGCAAAGTGACGGCGTGCCGCCGCGACCTACTTTTGCAAAAATGTCACTCATTGTTACCTTCATTTACATAAACAAAAATGACGGAGCTTCCCTACTCCACTACTACGTGATGTCGTACTCTATTACCATACACTCCATGCAAAGTGATGTCGTACTCTATTTGACTATCTACTTAGGTTGAAAATGGTTACAATGTCGAATATTACTTGTCAAGTAGGTTTGTGTTGATAGAGCAATAGTGTTAGAGGTAGGTTTTTAAACTTGATATCTTTGCTCTGGCTTCATTTAAAATAAAATAATAAACATGGTGTTTATAAGAAGGTTTGAGATGATTGTGTGTAATATTATCTGTAATTTACAATTGTTATTAATTTATAGGTTTACGAAACAGATCTTTCATTTTGAACTCATCTAAACTAAATATATATGCTAGTTATAAAATAATAAAATTATGTCTAGTTTATATTTGCGGATTTATTATATCCATATATATACACATATTTCTTTTTTTAAATTTTTTTCTAGAGATTGTTATAATAGTACTTACAAAAAACAGAAACAAATTTTCAACAGAAAACGGAAACAAATTGTTAATATATATATATATAGTTTATTTATTTATAATACACTGGAAAGAACAGGAAAGCACAGAAAAATAATACATATGACAAAGATAACATAACATAGTAAAAATTTTAGAAAAAAATATATATATACAATTACTCAAACTCTATAATAAGTTTTTTTAAAGCAAAAAGGTTGTCGCACACTACAAAACAGAAAGAAAAAGTAAAAGTAAAACTAAAATTTGATGCACATTTATTCTAGTACTGAAATTATTTTTTCACACATTTCAGTCATATTATGAAGTTCTTTCAACACATTTGTAAGTTTTCTAAGTTTTTTTTCGTATTTCACAATTCTTTTCACAACCTTAGCTATGCTTTTGTTATTTTGAACCAAAAATTCCTTAGTTTTCTTGATGAACTGTTCAGCTTCATCCATATAGTTCTTCTTTACATGTTTTATTATCTCTAACTCTCCCAAATCTTGAGATTCATCTCCTTGACTGACTGTGCTTTTCTCTGATTCGTGTAAAGGCTCCTGGCTTTTTTCTTCCTTAGGGTATTCGTCGTCGACGTACGCTGGTGTAGACGTCGCAATTGGCTTTGGTATTTTTTCGCCCCTACAGGTCTGACTTGACTAAATGAACCACTCAAAATTTTAATATTGGAACCAATGCTTTCGAAGCTACGGTTGAATTCTTCTGTGATGTTTTCAAAATCTGATACATTTGATTCTTTCTTCAAGCATGATATCAATTTTATAGATTTTTTTGAAGTTTCAGGTCTTGGATATGCACTTATTATTTTCATTTTCACTTTTACTTTTTCTTTCTGCTAACTACTGGATATTATTTTGTATTGAACTATTTAATACATTTTCTTTAAAATATATATATATATATATATATATATATATATATATATATATATACAATCCCCCACGGTTATTATATTGGGAGTAAATTCTAAAATCAACTAGTAAACCACACCTTCATCCAATCCAAAGCCAAGTCTAATTTTAATATTCTTTGATTGGATCCCCTCAAGAAATCCTGGTTATAAGTTTTCGCTTTCCAGGCGACAAGAACTCTTAATCATCTAGTTCTATAACAATTTTTCTATTTTAATAATAAACAGGATGTTCTCAAGCAATTTAATATTTTTCTGCTATTTTATAATCACAGGTTAAGCTGTAGAGAGAAAATCTAGTTAGTAGTGAATAATAGGGGTTTCCGGACCTCCACCTCCCCACTCCTGACCTTGACCTTGGTATTATAGCAGACCCTAACCTTGAGCTTACAGCAGACCTTGACCTTGAACGTGTCTTGGTTAATTGTGATATGTATAAAGAGAACTGAATAGTGTCAGCAGATCATTTAAGTTTGTTAAGAAATTAAAGTTATGGAAAGGATAGATGAAGTTAGTGAAAGTAGTGACTCGGAAACTGGTTCGGAAGTTGATAGTGGCATAGGAGAAGATCAGCGTTTAGAAGATCATGAAGTGGTGGGAAATTATCACGGTGTGCGTATGAATTCCCAAGTATTCGCTAATCAAATACATCAGCTAGTGTTTTGCGTAAATGCTTCATATGTGTCGGGGCTTATTGAAAACCAAGCGTTTAGAGTGTGCTATAGCTGTTTTGTGGGTGGTGAAGAAGGAAGCAAGATATATGTCAACTATCAATATCAGACAATTAGACGAAATTGTGCGAACTTAAATATAAAGTGTTCAGTTTGTGAACAGAAACTGTACACTCTCTGTTTAACCTATGCTTTGTACAATGCAATAGGTGTGATAGTAATGAAATTGTTTTAAATTAATTTCAATGTTTATAAAGTTTTTAAGTAATATTTACTTTTGTAAGTAGTTATGTTGTAAATAGTCCGAATTGAAAAAATTTCATAAACTTTATTTATCCTATCTATAACTTTAATTTATCAATAAATTGAATTGAACATTTGGTGTTGTAAATATTTTTCAAGAAGATTTTGAAATTTCTAATTTTGAAATAATTCCTACTCTACAAACAATTCATATCGAAACTATTTAAAATATTAAATACGAAATGTTCATAGCATCTATCAGACTTTCCAACAGAAATATAATTGACTAATTGTCCTTTGAATGAAAACTATGTGGTATACCATGATAAAGCCATTTACATTTCAATGTAAAATTAATTAGTTACAATGTATTAAGATAACAGCAGATACCTTTGTACATAATACTTAATTAACAACTATAACATCAATTATTTTTTGAAATGCGGTTCTTGTACCAATTATGAAATGTCACTAGTTTACCGGAACCTTCGCATAACCATCTGCAGTGTTGTGACCTTTAAAAAGCGGCTTTTTACACGTATTGGTAATTGGTATGGTGTAGTTAGGGATATGTAAATCATATAAATACAGGGTCGTATTTAAACAAAGGTATGACACCGTGTGAATAAATAAACTGGTAAGCATTAATTTTTTCGTAAATTAGTTTTAGATTGTTTCAAGAAAATAATAAAAATTGTAACTAAAAATTTTTTTTAATTTAGAAAGAAAAAAACAATGGTTGAGTACAAATTTGAATGGGTACGTAACTTTATATCAGCACTTAAAAAAATAAACAACTGTTTTTGGCTCAGCTCGAAGATGGTCGATATATTTTTTATATTTATTTAAATACTTGTAATATTTTACAAAAAAAATCTAATTACATTTATTTAATTATATCTATTTACATAATTATTTTTAATTTCACCTTATTCTAATAAATAAAACAATTTTTTTACTTATTATATTTATTTACACATTATTTTACCTTATTCTAATAAACTTAAATTTAAATGCTTTATATTTACACAATAATAATTAATTTTAACTTAGTCTACCTTAAAAATAATTACTCTGGGTCTGTAAAAGAAAACGTATTAGTATTATTATTAAAAAAAATGTATCTTACCGTCATCTGAGGAGTCACTACTCTCCTCTCTGGGTCTCCCCTCTCTTATCCTGTCCTCCTCCTCCTGTTCCCATAGTCGTACCCAATCTTCTGTAAAAAGAATATACAATTAATAATTATACAATTATTGAATAATTGTTACTCACCGTCCGACGGCTCCCCTTGCCCATTAGAATAATCAGACTCCGAATCTGAGTCATCTGAGTGAAGAAAACGAATTAGTAAATATTGTCAAAAAAGTATATATCGTATTTATCCTTACCGTCGGATACCTGTGCTTCCGCCTGAGACCCTTCCGGTCCAGTGGTGGAGTCGGGTTCCATCGCCGATCTAGTTTCCTCTTTTGAGATGGTATTGACGCTCCACGCCGACGGACTTTGCGCCCGGACCGGTGACGTCCAGGGGAACGTCGTGGAGTCAGCAGCGCACACTTCAATAATGTCACTCATTTTCAACACAACCAACTTCACTGACGATGAGGATGAGCAAGTTATTTGTACATTAGGATTCAAGTATATCCATAACCCCCTCCTTTCCCCCTCCTCGGAATCGAATGTGATGATATTTCTTTACCACCTAACCTTTGGAAGTGAAAGTCAGAACCTGAGCATGGGCCAGTAGTTGACCTCGAATTAGTGACATGCAGAATTTATTACAATCGAAACTCCATGAAATAGGTGATACTATTTTGATGTTGAAAGCTAACAATAATACCTTACAAACTCATATTAAGTGTAATAAGACGATTGATTTCACAAAAGAAAATTCAATTGGACCATTATTAGGTTTCGATAGAAAAATACTTTCAGCCAATATAACACATATCTGATCATCCTGTAAATATTTTAAAAATAAATACATTGTGCATCAAATGCAACGTTATCAAGGGATCCTACAAAAATGGTGAACCAGGTCATATTATTCATCATTTTTTCCGAAAGTACCTCCAGGATTTCAAATAATAGAGGTTCCTGAAAATGTGATTTATTTACCAATAAACGTAAACACGATAACTAATATAACAGTTAAAATACTAGATCAATCCGGTAATCTCGTCAATTTTAGAGGAGAGACCGTCACGATAGGACTCCATCTTAAACAATTACAATAATCAATTATGGTCATCAAGTACAACTCTCGAAAGAACTTCAATATTCACAATTTCTCGAAACCCTATAATAGAATCAGTCAACATGTACGAACATTTAGTAGTCGCCCAACCGCTAACAAATTAACACCAGAGAACGTCTTGTTTCTAAAATCATTACAACAAGTTTTAGTTTGAAAAGAGTATTCTCGATGTAACGGAAAAAGTTGTAGTGGATAATTCCATCCAATACTCTGAATATCATACTCATCAACCTTATGCATCAACAAGCTATAATAAAAATGATGAAATACGAATTTCAATACCCCAACAGGACAACTACCCCCTACCGTGTAACAGCTATATTTACATTGAAGGAAAAATTAAAGGATTGCAAAAGGATAAAACGACACCTTCAAACACCTTCAAAGTTATTAATAACTTTCTTGCATACCTTTTCAGTGAAATTAGATTCGAACTTAATGGTGTAGTGGTTGACTCTGTAAGAAATGTTGGTTTAACTTCGACTATGAAGAACTATTTATCATATAATAAAAATGAAAGCAATAAATTATTAAATGCTGGATGGAACCCTCTAGAAAGTGGAATTACAAGTCCTTTATTAGATTCCACGGGAAATTTCAACGTTTGCATACCACTTAAAGTTTTATTAGGTTTCGCGGAGGATTTCAAAAAAATTATTTTAAATATTAAACAAGAATTAGTGCTAATAAGAAGTAATAATGATCTCGACTCAATAATAAATACTCAGGCAGATGAGACGGTAGATATTCAAATTAATCGAATTTCGTGGAGGGTTCCTCATATATCAGTAGGGATAGCTCAACAATTGAGGCTGACCAAATATTTAGATAAAAACATAGAAATACCTATTGCATTCAGAAGTTGGGAACTTTATGAATATCCAGTTTTACCACAGACAAATCGTCATACATGGGCTGTAAAAACTTCTACACAACGTGAAACGCCAAGATATATTATGGTAGGATTTCAAAAGAATAGGAAAAATAAACTGGATTCTGACATGAGTAAGTTTGATCATAGCTATCTTACTAACATAAAAGTATTTTTAAATTCAGAAAAATATCCTTATGACAACTTGAACTTGGATTTTAATAATGGGCGTTTTGCTACTGCATATGAAATGTTTTCCGATTTTCAAAAACCATATTATGGCAAAGAATGTGAACCAATATTTACACCTAAGGAATTTAAAAATATTGCTCCATTATTTGTCATAAACTGTTCAAATCAAAAAGAAACTTTACAATCCAGTTCTGTGGAAATAAGAATTGAATTTGAAACCGGTTCTAACATCCCAGCTGACACATCGGCATACTGTTTAATAATACACGATCGAATGTTTACCTACAACCCTCTCACAAAAGCAGTCAGACAGTTATAGATTATTGAACTATCAGCATCATGATATGGCAAACGAAGAATTTAATGTGAGACTTAAACATCATCTACAGGAAATTTTGCTACTTAAAAGGCAAATTAATTTATATATTAATAAGTTGCTAATTATTAAGAAGTTAACTACCTTAAGTTTGACTGATTGAAGATGAAACTTGTATTAGATGTTCAAGGATTTAAAACCGGAGACCAAGTCTTTGTACTTAAAGAACTTGCAGCATACGATGGTAAACATTTTACGCATTATATTTTTAAACCTCCTTTTTCCTTCACATTGTTGGACAAGAAGTTTCAAAATCAAGCCAACTGATTAATGAATCATCATCACTGCATAGATTGGAACGAAGGTTTCACACCCACTTTCCAATTCAAAAACATTATTGGAAGATTATCACTAACAGCTGACTTTATTTATGTGAAAGGCCTGGAAAAAGCTAATTTTTTAAAAACTTTCACCAACAAGCCAGTGATAGAACTTGATGAACAACCTGCTTTGAAAGCTTCCGAAGCAAAATGCTTTTATCATTTAAATCCTGTATGTATTTGCTCACTTTCAAATGTTTACCAAATGTATAATGATTTTGTAATGCAATAATTAATTTTTTCTTCAATAAATAATTTTATTTCAAACATTTTTTTCTTTCAATAAAACAACAATTAATTATACATATTTATTATACACCATAGTATATTATAACAATAATAGTAAAATAATAAATTATACACATTAATTTAAACATGGGAAAACCTTTCATTATAAATACGACATCTGTAATTAGGACTTAAAATATTTTCTAACTGTGACTCAACACTTTTAATTCGCCTCATGAAGTGCAAATTATTTGATAATACTGCTTGCCAATCCGATTTTCTTGCTTTCCTGGAAGCATAGTCATAGACCACTAGATAATGAGTGGTATTTTCTTTTTCATTAAATCTAACCTGGGACATCATATCCAATTACGTTTTCTTTAATGTCTTCTGGTAAGAAACGATATAAACTACAAAATTTTTTCTTTAAACCAATCTTTATCATTTCTTCACCAAACCAACGCAAGGAAATTTTTTCCTTGAGGTAAGCGTCGCACAAATCAGCTCCTCTATCATATAGCAATTTATCTGTTATCAGTTAACTGAGTCTGGCCCTGTTTGTGCACTGCCATGTTTAGTGTTTCCTGCACATTTTTCCTGTGACGATATAACAGATTTTTGGAAAAAATCCAAGGCAATTATCACATGGGAGATACGTCTGATTTGGCAAATAATACTTCTTGACTGGTTTAAAACATTTACTGACATATAGCAAATAGTTTCCTTTCTTTCGGGGTGCAGCTGTCAACTTTTTTCTGTCTTTATTCTTAATTGGTTTTGACAAAATTTCCATATAGTGATTTCTCGTTATGTGTCTAGCGAAATTTACTACTCGTGATTCACAAATAACATAAATCTGGTTTTCTTAAATAATGCATACGTACTAAACCCCAGGATTATATTAATTAAGATAAACTGGAAACCCTTATAAGAAGTCGGTTAGCAAGGATTCAAAATTCTGTTCAAATCAAATAGAAAAGTTAAGAATATCATCAAGACATGCATTGGTGTTATCACAGTATCGAGCGACAAATAAGTAAAAAATCAAACTCTCAAAAACAAAAATAATGGACAACAGTCTCATACTTAGTAATTGTAAAAGATTACCTAAATATTTCTTAAATGCGTCTAACAAATCATTAATAATAACAGAAGCCAAAACTAAAGCTACAAATAAAGGTACCAAATTAGAGATTATATCTTGAAATATGTCACTCAAAGGTGTTAAAATTCCTTTAATAATACTAGCTATCCCTCGTTCTAAAGATAAAAGTATACTCTCGAACCATCCAATTGAATTAGTTCTTACATGATAATTTAATACCTTATATAATTATTTGTTCATAATATAATAGTTTTGTTAGTGTCTTTTTGGATTATATTATATTTAATTAATTGTAAGTAATCATTTTTACTGATAATAGAAAATTATTAGTCTATATTTGAGGATTTTATTAATTATAACCACAAATTGTAGTAAATAACAAATTGTAAATATATACAGTGGGTTTATAAAAACAGAAATTTGGTAATATTCTAACACTGAAAGTACTTATGAAATATCTCGTTTTGTGTTTGGATACTTATAAAAATTATCACTTTATTGATACACTAGATATTTAGAAAATTATGTCTAGTTTTTAGAAACCGGTCTATGTCTGGTCAGGGAGTTAACAAATGACATTGGCTACCAATTTTTCATGATTTGTAAGGTGTAATTCAATGCAGGTCGGGGTATTTGCCCGCTGAGTAGTTGTTTCCTGTAAATCATGTATAATAACAGTATATAGGTTAAGTCCACCAAGGGCTGAAGGTCGCCGCTCTCGGTACTTGCAAAATGGCAAGTCGCTATACACCATGGAGACATCTGTGATGTCTGGTGTATAGTAGCATTAGACCACATGAGAGGATTCACTTACCTCTCACCACTACACCATTTACATTAGTCTGTATAAGACTAGCAGGTTGGCCACTGTCATTTGTCTGCTCCATGACCTATGGCATACTGAGGAGAACTAATAAGTTCGAAACCGGTCTATGTCTGGTCAGGGAGTTGACAAATGACATTGGCTACCAATTTTTCATGATTTGTAAGGTGTAATTCAATGCAGGTCGGGGTATTTGCCCGCTGAGTAGTTGTTTCCTGCAAATCATGTATAATAACAATATATATATATATATATATATATATATATATATATATATATATATATATATATATATATATATAATAGTTTATTTATTTATAATACACTGGATAGAACAGGAAAGTACAGAAAAATAATACATATGACAGTAAAAATTTTAGAAAAAAATATATATACAATTACTCAAACTCTATAATAAGTTTTTTTAAAGCAAAAAGGTTGTCGCACACTACAAAACAGGAAGCAAAATAAAAGTGAAACTAAAATTTGATGCACATTTATTCTAGTTCTGAAATTATTTTTTCACACATTTCAGTCATATTATGAAGTTCTTTCAACACATTTTTAAGTTTTTTTTCGTATTTATAATAATAATAATAATAAATTGATTTTATTCAGACTTTAAACAGATATAGAAATAATATCAAAAGGAATGGCGATGTTCAGCAACGCTGCTCTTCCACATAACCATTCCAGTTAAAATATTGGTGAAAATTTAATTATAACGCAAAAAATTATACGTGAAATACATAATTAAACATTTCTATTATTAAACAACAGGTGTTTGATGAGGTCTCTGAACTTATATAAACTAGAAGCAGATTTAATATTAGAGGGTAGACTATTATATATCTTAGTAGCATTGTACACAAATGATCTTTCAAACTGAGCAGAACTGTGTCTAGGTACAGTGTACAAGTCTCGAGAGCGCGTAGGACAGTCATGAGTAAGACTACCTTTAACAAGTTTAAGAAATAAGTATTCAGGAAGTTTTAACCTGTTTAATTTGTAAATTAGACATGCCATATGGAGTTGAAAACGTTCATCCAAATTTAGCCAATGCGACTTTCTTAATTTATCAGAAATGTGGTCAAATTTTTGCAGATTATAAATAAACCTCAAACAGGAGTTTTGAACTTTCTGTAAACTATATTTATCTCTACCTAACAAAGCAGGCCAAAAAACAGTATCACAGTAAGAAAGATTGCTAAGTATTAAAGCATCACAAAGCTTTAATTTTACATCTGAGCTTAGGAAATCTGTATGGATATACAGTGTTTTTAATTTACAATATGATTTTTGAAGCAGACTGTTGACATGCGTAGTGAATCTAAGATTAACATCCAGGTATAGACCCAAATTTTTACAAGAATTAGTAGGAACTAAAGACACCCCGTTGATAGTAATATTAAAAACAGGATTACTTGCAACATTCTCCCTGTATGTTCCGAACACTAATAATTCTGTTTTAGATTCATTGAGAACTAGTTTGTGCGCTCTAGATACCTCAGATATAGTAAGCAGATCGAAGTTAATTTTAGAGACAGCGTCTCTAACATCACTTAAGTAAAATGAAAAATAAATTTGCGTATCATCAGCGTACTGGTGCATCTTACAATACTTTAACAATTGTGAAAAATCGGCCGTATAAATAGCAAAAAGCAGAGGGCCCAAGATGCTACCCTGTGGAACCCCTTGATTAAGATTAACAATATTTGAAAATTCACTATTTACAAGCACCTTCTGATTTCTATTTAAAAGGTAATTTACAAAGAATGTAACCGCACTAGCACTTACTCCAAAATATTTTAATTTAGAACACAGGATCGAATGATCTAGAGTATCGAACGCCTTACTATAGTCCAACAGAATCAAAGCAGTATTTTGTTTTACATCATTGGCCCTAAATATATCGTCTGTGACCTGCAGCAAGGCAGTAGTTGTACTGTGATGTGCCCTAAAGCCAGACTGAGTTGGCGGTAAGATTTTATTCTTGTCCAAGAATGATCGGAGCTGTTCAGAAACAATTTTTTCGAGAATCTTTGATATTAAAGGCAATAAACTAATAGGTCTAAAGTGTGACACAAGTGAGGGATTATTAATTTTAGGTACAGGCACAACAATCGCCGATTTCCAAAACCGTGGAAAATTATGACTCACTAGGCATTTATTAATGATGAAGGTTAGGTGCTCACTTAAGTGGGGGATAACTAAAGAAAGCATCTTAAGATCAATTCCATCCACTCGTTTGGCATTAGATTTAATAGTGAATATAATTTTTTCTACTTTGTCAACCGTTACTGTGTGAAACTTGAATTCATCAGAAATTGCAGAATGTTTGTTATTATCATAATTTTCAGAGACGAAGTTATCATTAACATTGACATCTATTCTAGGTAAACTATTTATGAAAAAGTCATTGAATGAATTTGCATTAGCAACCGCCGAGCAAGGGTTGTCTACATCCGGACTAATATTTAGAGCTTTTAGTGTTTTCCAAAATGTTTTAAGGTCTTTTTTAAATTGATAGTGTAAATATGCCCTTTTTTCTGCTTTAATCGAGGAGTTAACTAAGTTTCTGATGTTTTTATAATCATTCCAAGTAGTATCAGTTTTATTCTTTTTATATTTTAAAAATGCCTTGTCTCTAACCTTCATCATAATTTTCAAATTATCCGTCAGCCACGGAGCACGAGGCTTAGTTATTCGAACAGACTTAAGAGGTGCATGTTTGTCAAACAAATGTAATAAATTAACATTCCAAAAACTAATCATCTCGTCGACACTTCCAAGGCTATAAATATTATCAAAATCTATTAAGCTAAGGTCTTCCAAAAATAAATCGTACTTAAACTTGGAAAAATCACGAAATGTGCGGAAAGTAGTAGGTTGGCGAAACTTCTTTATTTTTAAGTTACATTTAACTAAACAGTGATCAGATATACCCTCCATATTAAGAACATCTGTATGTAAGGTTAAATCTAAACTAGACGAAATAATAAGATCAATCAATGTGCTAGAAGTGTCAGTGATACGAGTTGGCTGTTCAATAAGCTGATGTAAGCCATACTTATCAAGTAAAGAATTAAATAGATTAAAATTAAGACTATTTTTGTTTAAAAAATCCACATTAAAATCGCCCCCAAATAAGACATAATCAAAAGTCGGGTAAAAAATTTGTTAGAACATTTTCAATACACAATGGCAAATTTACATGGGGAGGCCTATACACCGCACCCAAACAGAGCTTCTTACCTTTAATTCTAGTGCTAATCCACAGTTGTTCGATAGGACCATTACTAGGAACCTCTAAGATTTTAAATTTAATAATATCCTTCACATAAAAAGCTACCCCTCCACCTCTTCCTTCTCGATCCTTTCTAATAATTTTATAGCCGGGAATCCGAATAGCACTCTCATGAGTATTAGCATTTAAAAATGTTTCCGTTAGTCCTACCACATCATATGATTCTCTAGTTACCAGTTCAGAGAACAGATCAAAACCTGTAGTAAATGATCTAATATTAAAATGACAAAAACTAAGCCATTTTTCTTGCATGAATCTAGCGAGTAGCTCCAGTACATGTTAAAAGAAAAGCAACACAAAAAATATATATACAAATATATTTCACAATTCTTTTCACAACCTTAGCTTTGCTTTTGTTATTTTGAGCCGAAAATTCCTTAGTTTTCTTGATGAACTGTTCAGCTTCATCCATATAGTTCTTCTTTACATGTTTTACTATCTCTAACTCTTCCAAATCTTGAGATTCATCTCCTTGACTGTCTATGCTTTTCTCTGATCCGTGTAAAGGCTCCTGGCTTTTTTCTTCCTTAGGGTCTTCGTCGTCGACGTCGCTAATGTAGTCGTACGCTGGTGTAGACATCGCAATTGGCTTTGGTATTTTTTTCGCCCCTATAGGTCCGACTTGACTAAATGAACCACTCAAAATTTCAATATTGGAACCAATGCTTTCGAAGCTACGGTTGAATTCTTCTGTGATGTTTTCAAAATCTGATACATTTGATTCTTTCTTCAAGTATGATATCAATTTTATAGATTTTTTTGAAGTTTCAGGTCTTGGATATGCACTTATTATTTTCACTTTTACTTTTCTTTCTGCTAACTACTGGATATTATTTTGTATTGAACTATTTAATACATTTTCTTAAAATATATATATATATTTATATATATATATATATATATATATATATATATATATATATATATGTCTAGTCGGGGAATTGACAAATGACATTGGCTACCATTCATGATTTGTAAGGTATAATTCAATGCAGGTCGGGGTATTTGCCCGCTGAGTAGTTGTTTCCTGCAAATCATATATATATATATATATATATATATATATATATATATATACATTCCCCCACGTGTATTATATTGGGAGTAAATTCTAAAATCAACTAGTAAACCACACCTTCATCCAATCCAAAACCAAGTCTAATTTTAATATTCTTTGATTGGCTCCTCCCAAGAAATCGTGGTTACAAGTTTTCGCTTCCTAGGCGACAAGAATTCTTAATTATCTAGTTCTCTAACATTTTTCTATTTTACTAGTAAACAGGATGTCTCTGGCAATTTAATAATTTTTACAAGAATTCTTAATCATCTAGTTCTATAACATTTTTTCTATTTTAATAATAAACAGGATGTTCTCAAGCAATTTAATATTTTTTTGCTATTTTATAGTCACAGGTTAAGCTGTAGAGAGAAAATCTAGTTTTTTAGTAGAGAGCATTTGAAATTAATTGCTAACATCTGCGTCTCAAGCCGTTTATGTACAGGTCATTTAAAGTCGATGCACTTTTAGCATCTGTGAGAAAACATTGTTTTTGTGCTAATATTACCGCAGTTTTTAAACAGAAAATCTTCTATATAAACAGCATATACCAAAAATTTTCATTCAGTCGAAAAATCTCAAGTCAATATGTCCTGTCTATGTAATATAAACCAAGCGCTCTGTGTTTTCCATAAACGATATATGCTTGAAAATTTACCGAAATGTCCCGAAATATTTTCGAATGAAAACTGGAATATTCCTAGTGAAAGTGATCAAAACTTATCGAAATGGGATGAAGCAATATATATATGTACTTGTGAACGAGGAGATTGTTTAATACATACTCGTTACGAGTTAAAAAACCTGAAGAGATATGAAGATATCATCTGTCGAAATTGGGAAGATTTAGATCAATTTTTGACGTATAAACCATCTCTAAATAATAAGGATATAATAAGAACGCCCCCACCAAAGATGTCAAAAAACAGAAACGGGAGTTTAAAATAAGTGAAAGGCTACGTCATAGTTTATTACCTTAAATTATTTTTTGTTGTTAATATTTTTTATTCTATATATATTTTGTTAATATATTTTTAATATAAAAATCTGTATAATGTATTTTAATATATTCTTCATAATTATTATCTGTTTTTTATTCATACATAATGCAACAAAGTTAGAAATTCCAAGCATTAATTTATATCCACTATAAAACCTGTCGATCATCTGCGAATGTTGCAGAGGTATAATCAAAAATGATACCTTCCTTTAAACCAGTATGTGAATAAAATGTTATTTGCAATCCTTGAGTGTTTTTAAACGTCTTACATGGTAACTAATTTTTAAGAATAAATATTGCCATGATTAAATGCGGTAAATGAACCAGAGATTTGAACTTGCAGCAGGCTATCTATAATTATATACGCCTTGATGCAGTGTTTGAGCTTTTTTACATGGTCTGAGTTATACAAGTCTCCTGTTTATTAGTAAAAATACAGGTAAATAAACTGGACGTTCGAATTTGAAAACCAATTTACAATACACAATGAACAAGCTGTATAAAAACAAAGGGTTGGATTGGTTTTATAAAAATTTTAGTTATATAAAAAGAAATCTCCTGATTAATAAAAATGTGGGTAAATAAATCAATGGTTTGAATTTTAGACATGAATACAGGGTGTTATTTTTTTTTACTGTCATGGATTTTGGTTGGTTATATAAAATTTTGTATTAATAAAAATATATGTAATATTGTTGACTCTTTGAAAAAAATAACTTGTTGGTTTTATAAAATCTGAGTTATATAAAAAATGTAGGTAAATGACCGGAGGTTGTTAACTCTTTGAAAAAAAAATAACTTGTTGGTTTTATAAAAATCTGAGTTATATAAAAAACGTAGGTAAATGACCGGAGGTTGTTAACTCTTTGAACTCTATTAGAAAAAAAAACCGGTTATAAAACTGGTTGGCCTTGAGGTCATTGATCTGATCCCTGATCCTTTGAATCCAATCATCGTTCCTTTCATTATACACCTACTGCTACGTTTCGTAACCTCGTATTTAAATCAATATATCCTGCAAGCTACGGTGACTGGGTAAATTTTAAAACTCGATGAAGTGCTGTTAATTTTAAACCATGTTTCAGACATTGTTTTAAATTATCGTAGTGAATTATATATGTAGATTTATTTAATATTAATAGATTTGGGATTAACTTAGTATACTTCCCTCCGGGATACAAAATGATAAATCATTATGGTGAATGTGCAAATCTTCGGGATATTCCAAATCAACTTCTAATACGTAACCTATCGGAGAAGTTTCCGAAACATTTCTAAGATCTAAAGCGTTAATTTCTTCACCAGTTAGCCAATTAAAGTTTTTTTCTGGGAGTGATTTTTTCATACTATACCCATACATGTTTGTAGAATCGAGATACATAATAGATGATGTGGGATTGGATGAATCATAATTAGGAAGAAATTTATTATTGGCCACTGATTTCCCTGTTGTAGAAGTGCGCACTCCACCTCTAATTCCGTTTTTTGTTAAGTGTAGCATCTCTATGTCGATCAGTAGTTCGAGCTCGACTTTTGTAAATTTTAGCATAGCATCCCAAAAAAGGCTAGGTGATGTGAAATATTTAGTTGGGTCTAACTTGTAGTGTTCTAAATAAAACTTTCTAAAATATTCAAAAATATCTGCTAAAAATAACACATCTGAGGTTAAATAAAGATCAGAACATTCACCAATTGTTTTACAGTTAAATAATGTGCAAACGGATAGGGCACGCTGGTAATCATTTGAGTCGAAATGTTCGTCACGTAATGACTCTGAAATGGGTGGCAAACTGACTTCATCTAATTTTATTGAAGAATCAATATATGAATATGGAAAAATACCTTTTTGTCTCATTACATTGAACTTGGCATCATCTGGAAAATATTTCCTAATCTCTAAACATTGATTGTCGTTGAGAGTTTTAGATATAGTTTCTAGTGAAGAGGAGAGGAATCGAAAAGAGTCTAGAAATCGAAGTTTTAAAAATATCTTTGGTAATTTATTACCGTTCATAATTTTCTCAACAAAAATATATTTACTGAAAGAAATATATTTTGCCTTATTTTGTGCAATAACATCGATTCTTTCTTTATTTAACGCCAACTGTACTAGTAGTGGTGGTGGTTGGAACCAACACTACTTGGCGTCACAAAGCGAACCGTCACCATTGCACACTAATGTCCACAATGCTGGCAGGACCACCGCTGACACCAGGCACAAACTTAGCGAACGCCTCTGTGGATGGCTTAACCCACAGGGTGAAAAGTGCCGTAGCGCCCATGCGTGCGCGGTGGTTTGTCGCCGCGCGATCTGTAAGGATCACCCCTCCACTAATGTCAGATAAGTCCACCAGTAGGCGGGGAGCCGTGTCGGAGCTCAAAAGGCCTAAAGCACACACCTTAACGGCAAGCTCGAAAGAGGTATCACTCTTATATCCCATATATCCAATGACAAGTGATTGCAGGCCATTGTATGTGATAGACAAGCCGCTTGAGGGTGCGGTGGCCGTGGCTGATGTACCAAGGTCCACCGTACGGTACGAATTTGGAAGATTGTCCAAATTCAATATCGATGCGGACAACGGCAGCATGTTCATTGCTCAAGGCGCGAACGGGTGGGTACGCTGGCACACTTGCTCGCACAAGTCGCATGCCAGTTGCCCGGTTGAGTTGGCGAGGCTGTTCAACCTTGCGCCGACTAACATTGGGTTTACGTTTACTAGATTTCCAACCCATGTATAGATGAGAGAGAGAAACGTAAGAAGGCCAAAATACCTAAATAAACGTGTATACCTGTTGGGTGTTAGGCATTTGATATCGTATCATACAGATTGTTGAAATGAACAAACGACTGTCATACCCGGTCAAATTATGAAAGAAAATAGGTACAAAATTTGGAAGTTTATAATTTAAATTGCAAGCAATATCTGCTTCTCCTCGATAGCGACCGGTAAGATGACAATGATCGCGAACCTTTTCCTGGTTGTGCGCAAACAAGTTCCCGCAAATATGACAAGAAGCTACTGTTCTAAA
This sequence comes from Leptura quadrifasciata, assembly GCA_963675555.1. NCBI lineage: Eukaryota > Metazoa > Arthropoda > Insecta > Coleoptera > Cerambycidae > Leptura > Leptura quadrifasciata. The sequence goes on from OY776680.1 coordinate 82,291,044, forward strand.
TTGATTTATTTCATTATCTGTTAGCGGCGTCATTGCTTTAATGTCCTTTAAATGATCTGAATAAATACTAAAATAAATATTTTCTAAACGATTCATAAAAATCCTAGCACAATTAGGTCGGCGATATAATTCGAGCTTAGATAAAGAGTCATTGACAAAACATTTTGTGTAATACGCGAAAGAGTAAGGTTCGTGTTCAAGTGTTTTAATCGTAAATGATTCGTCGAGGCTGGGCACATTCACGTTTGCAATGGGCTTTAGCAGACATTCAAAATATGCATAAATGACAAAAGGTGTCTCTAACTGATTTTCAAAGTTGTGAAATTTTAATATATTTTCTGGAAGTATCTTTCCATTGTTATATATTTTTGGTTTGATACTAGGTACTACTGAATAAACATATTTGCAATCATTCTTACAATGTCTGTAAATCGAATTCATTACAAAAATATTGGAAACACCCATCACAGAAATGTTTCCATTGTGTTTAGTTACTGTCTCGAAACCAACCTTGATAAGTTCATAATTAAACAGTAGTGATTATTACGCGCGTCATCGCTAAGCAGTAGTAAATTTATATGAACATTTTTTTTACGAGTATAATGCAATGGTCCCACAACTTCATACTGTATATCACCGTCTTTAAAAATAGAATCGAGCCCATAAACATTTATAGACACATTATTGGTGTCCTCAAATTTCGAAATATTTTTTAATTTAATTGGAAATTCTACGCCAGCAAAATTAAATGCTGCAATAAAATGCGGATAGGAGCTTACTCGATTGCCATGATTCTGAGACGGGGAAACTGCAGCTACTAAACACCACCCAAAACAGCATTCATCATTGTTTCTAATGTTAATAACGGCTTTTTTCAACTGTATTTGCTTCGGAAGCGGGATATAAGATGAGGTTCGCAAAGGATTATTCTTGTTTATATTTACTTCTAAGAATAAAATCTTTTCCAAGGCCCATCCTGTAAAAAAATATTAGGTTACATTACAAAAAGTCTAATATACAAAATACCTGAATCTTGTTCTGCGAATATGTCCATCTTCATACAAATCATACAAATGACTCATATCGTTAGACATCGATACAATTTCATTCCGCGTATTGAAAGATTTAATTTCATGATTTTCCTTAGAGTTGACATAATACGTACAAAATAATTCGAAATTTAATTTAACCGAGGTGTATTTTTGCACCTAATTTTATGTGAGTGGTAAAACTTTGCGCTTAATTTCTGCCAAAAAATTAATTACATTTATATTATGATTATCGCTGTTAGTTTTATAACTTATGATGCGACTTTTAAATGCGCTATTGACAACGCATATGTTGGCGTCAATGGGGGACCACGTATTGGCTTTATGACGAATGCTTCGCCTGAGACCACCAATTAAAGCTTTGGGAACATGTACGTCACAAACCTCACAGTAAACTTGATCATCTGAAAAACAAAATTGGGGATAAAATTTATTATACAAAATTACCGCTACTATGCTCTCCAAAGGTACTCGGAGAATCCATAACCTGTTTCCCAGCACACGTAGAAGTCGATGCTAAAATGTTTTAAATATTATATTAAATTCAACCATTTAGAAAAGTTACTCACATATAACATTTTTTTCCAATACTGGTATCCATTGAACGTTCTGGTCTGCTGGATGTAGATGCTATAAACCAAATTCTTACATTACTTTTAATTCACTTAATTGTGAAAAATATACTTACAAATCAATGCTGATTTAGCAAGCGGCAATTTCGCTCTGTCTGTGCCCGATGTTGATGTTGTAAAGAAAAAAAATGTTTTAATGAAGTTGGCTTTTTTTTCTATTAAAAATATAAACTATACATGTAGTCGCAAGTATGTCCATTTTTCTACGCTTTGCAGCTTGAGTTGTTGTACAGCCATTGCGTATGTCTAATTAATGCATCTTTGAGCGAGAATATTACATCCCTAATCGGACACTTCAAAGTCATGTCGAATTAACAAGCCAATTATAATTGAAAAAAACAACAAAATTTAAAAACACAGATAACAAAATTTGTCGGAGCTCTCAGTTTAACGACCGTTCTTCGCTTTGAACCCAGCAAGGACCGCGTGGAGGTGCCAATCGATATCTTGCCTGGAAGTGATGGGGGGGCGTGGTTATCTGATTAGTTGGTGAAGAATGTTAGTGAGAGCATTTATTTTATTGAATTTCCATTGCCTGTGCAGACCGAGCATGACTTAACCGTTGATTTAGCTCAGCGATGGCATTTTCAAGGCATTTTTTGTCATTTTCGTAAAATTTACGGACTTCGTTGGAACCTTTTCTAACCATACCTCTAGCGTGTAACACTGATTTTTTCGAAATTTCATAACGCATCATTAAAAAATTTAGTCTGTCTTCCATATATTCGACGGATTGCTCACCATCTGTGATATTCTCAGATACTGTAGCAAAAGTCTCAGCTACCACAACTTGTCCAACAAAGTATTTGGTATGTGTTTGAGGGTTTGCACACCAGCAGCTGAGGCTTCAGCTGCAATTAGCTTACCAACGAAGTCATCATCCCAAACCGGCAAATCATCTATAACGTTACTAAAAGTTGCTAATGATTTATTATGACCTCCAAAAAAATGAATGTTGACCGCACAATCACCAAGTAAATCACGCGGTATATCAGTCTCAGCCTGCATCGAACTTGAAAAAATCGTCATAAATTCCGGTGGTGGTGACAGTATGTTTAAAGTGTTACCAGTATTTGTATTGGTAAATTCCACCGGGGGATTAAATATTTGAAAATTTGTCGAAGGAGTATCAAGGGGAGTATTTAAATATTCGGATCTAAAAGATAATTCGCGGAAATCAAAATTTATTCTTTCACTATTGGGAAAAACAAATCTCTGACCCTCCTAAAACGAATTATCACTAAAATTTAATTTTTTTCGGAAAAATTAAATTTCTGACCCTCCACAAACGACGAGTTACCACTCAGTCTATTACTACTGTTTTCAGCCGTAAAATCAGCACAGAACAGAACGTTGAAGAACTGCGCAACTCAATATTTTCAGGAACCATATCTAAGTTTTTTTTCGTTAAAGCAGCAAATAAAATAGTATTCGCGGGTTCTATTACAGAAAGATGGTCGACATGTACAATTGCCATGGTAGTGATCCTACTCGCGGGTTTTAATATAGTATTATTATGAATAATTACGCCAGTACTATTGGACTGAATTATTAAAATACCTTGGAACAGGTAAGTATATATTACCCGGTTCATACAAGTTTACTTGATCCAAGTATGTTAACACTACTTGTTCCAGGTACATTAATATTGACCTCGATACAAATGACATCTAGGTTTTCCTTGCCAACACCCAACACAACGACTACATTGTGAATCTGGACACGATAGAACAGTTTTCAACTTAAGATTATCTGATTTACTTACATTACGCGCATTACACATTTTAATATTTTTACGTGCACTACCAATACCAGCGCGACGACCCTTTTTACAACATTGACACAACTACCGTTCTTGGTCACAATCACACACAGCTGGGTAAGTAATATGGGGTCGTAATATTTTACAATACTCTTCTAAATATTGTATTTCTGTATCCTTGAAATTAATAATAATAATAATAATAATAAATCGGCTTTATTGCAGCAAAAAAAATCAAGAACACAATCAAACAATACATACGAAAAAAACAATGAAAACTTTGTATGGAAAAATGTATCCGAAGTATGGCGAAGTCTAGCTGTAAGCTACTCCTACTCAACCATAAGACGGTGACATTTCTCCACAAATTGACAAAGAAATAAAGAATTTAAGTGTCGCTCTACATAACAAAGCTAGTTTATTACTTACCTACAGCTTTTCTAGAATAGTTAATTACAAATACGGCTGGGCACAGAATGTACAAAAAGACAATAAAGGTAATAAATTAGAGTTGCATATTGAATAAATGGGTTTTAAATTTATATTTAAATTTATTAATATTAAAAATTTTGAATTCCTCCGGAAGAGAATTATATAATTTGATGGCATTGTACGTAAAACTTCTTCTAAACAAGGCTGTCTGATGATGTGGCATCGTAAATTTATTTTTATTCCGAATGTTACGAGAATGTACATTTTAACGAGCTACAAATTTCTTTTTCAAAAGAGACGAGGAAGTGTGTATGCCTACAATTTTGTGAACAAAGTTCCCCAGGTGATGTGTTCTACGATTGTCCATGTTCAACCACTTGTTCTCGTTTATTTTATGCGAAATATGTTCAAATTTTCTGATTCCATAGATAAGTCGGCAATAGGTATTCTGAACTTTTTGTATACGATATTTATCCATGTTATCAAGACATGGGCCATAAATAAAGTCACAGTAATTGAAATTGGAGAGAACAAGTGATTCACAGAGCATTTTTTTTAGTTTGAAATTTAGAATGTCACGTCTGGAGTAAATTAATTTCAAGGACATATAAGACTTCTGTAGTAATTTTTTTACATGCTCTTTAAAACGTAAGTCAGAGTCAATGATTACTCCCAAATTTTTTGCATGGTCAATAACAGGCAAGGAAGCACCATCAATCTTAATTTTTATGTTCTCTTTTAAGAATACTTTTTTGTTTCTATTAGCAAATATAATTATGTTAGATTTCTTTGAATTCAGTGCTAAGTCATGTTCTTCAGATAGTTGCTTAATGGTTAGAAGATCCGAATTGATGGTGTCCGTAGCTTCGATATAATCATTTGCATCAAAATGCAAGTATACCTGAGTATCGTCAGCGTATGCTTGGATTTTGCACGATCTTGCAGAGTTTAAAATATTCGAAGTATAAATAATAAAAAGTAGAGGACCTAAGATTGATCCCTGCGGTACACCTGAAAGTATATCTATCTCAGGAGAATAAACAGTGTCAATAGAAATTTTCTGCTTTCTACCATGCAAATACGAATTAATAAGTGAAACTGAAAAATTGTCAAAGCCAAAATATTGAAGTTTAGAACAAATTAGACTATGGTTAATCGTATCAAAGGCTTTTGAAAAATCTAACACCAACACGCTGACCATTCCCTTATCCTGAGCCCTAATCACGTCATCAGTAACAGTAGCCAAGGCTGTGGCTGTGCTATATCCCTTTCTAAATCCACATTGGGAATCAGTCAGTAAATTATGAGAAATAAAATAATGATAAATTTGATCATATAAAATTTTTTCAAAGACTTTAGATAAAGCTGGCAAAATACTAATAATTCTAAGGTCTGAAAAAGAAATAGGATTACTATTTTTAGGTAAAGGAATTCCAACCGCAACTTTCCACGATTGAGGGAAATAGCTTTGCTCGATACAACAATTAATTATGTGAGTAATGAAAGGATCAATAAACGGACTACAGTATTTTAACATAGCAGATGAAATGTTGTCAATACCATACGCTTCAGTCTTAATATTATTTAAAATTTTATTAACTTCATCTATAGTAGTTAGTGTAAACGTGAAAGTAATATTTTCATCATACTTATGATTGTTATAAAAATTTATTTGATTATTGCACATATTAGATACATTTTGAATATATGAAGCAAAGTATTTGTTAATTTCATTTGGATTAGCAAGTTCACTGGGTAATAAAAATTCTTTGTTAGAGCGTACATTGAGACTACTAAGAGCCGACCATGTTTTTTTAGAGCTCTTTTGGGAAGCTACGTGCTCTAGATAACCCTTGTTTTCTCGTCTAACCATAGATAAAGTGTAGTTGCGTAAATTTTTGTAATGTAGTCTATCAGTATCTGCTAGTGTACGCTTGTACTTCTGAAGAGCTTTGTCTCTTTCCTTCATAATTAACTTTAAATTTGGAGTAAGCCAGGGAGCCTTAGGTTTAGTAACTCTAACTTGTCTGATGGGAGCATGTTTATTAAAAAGTGACGTAATAAATTCATTAAATAAGGTAATTATCTTTTATTTCTAGTTTATCACTTAACTCTTTAAGTTTTTCTGAAATAATTTGACTGATAGATTTGTAAAAAGAATTCCACCTAGTAATAGTAGGGTAACTTAACGTGTGGCCTAAAACACTTTATTTTTGCGCTTTTTGGTCTTCTTGCCTTATTCCATAAAGTTTGGCACTTGTGCATTGTTTTGTCATGTCTTGATCTCAAAACTCTGTTTTTATTAATGGCATTAATTACGACTGTAGTTGCCACCAAGTACAATTTATGACTAGCACACCGAAGTTATTTTGACAGCGATACTCTATCGGTTTCTGTTGTTAAATTTACACAACTTAATGTATCATATCGTTGACGAGAACAATCGATGTGGGTTACAGGTGAAATGGATTTGAATTATCTAAGTGTAAATATAGGCTTATTTCCAATTTCATAGTATGAATGACGAAAATTTAAGAACATCTCATATAAAGTAGCATATTTATTATTTTTGAAATTTAAATACAAATCCATGTAAGGATATCTTTCAGAATTCAAAAATACTCTTATATTTGTAAGCTACAATTATCAAAGGTACTCATATTAGAAGTAACTTTATTTTTTTTAATTAATTTGAAAAGCAACAATTACATGTCGAGGTGTTTCTAACTTGGTGGTAGTTTTCACAGGACAAGTATGTCTTGTGGTTGGAGAAAGTGAAGGATATTCGACAAGCTCCCAACTTCTAACTGGAACTAATATTTCAACATTTTTCTCCAAAATTTTGGTTAAGGTCAATTGTTGTTATATCCCCACGGAAACGTGGGGTACTCTCCAATAAAGCTTATCGATATTAATTTTAGGTTTTTCTGTATCATCGGTACTAGTTACTACATCTAAATCATTACTGCTTCGAATTAAAACTAAATCTTGTTTCATATTTAGTATAATTTTTTTTAAATCTTCAAAAAAGCCCGTTAACATTTTTAGTGCAGACGTTAAATTTATTACCATCTGGTAATGTATTATCTTTTGGAAACCATCCAGCGTTTTAAAGTTTGACGCTTTCGCCTTCATTAAAAGATAAATATCCCTTAAGTGTGGATGTCAGTCCAGCATTCTGAATTGAATGAATGACAATACCATTCATCTGATATCGAATTTTTCTAAAGTGAAAACTGAAGGCATTATTTTTAAATTTTAATTTAGTAGTCGGTGTTCCATCATCTTTCGTCAAATTTCCTTCTAAGTACAGAATACTTTCACATGGTAAGGTATAAGCATCCAGTTCTTGGATTGGGATCCTAATTTCATCGTTATAATCAAATTTAGCTGCGACAGATGGTTGGTAGTTGTGGTACTCATAACTAACAATGGAATTGTCTATAAGAGGTTGTTGCGTAATATTTAAAATATCCATTATATGAGTACTTCAAAACCAGGCGATTTCAAGAAAATTTTATTCTCTGGTGTTTCTAGACTAACGTTCTTCGTGTTACTGACTGAATGTTTCGTTCTAGATTGTCTTTTATAAGCACGTTTAGTCACCTCACTTGGAATGTGATATTTATAGTTATAGCGGGTCACCATTTTAAGACAGCAGTAGGTAGATATTGAGAGTCAACCATCCACACACTCCACACTGTGGAATATATAGCCATCCTTGTCGCTCTCATTAGCAAACATACTCTCTCTCCCACCCATATCCAGCAGCCATAAACGACCCGCAAGGCATCCCGCCAGTATATGAGATAGGTAAAATATGAAAAAACGGATCGCCAGCCAATAGGGCATTTGAAATATGTAAATTTATATATTGAGTGTGTTATATCAATAATAAATAATAATAATAACACCACAGAAATTAGACAACCCCCAATTCCAGAAGCCAGGGCTTGTGCGGAAGGGGGTTACACATTGAAAAAACGCGGACATACAACCATTTCCTCCGACAGTGCCAGTACCGGAGCCAGGATTCGAACCCGGTGGTGCGATGTCCGTGTGAAATTAATCGCGATTGCCACCTCGCGCCTTAACCCACTCGGCTATCGACCAGAATTAGGAAATATTTAATATCTGCTATCAAATATGAAATGTTTAATATCTCCTATCAAATATTTTCTATTGTAAGAATAATATATTTAATCTAATAACGACATTACATCACCTATATTAAAAAAGGGAGAAATTATTACATGAACCAATCAGAATCTTTTCGATGTTTATAATAAGAAACTTTAACTTATTTATTATCAAAACAAAATGAATGTTAGCGAAAGACGAATCGCTTCAAAAGTTTGGAAAGCTATTACTTCTCATAAAATGTTAAGATCCCTTTGTAAAATGTGTTTTGAAGATATTAATTATTTACCGAAAAATTATATAAAAACAATAAGTGTTTTTGATTTAGAAATTAACTGGAATTTATTACCTGAATATATTCGGAACGACCCATATATACAGAAGTTTAAAGGCTGCAATAAACATTATTTATCCGATACTCATAGCGATTGTATTGATGGCTTTCCTGAGAGAATAGTTAGCTGTGAATTTTGTATTAAAGGAGAGGAATGTAAATAAAATTTGGAACATTTTAAATAGTGCAGTTTTTTCAATTAGTTACAACGTTTCAATTTTATGTATTGTACATATAATTTAACTGCTAATTAAGAAATATAGGTATTACTCTCTTTAACTGTATTTTTAATTTTAAGGAATTCAATCATATACAAATCAAAGCAAATTATTTACTTATTATACAAGAATCAATGTTTTAATGTACGTATTAGCAACTAATTGCTTTAATGCTCTACTCCAATCTAATTGAATGTATTCACTTTCTATATATTTCTTATCTTAACTTATCTTACGTAAATAAAACAAAAGTGTGTACTTATTATTTGTTGTTCATTTTTTAATTTCGTTACTAGGTTAATTGAACGAATTAGGTATTTATTGATACTTGTATATCGAGTACACCATAATTCATACATTAAATATCAATATAAAAATAAAACAATGTACTGGGTGGTTCAAATAAATGTATTCACTTCTATATATTTTTTACCTTAGCTTGTCTTACTTAAATAAAACAAAAGTATATAGGTACTATCAGTTATTCAATAAATATAAAAATGATTTTTTAGTCGCCATCTCGCCACGCTTTTACTCTTTTATTATAAATCCAGCCGTTCCATATAACTGTGGCGTTTGGAGGACATTCGTCTGAGTAAAATAGTATGTTGAATAAAAACTAAAAGAAATGTGTTTATAAGCATCTAATAAACAAATTTTACTTACTATTTCTTCGGGGAACATGTCCCCCGCCACATTCCATATAAATTTTGTAATGTCTGTTATATCTGAAACTAAATATAGTAACTGGTACCATTTTTCTGTAGTAAATCATGTACATTTTCAGGATATGTGAGATCTACTTCTAAAACATACCCTTTTTCAGAATTATCAGAAACATTTTTTAAATCTAATTTTTCTATTTCATTATTTGTCAACCATTTAAATCCCCCGTTTGCTAAGGACTCTGACATTGCAGCCCCATATAAATTTGTTGAATCTAAGTACATGGTATACGAGCTAGATTTAGATGAATCATAATTTGGTAAAAATTTATTGTTAGCGACGACCGTTCTAACACTGCATTGACTAACTCCTCCACGAATTCCTTTCTTAAAAAAATGATGCATTTCTATATCGGTTAATAACTTCAATTCAATATTAGCAATTTTAAGCATCGCATCCCAACTTAAACAGGGAGCTGTAAAATATTGAGCCGGATCTAAACCATATGTATTCATACAAACATTTAGAAAATTTTCAAAAATATTAGCTAAAATTAGAACATCAGATTTTAAATATAAATCAGAGTATTCGCCTAAATTCTTACATTCAAACATATTCCAAACCGTTAAAGCACGATCATAATCTTTCTTGGTAATATCTTTGTTATGCAACTTATCATAAAATTCCTTCTGTGATGGTAACTCAGTATCACTTAATTTTTTAAACGAGTCAATATAAGAATAAGGAAAAACACCATTTTCTCGGATTAAATTAAATTTACGTTCATCGGTAAAATATTTTCTTACTTCATTGTATTGATTAGAATTTAAATTTTTACTTAAGTTATCTAAACTTGATGCCATAAATCTAAAAGAATCTAAAAACCTTAATTTTAAAAATACATTTTGTTTTGAACCGTCCTCCTTTTCAATTTTGTCAACTAGGATGTGTTTAGTAAAGAATATGTATCTTTCCTTAGTCTGTGGAATTACATCTATCTTTTCCCCTTTATCAGCTAACTCACAAAAAAGCATGTGTGTATCATAACCAGACAAATTGTGAGCGAATATTGGAATAAATTTTGGGATTTTAAAATTTAAATTACAAATTTTATGTGCTCTTCCCCTAGGGTCGGGCGTTAAATGATCGTGATCAAAAACAATTTCATCATTTTCTAAAGAACGTTTTTCACATATATGACAACTATTTCTAAAACTTTGTTCTTGTTCGGATGTAGAGGCTTCATTGGTAAAATAGGTTTCAAATAATTTTGATATATTTGTTTACAGTCAGCCTCCAGTTTTTCAATAAACATTTGCGATACGTTTTCACCACGAAAGGTAACAAATGTAGAGAGTGAATCGTTAAAATTACATTTAATATAATAAGCAAAAGAGTACGCTTCATGCTTGTGGGTTTTCAAAGTATATGAGTTTTTATCGCTTGGTTCACAAGTATCTAATGGGTTTAAAATTGATTCAAATTTTGATATATTTCCAAAAACATTTTGTCCAAATTTATCTTGTCTTATTTTAGTATCTGGTAATTTTGTATATATATGATTACAATCTTCTTTTTCATGAATTACTAGTTTTTCTTTAGTGCTAAAATACATTAAACAACCATCGCATAAATATATCTCTCCGTTATGATTACTTAATTATTTTGAAAGTAGTCTAGACATGTTGCGGATTAAACAGTAATGCTTATTTCCATAATCGTCGCTAAATAAAAGTAACTCTAACTCGTTCTTGTATTGCTGATAGTGTTGTACTCGGTGTGGCTGATTCCTCGGGATGAAGACTTGCTAAAACTGCCTATATGAAACATTCATCATCAGTGTTTTGAATATTCAACACAGCCTTTTTGTCTTTGATTTGCTTCGGTAAATCTATATAAGTCGAGCCTCTGGTTGGATTATACTTATTTACGTTCAGCTCCAAATATAAAATCTTCTTTAACGCCCAACCTTTAACAATGAAAAAACAATATTATAAGATCTAGATATTAAAAAATGTAATAATGAAAATTAATATAAGAAACGCGTGAAAAAATTTAAATAACAGAATTTAAAAAATAGTTAGATATGTATTATAAAAAAGTAATATGAAGCAAACGTGTGAAAAAATTTAAAAACCAGAATTTAAAAATAGAGTTTGATGTGTATCATAAAAAAGTACCAGAGGCTTTTTCTAGGAATTCTGTAGCTTTTCTATACAGTTCTTCTAAAAAATGTTTGTAGACTTCTTCTAAATCATCACCTTCGCTCACTAGCTTGTATCGGGTGTTAAAAGATCTAACTTCTTCTGCTTCTTTAGCTTGCTGAGTATAAAGACCAAAAAGTTCGATATTAATTTTCGACTCATATTTGTGACGTTTAAGAAGATCTAAAACTTTTATACTTTCCATAAACTCCTTTATATCTATTAATATTTTAGTGTTATTGTTAATCCTATAGCTGACTGTACGGTTTTTGAAACCGCAGTTTATATTTTCGATACCATCTCCACACTCCATGATTACATTGTTTTTATGCTGATTGCTTTTAAGGTGATTTTGAAAGAAACGTGATGAGATATCGATTTTGCAATCTTTACAATATCTTTTTGTTTCACCACTAGTTGAGGGTGCTATAAAATACAATAAAAATACTGTTAAAATATTTTGTTTTTCAATCACTTATAAAACTGTTTAAATTAAAAACATTAAATAGATTAGAAATAAACAAATATCTTAATACAGCTAATTGTATACTATTTATCTGAAATTACACATTAAATGTGTACAATGTGTTACAAATTTTATAATTTTTTTAATTTATACTTTTTTGTTTAAAAATTATTTATAATTAATAAAGAGAATATCAATTAGTATTTGTTTTATAAAGAAACAAATATATACATACCAGACGGTTGACGTAATCGAGGTTTTCGATTTGTAGGAAGGCCCAGCATCACTAGATGTAGGCTTCTTTTGACGTTGATTTAATGATTTTAAGCTTAAAAAATTTGCGCCACAAAATTCACACAACTAATTATTTTTTTCGCAATATAAATTAGAATGTCTTTTCAATGAGTCCTTGCGGTTGAATGTCTTTAAACCATTTTGACAGGCAAACATTTTTTAAAATAATATGTATAAACTATTATTTAAATCTATTTACTATCCTAATTTATAAACACATACATACATTTGCAATTTATCAATGTTTATTATCGCACTTGAGTTTTCATGATTATTTTAATTTCTACCACTTCCAAAAACATTTTACCCCTGTAATTAGCTTTGAAGTCTTTAATTGCGTCTTCGTGAAATACATACAAAAAACGTTTGGGTAACAAACACTAAACTCGCCAAAATCAGCTAATATGGCTTCCCTTATTAACGTTTTCTTTTTTCAATATCGCGAATAATGTTTTTGTTACCTATTTTTAAATCAACAACATTTTAGTATCTTTATAACTAAAATTCACAGCTTGTTTGATTGCGGTAAAGTTCATACTGAGTATAAATAATATCAACTAAATACGTATTAATTACGCGACTATTTATAGAACTAGTTAAGCTATAAGTTAGTTCTATTCAAACCTAATTTCTATATTTTCTGAATAATGTAAATCCCTGATGCATTCATCCTAGACTTTTATTGTAAATAATGTTCTTCGGAAACAGTTATTGCACCACATTTTTCTATTTATATACAATAATTGTATATCCCATACTGTTATTCTATTGTGATAATGAAGATTATAATAAACCATAATATCTTTAAAAATGTAAACCCAAGTGGAGCATATTAATAAATTATACTCTTTTATTTTATATGAATTTATCCAGATGCAATACATATTTTCTAGTTAATAGTTACCCCAATTTTCTTCTTGAATTAATGCACTACGTATAGAACTTGAGCATGGCCATTCCATATCAAAATTTTCTAGACACATAAGGTGAGAAGTTTGAGACATCGCCATTTTAAAAAATTTTACCCAGTTATATTCAGCAAAATGTTTAATTAAATCTTTCTTAAAAGATATTGATAAATTAAATTTATATAGCAAACATACTGCATTTTTACTATTTTCACATACAACTTCACTAGATAGATCGTATAAACTTTTTACTTTTGACATATTTTTAAAATTACACTACAATAATATAAACTGATTTGTACTATTACCAAGAAAGTTTCTGTATATATAGTAAGAAAACATATGAAAGTCATTAGCTGGTATAAGTAAGAATAATTAGTTGCCATTATCTCTGTGATGAAGGGAAACTGTAATATGCCGTTTTGCATTAACCTCAATCAATTTTCTCCATTCGTTAATAATCAATATTAATATATGACTATGAAAGAGTATATAGCCCTATCCCGGCTTTGTAAGAACAACAGTTTACTACAACAGTTACTATACTCCCATATATTAATTCAATAACATCCAAATATATGTTAAGTGTTCTATGTCTCTACATTATATTTTTTATTTTTAATATTTATGTAAAATAACTCTCGGCGAGTAGTGTCTAGAGTTCCTTGTAAATCTCCCCACCTCGCTCTCACTCTGTCGATATGCAAAAAAACGGTCATCTCCGATTGGTCGGCCACTAAATGTCCTATATCTTTTGAACCGAAAGAGATATTTAAATTTTTTAAAAAAGATTTCTTTTCAAAATCATCAATCATTAAAAGTAAATTTATGTTCAAATTATTTTCAATTAATTTAACCTTTTACATAAAGAAGAAAAAATACCTCTGATTAGTTGATCGGTATATCTCTTATAACAATAGAACTAAAGAGAATATTTCAGTATTATCTTGTTATTTATCTATAATTTTAATTGGGCAATGCAATTTTCGTTTTCTTCAATCCTGTGTAATATGTGGGTCTAGAATATGAAATGATTAAGAGAAAATATAGAACATGAATAAATATCTATATAACTTCATTATACCTCGTACATTGGTAATCAAAAAGAACTATTAAATTTTATGTAAATAGGTAAAATATATTTAAATTTCCAGAAATTATTATATTGTTCCAGCTTGTTCTTAGACCCAATCTGTTTCATGTCAATAAATTGAAGCTGCATTTGAATTCTGATTAATTCAACACTTTGTAATTGCATATCTGAGTGTATTATTTAACAGTCAATAACTGCACCTTGTTATATAAATAGTCGTAACATTACTTAGATCTAAGGTGCGGCAAACTGTCTGAGGAATTAATAATTACACTTTATTTATGAAAATAACATATTATCTTATTTTATTTATATTAATTACAGTTAATAAAACATCACATATCTTTATACAAAGAAATAAATAAAACACCATTGATAGATATATTAATATTTATTTTTAAAATATATTTTAATAAATATAATTTTAGGTGCAAGGTGAAGGCGTACACAACGGAATTTCTTGAGTCAGTGAAATATTACGTTCCTAGGCTCCTACAGAATAGACATTAAAAAAATCTTTAATAAAAAAAATAAACAATCAGTCATATTGATGCAATCAAAACTACACAACTCACAATGAACATGTCCATTGAAGTGTGTAAGTATAGCATTGATAAACGTATGTTCTTCTTGAAAACCATACTTTGCTGCTAATTGATTCAAGTGTTGTGAGTAAAATTTTCGTATAAAACAGGTAGTACATAAAATAATGCTGTTGAACGCTCCACTAACATTAGGTGAAGGCGTACACAACGGAATTTCTTGAGTCGTTGAAATATTACGTTCGGCCTGTTAGAAAACTTCGTAAAAAGTGTCTAGAGTTCCTTGTAGATCTCCCCATCTCACTCACTCTGTCGATATGCAAAAAAAAACGGTGGTCTCTGATTGGTCGGCCGCTAAATGTCCTATATCTTTTGAATCGAAAGAGATATTTAAATTTTTTTAAAATGTTTTCTTCTCAAAATCATCAATTAATTTAACCTTTTACATAAAGAAGAAAGAATACCACTGATTAGTTGATCGGTATATCTCTTATAACAACAGAACTAAACAGAATATTTCAGTATTATCTTGTTATTTATGTAATTTGCTTTATTGTTTTGAATGGGGATATTTTATTGTTGCGTATTGAATAGATTTGATAATATAAGATGTTCATAATTAACTCAACTTGTTCAAACAACATCGAGATTACTTCAATATTTCATTTTTATATTTTACGAGGTAAATAAATGAAACAGGTGGAAATTTTAAATACTTTTATTACCTACGCATTTTTAAAATTCATATATTTTAATTAATGATATATCTTTATAAATGTCTTTTTCGTGAAATAATACTATTTCATACATGGCTGTTATTAAGTCACAGTTGGTTTTACTTTCCAATTTCTCCTTCAAAATAAATTCCTGTAGAGTGACATTTTGTTGCGTTGAAAGCGCATCCAGATATCGATGCAGACAGGAACTGTAATACCATTTTATATCAATGTTACCAAGATGCTCCATTTTAAGACTAATTAAGGATTCTAACAGTAAAAGGCTGTTGAAACTTTCTGCATTTAAGATAATGCTGACATTTCCGTTTTTGGCAGCAATTTTTAACATTCTTTCACTTGTTTCTTCTGTAAATTTCAAAATATAATTTTCCAATTTAATATTTCTGTTCATTCTTCTACACTACTGATCGAACAAATATAATTCACAAGAATGTTTTTTAGTTTTAAAAATTCGAAAAATTCACAACTAGAAAACAAAACGGCACTAGACACGGATTTTTTAAAAATTAATGCAGATGGTTGAAAATTATTTTCAACGCTGATTCCCATGGATAAACATAACGAATAAGATTTGTTTAGAAAATAACGAGATTCTAAAAGTAGTCTTAAAACTATCTAGTATTTTCTTTCTTATTAATAATGTACTGTCATTCCCCCCTTCCTGTGTATATATATATATATATATATATATATATATAAGCAAGCTGCAACTTGTCAGAGAGTTAGTCTGTTTCAATATGAATACAAATGAACAAATAATTGCAAATAAAGCGTGGAATGCCGTCGTGTCCCACAAGAATCTACGCTCTCTTTCAAAAATGGATTCAACCGATCTTAATTATCTACCCAAAAATTTTATTAAAACCTTGAGTGTCTGGGATCTAGCTGAAGGATGGAATTTATCGCCTAACTATATAAGAAATGATCCTTTTATGAAGTGTTACATGGAATGTCCTATAAGGGAATATTTTAGCATGGGTAGACATAGACTAATAGATACATTGTACTTGTGTCAGAGCTACTCACGCGTGCAAAGGCAGTTGATATGAGACAATAGTAAGGTTACTATTACTGTTATCATCGCTCTATTTGAGCAGGATGACCTCAATTTAAAACATGTATTCAATGATCATCATATTTTCAATGACATGACTTTCCAAGAGTTTAAGGAATTGTGTCGCCTTTGTTGGAAGGAAAAATTAAATTTTTTACTCGTGGATAAATGTGCGGACGTTAAATCTGGACGGAGGTATCGGAAAGGGCTTGATACTTTCATATACTTATAAAACGATCCGGTTAAACACTGTTAGTAAGTTTAATGTATGTGCACTGATAAGAGTATTTCTCCCGGAGGGATTTATATTTACCTTAATAGGCCTCTTAAGTCCATACGTTGTTGATTACCTGTCGGCTGTTCAGTTTTTTCGGTGGGTGGCAGGTAAGTAATGATGGTGAATTGATAAATAAATCAGAGGATATTTTTTTAAAAATATGTTATTTATCAATTTGGTTACTTTAATTTCGACTAGTAACGGTGTGATTATTTGCTTACGATCCATCGTATTTCCAGTGCATTCCAGATAAATTATATGTATGGTAATGTTTCAGCCATATTGTTGAAATCAGCCAATTCTTCTGAGGTATACAACCTTTTTGATGGCAAATCTTCATCTGGCTTATCCTGATGTGCTCTCTGTGCATAGCAGTTTCACCTCAGCAAGTATCTGCATGCCTTTCTTAAATACATTCTTGTTCTCGAGGGTGTTAAGTATCCCAAAGGGTCTTGTCCCAATTGCTTCCATAGTCTCCCACACTCTACGTACTGTGGTAGTACATTGAATGTTATAGGAACAATTGCTGGATGAATTTCATTAGCAATGGGTATAGTAGGGACGCTAGTAGGGTCTGAAATTTTGAAGTCTATCAAAGATTCCAGCTTGAATTGCGTCATCAGTTTCTTACTGGTTACTGCAGTGACTGTGAGATGTGATTTGTTCATTTAGCAGCAATAAATTAATAAAAAGTTATATTTTATAGGCGGTAAAGTTATTTTATTTACTAGGAAAAAGAAATAAGGGCGCCAGCTGTTAATAGTGAACATAGGTCATCATTAGCAACAAATTTGTGAAGATACGAATGTTTTCTAGTAAAGAAAAAATTTGGTTTTAAAGTTAAAATTTTGCTTAGCAAAAAAATAGTTGATAGAGAGATTTTTACTAAACCCAGAAATAAAAATCAAACGTCCAAATAAATATATATTACAGACTGATAAAAAAAATTACAACTTACAACAATAAATTTACCTATTATCACAGAAAGTTATCAATTAAAATAAAATTTTGCCGGAAGGGCTCAAATAAGTAGAATAAATATCAAATGCTAAAATTTAAGTTATAAAGCCTGAAGGGCTGAAAAATTTAAATATGTGAAATATATAAAAATATAGCCTACTCAATCAAACAAAAAAGTGGTAAAAAACAGTTATTTCATTTTTCACTCAACCAGTATGAATACCGTGCATTTACAATATAATTTTCACTGGTTTTCGAAGATGGCAACCATAAGACCTGGTGAGTTGTCGTCTGCAGATAAAAGTTTGTGCAATACCTTTTCCAAAATCCTACAATTGTACAAATCCAAAATTTCAACACTTCCCTGGATTAAGCAAAAGTCCTGGCAATATGTCAGCCTAGGGAGGGATATATCTCTACTATCCTCTATCCTTCGGAGGGGTGAAGAGAGCTGGAACGGCATTACGTAGTTCTAGTACAGTTGCGGGTTACGTAACCATGAACATCCAATACAAATCTCCTACAAAACTCGCTTTGTGGTCTCGCACATAAAGAAAATATATACCAGTGAATTAGTACAATACAATATTATAGGAAATGTAAATTATGTAAGGCTTAGCTTAGCTTGATGATTTGCTGATAGCACTGATAACACCTTTTGCCTTACATTGATCTTTCTCAGATTTATAAACTCTAATCGCATACATTTTAGACCTCAAACCGACAAATTCATCAAAAATTTGGCCCTTTAATTCGCCTTTTAAAACTCCCATAACTTTCTCCCTCGGAAATTCGAAAGGATTATCTAATTTGTAATCAGAAGTATCGAACCATTCATTTAAGTCTTCCCTAATATCACCACACAACTACACAACTTGACTCTATCTAAGGAGAATTTTTTTTGCATATATTCATAATGAAATTTATATACTTGAGTTTTTGAAATATCTAAAACAGAAAAACCTACTACAATAGGTTTATTGAAATATATTTTACATCTATTTAATTTGACAGCCACGCAATTTTCATCAAAAATGAGTCGATCTTTAAAATTAGGTTTCGAGACGTAATAGTTCATACCAAATGCATTGTCAAAAGCTCTTACTAGTCTATCATCTCTCATATCACGAACGTTTTGCATAGTCTTACCAAACGAGGCATTATTCTGTAATTTAAAATATTCAACTTCAAATGGATTTTTTGCAGCCATGCGCAACTCGGTATTTAACATAATATCATCCATGGTGATTGGAGAAACTCTAACACTCGATGAACTTTTATTAATTTTAAACCGAGTTTTAAACATTGTTGAAGATACATGTAATGAATCACATACTTTCTTTTATTATAAAAAGTTGCCATTAATTTTTTATATTTACTACCTTCCGGAGTTAATTTTTGAGGACAAAATGGCAAATCCGAATGAGCATTATGAATTTCATCCGGATAGTCTAAATCAACCTCTAGAATATACCCATGGGATGAATCTATTTTAATTTTTTCAATTTCTAATTCTGCAATGTCTCTGTCCCCCATCCGTTTAAAGTGAGAGAGAGAGAGAGAGAGAGAGGTAAAAAGGACGTCATTGCGTATCCGTAGAGGTTATTCACATCTAAATACGTTAAAAAAATGTCATCGACATTTTTATTATAACTCTCCGTGTATCTATTATTAGATTTTGCATGTCTATGAACGCAAGTTGAGAGACCCCTCTTATACCACGTTCTATAAAAAGAAGTATGTTCACATATTCTACTTTCTATTTCTACTTTAGTAATACGTAAAAGAGCATCCCATGATAAAGAAGGAGTGGTAATATAATGACATGAATCAAGATTATACGTTTATAAACATAATTCTCGAAAAGATTCAAAAACATCAGCTAAAAGGAGTACATCTGTTTTTAAATAACGCTCCACACTTTTTCTGCATGAGCGTAATCTTCCTTGCTAATATGTTGATATTTTGATCTATTGTAAAAATGTTCCCTACTTGGTAAATTTGTATCATTTAGCCTACCCAAAGAATGTACATAATTGTAAGAAAATACACCCTTTTTAGTAAAAGTTGGATATGTTCAAGAGGTACTTCAAGGTGATATTTTTTAGTAATTTTAAATTCCTCCAAGTAGGATGCAACTTGTTCCAAAGATTTTGCCATAAAGTTAAAAGAGTCTATAAATCGTAAATGTATATTACGATTATAAATATTCCCGTTTTCATTATATTCAAATTTAAGCGTGAAAGATTTATATTTTATGAGCTGCACCACGAAAACCCCCCGATAAATGACAATGATCCCTAACCCTATAGCCCTCATCAGAAAACGGTAACTCACATATATGACATTTTGTGGCTTGCCTAAAATTCATCTTTTGTTCTTCGGATAGAGGGAGCATTTGAAAAGGCGTGTTGAAAATGTCAGAAACATTTTTTGCAATATCTCTCAGCTCGTTAACAAACCATTCGATACAATTCTCAATTTTATTAAAATTATAAAAAGATAAAGTATCATCAAAACTACAGTGAAAATAATAACCTATGCTGTATGGCACATGTCTTTCATACGCCATCGTATATGAAGCAGAAGGTGAGGGAGAGACATTTTCTATATGTAATAAATACGTCTCTAAATTGAAATATATAATAAAGGGAACACGTTCCCGATGTCTATAATTTTTAAATTTTACCCATTTATTGTCTAAATTTGGAAAAACTGGTTTCACCCCTTTAAATTGAACACAATCTATTTTATGAGACTTAAGACTCATTTTTATAAAACATACGAAGACATCTACCGCAAATAAATTTCTTTGCTCTTTTTCTTGAGACTTGTTTAGAGATTAATCTAGATAAAGACTTTATATAACAGTAATGGTAGGATACTTCATTTTCATCTACATTATTCAAGTCAGATTCTTTTTGAACTAGTGATAAATTTACATGAATATTTTTCACATTATCAGTAACTCTAAGAGGTACAATTTCATATTTTGTACTATTATCCTCAATGGCATCAATATTTTCATCATCGGTAGACCCCCCCTCATCTTCACTACTATATATTGTCGGGCCGGCGGTTAAACTGGCCCCCTTTTTTAGGGGTGACTCGCTTGGCGCTCGACCTAAAATAATTTGTTTTAAGAGGCCGGGGTCGCCTGTGCTTTGGCGCTAAGGGATTCCTTCACAATCTAATAAAAAGCTTTTTGTGAATCTATACTTATATATTACCACAACTAATAGTATACAGCTAATTTAAAGAAATGATAGTTCAACTTACATGGTTAAATGCATCTCCCTTAGTTGGTGGCTGACCTGTAGACCGGGGGGGGGGGGGGGAACACTAACACTACTTTTAGGCCTTCACTCTTTCGGGCCTTTGCTCTTCTTTGCCAGAAGTGCCCAAAGTACGTTGGTCCGTTGCTCTTTCTAACTTTTTCTAACTACTGCCCCTTGCGGACATTCACTTTCTTACGATCCTGCCTCTTGCGAAGCTAAGTCTCGACTCTCCTACCCGTTCATTGATTTTTTCATTTTTCACGCCACCGGAAATCTATTGCCGTCGCCCGTGGAGTTATTTGTACAGTTTCTAATATAAAATTGAATATAAAAATATGTATTTATTTTAAATTTAGTAATAACCCCATGGCGACTTTCCCCATTCTTTTACAGGGTGGGACCCTTGAGTGTCTTCTGACAATATATTAACTTCTTTACCCATTAACTACTTATCTTTTACATTTTTTTTCTTCAAACCGTAAATATTGATAGATAAGTTGTTCTGTCTTTCAAATTTAGGTAACTGATTTAAAGAAAATGGAAAATTGATCCCTTCTACATTTAGAAATTCTGAAAAATGTCTAAGAAGAAATTCTATTTACATTTCTCTGCACATTTTGAAATGCACATCCTACAGCCCATACGAAACAACAATCATCAAAACATTGAATATTAACACACGCTTTCTTATTTGATATTTCTTTAGGTAGATCAATGAAGCTAGCACCAACCGAAAAAAAAAAAAAAAACATTTATTAACATTGATATCTAACGGGATAATTTTTTCCAAGGCCCACCTTGACCCACGTTCTGAAGTCACTTAATTTTTTCAAAAGTTCATCAAAAATATACTCATTATACCACCTGTCAACATTCGTGGTTTGATAATAATTTTGAATTTTAGTATTGATATAAAGTGTCTGAGATTCTATGTCATTTTCATCACTTCCTTTGGGACATGTAAAGTTTGCGATAAAACTAACATTTATTTTACATGGGAATAATTTAATTTTTTGTATAATATCTGGAATAATCAATGAAACTTCTTGTAGGAATATTTTTGGATCTTTAAAATTTAAATTATTATCTATCGCAAGCGTTAAATTACGTTCTTTAAAAGCAGTTTTTGTTATTTTAATATTCCAATTTAATTTCTGTCGTTTACTCATAACGTTAATTAAACTAAACCAAAATTAAAGCAGTAAAAATGTACGCATAGAAATAATGTTGCTTAAACCCTATTCAATCACCAACTCCTTTAAAAACCCTATTTGTTATTTTAATATTATAATTTAATTTTACCTAAAAATAAAATATAAGAAAAATTAATTTTCCTTAAATTCAATATCATTTGCCATCCGCTTGTTTTCCAACTGTTTTAAACCTTTAAAAATCAATGATAAATTCTTGTTTCAACACTCTCAATTTCACTCTCCGTCATACTTTTGAATCTCTCAGGAAGAAATATATATTTCTTTAATTCTATTAATTCGACTAGAATTCTACGGCCATATACCGTATCTATGCTTCTAAATATTCCAATTTTATAAGACTTATCCTTTTCTAAATCTTTAAATGTTATGGTTTCAAACTCGAAAGCCCCCAATGTATTTAGATTTTGTAAAATATTCATCTCTAAAAGAGATAAAATAATTTTCAAGAAGTAAATAAAAAGTACATAAAAAATTTTAATAAAAACCTGATAAGGCAGAAGTAGATATGACGCCGCCCGTGGCTTCCCCCACCACTCCATTTTTGGCCCCGCCCCGTGCCACGCCATATCAAGAGAGGGGTAACAGAGGGCGTGGCTTCCCCTCCATTCCATTTTGGCTCCGCCCCGTGCCGCGCCATATCAGGAGAGGGGATAACAGATGGTGCAACCGTTAATTGATGAGTCATAGCTGGGTCAATAACCCCTATTGGCATGTCTAGACAAATTTTGGATACATGAAAAACTGGGAGACATGTCTGGTACACATCCGGTTTGGTTAATATATAGCACGCAGATAATATATGTGTGGAACAGATGTAAATCTAAAATAGACATCAAGGGGCGAAAAGAGGTTAACAGAGCTTTCACCTGTAATAGATACGCGGGAGACAGATAGCACGTATAGACTAGTAAGTAATATGATATATGTACCATGTGTGGAACAGATGTAAATCTAAAAATAGATGTCAAGGAGAAAAAGAGGTTAACAGAGCATTCACCTGCAATAGATACGCGCGGGACAGACAGACAGGCAGGTAATATGATATATGTACCATGTGTGGAACAGATGTAAATCTAAAAATAGACATCAAGAGCGAAAAGAGGTTAACAGAGTATTCACCTGTAATAGATATGCGTGAGACAGACAGACAATATGATATGTGGAGAACAGCTGTAAAAGCTAAAAATGCACATCAAGGGTACCTAGAGGTCATGCAGGTCATTCAACCTATATCCGGTGTCATGAACTTGTTTAGACAGGCCTGTATCTTTATGCAGTACAAATACTTTAAATATACTTGAATCGAATACACAGAAAAAGTGCTATACATAGAAGGTTTAAGCGAAAACGGGTAAGAAAAACGATTATCACGCATATTGGTCTAATGTCATACCACTAGAAACATTTTAGAAAGAATATATTGAAATGTTTATCCCCGACATATTTAAAAGAATATATTGTAATATTTATTCCGATTTATTGAAAGAGTACCAGCTCGCGAATGGTCTACATAATGAAATAATCAATCTTCCAGCCCACTACAAAACCTTTATTGGAAATTATATTTTGAGATAAAAATGGTCTATAATAATTTTAATTTATGTGTACAAATTTTATATCGCCCTGTATGTTACTAGTGCTTGGCGACTAGCAAAAATTCACAGAAAATTTTCAGGCCATATATGGTTATATCGCCCTGTATGTGATCTGGATACTAGCAAAACTATATTAAAATTTTTACCAGAATTATACGCATATTTCTAACACCATGTTAGATATCCTCGCCGCTACAATTGTTTAATATGAAACTATAATTAGAATCTCACACGTTTTGACTCCTTATGAATATACGGCCAGGCTAGTATTTCAGGCGGGATAACGCAATATCTTCGACTTAAATGCAAGAGCACTTTGTGTTCAAAATAAATACATGTATAGCAAACACAGGCTCATAAATTAGATGTTAATATGCTTACCGATATTGCATAGAAATGAATGGCGAGCTGTTTCAAAACAGACAAAAATCTGGAAGCGGGTAATCCTATCCTTTAATTTTATTCAGCCATTAATACAAGATAATCAATCTACTTCCTTATTATGTTTTGTATTCAATCTTTTTTAGTGGTATGTAAACAATGTTTCAATCAATATTTTGTAGATCGATAGTTAATAACCCCATCCAAGGTAATTAATAGTTACCTAATGGAACAAATCGATTTACAATTTATTAACTTAGGATGAATTTTGACTGAAGTATTGTACTATTCCCTGTATAAACTTTTAACAAATAAAAACTAACAAGACAAAAAAATATTTTGTATAGCCATCGTTAATTAATAAATTATAATCTTTATTTATTTACATAAGCCGTAATATTCATCAAAACAATTTTATTTGGCCATGTATCCATATGTTACATCAATCCAGACGAAACTAACATTCTCATACTATGTTATTGTGGGTTAAACTTTCTCAAGAGATACAGATACTACAATTGTATGCAAACGTGCAGGCACATTTTGACAATAAATTAGTACATAAAGCTTGAGAAAATTATTACTTATATTTTTACATTTGAGGTATGTTTAGTGATACCCATCATAACAGGATGTTGCCATGTGGGGTTAAACTTTCTCATGAGATACTGAATTCGTTGAAAAAAAAAAGATATGACGACAAGTGCATATAAAATGCGCATTTTGACACCCCTCTAATAAATAAATTAATGCATAAAGCTTGAGAAAATTATCTCTTTTATTTGTACAATTAAATTATGGAGGGGTTTGCAACTTTTGTGTGAATATTTGCAATAAGTTTTAGTTACGCCTACTAAAAAATAAGTGCTTGCTTTTCATTGGTTCTCGAACTTTAAGAAGGGTATGTAATTCTTTAAAGCAACATCATTGGATGTAAAGAAAAATTTTAAGTTAGTGGGATCAGCACTATATATTTATTCAGAAAATTATTTGAACTCATTCTATTAAAATATTAGTTAAAAATCAAGATGAAAATTAAGATTGGTAGTGATAGTTCCAGAATGGCTGATGGTCCGAGAAAGTCTATGAAGTTGTTATCTCACCCAAAGAAAGAAGCTGGCGACTTCGAAACTATGCAGCAAGAAGTTAATACAAATTTTAGTGGTGGTGCCGCGGAAGTTGATAGACCAAGAAAATCCATAAAGTTATTATCCCATTTTAAGAAAGAAGCTAATGTTGATGAATTCGATGCTATCCAGAACGAATTTAACACAAGTTTTGGAAGTGAATCCTGTATTAAAATACTTAACGGATCTTTTAGCAACGTGAAGCCAATAGGATACAAAAAAGCTGCAAAACCGTTTGGGGGAGTTCCAGTACCCAGCACCTCGTTCAAACCAACAATAACATCAACTCCTTACCACTATGACAATATTAGCGACGTCGAAACGGGCGAGGAAAAGGACAAGATATTACATTTAATTACCAACAAGATGTCCTGGGCGAAACGGAAACCAACAACGAATACATGGAGGATGTAATAAACTTTGTAAATAAAACAAAGAAAATGGTTGCAGCCAAAACAATAAAAAGAGCCGAGTTGTTGAAGAAACTTCGCAAATATGAAAAAAAAGTGAAAAGTGTTCAAGATGCCCTGAGCCACATGGATAGAATAATTTCATTTGGAAGTAAAGTGCCAACATTACTGGAGACTGCTCAGACTAATTCTAAGTTTGTTTGTACTTAGTGTTTTTTTATGTAAATTAATATTTTTATGCAATAAAGATTTAAAAACATTTTCTCTTTTAATTTCAAAATGATAAAAATAAATAGATTTTCAAATTATAAATCTAAAAACATTTTTATGCAATATGAGAAACTTCTACTTTTTAATTTTATTGAGACAATAACTTAAAAAGGTTTGAAACTAGTGACAAAACTATGAATAAAATTTGAGTAACCGAACAGGTTGTTTTTAATTTAGAGTACTCTTTTTCAAGATATACTGTAGGTATTATTATAATACAATATATATTTAATACAGTTTTTATGCAAAAAAAAAATATACATATAATAATTAATGTGAAAAATAAACCAAACTCACCTTAGTATGTTTTAGGATTTTTTTATAGGGACACGCACAAATCACCACAATTTAAAACCTGCTCGACCCATCTAAGAGTAAACAAAATTTTATAACACGACACCTCTAGAACAGCATAAAATTTCATTTCACACAAGTTTTAATAAAAGATTGTACCGAAAACACCATTTATAGACAAGAATCTACACCAACTTAAAATTATGTTAAGCGCGACAAACTGAAATTTTAGCTATCAATTAACATTTCACAGATGTTCTTTTCAAACGATGAAAAATATATTGCATTAAATGTATAAATTTCAATTTATGGTAGGCAACCAGTAAATTACTATAGCTGTACGCAAAAATAGTGTAAAATTTATATTACGCTCAATTGATGGCAGGCAACTAGTAATCATATTAATTGAATACAAAATAGTAAGGATATTTTTAAAATAGCTTAATGCTTAGATGCCGCTACATGGTTGAGAGACTAATTAGTTTATCGTAAAATGCAAAATTAATTTAAATAAAAAATTTCAAATTGTAGGAAAATAATTTTTCTGTTTTAAATTAATGTGTAAACTATTTTTTTTTTCAGATATAGGGTTTGTTAAACTTAAATAAGGATTTGATAGTTAATGCATATTTCCAATTATTGTCACCTTTATTAACTCTACAGAACCAACAAAAGAACAATATTATGTGTGTGGCTAATAGATTGCTTGAACTCTATTCCTATTCTTTCACAAAATAGAACTATCTTGACAGAATATTTTTGTAAATCATTAACCGTCAAAGTAAATTGAAAACATTTGTCTGCCATAAATCTTTCCATAAAAGTTTGAAATATCACAACCAATAATAGGTGCATGTAAATTATCTCTGTAGCGAAATATGCTCTGACAGTATAGAAATAAAAACCTAAAATTGATCTATAATGAAGTTTGTATGTATTTAGTGTGAAATATGCAAATTAATAATATAATGTTAAATAAAAGAACTCTAAAGTTTAACAAACTGTTTCTCGTAATTGAGAACAATAACAGCGAGTTAAAATATTTATAAGAAATTAGTGTAATTATTAAAACAGTCTTTTACTTACGTGTATTTCTTCAGAGAGATAAACTAAACTACAATAATTCGTCAGGACAAAATCACAGGTAAAGGAGGTAATCCAATATGTACTATAAAGCACCTGGTTATAAATAGTATTTTAGATAAAATATGAATTTTAATGATTTAACTATGCACCAATTAAACTATCGAGTTTTGGTGGTAATAAACACATGGTTACAGAGGGTTTAAGCAGATAGTTTAAGCCCACCCCAATAATGCTGTTTTAACAATGTCAAGACTGAACTGCAATGCACACATTGTTTCAGACATACACGTGCTAAAAATAGATTTACCTGTAAAATCAGCTAGTTAACATGTCGTTCATAACTGCACGGGGTAATTACAAAACACATGAAAATATTCAATACTGTATGATAAAACCATCTGAATATTTAATGATAATAAAACAAACAGTACTTATATAGGTTCTTTCTTTTTATTAGGCGGCTGTAAATAAAAAAAAACACAGAATAAGTACATTATAAAGAAATGGTAATTATATTATATAAAAGCATTGCACGTTAACCTTGTATTATAAAAATATAACTATAAAATAAACGTCTGAAACCAGAATACTATTTTCATTGATAATTAATATTACAACAAATTATTCCTAGCATTTCTACTGTATGGTATGGTATGCAAACAATGAATTAAAACTTTAAACTATTTATCAATTATGGGTGTTTTACTTTAAACTACTACTAATAAATTTAATTAATAACGTTTATCACCTGGGCAGAGGTGGGCGGCGATGGGTCAGCCCCAGGGGCAGCTGCCGGGGGCTGAGGCGGCGGGCCGGGGCACCTACCTATGCAGAAAAAAATAGTTAAAACCTTATAAATAATCCTAATATTATTATTTTCATCATTCACAAGCATTCATAACAATTTACCGATAAAAAGATACTCTCCCTCATAATTTAACTATAACAGAAAAACTATAGATAATTAAACTGAGTCTTTTAGGTAAATAGGAATATGTTTTTATATGCATGAGAGAATAACTTATTCATCGGGAACAAAAATTTCGATATACAGCATATTTTCTCAAGCCTGTTCAACTGCACACATCTACATCATAGCCTCTGTATTTTTAAAATTTGAGATTATGAAATATTTTTTCTTCAAAACATGATCTAAAATATAAGAAATATACTCACGTGATCACCACGTACACGAGGCCCAAGGCCTCGTATACGCGGGCCACCACGCGCGCGCCCAACACCTCGTCATCCCAAACCAGGACCCCGGGGTCGGCGGGTTGTGGGCCGCCACACACAAATGTGAACTAAGAATTAAAAACAGTATATAAGGCAGGGAAAATAAAAAGTAAATGGTTAAGGAAAACAATACATACTTCCTCCCCCGGGTGAAAATCACCCACCACCCCCCACACAAACTCCATGATCCTCATCGTATCTAAAAAGTAAAAATGTTAACAAATGTAGTATCGAAAACCGTTAAAGTACTCACGGTTAAAATTTAGTGGGCTCGACAAAAATACTGAAATAAAAAGAAAATTTTTAAATTTAACTGAAAATATTACATAATAATAATATCCAATTTAATGATTTTTAACGGAGCGCTATTTTTATTATTTCTACCCCCGCACAATAAATTTAATTGATAGCAATCGTTGAAATTCCCCAGATATTTAAGCAGAACCGAAAAACACTTTTGACAACTTATAGATTTAAACTACCCTCAATATAACTAACACACTTACTCAGTCTCTTTGAAGACATTTTGCGGACTGAAGCTTGAAAACCCCTGCAAATATCTTTTATAGAATTGAAATGTATATTTTCAAAACAAATGCAATATACACTGTATTAAAGGCACGTGTAATGCAAATGTTGTTGTTTTGCAAATGTTATTGTAATTATGCATGAACTGTAATAAATGCGCTCAGTTACCCCAACAAAAATTAGTTGCTATTTTGGTCTTTCAACAGCGTAATTTATATCATGAGTTTAACCTAATATGTATTTGACATATATACTCTTTTCCTTTATCCATTTTCATAAAATGTCCAGCCTACCCGTTTAAAAATTAATAAGAGTGTTTTTAACTTTACTGTATATAATAATTATGTTTATGCAGCAAAATTCCTACATATATTGTTATAAATGATTTAAGGATTTCTAAATATGTCAAATGGTCAAATAAGTAGGCAAAAACCTAGCAAAACCAGCAAATTATAATCACTAAAATACTATGAAATAACAGCTATATTAAATATTATTGATGTAAAATTTCACCAATAAAAACTCATATCATAAGTTTCTATGGTCTGCCTTCTAAAGCGCTAATTATAATCGTATCAGGTGTTTTTTACACCTATTCATACTCGAAATAAAACATAAATGTACTTACCTTGAGTGTCGGCTTGGTGGTGGGATGGACAGTGGCGCGTACTTCCACCTCAGACGGTCCTGATTCAAAACCATGGTCGCTGAAAGTCGATGAGATATAGTGGATGAGCGGATCCGCTCGCGCCACCATCTTTCGAAAGAGATGTAAAACTGTAGGTTCCGTGTATCTACGATGTGAGCACGTTAAAGATACCTACCCCACGACAAACTGTGGGGATTCGGCAAAATTTCCAGGTTAGGGGTCCCAGCACCTACACAGACACTGATGAGCTTATCCTCTGACGTCGGTGATTGGCCTTGGTAGCGGAAACAGGCCAACGTTAAATAAATGATTAAAAACTTACCTCGAGTGTACAGGTCTCTGCTTAAATTCCTTTTTATATATTTTTATGATTCCAGTTTAGAAAAGAGAGAACAATTTACAAAAATACACTGAACAGGGAAAATTTTGAGAATGATGTTTCATTTAATGTATACCTTATAAACCCTCCCAGGCTAAATAAAAACAATTCGTATTCAGTCATACCCCATCACACTCAGACAGTCAAATAAAACACAATAGTAGAGGAAGTTAGCCGTAGGTCGGTCTCCCCCACCACTGACCTTGACCGTGCACCTGTGGTCCGTTCCTTCAAGGCCACGGTGGCGCCGTAGGTTCGCTTAGCATATACCTTGACCTTGGACGGCCGCAGTGCGTTTCTACTTCAAGGGCGCAGTGTTGCTGTTACCCAGAACGATCACTTGCGGTGACCTTGGCCTTGGCTAACACTATTAGAGAATGCAAGGACGGAGCTTCCTCCTTGCCACGCAACTTGACCTCTAAAATTACATTAGTTCAATACGTACACAGTAAAATGTGGTGGGGTTCTATATTTTGTGACGTAGTATACTTTTTTATAAAAAAAGCACGGACTATTAGAACAAAATCATATTTAGTCTGGTTCACCTACAGTTAATAAGTGAGCATAGTGTTGTGATCTGAAATATTTTAAGTAAGCAAAGTTCTGTAATATTTCTTGGTTAGTAATTCTTTCACTGTACTCAACTACTTAAATATGACTACCAATATCGATTTATTAGCCCTTAATGAACTTATTATTAAAGATACTGAAGTTTTAGACCAAAAACCTATTTCATCGTTAATTTTAAATAAGGTTTACGCCATTAAAAAAATGTTAATGCTTAATACACGTTTTGGAAAATCGATATTAGTACATTTATTTGATGAAAGTACAAGTACTACCTTTAAATCATTTTTGCCTAAACGTATTGCTGAACTATTAAATATAACTTTTATAGAAGAAATAAATTCGTCTAGTGGTAAATATGCGTTGATTTATTTAGGAGAGAATTCACCCATTTATACCGGTGCCAAATCAAGGTCACTAATAAAATTCGAAATTATTGCGTGATTTAAACTATTTAAAATATTTGTATACTTTAAATTATCAGACCAATAAATAAGGTATAGTGAAAGTATAACTTAGACTGAAATAATTAATAATATTAATATGTAAATGGTGTAATAAAATTATTATTATTGAAATATAGTTGTTTTTATTTTTAAAATTAATATTGAAATAAATGAAACACATTATTACATTATACATTAATTTATTTATAATTATTTTTGGTGACATAAATTAAAAAATATTAATTATTAATCCTAAATATAAACATATTTAAAGATATTTATTTTAACTCTATATTTAAATCTATAATATATTTGTTAAGAAAGTGAACGTTTGCAAAAGAGCAGTGACTATATTTTGGTTGGGTGTGTTCCATACATCTTGGTACCTTTAACGATTTTAGATTGGGTATGCAGGGTGAGAAGTCATCTAGATCTATAACTCTATTCCATTTTAGATGATGCTGTAGAACATTTTTCTTCAATTTGCCTTTGCATACAATTATAACATCCTCTGACAATACATTGCGTCGAAGATTATTAACTGCGTTTTGACAAAGTCGATGAAGTATTAGTGGGAATTCCGACAGTTGAATATATCCATCACTCCATTTTATGCCCCCATGGTAGTTGTTTTCTAACCATCGGTAGTGAGTCTGTTCACCTTGGGTTACTGATGAGAAAGGATTTGGTGGTTTGAAGAAATAGTGTGCTTGCTGATTATTGTTACAACATAGAACAGCTAATTCTTTAACGGTAAAATCATTTGTTTTATATTGAAACCCCTGCAAGTCAACTATCAAAGTAGGAAATTGGCTACCTAATGACGTCATGGTAATAGGTATTCGTTACTTAGCACCAGCAATGCCACACTGAACTGAACCATCTAATGCGCTATAACTTAAATACGCATCATGAAGTATAAGTGCATATACTCGAGTTTGTTCGGGAAACTTCGTCTTCCGTGTCTCAAATTCAATTTTTATATCGACGGTGGATGATTTCATTGCATCTGGTTGGTGTGAGCAATCAATAACAAACAATGGATTTTTTCTAAATTCGCCAAGGTCCATCATAGGTTCACTCATATCTTTATCGTAATAACTACGTTGGAAATTTTCATAGGCGTAGTAGCCTGCAGAGTCGAGTTTCTTATCGAAATTTAAATTCCAACGTTCATATGGAAATACTTCGGCATTTAAATATAGCCGAATATTATTTATATCTGCATGTATAAAACTTGCGGCGTCTTTGGTTCTGTCACTAGAGTTGCCATTGTTTTGAAATCCGATAATGATGTATCGAGGTCTCTCAAGACTGTTAGTGGTTTTAACAGCCCATATATCAGAAGCAGTATCACGTAGAGTGGGTAGCTCATAGAGATCCCACATACGGTAAGCCATTTTAACTTTAGCATTATTACTGCTCGTATCAATTCTCTTTAATAGTTTAACCTTTTGTCTAACTTCAGGCACAATATGTCTTATCTTCCATTCGATTTTATTAATTTCTAACTGTGCATCAACTTCTCCAATGTAAGAGTCTTTAAAGGAACGTGCTATAATTAAAATTAATTCCTGTTTTGTATTTAAAATACCTTTGGTATAATCTTCTGCAAAACCCATGAGGTACTTAAGAGGGAGTTTACCGTTGAAAACGTGGCTGGTAGTATCTAAAATATCCTGTTATTTCTCGGTGAGACCCCAACCTATAGTTAGTAGCGATGGGAGGGATGTTTGTCCATATGACACCCTAGTTTTCATTGTAGTAGTGATGCCAGGCTTCCTAACGACAGCGACCTGTTCACCACCCATTTCATATCTTATTTCTTCGAAGAGAAAAGCTAGCGCATTGTTAGATAGATAACACCTCTTGGTAACATCACTAGGGGTAAATTTTCCTTCTATATAAATGTAACTCTCTGTAATATCAAGTATTAAGTCCTGAAAATTGACAGGAATGCGTACTTCATCAGAGTTTCTATAATATGGTGAACCGTGTGGTTTATATGTATGTTCATGTAAGCTAACGAGTGACTGATCGAATACAGGTTCCTCGAACACCTCAAGTTTTTCACTAGATGTAAAAGTCACCATTATTAACTATTTTTCTCTCAGTTTCAATCCGATGGATCGAAGAAATGCACGGTCTTTAGCTGGCAGGTTATGTCTTAACCGTTTAAGCTCTACACGTTGAATGAGTCGATTTCCGCAGTCATTAGTCTTTTTATCGTCAATCACTTTGAAACGATTGTGTGCTAATCGTTGTCGATTATATCGGAAACCCATTGTGTTTGCGATTTTAAAACTGTTTCAATTCTAGCTTTACGATAATCTTCTCACCACGAAAATTGATTAAATCTCAATATTGTCTGAAAGTTATTTGTGGCATTCTACGAATATTCTTTCCTATTATTTGGGTTTTCTACCACATGTACTATTATCCTCTTCAAAACAAATCACCGAATCTACAAAATAATAGAATTATTGGAAAAAAAAAGCCTCTGCGCCCGTGACGTTTACGCCAAAGGAAAAGTCAGAGGTTATGTTTTGCAAATAATATAAATCGGAAAAAACACAAAAATAATGTATTTTGCTGACGTTTCGGAAAGTAATCTCTTTCCGTTTTCAAAGCTATTTTTGAAGAACTCTTATTTTGCTGTGTATGTCAAATACACAGCTTTAAGATTCTGTTTATGTTATTTCCATAGATACTTACTACTTACACAGAACATAGAACTGATGATATTTTTTAGATAATGTTGAGTTTGTTAAGTTCTTCTTTTAACATTGGTAGCCAGGTTGTACAAATATCTACAGAACAATTCGATACGCACTTATCTTCATTTAATAAGATTATTGCTGATTCTTTAATTTTTCTTTTTTTGGTATCTGTTTCTTTTGTTAAAATTTTTGCCGAGTCCCAGTTTATTCTATGTCCGTTTTCCCAAGCATGTTCACAAATCTTTGATTTCTGTATTTCATTCTTTCTAATGTAGTTCTTGTGCTCATCCAACCTCACACTGAAACTCAAGGTGAGTCATCCAGACCTTTCAGTGTGAGGTTGGATGAGCACAAGAACTACATTAGAAAGAATGAAATACAGAAATCAAAGATTTGTGAACATGCTTGGGAAAACGGACATAGAATAAACTGGGACTCGGCAAAAATTTTAACAAAAGAAACAGATACCAAAAAAAGAAAAATTAAAGAATCAGCAATAATCTTATTAAATGAAGATAAGTGCGTATCGAATTGTTCTGTAGATATTTGTACAACCTGGCTACCAATGTTAAAAGAAGAACTTAACAAACTCAACATTATCTAAAAAATATCATCAGTTCTATGTTCTGTGTAAGTAGTAAGTATCTATGGAAATAACATAAACAGAATCTTAAAGCTGTGTATTTGACATACACAGCAAAATAAGAGTTCTTCAAAAATAGCTTTGAAAACGGAAAGAGATTACTTTCCGAAACGTCAGCAAAATACATTATTTTTGTGTTTTTTCCGATTTATACTATTTGCAAAACATAACCTCTGACTTTTCCTTTGGCGTAAACGTCACGGGCGCAGAGGCTTTTTTTTCCAATAATTCTATTATTTTGTAGATTCGGTGATTTGTTTTGAAGAGGATAATAGTACATGTGGTAGAAAACCCAAATAATAGGAAAGAATATTGATTAAATCTCCATTATCATCCAATATGCGTAGTGTAATGTTGTCGATAAACTGACGTCCTTCAGGTCTAACAGGCAAATATATGATGTTCGCTGGCTCTCTGGTAAGTTTGTAACCTGGTTCAACATCTATGTCGAACTCGAAAAGGGTATGGGATTTAAGGGTATTCAGATATGCTCCAGAGATAATGTTGCAATCTACACGTATCATCCTTACTTTCATAATATCAACAGGTAATGTTGATTCATGATTAGTGTTTGGATGCAAATAAGTCGATTCAAACCCCAATAAATTACCAATAGAGTTTGCTTGTGTAAAGTCAATTCCATATTTTGACCAAATCTCACACTTCAGAGTATTGTTGTTCGCTCGCAGTCGAAATAGTTTTTCTTTTTCCTCTTTCTTATCACCGGGCATAGCTTTCAGTATTGCACGATATATCTCTTCAATTTCATAGGCTCCGCAAGGTATGTGGATAAGTGTGGGGGCTACTTTTGGTCCAATTCGATAACAAAAACGATTGTTGGTTTCGTCCACATTGAATATAGAATTGTAAGAATAAAATCCAGTCAATCCCAACCCATATCGACTATTAGTATCTAATTCAATGGGTGGATAAAACTCAGCGCTGAGCACACTAGAGCGGTTTGATAGAGTGAACGTGTACGACATGACTGATGACCTTTAGTGTTGTTTCATGAATTTATTGTGAGTTACAACAATAACCGTGCTGTAATCTTCGTTTTTTGTTGGATGACGGAGACGCTTGTATCTCATTATTTGATGCTACATTGACATCGCGCACTTTACAGTAGCAGCAAAATATTCTTCGAGCAGGTGGTCCATCATTAACATCAACACTGCTACCATCATCATCATCATCATTATAATGTTCTTGACAGAATTGATATTTTAAAATATCAATATCATTCTGGAGATGTTGGGGTAGTTTGTCCCATACTAATGCAATTTCATGTGCAGCGCATCCAATCATTACTTCTTTAGGCATATTTGCCAATTGTTGTTTACTCATCTTCAATAGACTACATAAACGGGAGAACGCGATTAGTGATTGACCCATTTGCTTAATGCTTTCCCGATCCATTTCAAGGTCTGTAGATGTTATCTCTTAAGCGTCTGTATTTATTTTGTAGTGAGAAACTTCAAACACAAATGGCCACACCACACTGTGTTAAAATTTTGTTGGCGTTCATAGTTATAGTAAATTTTGTCGGTCGACTTTGAACCTCTGCGCAGATATAAAACTGATTCTGTCGGTGGGGGTAAATCACCAAAACTATCGAAATATGTGACTAAACTACCACGTTTTTTAAATGCAACCCAGTGTGTTCCAGGGCCATTTATACTGTCTAGATTTATGATGGCCGACTCATTATGACGTGGTCCAGAATATGGTAGAGTGTCCCGCATAAATATCCCCCGAAAATAGGGTACTTTCATCTTCTCTGCATAATATTTAAGATCGATATTAGTGAGAGGTTTTCGGGGTAGAGCATCTAGAAGTTTTTTGAACTTTGTGGTTTTAGATAAAGTCCTAGTCCTTTGCGATATGGTTTTAAATATAGCCCTTTACCACTTTTTCCTATAGAAATCGCCTCCATCTGCCTATTATGGCGATTTTTTTCAGCTAATTCCTCTCTACTCGTTTTAACATCATTTACAGCTTTAGCTATACCAGCAGCAGTGCCAGCTAAACTACCCAAAGCTGATAATCCAGCAAAAATGGGTATTAATGGTAGAATTCCACCCACTTTCGGTATTGGTATTATCCTAACGAATATTACGTTTTCCACCAGCTGCTCTCATGTGTTGTCGTGCTGCTTGAAGCGCAATTTGCGTAACTTTTTTTGTGTCCTTAGCGATTTTTCTTTTACCACCGGCTTTACGTATGTCATCACGTACTTTACGTACTATTCCAGCACCAAAAGCTATATTTATAGTTTTTTTCTTGTTTTTCTTTTTAATTATACGTTTCTTTGTAGTACGGGGTGTTGTTGACGTACAACCCATACCAAGATGTTGCTTTCCCTTCATTATAGTTGTAACTAACCACGCGGCGGCCTTTTCTTTGAAACTTGCATCTTTTGATTTAACTCGTTTCCAGGCAGCTTGTTCAAGTTGATAGTCTGCTTTGTGTCGGGCTGCTAAATTACTAGTGTTTTGATCGTATGCAATATCGTGCTGCTTATATGCAGCTTATTTATTAGAGAATTGACTACCCCCTTACCAATCTTTAAACCATGACGATTTTCACGTGTGTGCTTCTCGGTTGACACCATTTAAATAACAATCACAATACGTACATCTATTTATATAGTATCCATCCGTGCTACGATGCGCATTGTTAAGCAGAAACAGAAACTTGCTGTAGATAATTTAGATGAAAAAGTAGGCTGTGGACTACAAGTCGAATCACGCCATGGCCCGCTACTTCCCTCAACTATTCGCGGACTATTAATAGGTCCAAGCGCTTGTGGCAAAACAAATTTACTAATAACTTTGCTTACTCATCCACTTGGGCTACGTTTTTCAAACATTTACTTATATTCAAAGTCCTTACATCAACCCAAGTATGAATATTTACGCGATATATTAGCACCGATTAAGGGGCTAGGATATTACACCTTCAGTAACAACGCGGAAATAGTGCAACCATCCGACGCTGAGCCTGAGTCTATATTTATATTTGATGATGTTATATGTGAAAAGCAAGATGTTATTCGAGCATACTTCTCAATGGGGCGTCATAAACATGTAGATTGTTTCTATTTGGCACAAACGTATTCCCGCGTCCCTAAACAGTTGGTAAGGGATAATAGTAATTTCATAGCAATTTTTAAGCAGGATGATATGAATTTACACCACATTTTCTCAGACCATGTCTCACCGGATGTGACTTATAAAGAATTTCAAGAAATATGTGCAGAGTGTTGGAAAGACAAATATGGGTTTCTTGTAATTGACAAGGATAGAGAAGTAAATGAAGGGAGATATCGCAAAGGACTTGATAGTTTCATATATCCATGAAGTATTGTAATTAAAATTTTAATTGGTCTACAGATAGCATCGGGATAACTTCAGCAGTGAGGCTGCATTTATTAGACATGAATGACAATGGTGAGAATAAACTCAGTAGTGCTATAGGTAGAAACATGAGAGAAGAAATAAGACTGAAACGTGAATTGATTGAGGCCACCGATTCAGTGCGCAAAAAATTCAACTCTGTGAAGAGAAGAAACGTTGAGAATCAGTTAACACTCGAAAAAATTTATGAACCCATAACAAAACCATTAAAGGTTATATCATCTGCTTCACATAACCAATCGCTAACACAACCTCAGAAACCAACACAACCGATAGAAAGTGCAAGAGCTAGTACTAGTACATTTAAAGCAACACCTGAAACTAGTGATGAAGATGGTGACAAAAATGCAAGTCAACAATATTTTTTGGAAACACCACCGGGATCGTCGTTAATGAGCACTCCATGTTCAGAAAGTTCTATTAGTGGCGCAGAAGGAAAATGTGATATAGTGCAAACACATTTAGAAAATCTGAAATTCGACAATACGGTGTACGTTTAGACCCCCATACAGAAAAACTACAAATGGGTAATGCTGAAATACGCTTTTCTAATGGAAATATCACATTGTGGCGTGGAACTAAGAAGGTGGGGACGTATTCTGGCAGTCCTAAGTTATATGATATGATATTTATGAAACAACCACAAATTTCGCGTAGTAATGAGGCTATTATTGGCGACAAAGAGTGTCAATTATATGGGGGGATTTTAAAACAGACAAAAGCACCATATAAAAATTATGATATGAAACAGGGTTTGAATAAAGCTAAATGGAAGAAATTCACTAATATTATAGAACCATTGGTATCTTCTACAGTTGTGACGAGATCTAAAACTGGCTTAGGTGTTCCTATTAATAAATTATACAATAATAGAGGTATTGACTATGTATATTGGAATAAACCGAAAGAACTGGTGGACCGCCTACGCCTGCTCTATAGCTCAAAAATGGCTGGTAACAATGGTGTCAATAACGAAATAGTCAGTTTATTGGAAGAAATGAGGGAAGAAAGGATAATCTATTAGTGAAGTTAAAATTCATTTCACACTTATTTAATTAGTATAAAATATTGTGAAATGCTTAAACGGGGTCAGACGTAAACAGAAATGGCTGTTGTAAACAACACAATTGATAAGTTCGGTAGACGAAGAAGTAATAATAATAAATCGATTATCGTACATGGACCTCCAGGTATTGGTTTTAAGCTTACCGCAGATAATCAATTTGATATGCAAAATAAGCGTTTACTGAACATTGGTGAACCAATAAATCAAAAAGATGGTGTAACTCGTAACTATGTAGACGAAAATATCGATAAATGTATGAAAGACATTAAAAAGTCACACATTGCTTTTATGGAGAATCAGTGGACTGAATATAGTGAATTTGTACACAGCAAAATTACCGAGATGATTAATGACGCGCTGCAACACATTAATAAAGAGATTTCTGGAGTTAAGAAATTAACCGAGGACAATTATAATACTTTATATGATGCAATAAGCAAAGGAAGTCACATTATCGAAGAACCCCGTCTGAAAGGTACGACAGTGCGACAGAAATCACTTGGAAATATTGTGGCACAAGCTGGGAGGAACGATCGTAATCAACAAGTGATAGATGAAATAGTGGTTGAAGTCACGGACAACGCTGCTACATTAGGAAAAAAGTGAAAAACAGACCTAAATTATCTATATAAACGCCTGACTTAAACTTCAATTATGGTGATTAGTAATGAGAAATTACAAGTTGTTAACGAATTGCATAAAGCTTGTAGGAGAAATTTTCGTAGAAGAAGAACAATAATCAAAGGTTATGGTGATTTATGGCAAATGGATTTAGCTGAAATGCAACCATACGCTGATGAAAACAATGCTTATTCTCGTAGTGATCGACTGTTACTCAAAATATTTGTGGACTAAACCTCTAAAAAATAAAACTGGTGTTGAAATTACTAAGGCTATGAGAAGTATTTTACAAGAATCAAATTATTCTCCTAAAAATCTACAAAGCGATCAGGGTACGGAATTTTACAACAAAAACTTTTCTGCTTTAATGAAACAGTACATCATTAATCATTACTCCACGTATAGTACGAAAAAAGCAGCAATTGCAGAAAGAGTAATACGAACATTAAAAACCTGGTTATATAAAGAATTCTCAGCTAGAGGTAAATACAAATGGGTTGACATTCTATCCAACATTACAGAATTATACAATAATAAAATACATCGCACGACTGGTATGAAACCTGCTGATGTTAAACCAACTACACGTTTAAATGCTTATAATCACATTAAAATTGCTTTGAAACCTAAATTTCGTATTGGCGATATAGTTCGAATCAGTAAATATAAAGGTATATTTGAAAGGGGGTTCACACCAAATTTTTCAACTGAACTTTTCAAGATCGTTAAAATAAATGTAACAAATCCCACAACATATACACTCCAGGACATTCATGGCCAACCAATAAAGGGGTGCTTTTATGAAATGGAGCTACAAAAAGCTAAATACCCTGATGTCTACTTGGTGGAAAAGGTTTTAAGAAGAAGAGGGAACAAGGTTTTTGTGAAGTGGCTCGGATTCTCTGATGACCACAACTCTTGGATTAACGAAGCAGCTCTTATTTAATATTGTCACATTCTTTATATAAAATGTGTATATTTATAACAACTAATATTTTACTTATGTTTAGAAATTTCATAATAAAATGTGTGTATTCCATTAATATTTGTTTTATTTATTTTCCCCATATAAGACTCCAAAGCCTTAGTAATTATATACACATTAACGAAAAAATATATACAAATGCAAATTTGTTAAAATTTTTGAATTAATTTTTACTCCTAAAAATTATTAGATGAAATCAAGAAAATCATTTTAATAAATTTTATTGAGAAGAAAATATTTACAACGAATTATAGATTAAATATATTTACTTAAAACGTATATAATACAGAAAAAATACAAATACATATTTATGGAATTAATCAGATGAAATCCCCCCGTCTCGACAGTAACGCTTCCTGACAGAAACATTCTCTGTTGTGTTTCATCACACCTCCATAAATATGTCCAACATATTCACAAAGTAAAACACTGTATGTCTTCTCGTCTCTGCATTTGCTGCAACTATTGTTCCAACAATCACCAGTGTACTTGTTGCAAACCAGACACCGCTGCCTCAATGGGTGCTCCACCTTGCATGTCTCACAAACATCTCGGATAATTCCAAAATTTGTACGAGTCGTGGGTTGTAGACACTTGTAGCACTCTTGCTCCAGACGCTCACGTGATGCTGCTTTTCGGACGGTATTCACTGGCACTGGATTTTCTTTTATACAATTTGAACATAGTCCAGTACATGGATTAATTTGCTGCTTTGCCCAGAATTGGGAACAATTATAGCACAGAATTGCACCATCCATACTATATGGATATACGGCGATTGTTGGTTTCGATTGCCACTCTCTTGGACAAGACATTGCTGTTTTAAAAACAAGTGTACGGTATGACAGCTGAATAATAACTGAGTTCCTCCTCATGGCCTTGTTTGTTCAAGTAGTCGCTGGAATTGCCGCTATTAGAGCCATGGTATGTCGTTAGAGATGATGTGACGTCACCAGCAACATGTTTAAAAGAGGAGGTGTAACTCCACGTTAGATCAGTTGCTTTGCAAACTTCAACGTTGATCATTCCGTCTACTGTCTTATATATTCTTTTCCAAGTATTAATATGGCTGCTGTATCTGCTGGTTGGGCTAACCTCAGATTCCTGGACTGGTTAGCATCCCTAGATGTCCTCAACAATATATGGTACCTTGAAGAGGTAGAGGACGACTTGGCTGCTCCCGAAGACGACGAGGTAGAAGTTGACGATGAGGAAGGCGATGAGGAAAGCGACGAGGAAGACGATGAGGAATTTTTTGACGCTGAAGAGGGTGCACACGATTCGAGTGATGATGAGGGTATCGTCGTAGATGTTCCCCACCAAAGAGGGCAGCGGTGGATAACATCGGAATATTTAGCAAGGGTGAACCCAATGGATGGCATCTTCTGCACCACCATGACCTTTGTTGCGGTCCAAGTAGTGGGTAGTATGGAATACAATCTTTGCCACGGATGTTTTCTGGGATACCAGTCTAGGGTGGATCTTGGGAGACATCGTCATGTGGACTACCATGCCACTACAAGGATAATGAGAGGCAGGCGGGGATATTGCAAATCTTGCAGAGATCCACTCTATCAGATTAGGCGAGTGGAAATCTGCAATATTTGCAATATGGACAGATAATTTGTAGTTTTTTTTTTTGTAAATATGTATATATCTCTTAGTTTATTGTAAATAATTATGTAATTAGTTTTAGTGATAAATAAATGTATATATTTAATTTTTAGTTTATTGTAAATATTATATAACTAGTTTAAGTGTTAAATAAACGTTAAATTGAATCTTATTTTTTGTTTTATTTACTAAATATTTAAATGTAAGTAACACAATGTTACTAGAGAAATCTGTGTTTCACTTCGATTATTGCTTATGTTGACAGTGCTATTGATATTGATGGTGTTAAAAATATGAGTATTAGGACACTTTCTACTCTTATTTGTGTGAGTAGTGAGGTGGGGGTGGTGGTAGGGGGCTATATATACATAAGAAAGCCCTCACCATCCTCAGTTTACTTTCTACGCTCCAACATGTCTGAAGTACAAGACAATACTCTATCTTCCACCTCAACCATGTTCGTTTTGTGCGAAAGGTATCGTGCCTATCTGCAGCGCGTTAGAGAGGCGACAAGGGGTGGTGTAGCAGATAGCACCACCTCACCAGAAGAAGAATACCAACCATTGGAGAGGTCTCCGTCCACATGGTCGATGGACACTGTGCCCAATGATGATTCCGAAGACGAGATGGATGGAGTAATTCTGGAGGAATCATCGACGGACACAGCGGAATCGTCTGACTCGGAAGATGATGCAGCCATTCTGGTGGAGGAATCTACCGATGAAGATGAGGATGCAGCCATTCTGGTGGAGGAATCTGCCGATGAAGATGAGGATGCAGTCATTCTGGTGGAGCATGATTCGGACGGATAATTCTGTTTTATTTTATGTATATATATTTTTGTTATTTATAAATAAATGTATTAAGAGTTATTCTTTTTTTATTTCATTTCATATACAATAAATAACAGTAGTAAAGTAAATAATAAAAAATTGCTTTAATATAAGAAATAACGGGGTACTTATTTAAGTAAATTGGTTATTCGTATTTGGACTGTCGGTCAAAAGTGTTACAAAAGGTGTATCGAGGTCACAGTTGTCCTCCAGTACCGTTTCTACTCACTTCCGACCTTTAGTTTTGCCGCAGCAGACTTTTTCCCGGAACGGCTAGTCGTATCGCTCCGAAA
Organism: Leptura quadrifasciata; assembly: GCA_963675555.1. Taxonomy (NCBI): domain Eukaryota; kingdom Metazoa; phylum Arthropoda; class Insecta; order Coleoptera; family Cerambycidae; genus Leptura; species Leptura quadrifasciata. The sequence goes on from OY776680.1 coordinate 82,334,466, forward strand.
GCGGTTGCAATCACTTCCCAGTGATCGATTTAGTCGAAAACGATACCTCGCATGTCCTCGGGCGGCTTCGGGAAACTTCGGGAGTGTTCGGCATGAGTTCGGCTTTTCGCTTAAAATTGCAGCCTTTGCATGTGTGAACTCCCCTGAAACTTGTTTTGATTTTTTTATTCCCCCAATCCTTGACAAAACAGTGAATAACGCGTTCGGTAGTATTCGGATCGATTCGGAAATTATCGGAATCGATTCCCAGTGGTCAGTTTAGTCGAAAATGACCCCTTACGCGTGTCTGAGTGTACTTTGGAAGTTTTTCAGTTGTTTATATATATATATATATTTTGTCCAATATTTATGTATAAATAAATGTATTAAAATTTATTTTTATTTCATCTACGATGAATACAACAGTTCTAATCTAATTATATACTTAAATACACAATTTACCAAAAATTCCATGAAATATATATATAAACTCGCGTTATAGGTAAGTATAAGAGTAGAGTATAAGAGTTTCCTAGGACCAAGGTAGCCCAGTGGTAACGTGGCTTGCTTTGTAAACTTTGTGAACGAAGGTTTGCTAGTTCAATCCCTAGCACTTGCTGGGATTTTTTCAACACGTAAATTATAAAATTATAATTATAAAATTAAATAACATTTTTTCTAACCTAACCTATTTTTTTTTACATTTAAATTTTTTTACATTTTTTCTACATTTTTCTAACCTAACTTAACCTAACCTAATTTTTTTTCACTTTAAATTTTTACTTTTATATTTTTTTACATTTTTTCTCTTAACCCTAACCTAATACTAAATTTATGTACAAACATTTTTAATGCAACATTCCGTAGTGTGTTTACGCACTACCTTATTCCCAGTTTCTTCTTTATAGCATTTAGCTTCCTTGTACATCTCTCAGAGGCTTTGCGACGCTTCGCAATGCCTCTGAGCATTTCATCGGCCCGAGAATTCAACATCTCCGCCTTCCTTTTGAGGGACTGCGCGTGGTCCTTTAATTTGTTATCATCATCAGTTGCACTTTTAAGTTCCCTATCCTCCCGCTGCAACTGTTCATACATGTTCAAGAAATTTTTGAAAGTTACATTTTGCTCTTCTTGGGAGAATAACTCCGATTGTGAATCAGAATCACTTTCATTCACAACCAGAGCACGGTTACGGGGTTCCTGCGTTGGCAACACCGCATGAGAGCATCCTGGCAACGGCGCGCTCGAACATACCGGTTGCACTTTCGTCGGCTTTTCTGCAGCATCTTTTTTTGGTTTCTTAGCTACCGACTTTTTTGCAGCAGCTTTTTTAACCACCGGTTTCCTTCCCGATAACGGCTTTTTATTTTTAGCTGCTGCTTTCTTAGGCTTTTCAGGTATCTCTACAGGTTGACTCAGACGAGGGGCAGGCCTCGTCTGAGTCAACATCGGGAATAGGGCTCAGGCGAGCAGGTACAGATGCTTGCGCCGATAAAATTCGTCTAAGAATCGACACGTCATCTTTCTCGGTATTCTCTACCTGCGTCTGCTTTGTAGGTGTTGAAGGATGCGTCGTCATCTTCTTTTGGCCTTTCTGCGAAGAAATCTTTGGTTGCGCAGGTTGAAATTCGTCCTCAGAATTTGTCTCCGTAACCGTAGGGAACCTAGACCACGCGGCGTTCGGGTAGGCCTCTCCATTAGATGTACTAGCTCTGGCTTCATCTGAAGCCAAAGCCTGCGCGTCCAATTCGGAGAAATCGAAATCACCCAGCAAATCGGTCAAATCCGTCGGGATTTCAATATCCGGTACTAAACCCACGCCAGGGCTCGTCTGGTTGTTCGCCACACCATTACCCGGACAAGCGTCGCCATTGTCGTCTTGCCCTGGCATATAATTAATTAAATATGCAGCCACAGCACTCAACAAAGCGCCTCCCTTACCGCTACCACCAGAAACACCAATCTTTTTTTGTCCTACCATTGTCACAACAAACACGAAACGGACACGAGAAACGTGCACGAAACACAAAACACAGAACACAAAGAAAGCTAGGAATAGAGCAGACAGCACTATTTTGCACACTTCTTTACAACTCGAGAGCTGGAGACGGAAAGAATCTTTGTAGCATCTCTGAAGCCCATAACGCTGAACTAACCCCTCCACTCCCTACCACTCTTGTTCCTATTGGTTCAAATTATTTCCCTACACACTCTAACTAACCCCCTACTTCCCACCCCACTCTTCCTATCGTCTCTCTCTATCTTATTGCCTACAGTACTCATACAATAAAAATACCATTTAGTAATTTAAATCTTTATTTATAAATTAACATTTTATTTCATACAAATATCTCTTACTTCGACTTACACATAACATGAAATATCGCAATGAATTTTTCAATTGAATATTATAATTGTCGACCTTTGCGTTAACAAGTAGAAACATTATTAACAATTAATCACTCAACTCATTCATTGCTTTGAGTAACACATCTAGTTTATCATCATCCTTTAAAACATTTCGTTCAACGACACTATTTAAGGCTGATATTAACCACTTTAAATTCTGCTCTGGTTCACTCTGAAAAAATGTTATGTCTGAGTGACCCCAGGGTAGAGTTTTAGTGGTATTGGGAATCACAAAACGTTTATCGTCATAATAAGAAAGAGCAACTTTATTCCGCATCTCTGTATAGATATCAGCAAGTGACTTCTGAAAGTATTCATTTTACGAAATATTAACCCGCCCTGCTCAACAATTTTTCTGTAGTCATCTATTGTAAGTTGTTTTTCAATCACAGATTTCTTTACCCCCTTGGCTTTTTTCAACTCATTACCGACCGATTGCACGTAGTACGCTTTCGCTCCAGTACCATAAAAGCTGATAATAGGATCTTCGGGGAATTCGTCTTTCATATTCCCAAGCACAGACGAGCCTTTTGGAATATTAAATTTATTTCCCTCCCTATAATTAGAAGTATTAAATTTTTCTGGATTTTGTACAATAAAGTCATAGAAGTTATCTGTATAAACTTTCATAATTAAGGAATCTGTGTCGGTGTACAACAAAGAAGCATTAGCACCGAATTGACGTTTAATAACACCATAAAAAAATTATACAGTACCGTCTTCGATAATTCAAGAATACAAAATCCTACGTAAATTGGTTTGTTATAGACTACTTGCAATTTGCTCATTTCAATCGCCACAAAATCCTCAGAAAAAATTGTGCAAGATTTGAAATTTGGACGAGCGATTAGTGCGTTTGCACCTATAGTTCTTCTAACATTTTCCCAATGAGTAATCAACTTTATATCTCTTCTATTATCAACATTTTCCATGGTTTTACCAAATACTGCATTATTCATTAATTTATATTGGTCTTTTTCAAATTTATTGGTCGCTGAATTTCTCATTTGCGTATTTAAATCGATGTATTTTTTTAACCAGGGCGACTGCTTGAACTTAAGTACTCTATAGGTTTTTAACACCATTAAACCATTTTCAATGGCTTGTTTCAAGTTTCTATAATGCACAACATATCGTCTCTTATCATTCAAATTTGGGATTAATTTTGGTGATTTTGATTTTGATTGGGGGGGGGTATAATATTTTCTACTAAGAAAGGGAGATCTGAATGTAAATCGTGTATGTCTTGTGGGTAATATATGTCTACTTCAAAAACATACCCGTGTGGACTCTCGTCTGAAATATTAGTAACATCTAAGTCGATAATTTCTCTTTCGGACAGCCACTCAAATCCCCCTGTTGGTAATGCTTGGGACATACTATGACCGTATAAGTTCGTAGCATCAAGATATGTGATAAATGACGACGGTTCTGAGGGATCATAATTGGGTAGAAACTTATTATTTGCGATATGCTTCCTTTCTGTACACTGGCTCACACCACCGCGTAGAGCTTTTTTAAAAAAATGTATCATATCGATATCTGTTAACAATTCAAGTTCTACCGCTGTTAGTTTCAACATAGCGTCCCAAGATAAACCTGGAGCTGTGTAATATTGAGCTGGATCCAATTTATATTTATTCACGCAAATTTTACGAAAATTTTCAAATACGTCACACAAAAGAAGGACATCTGATTTTAAATACAGGTCTGAATAGTCGCCCAAACTCTGGCACTCAAACAATTCCCACACATTTTTAGTCCTTTCATAATCGTCATCTGATATATGTGTTTCATTTAGGCTGTCATAGAATTCCTGCTTGGTGGGTAGAACACGATTATTTAATTTCTCTAAGTTATCTACGAAACTATATGAAAATACACCCTTCCGTCGCATTAAAATAAATTTTGCATTATCGGTAAAAAAGTTCTTCATTGTAACCATTTGACCTTCATTTAAATTGTCCCCTAAATTTTGTAGTGATGCTGACATAAATTTAAAACTATCGATGAAACGTAACCGCAAATATTTATTTTTTGTTCCCCCCTTGTCAGTAACGTAATCATGCATGTAAAGATGTTTTGTAAAAGATATATATTTTTCTTTGTTTTGTGGTATTACGTCAACTTTATCTTTATGAGCGCATAACTCTTTTACAAATAAGTGAATATCGTATCCACTCATGTTGTGAAATATGATAGGTACAAAATTTGGTAGTTTATAATTTAAATTACAGATCGAGTGCGCGGCACCGAATCGTATCTTACCAGTTAAGTGGCAATGATCTTTCACCTTTATATCACCTTCTGCAAAAGGCTTCTCACATATACCACAGATGGTTGCATTGTCAAAATTTTCTCTTTCTATCGCTGTAAGCGGGGACATGGGGATTACATCTTTCATATATCTATTATAAATTTCCCTTAAATCAGCCTCTATACATGATACAAATACTTTTACTGCATCAGATCCGCGATATAGTTCAAATTTAGAAATGCTATTATCAAAGGAACATTTTATGTAATACGCGAAAGAGTAAGGTTCATGAATAAACGTTTTGTTGGTATAAGAGCGTTCAGGATTTGGCTCGCAATTATTTATCGGTTTCAAAATGGATTCAAAGTCTGCATATACTACAAATGGTACTTGCATTTGTCTCTCAAAATTCTCAAATTTTAATATATTTTCCGGTACGCGTTTCCCATATTTATCAACCCGAAATTGTGTCGATGGTGTTGTAGTGTAAATATGATTACAATCATTTGTTTGGTGAGACATTAGCTGACGTTCGTTACAGAAATACAGCAAACACCCATCACAAAAATATTTTCTATGTCCGTGAGCGGATATTTGATTTGATACTAATCCAGGTAAATTTTTTATCCAACAATAGTGAGTTTTAGCACAATCCGATTTACAATGATGATTCTGATCACATTCCGCGGAAATTAATAATAAGTTAACATGAATACGTAGTTTCTTCTGAGAATAACGCAAAGGTCCGACAACATCATATTTTACTTTATTATTCTCGAATTTCTTTTCTAACCCATACACATTAATAGATATATTATTCAATTCCTCAAATTTTTAAATGTCTCAATTTCATTGGAAAATTCATACCTGTCAAATTTAGAACTCTTGAATAATGTGGATAAGATGACATTTGAGATGTACCACCATTTGCAGGATACAATGCTGAAGTGACTGCCCAAGCAAAACAGTATTGGTCCTGGTTTTCTATATTCACTACGGCCTTCTTATTTGGGATGAACTTTGGTAACTTGATATATGATGAACCACCCATTGGACTGTACTTGTTTATATTAATTTCAACAAATTTTATTTGTTCGAGGGCCCACCCTAAAAATAAAAAAAATGTCAATTGTTATTCCACACACCAGAAGATATTTACATACCAGAATCACGCTCTTGGAACTCAGTAGTTTGCGCAACCATCATGTCTATAAAAGTGTCGAGTGCAATGTTTAAATCCACACCTTGATCCAATATTTTATTACACGTATTAAACGATTTAATTTCAGCTATTTCTTGTGCTTGTAATATATAGCTGGCAAATGTCACCATGTTTACTTTCACAGTTTTATGAAGTAATAATATTTCTTCTAGTAAATTCAATATTTTATGTCGAATTTCGTTGAAAAATATTATATAGTCCAGTTTCTCATTATCACTATGCACTCGGTATGTTATGATTCTATATTTGAAAGCACTGCGAACAATTTCTGTACCATCCATCAAACGTACACATGAATTTGTTCTGTGTTGTAGTGTTCTTTTATGAGACTTCATTTGGTTAGTTGTTAAAGTCACATTACAGCTATAACACGTCTGCATAATTACCGATGTTGATGGATTCGAATCCAATTTCACTTTCTTTGCTGGTGGTCCATTACCATTTAAACTGTTACACGCCTCCCTCTGATGACGTCGCATATTGTCACTGCGAGTGAAGCTTGCACCACAAAAACTGCACGAATACATATTTGCTTCTTCTTTCACTCTTTTATAGAAAAGATATACTACGTCACAAAATATCAAACCACGGCACATTACGAGTTGCGTGGCAAGGAGGAAGCTCCGTCCTTGCATTCTCTAATAGTGTTAGCCAAGGCCAAGGTCACCGCAAGTGATCGTTCTGGGTAACAGCAACACTGCGCCCTTGAAGTCGAAACGCACTGAGGATGTCCTAGGTCAAGGCCACGGTATATGTTATGCGAACCTACGGTGCCACCGTGGCCTTGAAGGCACGGACCACAGGTGCACGGTCAAGGTCAGTGGCGGGGGGAGACCGACCTACGGCTAACTTCCTCTACTCACAATATAGAATCAGAAAATTTATTACATAAACACCATCATCGATTTATATAATTTTGTGTAAATCAAAAACAGGTTACATATTTCACCCCCCACAGAAAGGGTCTGATAGCTTAAAACTGCATTACATACCAGAATATATCCTAACATACAATTAAAAATAACTTTAAGTGTCTATATGCATAAACACCCCACTTAAATTAATATTACACCATCGATTGAGTCTAGCACTCGCACTGAACACGCCTTTGCTTCTTCACCTCCTGCGCAAGCTTTCAAGCCTCCCTCTGAGACGCCGCAACTTTTTAATCTTATCTATATTATCTTTTCTTAGCACATTTTGCTCTTTCACCAAATCTAAATTTTCGTGAAACAGCTGCTCAATATCGATAGTTTTATCGGCGTTTTTACTTAATAAGACACCAAGCTCTGTATTAAGATTGTCATTGGTCCTGGTCATTTCGGAAACCGTCGCCTCCAAACGGTCCCTTGCACTTCTAAAACCCTGTATTGTTTCTACACAAATATCCATTTGCACGGTAAAATTATTTTTTAGGCTCTGAACCTCCAAATCTTTTAAAAATAACTCCCTGGCTTTACTTTTTTGTGCTTCTTTTATGGTGGTATTTAATTTGGCGCACAGTTTATTTAACCCTGGAACGACCACGGTATTTAAATTGTGTAAACTAATTTGACACAGCCGAAGGTTTTCAGTATCTGAAGTATATGGCTGGGCCACGCCGTAGCCGATCAAACACAATAAGAGTACTCCGGATAAGAACATTTTCGGTGATTTCTAGTTTGAGAACTATAATTCAACTGTGTTATTCTGAAGCTCTGGGGTTGTTAAATACTCGGGCTATTAACGTGTTTAAAATAATTCCCCGGGAATGATTTTCCAGGGAAATGTTGCGATATTTAGTACTAGGAAATACTTACAGTTATGAAAGCATAAGTAATCAATATTTTAGAATTGTTTTCAGTTGCAACATTATTAGTGCTTTACAGAAAGTAATCAAACTGTGCTGTTTTAAAAACAACCGGGCAACTTTATCGACCTAGTAGCAAAACAATAAATCGTGTAGATACAGCAGCATAAAATAATTGTTTTAGGTTCTCTTCGACGTTATTAATTTAAAAAGTATATGTGTTAAGGTCGCTCGATAAATATATCGAGCATCTTATCTTAAAATCCCTTCATAGTAAACCCGCCCCGGCGGTTATATTTATGCTCGGGATAAGTTTCTTGCTCTAAGCAGGGCCATTATCTTCTGGTTGCGCTCTTCTCTTTGCCCTTCTTCGGTTGTCTTAGCAGGGCGTTTAATGTTTTTCAAGGTAGACTCCTTGTCATTGAGTAACTCTTCATGATTTTTTCTTACATGCCGTTTTAGATAGTCTTTTCTTTTAAATGTCTTGCCGCAGGAACCACAGTGGAAACGACGACTTATATGACCAAATAAGTGACGGGTTAAACAACTGGGCCATGCGAATGTCTCGTTGCAAATATTACAAGAATACATCTTTTCTCCGCTACTGTATAACACTAAGAATGATTAGGTTGTAGTAAAGTGCTCCTTTATATACAATTTGTGTACACAGCTTTTAAACCCTATGTACTATGTACCATAAAGATAAAAGCTATGAACATAAAAATAACCGCCAACCGCACAAAAAATAGCCGCTAACTGTGGTTAGCGGCTATTTTATGTGAAAATAGCCGCTAACCATATAAAAATAGCCGCCAAATACATAAAAAATAGCCGCTAAGCATATACACACACACACACACACACACTCGCTCTACAGCCGCTCTACAGTAAAGCTGCTTATCATACAGGAACACGTTGTATATTCAAAAGTAATATTAGGATTCTTCGTAGCTTTTTATTACCAGCCAGGGTAAACTGGCGAAAGAAATACCCCTGAAAATATCTGTGCATTTATGTCACGCAGTTTCTATAATTTTGTTACGCAGTGTATATTCGATGGTGAATTACGCGTGTGAGAACAGACGGCATATCCTTCTATAGAGCGCCTGTCATATGTGGTATAGAAATAATTATACATCTTGTCATAGTGTAACAAGTACATTGTTACATACAGTATGTTACAAAATTAATGACTAGAAAATATAAATATATTGAAAGTATGGTGTGTAAGTAAGTGTAAGTGTATGGGGGTCTTGTAGGGAGTACGTAAGATATTATTTAAGTTATATAATCAGCATGTTCCTTCAGGAACGTTTAACAGATACGAAACTAAATATTCTAGCACCTGTAAATATCCTAATAGGAATTAAAAAATATTTCAATGAAATATGTGTAATAGGTTACTGATTCATATTTATTGTTTTAAGAAAATAGTAATTTGTTTCTTTTTAAATTAAATAATGTTTTATAGTGTTATATACTTAAAGTAACATAGGTCTATAATGCCGTTTACGTAAATTTATTATATTATTACTGTTTAGAAATAATGCTTTTAATTTTTCTCTGTTTATCAGCTTGTTCGAAAAGCATACTAAAAAGGCACCTATTTTTAATTTTGGGGTCATTTGTATTAAAGAAGCAGTAACACTTAGACGCCTTTTATCCTCTGGCATTGTACAAAATGCCTGCTTGCAGTAATTGCAAAAAGACTTTTTCAAACAAGAAACATATGAAGAGACATGTTAAAAAGTGTACAGAGGGTTCTAGCGCCCGGGAAGAAATTATCCCCGCTGATAAAATAAACGAAGTTATGGAGGTGGTATTTCGAAAACATAAATATTTTGCTTGTTGTCTACCTGCTGCATTAATGTTTTACGAACAGATTGAGCGGTTTGATATTCATTCTGATTTGAAAAAGGGTTATGTTACCTGTAAATCAGTGATCGAAGAAGAACATATACCTATACATTTTTGGAATATAGTTAACGAAAAAATATATGATCCCTCATTAGCTGTTGCTCGTGAAGAAAAACCCGATCTGATGGTTGATTATCATGAGGGTGCTTGTATTATCACCAGTTTAGAAGAAGACCTTATGGAGAGGGCATATAAAATGTTTAAAGCTACTAACTGTATAGATTTTTACTTCGCGATGGCCCCAGTAAAACTCCTGAAAGTAAGAAGTCAAATTCATGAGAGAGTATCAGCGGTCCTCGAGAATTATAATAAAAATAGAATTTCTCTTGAATGTCAAATATAGTGAGAAAGTGTATACTTTTATTTCTACCCTGTATATTGTGTTATACCCTATATATCGTGTATTTTTCTGTTTCTAAATAAAGTAAATTACAAATATTTATCTCTAATGTGATTAATATCCTTCATTGTGTTAACTGTGACAAATTAATAATTTTTTTTTTTTTTTTTCGTATAACCGCAGTAGATGTATTCTCGCAAATATTTAGTTTCACACATATGTTAGCTGTACTGTTTCTTTCTATGGGATATAAGGCTGTGTTTTTCACTGCATTACAATAACAAAATATCGTAATAAGAGGCAGTTCGCTTAGTATCTGTTATGAATAATGAAAAATATCCCCGTGTTATTTTAATAATATTCACTGTGCTCTGGGTGTTATATATCAAGCATACGAACCAAATATTATTTATAATTTTCCAGCAATATTAATTTTACAATATACCGCGTGTAATAATGTACTTGTTACATCTTGCGGATGTACATCCTGTTCTCGCTTGAAGGCGACTGTTCCCAGGCACCCGGTCATTCCCTCGAGATATACAGAGTGTAACAAAAATGTCTGTCATCTGCCCTGCATATGCTATGCAGATGTCCTGCATATGTTTCATATCGTGAGATATAAGGACACCGGATACTCCCACACTTTAATCTCTATATACGGGGTATAGCATAAATATATCCCCTATGAGTCAACAAAACACATGTATACCATATGTTTATTATACATGATCAATTAGCAGTCTATATCGAATGCCTAACGCCTGAATTACATGTATTACCTCAATAGGGGGCGCTCGTTTTTAGATTTATATGTTACCGACATTAGCCGGTTCTGGTGTAAACTTAAGAGCTGATAGGGGCTCATTTGGGCAGTTGTTCTACATTTCTTGTATGATTAGTTGTTCCTGAATTCTTCGGTTTTGAACGAATCAGTTATACAGATTATTACTAATTAGATTAAATGGAGAAGTTTATCCTTGCTAAAGATGCTGTTAAGAAAGTTAAGCGGTTTAATTTGACAGGCCGCACTTTAGAGTTTAAAATCAAACCTATACCCGCTAGTGAAGAGCCTGTGAAGTGGGTGCATGATGCTATCAACCAGATAATTAAAAAAGGAACCGAGGGGCTTCAGCCTAGTGACCAGGTCGGTTTCAGCTTCTGTTCAAAGGATTTCCAGAGTGGAGATGGATGGATTTCTTTTCGTGAGGCTAGAAAGTTACATATGATGATATCTGGAGACTTTTTGCTTGGGTGTGACATCTGTGAAGCTACCAAAAGGTAGGGGAAGAAAGCGGGGTCCATGTTTTAACAGTTTTGATGAAGAAAGTAAAAAACGATCCGGAATTTTAACTATAAATAACAAAGACAATATGTGTCTGCCTAGAGCATTGGTGTTATCAATAACCCGCGTGAATCGGGACCCAGATCACGATAAGGTACGCAAAGATACAGGAAAACTTCAAACTCAGAGAGCTCTTAATCTGTTGGAGGGGTCTGGTGTTGTTATTCCCGAAGAAGGATGTGGTATCACTGAGCTGGAGAGGTTTCAACGGTATCTACAAAACTATAAGATAGTGGTGTACCAGTATGGCAATAAAGGCCGCGACGTTGTATTTGAGGGTGTTAACGACGGAAAGAAACTTAATCTACTATATCACAAAGGACATTATAACGTTATAACTTCTTTAACATCGGCCTTTGCATGTGTGTATTATTGTGAGGAATGTCACATACCATATGACCATAAAGACAGACATAGGTGTGGTGGTACATGCCCGTGTTGTTTACAGTCTCCTAGCTGTCCTCAAGTGCTGAATGTAAAATGTCCAGAATGTAAAAGATCGTTTCGTGGCGTGAATTGTTGTGATAATCACTGGAGGGAGAAATCTTTAGGAAAAGGCACCGTCTGTGGCCAGATCAAGCTCTGTACGAGCTGTCTAAAAACAGTCAAAGGCGGTAGAGTTCATACGTGTGGAGAGGTGTTTTGTAAAATTTGCAACAAACACGTGCCTCAAGATCATCTCTGTTATATACAACCGGATGAAGGCACACCAAAAATGGTCGACACTCTATTTATTTTCTATGATTTTGAAACGAGGCAGGAAAGTGTGTTAGAAGACGGATCGCGGATTCATGAGCCTAATTTATGCGTGTTCAAACAGTGCTGCGACGAGTGTACTGAAGAAAATATTGAAATGTGTAAAAAATGTGGCGTTCGCCTTCAGACGCTTAAATGCCGCGACCCCATATCGCCCTTCATGTATCATCTTTTAACATTGCGCAAGAAATTCAAACAGGTGATATGTTTAGCCCATAATGCTCAAGCATTCGATGAGCAGTTTATCCTCAATTATGTTTTGACACAAACGGACCTTAAACCAGAATTAATTATGAGAGGAACCAAAATTATTTCAATGGAGATTGGAAATATAAAATTCATAAATTCCTTAAATTACTTTCCCATGGCGCTCTCTAAATTACCAAAAGCTTTTGACTTAGGTCCTGAACTGAGAAAAGGTTACTTCCCACACCTGTTTAATACAGAGGCAAATGAAAAGTACATAGGCCCTTTACCCTCTCTGGAGTTTTATAGCCCCGATACAATGAAAACAGAAGATCGCGCAAAATTTCTAGAATGGTATGAGAGCCACAAAAATGATATTTTTGATATGCAGCGTAACTTGATAGAATACTGTATATCTGATGTGGAAATCCTAACCAGGGCATGCCTTAAATTTCGTCAACAGTTGCTCGAAACCTCCAAAGTCTGCCCCTTCACCGAGGCGTGCACGATCGCTTCTGCATGTAACAAAGTGTTTAGGAGAAATTTCCTCAATCCAAATACAATTGGCATCATCCCCAAAAACGGGTATAGGTGGAGAGAAAACCAGAGCAAAATTGCAATTCAGTGGCTAGTTTGGGAAGAACATGTGCGGCAAATCAATATTATTCATGCCGCCAAACAGCTGGAATCTGTAATTCAGGGGGTTAAAGTGGATGGTTATTGTGAGGAAACAAAGCAGGTGTTTGAGTTCCATGGATGCTATTACCATGGCTGCCTCAGCTGTTTCAGACATAACAGAGATGAGCCGTTGCATGATAACCTTGCAGAGACAATGAACTTAAGATACGAGTCTACAATCACCAAATCCGAGAGACTGAGACATTTTGGCTGTGACGTTATTGAAATGTGGGAGTGTCAATTTCGGAATATGTTAAAAGAAAGTGAATAATATACGGCGAACAGTAGAATATCGGGTGATTACGAAAAGAGAGATGAAGATATATAGGCCACAATCTACCAAAAGAAAGTTCTCCGATGACCACAGTTCGGTGCCTTATGGATATAAAAAAAAATAATTTAGGTTATTGAGGCTTATGTTTCACTTATTCTCTGAAGTTTGTAATATTAGAAGTTTTCGTAAATATGCTTTGCCAAATTGTTATATTGCTGGTCATATTTAGCAGTAAACTTTATTATTGTAAACACTATATTCAAAAGCATTTACAAAATAGTTATATGTATCCGCTGTATTGCTTTTAGAATTTAATAAACAATTCTCACATATCATTTTCATGTCACCAATAACTACATCTTTTGAAATATCAAAAGTTGTTTGTGAAGTTTATTTGTTTTACTAACACAATGTTTACCTTTCAGTAAAATAATAACTGAAAACCATTGTAATAAGTGCCCTGGTCTGTTGTTTCCCCGTATGTGTTTATCTCTTATAATTAATAAAATGTTATATTTTAAACCACATGTATTTTTATTTGTGCCATACATTTGAATTTCTGTTTACAAAGTTTAATAAAGACTTTAATCTATTCTGATATTTTCTTTTTGACTTCTTATCCATAATACCCGAAATCAAAAAAAAAAAGTTTATTTGCTTTGCTAGCTCGATGTGCTTACCTTTAAAAATAAATTCAAATAACTGGAAGCCATCGTAATAATAATAATGAAAAGTACCTTGGGGGCTTTTGGTTATCAGGTGTCATTACATTAAAAAGGAACGTATTACAGGGCTCTCGAGATTTTTGTCTGTTTTGAAACAGAGCGTCATTTATTTCTATGCAATATCGGCGAGCATATTAACATCTGATTTATGAGCCTGTGTTTGCTACACATGTATTTATTTTGAACACAAAGTGCTCTTGCATTTAATTGGAAGATATTGCGTTATCCCGCCTGAAATACTAGCCTGGCCGTATGTTCATAAGGAGTCAAAACGTGTGAGATTCTAATTATAGTTTCATATTAAACAATTGTAGCGGCGAGGATATCTAACATGGTGTTAGAAATATGCGTATAATTCTGATACAAATTTTAATATAGTTTTGCTAGTATCCAGATCACATACAGGGCGATATAACCATATATGGCCTGAAAATTTTCTGTGAATTTTTGCTAGTCGCCAAGCACTAGTAACATACAGGGCGATATAAAATTTGTACACATAAATACAGAGTATTAAAATTATTATAGACCATTTTTATCTCAAAATATAATTTCCAATAAAGGTTTTGTAGTGGGCTGGAAGATTGATGATTTCATTATGTAGACCATTCGCGAGCTGGTACTCTTTCAATAAATCGGAATAAATATTACAATATATTCTTTTAAATATATCGGGAATAAACATTTCAATATATTCTTTCTAAAATGTTTCTAGTGGTATGACATTAGACCGATATGCGTGATAATCGTTTTTCTTACCCGTTTTCGCTTAAACCTTCTATGTATAGCACTTTTTCTGTGTGTTCGATTCAAGTATATTTAAAGTATTTGTACTGCATAAAGATACAGGCCTGTCTAAACAAGTTCATGACACCGGATATAGGTTGAATGACCTGCATGATCCCTAGGTACCCTTGATGTGCATTTTTAGCTTTTACAGCTGTTCTCCACATATCATATTGTCTGTCTGTCTCACGCATATCTGTTACAGGTGAATACTCTGTTAACCTCTTTTTCTCCTTGACGTCTATTTTTAGATTTACATCTGTTCCACACATGGTATATATATCATATTACTTACTAGTCTATACGTGCTATCTGTCTCCCGCGTATCTATTACAGGTGAAAGCTCTGTTAACCTCTTTTCGCCCCTTGATGTCTATTTTAGATTTACATCTGTTCCACACATATATTATCTGCGTGCTATATATTAACCAAACCGGATGTGAACCAGACATGTATCCAAAATTTGTCTAGACATGCCAATAGGGGTTACTGACCCAGCTATGACTCATCAATTAACGGTTGCACCATCTGTTATCCCCTCCCCTGATATGGCGTGGCGCTGGGGTGGAGCCAAAATGGAGTGGTGGGGGAAGCCACGCCCTCTGTTACCTCCTCTCTTGATATTGCGTGGCACGGGGCGGGGCCAAAAATGGAGTGGTGGGGGAAGCCACGGGCGACGTCATATCTACTCGTGTAAGCAAACATCGTTCAGTATTTACAAGAGGGTACACCCCCAACTGGTCCAATGAAATTTTTAGAATTAAGAAGATTAATTTAAGCAATCCTACTACATATATTTTGGAGAACCAAAACAGAGAAGAAATTAGTGGCTGTTTCTATGAACAAGAACTACTAAAAGTTAAATATTCAGATATTTATTTAGTTGAGAAAGTGGTGAGGAGAAAATGAAATAAAGCATTGGTTAAATGGCTTGGTTTAGATAAATCACGATTCGTGGGTAGAGAAGAAGGATATAATGTAATGTCTATAATTTCTCTCAAAATATTGTTTATCGTGTCAGTATTTAGTCAATCCGCAGTGAAGACACAGAGTGTTTTTTCTCCTTATAATGTCGAAGTCTGAAATCGAAAACGACTCATTTTCATCCACGTCATCGTCTCCTTATTGGAAATACGTAGACAGTGTTCTTTTAAAATATTCTGAACAAATTAAACAAGAAAAGCAATTAGTTAATGAAATCATATATTCATTAGGTGAATCTCCACTACAAATTTCTACAGGTATTAGTGCAGCCCGAGGATTTGAACTAACTGTGAGACTTATAGATTCATGTAATGTAATTTCACTCATGGACTTGGATTAGTATGATTTCATTACAAATCTTTATTATGCCCGAAAATGATAAAGAAAGAAATTTTACTGAAACTGTTATGGAATTTGAAAATTTTAAAATATCCAATCAACTTTTTATGGACAAACATGTGTTGGTATTGAAAAGCGACGATAATGTGATTTATTTGGACGACCACTGTATCAAAACCTAAATAATATTAAACATTTAATTAATTATAGATTGCAATATTTAAGACAATTAGATTTTAAGATGTTTTACAATAATACTATACTTTATATTTGTAATTTTGATAATTGTGGTAAGGAAACATATATTGATAAATTAAAAAGCTTGCATAATTTAAATAAATGTGAACAGGCCTATTGTTTACTAGAATATTTAGAGTTTAACAAGAAAACTTCTGAATACACTGTTTATGCTTTTAAATGTTTTTCTAATCTCATTTTTAGCTACGTTGTGCTACTTCGACGGTGATTACTTAATACTGCTCTGTTTAAGTGGATATAGTTAATATGTTATTAAGTGGGAATAGATAGTATAATAAGAAATAGTAGTTTTTATTTTGGTGAACATGAATACAACCAATTCAATATATTATATACAATTTTTTAATCTACACATATATTTAGAATTGTGCAGTACTGAATATTATGTACAATAATACAATTATTATTATTACAAGTGGACTATGTAAGTCATGTAAATTTTCCGGATGTTCTAAATCGATATCTAAAATATAGCCAATGTCGGTGTCATCGGGCAGTAGTAACTTCAATGTCGATAACGATCTATTCGAATTCCCATATGGCTAACTCATGGCCTAACCATTTAAGTTATTTACATCATAATAAGATTTTGAGAGCTTGTTGTTATTATTATAATTTTCTAAATATTTATTATTTGCCTGGGAATACCTACTACAGCATTCACGAATACCGCGTTCTATGAACATTAGCATGTCGACTTAATAAATTGTCTTCTACTTACACCCTGTATAGCATAGAGCCCCAGGTGTAGCCTGTAAGGGTGTAATAGTTTGCAGAGTCGAGGTTGTGTCTCGAAAACTTTCTAAACACTGATGTCGGTAACATGATATCAGTTTTCATGTTTTATATCATTCAAAATTGAATTCATTTTTTAAAAAATATTTATTTTCACTTTTTGAAAAGTGCTATTATTTATATAATGTTAGTTGTACTTGGTACAATATGGTAACTGGTGCCCGTGTTGGTTGTATTTATAACATCTTATTGTTAACGCGGGTATAAGCATTCTGAGAATGAATGCTATGCCAGCGTTTCGCATGGGAATGCTTTGTTTGTCGACCAGATAAAATATTGAATTGCTTCATACTTCTGCGTTTGGATAATCATAATTATAATATATATTGAAACTATATATTTTTATTAGAATGTAAGTTATTCGTAACATGATATGGTATGTTGCCTCATATTTCTCATCTGATAATTCTAACCGGATGAGGAAGACCTGAAAGGAGAATAATTTTCCTCCCGATCCTCTAACAATTCCCCTTCACAGCTATTTGTTATGGGATTCCCAATTTATCTTAATAATCTGCTGCTTATATGTTAATATCGTTAACTAAGTTATGCAATTCTTTTTTAAGGTGTTTCTGTCAGTGTAGAAAATAACTGATCTAGAGAAAAACTCATGAATCTAATGGAATCTGCAAAATTTTAATTTTAAGTTTCGTTATCGCAAAAATAAAACTAATGTATTTTTCTGCATTTACTGGTAGCAGAGTTCCCGAAGTTGTGGAAAGAGTTTAAATTGCATTTATTGCATGCAAAACTTCTAAAATTATTTGTAAGGTGGCAATTATCTCCAACGATTTTATCATTCATTTTTCAAATTTCATTTAATATAAAAAATTAACGCTTTTGTTTAGTCAGGCAGCTGGGATGATGATAAAATTTGATTTCGAGCCCATTTCTAAACCAAATACATTAACTAAAATACCATATCCTTTTTTAAATTTTGAAATGTGAGGTATTATCACAGGAAACTCGATTTCCGGAATATTCGCAGTTGAGGTTGCCATTTTTCAAAGATTAGAAAAATTTAAATTAATCGATGTCCCTTAAATTTAACATCTCAGAGTAATATGGATATGAAAATGGTCTATATTTAAATATCATTAATGTGATCTTTTATTGGTGTTCCTATACCCCGAAAAATTCCTATCTTATAGGCTTTGTGGAGCTCTAACTTGGATTGTTTTATGGTCTCGAATTCATTATGCCATCTCTAAAAAGTGATGGACAATCTTATAGCAAAATGTATACAAAAATAAATATCTCATCTAGAATAAT
Organism: Leptura quadrifasciata; assembly: GCA_963675555.1. Classification (NCBI taxonomy): domain Eukaryota; kingdom Metazoa; phylum Arthropoda; class Insecta; order Coleoptera; family Cerambycidae; genus Leptura; species Leptura quadrifasciata. Next base: position 82,352,777 of record OY776680.1, read on the forward strand.
ACTAAATCGGTTGATAAAGATCGTATGGTACGTATAGAACACGAATACTAAGAATTCAGCACGAATAATTATTTAGTATAAATTAAAATTTAAAAAATATCACCCCAGTAATTTAAAATTCTTTATTCTTACAGATAAACGTTTATATAGAAAAAGTCACAAACAGAAAAAGGAAATATATGACACATACATTCATTACATATAGACATAATACTAATATATAGGTCAAAGATTAAAAACAGGATGCTAGTATAATGTTACATCACATAAGATACTCCATGGTGTGGTATAGACATTTATTGAACAAGCTAGGGAGTGATTGGAATGGTTACAGGTTCCTTAACTTTTCACAATTTTATTCCAACGAAGTTTACAAATTTTCACTTATGTCACTAATGGATGTTACTAATACAAAGATTGATTCAGAACTAACATGTACATAATGTTGTTAATTTATATAAGTCTTATCTGTATTATTTTATGATAGTGGTCAGAAAGCTTGCGTTACATCTTGTAGAAAGTAAATAAAAGAGTCCTTAGAATGGAAGCCGGGTGCCAATGCTTTGGGGATTGGCTGAAGTAGTACGTGTCTTTCCTTTTGTTGAAGGAAACTGTGATATTTGTGTAAGTAACAAGTGACACCTCATACGGGAATGATTGATTGTTTACATAGAACTCGAAATGAGGTGTTAACGAAACTTTGAAAGTTTCGTTAAGTTTTATATAATATTTGTTTGTGCACCTGTGTCCAACAGTGCCCTACAAGAGTGAGCATTGCCATACATATCAAAAACAATTATGCTCGCTGTTGATAATATTTCTGAATTTGTTGCATAATTATAATTCGAATTAAACGGGTTTTGATCTGGCTTTGCGGCCTCTAAGGATCCAAGATATTTGCAATGCCCTTCAAGAAAATCTAGAAATTCCTGCAATGTCGGTAAATCATTAGCTGATTTGAATAATAATTTTTCAAATTCGCCATTAAAAGACGGGAAGGTTATTATTGGTAAAGATATGAAACTTTTTTCCATATTGTGTGAGCCGATATTAGCCTTATTATCATTTAAGTTAGAAGCCTGATTTCTATTCATGGATTTTTTTGCTGTAATATCTTGAAATCTATTTTCAACATTTTCTAACTCTTTTTCATAAGCCTCATCATTAGATTCTAGAATTATATTTGAATGAATACTTATAAATTGTGTTAATAAAGTTTCATTTTCAGTTAATCGGTCTTTTAAAATAACTAAGTCCACATCGTTAATTGTTCGTTATTTGAAATTGTATTAAAATATTTATATAGCTTTGCTGGACTAGCTTTTAATTGACCCCCTTGGGGAATTAAAATTTTTAACTCTGCCATTAAGACAAATTGAAGCTAGTTTTTAAGTAAAAAAGTGGGTAAAAGGATAAAGTATTAAGAATACACACTTCCACAATTACTTGAATATTTTTAGTGAATAGTCTTGATTAGAGATGTTTTCTCCGCCTTGATGCGTTCCTAAGTCGTACTCCTGCTAGTTATATTGCACTTCTATATTACACTGGTTGTTGCTTTTCTTGATGGACTATTATGTTGCACTAGATCGTGATTTTCTATTTATTTTATTCGAAAGACCGTGTATAATTGTGGTATTTTATCTATCCGGCTCGAAGGACCATGTATATTTTTGGTGATTGTTGGTTAAATCACTCTGGTTATGCCTTTCTATCATTTAGGTCATAATTGTCACATACGGTATTACTTTACTATCCATCGATGCATTATATTTCATTAATACACTTTTGCAGCTCAGACAAATTCATGTATATGGAATAGGGAAAGTGCGTTGGCAGCGTCTCGCTGGTGATGCATTAAAACTTGTTAAGTTACTGAATACTTTTCGATTCTATCCCCTTATTTTCACTTGACAGTAATAGTATGGTAACTGGTGCCAGTGTTGGTTGTATTTATAACATCTTATTATTAACGCGGGCATAAGCATTCTGAGAATTAATGCTATACCAGCGTTTCGCATGGGATTGCTTTGTTTGTCGACTAGATAAGAATATCGAATTGCTTGATACTTCTGCGTTTGGATAATTATTATTATAATGTACAATGAAACTATATTTTTATTAGAATATAAGTTATTCGTAGCATGATATGGTATGTTGCCTCATATTTCTCATCTGCTAATTCTGACTTCAGAAAATCTATTACATATTGAATGGCAATTGGGATTACAATGTTCAATTTTTACCCGAAAAATTAAAACACTAACTTTTTCCACCTAATATTAAAATTAATAACAGTTAAAGTCGAACTTACCAAGACATTTGTTATGGGAATAAATGGTGGTGACGGTGTAGTCTCCTTTTGTCTCTCCAATATTTTCCTTCCAACATAGAACATATGTCTCATATATGATGAGGAAGACCTAAAAGGAGAATAATTTTCCTTCCGATCCTCTAACACTTCCCCTTCACAGCTATTTGTTATGGGAATAAGTGGTGGCATATAACATATAATAATTAATCAGTGTAGTAACCTAAAGTTTTCATATTTAATTTTTCCCAAATTATCTTTGCATGAGTATAATCTGCTACTTCTATGTTCATATCGTTAACTACATTATGAAATTCTTTTTTAACGTGTTTCTGTCAGTGTAGAAACTAACTGATCTAGCGAAAAACCCATGGAATCTGCAAAATCTGAATTTTAAGTTTCATTATCGCAAACGGTAAAACTAATATATTTTTCTCTATCTACTGGTAGCAAAGTTCCCGAAGTTGTGGAAAGAGTTCAAATTACATTTATTGTATGCAAAACTTTTAAAAATTTTTGTGTGGTGGCAATGATCTCGAACGATTTTATCATTGTTTATTTTTAAAATTTCATTTAATATATGAAAATACACGCTTTTGTTTAGTCAGGCGAACTGGAGCTATGAAAAAATTTGGCTTCGAGTCCATTTCTAAACCAAACACATTAACTGAAATATCATAATTTCTTTCAAATATAGGTTTAAATCCTTCCGACAGAAAAACGTATCTACCCAAATCCAAAAATTCCATCAGAATTCTTCCACCATACACTTGTTCTTGTACCGCCAGAAATTAATATCTTATAGGCCTTATGGAGCTCTAACTCGGATAGTTTTATGATCTCGAATTCAAGGATTAAAGCATTTAGGTTTTTTAGAGTGTTCTGTGCCATCTCTAAAATAAGTGATGGAAAATTTTATAACTAAAAATGTGTACAAGAATAAATTTAACTCGTCTAGAATAATACTAAACCCGTTGATAAAGAGCGTATGGTACGTATAGAGCAAGAATACTAAAAATTCAGCAGGAATGATTATTTAGTATAAATGAAAATTTAAAAAATATCACCCCAGTAATTCAAAATTCTTTATTCTTACACATAAACAATGTATAAGAAAAGTCACAAACAGAAAAAGAAAATATATGAAATATACATTCGTTACATATAGACTAACTATATATGTGTCAAAGATGAACAAAACAGGATGCTAATATAATATTACATCACATAAGATACTCCGTGGTGTGGTATAGACATTTATCGAGCAAGCTAGGGAGTGATCTTGGGATGGTCAGAGGTTTCTTAACACTTTTAAAACTTTTCACAACTTTATTTCATCGAAGTTTACAATTTTCACTTATCTCACTAATGGATGTTACTAATATAAAAATTGATCCAGAGCTAACATGTATATAATCCTTTTGTTAATTTATACAAGTCTTATCTATATTATTTTATGATAGTGGTGAGAAAGCTTACATATTATACTTATGCTTGAAGAGTACAAGGAAATGAAAATAAAGAGTCTAAGGGTACACGTGGTACCACCACTACTCCCTCCTTAGAACGGAGGCCGGGTGCCAATGCTTTGGGGACTGGCAGAAGTAGTACTGTTACTTCGTCCTTCTTTCTTTTTGTTGAAAAAAACTATGATGTTTGTTGAAGGTTCATGTGCGATGACCACGTAATTAGGAGTTGTGGATGGAAAACTCCCTTTTTAAAAACAATACACAAGTATTTATTGGAAAAGTACATGTCTTAATGGTTAGGACAATAGTTCGAATCTGAAGTTTAATATAGAATTACTCTTATATATACATTTGGCAAAATGGAATACATCAGCATTACGTGATGTCAATGGAAGCGGATAATACCTAGAACTAGATATGTAAAAGCTCCCCTGTTATATTGAAAATAAAGGGTGCACTTTATTTTCTCTTGTGTTATCGGTTTGCACAGGCACGTCATTCTGTTGCCGTTCAATATTATTTTTTGTTTTCCTGAAAAATGCTTGAATATTATTTCTTTTATGTTTCAATAAATATTTTAATATAAGGAATAAGCATATGATTATTAAAATGGTTATAATTATGTACAATATTATACTATTGCTAGTGTCTTTCACTTTCACGCTTTTTAAGTCATGAATATGTATATTCTGCGCACTTTTCAAATATCGTTGAGTCTGTCTGTAGGTATGTCTTGAAGGGTTAGAGGTGAATTTCTAGAAGAACCTGGCTTCTGACTGGGCGAAGTTCTATCTGCTTGGACTCGATGTTGACCTCTACGTTCCGGAATGTATAGTTATTCACAGTTATCCGACATCCATTGGGGATTTTTACTAAATAAGGTTGATTGATTTCAATGTACTCCTGGTGGTGACATTGTTTAATGATTTTTTCCTTTCCAGCTGGGACGATTATTATATTGGCATCATTGACTGGCTCTATTAATGTTTTTTGAATTTCATTGATTATGATTACACTGCAGTTTTCAATTTGGTTCCCTCGAAGTAATTGTGGAATGCAATTTTGAAGATTGATCTGGTTTCGGTTGAATTATACGCAATATCCTTCAACAATATGGCAGGGCTCGTGGAAAAAGTAATGTTCTTCAGTGTCTAATATTATATAAGGTTCGGGTGGAATAAGGACTTAGGAATATCATTTGGGATTGGATATAATTGATAATAATCAAGTAGATTTTGTTTTACAAGGGGTATATGAAATTTAAAAAGTATTTTATTTGAGTTATTGGATTTCAACTTTAATAATTTCTAAATATGATTGTTTATAATTGAAGTCAATTAATTCGTTTGGATAAAATTTTCTAAGTGATTTTAATATTTCGTCTAATTCTGGCAAATTTACAATATTACTCTTTATTATATTTAATCTTGCAAACGCTGTTTTCTAAAACATCCAAAATTTCAATTATATTTTGACAATCTATAATCATAACATCAATAAAGTTTTGTATTCTCAAAAATGAATTTAATTCATATAAATTATTTTGTAAGAGTTTAATTTCTTTGTATAATTGATTTTGATTAGATAATATTTTTGTAAGAGTTGTATCCATTTCATTCATAAAATTTTGAGTTATTGTTAGCATTTCTTTTAAGTCATGATGAACTTGTTGGTTCTTAGCTAATATTTCTATTGCTTTTTCAAATCACTCGCTGTCATCGGAGTCTAGTAAACCACATGCCCATTTATATACTTTTCCTATAGGATTTATTATTCCATGTTTTTGTATATGTACCGGTTTTAAATTTTGATATTTGCTTTGAGCTGTCGAATAAATATATTTTAAGTGTAGAAAAGTATCATTTAGAGGTGGTGAAGAGTTGTCATTCGTTTTTATTTTTGGTTCTAATGTCTCAATAATAATTTTTATTGTTTGTAATGGGTTTGAAAATACTTCTAAGTCAACGTATTTAACGTATGTGTGCTTCGATTTTATTATTCTTGTTTTACTAATTAGAAATGGAAGCGAAAAAAGAGTGTTATTTATGTCTTTGGATTTTTCGGGGACATCCGCAGGACTGTCAGTTTCAATGCCCTCAACCACGTCTTCGGCGGCCGGCAGGTTGATGTCGTCAGCTGGAACTTCTCTTGGTTCAGGAACGACCCAACCATCGCCCTCTGCTTCTACTTGCACCAACCATCTTAAAAATTATATTCCTGCTAAATCTGCTATTTTCTTTTTATTTTACTTAGATTTTTGTATTTCCATGTCATAAAGACATCTCTTTATTGGTTGACTATGCATATCTTGAATTAAATAAGTCCTCGGATGGCTTACGTTTGGTTTAACAACTTGAACAGTTCAGTTGAGTAGTTTGGCGTATATCCTTTGTCAAATACACCTTCGTATTTGCTTATTCGGACTATGTCACCAATATGAAATTTAGGTTTTAAAGCAATCTTAATGTGAGAATATAGTGACATCCTTTATTGTCATGGGCATATGGTTGCATCTCAATCGACACCATCTGCCATAAATAACCGTAATTGTGTTTACAGTTGCCATATCTGTTTAAATTTGATAAGCAAAATTAGTTATAAATAACAAGTTTTGTGTTATTTAACACTAATTGAAATAGCTTAGGTGGGAGACCGTTAGACTGAAAATCTACCTTACCATATTTACCGACTTTACCGATTATATCATCCATATAGACTAAGCATATTTTGTTTTGAAGTTCTTTAAGTACATTGTCCATTACCGTTTAAAAGTCGAGGGTGCATTTTTAAGATCAAAGGGCATTCTCAAGTACCCATAATGCGCCCGTTTTCAACTAATGCAGTTTTTTGTATGGAGTTCAGATGTATCTCGATTTGGTGAAGGCCTGATGCGAGATCAAGTGTCATAAAATAATTGCATCGTCCTAGGTTGTCTAATATGTCAGTAATATTGGGTATAGGATATCTATCAGTAATGATTTTTTCGTCAATTTTTTTGATACAACCCATATGGGTAAGGACCATGGAGAAGTTGAAGGGCGAAGAATGCCATCTTACAGCATTTTGGTAATTTGTTTTTGAACTTCTTATTTGTAGACATATGGATATCTATAAGATTTTGTGAAAACTGTGTCGTCATCGTGAGTTTTAATTTCGTATTTTACCTGATTAGTGAAGTTAGGTTTATATAAGACATTACAGTGTCTTATTAAAAGTGAAAATAATAGGGATTGCCCTTCAGAATTAAGTTGATCAGATCGAATGATTGTATTAAGTCAGTTTCATTTTTAGACTTGTCAAGGGAACGAATATGAGGGGGAATTCCAAATCTTTAAAAGTTAAGACATTCGGGGGCTGATTAAAATGTACTTGTGTTGGTTGTTTTGAAAAGTTATGTCGTTCAACAGTAGCTAATCCATCCTTTGCTATAGTGACAGTTACGGGAATATTAATTATACCATTTGAGACTGAAGAGATAACTGTAAGATCATTGTGTAAGATTTGGTTAATCAAATATCTAGGTTAAGCTCTATTCTAGAGAGATCTTCGAATCATATTAATCCATCATAAAGAATCATGAAAGTCGTAAATTAATACATTGAATGTTGTGTTTAAATTGTATGTCTGTTTGTCCGTGACATGTTTTTATTTTTGTCGTGTCAGTATATTGTCACGACCGCCCTTTTCAGACGGTTGCAACTTGGGGCCACTTGGCTAGTGAGAGAGGGTGATCGGGTTACCAAAGTAGACACGAAAGTATAACAACATGGTTTATTGACCAAAACAACAATTAGGCCACAACTGTAGCCAACGGGTAAAACAAATAACAAGAAAACAACAACACAATTTGACAAAGAAAAGGGGTCTTACCAAAAATATTCCATATCGATGGTGAGATGTGTTCTAGGGACTTTCCACTGTAAAAACCGAACCGGCACAATTCCGAGAGCAATTCGAGCTCGCGGCGATTTCCGTTTTTGGACAGCCGCCCGCGATGATTCTACTCTTATTTATCAATTTACTGCATGCTAGCGTAGCAGGTTACCTATTGAGTACAAGTTTGTGTTTATTGTTTATTTTATTAACTGCTTAATCGATTCAATAACAGGCCTCGTTCTTAATATTTATTATGATTGCAAAAGATAATAATTTAGAAATTGGAACAGTAATTTGTATCAATATGTGACCTACTAATGCTATTTTATATTTTTCTAAAATTCAAAAATGAATAAAACTCGATTGTGAATATGCCCTACATAACACATCTCCCACCTTTGGATAGAGCAGACCCTGCTCTAGAAAACTCTTAGTAATCTTATATAGTTAAAAAATACAATCAAATGCACCTAAAAAAAGATAATAAGTGCCATTGGGGCATAAGCCAATATAACATTAATTTCTGCCTACATTTTTAATATTAGAGAGAGTAATTTTATTCACTAACTGCGGAAAATATAGTCACCACGAGAAATAGAGTTTTAGGGACACACAATATTTAATTGTTCGTAGCACTTGACTGGTATTTTAGTTCATGCAGGTTCAACGGCCATACAATATATACATTACATTTGTTGAGTCGGCATCTAGTGGCGACTCGTGCACTTGACCTAGTGGTTGGGTAGGTTAACAACTGTCCAGGTTATCGACACTGATCTAAACTATGCCATATCCGTTGCGTTTGTTGTTTATATATGATATGGCGCTGTTCGTCTTCGAGGGAGTTTGAAGATCTTGCAGCGATTGGACAGTATTCCTTTGCCTCTATGGATCCTGCTATGCCCTCTGCTTGTTACTTGTTTGTTTTTTGGGCATTTCAGCTAGGATCTCGACCCTGGCCTCGGCCACAAAGGGTTCCATACTGTCAGTCCGCTCCTCGGGAACCTTCGACCATTCCACCGCTGGTATAAGTGTGTGTGCTCCATTTCGGCTCGGCACCCCATTGTTGGCGTTGTCTGCTAACCCTTGTGCTATGTGTGTCTCCTCTCGTGGGTCTCGCAACATGAAACAAGAATACATCCATTACAGCAAAATAACTACATAAATTTATTTAACCTAACATTTATTTATCGACTTTACTTATTGTTCATACAGGCGTTTGTAGTACTACGTGGGAACCAGGTGGGGAAAATTGGAAAGGGGGCAAGCTTGTACATTTAGATGATAGAGTTTATCTGTCTCCTGCGGGGACTATATTCACATTTATCTTTCTGAACTTTTGGACCATTATCAAATTTTTCTATCTATTTTTCGTGTTATAATTTTTTAAATAATACTCATTTCAAATTATTTCTATTCAAATGGACATAAGGCCTCAATAAAACTTTCATTATGCTATCTTGCATATCTTTGCACAGCTAGCTAACGTTTATATTATGGGGGCGACGTTCAGTTTATACTTAGAACCTTCTTCCACGTCGTTTCCCTTTCTACTTTAATCTACATCTTTTCAATGTCGAACTTACTCTTTTTCTTAACTACTTCCCCGGCTATTTGCCTCGCTGGCTATTGAATTATGAGAAAAAGAATAAGTTTTCCATTTACTTTCTTGTTCTACTTTGAACAAATTCCTAATCCTGACATTTAATCCGACGGGGTTGACGTTCAGTTTCTTATGAAACCATCTTCCACGTCCTCCTCGTCTTGCTAATATAACTTATTATCATCCTCGTTAGATAATTTTTTATAACACGTGTCCAATTTAATTACTTTTCCTACAAAGTGTCTTGATCCAAATAAATACTTCCTACTCCATATTTTGTACTTTATATTTTATGCTCTACACTTTATACTCTATGCTTTATACTGTATACTTTCACCTAGAACTGTCCTATGTACTGAATCTTTTTCCTACCTTGCCCAGTTTATTTTATTTTGATTCCACCTATACCCTCTCTGTGCTGGATCATTGTCTACGATTCATACTAAGGTATTCGATGTTGGCCACCATCTAGACTGTTAGTATAAACTACCCGCAGATTCTGAAAACAACCAGATTCCAAGTTTCACTGCCTAACTTTTTTATAAAATAATTTATGTTTAACCCTTCCTTTTTCCTTTAAATCTTGAATTCCCCCTATTTCACTTATCTAAATTATACTAAACGACACCATATTTCATTGTCTTGAGAGAGAGAGATGAGAGATTCTAGAGGTTCTCCTCCTCCTCAATTTCCCTCTTATGCAAAGTGCATTGGATACTTTGCCCCTGTTGCAGTTGTAGCGATCCAATCGCAATTTCTAACACGTATGCCTCGGTCTGCCCCGATGCCAATCCTTGTAAGTCTGAACTTCTGCATGCATCACGTTGAGGTTTTTTGCGGAGACTGCAAGTTATAAATAGTTTAATTACTACGTAGAGGATAAATATAGTTAAAGTTGCACATAATAAGCGTAATAAGTGTGACGTAAGGAGTATTCATATTTAAGGAGAAAACTATGAAAGAGCTTTAGTAGGTTACATATTGATACAAATTATTTTTCCAAATTCTAAATTGATATACTTTGCAATATTAAGCAAATATTGAGAACGAGACCTGACCTGAATTATTAAAAACAAACAATAAATACGAACTTGTACTCAATAGGTAACCTGCTAAATAAGCATGTAGTACAATTATAAATACGAATTTTATTAATGCGGGCGTCAGTCGAATTCTTAAGGCAGTCCTATTCTTAAGTGTTAAGAAGTGCGACTCCTTATCCCGACGCATTTCCCCACATCAGTGATATTGGTAAGAGCCCCCCAATTGTTGACACTGTGACACTGTTTGGTGTTATTTGGTCAATAAATTATATTTGTTTTAAACTCGTCTTCTTCTACTTTGACTACCCAATCTCCCTGTCTCACAGGCCAAGTGGCCGTCAGTCGCGGCTTCCCCAAAGGGGGGCCGTGACAATATACGCAGTTTGGGTAAAAATGTTTAATTATGTGGGGACGTATAATAGTTTTTGAGCAACTGCAACAACACTTAAATTTTCCGAACAAAAATATATGAATATTTTATACTCAAAAAAAAAACACGAGCTGCTACTATGAAAAAAGATTTTTGGGGTGCCGTCGGCTACTCAGCTTCAATCGGTGGGGTCGTGGTCGGTTTCGGGGTATTAGTTACTTTGTAAGTAACTAATACCCCGTACTAATACTGTAGTATGGTAAAAGAATTTTCGGCTAAATAAATAAGACATTTAAGTCCTCACTAATGTTACTGCTTTTTGTGGGCGCCAGCTTCTCTAGCCGAGAAACAAATTTCAAAAGAAAATTATAAAGAGATAGTTTGCAAGATAAGAAAGTTGTAAAACAGAACCAATCCAGAGTGTGAAATTTTCTCCAAATAAAAACAACAAGTTAAAACAATAACAAATTTATTCCAATTTACCCGTATATACAAATGTTACGAACAATTAAAAATTAAAATAGTAGTTCAAGTGAAGCCTGAAGTCTATGCATTTAAAAACTTAGGTTACTTTAATTAATTTCGAATTGATTGTTTACAAGCCGAGTACAAGTTAGATGGTAAAATTTATTGAAATGTGACAAAGTGAATACTTTAAATTTTAATGAGAATGACAAACATATAAGTATAAAAACTACCAGGAAATCTGTCAGAGGGGTTGCATTGCCGCCTTTGTTTCCGCTGACATATACCTCTGAAAATATCAGAAAAAGGATTAGCTTACAAAGTCCAGAGGTTGTATTTCCGGTATCCGAGTGGCTTAGTATCGTATCAGCTGACAAGATCCTGACCGTAGATTCCTGATGGAAATTCCGAGGTCCGTGGGTACATGTGAACAAAAACAGAATACAAGGCAGTTTTATGCAACATAAAAGTGGTATTAACCAGTATTTTAAGAATCTCTGACAGGTTTCCGGGCATTTACAAAAATTAATACTAGCAGAAAGCTAAGTATTAAGAAATAAATATCCCCTGAAGGAGGATTAAGATAAATAAAAATAAGGCACAGAAAATTAACCTCAGCATTAGGAGGAAAACAGGAAAGAGATTCTTGAAATACAGATACCTTTCCAAATTTCTAAATATGAATTTTGAATTTAATATAAACAAAAATGAGTCGAAAATTAAAAATGAATTTAAATACAAAATTTCTAGTATTAAACTTTCAGAAAATATTTGTTTCAAACAGTGACAAAGTCTGACTTAAACCAAATAGAAAAAACAAATAATCTCTATAACATATTATTCCCCAAATTTACAATGTTTCTCTTGGAAACAGAAAAAAAATAACATTAGTTATAAAAAATTAACAAAAATCTACCCTTGTGGTATATATATATATTTGTTTGGCTACCAACAAACAATATTTACTAATACGCCCCCTGTGGGGTAAAATTTCAAGATAAGTAAGTATTGAAAAAAAGGGGCTAACAACCCTTATTGAGTACAATTTTCAAAATACGTAAACGTTGAAATAAATGGAGACCACCTTTAGTTCCCGCAGCGTTGAAAAATATATGTAAAAAAAATAGGTAGAAAACTATAAATCGTTACATAAAACGATAAAGGCAAAGGTAAATAATTATTTTAATAATCATTGTTAACAGAGAAAAAACTAAAGGTAAATAATTTTGAGTGTAGTATAACGGTCAAATATTCAACTTTTTTAAGATATTGTCCTAACAACATAAGATGTATCGAAATGGCGGCAGCAAGGTATCGCAAGTGTATAACATGAATTTAAAAGAGTATGTAGAAGGTAGAGAAAGTCATTTACGGTACTATATTCAGCCACTTGTTAAGTAAAATTGTGCCCAGGTGTGACAGATTATATTAGATTTGGCCTAACCCAATTAGAACATCGTGTCTCCATGTTCACTTAAAATTTTCCAACGAGAAGGTCATGACCACCTATAATGGGGGAATGACTATACACTTCACAAGCTAAAGGCCTTGTATACCGCAAAATAACAATCATAAGATAAGGAAAATGTACATACCAATCTAAATTCACATTCACATTACAATTTAAATACCACCTTTTACAAGGAAACCACACTCAAAATTATATTAGCGAAGAGACCACGTGTGTACGCTACGGAATCTAAAGGCCATCTCCCCGATTCCCTAATGGAGCTCGCGCAACAGGTGTGAACGGAGCGTTCGTCGGGCGTTTTTCAAGCGTTGGAGTCGAATAGATTCACTCCGAGCAGACCAAATGTACAATAGACGGACGGTAGTCCATCTAATTGTTACACAACCCGTATCTATTAGGAGTCGTATAAGATGGTTTTTTTATTTGAATGTAAGGTAGGCTACATGGTGTTACAGCTGAATTAAGTTCTATGAAATTTTCAGATGCTAATTCCGAAAATTTACAGATTCGGATATATCTTTCCTTATATTCGGCGTTGGTGGCTAGAATTAATGCGTATTCTTCAAAGGACATTTCGGGGTTTGGAATTTCAGTATAAGGAATATTTTCGGGGATATTGGAGGTTTGCATCCTCCATAGTGGTTTCATCATCGATTGGATAAGAAACTTCTTGATAGGAACATGAAAGGTCTAAATCTGAATAGTGTAATTCTTGAGCGATGTATTTGGGGGTACTGGGTTGAAACTATGGAAATGCTCATCTTATTTGTTTGTTTGATTTGTGTTGGAAATTGTGACTAGGATATTTTTGGGAGTCGGCATTCGGTCTGTGGTATTTCGGTTGTATTGATACACCGGATATAGGCATCTGTTGTGTCTTTTTAAAACTGTTTTGGTTTTGAGGTTTGAAGATATTTTTGGTGATTGAAATCAACCTCTTGGTCTCTTGTTGTTCGTACAGGAACTTTCCACAATGGGTGACTCGATGCACTGAACCTTGTTGCCAAAAGGGCACAGTGCTACCAACAGCGCTAGATATATTTAACGTGATTTCTCACAATGAAGGACTAGTCAAGTTACTAGTAGTTTATTCTTCTTTAGACAGTGTAAATATCTCTGGCGAGCACAAGCTGGACGAGGTATTTTATAGTGTACGCCTATCAGCTTGTGGTCTTGATATTTTTATCACAAATTTAATGAGTAATATTTGTCGGAAGCGAGCAGGGGGGAGGGCGCCTAGAGGCGGATCTACCAGACTTTGGTTTCATTTTTTTAACAAACAGTTTATTTCACTTAGCAAACAACAAAATAACAAAACAAAAGGTAATCCTGATTTAGGTGCACAGGTACTAGAAATGTCTATAAGTGAATATTGATTACTCAATAATATTAAATTATTAAGTAAGTACGCGAAAGGAGCTAACAGTCCGCAACCATTCGTCCCGTAATTTCACCGTTTACATAAAGTTGATGATTGTAAGTCAGTAAGTAAATCTCCACGGGACTCTCAACTTGGTTTTGTTCTGCCCGCGGGAGGAGGGAACCGTCGTCGCGTGCTCCAGGCGTCTTCAGTTTTACATGACCATATATGGAAATGTTATGGTTTAATTTTTTTATGAGTTCGTTCAACGTAAATAACTGGCGGTGCACTAATGCTGACGATGCGTTCTTTCTCAGTGGGCGTCATGGGCGTACACCGGGGGGGTTGACGCCGACACGGCCTTCCTGACATTGAGCACGTCCTCTGGCGCCGCAACCCAGTTTTCACCTAAAACATTAAACAACAAATTACCATCGAATCGTTCGTCCATCCTGCCTATCTACACAAGTTGGTATAGTATGACGACTATACTCATGCTCACACTGAGAGTGGGAGACCGACCTACTGATGTCTCCTCAAACTCAGCTCATCAATCATTCTGAGATAGGGAGACCGACTAACTGATATCTCCTCAAACTCAGTTACCAGTGGAAGACCGACCACATGATGTCTCCTCACTCAGTGGGAGGCCGACCACACTCGTGAAACATTTACCCTGATCACAAATAATTTGAGCAGGTGCTCCAAATAAATAAGTAGCCTCTTTTAAACAATCAAGAGCCGTTCCGGAGGTGATGGAGAACGTATATTATGTATGTTATTTAGTTAAGCTGAAGATGTTGATGGTTGTATGGTTGTAGTTGTAGTATTGCTGCCGCTGCTACCACTGCTCCTGCTTTCACCGCTGCCGGCTAGAAAAATATTGATATAGAAAATTATAAATAAAATTTACCTACTTTCCAAGAATTCAAATATAACTCTTGATAACGTCCTTTAAGCACTCGCTTTGCTAAAATTGGAAAATTATTTTCGAATTCTACTAACACAATTTCTCCATATTTTGTATCGGCAATTTTGGCTGACAATATTGGAATGTGTCCACACGTGATTAGGTATTTCGTCTTAACGATCGGTTTAAAATTGTCTAAAAGACTAGTTTAGTTTAGTTTCTCAAAGTCCATCTAAAATATTTTTTAAATTTAATTGAAATTAATTAAAAAGATAACGATTACTTGCATTTAATGTCGGTATGATGGTACAAACACACAAAATAAGAGTTTATGCAGTAATAATTATTAATTAAAACTCACTAAACTGAAACTGCTTGTAATGGAAATAAATTGTGACTGTTTTACCGTTCCCACCCATGTCATTTTTTATAAAACCAAATAGGTGAGTCAGCATACTAATGGTTTAAATTTGCCGTTTGTACAGGCAGCAGATCCGTGAGTAGTGAATAATAGGGGTTTCTGGACCTCCACCCCCCCACTCCTAACCTTGAGTGGTAGCCTTAACATTGATTATATCCCGACCTTGAACGAACTGTAACCTTGAGAGATTGTGATACGTATAAAGAGAACTGAAAATTGTCAGTACATCAGTTGAGTTTGTTGAGAAATTAAAGTTATGGATAGTATAGATGAAGTGAGTAATAAAAACGAAGTGACACAAAACATAAAAACTGCTATTGAAGAAATTATAAATTTTTGGTTTCGTAGTAATACTGTGGCTACAGATAATGTGCTTAAAGTGGGTTCAGTTAATAGAGACGCACTCCATTTGTGTATGATGTTTGATGTTGTACGAAATGGAAATTCAGAATATAACAACAAAAAGAGTTGTGCTAGACAGTTGCTGACTGAAAAATTAAAAGAGATGATGAGCTGTGGTCAGAATATTGAATTATCAACAGATTACGATGCTAGAGATATTTTAGCTGAAGTATTGGAAAGATCGGAATTGCCTACGTTTATGACATTGCCAATAAAATCATATACATCAACAGAATATCCATACGATACAGTTTTCATGCGGAGCAGTGGAAGGGGTATTCAAGAACTGTAACATTGAAATTTATTATAAATATATGATTGTCGTCACGAAATATCAGTAGCAAATTATCAAAGCAAGAAAATGTACAAACCAAAGTTTAATCTATGTGATATAGTTAGTGAATTAGAATGTGGTGACAAACAAAATTTTGACCAACTACCAAGTTATAGTCCGCAGCTTGATTATGGAGAGATACAGAAATGTGAGCAACCACCATCTAATAATAAACAACAAACTGTGAACGGTGATCAATACAAAGAATTGAAATGTCAAATAATGATCAATGAGAAAAATTATCCATTAAATAAATCAAAAAGTAAATGGTTATCTATTGGATTAGCAGCGAGATACAACTACGAACCAGCAATCAAACTGCATGGAAATAAAGGTCAGACGGTTATATTTAGCGAAATCGCATGGTTAAAATTATGTGAATATCAAGGAATAATAATGAATTACTTTTACACTAGCTCATTTTGGGATCCCATCATAACACCGTATTGGTCTATAAATTTCGAGGTTATAAATGGAAAGAAAATAATCAGAATAAGTGGCTACAAGAGCAATGAAGAAATATATTTTGCGCTCGATACGTTATGCAACCTGGGTGAGCTGATGGATATAGTTAAATACAGGATGAAGGTTCTAAAGTCCCAGAATTTTCAACATTTTTACTCAGGAATGTTAATGCGAGTTTCAAGGATGGATGGAGAAATGCTTACAAACTTGTTTAATGAAGTGACAAATGAGCAAAATTCATATTACAAGAAATCCCACAAAAACAATCCAGTGTTCCATGAAAATGTAACTTCTACCTTAGAAATGTTGCAGTATCATAGGCATATTGTGATGTATGATTTTGTGAACGTCAAGCGATAATACAGAAGTATTAGGCTGGACGGAAGGAAAGCATAACCTTGAAATAAATATTTGTGTGTGTGGATGGACATTATAAATATAGACGTTTCTCGTGGTATACTTTAGTGTTATTAAGAATGTGGTTGCTGTACAGCGAGGAACATTATCCAAAGGCAGTGGGTTTAAAAAGTGCAGTGGAGCGACTCAAATGTCAATTAGATGATATTCTGCGGAATATAATATATGAACAACAATACAGACCACATTTTTATTATGTAGGAGCCGAAACAGATAAATTGCTATATGATAGAGGAGCTGATTTGTGCGACGCTTACCTCAAGGGAAAAATTTCCTTGCGTTGGTTTGGTGAAGAAATGATAAAGATTGGTTTAAAGAAAAAATTTTGTAGTTTATATCGTTTCTTACCAGAAGACATTAAAGAAAACGTAATTGGATATGATGTCCCAGGTTAGATTTAATGAAAGGAAAAATACCACCCATTATCTAGTGGTCTACGACTATGCTTCCAGGAAAGCAAGAAAATCGGATTGGCAAGCAGTATTATCAAATAAGTGGCACTTCATGAGGCGAATTAAAAGTGCCGAGTCACAGTTAGGAAATATTTTATGTCCTGATCACAGATGCATTTATAATGAAAGGTTTTCCGATGTTTAAATTAATGCATATAATTTATTATTTTACTATTGTCATAATACACTATGATGTATAATAAATATGTATAATTAATTGTTGTTTTATTGAAAGAAAAAAATGTTTGAAATAAAATTATTTATTGAAGAAAAAATTAATTATTGCATTACAAAATCATTATACATTTGGTAAACATTTGAAAGTGAGCAAATACATATAGGATTTAAATGATAAAAGCATTTTGCTTCGGCAGCTTCCAAAGCCGGTTGTTCATCAAGTTCTATCACTGGCTTGTTGGTGAAAGTTTTTATAAAATTAGCTTTTTCCAGGCCTTTCACATAAATAAAGTCAGCTGTTAGTGATAATCTTCCAATAATGTTTTTGTATTGGAAAGTGGGTGTGAAACCTTCGTTCCAATCTATGCAATGATGATGATTCATTAACCAGTTGGCTTGATTTTGAAACTTCTTGTCCAACAATGTGAAGGAAAAAGGAGGTTTAAAAATATAATGCGTAAAATGTTGACCATCGTATACTGCAAGTTCTTTAGGTACAAAAACTTGGTCTCCGGTTTTAAATCCTTGAACATCTAATACAAGTTTCATCTTCAATCAGTCAAACTTAAGGTAGTTAACTTCTTAATAATTAGCAACTTATTAATATATAAATTAATTTGCCTTTTAAGTAGCAAAATTTCCTGTAGATGATGTTTAAGTCTCAGATTAAATTCTTCGTTTGCCGATGTTGATAGTTCAATAGTCTATAATTGTCTGACTGCTTTTGTGAGAGGGTTGTAGGTAAACATTCGATCGTGTATTATTAAACAGTATGCTGATGTGTCAGCTGCGATGTTAGAACCGGTTTCAAATTCAATTCTTATTTCCACAGAACTGGATTGTAAAGTTTCTTTTTGATTTGAACAGTTTATGACAAATAATGGAGCAATATATTTAAATTCCTTAGGTGTAAATATTGGTTCACATTCTTTGCCATAATACGATTTTTGGAAATCGGAAAACATTTCATATGCAGTAGCAAAACGTCCATTAGTAAAATCCAAATTCAAGTTGTCATAAGGATATCTTTCTGAATTTAAAAATACTTTTATGTTAGTAAGATAGCTATGATCAAACTTACTCATGTCAGAATCCAGTTTATTTTTTCTATCCTTTTGAAATCCTACTATAATATATCTGGGCGTTTCAAGTTGTGTAGAAGTTTTTACAGCCCGTGTATGACGATTTGTCTGTGGTAAAACTGGATATTCATAAAGTTCCCAACTTCTGAATGCAATAGGTATTTCTATGTTTTTATCTAAATATTTGGTTAGTCTCAATTGTTGAGCTATTCCTACTGATATATGAGGAACCCTCCACGAAATTCGATTAATTTGAATATCTACCGTCTCATCTGCCTGAGTATTTATTATTGAGTCTAGATCATTATTACTTCTTATTAGCACTAATTCTTGTTTAATATTTAAAATAATTTTTTTGAAATCCTCCGCGAAACCCAATAAAACTTTAAGTGGTATGCAAGCGTTGAAATTTCCCGTGGCATCTAATAAAGGGCTTGTAATTCCACTTTCTAGAGGATTCCATCCAGCATTTAATAATTTATTGCTTTCATTTTTATTATATGATAAATAGTTCTTCATAGGGGAAGTTAAACCAACATTTCTTACAGAGTCGACCACTACACCATTAAGCTCGAATCTAATTTCACTGAAAAGGTATGCAAGAAAGTTATTAATAACTTTGAAGGTGTTTGAAGGTGTCGTTTGATCCTTTTGCAACCCTTTAATTTTTCCTTCAATGTAGATATAGCTGTTACATGGTAGGGGGTAGTTGTCCTGTTGGGGTATTGAAATTCGTATTTCATCATTTTTATTATAGCTTGTTGATGCATAAGGTTGATGAGTATGATATTCAGAATATTGGATGGAATTATCCACTACAACTTTTTCCGTTACATCTAGAATACTCATTTCAAACTAAAACTTTGAGCTGCAATGATTTTAGAAACAAGACGTTCTCTGGTGTTAATTTGTTAGCGGTTGGGCGACTACTAAATGTCCGTACATGTTGACTGATTCTATTATAGGGTTTGTAGAAATTGTGAATATTGAAGTTCTTTCGAGAACTGTACTTGATGACCATAATTGATTATTGTAATTGTTTAAGATGGAGTCCTATCGTGACGGTCTCTCCTCTAAAATTGACGAGATTACCGGATTAATCTAGTATTTTAACTGTTATATTGGTTATCGTGTTTACATTTATTGGTAAATAAATCACATTTTCAGGAACCTCTATTATTTTAAATCCTGGAGATACTTTCGGAAAAAAATGATGAATAATATGACCTGGTTCACCATTTTTGTAGGATCCCTTGATAATGTTGCATTCGATGCACAATGTATTTATTTTAAAAATATTTACAGGATGATCAGATATGTGTGTTATATTGGCTGAAAGTATTTTTCTATCGAAACCTAATAATGGTCCGATTGAATTTTCTTTTGTGAAATCGATCGTTTTATTACACTTAATATGAGTTTGTAAGGTATTATTGTTAGCTTTCAACATCAAAATAGTATCACCTATTTCTTGGAGTTTCGATTGTAATAAATTCTGCATGTCACTAATTTCATAAGAACCTACAGGAATCATTATCTCTTGATTATCATAATGAAATTTATTGTTTGATTCATCTATATTAGGAATACTGTTAAATGTTTCAAAACTTGTTAAACCCATAACGTATTCCAAATTATTGTTTAGGAAAATTGGTTCGATAAAATTGCTAGTTAGGATGGAAGTATTTCCATCTAATACAAAGACGTGTGACGCAGACATAGTATTGCTATGAATTGCACACACAAAGTGACTACACTTCTAAGCACACATATGTTCATATAAGGATTGTAGACATAGGTGCCCACAAATAATGGTGTTGAATTCTTGATGCGAATCATAATTGTAAAATATTTTGATTTTGCTACCGTCGCTCTGGAAATACTTAATTAACTCTGTAGGAGGTCTTAAATTGTCATAACTGTCGAAATATGAGATATTGTTATGACGCTTAACGCAGGCGGTCCAGTGAGTCCCTTCACCATTTTCATCATCGAGATTTATAATACCACATTTAATTTTATTAGGTTTCAGTGGTAAATTATTGCGCATATATATTCCTCTAAAATGTGGAATTTTCAACTTTTTTACAAATTTGAGCAAGTTAATATTGGTCAGCGGTTTATGCGGTAGCTTTATTGGAAGTTTTTTGGATACGGTTTTAAATATAAACCCAAACCTTTTTTATACGGTCTTAAGAATAAACCTTTTCCTACGGCTATATCTTCCATAGCCTTATTATGTCTTTTATCTTCTTCTAACTTTTCTTTAGCAGCTTTAGCATCATTCACTGCTTTTGCTAAGCCTGCAGCGCCCCCACCAATACTTCCAAGAGCTCCTAATGCTGCAAAAAGTGGAATTAGTGGTAGAAAACCTGCTGCTGAAATGCGTGATCTCGCGTCTTGCAGTAGTTGCTTAGCAGCCTCATGTCGTTTATCAATATCTTTAAATTGAGAATAAGCTATGTCGTGCCTTTTACAACTTTCATCAAGAGGATTTACACCTCTATCACCTCGCGCAGGTCTCTTAGATAATTTAGTGCCTGATCCACAAAAGTTGTAGCCAGGAATATGTATCTCGAATGGTAGTTTATTAATGAGCGTGTTTACTATTCCAGAACCACTTCGTTGAACGCTTTCACCATGAATAACGTTTTTATGTTTAAAGTAAATCATTTTATAGTTGCTCCAATAGAAGTAACAACAGTACTGACTATTATTTCAAAAATATTTAATTTGTAGTATAAAAGTGAATTCATTGATACTATTAGTGATGAACACGTTATTGAAGAAGTTGATGGTTGCGGTAACATAAAATTTGAAAAACAAAATTGCTCATTACCGATAACGAATTATGATGTTAATTCAGCCACAAAACAATTCCAAAAACATGGTAAATTAATGGGAAGTGGTTGCAAAAGGGGGCTGAAGTTGGAAGATCGGGTTGCGGAAAGACAAATGTAATGGTGTGCTCGGTGCTTCACCCAATGGATTACGTTTTGAAAACCGCTATTTATACTCAAAAACTCTTTCACAACCTAAATATGATTATTTGAAAACAGTGATAAAACCTATGAAAAACATAGATTATTTTGAATATGACGATGGTGAGAAAATAATTAGCCCTAACGATGCTAAAGAAAATTCAATCATTATATTTGATGATGTAACATGCTGTAGTAGTCAGAGTGTAATCAGAGATTACTTTTGTTTCGGACGACATAGGAATATTGATTGCTTTTATTTGTGACAGACATATACATCAATCCCCAAACAATTAATTAGAGATAACTCGAATTTATTAGTTATTTTCCAACAAGATAATGTAAATCTGAAGCATATATATGATGAGCATATAGGTAACGATATGACATTCCAACAATTTTTGGAATTATGCGCACAAAGTTGGAAAGATAAATATGGATTTGTGGTAATCGATATCATGGATGGACGTTACAGAAGGGGATTTGATTGCTTCATTAAATTATAATATATTAATCTCTACTGCTTCAAATCATAGTTAGTACTCATTTGTACACTGAATGTTTCAGTTGTAGCCTAATTAGATTATGGCATAGCTCTTGAATTAATCAAAACCGGAAAAGCTGTTAGGAAAAAATTGCAAAGTCTGAAATCAGATATATCCCAGGCAGAATTAAAGTTGGGGAAAGTTTATTCCCCAATAATACAGCCTTTCACTAAGCTCGTTTCTAGCATAGTTAAACAGGAACATTATCAACCAAAATTAGAAATTTCAACCCCATCCACTAGTCGAAAAAAGTTACATTTACAAAAATCACCTAATCAACAAGGAGAATTTACTGTATCACCTGAAATTGTATATCAAACATTCGCTGATGATGATGATGATGATGGTGGTGGTGGGGATGGAAATGTCACGTTGCACGACGAGATAAGTGATATTGATGTAGATGCGACTAGAAATGACATCACAAATATTTTGAATTCTGAAACGTTTTCCATATATTTGGATCAATATAATTCTCCACTACCTCGAACTTATGTTGAGGATATGATACGGGATACAAATGATGAATTCGATTTTCAGACGGGTATTAATCTCGATCTAAATACAGATAAATTTACAGTTGGAGATTCGGGTGTCGATTTTGATGGATCGGATATTGTAGTAAAAGGTGTGAAATATTTAGGAACACCAGGATTATACGAACTACTGTTTAAAAAAGAACCGATTGGATATACCAAGAATGATATAGTTGAATACGTAGATATTTTAAAGAGAACAAATTCCCTACGTAGAAATTATGACCCTAAAGAGCAGCTCCAAGGTACTAGAGCCAAGAAGTATATTACAGTAATTAAACCATCCTTATCTAAGAGAATTGGTGAAGGTATGGTTTTGGAAGTAAATGCTAAACCAATAGCATATAAATATTTTGACGATTATAATGAAATAGTGGAGAGACTAAAAGTATTAGTGGCGTCACAAGTAGCCGGTCATACAGGTCACGATAATGAAATCATATCTATTTTGGAGGAACTTCGAGGGGCCAACATCATTCAATAAATTCAGTTCATACATGTGAAATATGTCATTATTACAGCACCACCTTTAGCATACGCACAAAATGACTATAGACAAATTTGGGAGAAAATTGTATACCGATCATGTTCACGGAGAAGAGGATATAGTCTCAGCTGCAGAACCACTAGATTTGACGAAATATACTTATAACATCCCTTTAGCATTCACGGCAAAATCAACAACTGTGAGCGGAACATACATATTATTTGATTTAATAGAAATATATAAATTTCCGTTAGAAACAGCTCTATTAACGGATGCAGTAATGCGTCCTAAAGACACGGTGACTTTTATAAACAATGAAAAATATGAAGAATCTGAATTAAGAGGGATTGTATTAAAGCAAGATGATCTAATACAATTTAAAACATATAATGGTAAATCTACAAAGATACCATTATTCGTAGAATTATTTATAACACGTAATATTGAATAAATTCTAAAATAAGGGATTACTATTATAATATCATATTAACCATAACTGGAATTACCGATTATCAGATGACTTATCGATTATTTAATGGAAATTTCAACTATCTCATTCCCATTCATGCAGGTAATGTGACACGTATAAGTGTACTTCCTGATGATGAGGTTAATATTATTCTAAGCGGTGTAAATTATGATAAAAGTATCATATTGGGACTGAAATTGAAATATAAAGACAAGATAGAGTTTTCTATTCCCAGAGGGGTAAGAAACAAGTTCTTATACGCACAGTTCGTTATTAAGTGTCTCATACAGAACAATTACTGATGACCAATAAAGACACTAATATAAAACGTGAAGTTGTAAACGAACTTCATAGACCGGCCAGGAGAAATTTTAAACGCCGACGAGTAATAATTAAAGGGTTGAATGACCTTTTCCAAGCAGATCTTGTGGAAATTGTTACCTCCTTTCTCTTATTATTTATTTTTGAGAAAGAATTGAGGCAACATGTGCGGACGACTAGCTGGTTTAAGCCGGAGCAGAGAGCCGTGGGTCCAGAGTATTCGTAAGAGTGGAGAAACTTACCCTTTCTGACATGTACAGCATAAGCGACAGATTTCTGTTTATTTCGAGAAAAGGAGACAAAGAAAAATTGATCTTAAATTGGGCACCATCTATAGTAAAATAAGCAAAATAGTCTCTTTTTCTCGAATAACCAGTCTGCTATAGATCAGACTGAAATTGTTGGTAAGAGAAATAAAAAGATGTTTAAAATGAATGACAAAATATATTACATAAAAAAATTAGACAAATCGGTTTGAGACAAATTGAAATGTGAAAAAAATATATATATATAAAAAAAACAAATTGATACCAGTATCCTAGATGGTTTACGGTTCAGGTGACTGGTTCGGGGACAGCAATCCAGGCCCACAATTGTCTCTTGTTGCAAGAATTCTAAATTTTTCTTGGCAATTTACGTCTCTCAATGAATGGGGTGAAAATTGTAGGAAATTTAACCAAATATAAGCACATACAAAATTTATGCAAGTTATTTATGCAAAATTTAAGCAATGTTAGCTATGCAAATATAAGCTAGTTAGCTGTACAAAATATATTTGAATTAGCTGCACGAAACATTAAGCTAGCTATACAAAAGCTGCAGGAAATTACTTTCAGCTATACCAAAGTAAGCTGATTAGCAGTACAAAAGTAATTTTAGCTATGCAATAGTAATTATTAGCTATGCACGAGTTATTATTAGCTATGCACGAATTATTATTAGCTATGCACGAGTTATTATTAGCTATGCACGAGTAATTATTAGCTATGCACGAGTAAGCTGATTTCTTAGACTATAAATTGCCAAAAAAATGAAAAGGAAAGAGAAAAATATTTTAACAACCATGTGGTACATATAGCATTTTAACTACTTATTAAATTAAAAAGAATTGACTTTGAATTCAAAATTTATTTTAAAAATAATTGAAATTATATCAAAGGCAAAATTTGAAGATTAATTACATTTTAAATAAGTATAATGAAATTACCTGTATGTTAAACACTTTGTAACTGGGATATAAAAATTGTAATATCAATTACTGAAGTCCACAGTTAAAAATTATAATGTTTGAATCAGTACAAAGGCTGCAAGCAAATGACTTCCTGGTGAGTTTTACTGATAAGGTAAACTTTTTTTTCCCTGTTTACTGGAAAACAACGCCACCAAAAAAATGTGAGAAATCTAATTCCCTATTTAAATTGAAAGCTATCAAAATATAGAAATCGTACAAGTATGGCCATCTGTCAGTGGTTAATTTAAGCGCACCAACTTGCCTTGTAGATTCCCATACTCAACTAAAGTAGTGGCATATAATCGATAAAAGGAATCTATAATAACAGTTTATTTTCCATGCCAGCTGATTTGCCTTTGCAATTTCTATTTTATACATAACAAATATTAACAGATATAAATAAGTAGTAAAACGTATTGATATTATTGATAAATCAGTAACATATTACATGTTATAGGATTTACTATATATAGAATGAGAGAAGGTAAGGAAAATAACCATATGTACTCCATAGTAAACAAAAATATAAAAATTGAAAAATAGATATCTGATGTAACTAAATTTTGTAGACAAATTGTTTCCTGGGATAATAATGCTGTATTACAACGGATATGAGATACATAATAGTGTTAGTAGAAAAACAGGACTAAGTTCCTACGATATAAAATTAAGTACATAAAACAGTGTGACATGGTTTAGCAGTTATACATGTAAAATTCTGTTAGTTGAAAACAGTTTTACCTGCAAGAACTGAATCCAAAAAATATACAGGTCGTGCTAACTATCCACAAAACACTAGTTTTTAAATAAAACTGTTAAATGGACATAGGCCATGTAACAGAATGAGACCTTATGCAAAGGTTAATCGAAGTTATAAGTATATCTTAATTGTTATTAACACCTTTTCGAAATTTGTTTGGGCGTTCCCTATAAAAAGAAAAAGCGGTAAAGAAGTTACCGAAGCCATTAGTAAAGTATTCTCGAAGAGACAAAGCGTTCCCAAAAATTTGCAGACGGATCTGGGAAAGGAATTTTATAATAGAAACTTTAAAAAGTTAATGAAAAAATATAAGATTAAACACTATAGTACTTTCTCAAATGTTAAAGCTAGTATCGTGGAACGCGTCAATCGAACCTTGAAAAATATGATGTGGAAAGAGTTTAGCGTTCAGGGTAATTACAAGTGGCTACATCTTTTACCAGATATAGTTCATAAATACAATACAACAAAACATAATACCACGGGTATGAAACATGTCGATATAAGTAAAAAAAAACGAAAAACAGGTATTGAAGAATGTATATAGCCACATTAAAGTCGTTGATCCAAAAATTAAAAAATTTAAAGCCGGGGATCATGTTCGTATTAGTAAACATCGTGAAGCATTTGACAAGGGTTATACTGCCAACTGGTCTAATGAAATATTTAAAATTATAAAAATAAAATCTACTAACCTTAGAACTTATCACATTAATGATAGTCGAGAGCAGGAAATAAAAGGGGGATTTTATGAATATGAGTTACAGAAAGTAAAATATCCTGATGTTTACTTGGTTGAGAAAGCGATAAGGAAGAAAGGAAATAAATTATACGTAAAATGGGTAGGATTGGATAGCACACACAACTCCTGGATAGCTAAGGACAACATAGTATAAATTTTTTGTTGAATTATTTACTTGTATACATTATCAATATTTTTTCTCTTGTACTACCAGAATAAAATAAAACACTTAATCAATATAATATTTTTTATTAACAATACTTTTTAATAGTAATACATATTAGATTTATATACATATATATATATATATTTACTATAAAATCCTTAAAAAAAGATATAATGCAAACAAGACAGTGACTAACAGTAATAATGAGCTTAGTAAAACAATAGCTATAGAATATATAAATTCATCGTATTGACAATTATTTTCAATCACATCTCTATCATAACATTTCCACATACATGTCCAAGGTGTATCGAAGTATGTCGAATTAGGATAAAAATACCTAATCTTAAAACTTGTAAAATTCTTGTTACCAATGGCGATTTTAAAAGCGGCGTAGTTGTCATTTATCCTACTTATTTGTAACTGCCTATATTGGGACGGCCAAGTGTCGTTCTTTGTATCATTTACATCGAAACATGCAAATGCCTGATGTACTTTAGGTGGATACTGAACATATAAAACATTTCCAATGACTGAAAAAAGTAATACAAAACTACATATCGCGACAGACATCTTAACAATGTCGGGCATCTGTTGAAAATGTTCAATTTATACAAATTTAAAACAGAATTCGACAAATGAAATAAATAGAATGATGTGGGAAAACAAAATTGATTTTTTACACACGTTCAACTTCTCACTTGTTGCAATTTGCGATTTCGGTATTTCATCCACTTGATATCGTTTTCGTGTATCTGATGTAAGCATCCTTTTTCTGCGTAAATCTTCCCTCAATCTATGAGTCATAGAGTCGAGCAAAACTTTGGCGAACATACAATTCGATGAATGTTTTACATGATCCCATACGGGACAATCATCCCTTTCCCATTTATATATTTCTACATAACAATACACGCACCTGCAGAAATCTCCTATTTGTGTGTAGAAGAATCCAGCCTTAGCTAATTCCGTAGCTGGTAAGCACCCATTCCAATTATGAAACGTAAGCAATCTCTCCTCAAAACTTTTTAAAGATCCTCTAACGTGGTGTGTAAACTTTAAACCGTCCGTACTTTCACCAGGTTCACATAATTCCACCATTGTAAAAGACTAATCACTAATGTCGATAGCCACAAATAGTCTGCTTTTTTACTGGTTTCCCCCACTTAATACATTGAAAACCGATATCAACATTTAAAACGTAAAATTTCCAATTTCAAGGACAAGTACACTGCGATAATAATAATTAGTTGCCTCTGTAGCCAATATTGTATCAAAACCGTCATCAATACAATCGTCAACAGTTTCTTGTTCTAATGCGGCCATAAGTGCATTTAAATTTCTAGTAGATCTGTCTACATATTCAACACCTTCAATAGGACGATGTTGTCGTCTTTCCAAATCAATTAAATTTAACTCTGCAGCCAACCATTCATAATAATGAATAGAGTGATGACCCCACGCCAAAGTTTTACTGGAATTGGGTATAACAAAACGCTTATCGTCATGACACAACAGTGCTACTTTGTTTCTTAGCTCTGTAAACATATCGTGCAAATAGGGTTTAAAAACATACATCTGACAATAAATTTTTGAATTTTGATCAATAACATTTTTGTAATGAATAAGGTCCAACTGCTTTTCGATAGCATGTTTCTTAACACCCTTTGCTTTTTTAATAAGTTTGTCTCCCAAATTTACACAATATGCCTTAGCTCCAGTTCCATAAAAACTAGGGATGGGGCTACCACAATATTCATCCTTCATTTTTCCTACCACGGATTGGTTTCGAGGAATATCATGTTCGTTAATGTCTGCATAATTTGAAGTATCAAATTTATTCAAATTTAGTTTTATATCGTTATAAAAATTTTCTGTAGATATTTCCAAAATAAAAGAGTCAGTGTCTGTGTACAGTAAGGAAACATTATGACCGTACATCGGTTTAAGATAATCATAATAGAAGTCATACATTACGGTTTTTGATAGTTCTAAAATTGTAAATCCTACATAAACAGGTTTATTATATACGATTTTCAATCGTTCCATTTGAATCGCGACAAAGTGTTCCGAAAATATGCTAACATTTTTAAAGTTTGGTTTTGCTATTAAATTTTCAGCTCCATTTTTTTGAGCGTTTTTCTCCCATTTTTCCCACTTATCAACTTTATATCTACTCTATTCTCCACATTTTCCATAGTTTTTCCAAATACACTATTATTAGCTAATTTACACTGATCTTTATCGAATTTATTTGTAGCCGCGTTTCTTAATTCTGTATTTAAATCGATGTACTCCAAAAGCCACGGTGATTGGGTAAATTTTAGAACTCGATGGACTGCTGTTAATTTCAAACCATATTTTAAACATTGTTTCAAATTAACGTAGTGAATTATATATTTAGTCTTATTACATAAATTTGGAATTAACTTAGAACATTTCCCACCAGGGGGAGTTACATTCTCTGGACAAAATGGTAGATCGTTGTGACATATGTGCAAATTCTCGGGATATTCCAAATCAACTTCTAAAACGTAACCCACAGGTGAGGATTCAGAAACCTTTGTAAGGTCTAAAGTAGCAATATCTTCGTTCGTAAGCCAAACAAAGTTTCTTTCTGGCAGATATTGTCTCATACTATGGCCGTATAAGTTTGTAGCATCGAGGTACATAATAAAAGATGTAGGAATGGTTGAATTATAATTTGGAATAAATCTGTTATTGGCTACTGATTTCCTTGCTACACAAGTGCTGACTCCGCCACTAATTCCCTTTTTAAAGAAATGCAGCATGTCTATGTCAGTCAGTAGTTCTAGTTCAACTTGTGTAAATTTTAACATCGCATCCTAAAAGAGACTGGGTGCAGTAAAATACCTAGCTGGATCTAACTTGTAGTGTTGAAGACAAAAGTTTCTAAAGTTTTCAAAAATATCATTTAGAAGTAGAACATCTGAGGTTAAATAAAGATCCGAATATTCACCAATTGTTTTACAATCGAATAATTTCCAAACTGATACGGCGCGCTCATAATCGTCTGGGTCTAAATGTTCGTTTCCTAAAGAATCATAAAAATCTGAAATGGGTGGTAAACTGACTTCATCTAGTTTTGTTGAAGAATCAATGTATGAATATGAAAAGATACCCTTCTGTCTCATGACATTGAATTTGGCATCATCTGGAAAGTATTTTCTAATCTCTAAACATTGATTGTCGTCAAGAGTTCTAGATATAGTTTCCAGAGAAGAGGAAAGAAATCGAAAAGAATCTAGAAACCGCAGTTTTAGAAACACCTTTTGTAATTTATTTCTATTGTCTATAATTTCATCAACCAAAACGTGTTTACTGAAAGAAATATATTTTTCTTTGTTTTGTGCAATGACATCGATTTTTCTTTATCTAATGCTTGCTGTTTAATGAATAAATGACTATCATAACCGGTTAAATTATGGAAGAAAATAGGTATAAATTTTGGGAGTATATAATTTAAGTTACAACTGACATGTGCCGTTCCTCGGTAGCAACCAGTAAGATGACAATGATCACGAACCTTTACTTGCATATGCTCAAATAATTTTCCACAAATAAAGCAAGACGCTGCTGTTCTAAATTGCTTAATTTCATTTTCTGTTAGCGACTTCATCTCTTTAATTTCTTTTAAATGATTCGAATATATGCGCTTAACATCATTTTCTAAACGATCCATAAAAATTTTAGCACAATTAGGTCCACGATATAATTCAAGCTTAGACAATGTGTCATCGAAAGAGCATTTCATATAGTAAGCGAAAGAATGAGGTTCGTGCTCAAATGTTTTAATTGTAAACGGTTGATCTAGGTTGGGCACGTCCACGTTTGCAATGGGTTTTAACAAATATTCAAAATCTGCATAAATTACAAAAGATGACTAACTGATTCTCAAAATTTTGAAATTTTAAAATGTTTTCCGGAAGTGTCTCTCCATTTTTGTTTATTTTTGATTCGGTACTCGGAATTACTGAATAGACATATTTGCAATCATTCGCACAATGTCTTTGTAAATCGCGTTCACTTCTAAAATATTGCAAACACCCATCACAGAAATGTTTCGCATTCTTGTGTTTAGTTATCTGACTCGAAACCAATCTTGATAAATTTGTTATTAAACAATAGTGATTATTACCCTCATCATCGCTAAGGAGTAATAGATTTACATGAAAATTTTGTTTTTGACAAGTATAATGCAATGGTCCCACAACTTCATATAATGTCTTACCGTCTTTATAAATCGAATCAAGCTCATAAACATTTATAGACACATTTTTCTCTTCAAATTTCGAAATATTTTTTAATTTCATTGGAAATTGTACATCATCGAAATTGAATGCTGTAGTGAAATGTGGATAGGAGCTCGTACGATTGCTATGATCTCGAGATGGAAAAACTGATGCTCCTAAACACCACCCAAAACAGCATTCGTCATCGTTTTGAATGTTGATAACCGCTTTTTTCAATTGTATTTGCTTAGGAAGCGGGATATACGATGAGGCTCGTAAAGGATTATATTTATTTATATTTACTTCCAAAAATAGAACCTTTTCTAAGGCCCATCCTGAAAAATATATATATATATATATCAGATTGCATTACAAAAGTTCAAATTTTCAAAGTACCTGAATCACGTTCCTGAAATAGGTCCGCCTTCGCATCTATTTCAGTAACAAAATCATCATACAAATGACTTAAGTCACTAGACATCGATACAATTTTATTCCGAGTATTAAAAGATTTCAGTTCACGATTTTCTTTCGAGTCCAAATAGTACATACTAAATAATTGGAAATTCAATTTAATAGAGATGTGTTTTTGCACATCATTTTCTATGAGAGGTAAAACTTCCCCTTTAATTTCTGCTAAAAAATTATTTACATTTATATGATGATTGTCGCTACTAATTTTGTAGCTGATGATGCGACTCTTAAATGCGCTTTTTACAACGCATATATTGTTGCGAAGGGGGGGACCATGTATTTGCTTTGTGGCGAATACTCTTCATGTGACTACCAATAGAATGCCTATGAATATGTATGTTACATACCCGACAATAAATTGGCGTATCTAAAAAAATCTCGATGAAAATTATGGTATTATAGAGAAAAATCGTACACAATTACCTTTGCCATGCTCTCCAGGTCTATTCGGAGAATCCATAATTCTTTCCCCAGCACTTGTAGAAGTTGATGCTGGGAAAAAAAAGTTTAAATATTATAATATATTCCACAATTTAGGGAAGTTACTCACATCTATCATTAAGCCTTCCAACACAAGTACTCATTGTACTTTCTTGTCCTCTGGACGCGGATGTTATAAACCAAATTCTTACATTATTATCAATTCATCTAATTGTGTAAAAATAACTTACAGGTTAATGTAGGTTCAACATACTGTTGATTAGTACTTCCAATTCCCGATGTTGATGCTGTAGAAAGAAAACGTTTTTGTAAAGTCAGTTTTAGTGTTAAATATAAACTGTACCTCCAGCGGCAAATGTGTCCATTTTTCTACGCTTTGCGGTTTGAGTTGTGCAGCCATTGCGTATGTGTCTCATTAACGCGTCTTTGCGCTAAAATGGTACTTCACAAACCGGACACTTCAAAGACATTCTATGAAATGATTAAATTATATAAATAATGTCTATTTATAACAAACTATCACATGCATATAAAGAGCTCTCAGTTTAACGACTATTCTTAGCTTTGAACCCAGCAAGGACCGCGTGGAGGTGAAGTCGATACCTTGCCTGGAAATGGTAGGGGGCATGGTTATCTGATTAGTTGGTGGAGAATGTTAGTGAGAGCATTTATATGTTATTGAATTTATAGTGCAGACCGAGCATGATCTATCCGTTCATTTAGTTCTTTGATGGATTTTTCAAGACATTTTTTATCTTTTTCGTGGTAATCACGGACTTCTAGCAATTGACAATGCTGTTTTTGAAATGTCATGACGCATCAATAAATAACCGATTCTGCCTTCCATATGTTTGATGTTTTGTTCGAGATTTGGGATGTAATTTTTAATATCTTTAGGCACTGCGGCAAGAGCCTCAGCCACTATAACGTTTTCAACAAACTCATCATCCCAATCAGACAATGCGTCAGCATCTTGACTAATCGGTATAGTGCGTTTAATGGGTTCCGTTACAGCAGAAAAGTGTCGCAATTAGGTTACCAACGAAGTCATCATCCCAATCTGACAATTCATTTTCGACATTATCACAATTAATTAATGACACACTTTGACGTTCACAGATATCATTGTCGATCGCACAATTAATAGGTAAATCAATCTCGCCCTGCACTAAATCTGAAAATTCCAGTGGTGGTGACGGTATGTGTAAAGCGTTGTTCATATAGGTATCGGCAGTTTGCAATGAGGAATTCAAATTTTGAAAATTTATCGGGGAAGTTAAAATTTCATCGCGGTAAGTAACAATAGGACCATTGTCATAAGAGACATCCTAAACGGCTGCGTTTAAATATTCCGTTTTGAAAGATAATTCTCCTAAATCAGAAAATAACTTTTCGCTATCAGGAAAAATAAACCTCTGACCCTCCTCAAACGAATCACTCAATCTAATACTACTATTGTTTTCGATCATAAATTCGTTACAAAATGATGATGAATTTTGCAGTTGTAACTCGGTGTCCACAGGATTTATTTTTTTATTTGTTAGGGCTTTAAAAAAAATACTATCCTTGGCCGGTCGTACTAAAATATTATCGTGAATAACTGCCTTAGTATTAATATTATTACTACGTTTAGCGGGATCATTATGAATAAGTGCTATAGTAGTACTAATATTACTATGATTAATTGCCGTAGTAGTATTACATTCAGCGGGTAATGTAACATCACTGATGTCAGACATACTAAAATGCCTAATGTTACCATTGCTCGGTCCAGCTAAGTCTACGTTGCTTGGTCCGGGTATGTTAACATTAGAAAAGTTAATATTGTCTACGTCAGTAATGATGCCTCCGTTTAACTTGACTTGACAACAATCGCATTGTGAATCCGGGCAAGATAAAACAGTTTTCAACATAGATTGTTTGCGTTTACTTACATTACGTTTCATTGTGTAGGGCGCATCACTAATTTTAATTTTTTTGCTTGCTATACCAACAGCACAACAAGTTTTACAGTAACGGCACAACCACTGTTCTTTATCACAATCTGTACAAACACAAGCAGTACGCTTCATGTTGAGAGTGTGAACAAGAATAACCTCCAGACGTTTAAATAAAGAGCAATACCAGTTCCTTGAGGTCAACTACTGGTCCATGTGCAGTTTCTGACTTTTACTTCCCAAGGTTAGGTGGTAAGAAATATCAACACATTCAATTCCGAGGAGAGGGAAAGGAGGGGGTTATGAACATACTTGAATCCCGAAGTACGAATAAGAATAACCTCCAGACGTTTGAACCAAGTTCCTCGAGGTCAACTACTGGCCCATGCTCAGTTTCTGACTTTCACTTCCAAAGGTTAGGTGGTAAAGAAATATCATCACATTCGATTCCGAGGAGGGGGATAGGAGGGGTTATGGATATACTTGAATCCTAATGTACAAATAACTGGCTCATCCTCATCGTCAGTGAAGTTGGTTGTGTTGAAAATGAGTGACATTGTTGAAGTGTGCGCTGCTGACTCCACGACGTTCCCGTGGACGTCACCGGTCCGGGCGCAAAGTCCGTCGGCGTGGAGCGTCGATACCATCCCAAATGAGGAAACCAGGTCAGCGATGGAACCCGACTCCACCACCGGACCGGAAGGGCCTCAGGCGGAAGCAAAGGCATCCGACGGTAAGAATAAATACGATATATACTTTTTTTGATAATATTTATTAATTAGTTTTTCTTCACTTAGATGAGTCAGATTCGGAGTCTGATTATTCCAATGGGCAGGGTGAGCCGTCGGACGGTGAGTAACAATTATTCAATAATTGTATAATATTAATTGTATATTCTTTATTTACAGAAGATTGGGTACGACTATGGGAACAGGAGGAGGAGGACAGGATAAGAGAGGGAAGACCCAGAGAGGAGGGTAGTGACTCCTCAGATGATGGTAAGATATATATATATATATATATGGTATAGTGGTGAGAGGTAAGTGAATCCTCTCATGTGGTCTAATGCTACTATACACCAGACATCATAGATGTCTCCATGGTGCATAGCGACTTGCCATTTTGCAA
Source organism: Leptura quadrifasciata (assembly GCA_963675555.1). Lineage (NCBI taxonomy): Eukaryota > Metazoa > Arthropoda > Insecta > Coleoptera > Cerambycidae > Leptura > Leptura quadrifasciata. The sequence continues at coordinate 82,387,876 of OY776680.1, forward strand.
GTACCGAGAGCGGCGACCTTCAGCCCTTGGTGGACTTAACCTATATACTGTTATTATACATGATTTGCAGGAAACAACTACTCAGCGGGCAAATACCCCGACCTGCATTGAATTATACCTTACAAATCATGAAAAATTGGTAGCCAATGTCATTTGTCAACTCCCTGACCAGACATAGACCGGTTTCGAACTTATTAGTTCTCATCAGTATGCCATAGGTCATGGAGCAGACAAATGACAGTGGCCAACCTGCTAGTCTTATACAGACTAATGTAAATGGTATAGTGGTGAGAGGTAAGTGAATCCTCTCATGTGGTCTAATGCTACTATACACCAGACATCATAGATGTCTCCATGGTGCATAGCGACTTGCCATTTTGCAAGTACCGAGAGCGGCGACCTTCAGCCCTTGGTGGACTTAACCTATATACTGTTATTATACATGATTTGCAGGAAACAACTACTCAGCGGGCAAATACCCCGACCTGCATTGAATTATACCTTATAACCTTTCATGATTTGTAAGGTATAATTCAATGCAGGTCGGGGTATTTGCCCGCTGAGTAGTTGTTTCCTGCAAATCATGTATAATAACCATATATATATATATATATATATATATATATATATATATATATATTTTAATACTGATACTAATACTAAGTTGTTAGAATAAGTTAAAATTAATTATAGAATGTTAAGAATAAAAAATTTTAATTTAAGTTTATTAGAATAAGGTAAAATAAAAATGTATAAATAAATGTAATTAGATTTTTTTGTAAAATATTACAAGTATTTAAATAAATATAAAAAATATATCGACCATCTTCGAGCTGAGCAAAAAAATTAAGTAAACAATTTTTGTTTACTTGAAAAAATTAAATATTACAAGTATTTAAAAAAATATTAAAAATATATCGGCCATCTTCGAGCTGAGCCAAAAACAGTTGTTTATTTTTTTAAGTGCTGATATAAAGTTACGTACCCATTCAAATTTGTACTCAACCATTGTTTTTTTTCTTTCTAAATTAAAAAAAATTTTTAGTTACAATTTTTATTATTTTCTTGAAACAATCTAAAACTAATTTACGAAAAAATTAATGCTTACCAGTTTATTTATTCACACGGTGTCATACCTTTGTTTAAATACGACCCTGTATTTATATGATTTACATATCCCTAACTACACCATACCAATTTTTTTGTTACATAAATGGAAAAAAGACGTGTAAAAAGCCGCTTTTTAAAGGTCACAACACTGCAGATGGTTATGCGAAGGTTCCGGTAAACTAGTGACATTTCATAATTGGTACAAGAACCGCATTTCAAAAAATAATTGATGTTATAGTTGTTAATTAAGTATTATGTACAAAGGTATCTGCTGTTATCTTAATACATTGTAACTAATTAATTTTACATTGAAATGTAAATGGCTTTATCATGGTATACCACATATTCTTCATTCAAAGGACAATAATCCTCCGTTATATTCTTCGTTTATGTATCTTGCTTCTTCCTCTAAGTCTTGACCGTCGTCATAATCGTAGTCACTATCTGCAGGGAAAGTATCTTCTGGAGGGATACCATATGAGTTTAATTGATGTAAATCATTAAATAAATTATCCATGTTTGATGGTATTGCTTGCTGAGTTCTAAAATGTATGTTTGATTAGGTGGAGTGCCTTCTGCTATGTGCATTTCTTCTCTTCTTTGAAATTTCTTCGGCCGTTGAAACGTTCTGTTGATTGTGGAAGTTTCCATTGAGGTTGGTCTTGGTTGGAATTTCTGGTTTTGTGTTGATATGCACGTTACATTTGAGACGTCCATTGGAGTTGCTGATGTTGATGGGTTGTTCGTTAATCTCCAAACGTTTTGTTGTTTTAATGGTGTGTTATTGTATTTATAATTTGGTGATTGTTGTTGTATTTTTGGTAAAAATGTTTGTTTATTTTTATATGTGTGCTAAAGCCGTATAAAAGAGGTCATTTTGAGGGACCTGATAGTTATATTCTTTTTTAATTGTCTGTGAATTAACTATGTTACTGTGTCGCATAAATTGTTTTCTTTAGTAACAAATGAGATAGCGCCCAGCAGATTATCTATTTCCTTAGTTTTTAAAATATTTTGATAAGTTTTTAACATATGTGTCTAAACTAAGTCTTTGATAAACTATTCTCATTGCTCCTTTTACTTATTTGGTTAAATCTGGTTGTTTTAATTTGGAAATTAATAGTGATTGATAATTTTATTTCCAAAAGAGGTTAGAGTATCTCTTTTAAGGTTTAATTTTAAGTGGATTAATTCTGTCTGCAAGGTTGGTAGATTTCGTGGATCGCCGAATGTATTGACTAATACTGTTTTAATATCTTCCCAATTATTTAATTCAAGTCGAGAGGCGACATTGATTTGAGCTTGTCCATAAAGTTTACTTTTTATTGCTCTTAACACGAATTTATTTTGAATAACATGCGTACGTGGCGACTAATTCATCGCAAGTGGCTATAAAATCATTTAGAATTGATGGTGTTCCATCAAAACGAGGGATAACATCAACAAACATTTTGAACAGGTTAAAATTTGTGATATTTTCAGTAGGAATATGGGCTGTTGTGGTTGCCATTTTGAGTATAATTAATCAGTGTAGAAATTATAATTTAAAAAAAAATTCTGATCTTTGTCAGCACAAAAAAAATTGTGATTTTTGCCACTTAAAAAAAATTGAAGTTCTGATCTTTTAGTCAGTCAAATCAATATTGAAAAATTCGTACTTAAATAAATATTTGATATACAGTCAAAATTTTATTGTGAACTCTAATAATATACAGTTAAAGTTCCCAAAGTGACTTAATTAAATAAATTTAGGCACAATTTATTGTAAATTCTAATATACAGTTAGAATTTCCGGGTTACTAAATTTGGATATATAGTCAAAAGATTTAGTGGTGAACAATGTACCAATCTTAAAGTAGGTAAATAGGAAGGGACTTTCTAACCAGTCTACAAATCTTCAACGTTACAATTTCTCGTGGATGGCCTCTTATTGCACCAATGAAGTGTAATATTTTCGATTGACTAAGTCAATTATTTGTGACTAAGCCATGAATTCGTGAAAGTACCGACTGCGCCAATTATGTGTGGGATTCAATGTAGATTCTTACAATCACAATAAAATACACTTCTCAGATAAGTTTCACTATTTTTTATTAAGCTCTTACAAGATGCTTATACTTTAAGTATTGGATTACAACTTGATTTGATTAGAAACATGAATTGTATTTATACTAATTCTTATCTAGACTAATGATGTGTTTTTTTATCATGCGGTTTCTCAAACCTATTTAACATATAATATATTATGCGTGATTAACAATAAGTAATTTAAAAAAAGAGTGGACGTGATGGTTCGTACGTGCCTAACTCTCAGTAACAAGTTCATTAACAGTAACTTCTCCCATTCCTGTTTTTATTTTTACAGGTTGTTTTACAATTAAATTTGGACAATATTTTTTAACTATTGAGGGTTTTAAAATGGTTTTTGAACTACCGGTATCGATTAGCAGTTTTATGGGTGGATACTGAAGTTGAATATATGGTAGGATTGATGTTGTAAATAAGGTGTTACATTCCGTTATGGTGATTGTTTCTCTGGAGGCTCTTCGGAAATATTTAATACTTTATTGTATTCTTCGTTGAGGTATCTTGATTTTTCTTCTAATTCTTGATCGTCATCATAGTCATAATCCCTGTCTGCAGGGAAAGCATGTTCTGGTGGAATTCCATACAGATCCAACTGATGTCAATCATCTAACAGGTTGTCCATACGCGATGATATTGTTTGTTGTGTTCTGACATTTACTGTGTTATTCGGGGGTGTTTCGTCTGCTTCTGCTGTATGTAATTCCTCTCGTCTTTGAAATCTTCTTGGCTGTTGTAGCATCTTGTTAATTGTAGACCATAGAACATTGGTATCTGTCTCGGTTGGAACTTCTGATGTTGTGCTGGATTGTTTGTCAGTCTCCAGGCATTTTGTTGTTTCGATGGTATATAATTAAGTTTATAATTTGGTGGTTGTTGCGGGATTTTTGGTGAATATGTTTGTTTATTATGATTTCTATATATATTTGTTAATGACGTATTAAGGGTGTTATTTTGAGGGATTTGATAACTATATGAATCTTGTCTAATTGTTTGTGAATTGGCTGTACTACTGTATCTCATAAACTGTTCTTATATTGTAATGAATAAAATAGCGTCTAGTAAGTTATCTATTTCTTTCGTTCTCAACATATTTTTAAAGCCTTTCTGTAAATTTAAAGTGTTTTTTAAAGTGTCTAAACTTACTCTTTGATAAACAACATCTTAGTTTAGAAATTGAGAGTGATTGATAACCAATGATTTTGTTTCCAAAAAGAGGCTAAAGTGTCTCTCCTGAAGTCTAATTTTAAGTGGATCAATTCCATTTGTAAAGTAGGTAAATCGCGTGGATCACCGAATGTATCAACTTAAACTGTTTTAATATCTTCCCAAGTACTTAGATCTAGTCGAGAAGCGACATTGATTTGAGCTTGTCCGTGAGACTTTTACTTGCTCTTAATACAAATTTGTTTTGAATTACATTATTGCCAGATGTGTATGTATCGACTAATTCGCCATATGCGGCTATGAAGCCATTCAAGATTGATGGGGTTCCATCATATCGAGGAATTATGTCAACAAACATTTTGAACAAATTAAAATTGTAATATTCTCGGCAGGAATATTAGCATTTGATGTTGCCATTTTAAGTAAAATTAATCGGTGATAGAAACTATAAATAATCAAAAATAATCTGATCCTTGTCAGTAAAATTTGTGATCTTTGTCACTAAAAAAAAAATTGAAATTCTCAGTAAAATTTATTATCTTTGTCATTAAAATTGAAGTTTTGATCTTTGTCAGTAAAATCCATATTGAAAAATTCTCACTTAAATAAATTTTTTGATATACAGTCTAACATTTATTGTAAATTTTAATATTCAGTTAAAATTCCCAAAATGTCTTAATTAAATAAATTTTGATATTCAGGCAAAATTTATTGTAAATTCTAATATGCTGTTAGAATTTCAGGGCTGGTGTCTTGTCCATTCCAGACTTCGTCTGCTAATATTGTCACGAGCCGGGGGTGCTTGACTTGGAGAGGTTAAATTATAAGTAAAATAATGATGTAAAACAGAAATATACCAACATTTTATTGAAGGTAAAAATAACAAACAAGTCCATAAAGGAAAATAGTTCAAATAATAAAAATATAAAATATGAAAATAAAAAGATTTTACCAGTCCATAATGGAGGAGATGCGCCAGGTATATGCTCGTTGACTGATTGACTACCAATGAGTAATGTGTGTATCAATCCTGGACTAGGTATTTATATGATTCCTAAATACTTATTCAGCAATATTCCTATAAAGGTAGACTTAAAGTTTATGTCTCAACGCGGTTACAAGCTGATATTGAAATATGAAACTTTACATCCTTTATGCTTGTTAAATAGCGAATTTATATTGTAGAAATAAAATATGAATGATAAAATTTAACTTGGAAGGAATGTAGAATTTATTTATCGATTTAGTTTTGCGACTTATTTAATTTATTATTGACTATTTGGAAATTATATTTTGTATTTTGAGAATATGGTAAAGAGCATTTTGGTTAATTTTATAGTGCAAAATAATTATTACTACTTGACAATATTAACGCAATAGCAATTTACTAAAAACTGTAGAGATATACGATTATTATTAGGAATAGCTCTTACGGTTATCATACTTATTTCACTCCCCTGAGGGCAGACTCTCTTAAAATCTTGTTTAACATTTCTTAAGTAGGCACATTCAAATTCATAATGATTGTCGTCAGGGGAAAATATGCCAATCCATTTCTTCCTAATGTTATCTCTGGTACGATTTCGTTCAGGGTGTATCTAGGAGGAGACGCATCCTCTAAAATATTTCTGGCCATTGCAAGAACTTGGTGATCCATATTTTCCATACACGGAGGTAGATTTATACCTTGCGTAGCAAGGTATAAATAGCAAGGAAAATAACAAAGTATCATTCTCTGCAATAAAAAGATGGATTTTCACAATTTTAACATTTTAATATGTCAGGCGTTGTATCGCCTTTATCTTGGAGTGAATTTATATCAGGAAAACACAAGGAAGTTATTTATTTATGTGGTCAGAATGCTTTAATGAATTAATCTCCATTCAACAAAAAATCTAACAAAGCCTCGTCATAAGTTAAAAAAAATTATTTGTAAAATAAGTTCACCTAATGACCACTCACAAAAACAAAAATTAATATGACGATGTGGACAGCGAATCGTCCCAGTTTTTTGATCGTGATAAATTGTCCGTAGAGGAATTAACATTGGCATCGGCGTCGTATCAGAATTTTTGTTTTTGGTAGCTGTACCAGTGGATGTGGTGCATTCTCCACATTGGTAGAGCCTTATTGTTGGGGGTTGGTTCATCATCGAATCGTCTGTAAATCACCGCATCACTACATCTAACACTTTCTTAATAATGGCCAATATAAATCGCTCGTAGAGGTACAATAATTAATTTTGCTCGATGGTCTCGTCCGAATCTTATACTAAATCTTTGGAAATCCATGGCAATCAATGTCATGTTATGAATTTTCTTTTAAAAGGGTTGAGATATTTAACAGTATAAATCTAGGTAAATTCTTGCCCATCACCATTATCATCTAAATCAAAATGATTGACAATCTTTTCAAAAATCATCAACACTTCATCAGTCTCCAGTTTAGTTCGTATATATTTTATAGGAACATTAGGACATGCATTCCTATTACAAATAGTACTTATCCTATTAACTACAAATAACTTTAAAACGCAATCGATACAATTTATACGGTGACCACTTTTGTGTCACCGTGCTTTTGCTTTTTTTGTATATACAAAGTATGAACATAAATTCAATGTCTTATGTTGAAAGCAATTTATACATATACTACAGTGTAGATATTTTTTATATCGTGTATCAGTTTCAGAATTTGATAAATCTTGTTCGATACGTAGGAATCCACGAATTCTTAAATTACCATATTCATTAATGTACATGGTTACTTTGCATATATTCATGTCGAGATTTACAAGTATTAAAACCAAAATATTGAAAATTATGTTTAGTATTTCCTGTGTCAATATGATTAACCATTGTAACTTGAAATGAAAAGTATTTATTTGGATAATAAGGTTCATAATTCGAATTTTCCTCATAAATATCGATATCACCAAAACTGTTTGTTCTATCATAGATATATGAACAAAATCCACCAGCAATGTAGCACTTATTACTGTTTTCATTTAACACTGAAGCTGTAAGGGAACTTTCTAATATTTCTAACTTGATTGAATCATTAATTAAATTGAATGTAAGCAAGTCACTTATATAGTCAAAATGCTCTATTGAATTAACCTTCATTTCAACAATCGATATCAGTAGATGTGGGTGCATTCTCCACATTCTTACAAAGGTGATTGTAAGCGGATCATTGTTTTCATTTATTATAAAACTTTTATTAGCATTAAGAAGATTAACATCTGCTGTTCAATTTTCCGTCTTTTTAAATGAAATGCCTATAAGTCGGTTAGGAGAACTATCAGAATGTGTTTCGAGTGACACGCAGTTTTGGATCATCAACATTATATCTATTTTTCGTAAAAATAAAAAATTCAGAAAATACAGATCGAAGCCAAATGTATACGTTACCATTAAAATCTTCTAAATTTTCTTCAGTTGGGTGAATTTTGACAACAATTTCATTCCATCCCGTAAGGTATCTTCTAAGGTTTATTTTTTGAACCCTCGCTACCTCACACGAGAAACCAGATAATAATAATAATAAACGTCTTTATTACACTAAGATACAGGTATAACATACACAGTAACTTGAGTAAAGGGCGAAGTTTAGCTAGTATATCTAGCTATTCTTACACTTAACCCGAAAGAATAAAAAAATTACAAATTTTTTTTTACAAAAGTAAAGAATAAAAAATAAATAGTAAGTAGTAGGAAAAAGTAATATAGGAAATCGTTACATGTCCATGAATATTTCATAGCAAATTCCTTATTGAGAACTAATGCCATGGATACAAAATAAATAAATAAATTAATAATATATAAAAAAATGATAACAAGACAACAGTAGAAAAAAAGAGAGACAAAAACAATAGAATTTTGTATTACAACTACGCATTTAAAGAATTAAACAAATGCCTTAATTCAATTAACTTGAACATTGTCTTTAATCGAAGCTAAATACGTTGCTCATTTAACAAGATCTTTTTTAATTTTATCTTAAAAGTACTAACTGATAGATTTTTCATTTCATCTGGCAATTTATTATAAAGATTAGCAGCACAATAAGAAAAGCTTTTTTTGAACAATGCAGACTTATGTCTTGGAATGTGCAGTATATGAGGAGATCTAATATTCCTTGAATGAATAGTGGATCTGGGCTTAAGTCGGTCAAAAAGATAGGGAGGAGTGCGGGATAAAATTATTCTATGAACATAAAGAAGAAAATGTAACTTCCTGCGGTTTTCCATGTTTAACCAGTTAAGACTACTGAATGTATGCGATATGTGATCATATTTTCTCAGGCCATAGATAAATCTACAGCACGAATTTTGCAACCTTTGAATGCGTAATTTATCAACACTATTTATACAGTTACCATACACAACGTCACAGTAGTTAAAGACAGACAATACTAAAGATTCACTCAGCTTTTTCTTTAGGTCCAACTCCAAAATATGTCTACTGGCGCACAGTAGCTTTAACGCACCATAGGCCTTAGACATCATAGAGCTAACATGCTGAGAAAATTTTAAATTACTATCAACATAGAGACCTAGATTTTTCGCACCATTCTCAGGCGTTAAAATTTGTCATCAATTTTTATTTCAAAATTGCCTAGGTTTTTGTTTGAGCCAAATAATACAAGTTTACATTTGCTTGGATTTAATTTTAGATTATGCTGTAGGGACTCAGTTTTTAAAATATTAAGGTCGTGATTGAGTTGTCTCTGGGCAGCGGCCGAGTCTCGGTGCGAAAAACTTAAGTAAACCTGAGTATCATCAGCATATGCCTGAATTTTACACGTATTTGCAGAGCGTAATATGTCAGTGGTGTATATAGAAAACAATAAAGGCTCCAGAACTGACCCCTGAGGTACGCCCGATAGAACTGAAATACTATCTGAACAGACATTATCAAATACAACCTTTTGGGTCCGATTGGCTAGATATGATTTAATGAAGGAAACCGATAGCTCAGCAACACCATAGTACTGCAATTTTGCACACAAGAGACAATGACTGATAGTGTCGAATGCTTTCGAAAAGTCAAGCATAACAACAGCAGTTATATTTTTATTATCTATGTCTGAAAAAATGTCATCAGTCACTCTTGACAATGCAGTAGCAGTGCTGTGGCCCTTTCTAAATCCTGACTGATATTGGTCAATTATATTGAAATCAGAAACATATTTGTATAGTTGCTGGTACACTACTTTCTCCAAAATTTTTGATATTATAGGAAGAATGCTAATTGGTCGCAAATCAGACACAGACTGCACATTATTAGTCTTAGGCAATGGTATGATACGAGCTTCTTTCCATGAATCAGGGAAGTAACCCTTCTCCAGACAACAATTAATAATATGAGTTATAAATACATCAATATGTGGACTACAATATTTAACCATATTGAGAGAAATACCATCTGATCCTGTTGCATTGGATTTTAATTCATTTAAAAAATTATTGACGCTTTCAACATCAGTAAATTGAAAAGACAAATTACTATCAGTGAAATTATTATCTGCATAATAATTAATTTTATTAAGATTATCATTCCTTTCAAACGATGAGGCAAAAAAGGTATTCATCTCAGAAGGCGTAGACAAACCATTAGGTATTACATTAATTTTGGTTTTACTTATATTAAAATTTTTCAAAACTGCCCATGTATTTTTAACATTGCCTTGGCCACAAATACTATTAATGTATCTTTTCTTTTCTTTACGAGTGGCAGTGAGAGTACGATTTCTAAGATTTTTATACGTGACAAGGTCTGCAGGATTATTTGTTCTTTTAAATTTTTCGTAAGCTTTATCTCGTTTCTTAATCAAGGCAAGTAAATCATCAGACAACCAAGGTGATTTAGGTTTATTTACCCTTACTTCTTTTAAAGGGGCGTGAAGATTAAAGATATTTATAATATAGGTGTTAAGTAATTGAACTTTTGCATCTATATCATCACACCTAAATATATTATGAAAAGGCATATTCACAAAATCTGCATAAAATAAATTAAAATTATGGAAGTTTCGAAATTTTACTATCTTTTGTTTAAGTTTAATGTGTTTCATTTTTAACTCACAAAAAACCAGCCTGTGGTCAGATATGTCATCGCAATTAATCGTTCCGCTGTTACTTACTAGATCTTTATCAGAAATAAAAATTGGGTCTAGTAGGGTACCAGTACCATTACCCGCGATTCTAGTGGGTTCATTAATTATCTGTGCGAAGTTATATGCTTCTAGAGTTTGCGAAAGTAAATTATCTAAGTTAAATAAGTTAACGTTCAGATCTCCTAGACATATAACATTGTCTACTGTAGGAACTATGATAGATAATAGCTGTTCAATATATTCAATTCCATCACGGAGGTTGGTATTAGGCGGACGATAAATAATACCTACTGCTGTAGTTTTCGTGTGGATTCGAAGTTTCAACCACAGGCTTTCAATTGAACTGTTATTCTGTATGTCTAAGTTTATCACCTGAGTATTGATATGATCATTTACGTACGCCCCCACACCTCCCCCTCTAGTCGACCGATCTCGTCTAAAAAGTGTATATCCATGTATATTTACTACATTTGAATTTAAATCTTCCGTTAACCACGTCTCCGTGACACCTACTAAGTCAAATTTATTAGCAATTACTACGTTGTTAAACTCGTTGAAGCTACTGATCAGAGATCTTACGTTTAAATGAGCAATGTTAATTTTATCGAACATATTTGTTATTTCATATAATTGAGAAAAGAGATGAGAAAAAAAAAATGATTATGAAATTACAATTATGTATATTTATGAATTAATATTTTGTTGTTTCTGTCTTGTAACCCGGTCGTAAGGCTCCTTAGTTGTTGAATTATTCCTTTGTGACTTCTTTTCTCGATCCTTATTTATCTTATCCAGCAGATTGTTCTTTTTAGTCACTTTTTCTGTTAAAGTAGTTGGTGTATGCTTCGGTGTAAGTTCTTGCGATACCGTTTTCGGTTCAAAATCAAAGGACTTATTTTGAATTTGTTGCGGGGTAGGTGGGGCACTGTTGGATTTACTTTGGACCTCAACACTCTCAACTTGTTCTTCTGGTTTATTTAAATTCATGAGTTTAAGTTGGCCGAGTGTGTATACCTCATCGTTAATCTGCAGTGTTTTACCTTTTATTTTTGCGTGATAATTTTTTGACCTGGCTAATTTACAATGCTCATTTAAAATTTTGTTATCTTGACGATCCTCATAACAGAAATCCTGGGCAATGAAGACTCGTGTACCTTTTAGTTTATTGCTTTTTCTCAAAATTTCACTTTTTTTAATAAATGAAACAAATTCCACTTTAATAGGAGTGCCCTTATCATTAGCTCTAAGAAAGAATATATTATTTATATCTGACACAACAATATTAATTTCTAGAAGAGCCTTTAATTTATCGACAGTGTACTGTAAAAGATTTTCATTTTTAGGAACCTCTAATCCAAAAATAAGTAAATTGTTTTTTCTATAATGCTTATCAAGATTAGTATATCTGACTTCAAGATCATTATATTTACTTTCCAGTAAATTTAGTTTGGTGGTCTGTTCATTTATTTTATTTAGCAATTTTTTATTTTCCTCTATAATTTGTTTACTAATATCAGCAGTTATTTCTTGTTTATTTTTCTTCCCTTCTTCTATTATAGTTTGAGCGATTTGTGCGAGGAGATCTTTATTAGAAATGTCAGAGTTTTCAGCATTCATATCTATTTTAAAGTAAGCAAGCACTTTAACAACGTGGTAGGACTAGCTATATTCGTTCTTGACAAGAAATTATCTAGTGCTATGCAATATTAGCCTTTATAGCTCTGACAGCTAAGGTATTAAGAAATACAAATATAATCTCAAAAATACACTCTGGATACGACAATCAAACTACTATCAATATAAAAGAAAGTTCAGATTTTAGCACTTACGGCACATATATTCTTCAGAAAATTAGACTTCTTAATATCACAACAAATTTGATTAATTACTGACTACACAAAGTACACTCCTTTCATACTACGACTTACTTACTACGATATTGTAAGTAAGTTAAAAAAAAGAGCTGAAGTGTTTTAAAACTAGATGGTAGGCCCTTCCCAGTTATTCTTGAAGTATGTCTACAAATTCAATTATTGTGCTTGTTCCCACGTTTTAAACAGACAAGCCCTACGTTTTCATGTGTATTTAGTTGAGCCACGTGCTCCTCCGTCATGCTTGCCATTCTCTTTGGTATATGTAACCTGAAGTCGTTGAGGTCGACCTCTATGCTGCTACCAAATCTTAAAGAAAGGGTACAATTTATTACTCTAAGAAACTATGCAATTTAAATAAGTATAAAAAGTTATAATCAATTTTATAAAAAAATAAATTTATAAAAAAGTATTTCAACAAAGAAAAGGAATACATGCAAAAATGTCATTGATTTGTACATGTAATACTAGTTATAATACTAAAATGTAAAAATATCATCTTGTAACCATAAATTCTATTCCAAAAATATACTTGTAACCATAGATTCTATTCCAAAAATACATAAGAAAAATTATAAACAATTTTATGAAATAATCTGCAAAGCACGCAACTAAAAAGGGATATATTCAAAGAGATGTATGAGGATTGTACATACAACTCTAGTTATAATACTAAATAAATGTAAAAAAATATTACCTTTTAACCACAGATTGGATTGCTTTTATTTTGTACACCTTTAATTCTAACTCTGACAATTTTTTGGAACCGCATTCTTTACTCTCAAAGCTAACTGCCCATCACTAGATGGCGCAACCGTCTTGACGGGAAATTTGAATGGACCAATAGAGATATGCATGCCCCCCCACTCCAATGTGGGGAGGGGATGAATTTAGGATTCCCGCTATACTGCTTATTGTTAACATATGCTGTTTTTTCCTTAGAATTTAGATGCATTTCTCTTTGGTGGAAATCTGATGTTAAGTCAATTGTAGTGAAATAAAAACATTTTCCTAGTTTGTCTAGAATTTCAGTAATATTTGGAATGGAATATCTGCCTCCTATTGTTTTTTCGTTGAGTTCCCTATAGTCTATGACCATTCTCCATTTTCTCTTTCCACTTGCGTCTACTTTTTGGGTGCTATCCAAATTGGTGCTGAATATAGACTTTGTGAACGTTTGATTGTCGTTTTTAACATATCTTTGCTTTTGTATTTTTTTGTAGTTTTTACTATAAATAGGTGAATCGTTTGTAGTTTTAATTTCGTGCTTTACTGCGGTTTTAAATGTCAATTTAATGTCATTAAGTATCAGAGTAATCATATAAATCGTAATTCGTTAACTTAGAAATTTTGTTTTAATGATCCCCTATTAGATTTTATTAACAAACTTTTGTCAACATTGTTATGATGGTTGAAAAGAATAAAGATTGACTTATCATTATTCAATAACAATTTATTCTCTACTAATAGGGTAGGGACTTGTGTTATGGAGTTATGGAGTTTGAGGGGTGTGAAAAAAAATGTATTTTTTTAAGTCCACAAAAATTTTTTTCTTAATTTTGATGGCGAGTTCAAAAAACAACTTTTTTCTTGGCTCAGCTCGAAGATGACCGATATATTTTTTTAAATTTATATAAAAATTGTAATATTTTTCGAAAAAAGAAAATTTCAATTATATTTATTAAATCTATTTACACAATTATTTTTAATATTACCTTATTCTAAATAGTCTTATTCTAATAAATGAAACAAAAAATTTTTTCACATATTTATTTACATATGTACAAAAAATGTTTTACCTTATTCTAATAAAGTTAAAAAAATGTATTCATAATGTTCTATAATAATTAACTTTAACTTATTCTAACAACTTAGGCTAGCTCATTCTACAATATAATTAATCTATGTCTGTAAAAGAAAACGTATTAGTATCAATATTAAAAAAATACATATATCTTACCATCATCTGAGTAGTCACTACTTCTCCTCTCTGGGTCTCCCCTCTCTTATCCTGTTCTCCTCCTCCTGTTCCCACAGCCGTACCCAATCTTCTGTAAATAAAGAATATACAATTATTGAATAATTGTTACTCACTATCCGACGGCTCACCTTGCCCACTGGAATAGTCAGACTCCGAATCTGAGTCATTTAAGTGAAGAAAAATTAATTAGTAAATATTGTCAAAAAAGTATTTATCGTATTTATTGTTACCGTCGGATGCCTGTGCTTCCGCCTGAGGCCCTTCCGGTGGTGGAGTCGGGTTCCACCGCCGATCTAGTCTCCTCGTTTGGGATGGTATCGACGCTCCATGCCGACGGAATTTGCGCCCGGACCGGTGACGTCCACGGGAACGTCGTGGATTCAGCAGCACAAACTTCAATTACATCACTCATTCTAATTTCTTGGTCTTGATAAAACTGTAATAATGGCTTCCCTCTCTGATCTAAACATTAGATGATCTCTGAGAAGATCAAGCTCATCCTGATTATAAATCCCTGCAGTGGAGAGGCTATCAGTGGGCATAAATTCCCAGTCCTTGATCTTTTCAACCTTTAAGATAGTGGGAGAGTCTATTTGCCTTAGCATATTATCAGAACTCCACCATCTCTCCTTTAAGAACAACTGTGGGGACATTAAAGGGTTGCACTCCACCTGTTGGCCGTGTCTCTGTATTCGATGAGTCTTTGCACTCATGAAGTATGATGTTATCGGTAAGTCTTTATAACACAATTCAGATTTTCGATAGGTGACATAAACCGTCTGATATATGGTAATATATATGACTTCTCCCAAATTCACAGCTGTATAACCAGCACCACCATTGTATATATAGGCAAACTCTGTAGGATCTATGTTCGCTATTGTCAATTGGTTTTGCAGGATGCTTTTCTTTATATCACATCTAATCATCATGATTCTCTTCCATAGATTTTAAAAATTTATTTCAATATTTCTCTCCATGTATACAAACTTAGAATTGATATAAGTGAAAAATCCAGTCCTTCTGCAGAGTCAGAAGACTTTCGTTTGAAATAAAATCCAGCTCCTGTCTTTCTTATGATGATCAGCCTCGGGTGTTCTGTAACCCATGCATCTAAATCACACACCTCATATGGTTTAATCATGGTGAGTGAAAAAAGTGTATCTCTACTCTTTACAGAGATTATAGACTTGGACAAATCAGTCTGACTCAAACCTTGAATAGTACCCTCACCTTCATATAATACCTTATACATATGTGATTTGCATTAATCTGTATCTAGTCTCCTCCAGTAGCATTCACCCAATTCTAAATCTTCTAATGATTCATTACTATATGAACCACGAACATTATTTCTTAGATGGATTATATCAGAGGCTGCACTTACCTGAGCATCATAAGATGAGAGAGTGACAGTGATCTCTCCAAGAGCAGTGATCTTGCTATGTTCCAAATGGGTCACTGAATATTCCTGTTCCACAATACCCATAGTCATCAGTCCAAGCCCGCCATAGTGTGGCTCTTCCTCTGGGAACTATTTTCTTCTAAGTTGTGGAATCCTATGGGTTTAAATCCAGTACGATTTATTATTAACGATTTAGTAGAATGAGTAGTAAGACATTCAGTCTCACCTAAATGGAGAGTATAGGTAATCAATCCATGAGTGATGGGATAGATGTTCTTACCTCCTGTACGTTTGTATAACATTCTCATTACTGACACTTTACAGGATTTAACTCGAACAGTAAAAGTAAGCTTTAATTGTACTAACTCAGATCTAGGTGTAGGTTCAGAAGAACTTATTTCACACTCTTCAACATCTAGTAAAGAAGCTCGAGTGAAATTTATGTTACGATGGGAACATTCATAACCCATCAACCCTAATCTTGTAGGCATTAAAGCAAAGATACAAAATAAGGCTAAGCCAACAGGACACAACATAATCAAAGAAAATTAAAACCTCTTATGAGTGAATTAATAAAATATGTGTTGATTGTTAGTCGACTAACAATTAATTTAACCCTTAGAATAGAAGATAGTTTAACAAAAAAGGCAAAGGGAATTAAAAGATGTGTAATCAAACAAGATATAAGGCTTGGAGATTATCAAAGCGTTGTTGAAAAAGACACCATTTTGTTTAGAAAAATGAATATATTTAAATCAAATTTGCATAATATGTATACTGAAACACTTGTAGGGAATGTGTCTTTATTACACGTACAATACTGGTAATGATGTCATCAGTAATTTTAATTACTATTTATTTATCTGAAGGATAAATAAATGAAATTTGCCATTTGCGTGATCGTCTAGTTTTTTATTAGTGTAGGACCCAAATTTTTGTTGTGTGTGTAGTAACTCTTTTTCTAATTACCGGTATATATTTATAACATTGGCCTCATGCAATATTACCTGTCTATTTACCTATATGGTAACAGCCCGGGCGCGTGGATCCTTGAGGACGCGTGGATCCTTGAGGACGCGTGGATCCTTGAGGGCACGCTCAGCGCGCACCCGGCCCAAGACGCGTGCTTCGCACGTTTCCGGCCGTCTCCTGCGACGAAAATTGTGGATGCGCAGTTTATTTTTAGTGCTCAACATTGAGCTATTGTGAGCAGAATATTTCATTTTTGTGCTCAAAGTAGCACTGTCATGCAAAAAAATTGCGCATGCATACTTTATTTTTCAATGTTCAAAATAGAGCTTTTATTTATTTCGCACTTTCATGAGTAAAACACTTCTGTTTTTTTGTGTGATAAAAACAAAAATTTCCAATGCTATTTCGTTTAATAAATGATTTAAAGAATATGAATATATTTATTTGATAAATGGTTTAAACATGTGAAAAGATAAACAAAAATTGACAATATTGTATTTATTATTACTAGTACATAACGTTATATATATTAATTATCTGTATCCCCCCCTTCTTCGTCTTCAAAATCCTCCTTATCTGAGATATCATGGTCAAGGTCACCGTTTCCGTTGACCATGCTGATGGCGAAGATGGTCTGCTTGGCACCTCACGCTGGTCATCCAACCAATAGCCCAAGCCCAGCTTTGGTTGCACCCACGCACTGGAGTCTGGACCATCTCCATTATCTTCAAATTCGTCCAACCAATAGTCCAAGTCCAGCCTTGGTTGCACCCACGTACTGGAGTCTGGACCATCTCCATTATACTCCATCTGGACGTTATATTCGTCCCATGTTCCCATGTCTTCTCTGGGGCAGTCGCTTGTTGAGGTAATGGTACTCTCTAGAACGGGATTCATTTTGGAAATGAGCTACAAATGAGGAAGACTTTCTTATCAATTTCAAGTTTATTTATCACTTAAACTAATTATATAAATATTTACAATAAACTAAGAATTAAATATATACATCACTTAAACTAATTATATAAGTATTTAGAATAGACCAAGAATTAAAACTATATACATATTTACAAACACAAATTATCTATTCATATTGCAAATATTACAGATCTCCACTCGCCTAATTTGGTACAGTGGATCCCTGCAAGATTTGCAATATCCCCGCCTGCCCCCTGTTATCCTTGTAGTGGCATGGTAGTCCATATGCCGATGTGTCCCCGGATCCAATCTGGACTGGTGGCCTAGGAAACATCCGTGGCAAAGTTGATATTCCATACCACCTATCACCATGACCGCCACATAGGCCATTGTGGTACAAAATATACCCTCCATTGGATGCACCCTTGGCAGATATTTATAACTTATCTGCCTTTGTCCTCTTGGATCGGGAACATCCGCGACGATACCCTCATCATCGTTGGAATCGTCTGCAGCAGCGGCACCCTCTTCGGCGTCAAAAAAGACCTCATCATCTTCCTCGTCGCTTTCCTCATCGCCTTCCTCATCGTCTTCAACTTCTACCTCGTCTTCGGGAGCAGCCAAGTCGTCCTCTATCTCCTCGAGGTACCACAGATTGTTAAGGACATCTAGGGATGCTAACCAGTCTAGGAATCTGCGGTTAGCCCAACCAGCAGGTGCAGCAGTCATGTTAATAGATGAAAGAAGAATATATATGACAGTTGACCGAATAATAAACGTTGAAGTTTACAAAGCAACTGATCTAACATTGAGTTGCGCCTCCTCTTTTAAACATGTAGCTGGTGACGTCACATCATTTCAAACGATATACCATGACTCTGATATCGACAATTCTAGCAACTACTTAAACGAACAGGCGCATGAGGAGGAACCCAGTTCAACTGTTCAACTGTCATACCGTACACTTGTTTTTAAAACAGCAATGTCTTATCCAAGAGAGTGGCAATCGAAACCAAAAATCGCCGTATATCCATATAGTATGGATGGTACAATTGTGTGCCATAATTGTTACCAATTCTTCAAAGCAGAATATTAGTCCATGTACTGGACTATGTCCAACTTGTATAGAAGAAAATCCAGTGCCAATGAATACCGTCCGAAAAGCAGCATCACGTGAGCGTCTGGAGCAAGAGTGTTACAAGTGCCTACAACCCACGACTCGTACAAATTTTGGAATTATCCGAGATGTTTGTGAGACATGCAAGGTGGAGCACCCATTGAGGCAGCGGTGTCTGGTTTGCAACAAGTACACTGATGATTGCTGGAACAATATTTGCAGAAAATGCAGAGACGAGGGGGTATACCGTGTGTTACTTTGTGAAAATGTTGGACATATTTATGGAGGTCAGATCAAACATGACACAGAATGTTTCTGTTAGGAAGCGCTGCTGCCGAGACGAGGGATTTCATAGCCTGATTAATTCCATAAATATGTATTTGTCTTTTTTCTGTATTATACACACTTTAAGTACATATATTATAATTCGTTGTAAATATTTTCTTGTCAATAAAATTTATTTAAATTATTTTTCTTGATTTCATCTAATAATTTTTAGTTGTAAAAATTCACTCAAAATGTTAACAAACTTTATTTGCACATATTTTTCTTTAATATGTATATAATTGCTATATCGGGAAAATAAATAAAACAAATATTAATGGAATACACGCATTTTATTATGAAATTTTTAAACATAAGTAAAATATCAGTTGTTATAAATATACATATTTTATATAAAGAATGTGACAATATTAAATAAGAGACGCTTCACTGATCCAAGAGTTGTGGTCATTAGAGAATCCGAGCCACTTCACAAAAACCTTATTCCCTCACTTTCTTAAAACCTTTTCCACCAGGTAGACATCAGGGTATTTAGCTTTTTGTAGCTCCATTTCATAAAAGCACCCCTTTATTGGTTGGCCATGAATGTCCTGGAGTGTATATGTTGTGGGATTTGTTACATTTATTTTAACGATCTTGAAAAGTTCAGTTGAAAAATTTGGTGTGAACCCCTTTTCAAATACACCTTTATATTTACTGATTCGAACTATATCGCAAACACGAAATTTAGGTTTCAAAGCAATTTTAATGTGATTATAAGCATTTAAACGTGTAGTTGGTTTAACATCAGCAGGTTTCATACCAGTCGTACGATGTATTTTATTATTGTACAATTTTGTAATGTCGGATAGAATGTCAACCCATTTGTATTTACCTCTAGCTGAGAATCATAAGATCAAACGAACTTACCTTAAGTGAAGTTCGATCTTGATTATATGAAGGCCTCGTCGAAATAAATAAATAATATGTAGTACCCCCGCCTCTGGCGAGAATATCCACAATCTTTAAAGCACGAAATTCCATAACCCTATCCCTATGTCCAACCTTTACCGATGATCAGTCCAGTTTAAAGACGTTGTTGCAATTGCAGTTGGGATAATCGTAGGTATAATTAAGGGTAGGGTGGGACTTTATTTATTTCGACGAGGCCTTCATATAATCAAGATCGAACTTCAGTTAAGGTAGGTTCATTTGATTTTATGATTATATTCAGCCTCGTCTCATAAATAAATAATATGTAGATGTTTAAAGAGGTTGCAATTTGCAACAACATTTATTGAATATATATATATTTAAAAAAGATTTACAAGAGAGGAAAAACAAAACAAAATTAGAACTGAGTTGGCAAACTGTTTATTACAGTCCAGAGGCCTGTTGTAAAAACGGGCAAATGTCTCAGAACCTTTTGACCATCCAGCGGCCGGCCTTATAGTGTCAAAGTTCAGGCCTCTGCGAGACGCAGCAGATGTTGCAGCGTATCGCGTACTCTGAGCTTTGAACAGGTTGATATCCAAACCACTTTTAGCTAAAATATCCTTAATCCATCTACTAATACTTTGCGTCGTCGTTCTATGAAATGGTTGTTTATGAGTGATAAATAAGAAGTCGCAGTTACCTCTTAGCTCTTTTGTTTTGGCCAAATATTTTAAGAGAGTGCGAGCCACGCAAACGTGTGGATCGGGTGTAAAAAAAGGCAAGGTTAAAAAGGGTTGATTTTTATTTGGAGCGGATGTTTTAATTCTACGAGAAATCTTAATTTCAACTATATCAGGATTAACTACTATATTATTAATTTCAATAAGACTTAAAGTCTGTATACGCTGCCCTGTTGCCAGGGCCAGTAGACTGGCTAACTTCTGGGTGAGGATTTGCAGGGAAATTGTATCATTATCGAGAGTTTTAAGGTAATTAATCACGATTCCGGGATCCCAAATATTTTCGTATCTGGGAGAAGGTTGCCTCATACCAAACACCCCCTTAAAAAATCTCCTTAACCTAAAATCTTTCCCAATGTCAGGACCCCCTATTTGAGCTATAGCAGACCTATAAGAATTAAGTGTTCCGAATGATGCTCCTTTCCGAAACTGGATAGTCAAAAACTCTAAAACACTTGGAACTGTAACCTCAAATGGATTAATTTTTGATTTAGAACAAAACTCCCACCAGGGTTTTAACCCTGAGTTATACTGTCTTAGTGTAGCAGGTGTTATTGAAGATAAACAGATTTCTAATGAGTCCTTTGGCACATGTCCTAATAGTAGAGCTTTCCTGATAACCTCCCCGCCGCCAGGGAAAGGTTCTGCCAAAGCGGGTGTGGCGTTCTCTTAAAACAAAGTAATAATTTACTAGGTTTGAAAATGATCATATCTTCTATTAACAGTGATTTAAATATGGGAAACCATGGTTGAGAGGCCCAGAGAGGAACAACCACTATCCCCTCTGCTTTATACTCTATGATTTTCTGAAGCATGCGTAGTACCATGCAAAAAGGCGGAAAGGCGTAGAAATTTTTATTTTTCCAATTTACTGTAAACGCATCAACTGCAGAGGCCTCTGGGTCTCTCCGCCAGGATATAAATATATCACATTTTTTATTTAGCCTACTAGCAAAAAGATCAATATTTGGTTTGCCAAAACTGTTCACTATTTTTTGGAAGGAATAGTTAGATAGACTCCATTCAGTTTCATTGTGAACCTGGCGAGATGCCCTATCCCCTTCGGTATTATCTTTCGTATTGACATAGCTAGCGAAAGCACCAGCACCATATCTGGCGAGTGATGTCATTTAGCGCAGTGAATCGGACACTACCCATCCGGTTAATACAGGCTACTGCAGTTGTATTATCAACCCGACATAGGATATTACTGTTCGAAAGTTTTGATGCAAAACAGCGCAATCCAAAAAATAATGCCAAAAGTTCCAAATTTCTTTTCACTAGCTGACCAGAATCCAGAAGTACTTTCGTTTTTGCAAAAGGCCCCAATGCCTGAAGTGGAGGCATCAGTGAACAATTCCAATTGAAAGGACGCGAGTCGCAAATGATTAAATGTCCGTGGAATGGCCTGAGTAAACCAGGCCAAGTCATTGAGTAAATATTTTGAAAAAGAAATTTTTGCATCATAATTGCCTCTCGAACGTTGTAACGCTAAATAATTGTGACGTTCGAAAAATTTTGTATACAAAAAACCATATTTTATGGCTGGGCAGGCAGAAACAAGAGTACCCACGAATTTTGCAAAGTTCCTAATTGTACAGTTAGGTAATTGAGGAAATGATGTCAGTAATTTCATGATCTTAGTTCGTTTCTCATCAGGTAATGATATGGTCATGGAATTAGAATTATAAACAAAACCCAAAAAGATACATATTCTACTGGGTGTAAGCCTACTTTTACTGTAATTAATTAAAAAACCTAGTTGTGTTATGTTTATACTTAGTTAATTTAGATATTAGAATATTTCTTAATAATTATACATAGTCAAGCATTAGATATTTCGTAATTATAAATAAATGTATAGGTAATCGAATTGTGGACTTTAACAGTACAGGTCAACATACTGCGCAGTCATTAAAATGTTGATGTAGACTAATTTGATACTTCCTAGCAATAATTATAATGTAATGAATTAATATAATTTGGATTGAATATAGAATCATTAAAAAGCCAACAGCGTTTTTATTACATGGCGATCCTGCCAGCGCGAAAGTATGGCATTTTCTATAACTGTTTTAAATAAATGTATTTGACTCTTATATGATTTTAATAAAGTTACTATGATTCTTTATTTTCTCCCAAGAATAATAAAAAATATTCAAAATATTTAAATAAAGACTCTAGAGCTTAACGAAAATCAAGAGATATGTAGAATGAAAGTAACCTGTCTAATGACTTTTTGTAAAAATATCTGACCCTCGATAGAAATTTATATTTTATGTTTAATTAAAATCTTTAAAAGTTTAACAGATATTTCTTTCGTATTAGAAATATGTACAAGTTTTCAGGATTTGAAAATAGTTAATAATGAAAAGTTTTTGAAATTATGGAAAACATAGTTACTTACGCTTATTTTTCTCCAATGAAATAAACTAAACGCTGATAATCCTGCAGCCCCTATAAACCTTAGGTAATTCAAACCACCAATAATATTACCTACATCACTTTACATTTGATTATGGTGTTTTATAATTAGATAGGTATGAGTACACTGTATTTAAAAAGAAGAATAAAATAAAACTTTTTACACCTTACCATTAGGCTGTTAAGTGATAACAGCTGGTGAATAAACACACCGTTAGAGACGGGGTTAAAGCAGCAGAATTTTAAACACTTCTAGAAATAATATCTGTTGGGGTTTACTAAAACACATAATGTATGTTATGTTTCTGTCGGCTGTATATGAGTGCGTGCTAAAATAGATTACCAACCTAATTATATACAGATTATAATAAAGAACTAATAATTGGTTAATAAATATAACAAATGAAAATTTCCATACATATTATTTACTAATAAAACAACAATAAATTTAAAACGCTTTAATAAGTCTGAAAATAAAAAGTAGAGTATTAGTACAAAAGTAAAATAAAAATTTTGTATTATATTGAAGGTGAACATCTTTTAATTTTTCAAAACTAAGTCTGTTTCATAAACCAAAAATAATTAAATAATATCTTGATCACCTTTTTTCCACCGGGGCGGGTTATATCAGGTATCACTGGAGTGGATGAGGGGGGTGGTGGTGACCCGATTTTACTGGAGAGTGCTCTCTCTGTTCTCGATAGGCCAGCTGAACACTTATGGGCACACCTCCCCAGTATTTTCCTCATGTATTTCTCCTGTTTCATCTGTTTCTTCGTAAGAAGACCCACCCCTCTGAAGAAATGCTTCAGGTTGTTCCTGTGCATTTCTCTGTCTACCAGACTCCACTCTGACATCTCCAGTTCTGTCAGTGTGTCTGGTGTGTCTGTTGGCATGTTGTCCAGATCGGCGTGTCTCCTCTGTCGGACGCCTTCGGGTGAGTACAGTGAATAGGTGCCTGGTCATGCTGCGTCTCTAGAAGGTGGAAAGAAAATTCTTTTAGAATATGTACTTACTTGCATTCAAACATTTTTATTGCTTACAACAGCTGTAATGTTTGGTAAATATTAACTGCATCATTACAAGTTGATAAAGGTATTATAAACGCTTAGTTAAATTAATACATTTTAACTAACTCTTTTATGGGTGGCTTTTATATTTAGATATAATACAATACAAATCTTCAGCTAAAAACTTATTAAATCAGCAAGTTTATTATTAGGCATGTATAGAAAATTGTTTACAGGCACTGTTTTATTTATCGTTGTACAGCGAGTAGTGATATTAGATACTTAAAGAGTATGAATCATTACCGGTGAATTCAAAAGCAAGTGTGCCGAACTATTCGATTATTAACTTGTAGCTAAACATGTAGAAAGAAAAATAAGAATACCTCGGATGCGTTAATTTGAAAAATATTAAACTTTAAACAACTTTACAATGATAAATATCGCGAGAAATAATAGTTGTTGTATAGGGTTTATTATATCATGTACCTAATATTAATACTTTTTGTTTTCTAGTCTAAAATTAAATAAAAGGAAACCATACCCGATACATATATAAACAAGTTTCCTTGCAGGGTCTGCCCTGGCCGTAACCCTCCGCCCCCACACTTCATCGTCCCATATCGTTTCCAGGTCTATAGATGGGGGGTTGCCTCCACAAACAAATTGAAACTGAAAACAGAAAACATCAGATTAAAAATAAAAATATTTGAAACAAAGAAATAATACATACACCTTCACCGGGGAAGAAGTCCCCCGTTACATCCCAGATAAACTGGGTTATTTTCATGGTAACTGAAAAGTAAAGCAACTTGAGTTAAAGCTAGATAAATAATTAATAAACTTACGTTGGAGGTCCACTGGTGTGGAGATTAAAACTGCAATAAAAAACATTTTTAGTTTGAACGAAAATTAAAATATTTACTTCAATTACATTGTTTCCGATATCAAGATTTATTTTAAAGTATTTTA
This sequence comes from Leptura quadrifasciata, assembly GCA_963675555.1. NCBI lineage: Eukaryota > Metazoa > Arthropoda > Insecta > Coleoptera > Cerambycidae > Leptura > Leptura quadrifasciata. Next base: position 82,412,965 of record OY776680.1, read on the forward strand.
AAACCCCTTAAAAACAAACGTCAAAAACACCCCAAATATTTTAACAATTGAGCAGAACATTTAACAAACTATTTTACGAAAAATTTAAATTAAACCCTACACACTTAAAACTATAAAATTAACACTTACACAACTGGTTGGCGTTCATGTTGAAACTGAAGTCTTGAAACATTTTGCGAAATAAAATAAAGGCTTGTACTTACCAAAAGAAATAAAACATTAATACATTGTAGTAATACTGTATAATGTATGCTTCTCTATTGATATAATTAAGCGTTCTTGTTTACCATAAGCTTATTTAAAATCTCCAAGTAATAGTATACCCTTAAGCTTAATACAGCACACTGCATGGTTTGAAAATATTAATATTGTTCCACACGAAATAATTTATTGAATATTGTATTTAAGTTATGACGCTAAAGTACGTATACGAAATATTTAAGGGGTGGAGTAAAAATACGGTCCTTAAATGTAATTCTTAATCTGTTAAGAGATTTAATGTTTGAGTGTCTTGTAAAATTTTATACAATTTAGTTGTATACAGGATGTTAAAATATTTAATGCATTTGAATATCTAGGCAAATAATGTAATCAATATTTTAAACATATTATAGTGTGTGTTGTATAAAACAATAGATATAATTAGACCCACAGGGTCATGGAAGTATTCAAATATAATTTTCAATTATATTGCTGACGTCACGCGCACTTTCCTATGTATTCCTGCACATAATATTTTTTTAAAAAACAGCTTGTTCTCTTATCTGGACAAGGATGAACCATATCTTATCAGGGTTACCGACCTATTTGATCATCATCTATTTTTAGATATATATTTGTCTGAACAAGTTTAATAAAGTGTGAGTTATATCCTATCGAGGGTTACTGACCTATTTGATCATCATCTATTTTTAGATGTATATTTGTCTGAACAAGTTTAATAAAGTGTGAGTCATATCCTATCGAGGGTTACTGACCTATTTGATCATCATCTATTTTTAGATATATATTTGTCTGAACAAGTTTAATAAAGTGTGAGTCATATCCTGTCGAGGGTTACTGACCTCTTTGATCATCATCTATTTTTAGATATATATTTGTCTGAACAAGGTTAATAAAGTGTGAGGTGTGAGTCATATCCTGTCGAGGGTTACTGATCTATTTAATCATCATCTATTTTTAGATATATATTTTTCTTAACAAATTAATGAATCTCTGTAGCATGAGTGACGTGTGGGGTATTTTTAGATTTTGCACCTGTTCCCCAACGTATCATAGTACCTACTAGTCTATACATGCTATCTGTCTCACACGTATCTGTTACAAGTGAATGACCTGTCTTGCCTTGATGTCTATTTTAAATTTACATTTCCCTCATATGTAACTGGGCTGTTTAATTAAACCAAATATATATATATATATATATATATATATATATATTATAAATATGTTTATAATTCCCCGTCGCCCATAATATTTTTCCCGGGGGAGAGGTCGGCGCAATTCGTATTCATTCCACCTCATTCCCTCACCTGAGCCGGGGCTTTTGCCTACTTGGGGCCATACCCATGCCTCGAGAGCGGCCGTCTGGGGCGTGTCGAGGAGGGGGTATACCTACTACTCTCACTATCTGATATATTTATTTGTTTACCTATAAACCATTTATCTTTTACATTTTTTCTTTTTAGGCCATAAATATTGATAGATAAGTTGTTTTGCTTTTCAAATTTAGGTAACGGATTTAAAGAAAATGGAAAATTTATTCCTTCAACATTTAAAAATTCTGAAAAATGTTTATAAGAAATTCTATTTACATTTTTTCGTACATTTTGAAACGCGCATCCTACAGCCCATGCGAAACAACAATCATCAAAACATTGAATATTAATACATGCTCTCTTATCTGATATTTCTTTAGGTAGATCAAGGTATGTAGCACCAATAGAAAAACCCGAACATTTATTAACGTTAATATCTAACTGGATAATTTTTTCTAAAGCCCAACCGGATACTCTTTCACAAAATTCACTTAATTTTTTTAAAAGATTATCAAAGATATACTCTTTATACCCTGTCTCGGAATCCGTAGTTTGATAATAATTTTGAATCTTAGTATTAATATAAAATATCTGTGATTCTACATCAAGTTCATCATTACCTTTTGGACATGTAAAATTAGCAATGAAACTTGCATTTATTTTACATGAAAATAATTCAATTTTTTGTATATCTGGAAAAATTAATGAAACTTCTTGTAAAAATGTTTTCGGATCTTTAAAATTTAAATTATTATCTATCGTAACCGTTAAAATACGACCTTTAAAAGCTGTTTTTGTTATTTTAATGTCCCAATTTAATTTCTGTCGTTTACTCATATCGCTTACACATGTAAAATTATGAATACATAAAAAATAAAATTCTATGACAATCACCAATATCTAAATCTAATTGTTTTAAAAGCTATTTCAATGTTACAGTTTAACTTCTATATACTTATAATCATAATAATACATGAAAAATTATATATCGATGTATCTACATGAATACTCAATTTTCTTTAAATTCTATGTTATTCGCCATTCTCTTATTTTCCAACTGTTTTTGCCCTTTAAATATCAAAGATAAGTTCCTCTTATTATACGTTTCGATTTCGCTTTCTGTCATACTTTTAAATCGTCCCGGAAGGAATATGTATTTTTCCAATTCCACCAATTCAATCAAAATTCGACGACCGTACACCGTCTCTAAGCTTCTGAAAATTCCAATTCTATATGGTCTATCTATTTCTAAATCCTTAAATTTTGTTGTTTCAAATTGAAAAGATCCTAATGCATTTAGATTTTGCAAAGTGTTTTGAGACATCTCTATAAGAGATAGAATAATATATAAAATAATGTTCTAAATAATTTTTAAAATAAAACTCACCTGCAGAGTGGTAACTTGTAGTTGGTAGCGAGAATACTTTACTTATGTTTATAATAGTAATTCAGTTTACACTATTTATTAACTTACATACGATTGTTACTTTTACTAAATGTAGAGGGATTTTGTTGAGGAGGAGACTGAACGAATCGCCCTCGCTTTCACTAAGAGTGAAAGAGAGCTTACCATTGTAGGTTAAAATATTGTTGGTATGGAAATGGAAAATGAGAAACACGTGATGCGAAATAGAAACTATACCCGAACCATGAGTTACTTTTACTTTAACTATACATAGAAACTTACTTCTTTACCTAACTTACTTCAATCTCGAAAGATATAAAGACAAGCAAGTGTGCTTAAAAGTGGATTTTTGTGTAAGTTTTATATATAAACCTACTTTTTTACGTTTCTTCAACCTCGAAAGATCTAAAGACAAGTAAGTGTGCTTAAAAATGGATTTTTGTGTAAGTTTTATAGTTTTTTCATTATTTTTAGTGGCTCTTGATCGATGCACATCCGGTATCATTGAAACCGAAACTGTAAAATTCTTGAAAGCTCCAATAGCAATTCCTCACAGCGATGCTCATATTTTTATTACTAATCCAAAACAAGGATTTCCTTTTACACCCGCTCCGAAAAGAAGCCCAGAACTATCCATTTGTTCAAGCGATTTCAACTCCTGCAATATATTTTATTTATTATATAACACCAAGGCAAACTTTAAGGAAATTCTTTTATGCTTTTCCTGTTTTTTAAGTCTTAAGGCTAATGGGCATTTAGGTTGTCTGGCAAAGAACTATGAAGAAGAATATGCTACCACGCGTGTAAGCGGAGTTCACTTCCATTTCATGTTCACTGTGAGTTTTGTGGTTTGGATTGTATAAAATATGGTATTTGTTTACATCATTCGTTTCAAGAAAATTTTCATTTGGTTTTTGATATTGGACACTTTAAGCGACACATCACAGAGTATCAAGAAATCCCTCTATGATTTAATTCCATTTAAATTCATATTACATTCATATATATATTATAAATATTTAAATTATTTTAATAATGTGTATCTATTATAAATATAATTTTATCGCAAAGGTACCTAGTTTAAAGACATTATGTTTTATGAATATGTTTCTAGCAGTAGAAAATCCTAACGTTGAAATTTTTTTAAATATTCCATCTACATTACAATTATCTCCTTGTTTAAAAAGAAATTATGAAAAAGCGAGCTTATGGTATGAAATCGTCTTTGAATCGGCTGCAGAAGTTCTATTTGATATTAGGAATCATTTTACAATGGAAAAGAAAAATATTATACGTAGATCTATGTCAGAAAATATATCTTGGAATACTGTATGTGTGCGTCTACTTAACAAAACGCATGTAATGGCTTATTGTAATAATTTTAAGTCATGCCGTGGAAAAGTCACTTTTTAATGTACTTTTTATTATATAGCATATCATATGTGAGTTTCTACTCAATAAGCTCTGTATACTTTCTATTTGTAATTACCCTCATTCATGTTTTTGAAAAATTCTCTTTATAGTGTATTAGTTTATTAGTTATATTACATCTTTTTATTATATATAACAAGCTCTGTACTCTTTCGATTTATAATAACAAATAATCTTTACTCATGTTACAGTTTCTTACTTACCTATAATAATAATAATAATAAGTAATAATAATTGCTTATTATTACTGTACCCCCTGTGCAAAGTGATGTCGTACTCTATCATGACGTGACACATTTAGTGTTGCACTACCTCATAAAAAAGAAGTATTGACAAATGACATCCTCATCTTAAGTTAACATTCTCTGAGAAGGATGAAGGATAAGTGGGAGGGAACTTTATGTATCTTTTTTTGAAAAAAAAAACAAAATCAAATAGCTCCACCCATTTAAAAGTTACGATATCTTTAGCTACGACCAATCAAAGACAACCTTTTTTTTTCATTTAATCATGGCGGATAAGGTAAGGTAAACGTATCCAAAATCTTTTTAAAAAATTCAAATATCTCGCTCCGTCCCAAAGTTATGGGGTTTTGCATGTCGACCAATCAGAGGCGGCCTCTCTTTTTTGCATACACTCCTGGTTGGTAGAGCGGGGGGATTTAGAACCGACTCCACTCACTACTCGGGTTTATTACTAACCCGCAGTTATTTATTTACAATAATTATGTAGCCAGTAATTTAGAAAGTCTCGCTCGATATATTATCTAAAAGATTTCTGAACTATATACACATAGAGCGACCACATATTATTTAAAGCCGAAGCAAAAAATAATGATATTTTGAGGGTACACACCATTTTTGGTTGTCTGGCCGTATGGTTTAGAATATCACCGACTATTGCTACTGCCTGACCATTATTGAAAACGACATACAGGGCATTATTTCCTTTCTAATTGTGGTTTTTAAATATACTTTTAGAATTTTTATTATACTTTTAGCTTTCTAGTTGTATTACCATGTGTACTCACAGCAATTTTACAGAATAACTTAAAACGGATGTTCTCATGCGTTAACCGGCCATTCACCAGGGATATACAGGTTGTAGCAAAAAATATTTATCATCTGCACATCACATATCGTGAGACTTAACGAAACCGGATGTTCCCACATATAACCGGTCGTTTACCTGTATACAAGTTTGTAAAAGAGTCTAACAGCTGTTCACGATATATCTTACCGGTAGAGAGCGCTTCTGCGTATATTTTTACGTTGCCGACACTAGTAGGTTCTAATGTATCTTAAGACCGTTAGAGGATTCATTTGATTAGTTATTCTACATTTCTTATGTTAGTTCGTTGTTTTTGAAATTTTCGATTTTAAAACGAAACAGTTGTTGAAGTTATAAGTATTAATTAGATAAAATGGAGAAGTTTATCCTCGCAAAAGATGCTATAAAGAAGGTGAATCGTTTCAACCTAACGGGGCGCACATTAGAGTTTAAAATCAAGCCCTTGCCTGCTAATGGAGAGCCTCTGAGTTGGGTAAAGAGCGCCATTAATCGGATAATTAAAAAGGGTACCGAGGGGCTTCACCCGAGCGATCAGGTTGGTTTCAGCTTCTGTTCATAATTATAAGTAGCATTATAATTATGAACAATTACAAACATTTAATTCCACAAACTGTGGTCATCTCTGTTTAAAATTTCTATATAATAATTGTAAACAAATAATTTCTCTTATTTTAAGTGTGTGTGTGTTTGAAGAACAAGACATGTCCTTTACTCTAGCCCTAACCGGAAATGAATCAATTTTAAGTGCAAGTTTCAACCCTCCTATATATTTAGAAGATGGTGTAGAGTATGCCATATGTCTTACAAATTTTGAATCGTTCAACGTAATCCCGAATATAGATCAACGAAATAACAAGTTTTATTATGGTACAAAAAATCGTTATATGGAAATTCCTACGGGTTTGTATGAAATTACAGATATAGCTGATTATTTACAATCTCATCTTCACACACAAGGTGTGTTGATAAGTATTCAAGCAAATAACAATACGTTAAGATCTGTGGTTAAGTGTTCTGAAAAATTAATTTTTAGTGAAGAATCAATAAGTAAATTACTGGGATTTAAAAATCAAGAAATACCAGCAAATACGTCAGTAGCTTCAGACTCTCCGGCGGAAATCATCAAAGTAAACGCTTTGTGTATAGACTATAGTATTGCGGCGGGGTCTTATTTCAATGGAAAACCTGTGCATATCATTCATCAGTTTTTTTCCCCACAGTAGCACCAGGCTATACAATAGTGGAATCACCACAAAATATTATAATTTCCCAATATGCGTTCGAACTATCACAAATATAACTATTAAGATATTGGATCAAGAAGGGGACCCAGTCAATTTCAGAGGTGAAACCATTACAATAAGACTTCATATAAAAAAAAAATTCTTAATCATGGTTATAAGATACAATAAGATAATTAATGTTGTTTCTAACAAAAAGTGTTATAATAAGAAGAAAGAAAAATTGAACGTTAGTAGTAAAATTACAGCTAAACAGTTAACATCTGAAAATCGTCTATTTCTACAATCTCTTGGGTATCAGCTGAATTTATAACAAAAAATGGATATATTAAATGTAACAGAGCAGCTTTATGCAGATAATGCAATAGTAAGTTCTGAAATACATACATATGAACCTTACTTACCAACAAAATTAGGTTATAATGATGAAATAGTAATGCCTATACGTTGATACGTTTACTTTACCATGTGAAAGTTTTTTGTACATTGAGGGAAAATTAACAAAAAGTGATAGTGTCATAAGTGACAAACTGAAATTCATAAACATTGGAATACCCTTTCTTTTTAAGGAAATTCGATATGCGTTGAATGGAGTCACTGTAGATTCAGTGCGAGATGTGGGTTTAACGTCAACATTAAAAGGATATCTATCATACAATTCTAGCGATAGCGTTAGACTTCAAAATACCGGGTGGTTTCCAAAAGTAAAGCAAACAGATAATGTTTTAGTTGATAGCAAGTGAGGTTTTAATATTTGCATTCCCCTTAAAATGGTAATGGGATTTTTTGAAGATCATAAAAAAATATTGGTTAATGTTAAACAGGAATTAATTCTACTACGCAGCAGTGATGATTTAAACAAACGCTGTAGTTAGTACTGAAGCCGCCGATGTACCAAAAGTAGAAATCAATAAATTATCTTGGAATATACCCCATATTACTGTAGGAATTCCACAAGAGTTGGCATTAACAATACTTATTGATAGGAATGTTGATATAGTAATGGATTTAGAAGTTGAGAACTTGTCGAATTTCCCGAATTAACGGAAACCAATAGACATAATTGGCCTGTGAAAACAACAACTAAGCTCGAAACACCTAGGCATGTTATCATAGCCTTTCAAACCGCTCGTAGGAATAACAGGACAGAGTAAATTTGATAATTGCAATCTAAGAAACATTAAGGTATTCCTCAATTCTGAAAGATATCCGTACAACGACCTCTATCTGAATTTTAATGAAAATAAATATGCTTCCTTATATGAGATGTTTGCAAAATTTAGACAATCCTATTATGAGCTTCAAAATGAACCTATATTTACACCTGCAGAATTTAAGGATATTGCACCAATAACTTACATCGATTGCTCCTATCAAAAAGAATCGATTCAGTCTGGTCCTATTGCCATGAGAGTGGAATTTGAATAGAGTGAAAATATTTCCAAGAGCACTTCTATTGTCTGATTTTGCACGATAAATTAATAAGTTACAATGCTTTAACGAAAATAGTTAAACAGCTTTAAAACCAATGGTTTAAAAGATTTATCTTTCAGTATTTATATTATTATGAAAGAGGAGACTGCAGCGTCACCAGCACTTAATAATAGATGTACAAGGTCTTAAAATTGAAAATAACACATTTATAGTTAAGGAACTTGCTGCTTACGACGGATATAGAATATGTCACCACATTTTTAAACCACCATTCCTTATGAATAAATTATCGTCATACTTACGAAAACAAGCTCGATGGCTAATGGAAAATCACCACTGTATCGATTGGAATCGTGGATATACACCTCTTTATCACTTTGAGAATATTTTTAGAGAACTTGCGGAAAACGCAGACACTGTTTATGTTAAAGGAAGAGAAAAGGCCGATTTTTTGAGAAAATATTCATCCAAACCCATCATTGAACTTGAAGAGCGGCCAACAATTAAACTATCAAAGCCACTTTGTTTAAATCATAATAAATCTTTGTGCGTGTGTGCTCTATCTAATGTATTATAAATTTATAAAAACTTTATAAAATAAATTGTGAAATGTTTATTAGGTGTATAATAAAATATGTATAATATAAATTGATTTTTTATTTAGAAATATTAACATATTTTCCTATACAAATGGTATTAAATACAAGTAACTTTAAAACACAACTTACACGGTGACCACATGGGATATTGAAGGTTTCAATTTTATCTGTTTATTTTACATTTTGCTTTTAAGTTTTAAACATTTTGCTTTTTTGGTATATTCAATGTATGAACATAAACTCAACGTTCTAGGTCGAAAGTAATTAACAGGTATACTACGGTGTAGGTATTTTTCATAACGTATTTCAGTTTCAGCATTTGACAAATCTTGTTTGGTACGTGGAAATCGAAGAATTCTTAAATTACCTTGTTCATTAATATAAATAGCAACTCTACAAATATTCATGTCGAAACTATTACAAATATTAAAGGCAAAATGTTCAAAATTACCTTCAATATTTCCTGTGTAAATATGGTTAAACATATTGCCCTCAAATAAAAAATATTTAGTTTGATAATTAATGGTATAAGGTTCATAATTTGAATTTTCCTCATAAATATTGATATCACTAAAATTGTTTGTTTTGCCATCGATATATGAACAAAATCAACCAGCAATACAACATTTTTTATTATTTGTTTTTAACACTAAAACTCGAATGGAACTTTTAAATATTTGTAACTTGATGTCATCATTAATTAAATCAAAAGTAAACGATTCACTTATGTAGTTAATATGCTTTAATAAATCAACCTCCATTTTAACAAAGATTTAAAATTTACCTAGGAGGAAGGAGGAATCTGGCATAGACTCATTACAAGTTAAAAAATTTATTTTTGTAGTATGTACATTTAACGACCACTCGCAAAAACAAAAATTAATACGGACAGAAAATCGTCCCAGTCGTCTGAGTTTGATAAGTTGTTCGTAGAGGAATTAATATCGGTATCGGTGTTGTATCCCCAGAATTTTGTTTTTTCGTAGCGGTACAAGTGGACGTGTTCGCATTCTGCGCACTGATAGAGTCTGTTGTTGTTCGGGATTGGTTCATTGTCAAAACGTCCTATGGATCACATCATTACTACATGAAGCACTTTTATAATAATCAATATAAATTACTCGTGGAGGTACACTAATTTTGTCCAATGTCGATGTCATCCGAATCGTCGTCGTCTTCGGGGATCCAAGGCAACCGATGTCTTATCATGAAAAATTTGGGTTGAAACATTATAATTATGAATGAGTCTAGACAAATCGTTCTTTGACAAAGCATTTGGAGTGTCACACACACTTTTTAATGTATATATATCACTTAGAAGTCTAGGGTTACTTTGTATTCTTTTTTTGAAATTTTCCAGTGAAATTGTCTCTTCCGATAAATCTGTTTTTACCATGTTTATTTTGTTTTCCTCTTCCTTCTCTAGTTAACTAATAAAAAATAAAATATTACCTTTTTAGAACATTTGAGACTCCATAAAATCTTCATTGTGATTCGATAAATGGTCCATATCAGAGCAAGAAGAAGTAGATGGAAGAAGAGGAACAGCTTTTGGTGACATTCGTTTTCTTTTACGAGTGGGTTCTTGAATCTCTAATCCTTCTCCTCTTCCTTCGATTTGTTCTTGCCCATCAGTATCATTAAGATCAAAATGATAACTTTTGACAGCCTTTTCAAAAACCATTAACTCCTCATCAGTTTCAAGTTTGGTTCGTATATATTTTATAGGCAGATTTCCAAATTTCCTTAGAAGAGTTGACGATTTTGGAGAATATGTCAGTGAGATAAATATTTTATCACCTTTAGGTACTATCTCTTTCACTCCATACCTTAAAATAAATAAATAAATAACATTACTACTTACAAGCTTAAAGTTAAACAACGGCAGTAAAATATTACCGTAAATAAAAATTAAAAACGAAACTTACCTGAATATTTGCTTCATGACCACCAAAGTCATTTTCATCGGGAAGTTTAATTTATCTTCCAGCATAAGTATTAATGTTGATGGAGTAGTTGCCATTTTCACTGCTTTTTAACTCTATGTGAACATTCAAATTCTCTGTCCTGTTTTATACTGTTCCAAGTACGTATTATTTTATAATTGTTCAACAATTAAAATAAATTACAAACTACAAACTTTGCAAATAACAAGGACGTTTTGAAAATTGTTCATTTAAAGATTAATGAACATAATTAGAAGGTTATGTTACTGGACGTTTTTTTTTTCTCCAATAATTATTCAACCTTGCAACATTATATTGTAATTTTCTTTATTAATTGGTGGCGAGAGTTCCTTCGGAACTTATTTCACCCACCAGTGAATACAGAAGTTTAACTTAAATACAGTACCTTGTACAGAGGAGCTAATATCTCGATGTTCACTGAGGCTGCTGGTAAATATCTATACAAATATACTGGCCACGGCTAGACAGTTGTTCTAGGAGGCAAAGGGTCGTGAACAAGGATGGTAAACCACTTACTAGAGTACGATACTTAATGGGATAATTTAGAGATGCTGGGGCGCCAGAGCTATATGAGCTCAGAAAGATAAATAGGATAGAAACACACGAGATAAAATAATAGATTTAATCTCGTAGTAAAAGATATATAACCACACAGTAATCACAAGCTTCAAAAAAAAATATTCTATAAGTGTGTGACCAAACTACAATAATATTTAAAAAAACAAACTACTATATGACTTAAAAGAACAAACTACAATAATAAGCAACTACTCAGACACTGCGTTATAGTAACTATTAAAATAAAAAAATATTAAGTGAAACTTTCGCTACCTCTAAATAAGGTAATGTCATTGACACACGATATCTACTTATAGATTTTTAATCCAATATTTCACCGATTGAACAGTATGTACTCTTACCCCACTGAGGGCCTACAAATTGGTACTCTCTAGTTTTAAAACTTATTCCTTTTCCAGAACCTGGAATGTCGACACCGACTAAAAGTTATTAAAACACAAAACTACGGTCCACGTGGACATGTATAGCCAAGCTACAACTTGGTGCTAGCTAGACACAAAATAAATCTACCTAAAGAAAAAATTAATCGTTACCAAGAACAAAATTTCTTACACAGAAATTACTTTAAGTAGAGCTTTGTGGTACCAATAATCAAAAAAATATGACACATACAGTACACGGTGAAATATAGGTATTTATAGGGCGTGAAAAAAAATTTTTAGTCCACAAAAATTTTTTCCTTAATTTTGATGGTGAGTTCAAAAAACAACTTTTTTTTTCGCTCAGCTCGAAGATGGCCGATATATTTTTTAAAATTTATATAAATACTTATAATATTTTAGAAAAAAAATTTTTAAGTTCACAAAATTTTTTTCTTAATTTTGATGTTGAGTTCAAAAAACAACTTTTTTTTTTGGCTCAGCTCAAAGATGGTCGATATATTTTTTTATTTCTATAAAAACTTGGTAATATTTAAAAAAAATTACATATCTGTTTACACAATTATTTTTAATATTACCTTATTCTAAATAATCTTATTCTAATAAATGAATTTTTTTCACTTATATTTATTTACATATGTACAGAAACATGTTTTACCTTATTCTAATAAACATAAATTAAAATTTTTTATTCTTAACATTCTATAATTAATTTTAACTTATTCTAACAACTTAGTCTAACTTATTCTAATAATTTAGACTAACTTATCCTACAATATAATTAATCCATGTCTGTAAAAGAAAACGTATTAGTATCGGTATTAAAATATATATATATCTTACCATCATCTGAGGAGTCGCTACTCTCTTCTCTGGGTCTCCCCTCTCTTATTCTATCCTCTTCCTCTTGCTCCCAGAGTTGTACCCAATCTTCTGTAAATAAAGAATATACAATTAATATTATAAAATTATTGAATAATTGTTACTCACCGTCCGACGGCTCACCCTGCCCATTGGAATAATCAGACTCCGAATCTGACTCATCTAAGTGAAGAAAAACTAATTAATAAATATTATCAAAAAAAGTATATATCGTATTTATTCTTACCGTCGGATGCCTCTGCTTCCGCCTGAGGCCCTTCCGGTCCGGTGGTGGAGTCGGGTTCCATCGCCGACCTGGTTTCCTCATTAGGTATGGTGTCGACGCTCCATGCCGACGGACTTTGTGCCCGGATCGGTGACGTCCACGAGAACGTCGTGGACCCAGCAGCACAAATTTCAATGACATCACTCATCACGAACAACACAAACAAACGAACAACACAATCAAACGAACAAACACGACTGACTGCACTGACGACTAAGATGAGAATGAAAGGTGGGATTGAAGGTCTGAGTATAGCGCAAGTCAAAACTGGCGCATGCGCAGTTGACATGCCCACTTTTACGAATTAAGTGAGTGGGGATGTCAACTGCGCATGTGCCACTTATTTGTACATTGGGATTCAAGTATATTCATAACCCCCTCCTCGGAGCAGGATGTGTTGATATTTCTCACCACGTAACCTTGTAAAGTGAAAGTTCTAAACTGAGCATGCGTCAGTGACTGACCTCGAGGAGCTGGTGTTACTCTTTGTTCAAACGTCTGGAGGTCATTCTTGTTCACGCTCTCAACATGAAACGTACTGCTTGTGTTTGTACAGATTGTGACAATGAACGGTGGTTGTGTCATTACTGTAAAAAGTGTTGTACTGTTGGTATTGGTAGTGCAAGTAAAAAAATTAAAATTAGTGATGCGCCCTCCACAAAGAAACGTAATGTAAGTAAACGCAAACAATATATGTTGAAAACTATTTTACCTTGTCCGGACTCACAATGTGATTGTTGTCAAACCAAGCCAAACGGAGGCGTCTTTACTGATGTAGACAATATTAACTTTCCTAATGTTAACATACCCGGACCAAGTAATGTATACTTAACTGGACAGAGCAATGTTAATATTAGGCAACTTAATATGCCCGACATCAGTGATGTTACATTACCCGCTGAATGTAATACTACTACAACAATTAATCATGGTAATATTATTACTATTGCAGCACTTATTCATGATGATCCCCCTAAACGTAGTAATAATTTTAGTACTAATGTAATTATTCATGATAATATTTTAGTACGACCGGCGGATATTATCTTATTTAGGGCCTTAACAAACAAAAAAAATAAATCCTGTTAACACCGAGTTACAACTGCAAAATTCTTCATCATCTTGTAACGAATTTATGATCGAAAACAATAGTAGTATTAGATTGAGTGATCCGTTTGAGGAGGGTCAGAGGTTTATTTTTCCTGATAGCGAAAAGTTATTTTCTTATTTAGGAGAATTATCTTTCAAAACGGAATATTTAAACGCAGCCGTTCAGGATGTCTCTTATGACAATGGTCCTATTGTTACTTAACGCGATGAAATTTTAACTTCCCCGATAAATTTTCAAAATTTGAATCCTTCAGTGCAAACTACCCATACCTATATGGACAATTCTTTACACATACTGTCACCACTATTGGAATTTTCAGATGTAGGGCAGGGCGAGATTGATTTACCTATTAATTGTGCGATCGACAATGATATTTGTGAACGCCAAAGTGTGTCATTAATTAATTGTGATAATGTCGAAAATGAATTGTCAGATTGGGATGATGACTTCGTTGGTAACCTAATTGCGGCGGAACACTTTTCTGCTGTAACGGAACCCATTAAACGCACTTTACCGATTAGTCAAGATGCTGACGCATTGTCTGATTGGGATGATGAGTTTGTTGAAAACGTTATAGTGGCTGAGGCTCTTGCTGCAGTGCCTAAAGATATTAAAAATTACATCCCAAATCTCGAACAAAACATCAAACATATGGAAGGCAGAATCGGTTATTTATTGATGCGTCATGACATTTCAAAAACAGCATTGTCAATTGCTAGAACTTTTGTTGGTGAAGGCTCCAACGAAGTCCGTGATTACCACGAAAAAGATAAAAAATGCCTTGAAAAATCCATCAAAGAACTAAATGAACGGATAGATCATGCTCGATCTGCACTATAAATTCAATAAAATATAAATGCTCTCACTAACATTCTCCACCAACTAATCAGATAACCATGCCCCTACCATTTCCAGGCAAGGTATCGACTTCACGTCCACGCGGTCCTTGCTGGGTTCAAAGCTAAGAATAGTCGTTAAACTGAGAGCTCTTATATCAAAGTCATAGTTCATTATAAATAGACAATATTTTTATATTTTATTCATTTCTGAAAATGTCTTTGAAGTGTCCGGTTTGTGAAGTACTATTTTCGCGCAAAGACTCGTTAATGAGACACATACGAAATGGATGTACAACTCAAACCGCAAAGCGGTAGAAAAATGGAAACATTCACTGCTGGAGGTATAGTTTATATTTAATACTAAGAACTAACTTTATAAAAAAAAAATTCTCTTTACAGCATCAACATCAGGCACTGGAAGTACTAAAGAACAATGTGTTAAACCTACATTAACATGTAAGTTAATTTTTACATAATTTAATGAATTGATAGTAATGTAAAGAATTTGGTTTATAGCATTCGCTTCCAGAGGACAAGAAAGTACAATGAGTACTTGTGTTGGAAAACTTAATGATAGACGTGAGTAACTTCCCTAAATTGTGGAGTATATTACAATATTTAATTTTTTTCAGCATCAACTTCTGCAAGTGCTGGCGAAATATGGATTCTCCGAATAGATCTGAAGAGCAAAGCAGAGGTAATTATGCATGATTCTTTCTCTATAATACCATAATTCTTATCTTGATTTTCTTTTAGATACACCAATTTATTGCGGGGTATGTGACATACATATTCCTAGACATTCTGTTGGTGGTCACATGAAGAGCATTCGCCACAAAGCAAATACATGGCCTCCCCTTCGCAACAACATATGCATTGTGAAAAGCGCATTTAAGAGTCGCATCAGCAGTTACAAAATTAGTAGCGATAATCATCATATAAATGTAAATGATTTTTTTGCAGAAATTAAAGACGAAGTTTTACCTCTCATAGAAAATGAGCTGCAAAAACATATCTCTATTAAATTGAATTTCGAATTATTTAGCATACTATTTAGACTCGAAAGAAAATCGTGAAATGAAATCTTTCAATACTCGGAATAAAATTGTATCGATGTCTAGTGATTTATGTCATTTGTATGATGATTTTGTTACTGAAATAGATGCGAAGGCGGACATATTTCAGGAACGTGATTCAGGTACTTTGAAAATTTGAACTTTTGTAATGCAATCTGATACATATAAATTTTTTTTTTCAGGATGGGCCTTGGAAAAGATTATATTTGTGGAAGTAAATATAAATAAATATAATCCTTTACGAGCCTCATCGTATATCCCGCTTCCTAAGCAAATACAATTGAAAAAAGCGATTGTCAACATCCAAAACGATGATGAATGTTGTTTTGGGTGGTGTTTAGGAGCATCAGTTTCCCCATCTAGGGATCATAGCAATCGAACGAGCTCCTATCCACATTTCACTACAGCATTCAATTTCGATGATGTAGAATTTCCAATGAAATTAAAAAATATTTCGAAATTTGAAGAGAAGAATAATGTTTCTATAAATGTTTATGGGCTCGATTCGATTTATAAAGACGGTAAGACATTATATGAAGTTGTGGGACCATTGCATTATACTCGTCAAAAACAAAATTTTCATGTAAATCTATTACTCCTTAGCGATGATGATGGTAATAATCACTATTGTTTAATAACAAATTTATCAAGATTGGTTTCGAGTCAGATAACTAAACACAAGAATGCGAAACATTTCTGTGATGGGTGTTTGCAATATTTTAGAAGTGATCGCGATTTACAAAGACATTGTGCGAATGATTGCAAATATGTCTATTCAGTAATTCCGAGTACCGAATCAAAAGTAAACAAAAATGGAGAGACACTTCCGGAAAATATATTAAAATTTCAAAATTTTGAGAATCAGTTAAAGTCACCTTTTGTAATTTATGCAGATTTTGAATCTTTGTTAAAACCCATTGCAAACGTGGACGTGCCCAACCTCTATCAACCGTTTGCAATTAAAACATTTGAGCACGAACCTCATTCTTTCGCTTACTACATAAAATGCTCTTTCGATGACACTTTGTCTAAGCTTGAATTATATCGTGGACCTAATTGTGCTAAAATTTTTATGGATCGTTTAGAAAATGATGTTAAGCGCATATATTCGAATCATTTGAAAGTAACTAAAGCCATGAGCTAACAGATAATGAAATTATTCAATTTAGAACAGCAGCGTCTTGCTTTATTTGTGGAAAATTATTTGAGCCTATGCAAGTAATGGTTCGTGATCATTGTCATCTTACCGGTTGCTACCGAGGAAACACTAGATTAAAAAGAAAATATTTGACAAAAAAAAATATTTGAAACAAAAAAATAATACATATATCTTCCCCCGGGAAAAAGTCCCCTGTTACATCCCATATAAGATGTGTTATTTTCATAGTTACTAAAAAATAAAAGCAGTTTAAGTTAAAGCTAGATAAATAAATAATAAACTTACGTTGTAGGTCCACCGGTGTTGAAATTAAAACTGAAATAAAAAACACATTTAGTTTCAACGAAAATTAAAATATTTACTTCAATTACATTGTTTTCGGTATCAAGGTTTATTTTAAAATGTTTAAAACCTTTGAAAAATGTACGTCAAAAAAAAAACCCAAAAATATTTCAACAATTGAGCAGAACATTTAACAAACTCTTTTACAACAAAATTTAAATTTACTCTACACCTGTAAACTATAAAAATTAACACTTGGTTGGCGTTCAACTTGAAACTGAAGTCTTGAAACATTTTGCAAAAGAAAATAAAGGCGTGTACTTGCCAAAAGAAATAAAGAACATTAATACATTGTAGTAATACTTATAATGTATGCTTCTCTATTGGTATAATTAAACTTTCTTGTTTACCATAAGCCTATTTAAAACCTCCATGTAATAGTATACCCCCAAGTTTAATACAGCATATTGCACAATTGAGAATAATGTAGCATTGTTCCACACGAAATAATTTTATGCATTAAAGTGCCTTTACGAAATGTAATTCTTAAGCTGTCAAGAGATTTAATGTTTGAGTGTCTTGTAAATACAATGAATTTGTACAGTATAGTCGTATACAGGATGTTAAAACATTTAAATGCAGTTCTTAGTTGAATATCTTCCTGCAGGCTAATAATATAATCATTATTTAAACATATTTTTAGTATGATATAAATCAACAGGTATGGCTAGGAACTTGGACCGCTTTAGGGTTATGGAATCATTCAAATATAATTTTCAATTATATTATTGAAGTCACATACACTTTCCTGCGTGTTCCTGCACATAACACTTTTTAAAACCGTTTGTTCTCTTATCCGGACAAGGATGAATCATATCATATCAGGGTTACTAACCTATTTGATCATAACCTATTTTTAGATAAACAGATATTTTCCTGTCTGAACAAAGTTAATAAATGTTGACACATACCTTGTAGGCTGGGTAGTCTGCATGACCTCCTCCTACCCTTGATGTCTATTTTAGATTTACATCACACATATCATATTACCTGCCTGTCTGAACAAGTTAATAAAGGTATAAGATGAATGACCCGCATGACCTCTCCATACCCTTCAGATATATTTTTAGATTTGCATCACGCACATATTATATTTCCTCCCTGTCTATACAGGTTATCTGTTACAGGTCAATACTCTTTTAATCTCTTCATGCCCTTGATGTGTATTTTTAGATTTACATCTGTATCACATATGGGCACATATCATATTACCTGCCTGTCTGTGTGTCTGTCTGTCTGTCTCACACGTATCTGTTACAGGTCAATACTCTTTTAACCTCTTTTTCTCCTTGACGTCTATTTTTTTTAGATTTGCATCTGTTCCACACATGGTACATATATCATATTACTTACTAGTCTATACATGCTATCTGTCTCCCGCGTATCTATTACAGGTGAATGCTCTGTTAACCTCTTTTCGCCCCTTGATGTCTATTTTAGATTTACATCTGTTCCACACATATATTATCTGCGTGCTATATATTAACCAAACCGGATGTGAACCAGACATGTCTCCCCGTTTTTCATGTATCCAAAATTTGTCTATACATACCAATAGGGGTTATTGACCCAGCTATGACTCATCAATTAACGGTCGCACCATCTGTTATCCCCTCCCCTGATATGGCGTGGCACGGGGCGGGGCCAAACATGGAGTGGTGGGGGAAGCCACGGGCGATGTCATATCTACTGACAAGGTACACCACCTTGTCTAAAAATACAAAAAAATATATTTGAATCGTAAATTAGAGTAATGAAACTACATCTCAATAAGGTAAGGTTTAGCAATAAGTGTTTTAAGACATTTTTTAAATGGAAAAGGTCAACGTGGTGTTGCGTTGTAAAATGTCTTGAACCACTTATTGCTAAACTTTACCCCATTGAAATATAGTTTCGTTATCCTATTTTACAATTAAAAGGAAGTTTTTGAATTTTTAGAAACATCACCCTGTCCATGGATCTATGTGGAGTTGTACCCTTTCGAAGTATTACTTATAGTTTAAAATATAGTTTTTGGAGGTAGCATTACACTTTGTCCACGAAGTTTTGTGCATTTATTTTATTAAAATGTTTTTCTACAATCGTTTCTCGATCAACTCGACAGAAGTTAGCAGATCCCAAGATAAAAACATCGAGAATGAACATTAACGTAAACTACACACGAACACAATAAAATACCCTTTAAGAAACTAAAGCTATCGATGCCATCTGTTATGAATGTATATTTAAAATAATTTTCAAAAATAGTATTTTTAAGCAATTACCTACTAATTAACCAATCAATAACATCAACTCATTGATTTGTAGGCAATTGCGATTAAAGTTTTTTCTGATCGATCACTCTGCGAAATACTAAGAAAAGCAAAACAATTTATTATAAAAAAATATAAATTAGTATTTAGTAAGCATTTTCTGTAAATTTACAGGTCCACAAATCACATACGTTGTGTCATCTAGCATATATACATTTCTTATATCTACACATACATGTAATCTAGCTGGCGTAAATTCTCAAATTCTTCTTATTATCCGTTCAGTATGAACTCTGCAGCTGGCAATTATTTTACTCCCCCGAACAGGGAACTTAGATAATTTTTCATCAGCATTTACGCTCGGACGTCTAAGAAGTATGCAGTCTTTTCCTTTTAACAGTGTAGCAATTTCTTTAAATCCTCTATCTGCTAAAACACGATGATCCAGCTGGAACTATTTGTAAATAGCATGAGTCCTGAACCAATGCTATATCAGAGATTCTCCCGCCATAGCCCCTAGTTACAAAATTAATAAACCCATCTGGAGTTGGCGAAATTAAATATTTCATTGTATTAGCATTTTTATATTGCGACCATGTTAATGATTGCAAAGTTACATCGGAAGGCATTTCGATTTCGTAACAATCTATAATGGACTGGACATTTTTATATCTGTACCTAAACTGAATAGGTTAGTGCTTCTGAATATTTTTTTCTCTGGCTATACAATTTGTTTTAATAGAAAGGCTATTTTAAGCAGTATTTTTTTTTATTTGCCCAAAACCAAATCTAAAGCGATTCTCATAAATGTATCTCCTATTTTAATTTTTTTAAATGTCATCAATATATCTAAAGAAGAACATTGTGTTTCTTTCTGTAACAGATTTATTACATCATACATGATCTTGGACAAACCCAAGTAAAATTGTGGATTATCTTTAATTTGGTTTAATTCGATACTACATATTTTTTGCCTTGAAACCCCATTTTCACTTAGTAGGAAGCTGTTGAGAGTTCACCAACACACACACCAACACCATTTCAAACATAGCCAATGAATCTCAAAAATTCCTCGCCAGTATAGATCATATGTAAAATGGGAGAGAGAAAGCGTCATTTGAAAAATATTGAATAACGTGTAACATGTCAAAAATGTAATAGTTCTTATCAAATATGAAACATTTAATAGATCCTATTTCCTATCAAATATGAAATATTTAATTTCTCCTATCAATTATTTTCTATCAAATAAGAAAATATAAAGCTTACAATAAACATTATATATGCGACACTCATAGTGACTGTATCGCTGGTCCACCAGGAAGAATAATTAGCTGTAAATCTTGTATTGACGAAGATATAAAAATTTAGGGAAATGTTTAATAGTACAGTATTTATATTTCAACTCGTTAATATATTCCAAGATAAAATAGCATTTCTTCAGTCAAAAATGTAGAAGAAGCTTTTGTGGTGACGGATTTTAGTACTACTCAAGTCACACCCAAATGGCTGAAAATGTATCCACAAAACATTAATGATAACAAATATTTTCGTAGATGAATCGGACACATACGTAAAAATGTTTAATAAACCTGTACTTTATTATAAATTACGATTAGTTACTACCAATAGAACTGTATTTGATTTTAAATGGCACCATATGATATGTAATCTAGATATGTATAAAAATAATTATTATTTAAGCTTTTTAGTTATGCTAACAATGTTCTGCATAAAAAAAATCAACAGTATATACTTATCATTTATTTATTTAATATAAATAAAAATAATAGCTAGATCCCCATCCCTCCATGCTTTTATCCTCATATTATACATTACACCATTCCATATAACGTAGGTGCCTTCAGGTTTCTCATCCGAATAGAATACTGTGTTGAAAATTGGCTAAAAGAAATGTGTTTATAAGGATCTAACAAGCAAATTTTACTTACTATTTCTTCGGAGATATCTCCTGCTATCCGCCAAATAAATTTGGCAATATCCGCTATTTCTGAAACTAAAAAATAGTAACTAGCACCATTTTCTGTATTGATGTTAAAGTCACTTACATGAGATAAGGCTGGTATAAAATTCAGATACCGTAAATAAAAAAATTATATTAAAATAAATTCATCTGAAAATTTTGATTTATAAATTTTTTTTTACAAGAACTACCGAGAGTTATTTTACATAAAAAGAAGATTAAAAAATATAATGTAGAGAAACAAATATCTACTTATTTAAAAACTTACCATAGATTTGAATCGTGTTCGACATGATAATTAGAGATATATACAAGAACTTTCTTGATGATAGCACAAATCAGTTAGTATGTCTAAAGTTAAAAGTTTATACGATCTATCTAGTGAAGTTATATGTGAAAATATCAGAAATGCAGTATGTCTGTTATATAAATTTAACTTACCTTAAGGAAGATTTAATTAAACATTTTGGTGAATACAAGTGGTCAAAAGTACTTAAAGAGGCGATTTCTCAAATTCATCTTTTCTGCTTAGAAAATTTTGATATTGAACAACCATATTCAAGCTCTGTAAGAAATGCACTTAGAGAAGAAAATTGGGGGGAGTATTTACCAGAAAATAACTATTGCATCTGGACAAATTTGTATAAAATAAAAGAGTACTTATAATTTATTAATATGCTATATGTGTGTAATAACTTTTAAAGAAATATTGCTTTGTTATAATCTTCATAAATCAATATTTTCTCGAGATCATTATCACAGTAGAATAAATGTATGGCATTTGGAATTATTATATAAAAATAGAAAATTATGGTGTAATAACTGTTTTGAAAGAACATTATTTATAATAAAAGATCAGGATGAGTGCGTTAGAGATTTACATTATTCGGAAAATATACCAATTAGGTTTGAGTAGAACTGCTAAAAAATACGATGTTAACTAAAAGAATGTTTATTAGGTATTATATATACGCCGTAAACTTCCTTGATTAGAATCTAATATAAGATTAATGTTATTTATTATGTAGAGCGAGAAAATTGTATTCCTCATTTCCAATTAAATAAGGTTAATAGAAATATAAAAGCTACAATGTATTTTTAAGATTAATTCAAAACATTTCCGCTTCATGAATAGTAAAAAATTAATTAATTGTATATCCCCTTGTGACTTTCATATTTTGCATTATGATATATAGGAATTGTTTAGAAAATATGGAAATTAGATTTAATACCGCTTAACTAGCTCTATAAGTATTCGCGTAATTTACCTACATTATTTATATCAGTATGGATTTTATCGCGATCAAACAAGTCGCGAATTTTAACTTTAAAAATGTTAAGAAACTGAGTGGATATGACATTCGGTGAAAAATACGTAATTTATGATATTGATAAGAAGACCTCGATTGGGGAGGCTATATTAGCAGATTTAAGTAGCTTTTGTGATTGGTTACCTAAACGTTTTTCAAGTATTTTTGATGAAGAAGCCATAAGAGATTTTAAAGAAAATTACAAAAATAAAATGTTTTTAGAAGTGATCGAAATTAAATTAATAATGGGGAATCAAAGTGCTTTAATAAATATAGACAAATTAGATTAATACGTGGATTCATAAATTAAGTCAATAATAGATTTAAATACAGTTTAGTAATATGCTTTCCTGTGAAAATTGTTCCAAAACTTTTACACGAAAAGACTCCCTGAGAAGACATCTGAGTTTATACTGTGAAAAAAACGAATTATTGTGCGAATTTTGTGGATCTCAATTTTCGACTATGGGTTCTCTACATCGTCATAAAAAAAACCTCGATTAAATCAACAATCTGGTATGTACTTTCTTCCTGCTAATAATAATTGCTATAAATAACTATTATCAAAGAACTTTAAAACATATATGTAATTTTAAAAAATAAGAAACTATGATTGATAAAAATGTACAAAAAATCAATTGCTATGAATTCATTTAATTTAACTATAATTTTTTTTATAAATAACTATTAAGAAAAAACATTATAAAATTATTGAAAAATAAGAATCCGTGACTGACAAAAAAATGCACAAAAAATCAGTAAAAAAAATTTACATAAAGAAATAACTTTATTTACTTTTTATTACAATTTCATAAAATATTTGAGAGTATTTTTATTATATTTTATAGTTCCTTCAACTAGTGGTGAAGCAAAAAGATATTGTGAAGATTGAAATATTGATGTCTCGTCACGGTTCTTTCAAAATCATTTTAAAAGCAATCAGCATAAAAGCAATATAATCATCGAATGCGGAGATGGTGTCGAAAAAATAAACTGTGCTTTCAAAAACCGCCTAGCCAGCTATAGAATTAACAATAACACTAAAATATTAATAGACATAAAGGAGTTTATGGAAAGCGTCAAAGTTAAAGTGTTAGATCTTCTTGAACGCCACAAATATGGGGCGAAAATTAATATAGAATTTTATGGACTTTATATTGTGGAAGCTAACAAGTAGAGGAAATTAAATCTTTTAACACCCGATACAAGGTAGTGAGCGAAGGCGATGATTTAGAACAAGTCTACAAACATTTTATAGAAGAACTGCACACAAAAGCTACAGAATTCCAGGAAAGCGATTCTGGTAATATATATTTTTTTTAATTTTGCTACTTTGCTTTTGCTACGTTTATTTCATGTTCACTAGATTTTATAATACTGTTTTTCATTGTTAAAGGTTGGGCGTTAAAGAAGATTTTATATCTAGAGCTGAACGTAAATAAGTATAATCCAATCAGGGTTTCGACCTATATCGATTTACCAAAGGAGATTAAAGATAAAAAGCCGTATTGAATATTCAAAATATGGACAACGAATGTTTCAAATGGGCAGTTTTGGCAAGTTTTCATCCCATCTTCTGGATGGAACATCCACATCGAGTTCAACATTACCATCAATTCAGTAATGAGTTAGATTTCTCTGGTATAGTTTTTCCTATAAATTTAAAATCAATATGTAAATTTGAGATTCAAAATAATATATCAATTAACGTATATGGATTAGATTTAGTTTACGATGAGGGCAAGCCAAAGTATGAGGTTGTAGGTCCTCTACATTTCACTCGTAACCGTAAACATAATCATGTTAATTTACTTTTAATTAGCAACGATTATGAAAATAATCATTACTGCTTAATTCGTAGCATGTCTAGGCTACTTTCAAAACAATTAAGTAATCATGATGGGAAAAAATATTTATGCGATGGTTGCTTAATGTATTTTAGCACGCAGGAAAAAGAAGATTGTAATCATATATATACAAAATTACCAGAAGCTAAATTAAGGCAAGACAAATTTGGACAAAATGCGTTGGGAAATATATTAAAATTCGAGAATTTTGAAATAAATTAAAAATACCTTTTGTAGTGTATGCAGATTTTGAATCAATTTTAAAGCCATTGGATACTTGTGAACCAAGCGATAAAAACTCGTATACTTTGAAAACCCACAAGCATGAAGCATACCCTTTCGTTTATTATATCAAGTGTAATTTTAATGATTCCCTCTCTAAATTTGTTACTGTTCGGGGTGAAAACGTATCAAAAATTGGAGGTGGACTGTAAGCAAATATATCAAAATTATTTGAAACCTATTTTACCAATGAAGCCTCTAACATCCGAACAAGAACAAAGTTTTAAAAATAACTGTCATATATGTGAAAAACCTTTTTTAGAAAATGATGAAATTGTTATTGATCACAATCATTTAACAGGTGACTCTAGAGGAAGAACACACAAAATTTGTAATTTAAATTTTAAAATTCCAAATTTTATACCAATATTCAATCACAATTTGTCGGGTTATGATACACATATGTTTTTTGTGAGTTATCTGATAAGATGTAAGATAGACGTCATTCCACAGAATAAGGAAAGATATATTTGTTTTACAAAACACATCCTAGTCGATAAAATTCAAAAGGAGAATGCTCAAAACAAAACATATTTTTGAAATTAAGATTTTTAGATTCTTTTAGATGTATGGCTTCAAGTTTAGATAGATTAAGTAAAAAGAACATGTGAAATATTTGCTAATAGATATCCAGAGAAACAAAAACCGCCTCCGAACAGTATTAAACAAATAATAGAGAATTTTAAAAATGTTGGCACCGTTATGGCCACTTTGTTACATTCTCCATAGATTATTAACAAATTTAAGTAATCCTCATGCGTATAATTAATAAATGTCTACTTTTCGAGATATCCATCGCCGCAGTTGGTCGTGGGACACCCCTATACTCTTCGTTATCGTATTTGCGAAGAGTATAATAATCGTTATTAGGTACAGTTTCTTATTGGGGCAATGTTTTGAAAACATTCGCAGGAAACTGCAGAATAGTCAAAAATTTCTAGTAAACTTTTCCGCACGCTGGTAGAAAAGAATTTGGTGCTTTCCCTAAAACCAAAAATGCGCTAAGAAAATTTCGAAAACTTCTTATCGTATACGAGAGGTGCAAAATTATGAAATTGGTATAAGTATAAAGTTCCTTTATTTTGAAAATATTGAAAAATTTTACTTGGAAAAGTGGTTTAAAATAAAAAATTGTACTTATAAAATGAATATGAAATTGTAGCTACCTATGACTAATTTTAATTTATTTTCATCTTAAAATAATAAAAAAAAATTAAATTGGTCTAATAAATAAAAGAACGGCCATGTTCTTTATCCTTCATTTCATAAAATAATGTAAAAATATTGCAAATAAAATCAACTTTTTGCCAATTTTCGAAAATTGGTTAAAAAGTCTTCCATTTAAATTTACGATTTATTTGCAATATTTTCACACTTTTTAATGAAATGAAGCAAAATAACACGACTAATTGACCGCTAAAAATTGATAAAAATTAAAATTAGTCATAGTCATACGATTCATACGATTTCATATTAAGATTATTAAGTATAACTTTTAATTCAAAATTACTTATCCAAGTAACATTTTCCAATATTGTCAAAAAGAAGGGTAGTTTACTCCTATACCAAATACACAATTTTGCACCACCCTCGTATATAAGAAGTTTTTACGTTTTTTGGTTTTAGGAAAACAACCAACTTTTATAAGAATAAAATTTTCCGAGATATAAATACTAAAAAGTTTTCCATATGATGCGTACTATATTGTGATCACACTGAATACCACATGGTAACCGTTGCAGATACGAAAAAATCATGTTATCATTTTGTTTTGTACACATTTTAATCTAAGCTTGTGGGTTTATTGCAGAAATTAGAAAAACATTTTATATAAAAGTTTTAGAATATCTGCCAAAATTTTATTGGTACTAAGAAAAAAACAATTGAATGGAAATTTTTTCGTATATTGATATAATCTGTTTTTTAAATGGAACGTCCTGTACATTTTTATCCAATTAGATTTGCCATTCTTTTCAAGAATGATAGAAGCACACTTGATAGTTCTATTCATTATTTTTTGAAATGTTAATCAAAAATAAAAGTATTATCTGTTTAATATTTGGCATTCACAAAGAGGGCCGCCGTATTAAAATTTTGGTATAAATAAGATATCTAGTATAAGAAACGTTTTATGTACCTTATAACTTAAAACAGACAAAAACGAAAAATATAACTACAAAATTACACAAAAGTTATATTTCTATAACAGTATCAAACTAGAAGATATTAAATCACTCAACTAAACTACTACAGTTTTAATAAATTTATTATTTTATTTAAGGATAATAATCGCGGAGAGCCAGGACAAAATAGAAATAACACATTTGAGTTCCAGAAGGAGGTAACTCGTTATCACGGTAATGGAACCATTGTAATAACATTGATTACAGAAAATATTAATTTTTTTTGTTTTCAGAAACCTCCAAGAAGGAGCAAACGAGGGCGAAGTCCAAGAAGGAAAAAACTGTTCATTACGGTAATTTGAATTAACAATATTTTCCTTTAGACCTCCTTCTCTAATGTATTTTAATTAATTTTCAGCCAATGAAACGTCGACAGCAAAGAAAGAAGAGAGACGATAAAAATACTGTAAAACATAATACTAACGTAAGACTGTAGTAAATATGTTAAAAATTATATATTAAAATAAATAAAGTTAAATAAATTGCCTCAAATTTTTTTGTTACCTTTTTATTTCGATTTTCATTTTATAATAAATAATAATAATAATAAATACACCACAGGTAATGACGACCCCCTTTGTCCCGGAAGGCTCTAGAAGAGCCTTGTGTGGGAGGGGGCTACACATTTAGAGACAAGAGACATACACCCAATATCCGTGTATAGTGAAAAAATCCCTCTCACAGTATTTTCCACTGCCACGACGGGGGATCGAACCCGGGACATTTGGATGGGAGGCAAGTGCGCTTACCTCTCGACCATCAGTCATACAGAATGATTCAAAATAATACTAATTTATTCAGTACAAAAATAAATTGTAATTCACTAAATTTTAACGATATCCTATAAATCAATACATATTTTTTTATGATTGTGTTTTGGAAAAAAAAATCCATTCAGCAAGAATAAATGTTTATTCTAATAAGTATTATAATAAACTATTTTACACATATGTTATTGCCAATTTGGCACTCAGAAGTATAAATTGTAGAAAATAATAGTAGGGTGAATATGGGGTTCCTAGATCCTCCTCAAAGAGTAATGACGGGAGGAAGGTCAATATCATGTCCCAAGGTCACTGGTGGGTTCAAGATCAAGGACTGTTAAAGGGCAAGGTCATCGGGTCAAAGTTGAAGGTCAAAATTTCCGGCAAACGGTCAAAGTTAAAAGGTTGCGGTCGTGGTCAAAGTTAAAATTCAAAATCATATGCAGATGCAATTATTGATAAACAAGGTTACAACATTTATGGAGGGGGTAACTAGTATATAACAAAGATCAAATGTGCTTTTAGAGGGCGGAATATTAAACATAATATTTTTAGTCGCAAACTCCACTATAAATCCTTATTTTACTATAAGGAACGTAACCAGACTGCAACCAACAGCTACTCTCCGGGCTATGTGCCCCGCCGAGCGCTGAATTACAAGTTACAAGTCTGGCGCGTTAACGCTAATGCTTCGATTGCAACAAACACCAGCCGAAAGACTGATCCTACTTAAAGGAGCGCTTTGATGGTAATATGCAATTATTACACTTAACGCGCCAGACTTGTAACTTGTAATTCAGCGCTCGGCGGGGCACATAGCCCGGAGAGTAGCTGTTGGTTGCAGTCTGGTTACGTTCCTTATAGTAAAATAAGGATTTATAGAGGAGTTTGCGACTAAAAATATTATGTTTAGTATATAACAAGTTCAATTCGATTTGTCCAAAGTAGTTAGCGTCTGTTCCAAAATGAGTCTACAAAATAACTTATTCAATTTACCACATTTTAAGTTTGATTGTGATAATATAGTTCCTATTTCTGAAGAGAACTCTTACAAAAGTGATTCATTAGTCCTTGGTGAAAAAACGATTTAAGTTAAATAAATCGAAATGCAAATTTGTTTCCATTGGATTAGCATATGACTTTGGGTATGAACCATGTATAAAGCTATCTGGTAACAAAAACAATGAAGTTGTTTTCACTGAAAGTGAATAGAATAATTTTATAACATACCAAGCAATCATAATAAATTATTTATATTCCAACGATAAAACGGAGGTAATAAATACAGGAAACTTTTCTATAGAGTTTGAACAATTTTCTAATATAAGAGTGATTAAAATTTTGAAGGATAGTTGCTACATATTTTTGAGATACGAAACAGTGTGCAATTTATGCGAGCTATTACCTCTTGTAAAATATACAATGAATACTTTAAAGAATCAAGAATTTTCAAATTATTTCAATATACTACAGAAAGGACTACAGAAGCAACCAATGTTTTTATGAATGCCCTGAATATTATTCGTCCTCAAGAAAACCCGAACAGTGCCAATATCAGTATGGTTATGGAATTTATTCATACATATCCTGAAATTTTTGAACATGAATATTGTAAAAGGGTATAATGGGAGAAAAGTAGCATTTAATGAAATGCATAATCAAATTCATTACCTTATAACATGGAATCATGCATATCTAGAAAAGAATATTGGCAATTTTTTGCTGCGGATAGATTTCGCTTTGAAAGAAGAATTGAAGAAACCTCAAAAATTCTTGACCTTATTTTAGATGAAAATCATAGATGTAAAATTTTTAATGAAAAATTTGTAATTTAATATTAGTATTATATTAATTTAATAAAGACAGTTAATAATTATAAATTTGTTTTATTTAAATAGACTACACATGAAATGTTTATACTAAGTCATTCATACTAATTCATTTTTATTAATCCACGAATTGTGTTTGCTGCTTAATCCAAGCCATTTAACATAGATTTTATTTCCTTTTTTTCTTAAAACCTTTTCAACTAAATATATATTAGGATATTTAACTTTCTGTATCTCATACTCATAAAAACCTCCTTCAATTTGGTTTCCTTCTTGATCTTCCAGCAAGTAAGTGGTAGGATTTGTATTCTGTATCTTCAATATCTTAAATACTTCATTTGACCAATTAGGAGTATACCCCTTTGAAAATGCTTCTCGATATTTGCTTATTCTCACATAGCCACCTTTATTAAATTTTTGTTTGCGTGAATCTACCGTCTTTAAATGACCGTATGCATGCTGTAGTAAATATTTTTCATTTTTCTCAGTAACATTTTTAGGTTTTCTATTAGTAGTCCTATGTGGAGTATCATTATATTCCTCTACAACATCCGGTAAAATGTTTATCCATTTGTAGGTTCCCTGTAAGCTAAATTTTCACCACATCGAATTTTTTAAGGTGCGATTTACTCGTTCTACCACACTAGCTTTTAAATTGGAATATGAACTATAATGGTTATTAATGGTATTAATTCTCGAAACTGTTTATTATAAAACTCTTTACCCATATCTGTCTGAAGATTTTTCGGTGTGGTTTTCATTTCCAATAGAATTGTTTTCATCGCATTTGTTACATCTTTAGCACTTTTTCTTTTAACCGGCTGAGCCCATACAAATTTACTGAATTCATTTATAACAATAAGAATATATCGATGGCCCCGCCCCTATTACTTTTAGCATATGGAATCATTTGTACCAGATCAGCCTGAATAAGGTCGTTTAGTCCTTTTACATTACATGCCTTCTTCGAAAAATTTTTCTAGCTGGTTTATGTAATAATTCTTCAACTACTTCTTTTTTAATGTCACTCATTAAATGAATGACATTAAAAAAGAAGTTTCTTACTAAAGGACAACGAAGTACAATTTCTACAAAAAGTGGTGGTTTCGGGTCTACACCGGGAAGTGAAAATGAAAGATCATCTCCTTTAATTAGGTTTTTATTGTCTGGGTTGTAATTATTATTATTTAAAAACATTGTGACATTATTGGGTAAAATTATACTTTCAACTGCGCCTGAAATAGGTAATGTATACGTTACAGTACCATCATCTAATAAGTAAAATGTGAAAGCTTTAATATTTTTTTATGACTTGTGCCACACTTCGAATTTGTATAAGACATAGGCTACATAGGGTAGTAGCAGGATCCTCAGTTGTAGTTAAAACAGGTGATGTTGCGAGATAAGGTTTTAAACAATAAGCAAGCATATGTCTACCAAATTTATCAATAGGCATTGTGGACGTTTACTGGACTGATTTATACTGTGTGGAAAATAGATATGTAACCATTATTTAACAATTTTCCCTTCCCTTAATTCCTGAAGTATTGAGGAAATCTCATTTTTACGTCCATTATTTCCCGCCATTTGAGAAGCTACTAAAAGTCTTAATCTATTTATTAACTCATTGGGATCATCGTAATATATACATAATCAATTTTTTTATTAGACAACTCCAACATCCCACCTCTCACAGGCTGCTTAAATGATTGGTATCTAGAACTAACACTACTTTGAGATCTAGTATTAGGAGGTGGGGGTTTACTAAAAGAAGATGTCATTGGAATATTTGCAGATTTCAATAATCCTTTATCTATTAAATAGGGTCTAATTATAATCCTATATTTTACAATATTCTTGCCTTGAATTTGTTCGTTAGGGTCTAAATTCCTACGATATGCATTAGTACGTTTTAATATATATAATAAATAAAATAAATAAACACCACAGAAATTAGACAACTTCCAATTCCAGAAGCCAGAGTTTGTGCGGAAGGGGGTTACACATTGAAAAAACGCGGACATACAACCATTTCCTCCGACAGTGCCGGAGCTAGGACTCGAACCCGGTGGTGCGATGTCCGTGTGATTAATCGCGATTGCCACCTCGCGCCTTAACCCACTCGGCTATCGACCAGACTATTCATATAATGACCTAATTCAGACTTATTATAAGCTTTAGGACTTTTCTTAAATAATAATTCATACAGGCCAACGGTGCCAGGATACAATATATCCTTCACTTGTATATCTTTAACAACAATGCTTAATTCAGAGCCGCCTATTTTAAATTTTTCAGTTAGAAAATCATGTGTTACACCGTAAATGCGATCATTTGTCGACTCATCCCCTCTTATAGACTCATCAATGTATACCCTTGATAATGGATCGTAATCTTCCAAATACTGTTCATACACCTGTGTTTTTGATAATTCCTGCATGTACAGACGACTTTTTCATCAATTAAGTCACTACTATTTTGCTCAGTAGCTGTAGAATTTTGTGGATCTGAGTGATTTGATGGATCGTATTGAAAAGTATCTTCCAAAAAAGTAAGTTCAGTTGTAGGTAAATGTGAAACATTATCTGGAGATTTTTTAGGAGTAGAAGTTCTGCTTTTCTCAGTTTTAATATCTTCAGGCTCTCTTTTAAGTAATACCTCAGATTTCATGTTTTGCAATAATTTTTGCAGTGGTTATATAATATATTCTCAATTACATATTATTTGAATTATTTATATGTTTGCGTTAAAAATTTAGCAGATTAATGATTATTCTTTTATCGCGTTTACAAATTTTCCACTTTTGAACTTTATTATTTACTTATCTCATTAGTTTCCAATATTCAAAATGATTTAAGCCGTCGTGACATGTCTCGAGTGTTTAATATAGAAAAAAATGCTTTGCGCATCAACTGCTTATACCTGCTCGTAATACTTTTAGGCGTACACCTCCAGAAATACAGAACATAGGTTGTCAGTATCCGAAGTTACAAATTCAAACACAACCGTAATACTTACATAAAATATAATACTAAAATTATTTGACTAGAAAGATATTTTTAGGAATCTTGGATCCCATCTAGCATATCTAAGACTAATAAAACAACTGACATTTTGTCTGGCTTTAACTCCACTTCGTCTTCTGACAGTGAAATTATAAATCCAGTACCATCGATTTTAACAAGGGTACTTAAACATTTATTTAATATAAGTATTACAACATAATATAAATAAATAATATATAGAGGATGTTTCTAAAAAGTGTAGAAAATTTAAGGACTGATAGTACTAATCAAAATAAAGATGTGTCCGAAAATGCCTTGTTTCCAAGATACAGGGTGTTAAAGTTTAATTTTTTTAAAGATTCTCTGTAATATTTTTCAGATAAAACGAGATATCGTTTTGAAATTTGGCACACGTAGTTATGTTGGAGGTAACAATCTGTGATTTTTTGAATTTTTCAATACTGGGTGTTACATTTTTGTACTGCCAAACCCTTTAAATTGGTCATAATTTTTTTGTTGCACGCTACGATGTCTTTATATTCACTGTATTTTATAAAGACCCCATTTTGCAATGTTTTGCCTCTTTTATATATTTTTTTTATATCTTGCATTATTATTGAAATGATATACAAACAGGCGCGTAGGAAAAATTTAAAGGGTTCGGCACAGCAAAAATGTAACACCCGGTATTGAAAAATTCATAACAATCATACAGATTATTACCCCCAACATAACTACCGCGTGTTCCAACTTTCAAAACAATATCTCGTTTTATCTGAGACGTATTACAGAAAACCATTTAAAAAAATTAAACTTTAACACTGTGTCTTGGAAACAAAGTATTTTCGGACACCTCTTCATAAGGACTTTTTTCTTTATTTTGCGTACTATCAGCTCTTAAATTTTCTAAAGACCCTTTAGAAATACCTTGAATATTATTCAGGAATTAACAAAAATTCATATTTGTAGAACTTAGCATCCCAAGTGAATGAAGTAGACGAAATTAATCATGTAAATGCCACTTGTAATCAGAATCAAAGAAAAAACGTTAGTTTAACTATTAATGTCCCAGTGGATGCAGGGGTAGTGGTAATATCTGTTTCAATAAAAAAAGAATAACAAAGTTTTTTTAGAGTACCAGTCACAAAGTCGAAGTAAGCCGTCGTAAAGCGCGAGTATGGGATAAACGAGATAGGTGTCCATATTGTTATTTAGATGTAACCAATTTTTCAAGACACCTATTTCGCAAACATGCTAACGAGGAAAGTGTCACTAATATTTTAAGAATTTCTAAAGGTGATGCGAAAAGAAAACCTTTTATTGACTTATTAAGAAAACAAGGAAATTTTTCCATTTACTCCGAGAATGTTATACGTCCTGTTCAAAGGCCGTCATCACTAACTGTTAGTGAAAATGTACAACAGTTAATGTTTTTACCTTGTACGTTTTGCAAAGGTCTGTACAAAAAAGTCTCTTAATAGACATGCTAGAAAATGTAAATTTAATATCGAAAATACAACATCTAACTCGCGACATGCAAGTGAAGGGCAAATCTTGCTAGCATTCACGGAATCCAGGCAACCATTTCTAAACAGACTTCGTTTAAAAACAGAAGTATTCCGTACAATGCATGTCGATAGAATTTCTTTAACCGGCATGAAGGACCCAATCATTTGCCAATATGCAGAAGATTTTTTGAGAAAACATAAGAGACCTCATATAAAAAATTTAGTAAGCAATAAAATACGGGAATTGGGACGATTATTGATCTGTTTACAAGATATGTACAACATTAATTCTATATTAGAGGCATTAAACCCTGAAAATTTTGATCAACTCGTTTCATCGGCTAAAATCGTATCAGGCTACAATGAAACCCAAAAGACTTTTAAGGCACCATCTTTAGCATTACACTTTAGGACAATATTATTAGCTGTTTGCTCAACAGCAATAACGATGTTACTGAAAAAAAGTCCAATTTTACCACTTCATGATTATGATAAGGTCTTAAATGATGTTAAAAATTTTAGAAAATTAGTCGAGAGCAAGTGGAAATTCGAAATGGGTAGTATAGCTCTTAAGGATTTAACTGAAAAACATTCACTTAATCCACAGCAGTTGCCATTAACTGAAGATATCATCTTATTTAACCGGTACTTATCTGCTCTTAGGATTAACTTACAAAATCTTGATGCTTATAAAAAACTTTCAGAGGCCGTTTTGGCTTTGGTTACTTCACTAAATCGAAAAAGAATCGGAGATGTACAATATATAAAAATGGAGCCCTATTATAAATCTACAGGATGTGCACAAGAAAATTGTCTTAATCTTTTAACAGAAAGTGAAAAAAATTTTACAAAATATTTTAAAAGAATCGTTAGTATTGGAAAAGGAAGCAAGGCGGTACCAATACTTTTTCCCAAAAAAATTCAGCAGTACATAGAACTTATGGTATTATGTCGAGACAGCACAAACTTTGTTTCAAAGGAAAATCAATATTTGTTTGCTTTGGTTGGGAGTTCAAATAAATAGATTAACGGCTCGACCATCTTAAAAAAATACGCAAACATGCGTGGAGCCAAATGTCCCGAAAGAATTACGTCTTCTCGGCTAAGAAAACAGATCGCAACAGTTCTGCAAATATTAAGTTTGAATGAAATAGAAATGGAGCAAGTAGCCAGTTTTATGGGGCACACAAAGAAAACCCACGAAGAATTTTACAGGTACTACTGGTACCTATTTAGTTTTTTATGTTAGTTTTCATTTATTTATATTTAATTTTTAACAGATTACCCCAGGAATTATTTTTTTTTTATACATTTATTTAACGTCGGCCTATTTCCGCTACTGAGACCTAACACCGACGCCTGTAGACGAGCTACCTCCAACCAGGAATTTTGCCGAACCTCTTCCCTTAAGAAGAGTAGGGATCTTTTACTTGCCTAACATTTAATAGACAAGGGACCGACGGCTTTACATCCCCTCCGAAGGATGGTATATCTCCTATACAACCCTCGCCTAAGGTTGTATAGCTTCCGCGCATACACTGATATACAAGCCGCTGGAAGATGTGTGAGGCGAGAACGCGGTTTCCGTTGGAATGGTCACCAATCCAAGTACTAACCGCGCCTGTCGTTGCTTTACATCGCATACCGAAGTATGTACATAGTAAAGACGCACCTTCGCTCGCCCCTCAGGAATTATTTCAAACGTCGAAAATCGCAAAATTACTTCTTGTGTTGATGGAAAAAGGATTTGGCAAGGATGATCAGGGAAAAACTATTGAGGAAATAGATTTTGAATTAAATAAGCTGGACGAAGAGGCTTCTGATAAAGTCCGACAAGAACCTAAAACAGGTGAGTCACTTACTCATACAATGTGTTTCTATACATATAGAATTAAAACAGTATATTTGAAGTATTTGCCGGTTTTCACAAAATACTTTTTTAATTTACAATATTCAGTGTATCCATACTACTTTGGTGGAAGCTTTATTTTTTACAGTTTTTTTTGTTTTGCTTTATTAAGCCTTGGAAACTAATGTAAGCAATACAATGCATTTAAGAAAGTTTAAGACACAGAATACTATAACTGTAAAAACGGTTCAAAAGTTATTTTTGTGTCCTATTTCAATTCTAAATGAAGCAAATTGTACACTATTTTTAATTATTTCTATATATGTTTGGCGTTTATATTTTAGGAGCCATTTTAAATTTGGAAACCGTAAACCTAGTAGACTCCAATCCACTCCCTAGTTCTAACAGTCCAGAATGTTTACAAGTTTCCAAAGTGGACGTCATTAATGAAAATGAAATTGCTGCTAATTCTGATATTTCAGAAAATATGAATAATATTAATGAAGTAGAAACAGGAATTGCTGCTAGTTCTAGTATTATAGAAAATACGAAGAATGTTAGAGAAGCAACAAATGGAATTGCTGCTAGTTCTAGTATTAAAGAAAATACGAAGAATATTAGTGAGGCAAAAAGAAGTCGAGGGTCGTGGACCGCAAGACATAAAAGTGTCATGCTGAAATGTTTTAAAAACCAAATTAAAAACAAAATAGCACCGAGAAAAGCAACTTGCCTTGAATTTAAAGAAAAATACAAGGAACTATTTGCAGAAAAAACTTGGCTACAAATCAAAATATTTGTGTACAACACATACGCACAATCATAAAATGGAATGGACAATTTAAAGATTAAATTATATTTAAAGGTGTATTACAAGGAGTAGGTATTTAGGAGTAAAAATGTTTATTTTATATTTAACGTTTTCTATACTGAGACGTTATACAAAATACTTTTCCTGTGACATACATAACTTTTGGCTTTATTGAAAATCTCCTTGGCCACTGAAAATATTTATATAAACCGCACTTCGATACCGTTATTCGTTCAAAAGTTATAGGCCATAATGTTTCAAAAGCAAATTGAATATTGTCAAGATGGTCAGTAGGTATACAAAGCCGGTACGGGACCACTTTAGAACTCGATGGCATGTGTCCATCCGGAGTGACCACTAAAGTGGGTGGGGAGTTCTTGGGCGCGAAGGAGAAGAAGTGGTGAAGACAATGACCAGAGGCTGGCGAAGAAGTGTCTACAAGAAGTAACGACAATGACCAGAGGCTGGTGAAGAGAAGATGTGGCAGCTGAGGACAAGAAGGGGGGCGGGGCCTAGCGGTGACGTAACACAAGCCTGATTGGTTGTGAGTGGGGTGAGGTCTTATTGGTTGTGAGTGGGTCTGAAACGTAAACAAGAGCGTGTATTGGTCGTGTGGGCAATATGGCTGCGGCGGAAAACAAGATGGCTGCTGAGGATAAGAGAAAGAATGGCGGTTGGAATAGAAAAACAAAGAAATAATGGCTGACGTCAGAGATGACGATTTATTATTATTACAAAAACAAGATGGTTGTGGCATGGTGAGAGGAGGAGACGAGGACGAGGCCGGCGAGCAGGGCTTTGTGTATACGCGCTGCTCACAGACCTGTTGAGACCTGTTTGGCTTTATTGTAAACAAATGATGACGTCATATCTGGACACGTGCGGCCATCTGATTTTTTATGCGTAATTTAATCATTTTCATTTATATTTTATTCTCTGTATAGGTACATATAAGTAAGCGAAAAAATATAAATGTTAAATATAGATCGTAAACCAGCTATAATTTCATCTTAAAAATTATCTTTGAAATATTAAACATTTTAAATAATAAATTAATCAAAACGTGACTTTATTATAAACAACAAAATAAAACAAAAAACTTTAAATGCTGTGTGAAATTTGAGCTTGCTAATAATAGAATTATGTTAGAAATAAAGAACACAATAACTTTTAAATATATATATTACAACCAAAAAAATTACAGCAATAAAAACATGTATTTAATAGCAAGATTAAACACATTCAGAGTCAATATTGTGATTGTCTCATTCCCATTGTTATCTACACGTACGTGTACGAAAACTTAAAAAATCCGCAAAAGACTGTAGACTAAACATTCAAGTAATTTTTATTTTAACCACCGTGCGTAATAGAATTATATAATTTTATATTCATCTGTTTGGGTACTAGACTATTAAAAAATGTATGTTGAAGCCAGGAATCGAACCTGGAACCTCTAGATACTTCAACTAGATATAAATAAAACAAAAAAAAAAAGTTAGTATTTCTATCGAGTTCATTAATTATTATTTTTAATTATTACAATTTGAATTAAATAGTACAATATATTGTCGTGGTAAATATGGTACAATATCATCCTTGAGTCTTTCCATCAATCCAGCGACATTTATTTCACTATGGAACCTCTGAAAGTCGCAATGTTCATCTAGATAGTCTAAACAAATTTGATATCCTAGAGCACATTCTCTAGCACAGGAGGCGTAAAATTCGCTATCTTCTGCAGGACCGAAAAGACTATCATGTTCATAACCAATCCTCAAACCATCCAATTGTTCGTGAAATCAAGGTCTTTAGATTTTCAGTCTAGCGCTCTCCCTATTGAGCTATTCTGACACGTAACGTAAATAAAACAATCATTATTGACATAAAAATTTAATTAATACAATCTCTGGAATAAATATTATATTTTACAATATATTCGTTAGGTATGACATTTCTAATAGAGTATATCTTAGGAAGGAAACCTTCTGAAATCATTTCTTTTAAAAACACATCGGGAGTAATAAATCCTCGTAAAAAATGGACGCATAATTCTTCAGCTCGACGAAAAAATTCCAGTGTGTACTCTATGTGTCCGAGATGAACTAAAGTATCAGTTCTCTGATCTCTAACATGATACGTAATATTAGGAGACATGCTAAGGTCTTCAAATTTTTCTCTTGAAATATCCTCATACACTTTGATAATGGCATTTTTTATGTCATCATTGATATCAGCCATTTTTTTCGTTAAAATAGTTCTAACTAGACACTTTAGAATTAAAATCAAAACCCAAAGCGTAATATAGCTCGGTTATTGAAAAATTGAGGATGATTTATTATTGTAGTCTATAGATATATTAAAAAATTTTGAGGCGCATGCGTGGATGGGGATATTGGTAACATTGGGGAAAATGAGCGGGGAATTTGAAATCTGAGAACTATGAAATTTGAATTATATGTTGGCAGCGTGGATGGGGATATTGGTAACATTGGGAAAAATGAGCGGGGAATTTGAAATCTGGGAACTATGAAATTTTGAATTATATGTTGGCAGCGTGGATGAGGATATTGGTAACATTGGGAAAAATGAGCGGGAAATTTGAAATCTGAGAACTATGAAATTTGAATTATATGTTGGCAGCGTGGATGAGGATATTGGTAACATTGGGAAAAATGAGCGGGCAATTTGAAATCTGGAACTATGAATTTGAATTATACGGTTGACAGCGTGGATGGAGATATTGGTAACATTGGGAAAAATCAGCGGGAAATTTGAAATCTGAATACAAGGAGCGGATGGTAATAGGGTGGGATATTTGAAATCTGAATACAGGGAACAGATGGTAATAGGGCGGGAAATTTGAAATTTGAGCTTGCTAATAATAGAATTATGTTAGAAATAAAGAATACAATAACTTTTAAATATATATTACAGGCAAAAAAAAATTACTGCAATAAAAACATGTATTTAATAGTAAGATTAAACACATTCAGAGTCAATATTTAGAAGTATATTACACAATATTTCATCTTCGCAGGAAAACAATGCAGCGTGTTCGTTTAATTGTTCATGGAGATCACACTTTTTCATTAGATTGCAAAATTTCTTCAAAGAGATGCTATTATTAAGAAAAAGACAGCAAAATTTAATTCCATTGTTATATTTTTTCAATTCTTCGGAAGCGTACCAAAAGAGATTACTGTTTTCTTGTAGCTCTCGATTAACTTGAAGTATGTTATTTCGTAATGCATAACGAAGAGAGCCCACAGCTTGTTCTATAGATGTAATTTCACTCATGATGATAATTCTATTAAATATTCTGGGAAACAAAGTGAACGCACGGCAGCAGCAGCAGAGCAGGTTTATAACTGTAGTAACTGTATACTCCCGTATCTTATATATATTATTATATATGAGATGAGGTTATGTTGTTCTTGCTCTTTGCGAGGAGTACAGGTTTAATTATTAATGCTAAATGTTTTATTCTGCGCTGAAACCTGTCTCGATCTACAGTGTTCTGTATCCAGCAGTCTCCTCGTCGCGACATCTTGTGGACAAAGGACCAATGAAGAATATATCGAATTCTAACCTCATCATTGAACTGGACCCTCACCCTCTTTTCCTGCTTATTATGTTCTATTTCCATGTTTTCTAATTCAGCATTAATAGACATTTTTTTCCTTTCACAATTTTAATTAGGCACTTTAACAATAAAATTGAAGAACAAAGTACTAGATAGCAGAGCAGACCCAGTACTGGTGACTCAGTAGTACTGGTTGAATAACTATTATTAGGTTCGGAAACGGAGCTCTTTAACGTAATCCAGTCGAATTCATCAATGCTACCATTTTGAAATCGTAATTGTATATGATATTTTGTTGTGTTACTAGGTATAGATGTAGTAAATGTAGGTATACTGTTGTTTGTCACATTAAACGACATCATCTTTATTACCATCTTCTGTTGTCATCGAAACGGACATTGACTTCTCTAGGATTGAATGGATTGTAAATGTACAGAGTGTTCTGGAGTACTGCACATAGTATAATCAATCGTGAACTTAACATTGTCCTGTCTCTCAATATACTGTTTA
The DNA here is from genome assembly GCA_963675555.1 of Leptura quadrifasciata. Lineage (NCBI taxonomy): Eukaryota > Metazoa > Arthropoda > Insecta > Coleoptera > Cerambycidae > Leptura > Leptura quadrifasciata. The sequence continues at coordinate 82,454,001 of OY776680.1, forward strand.
ATTACGAGTAGATAACACAATTTATTTAGTGATGCGTATAGAGACATCCAAACTTTTTCCACAGATTACGCAGGTTTTAATGGAAAAATTACAGTTTATGCAACTAGCAATATGTCCGCATGGTAGAAACATAACCTCTAGATTATTTCTGTTACAAATTTTACATTTTAATTCACCACTGTTATGAGATGTCCACTGTTCATCCTCAGGCACCGAATTGGGAAATATTTCCACTCGTGCTTGAGGGGGTAATTCGTCTCGCCGCAGTGGCATGGTAAAGTCTACCACAACGTCTTCTATCACTAAAAACACTTTCACTTTCTTCGTTGTCGTTATGTAAAGACTGAAACTTTGAAAACATACACTGTTTTTCTTCGTAAAAATTTATAATACTTTTCAACTGCTCTAGCTTTGCACAATGTTCTTCTAGTAATAAATTAAAATCGTTCAAGAAAGGAACATGTTACTGCTATGTCATCTAGTAAATAACTGAATAATAATAATCAACAGAGACCAGGATATAGGTGAATGGTGGATTCAAATTTCCCGCCTTATTACCATCCGCTCCTTGTATTCAGATTTTAAATATCCTGCTCATTGTATTCAAATTTCAAATTTCCCTCCCATTATACACTGTTACCAACCATCTATTAGATGTATTTGTAATCAGATTTCAAATTTCCTATCCCCATTCGTTGTTACAGAAAACTTTAATCTTCTCCTCCTCCTCCTCCATCTTGAATCCAACATCAATTCTCGCTTTCGCTCGCTCGCTCGCTCTCTCTCTCTCTAAAATCCTCAGGTAAAGAAGGTATTAAAATAATAGGTTTGATGAATAAGAAACAGTTTAACATTATGCCTGTCTGTATATGGATGTGTGTGAGATGCAAAAATGTATTAAAAGAATACAATGCCCCAAAGAATCTAAAAGTATATACCGTATGTGGTAATTGTGATATAAGACCCATTAAAGCCCGTGCGGCGTAATTCTACGAGCTATCATTATCTTGGAGCCTACCCATGTATTATTTTACTATGATGAAGTGTTTTTAATCAATAAAAAGGAACATAACCTCAACCTCTAACTTAGTCGTAAAGATTGGAGATAGCAATAACATTGAAAAAAAAAAAAAAAAAAAACGAGAAGGAAATTTTACATAAATTCACTTAACATGTCAGTAACTGAAAGCAGCCATCGAAAGAAAGTACTCCACTTTAATGATGATGTTAAAATACGATATATTTATCACTGGACCTATGCACATCGAAATGCTAGACATGGGGATTGGGTACAAGACGCTATCGATCGACACCGATTTGAAATGAGAATTTTACGACTTGCAGAAATAATTAATCCAGTTCTTGAAAATAAATATTCTATTATATCTCAAACTATGTAATCTCATTTTTTTTATTATCTGTATGTATTAATAAAGTTATCAATAAAACTTACTAAGTACTATCTCTTCCCCCTCATGTAGTTCATAAACATTTTTTATTTCTAAAATTAATTACAATAGACAAAGACAAACAAGTTCCCAATAAACCATCTTAATGACATATATTTGTTTAGTCTAGACTTGTTTGTGAAGGATACACGTATAATTCTTATTAGTACAATGATTTAAACAATATGCAGAGTCTTTTAGAAAATTCAGCACCGCCTGTAATCAACGTAGGATAAAAATGTTTAATATTTCAAAGATAATTTTTAAAATGAAATTATAGCTGGTTTGCGATCTATATTTAATATTTATATTTTTTCGCTTACTTAGTCATGGTGATCGTAAAAGATTTTGATTTACATAATGGTCGTTATCGGAAGGGTTTTGATCAGTATATAAATTTGTGATATGAACATCATTGGTTATTATTATTAGTCAGACACTCAGCTAATACAGGCCTGAATATTTTTCATACAGATCCTGTACAGACCCGTTTATTTTTCCTACAGACCCTGTACAGACCTGTTTATTTTTCGTACAGACCCTGTACAGACCTGTTTATTTTTCGTACAGACCCTGTACAGATCTGTTTATTTTTCGTACAGACCCTGTACAGACCTGGTTATTTTTCGTACAGACCCTGTACAGACCTGTTTATTTTTCGTACAGACCCTGTATAGATCTGTTTATAACTGTCTGAGGTCTGTTTAAGATTTGTTCAGCAATGGTGTGTAATAAAATAACTTTGGAGACCTACAAGACTACCAAAGTAAAACCATATGTATTGGAAAAAGATAAGAAACTTAAAGAGAAAATTAATAAAGCATCGAAATCTATTAGAAAGAAGTATTTAGCATTGAAATTAGGAAAATCTGAAGAAGATGAAAGTCTTAATCGATTGTTAAAACCTGTTATCGATCCAATAAAAGAACTGAGTATGTCGATGAAACCGATGAGTGGTAAGCATGTTAAGACATCACTAAAAATACCAAATAAACATAAAGAAGAAGAAGAACAAGAAGAAGAAGGCTTTACCTTCGAAGATATATATGAGGAGGGGCCAAATAAAATTGTTGATTCAAATGAAAATTTTGAACAATATCCCTCTCTAGCTAAACATTATTTAATAGGACTTTATAATAAAAGTGAGGATATCGATAAAAGGTGTCAGACTCGACTTAGAAACGAACAAATTTTATATAGGTTCTAAGGAATTACACATTGGGTCAAATGCCGAAATAAATATCAATAATAAAATGTATCCTGGAAATGAGGGTTTGTACGAACTGCTATTTATGAAGAGTCCTAAGGACTATGATGAACAAGATTTGCATAACTATAAGGATATTCTAGAGGCTAGTAATGTTCACAGAAGAAATTATGAGCCCTTAAGCCAGCTCAATGGAACTCGATCTTTTAAGTATACTGAAGTGATAAAGCCATTATTTAAGAATAAACGGAGCACAAAGTCACATCAATCGTCTAGTGGAGCGGGGATAAATATGGTTTACAATGACAAACCTATCGAATACGTTTACTGGGATGACGTTAATGAATTGGTTGATAGATTAAGACTTTTGAATGCCTCAAAGGCTGCGGGGAACACCGATTCTCATGACAATGAAATTTCAGCTATATTATCAGAGCTTAAGGAAATAGGTGTTATTATTTTTTTATTAAATAGATGTGATATCATTCATTGCCATCATTTTCAATATGAGTGTAGACAAGTTTGGTAGGTCTATTGTAATTCACTCTCAAGATAGTAATTCTCATTTAACTTCACCTTATCGACATGGTTTCACTTTCACCGGTGATGGGAATATAGACGTTGAACATTTAAAATTGTGTAATGTTAAAGAACCCACAGAGTCACTTGACTGTACCAATAAACAATACGTAGATAATGCCGATGAAAATATAATACAAAAAACAAATGATGTAATAGATAAAAAAATACCTGAGATCATTAATCAGCGGACTGATTTGAATATGAAATTTTATAAACGCAAGTTTGATAATGAACGTACAGAGCTAAAGAATGAGATTAAATCTCTCAAAAAGAAAATTGATGAATTGGAAGTTAAAATAGTTGTGGACATTACTAACCTAAAAGAATACGTGGACACTGTGAACACTAATATTACTAATTTAGATGTCAAAATAAGTAAAGATATATCAAACTTGAAAAATGATATGCCAAAAATTCTGATATAAAAACGACATAAAAATGAATTATATTCAGTTAAATTGTTGCACTAATACAGCGTGCATGATGAGGGTATATTCAAAAGAAAAGATTCACCTGGTAAACGAACTCCATAAACCGGCTAGAAAAAATTTCAAACGCAGACGTACCGTTATAAAAGGTTTAGATGACCTTTGGCAGATGGATTTAGCCGTAATGGGTCATGTACATGATAATAACCTATTTAGATACATATTAGTGATAATTGATTGTTTTTCAAAATTTGTTTGGACTAAACCTTTAAAAAGTAAATCCGGTAAAGAGATAAAACAAGCTGTCGATGATATATTTAATGATAGTAAACGAACTCCGAAAAATTTACAGTCAGATCAAGGTACAGAATTTTATAATGCTGGTTTTAACAGTCTAATGAAAAGGTATAATATTAATCATTATAGTACGTTCAGCACGAAAAAGGCTGCAATTGTGGAACGTGTCATAAGAACGTTAAAGGAAAAATTATACAAATACTTTAGTTTAAATGGGACATACCGATGGCTCGATATATTACCTAAAATAACCGAAGATTACAATAAACAGCGTCACAGAACGATAGGTATGAAGCCGTGTGAAGTAAATAAAAAGAATGAGAAAACAATTTTACGTTCTGCTTATAATCACATTAAATTGGCAATGGACCCGAGAAAATTTAAAATCGGTGATATCGTTCGTATTAGCAAATATAAACACGTTTTTGAGAAGGGCTATACACCCAATTGGACTACGGAATTATTTAAAATCATAAAAGTAAAAATTACTAATCCCACGACTTACCTACTAGAAGATTTACGTGGAAGCCCTATCAGTGGAAGTTTTTACACCGAAGAACTGCAAAAGGCTAAATACTCTGACATTTACCTAGTAGAAAAAGTATTGCGCAAGCGAGGTAGCAAAGTTTTAGTTAAATGGTTAGGTCTAGATAAATCTCACAATAGCTGGATAGACGCTACAAATACACTCTGATGTTTGTGTTTCGATTTACATGTATTTAAATGGGAAACTGTTTCAAGTATATCAATATAGGTAAAAATACATTGATTCTTATGGAAAACAGACACAATTTAATTGTTCAGAGAGGCCTTTTTGTTTTACCTTGATTAGCTCATGGAGTAAGGGGAGGAGGGGGGGGGATGTGAATGTGAATTATAAATACATCAGAAATTTTTAGAAATTACTCAGTATTGGTGAAAAAATGGCATCAATCAGCCCCAGTCCCACGTTCTCTTCAGATGACTCCGGTTACTGGGAAGAAATTGAAAGAGTTAGTGAAATGTATCGAAAGGCAATAGAAAATGAGGAACGTTATGTGTGTGAAAACGTCTTTTACATACCTCATTCTAATTATAAAATAATTACTGGACTTAGTGCTGCAAGAGGTTATGTTCCTGCTGTGAGAATGTTAATGAATGTACCCCAGGTATTCACGAAACCAGACAATATTTCTTTCATTAGAGAAGACTGGAACGATTTCATTACTTACCTTCAACAATTTACTGCAGATTACTTTGATGCAGCTGAGGACCTCGAAGAAGTAGAAGAAGAAATTCAGTTTTCCAATTATAAACTAATAAAGGCACCATTTATTGGTAATAAGATGCTGAAAGTGACTGATGGTTCCTGCTGCACATTTTATTTATCTGGAAATACTGTGCGCGAGTTTATAAATATTAACAAACTCATATCGTCTCATATGGATTTATTGTATAGTTTAAATTTTGAAAATTTCTATAATAACTTTTTAAATGTTACTAATAATATTCTAAGTGAATCTAATTATGAATTACCTCCTCATAAGATACTATTTAATTTAAGTGATTTATATCCATGTATTAATATTCAAATACACTGTATACGTGAATGTTTATTTTACAATAGAGATAAGGTTCTAAATGACTTGGATAAAAAAATGTATTTATTAAATGCTTGAATAAAAAATATTAATAGAATTCTTTTTGTTTTATTTCTAGGTTAGGTTTTGAAATAAAAATCATGAAATATTTTAAAATACTTATTTATTATACACATAAAAGTAAAGAATACATATAAAATATTAAATATTAAAATTGTTTACATAACAATAAAATATAATACATACTAAATATAATAGACACAGACACAGAAGATTTCAAGTTGATGGAATAAAATATTAGCAATGAAATTATATTAGATGCCTATGATGGAGTAGTGGCCCCAAGGGAGAGTATCGTGAACGCCAGGAAGAGTGTACCTCTTATCATCAAAAGGATTAAGAGCGATTTTTGTTTGCTCTACGCTGTATACTTCATGTAATTTTGATTGTATACAGCGCTGAGTTTTATTTAGTAAACACTCTTCCTGAGAACTTTTTGCGGCAAATTTCTCTAGACAGTTGAGGTAATCTTCAAAAGTAATTTTATTTTTCACAACATTAGACTTTACACCCTTTGCTTTTTTAACTACCTTGTCTGATTCAACTTTATAGGTGTATTGTTTAGAACGTAACCCTACGAAATGTGTCATTATTTTCCCATTGTTCTCGTCCTTCATTAAGCCAGGGACTTTTTTATTTACCAGAGGGATGTTCCATGGATTGTTTTCCGGGTAATCGCTGGTATCAAATCTATGAATATCTTGTTTGATAACTTCTTCATATACGTCATCGCACTGAATTTCGTATATGAGGCTGTCTGTATCACTATATAAAAGTTTACATTTATCTATAGGGAATTTATTTAACATGTAATCATAGTGAAATTCATATACGCAAATTTTTGAAATATCTAAAATAGCCATTCCGATGTAAAGTGGTTTGTCGAAAATGATGCGAGATTTTTTCAATTCAATCGCTATAAGATTATCACCGAAAATGGATCTGCTTTGGAAATTAGGACTCGCAATCAAATTCTTAGCACCGTACCTCCCCTCCCATTTATTTACTAGTCTAACGATTCTGTGTTTTCGAACATTCTGCATAGTTTTTCCGAACACGGCGTTATTCATTAATTTATAGTTATTTTTTTCGAAATTCGACTTTGCATGTGTCCTTAATGCTGTGTTTAAGTCAATGTAGGGTTTAAGCCATGCAGACTGTTTGAATTGTAGAACCCGGTGGATACGCGTTAACTTTACTCCATGCTGTAGAGCTTGTTTAAGATTTCTATAGTGAATAACGTATTTTTGCTTACTGTAAAAGGTGGTCATTAACTTGGAAAATTTAGAATTTGGTGGGGTTTGGTGTTCCGGGCAGAATGGGAAATCCTTATGCAAGTCATGTAAAGATTCAGGATATTCGAGATCAACTTCTAAAATATACCCGATTTCAGCGTCGTCGGAGATATTAGTGACGTCAATGTTACAATCAGTCCACTGGAATTCTTCGTACGGTAAATAGCTCCCCATGGCCCATCCATATAAATTGTTTAAATCTAAATAAATAATGTACGTGGATGGTTTGCTGTCATCATAACTGTCTAAGTACTTGTTATTAGCCTGTGAGTACCGATTACAGCATTGACTCACTCCACCCCTGATACCTTTTTCTATAAACATTAAAATATCCACATCCTGAACGGTTTCCAGCCTACACCCTGTATATTTTAGCATACAGTCCCAAGTATATCCGGGTAAAGTGTAATAGTGACCTGGGTCGAGACCGTACGTCTTGTGACATGTCTCGCGAAAGGATTCGAAAATACACGTTAATAACATGATATCTGTTTTCATGTACAAGTCGCTATAATCGCCCAGAGTTCTCATATCAAATTTCTCCCATACGTTTTGCGCATGTGCATAATCTGTCTCATCGATGCTTTTGTCATTAAGTTTATTGTAAAAGTATTTTATATCAGGTAATGATGTTTCGTCCAGTTTTTCCATACTGTCTAAATAGTCATAAAAGAATACACCTTTTCGTGTTAATAAGTGAAATTTTTCATCGTCTAGGTCTGGAAATTCACGTTTAAGATTTTCAAAGTTTTCATCGTTCAATGTAGAAGCCAATTCTTCCAAGGAGCAGCCCATAAATCTGAAGGAGTCTATAAATCTAAATTTCAATTTAGTTTCTTTCTCGTGAACCGTGAAACTAATGTATTTTTCCTTATTTTCAGGTAATAATGTAACATGATTTCGTTCAGCCAAATATCTTATCGCGAAATGAGCATCGTAACCTCCGAGGTTATGGAATACGACAGGAATAACAAAGGACTTTTTATAATTTAAATTGCATTTATTATGAGCAAAACCTCTAAAATTTCCTGTGAGGTGACAATGATCTCTAACAATTTTATCTTTTTCCCCAAATTCCTGTTCGCAAATATGACAGGTTTTACTAGCATCCCGTAAACTAACTTCAGTATTCATGGGCTCCACATGTTTCAATTTCGAAGAGAGAAATTTTGCTACATTACGTAATTCTTCCTCGAACCAAGACATACAGTCTAAACCTCGAGCACTTTTATAATATGACCAATCATTGTTATAATTACATTTAAAATAATACCCTGCACTGTATGCTATGTGTTTCTGATATCTACTCTTTTTACAATGACTATCATCATCATTAAATGGCTCAAGCAAAGATTCGAAATCTGCATAAATAATAAACGGAACCGTTTCCTTGTAAACAAAATTTTTAAATTTAATGTACCGTTCCCTAGAAAATTCAATTTTGCAATCGTTAAGTTTTTCGCACTCTACAGCATGATCGTTTAGCTTGTCCTGAGAACTAAAATAATTTAGACATCTATCGCAGAAAAATTTTTTATGATCATTTTTAGAAAGCTGAAAACTTAAAAGTCTAGATAAATCTTTAATGTAACAATAATGGTATTTAATTTCTACTTGCTCATCTTCATTATCTGACATCGGTTCAAATTCATTTATTTTGGGAAAATATTTATCTTGAATAATTAATAAATTTACATGTTTTTCTAATTTTTGTTTGGTAACACGGACGGGAATAACGGAAAAATTTGATTTTGAATCCATTTCCAAGCCAAATACGTTAACTGAGATAGCGTTATTTTTTTCAAATTTGAAAATTTGCGGTAATGTCATAGGAAATTCAATTCCCGTTATGTTTAGTACTTTTGCGTAATCAGGATATGATGATGTTCTATCGGAATGATTAGCAGCAGGATAAAGTGCACTAACAATGCTCCACGCAAAGCAGGCTACATCATTATTTTTAATGTTGATGCACGCCTGCTTTTTTAAAAATTTTTCCGGTAGCTTAATGTAGGATGAGACTCCGTTCCCCACTTCACATTTATTTATATTCACTTCTAAGCTAATAATTTCACTTAAAGCCCACCCGCTGCCTGATTCTGAAAATTCTGATAAAGTGTTAAAAATATCATCTTTTACATTGACCACAAACCATTGATTTAAGTCCGTCCCTGCATCAATTACCTTATTTTTTGTATTAAAATATTTTTTTTCAGTAATTTCTATGTCTCCCGACTTTCTTATAAACTCGGCACAGAAACAAGTGTTAACTTTAAGCATGGGTACTTTTTTCATAGCATTTATTATTCTAATTTTGAAAAGGTGAAAAGCATCATTGAAAAATTCAATCAAATCTTTATGTTTTAAATTGATAATTACTCCAGTACGAACCCTACTTTTAAAAGCTGATACTAAGTCCTCCCATTTTATTCTATTACTACGTTTTTGTTTTACCGATCCCGCCCCGATATGACTTAAATTTTCAATTACTTTTTTAAATCTTTTAAGATGCCCCAAATTTGTTTGTAATTTTTTCAAGGTACCTATAGATAGATCAGATTTTCTAATCGTCTTATTGAAAAGTCTAATGTGATGTTTTACCTGTTTAAGCCAAATGTCTCTCTCCCCAGGGGTACATTTTTTATCTAAAATTACTTCCACTTCTTTAAATTTTGCTACAACTTGATCACTAATATTCTTTATTTCTTCAGAAGCCATGGTCGCTCTCAACACGTTCGGAAGTAAGTGAAAATATGTGTCTCTGTCTATTATATTTATATGAATTGTTGTTGGCTTATCACTCTTTCTTCTCAGCTAAAAAAGAAATTACAAACTTAATATATATATTTTTTAAATTATGTATGTGGCTTACTTACTTTCAATAAACTTGAATACCACACCCATAGAAGGCTTATTTACATCCTTTAAGCCCTCATAAATTATACTGTATTTCCCATCAGTAAATTGCATCAAATTTTCTTTGATCACTGGTACTATTCTTTTTGGTAGAAATACCTTATTTTTCTCCAATTCTAATAAAATAGTTTCTCCGTATTTTGTATTTACTATTTGTGCACCATATATGGGCTGCGGAATATTTTCAGGTAACGCTCCCAGTCTCACTACTTGTTTATTTTCTAAAAGTGAAACTTTGTTTAATTTTTCTAAATCCATCTAAAAAAAATTGAATTTCTTTTAAATTAAATTGAAATTTATAAAAAACAAAATTTACTCACGTTTTATTTTATTGTAGATAAGACCACAAAACAATTATCACAAAGTCCAGTTATTTGATGATACGTAATAGCGCACTAGTATACAAACTATTAACTTATAGTAAAACACGCTGACAGTCAGCTTTTATATCATCTGTGACGTCAAGGTTTCACACGTGACCAAACACCCAGTCAGCGTTCAGACAAGCCAAGATTTGTTTATGAAACACGTGTGTGTGTGTGTGTGTGTGTGTGTAATATCTGAATTTGCAGTTTTATCGGGGACCATGTATTGAATATTTGTACAGTACTGAATATCCTACGTGACTAATTGCTTATTTCATTTAAACTCTCACCGATTGATATTTTTTTAAGAAGCCATAAATTTCTTATAATCATGTTAAAGAAAACATATTCAATAGACGCTGAATTTGCAGTTCTCACGATTCCTATATTAAATATATTTACATTACCAAATTTGTATACGTGACTAATTACTTATTTCATTTAATCTCTCACCGATTGATATTTTTTTAAGAAGCCATAAATTAATTTTTATTAGCTCATTCTTATAATCACTTTAACACAAACATATTTCAATAGACGCTGAATTTGCTGTTTCTCGCGGTTTTTGTATTGAATATATTTACATTACCAAATTTTCATACGTGACTAAATACTTATTTCATTTTACTCTCACGGGACGATTGTAAAAATATGTTTATGTTAAAAAAATTAATCTGCATCCGCACCACATATGAAATCCTTTTTATTTTAACTTCAAATCTTGCATGAGAAAGATGTCTCAGTTAGTGAATAGTTTCGATGTGCGTTTCGAGAAGTAAGAAGTTTATTATTTTTTATTATTTAACTTAATTTACATTATACTTATTTTTTAGTGAATTCGACGAGTATAATTGGATGCGTTTAGCACAAAATATAAATAGATATACGCCTCCCATGGATCCTGAAGCCTACTTCAGAGAAAAGTAAGTTAATTTTTTTTTATTATTATTTAACTTAATTTACATTATACTTATTTTTTAGTGAATTCAATGAGGATGAATATAGAGTGCGTTTAGCACAAACTTATACGCTTCCCATCGATCCTGAGGCTTACACCAGAGAAAAGTATGTTATTTTTTTTTTTTTTCTTTTAATTCAGTGCTTCAATTATAATTATATTTACAGTTATTTTAATGGGAACAACGACGATGATGACGACGACGACCTGCCCCCGCCCCTCATTCCATTGAGGGATATCCTCCCTCCTGCTCCAGCTAGCGTCTCTCCTAGTTATTCACCTACGCCTCCAGCTTACTAGTAAGTTAAAAAAATATATATTTTTATTTCAATTCATTTTATCAATTATAATTATTTTTATAGCGCTGATACGGACTCAGAGACGGACACAGTTATTGTCATCTACGATGAAGAGGACATAGCTAATGTTGTTGACTTGGTGTCCGATGATGAGGAAAATCCGGAGGAGGAGGAGGATATACCTATTCGACCAACTGTAATATGTTGGGCAGGTCGGCAATGATTTTTTAAAAATTATTATTCAATTATTAAGTATTGTTATTCAATTATTCAATTATTTAATATCTATGTATTTTTATTTAATAAATTATTTTGTAACGTTAACGTTATCCTGTAATATAAAAAGTTATTCTTGTGTTTTATTTCTATCACAATATTAATATTTATTATTTCTCTCTCTCTCTCTCTCTCTCTCTCCTATACCTGAACATCCAAGATCCTTCAAATTTCAAATTTCCCTCCCATTTTACACTGTTACCAATATTCCTTTCCTCGTTATCATCACATAATTCAAATTCCTAGTCCTCAGATTTCAAATTTCCCGCCCATTTTTTTCCACTGTTACCAATATTCTCGATGTCAGTTGTCAACCACATAATTCAAATTCCTAGTCCTCAGATTTCAAATTTCCCGCCCATTTTTTCACTGTTACCAATATCTCCATCCTCGATCTTCAGGCTACGCCTCCGCCCGCCGCCATTCTCTTGTCCTCTCCTCTGGTCACGCCCCCGCCATCTTGTTTTCCGCCGCAGCCATATTGCCCACACGACCAATACACGCTCTTGTTTACGTTTCAGACCCACTCACAACCAATAAGACCTCACCCCACTCACAACCAATCAGGCTTGTGTTACGTCACCGCTAGGCCCCGCCCCCCTTCTTGTCCTCAGCTGCCACATCTTCTCTTCACCAGCCTCTGGTCATTGTCGTTACTTCTTGTAGACACTTCTTCGCCAGCCTCTGGTCATTGTCTTCACCACTTCTTCTCCTTCGCGCCCAAGAACTCCCCACCCACTTTAGTGGTCACTCCGGATGGACACATGCCATCGAGTTCTAAAGTGGTCCCGTACCGGCTTTGTATACCTACTATGGTCATGACGTCATGGCACAAATTAAATTATTAATGACTATAACCAATATCGGTTGTCAAGTTGGAATTGAACTTCCGTTTTCTTTTGAGAACAATAATTTCAAGTCTTCCAAATATTTTACGTGTTGTTTAACGCCACAGCATAGAAAGCGATAAATATAAAATTAACATTTTTAATCCTAAATACCATTTGTAACATAACTTTAAATATCCTGCAGTAAAATTTGTATATATGTTACAAGTTTTCCGGTAATTAATGCTAGGCGTCGAGATTGAGATACCCTGTACGGGAGATATTATCTACAAATTTATGTGGGAAGTTATGTTTCATTATTTTATTGTTAATATGAATGTATCACGTAAACGTCGAAATATGTTTAGGACACATGTTTTTGACAAAACTTAGACTTATTAAATTTATGTAAAATTATTGTGACTTACAAATATACAAAAGTAAACGAATACATTGTAAATTAATCATTAGGTATTAGTTAAAAACCTTGCAGGAGTGATTTATTTTATTATTATTGTATAACAACTGAAAGTATTATGTATATTAAATATATTGTTAAAAATATGTTCTGAATTTTTACTTTTTTAACCAAATATCTCTAAACCCCACGTACCAATGGGCAAGTAGACAATTTCTTAATTATTATTTTAATAACATCTACGTATAAAAACAGTTGACCCGTATTTTTTATTTTATTTTTTTAATAATGCCTTATAGTAAGAAAAAAATTATGAAGTTTAAACTATGTTTAAATGGTTAGATATTGCCGCAAATGTTCTATCTATTCTATTGGCTATGACGTAATAGCATAATCAGCAGAGAAACGAGCGCTAGTGGAAAGGCGGAGCTAACAAAGTTGTGCAAAACGTATGTGCGGCTCTGTCGAGGTTATATTAGATGCGCGCGTATGTGACACTATTACGTCACGAGATAACCGGCAAACCGCCGTATTTTAAATACGCTCTAATCGTAAGCCTATTCGTTTTACAATAAAACCAATAATAGTCGGTAAAACTACCTTCAAATTATATTTATAACATATTTAAGAGTCATACTGTAATGCTATATTATTACCTTTGTCATTTTCGTTATTGTCTACTAGCCCATTTATGTACTTCACAATCAGTATCAATTGTCCTTGGATTTACTTATACAGGGTGTTGCATCATGAGAGGGACATAGCTTAATAGGAGGTAGAGAACATCAGTGGTAACCGGAACCTCCCATAGAAATGTCTCATTGGGCCTTCATTACGAGGTTGCTGGGTGTTAAATAATTTTTGGCCAAACCTGTCTTTTGTCATAACTTTGACAGGGAATGAAATAACGGATTCATATTTGGTACGGCTAATGTACTAACGAGCCCCAAGAGGTATATGTATAAAAAAATATATATCCAGGTAATTGATTAAAAATTTTGTTATTTCATACCCGATTACTTATTAGGACCACAGTTTTTTACCAAAATGGACCTTTAAAACGTGCCGGAATTAGGATTCACCCAGACCACCTAGGCTCAATAGAATTTTTGCAAATTTTAGTTATAAAACTATTTATTTCACGTGCCTCTCATTTAATAGGCCAAATAGGCCATTTTGTTTGTTTTTTCTTGCTCTTTTCGAATATCGTATCGAAATTTCAAAAAAATATATACAGGGTGATGTTTTATTGATGCAAAGAAGAAACATAAATTATAGTGAGTCCGGACCTGAATATATATTTTTTTATACATGTACCTCTTGGGGCTCGTTAGTACATTAGCCGTACCAAATATGAATCCGTTATTTCATTCCCTGTCAAAGTTATGACAAAAAACAGGTTTGGCCAAAAATTATTTAACACCCTGTAACTTCGTAATGAAGGCCCAATGAGACATTTCTATGGGAGGTTCCGGTTACCACTGATGTTCTCTACCTCCTATTAAGCTATGTCATTCTCATGATGCAACACCCTGTATAACATATACATTTTTGTTTCTATATTTGGTGGTAATGATAATAATACACCTTATAATAACAATAATAGTACAATATTTCTAAAATACTAACAAAATATTGAGATTGAGCATTACCAAAAATATTGTAGGCAAGCCATTACAACATAAGAACCTTATTCGTATTCAAAAGTCAATCACTATTTCAAAGTTAACCTAATCCTGAAATGCCTTGTAAAATTCCAAATATATTTAGTAGAAGTATGTACTTGACATACCCACTAGCATTGACTACTAACACAATCAGTGATTCATTAAAAACATATAAATAGGTTTTTTAATGCAGCTAATCTGTTTATCAGTCGTCTGAATACTATTTAAAAATTGCAAGCATATGTACAACAATCACCAAAAAAATTAAATGAACATTTTGTAATTTCTTATAATTAATGTCCTTTTTTATTTTACTAAATGATGTCATTCTTTTCATTATATGTCTAGCTAGCTGTTAAGGTACGAGTTTTATTCTACCGAGACTTGATACACACTGTATAGTGTATCTTTTAATATTAAAGTAGCAATTGCGTTTTTAAGCGTTGATAATAAAAATGACACATTAAATGTTTTTTTCATTCTCATTCTTTCATGTGTCGATAATGTCATTTGGTTAAAACATGGTTTTTTAAATATCAACTGAAACTTCAAATACACATGTAATAAAACAAATAATGAACACGAAATGGATTACTTTATTTTAAGTAAGTACCTACAAAACATTGGCAGCAATAAAATAAGATATTAGCATAAAATTTTAAAATATAATATATAAGACATAGTTATCCCAAAAATGTTTATCGGCCTCCAGGACGAGCCGATTTTTCACTTGAAATAAAAGAAAATTATGTTTAGATATTAAATATAATGTTTCATGCAGGGTTGTTTCAAGAAGTAGGCCTATTAGTTTTCAACAACTATAATATTTAAAATAGCAAATGGAGGAAATTTAAGTTCAAGTAAACGAAAGCTCTACTCAAATCATTTAAATTATTTTTCAAAATATTAGATCCATTAGATTCCATCTCCTGAAGCACCCTGTATATAAAAAATACATTTGTATAGGGCGATCCATATTTGTATCAAAGGAAAGGTGTTTTTTTACACGGACACAGATACTCATCCTTTTCCTATGAAGATTACATTTCTAATGATAAATGAATTAAATGAAAAGTAACTTTTGAACCAAGGCTAGTTTGATTAAATCGTAATACCTTTGTCTTTTTAATGTCAGGATTCTAGGTAATCAATTAAGTACTTTTGGGAGACTCTTACTGAAATATAACCGAAAAAAATGTTTGGATATTTATTTTAAAAATAGGATTAAAATAATTTATCATAAATTTAATATTTACAGAAGAACCATTAATAGTATATTTATTAATTAGCATACCTATTTGTTTCACTATTCAATATAAGAGTTTTTAAAATGAATGAATATAAAAATCGTATGACACATTAATTTTTTACAAGTCCACATATTTAAAAATAATAATAATTGGTCGATGAAAGTTGCTTCCTTTTTGAATTTTCCAATTTTTAAAGTAGTAGCAAAATAAAACGCGTAGGTGTGGAAAACTAGCAAGCAAAATTTCCAAAGGAATTAAAAATATGACAGACTTACTTGTTTTTACATAATTTGAAGCCGCTCCTGCCTTAGCTTCTACTTTAGTAGATCCCCCATTTGTTGAACACGAGGAACTAGATACAGCAGATTGACTACTCATCGTAACTGAGGTAGAGGTTAATTTTTGTTGTGACCGATCCTGTAAATAAAATAAATTTATAAATATAAACACAAAAAAGAATTATAGAAAAATCACTATTGTAACTATCTTCATTCGTTCAGTTTCGAAAATAAACTAAGATTAAGAGGAAAAATCAATCAACATTAAATACATAAATTTTGCCGACTATTACAGTTTCAACTTTTTGGGACCTAGGCTTTAAACACATACATAACAAAACCTTATCATCATTATACAATAACATCAATAAATGCAAGCAAAGCAATGTATTATGTATATGAGCAACTCGTTTTGTTTTAAAATTGTAACCATTTTTATTTTTTAAACTATTTAAAAAAATGTTCGTGTGAATTTGTAATTTTACAGATGACTTACCTGTTCCGATTCCTTTTTTTGAATGGATATTATCAAAATTTTATTTTCCGCAATTTCCCATGTAAAGCTGAGTACTCACAAACACGTTTTGCGTTTGCGTTTTGCGGCAAAATAAATCAAGTAATACATTTAATACTCATCATCACGTTTATCCGCGTTTTCGCTTGGTGATATTTTTAGTAAATTTTATTTTCAATGGATTTGATTGTAACGGAAACTGTATTGGTTAAACTGATTTTTCAATTTTTGACAGTTGGAAATGTCAGAGGTCAAGTCGCAAATATAATATATATTAATGTCTTAGTTCTATTAATTAATGAAACTTCATTTAATTATGCAGCAACAGGAGAGCGAGGTATGAGTTAATAATAATTATGAATTTTCCATAATTTATTAGTTTCACACTGTAAATTGAAACATTATTGAAATTTCAGCAGCCTTCATGTGTGTACTGCGAAAACTGCAACATTTTCGTGGATATATCAAATCTATTGTCACATCCGTGTTTCAAGTGCGAAGTAATCAATAATGATGCAGACACTGAGTTAGTCGATAAGTCGCAGCCACATGAAATAGAGGGCCAAGAAACCATTGAGGAACTCCTCATTAGCCTTGTACAATTAAGACCATCTTTGTGGGATCATCGCATAGCATTGAAGGATCGTTCCAAAAATATCAAAGATGATTTGTGGATAGAAATATACAATGCTATGGGGAAAATAATTTCCATCGAAGAAATGAAAAAAAAATGGAGAAACCTACGAGACAAATATATAAAGGTAAAGACCTCATTTTACTTTATTAGAATACACAGTCTACATGATAGTTTTTGATAAATAAAGATGTAACTGTATAGTCAGGACATAATTCTCATTTGTTTGTTAGGTGAAAGGGGAAACATATACCTACAAGCCAAGTGGAATGGGTGCTAAAGGAAAACAGAAGGTGTGGAAACATTTTTCTGCCTTGCAATTCATGGACGATTGTATTAATCCAAAAAAAACTATTGGAAGCCTCAAGATACCACCACAGGATATGACACTTAATTCAGATTGTGAAAGTAGGCCAAGTAGTTCAAGTTCTGCATGTTTTGTAAATGAAATGGCTCCAACTGATGAAAGGAAAAAAGAAAAATTACTGGGGAGTTAATAAACAACAAAATTCTTGATGTCTTAAATATTCCTCCACCATCAGTGAATATAAATCCATCATCATTATATGAAGGAAATGCAGCATGCTTGGCTATAGCTGAAATATTAAATAAACTTCCGGAGAGAAAAAAGACAAAATTAGAAATTGAATTACTACGATTAGTATATGATACGTATAATGAACATATAAGTAACTTTGAAACTAACGACTGTTAAATGTGTATAAATATCGAATAAATATATTTTGATATTAGTTTACTTGCTGTATTTTACCTGTTAATTTAATAATCACTAATCAATAATTTTGGTATTAGGAAAAACGGAAAAAGCTATTTTAATGATAATGGGAATAAGTATATTTCTGTTTTAAGAATGTATATTTGACAATTTAACCAAGATGCCACTGAAAATCAACAGCACCTTCAAACAAAAAATATGCTGCCAATTTATCTCTAATTGCACATGCTGTTCTGGTGTAAGTATTTGTACCCAGGCGACCAACATCTCCTAAATTATTGTACCGGCCTTCAGCCCTCCATTGTCCTTCAATTAAGTTGCCATCTGCATCTTCATGATCTATATAAGCAAGATTACAATAATGTCTTCTATTCTCTGGAATGTTTCTTTCTTTTATCATTAAGAAATTATGCAAACAGATAGTGCTCATAACAACAGCTTCTACTGTTTTTAAACTTGCAATTATTGGTTTTCTGTAAATTCTCCAACGTGCTGCTAACACACCGAAGGCGTTTTCCACAACCCTACGACTTCGACTTAATCTATAAATTATAGATATAAGCACAGAGATTAAATAACATTACTTATAAACCTACCGGTAATTGAAAATTCTCTTTTCTTGAGATAATAGTCCCCCAGGATAAGGTTTCATCATGTAATGTGTAAGAGGAAAAGCTGCGTCTCCTACCAAGTAATATGGAATCGGCTCTCCGTCGTCATCATTCGAAATTTTACTTGGCAGTGGGATATTCAAGGTACCATTTTCTAGCTTTTGTCCAATCTGGCTATGTCGGAAAATACCCCCATCACTTTGTCTTCCTTTTGCCCCAATATCAACAATCGTAAAGCAGTATGATGCATCACACACAGCCATCAATACAATACTATGTGATCCTTTGTAATTATAGAAATCGGAACCACTACGTGGAGGTGCCTAAAAAAAATAATTTTTAAAAATACATATATATTTTAACTGTAAAATACATATAAATTCTCAGTACTTAACTTGAATAACAACGTGTTTACCATTGATGGCACCAATGCAGTGAGGTAAATTCCATTGGTTCTCAAATTCTTCAGAAATTCTCAACCATTTTTCTTTGGAGGGTTTTAAAAATACATCATCCTTCAAAACATTCCAGATTGCCAAACACGTCTCTTTTATTATGTTAGAGATTGTTGTTTTCCCTAGGCGAAAAGCATAACTTAGAGAAGTCATACTATCCCCAGAAGCTAAAAACCTAACAAAAAAATATTGCATACCTATGTTGTTAATTTTTTATCACAATAACTTACCGTAGAGTTACAGACAGTCTTTCGACAGGCAAAATAGGTTCTCTTGATATATATATTTTCTCGATTTCAGGCTTCAATTTACTGAGAAGTATATCAAATTGTTCACTAGACATTCTAAAGTAATTGAAACATTTTTCTTGGTCACTCAATCTCATTTCTTGTACTAGATTATGAAGATCTCCTTGTTGCTTCCTTTTTAAATATATATTCCTAGCCCAAAATCGCTTATGTTGCCCTTGAGCAGTAAATTTATGTTTTAAATATAATAATGCCAATAAAGTTCGTCTTCGCCACAAATAAAAATTATAATTAACAATATAATTCGACATATTTCCGTTATTATAACCTCAAATAAGTCGTGCAAATGCAAATATTTATGGCTAAAAAAGAGAGAAAACAATATTTTATTGACAGAGGAAAGATTTTCGCCGCAAAATCTTAAAAGAATGTTAACATTTCCCGCCATAAAAATGCGGCGAAAATAAAGTTAAACAATTCCCGCGTTACGAAATTTAAAATTAAATTAACCAATCACATTATCGCCGCAAAAAATAAAAACGCAAAACGTGTCTGTGAGTATTCACCTTAATACTTTGGAAGTCTACGATTTCTTCTACCGACCTCCTATATGCAAAATTACTGACAGATCCACCATCTATATGTTCTGCCCTTACCTAAAAATGAATAGGAAATTTTAGAAGTATTAAAATGAGACTTATAATTTATAATTACAGTAATTACGCACAGGTCTAATTATTTACGAAATATTATACCTACCTCAAGAACAGAATTTTGTATATATACAGTAATCTCATCATGACGATAATCAAAATTCATTTTTATTTTCAATATATAAGTCATAGAATCAGTCTCAGAGAGATTGAGACTATCATCTTCATCACTGACAATGTTTTCATACTCACAATCAGCAAAGCTGAAATAAAGAAATATTTTTTAAATATTCTTGTCGCCATAAAGTTTTATGCTTAATCAGAAGGCTGAAAATATCCATGTTATTACAGATAAAAAGTGGACAGGTCTGTTTATAGCTAGATTAGATTAGTTATAGGAAAACTAGTACAAAGAAATTTGAACGAGAAGTCATAATTTCCTTTTTTATGAACCGATTAGAAATCGCCTAAATCCGGACAGGGCGGAAAGCTTAATTTTTTTCACGAGATCTCACAGAAATTAAGTTTTGATTATTAATTAATGATTGTTTACTTTAATCCTAAGTTCATTTGTTTGTTTTATTTGAGTTGAATACTTTTATTTATTATTGAATCATTTTCTTTATCCTAGAAAATAGATACAAAATGGAAATGAGGATTTTTTTAGTACAAATAAAATGAAATTAGTTTGAATGCTATTTTTATTCAGCAATACAATTTAAGTTGAAAGTGGTATAATAATTATAATTTTGACCCGTTTTATATCTGCCGATATACCGGTCGATATACAGGCAGAGCCTGTCGATATTGAATATCGACCGAAGGCGCCGATATTGCCGATATGCCGATACTGATATCGGTATCGTCGATCCCTATATATTATGATAGATAGTGTACATAAATAAACAGGCTAATAACGATTTTATGTTATATTATAATATTTTTTTTGTTAAAAATCAAAAAAAAAACAGTTTTTTCCAACCCTGCAGTCTAACCTAAATAAGTGTGGAACTTTAACCTCTGTACTAAACGTCCACACGTGCGGAATAATAAAAAAAATGTTACAGTTCCACGGTGTGGAACTCTAACCATCGCCTATGAATAATGCTTCATTAAAAAAAGCTTGTCAACAGACGCGTTAATTAGACATTAGATAAAAATGTATACTTACTAGTCCATTTCCTGTTCGGCTTCCAAATACGACTGATCCGACTCAGTAGTCAATTTCAAACGATCAACCGGTAATTACTTTGGTTATGCCCTTGGTCTTATCCTTTACTGATATTTCTTTCTGGAGACGTCACTAAAAGGGTGAACGTTCCAAAAGCACTACTATTTACCGGTTACCGTATAAAAGTGGCAGTTTAATTTTGCTTCACAAAAGTAACTTAATCAAAAATAAAAGTAATTATAAAAGAAAAAATTAAAAGACTACCTAGTTTCATTTAGAAAATATTTTTTTGGGAATGGAACAAGATGTATGGTAGGATGATAATTATAAAAAGCTATAACTGTTAGCCTGCGATGTTGTTAATGAGCATTCGATGTCATCAAAAAAATTAAATACAGATACCTAACAGGAGAAAATCAGAAAATAGTTTTCTACTTCCTAGAGTAACTGAACTAAAAGCTGGGTTATTAGAAATCATTTCACTAATGGCCAATTGCAGTGTAATGTTAAACTCTGCTTATTTTTAAGTAGGGTTTAGACTGTCAGTGGCGGTTCCATAATTTCGACATGGGGGCCTTCAAAGATGAGCAGGACAGCTGTGTACACGATAGTTCATTTAACGAGGTCCCGAACATCAAAAGTTTGTAGGATCCCGCTCCCCCCTGTTTTCGAAGGTGAGAAAAACGATGGTGATGGTTTCGAGTTTTGAAACCTTTACGTACTACCCCTATCAAGGAAAAACCACCCCAATTTCCGGCTTCTCAGTCTTGGGCTTGCGAGGAATTGTCGGATCGGGTATTTTTTTGCGAAATAATAATAAATTCAGTTAATTTAACCTACGTATAAAAACCACTTCCTCTTCCATGCTGTCGGTCCTAAGCATTCTGGACTCGCCGGACCGGAGTTTTTATGGGAATATCACGATAGTAGTGATATTTTTCACCCTACCCTCCCACAACTACCCCCAGTGTATAAAATACCCCTTTTTCTATCAACTATATGTAGGATGAAAAATAACATCATCATCGTGATTCCCGCCCTCGAAAACACGTAAATGATATTGGTGTTGCGAGCAGGGTAGTTTCAACTCCTCGGGTGTTGTTTAGGTCAACTGTATTTTAGTAATGGTTAGTTTCCCCGATATTCCCATAAAAAACCCAGGTGGTTTTTATATTTTGGGGGTAATTGCGGTAGGGTAGGGTGAAAAAGAGTACCTCCATCATGATCCCTGCCCTCCAAAACCCATAAAAAATCGTCGAGACCATTATTTTTTATTTTTTGGGGATATTGCTATTACGGGCGGAGGTAGGTTCAACTCCCGGGGGTCGCTTCGTGGTACTCTAATGTAAATTAACTGAAATCATTATTATTCCTCCAAAAAAAAACCGATCCAACCATCCCTGACAAGCCCAAGACCGAGAAGCCAGCTTCCGGAAATTGGAGTGGTTTTTCCTTGATAGGGGTGGTATGCAAGGGTTTCAGAATCAGAACTCGAAACCATCACCATAATTTTTCTTGATCAGTAATACATGATATTAATAAATTCACCTAGATTAAAGTTAAATAATAAAGCTCTACTGGTCGTATGGTAGAGAGACCTTAATAATTAGTAATCGATAGTTACAAAGTTCATGTGTCCATGGGAGGGACTCGGGCCCCTATGGCCACCCCCTAGGGACCGCCACTGTAGACTGTGAGCTTCCTTCTTAAATAACGTGGAAATGGTTACAATATAAATTCTACTTAAAAAGAAGCCGAGTTTAGCATTGCGGTGCAACTCACCATGAAACATATTCAAATGACACAATAACCACAAATAAAACAGCTCCAGGGTTGGGTAATTACCGGTTATAATTTTTCACAACAATGACGTCATGAAGAGCTTTTTGATGACGTCTTCAACCATAACAGCTAATACCGGTGTCACTTGAATGCTTTGATAAATACCGATATTTACAGGCAGATTGCTTGAAATTAGCTAGTGATACGAATCTTTAAATTGACCTGAGCGAACCGGGTTTCCAAAATCTTTTAGTTCTATGACGATATCACGTTGAGGACAAAAAAATTAAGCCCAATTAGAGTTAAGGAAATTTAAGGATGTAGACAAAGCGGTCGCAGAACCACCCCCAGTGGTGTACAAGGCAATTTATATATACAGTGTGTCCCCGGATGGAGCTAACTATACTTGTAATTTTCCTTATTTCGCGTTTTAAGGGAAAATGTCATTCTTCATAAAAAGTTTTGCTTGTCGTGAAACACTCGTCGTGCACATTCCCCAGACATAACCCCTCTTGATTTCTTTTTACGGGGAAGTGTATGCCCATGATTTAAAAGATAATTTAAACCGAATCAGAAACAATAGCCGCATAAACGAGAATACAATTCATTCAGTTTATGAAAAATTTAGAAAAAATATTGAAAAATGTGTAACAGTAGGAGGACAACACATAGAATAGTTTTGTTATCACTTTATTCAATAAATTATGTGCTTTCGTTGAATTTACAAAATTATTTTAATCATAATTTTCACAAAAATATCGACTTTGAGATTCGACCTTCAAATTTCATATCTGGTCTACTATTAATATTAGAAACAACTTCTTTCGGTAACATTTTTATATTCCTCTCAAAAAATTAATACTATACTCTTGGCACAAATTCACGTTTATTTGCTAACCACCCTGTATGTTATTTTGAAATTCTGAGTATGGCTAATGACTTCACGATAAGCAAAACTTTTTATGAAGAATGACTTTTTCCTTTAAAATGCGAAATAGGAAAAATTACAAGTATAGTTAGACCATTCGGGAACATGCTGTATGTTATGCTTTTTAATCTCTCACCGATTTGAGTAAATAGTTTTAAAAAGTTACGGCTAACTTATATTATTTATTTATTAACAGGTTCTTTATTATTAATTACTAGGCTTTTTAAATACCTATGTATAAAAAAAACTTATATAATAATTTAAACCATACATTCATTTCACTTTTATAAAAGATTTCTGTTATTTTATTTGACATACACTCGTAATAACTAATAATATTCCAGATGATTTAATTTTTTATTGGTTTTATGAGTCAGGCTTATATCCGATTAAGTTAAAGAAATATTTATTTTCATTGAAAATAAACATCCAAATCCAATTATAAGCACAATTACATTATAACCGCATCATGAGATCCACAATGTTGCCATACTAACGGATCTCATTTAATGCTAATTATGTATAGTGTACATGATCAGCAGATACGCCACCTAGCGAGGACTTGGAAGAACTACAAATGTATAACATTCATAAAAATGAGTAAAAAGGAGCTCCAAGAAAAAAATTTATAAACAAGTTTTTACACGTCACTGATTAAAATGATGACGTTTAACACGTAAAACAAAACGAGATCCAAAATCGGATCTCACCTTTCTAGATGGATCCCAGCTCATTCGGAATACTTCTAAAAAGGATCTGTATTTGTCGCGATTTATTGTCACGACCTCCCTTTGGGGAGAGCCGCGACTGACGGCCACTTGGCTTGTGAGAGAGGGAGATTGGGTAGTCAAAGTAGAAGACGAGTTTAAAACAAATATAATTTATTGACAAAATAATAACAAACGGTGTCACAGTATCAACAGGCACAACAATAATAGTAACAAATTGGGGGCTCTTACCAATATCACTGATGTGGGGAGATGCGTCAGGATAAGGAGTCGCACTTCTTAATACATTAAGAGTAGGACCGTCTTAAGAATTCGACTGTCGCCCGCGTTAATAAAATTCGTATTTATCATTTTACTAGTTGCTTACTTAGCAGGTTACCTATTGAGTACAAGTTCGTATTTATTGTTTGTTTTTAATAATCCAGTGTCTGGTCTCGTCCTCAATATTTGTTTAATATTATTGCAAAGTATATCAATTTAGAATTTGGAAAAATAATTTGTATCAATATGTAACCTACTAAAGCTGATTTATAGTTTTCTCCTAAAATATGAATACTCCATACGTAACACATTTCCCCTTTTTAGATAGAGCTAGCCCCTAGCTCTAAAAAATACATTTCCCAACATAGAAAAAAACAGAGTTTTCAACCTAACACTAAAAAAAAAAATTCATTCATCCATTTAAAAACTTTCATTCAAGATAACAAAATTATACAAATTGGTAAAATATGCTTCATCAACAAAAAATTTCTACATATCGATAATTGTTCATTACGAGGAAATATAGTTTTTTGCGGGCACACCTGGTCTAGTGTTTTTGCACTTACACTGAGTCATTACTTATTGAGTGGATTGGGGATGAAGTCGCTGAGTTAGCTGTAGCGGACGCCTGGGTTGCTGACACTTGTAAACCATAAACAAAACATTTGTCTGAAGGAAGTTAGCGCAGCTATAATGGGAACATATACTGCATTATAGCTAGATAGCTAGCTTCGGGAACTGCAGCAGAAATTTTAGCCCTTGGCTGGCTATAGATGAATGGATTATCCCTATGGCCCTTACTGGAAATCCATTGTCACCACCATGTAGTGGTTGGGGAAGTTTAGGTCCCATGTTGCTTCTCTGAACATTAACAATGACCTATATACTATGGATGGTCCAAGTATCTATTCCTTGCTCTGCTCAGGATCCAACCCTCCTAGTTTCACAATGCCAACTGCCATCCTCTGGTTTTCAGTGTTAAGTGTGCCCCGCCCTCGTACGTTTTGTTACATGACAAAAGAATACAGAAAACATTACAATATAAATCTTTTTACAAAAGCATTATTACTAACGAAAAAATTTCTTTAAAGCATTATTATATAAATGTTTTTATAAAATCATTATTATTAAGGAACAAATTTCTTTAAAACATTATATAAATATTTTTATAAAAGCATTATTATTCTGGAAATATTGTTTATTTCCTAAAGAAGAAATGTATCTAAGTTTTTAATTATTATTTCACCAGAGACCAGTAAATATAAATGAAAAATGGGGGAAGTTCTACTAAATTAATCAAAATATTTTTCTACTTGAGTTTACTTTAACAAATTATGCAAAATGTTTTCCTGCTTCCGAGTATATTTAAAGTTAGTTTTATCTTTTGGCATGAAATTTGACTTTCCTAGGACTATTTCCTGTATAAACAACTTTCTACTCAAATTTGTACCCTTTGTGTTAAAATTGAACTTATTGCATATAAAAAAAAATAACAGAACCCGTCTCATTTACGTACTTTTGTACAAAAAACTTTAATTGATGGGGCTGACGTTCAGTTTCATCGTGAAACCATCTTCCACATCTTCCTCATCTATCACGTTGCATCACTTTGTGCAACAAACCTCACAAAATCAATACACCTCATAATATTCACCATAATAAACCTCATATTATTCATCATCATATACTCCATAAAACACTTGCGTTTCTTTACGCAAAAACCTTATAAATATACTTGCATTTCTTCATGCAAAAACCTCACAATTAACAACATTGTACACTTTTATACATAATTCTTGAGACATTAGTTATTCCCTATGCACATACAAAAAACAAATTCTTTAACACCTATTGTTTGGTACTGTGGTTCTTCTCTATGTCCTTTTTTAAATATTTAATTCTGCCTTCCTAACTTTTAATTTCCTATTATCTAATGTCCTTCCCATAATATTTTTGCCCACAGAGCAATTCAACAAACAACGTATATGACATTGGCCACTGTCTTACTGTCGGTGTAAATTATTCATAGGTTCAAAAAAACTATTTAATTTTATATTGGAAACTAGAGAATTCTTTCCCCCCTGGAAAATTAGTAAGAATAATGAAAAGATTTCAAAATAAATATTTTTCGATTACTTCCCCGCAATATATTTTACATTACTGCTTCTTCTATTACTTAAGAATAAATATTGACTGATATGGCTTTTAAAATATTTTCAATTTAAATGTTTATATTGAAGAATGAAAAATTAATGAAACAGAAATTAAATGACGTTACTATTAGAAAAGAAAAGCTATCTAAAAAATTATTTAATCTGGTGCTTATCCCAACATTCCCCGATACCATGTGATATCAGCAAGATCACTCCCATACAAATTCATTGTTTCTACCTGTTGTACATATGACACTCCACAATTACTCTATTTGTTTTTTACCTACCATGATCCAGTATATTGTTACGTTATTATATATTTATTTATATATCCAAGTATATATATTTATATCAAAAAACAGTTTAATACATGTATACTTCATAAACTACAATAAAAATATTCAATAATCAATCAACGCATAATATTTATTTTACCCATATAATGTAACACATGTATGCATGTAAAACAATTACAATATTTAATAAACGACATACCATTCATAATAACTCAATATATTTGATCAAATATAAACATATTCTGGTCATGGTCTAATTTCACTACTATTATGCAGCGTCTGCAAGGTTAATGAGGTGAGACATCTAATTTGTTTTTTGTTTGTCAGCAATGAAATAAAATAGTTTAAAAAGAAACTCTAGATATTTTAATAAAAAGTAACTAATAAACAATCTGAAGGTTTAAAAAAAATTATTCGATTAATTATCCTCTGGGAACCTCTTAGAACCCCAAAAATTATATCCCATACAAAAAATAATTGAAAAATAAGAAAATTAAATTCATTTGCTGACAACAAGACCTCGTATTTTACGCACAATAAACGAAATAAACACAAAACGCGATTATTGACTTAGAAAACTTTATGTTGTAAATTCGGGCCTACTATGACAGCCAAATCATCCCTTGTACAAAGCCGAAGCCGGCGCCTCCACCAAATGTCACGACCTCCCTTTGGGGAGAGCCGCGACTGACGGCCACTTGGCTTGTGAGAGAGGGAGATTGGGTAGTCAAAGTAGAAGACGAGTTTAAAACAAATATAATTTATTGACAAAATAATAACAAACGGTGTCACAGTATCAACAGGCACAACAATAATAGTAACAAATTGGGGGCTCTTACCAATATCACTGATGTGGGGAGATGCGTCAGGATAAGGAGTCGCACTTCTTAATACATTAAGAGTAGGACCGTCTTAAGAATTCGACTGTCGCCCGCGTTAATAAAATTCGTATTTATCATTTTACTAGTTGCTTACTTAGCAGGTTACCTATTGAGTACAAGTTCGTATTTATTGTTTGTTTTTAATAATCCAGTGTCTGGTCTCGTCCTCAATATTTGTTTAATATTATTGCAAAGTATATCAATTTAGAATTTGGAAAAATAATTTGTATCAATATGTAACCTACTAAAGCTGATTTATAGTTTTCTCCTAAAATATGAATACTCCATACGTAACATTATATATTGCTATGTTATTTTTATACTAATCAAACTTATTAAATTAAGTTAAAACCTGTTTATTCCCCATAGACAAAACTCAAAATTCAAAAAAAATTATGATCAAATTAAATTTCTTACCTTAGATCCAAAAGTGTCAATTCTATAAATTTATGCCAAATACTTTACTCTTTTTCTCAGGAGCAGGTTCAGGTTTAAGTTATCTGTTTTTTCAAAAATTTTTGTTAAAGTAAAATTTTGAATCTAATAATAATATAATCTATTTATTTTCCCTTTTTGATATTTATGATTGAATATAATAAGTATTTTTAACGAAAGTCTTTTATAACTATAAATTTTGATACAACCTTAATACAAATATACCAACTTCTCTCTTCGTAGCTACAGGCTTCTTCCAGCATCTGTCCACAAAATGACGTTTTCCCTTTTCAGATATAATTTCTTCTCTTCTGGATTACTACTACTATTACTATCTTCCTTAATTTTTTATATATTATGGCCACTTCTTTCTTCTCAATACCAATTTTATCATTCGATTTCAACCTCTCTTCTTCAATATGACTTTTTTCTTCTCAGTTTTTTAAAAGCGTTTTTTCCCCTCTTGTTTTTTTCGTTCCTTCCCAACCAAATTCCATCTTTTGTTTTCACTTTTATTTTTGACCGCCTCTATCATTTGTGGTTGTTATCATATCATAACCCCAAATATCAAAAATTTACAAACAAAATAGATACCCATCAAATTTTGATCTGTTAACATAACCTAAAACTTAAACCTCCTTGTCTTTATTTTGAGCAAACATTATAACTTTAAAAATTAAAATTACTAATTTAAAATGTCATGATGACTTTATTGTCATAAAACATTGTAACTCTAAAATTAAAATTACTAACTTGGATATCAGAAATTAAAACCTTCTTGATAACCTCATTAAAAACTATTTTCAACAAATACTAACATAATAAATTTTAATTTCACAAAACTTAAATTTTTTTAACATTTTAACCTTTCGGATCTTTAGATAATTTAAACAAATTTTGAAACTATCTAAAAAAAACAAACAAGCAAATGACAACAAACATGCAATTTTAATAATCGCTTGAAAAACTAAATTTTTTTAATTTTTTAATACATAGTTATTTTGGCCCAATATTAACTTTATTTTATTAAGAAAATTTGATTCATCTGATAACTTTACAAATTGAAAATATGACAATATATATATACATATATATATATATATATATATATTTGGTTTAATTAAACAGCCCAGTTACATATGAGGGAAATGTAAATTTAAAATAGACATCAAGGGCAAGACAGGTCATTCACTTGCAACAGATACGCGTGAGACATGTATAGACTAGTAGGTACTATGATACGTTGGGGAACAGGTGCAAAATCTAAAAATACCCCACACGTCACTCATGCTACAGAGATTCATTAATTTGTTCAGACAAATATATATGTTCATCTAAAAATAGATGATAATTAAATAGGTCAGTAACCCTCGACAGGATATGACTCACACTTTATTAAACTTGTTCAGACAAATATATATCTAAAAATAGATGATGATCAAATAGGTCAGTAACCCTCGACAGGATATGACTCACACTTTATTAAACTTGTTCAGACAAATATATATCTAAAAATAGATGATGATCAAATAGGTCAGTAACCCTCGATAGGATATGACTCACACTTTATCATTAAACTTGTTCAGACAAATATATGTTCATCAAAAAATAGATGATGATCAAATAGGTCGGTAACCCTGATAAGATATGATTCATCCTTGTCCAGATAAGAGAACAAGCTGTTTTTTAAAAAAATATTATGTGCAGGAATACATAGGAAAGTGCGTGTTACGTCAGCAATATAATTGAAAATTATGTTTGAATACTTCCATGACCCTATGGGTCTAGCCATATCTATTGTTTTATACAACACACACTATAATATGTTTAAAATATTGATTCCATTATTTGCCTAGATATTCAAATGCATTAAACATTTTAACATCCTGTATACGACTAAATTGTATAAAATTTTACAAGACACTCAAACATTAAATCTCTTAACAGATCAAGAATTACATTTAAGCACCGTATTTTTACTCCACCCCTTAAATATTTCGTATAGGTACTTTAGCGTCATAACTTAAATACAATATTCAATAAATTATTTCGTGTGGAACATTATTATTATTTTCAAACCGTGCACTATGCTGTATTAAGCTTAAGGGTATACTATTACTTGGAGATTTTAAATAGGCTTATGGTAAACAAGAACGCTTAATTATATCAATAGAGAAGCATACATTATACAGTATTACTACAATGTATTAATGTTTTATTTCTTTTGGTAAGTACAAGCCTTTATTTTCTTTCGCAAAATGTTTCAAGACTTCAGTTTCAACATAAACGCCAACCAGTTGTGTAAGTGTTAATTGTTATAGTTTTAAGTGTGTAGGGTTTAATTTAAATTTTTCGTAAAATAGTTTGTTAAATGTTCTGCTCAATTGTTAAAATATTTGGGGTCTTTTTGACGTTTGTTTTTTAAGGGGTTTTAAAATACTTTAAAATAAATCTTGATATCGGAAACAATGTAATTGAAGTAAATATTTTAATTTTCGTTCAAACTAAAAATGTTTTTTATTGCAATTTTAATCTCCACACTTCCACCGTAAGTTTATTAATTATTTATCTAGCTTTAACTCAAGTTGCTTTACTTTGTAGTTACCATGAAAATAACCCAATTTATCTGGGATGTAACGGGGGACTTCTTCCCCGGAGAAGGTGTATGTATTATTTCTTTGTTTCAAATATTTTTATTTTTAATCTGATGTTTTCTGTTTTCAGTTTCCACTTGTTTGTGGAGGCAACTCCCCCATCTGTAGAGTTAGAAACCATATGGGATGATGAAGTGTGGGGGCGGAGGGTTACGGCCAGGGCTGACCCTGCAAGAAAATTTGTTTATATATGTATTGGGTATGTTTTCCTTTTATTTAATTTTAGACTAGAAAACAAAAAGTATTAATATTAGGTTCATGATATAATAAACCCTATACAACAACTATTATTTCTCGCGATATTTATCATTGTAAAGTTGTTTAAAGTTTAATATTTTTCAAATTAACGCATCCAAGGTATTCTTATTTTTCTTTCTACATGTTTAGCTACAAGTTAATAATCGAATAATTCGGCACACTTGTTTTGAATTCACCGGTAATGATTCATACTCTTTAAGTATCTAATATCACTACTCGCTGTACAACGATAAATAAAACAGTGCCTGTAAACAATTTTCTATACATGCGTAATAATAAACTTGCTGATTTAGTAAGTTTTTAGCTGAAGATTTGTATTGTATTATATCTAAATATAAAAGCCACCCATAAAAGAGTTAGTTAAAATGTATTAATTTAACTAAGCGTTTATAATACCTTTATCAACTTGTAATGATGCAGTTAATATTTACCAAACATTACAGCTGTTGTAAGCAATAAAAATGTTTGAATGCAAGTAAGTACATATTCTAAAAGAATTTTCTTTCCATCTTCTAGAGACGCAGCATGACCAGGCACCCCAACCCTCTTCTTACTCGCCCCGGTGGAAAAAAGGTGATCAAGATATTATTTAATTATTTTTGGTTTATGAAACAGACTTAGTTTTGAAAAATTAAAAGATGTTCACCTTCAATATAAAACAAAATTTTTATATTACTTTTGTACTAATACTCTACCTTTTATTTTCAGACTTATTAAAGCGTTTTAAATTTATTGTTGTTTTATTAGTAAATAATATGTATGGAAATTTTTATTTGTTATATTTATTAACAAATTATTAGTTCTTTATTATAATCTGTATATAATTAGGTTGGTAATCTATTTTAGCACGCACTCATATACAGCCGACAGAAACATAACATACATTATGTGTTTTAGTAAACCCCAACAGATATTATTTCTAGAAGTGTTTAAAATTCTGCTGCTTTAACCCCGTCTCTAACGGTGTGTTTATTGACCAGCTGTTATCACTTAACAGCCTAATGGTAAGGTGTAACAAAGTTTTATTTTATGCTTCTTTTTAAATGCAGTGTACTCATACCTATCTAATTATAAAACACCATAATCAAATGTACAGTGATGTAGGTAATATTATTGGTCATTTGAATTACCTAAGGTTATAGGGGTTGCAGGATTATCAGCGTTTAGTTTATTTCATTGGAGAAATAAACTTTTCATTATTAACTATTTTCAAATCCTGAAAACTTGTACATATTTCTAATACGAAAGAAATATCTGTTAAACTTTTAAAGATTTTAATTAAACATAAAATATAAATTTCTATCGAGGGTCAGATATTTTTACAAAAAGTCATTAGACAGGTTACTGTCATTCTACATATCTCTTGATTTTCGTTAAGCTCTAGAGTCTTTATTTAAATATTTTGAATATTTTTTATTATTCTTGGGAGAAAATAAAGAATCATTTAGAATAGTAACTTTATTAAAATCATACAAGAGTCAAATACATTTATTTAAAGCAGTTATAGAAAATGCCATACATACTTTGTAATACAGATTATTATTTTGCAATATAAAGGTAAACATTTAATCTGTATTTTAATACATAAAATATTATTCAGCTCGTTTTATATTTGTTAATTCTCTTTCATAAGCCTCACAAGTAATGATTCAAATTCAAATTTATATTAACTTAGAAATAATTTATATAATCTAAAATTTCTGGAATACACAATGCGTTTTTAAAATTAATTCCGCATAAAATAGAAGTTTAAGTTTTACCATAATAACCAACCCTAGTAACTTTAAGCATATTAATTCAAACACTAGATGGTCATTTAAATTTTAAAATCAGCTGGCATTTAAAATAAGTTTTTGCGTTTCAATACAATTATGTTCATTATAATTTTTTTTTTCTAAATTGTTTCCATTATTTTGTGAACATTAAATTGACATAAATTTATTCGATGTCTTCGATTATACAGGAAAAGTTCGATGCCAAGTTTATTACATTATCTATTTTTGTGATTGCATCCTCTACACGGCGAAGTTTTCGTAAGTATTTAACCCTCTTCTTGTTAAGGTCACCCTTTTTAAATGTTTTTTGTTGAATTATATCTTTACTTCTTTTCACAAATTGTTTAGCCTCGATAATAAATAAAGCACTTGTTTTATTTTCCTGCACTCTGGGAATCAAATGACACATTTTTCATTTCGGAATCGCTCTCGTTGTTTTCTGATATATCTTCATACACGGGTGTTGAAGTAAACCGCGGCCCCATTCTTGATGCCCCTATCGGTCTGATTTTTGAAAACGAACCATCCAAAATTTCTAAACTTTCATCCAAATTAACTTCTGATGTGCTAGGATGATTTTCAACTGCTTGCGGGGCAATATCTACAAAATTTTTCTAAAATGCTGATGCAGCTTAAACGACTTAATGGTATTATCTGGTAAAGGTAATTTAATTTTCATTTTAACTGTTATATAAGTAAGACAACTATCGCAACTGAATTTTTAGATGATGCTGTTTGCTGCTTTTATATCGCAAGACATTTTTCGAAAAAATATTCCCCTACTAAATGCCTGAACAGCTCTGCTAATTCTAAACTTTTCTACATCCTATTTTTAATTTAGAGCTCTCTATTTAATTTTTCAAAAAATCTATGAGAACCTCGTATAATATAAATTGTTATTACAAGGGGTATCCTAATCAAGACAATTCTAGAAAGTAGTTTATCATCCTGCATATGCTGCATAATATGCGAGTATATTGCAAAAGAAACATCTGTATAACCATATCGTATGCTTTTATTCTCAAAAGCTAAGTGAAGTTAATTTATTCGTTTGTATCATTAAACTAATACACATTGTAATACCACCGTTTAAAGGGATAACAACCTAAGTACACATTAATTTACGCAACTATTTTTAGTTTGCAGTTATTGTCTACATCACACTTATATAAAACATATGGAAATAATATGTTAATTATATGTAATTATTTTTACATTTTGTATAACTAGCTGAAATAGACACGCCAGACATCTCTGAATTATAATATAGAGTATCTACCATTTAACCCCGCTAACTATTGTAAGTCAGAGAATAGCTTGTGTGAAAATATACAGTCATGTTTTTAAGTATTAAAAAGCATTAATTTATAAACAAGTGGTGAGACATAGTAAATTTTGTCACTGATTGAACTGTAATAACGGTCTAAGATTTAAAAGAGCACTAGTGATTTGAAGATTTATGTACACTCTCAGGTATAAAAAATATTATTAATGTTAAAAATCTTAGTCCGTGTCTTCGTATACCTACAGAAATCAGTATTATAAAATATTTTTAGCGAGAACTGTCTATTTGTAACTAAATTTGATGTTATAGACTTCTATCAGTAAAATATTCACATCATGCACAACCACTCATAAATTAAGTTTTGCTGAAATTATGCCAGCGCCACAAGAAATAGTTTTAAGACAGCTGATTGTGCTAAAATAAAAAAGCGATGGCGTCGCCCCGCTGGAAAGGCAGATTTGTCCTATATTATTTTGCACTATTTTAGTTCTCTATTATTTTAGTAAATAAGTGATTAAGTATATCTTTATTAACTTTTAATAAATATCACAAAAGATGGAAAAGAATTTTCTAGGACTTGATAGTCGCCCATTTAAAATTTTCTATGAGTTTTAACACAATTAAGTTCATAGCATCATCACAACAAATGAAAAGACAAATTCTATTTAAATTATTTGTTTTTTATTATTATTTCACAGATAAGGCGGATATTTTGTAATACAAAAGCAGAAATTATTTATTACTATTAAGACATACAATTATAACCATTTTATTATTATTATTATTATTCTCTATGAAGATCATACAAAGAATGACATGAGATAAGTCGCGTGACCAATGTCGACATCAGAAATTTCAGGGTATAAAATAACTGACACTAAAAATATAACACGATATGCAGTACAAAGTAATTACATAAGAGATTAAATACATAGATAAACATATGAACATTTTTAAATTCATATTTTAAATAGCTACAGAATAAAAACAATTATCTAGTAGAACATTTTTACACCATGTTTAAAACCACTTAATTTACACAGTTTTTCTTTAATATGTTATGCTAGTTCGTTTAACAGCTTTATTCCTATGTATCTAGAACTCTATATATGCCATGCTCATGAAAAATTATTCTCTTAAAAATCTTCAAAAGGGTTTACAAACATTACTATTATTAAAATAAAAAGAGATTATTATTAGAGTACAACGAGAATATTTAGGCTAATTTTAAAATTACATAAGTATTTTAATACATACACATGATTTCAGTTATAATAATAATTATATAATTTTAGTTAATAAAATACCTTTCTAGTACAATTACTCGTCATCATATTCATCATCATAATCATCAGAAGACATTTTCTTCTGACTATTATTTGGTCGTGGGGGTTTTGGAGTGATAGCACAGTTGTTTTTTAAAAACCTGCGTTTAAGTCGAATGTTAGACCTTTTAAAAGCTTTTAACCTCGCCTCCAGTTTTATTCCAGTCGTCAGTAGAGCATTTACATCCTTATCCAACTCAGCATTTTTATTCAAAACTTCGACCAATTCGTCCTTACAAATGTTGCTAGTAATGTTTAGCCTAACAATACTTTCACTTAAATTTTTATTAATATTTTTGAAATAATTTATAGAGCTCTCGCACAAACTCTCCTTTTCTGCGATTTGTTCTTGAAGTGATTTTATTTCTATGTCCGTTAGGAATAGTTCACGTCTCTTATTTTCAGTTATTGTTCTTTCCTTATATATACAGTTGTTTATTCGTGTGTCTAATTCGGGTATTACAAATTTGTTTATCCGCATCATTTCAATGTCACAGTGTCGCCATTTATTGTACATCTGATTTAATTCATCACTGATTTCCACGGGGGTTGTTAATCGAAAACATAATCCCAAAAACAAAATCACTTTGAAAAACATTTTTATTTTTTGATCACTTGTACTGTTCTTACGGTATACTAAGAACGAATAAGTATACTAAAAACTCCGGGGCTGTTAAATA
The DNA here is from genome assembly GCA_963675555.1 of Leptura quadrifasciata. Lineage (NCBI taxonomy): Eukaryota > Metazoa > Arthropoda > Insecta > Coleoptera > Cerambycidae > Leptura > Leptura quadrifasciata. The sequence goes on from OY776680.1 coordinate 82,490,615, forward strand.
CTCTAGGAATAAATCTAGGTTAGCTGATCCTAGAAAATTTTCATTTAATATACATCCTCAAATATGGTTACAGGGCATAAATATTTACCCGGGTAGATTTTGCTACACATCATAATGGTTTTACAAACAGGAGCTTACTTTGTAGCTAATTTAAAAACATCAAGAAATATTATGAATTTAGCCTTTCTCAACATACACAGTAGGTAGATATAGACAATTCAGCAACCACATTCCACGCTGGGTATAAAATATAGCTATCCTTGTCGCTCTCATTAAAAAAAAATATAGCTATCCTTGTCGCTCTCATTAACAATCTCTCCCATCCATAGACAGCTACCAAAAACATTCCCCCAAGAGGGCCCGACGTGCATATTAGCTATATAAAATGCGATAAAAACAGGAGTACCGCTAATGGGTAATGTAGGTTGTTAATTATGCCAACAAACAAGCACATGTTAATTATATAATATCAGCAAGATAACGTAGTACATTAACTTCTGCAGTATATATGACAAATGTTATTTTATGTATCAAATATTTTTATTACTTATGAAATATTCAATATTTCCTTTCAAATATTCAATATTTCCTATCAAATATTCAATATTTCCAATCAAATATCGAATAGTTCCTATCAAATATAAAATATTTCCTATCAAATATAAAACACTTACCAATTTTTTATCGGAAAATTATCCGTAATGAAATAACAATTTAAATTTATAGGTGATAATACGTCACTTGAATTAAAGAGGGAGAATCATTATAATTTTAAGAATTTTAGTTCAGACAAAATGAATGTTAGTGAAAGACGTGTCGCCTCAAAAGTTTGGGAAGCTGTCGCTTCTCATAAAATGTTAAGATCTCTCTCGAAAACGAGATTTCACGATATTAATTATTTACCGAAAAATTATATAAAAACAGTAAGCGTTTGGGATTTGGAAACTAACTGGAATTTATTACCTGATTATATACGGAACGATCCATTGATGCACAAGTATAAAGCCTGCAAGAAACATTATTCATTCACCCCTTATGGTGATTGTATCGATGGCCCTCCAGGAAGAATAATTAGCTGCAAATCTTGTATTGAAAAAGATAAAGAGAATTTGACAAATGTTTAATAACACAGTAATAGAAGCTGTCGTGTTTACAAATTTCAGCTACTATTATGATATTCAAACGCATTTCAGGTTAAAGAAGAATATAATTAATCAAAACCATTAGCGACAGCAATATTTTCGTATATGAATGAAATTTGTACTAATGTTTTATCAACTTATTCTTTATTATAAATTATGAATAAATTCTCAATATCAATGTTCTGCTTTTTAATTTTATTTTTATAAGTTTAAATATTATTCCACTAGATGAGTTTAAAAAATAATAGTAATGAAATAGCACATGAGTAAAATGTTTCAAAAACTTCATCTCAATTTTTGTTGATTTCAACAATATATCAACGATATATAACATAGCTTTCTTAATATAGCACCGCTTATTCAACCCGCTTTATTTATAGATTCATATGTGCTTAAATCATAAAGAATTCTTTAAAAATATTTTGAAGTAAGAGATCATCGCCTCGTTTCCTACGTGCCAGCCTTGATAAATACACAAATGTAGTGGTCTGTAGAGAGTATAGAGCATACTTACACATGGAGAAATTTCGGCAGGTTATACTGCGATGCAAACCGCTAAATATAATGTAACCATAGGCTTTATAAAACACATATTAATCCTAATTTCCTAATCTAAATCTAAATGTTCGTTAAATGTTAGTTTGTTATCTATGATTATTCCTAAATATCTCATATTTGTTACCTTTTCAAGATGCTCTCCGTTGTACTTTACACACATATTATCAATGTTTTGATTTAAATATTTGTTGGAACCTATTATCATATATTTGGATTTTTTGGCGTTTACCATTAATCCGTTCGTTGTAAACCATTCATTAATTAATTCCAGTGTCATGTTAATTTTTTGGATAACTTGCTTCACATTAGTTCCAGATAAATATATTATAGTATCGTCTGCAAAGAGATGTATTTTGCACTCCTCCGAATTGATTAGAAGTATATCATTAATAAATAGCGTGAAAAGCATAGGCCCTAGTACACTACCTTGCGGAACTCCATTATTATTAGAAAGTTTTTCAGATTTTACTTTATTTATTTTGGTTTGCTGACTTCGTCCATATAGGTACGACTTAAACCACTGGTATGCCGTGCCAATAATCCCGAAATATTGGCAGAGTTTTTTTTAATAAAAGCTCTCTGTTGACAACTTCGAATGCTCTTTTTAAATCGAGGAAGACGGTTACCACAACTTCCCCCTTATCTACCGAATATTTGAAATCATTGATTATTTTTTGCAAAGCCGTTTCACACGAATGATTTTCTCTAAATCCTGATTGGCTTTCATGTAATAATTTGTTAATGCTTATAAATTCAGTGAGTTGGTCATGAACTACTATTTCTAAAATTTTTTCCAGTGAAGGCAACGTATTTATGGGTCTATGTTCTTCCGCTAATTTTGTACCTGGAACTTTTGCTACACGAGTTATTAATGATGTTTTCAAAATTTCTGGAAAGGTTCCGCTAGTTAGTGATGTATTAATAATATGTAATAATGGATAACCAATGACATCAAAAGTATTTTTTATTAATTTAAAGTCAATTTCATCTTCAGAAAATTTATTTTGCTGTTTAAAGACAATTTTACGTAATTTAGTGAGATTTATAATAGTAAATTCTTTAAAATATATACCTGGCTGCAATGCTCTGTTCTCAAATAAAGCATGTCTGTTAGGGTAATAGTTATTATTTTTTAACCCATCCACAATTAGATCAACACTATCAATAAAATATATATTAAGTTCTTTTTCTAAATGCTCCTTTTTTTCAACCGCTCCTATTATAAGAGAAGATATATTATGATTGTCTTTTGGTTTTATTATATTTTTTAGCGTCCGCCACATTAATTTTGGGTAATGCTTTAAATTATCTATTTTATTTTCATAATAATTTTGTTTTTCCTTTCTTAACACTTTTACAACCTCATTACGATTATTAGTATAGGTTCGCCAGTTTTCACCATTTTTGTTTATTTTAAACTGTTTATATGCTAGATCTCTTTTTTTTATTGTTTCTTTAATAGTATCATTAAACCATTCATTATATTTCATTGCTCGTCTTTTGATAATCGGACACTCGTTATCCAGTGTAGTTTTTATGTTATTTATGAATGATTCAAATACATTATTAGTATTAGTACAGCCATATAGCCAGTTAGCATCGATTAAGTTTAATGAAATTTTATTATAGTCTAACCTTCTAAATTTTATGTCCAGGTCAGAAACCGGATTATTACATTTTAAGTTACAGTTTATACCTATAATTTCATGATCGGTGATTTTGGGTGCAATTTGCATATTTACCTGGATTTCGTAACAATTTGTAAATAATAAATCAATTGTAGGTTGTGAAATAAATTGTTTTAAGCCAAAATGTCTGGATATATTATGTAGTCTCTTACTATATGTGTCATCAATAATATCCCATCTAATATTAAAATCTCCTATAAAAATATATAATTGGCTGAAATCCAATTTTTCTATCAAATTTTCAAAGAAATCACAAAACTGTAAATGACTGGCATTCGGAGAATGATATATGCAGCCAACGAACAATGTTTCCTGAAAGATTTTTATTTTTATTTGTAAGTACCAATAGTTAGTTTCAAAGATAATATTTTCAATTGGGCTACTGTCTACAGTGTTAACTATATAAATGATTACACCTCCAGTATGTCGACTCAGGGAATTGCATCGGTAAATATTGTAATTCTCAATATATATTTCGCAATCTAAAATGTCCTCCGTTATTCTAGTTTCACTTAAACAAAGTACAATGGGTTTTAATTCTATAACTAACTGTTTTATTTCATCCATATGCGCAATAAGACTTTCTGCATTTAAATATAATACATTATTTTCAAATACCTGTTTTACTCTGACATTGGTTATATTGGTTTTATTGTTGTTTACTTGGGATCCTCTTTGGGTAAGGGCTTCTGCAGTAAAAAACGATTTCGATATCGGTCAATTCCAACATACTCTGGCCAGATGTTGGGGTTCTTGAATGTTTCAACATGGTTTGCAGGTACTGACACTTTAAAAGATGTGTATAGTTCGGGATTTCTCGGTTTCATTGTTTCACACTTAACATCCGATATATTTTTAGATTTAAGGTATGCGGTAATATCAGTAGTAGTGAAGTTTGGTGGACATCTACACACATGATAGTCTATATATCTCATAACTCCCTTGAACGTACTGCTGTCATTTCCTTTGCCATATATTATATTATTTCTCTTCTTATATTTATGTATTGGAAATTCCCAGTTACCTTCATTTTCGGTTTTCTGTTCATTTGTTTCTGTAATATTCTCATTAATATTTTCATCACTGTGATCGTTTATCAGATAAACTGAAATAGATTTAATATTTGCTTGACTTCTTAGAATTTTTTTCTCTACTTTTGTTTCTTCTACCTTCTTATTCTGATTTCTTTGCTGGTTGACATTTGTTTTATCTTCTGTCACTGCCTCTTTAAAAGTTTTTTTAGTTTTGTTTACTGTGCCATTTTTGTGGGTTTCTTCTTGATATGATGTTTCCTTATTTTTATATTCATTTGAAGTTAACAAACGAATTAAGACAATATTGCTCTCCTTTAATTGAGTTACTTCATTTTCCAATTTACTTATTTTTTCTTGTAGTTTCGTAGTTTCACTTTTGACACAATTGTTAACAATTTCTTTGAATTCACTACTTTTAATAAATGCGATTATCGTATCTTCTTGTTTCGACCTTAAGCCCGGCATTAAAACCACTGCAGGCAAGAGCTCACTGCGGGCACGTGTTTACCCTACGGCGGTCGGACACAAGACTACTACACATGCACATGTTAAGATTAACGATTTATTCTTTGATAAGTATTTTAGAAAATATTTCCTTAAAATATTCATAATATTTATATTTAAAAATATTTATAATACTCAGAAATTTTTAAAGTACAAGCCTTAAATTATTTAGATAATAAATCACAAAATTTACAACTTTATATAGGGTTTTCTTTCACTAACTCCTATATCTTTCTTATAAAGGGTATTATTAAAACATGCTCGGGCAGTTAAAATAAGTTTATTATACATATACAGTCAAAAAACAACATAGTGGAGAAACGACATAAGTGTGGGGTGTTATAGTAAAAGTGTAATGATACAGACATACAAAATAGTATATTATGCAACGAGCGTTATGGCTATTAAGCCGTAATAAATTTCATTATAATTACGGGTAGTAAGCGCCTAATTAATAATTTAATGTATAGGTGTAGAAGAAATAAATTTTAAGCTACAACAAATATCTTGTAGGAATAGTATCTGACAGATAAGGATATCTATGGAGCTTTAAAAGTTGTTTTATAAAGCAATTCCACATATCGTTTTGTAAATATAAGGTGACTGCAGGCTCTCCTACTTATTTTGGTTTAAATATCTTTAATAGGTTAACATTTGTAAAAAAATAATAAACGAAGCAAAAGTTTAAAAATATTCAAATATACACAAAAATACTATACAAAGGAAGCAATACCACATATCGTTTTGTAAATATAAGGTGACTGCAGGCTCTCCTACTTATCTAGGTTTAAATATCTTTAATAGGTTAACATTTGTAAAAAAAATAATAAACGAAGCAAAAGTTTAAAAATATTCAAATATACACAAAAATACTATGCAAAGGAAGCAATACCACATATCGTTTTGTAAATATAAGGTGACTGCAGGCTCTCCTACTTATCTAGGATTAAATATCTTTAATAGGTTAACATTTGTAAAAAATAATAAAAGATGCAAAAGTTTAAAAATATTCAGCGTCGCTTGTTAGGCCGAGTTGTGCTTACCATCCACACTAGTTTTCACCTTTTTCTTGCTACAGCGGGCTATTTTCATTTTATAATGTTTATTTCTTTTTTTCACCTTGTTTAGTTTTGCCGTGACCCTTGCATGGGCCCTTTTGAAAATACCTAGTTTTTCCTCTACTTCCACATTTTCTATCTGCATATATTCCAGATAGGACCTTGTTCTATTCAGCTCATTTTTTATTACCTCCATATCGCTCCTTAGGATAGTTAATGTCTCCGTTAAATTTTTGTTCTTCAGCGTTTCGTTCGATAGAGTTTGATCGCAATCGCCGTAGATGTTTGCGTATAAATTCTTTTCGGCTTCCAACTTTTTTGTTAAATAAAATATATTCAACTCACACTGCCTTAAAGCCTTCGCCTTATTTAATACCACTCCATCACAAATAAATTTTTCAGCTGTGGCATTTTCTATATAGCGGGGTATAATAACTTTTTGCAGTCTATTCACCTCACTAGAAATTAAAACCCGCTCACTTTCACACTTTATTAGATCGTTGCAGCAATTTAGATTCCTTGATGCTGCCAAAATTGCGGGTATGACATTTAAAATAATCATCACCAACAGCGCGAACATTATTTGAACCATGTTTGTCAGTAAACTCGTTTTTGCAACTAAACATTTTAGAAAATATACTAGATGCTCGACGTCTAATGTTTTTGAAATAAGAGTCCCTGTTTATTAATGTTTCATATCCTGGTAATATTAATGCTCATTGTTCGGAAAATGCGTTAATGCATGATATACTAGACTTAAACAAACAATACAATTCCTAGCCATTAGATTCAGTTCTATTATAAATATCCGTGTGTTAGATTTCTCTACTTGGAAGTAAGTAGTTACGTTTGGCCGATACTGGCACCGCCTCCACGCTCCATGGCTCCCGTGGCGGGCAATAGATTGCAGGTGAATGATTTATTGTGCAAATTATCAAATGAGATGACAGTATTTTACCTCGTATATGTATATTAATTACAGATTTGCAGATGCAGATTAATTATTTCTATTAGGTTTAAAATTTTATTAACTATAAACATTCTTGATAACTAAAATTGAAACAAATTTTATATTTTATTTATCTTCAGAATGTTGGGGTAATTTTTATGTAAATGAACTAAGAGTATACGCATTAGTTCAAGAATTTTGTTATGACAATTTTTACACAGTATGTTACATTATGCCATATGTTTATTATTTACTAACTTTGTTCATTCTTATAATAATAATAAAAAAGAGTAGTTAACATGGAAATATTTTTATTTAGCATTTGAACTGTACAATTAATGAAAAATAATAATTATAAATATAAGTGATATTGATTAGGGTCTCAGTTAAACATCTTGCCCCTCGTCTCTCGAGATTGCATCTGCATCATCCTCCTCTTCAGCCTTTACGCTCTCCTCCTCCTCGTCTATGCCAGTCAAATATTCTTGTAGATATGCTGGTAGAAAATTTTCTAGGTTGAATATAAATTTAGTTAAATGCAGTTCTTGCAATTTGCATACCAGTAAATCAATGTCAATTTTAGCAGTTAAATATTTCTCGCAAACATTATAGGCACGGTTGTAGCTTTCAGCGAGGTTTTCACATTCAGATATGGAATAAAATTGCTCCATGCCATACACCGCTTCATGTTCTGCATCGAAAGCCAAACGATTAAATTTACATTGTAGCGCGATGACTGCACTGTTTAAGTTATCAACTTCACTTTTACTGTCACTAGCTTCAGCGTATGCCATCCACATTTTGTAAACGTTTTGGTAGACTAACTTTAGACTTACCTTACTCTAGCAGTATATATCAGTTCGGTGGAGAAGTGGGAGAAATAATTAGAATTTAAATTTTGGAAAGTGTTTTCAGCTTTAGAGAGACTTGTTGACTCTTGTCAATCTGGTTGAAATATATAGACAATTTACTTAAAGTGTCTAGTCATTATGATAGAAATAAAAGTCATATTTATTGTTATTGCATTTAATTTATTGCCTATTCGTTACAATATTAAACTTATACTAACGTTAAGAATCTAACATGTAAATAAAATAAACTTGACAATAAGAATTAATTATAGTGATATATATAATTTCATCTTAAATAAACGGATCCATCTAAAGCACTGTAATTTACCAATGCATCGTGTAAAATTAGTGCAAAGACCTTAACATTAGAAGGAAACTTATTCTTCCTAGTTTCAAACTCTAACTTAATGTCGACGGTGGATGATTTTACGGCTTCTGATTGATGAGAACAGTCGATAACAAACAGAGGATTTTTCATAAAATTACCATAAGTTAGCATTGGTTCGCTCATGTCTCTACCGTAATAAGTACGTTGAAAGTTAATGTAGGCATAGTAGGCTGGACCAAATAGTTTTTTAGAGAAATCCAAATTCCATCTCTCATACGGATAAACGTTTGAGTTTAGGTAGAGACGAATATCACTAACATCAGCATTAAGAAAGGTCGAAGCATTCTTTGTTCTATCATCAGAATTTGCAGCACTTTGAAAGCCCACAATGATATAACGAGGTCTTTCTAAACTTGTACTAGTTTTTATGGCCCAAATATCAGACGATGTCTCTCGCAATGCAGGTAATTCATACAGATCCCACATACGATAAGCTATTTTAACCCGTGCAGCAGCATTTGAAGGAGATTTGTTTATGCGAGACATTTTTAGTTTCAATCTATCTTCGGGTACGACATGTCGAATTTTCCATTCAATTTTGCTAATTTCTAAAGCAGCATCTACTTCACCTATATAGCAGTTCTTGAACGTTCGGGCTATAATTAATATTAATTCCTGCTTTACATTGACAATCCCTTTTGTATAGTCTTCGGCAAATCCCATGATATATTTAAGAGGTAGTCTACCGCTAAAGACGTGACTAACTGCATCCAATACATCTTGTTTATCCTCATCAAGTCCCCAACCATGTGTTAATAATACGGAATTTTGGCTGTCTCCAAAGAAGAGCATAGTTTTCATTGTAGAGGTTATACCAGGCTTACGAACTATTGCCACCTGCTCACCACCCATTTCATAGCGGATTTCATCGAAGAGAAAGGCGAATGCATTATTAGCCAAATAGCAACTCTTACCGGCTTGAGAAGGTGTAAACTTCCCCTCGATGTATATATAGCTCTCAGAGATGTCCAAGATTAAATCTTGAAAATGAACTGGAATGCGTATTTCATCTGAATTCCTATATGTCGGTGAACCATATGGTTTATAAGTATGTTCATGTAGACTCACAATAGAGTTGTCGAAAATTGGTTCATCAAATACGTTACATTTTTCACTTGCAGTTGAAAAAGCTATCGCCATTTTCGCTGACCTTGTCTATTGTCCGGAAAATAATAGTTGATAAGCGATTGAACAAATGTATAGTCTTCAGGTGAGAGCTGTTGTTGTCGTCGACTCACTGTTGACACTAATGGCTTTGTAGAACGACTAAAGTAGTTGTCGGATGAACTTCTTATTTTATAAGGATCTATATTTTCTTCAATTGCATTGTGTCGTCTATCATGATTAAGATTATTGCGCTGATAGTAATAGTAGGGATGAATGAGTTGACGATTATAGATGAATCCCATAGTGAATGAATTATGGTAATTTTTTCAACTCGAGCTTTACAATGATTTTTTCACCTCGAAAGTCAATTAATTCACCGCGATCGTCCAAAATGCGTAGAGTAATGTTGTCGATAAACTGACGTCCTTCTGGTTTGACAGGCATATAAATAATATTTCGAGGCTCTTTAGAAAGTTTATAGCCAGGTTCAACGTCTATGTCGAATTCGAAGAGCGTATGTGCCTCCTCTCCATTTATATAAGCACCTGAAGTAATGTTACAATCTATACGTATGATTCGAACTTTCATAATATTGACGGGTAGCGTTGACGTGTGGATTTTATTAGCAGCAAATCGTCTATGTTCAAATCCTAACAGGTCAGCTAAAGTGTTTTTAGGCGTGAAATCAATCTCATACTTTGACTGCATTTCACACTTTAACGTATTATTGTTGGCATGCAGAGAAAATAGCTGTTTATTATGTTCTTCACTATTTCCAATAGTTTTTTGCTTGGCACGTTCACGTTCCTTGTTCAACATGTTTCGCTGTATTTCTTTGTGAATTTCGTCAATTTCATATGCACCTGGCTGTATCAGCAGCTCTATGGGAATGCTTTCTTTAGGTGATGTTCTATATAATAATCTATTATTTTTCTCATCAACATTTAATATGGAATTGTAAGAATAGAAACCAATTAATCCTAATCCATAACGACACCTACTGTCCAATTCAATCGGTGGATAAAAGTCAGCACTTAACACACTAGTCCATTGTTCTGTTAGAGTAAACGTTCGCGACATGATTGAGTCACTTGTTAATTGTCTTGGAATTAGTCCACACAACACTTTATCAATGTTTGCAACAGCAACTCAACGGATTTATTCGTCTCTTTTTTTCTGTGGCAATTGTTCTAATGATGACGACGATGATGAGAACTGTGATGAAATGTCCACATTGTTTTCAGAAACGACATTTATATCGTTCATCTTGCAGTAGCAGCAAAATATTCTGCGATTTGATGGGCCATCATTAACGTCAGTAGCGGCGCCACTGCCACTGCCAGTATCATCATGATCTGTGCAATATTGATACTTTAGTATATCAATGTCATTTTGAAGATGCTTCGGCAATTTATCCCAAACTAGAGCAATCTCATGTGGAGCACATGCAATCATGACTTCTTTAGGCATGTTTATAAGTTGTTGTCTACTCATCTTCAGCAAGCTACGTAGTCTAGAAAATGCAATTAGTGATTTACCCATTTGTTTTATTTCCTCTCGATCAATTGTTGGCGTCATCGTCTTCATGTCATCGCTTGACATCTTCGTTGTTGTATCACTTAGACTTTGAAAGAAACTTTAAACACAAATGTCCACACCACACTGTATTGAAATCTTGATGACGATCATAGTTATAGGTAATTGTTCTAGCAGGTGTTGGTCCTTTGTACAGATACCGTACCAGTTCTAAAGGAGGGGATAAATCGCCAAAACTGTCATAGTAATTTACTAAACTATCATTCTTCCTGTACGCTACCCAATGCGTACCTGTGCCATGTATACTATCTAGGTTAACTACAGTACCCTCTTTTCGCCATGGTCCATCTCTAGGTAATTTGTCCCGCATAAATACACCTCGAAAATTTGGCAATTGAAGGAATGTGGCAAATCGTCGAATATCTTGATCAGTGAGTGGTTTTCGAGGAAGCGGGACATCTAAAAGTTTTTTGAGTCGAAACCTGAATGCAATGACGGTTTAAGATATAGTCCTAAGCCTTTGCGATATGGTTTCAAATGTAACCCCTTACCATTTTTAGTCAGTGCAATCGCCTCCATTGTCTTGTTGTGACGATTTGCCTCCGCCAGTTGTTCTCGTCCATTTTTCGCATCATGAACGGCTTTGGCTATGCTAGCAGCTCCGCCGGCTATAGTTCCCAATGCCGAAAGTCCAGCAAATATTGGTATTAGAGGTAGAATGCCACCCACCTTTGGAATTGGTATTACGCGTGGCAGACGAATTTGCTGTTTTCCACCTGTCATTTTTAAAGCATGTCTTGCTACGCGTAGGGCAAATTCAGCTGCCTTTAGAGGATTGTTTTTCAACATTTGCATACGTTTATTCAGCTCTTGACGAACTCGATACACAATTCCTGATCCAAATGTAATTTTTTTCTCTCCTCCTGTTCTTCTTCCTTTAGCAGTAACTTGTTTCCTCTTGACTTTCCTTTTTTGCTTCTTATCGATATTTTGCAACTTCTCTTGAAAGCCCATGCCAAGACGTCGTTTTCCTTTCATGATATTCGTAACCAGCCAAGCAGCCGTTTTTTCACCAGTATTAGCGTCTTTGGACTTAACTCGCTCCCAAGCTCTCTGTTCAAGCTCGTAGTCGGCCTTGTGTCTTGTCGCTAGATCCTTACTTAAATAGGCAATGTCATGGGCACGACATGCGGCATCGAGTTGGTTAATGCCTCGATGTCCTTTTTTAAGACGACTCTCTAATTTAGTGCCTGGCCCACAAAACTGGTAACCTTCAGGCAAATGAAGTTCAAACGGGAGCTTGTCTATCAACGAATTAACAATTCCTCCACCACTATACTTTTTTAATTTGCGAGGTGGAACGCGACAACTGCGACGAGTTCCTGCTTCGACGATCAACATTTAAATAAAACTGTACACAGCCATCAATGTTTATATATCATCTAAACGTCACAGAATGCGCATTCTGAAGCAGAAACAAAAGTTTACTATAGACAACTTAGACCACCATTTTAAAAGTTCTAATGGATTATCGAGCAGACATGGTCCGTTTTTACCGTCAACTGCTCGTTGTCTCACAGTAGGACCGTCAAATTGTGGGAAAACAAATTTAAAGATTTCGCTGCTCGTTAACCCTGATGGATTACGCTTTGCCAACCAATACCTTTACTCAAAGTCATTATTCCAGCCAAAGTATGACTATCTCCGTGATATATTGAAGCCGATTAAAGGATTAGGATTTTATGGTTATGATAGTAATGTCAGCATAATGGAACCTTCAGAAGCAAAGCCGGACTCTGTGTTCATTTTTGATGATGTGGTGTGTGAAAATCAAGACGTTATTAGATCATACTTTAGCATGGGACGTCATAGCAATGTGGACTGCTTCTATCTCGCTCAGACATACACAAGAGCACCTAAACAACTAATCAGAGACAATTGTAATTTTATTATTGTATTTAAACAGGATGAGACGAATCTTCGCCATATTTTTTCCGACCATGTGGCTCCCGATGTGACGTTTCCACAATTTCAAGAAATGTGTTCCCAATGTTGGGGAAATAAATATGACTTTATGACGATTGACAAAGATAGAGAGGTACACGAAGGACGATATCGAAAAGGTTTCGATGCTCATATATATCCCTAAGTTTTCCTCATTGTAAAGTCAAACGTTTATTAGACATCATCGAGACTGCAACGATAATAATAACAAGCGAAGATGTCGCAAAGTGTTAGTGGCGATGCTGAGAAAAGAAATGCAAATTGTGAGATGGAGTTAAAACGTAAATTGATTAATGCAACTGAAGCGGTTCGAAGAAAATTTGATTCTCTTAGACATAATCAGAGTGAAAGTAAGTTGGCACTTGAAAAGATTTATGAGCCTATAACGAAGCCATTAAAACATTTATCGAATATGACTGAAGAAGCAGTAAAGAAATCAAGCACTCATGTGATGACAGTATCGCCTTCGATAAGGAATAGAAGTAACAGCATTAGTAGTGCAAAGTCTAAAACATCATCATCAAAGACGAGTAAAAGCGACGATGACATACATGGTGACGATGATGTTTATGATGAGGATGATATGATTGATGATAATAAAACACAAAGCATTGTAATGGAAACACCACCGCCGTCATCTCCATCTTCCATAGCGTCATATTCTTCAGTTTTTAGTAAACCTTCTCATCTGTCAACTGCACACGTGGGATATTTAAAAGTAGATAAAGGAAAAGACAAGTACGATACAAAGTATGGAATTCGGATGGATCCTATTGATGACACTACAACTCTAATGGGCAATGCTGAAATACGCTTCTCCGATGATAAAATTGAAATTTGGAGAGGAAACACAGAGCTTGCAACATACAATGGTAGTAGAGAACTCTATGATCTCATTTTTTTAAAAAGACCAACTGTCTTTTTTAGAGGGACCATCAGTGATGCAGATATGCATGCATATGGTGAAATTCTTCATATAACAAATGCACCCTATAAACATTATGATTCACAAAATGAATTAAGTGGTTCCAATCTTAAAAAGTATGTTGAAATTATAAAACCGTTAATGCAGAGACGTAACCCTGAAGGTGAGAGCGCTCTCTCAAGTAGAATAACTAGGACAAAATCCAAACATAGTGGAAGAGGAGTTGGTTTAGGTTCAAGAAAACTCTTTAGTAATAATCGCTCATTTGAATATGTGTATTGGAATAGACTCAAAGAGCTAGTTGATCGTCTTCGTCTACTATGGGCCTCAAAGATGGCTGGTCACACAGGTCATGAAAATGAAATAAAAGCCATTTTACAAGAAGTGAAAGAGGAAGGCATTATAAACTAAAACAATATCTCTTCAAGTATCAGTTGTATTTTAAAATGGCTAGTGTCAACAACACTATCGACAAATTCGGACGATGTAGAAGGAATGATCCAACGGCTGGAGCCCGTGGACCTGCAGGTGTAGGCTTTAAACTTGACAGTGCGGGAAATTATGATATGAAAAGTAAGCGTTTAACGAAAGTTGGCGAACCTGTTAATGAAAGCGATGCCGCTACTCAGAGCTATGTGAATAAACGCATTAATGAAGTGGCTAAGTCGATTGAAGCAGTTATTCAGGAGTCCACTACACTACTTGTAGATACACTATATAAACACGTAGCTTATGAAATTAAAGCAGTAAAAAGTTTATTGCCAAGGTATCAAGAGGTAGAAGGCGCAAATCGAGACATATTAACAATTCCTTCTGATTTAATGGGGGAATTTCAAAGGGAACTTGACCATTCCTCCTTATTTAATACCATAATTTGAACTTGGACAGTATGTGTTGAACAACATTAATCATGATAATTAGCAATGTTAAACGACAAATTGTTGATGAACTATATAGACCTGCTCAACGTAATTTTCCCAGAAGAAAAACCATAATCAAGGGCTATGGCGATTTGTGGCAGATTGACTTAATCGATATACAGTCTTATGCTAAGGAAAATAGAGCTTTTCGATATATTCTAGTTGTAATAGATTGCTACTCAAAGTATGTGTGGACTCGACCAATTAAGAGCAAAACTGCAGCAGAGATTGCCAATGCCATGCGGGTTATTATTCGAGAGGCTAATTACATTCCCAAAAATATACAAAGCGATCAAGGTGGTGAGTTTTACAACAAACCTTTCAGCGCGTTAATGAAACTTCACAACATAAATCATTACTCAACGTATAGCACAAAGAAGGCGGCTATTGTAGAACGTGTCATTAGAACTCTAAAAAACAAATTGTATAAAGAATTCGCCTTAAGGGCTAGTTACAAATGGCTTAATGTGCTACCAGATGTTGTCAAAAGGTATAACAACACGATGCATAGAACAATAGGAATGAAACCTGTCAACGTTGGACCTCATACAGAAATAGCAGCACTGAAATCAAGCAGTCGCAGAATTGCTCCTTCAAAGTTCAAATTCCGTGTGGATGATGTAGTACGCATTAGTGTTTATAAAGGTGTATTTGAAAAGGGATTCACTGCTAGTTGGAGCGCTGAGCTTTTTAAAGTGGATAAAGTAAATGTAACAAGTCCTCCGACTTATCTTTTAAAGGACATGGAAGGATCTCCAATCAAGGGATGCTTTTATGAAGTAGAATTGCAAAAAACTAGAAATCCAGACATATATCTAGTAGAGAAAGTTCTACGTCGTCGTCGTCAACAACAGACAGGTAGCAGTAAAGCATATGTAGTGGTTAGGTTTTTCTGATAAACAGAACTCGTGGATAAATGAAGATGATATTGTTTAATACTATACTGTTTTACTTTTACTTGTTCTTGTATGAGAAAATAAATGTCTCATTTTTTTATTATTTTTCTTTTCTAAAAATTTGATTTCCTCACCCATACTTTACCTGATTATTGAGATAGGGAAAAAATGAAAAAAAATTAATATTACTTTAAAAATATAATGACAAAAATTTAAAGATCATTAATATTTACAATTATATGTATTATAGTCTAATTACAATTTACAACGTATTAAGAAGGAAAGGGGTAAACTAAAAATGAAAGCATTACAATAAACGTAGAATAAATTCTTTTTAGAATGGATTTTTCTTTTTTTTTAGTTTACCTCCCTTTACAATTAACATTCAAAATGTATTAATTAGTTATAAAGATACATTTTTTATTCGATAATTGCCCCAAGCCAAAGTGTTAATACCATCTGCTAAAATATATCTCTTATCGTCTTGATATGAGAGTGCTACTTTATTTATTGTTTGAGTGTGAATTACATGTTTAATAGATCGAAATATATTTTGCTTACATAACATAACTTTCTTATTAAATAAACAATTTTTATATGCTTCATGTTTGAGCCTTTTTGTAACACACTTTTTTACACCTTTAGCCTTTTTTATTACAGTATTATATCCTACAAGAAAATCGTATAGTTTTGCTCGAAGCCCTACAAACTCAAGCATTATTTTCCCTGCATTTTCATCTTTAAAAACACCCAATACAGCTTTATTAACCAACGGAATTCCATGTGGATTATTCAAATCATAATTAGATGTGTCAAATTTGTCAAGATTATCTTTAATATTAACATAAATATCTTCTGTTTTTATACTGTATATTAGTGAATCGGTGTCACTATATAAAAGTTTAGCATTGTTATTACCATATGTTTTTTTAATGAAATCATAATGAAATGAATACATGACAGTTTTAGAAATATCAAGTACACTAAATCCTATGTAAACGGGTTTATTGAAATTTATTTTTTTTTGTTTAAGTTGAATCGCTATAAAATTTTCATTAATAATAGAAAGACTATGGAAACTCGGTGAAGATATTAAAGTTTCCACACCTTTAAGTTTCTTGTAGTCTTTCCATCTTGTAATGAGTTTTACATTGACCCGTTTATCTACTGCTTCCATACATTTACCAAAAATTGCATTATTTGCCAATTTATAACAATCTTTTTCAAATTGATTTTTAGCTTCTTGTCTTTTCTTTGTATTTAAATCTATATATTTTTTTAACCAATCAGATTGCCGAAATGAAAGAATTCTATGAATTTTTGTGATCTGAAGACCGTGTTTTAAAGCCTGATAAAGGTTACGGTAATGAATTACATAATTATTCTTATCAAATAAATTTGGTATTAGCTTAAATTGACGACTCCCTTCAACTGGTGGTCTAATATTTTCCGGACAGAATGGAAATTCATCATGTAGGTCATGTAATTCTTGAGGATATACCATATCGACTTCCAATATGTATCCTATCTCACTATTAGGGTTGCTACAACGTACGTTGATGTCAAAGTGTTCTATTTCCTCTGATGTAAGCCATTTGAATTCGGAATGAGGTAGATATTGTGATAAGGCTAAACCATATAAGTTATTCGCGTCTAAGTAGATCAAATATTGAGTGTCTTCATCGGATTTATAAGAAAGATTACTTAGACAATCATCCACGTCCCTTGGTGGCATGTAGCGATTATTGGCTTTGGCATATCGATGCGAGCACTGTACTATACCACCTCTAATCGATGTTCTAATGAAATGCAACATATCCACATCTGTAAGTAGTTCTAATTTGACCTGAAAGAAAAAAAATATAATTAGTTCTACTGCTACTTTTCTTGCAATGATGATTAACAAACCTTTGTATATTTCAACATCGCTTCCCATGACAGTCCGGGCAAAGTAAAGAAATGATAAGGATCTAGATCATACAAATCCATACATAACTTTCTAAAAGCTTCAAATATATCTGTTAAAAGAAGAACATCCGTCTTCAGATAGAGATCTGAATATTCTCCTAAATTTCGACAATTGAATGTATTCCATACTCTTTTAGCATGTTCATATTCTGTCTCTTCTATGCTCATCTCAGTTAGATTACTATAGAATTGCTCTCTTGTAGGAAGTTCTCGAGTTGTCTCCAATTTTTCATAGGAGTTCACAAACTCATATGGAAAAATTCCTTTTCTTGTAACTAAATCAAATAATTCATCATTTGGAAATGCTTTACGCGTTTCAATAAACTGATGTATTTCCAAATTTTTTGCTAAACTATCCAAGCTACATGCCATAAATCTGTAGGAATCTAGGAATCGTAAACTTATATACTTCTTTTCATTTCTTCTTTCTTCACTACCTTCATCTAAATCGTCATCATCATCGTTGTCAGCTTCAAAATTCAACGTATTATCGCTCACGTTTATTTTCGCAGAAAGTGAAATATATTTCTCCTTATTTGACGGTATGACATCGAGTGATTTTATTTGTGAAGCTAATTCTTCCATAATCAGATGTAGATCATAATTACTACCGTTATGTAGAAACACTGGTATGAAGTTGGGTGTTTGATAATTCAAATTACATTTAATATGTGCTGGACCTCTATATAAACCTAAAAAATATAACAATATGTTATAAGATATAATTATGTATGTTAATCAAAACAAACCTGTAAAATGATCATGATCTCTCGTTTTAACCATGTTTAATTGTTCATTATTATGAATAGTAGTTGATTCATCTATGTCAGTGGAAAATGGTTCTCTGCAAATAAAACATGTTATAGCTGCTTCGTGTTTCGCAAGTTCCTCGAATGTAAGTGGTTTCATTGGAATAACATTGGAAAAATATTTTTTGTAAATGTTCCTTATGTCATTTATCAACCATTTCACATAAATAGATGTACAGTTTTTGCCTCTGTATTCTCTTAAAAATGATAGGGAGTTGTCAAAATGGCATTTAACATAATATGCAAAACTGTATGCTTCATGTATTTGACTATTTATTACATACTTCTTTTCAGGATTTGATTCACAGTTATCTATAGGTTTTAAAATCGCTGTATACTGTAAAGGGTATTGGAAAAGATTTGTGAAAATGCTTAAATTGTAGGTAATTTTCCCCTGGTTTTGGTAAAATAGTACAAATTTTAGCACAATCTCCTCTTTTTAAATGCTCTTCTAGATCATTTTCTCTTCGAAAAGGAACTAAACAACCATCACAAATAGAAACGGCATGACCATGTTTATTTATCTGACTTCCCACTAATCTAGACATGTTTTTTATCCAACAAAAATGTCCATTGCTACCATTTTCTGCTTCTAAGTAAAGTAAATTTATACGGTTTTCCTTACGCATTTTAGTGTGATATAGAGGACCTATAATGTTATATTTTATTTTGCTGCTGCTACAACTAGTAGAATTCTTCTCCAAACCAAAAACGTTAATACTAATATGTTCATTTTGTTTTTCAAATTTATTAATATTCTGTAATTCCATGGGAAACGATAGGTTTTTAAAATTAAATTCATTAGAATATGACTCATAGTTAGTGACCCTATCTGCATTATTTAATGATGGATGCAGTGCACTTAAACAAGCCCACTTAAAACACATTAAGTCCAAGTTCTTTACATTTACAATTGCATTTTTATGCTGAATGTCAGGTGGTAGAGGTATAAACGATGACGCATGTAATGGATTATACTTCAGCAAATTGACTTCAAGGAAAAGTAATGTTAATAGTGACCATCCAGACCCACTTCCCTATAAAAAATTATATTATTCAATGTGATACTTTTTAAAAGGAAAACATTTACTAACCTCAAACTCTTCCGATTTAGTTTTTAGGACATTATAAAAATGGGAATAAATTTCATCCAAACTTGTTGAAGTTGTGACAATTTCATACTTGCTATTGAATGACCTTACTTCATTTTTAATACTTGCTTCTTCGTCTTTTTTTGTGGAAATAACATAACAAGCAAATAGCTCAAAATTAATTTTTAACGGATTCTCTTGTAAACCCATAACGATTAGTTTTTTTACTCTATCTTTGACGTTGGAGAAGAATAGTGAAACGTCTGTAATTGCACCATCGTCCTGACCATTATATTTGATTCTATAAGTTACAATGTTTCGTTTGAACGCAGAATTTACTAAATAAACTTCAGGTTCAATTTCTATGCATGAATTCTGTTTGTGGGTCAAGCTTCTCTGATGTGAAGAAAATTTTTCTATCGCTATATCAAGTTTGCAATTTTCACAAAATTTTATAGATGCCTCCTGCTTTGGTAGAGTTGTTTCACTTTTTTCATTGATGCTTCCATTATTTATTTGTTCAGAACTTGTTGATTTTTTACATTCTTCTATACCATGCACTCGTTTTAAATGTCTAATTACATTTTTTTATAGGCAGTTTGCATTAAACATACAGTACATTTATACATTTCTTTTAAGAAGCTAGTCCTATTATGAATTGAAGATATGTGACGTTTTAAACTGTCTGATCGACTGAACGTCTTACAACAAATACTACAATTAAAAGCTTCCATTTCTCCAGTTTCTAAAACACTAGTTACATGGATACAACATGCTAGATTTCATAATATGAGAAGATAATATGCGTGTTGACAATATTAACATTATAAACTATATAGACAGGGCTACTACATAAATAGACGTTGTTTTTAAACAATATTTACATGGGTAATTATAATTTTACTACATTTTGTTACATTTTTGTTACATTTTAAGCCATAAAAGTATGAAATTCATGGAATGTCTCTTATTATAATTATAAATGAAAATATGTTCTTAGAACTATTAACTATGAATAAAAAAAAGATAATTATTTTTGAATAAACATTTTATTTTAATTCATTCTCATCATATTGTCTTGAAAATCCATTATTTTTTTTATATTGGTCATAAACTAAATCGAAAATGCATTTTGGGAACTTATTATAAATATATCTTAAATCTCTATTATAACTAACTTCATTCGCCGCTAACTCGACTAATTTAGCAGGTCTCCAACAATGTTTCTTGACGCAGCAAATTCGATCTGGCGTTACTTGACATCTATTCATTATTTTCGTTCTTCATGTATTAACAGAATGTTTTGTAAATAAAATCATAATTTCAGAACAAAAAAGAAAAAAAAAATGAACGACGCTACTGTATACATTTTGCGACTGCTTGAAATGTCTAGAATTAACCCTTATAACTGTTAAAGCAGGTAAAAACGTAAAGAAAGAGATTTAGCCAGTGGTCTTACGATTCTCGACGATGCCGGGTGAAGTTAATTTTTATAGTATCGTGCATACGTATCTGTTCCAGTTGAGTTAGTGAAAAAAGGAGAGTGCTTCATTTTATTTATTCACGGACTTTTCCAGAAGTTAGGGTATGAACATAGATTACATATTAATTAGATACTTTAGGTGAATTTAAACATGAACTGAAAGCTATCACTTATTTGAATATATTTTAATATTCATCTCAAAACTTAAACTTGTTTAAATAAACGAATTCTACTGTTGGACTTGTAACTGTTTGTTTTTCAAAGGCTTTGACTTTACCTTTATAAATCAAAGATAATTTTTTCTCATTAGATTTTATTTCTTTAATAGCATCATCTGTTAAAGTACTTGAAATTCTTTTCATATCAAAACAAATGTACTTCACATTTTCAATTGTTTCCAGTAATGAAATTAGCACTGACCTACCGAATCTAGTCTTTAGAGATTTTAAATCTATAATAGTGTATTTCCCATCAATTATTAATTCTTTCAAATTTTTCGTCTCGATTGAATTTGAAGACAATTTTGAGTTCATTTGTTTGACTAAATGTTAGCATTGACCTATCAAATCTAGTCTTTAGAGGTTTAAACTAAAAAATTATTTTACATTTATTCTATCCATGTAAAACTTAACGTAATATATGATAGATTTACTTATATTAAAGGCTAATAAGTGACCAAAACTAAAAAGAAAATGTAAATAATTACGCGTTTGAATGAAATATCATGTTTAATTCTACTAATGGACTTGTAACTGTTTGTTTTTCAATGGCTTTGACTTCGCCTTTATAAATCAAAGACAATTTTTTTCTCATTAGATTTTATTTCTTTAATAGCGTCGTCTGTTAAAGTATTTGAAATTCTTTTCATAGCAGTGTGTGTCCAGTAATGAAATTAGGACTAACCTACCGAATCTAGTCTTTAGAGGTTTTAAATCTATAATACTGTATTTCCTATCAATTATTAATTCTTTCAAATTTTTTCGTCTCGATTGAATTTGTAGTTAATGTTGAGTTCATTTGTTTGACTAAATGTTCCATTTTAATATATGTATTAATAAAAATGCAGACGAAAAATCAGAAATAAATTTAAAAAAATGAAATAATTACTTTAAAGCGAAAAAATTACGGTAAGTAAACGAAAGCAATACTCGCATAAATTTCACTGCACACTGAACTAATACTTATAGGTTATTAGTGTATAATACTGTTTACAATTAAATATTGACAGTAAATGAGTTTGAAATTCTTTTCATAGCAAAACAACTGTACTTCACATTTTTTCAATGGTGTCCAATAATGAATGTTTTCTTCTCATTAGATTTTATTTCTTTAATAGCGCATCGTCTGTTAAGATACTTGAAATTCTTTTCATAGTAAAACAATTGTTTATTCACATTTTCAGTGGCGTCCAATAATGATATTAACACCAACCTATTAAATCTAGTCTTTAGAGGTTTAGTAACTAAACTAAAAATTATTTTACATTTATTCTATCCCATTTCAAACTTAAGCTTATCATAATATTTGATAGATTTACTTATATTAAAAGCTAATAAGTGACTAAAACTAAAAAGGAAATGTAAATAATTATGCGTTTGAATAAAATATCATGCCTCATAAACGAATTCTACGATTGGACTTGTAACTGTTTGCTTTTCAAAAGCTTTGACTTCACCTTTATAAATCAAAGACAATTTTTTCTCATTAGATTTTATGTCTTTAATAACATCGTCTGTTAAAGTACTTGAAATCCTTTTCGTAGAAAAACAATTGCACTTTACATTTTCAATTGTGTCTAGTAATGAAATTAGCACTGACCTACCGAACCTAGTCTTTAGAGGTTTTAAATCTATAATAGTGTATTTCCTATCAATTATCAATTCTTTCAAATTTTTCGTCTCGATTGAATTTGAAGTTAATGTTGAGTTCATTTGCTCGACTAAATGTTCCATTTTAATATCTGTATTAATAAAAATGCAGACGAAAAATCAGAAATAAATTTAAAAAAATGAAATAATCACTTTAAAGCGAAAAAATTATGGTAAGTAAACGAAAGCAATACTCACATAAATTTCACTGAACACTGAACTAATACTTGTAGGTTACTAGTGTATAAAACTGTTTACAATTGAATAATGGAAATAAATTCAACATTTTCAGTTTATATAAGGATGTTCCCCTCCAAATGAAACTACTTTAAACATTTCAGGTGACCGTTCTTATTGTACCATGCATACATTTCCCTATAATATTGAAAAGTATATATATTTAATTTGAGTTATTTATAATACAATTACTTCAGAAACTTTAAAAAGCTTTCAGTGTTTATTACATAATATTTAATTCTGATAAAAATCTCCTCAATGGTTTACATTTACATGAAAAAACTTTAAAAACATTTAGTTGTTAATAGATGAATAAAATTTAAATACAAAAATAATTTTCTTTAAAAGATATCTGCTGTCATAGTCCTAGACACTAATGGGGTTTAATGCTTTTATTGTAGAATGTGCCTTTAATTTATACTTCTCTCGAAATAACTAAAGATGAGGTTATAAATTACTTGAATGCTATTCCTATCAAATGGATACATCTACTTACAAAGAAGAAACTGTTGTCTGTAGAATAAAATACCCATTACATTTTCATGACATCAGACTAAACACAAAAACTATTTACAATAAATTTTTATTTAAATTAACTCGAACTTCGTTGTATAATAAAATTTTAGAGCTTCAATATGACAAGCTAATGCATTAACTATTTTATTTTCTCATTTTAATTTACATAGATATTATCCCAAATGGTCTAAACGATCAAACTGTAAAACTGTTTCAATTTAAGTTATCACGTTAATAAAATTTTATGACTTCAACTTTTGTTTCCACGTACCTACTCACATCTTACAAGAACGACAAATAATAATAAAGAAAGCCATAACAATCTATTACGCCAAATCTCTGTTAGAAATAATTAATCTGCATCTGCAAATCTGTAATTAATATACATATACGAGGTAAAATACTGTCATCTCATTTGATAATTTGCACAATAAATCATTCACCTGCAATCTATTGCCCGCCACGGGAGCCATGGAGCGTGGAGGCGGTGCCAGTATCGGCCAAACCTAACTACTGAAGTATGACTATATAGCCGTCCTCTAGCAAAAGTAAAATGCATACACAGGTCTAGTTTACGGGGTCATTAATCGTTTCAAAAATATAATGGTGCATATCATAGTTTGGCGGCATACAAACATTAACAAAATATGGATTACAGGGTTGCTGGGCGGCGTCCGCTAGTGTAACAACACCTATTATCATTATTATATGCAAAAACCCCAAGCGTTATTTAATTTTGGTCGTTTGCGGTATTAGGGGCCCTAGACTCTTTGTCGTGTGGCGTGCTAACTTGTGTAAAATAGCGCCATATGGTGAACGACTTCTCCAGCTACATTTTCATGAAATGTAAGAGTGCAACAGGCGTTTACGAATTTTTTAAAACAAATCACACATCCAAAATTAATGTCATATTTTTATGTTTGCCCGTCACCGATTGGCTTAAATTTTATTGCTTTAGATTTTTCTTTGTTTCAGAGTGACATCTATGTGTGCCAAGTTTTGCCGCTTTAGCACGGGCGGTAGTAAGTGTTTTTTCTACACCCTGTGCAATAAACTCTTTTTAAATAAAGATTAATAGTAATATTATAAATCAGTATTCTACAAATTCTGCTTATTTATTTAATAGTAGCAAGAGTTTTATTTACACAGGGTATAATATTCGGGGAGCATGAATCTAAGGCGTTTTATTAATTATGCACTTTAATAGTCATGTTTCTGTTATTGCTCCTTGAGAAACATTTTTTATTACTTTCGCATAACATGGATATGTCTGTTATCTATTCTGGATTATAAAGTCCCCGAGTACTGTAGCGGGATAAAAACACTCTAACAATACAAAAAAGACGGCGCATTATCATCCTGTTATGACAAAGTGTGCATATTGAATACTCTTTTCTCACAGAATTAATCTCATAAAATAACTCGCCATATTGTTGTTGACCAATATGCATTACAAATGCAGCTGCTAATTTTTTCAACACACACTAATAAATTAAACGAAAAAAAGCTTGAGAATTTTTCACTTTTAAACGGCGTTCGTTCGGCAAACAGATAAGTGAAAATTCCACCGTTCATCTTCAATGAAATCATAAATGTTTGTCACCC
Source organism: Leptura quadrifasciata (assembly GCA_963675555.1). Classification (NCBI taxonomy): domain Eukaryota; kingdom Metazoa; phylum Arthropoda; class Insecta; order Coleoptera; family Cerambycidae; genus Leptura; species Leptura quadrifasciata. The sequence continues at coordinate 82,515,752 of OY776680.1, forward strand.
CTGTTAAATCATTTCAATAACATGGTATTGAATTATAGATTAAAATTTCCGGTATTGGTAAAACAAGAACAAAACTGAAATCAGATGCTTGTAACTATCGGGTGTTGTTAAATCGCGGGCGGCTGCTACATAGAGATTTGTTTGGAATGCCTGAACATATCGTCGTTTTAATAGTACTGTGTTTTGAATCCCCGTGATATATGAACTCGTAGTTTGTTACTCTTTTTTATTTTGTCAGGAACACATAAGGCGTCTCCAACTTTTGCTTTCTATTCGAGGTCAGGGTCTATTATGCGTTTAAGACAACGCATTCGTTTGCTTCAAGCCGTATACAGGGCGTTAGAAATTTCGCGCTCAGCTTTAATTAAATATTTATTTTCCAGATTTTTGTAACAGAGCTATGTATTCAGTCCCTTGAAATATAATTTCCGTCTCCCTGATTTTGTAGTTGGGTTGTTAGGTGTTTATAGATTTTAACACATAATTTTTTGCATGCATGGGGTTATTTGATTATTGTGATTCAGCCTAGTAAAATATGCTGCGCGTTCCCTATGTATTATAATAAATGTGCGAATTCCGGAAAATGTTAAAGGAAAACGAAGAACTGACAACCTATACTGAAGGGCATCCTCTAGTTACTCTTGCACCACTAAACCCTCGAGATGCTTTTTACGGAGGGCGAATAGGAAATACTTTTGAATATTATAAGTGCAGAAGTGGTGAAAAAATTAAATACTTAGATTTTACTTCATTATACCCCTTCATTTGTAAAACCTCGAAAATGCCCCTAAGACACCCCTCTGTAATTGCTGGAAAGGACTGTGAACAAGTAGACTTGAAAGGGACAGACGGGGTCATCAGATGTAAAATCTTACCACCAAAAGACCTCTATCATCCTGTATTACCTTTAAAAATGAATAACAAATTAATGTTTGTGTTGTGTCGTTCGTGTGGAGAAAGTTTGAATCAAGGAGAGTGCCCCCATAATGATGAAGAAAGATCCCTAACAGGGACGTGGGTTATCGATGAAGTGTTGAAAGCTATAGAAAAAGGTTATGAAATATTGGAAGTCTACGAGGTTTGGAAGTATGATATCCTGCAATATGACAAAGCCAAAAATAATTCGGGTCTGTTTACAGACATGATGAATAAATTTATAAAGGTGAAACAACAAGCATCAGGGTGGCCGTCAAGCTGTATTACCAAAGAGCAGAAAGAGCAGTACATAGAAGATTTTCTGAATAACGAGGGTGTGAAACTGGAGTTTGATGAAGTTGTTAATAATCCCGGCCTTCGTTCTCTTGCTAAATTAATGTTAAACAGTTTTTGGGGGAAATTTGGACAGAGAGAAAACCAGTCCAAGACTAAAATTGTCAGAGATCCTTGTGAGCTATTTGGGATGTTCACAGACCCTGGAATCTGTGTTAATGCTCTATTACCTATCGGAGAAGAAACGCTTGTTGTCAATTACGAACATAGAGAAGAAGTATACACATCTTTATCGACTGTAAACGTTGTAATAGCCGCATATGTAACAGCACAGGCCAGAATAAAATTATATAGTTGCCTCGAAGAACTGAGTGCAAGGGTATTATATTACGACACAGACAGTATAATTTACGTGTCCCGCCCTGGTGAATTCGATGTACCCACAGGTGAATTTATTGGGGATATGACTGACGAATTAGAATCATACGGCCCCGGTAGCTACATTACGGAATTTGTGTCTGGTGGCCCGAAAAATTACGCCTATAAGGTGTATTCTACCAGAGATAATGAAGAAAAGGTGGTTTATAAAGTTAAAGAAATTTGTTTAAACTATGCTGCATCTCAGTTGGTAAATTTTGAAAGTATAAAAGACATGGTGCTTAGTGACTCTGAACCCGTATACATAGTGTCCGATAATATTCGCAGAACAAAAGAACACGAGGTGGTTACGAGGTCAGAAACTAAAATATATAAACCTCACTCTACCAAACGAAAATTCTCTGCTGACCATAGCTCCATGCCTTATGGATATAAGAAATTAAAGACATAGCTTTTTATTTCCTGTATATATTTGTAAGATCCATATTTTCATTATTAGATACTTCGTATAATTTTCGTAATGTTTTCTGTAAAATGCAACCCCGTATAACAGACTATCGATATGTATAACATTTTTCTGTAATAAGTATATGTATTAATTTCTGTGAGAAAATATTCATCCAAACCCATCATTGAACTTGAAGAGCGACCAACAATTAAACTATCAAATCCACTTTGTGTAAATCATACAAAATCTGTATGTGTGTGTGCTCTGTCTAATGTATTATACCTTTATAAAAACTTTATTAAATAAATTCGAAAAATACAAATAATTGTTTAATGTCTTCCATTACACCTATTCAAATAAAATAACATTGTTAACTAAATTTTTATATATTGAAAAATCAGTATACAGTATAATGGTAATGGAATAGAAATTTTAAATTTAACAAATTACAAAGAAATTGTTGCATTATACATTATATAATTAAAACCATACTAACATTAAAAATATGTAGCTATTTTTTATATACATAGGGAAAAATATTAAAAAAGTAATTAGATAGATATTCTTTTATGACCCCAAGCTAATGTCTGACGCTCGCCTGCTACAATGAATCGTTTATCATCTGCATATGATAAAGCTACCTTATCGGCATATAATTAGAGGTGTCAAAGTAATCTAAATTTTTCTTCATATCATCATAAAAGTTGTTCGTTTGAATTTCTAAAATTAAACTATCAGTATCTGTGTACAGTAGGGAAACATTAGAATTAATTATATTTAGGTTTAATGAAATTATAATAAAAGTCATATATAAAAGTTTTTGATAAGTCTAAAACACAGAATCCCACATATATGGGTTTATTGTAAGTAACTTTTAATTTTTCCATTTGAATAGCAACTAAGTTTTCGGAGAAAATTGAGCAGTTTTTAAAATTTGGTCTTGCAATTAAAATTTCAGCCCCTACCTTCTTTCCAATATTCTTCCAATGAGTTACTATTTTAACATTTACACGTTTATCTACATTCTCCATAGTTTTCCCAAAAACGCTGGTATTCATAAGTTTAAAGAAATCCTTTTCAAACTTATTTTTAGCTTTATTTCTCAATTCTGTATTTAAATCTATATATTTTTTTAACCAACAGGATTGGTTAAACTCTAACACGCGATGTATTTTAGTTATTTTTAAACCATTAGCTAGAGCTTGCTTTAAATTTCGATAGTGTATAATATATTTATCTTTTTTATTTAAATTGGGAATTAATTTCTTAATTTTAACATTAGCTTGTGGGGAAACTATAGATTCGGGACAAAATGGGAAATCATTATGTAGATCATGTAAAATTTCAGGATATGCGAGATCTACTTCTAAAACATACCCTTTATCAAAATTATCAGAAATATTTTCTAAATCTAATATTTCTATTTCATCATTTGTCAGCCATTTAAATCCTCCAGTGCCTAAGGGTTCTGACATTGCAGCCCCATATAAATTTGTCGAATCTAAATACATGATAAATGAACTAGATTTAGATGAATCATAATTTGGTAAAAATTTATTGTTAGCAACGGCCTTTCTAACGCTACATTAACTAACTCCACCACGAATTCCTTTCCTAAAAAAATGGTGCATTTCAATATCGGTTAATAACTCCAATTCAATATTAGTAATTTTGAGCATCGCATGCCAACTTAAACCCGGAGCCGTAAAATACTGAACTGGATCGAAACCATACGTATTTAGGCAAACATTTCGGAAATTTTCAAAAATATCAGCTAAAATTAGTACATCGGATTTTAAATACAAATCAGAGTATTCTCCTAAATTCTTGCATTCAAACAGATTCCAAACTTCTAATGCACGTTTATAATCTTTTGTGGTAATGTTTTTATTACGTAACTTATCATAAAAGTCCTTATATGACGGTAATTCGGTATCGTTTAATTTATCTAATGAATCGATATATGAATAGGGAAAAACACCTTTTTGTCGAATTAAATTAAATTTATTTTCATCAGAGAAATATTTTCTTACTTCTTTACACTGATTCGAATTTAAATTTTTACTTAGATTGTCTAAACTTGAAGCCATAAATCTAAAAGAATCTAAAAATCTTAATTTCAAAAATACGTTTTGTTTCGAATCACCCCCCTTTTCAATTTTGTCGACTAAGATGTGTTTTGTAAAAGAAATATATCTTTCCTTATTCTGTGGAATGACAACGATCTTTTCTCCTTTATCAGCTAACTCACGAAAAAATATGTGTGTATCATAACCAGACAAATTGTGAGTGAATATTGGGATAAACTTAAGAATTTTAAAATTTAAATTGCAAATTTTGTGTTTTTCCTCTACAGCCACCTGTTAAATGATCGTGATCAATAACAATTTCATAATTTTCTGAAAAAAGTTTTTCACATATATGACAAATGTTCAGTTGTTCTTGTTCGGCTGTTAAAGGCTTCATTGGTAGAATAGGTTTCAAATAATTTTGATATATTTCTTTACAGTCAGCTTCCAATCTTTCAATAAATATTTTCGAAACGTTTTCACCGCTGCGAACCGTAATAAATTTAGAGAGTGAATCATTAAAATTACATTTGATATAGTAAGCACAAGAGTACACTTCATGTTTGTGAGTTTTCAAAGTATATGAGTTTTTTCGTTTGGTTCACAAATATCTAATGGTTTTAAAATCGATTCAAAATCTGCATAGACTACAAAAGGTACTTTTAATTTTTTTTCAAAATTCTCGAATTTTAATATATTTCAGGCACATCTTGCCCGAATTTGTCTTGTCTTATTTTAGTATCTGATAATTTTGTATATACATGATTACAGTCTTCTTTTGAATGTGTATCTAACTGTTCTTTTGTGCTGAAGTACATTAAACAACCATCACGTAAATATTTTTTCCCATCATGATTACTTAACTGTTTGGAGAGTAGCCTAGACATATCACGAATTAAGCAATAATGATTATTTTCGTAATCGTCGCTAATCAGAAGTAAATTGACATTAGGTTTGCGGTTCTGTGTGAAATATAAAGGACCCACCACCTCATAAATTGGTATTTTGTTGGTATAAACTAAATCTAATCCGTATATGTTTAGCGAAATATCATTTTGAGCCTCAAATTTTGAAATTGACATCAATTTTACAGGAAAATCGATACCAGAAAAGTTTAACTCGTTATTGTATTGTTGATAATGTTGTACTCGGTGTGGTTGATTCCTTCCAGGGACTGGGTGAAGACTTGCTAAAACTGCCCATTTGAAACATTCATCATCATTGTTTTGAATGTTTAGCACAGCCTTTCTGCCTTTGATTTGCTTTGGTAAATCGATGTAAGTCGAACCTCTCATTGGATTGTACTTGTTGACGTTTAGTTCTAAATATAAAATCTTCTTTAATGCCCAACCTGTAACGATGAAAAGTAACATATTAAGTATAGTATATTTTGAAATTAACATATGACAAAAATTAAATAAAAAACAGCTAGATATGTATACTAAGTCTTTGAATAGTAAAACTGTTACTTTTATAAGTTGGGGTTGATTGGAAGAGCACACAGTTCCTCATACTCTGAGTAACAGCGAACTTTGTACTTTGATAGATGTAATATTAATTTTTAATTTTGTAATTATTATATATAGTTACATACCAATCTAATTACTATTATTATTATTAAATTGCAAAATAAAATATACCACTGTCTTTTTCCAGAAATTCTGTAGCTTTTGTGTACAGTTCTTCGATAAAATGTTTGTAGACTTCTTCCAAATTATGACTGACATTCACTACTCTGTATTTCGTATTAAAAGATTTAACTTCTTCTGCCTTTTTGGCTTCCTGAGTGTAAAGTCCGAAAAGTTCAATATTAATTTTCGCCCCAAATTTGTGGTACTTAAGAAGGTCTAAAATTTTAACTTTAATACATTCCATAAACTCCTTTATATCGATTAATATTGTAGTGTTATTGCTAATCCTGTAGCTGACTATACGGTCTTTGAAAGCACAGTTTATTTTTTCGACGCCATCTCCACATTCGGTGATTACATTGTTTTTATGTTGGTTGCTTTTAAAATGATTTTGGAAGAACCGTGATGAGATATCAATCCTACACTCTTTACAATATTTCTTTGTTTCACCACTCGTGGAAGGCGCTATAAAATAAAATAAAAAATACTGAAAAAATATTTTTTGTGTTTTCGATAATCATTTATAAAGTTACAAGTATTAATAAAATCGATTAGAACCAATTAATCATTATGTTGACTAGCTATTTATGCACTATTTACCTAAATAGTTTTTAACATACTTTAAAAAATTTATATTCTGCTCATTGCTACGACACGGCGTCCGTAAATCTAATCGATATCAAATTGTTAATAAGATAGGTTCTGGATTTTTAAATAAATTTATCGATAGCCGGCTAAAAGTAAAAAGGTAATTGATATTACAAATGCAATGGGAAAAAAATACTGTTAGAAACTAAACAGCTACCAAAGAATTTTGAAACTGAAACTAAAAAATTTCGAGAACTAATACCACATTTTAAGATTAACCATTACAGATCTTATTTGAATTTAAAAGCTATAGCATCGCCGAGAGGGTAAATAGAACTCTTTTTAAACAACAAGATTGATTAAACTCTAACACATGACATATTTTAGTCATTTCTAAGCCTGCAAAATATTTTTTATATTTTAATTATATATAAAATTTTAAATATTGAGCAGTTAGTTTCTGTACTATTTGTTTAAAGTTTTCATCGTTTTTTTAAAATTATATTAGGTTTAATTTTTTGAAAATAAAATTTTGTATATAATTAACATAAAAAAAAAAATATGCTATTTTGTTTTGCAAAGAAACAAATACATACCAGACGGTTGATTTAATCGAGGCTGTTTTGATTTGGAGGTAGACAGGACATCGCTAGATTTACGCTTCTTTTGGTGTTGATTTAATGATCCTATGGTTGGAAAATTTGCACCACAAAATTCACATAACAAATCACTTTTTTCGCAATATAAATTAGTATGTCTCTTCAATGAATCCTTGCGGTTAAATGTTTTTGAGCAATTTTGGCAGGCAAACATTTTTTTATTGTAATTAGTTTTTTAAATTTCCCTACAATATATTTACTAAGCTAGTTTATAAATCTATTTACTACTACAGCTTATCAATATTTATGATCGCGGCTAAATTTTTCATTATTACTTTAACTTCTAATACTTCTAAAAACATTTTATGTTGATAATTTTGTTTAAAATCTTTAATTGCTTCGTCATTAAATGCACACAAGAAACGTTTCGGTAGCCAAACATTAAATTCCCCTAAATCCGCCAATATAGCATCACCTATCGAAGTTTTTTTCTTTTCGATATCACAAATAACATATTTTTTGTTAATTTCCAAATCAACTAATTTCTTAACATCTTTTAAACTGAAATTAACAGCTTGTTTTACTGCCGCAAAATCCATACTAATGACTATACTAAATAACTTGTTTAAATATGTACGTATATATAGGTATATAGAAATGATATAGGGTGAGCTACTCAATCTCAAACCTGACTTTTGTATTTCCCAAACTGTGCATATCAAAATCGCAGTCATATCTATCTTTTATTAAAAATAAGGTGCTTTCAAAGCAGTTATTACATCACATATTTCTGTTTTGATATAAAGTTTTTAAATTTTGTAATGCTATTGTGTCATGGTAATAATCTCGATTGAACATTAAATCAATATCATAATAATGTAAAATTTCTTTAATCCATTTATAACAACTGGAACAAATTACTAAATTATACTCTTGGATTTTATAAAAATGCACCCACAAACAATAGATATTTTCTGATAAATGATCCTCCCAATTTTCTTCTTGTATTAAAGCATTTCTGATAGAGTTAGGGTATGGTGTTAACATATTTGAAACATCTAAATGTAAAAGATGAGGGTTTTGAGACTTTACATCTCTAAATATTTTCCCCCATTTAAATTCACCAAATTGTTTTATCAGATCTTCTCTAATCGATATTGGTATATTAAAACTAGTTAATAAACTTATAGCGTTTATAACATTTTCACACACAGCTTTGCTAGACATTTTATAAAGACTATTCACTGTATACATAATGATTTTTTTGTAAGAACGCTGCAATAATATAAACTGATTTGTAGCATCATTAAGTGAGCTCACCCTATATATATATAACATATTTTTAGTAAATAAAATTGTTGATTAAAATAAGTTACTATCATTAATTATATACAGAAAGAAGCGCATGTTTTACTATCAGGAAAAAATATGGATAACAAAAAATAATAAAAAGTTAAGTTGATGGTATTTTTAAAATAAGCATCATATATTGAATAATTATTCAGAAAGAATTGCATTATTGCAATATTAAAAATTATTTATGTTAATATTTACTTTAATTATTGATAATTATTCGAAAAGAGCTGTATTATCGCATTATTAAAAAAGGTGTAAAAGCAACTCAGATAGCAGTTAACTGTTTACATTAATATTTAATTTTAAATATGAATATTATACCTGCATATATAATAATTTTTATTTAGTTTTACAAAAATAACATCCTCAAAAATGAACATTAACGAAGTATATGGTGAGTTTTCATATTTCTTCGAAATAAAAGGCCAATGTTGAATTTTACTTTTATTTTCAGTAAGCACCTCAATATCAAATTTAATTACCCGTGAGTATTCTTATTATTTTTTTCTATTTAAAACTCAATGTAACATTTTAGAAGCCGAACTGATCCCCTTCGTACACTATATTTGGAGTGTAGCTAAGGATTTTATCTCAGGGGGTCCAGTTTTATTGTTGTATTAAGTATACCCTTATTAAATAAGATCTTTTTTAGTTTAAAATTTTCGTGCGTGAACCATATGACTGCGAGATCACCCCCGGTCCAAAAATATGGGATGGTGATATTTATGGGAAGCAAGTGAAGGCTTTCCTAAACCCGGATACGAAAAGAATTTTTATATATATAACAGCCGTTTAAATAATTTTTGGTTGTTATTTTTTTTTACTTATAACATAGGTACCTACCAAAACTATTTAACACTGCATAAATAATCAATAATCATGTTTTCCTAACCATCTGTTCGGTTTTAGATAGATAGATTCCTAAACTACTACGTAAGTTATGTTTTGTAGCTTTTTTTAATTTAACATAATGGAGGTGGTTCCAACACATATTCAATATATAAGCGAACCATTTTTTACTGCACGTCTTTGTGAAATGAAGAAATATTTATTTGAGATATGCTTGAAAGTTTTAGTTGAAAAGAAAACAAAGTGTTGTATTGCTGGAGAATTTGCTTCATATATAGATGGGCGCACAACATCTTATGGCGATATAGATATTTATGAAGAGGATAGCAACTACTCATGTGCTATCGAATATTCTTCAAAATATTTTTTATTCGAGGAACAAACGTTTTGTTACGGACCTCTAGCGTATGCGACCCACCATACGCTTTAGCGTTTTGTGGGCCGCATTATAACAACTGCTACACGTCTGTAACACATTTCGCTATTCTCCATGGGAGGGCGACACATTTGTGACACGTGATCAACGGAAGCAGACATTTTTGGTTGGCTTGGCTTGGCTTGTTGGTTAGTTGTTATTCTGTGAATCTTGATTTTATTCAAGGCATCCGCATGGATTTTAGAATAACCAACTCAAGAAAATTTCCTCAATCCGTTGTTGTTCCGTTTAGCGGAATATTTTGTGTTTGTGAGTAAATTTTATCTGCGGAAGCAGGATATTAAATTACACAAGGTAAGCTAACCTCTTCACGCCATCTTGCCCGTTCTCTACCCACGTGTTTCGCAAATTTGCAGGCTTTCCTGTGGAAATACAGTGTCAACTTTAAAAGGCGACTCAACCCCATTTATCCGACTGTGGCTTCCAGGAGTTTTGGTGGATTGTTCCCTCATCAGTGAGGTAAATTATTTTTCATTTTTAGGTTATGTCAGAATTTCTCACATTAAGCACGCTTCACGTGCATTTCTGACTGTGAATTAAATCGTGATATCTTTAGGGTTCCACGGACGGGGCTTCTACACACGTCAGTGAGAGTTCCACGGACGGGGCATCCACACACAGTGGAAGGCTCCAGGGCTGGTGAGGCTACCATCAACCCCATCCTTGGGTCCATGTCTTGTGTCCCGAAGACATCTACGTAGGGCTACAGTTCCTCCACGTCCGGACTCGGTATCGTACCACCCTGAATAAGTGTGTTTGGTGTTGTGTTTATTTTTACTTACCGGGTACCACCTTCAGTGGTTCCGCTGGACATCAATTCATACCTTTGGCATTTTAACCTGTATATATTAGAGATTTTATGCATATATTTACATATACTTAAGGAGGTTCTTTAAATCAAACCTTTGTGGCAGAATCTATGACAATTTTATGATCAAATTGTAAACCGATGTGTAGCTACACGAGGCATTTTAAGAATGTGTTATAACTTTTTAAGCGCAAAATAGGCCACAACTGTGAACATCGCCAGGTTATATTGTAGAGAACCAATTTTGTAAATTGTTCAATATAGTGCATTTCATTTTTTAAAGAAAGTGTCATTATTTCGTCTGCGACCACTACATATGGAAAAACTCAGTGATTTGTTAAGTAAGTAAATTAATAATTTATCATAGGTTTTGTAAGCTTGGGCTTAACGCCCTGAGATAGTCTGAGCTAGAGAAATTTTATCGTAGGCACGTACATCACTTTCCGGGTAAGTCAGTACCTACGGTATCTGCTACGCTACAGCAGCCCAAGTGATTTCGTTACGTAATATCTGTTAATCATTAAGATCCAACGTATCTATTTGTTCATGTACGTTCAACTCGTAGCAGTTTAATCACATATCTGTTAGGAAAGTATCTAAAAATTGCGAGCATTTCGTCTTTAATATTTTAAAAAGTTTTGATATGGACATCTGTAAAGTTGGAATATATATTGATGAGAGAAATACTCTGCGGATTATTAGATACCCTCGTACTTTTAAAGATTTATTACGCACTCAAAAACCATCTCGGTTTAGCAAGTACTTAGATCGCACAATTGCTGTAAATACGTATAACCCTAAAACTCTTAGTTTATGCGCTTACATTAAATTAAATAACTAGGAGGAATCTTTAAAATATAGAATATGTCCTGAAATTTAATTTAATGTGTTTTAGTTCAAATGTGTACATTTTCATTCAAAATATAGTTTATGTGAATTTTAACGTATTAGGTAGATTTCTAATCTCCCTATTGCAGAGTGCGGCATGTCACGACTTCGCTATATAACGAAATTTATAATCAACGGATCAACGCGCGCGCGCGCGCGCGTGTGTGTGTGTGTGTGTATGGTTAGCGGCTGTTTTATGTGCTTGGCGGCTATTTTTTATGTTCATAGCGTTTATCTTTATGGTACATAGTACATAGGGTTTAAATGCTGTGTACACAAATTGTATATAAAGGAGCACTTTACTACAACCTAATCATTGTTAGTGTTATACAGTAGCGGAGAAAAGATGTATTCTTGTAATATTTGCAACGAAACATTCGCATGGCCCAGTTGTTTAACCCGTCACTTATTTGGTCATACAAGTCGTCGTTTCCACTGTGGTTCCTGCGGCAAGACATTTAAAAGAAGAGACTATCTAAAACGGCATGTAAGAAAAAATCATGAAGATTTACTCAATATGACAAGGAGTCTACCTTGAAAAACATTAAACGCCCTGCTAAGACAACCGAAGAAGGGCAAAGAGAAGAGCGCAACCAGAAGATAATGGCCCTGCTTAGAGCAAGAAATTTATCGCAGAACAAAAAAAACAAACAAACGATAATTAATTAAAACCTCAGTATGATTGTTTACATACGGTCTCCGGTGAAGCAAATTTTAGATGTTCTATTTGTCAATTATCAGGGGGTGAAGATGTATTAAAATAAGACGAATAGATAGACTAACCAATGTCTAGGTGTTAAACAACATAATTAAAGTATTTTTGTGTGAAATGTTAATTAAATAAAATTTTGTTGCTATATTTTACCATGTTTTATTACACGCTTTACGTACCCTGGTATGTCTACATCTAATTACAAACCAATATATTATGTTATGTTTTGTTATTGAAATTTAAGGCTATAAATTTGGTGTGACTGCTTAAATTTTTCGTTTTCTCTATTTTCCAGAACTGATTTTAGAAATAAAAGCCATTCTCTAATAAAATTTTGATGATTTGCGCCAAGAAAGTCGAAACGTCTGGTTTGTCTTTTGATAAATTATTATAAAAATACATTCTTGTAACAATTGTGAAAAGTCTTTTACAAACAAGAAACATATGAAGAGACATGCTAAAAAGTGTACAGAGGTTTCTAGCGTCCAAGAAGAAATTATTCCCGCTGATAAAATTAACGAAATTATGGGACAAGTATTTACAAGATTTAAATATTATGCTTGTTGTCTACCTGCTGTATTAATGTTTTACGAGCAGATTGAAAGATTCAATATTCATTCTGATATGAAAAAGGTTTTCTCGTCTGTAAACCGGGTGATGTTTCTATACCCGCGCATTTTTGGACTGTTGTTAACCAAAAATCTATGATTCTTCCTTGGCGGTGGCACGTGAAGAACACCCCAACCTGGAGGCTGATTATCACGAGGGTAGATGCATAATTACTAACGTAGAGGACGGGCTAATGGAAAAGGCATATGAAATCTTTAAAGCAAGGAGGAAATACAGACTTTTACTTCTCACGAGCGTGAATCAACTGTTCTCGATACTTTCAATAAAAAATAAAACTGTGTCAAAGCCGTTATTATATTTTTATCTTTTTATGTTACCTTCTGTTTCCGAATAAAACAAATTAATGTGCAGTTGTCAATTTGTTGTTGTAAAAATTAGAGCTGGATTACTTCGTTCATCTTTCAGGACACGTGAATAATGATAAACCCGCTCGTCGTGGACTGTATAAACTTTATTTTCTAGTAACATAAAACAAAATACATTTTATTGTTCACACACAGGTAAATACTAATGGTTTTAGTTTTTATCGTCTGATTCGGTCTGATGCACACACCGCCACATGCTCGATTGCTCTCGCGACGTGTATCCCACGCCGCTCGCTCCCCTCTCCCTCGGTCGCATAGGTTGGAAGTCCTAGCTGGCATGGGCGCCGGCTAAGGGGTTATTAACAGCAGTGTATTATGTTTAAAAAAAAAACGACTGATCCTGATTGTTATGCGCTTTATATACCTTTGCTTAATGAAATTACCATTAAAACTTATAATTAATACACATACTTTTTATTTATTTTAAACACCTATAAATTATTTACCCTTTCTAGTATAAAACCCAATTATATGGTTATAAAAAACACACTTTTACATTTAATTTCGTACTACTGTAACGTGTATACTGTATACCATTATTTGATAAATAGGAATAATGTTATATTAGGAGGAACAAAACTATTTAATTTTAAGGTCGTCTATTAGATAATTGTTTGCATACACTCGCCTCCTATTTCAAGAACAATTGAAACAAGTATTTATTATTTTTATGTAGAGGCCTGCATAATAACATCCGGCTAAGCCTTTTGTTTTCTATGTATGTTTTTATCTTGTATCGTACATTTAATTCAAGGGACTTTTTTTGTTATAGTATATATTCGTGTATGCATTCGTTGTAATATAAATATGTGTGTCATACTTTTTAATTACTATTCTTAGTTCAAACATTATGTGTACAGGGTGTTATTTTACAAATTCTGTTAATTGACATCAATAAAGATTATTTAAATATGTTCCTTATGAATCATCATTAAATGCTACACATGTTTTTGTCATATCGTGTGAACTAATGAAGCTGGATGTTCCTACACGATTTTGTATAATTAGGAACATTAGCAGGCCATGTGTTTATATGAGACATCAATTGATGAAGACATATGTCGGATATTCTTACATATTTTATGTGTGAGACTTAATGGCATAGGATATTCTCACACAACTTTGTATGACTAGGAACATCTGCTGGCCATCAGTTCATATGAGGCATCAATAATTGGTAATTTATGCGACTTTATATCGTGAGACTTATGGCACAGGATATTCTCACACAACTTTGTATGACTAGGAACACCTGCTGGCCATGAGTTCATATGAGGCATCAATAATTGGTAATTTATGCGACTTTATATCGTGAGACTTAATGAAACAGGATGTTCCCATGCTTTAATATGACACTGGTGGGGAGTTATCTAATGACTAACACGTGATTGCCATATGCCCCCTCTATCGTATATAAATGAGAATTGGTATCTATCTAGTCAGTCTTTTAACATTTGTTACTAGTGTTACCTGTACAAGTTGTTTTCGACAGTCTTGTTAGATCGTCAAGCAGTGCTAAAAATGGAGAAGTTTATCCTCGCAAAAGATGTCGTTAAGAAGGTGAGGCGCTTCAACATGGTTGGTCGTACATTAGAGTTTAAAATCAAACCTATATCAGTTGAGGAAGAACCAGTGAAATGGGTGAAAGATGCCGTTAATCAAATAATTGCGAAAGGAACAGAAGGTCTTCAGCCTAATGACCAGGTCGGTTTCAGCTTTTGTTCAAAGGATTTCCAGCGTGGTGATGGTTGGTTTCGCTTTCGGCCTGCCGAAGAAATTACCTATGACGATATCTGGGGCGTTATCAGCAGTATCTATCAGTCTAACTCAGCCGGCCTCAATACCGAGACTTTCTGCTTGGGCGTGACAACTGTAAGGATGCCTATAGGAAAAGGTCGGGGCCGTCGCTATAATAATTTCAAGGAGGAGTGCCGCATGCGGGGCGGAATTGTTACTATAAACAATAAAGATAATATTGTGATGCTTGTTTTGCTCGGGTAGCTGGTGCTTGCCTCGGGCGCTAATGGTGGCTATAGCTTACGTAAACAAAGATCCCTCGTGGGGCATAGTTCGCAAAAGTACTGGAAAACTTCAAACTCAGAGAGCTCTTAATCTGCTAGAGGAATCGGGTGTTGTTATACCAGAAGACGGATGCGGCATACCAGAGCTGGAAAAGTTTCAGCGCGAGCTGCACAATTACAAAATTGTGGTTTATCAATATGGAAGCAAGGGCCGCAATGTTGTATTTGAGGGGGTTAATGATGGAAAGAAACTTAATCCGTTGTATCACAGAGGACATTATAACGTGATAACATCGTTAACATCGGCCTTCTGTGCGAAATATTATTGTGAAGAATGTCACGTACCTTACGAACACAAAACGGAATATCGTTGCGGGGGTACATGTCCCTGCTGTTTACAATCTCCCGCCTGTCCTAAAGCACTAAATGTAAAATGCCCAGAGTGTAAAAGATCATTTCGTGGAGCGAGTTGTTGTGATAATCACTGGAGGGACAAATCTCTAGGAAAAGGCACCGTCTGTGCTCAGGTTCGCCTTTGTACGGATTGTCTAAAAACAGTCAAGGGCGGTAGAGTTCATACATGTGGGGAAGTGTTTTGCAAAATTTGTAACACCCATGTGCGTCAAGACCATCTTTGTTACATACAGCCTGATACAGGCACACCAAAAACCGCTGATATACTATTTATCTTCTATGATTTTGAAACACGGCAGGAAAAAGTTTTAGAGGATGGGTCCAGAATTCACGAGCCTAACTTATGTGTATTCAGTCAGGTCTGTGATGAGTGTATTGAAAAGAATATAAAACTTTGTGACAAGTGCGGTGTAAAGCGGCAGGTGCTAAGGGTAAATCCTATCAGTAATTTCACTGAATATGTTTTTAATCAGCGAAAACTATTTAAACAAGTCATATGTTTAGCTCATAATGCTCAAGCATTCAATGGGCAGTTTATCCTCAATTATGTTTTGACACAAACGGAACTTAAACCAGAATTAATTATGAGAGGAACCAAAATTATTTCAATGGAGGTTGGAAATATAAAATTCATAGATTCCTTAAATTACTTTCCCATGGCTCTCTCTAAATTACCAAAAGCTTTTGACTTAGGTCCTGAACTGAGAAAAGGTTACTTCCCACACCTGTTTAATACAGAAGCAAATAAAAAGTACATCGGTCCTCTGCCTGCCATTGAATATTATAGCCCCGATACAATGAAAACAGAAGATCGCGAAAAGTTTTTGGAATGGTATGAGAGTCACAAAAATGATATTTTTGATATACAGCGTGATTTGGTAGAATACTGTATATCTGATGTAAAAATACTGGCCAAAGCATGTTTGAAATTTCGTCAGCAGTTAATTGAAACCGCCAACGTCTGCCCTTTCACCGAGACGTGCACAATAGCATCTGCGTGTAACAAAGTGTTTAGAAGAAATTTCTTAAAACCAAACACAATCGGCATCATCCCCAAAAACGGATATAGGTGGAGAGAAAATCAGAGCAAAATTGCAATTCAGTGGTTTGTTTGGGAAGAACATGTGCGGCAAATCAATATTATTCATGCCGCCAAACAGCTGGAATCTGTAATTCATGCCTTGCATGATAATCCTGCAGAAACAATGAACTTCAGATATGAGTCCACAATCGCCAAATCCGAGAGACTTAGAGAACTAGGTTACCAGGTCATTGAGATATGGGAATGTGAGTTTCGAAAAGTATTAAAGGAAAGTGAAGAACTGTTGGCTTATACTGAAGAACATCCTCTAGTTACTCTTAAACCACTAAACCCTCGAGATGCTTCTTACGGAGGTCGGACGGGAAATACTTTTGAATATTACAAGTGCAAGAGTGATGAGAAAATTAAATACGTGGATTTCACTTCATTATACCCCTTCGTTTGCATAACGGGCAAAAAGCCGATAAGACACCCATCCGTAATTGTTGGCAGGGCCTGTGATCAGTTAGACTTGAAAAGAACAGACGGGGTCATCAAATGTAAAGTTTTACCTCCAAAAATTTTGTATCACCCTGTATTACCAATGAAAATGAATAATAAGCTAATGTTCGTGTTGTGCCGTTTGTGCGGGAAAAACATGGAACAGGGGGAATGTACGCATAACGACGAGGAAAGATCCCTAACGGGCACGTGGGTTATCGATGAGGTGTTGAAAGCTGTGGAAAAAGGTTATGAAATATTGGAAGTCTATGAGGTTTGGAAATATGATGTCCTGAAATACGACAAAACAAAAAAAAATTCGGGTCTGTTTACGGATATGATGAACAAATTTATAAAAGTGAAACAGCAAGCATCGGGGTGGCCGTCAAGCTGTGTTACTAAGGAGCAGAAAGAACAATACATCGAAGATTTTCTGAATAATGAAGGCATACAGCTAGAATTTAGTGAAATTGTTAATAATCCTGGACTGAGAGCCCTTGCTAAGCTGATGTTAAACAGTTTTTGGGGTAAATTCGGTCAGAGAGAAAACCAGGCCAAGACAAAGATTGTCAGAGATCCCTGCGAACTGTTTGAGATGTTCACAGCCCCCGACCTTTACGTTAATGCTCTAATTCCGATAGGAGAAGAAACGGTAGTTGTCAATTACGAACATAGAGAAGAAGCATACACATCTTTATCGACTGTAAATGTTGTGATAGCCGCATATGTGACTGCGCAGGCCAGGTTAAAATTGTATAGCTACCTGGAACAATTGGGCGAAAGAGTGTTATACTATGATACCGACAGTATTATTTACGTGTCGAGCCCCAGTGAATTCGATATACCTACAGCTGAATTTTTTGGGGAAATGACCGACGAGTTAGAATCATATGGCTCTGGTAGTTACATTACGGAATTTGTGTCTGGTGGCCCCAAGAACTATGCGTACAAAGTATATTCTACTCGAGATGGCGATGAAAAGGTAGTGTGTAAAGTGAAAGGTATTTGCCTAAATTATGCTGCCTCTCAGCTGGTAAATTTTGAAAGTATAAAAAACATGGTGCTCAGTGACTCTGCCCCCGTATACATAGTGTCCGATAATATACGGCGAACAAAAGAACACGATGTAGGTTTTGAGAAATCAGGATAACTTAAAATGGGGTTGTTTGTTAGCAAGCTTTTACAAGTTTCAAAACATTGTAAAATTTAGGTCCAAATACTGAATATCTCCAACACGTTTTCTATTATGAATGATTGTTAGTACAAGAGTTGATTCTTCTAAAAGTTTATAAGAATCCATTGATTTTGATATTTTTAATTGTTTGTAGTTTTCTTCCGCAATATTTTCAACATAGCTTTTAAGTTTTACAATATCCTCTGTTACTGGAAGAAGTTTAGGTTTTGTGGCGCATTTCTCGTTCAAATTCTTTAGAGCTATGCTTCCAATTTCTGTAGCCCATTGACTACTTACGATTCTTCCGAATCATTCCAAATCGGTCAAAGTTTTCTCAATATTTCCACCAATAATGGTAACTTTTTTCTCAAAATTAGTTTTTCTGCCAATTCCGATAATTTCTTTAACGTTGTCCCAAAATGTAACGCTAAAGATGGTGCACCAAAACTTCGTTGGATGATGTTAAATCTTGACATTTTTTTAATGGCTTCTACTGCATCATCAAAACTCTCAGGTTTCAGAGTCGAGAGTATATCTGTATGAGGCCAGTTTCTTCATTTCAAGAATGAACTTCTTACATTCTCGTATTTTATTTGATATATGATACGAGCTTCTTTTATTTTTGGTCTTTTTTTAATAGATCCTCTGTAAATAATAAAATAAGTGTGTCTTCCAGGGCTTCAGAAGTTACTGAATCAGCCTGCATTTTAGCAAATATTTCTTTTTTGGCACTCAACCACTATAACCACTATTGATGTCAGCACAGATTATATATCAGAAACGGATCATCATGAGTTTCACTCCTAGCAGGTTTAAAAAATGCGTCTCCTATATTCCACAAAGGTAACACAAACAGGCTTGAAGGTGAGTGTAATTTGTTATATAACTCAAATTGTTATTGATTCCCAATAGCTCAGGAAAATGAGGACTAGTGCTCAAAGTTTGCGGTGACTAAAGTTTCTATACATCGACGGAAAGCTCTTTTCATTCCCTATCATATATTGAAGTTCCTACTTAATTCTGTGTAGACGCAACTCATTGTCGTCTTGCAAAAATGGCGTAAATTGGAAACTTATATAACTGCCGATATCTCGCAACTCATTTGACCATTTTATTATATTTTTTAAATAGAAAGTTCATGAAGTGCTGAAAATAATTCCTTACGACTTTTCCGTGAAAGATAGGCAACGGGATAAAAATTAAAAGTTGCACACCGTTAGATATTGTAATTATTAAATTAACTAGTTCAAAAAATGAAAAAGGATGTACATACAAGGGATCCTGAAATCTGTATTATCATTTACGGAACACTGACATGCAAAATACGATTTTTGTGAGGCTACAAGATATCCCTGCCCAGAAAACCGATTCAAACGATTAATAGTTTTAAAAGGAGGTTTACATTTTGTAGAAAAGGGTAAATATGAGTACATGAATTAAAAGAGACTCAGTCAAATTGGCCCTTTTCATTTTATGTAAATTCGCCATGAATTCTACGGTGCTAATCTCCTAATTCCGGTATTCATATCTCCCATATCTGCCACATATCTTTCAACCCTGGAAATTTTAGTCTAAGAATGTGAAAGTTGGAATTTTAAATATACGGTATGCTAAATAAATCCGTTATACTATTAAAAACATATTTATTTATAAAACTACATAACAAAATAAATAATATAGTTCGGTATCTATGTTTTCCCCATCTTGAGAACATTTATAATAGGATGATCTTGGACGTCTTCTGACGTCCTTCCCCTCCTCCTCCGTTTTAAGAAGTTTATATCTTATGACGATATCACTAGGTAGAAATTCTCTAATTTCCACCAAATGACACACCATATCTTACTATTTTCTGGTCCATTACTTCCCACATTGAGTCTGGAATATCAAATCTATCATTTAACTCCGCAGAGATCGCTTCAACAGCTTCTCGACTTGGACAGGTCCTTCGGTAATCCTTGTAGGTAGATCTTAAATATGGTTTACTTATTCGCTGTCTCTGCACATTATAACTGTTATTAGCTAGCTAGCTAGCTTCTGAATACATCGTTATGTTTGAAGACTTATAGAACACTGAAGGTACCAAATCTTACGAAGTTGCAGTTTTATATTAAATGATAAACAGATGTGTCAACAAGTTGTAGATAACCAAACTACATGCGGTAATCACTTTATCAAAATCGATTAAATATTGATATCATAACCTTCGCTTTAATGGACTAATCACCGCTGGTGTCAACAAAATCAATTATCTTATCGATCTTACGTAATTACTTTTTAACGACCTAATTAGTTTTTAATCACCTCATTAGCGTGGTGGTGTCAATACTTCTACTTAAGTTGGCTTCCGCTGTGCAAGAATCCCGGAAAGATTGGCTTCCTCGGCAAATTGACCTCCGATATATGGAGTTCAATTTGCACTTTGATTTAAAAGTTGATTTTGTTTATAAAAATATGCCATTTACCAAAACAACATAAAATTTACAGGAAGCTATTTTAAGCCAACTCCCAAATAAAAGTAAACAGCATAGTGTTAATAAAGTGCTGCAGAGTCGCGCTCATGTCAATAATCTGTATGTTTGAAAAATCTGTACAGCGCGAAGACTGGCTTCCAATACTATTGGCAACATAGCATAGCTCAAAACAGCTTATCTGAGGATTGCCTGTTACCGATTAAGAATTTGTTGGCTTATGCACATTCCTTGTTATAAATAAATGTCAAAGTTTACAATGTTTGGCATGATTTCCAAATCTATTTATTAAATAAACTTATTTCAATTAATATTTTTTTACAATGTATTCTCAACGCAATATTGGAATTGCGTGGCATATGTATAACTGATTTTTGACATTATTTTCAAGAATAAAGTTATGTGTGGAGTTCCTGTGGTTACATTTTAAAATTACTTAAATATGTGCCTACAGTTTAGTTCACTTAATTTTCTCATCCCATTTTCAAGACTATTTGAAGGTTTATGAAAGAAACTTAGGAATTTATTCTAGGAAATTCTAAGTATATCATGTCTATGTTGTCATATATTTGGAGAGGACAGAGGACATTTTGACCTTTTCAAGAATACTCCATAGCCAGGCATTTAACTCAATTGTTTTTGGAGATACGCAAGTAGTAAAATTACAATTTTGGTGTATTTACTTTATGGTAAATATGCAGTGAGTCCATGAGTGAGTGCAACAAGAGACAACTTTATTTATTTTCGATTTTTAGAAAAGTTTAGTCGATATTAAAAAAAATGTTTCTGGGTTGTCAAGTTCATCCTTGACACAAAAATGTCACTTTTACTCCATATATAAAAAATATATTATTTTTGTGTTTAACTTGATGCCCGTTAATTTCTGTGAAAGCTATCATCAAGTAAAACGATTTTTAGAATATTTGAAGCCCAAAGATATTTTGTTACCTCACACAATTTGATCTAAAAATAAACGGGATACGAAAAATTTGGCAATTTTTCGTTCCCTTGAAAAGAGGTTACTTTTTGAGCATGTTTTTTGCGATTTACTCAACAACGGTGCATCGTTTGAAAAAAAACGGAATTCTACCTTTTCGATAGAATATTTGATTACTTACAATTTGTTTTTTTTAAATCTCCGCACGATCAAAATTTGATAAGTAATGGCCAAAGAGGCGGATAAATGTTTCGACAACCTCAAAAACTTCTTCAACTGTTCATACGACATTTAACAGTTTGTAAATTATCTTGGCCAAAATTCAAATGAGCTCACAATAGATGCTGGTGTTCTACAGGGAAGTATTTTGGGCCCGTTACTATTCTTATTATATTGTAATGATATAGATGATCATCTGTCTATATCTCATTCTGAATTTTCAGATGACATGACACTGGTTACATACAATCAAAAACAAGAAAATGTAACCCAACTAAACAACAATTTAGTAGCAGTAGAGGAAGTTAGCCGTAGGTCGGTCTCCCCCCACCACTGACCTTGACCTTGACCGTGCACCTGTGGTCCGTTCCTTCAAGGCCACGGTGGCACCGTAGGTTCGCATAGCATATACCGTGACCTTGACCTTGGACGGCCGCAGTGCGTTTCGACTTCAAGGGCGCAGTGTTGCTGTTACCCAGAACGATCACTTGCTGTGACCTTGGCCTTGGCTAACACTATTAGAGAATGCAAGGACGGAGCTTCCTCCTTGCCACGCAACTCGTAATGTGCCGTGGTTTGATATTTTGTGACGTAGTATATCTTTTCTATAAAAGAGTGAAAGGAGTTAATATGGGATCATTCTTAACGTCAATTTCCTAGAGTAAAGAAGCAAATATGTATTCGTGCAGTTTTTGTGGTGCAAGCTTCACTCGCAGTGACAATATGCGACGTCATCAGAGGGAGGCGTGTAACAGTTTAAATGGTAATGGACCGCCAGCAAAGAAAGTGAAATTGGATTCGAATCCATCAACATCGGTAATTATGCAGACGTGTTATAGCTGTAATGTGACTTTAACAACTAACCAAATGAAGTCTCATAAAAGAACACTACAACACAGAACAAATTCATGTGTACGTTTGATGGATGGTACAGAAATTGTTCGCAGTGCTTTCAAATATAGAATCATAACATACCGAGTGCATAGTGATAATGAGAAACTGGACTATATAATATTTTTCAACGAAATTCGACATAAAATATTGAATTTACTAGAAGAAATATTATTACTTCATAAAACTGTGAAAGTAAACATGGAGACATTTGCCAGCTATATATTACAAGCACAAGAAATAGCTGAAATTAAATCGTTTAATACGTGTAATAAAATATTGGATCAAGGTGTGGATTTAAACATTGCACTCGACACTTTTATAGACATGATGGTTGCGCAAACTACTGAGTTCCAAGAGCGTGATTCTGGTATGTAAATATCTTCTGGTATGTGGAATAACAATTGACATTTTTTTTTTTATTTTTAGGGTGGGCCCTCGAACAAATAAAATTTGTTGAAATTAATATAAACAAGTACAGTCCAATGGGTGGTTCATCATATATCAAGTTACCAAAGTTCATCGCAAATAAGAAGGCCGTAGTGAATATAGAAAACCAGGACCAATACTGTTTTGCTTGGGCAGTCACTTCAGCATTGTATCCTGCAAATGGTGGTACATCTCAAATGTCATCTTATCCACATTATTCAAGAGTTCTAAATTTGACAGGTATGAATTTTCCAATGAAATTGAGAGACATTTCAAAATTTGAGGAATTGAATAATATATCTATTAATGTGTATGGGTTAGAAAAGAAATTCGAGAATAATAAAGTAAAATATGATGTTGTCGGACCTTTGCGTTATTCTCAGAAGAAACTACGTATTCATGTTAACTTATTATTAATTTCCGCGGAATGTGATCAGAATCATCATTGTAAATCGGATTGTGCTAAAACTCACTATTGTTGGATAAAAAATTTATCTGGATTAGTATCAAATCAAATATCCGCTCACGGACATAGAAAATATTTTTGTGATGGGTGTTTGCTGTATTTCTGTAACGAACGTCAGCTAATGTCTCACCAAACAAATGATTGTAATCATATTTACACTACAACACCATCGACACAATTTCGGGTTGATAAATATGGGAAACGTGTACCGGAAAATATATTAAAATTTGAGAATTTTGACAGACAAATGCAAGTACCATTTGTAGTATATGCAGACTTTGAATCCATTTTGAAACCGATAAATACTTGCGAGCCAAATCCTGAACGCTCTTATACCAACAAAACGTTTATTCATGAACCTTACTCTTTCGCGTATTACATAAAATGTTCCTTTGATAATAGCATTTCTAAATTTGAACTATATCGCGGATCTGATGCAGCAAAAGTATTTGTATCATGTATAGAGGCTGATTTAAGGGAAATTTATAATAGATATATGAAAGATGTAATCCCCATGTCCCCGCTTACAGCGATAGAAAGAGAAAATTTTGACAATGCAACCATCTGTGGTATATGTGAGAAGCCTTTTGCAGAAGGTGATATAAAGGTGAAAGATCATTGCCACTTAACTGGTAAGATACGATTCGGTGCCGCGCACTCGATCTGTAATTTAAATTATAAACTACCAAATTTTGTACCTATCATATTTCACAACATGAGTGGATACGATATTCACTTATTTGTAAAAGAGTTATGCGCTCATAAAGATAAAGTTGACGTAATACCACAAAACAAAGAAAAATATATATCTTTTACAAAACATCTTTACATGCATGATTACGTTACTGACAAGGGGGAAACAAAAAATAAATATTTGCGGTTACGTTTCATCGATAGTTTTAAATTTATGTCAGCATCACTACAAAATTTAGGGGAAAATTTAAATGAAGGTCAAATGGTTACAATGAAGAACTTTTTTACCGATAATGCAAAATTTATTTTAATGCGACGGAAGGGTGTATTTCCATATAGTTTCGTAGATAACTTAGAGAAATTAAATAATCGTGTTCTACCCACCAAGCAGGAATTCTATGACAGCCTAAATGAAACACATATATCAGATGACGATTATGAAAGGGCTAAAAATGTGTGGGAATTGTTTGAGTGCCAGAGTTTGGGTGACTATTCAGACCTGTATTTAAAATCAGATGTCCTTCTTTTGTGTGACGTATTTGAAAATTTTCGTAAAATTTGCGTGAATAAATATAAATTGGATCCAGCTCAATATTACACAGCTCCAGGTTTATCTTGGGACGCTATGTTGAAACTAACAGCGGTAGAACTTGAATTGTTAACAGATATCGATATGATACATTTTTTTAAAAAAGCTATACGCGGTGGTGTCAGCCAGTGTACAGAAAGGAAGCATATCGCAAATAATAAGTTTGTACCCAATTATGATCCCTCAGAACCGTCGTCATTTATCACATATCTTGATGCTACGAACTTATACGGTCATAGTATGTCCCAAGCATTACCAACAGGGGGATTTGAGTGGCTGTCCGAAAGAGAAATTATCGACTTAGATGTTACTAATATTTCAGACGAGAGTCCACACGGGTATGTTTTTGAAGTAGACATACATTATCCGCAAGAGTTACACGATTTACATTCAGATCTCCCTTTCTTAGTAGAAAATATTATACCCCCCCAATCAAAATCAAAATCACCAAAATTAATCCCAAATTTGAATGATAAGAGACGATATGTTGTGCATTATAGAAACTTGAAACAAGCCATTGAAAATGGTTTAATGGTGTTAAAAACCCATAGAGTACTTAAGTTCAAGCAGTCGCCCTGGTTAAAAAAATACATCGATTTAAATACGCAAATGAGAAATTCAGCGACCAATAAATTTGAAAAAGACCAATATAAATTAATGAATAATGCAGTATTTGGTAAAACCATGGAAAATGTTGATAATAGAAGAGATATAAAGTTGATTACTCATTGGGAAAATGTTAGAAGAACTATAGGTGCAAACGCATTAATCGCTCGTCCAAATTTCAAATCTTGCACAATTTTTTCTGAGGATTTTGTAGCGATTGAAATGAGCAAATTGCAAGTAGTCTATAACAAACCAATTTACGTAGGATTTTGTATTCTTGAATTATCGAAGACGGTACTGTATAATTTTTTTTATGGTGTTATTAAACGTCAATTCGGTGCTAATGCTTCTTTGTTGTACACCGACACCGATTCCTTAATTATGAAAGTTTATACAGATAACTTCTATGACTTTATTGTACAAAATCCAGAAAAATTTGATACTTCTAATTACAGGGAGGGAAATAAATTTAATATTCCAAAAGGCTCGTCTGTGCTTGGGAATATGAAAGACGAATTCCCCGAAGATCCTATTATCAGCTTTTATGGTACTGGAGCGAAAGCGTACTACGTGCAATCGGTCGGTAATGAGTTGAAAAAAGCCAAGGGAGTAAAGAAATCTGTGATTGAAAAACAACTTACAATAGATGACTACAGAAAAATTGTTGAGCAGGGCGGGTTAATATTTCGTAAAATGAATACTTTCAGAAGTCACTTGCATGATATCTATACAGAGATGCGGAATAAAGTTGCTCTTTCTTATTATGACGATAAACGTTTTGTGATTCCCAATACCACTAAAACTCTACCCTGGGGTCACTCAGACATAACATTTTTTCAGAGTGAACCAGAGCAGAATTTAAAGTGGTTAATATCAGCCTTAAATAGTGTCGTTGAACGAAATGTTTTAAAGGATGATGATAAACTAGATGTGTTACTCAAAGCAATGAATGAGTTGAGTGATTAATTGTTAATAATGTTTCTACTTGTTAACGCAAAGGTCGACAATTATAATATTCAATTGAAAAATTCATTGTGATATTTCATGTTATGTGTAAACCGAAGTAAGAGATATTTGTATGAAATAAAATGTTAATTTATAAATAAAGATTTAAATTACTAAATGGTATTTTTATTGTATGAGTACTGTAGGCAATAAGATAGAGAGAGACGATAGGAAGAGTGGGGTGGGAAGTAGGGGGTTAGTTAGAGTGTGTAGGGAAATAATTTGAACCAATAGGAACAAGAGTGGTAGGGAGTGGAGGGGTTAGTTCAGCGTTATGGGCTTCAGAGATGCTACAAAGATTCTTTCCGTCTCCAGCTCTCGAGTTGTAAGGAAGTGTGCAAAATAGTGCTGTCTGCTCTATTCCTAGCATTCTTTGTGTTCTGTGTTTTGTGTTTCGTGCCCGTTTCTCGTGTCCGTTTTGTGTTTGTTGTGACAATGGTAGGACAAAAAAAGATTGGTGTTTCTGGTGGTAGCGGTAAGGGAGGCGCTTTGTTGAGTGCTGTGGCTGCATACTTAATTAATTATATGCCAGGGCAAGACGACAATGGCGACGCTTGTCCGGGTAATGGTGTGGCGAACAATGGCGACGCTTGTCCGGGTAATGGTGTGGCGAACAACCAGACGAGCCCTGGCGTGGGTGACAATGGCGACGCTTGTCCGGGTAATGGTGTGGCGAACAACCAGACGAGTCCTGGCGTGGGTTTACTACCGGATATTGAAATCCCGACGGATTTGACCGATTTGAACGATGATTTGCTGGGTGATTTCGATTTCTCCGAATTGGACGCGCAGGCTTTGGCTTCAGATGAAGCCAGAGCTAGTACATCTAATGGAGAGGCCTACCCGAACGCCGCGTGGTCTAGGTTCCCTACGGTTACGGAGACAAATTCTGAGGACGAATTTCAACCTGCGCAACCAAAGATTTATTCGCAGAAAGGCCAAAAGAAGATGACGACGCATCCTTCAACATCTACAAAGCAGACGCAGGTAGAGAATACCGAGAAAGATGATGACGTGTCGATTCTTAGAAGAATTTTATCGGCGCAAGCATCTGTACCTGCTCGCCTGAGCCCTATTCCCGATGTTGGCTCAGACGAGGGGCAGGTAGAGATACCTGAAAAGCCTAAGAAAGCAGCAGCTAAAAATAAAAAGCCGTTATCGGGAAGGAAACCGGTGGTTAAAAAAGCTGCTGCAAAAAAGTCGGTAGCTAAGAAACCGAAAAAAGATGCTGCAAAAAAGCCGACGAAAGTGCAACCGGTATGTTCGAGCGCGCCGTTGCCAGGATGCTCTCATGCGGTGTTGCCAACGCAGGAACCCCGTAACCGTGCTCTGGTTGTGAATGAAAGTGATTCTGATTCACAATCGGAGTTATTCTCCCAAGAAGAGCAAAATGAAACTTTCAAAAATTTCTTGAACATGTATGAACAGTTGCAGCGGGAGGATAGGGAACTTAAAAGTGCAACTGATGATGACAGCAAATTAAAGGATCACGCGCAGTCCCTCAAAAGGAAGGCGGAGATGTTGAATTCTCGGGCCGATGAAATGCTCAGAGGCATTGCGAAGCGTCGCAAAGCCTCTGAGAGATGTACAAGGAAGCTAAATGCTATAAAAAAGAAACTGGGAATAAGGTAGTGCGTAAACACACTACAGAATGTTGCATTAAAAATGTTTGTACATAAATTTAGTATTAGGTTAGGGTTAAGAGAAAAAATGTAAAAAAATATAAAAGTAAAAATGTAAAACTGAAAAAAAAATGAGGTTAGATTAGGTTAGAAAAATGTAAAAAATTTAAATGTAAAAAAATAGGTTAGGTTAGAAAAAATGTAAAAAAAAATTTAAATGCAAAAATGTGAAAAAAAAATTAGGTTAGGTTAGGTTAGGTTAGAAAAAATGTAAATGTAGAAAGTAATAACACCCCCCCCAACCCCCCCCCCCAACCCCCCCCCCCCGCGTCACGCGCTGGGTTATGGTTAGTTCAGGTTTATATATTAAAAAAAAAAAAAAAAAAAAAAAAAAAAAACGGGTCAAAAAATTAAAAAAAGGTTTATGCGGGCGAAGCGACCGAAGGCTGCAAGCGTCGCCCCCGCCTCTGCCAAAACCCCCCGCGCCCACCCACCCACCCGGGGGGGGGACCAAGGTAGCGCAGTGGTATAGCGGAAAATTGTTATTTAATTTTATAATTATAATTTTATAATTCTATAATTTTATAATTATAATTTTATAATTCTATAATTTTATAATTCTATAATTTTATAATTCTATAATTTTATAATTTTATAATTTACGTGTTGAAAAAAATCCCTGCAAGTGCTAGGGATTGAACTACCAAACCTTCGTTCACAAAGTTTACAAAGCAAGCCACGTTACCACTGGGCTACCTTGGTCCTAGGAAACTCTTATACTTTACTCTTATACTTACCTATAACGCGAGTTTATATATATATTTCATGGAATTTTTGGTAAATTGTGTATTTAAGTATATAATTAGATTAGAACTGTTGTATTCATCGTAGATGAAATAAAAAATAAATTTTAATACATTTATTTATACACAAATATTGGACAAAAAAAAAATATATATATATATATATAAACAACTGAAAAACTTCCAAAGTACACTCAGACACGCGTAAGGGGTCATTTTCGACTAAACTGACCACTGGGAATCGATTCCGATAATTTCCGAATCGATCCGAACACTACCGAACGCGTTATTCACTGTTTTGTCAAGGATTGGGGGAATAAAAAAATCAAAACACGTTTCAGGGGAGTTCACACATGCAAAGGCTGCAATTTTAAGCGAAAAGCCGAACTCATGCCGAACACTCCCGAAGTTTCCCGAAGCCACCCGAAGACGCCCGAGGACACGCGAGGTATCGTTTTCGACTAAATCGATCACTGGGAAGCGATTGCAACCACTTTCGGAGCGATACGACTAGCCGTTCCGGGAAAAAGTCTGCTGCGGCAAAACTAAAGGTCGGAAGTGAGTAGAAACGGTACTGGAGGACAACTGTGACCTCGATACACCTTTTGCAACACTTTTGACCGACAGTCCAAATACGAATAACCAATTTACTTAAATAAGTACCCCGTTATTTCTTATATTAAAGCAATTTTTTATTCTTTACTTTACTACTGTTATTTATTGTATATGAAATGAAATAAAAAAAGAATAACTCTTAATACATTTATTTATAAATAACAAAAATATATATACATAAAATAAAACAGAATTATCCGTCCGAATCATGCTCCACCAGAATGACTGCATCCTCATCTTCATCGGCAGATTCCTCCACCAGAATGGCTGCATCCTCATCTTCATCGGTAGATTCCTCCACCAGAATGGCTGCATCATCTTCCGAGTCAGACGATTCCGCTGTGTCCGTCGATGATTCCTCCAGAATTACTCCATCCATCTCGTCTTCGGAATCATCATTGGGCACAGTGTCCATCGACCATGTGGACGGAGACCTCTCCAATGGTTGGTATTCTTCTGGTGAGGTGGTGCTATCTGCTACACCACCCCTTGTCGCCTCTCTAACGCGCTGCAGGTAGGCACGATACCTTTCGCACAAAACGAACATGGTTGAAGTGGAAGATACAGTATTGTCTTGTACTTCAGACATGTTGGAGCGTAGAAAGTAAACTGAGGATGGTGAGGGCTTTCTTATGTATATATAGCCCCTACCACCACCCCCACCTCATCACTCCCCACCTCACTACTCACACAAATAAGAGTAGAAAGTGTCCTAATACTCATATTTTTAACACCATCAATATCAATAGCACTGTCAACATAAGCAATAATCGAAGTGAAACACAGATTTCTCTAGTAACATTGTGTTACTTACATTTAAATATTTAGTAAATAAAACAAAAAATAAGATTCAATTTAACGTTTATTTAACACTTAAACTAGTTATATAATATTTACAATAAACTAAAAATTAAATATATACATTTATTTATCACTAAAACTAATTACATAATTATTTACAATAAACTAAGAGATATATACATATTTACAAAAAAAAACTACAAATTATCTGTCCATATTGCAAATATTGCAGATTTCCACTCGCCTAATCTGATAGAGTGGATCTCTGCAAGATTTGCAATATCCCCGCCTGCCTCTCATTATCCTTGTAGTGGCATGGTAGTCCACATGACGATGTCTCCCAGGATCCACCCTAGACTGGTATCCCAGAAAACATCCGTGGCAAAGATTGTATTCCATACCACCCACTACTTGGACCGCAACAAAGGTCATGGTGGTGCAGAAGATGCCATCCATCGGGTTCACCCTTGCTAAATATTCTGATGTTATCCACCGCTGCCCTCTTTGGTGGGGAACATCTACGACGATACCCTCATCATCACTTGAATCGTCTGCACCCTCTTCAGCGTCAAAAAATTCCTCATCGTCTTCCTCGTCGCTTTCCTCATCGCCTTCCTCATCGTCTTCAACTTCTACCTCGTCGTCTTCGGGAGCAGCCAAGTCGTCCTCTACCTCTTCAAGGTACCATATATTGTTGAGGACATCTAGGGATGCTAACCAGTCCAGGAATCTGAGGTTAGCCCAACCAGCAGGTACAGCAGCCATATTAATACTTGGAAACGAATATATAAGACAGTAGACGGAATGATCAACGTTGAAGTTTGCAAAGCAACTGATCTAACGTGGAGTTACACCTCCTCTTTTAAACATGTTGCTGGTGACGTCACATCATCTCTAACGACATACCATGGCTCTAATATCGGCAATTCCAGCGACTACTTAAACAAACAAGGCCATGAGGAGGAACTCAGTTATTATTCAGCTGTCATACCGTACACTTGTTTTTAAAACAGCAATGTCTTGTCCAAGAGAGTGGCAATCGAAACCAACAATCGCCGTATATCCATATAGTATGGATGGTGCAATTCTGTGCTATAATTGTTCCCAATTCTGGGCAAAGCAGCAAATTAATCCATGTACTGGACTATGTTCAAATTGTATAAAAGAAAATCCAGTGCCAGTGAATACCGTCCGAAAAGCAGCATCACGTGAGCGTCTGGAGCAAGAGTGCTACAAGTGTCTACAACCCACGACTCGTACAAATTTTGGAATTATCCGAGATGTTTGTGAGACATGCAAGGTGGAGCACCCATTGAGGCAGCGGTGTCTGGTTTGCAACAAGTACACTGGTGATTGTTGGAACAATATTTGCAGCAAATGCAGAGACGAGAAGACATACAGTGTTTTACTTTGTGAATATGTTGGACATATTTATGGAGGTGTGATGAAACACAACAGAGAATGTTTCTGTCAGGAAGCGTTACTGTCGAGACGGGGGGATTTCATCTGATTAATTCCATAAATATGTATTTGTATTTTTTCTGTATTATATACGTTTTAAATAAATATATTTAATCTATAATTCGTTGTAAATATTTTCTTCTCAATAAAATTTATTAAAATGATTTTCTTGATTTCATCTAATAATTTTTAGGAGTAAAAATTAATTCAAAAATTTTAACAAATTTGCATTTGTATATATTTTTTCGTTAATGTGTATATAATTACTAAGGCTTTGGAGTCTTATATGGGGAAAATAAATAAAACAAATATTAATGGAATACACACATTTTATTATGAAATTTCTAAACATAAGTAAAATATTAGTTGTTATAAATATACACATTTTATATAAAGAATGTGACAATATTAAATAAGAGCTGCTTCGTTAATCCAAGAGTTGTGGTCATTAGAGAATCCGAGCCACTTCACAAAAACCTTGTTCCCTCTCCTTCTTAAAACCTTTTCCACCAAGTAGACATCAGGGTATTTAGCTTTTTGTAGCTCCATTTCATAAAAGCACCCCTTTATTGGTTGGCCATGAATGTCCTGGAGTGTATATGTTGTGGGATTTGTTACATTTATTTTAACGATCTTGAAAAGTTCAGTTGAAAAATTTGGTGTGAACCCCTTTTCAAATATACCTTTATATTTACTGATTCGAACTATATCGCCAATACGAAATTTAGGTTTCAAAGCAATTTTAATGTGATTATAAGCATTTAAACGTGTAGTTGGTTTAACATCAGCAGGTTTCATACCAGTCGTACGATGTATTTTATTATTGTACAATTTTGTAATGTCGGATAGAATGTCAACCCATTTGTATTTACCTCTAGCTGAGAATTCTTTATATAACCAGGTTTTTAATGTTCGTATTACTCTTTCTGCAATTGCTGCTTTTTTCGTACTATACGTGGAGTAATGATTAATGATGTACTGTTTCATTAAAGCAGAAAAGTTTTTGTTGTAAAATTCCGTACCCTGATCGCTTTGTAGATTTTTAGGAGAATAATTTGATTCTTGTAAAATACTTCTCATAGCCTTAGTAATTTCAACACCAGTTTTATTTTTTAGAGGTTTAGTCCACAAATATTTTGAGTAACAGTCGATCACTACGAGAATGTATCGATAACCATTGTTTTCATCAGCGTATGGTTGCATTTCAGCTAAATCCATTTGCCATAAATCACCATAACCTTTGATTATTGTTCTTCTTCTACGGAAATTTCTCCTACAAGCTTTATGCAATTCGTTAACAACTTGTAATTTCTCATTACTAATCACCATAATTGAAGTTTAAGTCAGGCGTTTATATAGATAATTTAGGTCTGTTTTTTCACTTTTTTCCTAATGTAGCAGCGTTGTCCGTGACTTCAGCCACTATTTCATCTATCACTTGTTGATTACGATCGTTCCTCCCAGCTTGTGCCACAATATTTCCAAGTGATTTCTGTCGCACTGTCATACCTTTCAGACGGGATTCATCGAGAATGTGGTGCACTTTGCTTATTGCATCATATAAAATAGTATAATTGTCCTCGGTTAATTTCTTAACTCCAGAAATTTCTTTATTAATGTGTTGCAGAGCGTCATTAATCATCTCGGTAATTTTGCTGTGTACAAACTTACTATATTCAGTCCACTGATTCTCCATAAAAGCAATGTGTGACTTTTTAATGTCTTTCATACATTTATCGATATTTTCGTCTACATAGTTACGAGTTACACCATCTTTTTGATTTATTGGTTCACCAATGTTCAGTAAACGCTTATTTTGCATATCAAATTGATTATCTGCGGTAAGTTTAAAACCAATACCTGGAGGTCCATGTACGATAATCGATTTATTATTCTTACTTCTTCGTCTACCGAACTTGTCAATTGTGTTGTTTACAACAGCCATTTCTGTTTACGTCTGACCCCGTTTAAGCATTTCACAATATTTTATACTAATTAAATAAGTGTGAAATGAATTTTAACTTCACTAATAGATTATCCTTTCTTCCCTCATTTCTTCCAATAAACTGACTATTTCGTTATTGACACCATTGTTACCAACCATTTTTGAGCTATAGAGCAGGCGTAGGCGGTCCACCAGTTCTTTCGGTTTATTCCAATATACATAGTCAACACCTCTATTATTGTATAATTTATTAATAGGAACACCTAAGCCAGTTTTAGATCTCGTCACAACTGTAGAAGATACCAATGGTTCTATAATATTAGTGAATTTCTTCCATTTAGCTTTATTCAAACCCTGTTTCATATCATAATTTTTATATGGTGCTTTTGTCTGTTTTAAAATCCCCCCATATAATTGACACTCTTTGTCGCCAATAATAGCCTCATTACTACGCGAAATTTGTGGTTGTTTCATAAATATCATATCATATAACTTAGGACTGCCAGAATACGTCCCCACCTTCTTAGTTCCACGCCACAATGTGATATTTCCATTAGAAAAGCGTATTTCAGCATTACCCATTTGTAGTTTTTCTGTATGGGGGTCTAAACGTACACCGTATATAGTATCATACCTAGCATTGTCGAATTTCAGATTTTCTAAATGTGTTTGCACTATATCACATTTTCCTTCTGCGCCACTAATAGAACTTTCTGAACATGGAGTGCTCATTAACGACGATCCCGGTGGTGTTTCCAAAAAATATTGTTGACTTGCATTTTTGTCACCATCTTCATCACTAGTTTCAGGTGTTGCTTTAAATGTACTAGTACTAGCTCTTGCACTTTCTATCGGTTGTGTTGGTTTCTGAGGTTGTGTTAGCGATTGGTTATGTGAAGCAGATGATATAACCTTTAATGGTTTTGTTATGGGTTCATAAATTTTTTCGAGTGTTAACTGATTCTCAACGTTTCTTCTCTTCACAGAGTTGAATTTTTTGCGCACTGAATCGGTGGCCTCAATCAATTCACGTTTCAGTCTTATTTCTTCTCTCATGTTTCTACCTATAGCACTACTGAGTTTATTCTCACCATTGTCATTCATGTCTAACAAATGCAGCCTCACTGCTGAAGTTATCCCGATGCTATCTGTAGACCAATTAAAATTTTAATTACAATACTTCATGGATATATGAAACTATCAAGTTCTTTGCGATATCTCCCTTCATTTACTTCTCTATCCTTGTCAATTACAAGAAACCCATATTTGTCTTTCCAGCACTCTGCACACATTTCTTGAAATTCTTTATAAGTCACATCCGGTGAGACATGGTCTGAGAAAATGTGGTGTAAATTCATATCATCCTGCTTAAAAATTGCTATGAAATTACTATTATCCCTTACCAACTGTTTAGGGACGCGGGAATACGTTTGTGCCAAATAGAAACAATCTACATGTTTATGACGCCCCATTGAGAAGTATGCTCGAATAACATCTTGCTTTTCACATATAACATCATCAAATATAAATATAGACTCAGGCTCAGCGTCGGATGGTTGCACTATTTCCGCGTTGTTACTGAAGGTGTAATATCCTAGCCCCGTAATCGGTGCTAATATATCGCGTAAATATTCATACTTGGGTTGATGTAAGGACTTTGAATATAAGTAAATGTTTGAAAAACGTAGCCCAAGTGGATGAGTAAGCAAAGTTATTAGTAAATTTGTTTTGCCACAACCACTTGGACCTATTAAGAGTCCGCGAATAGTTGAGGGAAGTAGCGGGCCATGGCGTGATTCGACTTGTAGTCCACACCCTACTTTTTCATCTAAATTATCTACAGCAAGTTTCTGTTTCTGCTTCACAATGCGCATCGTAGCACGGATGGATACTATATAAATAGATGTACGTATTGTGATTGTTATTTAAATGGTGTCAACCGAGAAGCACACACGTGAAAATCGTCGTGGTTTAAAGATTGGTAAGGGGGTAGTCAATTCTCTAATAAATAAGCTCCCATTTGAACTACACTTACCGGGAGGTTACCAGTATTGTGGTCCAGGCACCAAATTACAAAAAAGATTAGCCCGAGGTGATCCAGGCATAAACAAACTCGATGCTGCATGCAAGCAGCACGATATTGCATACGATCAAAACACCAGTAATTTAGCAGCCCGACACAAAGCAGACTATCAACTTGAACAAGCTGCCTGGAAACGAGTTAAATCAAAAGACGTAAGTTTCAAAGAAAAGGCCGCCGCGTGGTTAGTTACAACTATAATGAAGGGAAAGCAACGTCTTGGTATGGGTTGTACGTCAACAACACCCCGTACTACAAAGAAACGTATAATTAAAAAGAAAAACAAGAAAAAAACTAGAAATATAGCTTTTGGTGCTGGAATAGTACGTAAAGTACGTGATGACATACGTAAAGCCGGTGGTAAACGAAAAATCGCTAAGGACACAAAAAAAGTTACGCAAATTGCGCTTCAAGCAGCACGACGACACATGAGAGCAGCTGGTGGAAAACGTAATATTCGTACACCTAGGATAATACCAATACCGAAAGTGGGTGGAATTCTACCATTAATACCCATTTTTGCTGGATTATCAGCTTTGGGTAGTTTAGCTGGCACTGCTGCTGGTATAGCTAAAGCTGTAAATGATGTTAAAACGAGTAGAGAGGAATTAGCTGAAAAAAATCGCCATAATAGGCAGATGGAGGCGATTTCTATAGGAAAAAGTGGTAAAGGGCTATATTTAAAACCATATCGCAAAGGACTAGGACTTTATCTAAAACCACAAAGTTCAAAAAACTTCTAGATGCTCTACCCCGAAAACCTCTCACTAATATCGATCTTAAATATTATGCAGAGAAGATGAAAGTGCCCTATTTTCGGGGGATATTTATGCGGGACACTCTACCATATTCTGGACCACGTCATAATGAGTCGGCCATCATAAATCTAGACAGTATAAATGGCCCTGGAACACACTGGGTTGCATTTAAAAAACGTGGTAGTTTAGTCACATATTTCGATAGTTTTGGTGATTTACCCCCACCGACAGAATTAGTTTTATATCTGCGCAGAGGTTCAAAGTCGACCGACAAAATTTACTATAACTATGAACGCCAACAAAATTTTAACACAGTGTGGTGTGGTCATTTGTGTTTGAAGTTTCTCACTACAAAATAACTACAAACGCTTGTGAAATAACATCTGCAGACCTTGAAATGGATCGGGAAAGCATCAAGCAGATGGGTCAATCACTAATCGCATTCTCCCGTTTACGCAGTCTATTGAAGATGAGCAAACAACAACTGGCAAATATGCCTAAAGAAGTAATGATTGGATGTGCTGCACATGAAATTGCATTAGTATGGGACAAACTACCCCAGCATCTCCAGAATGATATTGATATTTTAAAATATCAATACTGTCAGGAACATTATCATGATGATGATGATGATGGCGGTGGTAGCAGTGTTGATGTTAATGATGGGCCGCCGCCTCGAAGAATATTTTGCTGCTACTGTAAAGTGCGCGATGTCAATGTTGCATCAAATAATGAGATACAAACGTCTCCGTCATCCAGCAAAAAACGAAAATTACACCACGATTATTGCTGTAGTTCACAATAAATTCATGAGAGAACACTAAATATCATCAGTCATGTCGTATACGTTCACTCTATCAAACCGATCTAGTGTGCTCAGTGCTGAGTTTTATCCTCCCATTGAATTAGATACTAATAGTCGATATGGGTTAGGATTAACAGGCTTCTATTCTTACAATTCTATATTCAATGTGGACGAAACCAACAATCGTTTTTGCTATCGAATTGGACCAAAAGTAGCCCCCACACTTATCCACATACCTTGCGGAGCCTATGAAATTGAAGAGATATATCGTGCAATACTGAAAGCTATGCCCGGTGATAAGAAAGAGGAAAAAGAAAAACTATTTCGACTGCGAGCGAACAACAATACGCTAAAGTGTGAGATTTGGTCAAAATATGGAATTGACTTTACACAAGCAAACTCTATTGGTAATTTATTGGGATTTGAATCGACTTATTTGCATCCAAACACTAATCATGAATCAACATTACCTGTTGATATTATGAAAGTAAGGATGATACGTGTAGATTGCAACATTATCTCTGGAGCATATCTGAATACCCTTAAATCCCATACCCTTTTCGAGTTCGACATAGACGTTGAACCAGGTTACAAACTTACCAGAGAGCCAGCGAACATCATATATTTGCCTGTTAGACCTGAAGGACGTCAGTTTATCGACAACATTACACTACGCATATTGGATGATAATGGAGATTTAATCAATTTTCGTGGTGAGAAGATTATCGTAAAGCTAGAATTGAAACAGTTTTAAAATCGCAAACACAATGGGTTTCCGATATAATCAACAACGATTAGCACACAATCGTTTCAATGTGATTGACGATAAAAAGACTAATGACTGCGGAAATCGACTCATTCAACGTGTAGAGCTTAAACGGTTAAGACATAACCTGCCAGCTAAAGATCGTGCATTTCTTCGATCCATCGGATTGAAACTGAGAGAAAAATAGTTAATAATGGTGACTTTTACATCTAGTGAAAAACTTGAGGTGTTCGAGGAACCTGTATTCGATCAGTCACTCGTTAGCTTACATGAGCATACATATAAACCACACGGTTCACCATATTATAGAAACTCTGATGAAGTACGCATTCCTGTCAATTTTCAGGACTTAATACTTGACATTACAGAGAGTTACATTTATATAGAAGGAAAATTTACCCCTAGTGATGTTACCAAGAAGTGTTATCTATCTAACAATGCGCTAGCTTTTCTCTTCGAAGAAATAAGATATGAAATGGGTGGTGAACAGGTCGCTGTCGTTAGGAAGCCTGGCATCACTACTACAATGAAAACTAGGGTGTCATATGGACAAACATCCCTCCCATCGCTACTAACTATAGGTTGGGGTCTCACCGAGAAAAAACAGGATATTTTAGATACTACCAGCCACGTTTTCAGCGGTAAACTCCCTCTTAAGTACCTCATGGGTTTTGCAGAAGATTATACCAAAGGTATTTTAAATACAAAACAGGAATTAATTTTAATTATAGCACGTTCCTTTAAAGACTCTTACATTGGAGAAGTTGATGCACAGTTAGAAATTAACAAAATCGAATGGAAGATAAGACATATTGTGCCTGAAGTTAGACAAAAGGTTAAACTATTAAAGAAAATTGATACGAGCAGTAATAATGCTAAAGTTAAAATGGCTTACCGTATGTGGGATCTCTATGAGCTACCCACTCTACGTGATACTGCTTCTGATATATGGGCTGTTAAAACCACTAACAGTCTTGAGAGACCTCGATACATCATTATCGGATTTCAAAACAATGGCAACTCTAGTGACAGAACCAAGGACGCCGCAAGTTTTATACATGCAGATATAAATAATATTCGGCTATATTTAAATGCCGAAGTATTTCCATATGAACGTTGGAATTTAAATTTCGATAAGAAACTCGACTCTG
The DNA here is from genome assembly GCA_963675555.1 of Leptura quadrifasciata. Taxonomy (NCBI): domain Eukaryota; kingdom Metazoa; phylum Arthropoda; class Insecta; order Coleoptera; family Cerambycidae; genus Leptura; species Leptura quadrifasciata. The sequence continues at coordinate 82,554,962 of OY776680.1, forward strand.
CAGCCTACTACGCCTATGAAAATTTCCAACGTAGTTATTACGATAAAGATATGAGTGAACCTATGATGGACCTTGGCGAATTCAGAAAAAATCCATTGTTTGTTATTGATTGCTCACACCAACCAGATGCAATGAAATCATCCACCGTCGATATAAAAATTGAATTTGAGACACGGAAGACGAAGTTTCCCGAACAAACTCGAGTATATGCACTTATACTTCACGATGCGTATTTAAGTTATAGCGCATTAGATGGTTCAGTTCAGTGTGGCATTGCTGGTGCTAAGTAACGAATACCTATTACCATGACGTCATTAGGTAGCCAATTTCCTACTTTGATAGTTGACTTGCAGGGGTTTCAATATAAAACAAATGATTTTACCGTTAAAGAATTAGCTGTTCTATGTTGTAACACTAATCAGCAAGCACACTATTTCTTCAAACCACCAAATCCTTTCTCATCACTAACCCAAGGCGAACAGACTCACTACCGATGGTTAGAAAACAACTACCATGGGGGCATAAAATGGAGTGATGGATATATTCAACTGTCAGAATTCCCACTAATACTTCATCGACTTTGTCAAAACGCTGTTAATAATTTTCGACGCAACGTATTGTCAGAGGATGTTATAATTGTATGCAAAGGCAAATTAAAGAAAAATGTTCTACAGCATCATCTAAAATGGAATAGAGTTATAGATCTAGATGACTTCTCACCCTGCATACCCAATCTAAAATCGTTAAAGGTACCAAGATGTATGGAACACACCCAACCAAAATATAGTCACTGCTCTCTTGCAAACGTTCACTTTCTTAACAAATGTATTATAGATTTAAATATAGAGTTAAAATAAATATCTTTAAATATGTTTATATTTAGGATTAATAATTAATATTTTTTAATGTATGTCACCAAAAATAATTATAAATAAATTAATGTATAATCTAATAATGTGTTTCATTTATTTCAATTTTAATTTTAAAAATAAAAACAACTATATTTCCATAATAATAATTTTATTACACCATTTACATATTAATATTATTAACAGAAGAATTACAATAAGTGATTAACTACTAATTGAGTTGTCTTCATCCTGTTCTTCATCAGATTGGTCGAGTTGATACTTTTCAATAATTTTCTTAGGTAAGTATTTTTCTATGTCACATAGGAAATGTTTTAAATTTATTTCCACTAGTTGCTCACAGAATTCTTCTAAATTCACAATACCACGAGAGAATTTACCACATAGTTGTGCACCTCTGTAATACCTCTCAGAATCCTCATTAAGCTGTTTAACTTTTTCAGCATCGAAGCAGTAATTCAGATCATAATTTATTGCATGGAGTCTATCCATACTTAAGTCGCCTAGTACAGAAGATAGTCTTTCAATTGCCGAATTAATGTCTTCTGCCCTTACCCAACGTTCTGCTGAATATTGCATCCACATTCTTGCCAGTTATAGTGAGGCTAGAAATTACATAAATAAAATTAGAACAAGTTATCAAATATATGATAAAACTACTTACATCTCTACTACTATTGTAGTGTATTTATAATATTTCAGTCTAAGTTATACTTTCACTATACCTTATTTATTGGTCTGATAATTTAAAGTATACAAATATTTTAAATAGTTTAAATCACGCAATAATTTCGAATTTTATTAGTGACCTTGATTTAGCACCGGTATAAATGGGTGAATTCTCTCCTAAATAAATCAACGCATATTTACCACTAGACGAATTTATTTCTTCTATAAAAGTTATATTTAATAGTTCAGCAATACGTTTAGGCAAAAATGATTTAAAGGTAGTACTTGTACTTTCATCAAATAAATGTACTAATATCGATTTTCCAAAACGTGTATTAAGCATTAACATTTTTTTAATGGCGTAAACCTTATTTAAAATTAACGATGAAATAGGTTTTTGGTCTAAAACTTCAGTATCTTTAATAATAAGTTCATTAAGGGCTAATAAATCGATATTGGTAGTCATATTTAAGTAGTTGAGTACAGTGAAAGAATTACTAACCAAGAAATATTACAGAACTTTGCTTACTTAAAATATTTCAGATCACAACACTATGCTCACTTATTAACTGTAGGTGAACCAGACTAAATATGATTTTGTTCTAATAGTCCGTGCTTTTTTTATAGAAAAAGTATACTACGTCACAAAATATAGAACCCCACCACATTTTACTGTGTACGTATTGAACTAATGTGATTTTAGAGGTCAAGTTGCGTGGCAAGGAGGAAGCTCCGTCCTTGCATTCTCTAATAGTGTTAGCCAAGGCCAAGGTCACCGCAAGTGATCGTTCTGGGTAACAGCAACACTGCGCCCTTGAAGTCGAAACGCACTGCGGCCGTCCAAGGTCAAGGTCACGGTATATGCTATGCGAACCTACGATGCCACCGTGGCCTTGAAGGAACGGACCACAGGTGCACGGTCAAGGTCAAGGTCAGTGGTGGGGGGAGACCGACCTACGGCTAACTTCCTCTACTAGTAGCATTGTTTAATTATCTTAGTAGTAGTCTTCACTTAAAAATTAACCGAGAAAAAACATATATTACAATTTCACCCAATTGCTGCCAACTATATGAGTTGCCTCTTAATTAAGTTGAATGGAAGATCTAATGAGCAAAAAACAAGTTCGAAACTACTTGGAATACATATAGACCTATCTCTAACATCTAGATCATGTAAGCTATGTATGTAAAAAATGTGCAAGTACTTGTTTTGCATTAAAAAGGCTCTCCATCATTACCAATAAACATATCACAAAGCCCTCTTGATACTCCAATTTCGAATCTGTTATGAGGTATGGAATTATCGCATACGGATGCTCATCAGCTGCAAATAGAGTTTTCATAATGCAAAAAACAGCTACTCGTTGTATGTTTGGGTTAAAATATCGAGAGTCTTGTAAACAAGTTTTTATTAGAGAACAAATACTCACTTTCCCTTGCATCTCTATATACTAGAAATTCTAAAATTTGTGAGACAGAATATATTCTATTTTAACCTATAAAATGAGCATCACAATAATAATACCAGACATGGTCAAAACTTGCAGTATGACATACACAGATTAGAACTCTTTAAATCAAGTCCGTACTATATGGGGGCTAAATTATATAACAAATTACCCACCAGTATTAAAAATGTTAGATTAAACAAATTTACTTCCTTTGTAAGAAAATTATTATCAGTGAATTTTTTTCTCATGTTTCTTAATTAATTATTAATTATAATTGTTTCTTTTTATATTTTTTGAAGTGAGATCAACAAGTTTATATTTCTTGCTCGTATTTTTGTTTGCATGTTTGTAATTTTTCAAGCGTTCATTTTTTGCTTACCCTATATCCTGTACTATGGTCTTTTGGGTCAATAAATGTATTTATTTTAGATGAGTTGTTTTATCGAAAATTGTTATATTCTTAAAGCCAACACAAAGTGGATAAATTATTACAAAAATATGAAATGTGTAGTAAAGTAAAAATACCTACTACGAAAGTCCAGTATTGCACTGTTTTCTATGGAAGAAAATAATTTCATTACCATCAATCAAGGTGCACAATGTGCGTTTCCAAAACGATTGAAAATAAAAATAATGTCCTAAGTTGCGTACTCTACGTCTTCAATCAATCAATAATTTCCTTTCAAATGATTTTCGTAGTGGGTATTTTCACTTTACTACACATTTATTATTTTTGTAATTTTTTTTATGTATAATAATAATAATAATAATAACGTTTATTTACACAAAGAAAAAATACTAATTTACATTTCATTTCATTTATACAATAATTCATTATAATTGTGTGGACTAATATTTATCAATACCTATGTATAAATGAATATTTCTTTTGAATTGATTACTTAAAACATTATTTAATAAAAAACACAATTCTACATATTTTTTCTTTTTTATAATTCTTTTGAATTACAAAAAATGAAAAAAGTAGTATGTTTTCATAAAACACAATTTTATATAGTTTAGAATTCGAAGAAATTAACGTTCAAAATTGGCATATTTTTATAAATTTTCAATGTTTTGAATATTTTTTCTTTTTTACAATTAACTATTATTGTTATTATTAATGAACTTTACGAAAAAATTGCAAGAAACCTTTGTCTAACTGACAATTGATACATTTTTACTATCCGATTGCCACCAAAATCAATAAGCCGTGAATCCTCCCTTCGACGAATATTTTGTGACAAGAAAAATTCAAATAGGTGCATTTTGCAAAAATTATCATAAAGAAAAGAAAATTTCACAGACAGGTACACGCTTAGCCGCCATGTGTGAAATGTCAATTCTGTGTTATGTTGAGAATAAAGCAATTCGAATCCGACCCTATCTAGTACACGAATTTTCAATCCTCCCATAATAATTCTATTAATTCCTTAGGGAACATGTAAGTGAAAATAAATATGGTAGTTCCATTAACATATTTTATGGTATTAATAAAAGTATTAATACAATAAGATATAAAGACAGTAATATAATAAATTTGTAAGATAACTTTATTCTCTAGGCTGACAATAATCAGGCATTAGAAAATGTTACAATAACTTTTCAGAAAAAAATCTATTGTCAAATTATATTTCCAATAAACAGAAGTAAGGAAAGTGTAGCCCTAGTGAAAGTTTAAAATGTGTGAATTTGTAAAATGTATTAAATTAAGTTCACTCTAAGAACAGACAAAGAGTGTTTAATATGATATTTAACCCTAATCGTGACAACGTATCTCCTCAGATACGTATATTTCTAAATTTTTTTGTCAACCATCCTATTCTCCTATGAGCGCCATCTGTCAATATTACATGAGTTACGTATCTATAATAACCTGTGAAATTTTGGTGTGATGATATTCATTTGAAGTAACAGGAATTTGTCCAAATAAACGATATCAGTGTTTGCCGCCATTTCCAGTGGATAGTTGCTATTTGTCCGCAGATTTTGTGATATTTAGGTGGGTAAATCCTTTTTTTATTGATTTTTTGGTAAAGATATTGTTACAAGAAACAAATACCTTTATATTAGATAAATTATTTTTATGATTTTACTAAAAACAATAATTCAGCAAGCCTTACAAAATAATGTATCTGCCGAGATACATTGCCAGGTTGACGGAATCATATAAATGGTTTTATGAGATACATTGTCGGCTTTGTAACAAAATGGTATTGCATCTCAGTAGATACAATGCCTGGTTATATAGAATAATAATTTAGTATATAAGTTATGTGAATACATATACGATGTGGTCAAAATATAAGACAGTGATCTAAATTGTTAGAATTATTTTTATCATTGTTTGTATTACATTATATATATATATATATATATATATATATATATATATATATATATATATAAACCAAAATTAAACACACGTGGTGTATCTTGAGGTTGCAGTCAGAGGTGAAAAGTTTACGGCCACAAAACAGAAAAAGAAAAACTCTTTTGTTACTTTGTCAAGCTTTCGGAAATTATTTATTCCCTTTATCAAGACATTAACTTGAGGTTAAAAGTTAAGGTCACATGTATTATAAAATAGTCGCATTTTTTAACTTAATGTAGACAAATTCATACACAAATTCCTTTACAGGTACACAATTTAAGGTAAACAATTACTGATTATTTAAAATTAAGGATTAAAACCATGATTAAAATAGATATAACAACATGAACATGAATAACTATCACATGTCAAATCATGTTCATGTTGTTATATCTATTTTAATCATGGTTTTAATCCTTAATTTTAAATAATCAGTAATTGTTTACCTTAAATTGTGTACCTGTAAAGGAATTTGTGTATGAATTTGTCTACATTAAGTTAAAAAATGCGACTATTTTATAATACATGTGACCTTAACTTTTAACCTCAAGTTAATGTCTTGATAAAGGGAATAAATAATTTCCGAAAGCTTGACAAAGTAACAAAAGAGTTTTTCTTTTTCTGTTTTGTGGCCGTAAACTTTTCACCTCTGACTGCAACCTCAAGATACACCACGTGTGTTTAATTTTGGTTTTCTTAACTAGTCAGTCAAGACTACCCTTCTTCTTTATATATATATATATATATATATGAATGAATGAATATGATTTTATTCCCTATGGCGGAGATGATACTTTCAGAGGTTATAACTTCACAGATGATGAAAGCTGTTTTGGTTTGTGGGGAAAAGTTGTTTTAGCATTAGCTAAACACATTTCAGAAAAACCTTGCGCGATCATGTATTTCGACAATTTTTTTTGTTCGCCAGATTTGATGTATCATCTCAGAGAAGAGCATGGTATTCTCTCTCTTGGAACACTTCGTTCAAACCGCATAAAAGGCTGCGAGTTGCAAAACGATAAAGACCTGACGGCCAAAGGAAGAGATACATATCAATAATTGATAATGACAAAAAAGTGGTAATTCTCAAATGGATTGACAACAAAGCCGTTCTTTTAGGCAGTTCATATGTAGATGCTCATCTCCTGACCACAATAAAAAGATTTGACAAAAAGGCTGGTAGGAAAATTGACGTTCCATGTCCACAATTTGTCAAGCATTATAATGCACATACGGGTGGGGTGGACTTAGCTGATATGCTGGTTGCCTTATATCGCACTGGCTTTTGGACTCATAGGTGGTACATGGGAATATTTTCACAAATTCTCGATATTTGTGTAAACAATGCGTGGCTTCTGTATAGAAGGGAAGCTACACTCCTCCAAATAACTAAACAAACAAAACTAAAAGATTTCAGATATTATGTCATTGAGGGACTATTGTTGAAGAGTAGGAAACGGGGCAGAACCTCAAATGAAGATATAAAAATTTCAGGAAAACGAATTCATCGTCCCGTGAAACCCAGGCCTGGAGATGGTATAAGACTTGATTCTGTAGGACACCTTCTAAAATTTATCAAAATAGGTAGATGCAGAAACTGTCCTAAAGGTCAAACCTTTATTAGTTGTGTAAAATGTGACGTGAGGTTGCGTTTAACAGATAAAAGAAGCTGCTTCATTAATTTTCATGAACCATGAAAATTTTCTTTTTATTGAATAATGTATTTATGTTTTTTAAATAGCGAATTTATATTGTAAAGTTTAACTATGTATTTCACCCTAATGAATAAAAGTTATACGATATTTTGTTGCGCTCTGTATATCATAAGGGGTCAATAATAAATATCAGTAAATCAGGTAATGTATATCTGTGGATACGAACTTATAAGATATGTGCGCAGCGTGCAATGTATATATGTGGATACATATCAACTTATCACGAACCTAATAAAGTATCTTTACAGATACAACTAACTTAAAAAAAAGAAAAAAATATTAAAAAATTAAGCATCATTTGTCATTCTTAGAAGTCTCTACTTGCATATTAATAGGCAGAATAATTTTTATTTTGGTTATTTTTAGTCTTGCCAAGAATAGGGTTAAGGCCATAATTAAAAAAGAAATATTTCTAATCAAATTTATTCAGATGGGTTACATAAAATGGAAATAATATTGGGACATTTGCGAATGATTTTATAGAAGTACATTTTTTTAATAAAAATTGTAAAATGTTGGCACCACATAAACAAACTGTTATTTTATTTTAATTTATCAATGAAAAATGTTGAAATTGGATCTGGTGCATAATTTATTCTCTTAAAAAATAATACTTTAAGGTAAGTAAATTAAAATTAAAAAGTTACTATTTCAGGTTTTCCTGGAAAATGAAAAAAAACTCGGCAGAAAGGTATAAAATTAATCTTCGCAATTATCGTTATATATGTATGCTAGATACGAAAATAAAGAACATAAAATTCTAAACAAGAAAGGTTGTCGTGAGTAGGTATACTACACCGCTACGACGCCATAGGGATTTTGTCCCCTAGGTTGGTACTAAAAAGTTACTAGATTTGGGTTGGTACTCCTGTGTAATGGTGGTATGGTGAGGCTGTGTGTCTATTGGTGGAGGGCGGAGCTTAGTGGTGACGTAACACAAGCCTGATTGGTTGTGAGTGGTGACGTACGCATGGCTGATTGGTTGTGAGCGAGGCATAGTAGTGAGGTCTTATTGGTTGGGGGTAGGGATATAGTAGTCTGAAACGTAAACAAGAGCATGTGTTGGTTGTGTGTGGGCAATATGGCTGCAGTGGAAAACAAGATGGCGGGGGCGTAGCCTGAAGATCGAGGATGGAGATATTGGTAATGTTAAAGAACGCTATAACCCCGATATACTTTTCGACGTTGTAACAAAATCCGACTTAGGAAATATTTCGTAAGAAAAGCGTGCTTCACGTAAAAACGCCGTGGAGGAGGTTTTTAATTCTTGGAAATATATTTTTGCTCTTCGGAGCGTTTTTTATGCCAAATTTTCGCTAACTCTTCGAGGAGCGTTAATTTGATAAGTGTAGTAAATGTCGCTGCACAGGGACGTAATGTCGCCCCGACCACCCAATTTTGGAAAGTATTCTAAAATTGGACTTGAACTTCCAAATTTCCAAGATTAAAAACCCTTTTACGAATCCACGTTGTCAAGCACTGCAACTCTTACGAAGTGTTGAATATGAGGACAAGTTAGTCCAACGACTATTCAAAGTATATCGGCAGTTATAGCGAAAATAGCCCTTAGCGACATGGGACCCCCATCATTTCCTAGCAGTCGGTTTTGACGGGGAAATGATGTGTTTTGACGGGGTTTGCCCTAAACCGGTTCCTCAGTGATTCGGAGTCAAAAAAGTATCTATACCATGTACTCACACGTGCATGGGATTTGCCTTGCCTGAACGTAAAATTTGTTATTGCATAATACAAACGAAGTAGATACGCTTCAAGCAATTTTAAGCTCCGAGGAGCGACCAAAATTTATGTGAATTAATAAAATACGTTTATAAGACAGGCAAGCATAAGCCCACCAAAATTTCAGTTACATGAACTGTTCCTTGAATCTTTTTGTGCATCGTTAGCTTTTCAAACTGCATATTGGATGGTAGTTGGTACCGTATGAATCGTCCCGTTCCTCACCATGTGTTGTACACGGGTCAGACCATTGTTTGTTAACATTTTCTCTGAAGAAGTTGTGTAAAAACATAAAATTTTTTAAAAGATTTAATATACATATTTTGAACTTTATATTGTCTTTTACTTGTGTTTTCTAACAAAATTTCCCTTTCAGATTTAATTTTAAGAGAGTGTTAAACAGACAGTGTTAGATTTATAGTGTTACGACGTCTTCCAATTGATACCATCAGAGCCGCAGTTAAGCATAAACGACAGTAAGTATGATTTATCCATTAATCTCCGTCTGAAACAGTCACTTTGAACCCTAAAAATTTTGTGAACGTAATATTTTTATTTAGTATTAGAAAAGGTTGAGGAAAAAGAAAATTAATTTTTTCTTTTTCCTATTTTTTTCAATTTTTCTAAGTTTTTTCGAACAGAAAACACGTCCTTCAGACTTCCATCAAAAGCATGGAGCGTTCACATGGCGCCCGAGCAGGGACCTTGCCGTCCTCTAACCCAACCAATCCATTTTCTTTCATGGCGGAAGACTCCGAGGAGTCGACCACAAGAGATTTTTACGAGCGAGCCACAGTACCTTTTGATGGAAGTCTGAAGGACGTGTTTTCTGTTCGAAAAAACTTAGAAAAATTGAAAAAAATAGGAAAAAGAAAAAATTAATTTTCTTTTTCCTCAACCTTTTCTAATACTAAATAAAAATATTACGTTCACAAAATTTTTAGGGTTCAAAGTGACTGTTTCAGACGGAGATTAATGGATAAATCATACTTACTGTCGTTTATGCTTAACTGCGGCTCTGATGGTATCAATTGGAAGACGTCGTAACACTATAAATCTAACACTGTCTGTTTAACACTCTCTTAAAATTAAATCTGAAAGGGAAATTTTGTTAGAAAACACAAGTAAAAGACAATATAAAGTTCAAAATATGTATATTAAATCTTTTAAAAAATTTTATGTTTTTACACAACTTCTTCAGAGAAAATGTTAACAAACAATGGTCTGACCCGTGTACAACACATGGTGAGGAACGGGACGATTCATACGGTACCAACTACCATCCAATATGCAGTTTGAAAAGCTAACGATGCACAAAAAGATTCAAGGAACAGTTCATGTAACTGAAATTTTGGTGGGCTTATGCTTGCCTGTCTTATAAACGTATTTTATTAATTCACATAAATTTTGGTCGCTCCTCGGAGCTTAAAATTGCTTGAAGCGTATCTACTTCGTTTGTATTATGCAATAACAAATTTTACGTTCAGGCAAGGCAAATCCCATGCACGTGTGAGTACATGGTATAGATACTTTTTTGACTCCGAATCACTGAGGAACCGGTTTAGGGCAAACCCCGTCAAAACACATCATTTCCCCGTCAAAACCGACTGCTAGGAAATGATGGGGGTCCCATGTCGCTAAGGGCTATTTTCGCTATAACTGCCGATATACTTTGAATAGTCGTTGGACTAACTTGTCCTCATATTCAACACTTCGTAAGAGTTGCAGTGCTTGACAACGTGGATTCGTAAAAGGGTTTTTAATCTTGGAAATTTGGAAGTTCAAGTCCAATTTTAGAATACTTTCCAAAATTGGGTGGTCGGGGCGACATTACGTCCCTGTGCAGCGACATTTACTACACTTACCAAATTAACGCTCCTCGAAGAGTTAGCGAAAATTTGGCATAAAAAACGCTCCGAAGAGCAAAAATATATTTCCAAGAATTAAAAACCTCCTCCACGGCGTTTTTACGTGAAGCACGCTTTTCTTACGAAATATTTCCTAAGTCGGATTTTGTTACAACGTCGAAAAGTATATCGGGGTTATAGCGTTCTTTAACAGTAACAGTGAAAAATGGGCGGGAAATTTGAAATCTGAGGACTAGGAATTCGAATTATGTGGTTGACAACGGGAATCGGGAATAATGGTAACAGTGAAAAATGGGCGGGAAATTTGAAATATGGGGACTAGGAATTCGAATTATGTGGTTGATAACTGGTACCGGGAATATTAACAGTGAAAAAATGAACGGGAAATTTGAAATCTGAGGCTGAGGACTAGGAATTTGAATTAGGTGATGATAACGAGGATGGGAATATTGGTAACAGTGTAAAATGGGAGGGAAATTTGAAGGATCTTGGATGTTCAGGTATAGGAGAGAGGGGGGAGGGAAGGAGGAAGGGGGGTGAGAGAGAGAGAGAAATATTAATATTGTGATAGATATATTAAATAAAAATATAAATTAAATAATGAATAATAATAATACTTAATAATTGAATAATAATAATAATAATTAAAAAAAATAAAAACATTGCCGACCTGCCCAACATATTGCAGTTGGTCGAATAAGTATATCCTCCTCCTCCGGATTTTCCTCATCATCGGACACCAAGTCAATAACATTAGCTATGTTTAATTTTTTTTTAACTTACTAGTAAGCTGGAGGCGTAGGTGAATAACTAGGAGAGACGCTAACTGGAGCAGGAGGGAGGATATCCCTCAATGGAATGAGGGTCGGGGGCAGGTCGTCGACGTTGTTCCCATTAAAATAACTGTAAATATAATTATAATTGAAGCACTGAATTAAAAAGAAAAAAAAACAACTTACTTTTCTCTGGTGTAAGCCTCAGGATCGATGGGAGGCGTATAAGTTTGTGCTAAACTCACTCTATATTCATCCTCATTAAATTCACTAAAAAAATAAGTATAATGTAAATTAAGTTAAATAATAATAAAAAATAATAACTTACTTTTCTCTGAAGTAGAAGTAGGCTCCAGGATCCATGGGAGGCGTATATCTGTTTATATTTTGTGCTAAACGCACTCTATATTCATCCTCATTATATTCACTAAAAAATAAATATAATGTAAATTAAGTTAAATAATAATAATATTAACTTACTTTTCTCTGAAGTAGGCTCCAGGATCCATGGGAGGCGTATATCTGTTTATATTTTGTGCTAAACGCATCCAATTATACTCGTCGAATTCACTAAGAAATAAGTATAATGTAAATTAAGTTAAATAATAAAAAATAATAAACTTACTTCTCGAAACGCACATCGAAACTATTCTCTAACTGAGACATCTTTCTCGTGCAAGATTTGAAGTTAAAATAAAAAGAATTTCATATGGGGTGCGGATGCAGATTAATGTTTTTTAACATAAACATATTTTTCAATATAAAAACCGTGAGAAACTGCAAATTCAGCGTCTATTGAAATATGTTTGTGTTAAAGTGATTATAAGAATGAACTAGTAAAATTAATTTATTATTTATTAATTTTCATTTTTTCAGTTTCATTTTTTAGTTTTTCATTTTTTCAGTTTTTCAATTTTTCATTTTCTCAGTTTTCCATTTTTACTCCCTTTAATAATGGGGTAATGGTGATGGGGTGGTAGAGGGAGTGATTAATGTCAAAAAAATTTAGAGTCCCTTGGTTCTCGTATACACAGTAAATCCCAGTTTAGTTTTTAATTCTCTTCAACAATAAGGCAGAGAGGGTAACAAATGCCAATATAAATTTTAGAGGCACTTGGTTCTCGTACACGCACTAAATCCCAATTTAATTTTTTTTCTCCCTTTAATAATAGGGTGGGGATGGCAATGGGAGTGGTAAAGGGGGGGGGTAGCTAATGGCAAAGTCATGTAAGAATATTTTAGATTTGAAATATGTTTGCAGAAGGAGTTGATAATTATTATTGGCAAACTTCATATGTATAGATTATCTTTGACTTCCGATAGAATTCTGAGGTCGAAACAATAACTCTCAACATAATTTAAAAAATCATAACTTGAAACTACAAGACGCAGCACATTTTCGTTCCTAGAAAATGTTTATAATGATGTCAGAAATCTTAATACGAATTTTCATTAATTTGCAATGGGATCCTTGAGTAGAAAAAAACCCCAACATAAAATAAGAAAGTCGTAACTCTGAAACTACAAACCGGCGGGCGCGCATTTTCGTTCTTAGGAAATATTTAAAGTAATGTTGAAAATCATAATTTAAATTTTCGTTGAATTTTTCAGGAATCAATCCTAGGAACAGCAAAAAAAAATGTAAATAGCATAAAAAATACAAACTTGAGGGTTGCTTCAATCCCAGGATTCCATTGGATGTCAACAATAATATTACAATATTAAGTTTGCCAATAATATTATCAACTCCTTCTGGATGTGAAAATACGCGACAGTTTGTAATTTCAAAGATATGAGTTTTTAAATTATTTAAATTGTTATTTCAGTCTCATGATCCATCTGGAAATCAATAAAAATATGTAGGTACTATGGTTTCTGACATTGCTACAATTGTTCTTTAGAGTGGATATGAGACGGGTTTTAGTTTTTTTCCGTATATTTGAGCTGCTTGCTATCTTGGGCTGCTGTTTTCACACCGATGTCAAACAGTACTTCATAACGATAACGCGGTCATATCTACATATATTTTAGTAAGATGAACGTTCGGTTTGTTCAATTTGAAGCCTTTGTGAAAACCAGTTGTAACTGTGTAGGTAACTTAAATAAAAATTAAAATGTATTTACAAACTATTAAACTAACAAATCAGAAAATCACATAAACCGTATGCAAATAATCTGCATCTTCAATGATTTACTGACTATTTTCTACATATTTCATAAAGAAAATGTACTGACGTTTAAATATGAAAAAATGACTCCTGGCTGGACCATTTTAAAAACAAATGACAACCTCTGACCTTTGCTATACTATTAAAAACAAAATTTCGAAAGAAATTTAAATATAATGCATATATATTTTCTGAACGGTAATATCCATAAAATAATATGTAGGCTAAAAGAGGCATGAAAATTTCATTTTTTTTGTGTACCTAATGTAAAATGTATCAATGAAATATCTATTTTAGATGATCCCGGCTTGTCTTCAGACTCAGACGTAATTATTCCGGATACTGATTCTAAGTACATGCCTTCAGAAGGTAGTAGAGGAAGTTGGGATTTATACGATGGTTTTCTTCCTAATACTAATGTACCTTCAAGAAACATTGATTTTAAAAATAAAGATAAAATGAATATAAACGCAAAAAGCGAAGTTGAGTCAGATTTTGGAAAGAAAGAAGAAAACTCAAATCCAATTAATATCTTTCTACAATAAAAACTCACGATCAAAATAAAAACCTACAAATACAATGTAAACGTACTAATAGGAAACATCAATGTATTTACTGTTATCAGGAAGTCGGTAATTTTTCTCGACATTTACAAAGGAACCATTATGAAGAAATTGAAGTTCAAAAATTTATGTCATTAAGTAAAAATTCGAAAAATAGGAACAAAATTATAGATAAACTTCGAAGAGAAGGCGATTTTATCAGTACAAATATTGTCCCCGTAATGACAACAACCTACAAAAAAATATATTTGTTGTAAATTTTGTCGAGGTTACTATGCTTCCAAAAGCTTAAGAAGACATGTGAAAAAATGTTTCTTTAACCCCGATTCCTCTAAACGCTGCAATGCACAGATTGATGGCCAAATATTAATGGTCAGACCTTTTGGTCCCAACGACCTGCTAAAGGTTAGCGGACTATTAAATTTAATTGAGAGCAGATGGTATCCCAATGGCGGCACAAAAGGATAAACTAATTTGTGAAGTTGCTCGTCGTTACATTAAGTGTCATAGAAAAACATCTGCTGGCAGTTGCAAAAAGACATATGCGACGTTTGGCTCGTTTATTTATTAGCGTTAGAAAAATTTTAGAAAATCAATCATTGAAACTCTTTGATCTATTGGAACCCTGTAAATTTAAAGTTTTAGTAAATGCTACTAAAATGATAGCCGAGTATAATGAAAAGGAGAGAAATTTTAAATCGCCGTCATTAGCTCTACAAATGGGGACTCTTTATTAAAAATGCTAAAGAAGCTACTTCTACAGAACGCTTGGACAAATTGAAGTCATTAACCACTATTATTGGGACAGACTCGACCACTTAACGGTCATTCACGTTGAGGGACCATTTGACGATGTATAATTTATAATTTTCTCAAATTTCGGTTGAAAAACCAACACATTTTAATATTTCACAGAAAACTTTACCTCACTTCCTATATCTAAATTAAAATGAACCGAAATTTCACAAAATAATGTTTATTTGTTCTCGAGATATGTCTAATAGGCCACTCACCCTGAACGACCTTGTATTGCTAAAAAGCATTTCATATTATTTACTAATACAAGGTTCTTCTTTAATGATTGTTATGAACAGAAGCATACATCTAAAAAAAAAAAATAATAATAACTTGCTAGTAAGGAAAAAGTATTGAAACCCTTGAAATAACTAAAAACCGCTATTTTGAAATTTACTCTTCAGGCTGTTAAAAAAAATTTTTGAAACGGGCGGGAAATGACGCCATTAAATAGAGTATTTTTTTCCCTTTTCAACGATATATCACATGCCATGTTTATTCATTGGTACTACGTTAGTAATTATAAAAACATTTTTTAAAACCAATAATTTTTTTTTAACAAGCATTATACTTGCCGTGGAGAAGTATGAATAAATAAAATGATAAAATAATTCAATAAGTTGTTCAAATCTTTGCTATAATAGAACATTAACACAATTAAGAAGAATAAAGTAAGTTCAGGTAACAAAAACAAATTAATAATAAAAAGGATATAGCACAGAACATTATTAATATTTATCTAATCCTCAAAATAATTTTTAAGATATCATATCAAGTGTTCAAAGTGTCCACCGCGATTTCTTATGCCCAATCGAGTGCGGCGAGGCACTGCATTTAAAACATTACTCGGCAATTCGGGGGTAACTGTAATACATGCCTGTTGAATTCGAGCTTTTAAGTCCTCTATATTTTGCGGTGGCATCGAAAACACCTTATCTTTAATATACCCCCATAGAAAAAAATCCATTGGTACCTATCCAATGTTGAGGCAAAATTTCGTCTAAATAATCTAGGCAAATCTGGGAATTGTAGGAAGGAGCTCTATCTTGTTGAAAATATTGAAAGTCGATTCTCTAAAGGTAGGTCATCTAAGAATTCATTAAATTCATTTCTCAAAAAGTTTAGGTACCTTTGACCACTGAGGTGACCATCATAAAAATAAGGACCTATTAAATTGGTGCCTAAAATACCCATCCACACATTTATTGAAAAACGATTTTGAAACCACGTCGGTCTATGCCAATGTGTATTTTCAGAATTTGTAATGAATATTGCGATTAAAAAATCCATTATTGGAAAAATTTGCCTCGTCGGACCAAAGTATTTTACTACATATTAATGGAACGGCACGCTTCTTTTCCTACAGCCGTCCTCCTTGGTTGGTCCCCCGCTTGTAAATTGTGAACTTTTTTGGCTTTATAACACCGGTAACCATTTTTCTTTAAAATTTTTCTAGCACTTGTTTTATTTATATAAATTTTCTGTATTTTTATTTCTTTCATAATTAATAGCTCGGTTTACCTTATTTACATTATCAGTAACACTGTTCAACCTTGTCTTCTTCTTTAAAAATGAACCATTATTTTTCAGTTTCGTAGCTAATTTTTTTAACAGTTTTATTCGGCTGTAGTGCTTGTGGAAATCTGTTTCTATATTCTACTTGAGCTAATCCAGAGTTAAAATTGCATTGGCAATATGTAACGAACATATTATAACGATCAATGTGAGTGAAAATCATTTTTGAAAATTCTAAATTCTTAAACGAGTGTATTCAACAGAAAAGAGTTATAATATTAAAGTAAATTGTGGAAAATAATAAGTGGAAATGAAAGTCAAAAGTCCAGTAACATATTCAAGGAATAACACACTTGGAAAATCTATAAAAATGCTTTCTTATATGAAGAAAGCTGCGGCTGATAGTGAATTTAGAAGTGTGGACGTTAATAGTGCTCCAGTATACCCAAGACCCCAAACTTCAACAAAATCAATAAAATTGATGAATTTGAAAAAGGAGTTGAATGAATCTGACTATGAAAGTATTAAAACGGAATTTAATCACAACTTTAACGATTCTGTCAGTTCAGAAATACAAATCATTAATGGCTCGTTTAGTCAACTTAAGCCGATAGGGGCAAAAAGAATATTCAAACCCAGCATAACGTCTACACCAGTTTATGAACAAATTAGTGATATAAGTGATACAGAGGATGCGGAAAAATCAGAGGAAACCGAGGAAACCCGGGAAAAAGTAGAGGGTGAGAAAGACTTGGATCAATCTCAAGCAGAGGAAAGCGAAGAATTGAGAGTACTAACGTATGAAACTGTTAATTATATTGATGAAGCGAAAGCTTTTATTAAGAATATTCGATATAAAAAATAATAAGAATTAAAAAATATGAACTACAGGCGTTAAAAATAACTTCAGTGCTGGAATAAAAAATCGCTCAAAACTTATCAAATTTATATTTTTAAACCCACTGTATACATTTAAAATCTGTTACTGTTTTATAAACCAACTGCTATTACTGTTATGATGTATAAAATTTCTTCAGTGTTAGAATAATTTATTTAATATTTATCAATTTTCTGTTTTTAAACTCACACTTTGTTTTTAATATATACTTAGATAAAACTTAAAATTTAAATAGTGTAATAACCTGAAATTAATTATATATTATATAACTGATAATATTTTCTAAATGTGTTAAAATTCAGTATTATGTAAAATTGAATTTTTGTATTGTTTAGAAAAAATGTTTTTTTCTATAATAAAATTCGTTAAAAAACATGTTTTTTATATAACTTAACCCCAAATAACACCCTGATAAAATCTACTTGAATAGAGTGTAATTAAATCAATTTTGTGGATATAATTAGACAATAAAGAATCCATAAATATAGAGGAGGTATAATTCTCGAAATATCTATAGTCACCCTATAAGTGGTAAACACATTATCAAGAAAGTTGTAATTACTTACAGTGAAATAAGTAAAATATAATCCAGAAAAGCACAAACAGAATTATTATATTAGAAAGAAATGTTATGGCTACCTAACACATTTTGAAACTGACAACAGTTATAGTATTCCTGTTTTCAAAACTTGTATTCAGGCAAGCTGAGATACTTTCAGCTACCTCTATTATTAGTTTAGTAAACTCATAAAGCAGTTCTTGAGTGAACAACTAATTTATGCAATGGTACGGTTTAACTGTACTACAGTACAGAAGATGGCGCTACACCCCACAATCCATCGATTTATAGGTAGATCTTGTTTGGAATTCTACAGCTTTCGTTATAACTACAAGACACAAGGTGGTGCCATGTATACTAATACATCTATTTATTTCATATTTAAAATACGAAGGAATAAAAAAAGAAAATGATTAATTGAAATATTATTTATTTATTACAAATTAGACAAAATCGTGTTAAACAATATATGTATAAAGGTGTATCACAAATAGAACACGAAAAGCATTTGTCTTTTAGCTCGATTACAACCTCAGTTATATGGCATGATATCTGTATGGTTTCTATAGTACTATTTCGGGCAGCATCGAAATAACAAGCCAGACCGAATTTCTTTTCTGGAGACAAGTCCATTGTGTGGAAATAAGTTGATAAACAAACATACTGATCCCTTGCGTTTTGTACAAAGTGTAAAGTATTGACTTTATGTTTTTTCTATGGTGGTGCTGATGTCGATCGTCTCAATATTTGAATATAAATATATTCAGCGGCAATTGTTGCTAAAAATAGCTTTATCTAAAATATAAATTCTGATAAGGAATTACCAAGAAATGTTTTCAGTAGTAATTTACCAAGGGCACTGATAATCACGCGAACTAATAAAATATGACATTCGTACCAAATTCAATCGAAATATGTTCAGAAGTTTCAAGAATATAGCGGACTACAATATATAATCTAAAACAATAAAGTATCCTATATACCAAAAACCGTTAACATCGCAGGGTTTTCTGAATTCGCCAATGTGCTCTACCTCCCACTACATTATGAAATTGAATTCATAATATCACTGATTACATAAAAAAATCAGAAAATAAACACAACTTTGATACAAAAAAATTATTTTGTGTTTCCAATAATAAAGGATGTGAAATCTCGAAGAGAGGCACTGTACACAAAATTTATATTTTCAATACGAATTATTGTTAGTATGATGTGGAGCATACCTGGTGTGTTCTGTAGACTCTACGTTCCTCGTAATATTGTCGAGCCGGGGGTTAAACTGGCCCCCTTTTTATGGCCGACTCGCTTGGCGCTCGACCTAAAGTAGTTTGTTTTAAGAGGCCGAGGTCGCTTGTGCTTTTGGGTTAGATTATTCCACTGAATCTAATATAATAAAAAAGACTTTTAACCTTTAGCTATATATATATATATATTTTTTTCCAGAACTAATGACATGCAGTTAACGCAATAGAAATAATGGTTTTACTTACATGGTTAAATACAAATACATCTTCCTGGGATGGTGGCTGAACCGTCGACGTGGGGGAAGAACTCACACTATTTTTACGCCTTCACCCTTTCGGACCTTTTCTCTTCTTTTCCGGAAGTCCCCCAAAGTAACGCCGGCCCGTTACGCTATTCGCAGGCCGGATCGCGGTACTTAGCAACTGCCCCTTGTGGAGATTCACCGCCCAACCCGAACTCGCCTCTTGCGAAGCTGTTTATCGACTCTTTTACCCGTCCATTCGTTTTTTCATTTTTCCACCCATTTCCGTTGGCCCGATATCCGAGTCAGCAATATTCTAGTATGACACTATTTTATTAGAATGCTAACTCGCATATCACGCCACCGGAAATCTCCTATTGCCGTCGCCCGTGGAGTTATTTGTACACTTTCTAGTATAAAATTGATTATAAAAATATGTATTTATTTTAAATTTAGTAATAACTCCACGGCGACCTTCCCCATTCTTTTACAGGGTGGGACCCTTGAGTGTCTTCTGACACTACCCCCCACCGTAATAATCACTGGCCCCCAGTGATGCCATTTTTTTTCTGAACTGTTCGATTATAAAAGTGAAATTAAGGAAATAATACATTTTTCTTGTGTTTGCTTCCCCCTCATGCCCGGTCTATGACAAATGTGTCAGCCACCATCCATTTCTATCTGTAAAGTTTACAAAAGGAAAAAGAAATCAAAGAGCAAACAAAGAATAATAACTTAACCTAAGCCTTATAATTCCTGCCCTAAATATACCCTATATATGAAATTAAGAAGAATAATGGAAGTTACCCCATACAACAAGTTAT
The DNA here is from genome assembly GCA_963675555.1 of Leptura quadrifasciata. Classification (NCBI taxonomy): domain Eukaryota; kingdom Metazoa; phylum Arthropoda; class Insecta; order Coleoptera; family Cerambycidae; genus Leptura; species Leptura quadrifasciata. Next base: position 82,575,229 of record OY776680.1, read on the forward strand.
AAATATTGTTCATATTACAATTGTGTTTGTATTTAAAATTGTTTACCTGCGATCACTACTGTAAATAGTAAAAAACAAACTACCAACCATCTATGTAAATTGAACTTTACGCACAGTAAACAAAACGCACGGAGCACGGCAAATATACAATGATATAGGCGGCTGTGATCGTTGACAAGTTGGCATAAAAGTCAAATGCGCCTACTTAACTGTCAAACGGTGTTATAATTCGTTAAACAATATTGTTGATATACAAAACCAAGCTTAGTTTTACGAAATAAAAATGTCAAGCGATAGTGAACTGAACGAAACCCTAACTCCTCCCAATATAACGCAAATTGCAGAAGCTGCTACAAATAATTTATTGCCAATAAAATCTAGAGAAAGATATGAAATTGCATATCAGAAGTTAATGGACTGGAGATTAAAAAATAATGTCAAGTCATTTTCGGAGAATGTAATGTTGGCATACTTTCAAGAATTATCTGACAAGATGAAACCTTCCTCGCTTTGGGCCTTTTATTCTATGTTAAGAATAACAATTAACTTAAATCACGAAGTGAACATTGCATCTTATTCTAAATTATTAGCTCTACTAAAAAGAAAGTCGGATGGTTTTAAAAGCAAGAAATCGAAGGTTTTGACAGCTGAAAACATCAATGATTTTCTAAAAAATGCATCTGATAAGCAATATCTGTTTATGAAGGTAAGATATATAAATTTTTATACAGAAATACCTAGAAATATACATATATTTGTCATTTTAGGTTGTTCTTATAATTGGCATAATTGGAGCATGTAGAAAGCAGGAATTACGAAACATAAAACCTGAACATATACAAGATACAGGGAAATCTTTGATTATAATTATCCCTGACTCCAAAACTAAGACACAACGTTCTTTTGTTGTATCAGAATATTTTTACCCCACAGTTAAAAATTATATGAATATACGTTCTACAACAAAGAATACTACAAATTTACCTTTTTTTCTGAATTATGTCAATGGAAAATGCACCAGACAATGCACTGGTATAAATAAATTAGGGAGCGTTCCAAAGCAAATAGCTACATATCTTGGACTTCCAGGCGCTGACGCCTATACAGGGCACTGTTTTCGACGGTCGTCAGCGACTATTCTTGTTGATGCCGGCGGTGACCTATTAGATTTAAAAAGACACGGTGGATGGAAATCATCAACGGTAGCTGAAAGTTATGTGGACAATTCTATGAATAACAAAACTAACAATTCAACAAAAATAACATCTGCCATAGCAAATAAAGATTCAGCTACTTCAAGTAATAATATAACTGTGTCATATGCATCAAGCAGCAAATCAAACGAGGCTCCTTTTGTATTTAATAACTGTACAGTTACTATAAATAATAATAATTCTAATTAATACATATTTCAAATAGTCTACAATAAAATGTTCACTTAAGTACTTTTTTATATTACTTTTAAATATTCGTTGACAATAAAAATATACAAAGTTTGTTTTTTTAATTTTATTAACTGTAATCGTAGGTAAAGTATAGTACATAATTCGAGTTGTAAGGCAATTACGCACTCATGGAATTTTTCCATTCGTGCGTAATATGCTTCTTACAACTCTCGTTACGTAATATACTATTACAAATCTTGTCATTCTTATTATCGAACGAATATGAATTTTAATATATGAAATTATTTTTGCTAATCACGACAAAACACGCTAACTTTTCTTCTTCTAAAGGACCCTTGAGATTAATGTTTGTACCCGCCACTGGAAGTTAAATTGTTTTCGGAGCTATTTATTGAATTTTGAGAGTACCTGATCGCACTAAGATGAAAATAGTTTATTCATAGTAGTTTATTTGGCTCGCCAGTGTCATAACATGTGAGTTACTTGTTAAAAAGTATTTATAATTTGCACTGTTTGAAATACCCTTATTCATCTTACTATTTAGGTTATGGTGATAACATATGTTATCTCAGATATGGCCTTGCAGAGATATCTTCTTGCCTTTTCTGTGAAGTTGACTTAAAGCTCAGCTCTGTAGGGAACGTACGGATTGTAGTAGTTTTATCCTCTACCATGTACTGGGTGACCCACCTATAGTCACTCCTCTGTTAGCTGGATTGTTCCATTTGTATTTAGGTATATGTGCGGCCCATAAATTCGGATGTTACTCCTTGGCTCACTCTGAATACTATGGCTGTGTGGCAGTGAGGGCTCCTTTACTTTTTCTTTTGTTGTTCTTAGCGTGTTCGCCGGATTGTACATAGAAAAAACCTGACACAATATTAGTAAGTATATACTTGCATGTGATAATAACGATGTTATCTTAAAGATTATTATTTAATGAATATTAAAACTTAACAATACCCTTTCTACAATTGAAAAAACTAACAAATATTCCCTTTTTCATAATAAAAACAATTATATTATAGGGCTGTATACTAAATAAAACAATCTATCTATGACTTATTATCTATAATTTAAAAACGTATTTTTTTTGAGTTGCCATGTAATAAAGTAGGCTCATGTTACATTTTAGCCAGAAACGAGTCTTATCCTTCAACTGTCGTTAAGACCGTTGTGATAATTAAATAACCATTTCACGTTTCCTAATCTCTTTAATTTTTTTTCTTTTGAAATTTCATCAGGTACGTGCTATAACTAAAGTTTGATATTTATATGGTATATCGTTACTTCACGAAGATGTTAACTACTCAATTTTGTTCAGTTTTATTAAGGCTTTAATACGGATCCCATCCTTCTTGTATCCCGGGCAAATATATAAAAAGAAGTGTTTCAATCGGACAATAAGTGAATTTTTCGAATAGATGTGTTGTGTAGTGTGATATATAATTTGCAAAAATGTGCAAGAATAATTATGGATTATTTACTTTCTGAAGGTAAGTCTTTAAACTTTGAACTACCATATATTGTTTTGAAATGAAGTTTTATGAGGAAACTGCGTGAATGTGCATGTATCGATGGGTGTTAATTATACTCCTGGTACACCGTTTGCGTTTATAAATTTTATGATAAACACTTTTAATTTTTGAGCATTACTTTTGAAAAACGAAAGTGCTAGAAATTAGTTTGGAATTAGAAATTTTACTGCATTTCCTTTCATTGCATTACTGGGATTCTTCGTTTTTGATTAATAATAATTAGCCTGAAACATGATAGCAAAATTAACCGGCGCTTTAAAAATATTCTTTCATTTGCATACATAAATATGTAACCATTGTAATAAATGGGGATCACTTTAACTGAAACTGACGCCTTTAACTTGGAGTCGCCATAAATAGTTATTTATTGTTACGCATTTACTTTAATTTAACGGTACATTATATAGAGTCAAATGTTTGGCTATTTCTTCTTAAATTCATGTTTTGATTTCTTTCTATTTACTCAAAACTTGAATATCTACGGATGTTAACTTATCTTTGAAATAATATTAATATAATAAATTGATTAATACTACACCCTACTCTTACTTACTGTCAAGATAATACTCTTAATTATAATCAAATTAAAAAGAAAACATGTTTGCAATATTTTGTACATTTTCAGTAAATAACTACTATTATCATTGGGATTTCAGCTAACTGCTATAATTATTATATTACTTGTATTTTCTTGAACTATGCTAGTGTAGCAATAATTCGCGTTACCAATTGTGTAGGATATTTGTTTAATAATCTACGAAATTATTAACTCAAATAACCCAACGATGTGGTATTTTTTGAATTTGAAATGGGCCCATTTCGGTAGTTCAATTTAATTATATTGAACATTTTACTTAATTCCCATTTTAAATTATGGTATCTATCTATTAAAAATTAACTTAATTTTACTTTTTATTGACTATCATTCCCTACATTGTGCAAAATGCAGTTAATATTATCTCCTGGTGCGAGGGTTGAAATATCTTCTTGAACCTCTATAATGTACTGGTTTCTACATTGTGAACCTCCTGGATTACTTACTGCTGATGTGTTTGTTTCATTATTTTTTCTGTAGTAGGTTTTTTAGGGCGATTGCACCAATAAAAGAAATATTTAACCAGAAAATATACAATAAATAATATAAATGCGGTACATATAGTACCGAAGAAAATACCGTGATGAATAGGAGTATTGTTTTCACCGTTGGTTGGCGTGACTAGTACTCCTGGGAGGAGTGCCAGGCCTCTTCCGTTAAAAATAATATAAGCAATCGCTATAGATAATACGGAGTTCCTATTGTGTTACTGTGTAGGCCATACGAATCTGAGTAAGAAAATTTACTGTATTCCCCCACACTGTTAATTATTTCTTCTATTTTGTCATTAGTGGATTAAAGATTTAAATGAGGGATTGCTAGTGTCCAGTTGCTATTTAGACATTCTGAAAAATTTTGAAATTTAGGGTAATTATCTTGATGCTTGGGGTTAAGTACAAATTATTTTAGGTTAGACCAGGCTGCTGGTATGATGTGAGTAAATGTTGCCTGATGAGGAAATGTATCTAAGCAAGGAAATCTTTTAGGTATTAATTCTTCAAATTCCATCATTAATTGGCAATTGCAGGGTAATTTGCTTTTTATTGCTAAGAGTGAGCTGAAGGTTTGTTCTGGAAATGTAAGATTTGAGTGGGGTGTTTAGGATGGGTAATGACATATGTTTCTTCTCCGATTTCAGAGATAATGTTGTCGTGGATTTGTGGCAATTCATGGGACAGTGGTGATTAATTTCTTCCACTGTGACCCCTGTATATAATTTCTTAGCACAAGAAGGACCTTGTAAAGTATCTGCCGAAAAGCGGGGTAGGTAGCAAAGTTTATCATGATATGGTTTGCAGTGATGTAAGCCCATTCCTGAAATTTGTCTAATTTGATTATCCGTTTATAAGTTGGTAGAATTTAGAAACGTCTGATATTGGAATTGCTAGGCTATGATTGGAAAGTTGTAATTCATTTTCTAGGTTTAGTAGGTCGTGTGATAAGGTTGTGGGATTTAGAATAGTGATGGGTACTTGATGTCTACAGGAGTTCAAAATATCCTGCTTTTTTATCGACCTAGTAATTTGAATAATATGTTTAAGGTTTTGGAATTGATTAATTAATATTGAGACTTCTAAATTATTTTGTTCCTCCTTTTGAAGTGCCATTTTGCTTTTTAGATCATTAGTATATCGTTCTAATTTATGTATTCTAGTTTCCGTTGTGTTAAACTAATGCAACCATATTTTCATATTGTTTAAATTCTTTTGAATTTTCTGAAATTTGGGTAAGAGATTTTGTGAGACCTTTGTGTAGTTTAAAAATTTGTTCTCTCAACATACCTTTCCTTTTTGTAAATGTATCAAGTTTATGTTCTGTCGCCACCCTGCAACACCAAGATAATCCCTCTCCTAAAAAGTCTAAAGATCGTTTATTTCGAATAAAATTTTTCTTAGTATTTGCAACATTTTGTAAATAATTAATATCCCAACTACGCTTTACTGATAAAAACTCCAATTCATAGGCATTATTAAGTAAGTCTAAATTTTGTAAAAGACTACATTCTGGTTTTCTATCGGACTTATTGGTGCAACAGCTCTCAAAATTTATTTTTTCGGCCTCTTCTTTTTCAAACCAACTAGACTCATAAATCAATGGGATAGTGGCTTCATATCCCACCGTGGCTGGGAGAGCTTTCCAGAACGCTCCTGCTGTTACTTCTAAGTGTTGAACATTGGCATTAATAGTTGCCAGTAGAGATAAGGTAATAAACATGGTTAAATGCATCTCTCTTAGTTGGTGGCTGACCTGTAGACGGGGGAAACACTAACACTACTGTTAGGCCTTCACCCTTTCGGGCCTTTGCTCTTTGCCAGAAGTCCCCAAAGTACGTCGGCCCGTTGCCCTTTCTAACTCTTTCTAACTACTGCCCTTGCGGACATTCACTTTCTTACGATCCTGCCTCTTGCGAAGTTAAGCCTCGACTCCCGTTTATTGATATTTTCATTTTTCCACCCATTTCCGTTGGCCCGATATCCGAGTCAGCAATATTCTAGTATGACACTATTTTATTAGAATGCTAACTTGCATATCACGCCACCGGAAATCTCTTATTGCCGTCGCCCGTGGAGTTATTTGTACAGTTTCTAGTATAAAATTGAATATAAAAATATGTATTTATTTTAAATTTAGTAATAATTCCACGGCGACCTTCCCCATTCTTTTACAGGGTGGGACCCTTGAGTGTCTTCTGACAATATTGTGGATATGGGCTGGTGAAATGAGGTCGTAGAGATTTCCTCGATTAAAGTGAGCGTTCAGAAATTTTGTATAATAGTTACACAGCTCACTTATGAAGTTAGAGGCTAGTTGATAAGTGGTCAAGAAATGGATGTGCATTTTGTTGACATCAATATCCTGTTGGAACCTCTGCAATCTGTTTGCTGCTCGGATACCTTCATTTATTCTTGTTTTAAAACGCTCCAGTTGGTTGTTGATCCGTGTCTCCGTATCATTGAATGTTGATAAGGCGGTTAGCATAAATTTAGTTTGATGGTTCCATGCTTAACGAGTGTACGAGAACGCAAATTATTTTAAAACAGAAAAACTACGTCCACCCTGAAAGTGGTGTTCGTCCCGTGTTCAAAACCAAATCCTTTGATGTTACCGCTTTAGTAGCGGAACTTTCGAGGTAACCCAGAACCGAACACGAGCTGTTCGCGAATCCTAGTACACACCGGGTTTGTTATTGGTTTGTTAACAGTTCTCGAACTTGGTGAATACGGGGCTTAAGAGACATATATAGAAATTCATATTTCTTTGTTTGATTTTTGAGAAACATCCAAATGAGAGGAAACACGAGGAGGAAAAGTCAAAGAAGAGAAAACTGTCCAACACGGTAATTTTTAGTATGTCAGTATTCTTTAGAATTTCCTTAATAACTAATTTTCAGGAAGTAATACTTCCACTGCTACAAAAGAGGTATTGAAAGAAAGTCGACAGTAGCGCAGATTGGAGTATATTTAGAGAGGGTGGGGTGTCTTCACTCCCACAGGACATTACATTATTTAATTCATAATTTTTTTAAATTATCGTTATTTACTGAACTTGACGGATATCATTCTGAACACGTAATTTAATTATATATCATGGAATTGAAGTAAGTATATGTATTGATTTGTTAATTATTTTTATTATTGTTAATAATGAAATAATTTAATAAAAATAGTATTTTTTTCATTTTCGAATTATCCGATTTTTTATTTTACTTGAAAATGTAAAAAGTTTTGAAAACAATACGACACCAACTTTTACTGATTGACAAGTAGGTACCTAATAGTTAAGAAGGCTATGAAAACAAATAATTTTCCCCCATCTTTGCTAGGTAGATAGCAAAGTGAAACTATGGTAAAAAGTTTATTTAGCTTATTTTTGCATGCACAATAACATGGCATAGTTTGGGGTACTTACTTTAGGAACACCCCGTATACATGTTAGATTTGAAATGTGTTATAGCAATTTTCTTACCAATCAAATTGGTTTGCAGTGAAATCCAATTAATAAAACACGTCAACTGTAATAATTATAACAAAATCTTTTAATTAAATTTTTATTGCTATTCTATTCAATACTAAGTTCAACATAATACACTACTACTACAATAATATTTTCAGTATTGAAATTACCAGTTCTTCTTTATTAAACCTATACCAATAATTTCTTTCCCATGACCACGGTCATCTTCCTGTCTTCCACAGTCCAACTGATTTTTTCAAAATCGACATTTTCAGGGAGAGTCATAGTATAATTAAATACATATTTATTCGCCACGGTTCTATGTTCTGCCTTCACCTAAAATGTATTGTTGTGAAATTTTACATTATATTACAACCAGAATTATCGGCGGCTTCACCAAAGTTATTTGAGACCCCATCGTTACAGCTGGAATTGATATATAATTACAAAATGTGCTACATGCGATACGTAGATAGGCAGACAACTTTTGCTTAATTCCTGGTTCTATCGGAAGTGAACCCAATATTTGAATTGAATTTGATACACGCTTTATGTATTTTTGCGTTTTAGATTTTTTTTCTGTCCATCTGTCTGTGTGTAACACGATAGCAACCACAATTTTTGAGATAGAGGATAATGTTAAAAATAGCTGATTTTTGGCCGCCATCGGGGAACGCATATAACCCAAAAAAAAGAAAAATAATTGGAAAGAGTTCAAAAATTATAAAAATGAGTCTTCGTAGTATCAAAAGGCTGGGGAAATGTCTATTCCATCCCTAAAAACAACCCCTAAAATTACTAATAATAGCTTTATACTGAATGTGAAAATTTTATTTATTTTATGATAACTATTAGGTATCGATTCATTAGACATACGAAAGGGTAAACTATCCTATTTACACCCTATTCCGGGGGTGGAACGCCATACGCAGCATCTGATACTAAAAAAATAGATACCAAGGTCATTAAAAATATACAAAATGATTTTTTAATACTTTTTGAGCCAGGCCTTCAACTGGTCCTGACATCAGCATCCCTATTTTAAAAAACCACCCTTATCAAGGGTATGAAATTGTATTCGCAGCAAGTATTTTTCCAAAAAAGCGTTTTAGTTAGCGACTCTGGCCTATCCTATTCGAGTCAAAAAACAGCTATTTTTAACGTTTTAGGGGTGGAATAGACATTTCCCCAACTTTTTGATACCATGAAGACTTATTTTTTATTATTTATTATTCCAATATTTTTTTTTTTTTTTTGGGTTATATGCATTCCCCGATGGCGGCCCAATAATCAGCCATTTTTTACATTGTCCTTTCATACACAGTTTATAGGCTAAGGAAAAGGCATCAAAAAGTACCCAAACTTCTAACTAATTCTATACTTGCTTGGAATTTTTTCTTTTTGCGGATTCTTAAACTGTAGGGTATTAACTTCCAATATTAAAAAGGAGAAGATGTGCTTTTACCCCTAAGATTGTTAAAACAACCCCTGAAATTCAAAATTTAATACTGACTCAAATATTAAGATTTAGTTATTGAAAAAAATTCATGTATATGTTTTTGAGGTCGCTGAATACGAATCTAAAGTCAGAATTTTAAAATTCGCGATTACACCCCTTATAATGGCCTATATAATAGGGGTACAATGACAAAATTAGCTATATTTTGTTTGTTCTGAGCAAGTAGAACTTTTCTTTGCAAGTTCTCCTATTTTAGTTCAGGACATAAAACTTATATCCCATTAAGAAAAATCTTCCTCTATGAGGGTGAAAACCACCCCTAAAGTCAAAAAATCAATAATTAACCAAGTATTGAGAATAAACTAATGAAACTTATATTATTAAGAGTTACTTAAAAAATGTGCGTGAATATCAAAAAAGTATAAAAATCATGATTATTTCTTTATAATTGAAAATATTGTAAGATTTTACCGCCAAACAAGCAATATCGTAATTTCGGTTATATCTCCCTTGCAATTAATGCTAAAAATCATCCAAAAAAGGCATTTTGAAGGTCTTTTAATCCTCTTTAAGGTCAGGCAGGTCAAAACAGTACAGAGGTTCTCAGTTTTTCTATATTCATCTTAAATGCATCAATTTTAAAAAAGAATTACGTTAAGAGTTAACTTCAAACACTTCTCCTAAGCTATTAACTTTAACCAGAAAAATAAAAAAAGCAGCATTTTCCTTAGTTTATTGCCATAATTGTCTCTAGTAATATTCATCTAAGATGCGTCCCTGCTAAGTTATTTAACCTAAAGCCAAAAAAATTCATTTTTCCAAAAATTTACGATCTACAATTTGGCATTGGATTTTATTCATATTTTCTATTCGACATTAAATATTTGGCTCTATGTTTGTGAATCACCATGTATATTTATTTAATTGGCTTTATTTTCACTAATATTAAACGTTATCTGTTGTACAGGACTATCCTGTACACAAGCACTTTGTAAAAAGAGTTAACAAGCATTGTCGATTCGAAGTAAAATGAACACTCCTGACACATTATTATTTCGAGATTTCAAGCTGCCTATATACTTAATAAAGTGATTTATTTACCACTGAAAAAAATAATTTTGATCCAACTCCCTACTCAGATTCATTAAATCTTTCTCCATTTCCATACTTTCTTCAATATTCATCATATGTAAGTACGTTAATATTCCCGAGATAGTCTTCAACTAGTTTAACTCAACTGACAAACAAATAATAAGCAACTAAAGGACAGCATAAACTAAAGTTTGTGCAGAGATTTTGCTGCGCAAACTGCAGGCAGTGTTGTCTGAGGTGAGATATTTATTTGGGGGCTGCCAAATTTATCAGGTTGTCGGAAAACTATGCACATAAACAAGCATTTTTGTTTTTTTAACAGTTCCAAAAAAGTATATCATTAATATTAAGTACCTCTAGCGAGACGAAATAAGGCTATATTGAACATGCATAAAAATCATAACTTCATTTGAACTTACTTAATATACAGGGTCTCATGCACTTAAGGCGGAAACACCTGCTCATTTTATATCCTTTGACTGATTTCGAAAAATTATACTTCTCAGAATCTCCATGTGCGACCTAATTTATTTTTATTTTAATTATGTTCAATAGGGCTCAGCTATGATTGATAAAATAAACATAAAATTATACTAATAAAAAAACTTTTAAAAACAACGCTGTCGATTCGAAGTAAAATGAACACTCCTGACACATTATTATTTCGAGATTTCAAGCTGCCTATATACTTAATAAAGTGATTTACTTACCACTGAAAAAAATAATTTTGATCCAACTCCCTACTCAGATTCATTAAATCTTTCTCCATTTCCATACTTTCTTCAATATTCATCATATGTAAGTACGTTAATATTCCCGAGATAGTCTTCAACTAGTTTAACTCAACTGACAAACAAATAATAAGCAACTAAAGGACAGCATAAACTAAAGTTTGTGCAGAGATTTTGCTGCGCAAACTGCAGGCGCAGTGTTGTCTGAGGTGAGATATTTATTTGGGGGCTGCCAAATTTATCAGGTTGTCGGAAAACTATGCACATAAACAAGCATTTTTGTTTTCTTTAACAGTTCCAAAAAAGTATATCATAAATATTAAGTACCTCTAGCGAGACGAAATAAGGCTATATTGAACATGCATAAAAATCATAACTTCATTTGAACTTACTTAATATACAGGGTCTCATGCACTTAAGGCGGAAACACCTGCTCATTTTATATCCTTTGACTGATTTCGAAAAATTATACTTCTCAGAATCTCCATGTGCGACCTAATTTATTTTTATTTTAATTATGTTCAATAGGGCTCAGCTATGATTGATAAAATAAACATAAAATTATACTAATAAAAAAACTTTTAAAAACAACGCTGTCGATTCGAAGTAAAATGAACACTCCTGACACATTATTATTTCGAGATTTCAAGCTGCCTATATACTTAATAAAGTGATTTACTTACCACTGAAAAAAATAATTTTGATCCAACTCCCTACTCAGATTCATTAAATCTTTCTCCATTTCCATACTTTCTTCAATATTCATCATATGTAAGTACGTTAATATTCCCGAGATAGTCTTCAACTAGTTTAACTCAACTGACAAACAAATAATAAGCAACTAAAGGACAGCATAAACTAAAGTTTGTGCAGAGATTTTGCTGCGCAAACTGCAGGCGCAGTGTTGTCTGAGGTGAGATATTTATTTGGGGGCTGCCAAATTTATCAGGTTGTCGGAAAACTATGCACATAAACAAGCATTTTTGTTTTCTTTAACAGTTCCAAAAAAGTATATCATAAATATTAAGTACCTCTAGCGAGACGAAATAAGGCTATATTGAACATGCATAAAAATCATAACTTCATTTGAACTTACTTAATATACAGGGTCTCATGCACTTAAGGCGGAAACACCTGCTCATTTTATATCCTTTGACTGATTTCGAAAAATTATACTTCTCAGAATCTCCATGTGCGACCTAATTTATTTTTATTTTAATTATGTTCAATAGGGCTCAGCTATGATTGATAAAATAAACATAAAATTATACTAATAAAAAAACTTTTAAAAACAACGCTGTCGATTCGAAGTAAAATGAACACTCCTGACACATTATTATTTCGAGATTTCAAGCTGCCTATATACTTAATAAAGTGATTTACTTACCACTGAAAAAAATAATTTTGATCCAACTCCCTACTCAGATTCATTAAATCTTTCTCCATTTCCATACTTTCTTCAATATTCATCATATGTAAGTACGTTAATATTCCCGAGATAGTCTTCAACTAGTTTAACTCAACTGACAAACAAATAATAAGCAACTAAAGGACAGCATAAACTAAAGTTTGTGCAGAGATTTTGCTGCGCAAACTGCAGGCAGTGTTGTCTGAGGTGAGATATTTATTTGGGGGCTGCCAAATTTATCAGGTTGTCGGAAAACTATGCACATAAACAAGCATTTTTGTTTTTTTAACAGTTCCAAAAAAGTATATCATAAATATTAAGTACCTCTAGCGAGACGAAATAAGGCTATATTGAACATGCATAAAAATCATAACTTCATTTGAACTTACTTAATATACAGGGTCTCATGCACTTAAGGCGGAAACACCTGCTCATTTTATATCCTTTGACTGATTTCGAAAAATTATACTTCTCAGAATCTCCATGTGCGACCTAATTTATTTTTATTTTAATTATGTTCAATAGGGCTCAGCTATGATTGATAAAATAAACATAAAATTATACTAATAAAAAAACTTTTAAAAACAACGCTGTCGATTCGAAGTAAAATGAACACTCCTGACACATTATTATTTCGAGATTTCAAGCTGCCTATATACTTAATAAAGTGATTTACTTACCACTGAAAAAAATAATTTTGATCCAACTCCCTACTCAGATTCATTAAATCTTTCTCCATTTCCATACTTTCTTCAATATTCATCATATGTAAGTACGTTAATATTCCCGAGATAGTCTTCAACTAGTTTAACTCAACTGACAAACAAATAATAAGCAACTAAAGGACAGCATAAACTAAAGTTTGTGCAGAGATTTTGCTGCGCAAACTGCAGGCGCAGTGTTGTCTGAGGTGAGATATTTATTTGGGGGCTGCCAAATTTATCAGGTTGTCGGAAAACTATGCACATAAACAAGCATTTTTGTTTTCTTTAACAGTTCCAAAAAAGTATATCATTAATATTAAGTACCTCTAGCGAGACGAAATAAGGCTATATTGAACATGCATAAAAATCATAACTTCATTTGAACTTACTTAATATACAGGGTCTCATGCACTTAAGGCGGAAACACCTGCTCATTTTATATCCTTTGACTGATTTCGAAAAATTATACTTCTCAGAATCTCCATGTGCGACCTAATTTATTTTTATTTTAATCATGTTCAATAGGGCTCAGCTATGATTGATAAAATAAACATAAAATTATACTAATAAAAAAACTTTTAAAAACAACGCTTTTATAAAAGTACTAAAAATGAGGAAAATAAATATTTTCTGAGTTAATAAGAAATTATACTACTATAACCAAAAGCGTTGGATGTGCAAAAAATTATGTTGTGTATCTTATATTATATTTATGTATTTCTTAAAATTTGCAACTTCTCGCGCTTTTAGTTTTAGTAGTCTATATAAATTGCTTTACGTTTCTTATAAGCTCAAAAAAAGTTATTTTACTTTTTATTAGTACATTTATAAAATTATTAATTTTACCATTGTAAGTCTGTATTACTTACATAATTATTATTCCTACTACAGAATTAATAAGTAACCTATACCTAACCTCAGATGCTATAATATAAAATTGGGATATTTAATGATTTAGATGAGTAATAACGAACAATTAATTATAAGTTGGAATTAGTTACAAGTTTGTTACAATTATAATTGTTAAAATAATAGAAAGGTCAATTAACGAACATTTTTTTCCTTAACAACGTAAAACACAAATGTTTTGCCCCTTTTGGCTTACTGATAGTGGATAACTTGTTCTTAATTTTGTTTAGTAATTGACGCGAATACGTGATATTTAAAATAAATATATAGACGGAATTCAAAGTGCACGTAAATAAAAACAATATATATATCGTACAGAGACGAATATTAGACGACTGTCTAAGTTAAAAATAAAAATTTTTAATTTCCAGACAACTCTTTTTTAAATTCAAGCTTTCAAAACTTTATTGTTTCTTCCTCAGGAATTCTACAAAAATTTGAACTCATTATAAAAATTATTTAATACGAGTGAAAAGTACTTACTAAATTGAGGTTAAAATTGACATTGACGAATCATCAAGACAGAACAAACACAATTATTACAAAATAAATCATACTTGTGAACTACATTTATATTGAATTTAAGTTAACAACAAAAATCTTTAATCTAAAATAGTTTCAGCCACCTCGAAAACTGAACAAATAACAGTCAACTACGTTATTTCTTATTACTCCGAAAAACATCGGAATGTGAACTTAAAAACTGTCAAAACAAGTCTGAGAGGGGTCATGTCAACCCCCCCTCTCTCTCTGCCCAACCCAACAGATCAAAAATTACTAATTCTCAAATGTGTTGTACAGGGCGTTATTTCTGTGACTACCATTGGCATGTGAATGCAACAAATACGTGTATAATATACTGAGGCCTTCAATGTCATTTCTGGCATTCATAGCTTCAGGTTCATTAAAAATTTGACACATTTCTAGAAAAGTTCTTTTTTGAACGTTCTTTTCAAAATCTAAAATCTTAACCTCGTTATAATTGAGGTTATGGTTAAGTGATAGAGCGTGTTTGGCTAACATTGAAGATTCTTTGTTAACCCTCATGTCGCTTCTGTGTGATGTGATCCTATCTTTAATTTTTCTGCTAGTTTGACCAATATACTTTTTTTCACAATCATTGCAAGAGATGCAATATACCACATTTGAATAGTTCATTAAGTCGTCTTTGTCTTTCAGTTTAACAAAAAGATTGTTAATCTTACCTTATTTTTGAAAGCTAATTTGATGTTAGTAAAACTTGAAAACAGCTTCCTAAATTTAAGAGGCACATGCGCTATGTTCGGTATAGAGAAATAAAACGTGTTGTTACGAACTTCCTGGTTTTCACCCACACTCGGCAAAGCCACGTCAGGGGGTTCATTGACAACATTGTCTCGTGCAGCAGTTCTATTAGCTATGAGTTTTTTTACAAACGCTGGTGGGTAATCACACTTCATAAATAAATCTGACAAGATTCGTAGGTTGCCTGTTACAACCGAGGTATGTGAGGTGTTAATAACCCTGTTTTTCATTCCCACTAATACATTAATCTTTTGTCGTTCCGAGTGAAACGATTCGTAATGTAAATATCGTCCAGATGAACCTGGTTTTGTGTACGATGACGTTATAACCTTATTGTCTACCGTTCTTGTCAGTTGGGAATCCAAAAGGGGGACTCTGCCATTTTCGTCTTCTTCTGTTGTAAATTTTAATCTTTGGTTATAATTATTGAACACTTCTAGTAGGCGTTCTCTACCATTGTTGGGAATGCTAAGGATGATATCATCCACATATTTTTTTATAAAAGGTACCTAAAACAGACAATCATTAATCAAGTCGTCCATAACGTACTGTGCGAGTATGGGTGAGACAGGACTCCCCATAGGCATGCCTAATGTTTGTTTGTAAATGACCTCGTTGAAACCGAACACAGTGGTGTCAAATAAAAAGGCAATAAATTCCAAGAATCTTTTTTTTTAAATATTACAATTGTAATTGTATTGTGTCCCAGTGACGTTCAACAGAGGGTTCCGCTAATTCAACTGTGATGTTATTAAACAAAGATTTTTACATCGAGACTTAATATTACATAACTGTCTGGCAATTGGAACTCCTGTATGAATGTGCTGAATTGAAAAGACTTTAATAAAAAAATTATTATCAGTGTTATAGGCAATGGTAAGTATATTAGTAACTAATTGGACAATCCCCCTATTCGGTCTATTAACCCCAGAAATGAAGGGTCTCAGTGATAACGTTGGCTTATGAATTTTTGAGAGGCCATAAAATTTGTTTATTACACGATTGTAGCATCTATGCCTTTTTCCTTCCTGAGGTGAGATCATTTTACTTTTTTCCAATTGTGAGATGATATTATTGGCTTTGCTTTGTATAGCGTTACTAGGATCCCTATTGAGGACTACATGGTACTCGTCATCAGCAAAAAATTTCTGTCGACAGTCTATCATATTGTTTTTTTGTCATGATCGTTGTGACTTTCATTTTATCAGATTGAATGACTTTTAATTTAGAATTTTCCTTCAGAAATCTATGACAAGTGTGAGGTAGCTTCTATAATATGCATTCAGGACTTTATTTTTATGCACAAAATTAGTAATAATGTTAGTAGACTGAGTGAGAAGCAAGTTTTTCTCTCTGTTGTTAATACCATTAATATTATTAACAATATGATCAGTGTCAGACAGAAACCTTGGGATATTAACATCCTTCGCTAACGGTTCTACACTAAATTTGGGGCCAAGTGCCAAAAAATTTGAGACCTCATTAGGGATTTTACTATTAGTTAAATTTTTGATCCAGTGTGCTGGTGTTTTTAGTTTAGAGAGTGTTAACTGTTTTAAATTGTTAAATTTACGAACGTTAGTGTTTTTGACCTGGAAAAACTTTCTGTTATATTTGACTGATTGATTTCTGAAAAAATCAACAATTATGTTATATGGTAACTTATTACTCACTTTATTTTTCAATGTTCTAAACATTTTTTCCATGTCTCTAACACTATCGTGCGTGACTTTAATTTCTAAATTAAGTATTTTTGTTCTTAACCTTTGATTAAATTCAGCTGTTTTCTTTAACGTCCTTCCCACGGCTGCCCCCGTGAGGTTGTCCACATTCCTTACACCTATCGTGATGTGGGTAGGTATGATCCCGTGTTTTCTGCACTGCAATAGAAATGTTTTTCTGTTTCTTAATGCTGCCAATTTGATATTGATGTTTGCCACACTCTTCAGTTCCTTCATAGTAGCGTACCCATAATTATTACGAATGTTCTGATAAAACCCCATATCATCATCATCATATATATTTACTAATATGAGGTGAAGAGAATTAAAATTTTCCTGAATTACGATTGAAATTATTTTTCATGTTTAATCACCTATTTCATCGCGTTTGAACGGTCTTTTGTATACAATATTTTTCGCGTGATATTGAGTTGTCAAGTTTACTTATTATTATTATAACCTTAGAAAGGTGTCATCTGATGTACAGATGAGGTACTCGAAATTATACACGTGAATTTTTATAAAGAAATGGTAATTATATTATATAAAGCATTGCGCGTTGACCTTGTATTATAAAAATATAACTATAAATAAATGTCTGAAATCAGAATAATATTTTCATTGATAATTAATATTACAACAAATTATTCTTAGCATTTTTTACTGTATGGTAGTATGCAAACAATGAATTAAAACTTTAAAACTATTTATCGATTATGGGTGTTTTACTTTAAACTACTACTAATAAATTTAATTAATAACGTTTATCACCTGGGCAGAGGTGGGGCGGCGAAGGTCAGCCCCCTGGGGCAGCAGCCGGGGCCTGAGGCGGCGGGACGAGCGCCTACCTATGCAGAAAAAAATAGCTAAAACCTTATAAATAATCCTAATATTATTATTTTCACCATTCACAAACTGCACGCATGACACAACAATTTACCGATAAAAAGATACTCTCCCTCATAATTTAACTATAACAGAAAAACTATAGATAATTAAACTAAGTCTTTTAGGTAAATAGAAATATGTTTTTATATGCATGAGAGAATAACTTATTTATCGGGAACAAAAATTTCGATATACAGCATATTTTCTCAATCCTGTTCAACTGCACACATCTACATCATAGCCTTAGCATTTTCAAAATTTGAGATTATGAAATATTTTTTCTTCAAACATGATCTAAAATATAAAAAAATATACTCACGTGATCACCACGTACACGAGGCCTAAGGCCTCGTATACGCGAGCCTCCACGCGTGCGCCCAACACTTCGTCATTCCAAACCAGGGCTCCGGGATCGGGGGGTTGTGGGCCGCCACACACAAATGTGAACTAAGGATTAAAACAGTATATAAGGCAGGGAAAATAAAAAGTAAATAGTTAAGGAAAACAATAGATACTTCCCGCCGGGGTGAAAATCACCCACCACCCCCCACACAAACTCTTATGATCCTCATCGTGTTTAAAAAGTAAAAATGTTAACAAATGTAATATCGAAAACCGTTAAAGTACTCACGGTGAAAACTTAAGGGGCTCGACAAAAATACTGAAATAAAAAAGAAAAATTTTAAATTTAACTGAAAATATTACATAATAATAATATCCAATTTAATGATTTTCTCTAACAGAGCGCTATTTTATTTCTAACCTCCATCACTATAAGCTTAATTAATGATAAGCACTAAAATATTTAAGTAACTGAATTCTAGATTTAAACTACCCTCAATAACTAGCACACATACTTAATCTCTTTGAAGACATTTTGTACACTGAAGTTTGAAAACCCCTGCATATATCTTTTATAGAATTGAAATGTATATTTTTAACAACAAAACTGAAAAGCAATATACACTGTATTAAAGGCATGTGTAGTGCAAATGTTGTTGTTTTGCAAATGTTATTGTAATTATGTTACTCAGTTACCCCAACAAAAAAAAATTAGTTACTATTTTAGCCTTTCAACAGCGTAATTTTATATCGCGAGTTTAACTTGATATTTATATGACTATGTATCTTTAACAGACCCCCGTTTTCATAAATTTAATCGGTCTTACTTAATAATTAATAAGGAGGCAAAACAGCACATAGAGTGTTTTGACTATGATGATTTTCTCGAACAGACATATAATAATTATGTTTTATACCACAAATCACCAGCGTATATTGTTATAAGGGGATTTAAGGATTCCTAAATATGTCAAGTGTTCAAATAATAAATCACCAAAACATTATGATTAATATTATTGATGTAAAATTTCACTAATAAAAACTCATTTCACACATTTCTATGGTCTGTCCTCTAAACGCTAATTATAACCGCGTCAGGTGTTTTTACACCTAATCATATTCAGAATAAAAAGCCCCCTCTTGCATATTGGTAAAGGTTTAATAAAAGAAATATTTGTAAAAGGTTTAATAAAAGAGATATTTGTAAAGGTTTAATAAAAAGAGAATATGAATGGTAAAAATATGGAGAGTTCTATTTCATTTAATATTTAGTTTCTTTATAAAACACCATATTAATAGTGACAGTACGTGTGCATGTTCAATCACACTATAGATGAGAAAACAAATTTATTACATACATGTTAAGCATTATTACCAATTTATATTATTTTATTTAATTGCATTCAATAATACTCCGTTTTACAGAAAAGGTACATATTTAGATTAAAAGTACACTTAATTGCATGCCAAAAATATTCATAATAACGTAATGCAGCTATATGGCGCATAAAATAAATTATAAATGTTTGTGTGTAAATACATACACTGTTTATACCCGCTAACGATTTTGCTTCTTTATCTCTTTACGTAGATTTTTTAAGTTTATTCTTCAGATGCTGAATTTTGAGAATTTTTGCATATTATCCTGTGTTAATACATTTTGCTTGTTCCTTTTGAACTCCGGGGACTGTTAAATATTTGGACTATTAACAAGTTTAAAATATTTCCCCGGGGAATAAATTTTCCAAGGAAAATATCGTAATTATTTAATACTAGGAAATATTCACAGTTATAAAGCATAAGTAATCAATATTTTCAAGATTGTTTTCAGTTACAATATTATAACGCTTTACAGTGAGTAAGCAAACTTTACTGTTTAAAAGCAATATGATACATTATTGACCTAATGGCACTCAAAACACAATAAACGTATATTTCTATGAAATAAAATAACTGCTCTTAGGTATCTTGGGTTATTTTTAATTTTAAATAGTATAGACTCCTGAAATCAGTAAATAAATTCTGATAACTCATTAAACAATTCCTTTATACAGCTCTTGAATATTCCGCTCACATAATATATATATATATATATATATATGATATTACATATGATTTGCAGAAAACAACTACTCAGCGGGCTACCCCAACCTGCATTGAATTATACCTTACAAATCATGAATGGTAGCCAATGTCATTTGTCAATTCCCCGACCAGACATAGACCGGTTTTGAACTTATTAGTTCTCATCAGTATGCCATAGGTCGTGGAACAGACAAATGACAGTGGCCAACCTGCTAGTTTTATACAAATCGTTGTGCAGCCCAGGATAATATTAGGTCGTTGTTGAACCCGCTACAGGGGATATTCGCTAATTGTCGGTTGTGAAGCCCGATGAAGTATTTTAGATATGATGCATGCCTTTCGACACACATGGGTATCCTATAACAAACTTGTTTGGTTTATTCTTATATTTCTATAAACAGTTCCCAGAAATTCATTTTTAGCTCGCCGCATCAATAACAAACTTGGGTCATTTAAATTAATAATCATAATTTCCTGTGCTGATACCGAATTCTTTTCAAAATAAGGAATTAGAATTATTTTACATTAGACATGTTTTAGTTACCGCGCTGCAGTAGTTTAGCCCGGGCTGTTCGACGTTTTAAGAATATCTTTAAAGAGTGTTGAGTGTACTCATTTAAATCATAATAATTATACGGTAAGTAAAGTTAATTATGTATATATACAGGATGTACCCAACGAAGCGATAAAGTTCAGTAAAAATTCTAAAATGTTTTTCTACAAAGTGACAAGTTCCTACATTTAAAAAATAATTTTATATATATATAGGGTGATTTACAGCAAAATAACACCGCAAAGGTAATTTTTTTAAATGAATCATGATATATATCTTTATGTTTTTAGACGAAAATTTTTTTGCATAAAAATGGACACGTACATTGATTCACTTTATGAGTAAAGAAGTGAATTAGGAGGAAATATTTTGCTCTAGCCAAGGGATGTACCTCAACAACGCGCACAAGAGGTATTAATTTTACTATACAGAGTGTCATTTTCACGTGTTCCTAGTTGGTTCATTTCGAAGTTCATTTAAATTGTCATGTTCTCAATTTTTTCAAATGGAACACCCTGTATATTATTTCATTTATGAATTTCTATTTTAATTACTAACAATTTTTGTTATGGATGTCCTATTCCTAAAATCAATATTTTTCGAGAAATACGAGATTTCCAGGTTGAAGCTGTTATATTTCTTAATTCTATGATTTAACCACCTCAGTAACAGTGACTTTGATGTAAAATCATAACAAGACGACTGTTATTAAACAATACGGGTTTTTGGTGTAACAATAAAGTCACGGCTTCTGAGATGGTAAAACCAAAATTTGAGAAATCTTCACAGCTTTAAATCCCGTATATCTCGAAAAATATTGATTTTAGGGATAGGACATCGTTAATAAAAATTGTAGGTAATCGATATGAAAATTGATATATGCAGTAATATACAGGGTGTACCATTTGAAAAAAAAATTAGAAAATGACAAATTCAATGTACCAACTATAGGAAAACGTATAAAGGATACTTTGCATAATATCTACTATTAATATCTTTTGTGTGCGCTATTGAGGTACATCCCTTGGCTGTCTTTATTTGAGTTTTACGGAAAAAAATCTCTAACCTAAATTTGAAATTCGACGTGTTCGAGAGTTTTTGGAAAAATTACTCGTTCAATTCTTATTGAATTTATCCGTTACTTTATGCACGTGCTGTATGATATATTAAATAAAACATTAAATTAAAATCGAAATTGTGTTTTAACTTAATTCTTATAAATATAATGAAATTTATATAATTGTAGATTAATCCAATACCATGAAATCTAGAGCAGTTAGAATCATGGAAATGGTAGTCATCAAAAACAAAAATATATCGGACATACCAAAATACGAAACAACCAAGGCCACAACAAGTCATGAATTAGACATAACGAAAAATAATAGTACAGAACAACAGCAGAAATTGAAGTCAGTTGAAAATGATTTAGAAGTGGAGAATAAGGTACCACCAATTAAACCGCAAAATGTTAATGGTGAAGAGACAAGAACGGATATAGAATATGCAAATGACAAGGAGGATAACGAAACAAATAAGGAAAATCTTAACTGTATTTTCAAAAGTAAAAATAATACTGAAGATGGAAAATTAAAACTAATTTCTGATGAAACACGTAGTAAAAGAAACAGCCAAATTAAAAATGAAGATCCAACAATCAGAATGTCACTAATTAATGAAACACTCGATGAAACACAGAAAACTAATGGTGCCAAAAAAAATAATAGAAAAAAACATGTTACTAAAAATGAGAATGATAATAAGGCCCTAAAAAGGAAGTTAAAGGGGCACAAAGTACATGACACAGAAGATAATCAGGCAAAGGATAAATATAAAGCATTTGCACTAGACCAAGTTGATAATGAACAGATGAAAATAAAAGGAAACAATATTTATGAAAATGGACAGTTTTCAGAAGATTCAGAGTTCGATAATTTTTCTTCCGAAAGTGAATACATACCTGATACAACAAGCGCCTCTGAGAGCGAAAATGAAAACTCTTCATCAGAAGTCTCAACAAGAAATGAACGTGCCGAAATCCGACTTTTACCAGGGGGGCATAAAGGTAAGTTTATTATCACCACAGGATTTTATTTACAATAAACTTATTCCAATATTGCGATTTTATACAAGGTGATCATTAACATAAAACATAGATAGCTCCACTACACTGCATTTGCGATAATCACACGCTAGATTTTAAGTGACATCATTGACCTCTAAACGTAAACATAAAATAAAAACAGATTATTAATTCTTTTCCCAAGAACCACAATAATTGAAAGCCAAATTTTGATTATTAAATTTGTACTTAAAAATGTCATTTTTCTAGTCTTAAATAATAAATAACAATTTTTTTATTTTTAAGCTATAAATAGTGTCGACTTTATGTCATTAAATATTCATTCATATCATGTGCTTCTGAAAACTGTATCTACTAATTTTGTAAAAATGTGAAAAAGTTACTTCTCATTTTTAAGATAACTGTTACAAATACACATTAATTAATTCAAAAAGTTATCTTTGCATTATATCTCAATGTGTGTAGTAGAATTATAGATATTTCTTTTATTGTAGGTAATACACTGCCAAAAATAGATAGAACAATAATTACATTCGGTTCGATGGTGGCCTCAGTATCAAAAGTGGAGCATTTCAGTAACTGTCGTCCATGGATCAAAAAGAATCCATGTCCTTATTGTCACCTAGAAGTCACACATTTCCCTCGTCACTTAGAAAGAAAGCATGGAGACGAAGGAGCAGTGAAAGAATTTCTATCACTTTCTATTAAAGATTCAAAGCGGAAGCAAATCATAAATGCTATTCGTCGTCAAGGAAACTTCGCACTAAATAGAACAACAAACATCATTCGGCCAATTAGAAGGCCTAAGGGGCAGTACAACAATGATATTGTAAGAAATTCTGTTAATTTGAAAGATAGATTTGTCGTGTGCGAACATTGTATGGGCTATTTTTCTAGAGACTATTTGAGACGACACAAAAAAATATGTGACTTAAACCCTAATCAACATGAAACAGCTTTCCGAGAAAATCATTTATCTTCAGCTCAACTATTTTTTGTATGTTCGGGAGCAAATTACGATTTCTACGCAAATCTCAGATTGAGGAACGAGGTATTTCCAATTTTAAGAAACGACGATATTTCAAAAACTGCAATGGAAGACATACTTATCTGTGCCTTTGCTGAAAGTTTACTAAACAAACACAAAAGACGTCAGATACGTAACGTAATATCTAATAAAATGCGAGCATTAGGCCGCCTTTTATTGGCAATGAAAAGTGTTACTGGTGTACAAACTCTTTTTAGTGCATTGAAACCAGAAATGTTTGACAATTTTGTTTCTGCAACTAAAATTATTAGCGGATATTGCAGTGAAACTCGTACTTTTAAAGCCAGCAGCCTAGCACTCCATATGGGCACAACATTGAAGCAGGTCTGTGACACGGCAACAGAATTTGTAATAAAGAAAAGCAAATTGTTCTCTTATGATGATGAAACAAAAATCTTGAAAGACATCAAACGACTTAAAAATTTGATTGAAGGACATTGGAATTCGGAATTATCAAGTTTAGCCCTAAAAAATATCAACGAGAATAAATACAAAAAGAGCAAAGTCTTACCACTTACAAGTGACGTAATTGTATTTGAAAAGTTTGTTTCGAAGGTAGCTGTGACGAATAATTTAAAGCAGAATACATGTCCCAAAAGTGATTACAAATGTTTATCAGAATGTGTTTTAGGTTTAGTATTGTTATGCATTATCTACCTGTATATTGTAAATTGGTACAATATTATCCTCATAATATGTTTTAGGCTTCCCCAGAATGTATACCAAACGGCGAAGGTATCTAAATTACTACTCGCCATTAATTCTGGTAAAGGACACTTGTACCATGGCAAAACTTTAGAAGAAACCGAAGTATTAGATAATTTTGACTCAGATTCAGACACTGCCGGTGGTTCATCTTTAAATAATGAACTAATTCAACGTCAAGGTACATTGGTATTTGTTATGACCAAAAGGGTACGTTTAATCATACCTTTACTTATAGGTACAATAGCAAAACAAAAAAATAAAAAGATTAGAACAAAGTCACCTACACCAGGCAAGAGCCAAGTACTCATACATGGAAATTCCGTCAGTCATTCAGGTAACAACTATTAAAGTGGGCTTTAAATTAAATAAAATTATAAAGGGTTATATAAGGGTGTATAGAAAGTTATAAAGCTAAAATTATTTATCTGCGGCGCTGATATATTATGTCCTATTTAATTTGGATTTTTGCTATCCTAGAAAAATAAAAACAGATTAATAGATACACCTTTGCGCCAAAAAGAACAGTTATAGGTTTTCATTCCGAAAAGAAGTTCACAAAAAAACACTACACTGAACACTAATACTATGTTGAAAAGCGACATTTCAGAATCCGTCATTTGTATTGAGATGTTGCATTTACGAAATCTATAGATTTTAAAACGGAAAAAATTCCGAAACGTCGCTGTTCAACGTAAAGTGTTTGTATTGAGTATGTAATGCTGCTGTAAATATGCTTTTGGGATAAAAATCTTTCATGTTAATTTATTACTGTTACTGCATGACAAACTTATAAGAATTAAGTTTTAAAGTATTAAACTTTTAATCATATAATTTATAACTTTCTATCCAAATTCACTACTTACCTCTAGTACTCTTATTTAAAAGGCCAGTTAGATTAATTCGATATTTAGTACCACTTGTCACTGATAAATTTTTATCGTTTGTTGTAGGTGACAATGAGCATAGCACAGACAAAAATATAAGAAAGTGGTCTGTTGAACAGAAACAAATCATTACGACTCATTTTATGGATTTTATTAAAAATAAAAAAGCTCCTAGGAAAAAAGATATCGAAGATTTTGTGAAACGATATCCGAATATGTTCGATGGTATTAAATGGGACAGAATCAAATCATATGTTTATAATAGCTACAAATAAGTTCAGCCTATTTGTTATTTAATTTCTTCAAATATAATCTTTTATTGACATTACTCTTTTTATTAGTTATTAAAAGATTTCTTTTGTTGCTAAGCAGTTTGTTATTTTTGACATAGATATACAGGGTGTACCAGGTGAATGGCCTATTAGACGTTTCTGTTGAACAAAATAACCCAGAAATCTGGAAACTTTATTCTGTGGGTTTTCAAGGGCGATCTATTCAATGAAAATATTTTCATGCATGTAAAACTTCCGGTTATACCGGAAGTTGACACCAACTTCGTTATTTTAAATGGAACACCCTATATTTTTTACATTTTTACAATTTTTATTAACATACCCCACCTCAAAACCAAATCTGTGCGATTTTTTACCGTTTGGAAAAAGTCTTTAAAAAGTTGCAAAATATTATCTTTAGGTATAGGAAATGCTTATATGGATCGAAAGGTATTAGAAATGTGTATCCAATGAAATTATAATATATGGTATGTTCCATTTAAAATCAAGAAGTTAATGATGTTTGCAAATGTCCAACTTTGGAATTTTTTTTCTGAGCACCTTGTAGATTTTGAAATACTTTTATGCTCTTAATAAATATTCTGATAAATTTAAAAAATGAAATTCTAGAGTTAACTACAGGCAAAGTTACGAATTTCTAAATACAAGTCTGATTTACTTTCGGTATAAGTAAAAGACATATCTCAAAAACCATTGGGTTTTGAGGTAGGGTATGACAATAAAAGTTAACCTTAAACAAGTCGTAGAATCAAAAAATGTAAAAAATTATAGAATGTTCCGTTTAAAATAACGAAATTGGTGTCAACTTCCGGTATACTCGGAAGTTCTACACGCATGAAAATATTTTCATTGGATAGATCGTCCTTGAAAACCCAAAAAATAAAATTCCCAGATATCTGGGTTATTTTGTTTAAAAGAAACGTCAATAGGCCATTCACTGTGGTGAAACCTGTATAATATTATAATATCTTTATGGAATAATAGGTAATTAACTAAGTTAATCAATTATTCAGTTATTGAGTTCTTCGAACTTGTTATTGAAAATAAAATTGGAGAGATAACCACTTACTTAAAACTTTATTGTAAAAAATATATTACATTTATAAGATATTACTATCATCTAAAAAATTAATGCAAATTGAATGAAATGAAATGACTGCTAAGATGTCTTCCAGCATTTCTTTCACAAGGAATGTGAGAACCCGGTGCAAACTGATTTTTCGTGATTATACGGTAGCCAAGATCTTCGTTTACGGCGGGGGATTCGTCTGCAACCACAATTTACTAGAAATTGTACCTGGATGAAATTTCTATTTGGGCTCTGGGATACAACAACTTGTGAGAATTCACATCCTGCTGGACATTCTCTTCGAAAAGCAGTTCTCACGTCTGTTAGATAATCGCAATCTTGTCGATATTGATTGTCCACACGGTGATAGTGGCATATCCAGCGGTGTAGGTTTCGCCCAGTTTGGGTCACAGGGTAGCAGTCAAACAACCGATACCCTTGAGGAACCGAATATTCCAATATTTGTCTAGCTTGGGCCCGTGTTGCAGCGTCGACGTTTTCGGTGCAAGGCAGGTGATTTATACTTCGCACTAAATTTATCATTAGCATCAGAACGAATGAAATCATCAACTGCATGATCAACGCTGATCCGCAAATTACTTTAGTAAATCAGAATTCAGGATTAACCAAGCAGCCAATTGAAGCGAACTAACGTGACACATTAGGTACCAGAACTCGACTTAGAGTAGTTCAACTTTTCACGGATATTATTTTAATAGCCCAAATATGTATTTAAAAAATCATTTTATACTGTGCCGTAATGTTCAATAGGGTCTAGGTCGAGTTTTAGTAGGTCGTCGAGTGTTAGGAAGTCTTTTTCGATACGGTTTTCTTCATCGTCGGTATTACCTATAATGGATTCATTTTCTAAAGGGCGAATTTCTATGCGCGAGAGCGCGTCAGCGACCTTATTGTCTTTCCCTTTTCTGTATTCGATGTCATAATCGTACTCGAGGAGTTTTAGTCTCCAGCGCATGAGTCTAGAATTCGGCTCTTTTAACCTGTTAATCCACTCTAATGGTTTGTGGTCCGTTATAATTTTGAACTTTCTGCCGAAAAGATAGGGCCGAAAGTATTTCGTAAAATTGACCCCGCTAAGAAGCTCTTTTTCAATTGTGGAGTAGTTCTTCTCAGCGTCATTTAAAGTTCGACTTGCGTAAGCTACTGGTTTCTCCAAACCTTTTATTTTTTGATATATATATATATATATATATATATATATATATCGATAAAACCGCGCCTATTGCAAAATTGCTTGCATCCGTAGTTAGTATGAAGGGTTGCGTAAAATCGGGGTACTGTAGAATGGTTCGTTACTAAGAAGTGTTTTGCAAAGTTCAAAAGCGTCAACAAAATTTTTATCATGCACTATTTTAACATTTTTCTTTAAACATGAAGTGGCTTCGTGATTTTAGCAGTCTTTTATAAATTTTCTGTAAAATCCTAACATGCCTAAAAATGATGTTATATCACGACTAGTTTTTGGAATAGGAAATTCTTGAATTGCCTTAATTTTCTTTGGATTTGGCTTTATGCCATCTGGGTTATGATATGTCCTAAAAATTCAACGTTTTGTCTAAGGAATTCCGATTTATCGAGTTGTATATGTAATTTGGCGTCGCGTAATTTTTTGAAAACTAATTTTAAATTTGCAATATGCTCTTGAAGTGAAGTACTATAAAAATTATAATATCATTCATGTATTCGAGGCAAACTTTATTTTGTAAGTCGCATAGTACATGGTCCATGACTCTGAAACGTCGCGGGCGCGTTTTTTAGACCAAAAGGCATTCTCAAATATTCATAATGCCCGTTCTCGACATTAAATGCTGTTTTTTCGACTGAATATTGATTCATTTCGATTTGGTGGAATCCACTGGCCAAATCGACTGTAGAAAAGTAATTGCATTTGCCTAGTTTATCAAGGATATCCTCGATATTGGGTATAGGGTATCGGTCATTAATAGTTTTCTCATTAATTTTCCTATAATCTACGACAATGCGCCGTTTCTTTTTGCCGCTCGCGTCAGTTTTTTTGGGCCTACCCAAATTGGACTTGACCATTGACTTTGACTATGTCTAATTATACCGTCATCTAACATTTTATTTATCTGTTTATTCACCTCTTCTTTATGACAGAAGGGAAATCTATAAGTTTTCGTGTGTACAGGTATTTCGTCCGTTGTTTTTATCACATGCTTAATTTTATTGGTGAATGTTAGCTGGGAATCATTGTTATGGAATAGATCGGAAAATTGTGAAATTACTTTTAAAATGGCTTGTCTCCCCTCGTCGTTCATATGGTCGGTTCTAATTTGACTTAGAGTGTCGATTTTGTTATTTTTGTACATAGGAATGAATGTTTCAAAATTAAAGATTTCTACTTCGTCTGTCTGTAGTTTTGTTGCATGGAAAGGTTCAAAAAATGTATAACTTATAGTGTGATTACTCGTATTTTATATTTCAAAAATGGCTTTAAAATTATCAGCTAAGGCGACTGTTTCAGGGATCCACATTCCTTTATATTTAATATCCGGTATAATTATTTCTCCTTCCGCTATGTCTACCGGAAACTTTTGTTGTAAACTTGAAAAAGGTAGAATTTCGATAGTAAAGTGGTTTTGTGTACTTTCGTGCTTATAATTGAATGTTATTTTAATTTTATTTTTATTATGTAAAACTTGATTTTCAAGATCTATGTTAAAGTTTAATTTTCTAAGCTCTTTTAACCCTATTATATCTCAATATCCTTTTCTATTTGAAATTCAGGGAAAGCGGGAATTTTGATTTTACCTAAGACCTTTTTGTCGCCAAGAGGTATTTTTAAAACTGAAGGACTTTTTATTATATATTCAGGATAAAAATGTTCGGCTACTATGGGTCTTATTATATTAATATTACAACCAGTATCTATTAAGAGTTTTAATTTGGGATTTTCAATTTCTATGAAAGGTAGTGCATTTGCATAAGCGTTGAATGCCATATCAGGGGCCGCGTTTCTGAAGCAACTGTAAAATTTTGCTGTTGTTCAGCTTCGATGTCATCTGGGATGTTTGATAAAAATTCCATAAATTCGTCAGCGTAATAATCTGGGAATTCATTCGGTGGGTACTCATTGAAAAATTGTTGTTCCGCTGGGTAGGAAATTTCAAATGATTCTCTAGGTGATTCGTACTCAATATTAGTCAAATCTTCGGCAATATAGTTTAGTTTTGGTGAGGGTTTGAACCATGGAAAATTATGACTAATTTGGGATTGTGACAATGGCCTTGGGAAATTTTGATGGCTTAAATTTTGATGACTTTGCACTGATGGTATTCTACTTTGTGTAGACATTGGTGTTGGATTATTTCTTGGAACAAAATTATTATTTGGTTTAAACACATTCACATTATTGAAATTACTAGGTTTGCCAAATACTTGTTGATTTGTCGGAAATCTTTGCGGGGGTAAATTTCTAGGTTGAACATTTATTGGTTGGCTTGGAAATTGTGGTCTTTGGAAGTTTTGATTAGAATTTTGAGTCCTAAATGTCGGATTCTGATTCCGGGGATGATTTTGATGTAGTTGTGATTTTTGTGAACTTTGAGAATTTTGTGAATTTGGATAATTTTGCAATCTCCGTCTTTGCACACGATTATCGTATTCAATTTCGGATTCTTCATTAGCTACGATTTGTAAAGCACCTTCTAATGTTTCGGGAGTTCTACATTTGACCAACAGGCGAATTTCCTTACTTAGATTATTAGCGAAAGTGGTTAATGCCATTTGTTCATAATTAACAATTTTAATTTTCTTAACCGCTGGTGTTTCACTGGCTTCATTTAATTTAGCAACAAGCAAACTACGTAATAGCTGTAATCTTCAAATCCCTCCGTTGTCTTCAAATTTTGATAAAAATCGAGGTAACGTGGTGGGATATACTTGGAAAGTTTCAATAAGTTTTCTTCTTTTTAACGTCTACCTTGCGCCCATTTGGATATAGCAGTTGCAAAGTATCAACTACTGAAGATGTAGCAGTATTTTTTCGTTTTGATACATCCACAGTTTGGAACGGGGCGTAATCATTGTTGGAGTATTTAAAATTTATTAGAAATGGTTCTTCCTTTTTGAATTTTAGCCATTGCATTTTTAACCACTCCACTTTATCATCTTGTATGGATTTCTTTCTGTTAGTGATTTGGGCCTGAAGAGCTGCAGTAGAGACAAAATCGTTACGTGTCATGATAATATTCTTAAAAGGCTTATTCTTTCGGGCAGATTTGATGACATTGCACCAATGTTCTGGAAGGAAAATGTCTTTATGGAATTTCTTTTGCTTCTCGATAAGACCGAAATCTTGATCGCGCGGTAGATAAGGGTAGCCACTTAATAAAAATTTATGATCAATTTCTTCTACCATGAAATTCGCAGAAGTCACAATATAATTACACAGCAGAGCGATTTTTATATTACGGTTCTGGCCACCGCATTGATCTGAATACATTATACGCCTTTTTGAGGTACCATGATTTGTCACAAAGTGAAGGAGACAAGAGCCTATCTCATCAGGACCTCTTGAAGCTTTCGATTCGTCCCAGACATACATTAATGCTTCATCTGTTCCTAAATTATGGATACCCAAACAGTATGTCCAGAGTTGTCGCTTATAATAAGCTTTACCTGTTGACAAAACCGGAGTGGGCAATGTCTTCATTAAATCAAAAGTTATAGCAGTGACATTTTTGTCATGTTTTGCCAACTCCTTGTCTATTTTCAGTCCTTGTCTTGCACACTCTGCCTTCCGGAGGTGTAGGTCTCGTTGAGTAATAATTTGCTGTTTTGCAGCTTCATCGGTTGAAGCTTCGATTTTTACTTTAAATGAATCACACCTTTTACAGGTGCATGAAAATGCAAATTAAACTCTTTATTAAAAATGTTGGAAAAAACAAAAGATGAGACCGATTCAGGAGTTTCTTCTTTGTAGAGCCTATACATTTTTCCTAAACTAAGATCAGGAGCTAAGTATTTTTTGTGGGGATTTTTCGCTCTCGAATAGTGCGACTGATATGACGGGAATCTATTTATAAAATTTTTAATTTTCGATATTTTTCCCTCGCTTGTTTTATTACTTGGAACTTGTCTACCGCGTTTGTCTACTGGAGGAGGCATACCCGTGGCCTTACTCAACACAATTCTACTTATTCTTTCAACTGAAATCTTTAAAACTCTTTTAAAGAACTTCTTGCAAATCTTAACTTTTTGCCCATTCTCATTGAGTAAATAATACAATCGTGTATGTGAGCGTCTTGAAGGATTCGCATCGGTTTTATAACATATTTGTTGACAACTTCAACTAAGCCGAAAATGTAAGATGTTTGCAAATCATGGGTCCCAAGTGCATAAAAGTTTTCGAACAGTGTTTTCTGTCGTTCAGCATTTATTTTAATATGACAGTGAAGAGCAGGGACAAATTGTTGCTTCAAATAACTTTTTTGGTACTACCCTGCCTTTAGAATTTGTATATTTCTCACCTCTTACGCGTTTTGCTTTTATAATAGATTTTCGCCAGGTTTTTTCGTCCCTGAAGTGTTTTCTTGATTTTGGCTTTATTGTGGTACTAGTGGTGGCTTCGTTCTCACTTTCTGAATGAATGCTTGGCACGTATTCAGATTCCGAATCTTGGAATGGTTCATCCTCTGACTCTAAAATTAATTAACCTAACCTCAAAAAAAATCGACACTTTTTGTATGCAAAATAGGACTAAATAATTAAGTATAGTCTTACCGATAATGCCTGAAGAATCACTCATGTTTTTATTCATTTTAAAACGCCAACACTTGTTAATCTCAACGTCAAAATTATTATTAATCTCAAAAAAACAAATCGCACTACAACGAAACTTGTAGCTTTAAACAGCCAATATATTTATCGACTTAACCCACAGAATGGTGGGTTAGGCCGATTGCGCGCATCACATGTTGACATAATTATTTGAAGCAAAGTGAATCTTGTGGTGCCATCTCTTCAATAGTGGGTAAAGATGGCTTAGGCTATTGTGCACTATAAAGATATAAATATTGTCTGAAAGTTATTTGTGGCATTCTACGAATATTCTTTCCTATTATTTGGGTTTTCTACTACATGTACTATTATCCTCTTCAAAACAAATCACCGAATCTACAAAATAGTAGATTCGGTGAATATAAAGATATAAACTTAGGCAACAAATTAGGCCGATGAACCCAAAATCAGAAAATTGTGGCTTAGGCCGTTTTCACGCTGGTAGCCTCCTAATATGGTATTATTTGTTTTTTCTTCCTACAACGATATACGAGGGGTGAAAAAAGTGTTTTTTAAATGGAATTATTATAAAATAAATTTAAATGTGAATATCTTCGTCATTTTTATCACAAATATATAGATATTATATATATTTGAAAATGAAAACACAGGACGGATAAAACTGTGTAATAATATACAGGACAGTCTATTAAAAAGCTTTTTTTTCACCTTTCGTATATTGTTGAAGAAAGAAAAAAATCAGTAGTATATATGAAATTTATGGGAAATTGTATGTAAGTGTAGTTTTAAAAAAAATTGAATCGATACTCATAGACCAAAATAAGGGTGGGATAATTTTAAAGGAAACACCCTGTATGCATAAACTTATAACTTGTGACAAAATATTACTTACAAAGAACTAAAACTGTAGTAGGAGTTTTATAGTTACCGAGATTTCTGTGAAATTTGAAAAAAATTGTTTAAAATTGTGAATCGCAATGTGATTACGTTATTAACAATTTTTAGGGCTATTCTGACTCGGAATATAATGAAAGCAAAGGTTCTTCCGATTCGGAAATTATTACTAAACCAAAATTACTACAGGTAAAAGAAATACGATATACATTTTTTAATAGTTTAATAGTATATAATTATTAATTAATTAATAATAATATTTAATCTTTTTTCTTCTATTTCGTATGTGCATTACAATAATACGCTTTTATAGATAATTATAAATAAAAGAAATTTTGGTCATCTGACAATAAAAAATGACAGCGAAAAAGAAAAGACAGAAGTACAAAATCTTGGTGGAACAGATCAGGGAAGATATTCAGTTGCAACAATTAATATCAGTAATGAAGTAGAAAGCCAGGAAAACAATAGTAATAATAATGAAAACACCGAAAAGGAGGAAACGCTTGAGAATGGAGATACACTTAAAAATATATATAATGGTAATAATATTTGATAGTTTATATTAATACTTTTTCTAAGTAGGTAGTT
Source organism: Leptura quadrifasciata (assembly GCA_963675555.1). Classification (NCBI taxonomy): domain Eukaryota; kingdom Metazoa; phylum Arthropoda; class Insecta; order Coleoptera; family Cerambycidae; genus Leptura; species Leptura quadrifasciata. The sequence goes on from OY776680.1 coordinate 82,609,252, forward strand.
ATATTTTACAATACAATAAGTATTAATCGGATTTCGGTATTCATTATTTGCTTTGGAAAAATACCTAATTAACTTTAAATTGCGTACCCATTTTAGAACTCACAACATAAGATTGAGGTGAGTCGTACAAAGGAAGGAATTTGGGACAGAAAAGATCGTTGTGTATATTGCAACAAGGATGTTACAAATTTCTCCAGACATTTGTTTAGAAAACACTCAGATAAAAGCAGCGTTAAGGAAACATTTAATAAACAGAAAGGAAGTTCACAAAGAAAACGGTTTTTGAATATATTAAGAAAACAAGGAAGTATTTTAACATATTCTGAAAATATAAGACCTGTCCAACGGCCTACTTTATCGGAGGGGGAATTTTTACCCTGTATATATTGCAAAGGTTTTTATAAGAAAAGATCACTTAATAAACATGTAAAAAATTGTATTGTTAATGAAGAAAAAGAAGTACCTAATTTGCGATATGGAAGTGAAGGCCTAACATTATTAGCTTTTTCCGGATCTAGACGACCATTTTTAAACAGGCTTCGTCTCAAAACCGCGGTGTTTGGTAAGATACGACCAGACAGAATTGCATTAGCAGGCCAAGCAGATCCAATAGTTTGCCAATATGCTGAAGATTACCTAAAGAAACATAAAAGACCACATATAGCGTATTTAGTTAGCAACAAAATCCGGGAACTAGGAAGACTATTAATTGAATTAAAAGATATGTACAATATAAACTCTATGTTGGAAGCATTAAAACCCAGAAAATTTTGAAAAGGTTGTTTCTTGTGTTCGGAAAATATCTGGATATAATGAATCCACAGAAACCTTTCGAGCTCCTTCTTTAGCGCTTCACTTTAGAACTGTCTTATTAGCTATTTGCCAAACTGCTCCAACGTTACTTATTAAAAAAGATCCTATTTTCGAATTGGATAATCATAAGGAGGTATTGAAAGATGTAAAACAATTTAATGCATTAGTTAGCCATAACTGGAAATTCGAAATGGGGAGTTTGGCGCTCTAAGATTTTTTTCTCGCAATTAAACTTTAAAAATCCAAGTTAAATAATTTTTGAGAAAACCGTTCACTTTTCGACACATACTGTATAAGACTTTTTTGTTAGTTTTAGATCAATGTATCACCTGTTAAAATGTTTGTACTCATACCGAATACACCCTGTATATTAATTATATGAACTATTTGTATTCAAGTGGTTATTATATGTACTTATTATAAATAAAGTTTTTATTGTTTATTTGTTTTTTACTTACTTATTAGTATAACTAACTGGCAATTCCCCGAACTCCGTTGCTAATTAAACAGATTCGAGCCTCGCATGCTTTCATGTTTATGTTAGTAGGTATTCCGCTTCTTGAGCCAGACAGTCACGTAATCGTCGTTAAATATTGGATCTGCATTACCGACTCAGAGGCGGGAAATTTTAAAATCGTTCACCCCTTACCGTCCCCTTCAACCCCTGCCCCAACCCCTTCCCTCGCATCCCTACCAACCGCCTCCCTCCCACCCCCTCGTACCCCTACCAACCCCTTTAACCACCGAGAGTCAATTAGTCGAGCCCCGTTAATATATGGACAGATGCTGAAAAGATGACGTCACACGTCACCTCGAGATAGCTAAAATCTCGTTTTGATTCGATGATTCACAGGTGAAAAAAAAGAGATAGTCAAGTTTTAAAAGAGTCCTTAGCTATGAAATAAAATAGTTTTGCAAAAGTTAAATAGTCTCCAATCAAAGTCCCATGGTAAAAAAAACGTATGCTTTCTGTCAATAAATAATTAGTCTTATGAAGTACCTACACAGAAAAAAAGCGAGCAATACGCACTATTTATTATTATTAATACCTATGGTTAGTTTAAGGCGCATTAATATGAAATGAGTTTATCAAGAATACAAGCATAAAAACTAGAAATCTTAAACGGTCAAAGGGTTTTATTGCCATCTAATTTATATGTACTAACTCTTAATAAATTTATTAGATTTAAACGTATCTGTTAAATATTTTATCTACTGTTAAATGTAAACACAAACAGAGTATAAAGTTTATAAAAAAATAAAAATATATTCAAGATTCGTACATGATATTTGGTTGCAGTCTATAGTTAGATTAAAATTCTTATTTTACTCACAGCTCCACTGTTGAGTTATGCCAAGTAATATTATATAAACATTAAATAATTTTAAAACACAGGTTCGAGGCCAAGGTCCCTCGATGTTTCCGCGTCTTCCTAAAACTGCTGACTACAGATTTGCTTTTAAATTTATTCAAGCCCCTATTTTACACTAGATATACAAATGTCCAGAATAGCAATGTATATAAACTTTCAGTAATAAATGTATAGATAACAATAATTAAATGTATGTAAAGCGAATAGACAAAGTTTGAATCGTTAAATCTTGGACAAAATAATTCCAATCTTGGTTATAAATAAATCTGCTATATTCAGCAATTTTACAAACTATACGTGGAAGATCTATACCACGCTTATTTTACAGCTTTATTCATTATCAAACAAACCACCAAACATTCATGATAACAGAAAAACAACCTGTGAATTGTTCATGTGTATGTGTGTGGTAAATATTATCTTGACCCAGAGAACCTAGACTCAAATGGTAAGTATCAATAATTTACCTGTAACTTGTATTAGAAATATCGCTGGTAATCAAACGTTTCTTGTGTCGATTTTTTCAATCTATGGTATACTTATAGACCCCTTAGTAAACTCCAATTTATTACATTCATATATTTAAAACTGCTTATTAGGTACATATACATGTTTTTACATAATTTGTTTTATTAACTGCCAACAGAGATTCTTTATAGTAATGTTATTTTTTAGTTAACAAATCGTAAGCAGTCCGTTCTTAGGCACTTGCTTTCTTAAGCCAGTAAATTTACATACAGAGGCTTTCACTACATATCTTATACAAATTATAAATTTTTTGTTTTTGAGTATTATCAAGGAAAAACTATGAAATAATATTTGTATTACCTACTTAACGAAGGCAACTATCATTTTAAGCGTTCGTATGACGCTTTTATTTTTATGGTACGTTTTTACTAACAAATTTCATTTACACTAGATTTGTAAAAAGACATTGGTTGAAGACTGTAACAGTATACCTTTTTAAAAAATAAGTACTCCGTATATCTTATTAACAAAAATACGAGGTAGCAGTTTTTAGTTCATAAAAGAAGGAGTGGTACAAATATGATATGAATACCCTAGAAAATAATTTTAAGAGCAATTTTTCAGTTGATAGGTGTTTTTATTTTTAAAGCGTTTACAAAGTTTAGTGGAAAAGTGCCGCGTAGACAAACTTCGCCCTTTATTATTATTATAACTTCAATCGTACGTGATTAGATCGTTAAATTTTCTCATCAACAGCAAATTTTTAATCATGAGAAAGATTCTTTTGTATATAACACTAGAGAATTATATCGATATACCAGTTTTTTGGTTCTTATCGTTAAGTGAGTTTGTGTGTGTGTTATAATAAAAATGGCGGATCGCATACAATTTTTGAGAGACTTGGTTTTAGGGCCGGTTTTATAATGTCGGATTAAACTACAGAGTGCCGATTAAACTACGGATTTTAAAAAAAGTCTGTTTTATAATGTCAGTAATCCTCAGTTTGCAGATTAATTACGTCACACTGAAGTTTAACTTCAAACGGTAGATCGGGACCGTTTAAACTGTCGAATGTCAGATTTCCGAATATTCAAACGTCATAATTGATAAAATTCAGTGTTTTATTTTTTATATAAAATATGATGGATGTATTTGAAATATTCGATTATGTACTTTCTGATGACGACGAAGAAGTTATTAATTTAATCGAGGGTGCTCGAAATCCTAGGAATTTTAGAAGCAGATCTAGTCACATGGACGAATGGAATGAAAAGGAATTTATGAATAGATTTAGATTATCTAAACAATCAGTTATAATGTTATTGCAACAAATTGAAAATGTGTTATTACATCCAACAGAAAGGTAAATATTTCATTTCTTTATGGTGTGCGTACTTAATGCGATGTACAGGGAACGACAGGGAAATATACAACAAAGTTTAAAAGCGGGCTGTATTGACAATAGTTAATTCAAGTTGCTTTTATGCAGTGTTTTTGGTATTATAATATTCAGCTGTTATTATTACATAGTTTTTTTCAGAAATCATGCTCTAACACCTTTGATTCAGCTGTTGATTACATTACGGTTATATGCATGTGGAAGTATGCTCATTGTTGCTGGAGACTTTGGAGGTGTACATAAATCAACTGTCTCTCATATAGTTAAAAATGTTTCTCGAGCCATTGCTTCATTGGCTCTTACTTACATACGAATGCCTGAAAATGCTAATGAGATAGCCAAAGAAAAGGAAGTTTTTTTGGAAATTGCTAGATTTCCAAATGTAATTGGAGCAATAGACTGCACACATATTCGAATTAAATCTCCAGGTAAGTCGATTGTAGAAACTGAAAATGTATACAACCACTTCAACAACTGAATTTTATTTTTCTTTGAAAATCTTTTCTTCTATATAAATATATATGGATAAACTCTTCCAGGTGGGGAAACAGCAGAGCACTTTAGGAATAGAAAAGGATTTTTCTCCTTAAACGTGCAGACTGTTTCGAATGCAAGGGGCAAAATTATGAATATAGTTGCACGTTGGCCTGGAGCTAGCCACGATAGCACAATTTTTAATAATTCAAGACTTAAAGCACAATTTGAAGAACAGAGATATGGAAATGCTGTATTGGTGGGAGATTCGGGTTATGCTTTAAGTAACTTCTTATTGACTCCACTCGAGAATCCTCTGTCACCAGAGGAACATTTATATAATGAATCCCAAATAAGAACAAGAAATGTTGTGGAAAGGTCGTATGGTATATGGAAACGGAGATTTCCAATTTTGAGGCTGGAGATGAGATTAAAACTAGAAACAATAAAAACCATCATAGTAGCTACAGCTGTAGTACACAATATCGCTTTAGAAATGATGGATGATGAACCCGATGAATATTTAGAATATGACAATGAAGAAAACGAAAGAGCTGATGCAATTCCGGCAGTTCTTGATAATGGATTAGCATTTAGGGAAAATTTAATAACTCAGTATTTTGCTCATTTATTATAGTCATAGGCCTTATTTATCAGTCATTATTTTATGAATAAATATTATTGTAAAGCATTATTTTTTATTAAAATAACAAAACATAACAGTCTAATTCATAACTTCATATTTCTATAAACTTCATCATAACAAAAAACTAACAAGTGTTGCAGCGTTACATCGCAGGCATTGAACTATATATAATATTGTGGCATTAATCATTATTATGAGATGTAATTTGCCTTAGTCTTAAAATCTCCAAATTCATTTGCTGTATTTTTAAATCGTGTAGTTGCTTATTTTGTTCTGTCTTAAGTAAATGTTCTTTCTCTTTTATTTTCATATCTAGTTTTAGACTTTCCTGTTCCAACTTAATTAATTCTAATTTGGCTTCATATACAACATTAATTTTTAGTCTACAATCAACGGTCAGCTCATTTTTTCTTTTTTTCCTTAACGGAGTAACATTTTCCTTACTTATTGCTAAGGGAGTATGTTTTACATCAAGAGGACTGGATATTGGTAGTTTTAAGCTAGTCGGATTCCATGATGCCCAGGCAGTATTTCCTAAAAATAAATATAGAGGACATATTAAAAGATTACAAATACATATATAATAGTTAACGACAATAATATATCTCTGTTCATATAATAATAAGCGATATTCAGTTTGGTAGGCCTACAAACTTACCACCTGTTCTTACACTTAACTCTTAAGTTGAATGATAGTGGCTATTTTTGTCATATAATATAAAAATACGTATGATTGTCCCATATGTATTTTTATTTCATATTACTCGTGCGTAGTTTAATAATTAAAAAAGTAAATATTGGGCCACAGGAACTATTAAAAGTAATTAGTTTATTACTTACTGGTAGTGATATTCTTTACATTACCCTCACATTCAATTTTTTCTTTTGTATGGGTGTCCGCTGTTGTCTGGCAGGCAAATGTTGAAGCTTCCTTGTAGCAAATATTCACATTTTGGCTATGTGAATCATTCGCGCAACTCGTGCTATTCTCATCGGTACGTTCATCAGCAATAATAAAATAATTATCAGTATCGAATTCATTAGTTAAACCCGTTACACCAACGGTTAGTATATCTTTAATGGCTTTATCAGTCTGGGTTAATTCTATTACATTGCAAATTCCACCGCCAGTCTTGTAAGTTTCGCGTTTCTGAGAAGCAAATTTCCTTTTTGTTACTTTCTTTAAATTTTCAAATTTTGTTTTTAAATTTTTTGCTGACCTAGGAGCACCACCACAACTTGTGTTGAATTCTTCACATATTACGTTCCAGGTATTTTCTTTTCTTTTCCAAGTTACGGCATCTGTCACTTTGCATTCGACAATGGCACTGTACTTTGTTACTAGTTTTACTAATAAGACAATTTCATTTTCAGTGAAATTTGTCATTCTCTTCTTATCCATTTTCGCTTGTCATATTACAGGTTAGAATCAAATTACGTGAAGTTGCAATTTCTGTTGAACAGTAGTGCCAACTGTATAAATTTAAGTTTGTAAAGTAAAGTTTAAATCATGGTTTAATCTTAAGTTTAAACTTAAGATAAACGTGGAGTTAACCTAACATTATAAAACCGGCCCTTAGAGGATTCAAATAATTTTGAGGAAGTGGAAGAAGACATTGAGGGAAATGAGGGCGCTGAGAATAACGCGAATGTAGAGGAGGGCCTGGGTGATGGGGATGAGGGTGCAGTGAATAACGTGGATGTACAGGAGAACCATGTTGAGGATGCAGTGAATAACGCGGATATAGAGGAGGACCAGGGTGAGAGGGATGAGGGCGTAGAGACCGATGTCTCAGACGAACACACGGCAGAGGTCTTTGAATTAACTATGGCGGTTAGACGCGTAACAACTGAGGATTTAGGAATGGTGTGTAGCACAAGTGCATTTGTGATTGTGGAAAGTGTTCATAGAGGAGATGTATACTTGTGCACAAGGTGCTACATACCATATTCATTAATGATTGGCCCCAATGCCTCGCACCGGCACGGAAGCATCCACGCAACAACAGAACCACATGATGCTCCGACAATCTTTTGTGCCGCGTGTAATTCTTGCGTGACAGTTATGGGGATAGTGGACAGTTGTTACGTATGTAATAGTGTAGGAAAGAAGGTATACCCCAAATCGGATCATCAGAACTGACGGGGCTGTACAGGTTTGTTACCTATTGGTATGTAGAGCAATTGTTTCAAACCAAAATTTTTTTGCTTAGTGTACATTTTTTCATAGAAAATTAGCCAAACTTACAGTTAGCTGTTATATGGGGTATACGTGCACTATGAGAGTTATCGATAAAACGTTTTAATTGAAAATAGTTTTTATTTTTATAATCTTGGTTTTAACAATTTTTATTTACTCTACAATATAAAGAATATTTTGGGCTACTGCATGTAAAACTATAAAGTGTAAACCTTGTACCGCCATTATTGCAGATTTATTCACAAATAATATCCATGTATCGCCTAATAAGCACAAGGTGGCCTTCAACCTTTTCCCACAGATTATACAGACTAATAAATATAATATTGTATCCATTAAATAATTTTCAGATTAAATACATAAAAACACTCAGTATATAAATTTTAGCAAAACAGCGAGATTTTATTGAAAAAAGACTTTTTCACTTACAGAAATCAGTCATGCGTCAAATCACTTTAGCCTCTATAAAACAACTAATTAGTTTATAAAAAGATCTGTCGACAAAACGATTTTACGTAATTTTGATATAGCTTTTAATGCATACACAACAGTTAGGTACAATAATATAGGGAGTAAAAAACACAACTGTTAAACCCTTACCCTACCTGTACCATTCAGATCTGTAAAAGAAAAAGTTGAAAAAGGCAGTACCTATCTCTAATTTTAAAATACAATGTCGACAGCGCTTCACAGGAACATTTTATGTTTCTAAAAATAGAATATCAGGAAATGTAAGCAATCTTTAAAGCTAATCGTTGGCCGGCATTTGTATTACTTTGCAATCGTTTGCTGATGTATGATAAACTTGTAAACATAGTGTAAAATATCGAAACTTTTAATTTTCATGCTGTCTACAGAGTTTTATCTCATAGTATTTAAGGTAATAAAATAATATTCAAAATAAATAAAATTGTCTATTTTCAAATTTGATACAAAGAAAAATATAGTTATGCATAAATATAAATAATCAATACACAGAGTTCAATATTGGGAATATACATAAATTTATAGAAATGATATACAAAGATATTTGGTGTTGTTTGATATACGAGGTTATAAGAAAGTAGGTATACCGAGTTTATAGAAAATATTAATTAATTACTGATAACATAGGTTAATCTTAAATAAATATATTTTTATTTCTTAGCTATGAAATTTTAAGGTGTATTTTGATTGTCAGGGGTAGCTTTGAAGATATTAGAATCATGTTTCATATACAACTTATCCCACCAATACATGATTTATTTAATATTGTAAATCCTTTTGTAGTGCAATTTTATAGGTATGGTTTTTTGTTTTAGAGATAACGTGGATGTACAGGAGAACCAGGGTGAGGGTGCAGTGAATAACGCGGATGTAGAGGAGGACCAGGGTGAGAGGGATGAGGGCGTAGAGACCGATGTCTCAGACGAACACACGGCAGAGGTCTTTGAATTAACTATGGCGGTTAGACGCATAACAACTGAGGATTTAGGAATGGTGTGTAGCACAAGTGCATTTGTGATTGTGGAAAGTGTTCATAGAGGAGATGTATACTTGTGCACAAGGTGCTACATACCATATTCATTAATGATTGGCCCCAATGCCTCGCACCGGCACGGAAGCATCCACGCAACAACAGAACCACATGATGCTCCGACAATCTTTTGTGCCGCGTGTAATTCTTGCGTGACAGTTATGGGGATAGTGGACAGTTGTTACGTGTGTAATAGTGTAGGAAAGAAGGTATACCCCAAATCGGATCATCAGAACTGACGGGGCTGTACAGGTTTGTTACCTATTGGTATGTAGAGCAATTGTTTCAAACCAAAATTTTTTTGCTTAGTGTACATTTTTTCATAGAAAATTAGCCAAACTTACAGTTAGCTGTTATATGGGGTATACGTGCACTATGAGAGTTATCGATAAAACGTTTTAATTGAAAATAGTTTTTATTTTTATAATCTTGGTTTTAACAATTTTTATTTACTCTACAATGTAAAGAATATTTTGGGCTACTGCATGTAAAACTATAAAGTGTAAACCTTGTACCGCCATTATTGCAGATTTATTCACAAATAATATCCATGTATCGCCTAATAAGCACAAGGTGGCCTTCAACCTTTTCCCACAGATTATACAGACTAATAAATATAATATTGTATCCATTAAATAATTTTCAGATTAAATACATAAAAACACTTAGTATATAAATTTTAGCAAAACAGCGAGATTTTATTGGAAAAAGACTTTTTCATTTACAGAAATCAGTCATGCATCCAATCACTTTAACCTCTATAAAACAAATAATTAGTTTATAAAAAGATCTCTGTCGACAAAACGATTTTACGTAATTTTGATATAGCTTTTAATGCATACACAACAGTTAGGTACAATAATATACGGAGTAAAAATCACAACTGTTAAACCCTTACCCTACCTATACCATTCAGATCTGCAAAAGAAAAAGTTGAAAAAGGCAGTACCTATCTCTAATTTTAAAATATAATGTCGACAGCGCTTCACAGCAACTTTTTATTCGTTTCTAAAAATAGAATATCAGGAAATGTAAGCAATCTTTAAAGCTAATCGTTGGCCGGCATTTGTATTACTTTGCAATCGTTTGCTGATGTATGATAAACTTGTAAACATAGTGTAAAATATCGAAACTTTTAATTTTCATGCTGTCTACAGAGTTTTATCTCATAGTATTTAAGGTAATAAAATAATATTCAAAATAAATAAAATTGTCCATTTTCAAATTTGATACAAAGAAAAATATAGTTGCATAAATATAAATAATCAATACACAGAGTTCAATATTGGGAATATACATAAATTTATAGAAATTATATACAAATAGATATTTGGTGTTGTTTGATATACGACGTTATAAGAAAGTAGGTATACCGAGTTTATAGAAAATATTAATTAATTACTGATAACATAGGTTAATCTTTAATGTTTATGAATAAATATATTTTTATTTCTTAGCTATGAAATTTTAAGGTGTATTTTGATTGTCAGGGGTAGCTTTCAAGATATTAGAAGCATGTTTCATATACAACTTATCCCACCAATAGATTATTTATTTAATATTGTAAATCCTTTTGTAGTGCAATTTTATAGGTATGGTTTTTTGTTTTAGGGATTTACTTTACAAAGGATTATAATATGTGTAGCATTGCATATGCTACATTTTTCATAGTAATTAATTTAAAAAGTAAACTGGTGCATAGTGAGTTAGGCCACCCAGTATGTGGATAAATGTATTACTGGTTGCAGTGAAAAATCTCCTGAAAAGGAATTTATTAGACAAATATAAATATTTTTTTATTCTTTCTTTCCTGCAAAAACATGCTTCACATGCAGTTAAATATATAAGTAAATAATAATGAAAATAATGCGGCACCGTTTCAGACAATTAACACTGCAATTATAACTTGTTCAGGTTGAAAAGCACTTGACACCTCATTTTGAGTTAACACCAAAATATAGTAAACACACGACGTCTTCTCTTCCTGGCTGGTTTAACAGCATGTTTCTTATGAACTTGTTTTATTTATTTCTTCAGAAGCACATAGTAGCACACTCTCTATTTTAAGGTTAAATTTTGGATATTTTAAATTCATCTTCTTCTCCTTATAGTTCGATTTTGCCAAGAGCACAATTCTGTGATTTGAGTTGGTAATTAAGACCTGCGTGTAGGGATCGTTAGTTTTTTTAAATTCGCAAGACCGCGTTAGAGAGCTAAGCCATCTTAGCAGCCTTTTTAAGCGTGATCCATTGAAGGAGCCGGTAGTGCTTAGGCTTGGGGCAGTAGCCTAACTAGTAAATTTGGTCAAGCCATAATTTTTATTCACGCCATAAGCTTAGGCTTATAATCGATACTGAGCCCCCACAGGTCACTTGGGGGTTGCCAGTATCCCTCATATGAGGCAATTTTCTTTGGTGTGATATCATTATTGGTATATCATCTTTCCGATGTAACGGCCACACACAGATGGTATTATTTTAAGAAGCAAGAGGTCAATAAGCGAAAGAATCCGAGTCGTCGATTTTTTCTTGGACCACGTAGGCAGTGGAGACAATTTGAGAGTGGAGGCAGCGTGTTGTAGAGAGGTCCCTGCAGTCATACCTGATTCTGGAACAAAGTTACACCAGGGCCTTCTGTTTTGTGGTATTATTTATAACATTTTGTTTGATTTAAATTATTACTTTTCATATATTTTTTTTACTTGTAAGAAATGGTACCATTTTAATTAAATTTTAACATTTTTCAAATATTCATACATTTTCACATAAATATTTTTACATAAAATTTTCTTAAATAATACTTGTTAAACCTTGTCATAATTTAATATTTTTTTTATCAATCATTCAAATTTCAACTTAACTAAATTTTTTTGCTATTGCTAAATAAATTATTCAACTGTCCCATTGTCAAATATTAAAGTCAACTTATTATTAACATGTGTGTTTCCTTTCTTCTACTCATTTAGCTGGATATATATTATTGGTGAGCTTATTACATAACCTAGGTACTCAGTATTGTTTTCCTTAGCTTTCACAATACTCATGGTTCATATAGTAAGTTAAGGTGGCGCCCTGAACATCTATTTTTTTGTTTATATATATATTTACTAATTTATATTTTTTTTGCAAGTTAACAAATGAGTAAATATCGAACCACGACCTCGCTTTCCCATAACCCAGAGCTGCCGTTCGCATAATTGAAACACTTCCTGGTTTTAAGCCAAGGGGTGTTACAAGAAAGTGGCGCATCCAACGTAGCGGGCCCGATTTGTTTAACTTTGCATTTTATAAATATCCTAGCCACCAATAATCTATTAAGCTGTTGAGTGTGAGAAAGAAATACCATAGTTAATCAACATTCTAAATTTCTTATTGACCTATCATTCTGAACTTATTTATTGACCAGTTACATTTTTTATATTTTTATCTGCTCCTTTTTTTTACGTTGTTGGTATTCACGTTTTTTTGTTGTTTTCTACCTATTTGTGAGTTATTTCCGATTTTACATTTTTATTGGTTTGTCGATATTTGTTGTGTGTTGATGCTTTTTTAATCTGAACAATTTTTGTAAATTTTTTTATACCTTTCATTTCATACGTTACATACATAAACATGGAACCACATAATATGAAACCAATTTATCTTCTTAGTGATGAGTTATGAGTTATGAATTACGCATAAGAGGTGTTAATGCTGGTAGAAAAGATGCAGCAGCAAAACGCAAGATTTTGCACCGGTTATTAGATACTGACCGCACTCGTAAAGTAGATTATGTAGATCCAAATTTTGACTATGATTCCGAAAAGGAAATTATAGAAAATACATTAGAGTCTATTAAAAGTTTAATAGTTGATTTCGACGGTCCTGCTTCGGATTCTATGTATAAGCGAATTGAGACTCGTCTTTGTCATATTCATAATCGTGTGTTAAGAATGCCTATTTTAGAAAATATGGATGGTGAGGTAATAGATTTTAAAGACGATGCTCATGCAACTTGCATAGAATTTGATGCAGATTTACGAGAAAAAGTAACTGTATCTGAAAATTCACAACTAGTTAGTTCTCCTGGTCCTAGTACTAGCATTAACAATCCTGTTGCGAGAAGGTCTATTTCACCTGTTGAAAATTATAGAAAGTCAGTACCTGTATACAAATGGAACTTAAAGTTTGATACAAAAAATATGAGTGTCCATACATTTTTAGAACAAGTAAATGAATTATCAGTATCTCGTAATGTTGATAAAAAAGAGTTATTTTCTACAGTGACCGAATTATTTGAGGGTCCTGGCAAATTGTGGGTAAAAAATATTATAAGCAAAAAATTAGCTACTGATTGGGACGGTTTAGTCAAACTATTAATGCGTGATTTCTTGTCAGAGAGCTATGACGATGATCTCTGGGATGAAATTAAGCAAAGAACTCAAGGTGAAAAAGAACCTATTCACATTTATGTTGCTACTATGGAATCATACTTTAGTAGATTATCTCGTCCTCCAGCAGAAACAACTAAGCTTAAAATAATTAAGGAGAGAATTTTACCTCGTTATACATCTAGAATTGCTTTGGTAGATATAAAAGATACTGATGATTTGTGTACTATTTGTCGTAAGCTAGATGAAGTAGATCGCATAAGACATAATTATGTACCTCCACCTAAAAGTTCTAATGTGTTTCAAACTGATTTGGCATATATTGGAGAGTCTAGTGGCTCATTTGCTAGTACCTCCACGAATAGTAAGAGGAATTATAATTTTAGGGATAAAACCAGAAATGTTTCTGCTATCACGTGCTGGAATTGTCAGAAACCTAACCATACATTTCAAACGTGCAGGGACAAACCTAAAATATTTTGTTTTAAATGTGGCAATCCAAATGTAACGTCAAGAAATTGTTCAAAGTGTCAAAAAAACTAGTATCGCAGGCAAACGTTGTTGGTCGTCGTTTGTCACAGTTTAAAAAGACCATACCTGTAATATATTCAAGAACGATTACGAATTCCAAACTAAAGTCTCCTACGTATAATAGAAATTTTTCTCTTTCAATACCTACCTCTCAAAGAACGTCTTATGGATTTAATAAAAATATTTCTTATATGCAACCTAATTTAAATAAATGTCGAAAATTTACTTCAAAATCAGAATGGCAATCTTGGCTAGATTATGTCAAAAATTTTTATTTAGAAACTAGTAAGGTAACAGTACCTTAGAAGTATCACCAGTCTTTGTTGAAAAACCACTAGATAATCGTCCTTATATTACTGTTAACTTATATGATCAACAATTAACAGCACTTATAGATACAGGTGCAAATCAGTCTGTCATAGGAAGTGAAGGTTTGTTTATTTTAGATCAATATAAAATTAAAATTCGTTCTATTAAATCAGAATTTGTAACAACAGCTGAGGGTCGAAAACAGACAGTTTCCGGTTCAGTTTTATTACCTATTTGTTTAGAAACTAAATGTAAATTAGTAGAATTTTTAATAGTCCCTTCTATTTGTCATGGTTTTATATTAGGCAGTGAATCTTTAAAAATCTTTGGCCTTTCTCTAAATTTTCACACAAATACTTGGGAAATGGATAACCAATCAATGCAGGTCCATATTAGTGTAGTAAATAAAACATTAAATACTAATGATAGTGGCATTCAATCAACATCTGTATTATGTCCTAAGGATCAAGTTCTTGTGAATAAAACCTTGGAAAAATTTAAGACGCTGTCACCAGTTGGAAAACTAGGTAGAACCAGTAAATTTATTCAACACATAGACACCGGTGATGCTAGACCAATCAAGCAAAGGCAATATCAGTTATCACCTTATTTATTAAAAGAATTAAATAGTCAACTGGACGAAATGTTACGTTTAGGTGTAGTAGAACCCTCATTTAGTAGTTGGTGCTCACCTGTTTTATTAGTTAAAAAATCTGATAACACCTATAGATTTTGCTTTGATGGACGTAAATTAAATTCAGTCACTAAATCTGATTCTTATCCACTTCCTAAAGTAGATTATATTCTAAATATGTTAAAAGGTGCAAAATTTATCTCGAGCATTGATTTAAAAAGTGCCTTCTGGCAGATACCTCTGTCAGAGGAAAGTAAAGAAAAAACAGCCTTTAGTGTACCCGGTAGGGGTTTATTTCATTTTTGTGTAGTTCCTTTTGGCTTGACAAACAGTGCTCAAGCACAACAAAGACTGATGGATTCTATCCTAGGCCCAGAATTAGAGCCATTTGGTTTTGTTTATCTAGACGATGTAATTTTAATAAGTGGTTCGTTTGACGAACATATTAAACTTTTAGATGACGTTTTTAATCGCTTAAAATCTGCTAATCTCACTATTAACTATGACAAATGTCAATTTTTTCGGGATTCATTGAACTATCTTGGCTTCGTTGTGGATAAAAATGGTTTAAGAACTAACCCAGATAAAGTTGAGGCAATGGTAAATTATCCTAGACCTAAGAACAGTACAGAAGTTAAACGTTTTCTTGGTTTAGCTTCCTGGTATAGGAGGTTTGTTCCTCATTTTTCCACCGTAGTATCTCCTTTAAATGAATTGTTAAGAGGTGCAAAAGGAAAGAAACTTCCTATACAGTGGAACGATTCTGCTGAAAAGGCGTTCCAGGATATCAAGCAAGCATTAGTTTCGGCTCCGATATTATCTTCACCAGATTTTTCTTTAAAATTCACCATTCAGTGCGACGCTAGTCTAACTGGTCTTGGGTCAGTACTGACACAAGTCCAGGATGGGGTTGAAAAAGTTATCGCTTTCGCTAGTAGTAGTCTTTCTAGGGCTGAGCGAAACTGGTCAACTTACCAGCGTGAATTAGCTGCTGTGTTATTTGGTATCACAAAATTTAGACCATTTATAGAGGGTACTCGCTTTACGGTTGTAACTGATCACTATAGTCTTTTATGGTTTCACAAATTACGTGAACCGACAGGAGTTTTAGCTAGATGGGCAACACAGTTGCAACAATTTGATTTTGAGATAGTTCACCGTAAAGGTAAACTAAATGTGGTACCAGATGCATTGTCCAGGTCACCCCTTCCGGTTGAAATAGATTTATTAGGAATCTTGCTTGATAACCTAGAGCCCTGGTACTTAGAAATGAGGGATAAAATCGATAAACATCCAGAACGCTACCCACACTGGTTAGTAAAAGACGGTTATATTTACAAATATTTACCAAAAAATATTCCTTTAATAACGAACACTTCAGATTGGAAATTAGTTGTCCCTCTATCACAACGAGAGCGAATTCTTAACCAATGCCACGATATTCCTACGTCAGGGCATTTCGGATTTTACAAAACTTTAAAAAAAATAACCGAGAATTATTACTGGCCCAAGTTAAGAAAAGATGTATTTAAGTATATAAGAAATTGTGATATTTGTCATAGTCAAAAAATGCCTAACTCGACACCAATGGGTCTTATGGGTAGAGAAAGAAAAATTTCTATGCCGTTTCAATGTATTTTTATTGATTTCCTAGGTCCATATCCACGTTCACCACGAGGTAACACTCATGCAATTATAGTTACCGATTACTTTACTAAATATGTCTTGGTAAAACCAGTACGTGCTGCTAATGCCAAAAATTTAATTTCGTTTATAGAAAATGATGTATTTTTAGTTTACGGAGTAAGTCAATTTATAGTATGTGATAATGGTTCACAAATGACTGGGAAAGAATTTGAAAAATTCACTAAAAAGTACCAGGTACAAGTTTTATATAACGCACGGTATCATCCCCAGACTAATGCAGCTGAGCGAAATATTAGAACCTTATTAACATCAATTCGTTGTTTTGTAAGTAGACACAAAGACTGGGACAAAGAAATTTATAAAATTGCTCATGCCATGAGAGTTTCAACACATCACACAGTAGGGTATAGTCCCGCTTTTCTAACTTTTGGCAGAAATATACCTATATCTGGTGATTTTTATAGCGAAAAAATCCGCGATATTAATTTTGACTTAGAACCTGGATATGCAGACCAATACGCAGAAAATCTTAAAAATTTTCCTGAATTATATAGAAAAGTGCAAGAGAAATTAAATGTTATGTATCAGAGAAATTCTAGACAATACAATTTACGTAGGAGAGACTTTCAGTTTAGAGTAGGCGATAAAGTTTGGAGACGCAATCATGTTCTTTCGGATGCTGAAAAACAGTTTTCGGCTAAGTTGGCACCTAGGTATGTGTTATGCAAGGTGCGTACAGTTAAATCACGCATAGTGTATGAGTTAAATAATATGGACGGTACAGATGCTGGCACCTGGCACATAAGTCAGTTAAAGCCTTATCTAGGATCGAATTCTGATTTGTCAGAGTAAAATTTTTCTGTCACCTAGATACTTCAACTAAAATTAATTTTCAACACCTCTGGTATACCAACAGTAACCTTTGCTATTTAATTCACATTCACTAGGCCAATAAGTAATTTTTTTTCGTGAGATAGTCACATTTTTCTTGGAGTTGTTAAATTTGAAATTTATGTAGATTTATGGCACAAAGTCATTTTTTTATCACAACTTCCGATGTTGAATTTAGGTCTACATTTATCTATGCTGTAACGTAAGAAGTTTCGAAATCTTTTCATACAACAAAAGCTATAAATGTAATCTTACATTTTTTTAGTACCGTTGTGAAACTTCTTACATAGTTCGAGTTTATTTCAATTCCTAGTAAGAAATTAAAACACTTCACTGTTTTATTTTGTTTCTTTCTTGAGATGGCTTAATCATATGCTATATTTCCCGATATTGACGCCAAATATTCTTGTCCCAAAAAAGTAAGCCTTCGCTTATTCCCCTTTATCAATTGATCAATTGTCCCTCCGTGAATTCGATAAGAATTACCCCCTATTGTACATATTCCCTATTGTATATATTCTACTGATAGAAATGCAAAAGACTGCATTTACTTTTCTGCACGTACTAGTAGATTTTAGTTTAGTATTTAGGATCTTGTAAATAAGACTAGTTGATAGGCAGATTTGACAACTCCTGAGAAATGGATGCGTTAAAATTAGTTATATTCGGGTAGAATTATTACTAACTTAGTACGTAAGCAAAATTTGGGAACTGTAGGATTTAAGTAAAAAAAAAATTATAAAAACTGATAATAAGTAAAACACTCATGGTTTTGTAAAAATATACCCTTCTTCAAAGGATATATTTTTAATGGTGGAGAGGGGCAGTGTAGCATTGCATATGCTACATTTTTCATAGTAATTAATTTAAAAAGTAAACTGGTGCATAGTGAGTTAGGCCACCCAGTATGTGGATAAATGTATTACTGGTTGCAGTGAAAAATCTCCTGAAAAGGAATTTATTAGACAAATATAAATATTTTTTTATTCTTTCTTTCCTGCAAAAACATGCTTCACATGCAGTTAAATATATAAGTAAATAATAATGAAAATAATGCGGCACCGTTTCAGACAATTAACACTGCAATTATAACTTGTTCAGGTTGAAAAGCACTTGACACCTCATTTTGAGTTAACACCAAAATATAGTAAACACACGACGTCTTCTCTTCCTGGCTGGTTTAACAGCATGTTTCTTATGAACTTGTTTTATTTATTTCTTCAGAAGCACATAGTAGCACACTCTCTATTTTAAGGTTAAATTTTGGATATTTTAAATTCATCTTCTTCTTCTTATAGTTCGATTTTGCCAAGAGCACAATTCTGTGATTTGAGTTGGTAATTAAGACCTGCGTGTAGGGATCGTTAGTTTTTTTAAATTCGCAAGACCGCGTTAGAGAGCTAAGCCATCTTAGCAGCCTTTTTAAGCGTGATCCATTGAAGGAGCCGGTAGTGCTTAGGCTTGGGGCAGTAGCCTAACTAGTAAATTTGGTCAAGCCATAATTTTTATTCACGCCATAAGCTTAGGCTTATAATCGATACTGAGCCCCCACAGGTCACTTGGGGGTTGCCAGTATCCCTCATATGAGGCAATTTTCTTTGGTGTGATATCATTATTGGTATATCATCTTTCCGATGTAACGGCCACACACAGATGGTATTATTTTAAGAAGCAAGAGGTCAATAAGCGAAAGAATCCGAGTCGTCGATTTTTTCTTGGACCACGTAGGCAGTGGAGACAATTTGAGAGTGGAGGCAGCGTGTTGTAGAGAGGTCCCTGCAGTCATACCTGATTCTGGAACAAAGTTACACCAGGGCCTTCTGTTTTGTGGTATTATTTATAACATTTTGTTTGATTTAAATTATTACTTTTCATATATTTTTTTTACTTGTAAGAAATGGTACCATTTTAATTAAATTTTAACATTTTTCAAATATTCATACATTTTCACATAATTATTTTTACATAAAATTTTCTTAAATAATACTTGTTAAACCTTGTCATAATTTAATATTTTTTTTATCAATCATTCAAATTTCAACTTAACTAAATTTTTTTGCTATTGCTAAATAAATTATTCAACTGTCCCATTGTCAAATATTAAAGTCAACTTATTATTAACATGTGTGTTTCCTTTCTTCTACTCATTTAGCTGGATATATATTATTGGTGAGCTTATTACATAACCTAGGTACTCAGTATTGTTTTCCTTAGCTTTCACAATACTCATGGTTCATATAGTAAGTTAAGGTGGCGCCCTGAACATCTATTTTTTTGTTTATATATATATTTACTATTTTATATTTTTTTTGCAAGTTAACAAATGAGTAAATATCGAACCACGACCTCGCTTTCCCATAACCCAGAGCTGCCGTTCGCATAATTGAAACACTTCCTGGTTTTAAGCCAAGGGGTGTTACATATGATCACTTAGGTGTTTGTGCTGACTAACGAAGGCGACTCCCAGTTTATGTGACATTTATTTTTTATGGTACGTTTTCATCTTTTTTATTAACAAATCGTACGTACATATTATTTATAATTATATTTATACAAAGGCTCTTCTTATGTAAATTCTATTCATTATTTATCAAGATATACAAAGGACCTCAACTCGTAATTCTAATACAGGGGGTCATTTTTTTCATTGACTTCGTAAAGATTATTTTCAACTGTTGAATGCTTATATATATACAGGGTTACCTCAGATTGCTTTAAACACAGATTTTTTGGATGCTTTCGATATTTTTTATATTTTTTAGTCTCAAAATTTTATGTTTTTAACTTAGAACGCGTCTCGTGGATTCAGAGGAGTCAGAATTACTAGAGGGTGTCCTTCTGTATATTCCTCTATTTCCTTGTTGGTTTTTAGCAATCTTCTGAATTGACATTCCCACATTTCTACAACTTTGCTCAATGAACATTAATATATCTACATCTTGAACAGTTTCTAGTTCACTCCCTGTATACTTGAGCACGCAATCCCCGGTATAACCAGGTAATGTATAATAATGAGCGGGGTCTAAGCCATAATTTCTATGACAAGTCTCCCTAATTTGTTCGAAAATTTCTGCTAAAAGCATGATATCAGTTTTAAATATAAATTCGAATATTGCCCCAAATTTTGACAACCAAATTTTACCCAAACATTTTGCGCATGTGTATACTGATCTCGCGATATATTTTTCTCCTCTAATTTATTATAAAAATGTTGCCGGCTCAGTAACAAAACTATATATATAATCATATGGAAACACACTTTTCTTTTTATATAAATCAAATTGCTCATCATCTAAATTTTGAAATTGAGATTTTAAAATTGAATAGTCTTCTAAATATGATGCCAAAGTATCCAAGCTGCTTGCCATAAATCTAAATGAATCAATAAATCGAAATTTAATTAAATTTTCACTAGTATTTTTGGTAAACGAAATATATTTTTCTTTGGTCATGGGAAGATTTCGATGCGACCATCGATACCTGTGGCAATATTATTAATTATAAAGTGGGCATCATACCCTCTTAGGTTATGGAAAACTACCGGTACCAGGTGACTCCTGATAATTTAGGTTGCAACTTTCATGGGCCGGCCCTCTATATTTACCCATGAAATGGCAATGGGCACGAACTTTTTTATCATCTTTAAATGGTTTCTCGCAAATGCTGCATTCGGTTGCTTTTTCAAACTCGGCTTGTTGTTGAGACGTTAACTGATCCATGGGTAAAGGACATAAAATACATGTTCATTTTTAAATATCTCTGGGATCCTTACTACATCTAATGACTGTTAACATTACAATCTTCAAATAAATATTATCTTCATAAATCTATATTTTTCATAATATTATGTTTTTCAAAGCTGTAATCGGCTGGATCGGGTAGGTTGAAAGCAGCTTTGTTTCCAAAAATGTAATGTACTGTTCTTTTTTGAGTAGTACACTTCCTACCAAGTAATCACCTCATGCTCTTTGGTTCGCCGTATAGTTTTGTTCACTATATACACAGGTGTGAGTCATTAAGCACCATATTAATGGTATCAAAATTCACTAACTGGGAGGCAGCGGTTGTTCTACATTCACTCTTCCACAGGTCCTCATCCTTATTTAGTTTATTTAATAATAAAAATATTTCTCTCTCTCTCTCTCTCTACACCCTACATTTAATAACTGGTAACATTACAGTCTTCAAATAAATACTACCTTCATAAATCTATATTTTATGTTTTTCAAAGCTGTATTCGACTGGATCGAGTAGGTTGAAAGCAGTTTTGTGACATAGACCTAATCAATTTATTGTACTGTTCTTTTGGGTAGTACATACAATCTCTTCTCTCTCTTCCTCTATCGACAAAACATAAGCTAACTATATTATTTTTATCACTTATTCATGTTATCTCTTTAAATATGTTATTTATCTCTTTAAATATGTTAACTAAATAATTTCTATTAGTAAGTTTTATATATCGAGGAATAGTATTTAAGTGACCTATCCAATATCCTTCAAATCTTTATGTTTAAAATAAATTATTATTACTAGAGACGATTCCTACGTTACTGCAATAGTCGTCTTTTTCGCCACTATAATAATTATATGTTGCGATGCATTTTCTTCTCTGTTTCGGACAGATATTATTTTTTTTGTTCGTAGAACTAATATTCTACATTGTCTTTCCAAACAAAAAGCATTATTCTTTAGTTTAAATAGATTTTAGCATTAGTATATGATTTGTGTTTGGGGTTTCTTTTCCTCGCTACAACCTATAATTTTCTATCAATAAGTTACTTACTTTTTTAAAACTAGTAATTTCATAACTCTTAATTTATAATGGTCTGACTTGTACTGTTTCTTTTTCAGCTTTCAATCATCTCCACACATACACACACACATAGGAAGGATGGTTTGAAGGTAAGAAAAACTCAAAAATTATTTAATTCTTTATTACGACAAAATGCTATATACAGAAAATTACAGTGGTAATAATAGAAATATGGATGCGCATAACAACAACAAATTGCAGAGTTATGCAAAATGTTTACATACATTAAATACATTTCAATACAGAAAATATACAGGGTACGTGTAGAAAATACAAAAATATCCGAGGTCTCAAAATACTGAGACAAATACTAGCTATTATCTTATTACAATTTACACATTATTTTGTAAAATATTATAAACATTAGTAAAATAATAATATATGGTAAAATACAACTGATAGTAAAATAATAATATATACAGATGATAGTAAAATAATAATATATACAGATGATAGTAAATAGTTGTAGATGAACTAAATGTCAAATAATTGTAAAAGGACTAACAAATATATATGGGCAAATATAGTAGGACTAACACAGAATAATTATTTAACACAGTTATTATAAATACTAGCAGTTACCAGGGTTCAAATATACAGAATATAGAAAATACATCACAACCAGGAGACAAAGATTAAACTTTTAATTTTTTATAGCCATAAGGAACCGAGCTGTGGTCACTCGAGAATTTTCTTTTTATCGAGTGGGGTTTATACATTTTAGTTTCCTCCCGAGTGACCACCTCGTGCTCTTTGGTTCATCGTATAAATTTCATTACAATAGATACAGGTTCGGTAGGCGTAAGAACCATATCTTTAATTGAATCGGAATTTATTAGTCGGGAGGCGGCATAGTTTTGGGATATCCCCTTTACTTTGCACACGATTTTTTCCCTCTTATTCTTAGCGGAGAATACCTTATAAGCATAGTTTTTAGGCCCCCCTGACACAAATTCTGTAATATAGGAACCGGATCCATACGCCTCGAGTTCATCAGTCATATCACCAATAAACTCTCCTATAGGGACACCGTATTCTCCCTCCCTCGAAGTGTATATCACAGAATCCGTGTCATAATACAAGACCCTGTCTTCCAACTGTTCAAGACAACTATAAAGTTTCAGTCGGGCTTGTGTCGTAACGTAGGCAGCCATTACCACGTTTACGGTGGTTAGGGGATCGAAGACTTCTTCGCGGTGTTCCCAATTTACCACTAATGTATCTTCGTTTATCGGAAGCACGGACTTTACATATATTGAAGGGTTTGCTAGCATACTGAAAAATTCATTGGGTTCATTAACAACACTCGTTTTTGGCTGGTTCCCCCGCTGACCTAGCTTGCCCCAGAAAGAACATAAAATTAACTTGGCTAGTGAACGGAGACCAGGGTTTTCAATAATTTCCGTAAATTCCAACTTTACATCCTCTCGCTCCATGAACTGTTCGATGTATTTATCTCGTTGTTCATGAGTGATGCAATGTTTAGGCCAATCGGAGGCTTGTTGCTTTACCTTGATGAACTTGTTCATCATACCAGTAAACAGACCGGTAATATTTGTTTGTTTGTTATATTGGTCGACGTCATACCTCCAAAAGCTCGTAAATTTTTAAAATTATATACCCCTTTTCCAAGGCTTTTAATACCTCATCCACCACCCACGTACCGGTAAGTGCACGTTCTTCTTCATTATACGTGCACACTCCCTGATTCATTGTCTTTCCGCAGGTGCTACACAGTACAAACATTAACTTGTCGTTCATCTTAGCGGGGAGTATGGGGTGATAGAGATCTTGAGGGGGTAGAATCTTACACTTGATTGTACCGTCAACTGTGTGTAAATCCTCAGGGCACTCGGCTCCTACATAGACTATTGGGTGGCCAATGGGGAACTTTCCATATTTACACGCCCAGGGTACAGGCTACAGACGTCAACGTATTTAATTGTTTCCCCCTCCTTACATTTATAGTTTGTTACTGCGTTACCCATTCTACCGCCGTAGAATGTATCTCTGGGATTAAGGGGTGTAGAGATGACTAGAGGGTGTGTAAACTCACACTCCCACATCTCAAGTACTTCATAACCGAATCCTCTGAGCCGTTCTGTTTTGACTATTGTAGACTCGTGTCGCACATCTAATGTCTCGGTAGGATCGTCGTGAAGTGGTGCATCTCTGCCATGTGTAAAACAGACGGGGCAGCCATGGAAGTAACACCCGTGGAACTCGAAAACTGTGTGTGTTTCCTCACAGAATCCGTCCACTTTGACCCCGTGCACGCGGGCCTCTTGCTGTTTGGCGGCGTGTAGGATGTTAACTTGTCTTTGGTGATCCTCCCACACTAGTCATGGGATAGCGATTTTCGACTGGTTATCCCTCCATCTTAACCGCCTTTGGGGATTATGCCGATAGTATTGGGTTTGCGGAAATTACGGTGAAACACCTTGTTGCACGCCGACGCTATCGTGCATGCCTCGGTAAACGGGCACACGTTCCCGGTATCGAGCAGTTACTGACGGAATTTGAGGCAGGCTGCTGTAAGAATTTTCACATCCGACACACAATAATCTATCAAATCACGTTGCATGTCAAATTGATCTTCTTTATGCTCCTCGTACCACTTGAGGAACACCTCGCGAGCATCTTCTTTCATATTGTCTGGATCGTAGTATTGTACAGCAGGTAGGGGGTCCTCTGTATTAAAGAGGTGGGGAAAGTAGCCTTTCTTGAAACCATCCTCGAGTCCGAAAGCTTTAGGCAGCTTGGAGAGGACCATGGGGAAGTAGTTGAGGGAATCCAAGAATTTGACGTTCCCCATGGCCATCATAATTATTTTAGTGCCCCGCATTATCA
This sequence comes from Leptura quadrifasciata, assembly GCA_963675555.1. Taxonomy (NCBI): domain Eukaryota; kingdom Metazoa; phylum Arthropoda; class Insecta; order Coleoptera; family Cerambycidae; genus Leptura; species Leptura quadrifasciata. The sequence continues at coordinate 82,634,188 of OY776680.1, forward strand.
GCTCTGGCTTGAGGTCGGTGCTCGTGTGAGTATATAATTGAGGACGAACTGGTGGTCGAAGGCCTGACCATTGTCTCAAGAAATCGTTCGACGGGGTTGGCTTTGAGTATATACAGTCTAGGGCCGCACTTGTCACAAATGTTCAGCTCTCTATCTATACAAACGCCACACCGCGAGCTAAACACACACAGGTTTGGTTCGTGGAGAAGGGAACCGTCTTCCTGGGACTTTTCCTGTCGTGTCTCCAAATCATAGAAAATGAAGAGAGTGTCTTTTGTTTTGGGGCTGCCATGATCAGGCTGCATGTAGCAAAGATGATCGACGGGTACATGGGTGTTGCAAATTTTGCAAAACACCTCTCCGCAGGTATGCTGTCTTCCACTTTTAATTGTTTTGCAGCACTGTACACATCTAGTGATCTTCTCGCAGACGGTGCTCGTTCCATGAGAGCCACCCATCTGATGATGATCATAACATGCCTGCCCTCTGAACGATCTCTTGCACCTGTCACACACAATTTTTAATGTCAAAGGGCAGGCCGGCGATTGCTGACAGCTAGGACAGGTTCCTCTACACCTGTGCTCGTTCCTGTGATCGTAGAGCACGTGACACTGTTCGCGAAAGTAATGACAGCAAAAGGCAGCTGTTAGGGATGTTATTACATTAAAGTGCCCCTCATGATAGAGTAGATTTAAAGTGGGACCTTCTGCGGAGCCTTTGAAGATGGCGTCACGCCCCTTGGACCCATAGACATAAACTACTATTTTGAAATTTTCCAGGTGTTGTTGGAACTGCTGGAGTTCCGGGATCCCGCACCCTTCTTCCGGAATAACGGCACTAGCATCCTTTATCAGTTGTACGGCTCGTTGCGTTTGGATTTTTCCAGTGTCTTTACGCACTTTGGTTTGGTCCTTGTCTTTGTTCACATACGCGATCGCAACCACTAGCGCACGGGGTAGGCACATATGCGCATCCCGCACTCCTCCTCGAACGTGTTATAGCGCCGAGCTCTTCCTCTTCCAGCTGGCATCTTCACTGAGGTCACCCCCAGGCAGAATGTCTCCGTGTTTAAACCGGTGGAGTTGGATTGATAGACGCTGGCGATAACTCCCCGCACGTCATCGTATGCTACCTCCTCCATGGGGCGGAAACCTACCCATCCTTCGCCGCGCTTGAAATCCTTCGAGCAAAAGGAGAACCCCACTTTGTCACCTGGCTGGAGACCCTCGGTGCCTCGCGCAATCACTTGGTTCACGGCATCTCGTATCCATCCAACAGGCTCCGCGTTCTCAGGCAACGACTTCAGTTTGAACTCGAGGGTACGCCCCTCAAGATTGAAGCAGCGTACCTTCTTGACAAAATCTTTTGTAATAACGAATTTTTCCATTTTACTAGTTAGATTAGAGAGCTCTTCTAGCACGTCTGACTCGTACAACGATTGTCGAAAGACTGATTAAACGACGGGTAGGCACTCCTATTTATAACCTCGATATACCTGAAAATAGATCACGTGATTAGGGTGAGTTCGTGGAAATGAATCACGTGATCAAAGCGTGTTCAGAAATCAAAATGTTTTTAGTGTAAACAACTGAGCTCTCCTCTAGTACGTCTGACTCGTTCAACGATTGTCGAAAGACTGATTAGACGGCCAGAAATCCACCCCTATTTATAACCTCGGTATAGCCTAAAATAGATCACGTGATCAGGGCGTGTTCAGAAATTATGTTACGTTCAGGAATGAATCACGTGATCAGAGCGTGTTCAGAAATCAAAAAATTTAAAATGTTTTTATTTTTAGGAATGCTCTTCAAATTAAGTGCCAAAAGATGATAACGAAGGAATTTTCTCAAAACTGGTATAATTGAGGCTCTAAAGGTATTTGTTGAATAATTTTTATCGAAATCTAGGTAATAATCTATTGTTTTAATATACAGAATCTTCTAGCTATAAGTACGAATGTTTTTCAGTACATTTCATAATTTTTAAATGATTTGAAAATAAAATTAAAATCAGTATGTCGAGACCTTTAATTTTATCCTTTTTTTTTCAAGTAAAAACAGCAAGTATAATCAGGACTTCTTGGCCTTTGTTAGTACTGAAAGCCCACTCCTACTAAATCATATTATTCAAACAATTAGCTAGCGATCAAGCGAAAAATGCAAAGAGAGCTTAGGCGCAAAATAACTCGTCAATATTCAAATGCTTTGAAAATTATATATTTTGTAAAAACTTTTCTATTTTTACATTAAAATTTTAAACTATTACCTAAAACTACTTAACTAAAAAATAATAGGCCCAATTCTATATATTTCTCTTTGTATATAAAACAAGTGCTTAATGATAATCTGAATACTCTTTTAAAATACCCTATATATAAACAATATTGATATGAGAACCTCATATTCTGGAGCTAAGAAGTCTTTGAGAATGAGCCTCATTTATTAAGAGGAAAAACGTTTCAATAACTTCATTTCAGACTGATTTTATCCTCCCCATTCTTCAAAGTCAGGAAGCAAAAATGAATGATTTTGTAATGATAAAACTGAAATTTATAACAACCTGGTATAAAATGCTACTATAAAAATAATTATAATTTAAAAATGATTGAAAAATATTTAAAAATAAATATTGAATTTTTACTATAATTGAAACCAGAATATCGAGAGCTTTAATTTGATGTGTAACATGCTATATTTTGTATAAACTTATCTGACTATTCAATAAAACACTGTTAGATAATAAAAAATAAAAACTTACCTGACTATTCAATAAACACACAGGAAGATAATAAATATAAATTTAAATATAAATATGAGAATAATAAATCGCGGCTAAAAGAACGAAAGTTAAGATAAGCGATTAAATAATAGACAAACACGCTCAAAATTTCTGCTTTTATAGTGCCGTGTGCAAATAAAGTTCTTCAAAAAGGCCTCATGATTCTCTAGAATCGTGTTAGAATTACATATAAATCAATGTTAAATTGCTTATATCGAGTGGTATGAAACATTTTCCCATTTAAATACATGTATATCGAAGCACAGATGTTAAAATCGAAACACACTTTGAGCGATGATCTCGAGCGTTCAAGGTCAGATGCAAGTTATGACTTGTAGGTGAAAATCTTTTGTTTATTTAGGTGTTCATTGAGTCATATTGTGCAATGTTAATCAAGCTTGGAATATTATACATTTTTAAATGTAATGAATATTTTGTGAGGAGTTTTAACTTTTAATTTCTTGTCATCGGCAGATGAGTGAAAAAACCGCGAAAATTCGGGACCAAAATTATTTTTTCCACACAAAATTCACTATAACTTCATAAACATTAAAGTACGCGCATTCACAAAGTCATTTTCGGAAACTACAGGAAAAGACCTTTCATTTGACGTATCGTACAGCTCGATACGATAAACACCAAAAAAGATATAGGGCAAAACAGCCCCAACACATAGCACAAAATAGCCACGCGGCGAGGCCCTGCAGCGCAGCAGCTCGCGACCGGCAAAGCCCGTGCTACGTCACACCGCCGGGAAACTATAAATATGCGCACGCCCGCTAGCCCTGGATCAGTTCGTCCGCAACCATCCTCGAGTAAACATCAATCAGTCCGCTCGCATCCGTCGTCCGCTACACATCGATCAATCAGTTCGCTCCTGCCTTTGACACCTCTACCTGAAGACTGTATTGTATTATAGTAAATATTTATTTTATTCCACAACCTGCCTAATTAGTAGTTTGGAGTGCACAGCAATGGTGAAAAGTGAAGTGGGTGTTAGTGTACTACAAAAGAAATCGTTATGAACACCAGGAGTCGATCAAGGCAGAGGGACGGCGTCCCATCTAGCCAGGTAGACTCGCCACCAACACAGAGCCGTTCGCCCCAGGCCCCGGAGGCTCTCTTTACTAATCAAGAGGACCCAGGTCTGGTAAGGGAAATGGTGAACCCCTTGTCGCCCAACGTCGCGGCCCGTCAATTTCTCACTGGTCAAGAGGAGTCAGGTCTGGTAAGGGAAATGGTGAACCCCTTGTCGCCCAACGTCGCGGCCCGTCAAATTCTCACTGGTCAAGAGGATTCAGGTCTGGTAAGGGAAACGGTGGATCCCTTGTCGCCCAACGTCGCGGCCCGACGATTTTTCACCGGTCAATGGGATTCAGCCCCGGCCAGCCAGGGGGCTGCCCCTAGCCCTAGTACATATCCAAACCTAGGAAGGGGACAAGAAGCACAGCCCTTCCTCACACCATCCACTAGCCAACGCCTACCTACTGCAACCACGGACTCTACAACCAGAAGCCTTCGAGGAACACAGCCACTGCCTTTAATAATGCCTGCTACCCCTGCTCTCACACCAAGTGGGGGGAACACAAGCCACAGTGATGCATTAACACATGCACTCACGAAAGCGGTGCAACAGCTAACGCAGGCACTCACAGAAGCGGTGCAACAGCTAACGTGCACCACACAAACGCTCCTGCAGCACATAGCTCTACAAGCGAGGACCAGCCACGACCCCCCGGCTTCGCCCCGGGCCACTTCGGGCCCTATCCAATCAACCTCACAACCACTTCCGGAATCGGAATTTCAACATGACACGTCCCTCATACAACCACAGCCGGCATCGTACGGGGCGGGAACGGGCCCGGCTCTCCAACAAGCCGCCGCCACCGCCGTTCGTAGACATGGCGCCCAACGTGGGGCTTCAAGAGCTTCCACACACGCAACGGAAGGATCCCTGGATGGGGATGCTCATGACCCTGAGCACAAATCAAAGTTATCAAACAGAATTCTGGGAGAACAAGCCCAGTGGCACCCAACTGAACAACAACAAGGTCCCACAAACCAACAACAACCAACGGTGCAGCTAGTACCACAACAAGGTCCCACAACCCAATAACAAACAACGGTGCAGCTAGTACCACAACAAGACATCACCAACCAACAACAACCAACGGTGCAGCTAGTACCACAACAAGACACCACCAACCAACAGCAACCAACGATGCAGCCAGTCCCGGCCGAACCTCAAGCAGAGCAAACCACACGACCAGCTCCCCTGATGATGCCAACAGTGGAGTCGGGGCCAACAGCGCAAACGGTGCTACAACAGGCCATGCACAAGCAACTCATGGAAGTCGTGGCTACAGCAACAAAAGCAGCAGTTCAAGCGGCCACGGAAGCTAGGACTGGGCAGCTAGATGTAAGGACCCTACCCACATTCGCAGGAAGGGAATGGGAAGACCCAGAAAAATTCCTAAATACATTAGAAGAAGCCATGGATAGGAATCAAATCCAAGCAAGAGACAGGGTGAGGATCACTGTTGGACAACTGGAAGGCCACGCCAAAGGGATGTTTGAGGTGTTCCAGCCCCTCAACCTGGACTTCGAAACTTTGAGGCATCGCTTGATCCTCAAATACAACGACCCTTCCCTCTTGGGAAGTTTGAGGTCTCGCCTGCACGGCGAACGACAAAAGGAGGACGAGCTAGCTGCAGTGTTCATTCAACGCAAGATGGGACTGCACAGAAGAGTAGAGCCGTACAGTTCGGAAGAACAAATCACATGCGAGGTACGGGAACTGCTTCGACCAGAAATCCGATACGCTACCAGGACCATGACAATAAAAACCCTAGAGGACTTAGGTCGGGCCGCCGACTGGGCCGAGGTCGATTTCCAAGAGCTCCAACGTCACCTGCGACCAATACCAAGGCCAGCACCACCTACAACTCGACCACCCGTCAATCGTCAATCGGAACTACCCCAGGAGCCCCCCAGTCCATGCAGAGGATGCGGTGGATGGCACTTCCACCGTGACTGCCCAGTACTCAAGGAACAAGTAAGGCAACGTCAGCAACAGCCACCTCAGCAACAGCAACAGCCATCAAGGCCGCCACAGCAGCAGCAGCAAGGACCACAACCTGGGCCCTCCAACGAAGCAGCAAGGAACCAGGGAAACGCGAACAGGGTCGGCGCAAGCCAGGGCGCGCGACCCCAACAATCATAGACGCCACCATCAGCACCACATCCGCCATTGGCCCTTCATCACGGATATGGACGGAAGTTAATGGACGTAGACTACTGGCACTACTGGACAGTGGTGCCACCCATAGCTTCATCAAAAAAGAGTACGTGCAAGCCGAAGCAATCCAGCCCACCCAGATGCGCGTACGATTAGCTGCCACTGACCACGTTTACTACTCCAGGGGAAGCATCCAAGTTAACCTGGTAGCCGGAGAGTACACAGCAACCACAAAATTTCACCTCCTAGATGCCATCACCGAGGACGCCATTCTAGGACAAGACTGGCTACGTCAACACCAGGCGATCATGGATTTCCAGCGAGGTTGCGTTCATGTGGGCCTGCACCAGAGGCACACACTATTTTGGCTCATGGACCGTCAAGCACCAACCCAAGCTAGCGAGTTCGACGTCAGCCCTGATCAGCTACCCACCACCCACCAGGAAAAATACATTCGCCTGATCCACAACTTCCAGGAGGTCTTTGACGAGGCGCTTCATCAACCCACAACGAAGTTGGCCATGCACGAGATCCGCCTGAAGGAAGACGCTCCTTTCAAGATTCGACGATACCAATACTCCGCCAACAACAAAGCCATCATCACGGAAGAAGTGAAGAAAATGTTAGCCGCTGGGGTCATCCGACGAAGCCACAGCAGGTATTGTTCGCCAATAGTTATCGTCAACAAGAAAAACGGCCAACCAAGGTTCTGCGTAGACTACCGTAAACTAAACTCCCAAACCTATGAGGAAGTGAGTCAGCTGCCGCCCATTCGAGAAACGATAAGGGAACTTGGAGCTGCGAAGATATTCACCTCCCTCGACCTCAAGAGCGGGTACTGGCAGGTACCCATGGCCGAAGCCAGTATACCCCTCACCGCATTCAGTACCCCGGACGGGGCAACGTACGAATTTTTGGTGATGCCATTTGGACTCCGTAACGCACCCTCAACATTTCAGAAGCTGATGACGGAAGTACTCGCCGACTACGTGGATGTGTTCGTCAAGGTATATCTTGATGATATAATTGTCTATTCTGAGACCCATGAAGACCACATCAGACATTTGACGTTAGTCCTGGAGAGGCTCCAGATCCACGAGCTGCACTGCGGAATTCAGAAATGTCGCTTCGGGGCAGAAGAACTGGAATACTTAGGGTATCGAATCACCGCAACAAAGAACACACCTCAAGAAAAGCATGTCATCCAGATCCAGGAATTCCCCACACCCAAGACTAAGAAGGAACTGCAGGCCTTCCTAGGAACCGCAAACTGGCTCCGTGAATTCGTCCCGGAATTCACCGAAATCACAGCACCCATGACAACCCTCACCGGAAAACAGCGCTTCCAGTGGACACCGGAGGCAGACGCAGCATTCCAGAAGGTGAAGGAAGTCCTCTCCAAACCACTTTCTCTTCAGACCAGAACCAGGGCTCCCCTACGTCCTCCAGACGGACGCCAGCACCATGGGGATGGGCGCAGTCCTGTTCCAGCGTACTCCACAAGGTGAAAGGAGGATCATCTCGTGCTCCAGTGCCAAATTCACAGGACCAGAAAAACGATATCATGTAAACGAACAAGAGACATTGGCAGTAGTGTGGGCGTGCCGGAGGTACCGCCACTGGCTGGAAGGCCAGACATTCACACTGGTCACCGATAGTCGAGCACTCACCTGGCTCAACCAATTCAAGGACGAACGTGCGAAGCTAACCAGATGGGCGCTCCAACTCCAAGAATACAACTTCACTGTGGAACACTGTCCTGGTAAACAAAATCAACTCCCAGACTTCCTGTCAAGACACCCCAGGGAGCCCATGCCAAGCTCCATCGGCGACGATGACCGCCTGCTACCTCCCGAGGACCACCGCGACGTCCCAACCACCATGGCAGAGGTCATCCCCGATGTCAACGGCCACACGATCCCAGGGAAAATCAACGCCGCTCGCCGAGAACCCCCCGATGTTCCCGAGGTAATCTTCGATTCGGACGACGAAGAAGACGAGAAGCGATCGTACTCCACCACGGACACCGAAACCAACTCCGAGGAGGACGACGAGGAGGACCTTCCTAAACACAACCCACCTCAGCCCCCAGCTCCAAGGCCAACTGGCGAATACGCTCCGCTGCAGGAAGCAGCGCTGAACCAGGTCGAGGAGCACAACGACGAGGTCAACGACGAGGAGGACGACGACGATAGGCAAGCAAATCTCTTCCAACAAATCCAGCAGGAACAACTCCGTGACGAAACCATCTCAGCCGCTATCCATTTCTGGCGAGTCTTCCAGCAGCAGGACCCAGACATACCATTAGAATCACGGGAGAGACGACTGCGAGACGACTTCATCGTAGAAGACGGCCACCTCTGGCACAAAACAACGGACGATCGAAGGCAGCTCGTAGTACCAGAAAACCTATAGGCAAGAGTTATCCACACTTACCACGACTCCGTCTTCGCAGGACACCCAGGTCGTGATGAAACCTTCCGAGCCATTGACAGACTCTACCACTGGGCAGGAATTCGCCGCAACGTACGATCCCACGTCCGCCTGTGCATGGTATGCACGGCAACCAAAAGAGGCCCACTCCAAGAAGCCGCCCCACTACGTCCCAGGCCACCAACCAGGCCGTGGCAAGTCCTCAGCATCGACGTCATGGGCCCTTATGTGCCTACTGTTACTAAAAATCGCTTTCTTATTGTTGTTACAGATACCTGCTCGAAATGGGTTGAGGCCAAAGCCGTCCCAAATGCCACTGCAACTACCATCCGCAATTTCCTGGAGGAAGTCTGTCAAAGATGGGGATACCCAGAAGTAGTCATTTCGGACAACGCCACCGCCTTCCGCGCCAGAGCATTTTCCAAATTTCTGACCGACCATGGTATCCAGCAGTATACGTCCCCAGTATACCACCAACGAGCCAACCCGGTCGAACGTCGCTGCCAAGAAATCAAGAAGGCCCTTAGGGAGAAGCTCCGCAACAAAGACGCCAGAAAATGGGACGCCGTCATCAATCAAATTCTCTTTACCCTCCGGAACAGACAAAATGCCGCCACTGGATACTCGCCAAGCGAAATGTTGTTGGGAACGCCATTACCCAGGCCAGGCGAATGGCAACATCCTCAGCAACGCCAGCCGTTACCAGAGCCCTAACAAGCAGCCGAGGAAAGAAGGAAGCAAGCCAAACGACGCCAGATAATCTTCCAGAGGAACCTCTACCCCAGGCCCAGACAAGCCAAAGTCCATTTCGAAGTAGGAGATATGGTAATTACGAGAGGATTCAAGGAAGCTCGGCCAGCCTTCGGCCCAACATGGGAAGGTCCATACCCAGTCGTAAAAGTGTTGGGAGATAACACTTACGAAGTAGATCGCAACGGAATCCAGGCCCCAATTCATATCGATGACCTCAGGCCGATGCCCAGATCACAGCAACGTGTCCAGGTACCTCCCGAGGTGCAGCAGCTTTTCCAACCCGAGGAAGGAAACGCCGAGTCCGACCAGGACGAGGCGCAACATGACCCTGGGGGGCAACCCCCAGAAGACGGATTTCAACCCAACCCTGAGGGAAAGGGACCCTCAGACGAAAGGCAGCCAGAACCAGGCCCATCCCGGAACCAAGACCTCACCCGCGACATCCTCGCGATTTTGTAAGCGAACTAACCAACACATTTATTTTTGTAAAATGATATACACTAGTTTAAGTTGAATTACATTAGTTTAAGTTGAATTACATTAGTTTAAGTTGAAATATCTTCACCCTATCTTATCTTGTACATTATCTATTATTCATATCCATGCCTTTTATAAATAAAAGTCACAATTTAGGGGGGTGGTGTCATCGGCAGATGAGTGAAAAAACCGCGAAAATTCGGGACCAAAATTATTTTTTCCACACAAAATTCACTATAACTTCATAAACATTAAAGTACGCGCATTCACAAAGTCATTTTCGGAAACTACAGGAAAAGACCTTTCATTTGACGTATCGTACAGCTCGATACGATAAACACCAAAAAAGATATAGGGCAAAACAGCCCCAACACATAGCACAAAATAGCCACGCGGCGAGGCCCTGCAGCGCAACAGCTCGCGACCGGCAAAGCCCGTGCTACGTCACACCGCCGGGAAACTATAAATATGCGCACGCCCGCTAGCCCTGGATCAGTTCGTCCGCAACCATCCTCGAGTAAACATCAATCAGTCCGCTCGCATCCGTCGTCCGCTACACATCGATCAATCAGTTCGCTCCTGCCTTTGACACCTCTACCTGAAGACTGTATTGTATTATAGTAAATATTTATTTTATTCCACAACCTGCCTAATTAGTAGTTTGGAGTGCACAGTAGTGGTGAAAAGTGAAGTGGGTGTTAGTGTACTACAAAAGAAATCGTTATGAACACCAGGAGTCGATCAAGGCAGAGGGACGGCGTCCCATCTAGCCAGGTAGACTCGCCACCAACACAGAGCCGTTCGCCCCAGGCCCCGGAGGCTCTCTTTACTAATCAAGAGGACCCAGGTCTGGTAAGGGAAATGGTGAACCCCTTGTCGCCCAACGTCGCGGCCCGTCAATTTCTCACTGGTCAAGAGGAGTCAGGTCTGGTAAGGGAAATGGTGAACCCCTTGTCGCCCAACGTCGCGGCCCGTCAAATTCTCACTGGTCAAGAGGATTCAGGTCTGGTAAGGGAAACGGTGGATCCCTTGTCGCCCAACGTCGCGGCCCGACGATTTTTCACCAGTCAATGGGATTCAGCCCCGGCCAGCCAGGGGGCTGCCCCTAGCCCTAGTACATATCCAAACCTAGGAAGGGGACAAGAAGCACAGCCCTTCCTCACAGCATCCACTAGCCAACGCCTACCTACTGCAACCACGGACTCCACAACCAGAAGCCTTCGAGGAACACAGCCACTGCCTTTAATAATGCCTGCTACCCCTGCTCTCACACCAAGTGGGGGGAACACAAGCCACAGTGATGCATTAACACATGCACTCACGAAAGCGGTGCAACAGCTAACGCAGGCACTCACAGAAGCGGTGCAACAGCTAACGTGCACCACACAAACGCTCCTGCAGCACCTAGCTCTACAAGCGAGGACCAGCCACGACCCCCCGGCTTCGCCCCGGGCCACTTCTGGCCCTATCCAATCAACCTCACAACCACTTCCGGAATCGGAATTTCAACATGATACGTCCCTCATACAACCACAGCCGGCATCGTACGGGGCGGGAACGGGCCCGGCTCTCCAACAAGCCGCAGACACCGCCGTTCGTAGACATTCTATAGATGATTTTTATATTTAGGATTTATGTATATGATTAAATTTATTGATTTTAAAACAAATTCTAATTTTACTTAGAAGGTTTTTAATTGTTTATATTTAGGATTTATATATGATTAACATTGATTTATGTTATCATGAATGATGGGCTATTCGATAAAGCTGAGTGGCAAAAATCTCGACGTTTGTAAAATTGTTGTTGATTTTGTGACGCTCTTTTTCTCGTACGGTGCGAGAACTAAGGCTGTCACTTTGACACTCGAGCTTTATTCAGTACTCGGGCGCCAGTTCAAGTTTAAAGTGTTTGAACAACACTACCCACAAGTCGAATGAGCGAGACTAAGCAGCTCAGTGAAGAATCAGTTAATTCCAGTGGGTCAATAAGGGAGGATAGACTTTCATAAACACAACAGTAAAACGCAGAAGTTCCAATAATATTTAAGCATATAACAGTAAACCTGTGGTTACAGTCCTAAATAAACAGAAAAATCACAATTAACACAAATTCATGTACAGATATATATATATATATATATATATATATATAAATATAAGCAATAATAGTAGAGGGAGAGTAGCAAGTAATGTGGTAACGTTAGCGGCAAAACCGTAGAAGCGGCGAATTTAGCGAGTTTATAAAAAAAACGGTTGTTAAGCAGCCAGTCAGTATACGGATACCAGAAAATGCGAAGCAACCAGAATACAGTATTTCAACAGGTTATCCAACAGACCGGAAATTTGGCTAGTGCTTGGTATCGGAAAATAAACAGTGAAATTTAATATGCTAAGTATCAAAACGGCAATCAGTAAATATGAAATAACCAGTAGAATATTTAAGCAGCGTAAAAATTTCAATCAGAATATAAGCAATAAAATCCCGGTGACTAAGTTTTACAATGAAATAAATACCAAGAATATTTAAACCGCGTAAAAATTTCAATCAGAAAATATGCATAAAATTCCGGTGACAAAGTTAAAAATCATCAGTCAGTAAATATGAAATAAATACCAAAAATATTCAAACAGGATAAAAATTTCAATCAGAATAAATACGGAATAATACATGCACTAGCCAAATATATATAAATTTTCTTACTCTTTACAATCGCAGCGGTGGACCCTGGGCACTGGTAGACGTCTGGTTGTTTCGAGAATTGGAACACATTCTGATTCTACAGGAGTTTTCGGTCAGTTTTATAGCCAGATTCCCACTCGGGGCATCGCCAGGAGTCCCACATGCTCTAGTATCGCGCATGGCCCACTGATTGAATACAAGCCAGAGAGGACGGCTATATTAAGTTATTAAACTACCGGTGAATTATTATTACGTGCGTTGGTTAGTATAAATAAAGTATTCTGACTTTTGTAATGTATGAAATCGGTTTCAAATAATTATTCTAACCAACTACGAAAAAGAAACGGATTTAATCGGCCACAGATAACTAATTGTTGAATTAATTACTTCAATAAACAATAATTCTGTTTATAAATATATCCCGGTGTTCAAATAGTAAATATTGCCTGCGAATATACTATCGTGTGCTTAAGGCGGTAGAATATGGTTTTAGTTAAACAGAAAATATCATATAGAGTTCAGTTAAACTTAAATCTTATGCAGATTTCCGGAACGAAAAATGCTTCGTTACAATTTATAGCCAAGAATTATTTTCTCCGTGATTTAAACTTTGAGTATTCGCTTTATTAAATTAATGTTATTCAGAACATTTGTATATTTGTGTAGAATAGATATTGAATAAATTTAAAAGCAGATATTTTCACTGTTAATAAATTTGCTAAGAGTCTCACTAGTACGTTACACTTATTGTTGAAGTATAAATAAATTAGATGGATCAGCGATAAACCTCGGCTGAAAAGATAAGATTCCACGTTTGGTTTCATTGTTTATGCTTGTATTCTTGATAAGCTCATTTCATATTAATGCGCATTAAACTAACCATAGGTATTAATAATAATAAATAGTGCGTATTGCTCGCTTTTTTTCTGTGTAGGTACTTCATAGGACTAATTATTTATTGACAGAAAGCATACGTTTTTTTTACCATGGGACTTTGATTGGAGACTATCTAACTTTTGCCAAACTATTTTATTTCACAGCTAAGGACTCTTTTAAAACTTAGCTATTTCCTTTTTTCACCTGTGAATCATCGAATCAAAACGAGATTTTAGCTATCTCGAGGCGACGTGTGACGTCATCCTTTCAGCATCTGTCCATATATTAACGGGGCTCGACTAACTGACTCTCGGTGGTTAAAGGGGTTGGTAGGGGTACGAGGGGGTGGAGGGGAGGGGGTTGGGGCAAGGGTAGAGGGATTGAAGGGGACGGTAAGGGGTGAATGATTTTAAAATTTCCCGCCTCTTGAGTCGGTAATGCAGATCCAATACTTAACGACGATCACGTGACTGTCTGGCTCAAGGGGCGGAATACCTACTTATGTTATAATAATTAGCTGTTTCAAAATGGACTTGTATGATCAGAGTCAATAATAATAAGAAATTACTTTTTTATATTTATTCATTCAATACATTCATATAAAAGATTCATATAAAATTGTAAAAAGTTATAGGAACTTAATTTTGACTGGGTTGGTTGCGAGGCCGCTCATCTGAAACAAAATTAAAAACCAACTTCTAGCTAAAAATTTTGCTAATTGCAAAAGTAACAAAAGATAAAACATGATTCTGTTCGTATCTTATCTCCTAGAGAATACAAAGGTGTTAAGATTAAAGTGAAACATCTTTAGTAGCCGAGACGGTAAATTCATAAATATATGGAAATATCAGAGAACTCGTTTGAATTATTTTTGCACTTACCAAGATGAGATGCAAAAATAGATATAATGTTTTTTATGTAATTTTTGTAGTAAATATTTCTAAAATTAAGGCGTTTTAGAAGCAACTTTAGAAGAATAGATTCTCACTTTCAAATGAACTATGGAATTCAAAAATTATGTTCCAGGTTATCGTATTATATTTGATAGAAATCAACGGTGTACTACGGTATACGTAAAACTGGAAACTAAAAGTGAACTCTTAACACCTTTTATCTCCCTCAGAAATCGAAATAAAAAATCATGCAAAAATAATATCATAATGGAATGATCAATTTACCCGAAATTTTTACTGTCGAATTTATCGGGTATTAATACACAAGAGGTCGATTTTTACTATGTAATTTTTGTTTGTACAAGAACCTGTTTTTCCATGGATATTATTCGAGAATTAAGGGCATGGATTTCACCTATGGTCCCTTAATTCGAGTAAAATTTATGGAAAGCAGGTTTCTCACTCAAAAATAAATAACCCGAGAAGAAAATCGATCTAATGTATTACACAAGATTAATATACGATTAAAAAATATCTAAAATGTCAGATTTTAATCATTTCAATGACTTTTTTAGTTTGACATGGCTTCTACGAAAAAAGAAACATACATTTTTCGCGATTTTTTCCACTGATCAAGAGACGTTTTTTTCACTTTAAAAAAATCCTATTGGTCCATTTTTTGTTAAATGTATGTTTTGATCGGTTACTAAAGTAAGAATTTATTAATCGAGATAAAAATTCATCACTCTTCATTTTCGAATGGTACACTCATAAAGTAATTTTAAAACTTACTGAATGTGTCAGCTGTAAATGATGTCTTGGTCTGGGCCGATGTATGAGCGCACCCTCCTCCTCGAGTGCTGGAATTTACAGATGAACTACTTCTTAATTCAATTTTGGTTTTGTTTTGTTGCCGATCCTACGTAAATTAAAATATAATTAATAACAATTAGTATATACGCATGAATAGGTGTAATATTGTCTGAAAATTTTCAGTTTAAAATCTCATTGTTTGGGATTCAGTTCTGCTTAGATAGAAAGTAATTTATGGTATATTTTATTTTTCCTTTTCGAAAAATTCACAAAAATGTTAATTTTCCAAGTATTAAAATGCTTTTTCTATAAGAGACATCTACAACAAAATTCTATTTAAGAAAATTGTTCAGAAATTAAAACTAAGTAAGTGCCGGAGACACACTGTATATAAAACACTAAAAACTATCTCACCATTTCAACTTGATTCTTTGAACTGAACAGTTTCATTAAAATGAATGAGCAAACATAACCACATAGGTACGTACCTATTTGCTGAATTTGCTACTAATCCAATGTTAAACTTATCATATGTTTATTAATTATTAAACATAATAAATACTTTCTTTACGATATAATGTAAAAAATTTTAGTACCTATAACTATTTTTTACACATTTAATAATTTTTTTCTGTTAATACGTTCTTACCAAATGTTCTGTATTTTTACACTTTTTATTACTTACATACCTATTCAATGTCTCCTTAGAATCACAATCTCTAGAACGTTGTCTTCAACAAGTTTCCATCTGATATTTTCAGGATCTATTTGGTCAGTAAAATTTTTGATGTATGTAAAAGTGTTAATATTTCCTGATGTCGTATGTTCCGCTTTTACCTAAAATTCAAATAATGATATAAAAAAACATGATATCAGTGGATATTTCACAACTTTTTACCTGGAGTAGTTTCATTTACTTGTACGATTATTTCTTCAAAGCTATAATTATAATTTAGTTTTACTAATAATATATGTTCCTCGTTACGTAACTCTTCTACGCTGTCGCTTCTGCTGCTGCTGCTGCTGGACCTAAAAGTAACATTATTTTTCTAAACAAAATATTAAACTATTATGCATTCATTTTTTATCGACTTCTTATCCGAATTCAAAAAAAGGGAGATTTTTCACTAGTAATCCCCCTAGTGCTTTAATTATTACTAGAAATTTTTCGAGTGGACGAGAAAAATTTCCGATAGTAATTGAGCATATGGGGGATTTGGTAAGAAAATTTCTCACCAGTAAATATATAAATGTAAGTAAAATTTGATTAATAAATTAAATTTTCTACTTTTGTTTATTTTTATTTCATGCACCCTAATGTAACAGTAATAATACGAGGCAAATTTGTAACATGAATAAAATATCAAATCAACCCAACTAAAAGTGATGTTGTATGCAACTATCAAACTATTTTCACTGTTATTATCTTTGCAGATTTTAGAAGATTTTGTCATAATAACGGAACAAAAACAAGCTTCTGATTGATTGTAAAATTAGGTTAAGTGCATTTTTAATAATTTTGACACAACTTTCTGCAGCACCATTGGTAGCAGGGTGGAAAGGAGGGATATCCTGAAATTCAATGCCATTACAATCTAGAAAATGTTTAAATCCATGTGATACAAAATATCTAGCATTATCTGAAACTATACGTTTAGGTAATCGAAAACGTGCAAAAATACTCCGTAGCATGTTTATGGTCGTACTTGATTTAGTATTAGTGGCTGTAAAAACTTCTATCCATTTACTGTGGGCATCAACCAGTACAAAAAAGTACTTACCTTGGTATGGTCCGAGATAGTCGATATGTAAACGTTCCCAAGGTTTGGTAGGAAACTCCCAAGGTGTCAATTTGGCCTTGGAGGGTCACTTTTATGTGGTAAACACCTTTCACAAGACTTTGCCAACTTTTCTATTTGGTTGTTCATCTGAGGCCACCATACATAAGATCGAGCTACTGTTTTCATTTCTACAATGCTCTGATGAGTGCTATGAAGCTCTGACAAAATTTTAGGTTGAAGCGTGGCAGGAATTACAACCCTATAGCCCAGCATAAGAATACCATCGTCAATCGTTAGCTGATTTTTATATAAAAAGAAAGGTTTCACATCCACTGGTACCTTCTTTGACCAATCATTCTTAACAAATCTCATTACCCGATATAGTAACGTATCTTTTTGGGTTACCTCTCTAATTTCATTGAAATCTACAGGTAAATCTGAATTTTCAACAACATAATTTAAATAAGAAATTTCAACTAGATTCTCATCAAAATTACCCTTCAACGGTAACCGTGAAAAACAATCCGCCTGGTTTTGTTTTCGTGGAACATACTTAATATCATAATTGTAGTTCGATATAATTAAGACTCAACGCTGCAAGCGATTTGCAGTCATTTGCGGTATACCACGGTTCGGGCCAAAAATTGCCATTAACGGTTTATGATCTGTAATTAATGTAAACTTACGGTTAAAAAGAAATTGATCAAATCTCCTAATTCCAAAAATTATAGCTAATCCTTTCCGTTCAATCTGAGAGTACTTACATTGGGCATTATTTAGTGTTTGCGAAGCGTAGGCTATAGGCCTTTCTTCATTATCATTTATACGATGTGAGATTACCGCTCCCACGCCATATGCTGACGCATCTACTGCTAACGTTAAAGGTAATTTTTACCATTATCTGAAAATATGTATCTAGTTTTTCCGCGACGTGAAATAAAACGTCTAAATGCCAATATAAATGCATCTGTGCTCAGATCAGATACAAGCTCCAAATGAAGTACCTTTGTAGAAAAACATATGAAAACAGCAATATAACATTTGGACGTTTTGCTTCCTCTACCCCTCCTAACTTTTATAGTAAAAGGTCCAGCATAGTCGACCCCTGTTGCATAAAATACTGATTGAGGGCGACTACGCAGGCCAGGTAGTGCTTCCATAATAGGACTTTGATATTTTTGGATTGACTTTGTAGCATCGAATGCAATCATGACAAACTTTCTTTGCCAAATTTCTACCTGAAACAGGCCAGTATTTCTCTTCGATTGAAGATAATAACATTTGAGGACCGGCATGACATAATCTGATATGCTCAAAGGAGAAAAGTAATTTTGTGTACTGATGTTTTGAGGAGACTATTTTTGGATGTATTTTCTCATAAGGGTACTGAGAATTGCTTAGTCGACCTCCTACTCGTAAAATTCCATTTGTGTCGAGAAATGGATTCAAATTTAAAATATGACTTTTACTAGAAATACGGGATGACTTTTTCAAATCACTAATTTCTTTTGAAAAACATTCTCTTTTACTGATTTTTACTAAACACGTTTCAGTATTATTTAATTCGCCGACTGTTAATGGACCTGTTAATTTTTTAGTTGACGATTTGCAATTCTTAATAAACCTTAAACAGTAGGCTGTACTTCTTATTGCCCGAGAGAACTTTGAAAACCGTTCAAAGGGAAACGGAGATAACTGATTTGCTAAGAAAGACTTTATCTGCTTTCGAATTTCAGGGACATTTTCATACGTTAATTCAGGACAAGAATTCTCCCACATTTCTTCTGGTGATAATAGCCAACTAGTACCATGCCACCACACATTAAACTCTTCCAACTCATTGGGGTAAATACCCCGAGAAGCTAAATCTGCAGGATATTCATCTCCTCGAACGTGACGCCAAGTATCTCTCTCTGTTAATGTCTCAATTTGCGCTACTCTGTTAGAGACAAAAGTCTGTAATAGATTTGGTTCTGTTCTAATCCAACACAGAACAATTGTTGAATCTGTGCATAAATAAACTGAATAGAATTTTAGATTAGATGACTTTTTAACCTTGTTAATTAATTGTGATAGTATAACTGCTCCACACAATTCCAATCTGGAAATTGTTATGGATTTTAGGGGTGCAACTTTGAATCGTGAACAAAATAGTCTCATATAGATACACCCATTACTATCAATTGTTCTCACATATACCACTGCTGCATATGCGTCCTGACTACCATCTGAAAATCCGTGAAGCTCAGTGCGAACAGGATGATTACACAACACATTACGAGTTATTTGTATATTGTTCAAAACAGGCAATTGGTTTCTAAAATATTGCCACTGGTTATGCAATTCAGATGGTAAGGACTCATCCCATGATAATTTATATGTAAACAACTTTTGTAACATAATCTTTGCAATGATTATGCATGGACTTAACAACCCTAATGGATCGAAAATACGTGCTATGTCTGAAAGTATAGACCGTTTACTGATAGATTTTCGATCTATGTTTACATTTTGTGCTCCAGAGACCATGTCATCCACATAAAAATCATTCGCTATGACCCTAAAAGCATGTGGATGAGTCTCTACGTGATCAAGTGCTAACTGGTTGTAACAACGTATGGCTAAATATGGCGCTGAAGCTGTGCCATATGTTACCGTATTTAACGTGTAAGTTTCCACCTTAGCATTGGAATCTGTTCTCCATAAAATTTTCTGTAGACACCTTTGACTCGGATCTATCAGAATTTGGCGACACATTTTTGATATATCTGCCCCAACAGCAATAGGATGTGTTCGAAAACGTAAAATTATTGACATTAAATCCTCTTGAATGGTGGGACCAACAAGCTGCAAATCGTTGTGACCACCCAGAATCTGAGGGTGCGGAGCCATTGAACACCACACGAAGCTTTGTGGTTAGACTATGTTCATTAAGGACACCATGGTGAGGAAAATAAAAAGATATATGATCATCATTGTTCTCAGACACTTTAGACATATGCCCTAATGATTCATATTCTTCCATGAATTTTATATACATGTCTCTATGTATAGGATTCTTACGAAGCCTATTTTCTAATGAATAAAATGTGGAGATTCAAAACAAATGGCATTTTGTTTTGAATCTCCAAGACGTGAAACCTCCTCTTTTAAAGGAATGACAACTATAAATCTACCGTCTTGATCTCGACGAGTAGTGTTTACAAAAATGGATTCACTAAGTTGCTCCTTGGATAATACAGGCCTAGATGAAGTTGATTCCTCCAACTCCCAAAATTTTGTAAGTTGAGTCTGAACATCTAGCTGTTTATTCGTGTTACACCGAACTTGTGATGAAATTGATTGAGAAGATATTGGGCCAGAAATAATCCATCCCAACCTTGTTTTTTGTAAAATAGGTTGATTCTTACCTAAATTTATTTGGCCGATGCACAAAAGATGCCAAAAAATGTTTGCTCCTAACAAAATATTAATTGTATGTGGTTTGTAAAAGTCTGGGTTCGCTAATTTGATGTTTTTGGGAATTTGCAATGATGACAAATCACATTGTAAACTAGGAATGTTATCACATATTTTGGGAATCACAAAACAGGAAATTGACGTTTGGAATGAATTAAAACGTGATATAAATTCAACAGTGCACCTTGATGAGAGATTTGTGACCATTTGATTGATGCCAACGACTGACAAGTCAACCCTCGATTGTTCCAAATTCAGTTTTTCACACAACTCACCTATGATATAACAAGATTCCGACCCTGAATCTAATAAAACGCGGCAGGTGTGAACATATCCCGACGAATCAAGAACTTGCACCAATGCTGTTGACAGCAGCACACATTTGGTGAAAGTGAAATGAAAGAGGTTAATGTAGTATTGGAACTACTGCACTCACCTGAAACTACGTTATGTCTGTTTTCACTTGTGGTCACCGACTCGACCTTTTTTTCTAAATGCAAAAGACTGTTGTGCCTACCACCACACTTCTGGCATGACACTGATCGACAATCTTTGGCACTGCGATTTGCCCTAAGGCAATTTAAACATAATCGTAGTTTTTTTGCCTCGTCAATTCTTGCACTTACAGACAACTTTAAAAAATTTCCACAATTGTGGATATAATGTCCTGCTTTACAAAAATAACAACTTAAGTTAGATCACATAAAGTTATTACCTGGTTTATTTGATTTTGAATTCTGATTTAGTTTGTCTTCCTTACCTGCACCTAAAGTTTCTAACATATCTGATCTATTCTTAATAAAAGAATTAAATTCTGTTGATGTAGGTACTTCCTGCGTCGCTTTGATTTCTTCCCATTCTCGAGCAGTAACCTTGTCTAGCTTAGTGCACATAAAAATCATTAAAATATCCCAATGCTTGGTTTTTTGCCCTAAACTATTTAAACATCTTAAATGTTTAGTCATGGTATCAATCATTTGCCTTAAACCACTAGTTTCACGTTGTAACGTCGGCAAAGAAAATAATGCCCCAACATGATTATGTATCAGGTCTAGTATTATTATACCTCTTACGTATTAATTCCCATGCTATATCATAATTGCTGGCTGAAAATTCAAGTGAATTAATAATATTGAGAGCGCTACCTGCTAAACTTGCGCGCAAATAATGAAATTTTTGAATATTACCTATTATACTCTTCCGAAAATGTTGGTAGAGTTATTTGAAGTAATTTGATACCTTGTGACAAGTTAATGGAATCATTATTGGGTAACTCTAATATCACTGACTGATCGACTTTTTCTGACACTGCCACTGACTTATAGTAATCACTAATAATTTTTTTACTAAGGGCAGTTATTTTGTAAAATATATTCTCAAAGGATTGTCTTTCAACTGTCTGATCAATTAGATCATCGTGTAACCCATCAATGAGTTCTTGAACTTTTTCAAAATCTTGCAATAGATTTTGACATTTTTCTAATCTTACTTCAAGTTCTATAATTATTTCTCTATCAATTTTAACTATTGATTTTAACTCATTTATTTTGATATTAATACTCTCAACATAACTTTTGAAAAGAGTTAAACGTTGTTTTGATGATCCTCTTTTTCTGTTTAACATTTTCTCTTCTTCATTAGACATTTTCAAAATTTAATTTTACTATTCAAAATTAATGATAACAAATATTCACGTACCCACTCAAATAGAAACGTGACAAATAGGAATGAATAATAAAATAAGGTAAAATGAAACGATCTCACTTGTTCATAATAATTGTGACCAATATTTCGAACTTCTTGTTATCATCTATGATTGCTCAGCAGCTTGCCCTTGCTCGGATGGCAGCTTGGTCATAAACGCTATCGGTCAACTGTTTTACCTATAACCAATGGCTTCACCGGGAGTCCTTGATTTGAGACGTTTAACGGTTCCAACGGCGAAATTGTAAAACTATAGATATGCTCTCTAGATATCGCTTCTGTTTTCCATGTAGTACTGTTACAAGAGAGAAGGTACAAAATCTTTAGGTTTGTTTTGGTCTTCTACTTTGGATGTTTTTATGTATAATATTAATGTCAACATAGATCGAAAATCTATCAGTAAACGGTCTGTACTTTCAGACATAGCACGTATTTTCGATCCATTAGGGTTGTTAAGTCCATGCAAAGATTGTTACAAAAGTTGTGGACATATAAATTATCATGGGATGAGTCCTTACCATCTGAATTGCATAACCAGTGGCAATATTTTAGAAACCAATTGCCTGTTTTGAACAATATACAAATAACTCGTAATGTGTTGTGTAATCATCCTGTTCGCACTGAGCTGCACGGATTTTCAGATGGTAGTCAGGACGCATTTGCAGCAGTGGTATATGTGAGAACAATTGATAGTAATGGGTGTATCTATATGAGACTATTTTATTCACGATCCAAAGTTGCACCTCTAAATTCCATAACAATTCCCAGATTGGAATTGTGTGGAACAGTTATATTATCACAATTAATTAACAAGGTTAAAATGTCATCTAATCTAAAATTCGATTCAGTTTATTTATGCACAGATTCAACAATTGTTCTGTGTTGGATTAGAACAGAACCAAATCTATTACAGACTTTTGTCTCTAACAGAGTAGCGCAAATTGAGACATTAACAGAGAGAGATACTTGGCGTCACGTTCGAGGAGATGAATATCCTGCAGATTTAGCTTCTCGGGGTATTTACCCCAATGAGTTGGAAGAGTTTAATGTGTGGTGGCATCGTACTAGTTGGCTATTATCACCAGAAGAAATGTGGGAGAATTCTTGTCCTGAATTAACGTATGAAAATGTCCCTGAGATTCGAAAGCAGATAAAGTCTTTCTTAGCAAATCAGTTATCTCCGTTTCCCTTTGAACGGTTTTCAAAGTTCTCTCGGGCAATAAGAAGTACAGCCTACTGTTTAAGGTTTATTAAGAATTGCAAATCGTCAACTAAAAAATTAACAGGTCCATTAACAGTCGGCGAATTAAATAATACTGAAACGTGTTTAGTAAAAATCAGTCAAAGAGAATGTTTTTCAAAAGAAATTAGTGATTTGAAAAAGTCATCCCGTATTTCTAGTAAAAGTCATATTTTAAATTTGAATCCATTTCTCGACATAAATGGAATTTTACGAATAGGAGGTCGATTAAGCAATTCTCAGTACCCTTATGAGAAAATACATCCAAAAATAGTCTCCTCAAAACATCAGTACACAAAATTACTTTTCTCCTTTGAGTATATCAGATTATGTCAGCCGGTTCTGAAATGTTATTATCTTCAATCAAAGAGAAATAGTGGCCTGTTTCAGGTAGAAATTTGGCAAAGAAAGCTTGTCATGATTGCATTCGATACTACAAAGTCAATCCAAAAATATCAAGTCCTATTACGGGAGTACTACCTGGCCTGCGTAGTGCACCCTCTATCAGTATTTTATGCAACAGGGGTCGACTATGCTGGACCTTTTACTATAAAAGATAGGAGGGGTAGAGGAAGCAAAACGTCCAAATGTTATATTGCTGTTTTCATATGTTTTTCTACAAAGGCACTTCATTTGGAGCTTGTATCTGCTCTGAGCAGAGATGCATTTATATTGGCATTTAGACGTTTAATTCACGTCGCGGAAAACCTAGATACATATTTTCAGATAATGGTAAAAATTTTGTTGGGGCAGCTGCCGACCTAAAGGATTTGGGTACATTTTTGTTAACAGCCAATTCATCATTGACCGAAACTGTTGCTGCAGACGGGATAGACTGGCAGTTCATCCTTGCTTATTCCCCACATTTTGGCGGATTATGGGAGGCGGGCGTAAAGTCCTTTAAATACCATATAAAACGCGTAATAGGTAACGTTGTATTAACTTTTGAACAAATGTATACGTTCCTTACTTAAATAGAGGCGATATTAAATTCGCGCCCCCTCACTCCAATTTCTACCGATCCAAACGATCTCGACGTTCTCACACCTGGCCATTTTCTGATTGGAAAGAGAATTACTGCTTTACCCGATGAAGATTTATTGTATTCCGGAAAACCGCTTAAATGAATACCAACAGTATTATTTATTTATAAACATTAAAAGTCAACAAAATCCGAAAGAACAACAAATTTTAACAACGTTTAACTATAGGGACAATAGGTGTTTCCCAATCACTATAGTCTACAGGACGTCTATTCTTGAAAGCAAGAGAAGGGAGCTATTTCTGGGAGCTCCCGAGGAGCGTTCCTTCATTTGAGCTCCCCGATAGAAAAATGCCGAATTCTTGAAACTTCGAACGCACCGGGGTGTATCAGGGAGGGAGCAAAATCGGGGAACAGCGTTGCCGGTTTGTTCACCCATTGAAATTGCAGGAAACTTTGACAGAGAGCCCACATAACCTCGCTTTTGTGTTCTGATAATTTAATATAAATTTGTAGGGATCGAAAAATGGATTTACTTTTACTTAAAAGAAGACAGTTGAGTCACATACAAAAAGAACGGTTAGTTGATTTTGTGTACGCACGACCCGACATGTATAAGGGCAAATACCGGCACTTATACCAATGCAATAAGCACGACCTTGTGGAAAGAAGTAGCCAGTATATTAAATGCTATTCCAGGAGGGGCCACTAAAAACTGGAAACAGTGGAGAAAGGTAGGTATTTTGTTGAATTAATTTTGTATTTAAACATACCAATACCATGTATTGGGCTAATTTAGGTGCCAACCTGGTAACTGCTGAAAATAGGCAAACATGTTATTCCAGCCAAAGTAATTTAAAATCACGTTATCACAATTTTGATTATAGTGTTAAATTAATTTCAGTAATCAACTAAAGTTGTAATGTATTGTTTGTACATTCATGTTTTAACTTCATTCTTAATAGGCGTGGACGGATATTAAGAAAAATGTTAAAAGCAGGATAAGTAAGGAGAAACAACACAGCCAATGAACAGGAGTTCTCCATTGCCCCCTCCAGAAGACATAGAGAAAACAACTGATGAAAAAATATTTGAAATAATAACTCCACTTGCAATCCAGGGAAATCAAGATGTACCCGAATCGGGGATTATATTTGAGGATTTTTATAGAAAACGCTGAGCTAGCTGAACAGACAAATAAAAGTAATGTGAGTATTGTATACCGGGTTTCCCATATGACATTAATGACAATTAACATGGACTTATTACATTTCATTGAATGTTATATTCCCAAGGCGCACTATGAGAAATATTGCTAGCGGAATCGATAATACAGATTGCCAAACAATTCTGGTTACCAAAATACTGAAGCGAAATGCTTTTTTAATTAAAATATCAGTAAAAATTGCTTTCAGGTTCAATTTATTAACGTGTTTTCTTGAAAACTCGTGAATTACATGTACTTGTGACAATTCTTTTAGCAATGCAGATTGTTAAGATTATGAAACGTCAAGGTTTTTTTTTTAACTTTAACACCCTGTATCCCGACAACGAAGCTTTAAAGTTACAAGTTCATATCAACTTTTCTTTTTATTTTTGTGTTCTATTGCCTATCAAATTTTCTGAGACACCCTCTGTATATATATATATATATATATATATATGATAAAAAGGATGGTAACACGGGTAACAAATTATCGGTAAAGAAAATTCATGGGCAAGCCCGCCAAGAAAATTCGTTTTCGCGAGTGTTAAATGAAGTGTTGTTGTACTTCCGGGTGCTTTCCCGCGTCGATGGTCGACTCGGCAGAATCTCATCTGCCATCTTCAGGTTCTCGCTGAAAGCTGCCTACTGCTGCTCCTCGTTGCTCGAACTGAAGTGACAGTCAGGTCAATTTAAAACCATAATAAAAATCTCTCCCTAACAAGGGTGGTCCTCCATCCTTGATCACGTACACATCGACTAGCCTTGTCATACCCTAGTAAGTAATCGGCACTGTAATAAATCCCAATGGATAAATGGTTGAGCCCACATAGTTGAGTAAGGTTTTGCCAGTATTCTGTAAACGATAACAATTAAAATATTTTTCCTTGAAAGTATCTGAAATCATAGACAAACTAGCCCCTGTATCTAATTCCAGGGTCTTTACAGTAGTTACAAACTTTTTGTTGGTTTCGGTTTTGTAATTGTTATGTATTGTGATTATTATGAATATTTCATTAAGTTAATTTTTATGTTTTGCGCAGGCCAAAAATGTCACGTGTGGTATGACGATTTTTCCGTCCGCCATATGCGGCAGTTGTTGGCTTGGCACAATCGAGCGAAGGATTTATGTTTTTACTTTATATGTTGTGGTGTAGTTTAAATGTGTAATAATAAAACATTTCAACAGAGCACATTTATTATTGCTACCCGGACACAACAGTAATTGAGGTGTTCGAAATTGGGGTGCAATAGATCTTTGTTGAAAATTTTGTTTTAAATTTTGTCTTTGATTTTCGAGATAGCCTAATTGATTTTCTCGTCGTATTCTTTGAGCGGCGTCTAAAATTGTTTCGGGGTTTGAAGCTCTTATTACTGGACCTAATTTTGTATCTAAACCTGTTTATAATGTGTCGAGACACATGCCGTCTATTAACGCAGCTTGTGATCGTTTTTCGTTTGCTTCTAAATCAGATTGTCGATTTATTGCAGAGTGCAATTTTGCATTGTGCGTTTCAATCTTGTGAACAAAAGTGAGAGCAGAATCTTTGCCTTGTTTCATGTATTGTAAATCATGTATTAAACTTGAAAGATTTCTCGTTTCACCAAAGTGTGAAATTAACAAATTTTTTATTTCTGTCCAATCATTTGTGAATTTTGAGTTTACAAGTTGTGAAGCTTTACCTTTTAATTTATTTTTGATGTGAACGATTACAAGTACTTTTTGTTCAATATTTGAAATATGTAAAGCGGCTTGGCATGAACTTAAAAATGATTCAAGGAGAATTTGGTCTCCGTCGTACTCTGGTATTAATGAAAATAACTCAGTTAATTTCAATGATGGTAATTCTTCAACTTCTTCATTTTCAATTTGTATTTCAGGTTGAGCCATTTTTGTTTATTTGTTTGATTGATTTGTGAAAATTAAACAAGACACATAGCAACTTTAAAATTATAAAAAAATGTACTTACAAGAGTGTTGTCTTGAGATGCAGATGAATATTCATGGGGTTGACTTCGTGTTGAATTGGAGTTGACCTTTCTTTCTGCACACAGGAAATTCTAGGAGTATTTTGCCAGGGGTGTGATTATATCTTCCTTCCACAAAGTTCTTCAAGTACGTCGAGCCAGAGGTGTGATTAGATCTTCCTTCCACTCAAACAGTTACTTGCCTTGGATTTACTTACTGCACGATGAGATTTGCGATTTTATTTTTCTTGAAAACTGGGTTCTGTTTTTCACTTAAAGGATAAAAATCCACCAAAGAGGGTCGCTTGTTCTCGCCTGCTTCGTTGAAGTTATCCTACCGACTGCGCCAATTTTTACGTTCGAAACGCAAAAATAAAGTTTTTAAAAAACAATTAATTTGTTTATTTCGACGTGTTTTACAATCTTGAGTTTTTTTACACTGAGATTACACTTGTGGTTAAGTTTTTATAACTAGTTACATGAATATTTCTTGAATAATATAATATAATGGTTTTTGTCTAACGTTATAGTCGTAATTAATTAGCTTGATACAGTTCTACTGATATTTGTGCTTTTTTCTAACAATGAGCTTCCTTAGTGTCAAGGTTACTTGCCTTGCACTTTTATTGCAGTTTAAGCGTTTCTTGATAACGAACAATGGGAATCTTATTACTACTACGTCTTATATCTAGATCAAGGTCAGCTTATGCGGACGTAACATGCCTACTAATACTAGCATTAGTAATGACATATAAATTGAAACAATTGAAGTGAAATTATGTAGGGTATAATACTAAGAAAAATTATTTGTTATTTTAAATTATACTGAGTGTTTTTACTGTATATAAAGAAATAATAATAATAATAATAATAAAGAATTTATTGCCCAACAGAATACTCCAGTTACAGGACAATTTTACGAAGATACAAATTACAAAATATAAGATATAAAATGAAGTATAAACTATAAAGTATAAGTAGTACAAGATACAAAATACAAAGTATAAAATATAAATTATAATATAAAATATAAATAGAAAATGCAAAATACACAATAAAAATACAAAGTACAAAATACGAGATACAAAATACAAAGTACAAATTGTAAAATACAAAATACAGAGTTACGGCCTATTTCTAATGGATAGTTTTACGCCTCTTGAATAATTCTCTGAGGAAAGACTAAACATGTCACAATGGTTGCCAAGAGAGTTATACATTTCCATCATAGCATAAATTACTAAGAATATTTGTTCGTTTTGACGGTAGTGCAAAGGTGGAAGTCACGTGGAATTCTAAAATTTATTTGGGAGAGGATTGTATTGGATTATTGTATTATTAATAATTTTGTAGATATACATTAAGCTTGACATAATTCTTCTGCTTTGTAATAAGTTAGGCATGTGTATACTTTTATATCCTTTGGTACATTATATTGTTTTAATACATTCTTACGTCTCAAACACATCCATATACAGATAGACATGTTAACCTGTTTCTTATTCGTCAAACTTATTATTTGCGTACCCTCTTTACCCGAGGAGATTGAAAGTGTAAACTGGATGTAGTGAATGTTTGTTCGAGCCCGAGAACATGATATTACATTAAATAACTACCTAAAATACTATATTTCACTAGCAAAGACCAAAAATCTATATATTCTAAGCGCCAAGACGATTAATTTGACACCTGTAAATTTGTCTCTTGTAAAACTTTGAGCCCGTTATGTCTTGCTGTATTCGTCTTTCAGGATACGTGAATGATCATAAACTCACACGTAGTGGATTGTAAACTTTATTTATTTGTAGACGACACAGTAATTTAGTAATGTAACATAACCAACAATTCATTAGATTGTTCACACAAAAGTAATAGTAGTTTTTTTTTTATGTCTTATACACACATCGCCTCATGCCTGATTGAGAGAGACTAGTATCCTCCCACACCGCTCACTCCCCTCTACATTGGTCGCATCGATTGGAAGCCTGCTAGCATGGGCGTCGGCTAAGGGGTTCTTAACACACCTCATTGTTGGTTTTTAGTTTCAAGCTTACCTCATGCATATTTACATAAATTATTGATATTTCTGATACTATATTAAGTTGGAATAATTTCTACCACGAGATTTCAAACGTGAGTTTTATTATTGCTAAAAAATTTCTTAGGATGCCACTAAATTTGATTTTAATAAAAAAATAGCTAAATTGCGAAATACCTGTTCTAGTAAATAGAACTCTTTATTATATAACGGCCCCAGAAGGATAATTGTTACCTAGATATTTTTCTCATATAACCCCATGATGTTACTCTTTCTTCAATGATTATTGTGGTCATGAGATGCCAACTTAAGTGCAGATCCCTGTTATTTCAGATTTAAGAATTGATGGTGCCAGTAAAGCTTGTTTCTAGATTGACCCTGTATGTTGTTAACAATATTTTCCATGATGAATGATTAATATATTATTATATACTTAACTACGAATCCAGAGATGACGGCTTGGTACCTTGGTGCCACAAGACACCAGCACGAACTAGGGGGGCAGGCGGGCAGACATGGGTGGATACAGTGGAAAACGTAATGGGATCATAGCATAGGGGGGCAATGAATACAGGGGGAGACATGGATGCATGCAGTGGTTAGATATGAAAAAACAGTCGGATCAGAACAGGGCAGCGGGAGACATGGATGGATGGATATAGTGGACATATATGGAAGACATAGTGGGATCAGCATGAACTTAGCTACAGATGATGATCGCTACAAAAATGACCTTGAAAACCAGAATGGATCTCTATAAGACATAACATGAGATTTTGGTCCAGATTTCTCATAGCTTACCCACTGAGAGGTTTTACAGGTATAACGCTCAAAGCAACTGTCCACTAATTCCAGTGGATTTGCTGTTATATGAGTAGATACTCGAACACTTTTAATGTTTATGTCATAATCCGTCACTGTTTCAAAGTAGCAGCTTAAACATAACTTGATATCTTTTCCAATAAGTCTACACAGCAATAATAATGCATCTTCAAACAAACATATTGTTGAGCTCAACATAGTCTTCATCCATGTTTGTATCTGTTTGATAGACTCAAACGGAAACCATTCCAAATAATTTATGTAGTGTTTAATATATTTTTTCTGATAAATCTACAAAAATATCATGTAATTTTTACATCTATAATAAATTTAAATAACTGGGTATATCTAAAGGATTAAAAAGAAACCAAATGCATTATAAGCAGTCTTATTTCATTCAAGAAAGTTTCAAAATTTAACTCTAATAACTTACCCACTAAACATTCGATACATATTTCATCTTTTAGATATAATTCGCATACATCGTTTGCACTTTCATATTTTTCTGCAATGCCATTACACTATTCCTCGAAAAACAATTGTCCTAGATCATAGACAGCTTCATGTTCGTCATCAAACTGTAACTTTTCAAATTTTTCTTACAAGTAACAAATGCTTCTTTCTTTAACGTGAGCCATCCACATCTCGAAAATTAAGTTTGAATACTTTATTAAAATAAAATTTGTTTAGTAGACAACTTTAATTTATATATATATTTTTCCTTCCGTTACTCCTTCTATCGGGTATATGTTAAGGAGATAAAAAGAATATACTAAAAATTTCCATAGAAATTTTTAACACATGGTTTTGAATCTTCTTAATTTTTCTTTGTATTTTTCCCTGGCCCTGGTCCTGTTATACTCAGTTTCCGCTTGTTTAAACTATTAAAATGACTCAATTCACCCTTAAGTTTGTTATCGATATTTTTATCCAGTTGGGAGTGGGCAAATTATTATTGTTGGAATGCAGGGTCAAATTTAAGCCGCTTGAGTTGAATGCACCCTCTCCGATATTTGATTTGGTGTTAGTGGTTGTAGCAGTAAAATTAGATGATATGAATATGGCCCTTGTCTTTGAATAATTATTTTTTCAATGTAGCACTCCTTACAGACTCTGCTACACTCACAGCTCCCACGCCCTCACTGTTGCTTATTAAAATTTCTTCCTCTAATTTGCCCAAAGTTTACGCCATATCCTCTTCTGACATTAGCGGTAGATTTAATTTTATTAGCATAATTCTTCTATGTTCGGGTATTTTTTTTCACTAAAATGTTGCTAATAATATTAACTTTTTGTGACATTGAATATTTGACTTTTAAATGATATGAAAAGAACATCTATATATGTAAGAGATAAAAAAAAATAAAAATGTGATTTGCGACTTTGTTAAAGTACAAGCCTTAAGTTAGAATAACTATTTTTAAAATATACAAAATTACAACTTTAGCGTTTATCTTTCTCTTATTTAAAACTCATACTTTTATAAAGGTTGTTATAAAAACATGTTTTGGGTAGTTAAAATAAATTTATTAAACATATACGGTTAAAAAGACAATAGAGAAACGACTTAAATGTGGGGTGTTGCCGTATAGCGTGATGGTACAGTGGGATGATGCAGGCACACAATAGTATATTACGCAATGGGCGTTTAATAATACCTATTACGGTGCGAGTATGGTAAGCGAAATGAGACGATTAATTTGACACCTCATTGCTGGTTTTTAGTTTTAAACTTACCTCATCCATACCTACATAAATTAATGACATTTCTCACACTATATTAAATTGGAATAATTTCTGCCACAAGTTTTCAAACGTGAATTGCAGTTTTATTATCGCTAAAAAATTAACCTGACCTGGACAATAAGGCTCAATCATATTCAGATCTGGATCCATATTATTTATACATTCATATTTGTTATATGATTCTCTTAAATCTATGCGGCTTCTCCGAACCATAGTGCCATTAGAATTCTGAACAATATACGACATGGGGGAGTCATGTTTACTAGCTACAATTCCAGGTTCGCAGCATTTACTAACATGGTTATAAACAGTAACATCTGTATTTGGTTCAAAAGGTTGTAAATCTTTAGCCGATTTGTTATAGCCATTTTTATGATATTCTTGCTTTAATTTAAATAGTTCACTAACATTTTCACAAAGTGTTGGCTTTAACAAATCTGCTGAGATGGGCAATTTCGTTTTACACATTCTACTCATTAATAATTGTGATGGGGTATAATTCATGTGTTTAAGAGGTGAATTTCGATATTCCAGTAATGCAGCATAAATATCTTTATTTTCTTCTATACTTTTTTTAAATAAATTTTTGGCAATCGCAAGACCTTTTTCAGCTTCTGGTGACTATTTCGAAATTCCATTCCATTCTTTTAAGATGTAGCTCTGAAATGGTATATCATCACAAACTAAAATGTCTGACGAGCCAAATTTTGAAAATATTGACTTCAACTTTAAAATCACTGAGTCAGAAGACTTATTTTTTAATGTTAAAAGCTCAAGCTAATTTGAATAAGCATCATATAGAACTAGATATGATTTGCCTGCATAAGAAAATATGTCTACACCAACTCGTTCCCATGGTCTTTTGGGTATTGGATATAAGTGTCTCACAAATTTTTCGCAAATTTTACATTTTTTAATAAAATTCTCTATGTCATCAAACATATTTGGCCAATATAGACTTTGTTGTGCTCTCGATTTGCACTTTTCAATACCTAAATGACCTTCATGTACTAATTTCAGCATTTCAGGGCGTAATGATGTCGGTATAATTATTTTGTTCTCTAAAAATAATGACGAATATTATCTGGCACAAACTTTTTATTACTGGGCCATTCAGTGATCTGGTAATTCATAACAATTCTTAATTGTGGATCACTTTTTGTAGCCTCTTTCAACAATTGTTTTTTTTATTTCTGGTACAGGTAAATAATTAACTAGGGCATATATCGCATATTCCAACTCTAAATCAGATTTAGGAGAGACTTCATTTAAAAATGCTCGAGACAGGGTATCTGATATATACATATATTTACCTGGTTTATACGTTATAATGAGTTCATAATTAAGTAATCTTAACAGCATACGTTGAAGTCTAGGAGTCACTGACAGTAAATCTTTTTTAAATATTGACACTAATGGAGAAGGGTCTGTAGTTATTTGAACTTTTTCCATTTCATATATAAAAAAAAAATTTCCGCACTTAAAACGATTCCAAGAGTCTCTTTTTCAATTACTGGATATTTTTGTTCTGCTTTGGTCAAGCTGCGTGAAGCAAATGAAATTGGGTGACCATTTTGTAGTAAGCACGAACCTAACCCGTGTTTTGATGCATCTGTTTCTATCTCAATGGGCAATTTAGGATAAAAAATAGACAACACCGGAGCATTAGTAATCAGATGCTTTAAGTGTAGTAGGTAGAATAAGACAATTCACCGCCACACACACACACACACCACACAGCATTTCAAACATAGCCAACGAAGCGCAAAAATTCCTCGCCAGCATAGATCATATGTAAATGGGAAAGAGAAAGCGCAATTTGAAAAAAATATTGAATAACATGTGACACATCGAAAATGCAATAGTTAATATGAAATATTAATAGATCCTATCAAATATGTCATATCTAATATTTCCTATCAAATATCAAATATTTTCTATCAAATATCATTTGAAATAAATAAATTCATATATTGAATATATATGTTATATCAATTAGGACAAAAACACTCAGTGTGTGATTATATAAAGTTTATTTTAATTGACATTATGCATCTGTAATTTATAAATATCAATAATGATTGTATTTTTATTACTCTAAATATTCTAATAGACAATAACTTTGTTCACATTCACATAAGTTTTTTAATTTATCTATATACGTTTCCTTGTTACAATTATCAAAGTTGCTCATATAAAGTATAGTATTATTATAAAAGTTCTTAAAATCTAAATGTCTTAAAAATTCTAATCTATAATTAATTAAATGTCTAATATCAATAAGTTCTTTGATACATTCATCATCAAGATAAATAACACTATCACCACTTTTCAATATTGAAAGGTGTTTATCCAAAAATAGTTGACTAGACATTGTGAAATTTTCAAACTCCAACGCAGTTTCGATAAACTTCTTTTCTTTATCATTATCCGGCATGATATCAATATTTGCAATAAAATCATACCAATCTAAGTCCATAAGCGAAATCAATTGAGCTGATAAATCTTACTGACGGTTCAAATCCTCTAGCAGCGCTTATTCCTGTCGAGACTTGTAATGTAGAATTTGATAATGGATATTTCACTTCGTTAATCAACTGTTTCTCCTGTTTAATTTGTTTTGTATACTTTAAAAGAATACCATCTACATATTTCGAATAATAAGGTGATGAGCATGATGATGTCGAGGAAAATAAATCATTTCCAATACCAGAGTCCGACATTATGACTGACTTCGCAGCTACTCAGATAAATACTGATATATTATTTCCAAATTAATTTATTAATACACACGTTATTATACTATTTCTTTCTTATCGATCCATGAATTATGTGATTTATCTAAGCCAAGCCATTTAACCAATACTCTGGCCCCCTTCTTTCTTATCACTTTCTCGATTAAATAAATATCTGAATACTTAACTTTCAGTAACTCATCTTCGTACAAGCCACCACTAATGTCTTCATTATTTTGATCCGGTGAAATATATGTCTCGGATTGCTTAATTTAATTTTCTTAATTTTAAAAATTTCATTGGACCAGTTAGGTGTGTACCCCTTTGTAAATACCGAACGATGTTTGCTTACCCTAATGAAATCATTAAGTTTAAACTTCTGAATCGGATCGACTATTTTTAGATGACTATACGCGGTAGCAAGTATCTGTTTCTCTTGTTTTTCCGTCACATCTTTAGGTTTAAATCCAGTTGTGCGATGTTTTGTTTCATTAAATTTCGAGACAATGGTTGCATTCATCTGATAAAAAGTGACAACTAATCGCTGGCAAATGATTAGTAATCGATCACCTATCGATGAGTAATTCTTCTGAATACGTATTTGACAGTTCTCTACCATAACACATTCCATGTTTGTTTAGTTAGGTTAGTTTCTGGTTATTTATGAGGACGTCTGGTCTGTGTTATTTATGTTATAAAAATGGAAAATATAATTGCAAATGTTTTGTTCGATGACGAATTAGACATGAGTGTTGTTACGCACATGGTTAATAATTTACCATTACCTTTTTTAAAAATTGAAAAACGTAAGCGAAAATGTAGAAATAAAAATTATTTTGAGATAATTATTCCGAATTACACTGATATTCAGTTATATGAACTATT
Organism: Leptura quadrifasciata; assembly: GCA_963675555.1. NCBI lineage: Eukaryota > Metazoa > Arthropoda > Insecta > Coleoptera > Cerambycidae > Leptura > Leptura quadrifasciata. The sequence continues at coordinate 82,669,695 of OY776680.1, forward strand.
TCGGATGTCCAGAGAAACCGCTGAAGTAAGTGAGTCACAATAAATAAATTTTTTAGCCTATTTGTTTGAAAATTTGAATTATATTCCATATTTCTTCAGGAACTAGTAAACATTGTTGGTCATAATCTGGAAAACCCTAACGAATTGGCTTCTTTGGATAAAAAAGTGTTGTTTAGTGTGTGGGTCCTCAGCAAACAAGAGAGTTTTTTGGCAACAAGTGACCGTTTTGGACTTCCAACAAGTACAGGCCACACACTATTCAAGAGTATAATAAGTACTATTTCAAATTTGTTGCCACAATTTATTACCTGGCCTAATCAGAATAATTATATGACTATTGCAGCTGTAAGTTTTTACACTAGTATATGATAGGCATAGATTTTGATATTGTGATAATTATTATATGTCAGCATTTACTAAAAGAAAAAGTAGCAATACCTTTCTTTTTTTTATAGGCTTTCTCGCGTCGTACACGTTTCCCAGGCATAATTGGTGCCGTAGATGGTTGCCACATCCAATGCAAGCAGCCATTTGGAAATGAAGTCGACTATTACAATCGGAAAGGGACTCATTCAATAATACTGCAAGGTATGATATATCTTAATCATTATTTAGAAATAAATCGGTTAAATTAATTTCTTTTCATTTATTACAGGTACATGTGACCATAACTGTAAATTCATTGATGTGTATATCGGTTGTCCAGGAAGAATGCATGTCAGTAGGGTTTTCCGCACGAGTCCTCTCTTTGAAAGAATCACTGCAGACAATGCCCTTATTCAAACAGATTACCATCTCTTGGCCGATGCGGCTTATCCATTAATGGAATATGTAATGACACCATTTCGTGATACAGGACACTTGACTGCAGCACAAGTCACTTATAACACAGCGTTAAGCAGTGCCCGCTCAGTAATTGAAAGAACCTTTGGTCTGCTGAGAGCAAAGTTTAGAAGACTAAAATATTTAGATATAAACGACTTTCAGTTTGGCAATCAGATGATTTCAGCAGCTTGTGTTCTGCATAATTTTATTTTGGACCACCACGATCTTACAGACGATGCAGTATCACATCAAGATGAAGAAGAGGTCAATGTAGATCTAAGAGACAATGCAATACCACAGCAGAATGAAGATGACATTGAACTGCCAGCTGCTGTGGTAAAACGTAATAATATTGCTGCACTGTTTGAATAAAAACTATTTTATTTTAATAAATAAGTTGTCCCACTTAAAACTTCCGGGGCCATTTTCTGTTCATTAGAATATATACCTAAATGACAGAATTCAAATTTCTTGTTTAGTTATTGAGAAAATGGCCCGAGAGTTGTATGTGGAACATCTTGTACATACATATATGTATACACTATAAATTATTAATTAATATGCCACATACAAGGTGTCTCATATCGTTCTGTTAAACTTTTGGGAGATTATACTTAATTGTACGGCTAAAAAAGTAAAATGCTAGGGTCTATCTTTGCTTGCTTGAAAGTTATACGGTAAACTTTCTAATTTCAACAGTAAATAAACATAATTAAATTGATAGGAAAAAATTTAAAACAAAAATCGACCTACCACTTTTGTGCCTTCTAGTCTTACAATACAGTCTACTTTATGCTCCCAAAATTAGAAATACGGGACACCTTGTATAAAAACACGTCTTGATGTGCTATTGAATTAAAAAGAAGGTTCAAGTAAAATGAGTTTTATTAAAAGTACAAAAATGTATTATTTAAAATTTACACTTTACAACTGTCTTTCTAACAAACGTTTTAATAACTCATTCCTCTCTTTTTGTGTCCTATTATTTTCCTCCACAGCTTCACGCAAAAGTCGTATCTCTTGTAGTCTGCTCTCTTCTACTTCCAACTGCTTTTTTTTTAAGCCGTATAGTTGTTGTCCTCTTTGGGCTTTCTCTTTTTTTTTAATCAAAGATGAACCGCCTGCACCACGTGAAGAATTAGAAGGTGTGCTTGGACTGCTCGGTGAATTCTTTGAGATTTGTAAGTATCTCGAAGGTGTCATTTGTGATATGTCTGGTAATGGCGAAAATGTAAGTGAACTACAAGGTACATTTGACATTCTCTGTGATGATGCAAATGTGGATAAAGCATACTCATTGCTGTTTTGGCAGACAGAAGTTAACAGAGTATCTGAAGGTCCCAAGCCATCAGTTCCTTCATATTGTTCTGTATCTTCAACTTCTCCTATAATATTATTTGATGTCGATGGAAGTGATGTACCTGTAGATAATGAGTTAGCAGTTGATTCCAAAGATGAAATAGTATGGCCCATATTAATACTCTTATCATCTGCAAAAATCTCTTCCATTGCCTGGAAATATTCCCATTTTACATTACCTCTCCCAGTAGTACTCTTTTTTTTATTGTCCACTATTTTCTTATAGGTACATTTCATATTTCTATACTTTCTTTCTATCATGTTTTCATCGAAACCTATTATATCATGTTTCACCATTTCATTTTTTATGTATCGCCATATATCTTTTTTTTTTATCTTTGAATTCCTTAAGTCATCTTTTTTTTCAGCCACACAAGCCAAAAGCAGCATTGTACTTTTTTTGGTCCATTTTACTGTTTCTTCTGCTTCTAAAATAAAAATTATTGCATACATTAGCATATTTATTTCACACAAATAATAATAATTTAACTGCCGAATATGCTCATTGAGTCACATACCTTGAGGATCCTCCGACTCTGATGGAACCTGCATTTCTAGACTGTTCATGTTCGTTTCTATAAAGTTTGCAAGATAATTTTGATCTGCAAAAGCGACATAAAATTAGGGAAAGACATAAAATATCAAATTTAATTTTATTACATGAAAAAATATTTGAGTTTTTCTTCTTAACCTCTAATTTTTAAGTCTCATTAACTTACCATTTCTAAATTTAGCATGCGTATCCTCATCGGCAACGATATAATAAGACATATTTTTATAGTGGTATATAATTTCCATAGACATATTTGTCTTATTTTTCAATTTCAATATACAAATTTGAATTAAAACTAATCGATTAGGCGATTACTAATCAGTTTCTAAATGTGATGAAAAATATGGCGTCCGATTACTCATCGAAGAGTTTCATTCGCGTGCGTTCAGCAAACAAAAACTCATCGATTAGTAATCGATGCGTCCTGCTGAATGCGACCAATGATGGGTAGTAGAGTTAACCATTTATAATTACCTTGTAGGCTAAATTTTTTCCACATAATACCCTTTAAAGTTCTATTCACCCTTTCCACTATGCTAGCCTTTAAACTCGAATACGAACTGTAATGGTTAATATTGAATCAGGATGTTAGTTTATGAAATTTCTTGTTATAAAATTCCTTTCCCATATCTGTTTGAAGATTTTTTGGGGGTTTCTTAACTTTTAACAGAATTTTTTCCATCGCGTTCGTAATATCAATTGCCTTTTTACTCTTAACCGGTTCAGCCCATACAAATTTTGAAAAAGCATTTATAACCACCAAAATATATTTATAACCTCTATTTAATTTAGCGTAAGGAATCATTTCCACTAAATCAGCTTGCTGCAAGTCATTTAAACCCTTTATTATGACGTGCCTTCTTCTAAAATTTCGTCTAGCTGTTTTATGCAGTTCACCCACAATGGGCCTTTTCACTAAACTCTTAAACTTCAAAATAAAAATATTTATTCGAAAGCTAACTAATAGATATTCACCTTATGCAACTCTGTTTCGAATATAAATCTCACAATGTTTAATAAAAAAATAAACAATTATTATGGCAATTTGAACACTCATTTGACCTTGGACTGAGTGACGTCACACGCCCGGAATTATGTTGGCAGCATTTGCCAGAACGCGTAATAGCCATCACATCACACCACAACTGACACATGTTTTTACGTTTAGTTTTGTGGTTATGTTCTGTGGTGTGTGCTCATTTACGAATTGTTTTACTTTGTTCCTGTACATTATTAGAAGAAAATGGAGCCAGGTTTTTCTAAGGGAAGTGCAGAAAATTTGCCGAAAGTTGATTTCAGAATGGTGGACGAGTTTTACATGTCAAATTTAGATTATTTATCAGCAGAAGTCAGAAATATTAAAACAAAACGGTAAGTCATAGTAATACATAGTAGTTACAATATTTTTTTCTGTTTCAATTATACTAATGTCTAATAATTTTCCAGATCAACAAGAGAATCGTATGGCGACAATGCAGTTGCTTATGTGCAAGTAAAGCGTGATGGACCGGTCTGTGTAGTAAAAGGTAAAATTACACCAGAACACCGTGTACACAAGAAAAATTATAGTGTCATATTGAAAGTCGATGAACAGGAAGAAAAAGTACTGGAATGCAAGTGCCTTGACTGTTCAGCTTCAGCAGGTGTGTTTCTGTTTTGGTTTCCAATGATGACATCTAATTTTTGTTTATTTTTCAGGTGGATGTAAACATGCTGTAGCGTTTCTGATGTGGGTTCACCGTCGTAGTGAAGAACCATCGGTAACTTCGCAGGATTGCTACTGGAGGAAGTCTGCCTTATCCAAAGCAGTAAAGGAGACAAAAATAATGGACCTGCAAGCACTTACTGGAAAGAAAATCCCTGACTTAAGGCCCAAGACAGGAATTTTTCTAGAAAAAGTAAAAACCCTGGACGCAAGCGGCGGTATTTTTAGTTATATGAAAGCACCAGCATTTTCAAATATTTCAATTTACCAACTAGCTTTAAAATTTAAAGAAGAAAGCAAATTGATAACTGCAGATGGCTTCATAGAGTTCACGAAGCGTAGTATGACAGATGTTGATTGTCAGAGGGGAGAAGTACTTACCAGGGACCAGTCCAAATCAAGCGTTTGGTACGAACTGAGATTTGGTAGGATCACTGCTTCCCGATTATTTGAGGCTTCTAGGTGCCAAACAACTGATGGTGTACTAATGGAAAAAATATTGGGTGCAACAAGACCAATCGTTACAGAACCGATTAGACGTGGATTGTTACTGGAAGACAAGGTTTTAAAAGAAGTGGAACAAATAAAAAAGATAAAAATCCAGAGGTGCGGGCTATTATTGAATAAGGACTTCCCGCTGTTTGGTGCTTCGCCTGATGGACTCACAGTTGAATTCTGCATCGAAGTAAAGTGTCCATATTCAGAAAAAACTATTAAAAATTATATAAGTGATGGTATAGTGAACCAAAAATACTTAGCGCAAATGCAACTGCAAATGCTATTCAGTAAAAGGACAAGGGGTTTGTTTTGTGTTGCGGCACCTAATTTTGAACAAAGCAGGGACTTACAAATTAAAGAAGTTGCTTTTGACGAAAATTTTTGTTTTAGTTTGATGGAACCGGCCCAAGCATTTTGGAAAGCTGCAATATTTCCAAAGTTGTAACAGTGTAGTATAGTATTGTTATGTGCTGCCCTCTAACGAGGAAAGATGTGATTAAGTACCTGTTATTCTGTTACTCCCTGACTAGTAGGGTGGCGCCATCTATGAGCCAATTGACGAACAGTCATCTGTTACATGAGAGAAAACTCTGTAGGGTTCCAGAAAATTATGGAATGATATTCTGGACATTTCAAGTGGGTATATAAAGAGGTGAAGCTAGCAGATGGGGGAACAGTACAGTTTAGTGAAGTATAAAGAACAGTTCAGTTTAGTATCCAGTACAGTTCTGGTTACAGAGACAGTTTGTAGAAGAAGAGTTCAGTTGAGTGAAGTAGGCAAGACTACACTTCAGTTCAGTGAAGTAAACAGACAGAGTTTTTAGGTTAGACAAGAGTTGACAAGTTTAGGAAGAAAAGTAAAGTACAGTTGTGATTTAAAAGTAGTGAATTTATATTAGATTAAATTATTATTAGTTGTGTGATTGTTAAGTATTTACTAGTGTAATTTTAGTGATAAATAAATCAGTGGTTTGTGAAAATTCTTGTTGCAAGTTATTTGAATCTACGAAGTGTTTACTGAAAATTGTAAGCACGTAACAGTATGTTTATGTAGTACAAAGTATTCCTAGATTTTTGTTATTGAATAAAATGTTTTATAAACATTGTATTTTTTCTTTTAACAAATAATTTAAAAAGTTTGCTTTTTAAATTAAATATACAGTTTATATAAATTTTTTGTTTGGTATGAATATTATGTCCCAAAAGTTTATTAAGCATATACATGTGGTTTTTTTATTATATTATTTAAATTTGCCCTTACTAACAGTGTAAAATCTGAAACATTCTAAAGTTGCAACCTCTTGCTTCTATAACAATTTTTAATCGTAAGCTCAATGTACTTAAATATACAGAGTAGAATGAAATCTGTGCTAATAAGTTGTTGTGTTTAAAACTATTTGTTTTCAACATGACCTAATGTTTTAATCTGCGTTTAAAATTGTTTAAAACGACAATCGAAAAGTTTAGTTTTTTGTCTCCGTATTGATAAACTGTGTGGTTCTTGAAGAAATTTTTTATTATAGCTTACTGAAACAAAAATTTAAACAACTCAAATACATACAAATATGTAATAGCATGCGTTTTAAACGATAAAAACATGTTTTGTTTAAAAATAAAAAATGTTTATGTTCAACCCTGCTAATACATACAGTGTGTCCCACCTTGTACTAAGCCACCCCTATAACTTGGCTATTTGTATTTGGATTTGTATATATTTTTTATAGCACATAATACCCATAATGAACTACCTTTGGAAAGTAGAACTGTTACTCAATCTCTATTTCAAAGCCAACTGTGATGTTTTTAAAATGAGAATTTTGCAAAAATAACATTAGCGATTGAGATAGAGGAAATATATATTTAGAAAAGTTGTTCAGAAAAATTAAGTAAGTTCAAAGGTAGTTCATTATGGGTATTATGTGCTATAAAAAATATATACAAATATAAATAGCCGAGTTATAGGGGTAGCTTAGTACGAAGTGGGACACACTGTATGTATTAGAAGAGGATTAATTTAATGATTAAGGTACTACATTACATTATAAAAAATATATTTTAGCACAGGTACCAAAGAGTAGAGAATACCTACACATTTATGTTTGAACATACTTATTTTCTTATAACGACAATTTATAGCTTAAATCATGATTACAATAAACTCAGTACGAAAATAGTTCATGAAATAGTTATTTGTGTATCAAGGCCATAAAGTTGATCTTTCTCGGCCAAATTCGAAGTTTGCGGCCGAGACACAACCGAAGCCAAGCAAACTTCGGATAAGACCGAGAAAGATCATTTGGCCGAGGTACACACAACATTTTTTAGGCAACTATCTCAAAAGTTAAATAAAATATTGAATTCACTTCCAGTAAACAACGAAAGCTTCACTAGATAGTACATTGGCAAGCCGTGACATATTTCAAATATTAATGACGATCAAGTAATACATGCGCCAGCCGTGAAGTAAAAGCGGCCAAAAAAAGTAAAATTGACAAATGAGTACAAGGAGATGACACTTTAGGAATGGTGTCAGATCCAATAAACGTCATTTTTTGTGACAGTTTTCTAAAAAGGAATGTTGTTTACATTAAAAATACATATAGCACATTATTTTTTTATCAAAGGTCCTTGTACATTACTGATTCCACAAGCTATTATCACCATGTGGTTTATGAGGTATAACATATTTGTATTCACTCTAGCGTGAATGTCCAGTGATGCAAATTCTCTTAACCTTCTTATAACACGTTCAATATGTATACGTAAAGATGCAATCCTCTTGGCTTCTTTAATTTTTTCCTTTGATAAGATTTGCCCTTCTTCAACACTTGGTGGCCTAACTAAGAAACATTTCTTTTTTGTTAACATAAAATCAATTTGCTTAAATCCTCTATCAGCCATAACTGCACATGCATTTGGCAACTCATTCAAAAAATTGCTTTGTGAAATTATTTCCTTATCTGAAGCTCTTCCACCAAAGGCCCCTGAAATAAAGGTGATCATGCCATCTGGAGTTGAAGATATTAAAAATTTCAAAGTATTACATTTCTTATATTCGGACCAAGTCATTGTTTGATGAACAGGATTTGAAGGTTTCTCTATTTCTATTTCCAAACAATCTATAATTGATACAACATTTTTGTAACGCACTCTAAATGGAATTGGTAATCGTTTCTTAATTTCTGTAGAACTTGGCCAAAAAATAAGTTCTTGTAAAGCTCCTGCAATGATTGGTACTGATCTGGTAAATATATTGTGAATATAAGTAACGCTCATCTCAAAGTCATCAGCAAGCCGAACATATACATCATCTGTTCGAATTTTCTTTAATGTAATTAAAACGTCAACGTGATGAATTTTCTCCACTTCAACAATAAACTTAACAACATGGTAAACATGTTCCGGCAATCCTAAATAGAACCTGCTTCTCTTTTCACATAAATATTCTGTTGAGTTTCTTCTTCCCATGGATGGTATCTTGAAAGATTCTTCGCTGCTACATATCGATTCTTGACTATTGGTCTTGTCTGATAAAGAGATAGACGAGTCAGATTTATCTGGAGATGCAACTTCCACAGGAATTTTAAATTTTAGTTTCGGAAATTTAACTGGTGAATTTGCTTTGTCAGTTTGTCTAATGCGAGTATTGACACCAACACTGCGGACATGTTTTTTATCTTGAGCTGGCATGCTGACTTGCAAAGCAACACTACTTTTGTGTGCATGTTTTACTTCTCTAACAGGTACGTCAACTTGTACAGCAACACTTATTGTTTGTGGGGTAACAGTAAAATATCCCGATGGAGAATGAGCAACAATCGTACAGTTTTCTTTTGTAGGAGTAAATTGAGTTTCTTGTTGTCTAGATGTGGATGGTATGTCATCAGGTACACTAAATAATTGCTTTTTTGCATTTTTAATGGATGATAGGCTTATTAGAGTGTCACTCTTCCTTTTTCTTGCTGATGACGTTAATTGTGACGACTGGTCTGGAGATTGAATGTGTCCAATTTTTGTCTCCAAGTTGCGATGGGGCACAGCATCTTTTTTCAGTATAAGTTTGGAACCAATGGATTTATAATAAAACCAGTTCTCTGAATCTTCTTTTAACTGTGAAATTTCAATAATTTAGCATCAATTTTTTAATAGAACTGTTGTTCTTACCTCAAAATGATCTTCACAACAATTTAAATGCTCCTAGTTTTGGTCAACTTCTCAACTTTGGCACATTTAAACCATAATTTTCGTCTGCTTTCATCTCGTGGAACGTAAACAAATATTTTATTTGAACAATTTATGTTGTTATTTGTACATGTTGGTACAAAGCACTCTTTAAACATTTTGGAAACAAAAATTCAAGAGAAACGACTATCAAAGCAAATAAGATTTACGTATAAACGAATTCTTTGATCAAAGTGTCAAAGTCAGTTTTAACATTTTTAACGTCAACTGTCAAAAAGCAGGGAACCAACTTTAGTACAATTAGTACTAATATACCAGTATGTCCCGTTCAAGGTCGTAGGCTCTTTGACGTCACTATGATGGCTGCTTTACTCATTATGAACTGTACACTTTAAAATCACCTCCATAAACAGCTTTACAGTTTTTGATTTCTTCGATGTTACAAACATTAGAGAATCATTTTGTTTTAATTCTCGACCCTCCAAATTTATGGGGTTTACGGCTTCATCATTTACACGGACTATTACATCATAAGGATTAAATTGAGACACTCTATCTATAATTGCTGTTTTTAATGGAAACGTATATGTTATTGCCCCATGATCTAAATTAAAGGCATACCCAACAGCTGATGGATCTGTGTAAAAAGAACTGGTGGCGCCATATCCTCTGAATGTTAAAATAGTTTCATACGATAAATCTAGCGTTTCTTGAAGGCGATCAAAATAATATTTACTAATGTGTCTGCCGAATTTATCTACGGGCATGTTTGAAGTGTTACTAAAGTATTTTTTTTAGCAACATGTACTTATTTAATTATTTTAGCCTCCCTCAATTCCTCCTCGATAAATAAGATTTCATTATTATGTCCAGTATGGCCCGCTAGTCGAGATGCTACCAAAAGTCTCTCAACTAGTTCATTGGGGTCTTCATAGTATACATAATACACGGGGTTATTTGATAAATTTAATATCCCACCTTTAGTTGGCTGTTTAAATAATTGCGTTCTATATCTTGTATTCGGAGGAGGTGGGGGCTTATTAAATGATGAAGGAATATTCTTATTAGTGGTTTTTATTATCCCTTTTTCTTGCAAATATGGTTTGATTATCGTTAAATAATTTACAGAAGTGGATCCTTGAATTTTTCCATCTGACTTATGATTTTTCCGGTAGGCGTTTGTTCGTTTTAATATATCCATATAATGATCTAAGTCTGTTCTATTGTAACTTTTAGGATTCTTCTTGAAAAGTAATTCGTAAAGTCCAACGCTTCCTGGGTAAATTAAATTCTGAACTCGCACATCCTTACCAATAATTTCTACTTCAGAATCACCTGTTGCAAACCTTTCGATTGAAGGTTCGTGTATTAACCCATGTGTATGATCAAATTCATTTTCTGTGTCTTTAATAAATTCATCTATATAGTATCTTGGAAGCGGATCAAAGTCTTCTAAATATTCAGAATAACCTGGTAATTTTGACTCGTTTAGTAAGATTTGACGGCTATTTTCAACAGCTTCATTTATCAAATCACTGCTATTTTCGTGTTCGGTGTTATCGTTGTCCTCGTCATCGTCATTCAAAAAGTTATCTTCTAAAAACGTAACACCTTGAGTCGGCGGCGGCAGCAGGTATTGTTGAAAAGGATTTATTGTTGTCATTTTAGGAGTAGAAGAAGCAATAAAAAGATTTATTTGGTGATTTTATGTATGATACAGGCTCCCTTTTTGTTGATGGTACTTCACTTTTAAAATTTTCCAGAAATTTTTGTAAAGGTTCCGTTATCAGTTTATATCCTTTCTCTAACTGCAACTGAGATTGAGCTAATTCAGTTTTTAATGCTCGATACTTTTTTCGTACAGCCTGCCTAGTTTTTACTAACTTTTTAGCTAATTTTTTATCCATGTTTTTGCTGTAAATTCATACAAGAAACTAGTTCACTTTCATGGTGTATTTACTGATATACTGGATTTTAGTTAAGAATTATAAAACTATCAAATCCTTTTCTATACCTTCCAGATTCTATATCACAATCTTTATCTACAACTAAAAATCCGTATTTATCGTTCCAACAAAGGGTACACATTTCTTGAAATTCTTGAAAAGTCATATCGGTATTAACATGATCATGATATATATATGTCGAAGATTTGTATTGTCCTGTTTAAATATAATTAATAGATTCACAATGTTTTAAAGTTGAAAACAATGAATGTATAGTTAAGGATTTTGCTGCCTACGATGGCTATAGGATGTGCCACCATATTTTTAAACCACCATTTATGATTTATGAATAATTTACCACGGCATCGGCAAACACAGGCTCGATGGTTAATAGAAAGTTACCACTGCATCGACTGAAATCAGGGATACACACCACCCAGAGAATATTCTTGTCGAACTTTTAGAAAAAGCAGACAATGTTTATGTTAAAGGAAGAGAAAAGGCTGATTACTTGAGAAAATATTCATCCATACCCATCATTGAACTTGAAGAAAGACCTATTAATAAATTATCAAATCCGCTTTGTTTCAATCATAAAAAATCTGTATGTATATGTGCTTTATCTAATGTAGTATACTTTTACAAAAACTTCTTTGTGAAATAAATTTTTATAGTTATTTTTGTATCCTTATTTTAATTCACAATTGACGTTTTGAAAACAAAAAACATATTTTTGACAAATCAGTTTATTTTACATCGGTGTATCTATGTACAGATTTTACAAAAACTTCTTTGTGAAATAAATTTCTATATAATTATGTTTTGTATCCTTATTTTAGTTCACAATTGACATTTTGACAAATCGGTTTATTTTACATCGGTGTAACTACGTACAGAAATAATATTTTTGTATTACAAAATTCAAATACTGATATCTAAACAATCTTGGTAAATGAAAATAATGGTCTAACCACACAATTACTACACCATAACGTCCAATTTATTATATAATTAATTATTAACCAATTATTATTATGGTTGTTAGGTATTGAGCGATACCTTAAAAAAGATCTAAAATCCTTTACATTTTCCACTGTTTCTATTAGATTTTTACAATAAAAACAGTAGTTAAGGTTATTGTTTAAATAATAATATTCAATCAGTGAAAGTAGTAATGGGGCTTCATAATTATTTTTTCTCAAGAATTCTTTTGTGACCCCAAGCCAAAGTTTGAGGTTTACCTGCTATTATAAATCGCTTATCATCTGCATAAGATAAATCAACTTTATTTTTTAACTCTGTATACGTGTTATGTAACTTAGATCTAAAAGTGTTCATTTTTCTATAGATGTAATCTTCATTTTCGGTAGTGGTTTTGTAATCATTTAAAGCGAGTTTTTGTGATACATAATTTGGCACGCCTTTTGCTTTCCTCGTTAATTTATCCTCTACTTTTATCCAAGAGAAACAAACCATTTTCCTCTTGTTGTTCACACCATTCTAAATTTATTTCTCCGAGATAGTTATCTAAAAATTCCCGAAAATCATCATTTTCAAAAATATCTTTTTTTAATTTTACAATTAAGAACTCTTCATTTTCTTGTATGAGTGCAACGTCATGTTGAAAATGCGGTTTTAGATAATTACAAAAATCATATCTCTCCTGTTTTAACGCAATAGCTTTTAGCACCAGTACCGATAAACTCCCAAATTATATGTTCTGAATACTCATCTTTCATTCTACCTAAAATAGATGTATTTATTGGCATATCGTGGCGGTTATTCGGTTTATAATTAGAGGTATCAAAGTAATCCAAATTTTTCTTCATATCATCATAAAAGCAGTAATGATTATTTTCATAATCGTCGCTAATTAAAAGTAAATTAATATGATTACGTTTACGGTTACGAGTGAAATGTAGAGGACCTACAACCTCATACTTTGGCTTGCCCTCATCGTAAACTAAATCTAATCCATATACGTTAATTGATATATTATTTTGAGTCTCAAATTTACATATTGATTTTAAATTTATAGGAAAAACTATACCAGAGAAATGATGAATTGACGGAAATGTTGAACTCGATGTGGATGTTCCTTCCAGGAGATGGGATGAAGACTTGCCAAAACTGCCCATTTGAAACATTCGTTGTCCATATTTTGAATATTCAATACGGATTTTTTATCTTTAATCTCCTTTGGTAAATCGATATAGGTCGAACCCCTGATTGGATTATACTTATTTACGTTCAGCTCTAGATGTGAAATCTTCTTTAACGCCCAACCTTTAACAATGAAAAACAGTATTATAAGATCTAGTGAAGATCAAATAAACTTGTGAAAAATTTTAGCAAAATTAAAAAAAAATATATATTACCAGAATCGCTTTCCTGGAATTCTGTAGCTTTTGTGTGCAGTTCTTCTATAAAATGTTTGTAGACTTGTTCTAAATCATCGCCTTCGCTCACTACCTTGTATCGGGTGTTAAAAGATTTAACTTCCTCTGCTTTTTTAGCTTCCAGAATATAAAAATCCATAAAATTCTATATTAATTTGTGCCCCATATTTGTGGCGTTCAAGAAGATCTAACACTTTAACTTTGATGCTTTCCATAAACTCCTTTATATCTATTAATATTTTAGTGTTATTGTTAATTCTATAGCTGGCTAGGCGGTTTTTGGAAGTACAGTTTATTTTGTCGACACCATCCCCGCATTCGATGATTACATTGCTTTTATGCTGATTGCTTTTAAGATGATTTTGAAAGAACTGTGACGAGACATCAATTTTGCAACCTTCACAATATCTTTTTGCTTCATCACTAGTTGAAGGAACTATAAAAATAAAATATAATAAAAATACTGTCAAATATTTTAAGAAATTGTAATAAAAAGTAAATAAAAAGTTACTTCTTTATATAAAATTTTTTACTGATTTTTTGTGCATTTTGTCAATCATGGATTCTTATTTTTTAATAATTTTATGTTTTGTTTAATAGTTATTTACAAAAAATTATAGTTAAATTAAATGAATTCATAGCAATTGATTTTTTTATACATTTTTATCAATCATAGTTTCTTATTTTTTAAAATTACGTATATGTTTTAAAGTTCTTTGATAATAGTTATTTATAGCAATTATTATTAGCAGGAAGAAAGTACATACCAGATTGTTGATTTAATCGAGGTTGTTTAGAGGCTGAAGTAGACAAAACATCACTAGACTTCCGTTTCTTTTGATGATGATGTAGAGAACCCATAGTCGAAAATTGAGATCCACAAAATTCGCGCAATAATTCGTTCTTTTCACAGTATGACCTCAGATGTCTTCTCAGGGAGTCCTTTCGTATAAAAGTTTTCGAACAATTTTCACAGGAAAGCATATTACTAAACTGTATTTAAATCTATTATTAATTTAATTTATGAATCCATGTATTAATCTAATTTGTCTATATTTATTAAAGCACTTTGATTCCCCATTATTAATTTAATTTCGATCACTTCTAAAAACATTTTATTTTTGTAATTTTCTTTAAAATCTCTTATGGCTTCTTCATGAAAAACACTTGGAAAAATGTTTAGGTAACCAAACACAAAAGCTACCTAAATCTGCTAATATAGCCTCCCCAATCGAGGTCTTCTTATCAATATCATAAATTACGTATTTTTCATCGATTGCCAAATCACTCGGTTTCTTAACATTTTTAAAGTTAAAATTCGCGGCTTGTTTGATCGCGATAAAATCCATACTGATATAAATAATGTAGGTAAATTACGCGAATATTTATAGAGCTAGTTAAGCGGTATTACATCTAATTTCCATATTTTCTAAATAATTCCTAATGTTAGAGACCTTGGTCTACTGGGCGCCAATATTTGGAGAACTAGCCAAAACACCAATAAATCTCCTCCTAGGTCACGGCTTCGGCAACTGCTTGCGGGCACGTACTATACTATATGTGTGTTAATTATTCATTAAGCAACTTTCGTGGTAGTCACATCGATAATTTGTACTAAAATATATTTTTCTTAATAAAATTGTTTCTTTTGAAACTTTGTTTTAACAAATCAGAAGTGAGGGATGACTCATTGTGCCCGTGGTGCCATAAACTATTTGTGAGTGAATCTGACACCTGCATCAAGCGGTGAGTACCCAAGCCTTTCCTATTAGCTTGTTTTGTCTGTCTGTTGTCAAGTTCAAGTTCAAACAATGAGCGATTTAAATCATTCAAAGCGGCGATCCCGTGAAATCTCGGAGAGACACTTACCTCTCGCGGTACCACTACCGTCAACCTCGCGGTCATATACGCCGCCGCCGAGAGAGCCACAAAATTCCCCGGTTTTGCGCGACTTCCATGCATCCCGATATATTGGTCGATTTGAATTAATACCTCTGTTTGATGGTACTACCGAGGGAATGACAATCGATAAATGGATTGATAAAATAAATTCAGTTGGTAATTTATACAATTGGGATGATCGTGCTAAAATATTTTGTGTGACATCGCGACTTGCCGGGTACGCCAAATCATGGTATGAATGTCAAGCTAAAACGTTTGTTTCGTGGAAAGACTGGGAAGACGAGTTGAGAGCCGCATTTCCTGTTTATAAGGGCATTGCCGTAAAACTAAAAGATTTTGTGACAATTGAACGCAATCCGAATCAAGATTTAATTTCATTTTATTATGAAAAATTGCGTATGGGTAAACACTGTAGCTTACCAGATCAAGTTATAGCTGATGTCATAATTTTCACCATAAATAATAATTTGATCAAGGCCAGCGCACACGCAGCAAAATGTCACACTACGGAGAGTTTGTTACATTTTCTAACAGAAACAAATTACGTCGTCTCTCGAGGCGAGCTGCCTAAATAAAATATCAACAAGACGATAAAAATTATTCTAAACGCCGACAACTGAATCATTGTTTTAAATGTGGCAAACAGGGACATTCAACTTCTAATTGCTTTTCTTCTAAACAAATAAAGTGCAATTATTGCAATAAATTAGGACACAGTCGTGACATGTGTTTCAAACTCAAACCAAAAGCAAAAATAAACTTAGTCACCGAAGATGATGCTAAATTTCATGTCCAAGCAAAAATAAACAATGAAATTGTGCAAGCGTATATCGATTTTGGCAGCGCATGTAATATAATAAAATTAGAAAAAGCTTTGGAACTGAAGTTGACCATTGACAAACAGAAAAATATAATCATACAAGGTTATGGAGGGGCTGTAGTACGAACTATAGGTCACGTAGTAGCTAACATAACAGTCGATGATGTATCACGCGAGGTCCCAATTTATGTTGTCAGCAATAATTGCCAGACCTATGATTTATTGATTGGTCGACCTTTTACGGAATCACCAAATATCTATGTTGTCAAAACAACAGATAAGTTAAATTTTTATGAGGAGAATCCTTTATTATCGTATAATGTTGCGGAAATGCATAAGAAAATGGCAATTTATACTGATAGGAATACAACCCTTGTGCCAGGTATTAACCAGATTATTGTTAAGTCGGAAGTATCAAATGGATCATTAATTACAAATTTCTCAGAACAAAACCATAAAGGTATATCTCTTATTATTCCTGAGAAAACTGTTCAGTTTTATAATAATTTAGGAGTACTGACAGTACTAAGCATTAGCCACGTTAGTACGGTTATAAAAGAAGGGCAATGTGTGGCACGGGGAATCTCTTCGGAGCAGTCTAGTACTGAAGTACCTGTAACACCTTTGGCCTTAACCAAAAATGAAAATATGCGTTTAAATAATATTTTAGAAAAATATAAAAAAATGCTTTGCCGCCAATAATTCCGAATTGGGAAATACATCTATTGAAATGAAAATTAAACTAACCGCTTCTGTACCAGTCTGCTACAGACCGTATCGCCTTTCGTACCACGAACGGGAATTAGTAAGAAATATCGTCGCTGATCTTTTAAACAACGATATTATAGAACCAACTGTATCAGAATATGCGAGTCCTATCTTACTCGTAAAAAAGAAATCGGGCGAAATGAGAATGTGCGTTGATTATCGAAAACTCAACTCGATAACTGAAAAAGACCACTACCCCCTACACGAATCGAGGATCAGCTTGAACGACTGGCTGGTCACAATTGCTTTACAACCTTAGATATGGCTTGCGGATATCATCAGCTGCGCGTAGAAAAGGGAAGTCGAAAATATACTGCATTCGTGACTCCAGATGGTCATTACCAGTACAAACGGGTTCCATTTGGTTTAACTAACGCCCCTTCTGTATTCCAAAGGGCCGTTAACGAAATCCTTGGACCTTTGAGATTTTCATATGCCCTTGCATATCTCGATGATATTTTGATCATTTCCAACGGAGTAGAACAAGGACTCGAAAGACTCGAGACAGTGCTGAAGGTATTCCGAGAGGCAGGACTAACTCTTCGAAAAGAAAAATGTTCATTTTTGCAAACACAAGTTGAGTATTTAGGTTCTGTTATAAGCCATGGGGAAATAAAACCATCACCGCAGAAGGTGGAGGCAGTCTTAAATTTCCCACCTCTTCAAAATGTACATGATGTTAGAAAGTTTTTAGGCTTGACGTCATATTTTCGCAAGTACATTAAAGACTTTGCTAAAAAGGCCAAGCCCTTAACATTGCTGACCAAAACATCCACTCCTTGGGCTTGGGAAGAGCCTCAAGAAAAGGCATTTAATTTACTCAAAAAAGAATTAAGCCAAGGTCCAGTATTAGCTCTTTATGACCCAGCGTTAGAGACACAGTTGCATACTGATGCCAGCAAGGACGGATTTGGAGCTGTACTATTACAAAAGCAAGCTGATGGTAGTCTAAAGCCCGTCGCGTACATGAGCCAGCAAACTTCCGCATGCGAATCGTCATATCATAGTTATGAGTTAGAAACATTAGCTGTTGTCATAGCTTTACGAAAATTTAGGAATTTCCTCTATGGACGCAAATTTGTTATTATGACAGACTGCAATGCATTAAGGCTTACATGGACTAAGAAAGACTTGACCCCGAGAGTTGGAAGATGGTGGCTAGAATTACAGGAATATGATTTTGACGTTATTTATCGCCCAGGTGCACAAATGCAACATGTGGACGCCCTCAGTAGAAAATTTGTGACAATCAACTTAATACAAGACACTGATTGGTTGCAGTGTGCTCAGTCTCAAGATGATGAATGCGAAATAATAAAACGTCAAATCAAACAGGGTACAGCAGAAAGATGCTACAAACTGGTTGAAGACAAAATTTGTAAACTAATTAATGATAAAGTCAAGTTTGTCGTACCAAAAGATATTCGTTGGGGATTAGTTAAGCGATATCATGATGACAATGGCCACCCTGGTCCAAAACGAACACTGGAGGCCCTTTCTCAAAAATATTGGTTTTCAAAAATAAAACAATTTGTGACTAAATACGTTAATGCCTGCATACCATGTCAGTGTGCAAAAACGCCAACAGGAAAAAGGCGTGGTTATTTACATCCTATTAAGAAAGTCGATAGACCCTTCCATACCTTGCACCTTGACCACTTAGGACCCTTTTGCAAGAGTCCAAATGGTAACAGTTATCTGTTGGTTGTGGTTGATGCATTTACTAAGTTTACTTGGATGGAAGCTGTCAAAGATACTACTTCAAGACATGTAATCAACTGTTTAAAACTCCTTATAAAATTTTGTGGAAATCCTACTCGAATAATAACAGATAGAGGGAAAGGTTTTGCAAATAATGAAATGCGTACTTTTTGTACATCAGAGAATATAAAACACGTACTAAACGCTGTAGCAAGTCCCAGAAGTAATGGCCAAGTTGAAAGGTTCAATAGGACCATTCTTAATTCTTTAACGGCTGCTATTGGAGACGATCATGGTTCATGGGAGCATAAAATTCCTGAAGTACAATGTGGAATAAATATGTGCTTAAATTCAACTACGGGTAAATCCCCATCTGAACTTTTATACGGGTTTCGTCCGCGGCTTAAATATGATATCGAGTTAACAAACATACCTGCTGACTCAGACAGACATAAAGCACTCAACGGAAATCGAATTAAGGCTTTGGGTAATATCAACAAAACCGCAAAGGCAATGAGGAAACGTTATAATAAGAATCGCTTAGCGTCCATTAAATTCAAGAAAGGCGACATGCTTATGGTAAAGAAATCACCAATTATTAAAGGATTGACCAGTGGCAAATTGGTCCAAAAATATATGGGTCCAGTCTGTGTGACGGCCGTATTACCAAATGATCGCTATTACGTTCAGTCTCTCTCCAAAGATCGCAGACGACTTCGAGGGGTAATCGCCAGTGATAGATTAAAACTATTTAAAGCTGCACCATAGAATGGTGAGTAAATTATTTATTCACTTCTTTTACCAGTATTAGACACTGTGTTTATTATTTTTATTATTATTTTATGAAATGTTAGTTTTTGTTTACATATTAAATGCCAAACATGCCTGTCCGCTGTAGGTAGGCCTCTGAATTGTGCAATACATATTAAATGCCAAACACGCCTGTTAGCTGTAGATAGGCCTCTGAGTTGTGCAATTATACCAACAGACACGTCTATTTTATTTATACAGCATAGACCTCTGAGCTGGATGGTGATAACCTTTTAAAATTGTCAGATATGCCTACTAAAGTAAATAAGGCCTCTGAGCTGTACAATCGAGTACTTAGATTACTCTGAATTTATTATCCATTTGATTTTTTTTTATGTGCATTTGTTGAATCTTTGCGTACTCCAGCATGGTCTCTGCTAAATCCAGGATAACTGATGACCCTGCTCCAGATTAAACCCTGTCGAGCCTCTTGGGTCGTCGGTGCCTGTGAACAAGTTGGTTGACCCCTGTCGAGTCCAAACCGGCACTCCAGATTAAAACCTGTTGAGTCCATTAGCGACGTATCCAAATTCATTCCAAGTTGTTGCATAAAGAAAAATTTAAAATGGGTTGTTCAAACATCAATTGCTGTTGTTGTTTTGTTTTTGTTTAGGTGCTGCCGCAGGTGGGCCCGGGGACGTGCCCAGGTCAGGATGGCCGAATGTTAGAGACCTTGGTCTACTGGGCGCCAATATTTGGAGAACTAGCCAAAACACCAATAAATCTCCTCCTAGGTCACGGCTTCGGCAACTGCTTGCGGGCACGTACTATACTATATGTGTGTTAATTATTCATTAAGCAACTTTCGTGGTAGTCACATCGATAATTTGTACTAAAATATATTTTTCTTAATAAAATTGTTTCTTTTGAAACTTTGTTTTAACACTATATATCATAATGCAAAATATAATAGGGGATATACAATTAATTAATTTTTTACTATTCGTGAAGTGGAACTGTTTTTAATTAATCTTAAAAATACATTGTAGCTTCTATATTTCTATTAACCTTATTTAATTGGAAATGAGGAATACAATTTTCTCGCTCTACATGATAAATAACATTAATCTTATTAGATTCTAATCAAGGAAGTTTACGGCATATACATAATACCTAATAAACATTCTTTTAGTTATTACATCATATTTTTTAGCCGTGCTACTCA
This sequence comes from Leptura quadrifasciata, assembly GCA_963675555.1. Classification (NCBI taxonomy): domain Eukaryota; kingdom Metazoa; phylum Arthropoda; class Insecta; order Coleoptera; family Cerambycidae; genus Leptura; species Leptura quadrifasciata. Next base: position 82,690,328 of record OY776680.1, read on the forward strand.
AACCTAATTGGTATATTTTCCGAATAATGTAAATCTCTAACGCACTCATCCTGATCTTTTATTATAAATAATGTTTTTTCAAAACAGCGATTACACCATAATCTTCTATTTTTATATAATAATTCCAAATGCCATACATTTATTCTACTGTGATAATGATCTCGAGAAAATATTGGTTTATGAAGATTATAATAAAGCAAAATTTCTTTAAAAGTTACTACACACAGAGCATATTATAATTATAATTAATTATACTCTTTTATTTCATACGAATTTGTCCAGATGCAATAGTTATTTTCTGGTAAATACTCCCCCCAATTTTCTTCTCTAATTAGTGCATTAGAGCTTGAATATGGATGTTCCATATCAAAATTTTATAAGCAGAAAAGATAAGTTTGAGAAATCGCCTCTTTAAGTACTTTTGACCACTTGTATTCACCAAAATGTTTAATTAAATCTTCCTTAATAGATATTGGTAAGTTAAATTTATATAACAGACATACTGCATTTCTGATATTTTCACATATAACTTCACTAGATAGATCGTATAAACTTTTAACTTTAGACATACTAATAAAATTTTGAGGTTCCACCGCAATAAAATAAACTGATATATATATATACAGATAGTGCATACAAAAATTATTAGCTCTTATCGTGAGAGCATAAACAATTAAATTTTTACGCTTTAGTTGTCATAGTATTATCTAGTATTATCATGTCGAACTCAATTGAAATCCATGGTAAGTTTTTAATAAGTAGATATTTGTTTTTCTACATTATATTTTTTTAATCTTCTTTTTATGTAAAATAACTATCGTTGATTCTAGTATAAACTTTTGATTTTAGCGTAGAAATTTTTATATATCAAAATTTTTAGATGCTTCTATATTTATTTTAATATTATTTTTTTATTTATAGTATCTCAATTTAATGCCAGCCTTATCTCATGTAAGTGATTTTAACATCAATACAGAAAATGGTACTAGTTACTATTTTTTAGTTTCAGAAATAGCGGATATTGCCAAATTTATTTGACGGGTAGCAGAAGATATCTCTGAAGGAATGGTAAGTAAAATTTGCTTTGTTAGATTCTTATAAACACATTTCTTTTAGTCAATGTTCAACAATAGTATTCTATTCGGATGAGAATCCTGAAGACACCTACGTTATATGGGATGGGATAAGGTATAATAGGAGCATAAAAGCAAAGAGGGATGGAGATCTACCTATTATTTTTATATGTATTAAATAAATAAATAAATGATAAGTATATACTGTTGTTTCTTTTCAGTCTAAAATGTTAATACGAAAAATTTTTAAATGCAAATGCTAACGAATTTATTTAATTGTAAAGATAGTTGAATATTTCTTAAACATCTATTAACAAAATATATAGGTAATTACGTATATTTGTTAATTCCTAGTTAAATTATATTTACAATGCTTGAAATTAAAAGAAAATAAAATTACTAGAAAAAATAATGTTATGCAGAACATTGTTAGCATAACTAAGAAGCTTAAATAATAATTATTTTTATACGTATCTAGATTCCATATCATATGGTACCAATCAAAATCAAATACAGTTCTATTGGTAGTAACTAATCGTAATTTATAATAAAGTACAGGTTTATTAAAAATTTTTAAATATGTGTCCGATTCATCTACGAAAATATTGTAATCATTAATGTTTTGTAGATACATGTTCCTCCAATTTTGGGGCCATTTGGGTGTGAGCTGGGGTGGGGGGCTAAAATCTGTCACCACAAAAGCCTCTTCTACATTTTTTGGCTGAAGAAATGCTATTTTATCGTGGAATATATTAATGAGTTGAAATACAAACACTGTACTATTAAACATTTTCCAAATTTTATTTATCTTCTTCGCTACAAGATTTACAGCTAATTATTCTTCCTGGTGGATCAGCGATACAGTCACTATGAGTGTCACATAGATAATGTTTATTTCAAGCTTTATACTTTCTCATTGATGGGTCGTTTCGAATATATTCAGGTAATAAATTCCAGTTAATTTCAAAATCAAAAACACTTATTGTTTTTATATAAGTTTTCGGTAAATACTTAATATCTTCAAAACTCATTTTAGACAGGGATCTTAACATTTTACGAGAAGTGATAGATTCCCAAACTTTTGAAGCGATTCGTCTTTCACTAACGTTCATTTTATTTGATAATAAATAAGTTAATATTTATTATTATAAACATCAAAAAGAACTTTAATTGGCTCGTGTAATGATTTTCCTCCCCACTTTTAATGTGAGTAATGTAATATCGTTAATTGATGGGGGAAATTCAACATTTCATATTTGATAGGATCTATTAAATATTTCATATTAACTATTGCATTTTCGATGTGTCACATGTTATTCAATATTTTTTTCAAATTACGCTTTCTCTTTCCCATTTACATATGATCTATGCTGGCGAGGAATTTTTGCGCTTCGTTGGCCATGTTTGAAATGCTGTGTGGTGTGTGTGTGGCGGTGAATTGTCTTATTCTTTCTACCTACTAATTGTGATAGCGACTGACCATGTTCTGCAGTCCATTTCCATTCAACATTCTGTTTGGTCAAATTTCTTAGAGGGGCAGTAATACCCGACATGTTAGGGACAAATTTGGCCAAAAATTTTCCTAAACCTCGTAATCTCAATAGTCCATTTCTGTTTTGGGGTACTGGCATTTCTACTATTGCTCTAACATAACTTTCACACGGTTTCACGCCATATTTCAAAAAATTTTGACCCATAAACACAACAGGTCTTGATTTGAACTGAATTTTCGATTTATTAAATTTTAAATTGTATTTTTGGGCTCGTTCTAAAACTAACCTTAAATTCTTATCATGTTATTGTTCAGTTTCACCTGTTATTATGAGATCGTCAAAATAAATACCTACGCCACTGATGTCACCAAACATCTCATAATTTTTCTTTTGAAATACTTCAGGCGCAGAACAAATGTCGAATGGTAACCTACAAAACTGATATCTCCCAAACGGAGTGCCAAATGTGCACAAATCTGCACTTTCATTATCAATTTCAATTTGCCAATAATCGTCTTTCATGTCTAATACTGTAAAAAATTCCTTATTGCTAAGTTTACATGCAATTCCCTCACACGTCGGTATCAAAAAATGCTGGCCTTTAATACATTCATTCAGTCTTTTGCAGTCTGAACATAACCTCAAATCTTTATTTTTCTTTTCCACTATAACGAGGGGATTAAGCCAATCAGTAGGTTTATCTATTTTCCTAATAATATTTTGGGACTCGAGTTTATCTAACTTATTTTTCATACGTTCATGCAAAGCTTGAGGAATTCGCCTAAGGAGTTGTATGTGTGGTATGACATTTCCTTTCAGTGTCATATGATGCTTAGTTGGAAATTTACTCAGTCCTTCGAAAACCTGAGGGTATCTATTAAATTCAGGAAAACAGCAACTTTCTTCGCCTCCGATTTGCTTGATAGGTCCGTGGCTTCCATAAACAAGTCAAATTTTTGAGAAAAGCTTCTCCAATTTTCCGACACGTTACCTTCCACCGACAAACTCTGCGGCGGTTTATAAAACAATTCCATTTCACTGCTTTGTTGAGACCAGGTCAAACTATAAATATACCTGACACCATGTACTATTTGCTAATCGAAAGGTGTTGTAATAAATATATCATGTCTAACTAAATACTTTATTCAAGTAGTAACAAGAGATACATGTGACACGAATGCTCGACGTTTGTGGTCAATCAGAAGTGACCACTATCACAAGCTAGAATTTGCAAAAGATATAACTTCTACGATATATTACATATTACAATAAATAAGAGAAAATAATAATTTTAACATATTTTATTCAACATAAAATAAGAAATATAAAAAAAAAACTTATTAGATACTAAAAAAATTAGCTTATCACTAACATAAAATAGGAAATACGAAGATTAACTTATCACTAACAGAAACTTAAATTCACGAACCTTACTACTAACATTAAATAAAAAAGACTTAAACTAAACAACTAACCTAACTCACTCATCACTCAATGGGATATTTTTGATAAAGTCTCTACACTTTTGCAGTTCCGTGTCAATTGCACCGATTTTCGTCTCCAGGGTATCGGCGTCCTGCGCAAGGCTTTACTGCCGGTGGCGAAGTCGGTGCAGATGCTGCAGCATTTTGTTTTTTCCCATTTTTAATCCCTGGGCGTATTTCGCTGTATTATCCACCAGACATTCACGAGTCGCCCGTTCGTACCATTTCTTGCCGCGCGCCATTTTCTCTTCCTGCCTCTGGACATCGCCCCGAATCAGGTTTAGCCATCCATCGAGTTCGAATTGCAGGAGCGCCTCATCTTCGGCCCGTCGGTACGCCGCCCTCTCGGTCCGCGTAGACGACGTGGACGGCGTCGGCGATGCAGCATCCTCCCGCACATTGAAGGCAGATGTTGGCACTATAAAGAAAAAGCAAATTAGATACCCAATTATTTAACCGAAAATAAAAATGCTGTACCTGATTGTTGTTGCGGTTCCATTCGAGGTCCTTGAACGATCCCTTCAACACCTCAATGCCAGACCCAATGCTCGGGGCCGTCTGTTGGTTAAGGTACCTCACCATTTCTTCTTCAAACGTCACGTCAAAGAATACATCCTCTCTGACGGCAGCGGTCCCTTGGCAGTGGGACATGTCAACAGCAACAAATACGCGGTAACACGGATATTAAGAAGACTATACTAAAACAACTCTTAAACTCGAACTATTAGCTAGGAGCTGTAGATACAAAGTGAACTGCAATGCTCGTCAAACATTAAGTAAAACACAGCCCCCCCGTACCAATTGCAGTAAGTGCGAGTGAAATAAACTGCAATATATGGAATTGATTAAACTGCATTTAATGAATGTCAGCGAGGTTGGTCATCTATGGCGTGATCGTACATTTTCCGGTGTTATATTACGTTGCAAGTATATCGACTTGTGATTTAACATAATGTTCAAGTTATGACTTAAATAATTTAAAAAATATATTATCCACTCTAACAAATGTTACATTTTACATTATAAGACGACATTTTTTGGTAATTTCACTGTTAGTTCCCAATTCCATGACCCTTCTAGAATTTTTTGCCTAAAAATCAATTACATACAATATCTCATTGCGCTTGTACAGAACCAGACCAGATTTTTAAAAATATTCTTGTAAATACGAAAACTTCAGTTACTCAAATTTTTATTTCAAATTTGTATTTAATTCAGTCATAATAGACTTTCAATGATTATTCGGGGTGAATTTTTCAAGTAGTCTTTATAAATGTAGGAATATTACGCGCCTCAAACTAAGCTGGCCGAGAAAAATTTTGAAAAATATGACCTTGAAAATGTTTTTTTTGAGTGTCAAATAACAGCCAAAATATGACTTGAAAACGTTTTGGGTGCCAAATTACAGCCAAAATCATTTTTTTTGTAATTCAACCTTAACCTAAATTTTGGCTATAAGAATACCGTCGAAACCAAATTTTTGTCCAAAACTTTGACCTTGTCTGCATTTTTGAGTGTTAGGATACTGCGAAACCAAATTTTGTGTAAATATTTGATCTTGCGTGCATCTTCGGGTATCAGGATACTGCCGAAATAAAATTTTTGTGTAAAATTTTGAACATGACCACATTTTAGGGTCCCAATATACTCCCGAAATCAAATTTTTATGTAAATATTCGACCTTGTCTTCATCTTCGGTTGTCAGAATACTGCCGAAACGAAATTTTTGTCTAAAATGTTGAACTTGTCTGCATTTTCTTTCCGGTGATCAAATTACTGTCGCAACGACATTTTTGTCTAAAAAAATTGATTTTATTTGCATTTATCCAGGAGATCAAATTACCACCAAGTTAATTAAGTGGTGGGAGAGGGTGGTATATAAAAATGAATGCGAAATCGATTAACGCATTAATATCAGACTTTTCCCTAAGTACAAATATTTGGTATCGAATATAGTTCTTTGTAAAAACTATAATTTACAATGCAGTGCCCTCAGTGTAAAAAACAGTTTTCGTCAAGTAGCAATTTGTCACGTCATCGTCATGAAAGCTGTACCTATAGAGTAATAACTGCACATAATGCCTCAAAAAAAATCAAACTAAGCAATTGGAGTAAAAAATGCGATGGGGAACCCTTAAATGCTGCTGGTCCTTCTGGTGTACAGTTTCATGCTGAAAAATATAATAACGAATTTGAAAATCTACCCGGACCTTCTGGCATACAGAACCACACAAAAGCTCAGGAAATTATTATTCATTGCCCGTAATGCTATGAAAAATGCCTAAAAATAAATTAATGGGGCATTTGAAAAGTTTATCTCACAAGAAAGTCATCAATATTGTGGAAGATAGAGTAGAAAAACTTCAGAACGCATTCAAGAACCAAATTTCGAGTTACAATTTTTCCACAAAAAACAGTACACAGATATCTCTCAGTATTTGGAAGAAGTAAAAGTGAAAGTTATCTCAGTTATTGAGAAGTATAATAAAATATTCTTCAGCATAAAAATTAATGGAATTATTTGGACTTTATGTTATTGAGGAGAAAGAATTGTCAGATATTAAATCATTTAACACTAAAAATAAAATTGTAAAAAAGTCATTGGATTTGTCAAACTTGTATAAAGAGTTCAAGGAAGAGATCATAGAGAAAGCATCAACTTTTCAGGAGCGAGACTCAGGTATGTTTAAAAAAATTTGTATTAATCACAGTTTACGTATAAAATTCATATTTTCATTTTTTCAAACATATTAAATATCTTTTAGGATGGGCTCTAAAGCAAGTTAGTTTTCTCGAAGTCAACTTGGATAAATTCAGCCCGTTATTCGCATCATCATATATCAAGTTACCTAAATCTATTGAAAATAAGAGATATAAAGCATGTTTTCTATTTTTTGCCGAAATGTAGATCGGTCGTATTTTTTAAATGGTTTTATCGAATTGAACCAAATTTAGTAGACATATTCCTTTAATAGAGGTCTACATAATTCAGTACCGAAAACAAAAAAAAAATCAGGGCAGGGGTAATTTTTTTTATTTTGGCTGTTACTTAAAAACATCACCCTGTATATGGATTTTGGCAGTGTACAATACCGATTTTAAAAATATTCTAATAGTGTACCTAAACCATGTAGTTCGTTTTTTTGGCACAGCTGAGTTTCACAAGAAATCAATTTAAAAAACATCTGGGTGACTTTCGGTCACAAAAACATCAGTAGCTACATGAGCGACTTTAATTTTGTGAGGAAAGATTTAATTTTACTGTCTGTTTGTTACAATTTTCCACAACAACAGGAAATGTAAAAATGTATTAATATCAACAAAAGTCAAAAATAATATTAAAAATGTGAACAAATTAATGTTTTACTTATTAGAACAAATACAAAAGTTTAACAGTTATACGGAAGTGAAATAACTGAGGAAATAACGCTGCTAAACATTTATTCGATTAGCTAAAGAATTTGATCAAATACAATTACGCAAAATTAAAATAACACCGAAAATGTAATGCACAAAGATAATTTAAAAAAATGACTATAACAAATTTTGTTGTTGTTGTTACTCTTTTGTATTTGTTCTAATAAATTTTTACATTATGTAATGTGCTTTGATTGGTTCCTCCCCTCACCTATCCCCCGTCAACCCCGTCACGCCCGCTCAGGTCCAAAGTCGCCAGTGATTCTTACTGTATATACGACGTCGGATTAAGATTAAGACTCGGATTAAAATTAAGACCACCGTTTGTCGTAAAAATATCGTTTTTAATGAAATAAAACTAAAAATTTGCAACTAGATGAAACTGTTCTATAACTTTAATGAGAAAAAAGAAAAATGTAAGGCGTAAAGTATAATTAAAGAAAGTTAGTGCCTTATTCTTCAAAGAGAAACAACAATGCAACTACAGACACGTATTTCGGAGTTATTGCTCCTCATCAGCGTAGCGTAGCTTAGCAAATATATCTTAGACTTGAGCAAAACTATTAAAGGTAGGAAAATACAGTACACAGTACTCCATTTGCACTTTCATACCTCATGTACCACATTTTGGGCCTCAAATGAGAGCAGTCAGTATGAGGAGCCCCATTTGTACTGGGGGTCAATTCTCGAACTCAGTGGTAAATGTTCCCATGAGAAATACTTTCCACTTACATTTTCCTGTGAGAGTACGATATGATATTCTCGAACGCCTCAGGAATATAAATTCCCACTGGAACTGAATTAAACGTATGTGTTTAGTAAGTTATTCCGCTGTCATGTCAATGTCGTCAAAAGTCTGGGTCTAAATGGTACCAAGTAATAGATAAATTGTCTATTTTTAAAGTTAATACTGTACTTCGATGAGAAGAAGGCAATATATTAGCCTATATTTTTACAAATAATTCGTTATGTAGCGTTAAAAAATTTTCAAATGTTGTTTTGAAAACAAAACTGTTAATAGCCCATAACCCCTAGTTTATCCTGGTGCGTTAAAGAAAAATCTTCACATAACCCCATTTTCACTGTTGGTGTTCTGTTTTATACTGTTATTTACATAATTGAATAGGTTTATCTTGCAAAGAAAATGGAAGGAAAACCTACGAAAAAGGGTAATTTATCAGAAACCTTAATAAACATAATGGAGGAACAGGACAACCTACGAAAAGGCAAATTTAACCCTGGATTTACATTTAAAGATGCCCAAAGAAAATGGGCGGAAATCGCAGATTTTTTAAATTCCATTCCTGGTACTGAAAAGGACTGGAAGGGGTGGAGAAGGGTGATTATAAATATTTTTTTTATAGTAGGTTTTGAAGTAGTTTATAAAAATTTGGTAACCTGGTAAACAATAAGTATAATTTTCCTTTATGTTCTAGACTTGGCAAGATTTAAAAAAAAATATTAAAAAAAAAACCACACATAAAAAGGTATGCTCAGGAAACAGGCGGTGGACCTCCAGTTGACATAGTTTTCGGATGAAAATCTGTTAAAAATTATGGATACCACAAGTATAACGGGCGACCCATATATATCTGAATCTTGTTATTGTAAGTACCTGTATTTCTCTTAATTTAATACTTACCAATTGTTACTGAAATTTATTTATTATAGGATGATTTTGATCATTATTATTGTCATACAAGCATAACAGAAGTTGTTGCAGATGGAAATGAAGACACGAAAATTATAGCATCTACTTCAAAAGTAGATGATGCACTAAAAAAACCAGAGAAAGGGAAAGAAAATCTTCCACCAAAAAAGTACAGAAATATGGCAGTCCATAGACTGCAAGAATCTGCAAAAGCCCAAGAAAATTTTAGGAAGAATTTAAAAGAAAAAATGAAAATGAAACGAGAGTATTATCAGGAAAAATTAGAAGTAATGAGGGCAGATGTAAATGCGAAAGAGAGAATTGCATCTGCTCTTGAACTGATGTTAAAAAAGTATGATGATTAGTTTATTACAACAAATAGACATAGTAAAATTACTTATTAATATTATTAGTCATAATTAAAATAAATAAGTAGAATTTGTAACGATCTATTCTGATTGCTACAACGGACATAGCCAGGTTGTAAAATTTACGAGTATTTGCGTTCCCTGATTTATAAATTAAATTTAGGAAAATGCTGACATCTCATGAAACACGCTAACTGTTAATTGAGTTGCCTATATAAAATATAGACCAGATTTGTAGAACCATATAGCACTTCTTATCAACTTACTTTTTTTTGTGGAACGTTAATTTTTGTTAGAATGAAAATGCAGCGAACTATCTTTTTCGAACATTCTAGAAAACGACAATAGAAAAAGGATATTGGGTGTTAACCATTTGCTTTATGAATTTTGACCTAGTGAGTTCTAGCGAGTTGCAATATATTTAATTGTGCCATACTTTTGGGATTTTCTCGTTAAAACTAAAGTAAATCAGTTTCCATTTTTTTGGAGTTGCTGTGGAGCATTTGGATAATGTGTTTTGGAAACTGTGTCTCTGATAGAGGATTTTTCTGCTAGGCCATATTCCCTCTGGTATTTCTTTGACCGTACCACCGGGTCTGAAAAACGATAAGATTCATTTCGTTGTGTTGGAAACCCTCGAAAGAGGTAAGTTTTGGATATTTTGTGTCCTTTTCTTCTGTTTCGTAACAGATTATTATTTTATTTTAGGGTTTTTAGTACCAGTTTGGTACCCACCAATTGTTTTTAAGTATTAGTTAAGATATTGGAAGTGTACCCACGAATTTTTATTACTAGTCGTAATATTTGGATTCCATCCACCAGTTTTTGTAATAGTCCGAGCATTTGAGTTCAAGTATAGATCGTATGACAAAATACATCATCCCTTAATTCCTGGCTGCTGTGCCACTCAGAGAATTTTCCTGCCTGTTTTCACCCCGGAGTATCTACGATTTGGAAGGAGATTCGACAATTTTACATCCACACGTAGCTTCAGATAAGATTATTGCATGTTTTATTTACCTATCTATTTTTTTTATGATCAGTAAATTAGCATATTGTTTTTGCTTAATATTTTTTTTGCTGCTTAATCATACAAGCGATGCATGTGTTACAGTGGGTAGTAACCACCATTTATAGGGCACCAACCCTATACATATTTACTTTTTTATTATTTGCAAGTGAAAACATTCATTCTTGTTTTAGTACAAAACTAGATTTTGCACAGAAAAACATATTACTACCAATAGTTTATTTTTCTTTTTGGCGTAAGCATTTTCGTTTAACTACGTAATCAGTGAAAATAAATAAATATATGTAAACTTTACGTGTACACGTACGGTAATTACGTTTATGGGGTTGTATATATCTAATTTCTCCTTATTTTCTGTAAATTATTATACACTGCTTACACGAATCTTATGTAATATACTGCTCGCCAGAGAAAAGTTATATTTTACAAATTTTCTACCTTACGTCATTTAAATTTTTAACAATAGTAAATAAATCAGATAATATCATTTGCAGAAACATTTCATTTCTGATTAACTGTTATTTATCACTAGTAGGTAAATAAATATTTTTTAAAATTTTAATGGTGACTTATTTATGAATAAAGACGCTGTAAAGATTATAACTTATTGAAGCTACAGATGAGGTAATTTAACATTGTTGTATATATATTTTTTGTTTCGTCTGTGCGTCTAAAGATATATATTTTTTTATATATAGCCTAGTTCACTATTCGAGTTTTGCTACTTAGATTGATATATATAGGTATATATGCGTGTATATATATTTATTTTTTATTTTTTTTGGAACGGATTCCTATAAGAACAGGGGCTTTTCTAGTTTAAAGTGGAAATAAACTAGTGGCGCCCTTAATTTATTTTTTTTAACCCACCCCACTCTCTGATTGAGCTCGGGTAACAATTTTTTGTGCCGCGCTATCACCAATCCGGGTCCAATTAAGTGGCATTGTAAGAAAAGCGCGTCGCAATTTATTTTTATTTAGTCAAAATATGGTAATCTAGAACTGATTTTTTAAAAAATATGTATTTTATTTATTTAAATATATTGTGTAGTCAGCAGACATTAGCCATATGAAAATAATTCAAGGACTAATTTTGTTATCGTTTAATTATATATTTTATTAACTTATTTATTATTAATCCAGAACTTATTTCGAATGTATATTTAGTCAAATGTTCAGGATCAGATAGCAAACAGTGGTGTAATTATTTATTTCAGTATTAAGTACCATTCTAAAGAGACTGATAGGTGTTGAACAATATTCACTTTATGCTATAGTAGAATATTTATTTTATTTATTGTAAACATTTTATTTTCCATTACAAATTAAATATATAATATATTGTTTGAAACGTTTTGTTTTTATTTCCATAAATACTATTCCAATACTTAAGACCTAAATCATATTGATACAACATGTTTATATAAGTAGATTATATATGTTTACTATTTAGTTAGCAAAATAATTTAATTGAAGTAATGAATTTTATTAATACTACATTTTTTTACAGAAGGCGTTCCGCAGTCGCTATACGAGATTCTGTTACGTAAGTAATTTCAAACAGTGTTTCAATTGATTTTGTATAATATATTATCTTGTTACAACTGCTGAAATATGAAATATTTGTATTTATGTCTGAAATGGGGGACTGGGCGCACGCTCTATTTCAAACTGAAGTGAGTTATTTTTCTCGAAGAATAATATTAATTTATATAACATCTTGTATAGCCACCCCTGTCTTCATCTAAGAATACAATTCCATCAGGTTCCAAGGGAATATTGTGTTGCTAAACAGTATAATTATACTGTTTATTATATATTTCAGATTACCGAGATACGTACACACATAACAACACAATATTCCCTCGGAACCTGATGGAATTGTATGCTTAGATGAAGACTTCACATAAGGACAATTATATTGGAGAGTACTGCAATGATCGTAAGTACAGATCTTAATCAAATTCACATTAATTAATAAATATTATTAAACATTGTAAATAAATCTACATTTTCATTGTTTTTATAGCGGTTATTCGATCCCAGTTAAATAATTATTATCATATAAACTTTACAGGATCATTTAAAAAAAAATTCAATCAATTAGCCTATTCTTAATTGTAATCGTTAAGTATAAATAAAGTTGTGAATAAATTTTCATTTATTTTTTGTCGATTAGAGTCTATCCTAGTTAAATAATTGTTATCATATAAACTTTACAGATTATTTGAAACTGGGAATAAATGTTCATTTTATTTTGTTTTTCAGTCAATTAATCGATTCTAATTACACTACATTTTTTCACTAACATTGTGAATAGATTTTCAGTTTTTATTTTGTTTTTTCAGTCAATTAGTAGTTGATCCTAATTAAATAATAATTGTTATCATATAAACTTGGAAGATTATTTAAAACTGAGAATAAATTTTCATTTTATTTTTTTTCTCAGTCAATTAGTCCTTAATTGTTGTTATATAAACTTTACAGATTATTTAAAGTTATGGATATTTTTTATTTTTATTGTATTATAGAAGTTAACTAGCTAAATTTGTATAAAATATTTTATTATATTAAATTTGAATATTATTTTAAAGTTATGAATAAATTTTTATTTTGGATCATTTCATAATTTAAGTTTTAACGATTCTTCACAAAATGTACTCTAACTTATTTTAAATTTTAATATTGTTTTCTTTTCAGGTAATTAGCCACCGCTCTGTCCCGCCCCGAGTAGCTGTCGCCCGCACCCCTCGCGTCTTAACCCACCATGTCGTCCACCTCTTCAGCAGCCCACCATCTGGCTTTACTATATCTTCTCTATATATTTGTACATTATATATAATTATTATTTGTTCAAATGTAAATCACTATTTAATTATTAAATTTTAATTAATTTCTTGGACTTCCTATCTTGTATATATCGTATTCTAATTGTTAAGCATGAATTATTATTAGTATTATTAATAATCACAGTACAAATTTGTTCTCTTAAAAATTTATATTATAATAAAAAAGCTTTTATCGTAACCTGAAAATACATTATTAAAATTTTCTTCCATAACTCATCTGTAGGAGTTTGACAAAATAAAGGGTTAATGATTCACTACATAAATCTTACTACAGATGGCGCCCTCAAAAATTTTGAAGATTATTTAAAAAATAGGGTGTTAAACATAAAAAAAAATAAATTATAAAATGAAAAACATATAAACGCTTATGGTTAAATTATTTTTTTTTTGTCATTAACTTTTTAAAATCAGGGGACATATTACGTATGTAGTTTTTGTAATAGATAATGTTTGCACAGTATAACATAAATGTATAACTATACGCTGGTACACCTCGTTCTGGCGAATTGAAGAGCAATGTGTGTACTTTTAATATTTCCCAACTCTCAACTTTTCTTTTTTTTTTATTATAGATTAGGCGTTTTTTAAATAGTCGATAATATTAAAGTAAGAGCTACTTAGATTTTCTATATCTGTTCGTTTGTTTATACTATTGAGATTCTTCTTAATACAAATCATTTCATTGAACATTCTATTCTTGTAATTATTATTTTTAGCTGTTATTTTGGCATCATTAAATGCAAAAGTTTGGCATAGTGCTCAACCAGTAGTGTTGGATTTTATCTGAACATGCAACTGACTGCAAAAATATCCATACCAAAAAAAATCCAACACAAGATTGATCACTTTATATATATATTTTATATATATAAAAGAGCCACACTTTGGCATTTAATGGTTCCAAAATATTAGCTAAAAATAATAATTACAGGAGAATGTTCAATGAAATGATTTGTATTAAGAAGAATCCTAATAGCATAAACAAACTAACAGACATAGAAAATATCAATAACTCTTATTTAATATTTATTATTAGCCGTTACTCGAGTCCGAGTATAAAAGTGTTACAGTCGATAAATTGTGCAATAAAAAACAAGTAAAAGGTGTAGTCTATTATAATTCCCATTCATCTACGGTGCACACGACTATGGCTATAGAGGCCAATTCGGGAGAGCACATGTCGACCGCAGTCAGGACAAACATAGACCTGGTTAGGTCTTGGATTCGGCCTTCTTGCAGCAACATTTCCTTGATAGCTGGCCACAACCCCTCGCCATTCGGTTCTGTCCGCTGCAAGTTGTTCCCATTGCTCGTCTGCAACACCGCAGGATTTTAGATTTTCATGGAGAGCGTCTTTGAACCTCTTTCGTTGACCGCCACGCCTTCTTCTACCGCTTAGCAATTCACCATAAAGTGTACATTTAGGAAGGCGGTTATCATGCATACGATGAACGTGACCTGCCCATCTTAGGCGTGCTCTTGAAATAAGCACCTCAATTGGAAGGCTGTTTGCTCTCCTGAGTACTTCCACGTTTGATACGTGATGGAACCAACGGATTTTCATCATACTTCTGAGGTGTCTTTGCTGAAAACGTTCTAATTCTTTCACATGACGACGGTAAGTGACCCAGCTTTCACATCCATATAGCAGTGTTGGAATGACAACTGCTCTGTAGACAGCCATTTTCGTTGACAAAGCAAGGTCGTGGTTGTCAAATACTCTCTCTCTAAGTCCCCAGAGTGCTCTAGATGCAGCGTTAATTCTATTGCGAATCTCGCTGTCCATGTTTGCTTTGTCATTAACAACGTTGCCTAAGTAATTGAAGTGATCCACCACTTCAAGAGAATTTCCGTTAAGTGTAATGTCTATTTGGTTCACTTGATGAGGAGTTGACATAATCTTAGTCTTTCCAATGTTGATTTTAAGTCCCAAGGAATCATAGCTCTGGGCATACACATCTAAAAGTTCTTGAAGCTCTTCCGGCGTAGAGGCTAAAAGTGCACAGTCATCCGCATACTGGAGATCACAAATGAATCGTGTGCGTGTCTTCGTGAAAGCTCTAAAGCGCCCTATGTTAAAGAGACCGCCATCAAAACGGTATCTGAGACCTATTCCTCTGACTGTCAGTTTGTTGTCAACAATAATTGTTAGAGCAGTGGTAAACAAATTAAAAAGTAGGGGTGCCAGGACACATCCCTGCCTAACTCCAGTGAGGGTTTGGAAAGGTTCGGTTGCCTCATTATTATACATAACCTGGGCGTTGTTGTTTGTATGTAGACTGCGACATACTTCCACAAATTTTCTAGGGATACCTAAGCGGAACATAATTTTCCAGAGCACTTCCCTGTCCACCGAGTCAAACGCCTTGGTTAAATCAATGAAGGCCATGTGAATTTCTCCTTGATGTTCGAGTGCTTTTTCTTGAAGCTGTTTAAGTGTGAAGATTAAATCCGATGTGCCTCGGTTTGGTCTAAAGCCACTCTGTGTTTCAGGAAGTAGCTTTTCCATAACAGGTGTTAGCCTATTTGCCATCGCTTTAGTGAGTATCTTCCCTCCAACAGCCAGGAGAGCTATACCCCTGTAATTTCCACAGTCCGCAGCGCTCCCTTTGTTTTTGAAGAGGTTGATTAAAAGTGTATCACGAAACTCCTGCGGAGCTTGGCCACTTTCCCACACGACATCAAACAGTTTTTTGAGGTAGGGTATGAGCTCTGACGACACAGCTTTAAAGATCTCAGCTGGGAGTGAGTCGGCGCCGGGAGATTTGTTATTTTTTAGCTGCCCAATGGCGGTTAAGATCTCTTCCGTTGTTAGTGGTTTATCTAAGTCTTCGAAGGTGTCATATTGAGGGATAAGATTTATAATATTGTGATCGGCTTGACTTTGCTGGTTAAGAATGTTAGAGTAGTGTTCTTTCCATCGGGCTCTTATTTCCTGGTCTTCTTTGAGGAGATTTCCATTTAAATCTTTAATAGGGCACATATTTTTCCGACTGGGGCCGTACACTGCTTTTACTCCTTGAAAGAAATTCCTGTAGTCATGTGAATCGGCGTACCTTTGAATTTCTCTGGCCTTGCTTGCCCACCACTCGTTCTTTATTCTTCTGATTTCGCGTTGCGTTTCATACTTGGATTGGGTAAAAGCTTCTGCTTTTGATGAGTCGTTGGGGTGGTTGATAGCGTTTTGGAAGGCAATATGTTTGCGGTCAAGAAGTTCTTGTATAAAAGCTTCATTATCATTGAACCAGTCCTCCTGTTTTTTACTTGCTGCAGTGCCAAGAACTTCCTCACTCGCACTTTTTAAACTGTCTTTAATTTGTGTCCAGGTAGCAGCGACCTCTACAAAATTGGTTTCTTCTAGTGCACTCAAATTCTCTTGAACTTTTTGCTTTAGCTGTTCGACGGTTTGTTGGTCACGCAATTTACTAATACAGAGACGGAGTCTACGTTTTACTTGAGTTCTTCGGTGTTTGGGTCTCATAACAATTTTCATTTTAGAGACAACAGGACGATGATCGGTCCAACATTCGCTATCAATGCGCGCCTTTGTAATTTGGACGTCCTTGAGATGCTTCCTACGTACGATAACATAGTCCAGTAGATGCCAGTGACCTGATCTGGGGTGACGCCAGGTGCCTTTAAATTTATCCTTTTGTCGGAAAATGGTGTTTGTTATAACTAGATCATGTTCGGCGCATTTAGTTAGGAGTAGTTGACCGTTAGCGTTCATGTTGCCCAAACCGTTCTTGCCTATGATGCCTGACCAGGTGTCTGCATCTCTCCCTACTCTAGCGTTAAAATCGCCAAGAATAACGAGTCGTTCCGTTTTAGGTATTCTACAGAGGGTTTCTCCCAGCTGTTGATAGAAGCTTTCCTTGGTTTCGTGACTTGCATCCAGAGTGGGAGCGTAGGCGCTTATTAGATTTACCGCGTTGCCATCTGATAGCTCATAGCGTAGCAGCATTAGACGCTCGGATATGCCTTGTGGTACTTGTGTTAAGTTGGATACAAGTTGATTCCGAACGGCAAATCCTACTCCATGTTGTCTTCTTGAATTGGTGGGAAGACCTTTCCAATAGAAGGTGTAGAACTTTTCTGTGAGAGAACCTTCCTCCAAAAATCGAGTTTCGCTGAGAGCTGCAACGTCAACATTGAGTCGGTGAAGTTCTCTATCTATTAGAGCAGTTCTCCTTTCAGGCCGATCGGTGCGAGTGCTGTCGTTCAAAGTACGAACATTCCAAGCGCTGTAGATGAAAGAATTAGTTTTGTTGGATTTAACTTGTAGGTGTTTTTTCGACATTCGATGAGGTGTCCCTGTGGGCACCCTCCCCCGGAGATCCGATCGGGAGGGTATTTTACCTCCGGATGATTTTGTCCCACTTGAACGCTCCATCATTTTTTAAAGCCTTAATCGACTGAAAACGAAGCTGCATTTGAAGTTTTAGCTGGAGCAGGTATGCAACTGACCAGCTCGGTTGCGGAAGGCGAGTGGTGTGGTCCCATGGCACAGAAGGAGACTGCGACGATGGGGTAACCAAACGATTCCAAAAGCAACCTTTATGTGCGGTTGGTTATTTTTACCGCACTCTTCGTGAGAAGGTGGATGTGCTCACGGCAAAAGGTAAGGGTTATTCCGCCCTTACTCGGTCGTTAGAGCCTCGTTAGTGAAAACAGGGCGCACCAAGTTCAAATTGAACTCATCGCGAAGGTGAGGTTAACAATTGAGTAGGAGAGGCTATAACTTGCGCTTCACTACCCCATTACACCCCAATTAATATTATCGACTAGCTAAAAAACACCTAATTAATAATAATAAAAAAGAAACGCCGAGACTGGGGAATATTAAAAGTACATACATTATTACTCATCAATTCGCCAGAACGAGGTGTACCAGCGTATAGTTTGCATTTATGTAGTACTGTACAAGAAACATTACCTATTACAAAAGCTACATACCTAATATATCCTGTGATTTTAAAAAGTTAATGACAAAAAAATTTTTAATTAACCGTAAGTGTTATTTTTCTTTTTTATAAATTTATTATACAGTTTTTATGTTTTGTGACGCTCTTTTTCTCGTACAGTGCGAGAACTGAGGTTCTCACTTTGGCACTCGAGCTTTCTTACTTGTTACTCGGGCGCCAGTTCAAGTTTCAAGTGGTTGAACAACACTACCCAAAAGTCGATAAGCGAGACTGAGCAGCTCAGTGAAGACACAGTTAATTCCAGTGGGTCAATAAGGAAACTTTCACAAACACAACAGTAAAACGCAGAAATTTGATAATATTTAAGTATATTACAGCAACCCTATGGTTAACAGTCCTAAAAAAAACAGAAAATCAAAATTAACACAAATCATATACATAGGTTTAAGCAGTAGAGGGAGAGTAGCAAGCAATAAAGCAATATTAGCGGCAAAAGCGTATACGCGGTGAATTTAGCGAGTTTATAAAAAAAAAACGGGATACCAGAAAATGCGAAACAAACAGAATACAGTATTACAACAGGTTATCAAACAGACCAGAAATTTGGCGAGTGCTTGTTATTGGAAAATAAACAGTGAAATTTACAAGCTAAGTATAAAAATTTCAGTCAGTAAGTATGAAATAATAGGGGCGAGCGTGGGTGCGTCTTTACTATGTACATATTTCGATATGCGATGTAAAGCAACGTAAGGCGCGGTTAGTAGTTGGATGGGTGACCGTTCCAACGAAGACCGCGTCCTCGCCTCACACATTTTCCAGCGGCTTGTATATCAGTGTATGCGCGGAAGCTATACAACCTTAGGCGAGGGTTGTATAGGTGATATACCATCCTTCGGAGGGGATGTAAAGCCGTCGATCCCTTGTCTATTAAATGTTAGGCAAGTAAAAGATCCCTACTCTTCTTAAGGGAAGAGGTTCGGCAAAATTCATGCTTGGGGGTAGCTCGCCTACATGCGTCGGTGTTAGGCCTCAGTAGCGGAAATAGGCCGACGTTAAATAAATGTATAAAAAAAGTATGAAATAAAATAAATACTAATAATATTCAAACAGTGTAAAAATTTCAATCAAAATAAAGGCAGTAAAATTTCGGTAACTAAGTATAAAATTATCAATCAGTAAATATGAAATAAATACCAAAAATATTCAGATAGGATAAAAATTTCAATCAGTAAATACGGAATAATAATTGCACTTGCCAAATATATATAAGTTTTCTTACTCTTTCCTGGTTCGCGCTGGGCAGATGGTAGACGTCTGGTAGCTTCGAGAATTGGAACAAATTCTGATTTTACAGGTCTACGGTCAGTTTTATAGCCAGATTCCCACTCAGAGTATCGCGAGGAACCCCACGTGCTTTAGTATCGCGCATGGCCCACTGTATTGAAAACAAGCCAGCGAGGACGGCTATTTTAAGTTATTTAAGCGTAGTGGTAAATTATTATTACGTGAGTTGGTTAGTATAAATAAAGTATTCTGACTTTTGTAATGTATGGAATCGGTTTCAAATAATTATTCTAACCAACTACGAAAAACAAACGGATTTAATCGGCCACAGATAACTAATTATTGAATTAATTACGTCAAATAATAAACAATAAATCTATTTATAAATTTTTGCCGCTTTAGATAAATATCCCGGTATTCAAATAGTGAATATTTTCGGATAATATACAGTAAGTCGCTTAAGGCGGTACAGAAAACAAGAAACATAATTATATAGAGTACAATTAAATATAAATTTTATGCAGATTTCAGTAACGAAAAATGCTTCGTTACAGTTTTACACCCAATATTTTAAATAATCTTTAAAATTTTTGAGTGCCTTTTTATGTTTTAATATGTTAATAAGTAATATAGTTATCATTTTTTGTTTTTAATTGTCTTTAAATATAAACAACAGTTAATAAATTTAACGAAACGTCGACAAGTTAAAAAAAGGAAATTTTGTTCATTTTTATGAACCCAAAACCCACTTAAAAACACATTATTAAAATATTAAAAAAACAATAGAAATATATAATAGTATATAATGTATATAGGTTGAGAAGTAAGCTATTATTTACCAAGCACTTTTATATCTGAGGCGCGTAGCATCGACGGATATAATGTGCGAGGTTTATAATGGCCCTCTCAACTGAAGTATATAATGAACTTTTTTTGCTGCTAACCTGAGAAATCAACATTATTTACTCCATTCCTCTAATGAGAAGTAGTATTTCTCTCCCTAGGTAAAAAATTATCTAGGTAAATAATGAAAAATATTGAAAATTTTTCATTAATTGTATAGAATATAGAAAATATTCATTATTTACCTAGATGGTTTTTTTATTATAATTTTTTACCTAGGGAGAGAAATACTACTTTTCATTAGAGGAATGGAGTAAATAATGGTGATTTCTCAAACTAGTAGCAAAAGATAGTATATTATATAACTTGGTTGAGAAGTAAACTATTATTACCGAGCACTTTTATATCGTAAGGCGCGTAACGCCGAGGGATCTAATGTGCGAGATTTATAATCGCTTTCTCAACCGAAGTATATATAGAATTTTTTTTACTACTAACCTGAAAAATCACCACTGTTTACACCATTCTTCAAATGAGAATTAGTATTTCTCTTCCTAGGTAAAAATTTATAATAAAAAACTACCTAGGTAAAAAATGAAAAATATCGAAATTCAAGAAAATAACAAATATTAGCGCACAAACAGGTGTAGTATTGGTATTTTGTAATGAAATGGCTGCTTAATTATTAATACTTTTATTTAATTGTTACATGGTTATACAGTCGTTATTTACTTAATTCTAATCCTTACAATTACTCTGTTACCTATCCTATCTATCATAATCCCTACCACTATATATTTTTTTGTAAACTATGTTTGAATATTTATATTAATTATATCTACGGTATCCCAGACACACTTAGCCTATTACTACACAGGCATAGAGCATCCCAGTAATACAAAATTTCACAGATCTATTTAACTGCATGTGACTAAAAATAAAAAGAAAGTATACAACATGATGATGATGTACGTGAGGCCCTCAGATTCCATCACGCGGGCCACCACCCGCGCACTAAATTCCTCAACATCCTAGATCACCTCTCCAGGACCGGGGGGTTCGCCCCCCTCCCTCACTGAAAGGTGAACTAAAAAATAAAACAGAAATAAAAGCAGGGAAAAATAAAAAGTAAAAGGTTTAGGAAAAAATACAACATACAATCTCCCCGGGGTAAAAATCCCCCATCACACTCCATATTAAATCTATGACAAATGTACTCCTCGAGTTTACAAGTTTTTTGTAAATTTCAATTGGACAAGTGAGAATAATTAAAATAATAAAAATAAAAAATACAATAAAATGGTAGTATTTACATAATTCTGTATCATTTAATGCATACTTTTTAAATTCCCCAATAGAGCAGTCAAAATAGCAAAAAAAATAATATAAAGGAACTTTTTCCTTAAGCAAAAAAAATGTTTGTACTTCAAAGACCTTGTGCTCCAATTGTTATTAACAATTTAATTTTTTTAACTGCGTTTTTCGACTTAAAAATGTGAGTAACTCGAGATATATAGTCCCCGATCGGGAGAAACAAAAAAACTAAATCTTTGCAATTAAATTTTCTACAAATTTACATTTAAATTAATTTACCTGAAAAGAACTTTTTTTCAATTATTTATCGATCTTAGTTGCAAAATGCAATAACTTCCTTGGTTTTGAACCTTTCTAGGACTTTTTTCAAATACATTATTTTTTCCCAAACAATGTAATGAGTAATAACTTATATTTTAAATGCAAAGCTTTAATAAATCATATACTTTATTGCTATTATATGAAAAAAGTTCTTTTCAGGTAAACTAATAACTGCATTTAAATCTATGCAAATTTGGTTTTATCAGAAGAAAAATTGTTTTGAATATGTTGTGCGAACTGAATATTTTTCAAAATGGTACAGTTTAAATTTTGGCCAAAAATATGCATTTGTTAATTAATAATTGGCTAAAATGCAAAAAGTTGAATATTTGAAGTCTAGTTTGACTAAAATAAACTTTTTTTAAATTAAAATAAAGGTATTAAAATTTTCTTTTTTGTCTGATAAAAATTTTTCAAAATTGCCTAAAAATGTCATATTTTGTTAATTGGGTTTCAAACAAATTCAAAAAAATTGCCAAAATAGGATTAAACATTTTTTTACAGCATCAAAAGCTGGAATCGAGACAACTTTTGACAAAAAAAATAATAATTCGTATTGGACTTAATGTCATAAAATGGCGGCCAATTCAAATTTTAAATAACAAATTCAATTGCGCACACTGGATTTAATATTTTGCACCAAATTTTCAGGATATTTTTGTTAAAGCAAAAGGTAGATTTTCCCAAAGTTTCAAACTGATCGATCTGGGCAACAAAATAAAAAAAAGACTTGGCCAGTTTTTTCACTTTTGTAGGTTATAAGACGACTACTAAGCTAAACGTAGATTTGTAGAAAATTTAATTAAAATGGCTTTTTTTTGTTTGTGTCGATCAGACCTATAATATATCTCGAGTTAATAACATTTTTAGGTTGAAATACGCGGTTAAAAAAAATAAATTGTTAATAAGGAGCACAAGGTCTTTGAAGTACAAAATTTTTTGGGTACACCTTAGCACTTCCTCAACTGGATCCAACGATAAAATTGTTTATGGAAAAAGTTTCACTTCAAATCCTATTTTGACTGCATTACAAGGCATAATACACACCACGCACATACACCATCACACCAATACACCCATGCAAACACGCGCGCACAGAGATACAATATACCAATAAATTACAAAAATACAACACAATACAGAATCAGAAAATTTTAAATTTATTACATAAGCATTAAACATTATTACCAATTTATATAATTTATTTAATTGCATTCAATTATTACATACACGGTTTATAGAAAGTGTACATGTGATAGATTAGAAGCACGCTTAATTACATGTCAGAAATATTCACAAATTCGTAATATATACTATATGGAGCATAAATAAAAATACATTACAAATGTCTATATACCGGGGCATTTAAGTTGACAAACGCGAATAACTTGAAAATAAAGAATTTTCCAGAAAATGTTTCAAACAAAAGTATGATCACTTGAAAAGTGGGATCTAATGGCTATATTTTTTAAAGTTTAGTCGAGAACTTCAAGGTCATCTAATGGTGAATTTTAGTTTTTAAATGCAAAGTTCTGTTTCTTTACAGATACATATTCTGCTCTAAAAAATAAACAAACTTTTGTTTCTACTTTTTTTAATTTGGTCTCACTGTTTGCATTGAACGTGGAAGTAGCACATCTCTAACTGGGAAAAAAACATTTTATGAAAAAGTATTCAAAGAAAAAATTGTATAATTATTGTAAATGTTCAATGTATAATGGCAGTAACAATTGAATTCTAATCATGCAAGAAATAAGACTTATGTTTATCAAGGTAATTGAGTTTTTTATCAGAAATAAATCTTTTACACAAATAATATTTTTTGCAAAAATTTCAACTATTTTGTTAACATAATCATTTTAATAAGTGTTCAAAGTGATGTCTTTCGGCTGCAATACACTGATCAACACTTACTTCAACGTTCAATGCTTAATTAATTGCAGTGAGGTCAAATTAAAAAAATGGTAGAAACATAAGTTATTTATTTTTTAGAGCAAAATATGAATCTGTAAAAAATAGGGATTTGCATTTAAAAAACCAAAGTAAACCTTCAGATGTCCTTGAAGTCCTCCACCAAACTTAAAAAAATACAGTCATTATATCTCGGTTTTGAATGATGACACTTTTGTCCGAAACATTTTTCTCGAAAATTATTTATTTTCAAGATATTCGCGTTCGTCAACTTAAAATGCCCCACCCGGTATAAATAGCTCCCTATTTCAATTTTATGTAACACGGAGGAGCTCCTTCTGCTAAGTCTGACAGCTTGTGCACTTGCACTGATCACGACTCTGCGTAGCGTTTTAAGTTTTATCTTAAGATCATGTATTTTTTCAATCTATTGTATATTGTCTTCTCCTAAAGCACACTGCTTCTTTCCAAATCTAAATTTTCATCAAACAGCAGGCCTATATTGTGGGTTTTACTAGCATTTTTGCTTAATAAGATACCAATGTCGGTGTTAAGATCATTCATTTTATCAGTAAAATTGTTCTATAGCCCTTGTAGATTCAAATCTTTTAAAAATAGTTCTATTGAGTTACCTCGTAGTTCGTTTATGGTACACGGTGCACATTTGAAAAATACAATACGACTAGTATTACTCTGGAGTCATGCACTGTTAAATACTCAGCCTATTAACCAGGCTTAAAGTAATTCCCGGGGAATTTAGGCCCCATTGGGCCCCTTGAACATCCTCCCTGCAGGCAGACCCTCGCCTAGGCCACCAACCAACCTAATCTTGCGAAATAGGTGGTGATGCTGCCTAGGGGCATCTCCCTTACATCGGCCAAAGTTGGCCAACGTTCTCCCAAAATGGATTATATACAACAACTATCCATTATTTCCATTAGTCATATGGGATTCACATGCAGCACAAAGGAAAGTTGAGGCACTCGTCCAATTTGTTGTTGTATGTAGGTTTACATGAACATATATAGCATTTGGCCATATAATTTCTTTGTACAGAATGAAACATCTAGTACAAATACGTATATCTCTGCGTAGTCCACTTCGCACAGTAACAAACGATCCAGTGCTACATATCAATGCAAAATCCCCCAAAATTTGACGCCTAACATTTAGTGCCAATGCACTAGCCTCGTCGGGTACGTCCGTAACAGTCCCATCATCAAGCTCTATCTCCTCCTTTTCTTCTTCTTCTCCTTCAACCCCTTATCAACCCCATTCGATCTCATCACATTCATCTACACCTCATCCATCACCGCATTCCATCTCATTCTCTTCTTCACCCCCTCTTCTTCTTCAACCCATTCCATTCCATCCCATCCTCTTCAACCCCTTCATCTACGTGCCATTCTATTTCATTCTCTTCTTTATACCCTTCTTGTTCAAAATTATTATCGTCTTCTAAAGCTCACTGTCTTAAAAATAAAATAAAATATGCGCCGCGGACATTTTTATAACACACACACACACTTCTTCAAAGGTAAATAATAAACTGAATATAGAATGAATATTTTTCTTATGACTAAAATTTTTGATGATTAAATAAATTTTGCGCATGAGAAAGTTCTATCTTATCATAAACGGTCGAAGCTAAAAATTTATCGTAAGAATTGCAAAGAAGATTGAATAAAATTACCATCGTCTTACAATGGGGCATTCATATCATGTTTCCATCTCCCTCGTTTATGACCGAATCCATTGATAATAAACAGTCTCTAGCCAATATTCTTATTGCAGACAACAAAATCGTAGCTTTCAGCGAGAACCTGAAGATGGCAGATGAGATTCTGCCGAAACGTCGTTTAGACAACCGTGACTCTTGGAGGAGTCAACCATCGACGCGGGAGAGCACCCGGAAGTACAACAATACTTTATATATATATATATATATATATATATATATATATATAAAGCTGCCTACTGTTGCTAGATGGCAGATGAGATTCTGCCGAAACGTCGTTTAGACAACCGTGTCTCCTGGAGGAGTCGACCATCGACGCGGGAGAGCACCCGGAAGTACAACAACACTTCATATATATATATATATATATATATATATATATATATAGAGAGAGAGAGAGAGAGCGCTGCTTCCATGAGCGGATGGGGAGTGTCCTGCGAAAATGAAAGGGCCAGTGATCAGTGGAATGCTGTGGAAAAATCTTTACATATCAATAGTTTAGAACTTATTAGCTTCCTATTTCAGGTTAAAATGTTTCGCGAAACAGCTCAGAGATTGCAATATTCTATTACACATAGACAATACTACAGCCTTCGCATATGTTAATCGAATGGGTGGTGTTAAATTTGAGAAACTGAATAAGATAACCCAGAAAATTTGGCAATGGTGCGAAAATCGCAATATTTTTATTTTTGCAACTTATATACAATCAAAATAAAACAAAGAGGCAAATTTTCAGTCTAAAATAATATCAAAAGATATTGAGTATAGTGTATACGACCAGAATTGAAACCGCATAAAACTAAAAGCCGGCAAAAACAGTCGGTATCTCTGGCGGAGGTAAATAGAAATGCTTGTCATAAGAAAAACAATAAAGAGATGCCGACTGTTATTGCCGGCTTTTCGTTTTTATACGGTTTCAATTCTGGTCGCACACACTATACGAATTATCATACTGGGCTTTCGATTTAATTTGTAGCGGATTTGGAACCCCTAACATTGACCTATTTGCTAGTCGGCATAATAGGAAATGTAGCAAATTTATTTCGTGGCATAGAGTCCCAGAAGCACTAACCACTGATGCATTTACAGTACCATGGAATGAAGAGCTTTATGCATTTCCTCATTTTGCCTTAATAACAAAAGTTCTACAAAAATTAAATTTGATGATGCGAGGGTAATAATAGTTGTCCCTTATTGGCCAACACAATCCTGATTTCCTCTATTTAATATATTATTAGAAGGAAAACCCTTATGTCTAAAGTCTAAAACAGAATTATTATCATTATCTCTTGATAGGAAGCCGCATCTACCATGGCGCAACCTTTCCCTGGCGACAGGTGTGTTATCGAACAGGGCTTTAAAAGGAAAGGGTTCTCAAAGCTGTGCAAATAATGGTTTCGTCAATTTCCTTAGGAACACTAAAACAATATAGTAGTAGTTTAAAGCTTTGGTGGGAATTTTGTATAATTAATAAATAATATTGACATTTACATTTTTTCCATAGATTGAACTGTAACATTCTTAACTCAAATGTTCAAAAGGGGTGCAGCTTATTGTTCGCTGAATTGTGCAAGATCAGCATTAACGTTAATTATTTCACCCGAATTAGATTCTAACTTAGAAATTAAAAGATTATTCAAATTTCTGGCTTGTAAGGTTTCATTTTATTTTTTTCAGGCATCTTAGAATACTTTCTCTGTTTAAGGTTTAAACTAGCCGGTCTAATACTAATCCGAAGGTCGTTGTTAAAATAATGTAAAATTTGATCATTATTTCTATTATAACTACTTAAATTTACATTTATTATTCATTATTATTAGATTCTTGGTTTTCCATTTGTATTTGTAAATAGGAAGCCTTTATAGAATAAGTATTCATTATTCTTCCTTATTTATTAGCTACTAGGGAACCCCCTTTTCTAACCACATTTCTAACAATCGATAACGACGTTTTATTACTTTCAGACATCTGAAATTGTATTTTCATTATCACCTTGTTACAGTTCAATTTAACATTTATACGTTATTAAAAAAAATCTCTAAATCATTGCTTTATCTCTTACATTTAATGTCTAACGAATTCGTGTTATCCGTCGTCACGCGTAATATTTATTATTTAGTTGTCTATATAAACCCGCAATTGTAAGGAATCTGTTGCACTTGTAGACATGGTATTATACATTTTGTTGTGTAGCGTGTTGCATATACTTAGGCTCTCTATTTCTGTAATTCTTAAGCTAGGCAACCAATAACTTTTAATTAGTTTATAGGTAGATTCCTATAACCTACTGACGATCGGTAACACAGATTTATTTCTTCACAATAGTTTTTGTCTTCCGGCAGTCTGTCACTTTTCACGTGTAATTCGCTCGAACGCTTGGCAATTTATTAAGTGGTATTTTTACGTGCTCGTTGCGATTTTTGAAACAAGTAATTTCACCATTTTGGGATATCTTCGCAACGTTACATTTTTCGATTTTCCATTTATGTTTGGACGAGTGCATATTTTTATGGTATTGGAAATCGATTGTCTTCATTGGAAGGATCTATACGTAAAAGCCATTTTTGCCAAATTTACACAAGGCCAAGGACATCCAAGGTCAACAACATTTCTCTAAGAAAACCCCCCGAAACGAGGGTTCTTTTTTTCCATCTACGGTTTCGCCTAGTATTTCGCAGTTTTTCCTCCGTTTTTTTTGTCTCCCCTGAAACAAACGACTTTTTTTTTCCACTGGTCTACACGTACTTATGTTACTTCTCCTTGCTGGACTGGAATTTCTTTTTTGTGGAGGAGCCATCCATTTTTTTGGGTTAATTGATAGGCTGGAAGTTGCCCATTCCTGAAAATTGAGCCGAAGCTGAAGCCCTGCTGCCTGTAAATTGTATCCTTCTTGTACCACATATATATATTGATTTTTTTAAAATATATTGTATATTTTGCTTTAAAAAAATTTCACCGCTGTACCTATATATATATATATATATATATATATATATATATATATATATATATATATATATATATATACATATTTTAAATTTTGCTAAACATTTTATGAAAATATTCTGTCAATTAATCAAAACATCTAGGATAATTGTTGGGGGTTAAGCACTTACGTAAGACGCGTATACCCAGTTAGATACATTTTTTTTAGTGTTGAATTTGTCTGTCATACCATACTATACGTTATTGTACTGTTGAATGTTATAAAGTTACTTCGTTTATTGTTATTAAAAGATAAAATTGAATTTGAATTTTTGAATTTGTAATTTATTTAGTAAATTTGAGGTTACATTGTACTTGAGCTGGTATTTGGAGAGAAAAAAAAATTTACTTGGCGCCCTGATACATCAAGAAGTTTAGAACTCCGACCATCTCCACTGTCAGTCGGCCGGCAAATACCGTTAGTCAACAGGCGACGACCAACTAGTTACGTCAGATTGTAATTTTGAAACTTGACGTAGCAACCTGACTCGTCTTTGATTCGCCCCTTATCGGATAGCAATAGTGCAGGCAGGAGTACTCTATCCTATCAATTTGAAAAGGAAGCTACTGATACAAATGTTTTTGAAGACGTAGTGGCAACGTCGTCTAACGAGGAACGAGAAATCCTTGCGAACTACAAAATTCATCACGAATTGAAACATAGGTATATAGTATATAATAAAATTTTCAATGATGAATTACTTTGTTCAATCATCAGTTATAGAATTTCTCGAGAGAAGTAGCTACATGTTATCATTGTTTACTGCACTATTTTATTTTTGATAAAGTTTTAAGTAAACATCATAATAATAATTGTTACAAATATTTACGAACATAATGATAAAATTTATCAACTGACCACAAGTCCGATAAACAAACATATAAATAGCTAATTTGAACTTGTAGTCATCAGAATGTGTTATAAGTCGTTCTAATAAAGAAGTCAAGTGCAATTTACTGTTTCTTCCATCAAGAAATCCTCCTAACTTATTTGGCGTAGTCGGTAGGATAGTGCCCTTTTGGCAAGTCGTTCAAGTGCATCGGTCACTATGGAAGAATCCTTGCATCGTGCAGAGAAGTCCGGATACGACCCCAGAAGTTGATATTTATCATTGAGGCCTATCCAAAAGAATCTACGAGGAGTGAAGAAACAGAAAACGTAAGTCAATACTCAGATCCTTAGAACGCTTTCCTTTTCAAACACAAATTGAAAGTCACTTAATTGTTCATTAAGAAAACTCTTGTGATCCTTTCAGTTTTGGCATTTTTTTCAAATTCACTTACTAAATCTTACTAGAATTTTGTGTGATATTTGAAAACAGAAATTAATAATTGTTAAGCTGGTCAATATTTTGACAACGCTAAATTTAAGTTGCTGTTTATTAAATTCTGTAATGAACAGACAGGGAAGAGTCAGATCCTCAACCCTATAATTAAGTTACCCCTTTCTCATGTCATTCAATGATTTACTTGAAAGTCTAGAGGACGCCATTGCATCTCCTAGCCTAAATAACGAACCTGAAAATATTATACACGCACCTATCCAAGCTAGATTAAGACCTAGTAGACTAAATTCTATTCAAATATCTGCCAGTACTTCACAAACCCCAGAAATGGCTCAAGTGAACTATCAATTACTTAGAATATATATTGACGCAATAAGACCTTTCGACGGAAACGTTTTCGCTCTCAATGACTTTGTTACAGCATGTAACGCTCTCGAAGCTAATTACGCGAAACCCAATGACACCCCTGACAACATGAACTTAAATAATTTCCTACTTCAATCCATTAAATCAAAACTATAAGTGGATGTCGGTTTGATTTAAATTCCTGGACAGATATTCGCAAAACACTAATGGATCATTTTTCAGGCCCTAGATCCATCCCAAATCTCTAACACGATTTGAGACAAACGACTCAACGTAATAATGTATCACTGCACGGCTTTGGACTAAGACTACAAAATTTACAAAGCCTACTTTTAGCAAAGGTTTCTCAATCAAATGACGAAGCGGTAGAAAAACGAACTTATATAAAAATTTATCAAAAACTTACACTTGATACATACACCCATTGCCTACCACAAAATTATCAAATCATGATACGCTTAAGCCCTTTTACAACCCTAGAAGAAGCTATAAATTTAGTAACACAAGAAAAACAATTCAACACATCGTCAAAGCACTCGTCGCAAAATTCCAATCAAAATAATTCCCATATCAATTAAAATTACAACTCTAAACATCAACTCCCATCACAACCAATAAATCTACACCCACGTCGCAATATCCAAACTCATTTCCCTACAAACCAACAGGTGTTCGGACGTCAAAATACAGCTCAAAATCAAAATATTTTTAATACAAGATCCCAAAACATTCAGCCAGTCAAACCCACTCCAATGTCTGGCGTATCAGTTCAACTTAGACAAAATTATGCCCATAATCCTTCAATGAATAAACAAAATCATATGCGCCATTTTCAACCTAAAACGAATTCTCAGATTAGACGACAATTCCCATGGTTCAAACAGTCAAGCCCTCAAAATTTCATAGTTGAAGAACTACATACAGTAGATCTTGATCCAATAGCCAGTTGCAATCATCCTGAAGATTCAACTGAAATCCCTAACCCTCGATTCGCAGATTTAAACAACACTGAAAATAATAATTCTATTATCGAAGAACTAGATGAATACCAAATTCAAAACGACGAATACAATGAAAATATAAATTTTCAAAACGAGCCTCGGAACGACCAACCATCGAATTAAATTCAGTAATAACCCCTTGTAGTCTGCCCTATATACAAATTCAAAATCCCCCAATACAACTTCTTATTCTCTCTTATTCTGATTTCACAAAGCTTACTTTGGAATGCGATGCCAGTAAATATGCAATAGGTCCAATCCTCAGGCAAGACGGACATCCTATCTCGTACTACTCCAGAACCCTGAATCCTGCAGAAATCAATTATAGTGTAATTGAAAAAGAACTTTTAAGTGTGGCCCACAGTTGCAAATTCTTCCGGCTTTATCTCTTTGGACACCATTTCCAATCATCACAGATCACCAACCCTTACAATGGTTGTATCACCTAAAAAACCCAAACTCGCGACTAATCCGATGGAGACTACGCCTCGACGAATACGACTACACTATCAAATACAAAAAAGGCAAACACAACGTAAATGCCGATTGCCTTTCACGACCCCCTATACAGGAACTCAACGCTATCGATAATGATGACGCAAATTCCATGATTGCAAACCTCAGATTTTGAATCAATTTTAGACGCACTACCCGAAGTAGATCCCCAAATCGCAGACAATTTAATAAAGGACATAGATGAACAAACTTTCGATAATAATACTGTTCACACAGCGCTTTCTAACCCCACATTCACAATGCCTTATTCTAAATCAGCCATTAACATCTATAAAAATCAAATCTTCATAAAAGAATGCGATAACGCAGTTACTAATACCCACATTCTAGAAAGACCTTTCCCTGGGTATAAAAGACACCGAATTGTGTTAAAATAACGAACATCCGATGAAGAGATGTTCAAATTTATATATATATATCCAAAGTACCCAAAACTGCTTCAAATTCAAGTCCGAGAGTATTAAACATAAAATCATTAGAATATTCCAGAGATTCGAAGATGTCTCTCAAGAAAACAAACAAAATCAGATAATAAAATATATGCACGAAGGAAAAACCATACACCGTGGAACCAAAGTCACTTCAAGTTTAATAATGAGAAAATACTATTGGCCCAATATAAACCACCAAGTTGCCCGATATATAAAAAATTGTCACACATGCAAATATGACAGGCATCCTCAGAAAATAAAGTTTCAAAATACCCCAATTCCTCAGAAACCTCTAGATGTTATTCATATAGACCTTTTTCACTATTCGAATGAATGTTATCTTACAGTTTTCGATCCTCTCTCTAAAATTGTACAAAGCTACCCTCTAAAATCCAAGACAGGAATGGAAGTACAACAAGCTCTTTTAACCTTTATACAACACTACGGGAAACCTTATAAGATAATTTGGGACAAAGGTAAAGAATTTAATAATACCATGATTATTGATTACTGTGACTTACATAAAATATCTTTACACTTCACTAGTACTGACAGTCATACATCCAATAGTCCAGTTGAACACTTTCATAGTTCGGTAATAGACAGCATGAGATGTTTAATTTCAGAAAACCTTAACTTCCCTAATCATTATTTGACGAAACTAGCTACGATCGGATACAATGAATCAATACACTCTCTCACTAAACACATCCCTTTTGAAGTACTTTTTGGACATCTAAATAAACCTTCACCCTTTGAAATATCTGACGAAATTATCAGTTCAGATTACATATATGAACATAAAAACCTTACCCAAAACTTATACGAACAACTTAGAATTAACAAAGTCCTCGATAAAGAAAATATAATGTCAAAAATCAACAAGAACCGTACAGAACCTAAAATTCATAATACAGACAACATCATTTACGTTAGAAACTCACGAGCTACGCGTGCGAAGAATATACCTAAATTCACATAGGCAACTGTCATCAAAGGTGACGGACCCACTTGACTGTTGTAGCGTTCCTGTTACGAATTTTTAAAAAAATTTATAAAATTCCATTTTCTTCTCACACTGTATACGCGTATGACACAGTTTTGTAGATATAATATAACCGTTCATCCTTTAATGATTCAGAGCATTGTTCTTATACCAATTTATTTTTAATTTAAACACTTAGAACTTTGTCATTTTGTTATTATTAGTTATTGATAGTTATTTGTTATGTTATAGCTCTCAACGGTGTTCCACACATGTCTCCATGGACTCCTGCCTGAAACCCTAGAGTAGTTTTATATTTTTTAATGTATTTTATTAATATTAAGAATCAATATACATTGTTTTATAAACTAAACTAGTGATGAGCCTACATTATTTTCTTATTCTTTAATTGACTTAACAGTGTATATGATTAACTTTCTTTAACTTACCTTTAATTAAATCTCATTTTATATGAGATACATATTATTATATAATCGTATGCATTTGTTAATCATTATTGTATGCACAATGCACAATGCTTTTGTCGTTCTCACAATCAGCTGTTATTTGACATTTGCCAACTAACTTCATCACAGAGCTATAGAAATGTAGTACATGCAGTCTAACCGCAGTATCGCCATCTAGAGATAAACCGAATCACTGAACGATTTATAAATAACGTTTGTTTACTTACTTTTACAGGCTTTTCTTTTTATCGTCACATGTTAGGAAAATCAGTTTTGGTGTAATATACAATCACTATCAATTGTTAACTTTACTATTATTAATTTTTAGGTATTTCTGTTATCTCAAGTTAGTTTTAGGATTTATGTTGGCAATACTAATAATGATAAAAGTTTACCTTATAACTAATTTCAAAATCTCAGATCATTTTCCTGCTCTTTATCGACAAAATCAGTACACTCTCGTGAGATACATTAGTAAAATAATTTACAACTTTGAATATCCGCAATTATCAGTGCAATCATCTATTTGAGAGGTAATTAGACTTTATTATCCATTTATTTTAATTAACTGTTAATAATCTAAATTTTTATATTTCAACTTTATTCTGTAATTAGCACATGTTAATATTTTTTTTCTCTTTATTTCCCTTGCCCTGTAGTTCTGTCGACGAATATATTAATTTTTTTTAATTAATTTTTTATATTGACAAATATTTAATATTTATGAATATTTTATATCCAGGATTTATCTGGCTAATTGATTTAGTCTAGCATAGGATTAAATTTAATTTAATCAGTTCTGTTTCCCGTGCAATATTTTTTTTAATTGCAATACATATTTCTTCAGATTTATTGTAAGTAAAATACAAAATACGTTGTATATGGTATTTTGTGATTGTCGTCAAGTTAATGTAATTTTCACCCTGGATGACCATAATAAATATTTGATTTACACTCTACGTAGTCAATCATTATCACTTTTGGATTGGGTGACTATCTTTCAATATTTGTCTCCGAGACAAAGTATATTTCAACGTCAGAACTACACCGCAAATTATAGGGGTTCCTTGGCAGCGGGTGTGGTCCATGGTGTACATGTGGAAGACATCTTGTGGAGCTACAGTAGGACTGTTTGTAAATTTCGCTTCAAAATTTATTTGGGTGACTGATGAGTGGTGAGAGTATCTATCTATCTATCTTTTAAGCTTTCCTTATTTTATTGTGTCTAAATTCATAAGAAAATAAATTGAAAATATTTTGTTAATAAACTATATTTTTTTTATTAATTTCCATCCAAATAATAAAGTTTTTTCAGGTTTTCCCGCATAAACTTGTTCTGTCTTCAAGTGGGTTAATTATTAACTAATTTTTCTTGCGGGTGGCGCCCTTAATAGTATCAATTTTATTTGTATAACCCACTTGAGAACAGAACAGACCAGTTATGCTGGTGTTGTCAAGTGTATGTCGATGCACCAAACTCTGGCCTCTATTTAATTAAAATTAAAAGAACTCACGTCAACGCCCCGCACCAGATCAGCTAGCCGTTAGCACTTGCTGGTGGGCTTTACTTTATTATTAACACTAAATTAATGGTAAATTAAAGAACAACAGGCTATAAAAATTGGCGCCTAGAACGTGGAGCACCGAAAAATAATCTTTAAAGTTTGTAGAGTACAGAGTTGGAGTATCGTGCATTTTTCAGCACTTCGTATAGCTGTTCTGAAAAACCGGGATGGAGACAAACATGCAGAAATTTTAACCTGATGTTTAATAAATATTTTAATTTGAAAGTTATATCTATGAAACTGGTCATATTTTACAGGTATTTAACAAAAACCAAACAACTACTTTCTATTATATTTTACTTATAATACTTCTCTAGAAAAAGAAATAAAAAAAAATATTTTTTTTCTTATCTTATCACCTGGTATTGAATTCCTTTCTATATATTTAGGTTTGGTAAGATATTATTTTATTATTGGATATGTTTTATGTTTCTCTATGCTATATTTATCTATATTCCTACCATATATTTTAAACAACGAACATACTCATTTTCATATATTTTTTTGTTGTCTTTTTGCGCTGAGTACTAGAATTTTCTTTGTCTGATGACTAGAGTTATAGAGAGTTATAGTTATAGAGTTATAGCTGTTTTGCTTTCACTTTTTAAACAGTTAAATTTAGTAGTAGTACTTATCTATATATTTTCTTTTCATTAATTTTCAAAATGGAGTCACCATTTTCTGTAAATGCAGCTTATTTGACAGAAGCAGAGATAGACTATGAGTTACGCATCAGAGGTATTAGAGCCACACGTAAAAATTTGCAATCTAAAAAATTAATTTTGAAAAACCAATTAGAAAAATCTAAAATTGATATTCGGGAACTAAAAGACCCAGACTTTAAAGAAGAAGATGAAAAATTAATTATAGATGCGACAATTTTAGACTTAGATTCATTAATATCAGAATTTTCAGCCACTGTTGCAGATAGTTTTTATTTAGTCATAACCTCTCGTTTAGCATGTCTTACATACAGGGTCAACCGTTTCGTAGTGCCAGAACAACCGAAAGAATCACATGAATTGTATTCTGAGTATAAAGAAGATGCTAGGACATCTTGTTTTGAACTAGAGGCAAAACTAAGTTCTAAAGTAGTAAAAGCTGAAAATTCAACAAAAAACGATATAGTCTATCCCTCTTCAGCACAGAATAAGTCTGTACCCGTTTACAAGTGGGGAGTCAAATTTAATGGTAATACTAGCCTTAACGCCTTTCTAGAAAGGGTTACTGAGTTATCTAAAGCTAGGAATGTATCTGATATAGAGTTATTTAATTCAGCAATCGACTTATTTGACGGGCCAGTCTTAGTCTGGTACCGTTCGATAAGAGATAAAATTTCCACATGGAATGAATTAGTTAAAGAGTTACAAACTGTATTTTTACCATTAGAATATAACGAAACGCTATTAGATGAAATTAAGTCAAGAAAGCAGGGTCGTACTGAAAATATATGTATTTATGTTGCAACTATGAAAAATTTATTCAGTCGTTTAGCAATGCCACTAAATGACAGTGAACAATTAAAAATTATTAGAAGAAATATTTTGCCTATATATATTGAACGTTTAGCTCTTATTGACATTAACAACTTAAACGATTTGATTAAATATTGTAGAAAAATTGACGAGGCCACCCAAATTAAAAATAAATATACGCCTCCCAAGACCACCAATTTTCTAGAGTCCGATCTTGCATATGTTGATGAGCCAGGGCCCTCAAGACCTAAAAATAAAAATCATGCAATTAATAATAACAAAAGCATAAATTTCTCTAATAATAGTACACCCGCTAAGCCAGCACCCCTAAATAGGCCGCGAAATAAAGTTTCAACAGTGACATGTTGGAATTGTAAAAAATCAGGACATGGATATACAGATTGCCGAAGACCTAGAAGCATGTTTTGCTTTAAATGTGGAAATCCTAATGTTACGGTTAAGACTTGTACCACTTGTAACGTAGAATCAAAAAACTAAGTAGAAGGTCTGAAGTTCGAGGCCAACCTCAGACCACTTTCTTTAAAGGCCGTATCTTTTCGAACTCTAAATTAAAACAGACAGAGAAAAATTCTATTAAACTCAAAACTTCTCCTAGTACCGTTAAGCCAAAAACTGATATTTCAGAGTGGACTAAATGGAAAATGACAGTTAAAAATTTTCTGAAATCCAGCAATATCTTACCTCGTGTGTCACCGGTTTTCGTAGAAAAACCACTTGATAATAGGCCGTACATTTCAGTCACTTTGTTTGACGAAGAGGTAATAGCATTAATTGATAGCGGTGCAAATGTTACATGTTTGGGTTCACTTGCTTTAAATTTGCTAGAAAAATATAAAATTAAATTAGGCAAACGTAAAAATAAAATTGTTAGGACTGCAGATGGTAAAGCTCAAAACATTACTGGAGTTTGTCAACTTCCTTTGTGTATTAACAACATTTGTAAATTAGTTAAAGTGAATGTAGTACCATCACTTAAATGTAGTTTAATTTTGGGCAGTGATTTTTGTAAAGCTTTTTCGTTAACACTCGATTTTCATAATGGTACGTGGAAAATATACAGTGAGCCAAATAACTTTGAAATCAGTACAATTTCTGAATTGCCTAAACAGAGTGACAGAGATGAGGGTCTTAAATTAAAATTTTCTGAGTCTGAAAAAGTAGAAATGGAAAAAACAGTTGATATGTTTAAAACTTTATCACTTGATGATAAGCTTGGACGTACTAATTTCATTAAAGCACACATAGATACAGGCGATACAAGGCCTTTTAAAAAACGTCAGTATAAGTTATCCCCTTATATGTTGCAACACTTAAACAATGAGTTAGACAAAATGCTTGACTTGGACGTAATTGAGTCATCTTTTAGCCCCTGGAACAGCCCAGTTTTGCTTGTCAAAAAGAATAGTGGGGAATGGCGTTTTTGTTTTGACGGTAGGGCCTTAAATGAAGTTACAAAAAAAGATTCTTATCCTCTTCCATTAGTTGACGATATCTTAAAAATGTTAGCTGACGCGAAATTCATTTCTTCAATAGATTTAAAAAGTGCCTTTTGGCAAATACCCCTCGATGAGGAAAGTAAAGAGAAAACCGCTTTTTCCATTCCTGGTCGAGGTCTATTTCATTTTAAAGTTTTACCTTTTGGCTTATCTAGCTCGGCACAAATTACACAACGGTTAATGGACAGAGTACTTACTCCACAATTACAACCAAAAGTGTTTGTTTATCTGGATGACATAATAATAACCTCATCTACCTTTTCAGAACATATTTCTATTTTGTCTGAGGTTTATAAAAGATTAGCAGAAGCCAATTTAACTGTCAATTTCCAGAAATGTAAATTTTTTAGAGATTCTCTCAAGTACCTAGGTTTTATAATAGACTCAAAAGGTTTAAGAACCTCTAGCGAGAAAGTGGAGGCAATGTTAAATTACCCAAGACCTCAAAATACCACACAGATTAGACGCTTCGTAGGCATGTGTTCGTGGTATCGACGTTTCATACCTCACTTTAGTACATTGATAAGTCCGCTTAATGATTTGCTTAGGGGACGGCAGAAGAAACAGTCGATCCCATGGAACAATCAGGCCGAGATTGCATTTAATGAAATAAAACAAAAATTAATTTCTGCTCCTATACTTGCCGCACCTGATTTCTCTCAAGAATTTTGCATACACTGCGATGCAAGTTCATTTGCAGTTGGGTCAATGCTGACACAAAAGATTAACGGCGTAGAAAGAGTGATAGCCTATGCCAGCCGAAGCTTGTCAAAAGCTGAACGCAACTATTCCACTTGTGAACGTGAAATTTTAAGTTTACTTCATGCATGTGAAAATTTCGCGGGATATATACAGGATGTGCATTTTAAAGTGATCACAGACCATGCGAGTTTAAAATATTTAAGCAAACTGTCAAACCCTACAGGACGTTTGTCACGTTGGGCACTTAGACTTTCAATGTTTGATTTTGAAATAATTCACCGTAAAGGTAGTTTAAATGTGGTCCCGGATGCATTATCGCGTTCTCTTCCTGAAGCAGAAATTAATATTTTGGGAATTTCTTTAAATAACCTCGAGCCATGGTACCTGAAATTTAGAGATAAAATTAATAATTGTCCATTGAAATATCCGCAATGGATAGTTAAAGACGGATATATTTTTAAGAATACCAAAAAGAAAATTATTCTGAAAACTAATATATCCGACTGGAAATTACTCGTTCCTTTGGCTCAAAGACAACAAGTTTTTCTTGACTGCCATGCTAATGTAAATTCAGCACATTTGGGTTACTATAAAACACTGCACAGAGTGGCAGAAAATTTCTATTGGCCCGGAATGCGTAAAGAAATATTAAAGTTAATACGAAAATGTGATATTTGTAGTAGAGAAAAATCTCTAAACTCTCAGGGATTCGGGTTAATGGGCGCAGAAAGGAAAGCACAATTTCCATTTCAAGTTTTAGCATACGATACAATGGGTCCATTTCCTAGAAGCTCAAAGGGTAACAGATTTCTTTTGGTAGCGGTAGATTATTTTTCAAAGTTTGTAATAATGAAACCCGCAAGACAAGCCACCTCTAAGGCTATTATAACCTTCTTGGAAAATGTATTTTTAACTTATGGGGTGCCACAGATTTTATTATTGGACAATGCTTCTGCGCATACTAGCAAAGATTTTGACAAGTTTGTCAAGCAAAATAAAATCTCGAAGGTGTGGTACAATTGCTACTACCATCCACAGGTAAACCCCGTAGAAAGAGTCAACCGTACCATTGGCACAGCGATTAGGTGTTTTATCAAAGATGCACATAAAAAATGGGATGAAAATATTCTTAACATACAATCAGCCATAAACACAGCAGTACACGAGGTGACAGGTTTCACACCAGCCTTTCTTAATTTTGGCCGTAAAATACCCGTGACTGGCGATTATTATGATGACGTAACAGTCTTCGATTTAAATAATCTTGATGAAAACCGTAAGTCCTATGCCAATGAGTTAGAAAAATTACCAGTAGTTTATAAAAAGGTCCAAGAAAGGTTAAATACAGCTTACCAGCGTAGTTGTCATTATTACAATCTTAGAAAACGTGAACAAGTTTTTAAAGTAGGGGAAAAAGTATGGCGACGTAATTTCGCTCAAAGTGACGCAGCAGAGGGTTTTTCTGCCAAACTGGCAAACCGTTTTGTACTGTGCATAGTCAGTAAAGTTTTGTCTAAGGTAGCTTATGAGTTAAATCATTTAGACGGTTCTCCAGCTGGCACATACCACGTTTCGAAACTCAAACCATATCTTGGTTCAAATGCCCGCTTAAATGAAACCGAAAATTAAGCACTAGAAAAACTAATTTTTTTTGTAACGGTATTTAAATTTGGAATAACCCTTCCGTGTTTCCTTTTAGGAGCTTTCAGTTAGTTACTTAGGCTGATATATCGTTATCGTAACAGTTTTACTCTGTATTATAGAAACATTTGCCGCTTATCGTCTTATTTTTATATTGAGGGACACCCAGTATATAATGTTTGGTACCAAACAAACAGAAATTATCTGGTATGAAACACCACTACGCAGAGTATTTTTAACCTGCTTATAGTTTGGATAATTTTTTTCCTGTGGTGGGTACAAATTTACAGTATAGTGAGTATTTACTCATTTACTGAATTGTTTGTCATATTAAGGGACAAGTTTCTTTTAAACTGATCACTGAAATTATTTTGATTTAACTCAATTAAATGGCCGTGGACAGGAAAATAAATTCTTCCTGTTTTCAACGATATTTGAGTGAACCGAATGCGAGAGGCTTAGTAATTAATATCGCCTTGTGATATCTACTAGCGTATTTCATCGTATTCGAGTAATTTTCTCCCTCAGAACACCAGGAAGTTCTGAAATTCTCAGAGAGAATTATTGTAATGATATACATTAGGTTAGTTAATTTTTTTTAGGTTAGGCCTAAGCGTTAGTTTTTAGATAGGATATTTTTCTTGAATAATTTTTCACGAAAATAGTATTAGAGATTGTAAATATTAATTTAAGTTTTTAAATAGCTAGTGAGAATTAACTGGTTTCCTTCTAGTGATTATCATTTTTAGGTATGCCTATATTTAGTTGTACATATTAGGTTACGATTTAGTTTTAGGGATGCGCATCTCCATTTCAATGATCTCAATAGTTTCAAGATCGTTTGTACATAGTTTGGATTCACAAAAGTGAATTGATATTTAATTTTAAGATTTCATTTTTTTTTAGCAATCATAACTGTGATTGCTAACCAGCGACATACCTTCGACGAGCATAAAATTTCCTTCGATAGTTGCAAGGATTGCGACAATCTTCAAAGCTCTGATTGTGTCACTGGGTACATTTTAGGGTGGAAGGATGTAGGGCCACAAATGCTGCGAACACTCCAACTATAACGCATGCCATCAGCAGTACAGAACATCCGTTACTTGCTTATTAATAAAAATTTTCTAAATATCGGAGAGTATCGACAACTTACTAAACAGGGTTTTGTTTTTCGTAACCTAAAAATGGAAATAATATATGTTATATTAGAAATATACTATGATACATAATATTATCGAGACAGGCTTAACCTTCTCAAACATATCGTATTACATACTGCGTAACAGCTCTTCTCAATAACCGCTCACGCTGCATGAGCATTGTATTTCAATTCTAAGTAATCCTGATTGTGCTGAATCAGCAACACTGTTTCCTTTGTTCTCAAAACATTATAAATATTACCAACAACCTTTTTGTAATCAGTCTTATACTCATTTTCGATTAAACACATTCAAAATCATTATTGTTATTTTTACAAGAGTCAAGCTCGACTCCATTATAAGTGAATAAATCTTTTTAAAAAGTTATTCAAACAATCCACTATCTAACATTGGCGCAGTCGTGGCGGATCTGAAAAACACGCACAGTTCGGGAGCCTAACCAGTAGCAAACATATCCGAGGGAACAAGGAGTCCATCTGAAAAAGGTGCCTAACCGGACGAAAAGAGCTTCTGGAACAAGGAGAACTTCTTAGCTGTAGTGGTGGATCCCAATCCTTTGTTCAGAAGAACCTACATGCTCAAAAGCAAAAGAAGCAAAACAATAATAATTATCAAGAAATACAAGCAACAAAGCAACATTTCAAATCAACACGATTCAACAATTAGCAAGTAAGAATTTCATCCCGTCCCATCGTTGGTGTCTTCGGCATCAAAGACAACCCTGTGGAAGGAACACCCAGTGACGCCCCTGGCAGAGAGAGACCTTTGGTGAAGCTAAGCTCACGAAGTCGCATTCAACTGGACCACGAGGAATGAAAAATTTAGGGTAAGTCATTTTTGAATCATCTCGCAAACATTTATTTGCAAACAACGACATAATTTTACATTTTATTTTATCAAAATACATTGCATTGCTACATACAGTTCTAATATCTAAGGTAGTAATTTTATTTAAACTTGAAACAAAATATCTTGATTATAATTTGTGTGACCTATATAAATAACCGTAATCATACACTGTTCCTATCGTAACATTATTTTTATGGTAATATCATATACTCCTTAAGTGCGAATTTATCTAATTAACTGTAATCACGTACCATTGTTATCTTAGCATTTTTATCGTAATATAATATTGCATACCACATAAAAGGTTAAGGTTAAGGCCGTAAGACAAGCTTGTGTTCTATAATACCGTGTGTGCAGAATATAAAATTATCAGAGATATACTATTTCCAAACTCAAAACGCTTTTTAAACCAAACGCGTTTTTCGAATTAATCTAGCTATTCTATAATATAAATTTTAAATATTACAGAATAAATTCTTGCACATTTCATATAAAAATTTCTTATTAAACACCAGTAGCGTACTAACTTAAATTGGAAAAAGGCGTTTTAAGTTATTTAATTATCTAAATATTATAAATAAAATGGCTACAAATTCCAATGTAAACAACTCAATCACTACAAATGCCAACAATTCAATCGCTGCAAACGAAACCATAAATATTGAACCTTATAGGTTAAGCGAAATATTTTCCATAGTGCCCGAATTTGACGGCAACCCCATATTCTTGCAAACATTTATTTCAGCTTGCATAACCGCTCAGGGTATCGCTGTTGATGATCAGCGCGTCTTATTAACGCTTCACATAAAAAATAAATTACGCGGAAAAGCCGCAGAATTAATAAATTCCCGAAACCCTGCTACATGGGCAGAAATCAAAAGCTTACTTGAAGCTCATTTTGGCGACTCTCGCGACCTGACAGCTTTGATTCAGGATCTGCAGAGGATTCGTCAGTTACCCAACGAAACCGCACTAATATTTGTATCAAGACTACAAACGCACAACGCGAAAATGCACGCAGCAGTGCAAAAGCAGACTCTAACTCTAGAGGAAAAAACTGCTCAATGTAACCTCATTGAAAATATGACATTGACTACTTTATTAACCGGATTAGAACCCAAATTAGGTCAAATCATTAGGGCTGGTAACCCTGGCGACATGTTAGACGCAATAAACCGCATTAAACGTGAATTGCAATTATCCTATTTTGAATCACAAAAATTTTCTAATAGAGTTCCAAATAAAAATCCCATTCAAAACCCACAAAGACGTCCAAACTCCCCACAATTTTGCACCTTCTGCAAAAGAAACGGACACCATTTTAACGAATGCCGCACAAGGCAAAACTATCAGTCTCCATCTCCCAACTTCACACCAAATGCTTATTCTAATCAAGCACAGCCTCCAAGGCCACATTTCCAAAGTACATATAATCATAGACCACAAAACTTCTCTAACCAGCAACAAAATTATTCTCAACAGAACAGGCCCTCAGCTATCAGGCCAAATCCAAACTTCAACCAGCAGAGACCTTCTGCCATTCAGCCAAACCCAAATTTCAACAGGTTCAATCAACAAAAAACGCATCATTTGAACCAAGAATTTTACGATAGCTCAAATCAATATGAAGACTATTCCGCAAGTTATTCTCCCAATTACCAATACCAAAATAATTTCGAAATTAATGAAAACAATTATGATTACGATTTTGGAACCCAACAATGTGAGAATTATACTGCTAATTCTCAACCCCAACAGTACGAGAATTATACTGCTAATTCTCAACCTCAACAGCACGAGGATTATACTGCTAATCCT
The DNA here is from genome assembly GCA_963675555.1 of Leptura quadrifasciata. Classification (NCBI taxonomy): domain Eukaryota; kingdom Metazoa; phylum Arthropoda; class Insecta; order Coleoptera; family Cerambycidae; genus Leptura; species Leptura quadrifasciata. Next base: position 82,734,799 of record OY776680.1, read on the forward strand.
CCGGATTTTTGCATAGGCCCGGAGTATTCCACGAGTACTCCAACACAACAAACGGACGAGCTAGACCAAATTTCTCATCAAGTCCAAGCGATAAACCTCCAAGACAGTTTCGACCCAAACCTGAACTTCCCGGAAAACCAATTCATGTAAAAACACCCCGCTACAAACTAAATGTCGTAAATTCTAAAAATCTATTTTACATAAAAGACTTCACAAATCGTTTCAAAATTCTTGTCGACTCAGGTGCAGGCATTTCTGTATTTAAAACCAAAACAGCGGAAAGGTACAAACAAAGATATCCTGAAAACGTAATTATACAGGGTATAACAGATGAAAAAATTAATATCACCGAATCTGTACTAATACCATTCAATATAAATGACCCATACAAGGTTTATGTTCACGACCTAGATATAGAATTCGATGGACTATTAGGTGCAGACTTTTTAAAATATTATAAGTGTCATGTGGACTTTGAAAATAATCAACTTATTACCAATTTTAAAACCGTACCACTATTTGAGGTGACTGAAGTAACATCAATCAGGAACCACAATAATTGTAACGAAAACAATAATCCAGGTATTAGAATTTCAAACCCAAATTTAAATGTTAAAAACCAAAATGTAATTTCTATCGAACCACGCACAGAAAAGATTTTTAAGCTTAAATGTAATTTACAAAATACCGAAGCTATACTAATAGCCCAGGAAAACGAAAAGGTACGTTTACCGAACGCCATTGTCAAAATAGACAACAATGGTGAATTTTTGACGACAGTAATAAACTCAAATGCAATTCCGAAAACAATAAAATTTTCAAATCTTAAACTTGAACCCGTCCAAAAATTTAGGTCAATATTTAATGTAAATCTTCAAAATCCGGATTCCCAATACATAGACAGAAATTACGAAATAAGAAACCAATTACGCTTAGATCACTTGAACGATGAGGAGAGTGAACTAATTACTCAACTCTGTTTAGACTTTTCAGACATATTCTATTTAGAAGGTGACAACTTGACATTTACCAATGAAATCAAACATTCAATAGACACTAACGATTCTAAACCTATTTTCACTAAATCTTATCGTTACCCCCAAATTCATAAACAAGAGGTAAAATCACAAGTCTCGAAAATGCTCGACCAAGGCATTATCCAGCCTTCAATTTCTCCCTGGTCCTGCCCAGTTTGGGTAGTCCCCAAAAAACTAGACGCTTCTGGTAAACAGAAATGGCGCGTCGTAGTTGACTACCGAAAATTAAACGAAGTAACGATAGGTGATAAGTATCCTTTGCCCAACATTTCTGATCTTCTAGACCAATTAGGCAGATGTCAATATTTCACGACTCTAGACTTGGCCTCTGGCTTCCACCAAATTGAAATCGATCCTAAGGATATCCAAAAAACAGCTTTCACGGTAGAGAATGGCCACTACGAATTTGTACGTATGCCATTCGGTTTAAAAAATGCTCCATCCACTTTCCAGAGGGTCATGGACAATATTCTATTAGGCATCCAAAATGAACGCTGTCTCGTCTACATGGACGATATTATTATTTATTCCCCTACTATCCACGAACATATTTCCCGATTAACAGAAGTCTTCAAACGTCTACAAAGAGCCAACCTCAAAATTCAGCCAGACAAATGCGAATTCCTTCGCAAGGAAGTCGCCTATTTAGGACATCTTATTACAAAGGATGGTGTAAAACCAAATCCTGCCAAAGTCGAAGCAATTCTAAACTTTCCTCAACCCAAAAATCAGAAAGAAATTAAATCTTTTCTAGGTCTAGCAGGCTACTATAGACGCTTCATTCCTAATTTCTCCAAAATTTCAAAACCCTTAACTAAGTTGCTACAAAAAGATATACCTTTCAATTTCGACAATGACTGTACAAATTCATTCGAAACCCTAAAACAAACTTTGACAACTACTCCGATATTGATCTACCCCAACTTTGATGAACCTTTTGTCCTAACTACAGACGCTAGTGCATTTGCAATAGGTTCTGTACTTTCACAAGGAAGTATAGGAAAAGATTTGCCAATCGCATACGCATCTCGAACTTTATGCGGCGCGGAAACTAAGTATTCAACCATTGAGCGTGAACTTTTATCTTTGGTCTGGAGTGTAAAGCATTTTAGGCCATATCTATTCGGAAGGAAGTTCAAACTCGTCACCGACCACCGACCACTCACTTGGTTATTTTCCATAAAAGACCCAGGTAGTAGACTAGCGCGTTGGCGCTTAAAACTAGAAGAATACGACTACGAGATAATATACAAACCCGGAAAGATCAATAAAAACGCGGACGCGTTGTCCAGAATTAAAATCAATCACTTTTCAGAATGTTCCAAATTTTATTCAAAAATTCTAGCCGCAAACGAAGACTCAAACGAAGACTCAGACGAAGATGAAACCTCAGACAATGACGACGAGATCACTGACGAACAAATTGCCCGAGAATTTGACACATTCTCCCGCCTTTACAAAACCAAATCTCTAATAGACTATTCCAAAATTCAAATCACAAATAAACAACTATTAGATCGAGAAAATAAAAACATCATAACGTTTTTCCAACAAAACAACTTGACAGACCTTCACCATCAAATTATCGAGGATATTTTCGAGGAAAACCCCGAATTCTATAACAATACAATCAATATCGTTTCCAGTAAATCGACCCGACAAAGAAATTATTACATTATCGCTCTACCCTTCGACCCAGAGTCTGTGGTAGAACACTTATTTTTAACATTATATAAACACCGAAACAAATTAGACCTTTCCAAAACTTACCATGTTGAAAACAATCTAGACTTCCCAATTCTCGAAATCCTATCATTTATTTTTGCTGAAAAAGACTTAAAACTAATCATATGTCAAAATTTAGTACGAACTCCCGACGAGGACCAACGTCCGATCATTCTCGACCAGCATCACACCGGAAAAAATAATTTACATCGTGGAATAAATGAAACGATACGTAGAATCAAAAATAAATATAATTGGCAAGGCTTAACAAAAGAAGTCGAAAATTTTATAAAAAATTGTGAAACATGTCAAAGAACAAAAGTCTGTCGTAAAAACCTCAACAATCCCTTAGTGATTACTGAAACCCCTAAAACTCCATTTGAGAGAGTTAATATTGATCTATTCGAATTTCCCACGCGAAACTATGCATTAACTATCCGCGACGAGTTAACCAAATTTACTCAAGCTTACGCAGTCCCAGACAAGAGCGCAAAATCAGTCGTAAATACCCTGTTGCTTTATTTTCAGCATTATGGTACCCCACTAAGAATTCATTGCGATTATGGCGGTGAATTTGATAATAATTTATTAAAAGACCTTTGCACCCTTTACGACATAAAACTAACATACTCAAGCGTAGGACATCCTCAATCCAACGGATCTATCGAACGATTCCATGCCACCCTAGCAGAAATGATAAGAATACACAAAACCGAAAATCCCAACGAACATCCCTTTACTATATTACCCTATGCGGTGATATGTTACAATAACTCGGTAAACAAAACTCATGGCTTTACGCCATACGAGCTTATTTTCGGACATACAGCTAACCGACCACCTGAAACTCTTTACAACCAAAAAGACCTGATCACCAAATACGTTAGAGACCTAAATAATCGAATATCCCATTATTACAAAATTGCGCGAAGTCGAACAGAAGCACAAAAACAAAAAGCCAAAGTTCGATTCGACAAGAACATTCCCGAAAATAGACACACATATAATATTGGCGACAAAGTGTACGTCAAAGAATCACAAATAAAAAATAAACTACAAAATAAATTCAACGGTCCCTTTGAAATTACAGAAATCTTTCAAAATTCCGCTACATTACTAAATCTCGAAACAAACCAAACAACCAAAGTAAATTTTGATCGAATGAAACCATATACTGAAGATTAAATTTATTTTCAGGTTTCTCCTGCTGATCGGATCAGCACTTGCTCAATTTAAAATAACACCTATTAACAATACGATCGGAGTATATTATCACCAAGACACGGACATTGTGATTTCTCACAAGAAATGGACTTTACTGGTACACAAAAACATATCTACCTTTAAGACAGCTTTCGACAAAAACGACAAGATCTTACAGACACTATACAACACACTCGACCCAGCATATCATTACATGAACGTCTTTTCAGGAGATGTAAAAACTCACCTTAGCTTATTGACGCAAATTTCCCAATCAATACAATCAAAATTTGACGAAATTTACCTTGACACGAAACGATACAAACGAGGAATACTAAATGGCATCGGAACGATTTTCAAATCAATAACCGGAAATTTAGACGCAGAAGACGGTCAGTATTATTCTGATTGTATCAACAAATTGAATAATGACGAACACCAACTCGAAAACCTAATTAAAAACCAAATATCCGTTACAACTTCAGTAATCAAAAATTTCAACGCAACTATTCAAAAATTGCAAGTTGACGAAGAAACTTTCAATAAGGATATTAAAGAAATTGAAACCTCAATTTTAGACATGACTAAGGACATAGAAAACGTCCATGCAAAACTGAAATTTATCGAAATCTGCGAACAACTTATGGCAAGTTATTTATTTATCGAGGATAACCTAAATGACATCCTAAATTCCATCACTTTCGCGAGGCTTAAAATAATTCACACGTCAATTATAAATCCAAAAGACTTAATAAATTCTCTACAAGAAATTTCGCAAAACCTACAAAGGAACAATTTACCGCTTCCAATCAAACTATCAAAGGTTGCACAGTACTTAGACATTATAGAACTAAAAGCTTTTCAAACAAATTCGGATCTAATATTTGTGTTAGACATACCTTTAATGGACCCTCAAACATATTCAGTATTTCAATTATACCCTATTCCTATTTTGGATAATAGAACTGGTTTATATCATGTATTATCAACTTCTCAAAAATATATCGCGAGAGATGATGATTCATTAATGTACATACCTATCTCGAACCTTGAAGAATGCAAACCACTTTATTTCAATACCAAATTATGTCCAAATTTATTTGCATATCCTATTGACAACAATGCCATATGCGAAGCCCGTCTCTTCAAGAACCTCAAAACTCTGCCAGAAAACTGCCAGACGTCATTTATCATCAGCCAAGGCTACAACGTCCAAAAAATAGACGAAAACACATGGTTAGTTATTAACGCAGAACCTCTACAAACAACCATCAACTGTCCAGAAAGAAATTCAAAAACTGAAGTCATCTACAAGAATTCAATAGTAAAATTACAACCAAATTGTTACGCCTTCATAGGCATCACAAAAATTCAAGCCAGTACCAATGAAGTAACCGATGTAAAGGACGACACTCATCCAATCCAAATTCCATTTGAATGTTGTAAACATATTCCAGACAAAATCCGAGCTCCAAATCTTAAACCACTAAAATTAAACAATCTCAATACGGAAGACCTCGAAGTTGCCAAACACAAGTTGGACCAATACTCCAGAGATTTAGATGATTTGATCAACGAACCCTTTATAACAAAACACATATCCTGGTTCACCTATTTTATCATTGTGCTAATATTTGGACTGTTATTTCTGTACGTATTTTGTAAGTGCAGAACAAAAAGACGAAGACTAGCCATCGATGTTTCTGCATCACCCCCATCTCCACCGAGGCCTAGCAAACCCTACAGGACATTTGCTAACCTATTTCCTTCACGAAGACGACCTACCTTAAGAAGAGAAGACAACGAAGCCGAAGACATAGAACTTACATAAAGACAAACTGTTTTGTGCCTTTTTACTGACTTTTAGTGCTGGGCTCTTCAGTGAATTTTATTTCATTTGTTTAATCATTATATTTCATTATTTTTCTATCATTTGTTAATTTCAATTTTATTAACATTTTTACGTCATTTTCATTCAAACCCATCATGCTTATATTTTATGCTTTCACAGTAAAGCTATATTTTAACCTTAGGAATATTTTATCCTATTTTACAATTCAAACCTAGTATGTTTGTATTTTACGCTTTCTTGCTAAAGCTATATTTTAACTCTAACTTTTTTATGTTATTTTATTTTATGAATCAAGCTTATTGTGCTTGCATTTCATATTTTAGACGCTAAGGTTGTATTCTGTATTTTAAACCTTACGATTTAACATTTTTGTACTCTTTATATTTTTCCAAATTGCACAATTACCTTTTATATACATTTTATATTCATTTCAAAAGTTGCTGCATAAAACACCAACTTTTTTTATAAGGGGGAAGCTGTTATATTAGAAATATACTATGATACATAATATTATCGAGACAGGCTTAACCTTCTCAAACATATCGTATTACATACTGCGTAACAGCTCTTCTCAATAACCGCTCACGCTGCATGAGCATTGTATTTCAATTCTAAGTAATCCTGATTGTGCTGAATCAGCAACACTGTTTCCTTTGTTCTCAAAACATTATAAATATTACCAACAACCTTTTTGTAATCAGTCTTATACTCATTTTCGATTAAACACATTCAAAATCATTATTGTTATTTTTACAAGAGTCAAGCTCGACTCCATTATAAGTGAATAAATCTTTTTAAAAAGTTATTCAAACAATCCACTATCTAACATATATATTTGTATACATATTTTAGTATTTCGGATACATAAACATATATGACTTATGGCCTTATCTTTTATATTTTATTTGGGCACATTTGTCAGTATCTTACACTCAACATTTAATAATTTTGAGGTATCTTTAAGGTATTCTGAAATAATGGTTTTCTTTATGTAACTGAAATTTTTGTGGCTTAACGATACTTAGAGAATTTAAATCTTTACTCATCTTTTTGTTTTCTTCATGGATTTAGATACGAAACTAAGCTGAACTCTTAACTTCGTCGTTTAAAATTTTCTCTAGCTTACCATTTCTTTAGCTTGTCGCTCTTCAAGCATAATAATTTTTTTTTTAATGTCAAATAACTAGTCGTATATAGTTCTTTAGTATAATAGTATCAATTATTTTTTTTGCTTTCTAGGAGTATAACTTCAGGGAATATCGATTTCCTAAAAGTAAAAGATTTATTAGCTACTTCATTAATATAACTAACGGAAAAATTTACTAAAAATAAACTATACTCACCATTGTAATTTTTTTTCTTTGTGATTTCCAATAAATGTTCATGCGCTAGCGAAATATTTAGCATATCCTTAATATTTCTTTTTATTAAGGAGAGGGGTGTGTAGCGTTCCTGCTACGAATTTTTAAAAAAATTTATAAAATTCCATTTTCTTCTCACACTGTATACGCGTATGACACAGTTTTGTAGATATAATATAACCGTTCATCCTTTAATGATTCAGAGTATTGTTCTTATACCAATTTATTTTTAATTTAAACACTTAGAACTTTGTCATTTTGTTATTATTAGTTATTGATAGTTATTTGTTATGTTATAGCTCTCAACGGTGTTCCACACATGTCTCCATGGACTCCTGCCTGAAACCCTAGAGTAGTTTTATATTTTTTAATGTATTTTATTAATATTAAGAATCAATATACATTGTTTAATAAACTAAACTAGTGATGAGCCTACATTATTTTCTTATTCTTTAATTGACTTAACAGTGTATATGATTAACTTTCTTTAACTTACCTTTAATTAAATCTCATTTTATATGAGATACATATTATTATATAATCGTATGCATTTGTTAATCATTATTGTATGCACAATGCACAATGCTTTTGTCGTTCTCACAATCAGCTGTTATTTGACATTTGCCAACTAACTTCATCACAGAGCTATAGAAATGTAGTACATGCAGTCTAACCGCAGTATCGCCATCTAGAGATAAACCGAATCACTGAACGATTTATAAATAACGTTTGTTTACTTACTTTTACAGGCTTTTCTTTTTATCGTCACATGTTAGGAAAATCAGTTTTGGTGTAATATACAATCACTATCAATTGTTAACTTTACTATTATTAATTTTTAGGTATTTCTGTTATCTCAAGTTAGTTTTAGGATTTATGTTGGCAATACTAATAATGATGAAAAAGTTTACCTTATAACTAATTTCAAAATCTCAGATCATTTTCCTGCTCTTTATCGACAAAATCAGTACACTCTCGTGAGATACATTAGTAAAATAATTTACAACTTTGAATATCCGCAATTATCAGTGCAATCATCTATTTGAGAGGTAATTAGACTTTATTATCCATTTATTTTAATTAACTGTTAATAATCTAAATTTTTATATTTCAACTTTATTCTGTAATTAGCACATGTTAATATTTTTTTTCTCTTTATTTCCCTTGCCCTGTAGTTCTGTCGACGAATATATTAATTTTTTTTAATTAATTTTTTATATTGACAAATATTTAATATTTATGAATATTTATATTAATAAGTTAATGTAATTTTCACCCTGGATGACCATAATAAATATTTGATTTACACTCTACGTAGTCAATCATTATCACTTTTGGATTGTGTGACTATCTTTCAATATTTGTCTCCGAGACAAAGTATATTTCAACGTCAGAACTACACCGCAAATTATAGGGGTTCCTTGGCAGCGGGTGTGGTCCATGGTGTACATGTGGAAGACATCTTGTGGAGCTACAGTAGGACTGTTTGTAAATTTCGCTTCAAAATTTATTTGGGTGACTGATGAGTGGTGAGAGTATCTATCTATCTATCTTTTAAGCTTTCCTTATTTTATTGTGTCTAAATTCATAAGAAAATAAATTGAAAATATTTTGTTAATAAACTATATTTTTTTTATTAATCTCCATCCAAATAATAAAGTTTTTTCAGGTTTTCCCGCATAAACTTGTTCTGTCTTCAAGTGGGTTAATTATTAACTAATTTTTCTTGCGGGTGGCGCCCTTAATAGTATCAATTTTATTTGTATAACCCACTTGAGAACAGAACAGACCAGTTATGCTGGTGTTGTCAAGTGTATGTCGATGCACCAAACTCTGGCCTCTATTTAATTAAAATTAAAAGAACTCACGCCAACGCCCCGCACCAGATCAGCTAGCCGTTAGCACTTGCTGGTGGGCTTTACTTTATTATTAACACTAAATTAATGGTAAATTAAAGAACAACAGGCTATACTGTCGTAACTAACAAAGGACGATTTACAAAAAAACAAATATATAACAATACTATTGAACATGCCCAAGACAGTGACTCTGACGATGAACCTTTGTTCCGGGTTAGACAAAGACTGATCAAGAAAAAGATCAACAAACATGTCACCACTCCCGCTACTACTACTACTGATTTTGAAGACTTGTTGCCTAAAAATCAAATATCTCTCCAATCCCATCTACCTAATGACTCACCGACCAGCTAAACTCATTAACAACTACCATTCCTACTCTTACATCATTGACTTAAACATAATCGAGAACCATATTAAGAAAACCGATGAATATATGTTAGAATTCCCAAATAAATGCATTGAATACTCAAATGCTCGTTTAAGCTATTACTCAAAATTAACTCATTCGAAATTACTAAACTTCCAACCATTAACCCGAAATAAGCGAGGATTGATTAACGATTCGGTAACCCTGACGTAGATGACTTAGAAAATATAGATTCAAGATTAGACACTCTTATGAGAAATCAACACTCCTTGGCGGCCCAAGTAAATCTGAGAACGTCCCTCCATACGCAATTAACAGAAAGGATAAACAAAACTCTCAAAGTTATTGAAACAAACGCAAAATCGACCGTTACCAACTTAAATATAACAATTAAACAGCTTAGCAATCTAGAACAAAACATATACTGTCAAAATCTAGCCAACCAAATATCACATAACTTTCTAATTATTTTAAATCATTTAGAAGCCTTGAAAAATGCTCTGGTAAACTCATATTCAGGAATCATACATCATTTCTTTTTGTCTCACTCAAATCTAATACATATTCTAGATACCTTAACAAAACTCTATGATCCCAGAAGTCTTTTAAAACTGGAAAATGACGAATACTATAGATTATTTCATATTCAGACTAAAATCAAAAAGAACTTAATTTACATAGAATTAGCTATACCACTCTTTGATATTAGAGACTTTCAATTAATCTGTGACGCGTTTTTCTCCACCTCGTACGTTGACGTGGAGAAAAGGCGCGGCCACTCTTTGACACACGAGTTTCGGAAACAAATTTTCGAATTACTCGGGCGCCAGTCCTAGTTTAAGTGATAGTACACACTACCCTCAAGCCGAGTATGCGAGGCTGAGCAGCTCAAATGGAGAAAGTTTAATCCAGTGGGTCAATGTATGGGAAATTAGATGTTCACACACAGACAATAAAACTCAGAGTATTTCAATAAAGTCAGTATATTACTATAAACCTATATGTACAAAGCTACTTCAACTACTAAAATCTATAAGTTACTTACTTACGGGAGGAGCAAGCAAAAATCTAGTACCAAATGACTCAGGCGACAAGGATTGCGATTTGCCTTTTTTTTACAATTTTTATATTGAAGGGCTTTCTCATGCAATATTTAAAATATAGGTAGAAAGTAATTACAAGAATGATCATAGATAAGAGAAAGTATAATACCCAGGTGTGATGATGACTAGGTGTTCCAAAGTCTTCGATTTCTAGTGGTTGAGGTTGTTTCAATGATTCAAACTCTCTCTCTCTCTCTATTCAGCTCTGAAGGAAATTCTTCAAAGTGAAGGCTTGGTAGCGGGAACAAGGAATATTCTACAATTTTTGGTAAGTATAACGGACGTCCTTGGATTTTGGAAGTCTCCGTTGAATAGGTGGTATTTTTAATAAAACCACTGCAGTTGGGTTCGAGTGTTATTTCACTAAGTTTTTTCACTCGGTTTATCTCTTGGTCGGGACATGAAGTCTTGATTATGCTCTCTTCTCTAGGGAAGCAAATAAGTTTGTTGTTTGAAATCCTTAATAAAAGATCGGTGTTTATGTGAACGATCCATATTTTACTTGTCTGAAGGACGTATTTTCTGCTTCGAAAAAATAGGAAAAAGAAAAAAAATTAATTTTCTTTTTCCTCAACCTTTTCTTAACTCTAAATAATAAATATTACGTACACAAAATTTTTAGGGTTCAACACGACTGTTTCAGACGGAGAATAATGTAAAAAATCATACTTACTGTCGTTTATGCTTAACTGCTGCTCTGATGGTATCAATTGGACGGCGTCGTAACACTATAAATCTAACACTGTCTGTATCACACTCTCTTAAAATTAAACCTGAAAAGGAATTTTGTTAGAAAACACAACTAAAAGACAAAATAAAGTCCAATATATATATTAAATCTTTAAAAAATTATGTTTTTACAACAACTTTTTTCAAGAGAAAATGTTAACAAACAATGGTCTGGCCCGTGTACAACACATGGTGAGGAACGGGACGATTCATACGGTACCAACTACCATCCAATATGCGGTTTTATAAGCTAACGATGCACAAAAGGATTCAAGAAAAGTTTCATGTAACTGAAATTTTGGTGGGCTTTTGCTTGCCTGTCTTATAAACGTATTATTAAGTTCACATTAATTTTGGTCGCTCCTCGGAGCTTAAAATTGCTTGAAGCGTCTCTACTTCGATTGTATTATACAATAACAACTTTTTACGTTCAGGCAAGGCAGATCCCATGCACGTGTGAGTACATGGTATAGATACTTTTTTGACTCCGAATCACTGAGGAACCGGTTTAGGGCAAACCCCGCCAAAACACATCATTTCCCCGTCAAATCCGACTGCTAGGAAATGATGGGGGTCCCATGTCGCTAAGGGCTATTTTCGCTATAACTTCCGATATACTTTGAATAGTCGTTGGACTAACTTGTCCTCATATTCAATACCTCGTAAGAGTTGCAGTGCTTGACAACGTGGATTCGTAAAAGGGTTTTTAATCTTGGAAATTTTGAAGTCTAATTTTAGTATACTTTCTAAAATTAGGTGGTCGGGGCGGCATTACGTCCCTGTGCAGCGACATTTGCTACACTTTCTAAATTAACGCTCCTTGAGGAGTTAGCGAAAATTTGGCATAAAAAATGCTCCGAAGAGCAAAAATATGTTTACAAGAATTAAAAACCTCTTCCACGGCGTTTTTACGTGAAGCACGCTTTTCTTACGAAGTATTTCCTAAGTCGGATTTTGTTACAACGTCGAAAAGTATATCGGGGTTATAGCGTTCTTTAACATTTACTGTGATCTTTTGCAAATGACAGTGGGTAGTTTGTTGTCCCTCTAGCAAGTCGGGAAGGCAATTGGAAGTCCGGGGTAGAGGTTTTCCGTCATAGATATGATACTTGTTGATTGTCTGGCAGGCAGCATCTTTCCATAGGTGGGCTGTATGATCAATATTCAGTACCAGGTAGGGTTTTGGTGGTATAAGGATAGTATTATTAAAATGAATAGGAATCAGGTGGATTTGTAACGAAGTATTTTTCGTTACCGAAATATGCTTAAATTCCTGAGCAGATATTTGCAAAACATTAATGGATCATTTTCCAGACCCTAGATCCATCCCAAATCTCGAATACGATTTGAGATAAACAACTCGACGTAATAATGAACCACTATATGACTTTAGACTAACAGTACAAAATTTACGAAGCTTACTTTTAGCAAAGGTTTCTCGATCAAATGACGAAGCCATAGAAAAAAGAACCTATATAAAAATTCATCAAAAATTTGCACTTGATATGTTTAAGACCTTTTACAACCCTCGAGGAAGCTATAAACTTAGTAATACGAGAGGAACAATTTAACAAAACATCAAAGCAAACATCGCAAAATTTCAAGCATAACTATAAAATTTCACTTGCTCTGAATAAATAAAATTACTTGGTTTAAATTTTATATCAATCTCTTTTACCATTGTAGGGTACTACTATTTCAGCACGAAGAGGATCTTAACGTAATATTTGAACAAAGAGAGGCAAGGGCACGTCGTTTAAAATCAACGGAACAGCCATCTGTATACCTCATCGGAAATTTAGCAAACCCTAAATCTATTGTAAAAATTAACATTATTTATGACTTAGAGACACCTGTAAAGGCACTTGATACATACTTTAAATCGTTCTTTGCATTAAATGCTTCATTTCCACCAGAGAGGGAGCAAGTATGGTTATTCATTCAAAACATAATTTTTGACATACATACTTACTCGGACGTTCAGTTCAACTCAGTTACTATAGTCCATTCGGATATTTTACAGAACAGAAATCGTTCGTATGCTTAATGATGAAATGCAAAATTTGTCAGAGACTATTTAGTTTTCAATCATTTTTTTATCATTTTTCTATTTATCATTGTGACACAATTCAGTATCCGTGTGCTAGTACGATGTGTCCTAGAATATTTTCTACTTTGGAATCTCTCCGTAAACATATGCGTCGTGATCATGTCGTAATTAATTCTTCTAGTGACATCAGAAGCAGTCGGTACAATGTGTAATATAGAAAATGTTACAAACACTGTTGATTAGATAATGCCATGGTTGGTAAACGAAGGGAATGACCTTCATACCGATCAAAATTCTTTACCAAATTATCTTATATTGTTTATAGCAAAATTGTATAGCAAGAAATTAATTCCTAGGAATCACATTTCTCATATTCTAGACGATGTTGCAACTTTATTTTCATCAAGCCTCTCAATTCTCAGTGAAAATGTAAAGAAAAAATTTCAAGAGAACAAAGTTGATGACGACGGTTTAAAATTTCGGAAATATGTGGCTATATAAAAAATCATCTCAATATTTGATGATTTCACGTCCGAATATAAATGTATAAAATTATTCAAAAATATGGGTGTTTATATTGAACCTATCGATGTAGTTATTACTTCTAAATATTCATTGGTTAGAAAACATTCCAAAAGGGTATTAATTAACAAAGAAGTAACATTATCAGCAGGTTTAAAACAACTGTTTTAGCTTCCAGATTTTCTTACAAATATGAGAAAATACATTGACGAATTAAATAGCGAAGCCGGCATTTTATCCAATTTTATTCAGGGAGAATGTTAAAGAACACGCCAAAACCCTCGATAAACTTTTCGAAACTGTAACAAAATCCGACGTAAAAATGCCGTTGGAAGAGGTTTTTATATTTTAAATCATATTTTCGCGTTTTTTTATCCAAAAATTTCAGAAACTTATCAAGGAGTGTAATTTTAGAAAGTATAGTAAATGTCGCTGCACGGGGACGTAATGTCGCCCCGACCACCAAATTTAGAAAGTATAACTAAAATCGATTTTCACAACCTGTGGCCCAGATACATGTGAATGTATTTTAAGACCATTTCTTGATCAACAAGTAAAAAAGAAGATTAATCTCTATTTGAGAATGTTTTGTAAAGATAAGAATTAAATGTATAATATAGTAAAACACTGAATAAAAATAAAATTACTTTAAAAGGAAAGTTTTACTTATTTATAGAATACAATTTATTTGTTATAATATTTCCGTGTAAAAACTCATATTTTCGTTCACAAAAGCTTGAGATTCCTGTTCATCATTGTCGTCGTTATCATTTTCCACTTCTGTACCTTCCGTCTGCAGTTGTCATTGTTTTCCTGCTCACTCGGACCTGGTAACATGTCATCAAGCAATGAAGGCATGTTATTTTTGGAATCCCTGGTTTTCACCAATTCTAAATTGAAAATTTTTCCTTTCTGGCCTCGATCTATCAAAATATAGTTACCCGATCCCAGTTCACTTATTTGTTTTTCTGTGAAAGTATTGTACCTTTCCGGAAGGAATAATTTTGATTCTCCATCCAATTCCAATAACCTCTCTCCGTATTTCGACTGGAACCTCACCATGTGTGATATGACATATCCCTTATTTTTCTTCATTGTCTCCAAATTGAGGAATTTGTATGCCCCCAAACCATTGAACTTATCGATAAGGTTTAATTGTTGTTTACCTGTAAAAATAAAAGAAATAAAAAATTATAATAGACATAGAACTGAAGTTAAAAATAAAAAAAATCGCAATATACTTGATACTTTACTTTAAATGACTTATATATATATATAAAAAAAAATCTATTACCAACTATAAGTAAAGGTGATAAATATATTTCTACAGATTTTAAAGTTATACTTATTAACAATTTTCTACTTTTCCTCTATCGTTGAACGTTACTGAATAACTACAGAAATACTTATATACAAAATAAGTTAAATGTAAGAAAATTTGGATAATTTAAGGGTAGAAATAAATTAAACGTTCTGCAATGTACAGCAATTTACTGCTATCCTTTCTTCCTTTATTGTTGAGCAAGTAACCACAGAAATGGGTATATAAGAAATAATATTAAAGTGAATTTAGTTAATTTATCATTAGAAATATATTCAATGATTACACAAACTTTAATTAAGTTTAGGTATAACACATACATAATATTTATATTTAAAATGTACCTATATATCAATTTACTGTCTTCGAATAAAAATTTACTTACCCTTGGTCGATTTTTTTACAACTGTAGCAAGGGAGGATACCTTTGGAGAATTTTTTCTTTTGCTTTCCATTTCCAGGCTGCAGTTTAACCAACAACAGCAACTTAGTAAAAGACTTGGATTGTTTGAATAAACTGAAGTAGTCACTTTAACAATGTCATTTATATCAGCCCTTAATTACCCCTCATTTTCACATTTAGATCAATGGTTAATTTCAAATATTAGGATTATTCATATTGTACACGAACAAACAAGATGATTAAGTGATGTTATATTAGTAAAGATAAAATATGACGCAAATGGTGCTTTCATAATTCATGTGGCATACGCAAAACAAGTAGTCAATTAACTCATGATATAATTATGATATTTATTTAGTTCAGATAAAATGAGGTTAAAATAACATTATCTTAAAGTTCACATTATACATGAACAAATAAGATGATCAACGATCAATCTGTATCGTATAAAGAGTGTAAATAGCATCTGTCGTAATAGCGGTCACTACGCATTAGTAATATCTAGTGTACTAGTGTATGTAATCGTGATATGACATAATATTTTTCAGTTTATCAATGTACATATAAACAAACGGAACGGTCAAAAATATTTAGTTTATCATAGTGCAGAATGTTGTTTTATTTAGACAAAAACATTAAAACAGAATTTAGCTTTTTAAAAGCACACCTCTGATATGTATGTGTTAGCAATACTGTCATTTTTGTAGTTGGTAGTTATTAAAGAAATAAAGGCAGTTGCAATCGAACTCTAGGCGTAATAACACGTGTTTCATTTATCTCTCCGCTCAACAGGTTATGGGCCCAGTATACGCGACGTCCATGTGTTCTTAAAACGAGCGAATAAGTAGTAATAGTGTTAATTACGTGTTCTGAATTATTGTATAAAAATGGCAGTAAACTTCCTATCAAATATTCCGAAGTTAAAAGGCCGAGAGAACTACAGCAACTGGGCTTTCGCAGTGCAAAACATGTTAGTTTTGGATGATTTGAATGGTTGCTTAGACGGCAGTATAACGAATACAGCTAAAGATGGAAAAGCCAAGGCAAAGTTAATTTTAAGCATCGACCCATCCCTTTATGTGCATGTTAAAGATGCAGAAACGACAAAGGACTTGTGGACTAAACTGCAAAAGTTATTCGATAATACCGGCTATTGTCGAAAAATCGGTTTATTGCGCGCCTTAATTTCAATTAGACTTGAAAGCTGTGATTCTATGGAGTCTTACATCACCCAGTTAATAGAAACGGCTCAGAAGTTGAAAGGCACAGGCTTTAACATTGACGACAATTGGATAGGATCGCTTTTATTAGCAGGTTTGCCGGAGAAATATGCTCCCATGGTAATGGCCATCGAGCATTCAGGAATCAAGTTAACGGTGGACAGATCAAAACTAAATTGTTGGATATGGAGCCAGTCGATAATGCAGGTCTCGCCTTTGCTAGTGGAGGTAAACCAACCTTTCAAAATCGGAGTGGTCGACGTTTTGGTAACAGTGCGAATAGTTCAAATGCACCAAGTGGAGCTGTTAACCTCAAAACTGTCAAGTGCTACAAGTGTAAACAAATGGGACACTATAAAAACAAGTGCCCTAATCAGACAGAAACAAGGACCTCAAATGCATTCAGTGCAGTATTTTTGAGCGGACAGTTCAGTAAACAAGACTGGTATATTGATTCCGGTGCCAGTGATCATTTAACGGTGTATCGTGATTGGTTAAAAAATATTTCCACAAATATTGAACTGGAAAATATCGTGACTGCTAACAATGATAGACTTCCTGTGTCATGCATGGGTGATATAGACATCACAACGACAGTTAACAAAAATAGTTATGACATTATTATAACTAATGCCATGTGTGTCCCTGATTTAACTACAAATCTTCTCTCAGTAAGTCAGCTGATTCGTAATGGAAACAAAGTAAAGTTTGAGGAAAATGGTTGTAAGACTTACAATAGCAAAAATATGTTGGTAGCTGTAGCTGACTTGATTAATAATGTGTATAAATTAAGAGTCAAGAGCGATCAACAGTGTTTTTGGTCATCATCGGCAGATGCTACTAGTGAGGTATGGCATCGTAGATTCGGACATTTAAATTTCAAGGATTTGTGTAAGATGCAGACTGGTGTCGTGGAGGGCATGACGTTCAAGTCTAAGACAGATAACACGAATAAATGCGTCACTTGCTGTGAAGGTAAGCAGTCAAGACTCCCGTTTAAACACCAAGGCACAAGAGCAAATTCTCTACTAGAACTAGCTCATGCTGATGTTTGTGGACCCATGGAGGGTAAGTCCATTGGGGGCTCAAAATATTTCCTGCTTTTTGAGGATGATTTTAGTAAGATGACCTTTGTTTATTTAAAAAAAAAATAAATCTGAAGTTTTTGATCGCTTCAAAGAATTTAAAGTCCTGGTGGAAAATCAAAAGGGCTGTAAAATTAAAACATTGAGATCAGATAATGGTGGGGAGTTTAATAATAACGACATGAAGCAGTTTCTCACAAAAAATGGTATCACACACCAAAAGACTAATCCCTATACTCCGGAACAAAACGGTGTACTGGAGAGGATGAACCGTTCAATAGTAGAAAAGGCGAAGTGCTTATTATTTGATGCTGATCTTGATGTACAATTTTGGGCGGAAGCTGTAAACACAGCGGTTTACTTAAAAAATAGGTCTATCGCTGCGGGATTGAGTGACAAAACACCACTTGAGATTTGGAATGGCAAGAAGCCTAATGTTAACAATATCAGAATTTTTTGAAGCATTGCAATGGTTCATGTCCCTAAGACGAATAGAACGAAATCGCAAAAGAAATCTAAAAAAATGATTTTAGTCGGATTCAGTGAAAATACCAAGGGATATCGAGCCTTTAACCCAGAAAATGGTACTGTCACGGCAAGCCGAGATGTCGTCATTATGGAGGAAGCTGAGGAAGTAAAAATTGTCATAAAATCAAATCAAGTGGGGGTTTCCACAGAAAGTGACACAACAGAACAAGAGAATGACTTGCAGAGCAGCGAAGATGAAACTTCGAATACCGATGAAAATGAAACTCTAGGTGAAGACACAAGCATCGATAGCGATTTTGTACCCGATAACCTTCCAGAAATTCATATGGTCGACGGAACCTTGCGACAGTCTAAGCGAGTGCCTAAACCCACAAAGTTTGAGGATTACGTAACCTATATGTGTTCGTCAGATGATATAGAATTTGACAACAATCCAGTTAGCGTAGACGAGGCCCTGTCAGGACCAGACAAGGAGCAGTGGCGACAGGCAATGATGGAAGAATACCAATCTTTCATCGAAAACGAAGCGTGGGAGATCACGGAATTTCCAGATGATGCGAATGTTGTTAAGTGTAAGTGGGTGTACAAAAAGAAAATAAATAGTGATGGTAGTGTGCGTTATCGAGCAAGACTTGTGGCAAAAGGTTTTACTCAGAAAAGCGGTATTGACTATAATGAAACTTTTTCCCCTGTAGTAAGATATAGTACACTGAGACTTTTAATTGCCCCATCTGCTAAGTTAGATTTAACTATAAGCCATTATGATGTTATGACAGCCTTTTTAAATGGCAATTTGAATGAATTACTGTACATGAAACAGCCAGAGGGCTTTAAAATTCCTGGTAGTGAAAACAAAGTATGTAGATTAAAGAAGGCTCTCTATGGTCTAAAGCAGTCGTCTAGAGTATGGTATGGAAATGTAGATAAAGTTCTTAGTGAAATCGGATATAAAAGGTCCGAGTTAGAACATTGTGTATACATTAAAAGTAACGGGGATAATTTAACAATAGTAAGTCTATATGTGGACGACTTCTTTGTTTTTTCAAACAATACTCTAGAAACTAAATTTTTAAAGTCAAAACTAAACGAAAAATTTAAGTTAACAGACTTAGGCGAAGCCAAACAATGTTTGGGGATGAAAATAAGTAGAGATTGGAAAAAGGGAATTATAACATTAGATCAAAAGGATTATGTAAATCAGATTCTAAAAAGGTTTAACATGTCAGATTGTAAGCCCATGTCTACACCCTTAGAGACAAATTTAGATTTTGACTTGCAGATTAAAATTTGTAATAGAGACATTCCATATCAGCAAGCGATAGGTGACATACTCGGTGAGTTTTCTAAGCCAATTTAACAATAAATATACGGAGACACACTGGAAATGTGTCAAGAGTGTTAAAATACTTACAAGGCAGATTATGGTCTAATATTTAAGAAGTCAGATTTGAATTTAGAAGGTTTTGTAGACGCTGACTGGGCGGGTGATAAACATGAACGGAAATCATATACAGGCTTTGCATTTAAGCTCTCTGAAAGTGCCATATCCTGGGAGAGTCGCAAACAAAAGACAGTAGCCCTGTCAAGCACAGAAGCAGAGTATATGGCAATTTCAGAAGCGGCTAAAGAGGCCACATATCTAAAAAATCTGTTGCATGAATTAATAGGTGATGAGAATTGTATTGCATTGTTTAACGATAACATGAGTTCACAGAAGCTTGCTGCTAATCCTCCATATCATAAACGTTCCAAGCATATCGATATACGTCATCATTTTATCAGAGAAGCTACAAGTAATGGGAATGTTAAATTAACTTATTTACCTACTGATGAGATGATTGTGGATATTTTGACAAAAAGTTTAAATGTCACTAAACATAATAAATTTATGAGTAGCATAGGTTTAAAAGAAATTTGTAAGTTTTGATGTAGTGGGGGTGTCGTTTTATTTAGACAAAAACATCAAAACAGAATTTAGCTTTTTAAAAGCACACCTCTGATATGTATATGTTGGCAATACTGTCATTTTTGTAGTTGGTAGTTATTAAAGAAATAAAGGCAGTTGCAATAGAACTGTAGGCGTAATAACACGTGTTTCATTTACCTCTCCCCTCAACACAGAATTTAAAATGGTTGGTAGTAGTGAAATTATTTTAAAAGTAGTTGACAGACAGAGACGAATAATGAGTTATCGACAACCTTTTTATCTTTATCAAATAAAAAATTTAGTACATGTGCGTAAAAACCAAAGACGATTGACAGACCGCGATTTAGTACATTCGATCATGCATTCCGAAATGCCTATTGGTTTAAAAATCCAAGCTATTAATTTTTTTAACATACAAGACGCTTACAAAACAATACAAGAAGACGTTGACAGTGATTAGGATTCGGATGAAACTATAGCTGAAGTGGATATTTTGACAAAAAGTTTAAATGTCACTAAACATAATAAATTTATGAGTAGCATAGGTTTAAAAGAAATTTGTAAGTTTTGATGTAGTGGGGGTGTTGTTTTATTTAGACAAAAACATCAAAACAGAATTTAGCTTTTTAAAAGCACACCTCTGATATGTACATGTTGGCAATACTGTCATTTTTGTAGTTGGTAGTTATTAAAGAAATAAAGGCAGTTGCAATAGAACTGTAGGCGTAATAACACGTGTTTCATTTACCTCTCCCCTCAACACAGAATTTAAAATGGTTGGTAGTAGTGAAATTATTTTAAAAGTAGTTGACAGACAGAGACGAATAATGAGTTATCGACGACAACCTTTTTATCTTTATCAAATAAAAAATTTAGTACATGTGCGTAAAAACCAAAGACGATTGACAGACCGCGATTTAGCACATTCAATCCTGCATTCTGAAATACCTATTGGTTTAAAAATCCAAGCTATTAATTTTTTTAACATACAAGACGCTTACAAAACAATACAAGAAGGCGTTGACAGTGATTAGGATTCGGATGAAACTATAGCTGAAGTGGATATTTTGACAAAAAGTTTAAATGTCACTAAACATAATAAATTTATGAGTAGCATAGGTTTAAAAGAAATTTGTAAGTTTTGATGTAGTGGGGGTGTTGTTTTATTTAGACAAAAACATCAAAACAGAATTTAGCTTTTTAAAAGCACACCTCTGATATGTACATGTTGGCAATACTGTCATTTTTGTAGTTGGTAGTTATTAAAGAAATAAAGGCAGTTGCAATAGAACTGTAGGCGTAATAACACGTGTTTCATTTACCTCTCCCCTCAACACAGAATTTAAAATGGTTGGTAGTAGTGAAATTATTTTAAAAGTAGTTGACAGACAGAGACGAATAATGAGTTATCGACGACAACCTTTTTATCTTTATCAAATAAAAAATTTAGTACATGTGCGTAAAAACCAAAGACGATTGACAGACCGCGATTTAGCACATTCAATCCTGCATTCTGAAATACCTATTGGTTTAAAAATCCAAGCTATTAATTTTTTTAACATACAAGACGCTTACAAAACAATACAAGAAGGCGTTGACAGTGATTAGGATTCGGATGAAACTATAGCTGAAGTGGATATTTTGACAAAAAGTTTAAATGTCACTAAACATAATAAATTTATGAGTAGCATAGGTTTAAAAGAAATTTGTAAGTTTTGATGTAGTGGGGGTGTCGTTTTATTTAGACAAAAACATCAGAACAGAATTTAGCTTTTTAAAAGCACACCTCTGATATGTATATGTTGGCAATACTGTCATTTTTGTAGTTGGTAGTTATTAAAGAAATAAAGGCAGTTGCAATAGAACTGTAGGCGTAATAACACGTGTTTCATTTACCTCTCCCCTCAACACAGAATTTAAAATGGTTGGTAGTAGTGAAATTATTTTAAAAGTAGTTGACAGACAGAGACGAATAATGAGTTATCGACGACAACCTTTTTATCTTTTTCAAATAAGAAATTTAGTACATGTGCGTAAAAACCAAAGACGATTGACAGACCGCGATTTAGTACATTCGATCATGCATTCTGAAATGCCTATTGGTTTAAAATCCAAGCTATTAATTTTTTTAACATACAAGACGCTTACAAAACAATACAAGAAGACGTTGACAGTGATTAGGATTCGGATGAAACTATAGCTGAAGTGGATATTTTGACAAAAAGTTTAAATGTCACTAAACATAATAAATTTATGAGTAGCATAGGTTTAAAAGAAATTTGTAAGTTTTGATGTAGTGGGGGTGTTGTTTTATTTAGACAAAAACATCAAAACAGAATTTAGCTTTTTAAAAGCACACCTCTGATATGTACATGTTGGCAATACTGTCATTTTTGTAGTTGGTAGTTATTAAAGAAATAAAGGCAGTTGCAATAGAACTGTAGGCGTAATAACACGTGTTTCATTTACATCTCCCCTCAACACAGAATTTAAAATTGTTGGTAGTAGTGAAATTATTTTAAAAGTAGTTGACAGACAGAGACGAATAATGAGTTATCGACGACAACCTTTTTATCTTTTTCAAATAAAAAATTTAGTACATGTGCGTAAAAACCAAAGACGATTGACAGACCGAGATTTAGTACATTCGATCATGCATTCTGAAATACCTATTGGTTTAAAAATCCAAGCTATTAATTTTTTTAACATACAAGACGCTTACAAAACAATACAAGAAGACGTTGACAGTGATTAGGATTCGGATGAAACTATAGCTGAAGTGGATATTTTGACAAAAAGTTTAAATGTCACTAAACATAATAAATTTATGAGTAGCATAGGTTTAAAAGAAATTTATAAGTTTTGATGTAGTGGGGGTGTTGTTTTATTTAGACAAAAACAGCAAAACAGAATTTAGCTTTTTAAAAGCACACCTCTGATATGTATATGTTGGCAATACTGTCATTTTTGTAGTTGGTAGTTATTAAAGAAATAAAGGCAATTGCAATAGAACTGTAGGCGTAATAACACGTGTTTCATTTACATCTCCCCTCAACACAGAATTTAAAATTGTTGGTAGTAGTGAAATTATTTTAAAAGTAGTTGACAGACAGAGACGAATAATGAGTTATCGACGACAACCTTTTTATCTTTTTCAAATAAAAAATTTAGTACATGTGCGTAAATACCAAAGACGATTGACAGACCGCGATTTAGTACATTCAATCATGCATTCTGAAATACCTATTGGTTTAAAAATCCAAGCCATTAATTTTTTTAACATACAAGACGCTTACAAAACAATACAAGAAGACGTTGACAGTGATTAGGATTCGGATGAAACTATAGCTGAAGTGGATATTTTGACAAAAAGTTTAAATGTCACTAAACATAATAAATTTATGAGTAACATAGGTTTAAAAGAAATTTGTAAGTTTTTGATGTAGTGGGGATGTCGTTTTATTTAGACAAAAACAGCAAAACAGAATTTAGCTTTTTAAAAGCACACCTCTGATATGTATATGTTGGCAATACTGTCATTTTTGTAGTTGGTAGTTATTAAAGAAATAAAGGCAGTTGCAATAGAACTGTAGGCGTAATAACACGTGTTTCATTTACATCTCCCCTCAACACAGAATTTAAAATTGTTGGTAGTAGTGAAATTATTTTAAAAGTAGTTGACAGACAGAGACGAATAATGAGTTATCGACGACAACCTTTTTATCTTTTTCAAATAAAAAATTTAGTACATGTGCGTAAATACCAAAGACGATTGACAGACCGCGATTTAGTGCATTCAATCATGCATTCTGAAATGCCTATTGGTTTAAAAATCCAAGCCATTAATTTTTTTAACATACAAGACGCTTACAAAACAATACAAGAAGACGTTGACAGTGATTAGGATTCGGATGAAACTATAGCTGAAGTGGATATTTTGACAAAAAGTTTAAATGTCACTAAACATAATAAATTTATGAGTAGCATAGGTTTAAAAGAAATTTGTAAGTTTTGATGTAGTGGGGGTGTTGTTTTATTTAGACAAAAACATCAAAACAGAATTTAGCTTTTTAAAAGCACACCTCTGATATGTACATGTTGGCAATACTGTCATTTTTGTAGTTGGTAGTTATTAAAGAAATAAAGGCAGTTGCAATAGAACTGTAGGCGTAATAACACGTGTTTCATTTACCTCTCCCCTCAACACAGAATTTAAAATGGTTGGTAGTAGTGAAATTATTTTAAAAGTAGTTGACAGACAGAGACGAATAATGAGTTATCGACGACAACCTTTTTATCTTTTTCAAATAAAAAATTTAGTACATGTGCGTAAATACCAAAGACGATTGACAGACCGCGATTTAGTACATTCAATCATGCATTCTGAAATACCTATTGGTTTAAAAATCCAAGCCATTAATTTTTTTAACATACAAGACGCTTACAAAACAATACAAGAAGACGTTGACAGTGATTAGGATTCGGATGAAACTATAGCTGAAGTGGATATTTTGACAAAAAGTTTAAATGTCACTAAACATAATAAATTTATGAGTAGCATAGGTTTAAAAGAAATTTGTAAGTTTTTGATGTAGTGGGGATGTCGTTTTATTTAGACAAAAACAGCAAAACAGAATTTAGCTTTTTAAAAGCACACCTCTGATATGTATATGTTGGCAATACTGTCATTTTTGTAGTTGGTAGTTATTAAAGAAATAAAGGCAGTTGCAATAGAACTGTAGGCGTAATAACACGTGTTTCATTTACCTCTCCCCTCAACACAGAATTTAAAATGGTTGGTAGTAGTGAAATTATTTTAAAAGTAGTTGACAGACAGAGACGAATAATGAGTTATCGACGACAACCTTTTTATCTTTTTCAAATAAAAAATTTAGTACATGGGCGTAAAAACCAAAGACGATTGACAGACCGCGATTTAGTACATTCAATCATGCATTCTGAAATACCTATTCGTTTAAAAATCCAAGCTATTAATTTTTTTAACATACAAGACGCTTACAAAACAATACAAGAAGACGTTGACAGTGATTAGGATTCGGATGAAACTATAGTTGAAGTGGATATTTTGACAAAAAGTTTAAATGTCACTAAACATAATAAATTTATGAGTAGCATAGGTTTAAAATGAGTTATCGACGACAACCTTTTTATCTTTTTCAAATAAAAAATTTAGTACATGTGCGTAAAAACCAAAGACGATTGACAGACCGAGATTTAGTACATTCGATCATGCATTCTGAAATACCTATTGGTTTAAAAATCCAAGCTATTAATTTTTTTAACATACAAGACGCTTACAAAACAATACAAGAAGACGTTGACAGTGATTAGGATTCGGATGAAACTATAGCTGAAGTGGATATTTTGACAAAAAGTTTAAATGTCACTAAACATAATAAATTTATGAGTAGCATAGGTTTAAAAGAAATTTGTAAGTTTTGATGTAGTGGGGGTGTTGTTTTATTTAGACAAAAACATCAAAACAGAATTTAGCTTTTTAAAAGCACACCTCTGATATGTACATGTTGGCAATACTGTCATTTTTGTAGTTGGTAGTTATTAAAGAAATAAAGGCAGTTGCAATAGAACTGTAGGCGTAATAACACGTGTTTCATTTACCTCTCCCCTCAACACAGAATTTAAAATGGTTGGTAGTAGTGAAATTATTTTAAAAGTAGTTGACAGACAGAGACGAATGATGAGTTATCGACGACAACCTTTTTATCTTTTTCAAATAAAAAATTTAGTACATGTGCGTAAAAACCAAAGACGATTGACAGACCGCGATTTAGTGCATTCAATCATGCATTCTGAAATGCCTATTGGTTTAAAAATCCAAGCTATTAATTTTTTTAACATACAAGACGCTTACAAAACAATACAAGAAGACGTTGACAGTGATTAGGATTCGGATGAAACTATAGCTGAAGTGGATATTTTGACAAAAAGTTTAAATGTCACTAAACATAATAAATTTATGAGTAGCATAGGTTTAAAAGAAATTTGTAAGTTTTGATGTAGTGGGGGTGTCGTTTTATTTAGACAAAAACATCAAAACAGAATTTAGCTTTTTAAAAGCACACCTCTGATATGTACATGTTGGCAATACTGTCATTTTTGTAGTTGGTAGTTATTAAAGAAATAAAGGCAGTTGCAATAGAACTGTAGGCGTAATAACACGTGTTTCATTTACCTCTCCCCTCAACACAGAATTTAAAATGGTTGGTAGTAGTGAAATTATTTTAAAAGTAGTTGACAGACAGAGACGAATAATGAGTTATCGACGACAACCTTTTTATCTTTTTCAAATAAAAAATTTAGTACATGTGCGTAAAAACCAAAGACGATTGACAGACCGCGATTTAGTACATTCAATCATGCATTCTGAAATACCTATTGGTTTAAAAATCCAAGCTATTAATTTTTTTAACATACAAGACGCTTACAAAACAATACAAGAAGACGTTGACAGTGATTAGGATTCGGATGAAACTATAGTTGAAGTGGATATTTTGACAAAAAGTTTAAATGTCACTAAACATAATAAATTTATGAGTGGCATAGGTTTAAAATGAGTTATCGACGACAACCTTTTTATCTTTTTCAAATAAAAAATTTAGTACATGTGCGTAAAAACCAAAGACGATTGACAGACCGAGATTTAGTACATTCGATCATGCATTCTGAAATACCTATTGGTTTAAAAATCCAAGCTATTAATTTTTTTAACATACAAGACGCTTACAAAACAATACAAGAAGACGTTGACAGTGATTAGGATTCGGATGAAACTATAGCTGAAGTGGATATTTTGACAAAAAGTTTAAATGTCACTAAACATAATAAATTTATGAGTAGCATAGGTTTAAAAGAAATTTGTAAGTTTTGATGTAGTGGGGGTGTTGTTTTATTTAGACAAAAACATCAAAACAGAATTTAGCTTTTTAAAAGCACACCTCTGATATGCATATGTTGGCAATACTGTCATTTTTGTAGTTGGTAGTTATTAAAGAAATAAAGGCAGTTGCAATAGAACTGTAGGCGTAATAACACGTGTTTCATTTACCTCTCCCCTCAACACAGAATTTAAAATGGTTGGTAGTAGTGAAATTATTTTAAAAGTAGTTGACAGACAGAGACGAATAATGAGTTATCGACGACAACCTTTTTATCTTTTTCAAATAAAAAATTTAGTACATGTGCGTAAAAACCAAAGACGATTGACAGACCGAGATTTAGTACATTCGATCATGCATTCTGAAATACCTATTGGTTTAAAAATCCAAGCTATTAATTTTTTTAACATACAAGACGCTTACAAAACAATACAAGAAGACGTTGACAGTGATTAGGATTCGGATGAAACTATAGCTGAAGTGGATATTTGGACAAAAAGTTTAAATGTCACTAAACATAATAAATTTATGAGTAGCATAGGTTTAAAAGAAATTTGTAAGTTTTTGATGTAGTGGGGATGTCGTTTTATTTAGACAAAAACATCAAAACAGAATTTAGCTTTTTAAAAGCACACATATGTTGGCAATACTGTCATTTTTGTAGTTGGTAGTTATTAAAGAAATAAAGGCAGTTGCAATAGAACTGTAGGCGTAATAACACGTGTTTCATTTACCTCTCCCCTCAACACAGAATTTAAAATGGTTGGTAGTAATGGAATTATTTTAAAAGTAGTTGACAGACAGAGACGAATGATGAGTTATCGACGACAACCTTTTTATCTTTTTCAAATAAAAAATTTAGTACATGTGCGTAAAAACCAAAGACGATTGACAGACCGCGATTTAGTGCATTCGATCATGCATTCTGAAATACCTATTGGTTTAAAAATCCAAGCTATTAATTTTTTTAACATACAAGACGCTTATAAAACAATACAAGAAGACGTTGACAGTGATTAGGATTCGGATGAAACTATAGCTGAAGTGGATATTTTGACAAAAAGTTTAAATGTCACTAAACATAATAAATTTATGAGTAGCATAGGTTTAAAAGAAATTTGTAAGTTTTTGATGTAGTGGGGATGTCGTTTTATTTAGACAAAAACATCAAAACAGAATTTAGCTTTTTAAAAGCACACATATGTTGGCAATACTGTCATTTTTGTAGTTGGTAGTTATTAAAGAAATAAAGGCAGTTGCAATAGAACTGTAGGCGTAATAACACGTGTTTCATTTACATCTCCCCTCAACACAGAATTTAAAATTGTTGGTAGTAGTGAAATTATTTTAAAAGTAGTTGACAGACAGAGACGAATAATGAGTTATCGACGACAACCTTTTTATCTTTTTCAAATAAAAAATTTAGTACATGTGCGTAAAAACCAAAGACGATCGACAGACCGAGATTTAGTACATTCGATCATGCATTCTGAAATACCTATTGGTTTAAAAATCCAAGCTATTAATTTTTTTAACATACAAGACGCTTATAAAACAATACAAGAAGACGTTGACAGTGATTAGGATTCGGATGAAACTATAGCTGAAGTGGATATTTTGACAAAAAGTTTAAATGTCACTAAACATAATAAATTTATGAGTAGCATAGGTTTAAAAGAAATTTATAAGTTTTGATGTAGTGGGGGTGTTGTTTTATTTAGACAAAAACAGCAAAACAGAATTTAGCTTTTTAAAAGCACACCTCTGATATGTACATGTTGGCAATACTGTCATTTTTGTAGTTGGTAGTTATTAAAGAAATAAAGGCAGTTGCCATAGAACTGTAGGCGTAATAACATGTGTTTCATTTACCTCTCCCCTCAACACAGAGTTTAAAATGGTTGGTAGTAGTGAAATTATTTTAAAAGCAGTTGACAGACAGAGACGAATAATGAGTTATCGACGACAACCTTTTTATCTTTTTCAAATAAAAAATTTAGTACATGTGCGTAAAAACCAAAGACGATTGACAGACCGCGATTTAGTACATTCAATCATGCATTCTGAAATACCTATTGATTTAAAAATCCAAGCTATTAATTTTTTTAACATACAAGACGCTTACAAAACAATACAAGAAGACGTTGACAGTGATTAGGATTCGGATGAAACTATAGCTGAAGTGGATATTTTGACAAAAAGTTTAAATGTCACTAAACAGACCAAATTTATGAGTAGCATAGGTTTAAAAGAAATTTGTAAGTTTTGATGTAGTGGGGGTGTCGTTTTATTTAGACAAAAACATCAGAACAGAATTTAGCTTTTTAAAAGCACACCTCTGATATGCATATGTTGGCAATACTGTCATTTTTGTAGTTGGTAGTTATTAAAGAAATAAAGGCAGTTGCAATAGAACTGTAGGCGTAATAACACGTGTTTCATTTACATCTCCCCTCAACACAGAATTTAAAATTGTTGGTAGTAGTGAAATTATTTTAAAAGTAGTTGACAGACAGAGACGAATAATGAGTTATCGACGACAACCTTTTTATCTTTTTCAAATAAGAAATTTAGTACATGTGCGTAAAAACCAAAGACGATTGACAGACCGCGATTTAGTACATTCGATCATGCATTCTGAAATGCCTATTGGTTTAAAATCCAAGCTATTAATTTTTTTAACATACAAGACGCTTACAAAACAATACAAGAAGACGTTGACAGTGATTAGGATTCGGATGAAACTATAGCTGAAGTGGATATTTTGACAAAAAGTTTAAATGTCACTAAACATAATAAATTTATGAGTAGCATAGGTTTAAAAGAAATTTATAAGTTTTGATGTAGTGGGGGTGTTGTTTTATTTAGACAAAAACAGCAAAACAGAATTTAGCTTTTTAAAAGCACACCTCTGATATGTATATGTTGGCAATACTGTCATTTTTATAGTTGGTAGTTATAAAAGAAATAAAGGCAGTTGCAATAGAACTGTAGGCGTAATAACACGTGTTTCATTTACCTCTCCCCTCAACACAGAATTTAAAATGGTTGGTAGTAGTGAAATTATTTTAAAAGTAGTTGACAGACAGAGACGAATAATGAGTTATCGACGACAACCTTTTTATCTTTTTCAAATAAAAAATTTAGTACATGTGCGTAAAAACCAAAGACGATTGACAGACCGAGATTTAGTACATTCGATCATGCATTCTGAAATACCTATTGGTTTAAAAATCCAAGCTATTAATTTTTTTAACATACAAGACGCTTACAAAACAATACAAGAAGACGTTGACAGTGATTAGGATTCGGATGAAACTATAGCTGAAGTGGATATTTGGACAAAAAGTTTAAATGTCACTAAACATAATAAATTTATGAGTAGCATAGGTTTAAAAGAAATTTGTAAGTTTTGATGTAGTGGGGATGTCGTTTTATTTAGACAAAAACATCAAAACAGAATTTAGCTTTTTAAAAGCACACCTCTTATATGCATATGTTGGCAATACTGTCATTTTTGTAGTTGGTAGTTATTAAAGAAATAAAGGCAGTTGCAATAGAACTGTAGGCGTAATAACACGTGTTTCATTTACATCTCCCCTCAACACAGAATTTAAAATTGTTGGTAGTAGTGAAATTATTTTAAAAGTAGTTGACAGACAGAGACGAATAATGAGTTATCGACGACAACCTTTTTATCTTTTTCAAATAAAAAATTTAGTACATGTGCGTAAAAACCAAAGACGATTGACAGACCGAGATTTAGTACATTCGATCATGCATTCTGAAATACCTATTGGTTTAAAAATCCAAGCTATTAATTTTTTTAACATACAAGACGCTTACAAAACAATACAAGAAGACGTTGACAGTGATTAGGATTCGGATGAAACTATAGCTGAAGTGGATATTTTGACAAAAAGTTTAAATGTCACTAAACATAATAAATTTATGAGTAGCATAGGTTTAAAAGAAATTTGTAAGTTTTGATGTAGTGGGTGTGTTGTTTTATTTAGACAAAAACATCAAAACAGAATTTAGCTTTTTAAAAGCACACCTCTGATATGTACATGTTGGCAATACTGTCATTTTTGTAGTTGGTAGTTATTAAAGAAATAAAGGCAGTTGCAATAGAACTGTAGGCGTAATAACACGTGTTTCATTTACCTCTCCCCTCAACACAGAATTTAAAATGGTTGGTAGTAGTGAAATTATTTTAAAAGTAGTTGACAGACAGAGACGAATAATGAGTTATCGACGACAACCTTTTTATCTTTTTCAAATAAAAAATTTAGTACATGTGCGTAAAAACCAAAGACGATTGACAGACCGCGATTTAGTACATTCAATCATGCATTCTGAAATACCTATTGGTTTAAAAATTCAAGCTATTAATTTTTTTAACACACAAGACGCTTACAAAAAAATACAAGAAGACGTTGACAGTGATTAGGATTCGGATGAAACTATAGCTGAAGTGGATATTTTGACAAAAAGTTTAAATGTCACTAAACATAATAAATTTATGAGTAGCATAAGTTTAAAAGAAATTTGTAAGTTTTGATGTAGTGGGGGTGTCGTTTTATTTAGACAAAAACATCAGAACAGAATTTAGCTTTTTAAAAGCACACCTCTGATATGTACATGTTGGCAATACTGTCATTTTTGTAGTTGGTAGTTATTAAAGAAATAAAGGCAGTTGCAATAGAACTGTAGGCGTAATAACACGTGTTTCATTTACATCTCCCCTCAACACAGAGTTTAAAATGGTTGGTAGTAGTGAAATTATTTTAAAAGCAGTTGACAGACAGAGACGAATAATGAGTTATCGACGACAACCTTTTTATCTTTTTCAAATAAAGAATTTAGTACATGTGCGTAAAAACCAAAGACGATTGACAGACTGCGATTTAGTACATTCAATCATGCATTCTGAAATACCTATTGGTTTAAAAATCCAAGCTATTAATTTTTTTAACACACAAGACGCTTACAAAAAAATACAAGAAGACGTTGACAGTGATTAGGATTCGGATGAAACTATAGTTGAAGTGGATATTTTGACAAAAAGTTTAAATGTCACTAAACATAATAAATGTATGAGTAGCATAGGTTTAAAATGAGTTATCGACGACAACCTTTTTATCTTTTTCAAATAAAAAATTTAGTACATGTGCGTAAAAACCAAAGACGATTGACAGACCGAGATTTAGTACATTCGATCATGCATTCTGAAATACCTATTGGTTTAAAAATCCAAGCTATTAATTTTTTTAACATACAAGACGCTTACAAAACAATACAAGAAGACGTTGACAGTGATTAGGATTCGGATGAAACTATAGCTGAAGTGGATATTTGGACAAAAAGTTTAAATGTCACTAAACATAATAAATTTATGAGTAGCATAGGTTTAAAAGAAATTTGTAAGTTTTGATGTAGTGGGGATGTCGTTTTATTTAGACAAAAACATCAAAACAGAATTTAGCCTTTTAAAAGCCCACCTCTGATATGTATATGTTGGCAATACTGTCATTTTTGTAGTTGGTAGTTATTAAAGAAATAAAGGCAGTTGCAATAGAACTGTAGGCGTAATAACACGTGTTTCATTTACATCTCCCCTCAACACAGAGTTTAAAATGGTTGGTAGTAGTGAAATTATTTTAAAAGCAGTTGACAGACAGAGACGAATAATGAGTTATCGACGACAACCTTTTTATCTTTTTCAAATAAAAAATTTAGTACATGTGCGTAAAAACCAAAGACGATTGACAGACTGCGATTTAGTACATTCAATCATGCATTCTGAAATACCTATTGGTTTAAAAATCCAAGCTATTAATTTTTTTAACATACAAGACGCTTACAAAACAATACAAGAAGACGTTGACAGTGATTAGGATTCGGATGAAACTATAGTTGAAGTGGATATTTTGACAAAAAGTTTAAATGTCACTAAACATAATAAATTTATGAGTAGCATAGGTTTAAAATGAGTTATCGACGACAACCTTTTTATCTTTTTCAAATAAAAAATTTAGTACATGTGCGTAAAAACCAAAGACGATTGACAGACCGAGATTTAGTACATTCGATCATGCATTCTGAAATACCTATTGGTTTAAAAATCCAAGCTATTAATTTTTTTAACATACAAGACGCTTACAAAACAATACAAGAAGACGTTGACAGTGATTAGGATTCGGATGAAACTATAGCTGAAGTGGATATTTGGACAAAAAGTTTAAATGTCACTAAACATAATAAATTTATGAGTAGCATAAGTTTAAAAGAAATTTGTAAGTTTTGATGTAGTGGGGGTGTTGTTTTATTTAGACAAAAACATCAAAACAGAATTTAGCCTTTTAAAAGCCCACCTCTGATATGTATATGTTGGCAATACTGTCATTTTTGTAGTTGGTAGTTATTAAAGAAATAAAGGCAGTTGCAATAGAACTGTAGGCGTAATAACACGTGTTTCATTTACCTCTCCCCTCAACACAGAATTTAAAATGGTTGGTAGTAGTGAAATTATTTTAAAAGTAGTTGACAGACAGAGACGAATAATGAGTTATCGACGACAACCTTTTTATCTTTTTCAAATAAAAAATTTAGTACATGTGCGTAAAAACCAAAGACGATTGACAGACCGCGATTTAGTACATTCAATCATGCATTCTGAAATACCTATTGGTTTAAAAATTCAAGCTATTAATTTTTTTAACACACAAGACGCTTACAAAAAAATACAAGAAGACGTTGACAGTGATTAGGATTCGGATGAAACTATAGCTGAAGTGGATATTTTGACAAAAAGTTTAAATGTCACTAAACATAATAAATTTATGAGTGGCATAGGTTTAAAAGAAATTTGTACGTTTTGATGTAGTGGGGGTGTTGTTTTATTTAGACAAAAACATCAAAACAGAATTTAGCTTTTTAAAAGCACACCTCTAATATGTATATGTTGGCAATACTGTCATTTTTGTAGTTGGTAGTTATTAAAGAAATAAAGGCAGTTGCAATAGAACTGTAGGCGTAATAACACGTGTTTCATTTACATCTCCCCTCAACACAGAGTTTAAAATGGTTGGTAGTAGTGAAATTATTTTAAAAGCAGTTGACAGACAGAGACGAATAATGAGTTATCGACGACAACCTTTTTATCTTTTTCAAATAAAAAATTTAGTACATGTGCGTAAAAACCAAAGACGATTGACAGACCGAGATTTAGTACATTCGATCATGCATTCTGAAATACCTATTGGTTTAAAAATCCAAGCTATTAATTTTTTTAACATACAAGACGCTTACAAAACAATACAAGAAGACGTTGACAGTGATTAGGATTCGGATGAAACTATAGCTGAAGTGGATATTTTGACAAAAAGTTTAAATGTCACTAAACATAATAAATTTATGAGTGGCATAGGTTTAAAAGAAATTTGTACGTTTTGATGTAGTGGGGGTGTTGTTTTATTTAGACAAAAACATCAAAACAGAATTTAGCCTTTTAAAAGCCCACCTCTGATATGTATATGTTGGCAATACTGTCATTTTTGTAGTTGGTAGTTATTAAAGAAATAAAGGCAGTTGCAATAGAACTGTAGGCGTAATAACACGTGTTTCATTTACATCTCCCCTCAACACAGAGTTTAAAATGGTTGGTAGTAGTGAAATTATTTTAAAAGTAGTTGACAGACAGAGACGAATAATGAGTTATCGACGACAACCTTTTTATCTTTTTCAAATAAAAAATTTAGTACATGTGCGTAAAAACCAAAGACGATTGACAGACCGAGATTTAGTACATTCGATCATGCATTCTGAAATACCTATTGGTTTAAAAATCCAAGCTATTAATTTTTTTAACATACAAGACGCTTACAAAACAATACAAGAAGACGTTGACAGTGATTAGGATTCGGATGAAACTATAGCTGAAGTGGATATTTGGACAAAAAGTTTAAATGTCACTAAACATAATAAATTTATGAGTAGCATAGGTTTAAAAGAAATTTGTAAGTTTTGATGTAGTGGGGATGTCGTTTTATTTAGACAAAAACATCAAAACAGAATTTAGCCTTTTAAAAGCCCACCTCTGATATGTATATGTTGGCAATACTGTCATTTTTGTAGTTGGTAGTTATTAAAGAAATAAAGGCAGTTGCAATAGAACTGTAGGCGTAATAACACGTGTTTCATTTACATCTCCCCTCAACACAGAGTTTAAAATGGTTGGTAGTAGTGAAATTATTTTAAAAGTAGTTGACAGACAGAGACGAATAATGAGTTATCGACGACAACCTTTTTATCTTTTTCAAATAAAAAATTTAGTACATGTGCGTAAAAACCAAAGACGATTGACAGACCGAGATTTAGTACATTCGATCATGCATTCTGAAATACCTATTGGTTTAAAAATCCAAGCTATTAATTTTTTTAACATACAAGACGCTTATAAAACAATACAAGAAGACGTTGACAGTGATTAGGATTCGGATGAAACTATAGCTGAAGTGGATATTTGGACAAAAAGTTTAAATGTCACTAAACATAATAAATTTATGAGTAGCATAGGTTTAAAAGAAATTTGTAAGTTTTGATGTAGTGGGGATGTCGTTTTATTTAGACAAAAACATCAAAACAGAATTTAGCCTTTTAAAAGCCCACCTCTGATATGTATATGTTGGCAATACTGTCATTTTTGTAGTTGGTAGTTATTAAAGAAATAAAGGCAGTTGCAATAGAACTGTAGGCGTAATAACACGTGTTTCATTTACATCTCCCCTCAACACAGAGTTTAAAATGGTTGGTAGTAGTGAAATTATTTTAAAAGCAGTTGACAGACAGAGACGAATAATGAGTTATCGACGACAACCTTTTTATCTTTTTCAAATAAAAAATTTAGTACATGTGCGTAAAAACCAAAGACGATTGACAGACCGAGATTTAGTACATTCGATCATGCATTCTGAAATACCTATTGGTTTAAAAATCCAAGCTATTAATTTTTTTAACATACAAGACGCTTATAAAACAATACAAGAAGACGTTGACAGTGATTAGGATTCGGATGAAACTATAGCTGAAGTGGATATTTTGACAAAAAGTTTAAATGTCACTAAACATAATAAATTTATGAGTAGCATAGGTTTAAAAGAAATTTGTAAGTTTTGATGTAGTGGGGGTGTTGTTTTATTTAGACAAAAACATCAAAACAGAATTTAGCTTTTTAAAAGCACACATATGTTGGCAATACTGTCATTTTTGTAGTTGGTAGTTATTAAAGAAATAAAGGCAGTTGCAATAGAACTGTAGGCGTAATAACACGTGTTTCATTTACCTCTCCCCTCAACACAGAATTTAAAATGGTTGGTAGTAGTGAAATTATTTTAAAAGTAGTTGACAGACAGAGACGAATAATGAGTTATCGACGACAACCTTTTTATCTTTTTCAAATAAAAAATTTAGTACATGTGCGTAAAAACCAAAGACGATTGACAGACCGAGATTTAGTACATTCGATCATGCATTCTGAAATACCTATTGGTTTAAAAATCCAAGCTATTAATTTTTTTAACATACAAGACGCTTACAAAACAATACAAGAAGACGTTGACAGTGATTAGGATTCGGATGAAACTATAGCTGAAGTGGATATTTGGACAAAAAGTTTAAATGTCACTAAACATAATAAATTTATGAGTAGCATAGGTTTAAAAGAAATTTGTAAGTTTTGATGTAGTGGGGATGTCGTTTTATTTAGACAAAAACATCAAAACAGAATTTAGCCTTTTAAAAGCCCACCTCTGATATGTATATGTTGGCAATACTGTCATTTTTGTAGTTGGTAGTTATTAAAGAAATAAAGGCAGTTGCAATAGAACTGTAGGCGTAATAACACGTGTTTCATTTACATCTCCCCTCAACACAGAGTTTAAAATGGTTGGTAGTAGTGAAATTATTTTAAAAGCAGTTGACAGACAGAGACGAATAATGAGTTATCGACGACAACCTTTTTATCTTTTTCAAATAAAAAATTTAGTACATGTGCGTAAAAACCAAAGACGATTGACAGACCGAGATTTAGTACATTCGATCATGCATTCTGAAATACCTATTGGTTTAAAAATCCAAGCTATTAATTTTTTTAACATACAAGACGCTTATAAAACAATACAAGAAGACGTTGACAGTGATTAGGATTCGGATGAAACTATAGCTGAAGTGGATATTTTGACAAAAAGTTTAAATGTCACTAAACATAATAAATTTATGAGTAGCATAGGTTTAAAAGAAATTTGTAAGTTTTGATGTAGTGGGGGTGTTGTTTTATTTAGACAAAAACATCAAAACAGAATTTAGCTTTTTAAAAGCACACATATGTTGGCAATACTGTCATTTTTGTAGTTGGTAGTTATTAAAGAAATAAAGGCAGTTGCAATAGAACTGTAGGCGTAATAACACGTGTTTCATTTACCTCTCCCCTCAACACAGAATTTAAAATGGTTGGTAGTAGTGAAATTATTTTAAAAGTAGTTGACAGACAGAGACGAAGGATGAGTTATCGACGACAACCTTTTTATCTTTTTCAAATAAAAAATTTAGTACATGTGCGTAAAAACCAAAGACGATTGACAGACCGCGATTTAGTGCATTCAATCATGCATTCTGAAATGCCTATTGGTTTAAAAATCCAAGCTATTAATTTTTTTAACATACAAGACGCTTACAAAACAATACAAGAAGACGTTGACAGTGATTAGGATTCGGATGAAACTATAGCTGAAGTGGATATTTTGACAAAAAGTTTAAATGTCACTAAACATAATAAATTTATGAGTAGCATAGGTTTAAAAGAAATTTGTAAGTTTTGATGTAGTGGGGGTGTTGTTTTATTTAGACAAAAACATCAAAACAGAATTTAGCTTTTTAAAAGCACACCTCTGATATGTACATGTTGGCAATACTGTCATTTTTGTAGTTGGTAGTTATTAAAGAAATAAAGGCAGTTGCAATAGAACTGTAGGCGTAATAACACGTGTTTCATTTACCTCTCCCCTCAACACAGAATTTAAAATGGTTGGTAGTAGTGAATTATTTTAAAAGTAGTTGACAGACAGAGATGAACAATGAGTTATCGACGACAACCTTTTTATCTTTTTCAAATAAAAAATTTAGTACATGTGCGTAAAAACCAAAGACGATTGACAGACCGCGATTTAGTACATTCAATCATGCATTCTGAAATACCTATTGGTTTAAAAATCCAAGCCATTAATTTTTTTAACATACAAGACGCTTACAAAACAATACAAGAAGACGTTGACAGTGATTAGGATTCGGATGAAACTATAGTTGAAGTGGATATTTTGACAAAAAGTTTAAATGTCACTAAACATAATAAATTTATGAGTAGCATAGGTTTAAAATGAGTTATCGACGACAACCTTTTTATCTTTTTCAAATAAAAAATTTAGTACATGTGCGTAAAAACCAAAGACGATTGACAGACCGAGATTTAGTACATTCGATCATGCATTCTGAAATACCTATTGGTTTAAAAATCCAAGCTATTAATTTTTTTAACATACAAGACGCTTACAAAACAATACAAGAAGACGTTGACAGTGATTAGGATTCGGATGAAACTATAGCTGAAGTGGATATTTTGACAAAAAGTTTAAATGTCACTAAACATAATAAATTTATGAGTAGCATAGGTTTAAAAGAAATTTGTAAGTTTTGATGTAGTGGGGGTGTTGTTTTATTTAGACAAAAACATCAAAACAGAATTTAGCTTTTTAAAAGCACACCTCTGATATGTACATGTTGGCAATACTGTCATTTTTGTAGTTGGTAGTTATTAAAGAAATAAAGGCAGTTGCAATAGAACTGTAGGCGTAATAACATGTGTTTCATTTACCTCTCCCCTCAACACAGAATTTAAAATGGTTGGTAGTAGTGAAATTATTTTAAAAGTAGTTGACAGACAGAGACGAATAATGAGTTATCGACGACAACCTTTTTATCTTTTTCAAATAAAAAATTTAGTACATGTGCGTAAAAACCAAAGACGATTGACAGACCGAGATTTAGTACATTCGATCATGCATTCTGAAATACCTATTGGTTTAAAAATCCAAGCTATTAATTTTTTTAACATACAAGACGCTTACAAAACAATACAAGAAGACGTTGACAGTGATTAGGATTCGGATGAAACTATAGCTGAAGTGGATATTTGGACAAAAAGTTTAAATGTCACTAAACATAATAAATTTATGAGTAGCATAGGTTTAAAAGAAATTTGTAAGTTTTGATGTAGTGGGGATGTCGTTTTATTTAGACAAAAACATCAAAACAGAATTTAGCTTTTTAAAAGCACACCTCTTATATGCATATGTTGGCAATACTGTCATTTTTGTAGTTGGTAGTTATTAAAGAAATAAAGGCAGTTGCAATAGAACTGTAGGCGTAATAACACGTGTTTCATTTACATCTCCCCTCAACACAGAATTTAAAATTGTTGGTAGTAGTGAAATTATTTTAAAAGTAGTTGACAGACAGAGACGAATAATGAGTTATCGACGACAACCTTTTTATCTTTTTCAAATAAAAAATTTAGTACATGTGCGTAAAAACCAAAGACGATTGACAGACCGCGATTTAGTGCATTCAATCATGCATTCTGAAATGCCTATTGGTTTAAAAATCCAAGCTATTAATTTTTTTAACATACAAGACGCTTACAAAACAATACAAGAAGACGTTGACAGTGATTAGGATTCGGATGAAACTATAGCTGAAGTGGATATTTTGACAAAAAGTTTAAATGTCACTAAACATAATAAATTTATGAGTAGCATAGGTTTAAAAGAAATTTGTAAGTTTTGATTTAGTGGGGGTGTTGTTTTATTTAGACAAAAACATCAAAACAGAATTTAGCTTTTTAAAAGCACACATATGTTGGCAATACTGTCATTTTTGTAGTTGGTAGTTATTAAAGAAATAAAGGCAGTTGCAATAGAACTGTAGGCGTAATAACACGTGTTTCATTTACCTCTCCC
The DNA here is from genome assembly GCA_963675555.1 of Leptura quadrifasciata. Lineage (NCBI taxonomy): Eukaryota > Metazoa > Arthropoda > Insecta > Coleoptera > Cerambycidae > Leptura > Leptura quadrifasciata. Next base: position 82,775,045 of record OY776680.1, read on the forward strand.
CTCAACACAGAATTTAAAATGGTTGGTAGTAATGAAATTATTTTAAAAGTAGTTGACAGACAGAGACGAATGATGAGTTATCGACGACAACCTTTTTATCTTTTTCAAATAAAAAATTTAGTACATGTGCGTAAAAACCAAAGACGATTGACAGACCGCGATTTAGTGCATTCAATCATGCATTCTGAAATGCCTATTGGTTTAAAAATCCAAGCTATTAATTTTTTTAACATACAAGACGCTTACAAAACAATACAAGAAGACGTTGACAGTGATTAGGATTCGGATGAAACTATAGCTGAAGTGGATATTTTGACAAAAAGTTTAAATGTCACTAAACATAATAAATTTATGAGTAGCATAGGTTTAAAAGAAATTTGTAAGTTTTGATTTAGTGGGGGTGTTGTTTTATTTAGACAAAAACATCAAAACAGAATTTTGCTTTTTAAAAGCACACATATGTTGGCAATACTGTCATTTTTGTAGTTGGTAGTTATTAAAGAAATAAAGGCAGTTGCAATAGAACTGTAGGCGTAATAACACGTGTTTCATTTACCTCTCCCCTCAACACAGAATTTAAAATGGTTGGTAGTAATGAAATTATTTTAAAAGTAGTTGACAGACAGAGACGAATGATGAGTTATCGACGACAACCTTTTTATCTTTTTCAAATAAAAAATTTAGTACATGTGCGTAAAAACCAAAGACGATTGACAGACCGCGATTTAGTGCATTCAATCATGCATTCTGAAATGCCTATTGGTTTAAAAATCCAAGCTATTAATTTTTTTAACATACAAGACGCTTACAAAACAATACAAGAAGACGTTGACAGTGATTAGGATTCGGATGAAACTATAGCTGAAGTGGATATTTTGACAAAAAGTTTAAATGTCACTAAACATAATAAATTTATGAGTAGCATAGGTTTAAAAGAAATTTGTAAGTTTTTTATGTAGTGAGGATGTCGTTTTATTTAGACAAAAACATCAAAACAGAATTTAGCTTTTTAAAAGCACACATATGTTGGCAATACTGTCATTTTTGTAGTTGGTAGTTATTAAAGAAATAAAGGCAGTTGCAATAGAACTGTAGGCGTAATAACACGTGTTTCATTTACATCTCCCCTCAACACAGAATTTAAAATTGTTGGTAGTAGTGAAATTATTTTAAAAGTAGTTGACAGACAGAGACGAATAATGAGTTATCGACGACAACCTTTTTATCTTTTTCAAATAAAAAATTTAGTACATGTGCGTAAATACCAAAGACGATTGACAGACCGCGATTTAGTACATTCAATCATGCATTCTGAAATACCTATTGGTTTAAAAATCCAAGCCATTAATTTTTTTAACATACAAGACGCTTACAAAACAATACAAGAAGACGTTGACAGTGATTAGGATTCGGATGAAACTATAGCTGAAGTGGATATTTTGACAAAAAGTTTAAATGTCACTAAACATAATAAATTTATGAGTAGCATAGGTTTAAAAGAAATTTGTAAGTTTTGATTTAGTGGGGGTGTTGTTTTATTTAGACAAAAACATCAAAACAGAATTTAGCTTTTTAAAAGCACACATATGTTGGCAATACTGTCATTTTTGTAGTTGGTAGTTATTAAAGAAATAAAGGCAGTTGCAATAGAACTGTAGGCGTAATAACACGTGTTTCATTTACCTCTCCCCTCAACACAGAATTTAAAATGGTTGGTAGTAATGAAATTATTTTAAAAGTAGTTGACAGACAGAGACGAATGATGAGTTATCGACGACAACCTTTTTATCTTTTTCAAATAAAAAATTTAGTACATGTGCGTAAAAACCAAAGACGATTGACAGACCGCGATTTAGTGCATTCAATCATGCATTCTGAAATGCCTATTGGTTTAAAAATCCAAGCTATTAATTTTTTTAACATACAAGACGCTTACAAAACAATACAAGAAGACGTTGACAGTGATTAGGATTCGGATGAAACTATAGCTGAAGTGGATATTTTGACAAAAAGTTTAAATGTCACTAAACATAATAAATTTATGAGTAGCATAGGTTTAAAAGAAATTTGTAAGTTTTTTATGTAGTGAGGATGTCGTTTTATTTAGACAAAAACATCAAAACAGAATTTAGCTTTTTAAAAGCACACATATGTTGGCAATACTGTCATTTTTGTAGTTGGTAGTTATTAAAGAAATAAAGGCAGTTGCAATAGAACTGTAGGCGTAATAACACGTGTTTCATTTACCTCTCCCCTCAACACAGAATTTAAAATGGTTGGTAGTAATGAAATTATTTTAAAAGTAGTTGACAGACAGAGACGAATGATGAGTTATCGACGACAACCTTTTTATCTTTTTCAAATAAAAAATTTAGTACATGTGCGTAAAAACCAAAGACGATTGACAGACCGCGATTTAGTGCATTCAATCATGCATTCTGAAATGCCTATTGGTTTAAAAATCCAAGCTATTAATTTTTTTAACATACAAGACGCTTACAAAACAATACAAGAAGACGTTGACAGTGATTAGGATTCGGATGAAACTATAGCTGAAGTGGATATTTTGACAAAAAGTTTAAATGTCACTAAACATAATAAATTTATGAGTAGCATAGGTTTAAAAGAAATTTGTAAGTTTTGATTTAGTGGGGGTGTTGTTTTATTTAGACAAAAACATCAAAACAGAATTTTGCTTTTTAAAAGCACACCTCTGATATGTATATGTTGGCAATACTGTCATTTTTGTAGTTGGTAGTTATTAAAGAAATAAAGGCAGTTGCAATAGAACTGTAGGCGTAATAACACGTGTTTCATTTACCCCTCCCCTCAACACAGAATTTAAAATGGTTGGTATTAGTGAAATTATTTTAAAAGTAGTTGACAGACAGAGACGAATAATGAGTTATCGACGACAACCTTTTTATATTTTTCAAATAAAAAATTTAGTACATGTGCGTAAAAACCAAAGACGATTGACAGACCGCGATTTAGTACATTCAATCATGCATTCTGAAATACCTATTGGTTTAAAAATCCAAGCTATTAATTTTTTTAACATACAAGACGCTTACAAAACAATACAAGAAGACGTTGACAGTGATTAGGATTCGGATGAAACTATAGCTGAAGTGGATATTTTGACAAAAAGTTTAAATATCACTAAACATAATAAATTTATGAGTAGCATAGGTTTAAAAGAAATTTGTAAGTTTTGATGTAGTGGGGGTGTTGTTTTATTGAGACAAAAACATCAAAACAGAATTTAGCTTTTTAAAAGCACACCTCTGATATGTATATGTTGGCAATACTGTCATTTTGTAGTTGGTAGTTATTAAAGAAATAAAGGGAGTTGCAATAGAACTGTAGGCGTAATAACACGTGTTTCATTTACCACTCCCCTCAACACAGAATTTAAAATGGTTGGTAGTAGTGAAATTATTTTAAAAGTAGTTGACAGACAGAGAAGAATAATGAGTTATTGACGACAACCTTTTTATCTTTTTCAAGTAAAAAATTTAGTATATGTGCGTAAAAACCAAAGACGATTGACAGACCGCGATTTAGTACATTCAATCATGCATTCTGAAATACCTATTGGTTTAAAAATCCAAGCTATTAATTTTTTTAACATACAAGACGCTTACAAAACCATACAAGAAGACGTTGTCAGTGATTAGGATTCGGATGAAACTATAGCTGAAGTGGATATTTTGACAAAAAGTTTAAATATCACTAAACATAATAAATTTATGAGTAGCATAGGTTTAAAAGAAATTTGTAAGTTTTGATTTAGTGGGGGTGTTGTTTATTTAGACAAAAACATCAAAACAGAATTTAGCTTTTTAAAAGCACACCTCTGATATGTATATGTTGGCAATACTGTCATTTTGTAGTTGGTAGTTATTAAAGAAATAAAGGGAGTTGCAATAGAACTGTAGGCGTAATAACACGTGTTTCATTTACCACTCCCCTCAACACAGAATTTAAAATGGTTGGTAGTAGTGAAATTATTTTAAAAGTAGTTGACAGACAGAGAAGAATAATGAGTTATCGACGACAACCTTTTTATCTTTTTCAAATAAAAAATATAGTATATGTGCGTAAAAACCAAAGACGATTGACAGACCGCGATTTAGTACGTTTAATCATGCATTCTGAAATACCTACGGGTTTAAAAATCCAAGCTATTAATTTTTTTAACATACAAGACGCTTACAAAACAATACAAGAAGACGTTGACAGTGATTACGATTCGGATGAAACTATAGCTGAAGACGGATAAATATTTTTTATTGAAAATTGAAAAATGTTTATCCGTCTTCAGAAATAGTGATCTAAACCGGCATTATCGTATAGTACACTCTAAATCTTTACAGACTATTTGTAAAATTTGTAAAATAGTATTATCAAGCTATGATAATTTAAAAGAACATATGGATACACACAAGTATCTTCAAGCAGCCAGAGACGAAGACGAAAAACTGCTTTGTGAGGTTTGCGGTATATGCTTTACCTCACTAAAAGCACCGCGCTCAACACCGTCATATACCTGGTAAGATTTTTTTTCTCTTTTTTTACTAGAGATTAAAAAATTACATAAACGTAACTTTAAAGGAGATGGTGTAAAACGACTTCAACTTAAACAACATTTAAAAAATAAAGAGAAGCGTACGAAAATATGTGAAGTGTGTTTAGTTGAGGTTGATTTAAATTGATTTATGTCATCTAGTCTAGAAAAATTATCTTAAAATTTATTCCTTCTAGACTTTGAAAATGTAAAATCAATTTTTCCCAAACGTGAACAATTTGAACTAGTTATTAGAAAAGGAGTATTTCCCTATGAATATTTAGATTCTTGGGAGCGATTAAATGATACTTGTTTACCGTCTCAGATTAGTTTTCATAGTAAATTATCAAATACCAAATGCTCTGATAGTGAGTACGAACATGCGAAAAAAGTATGGGAAGAATTTAAATGTCAAAATTTATGGGATTATTTAAGAATTTATTTAATTACGGATGTTCTATGATTATCAAATATTTTTCAAAATTTTAGGAAAGTTTGCTATAGAATACATTCACTAGATCCTTGTCAATATTATACGATGCCAGGTTTATCATGGGATGCAATGTTAAAGTATACTGGAATAAAACTCGATTTACTAACAGATATAAACATGCATACATTTATAAAAAAGTATTAGAGGAGGAATTACTCGATGTTCTCATCGACATTCTGTGGCTAATAATAAGTATTACGATAATTACGATAAAACGAAACCATCAAAATATTTAATGTATCTGGATATAAATAACTTATACGGATGGGCAATGGCGCAGCCCTTACCATAGGGTGCTTTTGAATAGGTTGAGAATATTGAAAATATAGATATCATGAATATTCCTGAAAATTCTGAAATTGGTTATATAGTTGATCAAGAATATCCGAAAGCTTTACATGATGAACATAACGATTTACCATTTTGTGCTGAAAATAAGTGTAGTCCTTCCTCTAAACTTCCAAAATTAATACCGAGTTTATCAGATAAAAGTAATTACATTATGCATTATAAAAATCTTCAACAATGTCTAAAGTTTGGATTAAAATTAGTTAAAATTCATAGAGCTATCCAATTTAAACAGTCATGTTGGTTAAAAAATATATTAATTAGACTATATATCACCGTACTCAAGCAAAAAATGAGTTTGAAAAAAATTTCTTCAAATTAAAAAATAATGCTGTCTATGGTAAAACCATGGAAAATGTTGATAAACGTAGAGATGTTAGAATTGTTAGTCAATGGGAAAGTTGTGGTAAGCGATTAGGTGCTAGAGCATTTATTGCTAAACCAAATTTTCATAGTGCAGTTCAGTTTACAACAGACATGGTTGCGATTCAATTGAATCGTGTTAAAACCTTTTGTAGCAAACCTATATACCTTGGATTTACTGTATTAGAATTATCAAAATTGTTAATGTATAATTTTCATTATGAATATATGAAACCAAAATATAGTCAGAATTTGATTTTGACTATATGGATACAGATTCTTTTATATACAGTATCCATACAGAAGATTTCTATTCTGATAGAAAAGATGATATTACCACTCACTTTGATACTTCAGATGACAACCTGACAATCCCTATAATATTCCACTCGTAAATAAGAAAAAACTCGGTTTGATGAACGATGAAACCAATGGACGGATAATGAGAGAATTCATTGGTTTAAGATCAAAGATGTATTCAATTGATGTAATGGATGATCAGGTAGTGAAGAAAGCAAAAGGTGTTAAAAAAGTCGCTGTTAATAAATTAAGTTTGGAAAATTATAGGGATTGTTTATATAAGAAACAAATTTTGTATAGTAATATGATCATATTTAGATCGCAAATACATAATATTTATTCACAAAATATAAATAAGATATCGTTAAGTTATTTAGATGATAAGATATTTATTAAAGAGGGCAGTGTCTCCATTTATGCTTGGGGACATTATAATATCAAATAAAAAAAACATTGTTTATATAAAAATTAATTATTTTAAGTAGTTATTTAATATAAAATCATGTTCTCGAATAAAAATTCACTACATCCAGCTTACACTTTCAATCTCCTCAGGTAAAGAGGATATTAAAGTAATGTTTGATGAATAGGAAACAGTTCACCATTATGCCTGTCTGTACATGGATGTGTGTAAGATGCAAGAGTGTATTAGAAGAACAACACGCATCAAAGAATATAAAAGTATACACAGTCTGTTGTAATTGTGATACAAGACCCATTAAAGCATATGCTCCATAATTCTTAAGTTCTCATTATTCTGTAGCCTACCAGAACAGGTATCTATGTATGTATGTATATACGTAATGTATTATGATTGAATATCGTTATATGAAATAAAAATATAAAAAACAATTATTTGTGTTTTATTTAAAAAAAATCCATTTTACATATTAATTACATATTTTAAACCAATTTTTTAACATCACCAGTAAATGGTGAATATTCAATTATTCGATCATGTAACAATAAACAATATGCTGAAGTATTATTATCCAGAGCAGTTGCAGTTTGAAATGCAATCTTCACATCAACTGGTCCACTTTTGATGACTTCGTTTTGATGTGAACAATCTATAACCACAAGCCGAGCTATTTGCTTGAATTTGATTACATCTAATAATGGTAAAGGGTTACAACCATAATATTTTTCTTGAAACTTAGAATACATGTGATATAATAAAACATAACGGTTTTCTGAATATGAAATATTCAAATCCTCGTAAAGGTATACCTCAGAGTTCAAATATACTTTTAGATTGGTAAGCTTACAATGATCAAAATCACTAGCATCAGAAGTTTTAATGTTCTGTTTATCCGTTTGTAATGCAAAAACAACAAATCTAGGTTTCTCCATTTGATTGGCCGTCTTCACCCGCCAAACCATGTTGGTGGAATTCGGCAGATTAGGATATTCATATGAATCCCAACTTCGAAAGCTCATTAACATTGGCTTTGAACTTTGAATAAATCGGTATAGCTTAAGACGTTCCGTATCGTTGAGTGTAATATGAGGTACTTTCCACAAAATTTTTTTGATGTGTAACTTATAATCGTTAACTCCTGTAGCAATATTAACTGCATTATCGTTTGATTTAGCTCTTGTTAATATTCGTTCGTGTTTAGCATTCGAAATAATTTTTTTATAATCTTCTGCAAAGCCAAGTAACATTTTCAAAGGAATACAAAAATTAAAATATTTATCGGAGAGTTTTATAAATTTGTTTTCCTTCAAAGTCCATCCTGCATTATACATTGCATCTCCTTCGTTATTATTTATAGAGATATAGTTTTTCATAGTGATGGTAATTCCTACGTTTCGGGTACGCTCAATTTCGATACCGTTAAGTTCATATCGGATTTCATCTAACATAAAAGCAACACAATTATTACTAAGTCGTAATCCATCAACAAATTTACTATCCTTATCTACTAAAGTTCCTTCAATGTATAGAAAACTGGGAGTAAAATTAAATCTTCATTTTGAATACAGATTCAAATAGTATCACTAATGTTATACGTTTCCACAAAAGGAGAATATGTGTGATCAGCCCACCTTGATACTGCTTCATCATAACGAGGTACTTATTTATAATATATATATTATTATTAAAATTAGTCCTATCGATTTTAGAAACCGTTTATTATCTTCTGTTAAAGGAACAGAAGTAGTAAATTTAGTTGTTGTTCGTTTCGAATCCAGCGTTGAACTGGTTTCCTTAATAAGTGATTGCACGTATTTATTCGTACGGTAGTTATTATTAAAAATTATCATTTTCAAGAGAATTAGAAGATAACCTTATTTGTTGGGGATTCACACAGTACTAAATATCATTTTCATGAATGATGTCTCTTTCATATAGTATTTTTCTTTGCTATAGGTCTTAAATGTAACTTAATTGTAATTTTTTCGTTACGAAAATCAATCAAATTTCCATCCTGATCAACTAATTTAATAACAATCGAATTTATTATATTTACATTTACCACAGGTAAGTAAATTATGTTTTTCGGAACTTCGTTTATTTTATACCTCGGTAAAACATCAGTTGAAAATTCATGAATTGTATGAACTGGTCTATCGTTCATAAATGATCCTGTTATTATATTACATTCTACATGAATAGAATTTATCTTGATTATGTCAACAGGCAGATCGGAAGAAGTAATTTTATTTGGACTTATTTCACGTTTCCTGAATCCTAATAAGCTTCCGATTGATCTCTCCTTGTTGAAGTAAACAGGTTCTGTTGATTTAATTTCTGTTTGAAGTGTATTAGTATTTGCAGTTATTATTACCACCGGTTTAGAAATGGTTTCCTTCAATTTCATACCTATGTAATCAGCTATATCGTTAATTTCATATGATCCTTTAGGTATTTCAATAATTTCCCTTCCAACATGAAACAAGTTATTGCTTTCATCAATGTTAGGTATAGATAGGTGTACAAACTGATCAAACCACACTCATAAGGTTCATATAACTCTATAGGTGGAAAATACGGTGTATGTAATATTGATGTATTTCCAGTAAACATTAGGATTCTTGATATCTTGAGGTTAAAAATGAAACTGAGAAATAAATATATATATATATATTCCTTTATTTATAAATATGTTCATATAAAAATTTTAAACATAAGTGTCCACAAATTATAGAATCATCAGGTTGATATCTATCAGTTATATTTGATATTTTTTCCTAAATAGTTTATGATCTCACGAGGTGGTTTAAGGTTTCCATAGCTATCAAAATATTCAATTTGTTTGTCTTTCTTATAATACGCTACCCAATGTGTACCCGGCTTGTTTGATTTATCTAAGTTTACAATTCCACATTCTGTTCGTTGTGTTCTTAATGGTAATTCATTTAACATAAAAATACCTCTAAAGTTTGGAATATTTCTTGTAAACTTAAATAAATCGATCTCGTTGAGTGCTCTCACTGGTAGCATCTTTAAAAGTTTTTTGGATTTAAAAAGAGACCAAGTCCTTTTCGATATGGTTTGAGGTATAATCCTTTACCAATTGCTATTGCTTCCATTTTTTTATTGTGTCGTTCACTTTAATTGTTTCCTTGCCGCATTAGCATCATTAATTGCTTTTGCAATTGCTGCGGCACCTCCAGATAACGTTCCTACTGCAGACAGACCAGCAAAGAGTGGTATCAAAAACGGTAAAACGCCCCCAGTTTTCGGAATAGGAATCACCCGTGTTTGCGGAAGTTTAATTTGTTTTCGTTTTCCTTTCACAAGTTTTTTACTTTTTGATAGGTTAAGTATATTTTCAGGTTTGTTTGATTTTATAACTCTTCGAGCTTTTGATATAACATGTTTTAAATTGCTATTTTTATTACTTAGCCTTCTCTTTCTCTCTCTCTTCTTTCCCATCTCAACTCCCACTCCTGGCTTTGCTTTCGCTTTCATAGCGTTCGTAATAAACCAAGCACCTATACGTTCACCTAGTTTAGAGTCTTTTGCTTTTACTCTTTGCCAAGCCTTTTCAGCAAGCCGAATATCCGCTTGATTTATTGATGTTATATCCTTTAATTTTGAATAAGCAATATCGTGTTCCTTACATGCACGAGATACCTGGATCTCCTCTAGCTAAACGTTCACTTAATTTCGTTCCAGGACCACAGTATTGATATCCGGGAAGGTGTAATTCAAATGGTAATTTATTAATTGCAGTGTTAATTAAACCTTTACCTCGAATAGATGAATAACGACTAATTGAACAATCCTTCCTGTCTATCATTTTATGTGAATACTGTTGTAACGTTATACAGTATCAACTGATTTTTGTTAAAAGAAACGCTACATAATAGTATCATACAGTTGTTAAAATGCGTTTGATTCGTCAACACTATGAATTATCTATTAAGAATGTTGATATGCATATAAATATTACTACAACTTATTGTAGACATGGTAAGTTATTACCTAACAGTATACGAGGAATAGTCGTAGGTCCCTCTAATTGTGGGAAAACGAATGTACTCATAACTCTACTTGAACATCCTAATGGGTTAAAATTTGAAAACGTTTGTATATACTCTAAATCTTTATATCAACCGAAATATGAATATCTTAAAGAATTACTCTCCGCTATAAAAGGTATAGGATTTCATACCTTCTCAGAAAATAACGAAGTATTACCACTAGACGAAACGAAGGAGAATTCCATATTTATATTTGATGTTGCATGCGAAAAACAGAATCACATACGATCATACTTCTGTATGGGACACAAAAATATTGATACTTTTTACTTAACATAGTCATACTCTCGTATTCCTAAACATTTAATACGAGACAATGCAAACCTCTTAATCATCTATAAATAAGATAATCTAAATATGAAACACATTTATGATGATCATGTTAATACAGATATGTCCTTTAAACAATTTTGTAATATATGTTTGGAATGCTGGAAAGATAAATATGGATTTTTATGTATTAATAAGGATTGTTCAATAGAAAATGTTCGATATCGGAAAAATGTTGATACATTCATTTTATTATAAATAACAAACGCTAATTTATTTAGTATCATTTTGTTTAAACTTAGCAACCTATTAACACGAATTATAAAACTACCTGTTACACCTATACATCTGATTGAATTATTCAAAAGCTGTTTATTTGCTGTTTAAATTGTTCAAAAACTGATTCAAAGCTGATTTAAAACTGTTCCAAAGTTGATTACGGTGTTTTAGTCATTGTAAGGAAAAAATAAAAAAAAAACGTTACAAATTAACCATGAATGAAGAATTAGTTGAAGATGTTATAAAGTCTAGAAATATAATTCGAAAAAAATATGAACTATTAAAAGCTAATAAATTAGAGGATACTTCAGAATTTGAGCGCATTTTCCAGCCTATTACGACTCCTTTAAAGAAATTAGTCGAGACGCCTTCATCTTTAACAGAAACGGAGCAAAAGATTAAACCAGAAATAAAGAAATCACCGAAGAATCTCTTAGAAAGTCCTTCCTTATCACCACCACTAAAAAAAAGAAAGATTAAATATGATTTCTCTCATGCAGGCTCTAGTACACCACAATTAGAAAGAGAAAACCTTAGTTCATTTTTTCCAATAAAAGACAACAACGATAATAATGAAGATGTACCTGATGACGATATCACTGTACAAGTTAATCCACTTACTCAAGGGAATGTTTTAAGTCCAACTAATGACTTTGTAAATTCTCTTAACATAAAACAAAAAGACTTTGATAATAAGTATGGACCGTATTTCAACTCTATTGATAATATGTGGAAGATTGGAAATTCTCCTTTTTCCATTAGCAAGAGAACTCTTTTTGTAAATGATAAAGCTTATGAACTTACACCCGGTTTAACAGACTTGCTCTAAAACCTAAATCAGGTCAATATAATGAAAATGATATAAGAAATTATTTAATAATCGTAGAGGAAAACAACTTACTTCATCGAGACTTTGATAAAAATAAACAACAAGCTGGAAATAAAAGTTCTAAATACAAACTTATTAAAGAGCTTAATCGATATGCTCCTACAGGATCGGGTTTAATGAAATTATTAACGGATAATACAGATTATGTTTATTGGAATGATGTAAATGAATTAGTTGCCGTATACATTAAAACGCGTATCCTGAAGTGCTCCTGAATGTTGTGAATTTTGACTAGTTAAAAAGACTGTTTAAAACGGGAAAGTGGCTGAATTGAATAGGTCACTTATTACTCTATATCTACAAAGAAAACCGTAGTTCATAATTCGGAACTTACCGAGAAAAGCGCATTTAAGACTTTAAATTGAGTGTGGTACACAGTGAATAAACACCCCAGAAAAAAATTTACAACAACAAAAACACAATCATAAAAACCACACAAGGAGCAAGTAGCTATTTGAGGAAACAATATTATAATATAAAAGTAAGCCTTGATATAAAGAAACTATCTATAAAATTTCAATCATCACAAGTTTTCAATTCGGTGTTTCTTAAAATGTCCAGTAACTGTGGAAAATGTAGTGGTAAACTTACTGCTAAAACCAAGATGGTAAAATGCAATGACTGTAATAATGGCTATCACCAAAACTGTGCCGGCGCTAGTGAAAGATTTCTGACCGATTATAATTGTGGCAGTTCTATCTGGATCTGTGAAAAATGTAAGAACAAACCAACTATGAATGAATCTGACAAAACAACTGATTATGACATCGGTCATGATGATAACGTACCTTCCAAGCTGAATGATACTGAGAAAGTGCTTAATTTAAACAGTTTGGAAATCGTTGGCGTTCCAGAACCGAAGGGTAGGGAGAATTTAATGGTAACCATATATATGTTAGCTGTAGCTCTCGGATACAACACATTCGATGCGTCAATGCTGGGCAATTATTACCGCCTAAGACTGCCCGATAATCAGTCTAAAATTATATTAAAATTTGTGAAAAAAAGCGAGAGAGACGATTTCTTACGTTGTAGAAAAATTAAACGAGACTTTTCTACTGATTTGCTTGATAAATCATTATCATCTTTGGTTAATCAACTTAATGTTATTTTTATTAATGAAATTTTAGCTCAAGAGAGCAAGAAACTATTGATGTTGTCTAAGGAATACAAAAAAAAAGCATAATATAAAGTTCTTGTGGATTAAAAATGGTAATATTTACATGAAGAGATCGGAGGAGTCTCAGGTAGTTCTCATTAGAAATGATGGAAGTTTTACAAAGCTGTAAAATTGTAAGAATATGTTTGCATCTTGTCGATTTACTTTATTTATTTTATCATAATCGTGTCTTACTTTTATTTTGTGTTTTACTTTATCTTTAACGTTCAAGGGACAAAAAACTATATCGTGTTTAAAAATATGTCAATATAATACTAGATCTTCTTTAACTAAATTTGCAGAATTTACAGAATTCTAATCTTAATCAAATATTATATATAGATGATATTGATGAGAAAATTAGAACTTTAAATGGAATTTTAATTAATTTGTTTGATTGCCATGCACCAATAATAACTTCAAGATTTATAAAAGCACCTAGTCCTTGAATTACAGATAATATCCGCTATTTAATGAATCTCAGGGATAGAGCTTTATGAAAGTATAAAAAGTCGAAAAGAAATGAAGATTGGTTGTATTACAAAAATTTAAAAAACTATACCAATTCCGCTATAAAAAACGAAAAGAAGGCGTATTTACAACACAGAATTGAAACAAACAAATAAAACATTTTGGGAAGACTTAAAAACCCTGAATGTAATTAATAGTAGTAAAAATACTGAAATACCTGAAGAATTGTGCGATGCAAATAAAATAAATAGCTATTTTATAAATTCCTTGCAAAACATTAATACTGTAAATGCTGAAACAGAAAATTTCTATAATAATAACGTGAAAAATCGAGTAAGTGAATTTAATTTTACACTAACATCGTATGAAACTGTTAAAAATATTTCCCTGATAACAGGAAATTGGCATATATAATACCACTACCAAAAGTTAAAACACCTTCAGATTACAAAGATCTACGCCCAATTAGTATTTTACCCATTCTCAGTAAATTACTAGAAAAAGTTTTAAATTTGCAAATTCAAAATCATCTTGAGAAAAATAATATATTACCCGATATTCAATCAGGATTCAGGCCAAATCATGGTTGTGGCACTGCATAACTGAAGGTAGTCGATGACATTCTGTCGGCTAGGGATACGAACAAATCGACTGCTTTAGTTTTGCTAGATTATTCCAAAGCATTTGATACGATAAGTCACCGATTGCTCTTTGCAATTCTTCACTATTTCGGTATTGGAGCCGGTGATATAGTTATGATTCGTAGTTACTTAAATAATCGAAAACAATGTGTCAAAATAGGTGGTCAACTTTCTGATCTGCTAAACATATATAGTGGAGTACCACAAGGTTCAATATTACTACACTTTTTACTATCTTTACAGCTAATTTTTATCCTAACGTGACCTTTTGCGAACTTCACTGCTATGCAGGCGATCAGCAACTTTATTTGTCATTCGAGTCAGAAGATCTTCACAATGCCAATTTAAAAATTAATGCTGACCTTGATTCTCTTTTGACTACTCGTTGTCAATCAATCCTCGTAAATCACAAGTGATTTTATTTGGTAATAAAAATCAAAGATCTTTTCTTCTAGAAAACTTAAATATTTGTGTTGATGGTGAGCCACTACCTTTTGTTGACTGTGCACGTAATTTAGGATTATATGTAGATCACTTATTGTGTTTCAATAATCATGTTATAAAATGTTTAAAAAAAGCTTATGGTAATTTAAAATTACTTTATGGATGTAGAGCGTATTTGAATAGAAAATCTAAAATAATTCTTTGTGATTTAATTGTCCTTTCGCAATTTAATTTTGCAGACGTTGTTTATTTTTCCTGTTTAACAAAAGCTGATCAATTACGTATACAACGTTTGCAAAATGCTTGTATAAGATTCATTTATGGCATAAAAAGGTATGACTCAGTATCCACAAAACTTAAGGATTTGAATTGGTTTTCAATGAGAGAGAGACAAATTGTGCATAGCTGTTGCTTGTATTATAGAGTTATAAAAAACAAAATCCCGATATATCTCTACAACAAAATATCATTAGGTGGTGACTTGCATAATCTAAATACTAGACGTCGATCACTAATTTCCTCGCCTAATCATAGAACTGCAATGTATCAAAGGTCGTTTTCCTACAACATTTATAAATATTACAATTTAATACCAACAAATTTAAAAAGTAGCTGAATCTATTCAGACATTTAAAAAACACCTTAAGAATCTCATCATAAATGAAATTCTTATTTTTAACTAACTCGCAAAATTTTATGATTAATGAACGTGGATTGACAAGGCGCAAACATTAATTAGTTAAACCTTTATTTAGCAAGTTTTTTTTGTTTTAAATTATTTCTCATTTTTTGTATTCCTTGTGACTTTCTTATAGCTTGTATACTATTTTTTTATTTACTTTGTAGTTGTATCTGTTTTTGTCCTGAATTCTTACAAGTCTTTTTTCCTTTCCTGAATCAGGAGTTTTAATTTGATTAATCTATGAATTACCTATTTATTTACAGTTGCTTATATTACGTTATATTACTATTAACTATTACCATAATTCTGTGTTTTTGTTAAAAATATTCAGTTTAGCGGCATAATAATTCTTCCTGAATAATATTTTGTATTAAATTTGGGTTAAGTGGTAGAGCGCGAATGCAATATGCACTGTAATATTGCAGGAGCGAACTTCGCCCTTTCATCACTGGAAATAAATGCACTCTATTTGTAAATTATAAGTTTAATGTGAAGAATTTAAAGAAGCTCAAATTATCATATAATAGTAAATACTTCATGTAATTTATTTCATTAACAAAATGGTAATTGATAAGTTCGGACGTTCTTCATCTCTTAAATATAACAATAGTTTACACATTAAAAATCGTATTTTCGGTTTTAATTTAACTCCAAGTGGTGACTTTGAATTACAATAGAAACGTATTTGTAACTTATCTAAACCCACCGATCCTAAAAATGCTACAACCAAATTCTACGTTGGTGAGAAAATTAAACAAATAAATTCATTGACGAATGAAATGAGGTTAAACATCCATAACTTGAGCAATACATACATTGAATATAATTCAATGATGTTCAATGTTGAATGATTTGAATTCTAAAATCTCTCAGGAAAACTCACAAAAATCTGTTATTCCTTCGTCGCCGGCGTCCTCGTCATCATCGAAACCACACAAGGAAAAAGCGAATAAAAAATGTTTATATCGTAAAAGTGAAGTATCTGAAATGAGTAAACTAGAATTGGTGAATGAATTACATAAATCTGCACGTAGGAACTTTAAACGCCGAAGCATTATTTTAAAGGGTATTAATGATTTTTGGCAAGCAGATTTGGTAGAAATGAATAACTATTCGACAGATAATAATGGAATTCGTTATTTATTAACAGTTATTGATGCATTTTCTAGGTTCGCTTGGGATCTACCTGTTAAAACTAGATCAGGACTTGACACAACTGAAGCAATGAAATGAATTTTGCTTAAACAATCACCGAAAAATTTACAAACAGATCATGGTAATGAATTTTATAATGCGTCTTTCAAGAAATTGATGAAAAAGTATAAAATAATAATAATAATAATAAACGTCTTTATTACACTAAGATACAGGTATAACATACACAGTAACTTGAGTAAAGGGCGAAGTTTAGCTAGTATATCTAGCTATTCTTACACTCAATCAATTATTATTCAACTTAAAGCACTTTAAAAGCATCTATTGTGGAACGTTTTAATAGAACTTTGAAAGGATGGATGTGGAAATAATTCAGTCTGAATGGACATTATAGATGGATTGATAATATTCAAAGTCTAGTAAATCGATATAATAACAAAATTCACAGAACTATTAAGATGAAACCTCGTAACGTTAATTTAAATAACGAGAAAGCATTATTAAAAACTGTCTATAACAAAATCAAAACGTTTCCTACTCCAAAATTTAAACTAGGTGAAAATGTGCGCATAAGCAAATATAAATATATTTTTGATAAAGGATATACACCAAATTGTACAACTGAAACTTTTACTATTGAAAAAATTAAAAATACTAATCCATGTACGTATATTCTCAAAGATTTTCAGAACAAAACGATCCAAGGAAGTTTCTATGAACACGAATTATTAAAAGCTAAATGAATCACATATTTCAGAAAGCCCACATGTCCACATTTTGTACATATGGTGTTTTTACCAAAAATCGACTTCTTTTGCATAGATCTATCTTTTAGAGAGAAACCACTCAAGTCCACTGTTTGCTTTGCCTACAGTACATAATGAAAATATTCATTTATTTGAGAAACATCACATGTCCCGGACATGTGTGGTTTCTAAAATATTCCGCTAGACGGCGTTGACAGCGGCGAATAACAGTATCGTACATCTTGTTATAAGTATTTCAGTTTATCAAAATGTCGTCGTCCGACGAAGAAGTGGCACACGAAAATGTGAAAATGAAACGAAAAAAAGGTGTTAAAAGTGTCGTTTATAAGTGCGAAGTAATAAAAAAAGCAAGGGTTAAAGGTGAGGAATATACAAACTACAAAGGAAATGTAGTAAGTGCTCGAGCTCAAGGACAAAACTCTGGGTAAGTTGTACGAAGTTTTAACCTCAATTTTGCAAACTAATTAATTTGTTGATATATTTTTAGGTGCAAGGCAAAGCGTTTCTCAAAAATACCCGAAGGTGATCGAGCTGAAATGTTCAAAAAGTTTTATGATTTTAACACCAAAAATGAACAAGATGCGTATCTCCAGGCCTTGATAGAATGTAATCCAGTAACAAGAAAGCGTCCTCGAGTAAATCCAGAGGATGCTAAACCTAAGTCGCATACTTTCAAGTATAATGCATCGTCCAGTTGTGGCAAGTTCAAAGTATGTAAGACCGCATTTATTAGTATATATGCCATTACTCTTGAGCGTGTGCGGCGTTTGTCTAATCTACTTTCTCTAGGAAAATCTCCTCATGACAAACGAGGAAAACAAACTTCTGGAAATGCAAAATCTGGAGAAGTCGTAAGATTGATAGATGAACATATTAGATCTTTTCCTGTCAAATCAGCTCATTATAGTAATCGCAACTACCAATATTTGAGTGAAAAACTGGATATAAGGAAAATGCACCAACTTCTTCTTGAGAAATACCCAGAATGTTCTGTAAAATACAGTTTCTATAGACAAATTTTTCGAGATAAATTTAGTTTATCCTTTGGGAGGCCCCAAGTGGACACATGCTGTACGTGCGAAGAGCTTAGCAACAAGATTAAGTCGAAGTCTTTAAATGATGCTGCAAAAAGGGTTGCTGTTGCTGAGAAGGTAGTGCATCAAAGAAGAGCGAAAAAGTTTTTCACGAAAATGAACGTAATTGAAGATTTATGCCGGACCGATTCAGCAGTCGGAGGAATATGCATTGACTACAGGCAAAATCTTTCTCTTCCTTCGATTCCCGTCCAGGATACATTTTACTTACACCAGCTCACAGTAACTGTCTTTAATATATACAATTTAAAAACTGGTAAGACATTTTTCTACATCTATCACGAAGGTTTGGGCAAAAAAGGGCCTAACGAGGTTTGTTCATTTATTATGGACTACATAAGGCGAGAAATTCCTGAAGATATTAAACATTTCAATATTTTTTCTGACGGTTGCGGTGGGCAGAACAAAAATCACAGCGTTATAAGGATGTGTAGGGCGTTAGTAGATCTTGGGCGTTTTAAGACTGTTAATCAGTATTTTCCAATAAGAGGACATTCCTTTATGCCATGTGATAGAGGCTTCGCTGTGGTTAAAAAGAAGATAAGGAAAAATGACAGAATTTTTTTTAATGAAAGAATATGATGAACTTGTCATCACGTCAAGCTCCAAAGGAAATTTTTCTGTTTACCTGGTGGATGAAGAAAACAGCGTGTTGAAAAATTACAAAAAATGGTGGCCCCAATTTTATAAAAGAAACTGCTTGTCTACAGCTTCCTACGGTAGAGGCGTACCAAAAGATCAAAAAGTGTCTTTTAATATCTCAACTTTTATGCAGTTTACTCATACAGAAGACAAAAAAGGTTATGTCCTTGCCCGGGACTACATTGGCGGTTTCACTGAACATGAATTTAAAATTAGTAATTCTACACAAATCACTTCTTTTCCCGATGAAGTTGCATATCCAGACATCAAGTTACCAATTAGTGCTAAAAAAATGATATCCATAAAAAAATTTGAACGATTTACTCGCGACCAAGAAGAACTGATAAGAAATTTTTATCAAGTAATATTTTCCTGGCCAACAGTGGGTGGAGAAGAAGAAGTGCATGAATATTAAATGTTCACTCACTAATGTACCTATTAAAAATATTTGTTAATAAATAAAAATAAATAGAGGAAAAAGTTCTGCAAAAATAAACGTGTATTTTAGAAACCACACATGTCCAATCGCCATTTTATTTTTTTCTTGTTGCAGCAGAGGCTTTATTTTCAAATTTTTGTAAGATTTCTATTGTATCCATATGGTTTCAACAAACCCTAAATGTAGATTTCCAATTGCATGACCTGGTTTTGCATAAAACGGTTTTTTTTGTTTTTCTCAAAACTAACATCCTTGGACATGTGGGCTTTCTGAAATATGTGATTCAAATATCCTGATATTTTCCTCATTGAAAAAGTTTTAAAGGAAAAAGGAAATAAAGCATTTGCTAAGTGGTTGGGTTTTTCAAATGATCATAATTCGTGGATCGATAAAAGTGACCTTTTATAGATAACCTTATGTGTCATCATGAGATAAATATATCCTATATAAATACACGCAGGTATAACTGGTCTTATTCTATTCATAGAGTTAACATTTAAATATCACAGTTAAACTCAAGTGTGTGCTCGTGTGTGTTTAATAAAAATGTCTGTTTTATGGTATATTGCCTACCTTCCTATGGTTTTATTTAAAAACTCATCATCACTTCCGGCAATGGCAATTCATTTGGATGAAGATAAAATGGCAATAATGATATTCCATGTTACTTTACCAAGCAATGAAACCATACAAATTAATTTAGGGTTCAAACTACTAACGCCTAGTGTACCTCTACCCTTGTTTGAGTCAACTATTATTTAAAAAAAAATAATGAAAGTTTAGTACCTCAAGCTTTAACATCAGAAAACAATTCTACATCAGAATCGGAATCTATAACGACAACAACAACAACACCCTCAACAAAGGTACTAACAATTATTACTTTGCATATACCCATTTCTGTGGTTACTTGCTCAACGATAGAGAAAGAAAGGATAGCAGTAAATTGCTGTACATTGCAGAACGTTTAATTTATTTCTAACCATAAATTATCTAAATTTTCTTACATTTAACTTATTTTGTATATAAGTATTTCTGTAGTTATTTAGTAACGTCCAACGATAGAGGAAAAGTAGAAAATAGTTAATAAGTAAGTATAACTTTAAAATCTGTAGAAATATATTTATCACCTTTACTTATAGATGGTAATAGATTTTTTTTGATATGTCATTTAAAGTAAACTATCAAGTATATTACGATTTTTTTTTATATTTAACTTGAGTTCTATATCTATTATATTTTTTTAATTCTTTTATTTTTACAGGTAAACAACGATTAAACCTTATCGATAAGTTCAATGGTTTGGGGGCATACAAATTCCTCAATTTGGAGACAATGAAGAAAAATAAGGGATACGTCATATCACACATGGTGAGATTCCAGTCGAAATACGGAGAGAGGTTATTGGCGGAATTGGATGGAGAATCAAAATTATTCCTTCCGGAAAGGTACAATACTTTCACAGAAAAGCAAATAAGTGAACTGGGATAGGGTAACTATATCTTGATAAATCGAGGCCAGAAAGGAAAAATTTTCAATTTAGAATTGGTGGAAACCAAGGATTTCAAAAATAACACGCCTCCTTTGCCTGATGACATGTTACCAGGTCCGAGTGAGCAGGAAAAACTACGACAACTGCAGATGGAAGATACAGAAGAGGAAACTGATGACGACGACAATGATGAACAGGAATCTCAAGCTTTTGTGAACGAAAATATGAGTTTTTACACGCAAATATTATAAAAAATAAATTGTATTCTATAAATAAATAAAACTTTTCTTTTAAAGTAATTTTATTTTTATTCGGTGTTTTACTATATTATACATTTAATTTTTATCTTTACAAAACATTCTCAAATAGAGATTAATCTTCTTTTTTACTTGTTGATCAAGAAATGCTCCTAAAATACATTCACATGTATCTGGGCCACAGGTTGTAAAATCAGACGACCATAAACAGCTGACATAATGATTTCCATGCCGAGATAGTCTCATTTCAATATTTTTTAAATTTTTCATTTGTTTTTGATACTGAAGGAGCGTTAAATAATCCTCCTTCAGGATTATCTCTCCATACTTTCTTAAGACTTATTGAACATCCATTTTACAGCACTTGAGTTACACTGATGGACCTTATTCATTAGTTAATTCATTATCAACCTATCATCCTCCCACGACAACCACAACGAATCATATCACACCTAAAACCTGCCAGAGACACGCATCCGCCCCCACCTCCGCCGCAAACCCTGCCTCCTTATGTGCGACACACATGCGCGGAATACTGGTGCATACATTGAGGTAGAATCCCCAGCGCCAGAATCCCCACATTTATACTACTGTCCCCTATCATTTTCTAGCAGTCGATTTTGACGGAAAAATGATGGGTTTTAACGGGACCGCCGCCTTGCCCGAACGTTTGAATTTATAATTGCTATAATATAATTCAAAGTCGTTGCGATTCAAGCATTTTTGCTCTGAGGAGCTAACTAAATTATAATTTAACTGATAATACGCAAATAGACAGGCAAGCAAAAGCCCACCAAAATTTTTTAAACATTGAACTTTTCTTGAATCTTTTTGTGTAATCGTTAGCTATAAACCGCATATTGGATGGTAGTTGGTACACGGGCTAGACTAGTATGTCAATGCATTTTCTTGAACGTTTTTGTAAAATATGATTTTTTAAAGAGATTTAATATACATTTTTTGAACTTTATATTGTCTTTTTCTTGTGTTTTCAAAATTCCCTTTCAGGTTTAATTTTAAGAAAGTGTTAGTACTTACTGCGTTAAATTTATAGTGTTACGACGTCCAGTTAGTACCATCAGTGAACCAGTTAAGCATAAACGAACAGTAAGTATACATTTTGTACATGATACAATAAACAGAAGATATGATATTGCGCATGTTGGGCGGAGCTTAGTTCCCTTGGCCTACGTCATATGGTGAGAAATTTTGCCATGTATTCTACCATTTAACACATGGTTTATAGCGGTGTTTTATTATTTGCTGTATATTTTTGTTTATTGTGTTTTTCTTTAAAAAAAAATGCGTTGTGCGGTGGCTACGTGTAAGGTGGACAATCAGTCACGAAATTTTAATAAGAACATAAAGTTTTTTCGATTTCCCGTCAATGAAGGATTACAAAAACAATGGCTACATGCCTGCAGACGGGGCGACAAAGTAAATGTAAAATACGCCAGAATTTGTTCGGTGCATTTTAGTGAAGAACAATATGAGAGAAATCTCAAGTATGAACTGTTGGGATTAAATCCGTATAAGTGTCGAAGACTTTTAAAGTCAGACGCTATTCCGACATTAAATCTCCCACAGTCAAAGCAAGCTTCAAAAGCCACAAATGAAAGAAATAAGCGCATAATGAAAAGACAAGGTGCTAAATTGGCTAAAAACATGCTTATTAACACTGGGTAAGTATAATTTTTTTTGTTACAAAAATTCCAGAGCTTTTCGATTCCATTTTACAAAAAAATAACTTGTCCCTACTAATATATTATAAATGCGAAAGTTTGTGTGTTTGTATATTTGTTACTCAATCACGCTTTAACGACTAAACGGATTTGGATAAAATTTGCTATGCAGATAGTCTATATCGTAGATTAACACATAGGCTACTTTTTATTCCGAAATGCGGAATTGTATACAGGGTGGGCGAAAAATTGGTAAACTTTAAAAATATTTCCTTAAAGATTTTTTTTACGGAACTAACTACGGGATGTTGTAGAGGATGAGAAATTAATAAACAAAAATTATACTGGGTGATCAAAAAAAGGTTTTTTTTTTTATTATAAATTGCGATATTTTTTCATACTAGGTATATCGGAACGAAAAAAATGTAAAAAAATAAAAATATACAGGATGTCAAAAATTCATTTTTAAAAAATTGAGAGTGGGATAGAGAATAAAAAAATAATGATTCCGTCGATTAAAATATTATACAGGGTAGGTAAAACATCGGTCCACCTTAAAAATTTCTCTCAAAATTCTACGCGAGTGAAGCCGCGGGTATTCAGCTAGTAATAAATATTTTAATATAGTTCCTGTAGTTTCTGTACTAAATCTTGCATGAAAACTGATTACAGCTAGTAATAAATATTTTAATATAGTTCCTGTAGTTTGTATACTAAACTTCCATGAAAACTGGTTATTATTATTACAAAAAACTCTATTGTAGATTTGATAATAGTAATGGTTATGGTGTTGGTGGTGTTGGCGATCCTAATCCTAATCAGACATCCTCTACTGAGTCTTTAAGTCATAGTGAAGACCCTAACATTGAAAACATCAATAACCTACCCGATTCATCTGCTACCCGAGACACTGGGTAAGTTTGCTTAACAAAATAATTACTGATTGGATTGTAAACCATGTATTTTTATATCGTAGGCACTATGTATTATTATTTATAATTTTAGAACTAATACTGAGAATAATGATGAAGAAACAATTTCTAAATTGAAAGAAGAAATTGAGACATTAAAAAGAGAAAATAAGGTTTTTCAGAATATATTTACCAGTAACCAAATTGAAAAACTGAAAAATCCCAAAAAGCGAATAAAGTGGACAATTGAAGACATTTCGAAGGCCATAGTTATTCATTCTGCTGGTGCTAGGGCCTATCGAATGCTGTTAAAGAAGGGATATCCTCTGCCTGCTGTATCAACTCTAAGGAAATGGTGTGCAAAAGTCAAGTTGGAGCCTGGAATTTTAAAACAGGTTAGAATAACTTTTTAGTTCATTAGGGTATCTCTTTCAATCATTTTTTCTACTGTTTTAGGTCATGATGATTGTAAAAAAAACGGAACTTACGGACCTCCAAAAACTGTGTGTTATTTCCTTTGACGAGATTAAAGTAAAAAGCCAGTACCTTTACAATAAGCCAAACGATGAAACTATGAAACCCCATAATTATGTCCAAGTGGCCATGCTAAGAGGCTTATACGGCAATTGGAAGCAGCCAATTTTCTATGAGTTCGACTGTCAAATGACCAAAGAAAAACTGTTTGAAATTATCAGGTTTGTTGAAGAATCGGACTTTCCAGTGGTTGGGATGGTATGTGATCTTGGTGGAGGAAATAGAGGTTTGCACACAGAGTTAGGCATTAGCACTACACAAACATGGTTTCTTAATCCCAGTAGTAATTCCAAAATATATGTTTTCGCGGATGTGCCACATCTTATCAAACTTGTTAGAAATCATTTTGTCGACCAAGGGTTTCATTTAAATGGGGTTGAACTACACAAAGGTATCATAGAAGAGTTAATCAGACTTACTAGTGCAACAGACCTTAATATTGCTCACAAAGTATCAATGGAAACATTGCACGTGAAAGGAGCTGGTAGGCAAAAAGTCAAACACGCCGCAAAATTGTTTTCACATACAGTTTCTCGGGCAATTAGTAGATGTGGAGTCCTTGGAAAGTTTACTTCTGGAGCATGGTTGGAGTTATCCGAATTTTTTAAAGATGTACGTATAAATTTTAAAAGATTATATATATAAATAAAAAATATAAACAATTAAGTAATATTATTAATCAGTCCAAAAAAAAACATTTTTATATTATTAATTAACAGATTTTTATAGTAGGCTTAATTAACCCCTTAATTATTTTAGGTTAATGATTGGTTCGACTGTCTAAATATTAGAGTGCCAATAGAAGATAGTAGAGACAGAAAAAAGGCGTATGGCATGTCGTTGGAACTACAAAATTCAATTTTAGATAAAATGACTTCTACCATGTTTAATTTAAGAGTCAGGGGTAGAAAAAGTTTACTACCATTTCAGAAGGGAATAATAATAACAAATACGTCGCTAAAATTACTTTTTGAAGATTTAAAAACACGAACCAATATTAAGTATATTCTAACACATAGGCTAAATCAAGACGTATTAGAAAATTTTTTTGGCGCGATTAGAGCTAAAGGAGGACTCCATGATCATCCTAATCCCCTAGAGTTTAAATACCGTTTAAGGGCATACGTCTTAGGCAAAAATGAGGATTCTTTTTCTGAATGTGGTAACACTGAAGAGGATAATACGCCGAATTTAGAACCCTGTGAAAAGTTGCTTAGTAAGCAATATTTTTCTCGTCTTGTTGCTAATAATGAAAATGTTGCTAATAATTTTTCTGATCCCATCCTCAAAGATCTCGACGATTTACAATACGATGGCCTAGAAAATTTAGCTGGCTTCATATGCCACAAATTAAAAGCAGAGGAACCAACCATCTTGAATACAAATGAAAATTTATTCTCATGGATTGATCACCTCTCAGAAGGAGGTTTAGCTAAACCTTCTGAACAATTCATGACAAAAATAGAACACCTCGAAGCAATTTTTGATCGAGTAAATTCTGATTCTGTTATTATTTGTAAGGGTTACTTACAAAATTTGTTGGCAGAGGCGTCGCAAATTGAATGTATCGACAAAGTGAAACATTTATTTTTTAGGTCACGTATGCACTTTCGCATGAGAAAATTAAATAAAGATTTTGTAGATAAATCTTTATCAAAAAAACGTAAATTAAATAAAATTATTACTTAATTTTTTTTTCCATAATTTAGAATGTTTTTAATCTATATGGTTGTTTCCTAAGGAACCATGAGAAGGAAGATTCTAAATGGAAGATTTTTAAGGTGGACTGATTTTTTGTCCACCCTGTATAAAATTTTCCTTGACGAATTTTTTTTTTCATGCGCTATACGACCCTTCATTTTTATAAAATCAAACTTGGGACATCCTGTATATTTTTTATTTATTTTTTTACATTTTTTCGTTCTCATGCACCTCCCCCGTATGAAAACGTAAAAAAATCAAATAGGAAAACTTTTAAGGTAGATCGATTTTTTTTCCACTCTGTATAATTCTTTTTAAATAATTTCTCATCCTCTACAACATCCCGTAGTTAGTTTCGTTCAAAAAAATATAAAAGGAAGATTTTTAAATTTGACCGATTTTTTGCCCATCCTGTAGAAAATTCGGGATAAAAGTAGCCTATGTGATAATCCCAGGATATACCCTAGCTGTATAACGAACTTCATCCAAATCTGTTCAGTCGTTATTGAGTAACAAACATACATACTTTCGCATTTATTTATTAAGTAGGGATGTATAACATCAAGAAGTAATAAACAGTATTATTGTATCAGATAATATTAAAGTGATATTTATAATTAATACGATGTCTATGGCCTTTGTAATAAAACATTATTTCAACTAGAAGGTTGTATTATTATTAATTTAGTTTTTAACTTATATAATTTGACGATAATTGTATTTAAATATTATAAGCGCCATAAGCTACAATGCGGTAAATTCAAATTACACGCACCATGTGACGTTATGCTCGTGGCGGACCGTTTTAAGCACGCTAAGGATCATATCTTATGTTTATTGTATCATGCATTTTGTATTATTCTCCGTCTGAAACAGTCGATTTGAATCCTTCTTTGTGGACGTTAATATTCATTTTTGGAAAATATAGTAGAAGTCCTTCAGACGCGAAAAGATGGATCGTTTACAAGAACATTGAAAAGTAAATTAAATAATTTCTCAGATGAGAAATTCGTTTGTCCTCTGTTTATTTATTACGATGATTTTGAACATCAAACCCTCGGAGTTAATAAATTAGGAGGCGTTTATTTTTCCATTCCGTGTTTACCACCACACCTGTCGTCTAAATTATGTAACATATATCTCATTATGTTGTTTAAAACACAATATCGGCACACTTTTGGTAACCAAGCGATTATTAAAATTTTCATTATCTGAGAGACTTTGGAATTTCGGTCAATGTAAACGCATATATTTCGATCTAGCACTAATACTAGGTGATAACTTAGGAATTAATGGTATTTTGGGATTTATAGAAAATTTTTCTGGTCAGTACTGTTGCAGATTTTGTAAATTGCCAAAAGAACGGAGACATACTGCTTGTTCGGGAATTCCAGGCTCATTACGGATTATTGTAAATTATACACAAGATTGTATGTTACAAGACGCTTCTAGAAGTGGCATAAAAAATGAATAAATTTGGAATGTATTACCCAATTTTCACGTGACTACAAATTATTCTTGCGACTACATGCATGCTCTTTTAGCAGGAATATGCAAATACGATTTTCTCTTAATTCTTAACAGATTTATTTTAGTAGATAAATTTTTCTCTTTGGATGTCTTAAATTCTAGAATACAAATTTTAGGGACTGTTAACAATTCTAATTTACCACCCAAACTGATACTTGATGACATTATAAATAAAAAGCTTAGATTGTCAGCATCCGAAATATTTTGGTGTCCTTGTAGGTGACTTA
The DNA here is from genome assembly GCA_963675555.1 of Leptura quadrifasciata. Lineage (NCBI taxonomy): Eukaryota > Metazoa > Arthropoda > Insecta > Coleoptera > Cerambycidae > Leptura > Leptura quadrifasciata. The sequence continues at coordinate 82,802,882 of OY776680.1, forward strand.
TGGCCGTATTTATAGTCGACACTCAAGATACCACTTAAGGGTCCCTTAGCTAAGGATCCTCAAACGGCAAAAGTATACACCTGTTTTATAAACGCGCCTTCGGTAATCCTCGTCCAAGGGACAGTTAAGGAAGGTTACGTTAGGGAATTTAGGGTGTGAATGTTGTTTTCATGCCATTTTAGATCAAATGTATCAAAAATAAAACATTATTTTGCAATCACATGGCAATCAGCTGGTCACGTTTTTAAGGTTATAATAATAATTTTTGTAATAGTGGTTGTTTTATTCTACATACAATCTGCTGTCAAGGTGAGTTATTTATTTTCTTATTAATACTATAAATGGAGGCGACTCGTGTACTGTGAATTATCAATAAAATTCTCCAAATTTGTTTTAACAGTTAACAAAATTTTGTTATTTAAATAGTTTTTAGTTCAGTTATAAATTATTATTAAACATTTTAGAAGATGGATAAGAAACCATATACAGAAAAAGAGAAATTTATCTTGATATCTCTTGTGAAAGAATACGGAGCCTGCATTGAAAATAAAAAAACCGATGGAACGTCGATAAAAGAAAAACAGGAGACATGGGAAAAGATAGCCTCAGCTTATAATGCACAGCCTGAGGTTAACATTCATAGAACCCCAAAGCAGTTGAAGAAATTGTGGGACAACTTAAAGCAGAGGTATAAATAATATACAATATATAGAAAATTAGCTTTTTAAATGTTTTAAAAATATTTTATTAAAAATTTTACACGTGCTTCGGCTTTTTAGGCCATTTTCAAGAGTTGGTACAGAGGATGCTCTTGAAAAGGGCCTAAAAGACTGAAACATGTGTAGAGTTTTTAATGAAATATGTTTGATAAATTTAAAAAGCAAATTTTCTATATGTTTAAAATATTTAATAATTTTCACAAGGAACCAACCATATAAATTCAGTTTAAATAAGAAAAATTTTTTTGGACTTCCTAATATTGATTTATTCTTAAGGAAGCGCAAGGAAACGACACAGCTGAGACATAGCCAACTTTTAACAGGAGGAGGTCCACCGCCCGATAAAAAAGATGATCCTGTCTTAGACCTGATTGCCGATGTTGCTAAATATTCAGACGTTTCCAGGGATTGTGATTGGGACAGCACCGCTTTGTACGAGAGGTAAGTTTCAAGAAAAGCTATAAAATTGTTACTCGTGTAAAAAGTAACTTTCATTAATTACGATAATAATTTCATTTCTATAAACAGGCATAACTGAAATTTACTTTTCTCTTATTTTAAATACCTCTATCTATTGATTATAAAACCTTAATTGAATTATAATCCAGTATTTTCTGTACAATAAGTACTTATGCAACAAATTAATAAATATGTACCAAACTTTTTATAAAGAGAAATATTTGTCTGTTCACCTTATAATAAACTAGTTAAAGTGAGCTATATTTTACTTATAAATATTATTTAAAAATCTGTTTTTTGAAACTTTCAGATCTCAAAATAGGGATGAGGATAAAAACTCCATGGAAATCGAGAACACCATAGATAATGCAGCCTCAAATGAAGACAGCGATAATGTAATACCTAGCACATCTTTGCACCGAAGTTCTGAAGCAGTTGTGCCTCCTGCTTTACATTACAAATTAACACCAGCAAAGGGAAGGCTAGACAAACCCTATATAAGAACTCCAAAATACAATGCGGAAATGCAAGAGCAAGAAATTTATTGGAGGGTTCTTAAAGTGAAGCGGGCAGTGGAGCAACAAGAAGAACTGCATCGTAAACGAATGGAAACTGCAGAGATAGAAGCAGCAGTGCATCGTAAGCGAATGGAAACTGCAGAGGCAGAAGCGGAGCTTGCCCAATTGAAGTTGCAGACATATTTGGAAAGCCAAGGGGACCTGTAATACTTAATTAATATATAATTTTCCGAATGTATTAACAAAAATAAAATTATTTATAACTATGATTTACTTTCATTAACAGTTTTAGGAAAGGATTTCAACCTTTTCTTTTTTCTCAACCCATCCCTGCTAATCTTATAAAAGTAAATAAGTAACCACACTATTTATATAAAATAAAAATTTATTTTTCATCAACCAAAATTTTCAATTTTTTAAAAATGTTGTATTATAAATTGCCTTCGAAATGCTAATCCTAATACATTATTTTCGTTGTTTGCATAAATATCTACATTATCCACATCTAGATTATCATGCTGGAAATTGTCACCATTCTGCAGAGCAATGTTATGCAATACTGCAGTTGCACATATCACTGCTACACTAGTGTCAATTTTAGTCGTCAAAGTTCTCTGTAGGCAAGGAATTCGTTTTTTCCAAAGTCCGTTAATCCTTTCTATTAAATTTCGTGTACGTTTGTGAGCACGGTTGTAGTTTTCTTCTTGTTGCGTTGTAGGATATATTACAGGTGTAAGGAGGTATGGACGACAAGCATAACCATTGTCTCCGAGCAACAAACCACAAATCTGTCCTTGTTCAAAACGTACCCTTACTGCACTCCTATCAAATATAACGCTATCATGAGTAGAACCGGGATGCCGTACTACTATATCTAATATTTCCATCCTGGGCCCACCTACAAGCTAAATTGACAATATATTACAATGTATCAGTTTTTATAGAAAATGCATATAATTACCTGCACATTCAGAGAAAAATATCCTTTCCTATTTCGATATACTTCCGCATCATCTCCTCCAGGATTTACAATGGGAATGTGAGTGCAATCGATGCACCCTGATATTGACGGGAAACCTGCAATAGCGTTAAATTTTATTATATTAATGCGCTGCTCGTTTTCATTGTCAGGGATTTTAATAAAATCTCCTAGCTTCTCTGCCAGCAAAATTGACACCTGCTTAATGGTTTGTGATACTGTTGCTTGACTAACTTTTCTCAAATCACCAGTTACATTCTAAAAATAATGGTTTATAAGTTATAAAAAACTAGAAACAGTATTAACGGCAACAAGATCTCTACCTGAAAATTTCCAGTAGCGTAAAATCTCAAACATATCAATAATTTTATGAGAGGTGACACAGGCAATCCCCGATTATTTACTCCAATTTGCAGGCCATCTAATATCAGGGGTAAAATAACATTTGTTACCACGTACTTCGTAAACCGGTATCGTTTACGAAATTCGACATCCTCATAAAATTCGAGAGGATTTTCCCCATCACGAATATATCTCTTAAATAAACGTGGCTGGTGTGCCTCCACTGCCTCCAAATGACCCAAATAATCGAAAAAATTATCAAAATTGTCCTCATCCATTATGTATATACTTAATATTCAACTATAAAATATTTATTTACGTTATTTTAACCTATTTTGGCAATCCGTCAAAATAAAAGCAATTATGCGCGTGCGTTGTCTATGTAAGGGTGCCTCAAGGGACCTCTGGACTTGCCTTACGTCTAAGGACGGTTTGAGGAAGGTATTTCTCCTCAAGTATTGTTTATAAAACGTACACGGTTCCTTAAGAGCAACTTGGACCTAAGGAAGCCTTGAGGATCGACTATAAATACGGCCATTAGTACCTAAAAATAATAGTTTTTGGAAACTTTATTTACTACTAAAAAAAATTATTCATTTAGTTACAGCGAGACAATTACAGAGTGTTTTCATACGCTCAAAGACGTTATTTTTGATCACAACAGTTTATACTTGCAAATTTCCAAAGACCATTTGCCCTACAAGGGTCAAATTTTATCACATTTCCCACGTATATTTCAAAAGTCTGGTCCTTTGGCTTTGATATCATGCCTTAGGTTCGAAGGTAAACACCGAGGTTTTAAAACTACCGCAAATATCACTTCTTCCCGAGTAAACATTTCAAAACCATTAGCAAAGAAAAATCAGCTGATGTTTGCACAAGATTTGTTATGTGGAAAATTTCTTAAATCGTGCTCCAAGCACGGAAAAATTTATAAGAACGAAAATAATATTGGCTACAATTTTTTTTGGAAATTATCTATACACAATTTGTAACTGGCTTGTAATCGATGGAATTACATATATACAAAAAAGTTGCAAATAATTTTAAATGTTACTTGTCAGTTAATTATAGCAGACATCTGTTTTCACGCATTGTATCTATTTCACGGATCACTGAATTGTAAATCTCTGAAAAACCCTTCTCAGAAATCATGTAATATTGTCCTGTTCACTATTGTATATTCTGTATATACATATTTTTACCTCTACTTATATTGCTTCTTCTGTTCACAAGCGTGGCAGTTAGGGGTGCATTGACACCAAGTGTTTTAAGCCCCTTTCATTTTGTTAGAGCTTACAATGAAAGGTTTTATACAAAACCGACAGCTCTTACGTTATTATTTTACTGTATTCACAAGCGTGGCAGTTTGGGGGCGCACTGTCACCAAGTGTTTTTAGCCCCTTTGACTTTGCTAGAGCTTACAGAGGTTTTATACAAAACCGACAGCTTTTACGTTAATATATATTACTGTATTTACAAGCGTCTTAAGCCCCAATCTATAAAGTATACGCATAAAAAAAACACAAAAAACATGAATAGGAGCAAATGTACCTCATTTGATGTACATAGAGGTTTGGAGTTGAGCGGCATGTGGAAGTGCTTCGGTCACCCAATAATAAATATGGATCAAAGTTTTGCAAATTGGGTGCAAAAAGGATCTCTTCTTAAATTATATAAGACAAGTATCCCAAATGATCTCAAAAACATATTCCTTCTTGTTTTTTGCAGACAGTTCTATAAGGTGAACAGAACATGGCCTCAAGTTACATATGACATTTTACTCTACTTAAGCTCGCATCATTGACTGCATTAATAAAGATACATGGGTAGAATCTGTAAATAATCCTTGGCATTCTAGAGAGTTTGAAGGAGTGGGATTCAAGAAATATTTCGAATTTGATTATCACGTTGATCTTTAGGATGTCTTCTCTGACAAATCTATAATCCCAGGAAGATCACAGTGGATTTATGAGTATGACGGACAATCACATCGAACTCTTTACGGGAGGTTTCCCACAGGACCTAAACAAAAAAGTAAGAGTGTCATTTTAGACCTGCTAGGGAGAGAAGAAATTTCTATTCAGGATACCATAAGAAGAGTCGATAGCTTGTAGATTGATCCTGAGTGGTTGATCATAATCGGAGTAGGTAAGGAAAAAGAGTTCAAATACGAGAACGTTAGGATGTTTGCTAAACTTCACCCAGAGATGAGACTTTGGCAGATAGTGACTGAAGGAAACATAACGGATCAAATTTTCCCTTATATCAAACAACAATCCATGACTATGAGAGAGGAGCAATTAATGAGAACAATTATAAGGATGACGACACCCAAAGTGGACGTGGAGAGTGCGTATTATCAATTTATAGTCATAGATTTCGCCTCATGGTGTACGAATTTCAGAATGGAATTGTATCATGATGTTTTTGATCAACTTGATAAAATATTTGGATTAAATTATGTATATAAGTTCACTCATATCTTTCATCTTATGAGCAGTCTTCTATTACAGGACAGATTTGCCCCTCCTGAACAAAGACCCGATGGTCTCCCTAGGCAGGGGAATAGATGTAAGTGGTCCCCTGAAGGCTTTCAAGAGGGTCTTAGACAGAAGGGCTGGACCTTGATAACCATAATGCTAATATTGTTGGCTGCTCAAGAATGTCATGCAATTGCTTCTTTACTCGGTCAAGGAGACAATCAAGTCATCCTTTTAAAGATTCCCAATAAAAAAGTTTTAGACCAAGAAAATTTGTCTGAAGAGCAGTACGTGAAACACTTCTTGTCAGTTTTGATAAGATTATCCGAAGAAGCAGGTATTCCTATAAAGGATTACGAGAGTTGATTTTCTGGTAGATTATTTGAATATTCTAGAAAATATTATTTTGATGGTGTAATGGAACCAAACCAAGTAATACCATCGCTGAATAGTGATCTTTCGGGATTTTGTTCTACCGGGGCAGCTGCAGCAGCTGAAGATGATACACCATTAGCAGCCTTCTTCTGTGCTTCTTTTGGACTTTCACACAAACTCAGAAGTCACAACACCTGGTTAAGAACAAAAAAACCGAGAGAAAGTACAGTAGTGATGCTGTCAATAACAAGAGTTCTAGGAGGATACCCTATAACTATATATTGTCAATATGCCACTCGAGCCACTCAAGATGTCTTATCAGCTAATATAAGGTTATTGAGGACTATGATGTCCGAGGATAGATACAGACCTCTATTAGGTACTTACATAGTGTTGAGAACACGATACCCCATTGATTACAGTACTTTAATTAAGGATCCTCAAAGCTTACCAATAACAATAGCAAGACAACCAGAAGGGTTGATCAGGGACGAGGTGGAAAGATCAATACCTTTTATTGTCAAGAATAAAACCTTTCTTCACAACTGACATATCTCGGCATAAAGAAGAGTTAGTCACAACTCTCATGAGCATATCTCTCATTAACCCAAAACTTATAAACAAGCTCTATACACTGTAGAACGTGGGAGTGCAGGAGAAATACATAGGCAAATTCGGGAATACTCGGTCAATACAACAAGTGTCATTGTCCACTTGGGGTTCTGAGTTGAATGTTTACGAGGGAATAAAACTCTTGGAGAATCTCTGGAGTGAGGCCTTGCAAAGTAGAAAGGAAACTCCTATTCAAGCTGATCTCATCGTCAAAGACTGTTGCACAATGACATCATAGCACCTTAGAGAGAGCGTATGAAGATTATCTGTAGAAGGTATAACAATGGCTCCTCAAAATGAGTTGGTAACGGTTCGGAGATGGAAAGATGTTCCCAAGCAATGGTTGTCGAGAAGTATACTAATTCAGGTCTCCAATAGCATAAATAAAAACGGTTCTTTCCACAAAGGACCTCACACACCTTATTTTGGATCCACAACTCAATTAAGAGCTAGAAGAGCGCCTTTTTAAGTCGTGGAGGTTGGGAATACTCTCGAGAACAGAGCCCAGACAGAAACATCACCGCAGAATCAGTGGCAGAAACGCTCAGTAATGTGTGGATCGCGCGTTTCGGAGTACCTGCAGCAATAACCACCGATCAGGGTAGACAATTCGAATTGTGCTTATTTAAGGAATTATCACGCTTAATAGGCGCGTCTCATTTTCGTACTACTCTAACAACCTACATTTTAGAGTTCTTTGTTTTCTCTTGTATAACCAGAAAGTAGGTTGTCAGATAAAATACAAAGTTTAAAATTGATATTTCTATAGATAGATTTTCTTTCTTAATTAGTCAACGATAATACATTATTTTAAATTTTTCCTGGATGTTTGCAAAATCCAAAAATATTATAAAAATAAATGTTATAATTAATATAAAATAAAATATAATAAAAATAACGAGAATAAAAAAATAAAAAATATTTAGTCTTCATCACTAGAGTCATCATAAATTAATAAATCATTACATTCGTCGTTATCTTGTTTTACGATGTCGTCTCGTCTAAGTTTGGTGAAAATCGCGGTCCATCAGTAACTATTTTGTATTGTACTTGATAGGCCAACCTGTAACCGCCCCTGCTCAAGTGGTTTATAAAAATTTGTTTGTTTACTACAAGCGTATCGCCATATTGCAGACACTTATTGGTACGTTGTTTTTATTTATTTAACAAAAGTACTTCTCAATATGGCGGAATTGAAGCAGCATCATTTTTTTTTTACTTTTTCTAGCGAGTTTATTTTTTCGCCTTTGGGTTTATAACTGCCCAAAAACATTTGTTTTGTTGATGTTTCGTTGCTTGGGTTTTCCATATAATGTACACCCGAAATGTTCTGCAAGTTGAGTGAGGTAGGAGTAGTTATTCTATGGGAATTCTAGAGCGGAAGTGACGTCACACGCTGCGGATGGCATGTATCCATCCGGAGTGGCATGCCGGGGGTGGCTGGCGCAGTGGGGGTGTTCTTGCGCGAAGGTGAAGAAGTGTTTAGGGGGTGCCGGTGACCGGTGCGAGGGTTGGTGGCGTGCGGGGGCGGTCGAAGGAGAAGTGTCCAGAGGTTTCACATATGTGGGCGTGCAGAGGGGGATCCGGGTTGCGGGTTGCGACCCGCGCGACCACGTGGTCAGAAGGTGTGGTCGAGACCATGAATGATGAGTCATCAATCACAAACAAGTTTAGACAAAACAAATATGCTTCTTGGAAATGTGATGTAATTTATTGCACAGATGTTTTCAAGGTTAAGACGGTTTACTGGGAATTCTCCTTTGTCGGCACTTTTAATGTGAACAAAAAGGTGTGGTCGAGATCATGAATGATGAGTCATCCTTCGCAAACAAGTCTAGACTAAACAAATATATTTCATGGAAATGTGACGCAATTTATTGCACAGATGTTTTCAAGGTTAAGACGAGTTACTGGGAACTTACTTGTCTTTGTCTATTATAATTAATTTTAGAAATAAAAAATGTTTATGAACTACATGGGGGAAAATATAGTACTTAGTAAGTTTTATTGATAACTTTATTAACACATACAGATGATAAAAAATGAGATTACATAGTTTGAGACCTAGTAGAATATTTATTTTCAAGAACTGGATTAATTATTTCTGCAAGTCGTAAAATTCTCATTTCAAATCGGTGTCGATCGATAGCGTCTTGTACCCAATTCCCATGTCTAGCATTTCGATGTGCATAGGTCCAGTGATAAATATATCGTATTTTAACATCATCATTAAAGTGGAGTACTTTCTTTCGATGGCTGCTCTCAGTTACTGACATGTTAAGTGAATTTATGTAAAATTTCCTTCTCGGTTTTTTCAATGTAATTGCTATCTCCAATCTTTACGACTAAGTTGGAGGTTGAGCTTATGTTCCTTTTTATTGATTAGAACACTTCATCATAGTAAAATAATACGTGGGTAGGCTCCAAGATAATGATAACTCGTAGAATTAGGCCGCACGGGCGTTAATGGATCTTATATCACAATTACCGCAGACGGTATATACTTTTAGATTGTTTGGGGCATTGTATTCTTTTAATACCTTTTTGCATCTCACACACATCCATATACAGACACGCATAATGTTAAACTGTTTCTTATTCATCAAACCTATTATTTTAATACCTTCTTTACCTGAGGATTTTAGAAAGAGAGAGAGAGAAAGAGCGAAAGCGAGAATTGATGTCGGATTCAAGATGGTGGATGGCGGGAATTTTAAACTGTAATGGCGAAAAAGTATGTGATGTGTGTTATGATGTGAGATGGTTAGATAGAGAGAGAATTGATGACGGATTCAAGATGGTGGATGGCGGGAATTTTAAATTGTAATGGTGAAAATTGGATGTGATGTGTGTTATGATGTGAGATGGTTTAGAAAAAGAGAGGCAGAATTAATAGTGGATTCAAGATGGTAGATGACAGGAGTATTAAATTGAAATGATGAAAAGTTTGAATGTTAGGATGCAAGATGGTAGATGGTGAGCATGAATTTTAAATTAGGGTAGAAAAAGTAGATGGATGAGGCTGAAAGTGAACAAAAACAAAGAATGAAGGAAAATAATATAATAAAAAATAAAAAAGTATATAATATAATAAATAATAAAAAAGTATATAATTATAATAATATAAAAAGCAAAAGTATATATGACAATAGTAATATTGGTATCAGCGCCCATTTAATTACGGATGGACGGGGTTGTGGTTGATGCACCAGAGGTAATGATGTGGATGCGGCACCCATCTCCAGTTCTGGACCGTCACCGTAATCCGGATCAAAAATTTCACTTTTAGTATTAGTAAAACTGTAACAGAGAATACATGTTAATGCTTTTTGTAAAGAAATATAAAAAATTTAAATTACTTACCATATTTCACCCCGCTCGGACACCCATCTACGAGGCCATTTAGTAAATGGATTCTCACCCTCACCCTCGACTTCGGTCTCGGTCTGCGTCTGGGGTTGTGGCTGATTCACCAGAGCTAATGGTGTGGGTGCGGGCGGAGGCGATGTCGTGGTGATGGTTAATAACTGCGTATGCGTATCATCAATTCCACTATGCAAATAAAATCAGTTTTAAAATTAAATATATAGAATAGAGAATTAAACTACTCACTTTTCAATAAAATATGTCTCCATATTTACTGGTGGTGTATTGTATATCTGTTAGTAATTTGGCACAGCTCGTTATAAGAATAAGTTGCTGATGTCGAACGTCGAACAGTGTGGTTGAATTTTAGCGTCACCCCAGATAAAATTTATATAATAATTGGTAAAATCTTTAAGATAGGGCAGTATTCGATAGAATCGTTAAACAGTTTGGCACACCCGACATAGACTTATTTGCATCAAGAAATAATACAAAGTGTGGAAGGTTTGTATCATGGTTGAGAGATCCGGACAGTTTTGCCATTGATGCTTTCACCCTGAATTGGGAACAATATTATTTCTAAGCTTTCCCCCCTTTTACATTAATTTTACGGGTTTTGCAGAAAATAATTGCAGATAAAACCAGGGGAATAGTCGTTGTACCATTATGGAAATCTCAACCATGGTACCCAGTTTTCACCTCCTTATTAGAAAGCAAAAACGTTTTATGTCGACCTAACAGGAAATTATTGTCATTTAATAGAAGACCTCACCCTCTACGGAGGAAGACTACCCTGGTGGCCGCAGTCTTATCATCCAGGACCTAAAACTTGGAGGTGTACCTGACAAATCGTTAGAAATGTCTTGTATCGATTACTGAAACAACAATTGCTCAATATAACGTTGGCTTGCGGCTGTGGTAGAAGTTTTGTAAAAAAGAAAATACAAATATGCTTGCTCCATCAATTCCTTCAGTAATTAGATTTCTCACCAAGCAGTTTAACCAAGGCTCTTCCTTTAGCTCACTCAATTCATATAAGGCTGCACTATCGCAGATTTTGGGTCCAAATTTAAGTGAAGATTTTCATATCAAATGATTTTTCAAAGGACTAAGTTGTGTCAGACCTCCTCTACCCAAATATAATAACACTTGGGACCCTGCAATAGTTCTAGACTTTATTAGAAACATGAATTCAGAAAACCTTTATTTAGAAAACCTAACTTACAAAACAGTTACGCTTCTAGACTTAGCCACAGGACAACGCGTCCAAACGTTAGCAAGTATTGATATTAATAATATAGAAAAACTCGTTGATAGGCTAGAGATTAAGATTACAAAGAGACTTAAAACTTCTAACATTAACCGGATCCAACCCACTCTTATTTTGCCCTTCCTTTCCTAGTGACGAGAAAATATGCCCCGCACAATCTCTCCTCTTATACTTGGAAAACACCAAAAACATCCGAAATACTATCAGTAGTCTCTTTCTTACTATTACAAAACCTTATAAGGCAGCATCCACACAAACTATTAGCAGATGGCTAAATAAGGTCCTAAACAAGAGTGGGTAGGATATAAATAAGTTCGGTGCACATAGCACACGACACGCATCTACCTCTGCTGCGGCCAGGAAGAATATTAGCTATGATAGTATTCGGCTGGCAGCAGGATGGACTGAAAAATTAAAAACTTTCGCTGTTTTTTATAACAAACCCTTGACAGCCAGCATTTCGGATTTTGCTAATGCTGTACTTAGTGTTAAGTAAAACACGTTATGACAGTTATAAAATTAATTGTTTTTTTTATAAATACAATGAATAAATTACCTTAGTATGAAAATCATTGTTGCAACTTGCTTTAAACAGCTATACCTACTCTTATTTATGAGACGAAGCTGAAATATAATTGATTAAACGAACTTACCTTAGTGTAGTTTAATCCTGATTATATGAAGCTTCGTCGAAGTAAATAAGGTCCCACCCTAATCCCCTCTCCCAATTTGTTACAGCAATTAAGCTTTGAACAGGAATGATCGGGATTGAACCACTGAACTCTATTACAGTAAATGGAACGCCATTATAGACATATGCGCGTAAACAAAATGTGATAATCATGCGATTTAAAATGCATAGACAAGCGTCGACGCAGTAGGAAATCTAAGGTTAAAAGTATGTCGGAGCTTGACTCAAACAGCTGTGTACGGAAGTTATGCGCTGACGCAAGTTTGTGTTCATTTGTTTCTAAAGCGTAGGTCTGAAATTGAATGCGAATTACAGAGTCGGTCTTCGTGATTTTATCCTTTCGTTTGAGAAAAGTTGTGAGATATATTGGTCATTTTGTATATAATTTTATGACTTATAAACAGTGTGTATCTTAATTGAGACAATAGACGCGCACTTGTATGGTACTGTTTTGTAAGAACCGGGGCGAAATCCCGGGTTTGTTATATTTTAAGTAAGTATACCTACTCAACTTTTGTCTGTTGTATTAAAATAAGCTATCATCTAAATATTGGCAAGACAGTCCGATTTTGGATTTTTTTCTTTTAAAATGAGTACTTTTGCCTACTTAAACACGAATTTTTATTAAAAATAGGCTGTATATACTTCTCGAGATATCAGGATGCAAAATATTCTAACCTCACATTTTTTCCTTGCTGCGATTTTTAAGTTTATTATTTGTGAATTGTTACCTAAATAGTATTAATATAAATACGTATCCAACATATTCGGGTTAATAATACTAATTCCAAGATCTTTTTGAAAACACATAACGTACGTTATCATACTTTTTATAAATTAATATTACAATTTTATGAAACAAGCAAGTTCAAACTGTGAAATGTGAGTCCAGTCAGCCAACGCGGTAAAGTTGACAATAGGAACACTCAAGTATATTATTAGAAAGTTTAATAGAGTGCGGCAGCAAGGCATCTCAATTATTTGTGTATTATGCGAAATAAATAAGGAACACATTACCCGTTTGCTTAGCGCAGTCGGTTAAAAATAATGCAAATATGTGCCAAATGTTTATGGAAATACAAACAGAATGACAATGTTTGACATATAACAAAGCGTTTTGTGAATAAAAAGAGAATTTCCTGCAAATTTTATAACTGTGTGTTAATTTATATTTTTAATTATGTAATAATTTATTTAAAAATTTTGTTTTAATTTATATATTTTACTAGCGAGACATTTTGTAATATTCAAAAACCAAGTTCTGCTATTTTTAAGCACAAGTTTCATTCATTAAAATTTTTAAATATTTTTTTGTATACCATGGCAAGATACCACTGAAATCTATTATAGCAAAACAGTTAAGGACGAGCGCAGCTCTGTCTTTATTGTACTGCGATACTAAATATAAAGCAAGAGGAGCCGCAGTTAGTGCTTGAATGGGTGACTTTCAGAGATACGCAGCAATCTTGACTCACCTTATAGCGGCCTGTATTTCAGTGTATTAACATATGCTATTTAATTCTAGATGGGAATTGTGTAGTGGATATACCATCTTTGGGAGGGTATGTAAAACAGTTAATCCCCTGTCCATTAAATACTAGGCAAGTAAAAAAAATCCCTACTCTTTGATAGAGGTTTGGCAAAATTTCCAGTTTTAGGGTAGCTTGTCTCCTGGTATTGGTTCTTGCCCTTGGTAGCGGAAATAGACCGAAGTTAAAAAATCAAGGAAAATAAAGCAATAGAGTTTAGTGCAAAATACTTAATAAAAAGTAAGAAAATTGTTGCTTCCCTTGGTTCATATTTACATTGTATTTGTCAAAAGTACAGTACAAGATTTTATCAGATTTTCCACGTTTCAGACGAAGTATATTACGAATTTTAGTTATTCAGTCACTTTGTCAGAAAAATTATTTAATGTAGCAAATAAACGTTTGGTATATGTAGACTACTACCGGGGGATGAAACCACATACTTTTAGTCAAAATATAAATGGACATTATACTTCAATTTTCTCTTGCACATAGAGAAGGAAGTTTTACGTAAACACATATTCTTTTACAATTCATTGTCTCATGAGTATGTCATATTTTTATAAACAAACGAGTAAAACAATCTATCACTTATATATCAAGGCATTTGATCTTAAACAAAAAAGCTAAGTTATCTTGAAATTCAAATAATAATACCACACCAATTATTTGAAAATAGTTAATTATTACCTTTTCTTCATTTCATTTGTCAATTCAAACATGTGAATATAAAATGCATGTTTTTAGTTTTCAATAAAAATTCACTAGTACCTACTCATATATTTACTGATTGATCGTAGAAAAAAAGTATAGGTTTTTTTCAGGACTCAATTTTAGCTTTTATTAATTTTAAAATCATATTTCGACCCCAGAGATAGAAAACATATGACATAGTTTGTGAACTATATATTGAACTTATGATCATACATATTCGACATTTGCTACAAGAAATTGAAAATAAAATGATTGTTTTGGGAATAACGATAACTTTGATTTTTTTATAACTATCAAGGCAAATAAATTGTTATATTTATTTATGCGATAACTAAAAAAAGTTAAAAATATGAAACACGCAATAAAAATAAGGCCGGCCCTGATGTATTTCATAGTGCGATTGCGCGCTACTATGTGGCCGCCATACTTGCGCGATATTCAATTGTACGTAGAAATTTTTGTAGGCATTGGCATTCCATTTACTGTAATAGAGTTCAGTGGATTGAACGGAGTATAGGGACGTTGTTAAGTGGAGTACGGGAATGAGAGGATTTGTTTTCTTTAACGTGTGTGAGATGTGACGCCAAGACTTTACTTAATAATAAAAAAACTATTATTTATAGATAAAAAAAGAGAAAAATCAATAATTATATTTTATGTTGTTTTCAGATAATAAATGTTTCGCTTGGACTGTTCTTAGTGCCCTACATCCAGCCGCCTATATGCCCGATCGTGTTTCACACTATAGAGATTATTTGCATGAAATTGTACTTGATGATATTACTTTCCCGATGCATGTAAAAGATATTATCAAGTTTGAAAAGCAAAACCCAGGAATCAGCATAAATGTTTTCGAATTGGAGAAAACACAAAAAAAACTCTATTGTGGAACCGTTATACCACACGCGAGGCAGAAAACCTATTCATGTATGTATACATATTTTTTTATATTAAAATATTTATTTATATTTATACTTTTCATTTTTTTTTCAGATAAATATGTTATACTTGCAAGGTGAGGACGGTTGTGGGCACTATTGCTGGATTAAGAACATACCTAGACTAGTTAGAAGCCAGTTAACTAGACATAAAGAATCTATTCACATTTGCGATGGATGTTTGGTATTCTTTATAAAAAAAAAGAGATCTAGATGCACATTTGAATCGAGGTGATTGCCAGAAAGTATATACGATGCTGCCGGAGCCAGGAAAAAATATTTAGAATTTAAAGATTTTCATTTATCATTTAAGATGCCACTTACCATACCGATGGGTTTTTGACAAAACATCATAAGCGACAATATTTTCATTTTTAGCTTTTTTGGTTCTTATGGTAGCTTACGTTAAACTACAGCTTCCCAGAAAACATCGTGTGTGGATTGTTTCGTATTATGCGTAAACTAAATGTTTTAACATCATAAGCGCCCACTTTTATTGAAAATTATTGAAAATAGCTATGAAATATCGTAAGCCTACATCATATACTGGCAGACAATCGTAAGCGCCATAGAATTGCGTCGGTTACGTTACACTTTTAGGCGCTTAAGATAATTTTTTCGTCCCATAAAATTAAAGGCGGATTATTATTTTTGTTTCCGTGTTATATTTCCGGTATACTTATTACAGTTGTAAATCAAAGCTCGACACGGCGTGAACATAACATAACCTAAAATTGTGTTTAATTTATTATTAATTGTGCATAAGGTTTTTGTATAATCTCATAGTGATTTATTTGTTATAGTTGCCAGTCAGTATCTACTCTTGGTAAGTTGTCACATTTTTATTTTTAGTTCTACAATAGACCTGATCTACTTTATTTATTATAGAAAATGACTTCCTCAAGAAGTCAGCGCATAGTATTAATGGCAATTGATCAAAATGCACAATGGACTGAGGACACCAGTAAAAGAGAAAATATTTCCTATAATGAAAATTTTGATAATTTAGCTAGCTATTCGGAATTTACCATTTTAAGCGAACCTGAAAATGATGGGAATATTACATCAGATATTTTAGATTTGAATGTTAATAATTCATTTAATTATTCTGAAATAGTAAGTCCTGCTTATGAACCCGATGAGGAACAAAGTCTCCCAGATGCATTTGATATTGACAATTTTCCGATTATATTGGTAGAAAATGGGAACATAAATATTACCAAAGCATTGCTTGAGGAAAATTTTACGAATCTTTTACATGAACCGTCTACAGCTTTAAATCAAATTGAAGACGATCCCCATGAGGTTGTAGAAAATAGTCAAAGAAAGCTGGTAGACTATTCTTCTAGTTCAGAACCTTACAATACAATACTTCAAAACGTTCAAAAATATTGACATGAAATTAGCTCGTTACTTACTTCAGGAGCACCAACATTTTTATAAATAATTTATGCATTAGTTACTAGCCAAGAAGATAAAAACACGATGACAGACGGGAATTTGTTAACAGACACTTTATTAAACACATAAAATTTATGTGCTTGTCACGTAACCGTCACTTTACCAGAAGTTAGATATAACGCGCCTAAGTATATATCCTTATTAAATTACTTCTTTTTTAGTTTAAAATTTTTGTTAGCGAGCCTTACGACTGTGATGTCATACCAGGGGAAAAAATATATGAAGGCTGGATTTTAGACAAACAAGTGAAGGCTTTCCTAAATCTAGGCGTGATACGAATATACATATATATATATATAAAACCGTCGTTTAAATATTTTTTTTAGATGTTATTTTTTTAGTTTTATTAACATAGGTACTTACCCAATCCAATCCAATCCAAAAGAACTTTATTAAAATTTAATTTGAACAGTGAACTGCCTCCCCAGCACCCGTCCCGGGACCGATCCTGCGACCACCACGTTGACGCGGTGGTGCATCGCAAGGTCGGGCCGAGGCGGGGTTGGTTCGGCGTGAGTAAAAATGTATATAAAAATAAAACCTAACTCCTTTTACAAAAGTAAATTAAAAAGGTAATTTTGTACAAAAATGCTTAAAAAGTAAAGCTTAACATAACAAGGGGTTAAAACGATCACTGGCTTTCGCCGTTCGCGCACTTTCACTATTTTTTAAAATTTTGTTGCTGTCGCTGGCACCGTAACTTGTACGCCGTGCCATCCGCGAATCACTCCAGCGACGGGCTGCGCAAGGCTGGCCTAAACTGTGATTCTAAATTTTGAATTGGTTTTGTATAAAAAATTTGGAAACTGTTACAAGATTAATGAAGGAAGAATGAATTTACAGACAAAAATGTACAAACAGAAACGAAGGAACAAAAAACGCGAAAACAAAAATACACAAAAACAAAAGAAGAGGGGGACAGGAAAGAATTGAAAGTCGATGAAAGGTATGAAATATCAGTGAAAGGTGGATAGTAGCAGGGAAGGTATAGTAGGTGAAAGTTTGGCTAGAGTGGCTGCCGGAAGATCGGTAACGTCTGGTAAGGTAAGGGGTGTTTGATCCGAAATGGGGCATTATGCTGTCTAATTTGTGTAATGTGTCTTGTTAGCGGACTATCGCCCAGTTTGAACGAGTAGAAGTTCTGAGAGATGCGCTGGACGTAGTCGGCTATCGGGGTGATGTCGTTGCAGCGTTCGTAGAGGTCTCTGAGGGAGGTGTACCTTCCTGAGTTGGATATGAGGCGCATAAATTTTCGTTCTAAAATTTCGAGTTTTTTCATTGTCGTGGCCGGTATGCTGCACCAGACCGGCGCCGCGTATGTGATGGAAGGCCTGACCACCATTGTGTACAACAACTTTTTATTGTGTCTGTTTAGTCTGCTACCCCTGACCATGAGCGGATACAGACTCCTGGACAGGGAGTAGACCGTCCGTATGGTTTCGTTTACGTGGGTGTTGAACGTCAGTCTTCTGTCCAGTCTGACCCCCAGGTACTTCACGCATCCCCTAATAGGAATTTGGTTGCCCCTGATCGAAATTGGCGTGATTAGTCGATTTTCTGTAAATCGACGCGTGAAGCAGATCGCCTCCGACTTCTCGGCGTTGACCCGAATCTTCCACTGGCCGTAATAAGCCGTGGCACGAGCCATGTGCGCATTCAGCAGCATGTTGGCCGCCTGTGCGTTGTGGGAATGCGCGTACATGGCCGTGTCGTCGGCGTACTTGGCCAGCTTGGTATTCGGAAACTCCGGGAAATCGGAGACGTACAGGTTGTACAACTTAGGTGACAGGCACGATCCTTGCGGGACGCCCGCGCGAATGTCCCGCCGAGTTGACAGTTTGTTGTTCACCCGGACCTGCAGGGTTCTGCCCGTCAGGAACGAGTGAACGAGTTTGGTGATGTGAGTCGGAAAGTTGTAGTTGTGAAGCTTGTAGAGTAGACCCGGGATCCAGACGGTATCGAAGGCCTTCTCAATATCGAGGAGCACCATGGCGGTGCTCTTCCCGAGGTTGTATTGTACCTTTACATCGCTAACTACCCTAACGACCTGTTGGACCGTGCTCCTTCCCCTCCTGAAGCCGAATTGGGACTCGTCGTCGATGTGAAGTTCATCCTGAGCAGCATCAAGTCTGATCAGGATGACCTTCTCCACCAACTTGGAGATCGCCGACAGCAACGAGATGGGCCTGTAGCTGCCGACGAGCCGCGCGTTCTTCTTCGGCTTCAGGATGGGGATGACCACGGCGCCTTTCCACTGGCTGGGCCAGTGCTGCAGTCGCAGGATCGCATTAACGATGTAGGTTAATTGCACAATACCCTTCCTCGGTAGATATTTGAGCAGCTTGTATTCGATACAGTCCGCCCCGGGTGCCTTGTTGTTCGGTAAGTCCTTGACAATTTGTGCTATTTCCGAGGGTTTGGTCATGACTTTAAGAAATTGTCGTCTGGTCAGTTGGATGTCATGACCGAGCAGTTCTTGTACGTTTCGTTCGATGCGGTCGTGTTCTTGGTTGTTAGGCATGGTGTTGTTATGTATAGTCTGAAAATGGTCGGCTAAGTCGTTCGCTTTTTGTGCGTCCGTCAGCGATGTCTGTCCGTTTGTGCCCGTCAAGGCGGGAATGGCTTCCCGCGTACTTTTTAAGGCCCTTGCCAGCTTCCACAGCGAGTTGTCTTGTGGATTCAGTGACGCCAGTTTGTCCCCCCATTTCTGGTTTTTTGCAGTGTTGATGGAGGTTCTGATCTGCCTTTGGAGCCTGATCATCTCGGCCCTGGCGTCGGCATCGCGATTTCGCTGCCAAAGCCGTCTGAGTCGATTTTTCTCCCGAATGTCTCGTTTGACCGCTTCGTCGAGTCGGTCTCTGTTGTCGTTTATGGTTATGGTGGTGGCAACAGTCTGCTTGGCATCCTGCAGCACCCTTGTGAACTCCTCCACCGCATTTTCCAGTTCGGCGGGTGTGGCGATCGTGTTGGTGAGTGTCAAGTTTGTGTTGATGTGTGTCTTATAGAGACGCCAGTCGGCGCCTCTATAAGATGTGACGGTACGTGTTATGTCCTCCCTCGACACACCGTCAAGCTCGACCACAATGGGGTTGTGGTCGGACGTGAGTTCCTGCAGGGCCACGGGGGCCGTGCAGTTCCTCACGCCTTTGTTGACCACTATGTCGAGGGTAGTGGGTGTTGTGCCGTTGTCCGGAAAATGCGTGGGATCGTCCGGGTACTGCACAATGACATTTCGACTATTCACATAGTCGAACAGAGTGTTGCCGTTCGCGTTGTTGCGATGGCAGTTCCAGTTGCGATGCCGAGCGTTGAGGTCGCCTATGAGCAGGCAGCGCGGGCTTACGTTCATTAAATTCTCGAGACAACCCGCCGTGAAGCCGTTCAAGGGTCGATTGTACGCGGCCACGATACTGGTGCCGCCCTCCAGCGTCACACACATATTCTCCACGGTGGTGTTCCGTACAGAATGGTGTGTGTGCGCAATGTCTGACTTTACCAGTACGGCCACCCCGCCACCCCTGTGGTTGTCGGCCCTATCTGTTCTATGGACTGTATACCCCCTGACTCGCAGTTTGTCACGTCTGGTGAGTTTCGTTTCGTTTAGCAGCATAATGTCAATTTTATGCCTCAACAAGTAATTTATAAGAAAAGGAATTTTGTTACCTATACCATTGGCGTTCCAAGAAGAGATTTTTATTGCGATCGTTTAGAACGCATCTTCTGGCATCGCTTCCAAGAAGCGATGCATAACGAAGAATTTATCAGCCGCGTTGGAGCAACTCTCCAGCTCAGCGTTTAAGTTATGATATAGCGACAGTAGTTTGTCTAAATCGATGAGTGACGCCATTCGGCGTTGTTGCTGGCGCAATTCCTCAATTTTTGTCCCTGTGGAGGTGGCGCCGGATCTGGGACTCGTCGTCGGAGTGGGTAATAGGGCTGCTGGTCTCCTCTGGGGCGCGTCGGCTGCCTTCATCGGGGGAGGGGGCTGCGTCCTTGGATGATTCTGGGAGTTGGATGGGGAAGATGCTGCTGCCGCAGCTGCTTTTCTTTCCTCCCATATATTCCGTCTTGGTGGAGGTGCCGCCACATACCTGGTTTCAGGGGCCGGTGTTGTTCTGATATTGTTAGCCTCTAACTGGCCAGCTTTTCGCTTATACACGACGCAAATCACGGCATTGGCGGGGTGGGGGCCGCCGCAATTTACACATTTTGCGGGTGTATCTCTGGACTTGGTGCATGTTTTGGTCAAGTGTGGCTGGGCGCATTTTAGGCAATTCGGTGCCGCATGGCAGTTGGCAGTGGCGTGTCCCCACTGCTGGCACCTGTGACACTGGATAATGGCCTTGTTGTTAATGTGCCGCTCCCAGCTCACACTTGTATAATCTAAATACCTGATCTTGGTTTGCAGGTCTTTCAGAGTGGTTCGGCTGTCTGTGATCATCAGGTATGCCGGAAAGCGGGTCCCCCTCATTTTATATACCTCCCTGCAGGCTATTCCATGGTCTTTCTTCAATTCCTCTTTGATGTCATCTAACACGACTTCGTGGTGAAGCCCACGCACCACGAAGGCGTGCGACTTCTCATCCTTTGGCGTGTAAGTGTGGAATTCTAGTTGGTTTTTCCTGAAACACTCGCTGATGGCCATCCAATCGTCCTTGGTGGACACCTGGAGGGCCGTGTTGGCTGCCGTATGCTTCCAAAAGTGTTTGTTTGTTACATGTGTCTTCACGTAATCGTTCACGGCTCTATGGTCCTCCAGGTGCCCGT
Source organism: Leptura quadrifasciata (assembly GCA_963675555.1). Lineage (NCBI taxonomy): Eukaryota > Metazoa > Arthropoda > Insecta > Coleoptera > Cerambycidae > Leptura > Leptura quadrifasciata. The sequence goes on from OY776680.1 coordinate 82,824,105, forward strand.
GGATTACAATGGGAGGTGGTCGTCTTGCTGGAGTTTTTGCTGGTTGTGAGGGGGCCGCTTCCTCCGGCTTGGGTTGTGGCGGCACCACGTTCATATCTGGCTCTCGTAGGAGCGCCTTGGCCTCGAACCTATTTTTGATTTTTGTTATTTGTTTTGTTTCCGCCGGCTGGTTCATCTTGCCCGCGCCTGGGTGCGTGAATGCCGGGTTTGCTGCGTCGACAACACGCTGCTGCTTCTTCTTAATCCTGAATATTTTTTCAGGGGTCGGGTCTGTCGTTGTCTCTACCTGCATTTCATTTCCGGATGCTCCCTTCACTGTGTCTACACTAACATCTGAGTCAGTACCCGGCTGGGTGCTGACTGCCGTTATTTTCCTCTTTATTCTCTTTCGGGAGCTGGGTACCTGCGGGCCTAGGCTCACGCAGCTCCTGTCGCTGTCGTTGCCCGACTGCGAGCACTTATTTGTAATGTCCTGGGATGCGGCCTTGTTTGGAGTCGCGAACGCTCCCCCGGACGCGCCCACGATGAATCCGCCATCTACGCGATGTTTATCGTCCATATTAGTCTTTTTTGACGTTTTCCCGACCGGACTTGCGCCTTTTTTGACCAAGAGTGATATTGGCGAAGGCGCCTTTTATTACCAGAAAAGTCAGTGAAAAATTGTCTTGTTCTCCTTAGAGGTTATGTCCCCCTTACCGGTTTTAACCAAACGGTTAGGGGGGAGGGCACTCGCGAAAATTCGCGCCAAGTGTCTTTTAGGTTATGTTTTATACGGGACTTTTTGCTAACTTCACGTTTAATTTGAAAATTTTGATGGGCGTTTCCGGATGTTTCGTAAATTTTTTAAATGACTCTAAGTTCACTACGTATAAATTTCGGATTGTCACTGTCAAAAGTATATTCAAAGGGTAAGACTCACCCGTAGGCTCGGGCACGGGCCCCACTATTACACTGTCGCACAAACAGCTCCTTACTGGCTTTGTTTTGCAGTAACTCACTCTTAAAAGCGCACTTTTTCTCAGAAAATTAGCTATACACGGCGGAGCTCTCACAACTCGCACTGCTTTCAACAATTTTCGGACAGACGGTGGTACTTACCCAAACTATTTAACACTACGTGAATAATCATGTTTTTCTAACTATGATATAGATATTTATGAAGAGGATAGCAGCTACTCCTCATATGCTATCAAATATCCTTCAAAATATTTTTTATTCGATGAGCAAACATTTAATCACATATCTGTCGGGAAAGGAGCTAAAAATTGTGAGCATTTTGTCTTTAATATTTTAAAAAGTTTTGATATGGACATCTGTAAAATTGGAATATATATTGATGAAAAAAATATTCTGCGGATTATTAGATACCCTCGTACTTTTAAAGACTTATTCTGCTCTCAAAACCCATCTCGGTGTAGCAGGTACTTAGACCGCACAATTGTTGTAAATATGTATAACCCTAAAACTCTTAGTTTATGTGCTTACATTAAATTAAATAACGAGGAGCAAAGTTTGAAATATAGAGTATGTCCTGAAATTTAATCTAATGTTTTAGTTCTGATGTGTACATTTTCATTAAAAATAAAGATTTTTTTAAAATACATTTTATATGTGCATTTTAACGTATTTTTTGCTGGAGTCTATTTGTCTATTTTATTTATTTGTAGTAACTTCTAAATAGGTACCTATGTTTCTATAATATTTTTTTCTTAAATAAAATTTGTTATTACTTGCATTATATGTTTTATTATTTGTTTTTAAAATATATTTTATATGTGCATTTTAACGTATTTTTTTGCTGGAGTCTATTTGTCTATTTTATTTATTTGTAGTAACTTCTAAATAGGTACCTATGTTTCTATAATATTTTTTTCTTAAATAAAATTTGTTATTACTTGCATTATATGTTTTATTATTTGTGATTATACTGTGGTTATAAGGCATGTTATTATCTCATATGCATTCAAAAATAATGGTTAACTATATTTGATTGGAATAAAAAATTTCAACAAAAATTGAGATAAAGTTTTTAAAGCATTTTACTAATGTGTTATTTAAATACAATTATTTTTTAAAACTTATCTAGTGGAATAATTTTTAAACTTATAAACATAAAAATTAAAAAACAGAAAATTATTATTTAGTATTTAGTCATAATTTATAATAAATAATAAGTTGATAAAGCATTAGTATATATTTCATTTATATATGAAAATATTGCTGCCGCTAATGATTTTGATTAATTATATTCTTCTATAACCTTAAAGTCATTTGGATATCATAATAGTAACTAAAATTTGTAAACACGAAGGCTTCTATCACTGTGTTATTAAACATTTTTCAAATTCTCTTGATCTTTTTCAATGCAAGATTTACAACTAATTATTCTTCCTGGAGGACAATCGATGCAATCACCATGAGGGGTGAACGAATAATGTTTCTTGCAGACTTTATACTTTTGCATCAATGGATCCTTTCGTATATAATCAGGTAATAAATTCCAGTTAGTTTCTAAATCCCAAACACTATTATATAATTCTTCGATAAATGATTAATATCGTGAAAACTAATTTTCGAGAGAGATCTTAACATTTTATGAGAAGTGACAGCTTCCCAAACCTTGAGGCGACACGTCTTTCGCTAACATTCATTTTGTCTGAATTAAAATTCTTAAAATTATAATGATTATCCCTCTTTAATGCAAGTGACTTCTTATCACCTATAAATTTACACTGCTATTTCATTATGGATAAATTCCTGATAACAAAAAAGTGGTAAGTGTAATATTGAATATTTGACAGAAAATATTGCATATATCATAGGAAATATTGAATATTTGATAGAAAATATTGCATATATCATAGGAAATAAAAATATTTGAGTGGTCTAGATGCAAAACCCGCCATCTCCAAAATTTTGATATTTTAAGTTAGGCATGACATTTGATTCTAAAAATGATTCTCTATACGTTTGTTAACTCACCAACATTCATAATCCGCCATATACGTTGAAAATTCCACATTGAAATTACGAGTTAGATGCAAAACCCGCCGTATCCAACACGTGCTTGGAGTCAAAACCCGCCGAATACAAAACAACCAATCAGCTTCTTTGTTTATCACCACGCACATTGTAGCGCGCTATACATCAGTTAGTTGTTCTAAAGCAATCATGATGGACGATTGTGGTAGTTTTATTACGAAAACGCCTCCTAATTTAAGTCGCAAAAAACAAGTGCAGGTGGAAAAACATAAACGGAATATCCATAAAAAGTTGTTGTGAGTGTTCGATAGTAATAATTTATTTTATAACCGTCTCAGGTACTCGCCAAGAAATCTCCCACAAAAACCGACGTGTAAACATAAGAAAATGCACGCTTTCAAATGTAATGATTTCAAAATGCGGGATTTACTGGCAATTCATAAAGATTTTTATAATAAAAGAGACAAAATCAGTCAGGATACGTATATATTTAAGTGGTGTAATTCAACCAAACCCAAACGACATCGAAACACCACTGAAACCACAAAATCAATTTCTATAGAATATAGACTTCCTCTCATGAATGGTGCACGTCTAAGGGTTTGCAGAGAAGCTTTCTGTGGCGTTTTAGGGGTAAAGAAAGATCGCATTCAAGGAATCGTGAAGAGGTTTCAAATGGGCAAAATCCCTGAAGAAGGCAGAGGGTAAGAGGCAAGAATGAAGCCAAAAAGAATGCAATAGCAGGTTTCATTGAAAGTATTAAGAGCATAGAATCTCACTACTGCCGAAGTTCAGTAGCCGCTAGAACTTACCATGTGATCTGAATATTAAACTACTTGCAAAAATGTACAATAAATCGGTTGATGACATTTTGAAAGTAAAAGAGAGTTATTTTCGACATAATACAAACTATAACATAGGGTTTGGAACACCTAAAAGCGACGTTTGTTCAGTGTGTCTAAGGGTAAAAGAAGAGCTGAAGACAGAAAACAATGAAAAAAAACGAAATGAAATGATGATACAACACAGAGTGCATACACTTAAAGCTAAAGCGTTTTTTCAATTTATAAAAGAAGTAAGAAGAAACAGGGAAGTATTCTATATTGATTGTCAAAAAAACCTATGCCTTCCAAAGCTACCTGACCAAGCTGCATATTTTAGTCAACAGTATAACCTGTACAATTTCCCTATTGTTAATGGTTCATCTGATGATAAATTAAACAAAGATAATGTCAGGGCGTATGTATGAACTGATCTGGATTTACCCAAGAATTCAAGCGTAATAGCTTCTGCCCTTTTTGATGCTCTCTTAAGTTTTGAGTTCAGTGATGCCATTGAGGAAATTTTTATTTTTGCCGATGGATGTGCAGGCCAAAATAAAAATACAACCATGATTGGCATGTTATGCTATTGGCTTCTGAAAAAAGCTCCTGCTAATATTAATTCCATACAATTGACTTTTCCCGTGGTTGGACACAGTTACATGCCTCCAGATAGGGTATTTGGGATAATTGAGAGGAAAATAAAAAAAATATCATGCATTACCGACCCAAAAGAATACTGTGATATTATACAAAAATGCGCGACTGTCTGCGAACTATCAAAAGACTGGGTAGCACAAGACTGGAAAAATGTTATCTCTGAAGTGGTGAAAAATCCTGGATCTTGGCATTTCCAGTTTAATCCCACAAAAAGATTCATTATCTCCAGATCTACAAAAAATAATATCTTGGTCAGGGGTGAAGTAAACTATAAATCAGATGTTGGTGTCGCAAAATTGATCCTTAAGAGAGGAAAAACTTCAACTTCCCTTAATCTAACTAACTTAAGTCCAGGCCGAATGAGCGACAAAAAAAAAAAGCAGCTAGTGTGGCTAAACTGCTGCAGAACCATTTTGGAGTCAAATGGATGGAGGATGAGAAGCTAATGTTTTACAAGAAGGCTGTTGAGTCTTCGTCACTAGAGAATCAAGATCCTCTTGATGACAGTTACCAGGAAGAATCCTGTTCGCAGTTGGAAAACAACGAAGATTTACGAGTTTAGGGTCATATTTTTTCAAAAAAATTTTTTTTTTCATTAATGTTTTGTAATAATTATTTTTTCATTGATGTTTTGTAATAATTATTTCGAAAAATGTAATAAATTTAGTTGATTAAAAGTTCCTGTTGCTCTAAATTTAATACCCGAATACAATATTCACTTGGAGTCAAAATCCTCCATCTCCATTGATAACATGCAAAACCCGCCATCTACAATCTTTTTCCTTAATATTATCTCGTAGGGTCGGCGGAATATTTCTAGTTTCAATGAAATACTAGTTTTTCATGTCCCAGGAAGTGACTAGCATAATGCTCGATACAATTCTATCGATTAGAAGGTCGTAAACAGTTTTTTGCTCTTTACTCAAAATTACATAACTTGGAGATGGCGGGTTTTGCATCTAGACCACTCATTTGATAGACAAAATTACATTTGTCATATATATTGCAGAAGTTAATGCACTACGTTATCTTGCCGATATCATATTGACATAATTAACAGCCTGCATTATCCATTGGCGGTGCTCCTGTTTTTATCATATTTTACGCTAATATGCACGTCGAGCCCTCTTGGGGAAATGTTTTTGGTAGCTGTCTATGGATGGGAGAGATTGCTAATGAGAGCGTCGAGGATAGATATAATTTTTAATGAGAGTGACAATGATAGCTATATTTTTTTTACCCAGTGTGGAATGTGGTTGCTGAATTGTCTATATCTACTTACTCATATATTATGCAAAACACATGCAGCTACAACAAAGTTAATGATAACATTTAAGTTTTCATTTTCAAAATGAAAAAGTCTACGAAAACGAGTCTTCAACAGGTCAAATGAATGTTTAATTACTATTCGTGTTGCTAAATGTTTGTAATTGACATTTATTTCTTCATTAGTTAACGGTGAACCTGGAACTTCCTACACTCACATCTATAAACAATCTACGATGGTTTACTACCCCTTACAACAAAATGAGTAACCTTTTCTATATATATAATAATCCCCATTATTCCTTGGTTTAATATTCTTACACGGGTGCCATCTATAGCTAATATAACATTTGGCATTCCATTTTTTTAAATAACTCAATTTAAATTTTCTTTGCATCCCTTTCTGAAGGCCATGTAATTTTTTTATTGTTCTATCAAATATAAAAAAAAATTACATATGACTACATATGCAGAGGATAACGAAACAATAAATCTGTCTGAAATTTGTCTAATAAAGTTTTTTTAAAAAGTGTTTTCTCGAAGCAACCATATAACAAATTTTGGCGCAGTCGGTAGGATCCTCAAAACATTAATATTCCGAAGACTTTAGAGGAATTAATGGCGGCTTCCAATCCTACAAAGGAAGAAGAAAAAAGTTTAACATTCACAGAAATTAAAGAAGAAACTATAATATTTTACGAAGAAACAATTACTACAAATCAAAGAGAAACTTTAATAGAAAAGATAACGAAAACTTAAGAATATAAAAAGTAAAAGGAAAACAAAGATGTGAAGTAAAAAAATCACAAAGTGTAAAAGAAATAGAAACAATTTAAATAAACAAACATGCTGAAAAACAATCAAGAAAAATTAAAATCTTTTGTACTAGAGGACAATACTCTGTGGAAGGAACACCTAGTGACACCTCGGGCAGCGGAACTCCCTGGTAGAAGATTAGGCGCTGGTCCTCATCAACGAGAACAACCCTGAACAATAAAAAATGTACTCTTAATGAAGTGAACATTATTGAATTATCGCCCTATATTGCTTGAAATACTTATATTACTGCGTAAACTATTTAATTTTTAGAACAAAAATTAATCTAAGAACTAATTTTTGGAAAAACACATTTTTATAAGATATACAGAATCTAGTAAATATAAAATATTTACTATAAAATTTAATTAGTTAAATTAAACAAAACCTAATAATTTAAAAATGGCAACTAAAGTAACTGCAACCGAAGCTGAAACGGCAATAGAGCCATTTCAGACATTTTCTCGTTAATTCCTGAGTTTTAGGGTGATCGAATCTTTTTGAACACTTTCATAAATGCTTGCAATCATGCATTCCGAATGTGTATAGAAGGACAAAATATTCTTCTAACCTCACTCATTTTATTTCATTGAGACCGTTCAAGTCAAAGAATCAAGTTGAAATGGATAGGCACCAAAACAAAAGTAAAATGGAAGTAAAAAGTAGCTCATCTGTGACTGTCAATTCCAGTATTAGGGGTGGAGGGTGCGCTCGTGCATCGGCCCAGGTCAAGACATCATTTACAGCTGACAGTACATCGTACACAACAAACATCCAATAAGCGGCCTCGCAACAATCAAAATTAAGTTATAACTTTTTACAATTTTATATAACAAAATTTAGATATGGTATATACAACAAAATATGCTTGTTTTTTTTGGCTATATAAGCGCATTGTTTAATATTATGAGGTTGAATGAAAAAATATAAAATAAAAAAATTAAAGGGTAGAGCTGCTCAATTAATTAACTCTAGAGATGGTTATGTGCACATCCTTATCTTTTCTGACACTTCTTAATAACGTATATTATCTTTGCTTACTAGACTAGGGCTAGGTTATAAATAAGAGTACTATGTGAATTATCCTTCAGATTCTTTACCGCGCTCGAACTAGCAACTTGCTCTGTAACTTATTATCGAAATAAAGTTAATTTTGTGAACTCGCAAGTTTTTGTTTGGTTTTAAAAAAGCGTCTTCCGTGTTTGAAAACCTAACTGGCGCAGTCGGAACGGATTTGTAGAAGGTACTCTACCGAAGAAGCATCGTGAGTTCATCTCTTTGTCTACATAACGACTCAAAATTCCAAGTATGACTGGTGGTCGAAAGGTGAGCACACTTGCCTCTCACCCAAGAGTTCCGGGTTCGATCCCCGGTCGTGGCAGTGGAAAATACTGTGAGAGGGTTTTTTCCACTATACACGGATATTGGGTGTGTGTCCCTTGTCTCTAAATGTGTAACCCCCTCCCACACAAGGCTCTTCTAGAGCCTTCCGTTATAAAGGGGGTCGTAATTACCTGTGGTGTTATTTATTTATATTTATTAAGAAAAAGTACAGTTTCAGCTAGTAGACGTCTCCAAAGGCTCAGCAAACACCCTTTCTTAGTTATTAGGTGAGAACATCTTTTTCAACTGTCGAGTGTTTACAAGCAACGTAAAAATCCCGTAGATTCACTATCGTGTGAAACGTAGTTTAACAAAGAAAAAAAAATCAATTTTCAAGTCTGAAACAATTTTAGTACCTAAGAATTAAATTGTTGTTGTTTTACACTTCGTAAAATAAGCGACCCGTGGTCAGATTCCAGGGTACCATCATAAACAAAATAATTCTTGAATTTTTGTTATTTAACACTTTGTAAAATAAGCGAACTGCGTCACCATCATAAATAAAATTTAAGATAATTCTTATTTTACACTTTGTAAAATAAACGAACTGTGGTCAGACTCCAACTAATCATCATATCATAAAGAATAAATTTAGAAATTTTGTAGTACAAATTGTGTAAAGTGTCACCCACCATACATAAAAAATATTTGTCTTTATTATTAACAACATTTTTAGTGAAACCATTATTTTTATAATTTATGAGCGATAATTCATTAGACTCAATCCTCTGTTCACTCAGTTCTCTATCTTTATCTCAAAATAATTCTGACCTAAATATGACCGAAAATACTGCTGCCCCAGATCCAGCCCGTGTAAAAGTTGACATAAATGTTATAACACTGTATGCCGACTCAATACCACTTTATAACGGGTCGAAACTTGTATTAGAACCCTTCATAAATGCTGTAGATGAATTTCCTACATTATACTATAGCGCGGATATAGCATTAGACAAATGCATCGAACGCATCATATCTGGAAAATTAAGAGATAGAGCCCGTATGTTAATACGTCCGGAATTAAATAATTGGGCATTAATCAAACAACACGACAGAGATACTTTTGGTGATAATCGATCTATAGACATTTTAGAACAAACTTTATTTACTATGACTATGCATCGTAACGAAAATTTTCTCAAATTTGCTAGACGGATTCAGACAAACCGTAGTAAACTTTGCTTCAAATTAAATTTATGTTCTAAACATAAATTACAAAAGAACAAAAATCAATTTATATGTCAGTATGAGTCCCAAAGCCTAAAAGTCTTTTTGCGTAATTTAAATATGCGAACTTGTGATTTCATAATATCTAGAAATCCTAGTAAATTTTACTCAATCCCACGTGCAAACTCAAAATTTAATTAATAAACAGCCTATTAAAATGCAAATAGGACAGTGAAACTTTAATAAATTTCAAAAACAAGTTCCATATAGACCAAATTTTCAAAATCAGTTTGTACAATTGCCACAAATTTTCCAAGCCAACCCATACCGATTCAGCCCAAGCCAAATACAAATTATAGATTTCCACAAATGGGCAAGTTTTTAGATATCTACAAAAACAAAATGCTTTTAAGCCAAATTCAAACGGAATTCCTCACACCGGAACCCATGTCAATACATATGCAACAAAATTTTACAATAAACAGAAATTTTCAAAATCAACCACAACCAAGATTAACCCCTAGTCAAGTTAGACAACAATTTCCGTGGGTCCAACGCACTCAAGTACCTAATTATACTATGCAAGAGTTGCATTACCAGGATCATATAAATTCAGACAATTATCAGCCAACCGCAGAGAATGAAATCATCGATCAATAGTACAATACCTACGATCAAGAATTTACCCAGTTTAACCAGTAGATAACGCCAATTACGATCTAAATCTCGAGAATCCAAATTTTCTCAAACTTCCCCAAACAGACAGGCAAACGTAACATTTAATGCATATATAAATTACCTTACCATACATTCAAACTATAAACCCTGATCTAAAATTATTAACTGACACTAGTTGTGTACCAATATTAAGACCAATTGTAACAGAACGATGTTTTCCAAATTACATGTACAAATTACCCTCATTATTACAATCAATAGGTCAAGTCGAGAAGCTGTGTGCAAAGCAAAAATACTCGCGTTTAAAAAACTACAAACTAACGAAGAAATAGAATTACTAATACCCCTTTTTGGATTATTTCGACGGAATTATAGGTTTAGATGAATTAAGAAAATTAAAATTGCAAATGAATGAATTTACAAATTTTGTACAATAAAAAAATCCAAATACTGTTTAAATATCGCGAACACAACGCAAACACATATGGAAGACCTTATCAAACAATCAATAAACCATTTTATGTAAAAAAACGCGTCTTCCGTGTTTGAAGACCTAACTAGATACACAAACATGGACCAATATTATACAATTACTATGTGCACATTTTGGCAATTCCAGAGATTTTAATTCAAGATTACCAAATGAATCACATCACCTCTTATTTTTGTATCACGATTACAAACACACAATGCAAAAATGTATGATTGCATACAGCAACAAAATTTAAATCCACAGCAAGAAGCTACACAAGAGCAATTAATTAAACAAATGACATTAAATACACTTTTGGAAATCCTCCAGACATATGAAACGCATCTATGAGAATACGTAGAGAATTACAACTCTCATATTTTGAAAAACAAATATTGCATAATTCAAATCAAAATAAAATCCAAATAATTATTTTAATCAACAACAAAAAGTATGCTCATATTGTAAAAAGAAAGGACATAATTTTAACGAATGCAGATCAAGACAAAATCAAAACTTCTTGAAATTTCAAAACCCATCTCGAAGTTTTTATCCTCAACAACAATTCCAAACACGACAAAATTTCGCAAGTCAGCAAAATAATCAAAATCAATTTTATAGACAAAATTTTAATCAAAATCGGTATCCTAACCAAAATCAACATTGGCCAACATTCCGAAAATAATTATGTATAACAACAAAAACACCACCACGTAAATGAATACAAAAATAATTATTACGAAAATAATCATTCAAATGAAAATTTTCCAGATAACCCAAGAGACTTAAATGTTCAATCAAGCCCTTACCTAGGCAAGCCGCCCCCGAATTTACAACAAATTACCAAATTAGACAGTCAATTGAAAACATTCAATGTCAACGACCAGACAGAGCAAAAATATGTGTAAAAAGTTTAACTGTAAGTTCAAATGATTTATCACAAATACTTTCAATTTTTTTTTATTTATTTATTTTTAAACCAAAAACCGTTGTAAATATCCACAAATATGCCCAGAAAATTTAATTAATTATTCAAGGAATAACTAATCAGTTAATTTTAATAGATGAATCGATCGACCTTTTAACATTAGTGACCCTTATAAAATTTGCAACCTAGGTATTGAATGACGAACTTTTAGGCTCAGATTTTTTGAACAATATGGTGCAGTCGATATTAAAAACCAAAAATTAATCACAAATTTCAAAACTCTTCCATTATACAAAGCCGGTGATGAAACTGATTTTAAATATGAATGACTAAATAAAAACCAAACCGCAAGTAATTTCACAAACAAAATTTTAATTGAGCCCCGAACAGAAAAATCACTAAAATGTAATTTAACAAATACTGTAGCACTTTTATCACCTCAAGTCTAAGAAAAAGTTTACTTGCCAAATACTTTAGTCAAAATAAAAGAAAAAGCAAAACTTTTAACAACTAAATGCAAATGCCATTATCAAATTAATTGATTTTTCTGATATAAAACTTGAAAATGTTCTAGATTCAAATACAATTTTAAATTTTAATACGGACAATTTTTCAAGAAACCAAATCACCGACCTTTACGACAGGAAAACTGAAATCACTTCACTTTAAAGACCACCAGATTTACCTGATAACCAATTTTTGGCGGAATTTGAAAACTGCTTGAGTATCATTGCCCCTCGGTTTGATTTGAATATTGACTTTTTGCAAATAGATAAAAACAATTTTCATTTATTAAATAATATATTAAATTCTTACGACCTTAAACAAGTGATTGAACAGCCAACTAGATATTCTGCCACCGCTGTCAAATCACTCGATCTTAAAAGGTGCTCTGAGAACTTAAATTTGCTGAATATCAACGTTGTTGTTGTTGCGAATTTGGTGAAATTAACAACAAAGTTATACCATTCCTTTATACATTTCGCGATTTCAAAAAACCGATTTTTTTCCCCTATTTTCTGCACCCCACCCCCCCACTTCTCTGCCGGCGTCTATGGGTGGGGACTTTTGATATGTTAACAAGTATCACAAAATTATCCCATTTTATTAGGCTATAACTGATCTAGAATATTATGGAAAGTAAGCAGTTAAAAATAATATTTAAACATTTTTTACTATTACCGTAAATTTAATTAACACATTTGTAAATGTGGTATTTTTTCCCGTGAATGTACACACCATCTAGAATATTGTTGAGGATCGGAATGTACATAATATGTAGCTATTTTGCTTATAATAAACAGAGCACGCACTAAACTGCATCCACAGCAGGGGGTTAGAGATTAGGAAAAACCGCGAATGGAATGAAATCTGGGGAGTGGAGGGGCAACGATTCCTTAAGAAGTCGAGGTCGACGTTGTTCTTTTTTATTTCTAATTATCACAACTAAGAGTGAGTAGTTTGTGGTAATTATTGTTTGTGCCCTGAATATTGTTATCTAGTAGTGAAAAAACCGATTTGGATTTATATTCCAAGTAAGAATTTCTAATTGCTGTAATTTATATATAAATTGTATAATAATAATATAACATTTTCTAAGCGAAATCCTGCAAAAAAAAAACAACCCCAACACAAATTCAGAACTCTCAAAATATAACCTATGATTATTAAAATCTGGCATAACTTTAGTGAAATATAATGCATACACTTGTCCCAGTATTTTTTTATCATTGTTCTGAGTTTTAGTAGTGACAATAATAGGTTATACTCCGAGGGCACTGAGTTTTTTCGAAGCTGTGAGTAGCTAACATAAAAATCAGTAAAAGGCAGTATTAGTGCTCCTTTATTTTTTACATTATACAAAGTCAAATCAAATAATATTATACTTAAGAATTAATTAGCAAAGAAGGACCCATTCAAATATGATGGACATGAAATGTTTTTTTATTACTTTTCTCCTAATTAATTCTTAAGTATATTATTAGTTAACTACATGTAATGTAAAGAATAAATGAGCACTAATGCTGCCTTTTATTGATTTTAAATTGTTTAAGAATGCTCTAAGAATTTTTCTTCTTTTAGGACTTTAGTAATAATTAATACACACTACTAACGTATAAAGATTAATCCATGAAATATATGTAGGCATACCTCTTGAATCACCTTAGCAAAAAATATGTTATAGCAAGTTTCTTAAAGATGATATAGAAAAATTTTCGTAGTTGTGCCAGATTCTGTACCTATATCTTAAATTTTAAGAAATCACAAGAACATTTTTTTTAAGTGATCCAGTCGCTGCAAATAACAAACTTATTTTTAAGTCACTTTTAATTAGAGTTAAAATCTATTTTTTCGACAAGTCAATCGACTGTCAATTAAGAAAAAAAAAATGTTTTCAAAATAAAAATTTTTTTTTTTCAAAAACTAATAATAATAATAATATTTATTTCTCCATTGAAAAGATATGCAAAAAAAAATGTACAAAAGATCAACGAAGAAAGTGTCAAAAAGAGAAAATCATTGAAAAAAGAAAAATTGATCAAATATTTCAAACGTATTTGCACATACAAACTATTTTGTACACAAGTCAAGTTAAAAAAAAATAACATATAAATAGATAAAAACATATAAACAGATATTCCTTATCCTGTATCTTTTCTTTTGCAAATTAACTAAAAAACTCATCAATTATATAACAGTTTTTCTCGAGTAACAATCTTTTGAGTTTGTGTTTGAAAATGTGTATACTGCCAGAAATTTCAATGTCTTCATCGAGAGAGTTGTATAATTTACAGCCCTGGTACAGGGTACATTAATGAATGAAGAAGGCTGAAATTCTCAGAAAATTTGTCTTTTGCATGTATAAGAAAACAGATTTTCGTTTCGGCCTTAGAAATTTTACGAAATATAGGCGTATGATTAAGTGTTTAATATTTTTTTTCAGGTTATGGCCGAAGAAACGAAACTGGCTCTCTTATCAATATTGGAGTCGGCAAGGAAGCTGGTACTCCGTAACAATGGACAACAAACGCTTACTGCAAAATGTCTGGAATTAAATGGATGGCTGGTGGACAACCTACAGGCACCGAAACAGGCGTACGACAACAAAAAAAGGGAATTAGAAAAGGTCATGGAAGTAGACCAAGCGATCACCGAAGGGCAGGAAAAGAGGACTTCCAATAAATATATTATATTATAATATACTTTTGCCAACAAAAAATGTATCTTTATATCAAATAAATAACTTAAATTAATTTTATTCTTTCTATATTGTAAAAAAACTCATTTTTCAAGGTGTTTTGAAACATTGTATTGTTTACGCCATCACGATATGGCATCATTAAGGTGGGCATATCCAAGAGAGAGAGAGAGAGAGAGAGAGAGATCCGATAAGGAAATATTTATTATTTTTGGTCATAACTTTTTTTTGAATACATATATTGGTACCTAAGTAGTATTATGACATGTGTAGTGATATGAGTTTTCAATAATTACAGTTGTTTGCAAAATAGTTACATTTAATTTTAAAAATTATGTCAATCTTCGTATTTCCTAAATTTAAATGTAACTATTTCGCATATGTTTGAAATTACTGAGTGAAAATTTATACACTACTCTTGTTATAGTTCTACTTAGGTAGTCTCAGAGTTTGTTTGCAATATGTGTTTTAGAATAAGAAGTTATGATCAAAAACAGTAGATATTTCCCTATCGGATATGGCGACCTTAAGACATGATTTAAACTATTTTCAGCAAATGTGCAGCACAGTGTTTCACTATTACAGAAAAAGAGTATCTAGTTTCTTATTTCTACACCGTGAGTTTCGCTAAGACTTAAATTATTAATTAAAATATGTATTTCAGTTCACACCTTTAAAGGGTTCTAACTTTGCCATTTTTTTTGTTATTTAAATGATACCATTACGTTATTTCTTACCAAAGAATTTTTACATCAAAAGGAGGACACCCTGTTGACGAATATTTTTAAAATAAATTTCAACAGGAAATTTTTTGAAAATATGAGGAAGGGATAAATTAAATATAACATGGAATTAGTAAGTGTCCGTTATTTTTAAATACATAAACTTAAAATATTTTCCAAATTAGAAAATAACCTCCGTAAAAACACGACAAGACGTAAATTGTAATCTACGTCTTCTTGGACACTATTAATTAATTTTTGGTGCATAAAATTACAATTTTAGAAAATTGTTGTTTCCGTATACCATTGAGGCTTTTATTATTAATCTGGTCTCACGGTATTTGTTTATTTTATCTTTAGATGCGAGATACTTAAAAAATTCTATGTCCATAGTAGTCAATGACGAACGATATGCCGCTTTACTTCAATATATTGAATATACTTGCTATTACGTTTGTTAAATAAAATACCCCTCAGACACATCTCTCGGTTCTAGTTAAATATTTATGTATAAGATTTGAAAGCTTTTATTAAAATCATATTCATAGGAATGCAATTTTGACCAAATTTATATTCCCTAATTTGGACTGAAAACTAGTGGGTAGGTAATTTTTTTTTAAATTTTTGATATTTTACAAGTCAAAATATGTGAGCGTTAACAGAAACTAGAACTATGTAAGTTTAAAACAATTTATTTATAGTCCGTGCGAAAAATTAAAATTAATAGTGATGTTGCATTTTTACAAAATAATTATCCTTTGGTGTAGACAACCAGCAACACAATGTAGTTATTTCAGTTATGGGCGTGTCTATTTCAAGAGCAAGAATACAAACCTTTGACTGACCCCAAAGCTTAACATAGACGTACATGCAGTTCCGGTTCCCCAAAACCAGCGAACGATGTATATATATATGTATATACTCACCTAACGCATAATACGAAACCCGACATATTCTTCGGACAGATGAAAGCCCGGGTTAAGAAGCAAGAGGGGCAGACATACATTTTGTATATATATATAATAAATCTTAAGAAGCCGAGTACATTTGTCGAATATTTAGAAGCCTGATTGTTTAAATTGCATAACAATTCGAATCTCTGCGGTGTTGTCAAGTATATTGTAAATAGTGTAGATCACATAGAATAAAAATAATTCAGTATACACAAAGCGGAAACTAAATAATTTGGTGTATTTCAACGTATATTGTAAACGTTATTGGCTGCATTTTTACCAGAAATTCCGTGTTGTATTCTATTTCTTTCAATCTGTTCCAGCGTTATATAAAAATATAATTTGTTGCTTCACCTCTGCTGTGTATTTGTAATCGCCAGTTAGTTATACATACATATTTTACACTTCTCATTTTAGTGAATATGCGG
The DNA here is from genome assembly GCA_963675555.1 of Leptura quadrifasciata. Classification (NCBI taxonomy): domain Eukaryota; kingdom Metazoa; phylum Arthropoda; class Insecta; order Coleoptera; family Cerambycidae; genus Leptura; species Leptura quadrifasciata. Next base: position 82,840,580 of record OY776680.1, read on the forward strand.
TTTCTTAAAAATTCAAATTATGCCCTTAACTTTTGTTTTAATTAATTCTGTACTTTTAGATCATATAAGCATCTACTTATAGTTTTGATTTGGCTTGAACTTCATGCTTCTTGAACTCACCATTTTTCATTTTAACCGTACCCATGAACACATTAAAGAAATCTCTTATTGTTCTTGGTATTCTTATAAAGATAAAGCATGATGAATGTAACTATTTTACTAAGAGAACGGAAAAGTCACTGTATATGCTACATTTCAGCAATTAATAATGTTACACGATTTCCTGGTTTATGCTAATTTGTATAATGTGGAAGATATTTCTTAACTAAGGTAAATATGATATTTCTAAAATGCGTTCTAAACATTTTTAAACCGAATTGGGCGAATCAATAGCATTTCAACTGCAGGTTCAAGTTACTATAATTGAATAATAATGATAATATTTATAAACAAATCCAGAGTTAGTGGGGCAGAGTAAACTAGTTAAAAAAGAATTAATGCTATGTAGCCCAAAATAGAAACAAAAATGCATCTACGGACACTAGTGCTTCGGAATTATTGTTCCTCATCATCTGCTAACATAAAAATCTAATAACAAATGGATCAGGAACAACAATAGACGCAAAGCACAGCACACAGTACTCGTACTTGTGTTTTCATATCCCAACGTACCAACCACATTTAGGGTCTCGATCAGAATATTTTTCGATCATTGATCATTTTCAACCAGAACATTTTTGTCTCTATTTTGGACTCTATGGCACTAATTTTTTTTTTAAAGATAATATTTATATTAATTTTTCATTTAGCATAACATACGATAGTTGCATCGGCCTGTACATCCACAGTACAAAAGCGGAAAGGAAAACCTGTAGGTTGTATTCAAGCAAGCAGTACGAGTACTTTTTCTAACATCTACTTAAAATTCCAATTTTCAACTCATACAACTAATAATAATAGTGATGACAACCAAATATACAAACTAAAATAATTTAAGTATCGCTGATTGCTAAACGAAAAAATTTGACGTGCTTTTTTGAATGGGCAGTATTTTTAAATTTTTTGAACACCCTATAAATAAAATGTTATTCCATGACAACCTATTGTTAGGGATCCGCAAATCATTCTATCAAAGATACATTTCTTCCGTAAAATGAGCTTTAATTAGACGTTTAGGTCTCATGCATTTTACTTATCCCAAAAAAGAGCAAAATTTTGCTTGGAGGGAGCGAGGGAGGGTATAAAATAAAAACCATTCTATTGTCTTTCCAATCCAATCGTCACTTGTGTATTGACACATTGTAAGTTTGCGACTTTGTATTCATACCAAACATTAGTGAGAGTACTCTGTGCTGTATTGTTAATTAACAACAACTATTAATCTCTTACCCTGCACAGACAACGTTGATCAAAATAGCATGGCAGCTGCTCGGTTAATTCTAGAGGATGCAACTCCACCAGGATATACAATAGAAGATCTTCATCCTACCATGCAAACCGCAAGAAACCCTCAACGTTGGATTGGAATATTTTCAAGAAACGATAATTATTATGATTATGGCTGTGACGTGGCTTTAAATTTGTTCCTGAATTCCAAAGCCAACTACAAATAGCAAATAAATGCCATTTCCAAGGTTATTTTTCATCCGATTTTAGATATGAAAAAAGAGAAATTACAGCTTTATGAGAAAAGTGACTTAAATATACAGGGTGCTATTTAAAATAACAAAGTTGTGGCAATTTCCGGCCATACCGGAAGTGATTTTTTTTACCACCGAATGGTTAAAATGTGGCCATTGATACCTATATTTGATTTCCCAAATTTTAGAACTTTATTTTTAAAACTGTAGAAAAAAGTGGGGGGGGGGGGGTAAGTGCTTTCTGGGTCACCCAGTATAGGTGAAATTTCTTTAAATTCAGTTGTTATTATTAGTTCAAATCGTTTTGACTTGGAATACTCTAGACAACATAGTGAACATGATCTAAATTTATTTATTTTTTTAATTTATATTGTATCTAAATTAATATATCACATAAATTTTCAGGTGCCTTCAGCTTTTCAAACTTCAGATGCTGATCCTATCTATAGTTCCAGTCTTTATGAAGAAGATCAATTTTCTACAGATATAGACAATACCAAAAATATTCTTGAAACTAAGGTAGATATTTGTAATATGCCTTCTATTGCTTATATTTTTTATCATGATTGTTATTCAGTAAGTTCTGTTGCACTCATGTTATACATATTTATGATAGCTCAAGTGCCGATCAGATCTATAGTTCTAGTACTTGTGAAAATAACAGGTGTCTGATAATAACACTTTCGCTGATGATTCCAAAAATAGCCCTGTGTGATTCTACAGATATGGACATTACCAAAAATATTTCTGAAACACAAGTAGGTGCTCATTTGTAATTTTTATTGTCTATGTTTTTTATCATGAGAATGTTATAGGTGATTGGAATTTCATCAGATAAGGACGAGGAAAAGGTGGTATCTAGTATTCAACAAATATCAGACTTGGAATACTATAGCGAATGCGATTCAGTAAGTTTTATGTTACTCGTAGTATACATATTTTATTTGTTACTTGATGATTTCAGGTGCCAACGTTTTATTATGATTCAGATGCCGATCCTCCCTATACACCAACTGAGGTGAGTTAAAATATACATTTGAATGATACTTTTCTACTATAGTTGTCTACCGTTGTGTTAAAAATAATAATATAAATTTAAAAAGTGTTACATTTTAATTTTATGAAAATAATGAGGATTTTTGTTCCAGAAAAAACCACGCCGTATGAAAAATCTTCTTGCTTCTCCCCGGGCACGAAGCTCAAAATCCGATACTAGCAGTGAAATAAATCGTTCTTCAAAACAGTCACAGCTTGTAATACCACTTGCAAGGGCTTCATTTGATAAGCCCTATATTGAAGATATATCCGGTTCAAATCCAGAGCGCAGAAAATAAAACAAAAGAGACACAATCAAAGATATTTCTGAAATTTCATATTCAAGTGTTAATAAGGAAATATCAAAAAATCCTATATTAGCGGAAAGTACATCTAGTAACACTTTATTGAGTTCTGAAATCATAGAAAACACAAGTGAAATAAAGGAAAAGTATAAACGGAAACCAGACTTCTGTTATTATTGCGAGACTGAGGTTTATTGTTTTGCTAGACATATTACAAGACATCACACCTTGCTTGGAAAACGAAGTCCAAAAAATTCTTGCCCTTACACCAAAGAGTTAAAGAAAGAAGAAAACCTCGTGATTTAATTCGAAAACGTGGAAATTATTTAAAAAATTCCACAGAACTGTTTAAACCAGTAAGGTATTCCTCAAATACGCTCAGAAACTTATTGCCTTGCGAAAGTTACCTTGGATTCTTTTCAGCCAAACTCCTCTATAGGCATCGGAAGTTATGTGTTGGAACACGAAATGCGCAGGTTGATGGACAAAATCTATTAGTTTCACATGTGCATGTTGACAAGAAATTGAAAGATGAAGTATTTCCTCATATGCGACCTGACAAAATAAGTCTAGAGGCAAAATTAGATAAGCTTATTTGCGCTTACGGCGCCAGATATTTAAGGACACATAGAGAAAAACATTCAGTGCCAGTTGTATCCCGGAAAATGAGAGAACTTGCCAGAATATTGGTAGAAATTAAAATTCTTGGCCCTGCAATAAACAACTTATTTGACGAATTGCAACCAAAGTACTTCGATTTAATTGTTAAAGCAAGTAAAACAATTGCCAAATATGATGAAATAAAAGATATTTTCTGTTCACCCACTTTAGCCATGAATATGGCGACATCACTAAAGCAATGCTGTGATGTAGCATTGACGTTTGTTTTAAAAAGACGTAAACCAGACATATCCATATCTTCAGCCGAAGCTGAAGCAAATCTAAAAAATATGATTATCCTCTTTGAGGCTAATTGGAGATATGATGTATCTAGCCAAGCTGCAGATAACTTGCACATGAACAAATGGAATAAACTTACAATCGTACCATTGGCAACTGACCTTAAAAGAATGAAAGAGTATTTGAATAATACAGCAAAATCTTTAAAACAGAATCCAAAAGATGTAAAAGCATATAATATGCTTATGGAAACAATTTACTGTAAAGTAATTTTATTGAATCGTAAAAGACCAGGCGAACTACAAAGAACATTGGTGCACACATATACATCTTCTTCAGCCAATAAGCAAGGTTGTGAAGAATTTAATTCGATAGTGTCTAATACTGAGCAAATCTTATTAAAAAATATGAAACGCGTACCAGTTCTATTTACCAATGAAGTTCAGGAGCATATAAGTCTCTTGTTGGAAATTAGACCTAATTTTATAGACCCCCAAAATCCTTATTTATTCGCTAAAACTGACACAATGGTCTCCATAAGTGGTTATAAAGTATGAGATAAGCATGCCAAAGCTAGTGGTATATCAAATCCTTCAGCTCTTACAGCGACCAGACTGCGAAAACATTTGGCCACACTGAGCCAACTTTTCACGATGAATGAGGGCGAAATTGAGCAACTAGCCTAGCCACCTTTATGGGACACACCATAGGTGTACATAAGAACTGTTATCGACTGCCTGATGACGTCTATCAAACTGCTAAACTTTCCAAGTTACTTCTCGTAATGGAAAAAGGGGCTGCTGCGGAATTTAAGGGTAAAACCTTAAATGAAATTGACCTAGATATGGAAGAAGATCTATTAGCTGTTCCAGGTGATAAAAGTGATAATAACACTGACTCCGATCATGAGAATTTAATTCACACTGATGAGAATTTAACTTACACTGAAAAGGTTGACAATAACAGTGACTTGAATGTGCCTAGTGTCTCGGGAGTGTCATTACAAAAAATTAAGAAAAAAAGAATACTAGTACCATGGACAGAAAAACAAAAAAAAGTGGTGAAAGAATTTTTTCTAATAACATTAAACGCAAAGTACCTCCTAAGAGACATGAATGTGAAGAACTCATTGAACGAGATCACCCACTATTTGAAAATAAGTCATGGCTCAAAATGAAAGTATTTATTCAGAATGAATATACGAAATGGTAATAGATATTTTTTAGATATTTAGATATTTTTAGTTTAAATATGTTCATTTGTACATTATTTATTGTCGACGTTTCGTCAACTGTTTGTAGATTGAGTTACGGATTAGATTGTTATATTGTTATTACATAGTTTACACTAACCAACAAAGAGTGGGCAAAACGTCAACAATAAATAATGTACAATTGAAGACATTTTTTAAAATATAAACTTATAAACTCAAGAAATAAAAAATCAAACATTCTAGATATTTATGTAGAATATTTTTTTTGTTTTTGAAAAATATTTTTTATTTTAAATTATATAAATATACGGAGTTTTCTTAGTCTTGATACTTGTGGTAATATCTTTTATGCTAAAATTTGTTTTAAAATGTTTAATTTCTTATGTTACTAGAAAATTTAATAAAGGTTTATAATAAATTACATTTATTTTATTTTTACTTCGTTATGGGGATAATTGTATGTATTATAAAAAATTTTGTTACTATTATAAAATTTCTATGACTTGTAAATATTTTATTTCTTTAATAAACAAATTATTATACTTTTTGCATTGCTAACTTTTTTGTTTTGTTTTTACTTAAATGCTCATTTTTCAGCATGTAGACTTTCTTCTCAGGGAAAAAGTAGGTTCAATGATTATTTTTGGATATTTCACTGTTTCTTTTATAGAGATTTTTTTATTAGCTTACTGATCTTGTGATGTGTAAATTCACAGCACTTTACTTTTGAATATTTTTGGTAGCATATTTTAGAAATCAAACAGAAACTTATAGAATTCATTTTTAATATGTAAAATTATTTTCCTTTTCAGACAACATAAACAGAAATAAACTGCAATCAAACAATTCCTTTGTTTAATTCCTTTACTTTAATAAAACTTATCTCATTAACAAAAATAAATTTTATTATCTTTAAATGGAAATAAAATAATATGTATATTTGCACTCCATATTTCTTTTTCTATTTTCAAACTCCAAACTCATTTATAAAACATGTTTTCAAACGTTCCTGTTTTCAAATTTACCACTTTTCAACCTGCGCACGCGCGTTGTCGCGATTAGTGGGTGATCTTTAGACGCAAGTGTATGAGCTCCTCAATGGGAATCTTTATGCCTGCCACAGGTTGATTTAGTTTGAATTCTAACTTAATGAACAAGCAGCATTATTACAATCATATATATGAAGTAGATATGGCAACACTGTCGGCAGCAATATTGTATGATGTTTAAAAAATAATATATAGGACTGGCTGCAATAATGTATATATCGACCGTCATAAGGCCCATAAAGTGTTTCAAATAAAAAAGAAAGTTTTTTTATTTTTTATGATAGTAACACGTGGATTAGCTGTACGGGCTGGAAAAAATCAGCGGTTCAACATTCGCTGTTAAATTTTAGCTATATACAGCGGTTCTCAAAGTGCAATAAAGTATGCAGAACGGAGTGCTGCAATAATGATAGCGGGATGTATATATATATATATCCACATATATATATTGTGAACAGAGCAAACAAGTGTTTGCGGGAACATAGTCAAAACAACTACACCCTATATATAAAAATTTGTACACATATCTAAAGCAAAAACAACTATATCGTGTAAATACAGACATGTGTCTGCGGGTAATGTAATCAAAACAAACTACACCCTGTATAAAAAATTATGGCATACCATCTGTTTGCGGGTAATGCATTCAACCTAACTACTCCCTGTATTCAGTATTTTCTTTTACCTTCTGAGCTGTCTGACGTCGATGAATCGTATGCAATCTCCTTCGCTAATCTAGTAAATTTCCTTTTCATACGTTCTAACTCTTCAGTCGATTTCCTTTTACGCCAACTCGGCATATTTAACCTTTAATTTCACAAAACACTTGCACGTAAAGGCACTTAAAAATGAACTGATTGATTATCGGCTATCAGGCCAAACTTAGGCAGCAAAAAATTGTTTACTTTTAACATAGTGCGTCGTGACTCACTTATTTAAGTGAGTAATTGTTTCATATTTATGAAACCTATCAGATGTCTATCATAGAAGAACGGAGATGCGATGAATATATATGTATATAGTGTCATGCTTAAGTAGACGTATATATCATAGAATTTGTTTAGTACGCGGTAGCAATGTATTAATTTTCAATTTAAAAATAATATATGTGTATACCAATACACATTAGAAGTTATTTTGTATAGGAATCAGTGAGATCATACAAAAATATCAAATAGCTTCCTTGTCTTTTACATGAAATAAAAAAAAAGTATAACACCTTTCTGACTTTTTAGAAATTCGTTTTGCTTTTATTTATGTTAAGCATTGATTAATCTATCATAATATTTTTTAAACTTTACTACAAGATGGAGGATATTATTTACGTGACTTCGAAGACATTATTCTTTATCAAGATGTAAACTGTATTTCTCACTTTGAGGACCAAAACCTGTAGATTTTATGTAATTATGCATGCAAGGTTTTTTAATTTTCTTATAATATTAAAAATATATTGTGAGGAAAATTCATAAACATATACATGAATATATTTTCTTATACTCATTTCGTTGGAAACGGTGGCATCCTCTTCAGGTGACTCAGGCGATGTTCAAAATCAAAATTTCATTTCCATAAAAGCATGTATGGAAAGAATTTTCAAACATAAATGTAACCTACGAAACAATGAGGCTATACTGTTAGCCCAGGAATCGTGAAGAAAATACGCTTACTACGCCATTGTCAAAATTAACAATAATGATGAATTTCTGACGTCAATAATAAACGCAAACGTAATCCCGAAAACAATAAATTTCTCAAATTTCAAACTTGACCCCGTCCAAAAATGTAGGGCATTTAATATAAATTTTCAAAACCCGAATTCTCAACAGATATGAAATTATGAAATCAAAAACCAGTTACGCCTAGATCACCTGAACGATGAAGAGAGTGAACTAATTATTCAACTCTGCCTAGACTTTTCGGACATATTTTATTTAGACGTAGACAACTTGACATTAACCAACGAAATCAAACATTTCATTGACACCAATGATTCCAAACCAATATTCACCAAATCTTATCGTTACCCCCTGATCCATAAACAGGAAGTAAAGTCACAAGATTCAAAAATGTTAGATCAAGGCATAATCCGACCTTCGATTTCTCGGGCTTTTGCATGGTTTAATTAAGTTTTCGCAACTCTTCGTTATCGTTATTGTAGTTGAATTTCGTTGCGTCTACGGTCCTCCCCAGTTTGGGAAGTTCCCAAAAAACTAGACAGAAATGGCAGTAGTTGATTACCGAAAACTAAATGAAGTAACAATTGACGATAAATACTCGCTACACATTTCTGATCTTCCAAACTAATTAGGCAGGTGCCAACGTTTAACAACCCTAGACTTGGCTTCCGGTTTCCACTAGATTGAGATCGATCCCAAAGAACAGTGCCGGACTCTGCCTGAAAACTTTACCTTTGTGCGTGCTCCAGAAAACTATTCTGTCAGTTTAATGGGTTAGGTGTTTTTATAACCAGATAGGGTAGCTTACTGCCGTTATTAAAAGATATGTTGATTGCTATTGTAAAAAAATATAATAAAAAAATATTCTTTCATTGGATAAACAGGAAATCAAAAACAAAAGAACGATAATCATGGAAACCTGGATAACGGGTGTAGAGGGAACAAGATGGAAATAGCTACGGCAAAGACGAAGCTATCTCTTCTCAAGGGAACCCTGCAGAGATCTAGATTAGATTTAGGGTTAGGTGTTTTTATAACCAGATAAGGTAGCTTACTGCCGTTATTAAAAGATATGTTGATTGCTATTGTAAAAAAATATAATAAAAAAATGTTCTTTCATTGGATAAACAGGAAATCAAAAACAAAAGAACGATAATCATGGAAACGTGGATAACGGGTGTAGAGGGAACAAGATGGAAATAGCTACAGCAAAGACGAAGCTATCTCTTCTCAAGGGAATCCTGCAGAGATCTAGATTAGATTTAGGGTTAGGTGTTTTTATAACCAGATAAGGTAGCTTAATGCCGTTATTAAAAGATATGTTGATTGCTATTGTTAAAAAATAATAATAAAAAAAATGTTCTTTCATTGGATAAACAGGAAATCAAAAACAAAAGAACGATAATCATGGAAACCTGGATAACGGGTGTAGAGGGAACAAGATGGAAATAGCTACGGTAAAAACGAAGCTATCTCTTTTCAAGGGAACCCTACAGAGATCTAGAATAGATTACATGTGCAAACAATTAGCAGGGAAAAACGAACAAGTACCTGGGAATATGGATCGATGAAAAACAAAATTTTATGGACCACCTGAAAGCGGCGAGCGCCAAAGCGAGTCGACCAATGCATAACATTAAGTGGGGCCTTCGGTACAACTTCCATAGAGGCTATAGCAATAATACTGAACGTACTACCAATAGATATGGAGATAAGAATACGAGCTGTCCAGTACTAACTTAGAAGAGGCAACCAAAATAGAATAAGACAAATACTATGGGAAGAATCCTCCTTTACTTCAATATCCTGATTTTGAAAAGGAGTTTTTGTACAACGGACCTAAGCAATGTGTCAGTGGCAGCTATTTTATCATAATTATAGGAAAAGATAAACCCATAGCGTACCATCGCGCACTCATAAGGCATAAGAACGAAACTTTTCCACGGTTGAACGAGAATTGTTCGCTTTTATATTGGCGACAAAATAATTTCGCCCATACCTATATGGAATAAAATTCGAAATTGTCACAGACCACAAACCTCTAACTTGACTATTCAATAAACGCCTTCGAAAATGAAAATCATAAAGATCAGACAAATGAAGATGCAATCTCTATGATCGTATGTCCTGACATAGATTTTGTTCCCATTGAGGAAACTGACCGATTAATTGCCGTATTAGATGATCTAATTAAATCAAAAACTTCTGCAAATTCAAATACAGCAAGATATACAAATTGCACCTCCGCAAATTGACGATAATGAAAGTGTTCACACCGCCCATGAAAACTTAGTATTTACAATTCCTTTCTGAAAAATGTATTAACTCATTTAAAAATCAAATATTCTTAAATGCCTCTCCTGTCCTTAAAACAACTGTCAAACGGATTAAAATCTTTGACAAAAGTCACTTATCAGTAACACTACTTTATACTAATTTTAAAAACGTTTTTATAACCTTTGTAAAAGAGTATCTCAAACAGAAAACCACATACGGTATATACCTCTACGATCTTTTGTTAACCCCAATCATTACTGAAATAATGCAGAGGACATTTGTTCATAACAGTTATAAATTCATACAATCCAACACACTAAAAGACAGAAACAACCACGTGCCCAGCGACCCCCATATATGTACAATATGACATAATCGAACCAGTCTCTGAGAACCACATCATCGTTGTTCCTGTGACATCAATCATAATTCACGAACTCTGACTGAATGTAACGTGAATGGACTTTACCGAATAACTTCCCCAAGTATGCTAAAAATCAGTGAACATTGTGAAATAAACATTAAAAACATTACATTTAAAAATAATGTACAAATGGCGAAACAGTATTCTCTCTACCTAATGTAAAATATGCCTTGGTTAATCATAGTAAAATTTAATATAAGTAATGTTAAACTAGATGAATTGACAACATTTCAACATTAATTAAGTTGCAAATTCAACGTCTGTTACAACCTGTGTTATATTTCATGCCTGTTTGATTTACCAAACAAATTGTAATACTACCTTCAGGACCTCGGTCGATGGCCTTTTGATTATAGATGTATTTATACTTGTATTTATATACCTATATAACTAATAAAATCTACTTATCTATAAATGGGTTTGACGGTGGAGAAGTCTGATGTCAGATACTTTATAGTAGTCCTAGGTGCTTGGGTTATCGCGCACAAGTTTTTAAAGGTAGCTGTGACACTTGGTGGAGGTGTATAGCTTATTGATTCTATGGGGTTAATTCTTCACAACTAACCCATTTTTTTTCCTTTTTCAATGTGGCATTACGTGATGTTTTTATTAGAACATAAAATTAAAGAAATGAATTGAATATTATTAACAACTAATCAAATTGAATTTTAACGATAAACTATAACTCTTTTATGACATTTTAAAATTTTGTTGACTAAATAACTTTAACTTCATCTACACCTATCTTGCCGTCGTTTTCTGTTGAATACTTTTTAGGCCCGTCCATGTGGCTTGAAGTGTGCAGAATACGTTTGACGTTCCTTTCTATTCTGTTGTGACAAATTGACGGTTAACAAATCAGTTAAATCAGTCAAAGTGAATCATTAGTGAATACCAAGATATTCCCATAACTGCGAAGACTCTGAACAGAGCTGCTAAATTAAGAGTGGGGTTGCAAAAGAAAAATTTGTAAAAATATGGAGAGGATGCCACTATAGCTATTTGGCTGGACTCTGATAATGAAGATGAGAGGTTAAAAGTAATAACTACAGAAGACCTTGAAAACTGGAAAGAACTCGTCATATATCAGGGATTCAATGTCTTGAGAATTTTGGCTAAAATTAAGCCCAATTATACTGAACATATGGATAAGGTAAAGGATAGTTTAGAAGTCTTCGAATATGGCGTGATTGTAAGCAATCAAGAAAATAACATATACTAATCGAGAAAGACTATCTAGAGATCTGAACTTTCTGGAAAACCCGTTCTCAGTTAGGGGCATAACACTGAAAGAATTGAAGAGAAATGTACGGAAACTGTAAGATTTGTATTAGAAATTAAGAGGTTAAAAGAGGAATCGAGTCTTAACATTGACACAAACACGCCCAATCAATCCTCCAGATATAATAACTTTGTCAAGAATTTGTACATGCCTGCCGACTGTCACATGTGATATATGTCATGGTAAGCATGCTAAACTGTTAGTGGGAACTGCAGATTTGGAATTACCAGATATTATGAAATTTTAACTCCCTTCTTCACTGCGTGTATCCCAAAAGAATTCAATACTAAAGATTTTAGTTATAATGCGTTATTTTTCATTGTTCATACCAAAACTGACAATGTTATACATAGAAAAAGAAGGATACAACTGGACTGCAAGACATGTTCACATACTATAGAGTTGCATATGATTCTCCAGCAGTTCCATCTGGTACTAGAAAATTGTTAATGTTTTAAATTTTGTACTATACAGGTGTTCCACTAAAAACTCCCAACGCCAATTACTCGAAAACTGAGAGGTTAGTAAATTTCTGTAAATGGCAGATAATTGGTGTGATCAAGTGATATACTTCGACTTATAATAGATACCGGGGCCTTTGATGGTTTAGGCGTTGCGACGACTGGAACAAAATTTTTGATGGCAGGAGTTGAAAAATAAAAGATACCAATAGTACTTTTAATTATGAAATTTTTTTAATTTTTTCGTTCGTTTCGGAGTTATTGAACATTGAAAGTGTATAAATGCCCCTTAATAAAATTTGCCAATTTAATAAATTGCAGATAATAAGGCTGTGACTATTCTGTTAACCTAAATTTTAACTGTCAACTTTTTGGAAAAGAAATGGGTCAGTCAATACACGAAACAAGAAAAGCTAGACATGGTGTTGGATTACGGTGAGTGTAAGCGAAATGCGTGGCAAGCGAAAAGTGTTTACGCACAGCATTATCCCCATAGAAGAAGAAAGCCAGCCCATAAAACAATTTTAAATTTATGTAGAAATTTAGTGAATTTTGGTGTATTTGAAAAGCGAAAACGAAAGCGATCAAAACCAGTATCAAATGATTTTAACGTTGCATTGGTTCTCCAACAGATTAATGATAATCCGAAGATGTCTTTGACAGAATTTAAGAGAAATACTAATATCGTTCTACCAGAAAAACTCTTAAGCAAAATAAATAAATACCGTTCAAGAATCATATTTGTTACGTTTCATTTCTAATATTGTTTTTGTCTACACACGAGCCTTCGTTGTTGTGTCATTAAGTTTAATTCCAAATATCCTTTTTACGCCCAAATAAACAAAGGGTGTATGATAAAATATTTAAGGATAATATGGGCTCTATGTTTCTAAAATCAACTTCTCGCGGACCATAAGTATTAGTACCTACTAGATTACACGACGAACAGACAAAGTTTGAATCGTTAAATCTTGGACAAAATAATTCCAATCATGGTTATAAATAAATCTGCTATATTCAGCAATTTTACAAAGAAGATCTATACCCGCTTATTTTACAGCTTTATTCTTTATCAAACAAACCACCAAACATTCATGATAACAGAAAAACAACCTGTGAATTGTGCATGTGTATGTGTGTGGTAAATATTATCTTGACCCAGAGAACCTAGATTCAAATGGTAAGTATCAATAGTTTACCTGTAACTTGTATTAGAAATATCGCTGGTAATCAAACGTTCCTTGTGTTGATTTTTTCAATCTATGGTATACTTATAGACCCCTTAGTAAACTTCAATTTATTACATTCATATATTTAAAACTGCTTATTAGGTACATATACATGTTTTTACATAGACATAGACATTTACAGAGATTCTTTATAGTAATGTTATTTTTAGTTAACAAATCGTAAGCAGTCTGCTCTTAGGCACTTGCTTTCTTAAGCCAGTAAATTTATATACATTACATATCTTATGCAAATTATAAATTTTTTGTTTTTGGGTATTATCAAGGAAAAACTATGAAATAATATTTGTATTACCTACTTAACGAAGGCAACTATCATTTTTAAGCGTTCGTATGACTTTTTTATTTTTATGGTACGTTTTTACTAACAAATTTCATTTACACTAGATTTGTAAAAAGACATTGGTTGAAGGCTGTAACAGTATACCTTTTTAAAAAATAAGTACTCCGTATATCTTATTAACAAAAATACGAGGTAGTAGTTTTTATTTCATAAAAGAAGGTGTGGTACAAGTATGATATGAATACCCTGGAAAGAAATTTTAAGAGCAATTTTTCAGTTGATAGGTGTTTTTATTTTTAAAGCGTTTACAAAATTTAGTGGAAAAGTGTCGCGTAGACAAACTTCGCCCTTTATTATTATTATAACTTCAATGGTGATTAGATCGTTAAATTTTCTCATCAACAGCAAATGTTTAATCATGAGAAAGATTCTTTTGTATATAACACTAGAGAATTATATCGATATATCGTTTTTGGTTCTTATCGTTAAGTGAGTTTGTGTGTGTGTTAAAATAAAAATGGCGGATCGCACACAATTTTTGAGAGACTTGGTTTTAGAGGATTCAAATAATTTTGAGGAAGTGGAAGAAGACATTGAGGGAAATGAGGGCGCTGAGAATAACGCGAATGTAGAGGAGGGCCTGGGTGGGTGGGATGAGGGCGTAGAGACCGATGTCTCAGACGAACACACGGCAGAGGTCTTTGAATTAACTATGGCGGTTAGACGCGTAACAACTGAGGATTTAGGAATGGAGTGTAGCACAAGTGCATTTGTGATTGTGGAAAGTGTTCATTGAGGAGATGTATACTTGTGCACAAGGTGCTACATACCATATTCATTAATGATTGGCCCCAATGCCTCGCACCGGCACGGAAGTATCCACGCAACAACAGAACCACATGATGCTCCGACAATCTTTTGTGCCGCGTGTAATTCTTGCGTGACAGTTATGGGGGTAGTGGACAGTTGTTACGTGTGTAATAGTGTAGGAAAGAAAGTATACCCCAAATCGGATCATCAGAACTGACGGGGCTGTACAGGTTTGTTACCTATTGGTATGTATAGCAATTGTTTGAAACCAAAATCTTTTTGCTTAGTGTACATTTTTTCATAGAAAATTAGCCAAACTTACAGTTAGCTGTTAACATTAGTATTTTGCCAATCCTAAGTTAAAGGTATTTTTAATAATTTAAAATTTTTATATTTGAATATGGGGTATACGTGCACTAGGAGTTATCGATAAAACGTTTTAATTGAAAATAGTTTTTATTTTTATAATCTTGGTTTTAACAATTTTTATTTACTCTACAATGTAAAGAATATTTTGGGCTACTGCATGTAATACTATAAAGTGTAAACCTTGTACCGCCATTATTGCTGATTTATTCACAAATAATATCCATGTATCGCCTAATAAGCACAAGGTGGCCTTCAACCTTTTCCAACAGATTATACAGACTAATAAATATAATATTGTATCCATTAAATAATTTTCAGATTAAATACATAAAAACACTCGGTATATATATTTTAGCAAAACGGCGAGATTTTATTGAAAAAGACTTTTTCATTTACAGAAATCAGTCATGCGTCCAATCACTTTAACCTCTATAAAACAACTAATTAGTTTATAAAAAGATCTCTGTCGACAAACGATTTTACGTAATTTTGATATAGCTTTTAATGCATACACAACAGTTAGGTACAATAATATACGGAGTAAAAAACACAACTGTTAAGCCCTTACCCTACCTATAGCGTTCAGATCTGTAAAAGAAAAAGTTGAAAAAGGCAGTACCTATTTCTAATTTTAAAATATAATGTCGACAGCGCTTCACAGCAACTTTTTATTCGTTTCTAAAAATAGAATATCAGGAAATGTAAGCAATCTTTAAAGCTAATCGTTGGCCGGCATTTGTATTACTTTGCAATCGTTTGCTGATGTATGATAAACTTGTAAACATAGCGTAAAATATCGAAACTTTTAAGTTTCATGCTGTCTACAGAGTTTTATCTCATAGTATTTAAAGTAAAATAATATTCAAAATAAATAAAATTGTCTATTTTCAAATTTGATACAAAGAAAAAAATATAGTTATGCATAAATATAAATAATCAATACACACAGTTCAATATTGGGAATATACTTAAATTTATAGAAATTATATACAAATAGATATTTGGTGTAGTTTGATATACGAGGTTATAAGAAAGTAGGTATACCGAGTTTATAGAAAATATTAATTAATTACTGATAACATAGGTTAATCTTAAATGTTTATGAATAAATATATTTTTATTTCTTAGCTATGAAATTTTAAGGTGTATTTTGATTGTCAGGGGTAGCTTTGAAGATATTAGAAGCATGTTTCATATACAACTTATCCCACCAATAGATGATTTATTTAATATTGTAAATCCTTTTGTAGTGCAATTTTATAGGTATGGTTTTTTGTTTTAGGGATTTACTTTACAAAGGATTATAATATAATCACTTAGGTGTTTGTGGTGACTAACGAAGGCGACTCCCAGTTTATGTGACATTTATTTTTTATGGTACGTTTTCATCTTTTTTATTAACAAATCGTACCATATTATTTATTATTATATTTATACAAAGGCTCTTCTTATGTAAATTCTATTCATTACTTATCAAGATATACAAAGGACCTCATACAAAGGACCTCAGCTCGTAATTCTAATACAGGTGGTCATTTTTTTTATTGACTTCGTAAAGATTATTTTTCAACTGTTGAATGCTTATATATACAGGGTTACCTCAGATTGCTTTAAACACAGATTTTTTGGATGCTTTCGATATTTTTTAGTCTCAATATATTATGTTTTTAACTTAATAGCTCATCAGTTCTAAAAATTCTAATTTAAAGTAAACATTATTTTTTTAATGAACTCTGGTTTTTACTACAAAAACAGATTTCAACTCTTTGACAGTTTTCAAAATTAAAATAATTTTATAATATGGCAGATTGAAAGAAGATGTTCAATTTTATAGTTTTTTATTGTATACAGGGATTGTCATTTGCTACAAGTAATTAAATTATAACTGCTTGATTTTATTTATTGCAAATCTACAGATGTTCATAATTTTATTGAAAGGTTTATATACAGGGTGATTGCTACTAAATAATACTTTTTTTTTTTTACAAATTTTTTATTAAATATGTTTAAAGAAGATGTAACTTTTTTGGTGAATATCCCTTCTTACAGGTATTTTCAAACAGGTGTGAGGGTAAATGTTAACAGGTTGTCTGATAAATACAAGTACAGGTTCTGTTGAAATCTTTCTCGATCTGTATGATGTTCTGCGAACTTGTCGAGACTCGTTGTAGAAATGTTGTATGTATTTGCTGCTCTAGATTTTTAATAGATAACTCCAGCCTCACGTAATTCATTAATAATAGCTGCAATTTCGTTATTGTGGATATTTCCTGTAGCTTTGGATGCATTCAGAAGTCTTAGTCTATCAACAAGCTCGTTGACGTCATCCCAGTAAACAAGTTCACTATGATGTACGCTCGGTTTTCGAACTTCATTGGAGACCGTGCTTATACCCTCTTCACTATGCGTCTGATGTACGCTCGGCTTTCGATCTTCTTCACGCATCTTTCTTTTTGGTGGGAATAATTTTGATATAATATTCTGATATTTCCATGAGTTACTGGGCTTTATTCGATATATGTTTCCATATTTTCTCATATGTGCATTAGTTATTGTTAGAATACGCTTATAAGCCAATATATCTTCGTTGCTAAAGTCCTGCGGCTCCCGCTTTATTAATAATTCAATGAGACCTTTTGTTAGATGAAATTTGTCTGAGCCGATATGTAGAGTATCTTTTTTAATCTGCACCGGTACTCTACCAATCATAAGACTTGTGCCATCATGTTTTAGACCATAACAGTTGGACTCAATACTCAGTAGAAAAGACATGTTGCCTACACAGAGGTTACAGCATGAATAACTTGATTAACAAGATTTAAACTGCTTTATAGTTTCATGGGTGTTTCATGGGGTGTTCATGGGTGTTTCATGGTCATGTTTCATGGGTGTTTCATGGGTGTCTCATGATTATTGGTTTTCATGTTTGCCTGCTACAATCGAGACCTGTTTGATGAGGCTGTAATTCAAAACGTCAAAGGTCACAAATACTATTACCTGTTTTCTCTCTGGTCTATCACTCCCCCAAAAAGTAACATGTAAACTGCAAAATGATTTCTGATTTCAGATTAAAACAGAAGAGCAAGAAGACCGAAAAAGGAATTAGCTATCTGGGATAACAACCTCCACTGCATACATTACTAATAGGTAATTTTATTATTACCAGACTAATTATAAATTTTTTATCTCTCTCTCTCTCTATGATTATACTAAAGTGAATCGATTTAAATTAACATTTTTTCTCATAAATTTGAGTTATTATATCTGTTCTTTTGTATCTAGATGCTCACTGGTACATTTTTTCATATACTGAGTTCTTGAATGTTGGGGCAAGCTGTAGACCTGTAGGCTCTTTTTTCTCATATAATCTTTACATTTGATTTTCTCCGTGCAGACACTTGTAGTATTCATAAGTTTTGCCTGTGCGGCCACCGTAGAACGCGTCTCGTGGATTCAGGGGAGTCAGAGTTACTAGATGGTGTCCTTCTGTATATTCCTCTATTTCCTTGTTTAGCAATCTTCTGAATTGACATTCCCACAACCTTGCTCAATGAACATTAATATATCTACATCTTGAACAGTTTCTAGTTCATTCCCTGTATACTTGAGCACGCAATCCCCAGTATAACCAGGTAATGTATAATAATGAGCGGGGTCTAAGCTATCATTTCTATGACAAGTCTCCCTAAATTGTTCGAAAATTTCTGCTAAAAGCATGATATCAGTTTTAAATATAAATTCGAATATTGCCCCAAATTTTGACAACCGAATTTTACCCAAACATTTTGCGCATGTGTATACTGATCTCGCGATATATTTTTCTCCTCTAATTTATTATAAAAATGTTGCCGGCTCGGTAACAAAACTATCTATATAATCATATGGAAACACACCTTTCTTTTTAAATAAATCAAATTGCTCATCATCTAAATTTTGAAATTGAGATTTTAAAATTGAATAGTCTTCTAAATATGATGCCAAAGTATCCTCCAAGCTGCTTGCCATAAATCTAAATGAATCAATAAATCGAAATTTAATTAAATTTTCATTAATATTTTTGGTAAACGAAATATATTTTTCTTTGGTGATGGGAAGATTTCGATGCGACCATCGATACCTGTGGCAGTATTATTAATTATAAAGTGGGCATCATACCCGCTTAGGTTATGGAAAACTACCTGTACCAGGTGACTATCCTGATAATTTAGGTTGCAACTTTCATGGGCCGGCCCTCTATATTTACCCATGAAATGGCAATGGGCACGAACTTTTTTATCATCTTTAAATGGTTTCACGCAAATGCTGCATTCGGTTGCTTTTTCAAACTCGGCTTGTTGTTGAGACGTTAACTGATCCATGAGTAAAGGACATAAAATACATGTTCTTTTTTAAATATCTCTGGGATCCTTACTACATCTAATGACTGTTAACATTACAATCTTCAAATAATATTATCTTCATAAATCTATATTTTTCATAATATTATGTTTTTCAAAGCTGTAATCGGCTGGATCGAGTAGGTTGAAAGCAGCTTTGTGATATAGACCTAATTCGATCAATTTCCAAAAATCAGTTTAATGTACTGTTCTTTTTTTTAGTACACTTCCTACCAAGTAATCACCTCATGCTCTTTGGTTCGCCGTATACTTTTGTTCACTATATACACAGGTGTGAGTCATTAAGCGCCATACCTTTAATGGTATCAAAATTCACTAACTGGGAGGCAGCGGTTGTTCTACATTCACTCTTCCACAGGTCCTCATCCTTTATTTAGTTTATTTAATAATAAAAATATTTCTCTCTCCCTCTCTCTCTACACCCTACATTTAATCACTGGTAACATTACAGTCTTCAAATAAATATTATCTTCATAAATCTATATTTTATGTTTTTCAAAGCTGTATTCGACTGGATCGAGTAGGTTGAAAGCAGTTTTGTGACATAGACCTAATCAATTTATTGTGCTGTTCTTTTGGGTAGTACATGCAATCTCCTCTCTCTCTCCCTCTATCGACAAAACATAAGCTCACTATATTATTTTTATCACTTATTCATGTTATTTATCTCTTTAAACATGTTAACTAAATAATTTCTATTAGTAAGTTTTATATATCGAGGATTAATAGTATTTACATAAGTGACCTATCCAATATCATTCAAATCTTTATATTTAAAATAAATTATTATTACTAGAGACGATTCCTACGTTACTGCAATAGACTTTTTCGCCACTATAATAATTATATGTTGCTATACATTTTCTTCTCTGTTTCGGATAGATATTATTTTTCTTGTTCGTAGAACTAATATTCTACATTGTCTTTCCAAACAAAAAGCATTATTCATTAGTTTAAATAGATTTTAGCATTAGTATATGATTTGTGTTTGGGGTTTCTTTTTCTCGCTACAACCTATAATGTTCTATTAATAAGCTACTTACATTTTTAAAACTTAGTAATTTATAATGGTCTGACTTGTACTGTTTCTTTTTCAGCTTTCAATCATCTCCACACATACACACACACATAGGAAGGATGGTTTGAAGGTAAGAAAAACTCAAAAATTATTTAATTCTTTATTATGACAAAATGCTATATACAGAAAATTACAGTGGTAATAATAGAAATATGGATGCGCATAACAACAACAAATTGCAGAGTTATGCAAAATGTTTACATACATTAAATACATTTCAATACAGAAAATATACAGGATACGTGTAGACATACAAAAAAATACCCGATATATACATACATTAAATGACATTTCAATACAGAAAATATACAGGGTACGTGTAGAAATACAAAAATACCCGAGGTCTCAAAATGCTGAGACAAATACTAGCTATTATCTGATTACAATTTACACATTATTTTGTAAAATATTATAAACATTAGTAAAATAATAATATATGGTAACATACAACTGATAGTAAAATAATAATATATACAGATGATAGTAAAATAATAATATATACAGATGATAGTAAATAGTTGTAGAGGAACTAAATGTCAAATAATTGTAAAAAGACTAACAAATATATATGGGCAAATATAGTAGAAGGACTAACGCAGAATAATTATTTAGCACAGTTATTATAAATATTAGCAGTTACAAGGGTTCAAATATACAGAATATAGAAAATACATCACAACCAGGGAGAACTTTCTTTTCGTCGAATTGGGCTTGTATATTTTTATTTCCTCTCTTGTTACTACCTCGTGCTCCCTAGTTCGTCGTATTTGCTTCGATATTATGTAAATAGGTTCTGATGGTTTTAGAACCATGTGTTTTATTGACTCGAAATTTATAAGCTGAGAGGCAGCATAATTGAGGGATATGCCCTTGACTTTGCATACAATTTCTTCCCTCTGATGTTTTGTTGAGAAGACTTTATACGCATAGTTTTTAGGCCCTCCTGACACAAACTCTGTGATATAAGAGCCCTGGCCATATGTCTCGAGTTCATTGGTCATATCACAATTTACTTTTAGATCTTGCTGGCACGTAGGTGATTGGTAACAGCAGGGACATGTGCCTCCGCACCTATGTTTGTTCTTGTGGTCATAAGGAACATGACACTGTTCGCAATAGTAACTACAACAGAATGCGGCTGTCAAGGATGTTATCACATTATAGTGTCCGGAATGCCGCACCCTTCTTCCGGTATAATAATACCCATATCATCACACAATTGACGCGCCCTCTGGGTTTGGATCTTTCCAGTGTCTAGACGCACTTTGGTTTGGTCCTTATCCTTCGTAGCACACGCGATAGCCACCACCAGCGCTCGAGGCAGGCACATATTGTCATTATTGTTTATAGCTATGATCCCTCGACGGTTAGCGCATTCCTCTTCGAAGGTGTTGTAGTGTCGTTCCCTGCTGGCTTCTTCACAGACGTGACTCCTAAGCAGAAGGTTTCAGTATTTAAACCGGATGAATTGGATTGGTAAACATTGGCGATGGCATTCCAAACATCATCATAGGTTACCTCCTCTTGTTACATGGCCTATGTCCATTTAACAGTTTATTTAAAAACTAGTGTTTTGTGGATAGTTAGCACGACCTGTATATTTTTTTGGATTCAGTTCTTGCAGGTGAAACTGTTTTCAACTAACAGAATTTTACATGTATAACTGCTAAACCATGTCACACTGTTTTATGTACTTAATTTTATATCTTAGGAACTTAGTCCTGTTTTTCTATTAACACTATTATGTATCTCATATCCGTTGTAATACAGCATTATTACCCCAGGAAACAATTGGTCTACAAAATTTAGTTACATCAGATATCTATTTTTCAATGTTTATATTTTTGTTTACTATGGAGTACATATGGTTATTTTCCTTACCTTCTCTCATTCTATATATAGTAAATCCTATAACATGTAATATGTTACTGATTTATCAATAATATCAATACGTTTTACTACTTATTTACATCTGTTAATATTTGTTGTTATGTATAAAATAGAAATTGCAAAGGCAAATCAGCTGGCATGGAAAATAAACTATTATTATAGATTCCTTTTATCGATTATATGCCACTACTTTAGTTGAGTATGGGAATCTACAAGGCAAGTTGGTGCGCTTAAATTAACTACTGACAGATGGCCATACTTGTACGATTTCTATATTTTGATAGCTTTCAATTTAAATAGGGAATTAGATTTCTCACATTTTTTTGGTGGCGTTGTTTTCCAGTAAACAGGACAAAAAAAGTTTACCTTATCAGTAAAACTCACCAGGAAGTCATTTGCTTGCAGCCTTTGTACTGATTCAAACATTATAATTTTTAACTGTGGACTTCAGTAATTGATATTACAATTTTTATATCCCAGTTACAAAGTGTTGAACATACAGGTAATTTCATTTCATTATACTCATTAAAATATTTTAATTAATCTTCAAATTTTGCCTTTGATATAATTTCAATTATTTTTAAAATAAATTCAAAGTCAATTCTTCTTAATTTAATAAGTAGTTAAAATGCTATATGTACCACATGGTTTTAAAAATATTTTTCTCTTTCCTTTTCATTTTTTTGGCAATTTATAGTCTAAGAAATCAGCTAACTCGTGCATAGCTAATAATAACTAGTGCATAGCTAATAATAACTCGTGCATAGCTAATAATTACTATTGCATAGCTAAAATTACTTTTGTACTGCTAATCAGATTACTTTTGTATAGCTTAAATTAATTTCCTGCAGCTTTGTATAGCTAGCTTAATGTTTCGTGCAGCTAATTCAAATATATTTTGTACAGCTAACTAGCTTATATTTGCATAGCTAACATTGCTTAAATTTTGCATAAATAACTTGCATAAATTTTGTATGTGCTTATATTTGGTTAAATTTCCTACAATTTTCACCCCATTCATTGAGAGACGTAAATTGCCAAGAAAAATTTAGAATTCTTGCAATAAGAGACAATTGTGGGCCTGGATTGCTGTCCCAGAACCAGCCACCTGACCCATAAACCACCTAGGATACTGGTATCAATTTGTTTTTTATATATATATATTTTTTTCACATTTCAATTTGTCTCAAACCGATTTGTCTAATTTTTTTATGTAATATATTTTGTCATTCATTTTAAACTATCTTTTTATTTCTCTTACCAACAATTTCAGTCTGATCTATAGCAGACTGGTTATTCGAGAAAAAGAGACTATTTTGCTTATTTTACTATAGATGGTGCCCAATTTAACATCAATTTTTCTTTGTCTCCTTTTCTCGAAATAAACAGAAATCTGTCGCTTATGCTGTACATGTCAGAAAGGGTAAGTTTCTCCACTCTTACGAATGCTCTGGACCCACGGCTCTCTGCTCCGGCTTAAACCAGCTAGTCGTCCGCACATGTTGCCTCAATTCTTTCTCAAAAATAAATAATAAGAGAAAGGAGGTAACACTCTACAGGTCGAAAACCTACCCATCCTTCACCGCGCTTAAAGTCTTTAGAGCAGAATGAGAACCCCACTTTGTCACCTGTAGTAAGCCCCTCGGTACCTCTTGCAATTATTTGGTTGATGGCATCTCGTATCCAGGTTACAGGTTCCATATCCTCCGGCATAGGTTTAATTTTGAATTCGAGGGTACGTCCCTCAAGATTAAAACGTCTAACCTTCTTGACAAAATCTTTGGAGATTATAAATTTTTCCATTTTGAGAGCACTTCAAAAACAACCAACTTCTTCAATCACTTCCACAAGACTGAATAGATATTCGTATTACAACTGCTTTTATACCTGCAGGAACGAATTGAATCGGTGAGATGTAATCTGTAACAATAAAAACCAATAAATCATAAAAATATAAAATAATTCCACATTATTTTTACACAACTAACTTTTTTAATTATTTCCACAAAACTAACTTGAGAGCACTTCAAAAACAACTAACTTCCTCAATCACTTCCACAAGACTGAATAAGATAGTGGTATTACAACTGTTTTTATTTATACCCTCAGGACCGAATTAAATCGGTGAGATGTAGCAGTTTTATGTTTAAATTTTTAATAGAAGCACAATTATCAATCATCATTTTATATTTAAATTTTAATAGAAATGCAATCACACGAATTTTGTTTTTTATTATATTCATACATAAAATTTTCCACTAGCTCATATATTCATTTCAGATGATACGAGCTAGTAGTACGTGTTAGAAATTCAAGCGTACATGATCAACTGGAGCAATAAAATTATCAGTAAAAT
Source organism: Leptura quadrifasciata (assembly GCA_963675555.1). Lineage (NCBI taxonomy): Eukaryota > Metazoa > Arthropoda > Insecta > Coleoptera > Cerambycidae > Leptura > Leptura quadrifasciata. Next base: position 82,865,275 of record OY776680.1, read on the forward strand.
GAAGTGTCAAAAATTTGAAGTGGATAAAATAACGTTCAAAATTCTACATCAATCAGAAAATGAAATATTGAGATAAGCCATTGAAATTGATATATCAAAATTCAAACAGAATTTCGAAAACACTATATTTACATAAAATTGTAATAAAATCAGTATGATGCGAGCTTTAATTTAATGTATAAGATGTTATATTTTTATGCTTACCTGTCTCCAATAAATTGTAATGGAATAATACAACAGGTAGTTGATAATAGCACAAAGAATAGATGTTAACAGATAACCGACTATCACTAAACTAACAAGCGCTCTCAGTGTCTCTGCTTTTATATTTAGAGGAATATCGCGATAAGAGCAGTTCAGACCTTTAATTCTCGCACATGTATTTATTTAAGAATTAATGTATTTTCACCTATTTTATTCGGTTTAAAATAGATAGTTACATAATGAGAAACAGTTATTAATGACACGACAATTGAACAATACTGAAATTCCAGAAATGGTCAAGTTGTGAAATATAACGCAATGTTGTGCAACACATATAGTTATCATGGCCGAATACAAGGTGCTTCTCTATGAATGTACGTATTTGAGTTTATTATTAACGTCTTGCATATTTTATGGGTGTTGGCAATTTTATTGAGACTGAAAATGATCATATTGCCTTATTATGTAGCATTGAAATTAAATAATTAACTCTGAATATTTGACGATATATTAGAATTAGTAATTTTTTTATTGGGAGACAGATTTGATATGATAATAGATTTTATAGACGGTTAATTATTCTTGTGTAAAATACTATTTTTAGACTGTTTCATTTAAGACTGAAGCATTGACGGATTTGGGGTTTTGTGCCGCCCAAGACAAATTTGCCGCTCCTGAAGAGTCAATACTGCCAATAAAATAAATTTGGTTTACTTATAAAACTTTTAATAAAAACACTGTTATATATCATTTCGCGGTACCTCCTGCTGCATTTTGCCGCCCCAACTTGCTGCCGCACTATGTCTATTGCTAAATCCACCCTGAATTAAAGGATATACTGTTAGAAGTATGTCAGAAACATCCACGTCTATGAAGCTGGAAATATGTGCTTGAGTAATCAAATTAAATACCTATTATTGAAGAAATGATATTGGAAACAATGGCAAACACTGTAGAGCATAAAAATATAAATGGGTCATAAGAAAAGAATGATTGTAAATGTCAGATGTACAAGTGGCGTAATATATTAATTGAAGTATATTATCATTACAACACGCAACAATTGTTGACAATGGCTTCATTCAAATGCGTTCGCTTACTTATGGATTGATTTACTTTAATTTTAAAACTCTCGTAATATAGTTCTTATTGTAAATACTGTAACTGTGCTAACCTAGGTATACATTTTTAATATACAGAGTGTTTCCTGAAAAGTGTTACGTGAAAATTATTCTATGTTCGTTACGGCTTATTATGGTATTACACCTGCTTCTATAATATCGATATGAAAAAGGGCATTTAAATATTATCCTTCAATTATTAATCATTGATCTTTTTGCCAGTATAAATAATTATTGCTATACAAAGAAAATAATATGTAATGCTCCTCCTAGCTTGTTTCATAACCTGTGACCTATATAACAGATAAAATAAAATAAAAATGTCGCAGTCTACATACAAACAACAACGCCCAGGTTATGTATAATAATGAGGCAACCGAACCTTTCCAAACCCTCACTGGAGTTAGACAGGGATGTGTCCTGGCACCCCTACTCTTTACTTTGTTTACCACTGCTCTAACAATTATTGTTGACAACAAACTGACAGTCAGAGGAATAGGTCTCAGATACCGTTTTGATGGCGGTCTCTTTAACATAGGGCGCTTTAGAGCTTTCACGAAGACACGCACACGATTCATTTGTGATCTCCAGTATGCGGATGACTGTGCACTTTTAGCCTCTACGCCGGGAGAGCTTCAAGAACTTTTAGATGTGTATGCCCAGAGCTATGATTCCTTGGGACTTAAAATCAACATTGGAAAGACTAAGATTATGTCAACTCCTCATCAAGTGAACCAAATAGACATTACACTTAACGGAAATTCTCTTGAAGTGGTGGATCAGTTCAATTACTTAGGCAACGTTGTTAATGACAAAGCAAAAATGGACAGCAATAGAATTAACGCTGCATCTAGAGCGCTCTGGGGACTTAGAGAGAGAGTATTTGACAACCACGACCTTGCTTTGTCAACAAAAATGGCTGTCTACAGAGCAGTTGTCATTCCAACACTGCTATATGGATGTGAAAGCTGGGTCACTTACCGTCGTCATGTGAAAGAATTAGAACATTTTCAGCAAAGACACCTCAGAAGTATGATGAAAATCCGTTGGTTCCATCACATATCAAACGTGGAAGTACTCATGAGAGCAAACAGCTTTCCAATTGAGGTGCTTATTTCAAGAGCACGCCTAAGATGAGCAGGTCACGTTCATCGTATGCATGATAGCCGCCTTCCTAAATGTACTTTATGGTGAATTGCTAAGCGGTAGAAGAAGGCGTGGCGGTCAACGAAAGAGATTCAAAGACGCTCTCCATCAAAATCTAAAATCCTGCGGTATTGCAGACGAGCAATGGGAACAACTTGCAGCGGACAGAACCGAATGGCGAGGGGTTGTGGCCAGCTATCAAGGAAATGTTGCTGCAAGAAGGCCGAATCCAAGACCTAACCAGGTCTATGTTTGTCCTGACTGCGGTCGACATGTGCTCTCCCGAATTGGCCTCTATAGCCATAGTCGTGTGCACCGTAGATGAATGGGAATTACAATAGACTACACCTTTTACTTGTTTTTTATTGTACACAATTAATCGACTGTAACATTTTTTTATACTCGGACTCGAGTAACGGCTAATAATAAAAAATTCCACGTATGGTTCTTATCTACAATTGCTGCTGCTAAATAAGTAACGCAAATAGATTATTTTAAAACTTTGTCTATTCGTCGTGTAATCTAGTAGATACGAATACTTATGGTCCGCGAGAAGTTGATTTTAGAAACATAGAGCCCATATTATCCTTAAATATTTTATCATATACCCTTTGTTTATTTGGGCGGAAAAAGGATATTTGGAATTAAACTTAGTGACACAACAACGAAGGCTCGTGTGTAGACAAAAACAATATTAGAAATAATACGTAACAAATATGATTCTTGAACTTTTTGCTTACGTCGATAATAAAACATGCATATTCTTCGATTCCTTCATTCAACACAATACCATGATTAAATTTTAATCGTGTCCGACCTATTGTTCGAAATGATTATCACTTATATACTAACCTTAAGCGGAAATTCCATATGCATTCTTTCTATTCGCTATGATAACCTATTTGACCTCGCCCGAGACAGGAGACTACGAATTTAAATACACGAACTATAACCACTCAGGTAGCGCCGTTGTGTAGGCGCCTACGTATGGACCCAAAGGTTGAGGGTTCGACCCCCGAGCGGAGAGCAGCTTTTTCATTAAAATTGTATAAAAATATTGTCACGTGATCAAATGACGTCATCAATTAGTAATTATTACTAATTACACATTACACAAATTAGACAGCATAATGCCCCATTTCGGATTAAACACCCCTTACCTTACCAGACGTTGCCAATCTTCCGGCAGCCACTCTAGCCAAACTTTCACCTACTATACCTTCTCTAATACTATCCACCTTTCACTGATATTTCATACCTTTCATCCACTTTAATTCTTTCCTGTCCCCCTCTTCTTTTGTTTTTGTGTATTTTTGTGTGTGTCGCGTTTGTTTGTTCTTCGTTTCTGTTTGTACATTTTTGTCTGTAAATTCATCCTTCCTTCATTAAATTCGTAACAGAATCCAAATTTTATATCGGAACAATCAAAATTTTTAGAATCCCAGTTTAGGCCTGCCTTGCGCAACCCGTAGTTGGAGCAATTCGCGGATGGCACCCCGTGCAAGTTTCGGAGTCAGCGTCAGTGCCCAAATTAAATTCAGTGAAGTGCACGAACGGCGAAAGCCAAGTGATCGTTTTAACCAGTTTTAAGTTAAGCTTTCTTTTTGTAAGCATTTTTTGTCACAGCACTTAATTTTATTTACTTTTGTAAAAGGAGTTTGAGTTTTTATCGTTTCCATTTTTACCTAGCCAAACCAGTCCCGCCTCGGCCCGACTTTGCGATACACCACCGCGTTAACGCAGTGGTCGCAGGGTCGGTCCCGATGGGCTCTGGGGAGGCACATTTACTGTATATTAATTTTAATAATGTTGTTTTGAATTGAATTGAATTAGTAATTATAAAATAAATATATTAAAAGTTTGTGAGTTGGTCGATAGGTGGCGCTGAGGTGTTAATAATTATAATATCTAAGACTTATAAAGATTATTCTCATAGGTGGGGAGGTTCTACAGTGAAAATGGGTAATAAAAAATAAAACGGAGTAAGTAGTAGGTCATTCCAAAGGTGGGCCAATTGCCAAAATTCTAAGATGAGCGAATTGTCAAATATTCCAAAGGTAGGCCAGTTGCCAAAAAAAATATTTCGAGGGTGGGCCAACTGCCAAAAATTCCAAAGGTGGGGTAGCTGCTAAAATATTCCAAAGCAGATCAGTTTCCAAAAAAAAAAATATTTCGGGTGAGTCAATTGCCAGAATAATTCGAAGGAGGGCCAATTGCCAAAAATTTGATTGATTGATTATTGATTGAATACACCTGTAGACGTTCAATTAACACCTGTCCGGCGGCTTCCTTTGATATATACAGCAAAGGTGGCGGCTTCCTTTGATGTATGCCGCAAAGGTTTCCTTCGATTTCTTTTTTTTTGTTTTAGGTAAAAACGTAATTTTCAATTTTTCCACGGTCATCAAAATTTTCCCAGGCTCAACTAACGCCATGCCTACTCATGGATGAGTTGTGCCAAATAATACAAAACTGTATAAGTCATTCGATGAACGTTGCCTGTCGTTTAAAAGATGGAATGGTGCTGTGAATCCTGCGGATCACGCCCTAGCAGGATTTTATTACAGTGGCTGTCATTATGTAGCCAGTTATTTTTATTGTGGCGCCGAAGTATGTAGATGGGAGTCTTGCGACATACCTATCAATGAACATTTGAAATTTTCAGCAAATTGTTCCTACGCAAAATTAATGAAGAACCTATTGCTGCGAAATATAAAGGAGGAGCACACGTGTTTAACAAAAAATCATATGATTAATTGTAAAAGTGGATTCAACTGGCTTGTGATAATAAGCTTGCATCTAATAAACATCTGCCTGTTTACGATACTTAGCATATGTTTTTATAATTATTAATACAAGAAAATAAATTGTATATCTGTAATATAATACATTGAAAATAATGCCCGTCTGTATATGGATTTGTATAAGATGTAGAAGTGTACCCAAGGATAATAAAATATATACGGTTTGTGCTAATTGTGATGTAAATTGTAGAAAGGCGAGTGCTGCCTGTTAAAGCCCAAATGTCCTTTTGTTTAGAGAGTAAATATTAACAGAGCCGACCCTGTGTGGTGGTGTGAGCTGCGAGCCATGCGGGTCGGGGAGCAGAACGAAATATACTGTTCAAGATGTAAGACGTATTGTTTGTCGATGTATTATAATTGTATAGTAGTTTGAAAATTAAACAAAATATTAAAACCAGATACAGTCCACATCATTTATAACAAATAAGGTTAAACATTGGTCCATACGAGTCCGATACGTGAAGTATTATTAATTAAAATACAAGAAAACAAGTGTAAGGTTATTAAGAAAGCCAGCCGTATTTTATTTAGCCATTCCAAGAAGGCAGCGGTTCAGTGCAAGTGCGTCCAAGAGAGAAGAGTTGTTGCTACAAGGGAAGGTTGGAGAGAGAAGTCAACTAGTTACAAGCAGGCGTTATTTCATTTATTGTCCATCTTCCTCACTCCTGTAAGTCTTATTTACATTATTTACCTTTTAGACCTGTCTGTATGATTATTAATCATTTTAATTTGAATCAACAATATGGAGGGCTTAGTATTCAAACGGGGTATTATAAAGGGAAAATTAACTCGATTAAATACGTTTTTTGATCAAATTAAAGAAAAGGAACTAAATGATAATATTATTTCGCAATTAAATACGCGTTTAGAGAAATTCGAGCCATGTTGGGATGAATTTAACAGAGTACAGGATGAAATTGAAAGTCTAGAGTACACCGAGGCTAACGCGCTTGAGCGGGTAACATTCGAGGATACCTATTTTTTAGTAACTGGGAACATTAAGGCGTTATGTACACAATATTCAAATCAAGTATATGATAATGATGATAATGGTTCAATTCACAGTGGCTCCAACAGATCGATTGTTAGTTCGGCAGGTGTAAATAATAACTCTTTAGTCAAATTACCTACAATAAAGTTGTCAACTTTTAATGGACAATATGATAATTGGCTAGAATTTAGAGATGCATTTAGCGTCTTGGTGGGTAGTAATGAATCGCTATCAAAAATACAAAAATTTTATTATCTACGTTCCTCGTTGGAAAAAGATGCCTCTCAAATAATAAAATCTATCGAGGTATCTGCTGACAATTATAAAACTGCGTGGGATCTGTTGGTAGATCGGTTTGAAAATAAAAATTTAATGGTGCATAACCATATAAAGGCCATATTTGAGCATCCTATTATAAATAAAGAGTCTCATACTGAACTAAGAAATTTGTTTGATAATATTACAAAGCATTTACGATCCCTAAAAACGTTAGGAGAAAATACAGATAGCTGGGACCGTTTAATAATATATATTGTAACAAAAAAATTTGATGTTGTTACGAGAAGGGAGTGGGAGTCATTTAAATATGAAAAAGAATTACCATCTATGTCCGATATGAATAAGTTTTTAAAATCTAAGTGTGAAATCTTGGAGAAACTTGAGGTAACTAAAGTTGAAAAACAAAAGGTATATCAACAGATTAATAAAAAAAATACTAGCAACAGTTTCGTTGCCAGCACGAATAATATAAAATGTTACTATTGCAATGCAGATCACACTATTTATAATTGTGATAATCTCTTAAGGTTAAATATAAAAGAGCGAATTGAGGCAGTTAAGCAACTTAAATTGTGTTTAAATTGTTTACGAGCTTCACATTCATCGTGGAATTGTAAGAAGCAAAAATGCACAACATGTAATAAACCGCATAATTCGCTTTTACATTTAGATGTGCTTAACAGCCAGTCGCGACCGAATAGAGAGATCGCTATTGTACCTGATAATCTCAGGGCGGGCGGCGCAATTAGGGAAAATGTATTTGATGTCGTTCAAGCTACCGCTACCTCTATTGCAGTTCCAAATAATGGTAATAACGTATCAATAAATAATCATTCAGTAGATCGGACAACCAGAGCGCCAGTGGCGTCGCAAATTTTATTGGCTACTGTTCTTATTAAAATTAAAATTAATAATGAGCATGTAATATGTCGCGCTTTACTAGATGGCGGTTCCCAAAGCAACTTTATTACCGAGAATTTATGTAATAAATTAAAATTGCAAACTTGGAAGATTAATCACGTGGTAAAGGGGGTAGGACAAACGCTTGCCAATATAAGTAATCAAGTAAATATTACAATAATGTCTTGCCACACTCCTTTCGAAATAAATATCAATTGTCTCGTTCTACCCAAAATAACAGATAAATTACCTATGATTTCATTTGATAAATGTGTTTTAAATATTCCTGAAGATATGAATCTAGCTGATCCTACTTTTGCTATATCCAACGATGTAGATATTTTACTAGGATCTAATGTGTTCTGGTTAATATTAACTTCTGGCCAGATACGGCTTGGAAACAATCTGCCCATTTTACAAAATACACGTTTGGGTTGGATTATTGCGGGGAATTTAGGTTTTCACGAAAAATCGAGTATGTCTATGAGTCATTTGAATATTTATTCAGAAAAGTCAATTGATGATACAGTTCAGAAATTTTGGCAAGTCGAAGAGATTGAAAATAAAGGTCCAATATTAACTGAAGCTGAGAAATACTGTGAAGATCATTTTCATAGAACAACGAAACGTGGTCAAAGCGGACGATTTATTGTTGACATTCCATTTAAGAAGTCTTTAACGGATTTAGGCAATTCCCGAGAAATTGCACTTAAAAGGTTCCACGCGTTGGAAAGAAAATTTGCAAGAAATTCGGAATTAAAAGATGAGTACAGAAAATTTATGGGTGAATATGAAAAGTTAGGTCATATGAGTCTAATTGATGACTCATCGAAGTTTTCTCAGTTAAATAGTTATTACTTGCCACATCACGCTGTTTTAAAGGGCACAAGTTTAACCACAAAATGTCGTGTGGTATTTGATGCTTCGGCAAAGACCGATTCCGGTGTTTCATTAAACGATGTGCAATTCAATGGGCCTAAGTTACAAAATGACATTTTTTCTGTTTTAATGAGGTTTCGTAAGTACAAGTTTGTGGTAACTGCTGATGTATCAAAGATGTATCGGCAAATATTGATTAATGAAAATCAACGTCGCTACCAAAAAATATTTTGGCGCAACAATGAAAAGGAGGAAATAAAATGTTTTCAATTGAATACGGTTAGTTATGGCACTGCATCGGCTCCATACTTGGCTGTACGATGTTTAGTTCAATTAGCCCATGACAATAGTTTAACTTTTCCGGTAGCTAGCAGAGTTATAGCAGATGAATTTTATGTCGATGACTTGCTAACAGGAGCAAATACTGAGACGGAGATTTTACAAATTCAAGCGGATGTATCACAAATATTAGCAGGCGCAGGATTTGAGTTGAGGAAATGGCTTTGTAATGACAAGGACATACTGAATAAATTTCAAGTTAATAATAATTTGGACATTAGTATTTTGCAAATCGATGAAAATGAGCAAAATAAGACTCTTGGAATTTACTGGAACTCTATTTGTGACTCTATACAGTATTCCATACGCGATATTAATGTGTCAAACCAAATTACAAAACGTACAATTCTTTCAATGATATGTCAGATTTTTGACCCGCTGGGATTATTGGGGCCTGTGATAATTGTAGCCAAGCTAATTATCCAAGAATTGTGGAAAATAAAATTTTCCTGGGATGAAGTAGTCCCTGAAAATTTATATAATAAGTGGGTTACCTTTCAAAATGAATTATCAGTAATAAATGATATTAAAATTCCTCGACATGCCATAATTTCTAATTATACAAAAATTGAATTACATGGGTTTAGTGACTCTTCGGAAAAGGCCTATGGAAGTTCCTTCTATATTCGCTGTATTAGCTCTAGTGGTGAGTACAATTCGTATTTACTTTGCGCTAAATCTCGAGTTGCGCCACTGAAACAAATTAGTTTGCCAAGACTAGAATTATGTGGGGCAGTTTTGACAGCACATTTAGCAAAAAAGGTCACCGATTCATTGAAAATAAATTTTGATAAAAAATATTTTTGGACGGATTCAACCGTTGTTTTAGCGTGGATTAGAGGAGAACCCACGAAATGGAAAACCTTTATAGCAAATCGAGTTAGTGAGGTGCAATCATTAACTAATATTTCAGATTGGCATCACGTGACATCAAGTAATAATCCTGCAGATTTAATATCTCGTGGTACTTCTCCCAAACTTCTAACCAAGTCAAAACTGTGGTGGCATGGTCCGGAATGGTTTTTTTATAGATAACGATGAGTGGGATTTGCCAGAAATTATTGTAGATTTTCAGATACTAGAGGAACGATCTATTTCAAATATTGCTATATTGAACCATAATGGTTTAGATATAGTGAATAAATTTTCATCTTTACGCAAAGTGCAGCGCGTGTTAGCGTTTGTATTAAGATTTATAACTAATGTACGATCGGTTTACATTACTAGAAAATTTGGTGCGTTGGCTCCAGATGAAATGGAGATTTCTTTGAACATATTAGTAAAGGGTGCACAATAATTGACCGACATCTGAGATGGGACCTGCAAATAAAAAATGTTACAAAGAAAATTAGAGGTTTACTTTACAGGTTTAAATACCTAAAAAACTTCTTGAGCGTTGAACACCTAAAAACATTATATTATGCACTGATACAATCACAATTAACATACGGTATCCTGGGATGGGGAGGAGTAAGCGATTATTACTTAAAAAATTTAAACGTTTTACAGAAGTGGGTACTGAAAATAATCTACAGTAAAGACATGCTTTACCCTAGCAATGAGCTATTTAAACTAAGTAAGGTACTGGACATTCGTCAATTATTTTGCATGAATATACTAACAAACATATTTAAAGGAAAAATTTAAACAGAATCGAAATCACACGTCCATCAAACCAGGCAAAGAGAAAATAAAATTCAAATACCACGATGTCGAAAAACTGTAGGTCAAAGGAACTGTTATTACCTAGCTCCTAGAATCTATAATATGCTTCCCGATAACTAAAAAAAAAACAAAAAAATACAAAAAATTTAAAAATGAAATTAAACAATGGCTACTAGATACACCGATACATACAATAAACATGTATATATGTGTATATTTACCATATTGCTCATAGACTGGATAAAATATATTGTCAATCACGCACAAGCATTTTTGAAAATGCTTCAGTGATTTCCCTTCTAGTTTATTTGTAAATACTATTTCTATTTGTGTCATATAAATTTTCTTTTAGAAATTGCTGTAAATTTTATTATCATTTTTGTATTTCTATTTACACTGCAAATAAACATTATTATTATAGTACGGATATTATATATGTTTACTGTAAATCCTAAAATCGAAAATTTCATAGACGCGATAACACGATCTTAGTTTAAATAGGGAAATATTTCACATTTTAAATACAAACATTTTAAAAGTACTTTATTGCAGATTTGCTCAACTTGGAGGATAATAATCTCGGACAAGTTGACCAAAGTAATGACTCATATCTGCTATGCATGTACTGTGGATTACTTCTGCCTCATTTGGACGAGCATATGAAAACAATTCACGATACAAATTACGAATATTGTGGTACGTAAATATTAAGCTTTTCACATGTATGGAAAATATATATACAGTACATTATTGTTTCAAATTGCGTTCATTATATGTTCAATTTACATTATTCACAAAGAAACATTTCTTTTCTATATACGTCGGGTGTCAACGGTACACATTTCCGGCCGCCATTTACTTATTTTGTAAAAGAAGAGCCTAATTATGTAGTGATTTCATAACTTTTTTGATTAGCGACTTCAATTTGCATTTCTGAAATAAATTTGGGTACTAGTACATTAATTACTGTAATATTCAACGTATAGAAATTCTGCTTTATTAATTCAATCTAATCTTATTTTTTTGACATTTCAGTTAATAAATTTGATATATGTTTAGCTTTAAAGTATCCACTGCTCATAATGATAATTTTGAAAATAGAATAGGAAGTATTTCTCACTGTTAAAAAACTGTTCTTAGCAACAGTACAAATAGATTGACCCTCGACTGTTTCATACATCCCAGCCACAAAAAGTTGCATAAAATTTCTAAAATCGAAAATATTTCAAAACATATAACTGAAAAGTTGTTTCAGTAAATTGCCTGTTCTAGGTGAATACAGTGTAAATGTGTCACATAAAATCAAGTTATTATAAGTATTCCAAGGCCCAAGAGCTTAAAAATATTGAGAAACAGATCTGTTTAGAAACCAGCAGTGAAGAAGCTGAGGACGAAGAACAAGAAAGTGAAGAGATAATACAAGTGAACGCTACACAAAAACAGGAAAAGTCTAAAACTACAATCTACAATCAAGAAACAACTAGTGGGAAAACAGGAACCGACGAAGGAAATTAATAGAAATAAAACGAAGAAATATAGTTATAGTCCAAAAAATACCAGAAGCAAAAAAGTCATTTTAATCCCGCACCATACTTAGGTAATTAGCTCTATCTTTACACATGCCACCTAGATATTATTATTGTTAATCATTAGCTGTTTTAAAAATAATTTTTGTAACACTATCTATTATGCAATATGGACCAATTTAATAGAGATTTTGAAAATGAAAATATCTTTACTTTTGTAAATAATAGTGTTAAGGACTATGAAAAAACATTAGAGGAAAATAGTTTTATTCCAAATTTTAGAATTTTACATAACAATATAAGAAGCATTTCTAAACATAATGATGAGTTGAATGTATATCTACAAGAATTTAAAAATTGTTTTGATGTAATATTATTGAGTGAATGCTGGCAAGTATCTGATCCAACCTTTTTTAATATTAATGATTATAATATGGTATATAATTATGGATCTTTAGTAGGTGTATTTGGGGCGTCCTGGGACCACATTCCCAATTCCACATTTCGTCAATGCGCATGACCGCGCGCGCGGTGTGTGACGTATGATCTGGTGTATTTTTTAGGGGATAAAATTTTAGCATGGTAGCACTGCAATGTGGTGATTATATTTAAAAAAAATCGCACATGACTACTGAGCCGAAACTAGTGTATTTTCTACGGAATATTATTTTAGTATATTTTTCTGTTACCATAGCATTATGGTGGTTGAAATTAAAAAAACATCCTGTACATGATTGCTACGTACGCTATGTGACGTATGAGCTGGCATATTTTTTAGGGAATAAAATTTTTAGCATGTTTTACTGCTAGCGCTGTAATATAGTGGTTAGATTTAAAAATACATTCTGTGTATGACATATGAGCTGTTATAATTTTCAGGGAATATAATTTTAGAATATTTTTTTCTGTTACTAACAAAATATATATCTAGAAAAATACATACTGATTTTATTAACCAAGAACATAGCATTTTACAATATGCATTACGCATGACGCATTTTCTTATTTGTATACCATAAAAATTAGAAACTATAGAGAAGAATAATTTCAGATGATAAAAGTACTTATTTTGTCTAGATAGCCAAGGTAAAACGTTAAATAATAATTAGAAAATTAGTTGATCAACCTACATTTCTATTGCATCAGCAGCGTCGGGCAATATTTTTAGATTGATTTAACATGAAAATATTTTAAATTGTAGCGATATGAGATATGTGCATTTTTTATGACTTCAATATAATAATAATAATAATAAACGTCTTTATTAGCCAACTTTGGTTGTACAATAAATTTACAGATTAATGTAATACATTTGGCATAAAAGGCGAAGTTCAATATCTATAATACAATTATAGATTTGTTCTACCACTTAACCTAAATTGCACCGCATGCTACAGTATTGATAATTTTTTTAGTGCTCAAATACTATACTTAAAAAATTAAGAAGAATACATAAAATGATATAGATGAAAATAAATATTAAAGGGCTAATTTTGTTCACATTGTTCTTTAAATAAAATATTTTTATAATTTGATTTAAACTGACTCAGGCTCATTTCTTTCAAACAATTTGGAAGTTTGTTATAAACATTGCATATTTGGTAACTGAAAGACCGTTTAAAATATTCATTCTGATGAGTAGGTGGTGTTAATAAACCTTTGAATCTTATATTAATAGTATGAACATCTGTTCTAAACTGTATCTTATTATATAAATAATTAGGTATTTTACGTATAATAATTGTATGGTATAGACACGCTGAGTGTAACATTCTCCGACGCTCCATGTTTAACCACCCTGTGTGAGTCAGCTTATAAGTTATTCTCTCATGCCTACGAATACCGTAGATTAGACGCAGGCATGAGTTTTGAATTTTTTGTATTTTGTGTTTAAACACAGAGGTTAAGTTAGGTCCATATACAGTGTGTCCCAAATTCGATCCCCACCATTGGGATATCGGAAACTGTAAGAGGTAGAGAGGTGGTTAAATTAGAAAAGTTGTGGCAATTTTAATGCTGATTTTGAATCCGTCGAGAAATCAGGGCTAACTGCGATCGTCTTCGAATTATTTTCAAAAAACTGAAATTTTGTATTTTAGTTTTTGTCAAAAATCTGAAAAACGAGCAATCGTACGAAGATAAAAATTTTACCTTCTAAAGGCACTTTTTTGTGAACGTTCTAGTAGTGTCGTTAGTTTTTTTGTAAAGCATTTAGTTTCTGAGATACGACCCACAATTTTCAATTTTCTTATGGACGCCATATTGGATTTTTACAGATTTAAAATCTACATTAAATTCTCGTTCTCCTGATGTATAACACTAATGGTTTATGTTGTTAGTTAGGACACCAAACGACGATCTTTGTTTTCATGTTAAGTAGGCTATGTACAACATGATAAATGACAAGCGAGCAGTGACAAGACGCACAACTTATGGTGGAAGTGAATTTTATCAAGTTGTAAACATCACAAAACAAAAAGGTGTTAATTGTGCTTTGTAAAACACGTCAATATGCCATACACTAACCTTGAAAGATTTGACATGTATAACTGTTATATCAGAAATAATAGAAATAGTACAGAAGCAACCAGAATGTATTATAATTTGTACCCAGAGAGACGACAACCTGATAGGACAATTTTTCTTACATTACAAAGGAATTTACAAGAACATGGAAGTTTTTCTGCACCTCGGCAGAAGTATGGTTCCCGTCGTTTAACCCAAGAGAACATTTTAAATATTGAAGAAATTATCAATGAAACACCCACAATTTCTACTCGAGAATTAAGTCGGAGAACTGCAGTGCCAAAAACAACTGTTCACAGATATTTACAAGACAATAAGTACCACCCTTTCAAACCAGTTATCGTACAAAAATTAAGACCCGGAGATGCTGAACGTCGGCTTGTGTTCTGTAACTGGTTCACTAATCAGTGTGACCTAATTGAGAATTTTCCATTAAATGTCTGCTGGACCGATGAAACAAGATTTAATAATAACGGAATTTACAATAAACATAATCATCATTACTGGGCGGTAAATAATCCGCGTATTATCAGAGAATCAAGATCGCAAGACAGATTTGGATTTAATGTTTGGTGCGGAATATTAGGTATGTAAGCCCTTATTGAGTTTTTTTGCTCTGATGCTGGGGCATGTTTCAAACTTATTAATTAATTTAATTAATTGTATTTCAGGCAGTAGACTACTGGGTCCAATAATCTATGATTATACCTTAAATGGTCCACGTTATCTGGAGCTACTGCAAAATGAAATTGCACATTTTTTAGATGAGATATCACTAGCTGAACATCAGAGAATGTGGTACCACCACGATGGTGCCCCACCGCACAATTCACGTGTGATTCAGAGGCATCTTCACGATCACTTTGGTGTACAATTAATAACAACACATGGACCTGTAAGATGGCCTGCGAGATCGCCCGATTTTACGCCCCTCGATTTTTACCTCTGGGGCTATGCCAAGAACCAAATTTATGAAGAACCTGTCAACAATGTTGATGAGCTGAGGGAGCGAGTTATTGAAACATTTGAAAACATTGACAGACGTTTCCTGAGAAAAGCTGCAAATCACGTGCACTTGCGACTACTAAAATGTATTGAAAATAATGGGACCCACATTGAACAGTACCTTTGATGTGTTACTATTGTATGTTATTATTATGATGATTATTATCTGTAAATAAACAAAGATCGTCGTTTGGTGTCCTAACTAACAACATAAACCATTAGTGTTATACATCAGGAGAACGAGAATTTAATGTAGATTTTAAATCTGTAAAAATCCAATATGGCGCCCATAAGAAAATTGAAAATTGTGTGTCGTATCTCAGAAACTAAACGCTTTACAAAAAAACTAATGACACTACTAGAACGTTCACAAAAAAGTGCCTTTAGAAGGTAAAATTTTTATCTTCGTACGATTGCTCGTTTTTCAGATTTTTGACAAAAACTAATATACAAAATTTCAGTTTTTTGAAAATAACTCGAAGACGATCGCAGTTAGCCCTGATTTCTCGACGGATTCAAAATCATCATTAAAATTGCCACAACTTTTCTAATTTAACCACCTTTCTATCTCTTATAGTTTCCGATATCCCAATGGTGGGGATCGAATTTGGGACACACTGTATAGAGTCTGCAAAATTTAATAATGACAACACTCAATATATTTATTAATGACATAGGCGATACTTTAGATGTGCATTTCTTAATGTATGCTGATGACATAAAACTTCTACGCAGAATCTCTGGTTTAAACGATTGCATTATAATGCAAAATAATATCTCTAATCTGAGTTCCTGGTGTGTTAAAAACAATCTTTCGTTAAACGTACAAAAGTGCAATATAATGTCATTTACAACTAGAGATTCTGAGTATATCTATGGGTACACGTTGAACGACGAACAGCTAACGCGACCGTCTACGTTTAAAGACCTTGGTGTAACTTTTGATAAAAAACTGACCTTTGTCGATCATATCGATACGTCTGTATGTGACGTAAACAAAACTTTAGGTTTTATCATTCGTAATGGTCGTGATTTCACTAATAATTCAACCTTAAAATTATTATACTTTTCATTTCTGAGATCTAAGCTAGAGTATGCATCACTTGTATGGCAGCCCTGCTATAATACCCATATCGCTAAATTAGAAAACGTGCAGCGTCACTTTCTTAAATATCTCTACTTCAAATCTCTAAATTCATATCCGCCTATTGGTTTTCCTCAATCAAATCTGCTTGACATGTTTTCTATGTGCAGCTTAAGTGATAGACGTAATAATTTTGCTATCAACTTTTTGAAGAAATTAATTCACCATGAAATTGACTGCAGCGAGATACTTCATAAATTGGACTTTTATATTCCTAGAGTTAATTCACGTCATAGTCAAACTTTTTATCTGCCTAGAGCTCGGACTAATGTCCTAAAATTCTCACCTGTATATAATATTTGTTCCTGTTACAATAACAATCCGAATATTGATATTTTTCAATAATGGTGCTTCCTGCATTTGTTCTATCAATTTTCCTCACTATATTTTTATTTTTATATTGTTATTTATATATTACTTATGTACAGCAATCTTGTTAATTTTTCCATACACTATACAGTTTTTCTTTAGCTGTCTTTTATATCTTTTTTGTTTCTCTTATATTAGTCAGTTTAGATTTTAGATTTGGATTTTTTTTTCTTCTCTCCTACTTTTATTATATATACTTAAGCTACTCACTATGTGTACTGTATATTAAATATGTGTTGTTTCCCATCTTGTAAATGGTCTTTGTACTGTTAGATGGTGTATAAATAAATAAATAAATAAATAAATAAACACTAAGCTTTCACATAACATAACTTTAGTTTGCCTTGTGAGATAGTGCCTGCTACCATAAATTAACTTTATTTTTGCATAAGTTTGCTAATGTGACTGTTAAACCTGAGATCACTATCAATCACAACTCCTAGGTTTTTTGCTTCTTCTACTATATGGATTTTATTTTGGTCTATAGTTATATTGATATATTGCTTTAGATTATGACGCATATTTTTTAGACCAAATGTAACAATATTAGTTTTAGTTGGATTTATGATCAAGCAGTGATCCCTGGCTAAAGCAACACACATATTGAGGTCTTGATTAATTTGGTAGCAAGCTCTATCTACATCAGCAGACTTAAATGAAATATAAAGCTGAGTGTCATCAGCATATAAATGGTGTATACAGTAACGAAGGCATTTAATTAATTGGCTGGTGTATATGGTAAACAACAGAGGGCCCAGAATGGAACCCTGTGGTACACCAGACTTTAAGGTTAGATAATTTGATTCTATATTTTGAATTGCAACTTTCTGTTGTCTGTTTTCAATATAATTTTGAATTAATTTAAGTGCACTATCTGTTAACCCTATATATTTTAATATTGATAATAAAATTTCAAAATTCAAAGTATCGAAAGCCCTACTAAAGTCCAGTAAGACCAAAATTGTACATAAACCTTGATCTGTCACTCTCATAATGTCATCGACGATATGAAGAAGTGCCGTGGTGCAGCTATGTCCTGGCCTAAATCCAGACTGAGTTAGAGGCAGTACAGATATTTCACAAATATACTCCCTAATTTGAATATCCATAACCTTTTCAACAATTTTTGACAAGGTAGGAAGTATACTGATGGCCCGAAGATCCTTTAGTTCCAATGGATTTGGCTTCTTGGGCAATGCGGTTACCACGGCATTTTTCCACACAGTCGGGAAAACGCTATCAAGCAAACAAATATTTATTATATGTGTTAAGTAAGGAATGATATGTGGGCAGCAGAGACTAATCATTTTTATATTTAATCCATCACACCCTGTAGCATTAGTCTTTATTTCACTAATGAGTTTTAGTACAGTAAATTCATCTACTTGTTGGAATTTAAAAGTGGGATCAATTAATGTATCATTTTTATATTTGTCTAGAACAACGTTTGATATTGATGTGGCGGGTAGAGAGTTAACAAAAAAGTTATTAATTTGACCAGCATCGTTTAAGTGATCTGGAATGTTATTATTTTTGCAAGTAGGAATAATATTATTTGATTTTAAAATTTTCCAAGACTGTTTGGCGTTCACATTGTTAATATTAAAATTGAAATATGCTTTCTTCTCCCTACGTACTGCTTGAGTTGTATAATTACGTAACTGTTTGTAAAATAACCAGTGTTCGTTATTTTTAGTACGTTTATATTTACTTAATGCCCGGTCTCTTAACTTTATCGTCATCTTTAGTACGTCGGTAAGCCAAGGTGCATATTGTTTTGTACATTTTGATGTTACTAGTGGAGCGTGATGGTCAAACAATTGCATTAAATTGTCTACAAGGAAGTTAACTTTTGAGTCTATATCATTGAAATCAAAAATTCTGTAAAAAGGAATAGCAAATAAATCTCGTTCAAAATTATTGTAGTTAAATTTTTTAAAGTTTCTGTACGTAACCATTTTGGGCTCATTATGTTTACCATATACCTTTACCTTGCAATATACCAATTGATGATCCGATACTTCACTATCCGTGACACCACTTTCAAAAATATTTTCTGCATTTAAAACAAGTATAAGGTCAATTAGCGTGGGTATATTTAAAATTAGAAAAGAGTACTAGTTAAGTCAGTCTAGTTTTGTTTGACGAAGTGGATTGATACTATGGACGTTCAAAATATAGAAAATTTAAATTCTAACATAGAAATGTTATCAAACGAATTAAAAAATCTACGCTTTTTTGCTGAGGAATATATTTCCAACTCAATCTATATTAATGCAGAAGAAATTCAATTATTGAAAGAACTATCAGCTGCATATAATGAAGGAATCATTATTTGTCATAAATATTTTTACAACATTTTAAACCTAGATGAGTTCTGTAATGAGATGGTGCATGTTGGCTTAAAACGGTTCATAGAACATCATTTAATTGGACTTCTGCCGGATGACGTTATACAAAAATATAAATTATATGAAGTGGAAAATGGTGCAGATGAAGAGGAGCAATAGAAAGAATAATTTACAATTATATGAATATTTTTTGTTATATTTAAATTACTGATGTTTTTATTTTAAATAAATGTATAAATTAAATATAAATTTGTGTTAGCGATTCATAGAACGAATGAAAGATATTGTCTATAAAAAATACATAAGAAGACATTATTTACTGGAAAATAAATGCAAATGATATCTGATTTTATGTATAGCAAAAAAGTTATTTAAAGGGAAAATTTTACAAACCGTAATTATCTCAAAACAATTTGTATAGATGGAAAACGATAATTAACTAACTATTAGACTATCGCGGAATTTTGAAATTCTACTCTATTTTGGGCAGGATAATTAACGCACTAGTTTAAGTTATTAGTAAATGATTATTTAATATTTATTAACAACGTAGAAAATATAAAAGCAAATTTTATAAAATATCCATCACATTTAGTTCGCGCTTCAAGTCTGAACATTTTCAGAGTGAATTATAATTCATTGTGCAGTTATTTTATTAGTTTGAGTGTTGTGTTTTACAGGTACTGTTTTTTCTTTTCATATATTTATTTTTTAAATTATTTATTATTGCAAAATGTCTAGTAATATCAACTTAGCCGAGATTAATGAAATTTCAAATAATACTAGCAACATTTTTGAACAAAAGCGCATTTCAGATTTAACTATTGATAAGGCCTATTATATTAAAGATATGAGGTCATTGAAAACTAAATTCGGACGTGTTATAAAAGTTACTTTAGAAGACAATCAAGATGTTTTTCAGAGTTTTTTACCTAAAAGGTTGGCTGAAAGTTTTACGAATGAAATTATGTCTAATATAACGACTTCTGAAAAGAGGTATACGTTAACATACAAGGGGCAAAGTAAAAAAAAACAACGTAAATTTATCTACTACTTCATTGATAGAATTCAACTGTACCCAATAATAATCATGTTTTCCATCTCATATATTTCAAATTTTTATTTTTTAATTTACTTATTTGCTAAGAATATGTTTAGTTTATTTAATATAGTTTCGATTAAGTAAATTTATCATAGTTTAAAAAAAAATTATTAAAATATCGACTTGGCTAAAGATTATTTCAACTTAAATTGTTTACATTGTGCAATAAAATGTAATTCGATTATAATTATCTATATGTGAAGACAAAAAAAAGTACAATAACTAGATTTCTTTTTTTGAAAATGGGCGTATTCAAATGCAGCATGTGTGATAAAACATTTAGCCGTACGGACGCTTTATAGAGACATGTGAATAAGATACATTGTGAGGAGAAAAAAACGTATACCTGCGAAGTGTGTGGCATCAAGAATGCATATAAAGCAAACATAAATTCCCATATGAAAAAAATGCATGGTAGATGTAGTTAGAACAAGCAACGCAGGGCCATCAGCAGGCAACGCGGGGACACATTCCGCGGGGGCCTCAACTAGTAGCATAGAGCCATCAACCAGTAGTGTTGATAATATGATAATCTGCAAAGAATGTAATTTAAGCATACCGAGGGAGAGAATGGCGGCACATTGCAGAAGTCTTAATCATAGGGAAAAATGTTCTACTACGCAAATTAGCGAAGGTGTGGAGCTGATGCAAACGGCTTTTAAAAACAGAATTGCTTCGTATAGAGTGAGACATGGAGATGTATCGGACCTGAGTTCGGCGTCAATCGAAGATTTTTTCCTAGCAATTAAGGAAGAAGTTTTACGTTTGATGCAGTTCATCATAAACGAACACAAAAGCATTGATGTTTATTTTGAGCTTTTTAGATGGTATGTAATACCTACCAAAGAAGAAGATGGTGATATAAGACAAGATATAAAATCATTTAATAGTGAATACACAATTGCAACCGTCTCAACTAATTTAGATGAACTCTATACACAATTCTACGACATAATAAAGAAAAAAAGCGAGGAATTCAAGGTGAGCTTACTTTTTTCTTCTAACATTTATTTTAGCAAAGTTGTATATGCAAGTTTAATAATTATACTATTTTTTTTTTCTCTTACCTTAGGGGAAAGACTCAGAATGGAGCCTTATATGCTTACTGTATCTCGAAATTAATGTTGTCAAATATAATCCGCTGCGAGCATCTAGCTATATACCTCTTCCCAAGGAAATTGCTGACAGAAAGGCGATTGTAAATGTACAAAATTCAGGTATTTACTTATTTACTTTTTTTTAAATATATATATTGTCTATAAAACTAATATGCTCTGACTTATTTTCAGATAATAAATGTTTCGTCTGGACCATACTCAGCGCCTTACATCCAGTTAACTACCATGGTGAACGTGTTGCTCAGTACAGAGATTTTTTACATGAACTCAATCTGGATAACATTACCTTTCCTGTTAGTGTTAAGGATATTGCGAAGTTTGAAAAGCAAAACCCTAGAATTAGTGTAAATGTTTTCGGTTTGGAGAAAGGGCAGAAAAAATACTCTGTCGTGGGACCACTGCACCATACCCAGCAAAGGAAAGCTACTCATGCATGTATATATTTTTTAAATTAAAATATTTATTTATATCTAAATTCAATGTTTCTATCATTTCAGGTGAATATGCTGTACTTGGATGGTGATGGTGAAGAGGGGTACTATTGCTGGATTAAAAATATGTCTAAGCTAGTTAAAAGTCAAATAACGAAACATAATCCAGCTATACATATTTGCGATGGATGCCTGGTGTTTTTTAGGGAAAAGGCAGGATTGGATGCGCATTTAAATCGAGGTGATTGTCAAAAGATTTGTACAATACTACCGGAACCGGAGAAAAATGTCTTAGAGTTTAAGGACTTCCATCTCACATTTGAAATGCCATTTGTTATATACTGCGATTTTGAGGCAGTACTGAAACCCGTTCAGAGCTGCACTCCAAACCCTGAGGGCAAATATACAATAAATACGCACATTCACGAGGCCCATAGAGCAAACAGAAAGGAAATTTGAAAATTCCAAAAACTTCAAAAACTGTAGGTCAAAAACTTTATGGTTATATTGCCAATAAACTTTATAATTTGTTACCCACAGCAATAAGAGAAAAGAAGCAGGTATCTTTTAAAAAAATATCTATTGTTTGGATACAAGAAAATAGACATAGAGTGCATAATATATTCGAGAAATTAAATAGTTAATGAGTACAACTATTTTTGGGACATTGTTTAAAGATTCAATACTATTCTTATTTTTGGATCAATTTTGTATGTGCGTGAGAACATTGCACATAATATCTTCATCCTTATGTTTTTGTTGTAAAATTCTTAAATTTATATCTTTCTTTAGTATCTTTAGAGTTTACTTAATATATCTATATGTATATTCTTATAGTAATATTTGTGTTTTGCTGTTTAAATAAAAGAATATTATTACTCTTTCACTCAGGAGTTCCGACTTCGAGTTTCAGCCATGGCACTGGTTTTTTTTGAGAAGAAATTAATTCTAATATTATCTATGCTGTTTACTATAGATATTAATGACATATTGCAGAAATATTAACTTTCTTATAAAAATTATTGTCCTTTTAGGTAGCCTTCTCTTCTTAAGTATACAGAAGAAAGGAGACTTTCTCTATAATTCAGAGAATATAAAATATATCAATCTGAGAAGATCAGTTACAACCTGTAAAGTTCCCTGTCCTTATTGCCTGGGTTTCTATTCGAAAAATAGTCTTCGTAATCATATCCGGTTTTATTGTCCTTCGAAACAAAATAGAAACAAGTCTGGTTCGGAAAATGCAAACAATCAAGTTCGTAGTAGGTCATTATTTCCACAAATTCATGAGGAGGCATCGCAAATATTAAAGGAAAAAGTATTTCCTCGTTTACATAATGATGAAATTATCAGAGCCATTGCATATGGATAACATTCCACCAAACCTTCCTGAGGATCTTTGTAATGGTAACAACATTAACAATTACTTTATGGATTCCATACCTAATCTAGAATCTAACGAACAAGAGATATTTCTGGGAACAAAATTTATGGGTGATATTCAATTTATTTTTAAACCAGTTACTGTTCAAAAAATTGTAGAGATCACAAATAAGCAAAAACCTCACACCATAGGTCCCGATGGATTATCAGCTAAAATGCTACAACTTGCTTTACCATGGATATCAGCCCCACTAACACATATTATTAATATATCGTTCGAATTAGGTATTCTACCTCCTCAATGGAAACTATCTTGTATTAAGCCCATACCAAAGAAAAAAAATCCAGAACAACTTAAAGATCTGCGCCCTATTAGTCTGCTCTCGGTTCCTCTAAAAATTACGGAATCGGCTATATATGAACAACTATCTGAATATGTTTATCAACACTCAATAATTCCTTCTAACCAGTCTGGATTCCGAAAAGGTTTTAGTACTTCTACTTTACTAAGTAATATAACTGACGATATCTTGCGAGCCATTGATACCACGCAAGTCACCTCCCTGACATTACTTGATATGACAAAGGCTTTTGACTCTCTAGATATTAATTGCTTGATTGCAAAACTAAGCTATTATGGCGTATCTGGAAGTACTTTCTCCTAGTTTCAAAACTATCTCCACGGCAGACAACAATTTACGAGTGTTAATACAGGAAACTCGATACTAACATCACATTATAGATCAGTTAAATCTGGTGTTCCACAGGGATCTATCCTTGGACCACTTCTTTTTAATATTTTTATTGCGGATGTAGCAAGGCTCCCACTAAATTTAAAATTATACATGTACGCGGATGATATTCAGCTAATGCATAGCTTCTCCTCTACAGAAGGTCAAATGGCTGAATTTTACATAAATAATGATTTACGTCTTATATACGAATGGACAATCCAAAATACTCTTATACTAAATGCTAACAAAAGCCAAAATATTGTTTTTGGAACATCTCAGCAGCTATTGAATCTTAGAGAACTGAATATTCAAGTAAATAATGAGATCATTGCATCAACCAACAACGTTAAAAATCTAGATGTTAATTTTGATCCTTTATTAAATTTCTCTAATCACGTAAATACTATTTGTAAAAAAGCTTTTTATTGTTTAAAACAGTTATACTCATTCAAAAAATATCTAAACACAAATACTAAAATATTGCTTCCTGAAACTATGGTTCTATCGCACTTAAATTACGCAGATACTGTGTACGGTCCCTGTCTCTCACAGGAAGACAAATTTCGTTTGCAAAAAATTCAAAATTGCTGTGTACGATATTTTACAACTGTGCCTCAATTTGGTCATATAACTCCACATTTACGTGCTTTCAACTTATTAAATATGTGTGAAAGGAGATTTATACACATTGTAGGATTCGTATTAAATATTTTCAAAACAGAAAAACCAAATTATCTATTTAATAAACTACATAGGCGTTCTGAAATCCACCATAGGGATCTAAGACATGTTGAAAATAAAGTTTGTATTCCAGCTCACAAAAATGCATCTTTTCGGCCTTCCTTTTCATTCATAGTAGCATATATTATTAATAACCTGCCAGCTCAATATCACAGCATATCAGTGGCAACTGTAAAATGTAAGTTAAAGGAAGACATTATCCTATCAAGATTAGAAAACTTTAATGTACAATTGTTCTAAATTAAATATTTTTTTACATGTATAATAATATTTCTGTACTCAGGAAGTGTTGTAAAGCAACATTGTTGATACACTTCCTTTTGGAAAAATGTATGTACCTGTACTGCTTTTTTTCAATAAACGTATTGTATTATATTGTATTGTATATGATGAGCTTGTAATTACATATGCCAATTTACTGGTCATAAAATATAGTACTAGTGATCACCATCATAAAATGATTCGCAATAATATGAGACATATTGGTCGAATACTTGTTGAAATGCGAAAGAATAATCAGGAAATTACCAATGTAACATCAATATATGATCCCTCTAATTTTGACAGTTGCAGTTATTCATAATGTGGCTGGTTTACATGATGGTAAATTTCAAGCACCAAGCTTTGGCCCAACTTCTGTTACGTTGGTCTCTGAAATCGGAAATGTATTGCAGGTAGAAGCGATTAAAAAAAAAAACATGAACAGCTGGAGAGAAATGCTAAACAATTTTTAAAACTTTTAAACACATATTCAAATTCTCTGATAAATAAGATAGCATCGGAAAATAGAACTCAAAGTCAGCGAGCAAAGGTCGTACACCTACCCATCAACCGAACATGTGAAATTACTCTGGCGTCCACTTCATTTTGAATTGAAGCAATGTCTAAGAACATTAGAAAACAGCTTTGACCTTCACACATGAGAAATGTTAAGTAAAATTACTCTCATTAACATAATGATTTTTAATAGAAAAATACCGGGTAACGTGGAAAAATCCTATATTATAGAATATCAAAATTTGCAAATGGTGGAAGAAGATGTATTGGAAAAATTGGACAGCAGCCAAAAGAAATACGCAACCACGTTTGGACGTTACATATCAAGAGGAAAATTAGATTCGCCTGCTCCAATATTAGTCTCAAAAGTTGATATGTTTGCTACTGAGCAAATTTTGAAATACAGGCAGAATGCGAAGGTTCATAAAAATAATCAATATCTATTTGCCACACCTCCTGGTTCATCCAAACCTTATTACAAAGCTGGACAGGTACTTAATGATTTTTGTCTTTTAAAAGGACTACAAAACAAAAACTTAGCAGCGACAAAATAGAGGAAACATCTTGCGACAGTTACCTGTACTCTAGACCAGGAGAAGCAAGCAATGTGCAGTGACTTCAATAGTCATGCTTTAAATATCCATAACAAAATATATAGATAACGTCCTGTGTTTCGAGATGTCGTTGAGATGGGCAAAATGTTAACTAATGCTTTTGGAATGGATGAAAATAACATTTTTGACAATTTTAGTCAATATGAAACTGAGATAGACCATAATGAAATAGTTAATACTACAGGTTGTAATAGTAATGTTACTACAAATGAAACACAAATACATCCGTACATTCCAGAACAAAGTACCGATGAAGGCCATATGAACTTGGATGAAGATTATGAGTACCAACCAGATTTATCAACAATTTTAGAAAATGACACCAGCAGTGATGATGACGATAATGTCAAGCGATGTTGTGCAAAGAGTAAAGGAAGACGTCGATATGATTTTATGGTGTTGTTAACCAGGCCGTTTTGTGTAATTTCGCATCGCATTAATTTAGACATTTTCGCTAATTGTTAAAATTCGAAACTGAAATCTTTAATTTGGGCCCTTTTCACAAGTTGTGAGTTATTTGAACATTGTCACTGGTGTTGTGGATCAAGATAAATATTTGGGCGAAAAGAAGACAATAAGGGCTTTTCAACAGAAAAGGCCTTTTCACCAACGATCAACCCTTAAGAAGACCACCAAAACATCACGTCGTCTAGTGTGCCTTCTTTTTTCATTTATTTGTTACAGAGATTTACAAGTTAAACATACAATTTTATTTATTTCGCAAATTTATATATATAGATATACACAGTCCATTCATCTTAAACCATATTTTGAGTTTGCGTACGCTACAATTATACAGAGTTTACGCTAAACAGCATCACGATGGCTTCAGGATTACAAACAAGAAATTTGTCACTGAAGTCTGAAGTGGGGGAAAGACGAAATTATTAAAAAGTTGATGCGCTGTCGTATTTTTCATTATTCAATGTATTCGTGTTCTGCACTATCCTTGTGCCTCCAGTCGACGTCGATATTGATTTATATCATACGTAAGTATTGACTTAAAGTACTTCTTAATGGCAGTTAATGGACAAATCTAAAAAATATAAGAGGATGAATCGCTCTCCCAGCAATTCCAGCAATGAAGGGAGTTGTGTTAATTGTAAAACTTTAGTGAAGGGAATGGAAAAGCTGGAGACCGTGGTCAAGGTCGCCAAGCAACTATTTCTCACGTAGGCCACACCACCATTCAAGGTCACCCAGCAGGGTTGCGACGTTGCCACGTGCAGTGGCGGAAGCTTCGGAGGATGCGTGCAGTATCATTTCAGAGACAAATTATAACGATGCAAATTCAATGAATAATGACACACTTGTTCTCCATAACGACGTTCTCTTGCCAGAGGACATCCTTAAAATTATGGGAGAAGATCCAAACAAGGAACAAAATGCCAATTTTTCGTTGCACGATCAATTGGCCACAATATGGCAGACTATATTGGTCAACGGTCTAAAGAAACCTCACGCTCAGTCGCTTTTTAACACCTACCAAATCTCAAAAAATCTCAACTTGACCACCTGTGCTTAACCCAGAGGTAAAAGCTGCTTTGTGGAAACAGAGTATTATTGCAGATGCGTCCTATGCCGAGATGCAAAACCAAATAGGAAAGGGCCTTACCGCATTAGGAAAGTGTATTTCTGTAATTTTGCTGGATTTGCAAAATTCGCCAGAACAATTTAAAGGCAAATTTTTGACTAATCTCTGCGATAGTGGACGGGTCTTTTCGAATCTATTTCATCGCATATCTGTGACACGGAAGAATCTTCTTGTTCCTTGTCTAAAAATCTCTAAAGAACTTGCTGATGATTGCGAGCCAGGTGAGTTTTATTTGGGTCTCAGTTTACACAGAAATTAGATTCAGCTAAGTCCCTACAAAGCGTTAGCAAAGACTTAAAGTTGCCGACAACTAATAGCCGACTGAGCTCTTCTAAGTCACCTGCCGTTCTAAAGAGGGCAGTCAAGGAAGGCGGGGGGCAGTTACGACGCTCCTATTTCCAGAACGTAGCCGGGCCTTAGAGAGCTTTAAACTTCCGTCGCCCGACTCGTTGTTTGGAGGAGGCGAGTCAAGAGAGGGGTCGCTCCTCCAAGAGTCGCAGAGACAATCAGTGGAGCAGATCAAGGGACAGGGGGAAAAAACATTAAATGAGGTAAGCAACTATACAGGTCGCCTACAGTTTTTTCATGAACAATGGTTAACTGTTACTGATAACCCAATTATCTTGAGTTGGATTTTGGGTTACAGATTACCTTTAATAGAAATACCGGTCCAACTAGACCCCCCAAAATCGCCAAATCG
This sequence comes from Leptura quadrifasciata, assembly GCA_963675555.1. Lineage (NCBI taxonomy): Eukaryota > Metazoa > Arthropoda > Insecta > Coleoptera > Cerambycidae > Leptura > Leptura quadrifasciata. The sequence continues at coordinate 82,893,718 of OY776680.1, forward strand.
TTCCGTTGTTGAAAACCAACAAATAATTTCTGAAATCAACCAGTTAATAAATTTAGGCGCGCTTGTGGAATCTGAGCCCTGTCCTGGCCAATATCTTTCTACAATATTCCTTGCTGATAAATCTAACGGCAAAAAGCGCTTTATTTTAAACGAATTTATTTATGCCCCACATTTCAAAATGGAAGAAGAGTAATTTATGCTATTTTCCGGAAGAGGGTATTGTTTCTGTTCACAGTATAACATAAAAGTGTTATTAAAAGAAAAAAGTTTGAAAATTTAAAAAAATTAAATCGAAGACCATAAGTTACCATAGATCTAAGTGCCATTTACACTGATTTTGATTTTATTATATAAAAAGGGTCTATGTACGAACCCCGATACCATCATAAAGGGTCCAAGTGCCAAGACCAGCAACAACAATTCATCATTGTTGCCAATAGGTGGCGCTGGGTCTAAGTGCCGCAGATTATTGTGGGGAACAAGTGTCTATGTGCCATTAGTTAAACGCAGTCATGTAGTAGCTATTCAGTATTTCTACTTCGTGTCTGCCGCATACTTTGGCAAAATGGATGAAGGAAATAAAATTAAAAGACGAAAAAAAGGGTTAGAAAGTTTAAAAAAAGAAAGAGAAAGATTGAGAACAAGTGGCAATGAATATAAATCACGAACTGGGAAAACTATTAAAGCAAAGACCTGTTCAGCAAGCCTTGTAAGTAAAATATAACCTCTTAAAAATTTCACGTGGCTTTAACAACATTGTTTTTACTTTTTAGTCAACATGCAAATGCCGTTACAAATGTAGATATTTCGATGGAGCATAAGAATTTTTTGTTTAATGATTATTACAAAATTCCGACCCATAACCAACAGGGTACATATCTTCTTGGGCTTATACAAGTCGAAAACGTTCAGAGGCGGCGTCACGGGACCTATGAAAACCCAGAAGGAAGTCGGCGACAGTGCACCGTATATTACACTGTCCCTGATGGAAAAGGCGTTCATATTCAGGTATGCCGAAAAACTTTTTCAGAAATTTTTGATTTGTCGCATAAAAGGGTACAAATTTTAACAAAAAAGAAACAGCTGGGCCATACAGTGTATATTAAGAAATGTTTGGAATGGAACAAAAATGGGTTTTGTTGTAGAAGTCCTGTCTAATAAATTATTCTTATATGGTCCATTAGTTTTTGTTTGTCGTTTCGTGTCTGAAAATGAATGTCTAATTAGTTTTTTCTTTCCGTCAATGACATTTTATTATTTTCTGAACGCCTATGAATTTTCTATAATTGGAGGTAATTTCATGTGTTACTTGTTGTTGGATATTATTTTACCATTATAAATCTTACACTGTCTGTGAATATCTATGTACGAGTTAGCTATTTGTTGGTACTACAAGGTACATCTTTTCAATAGGAAATAAAAATAATACTTTGAAGTTTATCGCAATTTCTCGTATTTTAAAGTAATAAGGTAGAATATAATAATAAAAGAATAGGAAATGCTGGCAATGTTAGTAGAGAAAGTTGGAAAATTATCAATGAAACAAGAAATAACTTAGTCGGTAAACACTCGAACTCACGATAAACAACGAAAATATTTCTGATAAAAATATATTGTGTAATCACTTTAATGATGTCTTCTTAGATGTGAAAACAACAAAACCCAATTTTAACAACTTAAAACTAGCACCATTCTCAACCTCCACTTTCTTTATACACCCTACTACTCCGCAAGAGGTGAACGATATAATTAAAAAAATCTCCCACAAACCAGCTTCGTGGATCGACGAGATCAATGGTAAAGCATTAAAAGTGGTAAGTGATCTAATTTGTTTCCCATTGTCACATTTAATAAACATTTCATTCTGTACGGGGGTGTACCGTGACCAATTAAAAAAATCAAAATCAATCCCAATTTTTAAACATAAAGGATCCAGAAGCGAGGCCAGCAATTACAGAAATGTGAGTTTACAAACACAATTTTCAAAGGTAATCGACTATAGCTACAATGTCAGACTAACAAAATTCATTGAACAGATGAAACTTATACCCATCTGTCAACACGGGTTTAGGCAAAACAAGTCCACCGAAACCGCTATAAAAGAACTCTGTAATAATATCTACACTTATCTTAATAACAAACAGTTCCCAATCGCTCTTTATTTTGATTTAAGTAGAGCATTTGACACAGTCGATCATGAGCTACTTCTAGAAAAATTATATCGAAACGGTATTCGGGGTGTTGCTCAGGAGTGGGCATCCTCTTATCTAAAGAACACAGATTGTAGCTATAGACGATGTCAAATCACATCCGGCTCTAGTTACTACTGGTGTACGCAAGGGTCAATTCTGGCTCCGCTTTTGTTTTTAATATTCGTGAGTGATATTACATACTCGTGCGTATCTCGAGATACAATGATTCTTTATGCTGACGACACAAACCAAATTGTAGCCAAAAAAGATCTTGCAAGCTCAACGTCTACAGCAAATCATTGTGCAAACGATTTGCACGACTGGTGCAATAACAACGGATTGTTACTTAATATAGACAAAACGTTTTTTATGATATTTCAACAAAAAAATGTCAGATATAATTATAGTCCACTAATAAAAATCGATCATAAATCAATAAAACAAGTTATCGAAATAAAATTCTTAGGTGTAATTGTCGATCAGAAATTAACATGGGAAAAGCATGTAGAAAGCCTCATTTCTAAATTAAGTAGTATCTGTTTCGTTATCAGACAGTTAAGGCAAACAGCCAGCACAGATGTTTTAAAAATAGTCTACTATGGTCTTGTACACTCAGTTCTTACATACGGCCTAATGTTCTGGGGAAATTCGGCTCATATGAATAAAGTGTTTGTAATGCAGAAAAAAATATTAAGATGTATGGTGGGAGCAAGCCCGCTAGAGTCCTGTAAACATATATTTATTAACTTATCCATCTTAACTCTACCATGTCTCTACATATACGTGATTACTTTAGACACAAAAAAACGTCACTCAGAGTATATCAGAAATAATGATACACATAATTATCACACACGTACTAACAACGATATACGATTACCGTTTTCAAGATTAACGGTCGGCCAGAATGCACCTTTATATCAAGGAATCATCTGTTATAATCACTCTGTAAGAATATTTGGCAATATAGGAAGCTACAGAACCTTTAAATCGGTATTGTTTCAACACTTGAAGGATATTGCATTTTATTCAATGGAGGAATTTTTAAATTTTTGATTTTATTTTATATGATAATTTATGATATGTAGTATATGTTAATTCTTATTCTAAAAAACGATAATTTTAAACTTTTATATGTAAGTTCCTTAGATGTCATATAGGACGAAAGGATAATTGTGAGTGAATGCGTGGTATGTCTGTATCTGTATGCGTGATTGTATGTGATGTAAGACTAGTCTGATAAGTTTCTTTTACATTTTGTAGTAGTAAACTTAGTATGATGAATAATCTAAAGGGTGCTTAAAATCTATATCATATGTCGACTTATATAAAAATGTTATCTTGTTGTTAACCAAAGATTAAGAAACATTAAAATGAGATTGCCCCCTTTCTTTTTCTTCAATATTGAATAATTTTCTAACATGCTTCGTGTTAAATCTGAATACACATTGCGCAATTATTGTTAAGACCTAAATCCTGGTTAACTTTCTGGTAAACGATAATTATCTAGACTACATCTATTTAATACTATACATTCTGTTTACAATTATTGTATATAATATTTGGCACATCCGTCTGCCATTTACTTATCCCATATAGTAATCCATATTCGATTTAAATCCATTGTTACTGGTACTATAATTGAGTTTCATCTATTAGAAGAACTATATATATATATAAAATAAATAAGTAAATATGTCTATATTAATTATCTTCCGACTACACCGTTTTTTAGTGTATGGCTAACTGAATTTTCCAAAAACCCAATGTGTTTTAAATATTTTTCTTGCTTCTTATCGCATATTCTAATTAAAAGGCCATTTGCAACTTTATTAAGGACAATATTGAACGTAATAAACTCTATATCTATCTATAAATCAATCGGTTAATTCTACCGATAGCTACACTAATGAAAAAAATTTTTCACAGATACTGTAAAGACTCTTGCCTTACAAATAATACATAATTATAAAACTTCTATAAAATTACTAAGAGGGTATATATGTATATACACAACATCTATAAGTTTTTTAATTCCTTAATATGTTAAAGTTCAAATGTGCTTTTAGAGGGCGGAATATTAAACATAATATTTTTAGTCGCAAACTCCTCTATAAATCCTTATTTTACTATAAGGAAAGTAACCAGACTGCAACCAAAGTTACAAATCTGGCGCGTTAAGTGTAATAATTGCATATTACCATCAAAACGCTAATGCTTCGATTGCAACAAACACCAGCCGAAAGATCGATCCTACTTAAAGGAGCTCCCTTGCCAGATTTGTAACTTTGGTTGCAGTCTGGTTACTTTCCTTATAGTAGAATAAGGATTTATAGAGGAGTTTTCGACTAAAAATATTATGTTTAATATGTTAAAGTTAATAAAAAATATGTTCAAAGGGTAGTGCCTGCGTACCACACAGCACAATATCCTGTTAGCGCTGCATAGCCTCTCCTACCCAATTCCGACTCTCACCGCCTTACGGTGAACCACGGAAACCCGAGTAACTCTGTGAAAGATTGGGTAACCAACCCCAGTGGGAAGCAGGGTCGGGGCTGACGAGAGCGGGGGATATTAAACCTTAAAAATTTTTTGTTTGGTTGCAAAAACATATCAACATGTATTTACTTTCTTAAGTTACACCTCATTACTTATTCTTTAAAAAGTCATACAGAAGCCATAATTTGAAAGGCTGCCTCTCTGTAATATTATTACTTCCTGAGCTCTACATAAAAACATTAGGCAAAATTCAGAAGCGGTTCCTTTAAAAAGGCCCACCTCAACATAACTGTCCTCGTCTTCCAGGGCATCTCTAATGACTAAGGAAAAGTCATTGAATTCAACATTTATCAGCACCTACTACCAAAACTAATAAATAGAACATAATTGTGACAATATAAGAAATAAAATATGAATATAATAAATATAGCTTGGATATAATAAAAATATAGTGAAATTTAGATAAATAATGGTGATCTGGTATAAGTCGTGTTTGTGCCTCATTAGGTTTAAATAAAATAAAGGGAGGTTTAGGCGTCTGAAAACCTAAAATTTAGTTTTTGTCTATGACAAATAGATTACCGGCTATTTCTTTATACCTGCAACCCAAATTTAATGGAGTTGATCTTTGAATATTTTCGGAGCCGTCAGTTCTCATACTTGGGAAATTTTTTTGTCGTTGGTCACCTGTACTTTGTCGTCGACTATATTCGTCAAGAGGACGAATTTCTATTGGGAAATTCTAGTAGTCCTTAACTGAATTCGCTTTTGTTGAGTTTGTTTCCGAACATCTGTGGGTATCGGAGTCACGGAAAACAGTTCGTCCGCAACTAAGGGGCGTCTAGGAGATATCAAATTTGTCTCGAATGCTGCAGTCTGAGGTTAGACAGTTCTTTGTAATTTATCTTGTATTTAGGGAAATCTTGTCATAAATTGACAAATTTTATCTGTAGCCCACTGGAAAGTTATCAGAGTGCTCTAGTTCTGGTTTTTGGTATAATATAATGGTTAATACGCTTTAGATAAATATTTTACTAGAAAGAAATAAATAATAAAAAAACAAATAGAAACTTTAACAGTAAATAGATGGGAAAATAAAATATATACCTGAATAACTAAGATAAGACATATTTCTTTGTGTAAGTACGAAAAATAATTTTTTTTATGCCTAAACTGGAAAATTGAAAATGCTGAAAATAATGTGTTAAAAATGTTATCAAGGAAATAAATACCTTAGTGCTAATTTCAATATTATATTTCTTTATACTTTAATTATGTTTTCTCGCCATTCTGCGTTGTATAGAAGAGAAATTTTAATTTCAAGAAGGTAAAAACTCATCCTTTATTTCGCGGGTAAGTTTGTTAAAAGAAATTATTGTGTTTTGTTGTTATTATTATTATTACTAAAGTAAAATATCGATTGTTTTTTTCTCAAATGCCCCTAGATAAGTATTTTTAGTTTTCTTAGGACCACGCACCTAAGCTGAATGAATTAGTATACAGGGAATTAGTTTTTTTTATAAGTAAAAGATGCAAGTTTTTAAATTTTGATCAGCCTAATAGGGGAATAGGCAAGTTTAATTTTTTCGTTCTAAGCAGATAAACAATATGAAAGCGTTTAAGAGTAAAATATGATTTTTAGAGCAATTTTTTGTCTGAAAAAAAAAAGATGATGGCTAAGATGAAAATGCATACAGGGTGATTTTAGTTAATGATTGATTTTGAGTATAATTTAACTTTGAGTAATTAAGAATAATTTTTTTGTGTGTCCAATAATATGGGGAGAATTCTAATGTATGGAGAAAATGTTTTTTTCGTTGAAATAAAATAAGCAAGAAACATATATAAGGACAAAATATAGAGAATTGCTAGTATTGATGAAAAGTTGAAAAATGTTTATAAGGACAGAATTTAGTAAGAATTATCGAGTTATAAAAATACGAAGCGCGCACATAAGAACATGTTTTAGAGAATTATTAAGAGCTAGGGATCCCTAAGAGTTACTTCATTACGTATCATAGTCAGGTTTATTAGAAAAGTGAATAATGAGATAATAGCTGTTTTATTAAAGAGTACTAAGATGATTTTTGAGTTTATTGAAGGGTACCAAGAAGTTTTATGAGTATATGAGATTTAAATGATGATTTTATGATGTTTTATGATATATATAATGGGATATTGAGAGTTTATTTTAAAATGAATATAGATACCAAGGCCTTGGGTTTGATGTAAAATGCGCGAGACGAGAAAAACGTGGAAGAAGGTTCAAAAAGGAACTGAACGTTGGTCCCGTCAATAGTTGCATTATTATGAGTTTATTGAGGAATATTGAGAATTGATTTGATATTTTTTTCTTGAGGTAAATAATGAGATAATACGAGTTGATTTTTATGAGATGATTAAAGTTGATGTTAAGGTACCAAAGCCTGATAATAGGCATAAAGGCTCAAGACGAGGAAAACGTGGAAGATGGTTCAAACAATGAACTGAACGTAGGGCCCCGTCAGAAGTAGCATTATTTTTAACACTTGTCTCTTTCTTTTGTAATTCAATGTTCAGCGAGGCAAATAGCTGGGAAAGTAGTTGTTTAAAGAAGAGAATGCACTCGATAATATAAATTACGAGATGTATGTGTTTTACAAAATATATCCTTTTCTTCTGTAATCCAATATTCAGCGAGGCATATAGCAGGGAAAGTAGTTGTCGTTTGGGCTTTTAGAGAAGCAGACCTAGGTGGTGCGTGGGGCAACCCCCTCCCAGGGGCCATGCCTCAGGGTGGCTAGATGTAGTACAATGTAAGTAGTATATTTTATTCATTTCATTGTTTGGTTTTATTCTATTATAATAAATGTTCAATCTGTTATGTTACCACTATGTTTTATTTGAGTGTTCACTTAGTAACGTAATTTACCTTCTCGACATGCCAAGCGAGTAAGGTGACTTTAGCCATGGCTATCGTCGGCACTTACCCTATACAGGGTGATGCTGGCGATATCCGTGGACGTCCTGCTAACCCCCGTCGCACAGTCGTGATAATACCAGAATACGATGGCGATCAAATTTTTCTAAATACTTTTGTAAATGCTTGTAATCATTCCTATCGAATGTGTGTAGAAGATCAAAAAATTCTTTTAACTCTGCATATTAAAAATAAATTAAGAGGACGCGCAGCACAATTAATAAATTCTCGCGATACACAAACATGGCCAGAAATTCGTCAATTATTAACTGTACATTTTGGTGACTCTCGCGATTTAACATCGTTAATTCAAGATTTGCAACGAATTCATCAATTATCAAACGAATCTCCTTTAACCTTTGTATCAAGATTGCAAATACATAATGCAAAAATGCACGCTTGCATTCAACAACAAAATTTAAGCGCAGATCAAAAAATAGCTCAAGAGCAACTAATCGAAAATATGACTTTAAACACACTATTAACCGGACTTGAACCACGGTTAGGCCAAATTGCAAGAGCTGGAAATTTAACAGCATCAATGAGAATACGTAGGGAATTACAATTATCCTACTTTGAAAAACAAAAATTTCAAAAAACCAATGTCCATTCTAATATTATGTCTAATCAAGACAGGAAATCGAATCAAAAAATATGTTCCTATTGCAAAAGAAGAGGACATATTATTAGTGAATGTCGATTAAAACAAAATCAAAATTTCCAAAATCAACCCATGAGACAAAATTTCCAAAATCAACTCATGAGGCAAAATTTTCAAAATCAACAACCAACGAGAAATTTTAATTCTCAACAACCTTTTCAAACAAGACAAAATTTACCAAATAATCAAAATCAAAATTTCAGACCTCATAATTCACAATGGAACCAAAATCAGAATCCATTTCAAAGACCTGCTTTTTCGCCACAAAATACTACCTATACTCAACAACGAAATCATCACATCAATGAATTCGAACATTATTATCAAAATAATAATCCAAATAATTCAACTTGCTATGATGACAATCAAAATAATAATAACCAAAATTATAATAATGATTTTTATTCTGAACAACCACAATTCGAACAATCGGATTTTCGAACAGATCTTTATTCAAACGATCCCTTTGACCGAATTGTCAAATCGGAAGAAACCCGAGTACAAAATATGAATATGGAACAGAATTTTGTGTAAAAAATAACTTATTAACAGTACGTTCAACTAATTTATTTTACATGAAAGATATTACACAAACTTTCAAAATTTTAATTGACTCAGGTGCAGGACTCTCGATTTTCAAGCCAAAAACCGTAGAAAAATATCCTCAAAGATTTACGGAAAATTTAGTAATTCAAGGAATAACGAATCAATCAGTTTTAATAAATCAATCTGCAAATATACCATTTAAAACCGGTGACCCGCATAAAGTTTATATTTGTAATTTAGACATTGAATTTGATGGTTTACTAGGAGCAGATTTTCTTGAACATTATGACTGTGATCGTCAATTAATTACAAATTTTAAAACTTTACCATTATTTAAAGTTGGAGAAAATGAATTACAAACACAAAATAACGAAGTACCAAAACTTCAACAACAAATTGGCAAGAAAAATGAAAATTCACAACAAAATTTAATTGATCAAGAAATAAAATTTCTATTGAACCTCGAATTGAAAAGACAGTTAAATTAAAATGTAATCTAGTCAACACAGATGCTATCTTATTAGCTCAAGAAAAAGAAAAAGTTTATTTGCCAAATGCTTTAGTTAAAGTTAATCAAAATGGAGAATTTTGTCCTACTATGATAAATGCTAATGCAATTCCAAAATTTATTGATTTTTCAGATTTGCAAATAGAACCTATACCACAAATACAGTCAATTTATAATTTTAATTCAGAAAATTCTAAAATAACAGTTCCGTATGATAGGAAAATTCAAATACAAAATTCATTACGCTTAGATCATTTAAATGAAGAAGAACAAAATTTAATCATAGAAGTTTGTTTAAAATTTGTCGACATCTTCTATTTAGGTGACACATTAACTTTTACAAATAAAATTAAGCATACAATTAATACGGGTGAATCAAAACCAATTTATACAAAATCATATCGATACCCACAAATTCACAAAGAGGAAGTAAAAAAACAAATTTCAGAAATGTTAAATCAAGGAATAATTCAACACTCAGTTTCACCATGGTCGTCTCCCGTATGGGTAGTACCAAAAAAAATGGATGCGTCAGGCAAACAAAAATGGCGTGTAGTAATAGACTACAGAAAATTAAATGAAATAACAGTTAATGATAAATATCCGTTACCTAATATTTCCGATTTATTAGATCAGTTAGGACAATGTCAATATTTTTCCACGTTAGACTTAGCGTCTGGTTTTCATCAAATAGAAGTTGATCCAAAAGATGTCGAAAAAACTGCGTTTTCGGTAGAAAACGGTCATTATGAATTTTTACGTATGCCATTTGGATTAAAAAATTCCCCATCAACCTTTCAAAGAGTTATGGACCATATATTAGTTGGTTTACAATATGAAAGATGTCTCGTATACATGGACGATATAATTATTTATTCAGCAACTATACATGAACATATAAAAAGACTAACAGAAATATTCACTAGACTTCGACAATCTAATTTAAAATTACAACCCGACAAATGTGAATTTTTGAGAAAAGAAGTCATTTATTTAGGACATGTTATTACTAAAGATGGAGTAAAACCTAATCCGGCAAAAATTGAATGTATTCATAATTTTCCTCAACCAAAAAATCAAAAAGATATAAAATCATTTTTAGGTTTAGCTGGTTATTATAGACGATTTATATCTAATTTTGCTAAAATAGCAAAACCACTTACAAAATTGCTTCAAAAAGATATTCCTTTTAATTTTGACAAAGAATGTGAAAACTCATTTCACGAATTAAAAAAGGCTTTAACAACAACCCCAATTTTAATATACCCTAATTTTAATGAACCGTTCTTATTAACTACTGATGCTAGTGCATTTGCAATTGGTGCAATACTTTCTCAAGGTCCAATAGGAAAAGATCTTCCAATAGCTTATGCCTCAAGAACATTATGCCCTGCAGAATCACGTTATTCTGTCATAGAAGGAGAATTATTGGCAATACTATGGTCAGTAAAGCATTTTAGGCCTTATCTCTTTGGTAGAAAGTTTAAACTTGTCACAGATCACCGACCTTTAACTTGGTTATTTTCAATAAAAGATCCTGGCAGTCGTTTAGCTCGCTGGAGACTAAAATTAGAGGAATATGACTATGAAATTGTTTATAAACCCGGAAAAATAAATAAAAATGCAGACGCCTTATCAAGGATTAAAATAAAATCATTTCCAAAATTTTCTAATGCATTATAATAATACGAAACAGAATGAGCCTTCTACTTCAAAAGAACATGAAACTAGTGATGAAGAATCTGAAGACATAGAAAATGAAGTAAATCCAGACGAAATTGCACAAGAATTCGACACTTTTCAAAATTTATATGAGACAAAATCACTGATTGATTGCTCAAAAATCGTATTTTCTAATACACAATTATTATGCCAAGACCATAAAAATATTATGGTATTTTTCCAATAAAATAATTTAAAGGACTTTCATTATCAAATTATTGAAGATATATTTGAAGAAAATCCTAATTTTGAAAATGACAAAATAAACATCTGTTCAAGCCAACGTGTAAAAGGTAGAAAATCTTACATAATACCGTTACCATTTGATCATGACAATGCAATATTACGCTTATTCGTAACAATCAACAAAAATCAAAATGAAATAGATTCCTCAAACACGCATTATGTTGAAAATAATGTCAGTTTACCAATCCTTGAAATACTTTCATTAATTTTAGCGGAAAAGGACCTAAAATTAGTAATTTGTCAAAATATTGTAAAAACGCCAGATGACGATGAAATACCAATAATTCTAGATCAATATCATTCAGGAAAAAGTCATCTACACCGCGGAATAAATGAAACAGCTAGACGCATAAAAGAAAAATATAATTGGCCCGGTATGACAAAAGATATAGAAAACTTTATTAAAAAATGTGAAATATGCCAAAAAATCAAAATTTGTCGTAAAAACCTTGATAGTCCATTAGTCATTACTGAAACTCCAAAAACTCCATTTGAAAGAATCAGTATTGATATTTTAGAAATTCCTACCAAAAATTATATTTTATCTATTCGAGATGAACTAACAAAATTTACTCAGGCTTATCCTTTAAATGACAAAACTTCAAAATCTATAGTTAATACTCTTTTACTTTATTTCCAACATTTTGGAACACCTCTTAGCATTCATTGTGATTCCGGACGAGAATTTGAAAACAATTTACTTAAAGACCTTTGTACATTATATAATTAAACTTACATATTCAAGTGTGAATCATCCGCAATCAAATGGCTCACTTGAAAGATTTCATGCAATATTAGCGGAAATGATAAGAGCACATACAACGGAAAATCCTAAGGAACACCCTTTAACAATACTACCTTACGCTGTTATTTGTTATAATAACTCAACGAACAAAAGTCACGGATTTACCCCTTATGAACTTATATTTGGACATACCTCTGGCAGACCCCCAGAAACCTTGTATAACCAACAAATTAATTACAAAATATGTTAGGGATTTAAATAATCGTATACCACATTACTATAAGATAGCTCGCACAAGAATTAATTTGCAAAAGGAAAAATCAAAAACTCGATTTGATAAACATGTTTCAGAAAATATCTTAGACTATAAAGTTGGTGATAAAGTATATGTAAAAACAAGTCAAATTCAAAACTAACTTGGAAATAAATTCAATGGACCATATGAAATTAAAGAAATATTAAAAAATTCAGCTATTTTGTATAATCCTGAAACCGAGAGAACTACTGAAATAAATTTTGATAAAATGAAACCCTATTTTGAAAATTAATTTATTTGCAGGTTTCTGCTTATTTCGAGCATTTCCTTTCAAATTATGGCCCTACCAACAAGATTTTCATTAAAACCAGTAAATAACACAGTTGGACTATACTATCATCAAGAAGAATACCTTAAAGTCGCAAACGACAAATGGACATTATTAGTATATAAGGATATGTTAACGTTAAAACAAAGTATTGATCATAATGATAACATTTTAAAAAGTTTAATTAATTCGGTAAGCATTGATACACGACCTCGTAGTAAACTGTTTTATTCAGAAGTACAAAGTCACATAAGTTTATTAAGTCAATTATCAGATTCACTTCAATTAAAATATGAAGAACTTTTTGCAGATACAAAACGTTATAAACGAGGACTTATTAATGGCGTAGGAACAATTTGGAAAGCAATCACTGGAAATTTAGACGCTTCGGATGGAGAATTTTATACAGAGTGTATAAATAAATTGTTAAATGACGAACATCAACTTGAGAATCTAATGAAAAATCAAATTTCAGTAACTACGTCCGTTATTAAAAATTTTAATGACACCATTCAAAAATTTAAAATTGATGAAGAAGCTTTTAACAAAGACATTAAAATAATTGAAAATGCGATTTTAAACATTTCAGATACTATTGGATTTATAGAATCGAAATTAAAAGTCATTGAAATATGTGAACATTTAATGGAAAATTACATGTATTTAGAAAATGAATTAAATGACATTTTAAATGCTATTTACTTTTGCACGATTAAAAATTATTCATAACTCTATTATAACACCAAATGATTTAGTAACATCATTGCAACAGATTTCTCAAAGTTTACATAAAAATAATCTACCTCTTACTGTCTCTCATGCAAAAATTGCTCAATATCTCGACATTATTGAACTGCAAGCTTTTCAAACTGAATCTAAAATTGTTTTTATATTAAAAATTCCCTTAGTACAACCAGAAATGTATAGTATATAAGCTATACCCAATACCAATTTTGGATAATAGAACTGGACTTTTTCATGTATTAAGTATATCTGAACAATATATTGCAAAAGATGATGACTCACAAATGTTCATACCATTATCAAATTTAAATAATTGTAAATTTCTGAATTTTCGTATAAAATTATGTTCAAACTTAGTGCCTTATTCAATTGATACAGATGCTATTTGTGAAGCCCAACTTTAAAAGAACCCAACAGTATTACCTAAAACTTGTAAATCTTCTCTAGTATGTGAATATTTAATGGAAAATTACATGTATTTAGAAAATGAATTAAATGACATTTTAAATGCTATAACTTTTGCACGATTAAAAATTATTCATAACTCTATCATAACACCAAATGATTTAGTAACATCATTGCAACAGATTTCTCAAAGTTTACATAAAAATAATCTACCTCTTACTGTCTCTCATGCAAAAATTGCTCAATATCTCGACATTATTGAACTGCAAGCTTTTCAAACTGAATCTAAAATTGTTTTTATATTGAAAATTCCCTTAGTACAACCAGAAATGTATAGTATTTATATGCTATACCCAATACCAATTTTGGATAATAGAACTGGACTTTTTCATGTGTTAAGTATATCTGAACAATATATTGCAAAAGATGATGACTCACAAATGTTCATACCATTATCAAATTTAAATAATTGTAAATTTCTGAATTTTCGTATAAAATTATGTTCAAACTTAATGCCTTATTCAATTGATACAGATGCTATTTGTGAAGCCCAACTTTAAAAGAACCCAACAGTATTACCTAAAACTTGTAAATTTTCTCTAGTACTTGCAAAAAATTATAATCAAGAATTAGAGGTTAATATTTGGTTAATCATAATATCTGATCCGCTGACTATAACAATGAAATGTCAGAATAGAGAAGCTGCGACTCAAATAATTTATAAAACTTCAATTCTACAATTAGCTGTAATTTGTAATGCTTTTGTGGGAAATACAAAAATTCAACCGAAATTAAACCAGGGATCAGAATTGAAAACTGATTTTCATACAATTTCAATACCGTATGATTGTTGTCAACATCTACCTGATAATGTAAAATCAGAATTAAAATTGCAACAATTAAAATTAAATAATTTCAATACAGAAAATTTGGATATTGCAAAACATAAGCTAGAACAATATTCTAGAGATTTGGACAATATAATAAATGAACCTCTTGTTAGAAAACATATTTCATGGTTTACATATTTTATTATTGTATTAACCATAAGTCTTATTTTATTGTACATATATTGCAAATGTAAAAATCGTAGGAAAATTAAAATTGCAATTCAAAACACTGGTGATCAACCTCCTAGACCACCAAGAAATAATAGAACACTAAAACAATTTATAAAGTACTTCCCTCAAAGAAGACCCTCTGTAGGCATCCAGGAAGATTATAAGGAAGACATGGAATTAAATACTAATAATTTTAGAAAAAATTATGCTTAAAAAGTTGTCGTATTGTACAGCATCAACTTTTTTTTATAAAGGGGAGCTGTTATACCAGAATTTCACCCAACTATATAAAATTATTCTAAGTTCCAATAATGCGTAATTCTTGTGTCGTGTAAATTTTTGTTTACACTATAAATTTAGTTTATTGAAAACATTATTTATGATTATTGTTTACTGTTAATTTTGAAACTGCTGATTTATTACTTTTTTAATTGTATTGATTATTTCGAACTCCTATGAAACCTGATACTTTTTAACAAGGCCTTTTCAGCTTATGACTTTATTTTCTTTGAGTAATTTATTGCCTTATTTTTCAATAACGCAATATTGCGTAAGTTTGCAAATCGTCATCAGCAGATTCAAAATATTATAAAAGCCAACGTGTATTTTATTTCGCAATTCTATCTCACTTAGTTGTAAAGTTAAGTACTAACACTGTTTGCATAATAGAGAATATACCAAGCTTGGATATTCTCTCTCATGTAAAAATAATTATTCAAATAAATTTTTTTTTAAAAATTAGTGTTTTGAACGATCCATATAACATATATTTACATTTGGAATTGTTATTTTAAGATTCATTCATTTGATACTCTACACGATTAGAATTACATACATAAGCAAAGTATGAGAGAAACTGATAACAGCGTTGCCAGTTATACAGATACCGTATTGAGCGCTATCAAAAGAAATGATATACTCAAATGCTGCGAGTATATTGAATCGCTCCATCTGCAGGAAATAGCTTGAACTATGATGCATAATAATATTAAAATTTCTACCAAATTGGCATCCTCAGTTTTTTGTTTGCATCTGATAGATGGTGATTCCATTTCTCTATTAAAACATAGGAGGTAAGTTGGCATCCGCATACTGGATGTCATTTTAACAGGGGATGTCACTTTTACCGGACTTATAGCATGTGGGATGCCACCCGAACCGCCAAATAAATAAATAAATATATATATATATAGCTTACTGTATCTGGTTTGCCGCCCTTATCATCTCGCAGCCTAATATTGAAACTAATTGTAAATTTTTCAAATGTTCTATGAACTGACGCCAACTTTGAATGGGTGCCTATTGTGCTTTTAATTTTACTTTATATTTAATCTCTATTTTTTATTTTTATTAATAATTCCAATCCATAGTGTTTTATTTCATGCATGTTTGATTACCAAACACATTGTAATACTAGCTTAAGAACCGCGGTCGACGGCCTTTTGATTATAGATGTATTTATACTTGTATTTATATACTTATATAACTAATAAAATCTACTTATCTATAAATGGGTTTGACGGTGGAGAAGTCTGGTGTCAGATACTTTATAGTAGTCCTAGGTGCTTGGGTTATCGCGCACAAGTTTTTAAAGGTAGCTGTGACACTTGGTGGAGGTGTATAGCTTATTGATTCTATGGGGTTAATTCTTCACAACTAACCCATTTTTTTTCCTTTTTCAATGTGGCATTACGTGATGTTTTTATTAGAACATAAAATTAAAGAAATGAATTGAATATTATTAACAACTAATCAAATTGAATTTTAACGATAAACTATGACTCTTTTATGACATTTTAAAATTTTGTTGACTAAATAACTTTAACTTCATCTACACCTATCTTGCCGTCGTTTTCTGTTGAATACTTTTTAGGCCCGTCCATGTGGCTTGAAGTGTGCAGAATACGTTTGACGTTCCTATCTATTCTGTTGTGGCAAATTGACGGGTAACAAATCAGTTAAATCAGTCAAAGTGAATCATTAGTGAATACCAAGATATTCCCATAACTGCGAAGACTCTGAACAGAGCTGCTAAATTAAGAGTGGGGTTGCAAAGGAAAAATTTGTAAAAATATGGAGAGGATGCCACTATAGCTATTTGGCTGGACTCTGATAATGAAGATGAGAGGTTAAAAGTAATAACTACAGAAGACCTTGAAAACTGGAAAGAACTCGTCATATATCAGGGATTCAATGTCTTGAGAATTTTGGCTAAAATTAAGCCCAATTATACTGAACATATGGATAAGGTAAAGGATAGCTTAGAAGTCTTCGAATATGGCGTGATTGTAAGCAATCAAGAAAATAACATATACTAATCGAGAAAGACTATCTAGAGATCTGAACTTTCTGGAAAACCCGTTCTCAGTTAGGGGCATAACCCTGAAAGAATTGAAGAGAAATGTACGGAAACTGTAAGATTTGTATTAGAAATTAAGAGGTTAAAAGAGGAATCGAGTCTTAACATTGACACAAACACGCACAATCAATCCTCCAGATATAATAACTTTGTCAAGAATTTGTACATGCCTGCCGACTGTCACATGTGATATATGTCATGGTAAGCATGCTAAACTGTTAGTGGGAACTGCAGATTTGGAATTACCAGATATTATGAAATTTTAACTCCCTTCTTCACTGCGTGTATCCCAAAAGAATTCAATACTAAAGATTTTAGTTATAATGCGTTATTTTTCATTGTTCATACCAAAACTGACAATGTTATACATAGAAAAAAGAAGGATACAACTGGACTGCAAGACATGTTCACATACTATAGAGTTGCATATGATTCTCCAGCAGTTCCATCTGGTACTAGAAAATTGTTAATGTTTTAAGTTTTGTACTATACAGGTGTTCCACTAAAAACTCCCAACGCCAATTACTCGGAAACTGAGAGGTTAGTAAATTTCTGTAAATGGCAGATAATTGGTGTGATCAAGTGATATACTTCGACTTATAATAGATACCGGGGCCTTTGATGGTTTAGGCATTGCGACGACTGGAACAAAATTTTTGATGGCAGGAGTTGAAAAATAAAAGATACCAATAGTACTTTTAATTATGAAATTTTTTTATTAGATTTTTTTTTATTTTTTCGTTCGTTTCGGAGTTATTGAACATTGAAAGTGTATAAATGCCCTTTAATAAAATTTGCCAATTTAATAAATTGCAGATAATAAGGCTGTGACTATTCTATTAACCTAAATTTTAACTGTCAACTTTTTGGAAAAGAAATGGGTCAGTCAATACACGAAACAAGAAAAGCTAGACATGGTGTTGGATTACGGTGAGTGTAAGCGAAATGCGTGGCAAACGAAAAGTGTTTACGCACAGCATCATCCCCATAGAAGAAGAAAGCCAGCCCATAAAACAATTTTAAATTTATGTAGAAATTTAGTGAATTTTGGTGTATTTGAAAAGCCAAAACGAAAGCGATCAAAACCAGTATCAAATGATTTTAACGTTGCATTGGTTCTCCAACAGATTAATGATAATCCGAAGATGTCTTTGACAGAACTTAAGAGAAATACTAATATCGCAATAAGTTCTACCAGAAAAACTCTTAAGCAAAATAAATAAATACCGTTCAAGAATCATATTTGTTACGTTTTATTTCTAATATTGTTTTTGTCTACACACGAGCCTTCGTTGTTGTGTCATTAAGTTTAATTACAAATATCCTTTTTACGCCCTAATAAACAAAGGGTGTATGATAAAATATTTAAGGATAATATGGGCTCTATGTTTCTAAAATCAACTTCTCGCGGACCATAAGTATTAGTACCTACTAGATTACACGACGAACAGACAAAGTTTGAATCGTTAAATCTTGGACAAAATAATTCCAATCATGGCTATAAATAAATCTGCTATATTCAGCAATTTTACAAAGTATACGTCGAAGATCTATACCACGCTTATTTTACAGCTTTATTCTTTATCAAACAAACCACCAAACATTCATGATAACAGAAAAACAACCTGTGAATTGTGCATGTGTATGCGTGTGGTAAATATTATCTTGACCCAGAGAACCTAGACTCAAATGGTAAGTTTGCCTGTAACTTGTATTAGAAATATTCTTTCCTATTATTTGGGTTTTCTACCACATGTACTATTATCCTCTTCAAAACAAATCACCGAATCTACAAAATAATAGAATTATTGGAAAAAAGAGCCTCTGCGCCCGTGACGTTTACGCCAAAGGAAAAGTCAGAGGTTATGTTTTGCAAATAATATAAATCGGAATAAACACAAAAATAATGTATTTTGCTGACGTTTCAGACAGTATTAGAAATATCGCTGGTAATCAAACGTTTCTTGTGTCGATTTTTTCAATCTATGGTATACTTATAGACCCCTTAGTAAACTTCAATTTATTACATTCATATATTTAAAACTGCTTATTAGGTACATATACATGTTTTTATATAGACATAGACATTTACAGAGATTCTTTATAGTAATGTTATTTTTTAGTTAACAAATCGTAAGCAGTCTGCTCTTAGGCACTTGCTTTCTTAAGCCAGTAAATTTATATACATTACATATCTTATGCAAATTATAAATTTTTTGTTTTTGAGTATTATCAAGGAAAAACTATGAAATAATATTTGTATTACCTACTTAACGAAGGCAACTATCATTTTTAAGCGTTCGTATGACTTTTTTATTTTTATGGTACGTTTTTACTAACAAATTTCATTTACACTAGATTTGTAAAAAGAGATTGGTTGAAGACTGTAACAGTATACCTTTTTAAAAAATAAGTACTCCGTATATCTTATTAACAAAAATACGAGGTAGTAGTTTTTATTTCATAAAAGAAGGTGTGGTACAAGTATGATATGAATACCCTGGAAAGTAATTTTAAGAGCAATTTTTCAGTTGATAGGTGTTTTTATTTTTAAAGCGTTTACAAAATTTAGTGGAAAAGTGTCGCGTAGACAAACTTCGCCCTTTATTATTATTATAACTCCAATCGTACGTGATTAGATCGTTAAATTTTCTCATCAACAGCAAATGTTTAATCATGAGAAAGATTCTTTTGTATATAACACTAGAGAATTATATCGATATACCGTTTTTGGTTCTTATCGTTAAGTGAGTTTGTGTGTGTGTTATAATAAAAATGGCGGATCGCACACAATTTTTGAGAGACTTGGTTTTAGAGGATTCAAATAATTTTGAGGAAGTGGAAGAAGACATTGAGGGAAATGAGGGCGCTGAGAATAACGCGAATGTAGAGGAGGGCCTGGGTGGGTGGGATGAGGGCGTAGAGACCGATGTCTCAGACGAACACACGGCAGAGGTCTTTGAATTAACTATGGCAGTTAGACGCGTAACAACTGAGGATTTAGGAATGGAGTGTAGCACAAGTGCATTTGTGATTGTGGAAAGTGTTCATTGAGGAGATGTATACTTGTGCACAAGATGCTACATACCATATTCATTAATGATTGGCCCCAATGCCTCGCACCGGCACGGAAGTATCCACGCAACAACATGATAACGTGGATGCACAGGAGAACCAGAGTGAGGGTGCAGTGAATAACGCGGATGTAGAGGAGGACCAGGGTGGGAGGGATGAGGGCGTAGAGACCGATGTCCCAGACGAACACACGGCAGAGGTCTTTCAATTAACTAGGGCGGTTAGACGCGTAACAACTGAGAATTTAGGAATGGTGTGTAGCACAAGTGCATTTGTGATTGTGGAAAGTGTTCATTGAGGAGATGTATACTTGTGCACAAGATGCTACATACCATATTCATTAATGATTGGCCCCAACGCCTCGCACCGGCACGGAAGTATCCACGCAACAACAGAACCTCATGATAACGTGGATGTACAGGAGAACCAGGGTGAGGGTGCAGTGAATAACGCGGATGTAGAGGAGGACCAGGGTGGGAGGGATGAGGGCGTAGAGACCGATGTCCCAGACGAACACACGGCAGAGGTCTTTGAATTAACTATGGCGGTTAGACGCGTAACAACTGAGAATTTAGGAATGGTGTGTAGCACAAGTGCATTTGTGATTGTGGAAAGTGTTCATAGAGGAGATGTATACTTGTGCACAAGGTGCTACATACCATATTCATTAATGATTGGCCCCAATGCCTCGCACCGGCACGGAAGTATCCACGCAACAACAGAACCACATGATGCTCCGACAATCTTTTGTGCCGCGTGTAATTCTTGCGTGACAGTTATGGGGGTAGTGGACAATTGTTACGTGTGTAATAGTGTAGGAAAGAAGGTATACCCCAAATCGGATCATCAGAACTGACGGGGCTGTACAGGTTTGTTACCTATTGGTATGCAGAGCAATTGTTTGAAACCAAAATCTTTTTGCTTAGTGTACATTTTTTCATAGAAAATTAGCCAAACTTACAGTTAGCTGTTAACATTAGTATTTTGCCAATCCTAAGTTAAAGGTATTTTTAATAATTTAAAATTTTTATATTTGAATATGGGGTATACGTGCACTAGGAGAGTTATCGATAAAACGTTTTAATTGAAAATAGTTTTTAATTTTATAATCTTGGTTTTAACAATTTTTATTTACTCTACAATGTAAAGAATATTTTGGGCTACTGCATGTAATACTATAAAGTGTAAACCTTGTACCGCCATTATTGCAGATTTATTCACAAATAATATCCATGTATCGCCTAATAAGCACAAGGTGGCCTTCAACCTTTTCCAACAGATTATACAGACTAATAAATATAATATTGTATCCATTAAATAATTTTCAGATTAAATACATAAAAACACTCGGTATATATATTTTAGCAAAACGGCGAGATTTTATTGAAAAAGACTTTTTCATTTACAGAAATCAGTCATGCGTCCAATCACTTTAACCTCTATAAAACAACTAATTAGTTTATAAAAGATCTCTGTCGACAAACGATTTTACGTAATTTTGATATAGCTTTTAATGCATACACAACAGTTAGGTACAATAATATACGGAGTAAAAAACACAACTGTTAAACCCTTACCCTACCTATAGCGTTCAGATCTGTAAAAGAAAAAGTTGAAAAAGGCAGTACCTATTTCTAATTTTAAAATATAATGTCGACAGCGCTTCACAGCAACTTTTTATTCGTTTCTAAAAATAGAATACCAGGAAATGTAAGCAATCTTTAAAGCTAATCGTTGGCCGGCATTTGTATTACTTTGCAATCGTTTGCTGATGTATGATAAACTTGTAAACATAGCGTAAAATATCGACATGGACTGATCATATAGATTACGTGATAAATAAGTTAAAATCTGCTTATTATGCAATAAGAAATCTCCGACATGTTATGGATCGAAAATATTTATTACTCTCTGGCATACTCCCATATAAAATATTTAATCATATACTGGGGACAGTCAACCGAAATAAACAGAGTTTTTATTCAACAAAAAAATTTACTTAGATTAAAATTTTCTTTTAATCCCTTAGACACATGTAGACCAATATTTAAAGACAACAACATTTTAACCACTGCTGGGTTATTCATATACGAATCGGCATTATTTGTCAAAAATAATCCAGACAAGTTTCCATTAAACAATGACGTCCATACCGATAATATTCGTTCTTAAATCATATCCACTTAAAAAACATAAAACTTTCAAATTCTAGAAAAAGCGCATTTCATTCCTGTAGTGATATATATAACCATCTCCCTAGGAATATAAAGCAAATAATTAATTTTAATGGTTATAAAAAAGCTTTATTTTCATTTCTCTGCAAAAATTGTTTTTACAGCCAAAAAGAGTTTTATGACTACGAAAACCTCACTGCTGACTTACGATCAAGAGCGTATGTTGAATTATTCTTCTTTAATTATGTTTTGTTTATGTATTTTTGTGTACATCATTCATACGATTTGATGTTTTAATCATATGTAAATCGATTGTGTATTTTTTTATATTTATTTGCTGTTCACACCATGTTATTTTTAATTATTACTTTTACATTTGATTACATGTTATTTATTTAACTTTAAGCATTTACCTTTTGTTGACTTTCACATCCTGTAAGGCATACGTGAATAAATATTATTATTATTATTATTATTATTATTATTATTAAGGCAAATATAATCAATATTGTCACTTGTTATCCAGTGTTCAGACAGACACAAAATATCTATATGTTTATCAATTAACATAAGTTCTATTTCATTTGACTTATTTATATAACTTTGAACATTTAGATGACATATGTTGAACACTTTTATTTCTACATTAGAGTTTCTTGAGATAACCTCGGGTATAAAAAATTGTTGACATTGTTTGTTGTGGATAGATTTTTTACAAGAACATTATTTACTAAAGACACATTATTTACGGAGTGATTTTGATAATATTGCATCAGTATTTGAAGCCAATAGTTCGGAGTAGTTATTTGGTTTATCACAAGTATTTTCTTGTGCCAATGGAAAAGTTTCCAGTGCATCAACATGAGTAATTTCCACACTTCTATTATAATTATTGTTCAGTTTTATAAAAACTAGGTTATTAACACTTGGTTTCCTAAATATGTTGGTAATAATCATATTACTTACTTCGAACTTGCTTATTCTATTTCTAACTCCGGTGTTAACATCCACAATGTTGACTTTCCCAGGAACATATTTATTTAATTTCCACACAAAATCGCTCAGTTTTTGATAAAATTTATATATATATATATATATATATATATATATATATATATATATATATATATATATATATATATATATATATATACTTGTCTACTGTTCAATTTCGGTATGGTATTGTCATAATAAGGATGTTTGTGTGTGAGCACAGTTTTATTTTTTCCCAGATATTTCTAAAAGAAGGGTAAGGTAAAACACCCAGTAGCTGACAGGTCTCCAATAGTTGACAGCTTTACCAAAATCTCGATAAAATAAGAGTTTGTCTGCAATGAACTCCACTAAAACATGCCTATAAGACAACTGTCTCCATCTGTTACCCAATGTACGATTTTTGCCTTGATAGTACTTTTCCCGCCAAAATGGTGCCATATTGTATTAACAGGTGCATGTTGTTGTGAACTTAAATAGTGTTTTTTAGTAAATGTATTAAGAAATCTTTAGTGGAAAAGTTGTGGTAGCTAAGGTATGTATAATATTTTTATGATGAGTAAAATTCAGCTTATAGTAGGAAGTAAAAGTGATTGTTTGCTGTATTTGTTTACCTTTAATTTGTTTGAGGTTGGGTTTTTCAGGGGGTTGTCAAGTATTGGTTCCAAAATATAATGTGGCTCCAAAAGCTGACAGGGGTGTCAACTTTTGGTTCCAAAGCGGTTTATATAATTTGAATTTGTTTCTTATCTCTTTTCATTCCTCTTAAAATACGTTATCCATAAATGTGACTTTCGCAGTTCTAACGTGCCGATATCCAATCGCTGACACCCCTTGTCAACTTTTGGTGCTTGATATGTCAACTTTTGATCCTTTCAGGCCTTGAAGGGGGAAAAAATGGCTACTCCAAAGAAAAAAACTCTTAAAAACTACACAGAAGAGAGTATGCTCTCAGCATTGGAAGATTGTGACAGGGGATTATCAGTAGCTGCATCGGCAAAAAACATGGTGTACCCAGAATTACATTACTTTATAAAACAAATGGGAAATATCCCAGAACTTCGAAAATGGGCCCAGAATCCTATCTCAACAAAGAGGAGGAAGGATTTCTTTGTGAATGGATAATTAATACCGCAAAGGCAGGGTTTCCAATTAGCAAAAATCAGCTACTAGACAGCGTGCAACAACTCATCAGAGAACTCACTGAAGCGGCCAACCCCTTTTAAAAACGACCGTCCAGGCAAAAAATGGTGTGCACTTTTTTTAAACAGAAATCCCCAAATTTCTCTAAGGACGCCACAAAATCTAACAAACTCCAGAGCTTCCGTCACTCAAGAACGGCTTGGTGCTTGGTTCCAAGAGGTTTTTGAATACTTGCAGAATTCCAACCACAACAATATTCTCAATTACCCTGCACGAGTTTTTAACTGTGATGAAGCAGCCTTTTTCCTTAATCCCAAGGGGGACAAAGTGTTTACAAAAAAAGGAGAGAAAAACATATACCAAGTTGTTAATAATGATGAAAAGGAATGCTTAACAGTTCTTGTCACCGGAAATGCTGCCGGAGATATGCCCCCACCTATGATTTTATTTAGGTATGAACGAATTCCCAAAGACGTTGCCCTCAGTGTCCCAAAATCATGGGGCATTGGAAAATCAGACTCGGGGTGGATGACGGGGGAGACTTTCTACGAGTTCATAGCAAATATATTTTACCCATGGCTTATAGAGAGTTGCCAGTAATTTTATTTATAGACGGTCATGCATCGCACCTTACACTTCATACTAGCCGTTTTTGTGAACAAAATGGGATTATTTTAGTAGCCCTCTACCCAAACGCGACGCATTTAATACAGCTTATGGACGTAGCTGTGTTCAAAACCCTGAAGGGTGGTTGGAGAGAAAACACCAAACGAGTTAGGCTGGAACGCAGTCAGAATCCATCTATAAAAAAGACTGATTTCGCAAACCTTTTGAAATTTACTATGGACGAAAGACTCCATCCTAATATCCTGAAAAATGGTTTCAGGAAATGTGGTCTATGTCCATGGAACCCTCAAGAAGTGCAGTTGAAAAAAGATTCTGTTATAAGAGATAAAGGAAAAAAAAGTAGATCTTGCAGAACTTAAAAAATTTGAAGAAGGAATGAGGTTTTTGGAAACTCAAATAGATAAAGAGAAAATTAACAAGTTTAAAAAAATGGAAAGATGAGAAGGTGCAGTAGAGGACATATCTCTTTTTCTATTTTATAAAAAAATTGAAGCGAAAGTAAAAAAGTTGAAGAAGGAAGCATGGGGAGAAGATCTGAAAAATAGCGTATGCGTCGACCAAGACAAAAACGACCCAGAAAATGGAGAAAGTGAGAATTCAGTAACAGAGGACAAATTATTAGAAACACAAAACGACAAACAATCATCGACGATAATCTATGTAAATAGTGAACAACCGTCGACACCAATTAAAATAATTAGCAATATTTTGATACAAAGGACCAACGCAGAAAATGTACCATATCCTAGTGAACATCCGAGTGAAGAACCGACGACGTCTCAGGAAAGAACACCTTTAAAAATAATTAGCGATAATTTATTACAAAACACCGAGCAAACACCCAAAGAAGATAAAACTATACCATCTCCTTTTAAGAGAGCACTAATATGGCCAGAGCCGAAGCCGGCCAAAAAAAAGAGAGCAGCAAAAGAAAAAATTTCATCGGTAGTAACTTCCAAAGCATGGCAGGATTATCACGAATCAAAAGAGAGAAAGAAAAAGGAGGAAGAAGAACAAAAGATAAAAAAAGCCGAGGAACGACAAAAAAAGAGAGAACAGCAGATCAAATTAAAAGAACAGAAAAAGGCAGCAAAAGAGAACAAAACAAAATCTAAGAAATATTTATCGAAAAAACGAACCTACAGGTATAATTTTTCATCAGATTCTGAAACGTCTGATTTTTGGAAGTGTTCCGGAAGCAGCGATGAAATGCAGGATGATAATATGGATGAAAATGGCGATGAAGAAGAACAATTATTAGTTGACATTCGTAACCAGGACAAGGTATTCAAGGAGAGTGATTATGTTTTAGTCGAGTTTCCTGGAAAAAAGCGACAGCGTAGATATGTCTGTGTTATTCAAAGACTGTTGTCGGAGAGCGAAGCAGAAGTTGTCGCAATGAAACAATGTGAAAATACAGAGTTCTTTAAACTAAATGAAGATGATGTAAGCATAATTTGTTTAAAACAGATAATAAAAAAAATTATGGTTCCAGATATGATTATATGCGGAGACCGTTTAAAATATAAATTCAAAGAGAAATTATCTGTCGATGGCTAGTTTTTCTATGATGATCTAAGTAAGTGTAATCTCGATCTTCCTTGATTCTGTTTTCATATTTATAAAAATTATTTTGTGTCGTTTGCTGATATTCACCTACTTATGTACTTAATCTAATAATTACTTTTAAAAGTTATTTTAATAAAGCTGTTTTGTTTGTTCAAATCATCTTAGTTATTTATGTTTTCTTACCAATTGTTGTTTGTGAACATTTTACCATAGAGTTGACTTTTGTTTTGCATATTTGCGGATACTTGCATGTGTTCTACCAAAGTTACTTTATTAACTAAATTATGTTTCTATGGTAATATATGTATCATTTAGCAAGTGTTCTAGATTTTCTCTTATATTTTTATCTGAAATACAAGGTGTCAACCAATGGGTCTAAGACTGTTAGCTAATGGTATTAAAGAGAGTCCTTATAAAATTTTGGTTTAAACGTGTTTTAAAGTTTTTTAAAAATTATTTGACAATGACAAACACTAACAAATATATGTATTTTGATATGGATTTAAACTACCTAGTTTAGATTAACAAATAAAATAGTTTTGGTTGAAATGTCAGCTTTTGGTTCAAAATGTTGTCAAGAAATGGGTAAATCCAAATTTTCATATGTCAGCTATTGGCTATTTTACACTATTTCAAAAAAATATGATATTTTCTAAGACTAATCAAAAGGTATTTTTACGATTGTAAGGGGTTCAAAACACCATGAGACACAACGACATCATATTACTTTTCTTTAAAAAATTGAATAAACCAGTGAAAAATCATACTGATTCTGAAACTTTCCTTAACGTGTCAGCTACTGGGTCCTTTACCTTACTTATGGTTTTTATTAAAATTGTTGGACCCCGCAATGATACTTATATAATTATTCCATGATTTGTCGTTAGCGGTTCAATATCTTCAATTACCTGATGAAAAGAGGCCCCAGGTTTGATAATTGTCTCAATCTGATAGTTGTCACTTGATATCTTATTATGTATAATTCTGTTTATATTGCGGCCATAGTCATTACATAATGTAAGCACTTTATGTTTGTCAATAAGGTCACCCGGCGAACGTAAGGAATTGCTATGATTTGAAAGTCTTTTTTGACAAATTTGTGAGTTAGAGATTGCTACACCACTGGATAATTTGAAAAACGATTCTATATTTGTACATATGGTTTTTGTCCTTTTTATTGCATTGTTTGTTTGGGTACTAATACTTTTTACTGCTTTTTTTGGATGCTCCAGGTTTATTTTTAATTGTCTTATCTCCTCTTGCAAATCATGAATATTTTTTTCTTGATTTTGTATTAGTTCATTCATTTCTTCTTTCATTTTAGAAGCCTCGTCAATAATTAAATTGTTTTGCGATTTCAATTTAGGTATGTACTTATTTTTTGTTTCACTGTCTTCAGAGAGGTCACTAATCGTCTTTTCAAGGAAACTTTTCTCTACGTCATGTTCACTTTGGTCACTTACATTTACATCATTGCAGCTAAT
Source organism: Leptura quadrifasciata (assembly GCA_963675555.1). Lineage (NCBI taxonomy): Eukaryota > Metazoa > Arthropoda > Insecta > Coleoptera > Cerambycidae > Leptura > Leptura quadrifasciata. Next base: position 82,922,014 of record OY776680.1, read on the forward strand.
TATTTTATTTTCCTTTTCAAAAGTGATTTGACTTTTGTAACGAGGCAAGCAGCTTTTATGAAAAACACTTAGACACTTTGTACACACGTAATGAATAAATGGTTTAGATTTACAGCATTTATAGCTAATTGGAGGAGAGCTCCTCGAAAACACAGATCAGTACTCGCCATATGCTGTTGAAACTCGTTATAAGGGCATAGAATTGAAAAATAAGAAAGTTTTTTAATTACTTTCCAAATTTTAAAAATGAAGGTAATTTTCCCGACTTTTTTAAGAAAATGTCAAATTTGGCAGGCAAGAAATGTTGCTGGGATCCAATTTTTTTTTTTGTAATTTTGATAGCAAAATCTAACGGCAAATTTTTTTAAAATGAATTAAATTTAAAAAAATCCATATGGTGCGGACTTTGTTGACATTGTATATTACGTACTTTTCGCTTCTGAACATTTATATCTTTTCATGGTTAAATAATACACGCACATTTAATTCCATTTATAGGGTACTTGGACAGAAGAACTGCCTGCCGTTGATAGGTGCAACACACCTGCTGTGGAACGAGTAATGGCAGATTGTACTCGAGTTGCGTCATCTTTTCCGGAAGCATGGGCGTATCAAACCCTATATGTAGAGCAATGGGTGGTGCAGTACACAGGATCGGGAGTCGAAACGCCAACTATTGTAAATTTGCCGAAATTTAATACAGGGTGCCTCGCGTGCCTCGCCTGATAACGCGAAATTGACTTCAATGGGCCTAATAGAAAGAAGTCTCTCCAGCAGATATCTCGCATTTATAACACACCTTGACAACACTGAGTGGAAGAAATATTGCGTATTTAAAACTATATTCAACTATCTTCATAAAAATATTCATTAATATTAGTAAAAATATTTTCGAAACCTCAATGACTAGGATTTCGTCGCATTCATGTTAATGTTCATTGAGCAAAAATTACCCAATATGAATGATTTGTTCTGTCTATAAATAACTACGAATTTTTCTATAATTAATACAATTACACAAAATGCTTTTCACGTTACTGCCAGACATATTGGGTTCAACAAAATGCAAAAAGTACTAGACCATTAAAAGATGATAACGCCGCCTACCGCACAATCAAGTAAACTGTGGTAACTTAATGTTTTGAGATATTGATATTAGGTAATAATTTATTTTATGAAAATTGTTCGTAAATATTGATAGAGCTTAAATTACAGATTACAAAATTCATTGCTTATATGAAAAATTCGTTGCTTTTTTGAATACTTTACATTGGCTAATGTAAATTTTTTTATTAATATCATACATACCAATGCGTTTATCGAACGAAAGCGGTTACAAATATATTAATAGGTGTACATTGGATTAAAAAATAAATTAATTTAATTCATAAACTTTCATTCCATAAACAGCATTCAATAATATTATGAACGATATTTATTAATGTTTTAGGTCACTAGATTAATTAACGAGAAGATCGCAGCAACGTACAGTTTAGTTCAAGTGTGCTTTTAGAGGGCGGAATATTAAACATAATATTTTTAGTCGCAAACTCCTCTATAAATCCTTATTTTACTATAAGGAAAATAACCAGACTGCAACCAAAGTTACAAGTCTGGCGCGTTAAGTGTAATAATTGCATATTACCATCAAAACGTTAATGCTTCGATTGCAACAAACACCAGCCGAAAGACTGATCCTAACTTAAAGGAGCTCTCTTGCCAGTCGTCACACACCACTTGCAGACTGCAGTTTTGAGCTGTTGGCTCTCGTCAGTGCAAGGTAGGCATGCGGCGACCGGCACGAGAATCCTTTGACTACTTAGTACATCCCGCTATTTCTACAATAGCGACATGTAAAATAGCCAGCAGACGCCATCTAGCGGTCCAGTGTCTGTTGCAATCGAAAAATAAATAGCCTGACTTGGCTTAGCATAGTTTTATTATTAGTTATTTATTTTTCGACTGCAACAGACACTGGACCGAACAAAATTGTTCGTGAAAAATGATACAGCTTTTCATGTATATTCAATTACAAAATTCATTGAATGTATCTAAAATTCGTTGCTTTAATTAATATGTTCCATTGGCTAATCTAAAAAATATTTATTAATAGAATATATGCCAATACGTTTGTTTATACAACAAAAGCAGTTACAAATCTATCAATAAGCGCACATTGAATTAAAAAATACATTTATCTATTTAATAAACTTTCGTCCAATAAACTTTGTACCTTTCCGAAGATCTGGAAGCTTTCTCGTATCTGCCCCGTATACAAAAAAGGTGAAAGAAATAAAATTGAAAACTACCGTCCGATAACCATAATCTGTAGCTTTGCTAAAGTGCTTGAGATAGCCTTGCACGAACCACTTTATTCTCACGTAAAAGAACAGTTTACACCAAGTCAACACGGCTTTATACATGGGAGATCAACAGTGACCAATCTCTGCTGCATATCACAATATATCTCTGAATATTTGGATGCTAATGTTCAACCGATTTCTCGAAGGCTTTTGACAAACTAGACCATGGAGTTCTCTTAGAAAAGTTAAACAATGTGGGACTGTCGTCCTCACTTCTTACATTTTTCGAATCCTATGTTTGTATGCGGAAACAATATGTTGAATACTGTAGTCATAAGTCCTTCGAGATTTCGGCGACTTCTGGTGTGCCGCAGGGCTCTGTCCTGGGCCCTTTATTGTTTGTTATCTTTGTAAATGATATTGTAGACTCGATAGACATACCATTTGTTATATGCTGATGACCTAAAATTGTACTGGCATACAGAGTCCTTGGAGGACTGTCAGAGAATACAAAATAACCTTTTGTGATCTTGGAGTGATCATAAGCTGTCATTTTCAAAGCATATTGAAAATATTGTATCAGCATCTTCAAAGAACCTCGGCTTTGTCATTAGAAATTCATATGGCTTTACAGACACTCAGGTATTATGTATGCTGTTTAACGCGTTTGTAAAATCTAAGTTAGAATATGCGAGCTTAATTTGGTACCCAGGGTACTCGAAATATAATGACTCAAGTTCAAAGGAGATTCTTAAAATTTCTATGTTATAAAATCAGTGACATATATCCTCCAATTGGAACGTTACATAATGTACTTCTCAGTAGATTTTCATTTATCAGTTTGGCCGATCGCAGAAAGCTTCACTCCTTAATATTTATGTTCAATATGGTACACAATAGATATGACTGTGCTGAAGTTTTGTCGAATCTGAGTTTTCGCGTGCCAACAATCGGAACTAGATTTGAAGGAACCTTTTACCTCTCGACTCCTCACACAAACTTATTGAAATACCCTCCGTTGCATATCATGTGTAACAATTATCACGGCCTGCAGGATAGTCTAGATATATTTAACTGCTCGATAAGGAACATTACGAATTTATTTTCATAATAATCTATTATGTTCTTTTTTTTAAATTTGTTTCTTGTTTGTTAACTTTAAATGAATTTCTGTATTTGATTGTTTTATACATATGTTATACATATATTTTTTCTATTTTGTTATTTAAATATTGTAAATTTCCCATCCTTTAATTGGCGAAAGCTGTTGGATGATGTATCCTAAATAAATAAATTATGAACGATATTTTTTTCAGCGAAGAATCGTCGTCTGATGACTCAGGAAGTCCAAGCCGAAGAAATTGAGTACAAAGAGGTGGAGTTTGAGAATTTAATAAATGGGGATTTCTTATTAGTTACAGTAAAGTCTGGGAAGTCAGTAGTATACAGGTATGTCGCTACTATCCAGTAAAAATTAAATAACGATCTGCGAGTTCTTGGTTTAAAATCAATTGATACGTCAAAAAAAACTTATAAGGTTGTAGATGATGACTTATTTGAGGTATCCATTGAAGATATCATTGCTGTCTTACCAAAACCACTAGTTCAAGCAAGTAGAGACCGTTTACGTTATATTTTTTCAAAATCTGTAGATATGTATGAGCAATAAAACATTTGCTATGTTAGAATATCATTTCCGTTAAATTTTTCAATTATACCAATTTAAGTTTTCTTTTCTTGTATTTGTATGTTTCTGTTTTTAAGATTTTACTGAAATAAATAAAATGTTCTATGAGGTGTCTGACTTCATTAGTACTTATATCCATATCAAAGTCACCCACACATATAAAAATCTGATAAAAATAATTCCATGTTATAGTTTGCTTGGGGCGAGATTGACGAAAGGCAACTATAAGTACACGCACTTTTATGCACTCTGAGGTTAGGTTATCAAAGTCACCTCACATTGGGTATAACTTTGACAGCATAGTTCAAGTTTTTTATGAGCATGTTTTGTGATTTCCAAAATTCCAAAATATCTGAAAAAATTATCAATGCCACCCCGATTGACGGTACTCATATGACAAAAGTATTATTTACAGGATTGCAATCTGTAATTATCGTATGTTGTCTGCCTGTCAATAAATACTTGTAACTATCGAGTTTTTTTACAATGGCTAAAAGTTCAAGTTCAAATGAAAGATACAGGTTCGAATGATCCTCGTTATGAACTAAATAATCAAAATCATTACTATAGCAATACAAATGTTTTAAAAATAAAATGTTTACGGAAAATTGTAACCGGACTGCATAAAACAATAACTTCTGATAAAAATCTCAAACTTAATTTATTGAATGAATTAGGTATAAACACGAAATAAAGTTACGAATTATCCCTTGGCACGGTAAATATGATGCGCTTATTGGTTCAAAGGATCTCTTGAAATTAAGGGCTAAAATAAACTACGAAAAAAATTAAATAATGTTAAAATACCTTTCTACTTTGAATATAACGATCTTCAAGTTAATTTACATAATTGTCAAAAAAAATTTCTCAAAATCCCAATATATGTAGAACAAGGAAAAGTATATATTCCCGAATTAAAATTGTCAAAAATAACATTACCTGAATAGCCCTAGTAAAAAATGGTATTGCAAATATCCCCGTCAACAATCCTACAAAAATTGAGGTTAACTTCCATGAACGCGTAAATGCCATTCCATACGAATATTTTAAAGAACAAAATCGTGAAAATATTGCTAACAAATTAAAATTCTTAGAACTTATTAGAACTCCACATTTAAATCAAGAAGACAAACAAAAACTTATAAATCCCTGTTATAAATTCAAAGATTGCTTTTACTCAGAAAATTGCGATTTAAGTTTCACTAATAAAGTTAAACATTCCATTGGAACCATTAATAATGAACAAGTTTTTACTAAATCCTTTCGATACCCCCATAATACGCAAGAAGAAATTCAGAGGCAAATCTCCAAATTACTAAAAGATAACATAATTCGATCAAGCATCTCCCCTTACAGTTCACCTGTGTGGATAGTTCCAAAAAGGAGTGACGCATCTCAAAATAATAAATATAGGATGGCAATTGACTATAGACAATGAAACAAAAATTCAATCGAAGACAAATAATACCCATTATCCAAAATCCTACACAACCTTGGCAAATGTGCCTATTTCACGACTCTAATCTCGCGCAAGGCTTTCATCAAATCGAAATGCACGAGGACTCAATCGAAAAAACCGCGAAACTATAGATTTATCTAAAGAACAGGAATTATATGTCAAAAACCCAAAGGTTCAACGCAAACATAAAACCCTGTATAAACCTGTAAAATTGATAGACCAAGACAAAACTACGCTTGTCTTACAAACTCCATCTACCCTAACTAATAGAAATATAAGTAAAATAAAAAGAGTAAGAAAAACTAATTCTTCTCAGGATAATGATATCTGCAATCCAGGCACTTCAAATAACACCAATTAAAACTTCGGAATTCTACCAGGAACCCCTAGGATTAGCAAAAACTCTAAATTTTACCACACGATTTATTTTTCGTACAACCTTTAAAACATTTTACTAATTATCAGATGATTATATCGAGCATACTAGAACAATGCAAAGACACGAAAAGTAATACTAATTTGCAACTTCAACAACTCATTAAAAAAAAAATTAAGACCATTGAACAAAAAATTCAAAAGATCACTTATACTAGAAGTAAAAGATCTTTAATTGATGGACTAGGACATGTAATTTGATTTATAACTGGCAATTTAGACCAAACAGACCTTGAATACGTCAACAACAACAACAATGTACTTTCAGAAAACCAGGTGAAATTAAATAAAAGGATATCTCGAACTGTCACGATATTTGCTAACATAACCGATCGTTTCTATAACTCGTTAGAACTAATCGAAACCAATCAAAAACAAATCATATCAATTATTCACCTATACAAGAACCAATTTGAACAATTATTTCTTTTACAACAGCAAAAGAACTCTCGATTTATTTGAAAGTCAAATAGATATTCCAGCAAGGACAATCTCATTGACCAGCAATGAAATTTCAAATTTGGAAATTATTACATTTAAAGAGTTACAAGAAATTGAAAGCGAACTTTTAAGTGATTATGATAAGAATACCTTAATATCTTATGATAATACACACCCTTTTGAAATATTGCAAAATTCAAAACTAGGTATAGTAGTTATTAATAACATTTTTGTAATGGCTCTTAAAATAGCCATCAATTAATCCTTCTTTTTATATCTACCCTATTCCTAACCAGGACCTTATTTCCATAATACCTGCAGCGAAGTATTACTTAGAAAACAAATTTGAAAATCGATGGACAGACAGATGTACTCAAACCATTCTTCGTGTGTCAAGAACTAATAAACACCCAGTGCATCGTGAAGCACCCAGAAAACTGGACGATTGCTCAAATCCAAACCGCGGAGGCATACAAGCTAACAACACAAGGGATATTAGTTACATTCTCCAAACCCAAGGAAATCATAGAAAAATGTGAAAACGTTATACCAAACATTTATTGCTCAAAAACAATTTAATAAACTTTAACTGCCCCATCATATGGACAATAATTTAATCCCAACTAATATAAACACTTAAAATAAAAATAAATGATGTTCGCATAAACTATACACTACCGTCATCTCACACTATCATACTACAATCTACTCATCTGAACGAGATATCAAAGGTCAAAGAAGATCTAGCTGTTACTCTTATTACCACAGTTTTTATAATCATTATTCTCTTTCTCTTATGCATTTTAACGACATATTATGCAAATTGATGCAACCGAGCTCCAGAACCTGAAAACGACGCCGACATTCGACATTGAAGATGCCCAGGCAACCTTTGACGAGGACGAGATCCGAGGTCAAATGCGGCGTTTCAACGACATCAAACGAGTGTCGCATATGGGTTTTATATGTGGCTAAACAATAATAAGATATTAGTCTTGCAAAATTTCTAAAAATTGTAGAAGAATGTGCACATAAGCTAAGCTATAAATCAATCACTGACAACTCGTTAATCACTTTCGAAAATAATTATAAAATCATAATTGATAATGTAAACTATGCAAATATCGATCACAAGATTACATAGGAATTGCAGAAAATTAATGCAAAAAATTTTAAGGCTGCAGAATACAATAAATTAAAAAAAAACACTTGAATGATTTTAGCGAAAGAAGAAACTAGGGAATTAGATAATTCCATCAAGTTACGTCCCCCCGTACAAATTGGACATGTCTATGTTACTTCAATTCCATTGTTAATATTTTGCCCACTATATTTTACATTGTATGTATATAGACATAAAATTGTAAAACTAGTTAAAAGAGGGAAAATGCACGAGTCATCCAACCCAGAAGCAGAAATCCCTCTCCAAGAAAGAAGACGCCTTTACCACGGTGTAGTATATTAGGTGATGCGACAAGACCCCTACGAATGGCTTCATAAGTGTTTAGTTGTGTGTAATGCAATAGATGGCAGGACAAATAAAGTCTCGTCGTTACTTACGCATAGAAATATTAGAAAAACAGTTTACATACATACATACATAGTTAATGCTCTGTAGATTTGTTTTATTTATATTTAAAGAGCCTTTTAGTTCCTTCTTTTTGTCTTAGTTTTGCCGTTTAGTTGTGTATATATGCAACACTACATCCATCAAAGGAAATCCGTCTATGGCTCAGCAACGTGTACATAAATTAAAAGCAAAAGCACTTTATGCATTACTGAAAAGACCAACGGAAAATGTTGCGGTCTTTTCTTTTGATTGTCAAAAACATTTACCATTGCCGAAATTGCCGGATCAAGCTTGTTATTTTATACGATGTTCTATCGTAGAGTGCTTGAACTGAAGTGCAAGTCGGGATCGTTAGCGCAAGAAGACCGCGCTACTCTTGATTTGCTAAGAGAACTCATCCTGACGGTACCCTTACCCTTAGTCGCTTGGCTCGATGGTCTAGGAGATCTAGACTCACGGGAACAAGGAAAGGTTAGCTGGATACCGTCCACCGGAATGAACCAGAATGGTCATTTTGGGCCTGTTACGCAACGTGCGCTGACGGAATTGAAGAGTGGGACCTGGAAGAAGAACTGAGACCATCGGAAAAGGAAATCGATGCAGGAGCACGCACGAGAAATATGTTGGGTTACCATACAGCGGTGGCATTTCCAGAGGAGCGGCACACAGAGATCAGTGACGTTAACTTCGCAACGGATAGAGGGGAAGATAAATACTTAATTAATTCTAACCTTCTACTACATATTTCCAAATGGTTAACTGTCGTGTAATAGTTATTCAGCACTTCAGAACTAACCAAAATACTTTTTAGCATATTCACTATAAAATGTACTTTTCAAATATTTATTAATAAATTAGAATAAGACCTAAAGTTAAATCAATAAAAAATTCTACACTGTTTCTAAATTTAATTTTATCATTTCTATTAAATAAATTTGTCACTTAGCGTGTATAAAGGATATAAAGTTTCATATTTCAATCACAATTTGTAACCGTGTTGGAAATAAACTTCATTCAAATCTACCTATATGGAAATAATGCTGAATAAGTATTTATAAATCATATCAATAGTCCAGAATTGAGACATAAATTATTCATTGGTATACAGTCCATCAAGAAGCCAATTACTCGACCCATCTCCTTCATCATGAGCTGGTAAGACTTTTTTTATTTGTTTTTATATTATTTTTTTCTTGAACTTGTCTGTTCTGTTCATATTTAACTTATAATAAACATTCGTTATACTTGCTTAAATGATTATTTCACTTCATCTCATAAAATAAAACCTTTTTTCTTCACTTTAGTCAGTCTCTGGCTGGCGGGAAAAAATTAGATAGACCTTTAAAGAAGGTAATCGTCTCTATTTATCCTTTCTTTCACTCTAGTCAGTCTCAGGCTGGCAGGAAAGGATACATTGGTTAAGATTCTGTCCACTCACATAAATTTTTTTAAAAGAAAAAAATAATAGCTAATATTATTTTCCTCTCATTTTAGTCAGTCTCTTGGCTGACGGGGATAATAATATAGTTCTCGAGTGCATTTTTCTTCACTGTAGTCAATTTCCGGCTGGCAGAAAAATGTTCTTGTAGAATTTGCTTATTATCTTAGAAAAGGAACAAGCTAATAGCCAATACCATTTTCCTCTCATTGTAGTCAGTCCTTTGGCTAGCGGGGATAATAGTTAGAATGCAGGTTTTAGGTAATAGTCCGCAAGTGCATTTTCTTTCATGTTAGTCAGTCTCTTGGCTGGCAGGAAAATGCTCTTGTAGATTTTGTCTATATCAGTGTTCCTTTCTCCTCTGTTTCTTTGTTTTTTTTTAAATATAATTGGTACCTCTATTTTCAAAGTAGTAATAGTAGTTAACGCAAGTAACTTTATAATGCCAAGGGTTAAAGCCAATAAAAAACGTAGAGAATTTCGTAGGGCACAAAGGGCCAATAATCTACAATCATACAACCAATCCCTAGGCGAGCAATCAGAGAGAGTGACAGAGAGACCAAGAACAGCCGACATACTCGAGTGGGTATATTAGGCCCGCTTAAATGCGAAATTATTAAGGTTATTTGGAGAGGATCCACTCGAGTAGAATTAATTGGTATATTTTTAGTTAGTTTTGATGAACTCGTATTCTTATTTAATTGATTTAATTAATTCTTACATTGCTGAGACTATTTTTTTTTTTTTTTTTTTAAATGGCATTAGGACATAGTCCATACAGCCAGATACACAGTTAAATTTATAAGCGGCTAAAGATCTAACCCTAATTCTAACGTGAATAATAACTAAATGAAAACGATAAGGAATAACAGGGACACACACTTCTCGCCTAGGGGCCTGTCAATTGCTGAGACTAAAATATTGAGATATTGGCTAGTGTCTCACTAGTTATTTTAAATATCTATTTGATTTGGCAAGATATATATATATATATATATATATATATATATATATCATTTAATGACGTGCCTTAATTCTTATTATTTTTTTTATCTTAAACATACATGTGTACATATGGTAATATATGTTTATCTATATAATTTTGTGTATATATTCTTGTGTATACGCCAATTACCCAATTTAAAATAAAAACTAATAAATCGATACTAATTTATCGGCAATAAATATACATGAACTGATGGAGTACGTCTAAAGAAGACAAAGGAAAAATAATAACAAGAGCCACAACTCAACAGCTGAAATTGACACTAGCTGACACAGAAGAAGAAAAAACCCCATTTAACCCCACACACCGTAGCACAGAGCTATTTGAAACAGAAAATCCTTTCAACAGATCACCAAGAATATCCCGATCGCCCACGTCTAACCCAACACCAACGAGTAGAAACGGCGAATTTGTCTTCCCAGTACCCAATCCCGAATAAACAAACTACTCCAACCCTAAAACCCATAGAGGTAGATGAAGAAAATAAAGTAGTTAACGAAATAATAGCATCAAAAGCCATGGCAGATATAACACTATCAAACTAGCAACTAGCAACGGCAAGAACAACAGCGATTCCTAAATTTCTATGCTCTCCAACCTTCAACCCTTGTAAAAATAAAGCAACTTCGTTTATGAAATCCTACGAAAGGACGGCAGCAGCAAATGGATGGGACGATACCCATAAAATCGCTTATATACAATCATTTCTGAAGCAGCGGAGTTATGGTTTAAACGTTACAAAAACGACAACCAAGTTAAAAGCCGCGGAATTTTACAAAAGAAAAAGACAGGCAAAAATAAGAAGTCAAAAAAGTGTATCTACTGAAGCTATTTGTTTAGATTTCGCAAAAAAACTTCCAGTTCCCAACATTACAACCAACGATGTTTATTACAAACGACAATTATCCGTTTATTCGTTAAATATTCATGTACTTTCGACATCCCAATCAATTTTTTATGTTTTTCCAGAGACCGTGGGAAATAAGGGAAGTGACTCTGTCAGTTCTTTGCTCCATCACTTTTTATTCAATTACCTTAGTGAAGAAGTGCGTCATTTGGAAATATTTTGTGACTCCTGTGGGGCGCAAAATAAAAATTACACCATGCTGCGCCTGCTTCACTATGTAGTCCACGTTGAAAAAAAACTAGATTCGATTAAAAGAACTTTTCCAATAAGATGACATTCCTATATGGAGTGTGACAAAAATTTTGGATTGATCAATCAGAAAAATAAAACAGAAATACCTAGGGACTGGATTGAAGTATTCAAATGTGCCAGAACTAAGCCAATGCCATTTAAGATTGTTGAGGTAGAGCAAGACTTTTTTAGAAATTGGACATCGTTTTTTTACACCAAGATATAGACGAAAATGTCCCTTTCCTACTCGACCCATTCGGGAACTAAAAATAGTGAAAGATCATCCTCGACTAATATATTACAGAAATACATTTAATGGATTTTGGGAATCAAGCCCTGTAACCGACATGAAATTTAAAACAACTCAAAAATTCGGTGAAGGAGAATTCGAACTTCCTGATTATTTATGTGATGGTAAGTTAGCTCAAAAGTTTATTTTAAATAGTGGTAATTGCAGGTATATATTTTTTTAGAACTGTTACCAATAAGTTATCTAAAGTGGAAAAATCTCCAAGAGTTAAAAGAGTTTTGTGGACCCGAGGCACAGGAATATTTCAGAAACATTCCGCATATTCTACAAACTAGCAGCATTTGACAAGACGCCATTTTAGCGAGTTGCGCGCGGACTGGCGCCTTTTTTCCTTTTCGTTTACGTAGTTTGGTAGTTATATCTATTTTTTTGTAAAAGATATTGATATAAAAGTATAAATAAAGTATTAATAGTGTCACGAAATGATGTGTCTAAATGTATGTTACTCCAATATTCTCTCAAAATCATTGACAAAAATACACTGGATTGAAACCTTTAAAACGTTTTTTCTCGACATCATATTTTTTGACAAAGCTCCTTTTTTGCCTGTGGTCTTCATTTGGTTGCAGTCTATAATTAGATTAAAATTCTTATTTTATTCACAGCTCCACTGTTGAATTATGTATTATATAAACATTAAATAATTTTAAAACACAGGTTCGAGGCCAAGGTCCCTCGATGTTTCCGCGTTTTCCTAAAACTGCTGAGTATTGATTTGCTTTTAAATTTATTCAAGCCCCTATTTTACACTAGATATACAAATGTTCAGAATAGCAATGTATATAAACTTTCAGTAATAAATGTATAGATAACAATAATGAAATGTATGTAAAGCGAATAGACAAAGTTTGAATCGTTAAATTTTGGACAAAATAATTCCAGTCATGGCTATAAATAAATCTGCTATATTCAGCAATTTTACAAACTATACGTCGAAGATCACCTAGACCTAGACTCAAATGGTAAGTATCAATAATTTACCTGTAACTTGTATTAGAAATATCGCTGGTAATCAAACGTTTCTTGTGTCGATTTTTTCAATCTATGGTATACTTATAGACCCCTTAGTAAACTCCAATTTATTACATTCATATATTTAAAACTGCTTATTAGGTACATATACATGTTTTTACATAATTTGTTTTATTAACTGCCAACAGAGATTCTTTATAGTAATGTTATTTTTTAGTTAACAAATCGCAAGCTCTTAGGCACTTGCTTTCTTAAGGCAGTAAATTTATATACAGAGGCTTTCATTACATATCTTATACAAATAAATATTTTGTTTTTAGGTATTATCAAGGAAAAACTATGAAATAATATTTGTATTACCTACTTAACGAAGGCAACTATCATTTTAAGCGTTCGTATGACGTTTTTATTTTTATGGTACGTTTTTACTAACAAATTTCATTTACACTAGATTTGTAAAAAGACATTGGTTGAAGAATGTAACAGTATACCTTTTTAAAAAATAAGTACTCCGTATATCTTATTAACAAAAATACGAGGTAGTAGTTTTTAGTTCATAAAAGAAGGGGTGGTACAAATATGATATGAATACCCTGGAAAGTAATTTTAAGAGCAATTTTTCAGTTGATAGGTGTTTTTATTTTTAAAGCGTTTACAACGTTTAGTGGAAAAGTGCCGCGTAGACAAACTTCGCCCTTTATTATTATTATAACTTCAATCGTACGTGATTAGATCGTTAAATTTTCTCATCAACAGCAAATTTTTAATCATGAGAAAGATTCTTTTATATATAACACTAGAGAATTATATCGATGTATCAGTTTTTTGGTTCTTATCGTTAAGTGAGTTTGTGTGTGTGTTATAATAAAAATGGCGGATCGCATACAATTTTTGAGAGACTTGGTTTTAGAGGATTCAAATAATTTTGAGGAAGTGGAAGAAGACATTGAGGGAAATGAGGGCGCTGAGAATAACGCGAATGTAGACCAGCGGCAGCATCATCCTTATCATCTCAAAAAACAAAGGCACATTCGAAAAATGAAAGTGAATCTGATTCGGAAGATGAATTTTTTACAAATTATTTAAACAAAATTAAACGAAAATGTGACGTAAATCATGAAGAGGTGGACAAAAATAAAACAAAGTTTATCTGAGAAGTCCGAAAATAGTAGAGTCAGGGAAATATGCTAGGAAATGTCAAAAATGGAGAACCTCACTATCAAAAAAAGTAAGAAAATTGGAAAAGCAGCGAAAGAAACTGGCGTCGCCCATCTGGTAAGTGAAACAGAAAACCCCCGCATAAATTCCAAGTGGAATACAAAATTTGGGCAGACAGAAAACCCAGAAGGGTTTGCAAAATATTATTTCAAGTCATTTTCAACATCTCTAATAAGCATCTATCGAACTTAGCTACAAATATTGTAAGTAGTACCGGCATAAAAGAAAATCGTGGTGGTGCAACGATTCTCTAAAATGAGTAAGGAAATTAAACCGAATAGCGTGTCGGTATATTTTGATACGCAACAAGTACAACCGCTTCTAAATATGCCCGTTCCAGAAGCTTTCTATTTCCATCAAATTTTCTATTATAACATTGGATTTGTCGATTTGGAAAGTAACAACTTATACATTTATAGATGGACAGAGGCATGATGTCAGTTCAGCCTTACTAATTTTTTTGGAAAATAGGGAATTTCCTGACGATTGTTTAAAATCTGAGACTGTTTTCAGACGGGTTTGGAGGACAAAATAAAAATTTCTATATCATAAATGGTCTTGCCTATTGGTTATAAAAAATGATCGGGTGGCTTGTTTTTAACAATTAAAAATGTTTGCCGGACTACTCTTTTTGAGCCTCTATTTATATTTTTCTACGGCTGTGGAGGCGGCACCAACGGTCAAAAATTATTATAACGAGTTTCCACAGTGTGCCGGGGAATATATGTATATGGGGAACTTCTAAGCCTCAAGAATGTGGTAGTGCCTAAATGTTTCGGGTTAAACAGCGAACAAGTTTTTAATATTCGCCAAAAACAAGACGATAGAGGCAAAAAATTTAGAAATTCTGTATCTTAAAAATAAAATATTAGAAGGACAGACAACTCGGTAATTTTGGGGGAGTGTAAAGAAAAAACTATGAATCGAATGAAAGTTGTTTACTTGAATTAAATGATGACGTCATCATATTACATACACAGTGGACCAAATACTACACTTTTATGTTCGGGCTTGCGATCTTGGTTATAGTATTCAAGATTTTTTCAAAATGAACAAAATACGTGGCGGCACATAGTAAATTTCTGTACGATCGGAGGGAAGAAGCTCCCATTAATTTTATTAATATGGAAGATTTTATTAATATTTTGAATGTATATTACTGGATGATAGTGTTTCTTAAAGTGTTATGGCAGATTGTGAAGGTATATACTCCTTCGTATAAATAAAGGGGAAGCTGGAAATGTTTTCAGTCTTGTTTTTCTTTTAATTTAGTCTCAATTTATCAACTGAAATGCCACTATTATCTAGAGCTTTGTTGTTAAGGTTAGAGATGGTACTGAACTTGTGATTTTACGGAACAGGTGAGAACGGTTTAGTTCATTTTTGCGAACTGTTCTGAATACCTGTTACAGTTCAGGGCGCTCAGCTCAGACCTAGATTACAAGAAGGCGCCAACGCTTAAAGCTTCTCACCCAGCCGTCCCGTCGTCCAGCACTCACCACCGAGTCGCTTCTCTCAACCTCGTCACAGTTCAGTTCAGTGTGTTGGGAACTTGCGAAGCGTACTGGTGGTGTTTATGCTTATTTTATTTAACTACAGCATTATACTAGAACCGAAAATGAACAGGTGAACTAGTGCTACGTGGATTTTTTTACTATTATGGAGGATAAAAAACAATTGGCAAAATGTGACATATGCAAACAAGTACTCTCATGTAAATCTTCCGTGTCAAACTTAAAAAGACATTTACTTCTTAAGCATCCTATTGTAAAAGTAGGATGTGAGACACGTAAAAATGCTGAGAATTAAAATATCGCGGAAGATGCTAACTCTGATTCGAATGCTTTGCAAGATGTCGCAGGACCTTCTCATAGTCATGATGAAACGAGTTCAAACCCGCAACAGGTAGTTTATTACTTGATTTGATATTCCATTTAAATATATCGCATTTTTCATAAAAAATCTGATAATACAAAATGAATGATTAAATTGCTTAACAAATAGTTTCCTGAAAATATTTTTTTACAGTCCAAATCGCCCACTGTAGAGTCATTACCCTCCACCTCCACCTCGAAAAATTCAATAGTTAAAAAATACCAACAGACAATATCTTCATACATAAAAAAAAATATATATCGGCTGGTGCTAAGAAAAAAATAGATGGCGAATGAATGAGGTTATTTTATTACGATTACCAGCCCTTTACAGTAGTGGAAGATAGAGGTTTTCGAGAATTCATAAAGGCACTAGTTACCCCACGTGTACCCCTTGAACTCATTTCTTTATTTTCATTCTCTTGTGCTCTTTTGGCGTAAGGTTAATATGTGACGCACATTTCTTAACCACTATCATAACATAATAAAGATAAGGTTTAATATAAATTCACATTATATCAAGTCAGTTCTAAACCAATCCTTTTACTGTAAACATCTAATAGTGAAATGAGAGAAATTTGTATACTCCGTGTGAATAAAGTTTGTTACAATTCCAAAAGTGTTAGAGAACCTTTGATCTACCCAAGGTCACTTACTAACTGGCGCAGTCGGTAATTTTTCTGTCAGGCAATTTTGGAGCCGCGGAGAATCCAACTGGAATCAGATTTGTCGATGGTCCATAGCCGGATAATCTAAAGATTTATTGATTGGTCAAGAAGCCAGGAGAATCACAGCCAAGCAGATTTGTCGATTGGTACAGAAACCAGGAGAATCCAGGCACCCCAGTTTTCAGGATTTGTTGATGAGGATCCACTGCCGTTGGTTTTCACCATTTAGACTTGTTTTTCTGGAATTACATCTGTTTTCAACGTAAGTCCCTGCACTTTTCCTTTTCCTATTAGTTAAGATTGGTACATTCGTTTAGCTTAACTTTTGCCTGTGTACCAAAATTTTTGCAAGTTTTGTCTGCATAACAGAACTCAAAAGAACGAATTTTAGAACTCAAACTTAATTAATTTAGTATGATTAACCGAATTAATAATTTTACGTTAAGTTCTGTCTGAATACGGGAACTAGCGAAACTTCACTAAGATTTGTAGGCGGCCTAAAAACCAGAGAATCTAAGATTTGTAGACGGCCTAAAAAACCCGAGAATATAATTTTATTTCAGATTTGTAGACGGCATAAAAACCCGAGAATCTAATTTCATTTCAGATTTGTAGACGGCATAAAAACCCGAGAATCTAATTTCTTTTAAGATTCGTTGACGGATTAAAACACCCGAGAACCATTTCTTTTGAGATTTGTTGACGGCTTAAAACACCCGAGAATCCATTTCTTTTAAGATTTGTTGACGGTTCAACACCCGAGAATCTAACGAATTTTATCTAAGATTTGTTGACAGCTTAAAAACTCGAGAATCTAAAGAAATTTGCCTCATTTTAAGAAAGCTCGTAGATTTTAGTTATAATTATCCCTACATATTTCTTAACTTATAAGTTTAATTAGTAAATTTAAATAATTATATAACATGGCAGAACCAAGCATATCTAATGAAAATATCTATCAATTTTCAATTATTCAAAACGTTTGTAGATGTAATACCACGATTTGACGGTACTGCATCAATTTTAAATGATTTTATCTCAGCATGCGATGAACTTGTAGAAAACTGTCACGCAAAATAAATTTATTTTAAGAGCAATCAAAAGTAAATTATGTGGTCAAGCACAAATAAATATTGCCTCCCGCTTAGAATTGACTGAGTGGACTGATATTAAAGATGTTTTGATCAATACCTTTGGAGATCCTAGAGATTTGCCAACTTTACAAACTGTGTTAACGCATTTCAATAGAGATCAACGTAAAGATACGTTGACTTCGTTCGGGCATAATATTCTTGAATATCAATCACTCTTGATATCTAAATTAAAACAATCTGAAGAACCTCAGCCTATGAAAGAAGCTATGAGCAAAGTTTACTATAAAATAGCCTTAGACACATATGTTCGAAACTTACCATTAAATTTCAAACAAATGGTCAGAACTAAAAATATTACAAGTCTGGTTGATGCAATTTCATTTATTAATACAGAAGTGCAATTCCAAAAATACAGCCAAGTAATTAACTCACCTGTTTAACAACAACAATATTATTTACTTAACAACCAATCGCTTCATTTCAACAAAACAATAATGCATTCAGTCCCAAAGGTTTTTAATTGAACAAGTGATCAGTTGTGTGAAAGTTACAACATGTATCATGGAATGTACCAAGTGCCAAGAAATCAAGTGATAGATATAAATAAAAATTGGGTGTACCGTATTATATTAGTGTTTGACACTATCATCATCTGAAGAAGTGTGTGGATATATAATATATCACAGCAATTCATTATCTCCTAAAGATATGAATAACGCACAATATTATAAACAAAATCCAAATATAAATAAATTACCATATGAGCAACCAAATGTTTGGAAACGTTAAACAAATTTCCCAACTTCCATGGAAACCTCAACAATTTCACGCAACAGATACCAAACTAAACCAAAATCGATGGACACATCTACCATCAACAAGACACTAACAAAACAACCATTCAGAACACGCCCAACAGACAGAAGAATTCAACGTTACCGAAGCTGATGTAACACCATCTAATATTATGGTAAATAGAACACAAGAAACATTCCCATCACACATTGGTAACCTATTCGTTGACTTACACCAGCTCGGGAATACCACCCGAAGATACCTTTCCAGCCGACGACGACTACTACAATAATGAAGAAGCCCTACAAGAAGAATCAAGATACTTAAATGAAGAATATGATGAAGATCTAAATTTTCAACAGGAGCCTCAGAACAATTCCCCAACATAATAGAATGTAATGAAATAAACAACGATAAAATTTATCTCCCTGGTCAGAAACAATTCGATATCATTTGAACTACATAATTATAACACATTGCCGTAACAATTGACCCACATGACCTAAAAATATCTAGTTTAAAAGATTATGATATTTACGACTATTCACTATTAACACCGGAACAAAATACAAACAAAAATGACATTGCGACCTTATTACAGACGAAAGGTACAAATTTATCCAAGTTATGTCATAAATATCTGGATATTTTTCAAAAACCAGATGATAAACTAACATTTACAAACGCTGTGAAACATGAAATAAAAACTAGAGACCACTCACCAATTTATACGAAAAGTTATCGATATCCACATGTCCACAAAGAAGAAGTGCAAAAACAGGTAAGGGAAATGTTGAATAACAACATTATACGGCTATTACAAAGCCGTTTGTTCCTAAAAAAGCGGATGCAAGTGGTAAGAAGAAATGTAGAACGGTTATCGACTATTGAAAAAACAATTGAAGACCGCTATCCTATTCCAAATATCACAGAAATCCTTGATAGGTTGGGAAGAAGTTCATATTTTTTAACCATCGATTTAGCATCAGGATTCCATCAAATTGAAATGCACCCAATTTCAGTTGAAAAAACAGCTTTCTCAGTGGACCACGGACATTACGAATTTATTCGAATGCCGTTTGGTTTAAAAAATGCTTCAGCAACCTTTCAACGCTGCATGGATGTTTTGAAAGAACTACAAAACAAAATTTGCCTTATTTACATGGATGACGTCATAGTTTGTTCTAATGGCTTAGAAGAACACATAAAAAACCTTCAGTTAGTATTTGACACATTTCGGAAACATAAATTGAAAATTCAACTCGACAAATCTGAATTCCTTAGAAAAGAAGTGGTCTTTAAATAACTCAAGATGGTATAAAACCAAACCCGGATAACATAAAAGCTATTCAAAATTATACTATTCCGACAATTCCAAAAGAAATTGAAACATTTCTCGGACTTGCTGGATATTATCGAAGACTTATAAATAATTTTGCCAAAGTAACAAAACCAATGACATAATGCCTCAAGAAGAATTCAAAAGTAACTTTAATTAAAGAATTTGTTGATAGTTTTAGAATTTGCAAGAATTTATTTATTAATACTCCCTCCCATACTGACTTACCCGGACTTCACACAACCATTTGAACTGACAACTGATGCCTCAAATTACGCAATTGGATCAGTCTTATCCAAAAATAATAAACCCATTTGTTACGCATCTAGAACATTAAGTGAAGCAGAACCTAATTACTCTGTAATTGAAAAGGAGCTGTTATCAATCGTTTGGGCCTGTAAGCAATTTCGGCCATATCTCTACGGACCCAAATTCACAATTTTTACCGACCATAGGCCATTACAATGGTTGTTCTCATTGAAAGAACCAAATTCAAAATTAGTTAGATGGAAATTGAAATCAGAAGAATATGACTACTATAAAATATAAACAAGGTTCACAAAACAAAGTTGCAGATGCCTTAAGCAGAATTAGAACAGAAGACTGCAACATTAATGATATTAATTAGGAAAACATGAGGCACAGCAGTAACATCGATAAAGATCTAGATAAATTAATTGAAGAAATCTTAACTGAAGACAATGACCCACCACATAACCTGGCTCAAATGGTTCAAGAACTACATGAAGGATTAAATGACAATCAAGTTTTGCAAAAAGTAAATAAAGGACAGTAAGACATTACCCGAAAAGAAAGTATTGTCTACCATAAACCAAAGAAATCTTTCACTTGAAAATCCTCAACAGCTCAACACTGACCAAACAATTTACATACGCACTGGCAAAAGAACCCCAAAACATCTACCTAAATTTAGAAAAGCCACAGTACTAGACGATAATATAACAGTTAACACTCCGGCAGGGAAACTACACAAGAATAAGACATACAACTCTTAATTCCCGACTTTTGTTACAGGAGCGTGATGTTTCAAATATCGACAATAATCCTACCAATGCTCCTTCCACTAGTAGTCACGGATATAAGCTTCGATCCCGTGACTCATCCCACATTATTCATTAGCCAAGGCACACATGTAAGACTTATTAATCATTATCATTCATTCATTCATTCATAAGATAGAATTAAAACCACTAATCGATGCTTACCACGAAGCAACACACATATTTAATTACACTTATAAATTAGATAATCAAATAGATTTAGCATTAACAAATTAGTTAGAAAATTTAAAAACAATAATTGAAAACGAAACGAGAAGATTCAAAAGCGTAAAGAGGGGATTATTCAATTTTGTACGAAAAATTGACAAAGCATTATTCGGGGTTGCAACCGAAGATGACATTTCTAATTTCGAATCGAAAATTAACACACTCCTTTCTAATGAGAAAACACTAGAACACGAAATTAATTTACGCACTTCATTATTATCAACATTTGCAAATAAAACAGAAATTGTAGTCAACAAGATTTTAGAAGACCAACAAAAATTAAGAGCTAATTTGAAATGCATTAAAATCAGTCATGATTCTACTCTCGAAAGGCAAATAATTATCAATCAATTAGAACTCTTTCTATACTACTTTCAACAACTTGAACAAACTTTAACATTTTAAAATTAGAAACAATCAGTCCGTTCCTTCTGAATGGTTATGACATACATGAGATTCTGATTAGCTTACGATTATTATATCCAAAATCAAATCTATTAACTTTTAAAAGACCAAATTCATACTTTCAAACTCTCAAAACCTTTTATACACAATATGATTATACAATTTATATTG
Organism: Leptura quadrifasciata; assembly: GCA_963675555.1. NCBI lineage: Eukaryota > Metazoa > Arthropoda > Insecta > Coleoptera > Cerambycidae > Leptura > Leptura quadrifasciata. The sequence continues at coordinate 82,943,626 of OY776680.1, forward strand.
GTATATATGTACCAATCTTAAATCCTCCAACAGACCTCACATTATTCAAAATCATCCCCATCCCTATCCAACATACCCAAACACCCACATTTGCTCGTTGATAATTACCAATGGATCGAGAAAGTTCCACCAGCTATAGAAGATACCTTCTTCTTCGATGAAAACCTTCAAAACAATAAAAAATGTTTCATCGAACTATTACGACGGAGAAAAGCTGAAAAATTTTGCAAAACTTCCACCGTCCATTTGAAGAGCCCCCATGTCGAACAACTGAATATGTTATTCTCATAGACAAGGCCACTACAATCGAATACACATGTCACCCAAAGACATTCTCCTACACAACTCTGGTTCACAACACCAAAATATCTTTGACACCTCATTGCGAGTTCTATGTCGGCAACCAATCATTTCCATACGAGGAGCCGCTTATTACATACTCCACATTTTTGTTGCCAAATATTTCTCTTGACACAATACCATTAAATGATGTTTAACACGGTATGTTTATGAGGCTTTAGATGAAAAATCACCATGCTTATGTATATTTGTGGACCTTGCGAAAGCATTTGACATAGCAACCTCTTAAAAAAATTAGAATATTGTGGCTTGAGAGGAAATATATATAATTTAATAAAAAGTTATTTGTTCGAAAGAATACAATATGTAAAAATAAATGAAACTATTAGTGAACCAAGAATTGTCAGCTACGGAGTTCTACAGGGAACAGTTTTAGGACCACTTCTGTTCGCTGTATACATAAACAACTTACTTTCGATGTGAGATATCACGGCTAAAATATTAAGTTTAGTTGACGATACAGCAATACTTCTTAAAGCCAATTCATGGAAAAATCTAAAAAAAATCACAGAAAAATTTAAAGATATTAAAAAATGGTTCGATTACAATTTACTCACTGTTAACTTTAAAAAAACTAGTTACTTACCATTTACCTCATATGCTAATAATCTACCTAACTTTGGTCCACTAAATATTGAAAATCTTTTAAATATTCCAGAAGCAGATTCAGTGAAATATTTAGGTATCATCATTGACAAACACTTTAGATGGGAGTTGCAAGCAAAACATGTTGCACAAAAAATTCGAGGCCTGCTATATCGATTTAAATACCTTATCTAGATATAAAACATCTTAAAATCCTCTATTATTCGTTAGTACAATCACATCTAACATATGGTATTATCGGATGGGGAGGTATTTGCGACATTTACCTAAAAAATTTAAATAATCTACAAAAATGGATACTAAGAATAATTTATGGTAAAAGCCGTAATTACCCCTCAGATGATTTATACAAAATAAGTGAAATATTCGATTTGAGGCAATTATTTTCTTTAAAAATTTTATTATACAGTTTTAAAAATAAAAAAATGTACAAACCTATTCAACACCAATATACAACAAGAAATAAAGAGTTATCAAAATTCGAAAGCAACAAAAACTATTGGACAAAAATGCTATTCTTATTTAGGATCAAGACTATACAACAGATTACCTAAACAAACAAAAAATACAAATAAATTGCACATATTTAAGAAAAATGTTGAAAAATGGTTATAAGAAAATCCTAAATCCCTAGTACACAACATTATTAACCAAAATGTAATGTAAAAAAAGCAACAAATTAGTTATTGGGTTAGATATTTACGTGCAATATTTAAATAAAATATTATTATTCACCGATTTTGACAGAAAACCCTGGCTAAGTAAAAATTTACCAAATAGCGACATTTATAAACCAAAAGTGACAAATGTATTTAACCCATCACGAACAAGTAGTGCTTAACTACTTATGTGATTATTGCACTGTTTATTTACAAAATAACGATATGGAATTAAACCATTCATTAATAACGATGTAATATGTAATTATTGTTATTTGATTGGAAATAAACATATATTATTATTATATTCGTTTTTTTCCTCCATCACCGATATTTTATTACTTTCTGAACGCCTATGAATTTTTTATGATTGAAGGTAATTTCATGTGTTACTTGTTGTTGGATATTATTTTAACATAATAAATCTTTTTACACTGCCTGTGAATATTTATGTACGAGTTAGCTATTTTTTGGTACTACATGGTACATCTTTTCTGTCCAAAGACACCAATAGGAAATAAAAGTATTATTATGAAGTTTAACGTAATTTCTCGTATTTAAAAGTATAATGGGCGCTTCAAATCTACACCGTACATCAACTCATATATTAAAAAAAATGTTATTTTGTTATCAACCAAAGATTAAGAAACATTAAAACAAGATATCCCTTCCTTGTTCTTTAAGATTAAATGCTTTTCGAGTGTACGTCGTTCACATGTGGTAAATCTGAATTCACACTGCGCAGATTAATATCAGTTACTGTTAAAACATAAATTCTGGTTATTAACTTTTAGGTAAACGATAATTATCTAGACCACATCTAGACACTACATCTATTTCATACTATACATTTTGTTTATAATTATTATATATTATATTTGGCTCATCCGTCTGCCACTTACTTACCCCATATGCTTATCGATACGTGATTTAAATCCATTGTCATTTATACTATAATTGAGTTTCATCTGTTTCAAATAAATAAGTAAATATGCCTATATTGTCTTTCGACTACACAGTTTTTTAGTGTATGGTTTACTGGATTTTCTAAAATCCCAATGTTTTTTAAATATTTTTCTTGCTTCTTATCTATATAATATCATTAAAGGGCCATTGACAACTTTATTAAAGATAATACAATTCTCCAACCTTTTATGAACTAGCTTGATATAGGGGATTTTCTCCAAAGAAAATCAGATAATCATTGTCCAGCTGTCTTAATGGCAGTTCTCGTTATTTTTCTGTACCATCAACCCCAACCCGGGTTATTCAACTACGAAGGTAGCAAATATACTCCTGTCTAAAATCCTTCGAAGTAAGCAAATAAATAAACACAAATAAATAAATAACTAAAAAGATAATTATTAAAACATTAAATATACCCCCGAATATTTTTCAAAATAAAGCTAACTCGTATTCCCCGTAAACTCCAATGTTAGCAAATCAGCGATATCCTATCGATTCTTCTATCGTATATATATTATTCGACTCTCTCCGTCGATACTCCGTTTTCCATAATGAGATTATGTAATAATGTAAACATGTTAACATGTAATGTAATATAAACATGTTAATTACAAAATTTCGATAAAATTACTAAGAAGACTATAGAACTTCTGGAATACTCAGTACTGAGGGTGTCTTCTATAATAGCTCTATATTTCTTTGCCTATCGGCTAGCAACTAGTTTACCAACGCCTAGGTGAAATTAAGGACCAATACCACATTAATCGAGCTATATTTTTTTCAACCCCTCTTTGTTCATATAGGGTAGTCATAAATTTATTGGTTGAGAAGCCTCAAAATAATTTTTCCTTTCATTATTGATTTATTTACGGGTATATATATATATATATATATAATATATAATTATACATGATTTGCAGGAAACAACTACTCAGCGGGCAAATACCCCGACCTGCATTGAATTACACCTTACAAATCATGAAAAATTGGTAGCCAATGTCATTTGTCAACTCCCTGACCAGACATAGACCGGTTTCGAACTTATTAGTTCTCCTCAGTATGCCATAGGTCATGGAGCAGACAAATGACAGTGGCCAACCTGCTAGTCTTATACAGACTAATGTAAATGGTGTAGTGGTGAGAGGTAAGTGAATATATATATATATATATATATATGACATCTATGAGTTTTTTAATTCTTTAATTTTAAACTGTATGCAACAAAAAATATGTTCAAAGGGTAGTGCATGCGTACTACACAGCACAGTATCCTGTTAGCGCTGCATAGCCTCTCCTACCCAATTTCGACTCTCACCGCCTTACGGTGAACCACGGAAACCCGAGTGAGTAACTATGTGAAAGATTGGGTAACCAACCCCAGTGGGAAGTAGGGTCGGGGCTAACGAGAGCGGGAGATATTAAACTTAAAAAAAATTTTTTTTTGCGAAAATATATCAACATATATTTACTTTCTTAAGTTACACCTTATTACTTATTCTTTAGAAAGTCATACAGAAGCCATAATTTGAAAGACATCTCTAATGACTAAGGAAAAGTCATTAAATTCTACATTTATCTGCATCTGCTACCAAAACTAATAAATAGAACATAATTGTGAAAATGTAAGAAATAAAATAAGAATATAATAAATATAGCTTGGATATAATAAAAATATATATGTATATATATAGGTATATATATGGAATTTAGATAAATAATGGTGATCTCGTATAAGTTGTCTTTTTTTGCCTCATTAATTTGAAATAAAATAAAGGGACGTTTAGGTGTTTGAAAACTTAAAATTTAGCTTTGCTTTACGCCAAATTGATTACTTGTTAATTTTTTATACCTATAATCCAAATTTTATTGAGTTGATCTTTGAATATTTTCGGAGCCGTCAGTTCTCATTCTTGGGAAACTTTAGTCGTCGTTGTCGTCAACCATATTCGTCAAGGGGACGAATTTGTATTAGGAAATTTTAATAGTCCTTAACTGAATTAGCTTTTGTTGATTTTGTTTCCGAACATCTGTGGGTATCGTAGTCACGGAAAACGGTTCGTCCGCAACTAAGGGGTGTCTAGGAGGTCTCAAATTTGGCTCGAATGCTGCAGTCTGATGTTTAGACAGTTCTTTGTAATTTATCTTTTAGTAGACAGGGAATTAGTTTTTTTATTGATCAGCCTAATAGGGGAATAGGCAAGTTCAATTTTTTCGTTCTAAGTAGATAAATAATGTGAAAGCGTTTAAGAGTAAAATATGGGTTTCAGAGCAATTGTTTGTCTGAAAAAAAAGGGAGACGGACTAAGATAAAAGGATATACAATGCGATTTTAATTAATGATTGATATGAAATATAATTTAATTTTGAGCAATTAAGAATAATTTTTTGTGTCCAATAGTACGGGAATGATTCTAATGTATAGAGCCGACATGCCTCGGGGTGGCTAGATCTGCTATAATGTAAATAATAAATTTTATTATGTTTACTTCACTGTTTGTTTATGTGTCGTTAATAAATGTTCAATCTGTTATGTTACCACTATGTTTTTTTTGCGTGTTCACTTAGCAATATAATTTACCCTCTCGACATGCCAAGCGAGTGAAGTGACTTTAGCCATGGCTCTCGTCGACACTTACCCTCTACAGGGTGATGCTGGCGATATCCGTGGACGTCCTGCTAACCCCCGTCACGCAGGGTCGTGACAATATTATAGCAGAAAACACATTTCGGCGTGTTTTATTTCGGATCCTCTTGTAGATTTCAGTTAATCTGAAATATAACTATTTAATTGAGGCCTTTTTGTAAATAGAAATGATACTAGATTAATAAATTTCGAAATATTTACCGCCTTTAAACCCGCACCACTCCCCCTGAATTAGTGATTTGTAGAGACGGCCGAATGCAGACAGGCGCCGATAAACACCAGGTGGGGGTGGGGCAAGATGATAATATTAAAAGCATAGTAAGTAAATTATTAATGATAATTAAAATCACAGGTTTAATTATAAATTTGACTATGCAAATATCTCATTTATTTTAAACGCAGACGCACTGTCCAGAATTAAAACAAAGTCTTTTTCAGATTGTTAAAAATTTCAATCAAAAATTTTAGCTGCAAACGAAGACGAAACTTCTAACAATGAAACTGACGACACATACGAACAAGTCACTCAATAATTTGATATTTTTTTCCAGACTATATGTATAAAACAAAATCTTTAATAAACTATTTAAACATTCAAATTTCAAACAAACTGATTTTGGATAGAGAAAATAAAATATTACAATATTCTTTCAGCAGAATAATTTAAAACACCTCCACCATCATCGAAGACATTTTCGAAAAAGTCTCGAATCAACAAAACGCAATTCCCTAGATAAACTCGGTAGCGTCACCTCTGGGACCACTGGCGAACTATCATCATATAGCTATCTCCCTTCTATCACGAAATTAAACTTCGCTCCGTAAGATATAATATGTTTGTGCAGTAGAAAGTGTTGGTGACGAAGACAGTGAAATAATAGTTTAAGCTCCAAGGGTTTTCAGACGCAGGAACGAATCTGTCTTAAAGCAAAACGATGTTTCGTCTACTAACTTCAATATGGTCATTGATAGAACTGAAGAGAAGGTTGGTGTATCAGTTTCCAGGTTTCGTTGACGTAAACGAAAAAATTAAACTTCATTTCCACAATATACATTTTTAAAATTCTTTTTCCTTGTTAAATGTATGTTTATTTAACGTTGACATTTTATTAAAATATATTTTTGTACCTTTAAAATGTTTTTATGCATTCAAAGGGCAATTGTAAACATCAATTTGAATGCGCAAAATTCAGCTTAAACTTTTATGTTGACAATATGTTCACAATTTCCCAATCAGGACCAATTCTGAAAGCATAGGACAAGAGTTACGTGTTCCCAATTGCCCCAAAAGTTTGACTTTATTTTGCTTGGGAAAAGTTAAGCACGCACAAGCTGTCACTCCATTTTCTTCCACTCCACTTAAGTGAGAACCTATCAGAAATTCCCACACACAATTGACGCAGTCGATACTTCATGTTACATGGCCTATGTCCATTTAACAATTTTATATAAAAACTAGTATTTTATTTATATTTAGCACAATCTGTGTAACATTTTGATTCACTTTTTGTAAATAAAACTGTTTTCAACTAACAGAATTTACTTGTATAACTGCTAAATCATTTCACATTGTTTTATGTACTTATTTTTATATCTTAGGAACTCAGTCATGTTTTTTTTTACACTTTATGTATTTCCGTTCTATTACAGCATCTCAGGAAATAAAAACATTTATTTGCATTCAGATACCTAGATTTTAATTTTTATATTTTTGTTTACTATGTAAGTATATATGGTTATTTTTCTTACCTTTAGCTTTCTAATTATCCTGTTAAATAGTATATTCTATAAGATGTAATATATTTGCTGAATCCTCACAAGACGGTTTTACGTTTTACTACTTATTAATTACGGCAGTTCATATTTTTGGTTATGTATGGAATATAAATTACAAATTGTTGCAATCTAAATCAGCTGTGGTATGTGGTATTATAGATTCCTTTTATCGATTCTGTAATTTGTTTGAGTACGGGAATATACATAAGGCAGGTTGTTGCGCTTAACTCAACAATTGACAGATGGCCATACCTGTACCATTTTTACGTTTTATAGCTTTCCATATAAGTAGGGGAAATAGATTTTTCAAGTTTATCTGGTGGCATTATTTTGCAGTAAGTGGGACAAATAAAGTTTACCTTATTAGTAAAACTTACCAGGAAATCATTTGCTTGCAGCTTTTGTACTGATTCGAACGTGTATAAACTTAACTGTGGACTTCAGTAATTGATATTACATTATTCTTAATCATCATAATCTTAAGTTAGAAGATACTGTTTAGAAGATATTGTTAAACAATCGACTTTACAAAATAAACTTACGTTAAAGTTGTGCCAAGTGTTTCTTTCCCGAGCAAGTTCCATTACAAGCGATTGGTGTCAGAAGTGAGGGGATTTATTTAGAGATCTAAGTAACATCCATACGTCCGTCGTGCCAGGAAATTTATTTAGAGGTCTAAGTAACGTCCATACGTCCGTCGTCCCAGGAAACCTGTACGAAGAAGCTTCCAGCTTTACAGAACCTACGACAAGAACCTGCCGAAAAGGAAAGAAAAAGAAGTAATGAACCTAGGAACACTTTTTGTTATTTTGTAAGTCATTTTATTTTATATCCATGTCTATACAGCCTGATTTAAATAATCTTAAAGTAGAAGAAAACAAAGTAAAATAATAAAAAATTTCTATATTAGAATTGGCAGAAAAAATGCTTATAAAATTTGATGGCACTAAATCGAAACTTTTTGAGTTTATCGACAATTGTGATAAAGCATATAGTCTAGTTAAAAGTAAATATAAACCTGTATATATTTGTTAACGCCTCGTCTGTGTTTACTATGCAGTCATGCCTTGACGTACCAATCCACACGAAATTTTAAAGAAGTATAAGAAAACTTCTGTTGGCAGCACCCGCGCTTTGTCACCACTGATGCTACATTCTCGTATCATTGTGTTTTTTCGTGCTGAACACACGAGACGTACATTATTGTGAGTATTAATTACTGTGATCGAACATGGATAGGAAGCGACAGTTACTAAAAAATCTGATAAAGCTCTTGGGCGCCTCCGATGAAGGTAAGTTTTTTCAATATGTACTTGCTGATCTGTGAAACCATTCATTATGTTTACATTATATCTAGCTTAAATGACGTTTTAAAGTCTTTAATTACCGCAAATGATGCAAAAATATATAGAAAGGGCGAGTGACAGTCTTCGCTTATTATGTGACTTGCAGTTCATGGAATCTGAAACGCGAAGGGCAGTTATTTTACCTGGCTTAAATAAAAATAGTGATGAAACGATTACGATGGCGAATACGATTAATCTGCGATTATCGAGGTTTGCCGATTAATCGTAATCGCCGATTAAATATACGATTATTACATGCTTCACATGCGGTATTTCCCGACTGCGGCTATGAGCTGCTTACTACCTTGTGCGCACTGCACTTTCTGGATGGTCAGGTGACACGCCATAGAGTGTGCGTGTGATTATATTATACAATTGTAAGTCTTAGTACTCTTTAGTCTTTTTTTATGGTAAGTTAGCTGTTCTATTTGGGTTTTATTGCGCTGTATAATGTCATCAAGAAATAGACAGGAAACGAGTGATGTGTGGAGACATTTTATAAAAATAACTAATGACCCAAACAAAGCAAAATGCAAATATTGCAACAGTGTGATTTTCAGAGGAGGAAAAAATGCAGCGGTGAAAGGTTATACAACGTCTAATATGTGGGCCCACGTGAAACGCTTCCATCAAGATGAAGCAGATAAGATAAATGAAAATAATTCAACAAGTGGTGAAACTAAAATTACTCCAGGTAGGTAGCCAAGGTTATGCATTTTTTTTTGACTTGATAAACACAAGCAGACATGTAAATCTGTACGTTTGTTTAGACCATTATTCTGCATTTCATATAGAACAGGTGTGTTTTTGTTTTTGGTTTTGGTTAACTTAACATCAACAGAAGCAAATTAAAAGCGCGATTTATAAGTTTTATATCACTTTAAATTTAAGTACTTAGATACCTGGCGTCATCTTAAGAAATAACGTGCCACTAATAATTTGCCACCGTTCGCGTGACTATAAATTTGTTTTTCAAGTGCGAATAAACGAATAGAATGGAAATTTAAAATGAAATAATAAAATATCATAACATAACCTGCTTTATTTAATTCCAGTATCAGAGCCACCACCAAAAAGACAAGCTACCATTGCAGAAGTTTTTTCAAAGGCGTATAAGTATTCTTGTGATGATCCGAGAGCGAAAGAAATTACTAGGCTTATAGCTGAAGAAATATGTCTGGACATGGAGCCTTTGGACCACGTCAATAAAATGGGATTTCAAAGACTTATTAAGAAACTTTGTCCTCAATACGAAATGGTTTCAAGGACACACATGTGTCAAACGGTATTGCCAGATATGTATAGTCGAGTAAAAGCCAAAGTAAAATCCGAACTAAGCCATATTCCTTATTTTTGCATAACAACTGACTTATGGAGCAGCGATGCATCTTCGAATGTAAATGATTTCACGAGCATAACAGCACACGGTTTAAATAACAATTTTGTGCCACAGAATTTTAGTCTTGAAGTGATGCCGTTTGAAGGTGAGGCACATACCGGAGGCAATATTGCTGATAATTTGTTTATTGCATTATCTGATTGGGAAATTACTGACAAAGTCAAATTAATTATAACTGATAATGCTCGGAACATGACAACTGCTATGAAAAATTTCCCACAAATTGATCACCTAAGCTGCATGGCTCATACGCTGCAGCTTTTATTACAGGATGCTATATTTGCAGACAGTGATGTTAAAGATCTTATACTCACCGCAAGAAAAATAGTGGGACACTTCAGCCATTCATGTAAGGCTGTAAAAATATTGCAAGAGGCACAAAAACAACACAATATTACTCAGCATGTTCTCGTTCAGGACGTCCCAACTCGGTGGGATGCTACATATGTAATGTTAGATAGACTGAATGAACAGCATGTAGCAATTCAGGCAGCTCTTCTTAAGCTTAAATGTCCACATCAGTTAAATATTCAACAGTGGGTTCTAGCTGAACAAGTGGTAAATATTTTGGCTTATTTTTATGATGTTACAAAGGCATTGAGTAAAGACCACGTTACACTAGCTGACGCAATTCCACTGGTAAACTCCCTTTTTAGAATTGTACAGAAAAAATCAGATGAGGGTACTGTTAAGATTATGGCAGATAATCTAAAACTGCAACTGTGTGAGCGATTTAATAAGATCGAAGAAAATGAAAATTACATTCTAGCGACTGTTCTTGACCCACGTTATAAGGCCCGTGTGTTTCGTCTCCAGGTCACTGTTGCAAAAGCGAAACAACTTCTTCTTTCTTCCATGGAAATTATAGCCCCAGAACAAGCAGCAAAAGTTGTTAGTGTACCTTCTACGAGTGAATCTACCACCACATGCAAAATTTGGGATGTGTGTCAACAAATGATTGATGAAGCTGAACATGAAGAACCACTATCTAATTTTATTGTCAGCAGTTTTAAAGAGGAAATTGAGGTTTATCTGAAATCATCTAATGAAAGTCACTCTTCAAATGCATTTAGCTACTGGAATGAAAATACGTCGTTTCCAACACTTAAAAAACTGGCTCTCAGGTACCTATCCTACAAGCCATCTTCTGTGCAATCAGAAAGGTTATTTTCAACAGCAGGGCTTATTCAAACGCCTAAAAGAAATCGACTGAATCCCGAAAACCTTCAGATGTTATGTTTTTTTTAAAAAAAATTTAGTCGGCGTTAATTTTCAATATTAATTTTATTATTTTTATTTTTAATATTTTAATCATTTGTTTTATCATTTGTTATTTCATTGTTAAGTTTAATTTGTAATAGAACAAATATTATTTTTATGTATTTTTTTACCTTAATAAATATAAATATATAATTGCTATAAAATAAAGTGTTTTCTTTTCACACATTTTTATTATTTTATTTATTAATCGTAATCGTACGATTACCCTAACAATAATCGTAATCGTATAGTGATAATCGTTTCATCACTAAATAAAAACATAAAAGAATCATTAGAGAAAACTAATGTCGGAGATGGTATGTTATTTGGAAAAAACCTTTCAGAGGTTATACGAGAAGTAAAAATATATTGAGCGATTGACCAAAGACTTGAAGAAAACTGAAAGATATATACAAACCATGGATTCTTTAAACTGTTTTCTGATCCCCAATCCAGGACCATCCAAATCGGGGCAAATCCCGCCACCAAACATGGAACAGGAGGAGAGATTAGAGGCACATACTGCGGGTAGATTACAGTTGTTTTACGATAATTGGTTTAAAATTTTCAAAAACAAAAGAGTATTAAAATGGATTCAATTTGGGTATACCTTTACAAGGTAAAGTGCAACAAACGTGTTCTCCATTTAATAACTCGTTTAGTAGCTCAGAAAAATTACAAATTCAAACTTGTGTCCATGAGCTGATGAGCAGGGATGCAATAGATATATACACTCCTACGAGAGGACAATTTTTGTCAAAAATATTCTTAGTTCCTAAACCTGATGGTTCAGCAAAATTCTGAACGATATAGGATGCGATATTATTGAAAAAGAAATCTGTGAAACTTTCAACGATGAATACGTTTTAAAACGTATTATAAAAATGTTAGTTATTTGTAGTCAGAGCTTTTATTCAATTTTAATAACTTTCTGTATAAATCTATACGTAATGCTGTATCTTACATGTTAGAAACAAACCAGTTTTATACATAAGAAAATCTGTATATGTGTAATTGTACACTTATCAACAATAAAAATATTTTATAAAACCTTCATCTGTTATGATGAGTGGCAACCGTTATATTATAAAACTTCAAATATTGTATACAAGCAAGGTTTACCTGACATGAGTGATTTTAATGGAGAAGGGCCCACACTAATTGTAATTGATTACTTAATGAGAGAAATATTTTTAGATTGGGCTAACATGGAAATCTTTTAAATTGCGGTGATATGAGATAGGTGTATTTTTATGTAAATATGACCTCAATATGTGGTGGGTATATTTAAAAAATTGATAAGAGTACCAGATAAGTCAGTCTAGTTTTTTTTTGGCGAAGTAAATTGTCACTATGAGCACTCAAAATAATACAGAAAATTTAAACTTCAACATAGAAATGTTATCAAACGAATTAAGAAATCTGCGTTATGTTGCGCAAGATATTTTTAATTTGCTTAAATACTGAGGAAATTCAACAATTGGAAAAACTCTCCGCTGCATATAATGAAGGAGTAATTATTTGCCATAAATGTTTTTTATAATGTTTTAAACTTGGAGGAATTTTGTGAAGAAATAATAAATGCTGACTTGAAGCGATTATATTATATATTTATGGGCATGGGGGTGGACATACAAAAAAAATAAACGAAAGAACCGAAAGAATTTTAATGAGAGAAACTATGCGGAATAGAACAAAGAACTCTAGAAAACTAAATGACTCTTTAAGACAACAAACTGGGGTGAGAGTTTCGGACAGAGCAGTGAGAAGAACATTAAATAAAAACAATTTGAGGTGAGATTTTTTTTTAAAAACATAACATAATGCCAAACATTTTAAATTATAGAGCCCGTCGCAGAGCAAAATGTGTGCGGTTATTACAACACCATAGAGCGAATAGGCGGGCATGGGCAAATCAGCATGCGAATTGGGGTAATACAGAGTGGAGCCATTGTTTATTTACTGACGAAACAAGATTTAATTTGTTTCACTCCGATGGCCGAATTTTAGTTTGGAGAAGGCCAAATCAGCGATATTTGGAGGAAAATATGGACCCTCAAGAAGCATTTGGTGGCGGAGGTGTTACAGTGTGGGGAGGTATCATAAGAAATGGTAAAACCGAGCTATTCATTACCAACCAAACCATTAATGCTGCTGTTTATCAGGAGGAAATTTTGGAACCTATTGTTGTTCCTTTTGCTCGACATTACGGCCCAGAACTTCTATTGGTGGATGACAACGCTCGACCTCACAGAGTGCGAAGGATCACAGAGTTTTTGCAGGCACAAAACATCAATAGGATGGACTGGACTGCAAAGTCTCCGGATGTTAATGTCATCGAACACGTTTGGTCTTATTTAAAACTTAAAGTAAGATCTCTTGATGTACCCCCTGAAACTTTAGAAACGCTCAGTGAGGCCATTCGTGAAGAATGGGAGAATATTCCACAAGATTTTATAAATAATCTTGTGGATACTCTACCAAATCGATGTCGGGAAATAATATTACGAGTAGGAGGACCAACAAAATATTAGCTTCTCTTTTTTTTTAATTAATGTACCTAATTTTAATTAGGTAATTTTAATTTAAGTTTAAATTAAATTCATTTTTAGTTTTTTAGTTAATTTTTTTTTTAATTATTAAAAATTACCAGAATTAGAACTATAAATTTTTTAAGAATTGACTTTTGGCCGTTGTTAAGCAATCTTGTACATTGTAGAATATAATGTAATAAACTTGTTCTTGTCGCTACGTTTTTGATTATTATCGACCCGGCATAATGTGTAAATTTCAACCCTCAAATAAAATGCTTAGACCATAGAAAATCTACGTGAAATAAGGATTCCAAATCCGCAAAAATCATCAAGAACCGTCAATCCAATGTCAAGTTATAGCATTTTAAAAATTTCGGTATCCAAATTTTATGTTGAGTAGTGTGTACAAGGCCTAAGGGCCTTAATCCAAAAACTGACAAAACCGTCTAGAGATATTGATGTTACCTTAGTAGTAGTTTATATAAACTAAATATGTGTTTTTTTTCTAAGTTGATGATTCGCACAACTAATAATACTATTTATAAAAAAAGGTATATTTTTATTCATATTCATGTGAAAAAATAAAATTTAAATAGCATTTGATTTTATTTATAAAAAATGTACTTAACTTTAATATTTTTTCACTACATGCACTTCTAACAAGTTCAGTAATTAAATAACTATTAGACTTAATTTTGGAAATTTTACCATTCGACTAGCATCATCACTAATGAACGAGCATTTAATGTAGACAATATAAAAACAAAATTTTTAAGAATTTCTATTACATTTCAGTGCTACCAAGAGTGTGCGTTTCAAGTTTTATGATTATGTTGTATATGCCTTATATGTATATAAAACTGTAATTCGATTTTATCATTTAAAAGTATATTAAATAGCTCCTCATAAAGAGTTTTAGCAATTAAAAGAAATATGGGAGATAATATTTCGTATTGGGCAATAACGAGAGAGTTGTATTATACAGGGTGTTGCATCATGAGAGGGACATAGCTTAATAGGAGGTAGAGAACATCAGTGGTAACCGGAACTTCCCATAGAAATGTCTCATTGGGCCTTCACTACGAAGTTACAGGGCGTTTTATAATTTTTGGCCAAACCTGTTTTTTGTCATAACTTTGACAGGGAATGAAATAACGGATTCATATTTGGTACGGCTAATGTACTAACGAACCCCAAGAGGTACATGTATAAAAAAATATATATATCCAGGTCCGGACTCACTATAATTTATGTTTCTTCTTTGCATCAATAAAACATCACCCTGTATATATTTTTTTGAAATTTCGATACGATATTCGAAAAGAGCAAGAAAAAACAAACAAAATGGTCTATTTCATTTTTTTGTTACACCTTCGTGGTTATTTAAATACGTTGTTAAATGTGCAAGAAAATGGATTACAGAACCCTATTAAATGAGAGGCACGTGAAATAAATAGTTTTATAACTAAAATTTGCAAAAATTCTATTGAGCCTAGGTGGTCTGGGTGAATCCTAATTCCGGCACGTTTTAAAGGTCCATTTTGGTAAAAAACTGTGGTCCTAATAAGTAATCGGGTATGAAATAACAAAATTTTTAATCAATCACAGTAGGCTTGTTCAAAGTGACAGATAATAAAAAGAAATCTCCTAAACAGTTGAATAATTGTTTGTTAGTAATTTAATGTGTCAATAATCCGCATTTAGTTAGTGAAAACTTGTGAAAATATTTTAACTATGCCAGTAAAATTTACAAACGTGGAATATGCTGACATAATATTCATCTATGGTTTCTGTAATGGAAATGGTAGGTCGGCGAAAAGAGAATATCGGCTGCGTTTTCCTGGTCGTCGATGCCCTAATCATAAAACCTTTAGTACGGTGTTCCAGTATGCAAGACAACACGGAAAGTTTCCTAATTCTGCAGTTGTGGAGCGTGTTTTACAACAAGGTGTGCAGGAACAAAACAATATTATAAACGTAGTTCAAGAAAACCCAAATATGAGCACTAGACGAATCAGTTTGGCAACTGGTATTCCTCATTGGCGAGTATGGAGAACCCTAAAAAGAGAACGTTACCATCCATATCATATCCAGCACGTACAGCGTCTTCAACAAGGCGACGATATCCCCCGCCTGGCATTTTGTCATTGGTTATCTAACCATCGCCCAGTCATTTACAGAACCTTATTTACGGATGAGGCACAATTTACAAGGGATGGAGTAAACAATTCACGAAATAATCATAAATGGGCACAGGAAAACCCACATGCGGTACGCCAACGCCGTTCGCAACACAGGTTTTCTGTAAATGTTTGGGTCGGACTTGTGAATAGACATTTGATAGGGCCACATTTTTTTGAAGAAAGATTGAATGGTGAAATTTACTTTGATTTTCTTCAAAACATTTTACCGAATATGTTAGAAAATATCGGTATAAGAGGCATGTTGTTTCAGCATGATGGGGCCCCACCACATTTTAACCTTCAAGTAAGAGAACACTTAAACAATGTGTATCCTAATAGATGGATTGGACGCGGGGGTCCACATGAATGGCCACCAAGATCTCCTGATTGTAACCCTTGTGATTACTTTTTATGGGACCACTTAAAAAACGAGGTTTATAGCATTGAAATTGAAAGTAGACAACATTTAATCCAGCGCATCGTTACAACCTGCGACGAAATACGGAATAATCCAGAAATGATACGTCGAGCAATTGGTGACCTTTCTTAACGCGCAAGAAAATGCACAGAATGTGGGGGAGGACATTTTGAAATTTTACTTTAGTGTCAATTACGTTTTATTTTTAAACACATTTAGTTATTGTTTTGTTATTTATTGTTAATTGAATGGAAAATATTTTATTTATTTAGATTTTAGCTTGTTCTCTTTTCCAATTTTTATTAAGTATAAAATGTTGATGATTTTCTTGATCAAAGTAACTGGTTGCTTAGGCCTAAATGGTTTAAATTATCTGTCACTTTTATTCTTTGAACAAGCCTACTGTGATTGATTAAAAATTTTGTTATTTCATACCCGATTACTTATTAGGACCACAGTTTTTTACCAAAATGGACCTTTAAAACGTGCCGGAATTAGGATTCACCCAGACCACCTAGGCTCAATAGAATTTTTGCAAATTTTAGTTATAAAACTATTTATTTCACGTGCCTCTCATTTAATAGGGTTCTGTAATCCATTTTCTTGCACATTTAACAACGTATTTAAATAACCACGAAGGTGTAACAAAAAAATGAAATAGGCCATTTTGTTTGTTTTTTCTTGCTCTTTTCGAATATAGTATCGAAATTTCAAAAAAATATATACAGGGTGATGTTTTATTGATGCAAAGAAGAAACATAAATTATAGTGAGTCCGGACCTGGATATATTTTTTTTTATACATGTACCTCTTGGGGCTCGTTAGTACATTAGCCGTACCAAATATGAATCCGTTATTTCATTCCCTGTCAAAGTTATGACAAAAAACAGGTTTGGCCAAAAATTATAAAACGCCCTGTAACTTCGTAGTGAAGGCCCAACGAGACATTTCTATGGGAGGTTCCGGTTACCACTGATGTTCTCTACCTCCTATTAAGCTATGTCCCTCTCATGATGCAACACCCTGTATATACAATAATAACCCATATAGAAATTTGGAAAAATTGTGTATTAAAAATGTTTGTGAAAATTTAAAAACGGCATTTGATGTTCGTTATCTAAATAACCCATTATCTTAAAAGAAAGTATAAAAGAAGGATTCCATGAATTTAAATGGTATAAGTTTATTGAATTAGACACATCTTCAATAACAGATGAGGACTTTAGTTTTCAAGACCAATTCCCCGAGTTTACACCAGAAGAAATGGGGTACTTATTCGTTTATACCAGATGATGAATTTTATAGAAGAATTGAATATTATTATGTCAACAATAAACTTAGGTACTGTTTTTACTGTAAAAATCTAATAGAAACAGTGGACGACGTAAAAAAATTTAAATCCTGTCTCTCAAGAGAGAGAAATAATCGGTCAACAATTAACGATATAATAGATTGGACGTTATGGTGTAGCAATTGTGTGGTTAGACCGTTATTTTCATTTACCAAGATTGTTTAGATATCCGTATTTGAATTTTGTAATAATTTAAAAAAGATTATTTCTGTATATAGTTACACCAATGTAAAATAAACTGGTTTGTCAAAAATGTGTTTTTGTTTTCAAAATGTCAATTGTGAATTAAATTAAGGATACAAAACATAACTATATAAAAATTTATTTCACAAAGAAGTTTTTGTAAAAATATAATACATTAGATAATTTAATAATAGGTCTTTCTTTAAGTTCAATGGTGGGCATGGATGAATAGTTTCTCAAGTAATCAGCCTTTTCGCTTCCTTTAATATAAACATTGTCTGCTTTTTCTAAAAGTTCTTAGCTTAGGGGGAGGTCACGTTAGGTTAGGTCAGGTTTGGGCAACATATGCAGGAGCTATTATAATTTTTCTGTTCAATTATTTGAAAAAACCTGTGATTTTTTAAATCTATTCTTGGATTTTATACTTATTGCTCATTAAATCGAAAACGGTTACAAATAACCAGAGATATACGTACAAAAAAATGTTGGTTTTTCACCACATACACCATATGGTTGTTCCGTTTGAAAAAATTTAGAAAATTCAGTTCAAGAAGTTCTAAATTGACACAGTTATGGCCACCCTGTATATTTTTAGGAAGTGAAAATGATTCAAATAGCTCACACAGATGTTTCATAACTGGTATTTACATTTTTATCTTAAAATCCATAATGGCGACTGTAGTGGTTTTTTCAAAACGAATCTGTGGATGTATTAAGCGATAGTCAATTGTAGGGGGAGATGGGGTACATTGATACGCCGGACAGATTGATACGATGTCAAAAACTCGCTAAGTAGTTCTGCTAGAAACTTTCTGAACCAGTTAACAGATGCCGCTGTTTTGCTTACAGCGCCACACAAAATATAATGCGTCTCCCTTCTATATAACTTATTCCTAATCTGTGAAACGTTTTGACAAGTGTGATTGTAAATAATTTTAGAATTAATAAAATTCGTCTTTTATGCGAAAATACCCAACTGATCCAATTTGAATTTTCGTCTGAGGTAAGTTCATTTATCATTCTAACTTATTGTGTATCCCTTTTTAACATATTTTGAAAAATCATTTAATTATTAAAAATTAACCTCGCTTTTAGGATGTGGGGATCTTTGATACAAATGTAAATGGGGTACATTGATACGTATAATTGTACCCTTTTGGCGTATCAATGTACCCTTATATAATTTAATGAACTAGGTACCTAAATTATTATATGTAACATTTGTTTCTTTTTTGTTTTACAGGCGAAATGCCAAGAAAATATATAAAAAAAAACAGATCGGGCCTACATCGATGAATCGAAAGTAGAATTAGCGATTTCAGCAGTTACAAATCAAGATCTTTCAATAGGGAAGGCGGCAAAAATCTATGGATTAAAAAAGGCTACACTACAACATAGAATAGAAAAGGTTCGACGTTTGAATGAAATCCGTGAGAACTCGGAGCCTGTTCGAAAGTTTGCATCCAAATATTCATCCCAACAAGTTTTTACGGAAGACGAAGAGAAGGCTTTAGTAAATTATATTTTAAAGTGTAGCAAGATACTTCACGGACTCTCTTTAGAGGCAGTAAGAAGACTTGCATATGAATATGCTTCCGCAATCCCAAATTGCAAATACCCATCTAACTGGGGTAAAAAAAAATTAGCTGGTAAGGATTGGCTTTACAGTTTCCGTTCCAGGCATCAGAATTAGAGTTTACGAACCCCAGAAAACACGAGTGCTGCAAGAGCTTATGGATTTAATCGGTGCACAGTGACAGAATTTTTTGACAATTTTGAAAGTGTTTTGAAACGCTATAAATTTGAAGCCTCACAAATCTATAACTTTGACGAAACGGCATTAATGACAGTTCAGAAAACCCCTAAAGTTTTAGCTGACAAAAAACAGCGTCAAGTTGGTCAAATCGTCTCTGCCGAACGTGGGCAACTTGTGACTCTTGGTATTTCAATTTCTGCTATTGGTACCTTTATTCCACCAGTATATATTTTTCCAAGAGCAAAGTACAAGGATCATTTTATTAATGGAGCTCCCGAGGGTAGTATCGGTTTAGCCTCCAAAACTGGATGGATAAATTCTGATTTATTTTTAAATGTTTTGGAACACATTCAAAAACACACCAGGTGCACTAAAGATTTTCCAATTTTATTGATAATGGATAATCACGAGTCACATATTTCTATCAACGCTATAAACTATGCTCGCGATAATGGTATAGTTTTTTTGTCATTGCATCCGCATACATCCCACAAAATGCAACCTCTAGACGTTGCAGTGTTTGGTCCTTTTAAAGGCAAATGCAAAATAGCATTTAACGACTGGCATTTAAATCATCCTGGGAAAACAATCACTATTTATGACGTTCCAGCTCTTTCCAAAAATGCGTTCATTGACTCATTTACTGTTAAAAATATAACCTCAGGGTTTCAAAAATCCGGCATTTGGCCATTCAATAGGCTGATATTTTCTGAAGATGATTTCTTAACAGCATATGTAACAGATAGGGAAAATCCAATTGTGGATGACATATTATGTAAAAGACTCTCATCTTCCACTAATCATTTACCAGAAATTGCAACAGCAATTCCTCAGCAAAATGAACCACTTTGCAACATGCCATCTGCTTCAAACAACAATGAAACACCAGCGGATAATGCTCCTTTCGCTTCATCACCAAATCAGAATTTGGACAACATACATCGGCCTACAACTCCGACCATTCTTTCACCTGAAACTATTCGGCCTTTCCCAAAAGCAGATAAAAGAAAACGTTCCAGTAAAGGCAGGCAACCAGGTAAATCCAGAATTTATACAGATACACCTGAGAAAGAAAGGATTGATCAACTAGCTACAGCTAAAAAAGAAAAAGAAGCACGACTTATGTTAAAGAAGGCTCAGTCCAAAATAAAAGAACTTTCTAACTTGAAGGAGAAAACTGAAATGCCAATAAAAAGAAGGAAAGTTCAGAGGAGGGGCAGTAGTGAGATGAGTGAAGAGAGTGAAGAGAGTCTGCATATGACGTCGACAGATGAAGAATTTTCAGATTACGCAGATGAAGTAGAAGAGACATATGAAACGCATGAAGAATGTGATTCACTGCCATCTGGCGAAAGCATTAAATGTGGAGATTTTGCTTTGATTAAATTTGCAAAGAAAACATCTGTAATTCACTATATAGCTAAAGTGACATACATATACAATCCAACGGAATTCAAAGTCAGTTACATGAGGAAAAAACCTGGAAGTTTTAAGTTTATCTTTCCTAATATAACCGATGAGCATAGCGTCCATATTGACGATATTATTCGATTGCTTAGTCCTGCCAATGATTCTGGCACCAAAAGATCAATGTCGTTAATGAAATTTAAAGAAAACCTTACAACATATAACTTTGTCTAAATATTAACATATATTATTACTCAATAAAACTTACAATAGCTACCTACTTGTTTTAACATTTTTTCATTTGACTTCCTTACTTTCAAATCAGTGATTACCTAGATCTGACTTATGTAGTAACAACAATATAGACTCATGTCATCAGTATCAATGTGCCCCACATAGGATATAAATGTACCCCACCGCAGGGACCATTGATACGAATGTGTTACATTTCATTTTTGTTGTTTTTTTATGTTTCCATCCAACATTGAATAATGAAACGTCTTGCTGCTATCCAATAACGTATACAGTATTGAACAAAAATAAATCCACTTAAAAATTGTGCATGGTTATTTTTTTATAATTGTAAAAAAAAAATCGTATAAATGTACCCCATCTCCCCCTACATATGTTCGGGTGCCAAAATCGTTAAAACTGTTTTAGAGAAAAAAATCCTCTTAACTTTACTCCCGCTGCCTCCGTCACTGCTGTCTGTAGGAGTAATGAATTATATCATCTCATACCAATGCTAAGGGAGTATCCAGGTGTATTATATCAGTCCAAATTTCAGTAAATTTTAGTACACAAATCAATTGAAAACAGAACAGGCGAGTATGGAATGCGACAAGTCCCCCATGCCAGTGTAGTTATTCCATCTGGTAAAATGTATCTCGTTATCATGGGGGGATAACGCTGCTTTATTTATGGTCTTGTATGTTTGATTGACTTGAAAACATTCTGCCGACATAAGACAATTTTTTCTGCAGAAGGCTATCTTCTCATGTCGCAGTCTCTTCACCACGCAATTCTTTGCTCCCTTGGCTTTTTTATGCGCAGCTCGAAGAGTTCATTCGTCTAGTGAATAACGTTGAAGCTATATCGCAAGGATGAAGACTGCAGCGAAAACTGATCATAGTGTGTTCAATGATGAAATAAATTTAAAACGTAAATTGATTGAGGCAACGGATGCTGTTAGAAAGAAATTCAAGTCCATTAGAAATAGACA
This sequence comes from Leptura quadrifasciata, assembly GCA_963675555.1. NCBI lineage: Eukaryota > Metazoa > Arthropoda > Insecta > Coleoptera > Cerambycidae > Leptura > Leptura quadrifasciata. The sequence continues at coordinate 82,965,696 of OY776680.1, forward strand.
CATCGAGAATCAGCAATCACTTGAAAAAATCTATGAGCCTATAACGATGCCTTTAAAAGCATTATCTGCTGCAGCCGATAGTAAATCGCATGTAATTGAGGACATCACCAATGTTAAATTAATGTTAGTCAAAGTTCTATTACATCTGAATCTGATAAATATAGAGATGATGATGAAGATATGATACCTAAACAAGTAACCTTAATGGAGACACATTAATGAGAGCGACGAGGATAGATATAATTTTTTAATGAGAGTGACAAGGATAGCTATATTTTTCACCAAATGTGGTTATGTGGTTGCTGAATTGTCTATATCTATCTAATCTAATCTATCTAATAAGCATTTATAAGAATAGTTAGTTAATGTTATGTTGCTGTTTTACATAATCATAATATATATTTTTATTATTTTTTTGTTTTTGTTTTATTGCATACCATAACCATGAAGTTAATACATTGTTTTCCATAGTTTTATCGTATAAAATAATTAAATATTAAAATGTCTTGCATTTTCATATTAATCGTAATCGTAATCGTACGATTATCAAAATTATAATCGTAATCGTACGATTATCAAAATTATAATCGTAATCGTAAAAGTGCTAATCGTTGCATCACTAATTAAAATGTAATACTTGAGCAAAAAGATACATTTCACAAGTATCTTAGGGTAAAATAAAACAATCCACTTATTACAGAGTTCAGCGTGTCAGGAAAATTTTACTATAGTCTCTTCGATTATGATGCCCTGACCCAAAATTGTCTAGAGGGCGCATTTTGCATCAGATCAAAACGGAATTTGGCATGCATATACTTTGAATACATATCTAGGTTAAGTTCGAAGATGGGCCAAATTGCCTTCTTCGTTTTAAAATGGCAGCAGTTTCATAAATGACAATAAATTGAAATTGGGTTGCTCTAATAAAGGTATACTTAACTACTTATTTACTAAAATAATAGAGATCTAAAGCAGTGTAAACAATCTACCTTTCCCGACGGGCCCCTACTATCAGGGTCTTTAGTTTCAAAATGCAAACCGCTATCAAAAATCATTAAGGAAAACTTTCCAGGGACAAATTGTATGTTAATTTAGTTTTTCAGAAAATCGAGTATAAGATTGATTGGGGTAAACTATGAACTTCTCAAATAATATAAAACAACACACCATTCCGGTTATCAATTAAGAGCATATAGGTAATCTTAAAAACCTCAATAAAGACGCTTACGTTTATATATCGTAGTATAATAAAGAGCTACTGTTCGAAATACTTTGTAAGAATAATCAAATATCTGCAATTCATCCGTTTAGAATTTTATTGTTCGTTATTATATAGTGCCAAGATGAATTTCGAGAGAGTTGGTAAGTTTTCTCTTATACATGTAATATTATTTTGGTTTTAATTAATATGTATTTTTTAGAAAAACTGAAGAGAACGAATCGGTTCAAGTGGGCGGCTGTGGGGAATTCATATTAGGATAAAAGTAATTTGATAATGGTAATAGTAAGCTTAATTTGAATACTATTTTACTTTTTTCAAGGGATATTTCAGTATCATATAGTACTTTTTATTCATTTGATTATTGTTGTGTTCTGCCGATTTTCGACTGATATACTAGAATCTCAAAATAGTACTAAATTTTAAATGTACAGTGGCTATACCTTAATATCTTTATTATTGAAACTGGGAAATTTATTTAAAATAAGTAGATATTTCTTTATATACAAGTGACTATTTTAATGACAAGCTTAAATTTTATTACAAAAATAGCATTTTTTATTTTAAAGTGTATAGTGTAAGTGTAGTGTAATTATGTAAAATCAGATGCGATTTGTAGGCTTCTGACTTTTTCTAGCTCAAGTAATTTGTTTTTAAAATAAAATACGTTTTACTGATTGTTTCATTTTAGAATCTCATAGTAACGTAAGGACTTAGATGTCATGTTAACATATAGTCTAGTATACTTTAACTTGTCGTGTGTATGTAAGAGTTAATATTTCCGTACGATTTCATTTTCTCTTGTACACAAAGATCCAGAAATATTGTTTCTGGACTATTGCTTTAACTTTGTGTACAATATGAGAGAAAATGAAATCGTACGGAAATATTAACTCATACATACACACGCCAAGTTAAAGTATACTAGACTATAACTACATTTTTTATTCTACAAATATTTTACATGTGTCTGTTTTATTCATTTGTGTAACTAAATTAATAAAAAAGGCCATAGCCGAATTAATTAGTACGGAAAATGTTAATCTTAGGTGTTTCTGAGATATTTTTATGTTAATCCTAGGTGTTTCTGAAATATTTCTATGGTGAGTTAAAAAACTTTATTTTTACTAACAAACTTCGAGATCGTATAAACTGTGGCTGGGAGAAGATGTTTTATATCTAACCAATAACAGTCAGTCGTAACATAGAATAATGTCTAACGGTAAATCCTTAATAAAATTTACAGGGATATTGTCATTTCATGTCATGTATTTCAGTTTCAAGATGTTAGACCCTTTGTATGTTAAGAGCCATTAACTTAAAATATATACTGAAAATACGAGAAGTGATAATATCTTTTATTGAAAACACCTATACCTATATCCTGGTCTCTGTTGATTATTATTATTCAGTTATTTACTAGATGACATAGCAGTAGTCTCTTTCTTTGAACGATTTTAATTTATTACTAGAAGAACATTGCCGAAAGTTAGAGCAGTTGAAAAGTATTATAAACTTTTTCGAAGAAAAACAGTGTGTGTTTTCAAGTTTTCAATCATTAAATATCAACAATAAAAGTGTGTTCAGTGATAGAAGGCGTTGTGGAAAAATTTTACGTTCAACGACAGCACGAAGAATTACCCCGCAAAATGTCACAACGCTCTGAAAATCCAGTATTTTTACCATGCGGCCATATAGCCAGTTCTATAAACAGCTGTTGTAAATTGTGCGAGAGTCATAAAAAAGAAGAGCAGACATGTAAAATTTGCCGAATAAATGATCAAGAAATGAAATTTCTACCATGCGGACATATTGCAAGCTGTATAAATTGTAGTTTTCGCATTAAAAACTGCGTAGCCTGTGGAAAAAGTTTGGAGGTCACTGTACGCATCACTAAATAAATTGGGTTACGTACCTGTAATTAAACAGTATATTGAGAGACAGGACAATGTTAAGTTCGCGATTGATTATTCTGTGTGCAGTGCTCCAGAACACTCTGTACATTTACAATCCATTCAATCCTAGAGAAATCAATGTCCGTGTAACTAAATTAATAAAAAAAGATCATAACCGAATTAATTAGGAGGGAAAATGTTAATCTTAGGTGTTTCTGAGATATTTTTATGTTAATCCTAGGTGTTTCTGAGATATTTCTATGGTGAGTTAAAAAACTTTTTTTTTTACTAACAAACTTCGAGATCGTATAAACTGTGGCTGGGAGAAGATGTTTTATATCTAACCAAAAACAGTCGGTCGTAACATAGAATAATGTCTAACGGTAAATTCTTAATAAAATTTACAGTGATATTGTCTCTACGCAATATTCAGGAAAAATATATAAATTACGCGTTTAAAACCGAAAACCGTGGCACGTGAAGAGGCCTACGGGCTATCGTACGTATTTACTAACCATCCTCTAATATATATGAAAGTAAACAAATAATTTTTCTATATATCAAAATGAAAAAGTTCAATAGGGAACAAACGTTAGGATTCTAATAATTTTACATCTTATAGAAATTTAATATGCTATTTTCATGTTTTATTTCCTAACTAAATACATACAGTTTACAGATATATGGGCGTTAAATAATTTTCTGAATATCATATAAGAAAACGTAGACGAAAATTAGGTTAGGGAGGCAATTTACCACATACTTATCAAGGCAAAAGCTCATAGACATTTATTATAGGGAATTTTTTCAAGTCAAGTATTTCAGTTTCAAGATGTTTGACCCTTTGTATGTTATGAGCCATTAACTTAAAATATATACTGAAAATACAAGAAATGATAATATCTTTTATTGAAAACACCTATACCTATATCCTGGTCTCTGTTGATTATTATTATTCAGTTATTTACTAGATGACATAGCAGTAACATGTCTCTTTCTTTGAACGATTTTAATTTATTACTAGAAGAACATTGCCGAAAGTTAGAGCAGTTGAGAAGTATTATAAACTTTTACGAAGAAAAACAGTGTGTGTTTTCAAGTTTTCAATCATTAAATATCAACAATAAAAGTGTATTCAGTGATAGAAGGCGTTGTGGAAAAATTTTACGTTCAACGACAGCACGAAGAATTACCCCGCAAAATGTCACAACGCTTTGAAAATCCAGTATTTTTACCATGCGGCCATATAGCCAGTTCTATAAACAGCTGTTGTAAATTGTGCGAGAGTCGTAAAAAAGAAGAGCAGACATGTAAAATTTGCCGAATAAATGATCAAGAAATGAAATTTCTACCATGCGGATATATTGCAAGCTGTATAAATTGTAGTTTTCGCATTAAAAACTGCGTAGCCTGTGGAAAAAGTTTGGAGGCCACTGTACGCATCACTAAATAAATTGGGTTACGTACCTGTAATTAAACAGTATATTGAGAGACAGGACAATGTTAAGTTCGCGATTGATTATTATGTGTGCAGTGCTCCAGAACACTCTGTACATTTACAATCCATTCAATCCTAGAGAAATCAATGTCCGTTTCGATGGCAACAGTGGATGGATAAAGATGATGCCGTATACACGATACATTCTTCATTGGTCCTTTGCTCACCAGATGTCGAGACGAGGAGACTGCTGGATACAGAACACTGTAGATCGCGAACGATTTCAGCGAAGAATAAAAAATTTAGCATTGATAATTGAACCTGTACTTGCAAAGAAAATTTCAAAAACAATCTCTCATCTCATATTTAATGCATGTATACGGCTGAGAGTACAGTTGTAAGTCTGCACTGCTACCGTACACTTTGTTCCTGGAATTATTTAGAAGTAGAAAAAGTGTATTTTTTTTATACCATGAGTAAAAAAGATTACATACATCTATAGAACAGGCTGTGGGCTCTTTACGTTTTCAATTACGATGTAACATACATGATGTTACTCGACGACAGCTTCAAGAAAATGGTATTTGGTGCTGTTTCCAAGACTTGGAAAAAATATGAAAGTGGAATTAAATACTGTTGCCTTTATCTCAATAATTGTATCTCCCTGAAGAAATTTTGTGTTTTGAGGGAAAAGTGTGATCTCCACGACTAATTATACGAACATGCTGCATTATTTTCCTGTGAAGATGGTATCGCTCAAATTCTGACTGACGAAGTAAATTAATATCCTGTAATACAATTCTGCAATACCCTTATTTTTGTATGATGAAAAATAAAAAAAAATATATGTTCCAACTCCTTGTTTTATTATCCTATGTTCTCAAATAAAATAAAAAATCATGCGTTCTATTAAATAATACTATATTATTCTAAAAATTACATAATAAATGACAATTAGATTAAAAATGATTCAGCATTTTAATCATTCAATATCCACACGTGCATATGAGTCATCATTATTTATTTTTAGAACCCGTTTACTTTAAAAGTATGAATCATCAAAGAGACCGTCTATATTTAAACCTTGAATTTCTTTATTTTACATCACTGTGACGCAGTATTTAATCCCCCATGCAGATAAGGCGTCATTGTTTATTCTTAGAATCCACAGTTTGTTTAGTCTTCTACAGCGGCAGGATGATGCAAACTTTAACCTTGAAGACATCTGCTGCCAGTTTGTTTATATTTCGATCACGTTCCCACGAGCTGGTAACTTGAAAAAATACCATCAACAACCATAAATCAGATAGCCCTGACGTTTGTTTATAATAAATCATCTAAATTACAGACAAGTCCTGACAGGCCTGTGTGCATGCTCTCTCCTATAACAAAGTACCGCCATCACGCCCCCGCCATCTTGTTTTCCGCCGCAGCCATATTGCCCACACAACCAATACACGCTCTTGTTTACGTTTCAGACTACTATATCCCCACCCCCAACCAATAAGACCTCACTACTATGCCCCGCTCACAATCAATCAGCCATGCGTTACGTCACCACTCACAACCAATCAGGTTTGTGTTACGTCACCACTAGGCGCCGCCCTCCACCAATAGACACACAGCCTCACCCTAATACCACCATTACACAGGAGTAGCAACCCAAATCTAGTAACTTTTTAGTACCAACCTAGGGGAAAAATCCCTATGGCGTCGTAGCGGTGTAGTATACCTACTCATGTTTACTGGCATGGTTTGGATAAAAACACAGTTAGTGTGTTTCTGATAGCTAGAGAAGTAAGTGTATTGTTAATTTGGTTAGTAGTTGTAAGTTTTGTTTAAGTTCCAATTAATAATAATGGAAAGAGATTCAATGAATTCAGAGTTGATTAAACAGTGTCCTGGGAACAAAGCAGATCAAAGACTAAAAATATAGAAGGAAATAAACAACTAAAGCAAAGGCACTTAGGTATGTTAACTCTCGTACAATTTTATTTATTTTATAAAACTAGTTAATAATATTTGTAACAGATATTCGCCAAAGTCGTTACCTGATTTTCCTACATGTGGGCACAAAGGAAGACCTTATTAGCCATATCAATGTGTCACATTTAACCATGAGAGATATTAAATATTTTCATATGACCTTCATGCTAACAAAACGAAAGTTGCACAAGATGCTTTTCTGGTTTCATATTGTAAAATCGACAATCCAAAGAGAAAGCGACCTCGCATTGATAGTCAAAATCAATAAGAATTAAATATAGGGCCAAAGCGTCGCATGGACGTTTAGTATCAGTTTGTAAAGAGGCATTTTTAGGAATTCTAGGCATAAAAAGATCACGTTTACTATTTAACTAACTTGAAATATTATTAATTTTTTATTTATTATAAATGTTATCTAATAAAGCTATAATATTTTCTTTGTCGCCATACATCTAGGTGCGTTAAAGACCCTAAAATATATGTTTCTAAACCTACAGTTAAACTCAAAAGGAGACAATGCCAACTAGGGAAAGATGTAAAAGGTGTTCTACGTTTGCAGATTTAAGGAAATATCACAAATATGTGGTTTTCGTAGATTTTTTTTAAACAGTATGATCTTATTTCCTTCGAAGGCTGCGAAAGTCAGAATACAACGTATTTCGATTTTTTGCGGTCTTATGAGGCAATAAGAACGATGCCATTGTTGAGATATTTCATCGTAAAAAGACGGAAAGGTGTACGAGTAGATGCTTTGAGCCACCAGAGAGAAGTTGAAAAGTCATCACTTGCTGGGGCACCATGAACACATAACCCATTTATTTCCGAGATTATGAAGGTGTGGAGCCGCAACAAATGACGTACTAGCTTCCCCTACATCCCCCCCCCCCTCAAGAGAAATAAGTTAGTTTCTTGCCATAATTAAGTTATACGCAAATCGATGGTGGATTAACTAGATTCTGGGAATTAGAGAATTACGATACAAATAACAAAATTAATGATAGTGCCTGCCGATTGATTTTGTGAGTCTCATTTTTTGAAAACGCATTCAATGAATGCCACAAGTCGTTTTGTAGTGCATATTCCGTTTAAAGAATTTAAATAAGTTTGGTAATTCGAAACAACAGGCAATAAATAGATTTATTTATCTAGAAAAGCAATTTGAGAAAACCGATAAGTTTATTAAATACAGTCCACTTAACCATTAACATTGGTCCATAAGATCGGATAGATTTCCAGCATAATTAATTAGAAGAAAAGAGGCTAAAGGTTAGCATTGCATCAACCAGAAGAATTGGCAGGCGTCGAAGACTCGAGTTCTGTGTTTGGAAGGCGCCAGGCGATAAGAAACAAGGTCAAGTGCCCTGGTTCGAGTAAGTGCTCATGCCTTTCATTTTACCCTGTTTTTATATTGCCAAAAGGAAGAGAAAAGATTTCATATATTTTTAAAAGATAAATTATATTCAATAAATTTAAAGTACAAACTCATCAACCTAAATTCTATAATTGGTTTACATTATTTCTTATACATTGCAAAATTAATAAACATTAAATTTAAACGAAGTATTGCAAAACATGTGTCAGTTTAATTAAGCAATTGCATAGATTGCAATAATTTTGAGGAACAGGTCATAGCTAAATTTTGATATCATTGACGTTTGGGGTTTGAGACAGTGTAGTATCTCCTTGGCCTGATGGAGTGCTGGGTAGTGATAATAATTATGTAAGTAATATTTCTTCATTTCCATTAGTTTTAAGTTCACCCATCTTTCATATTGTCATAAATCAAATAAATGTCGTTTATATATATTTTTTAAAGCTGTCTTTTACTTTCTGCCATCCGAGTTACCCCCTAGTGCGTATATGGCCTAGAGGAGGCCAGTACGCAACATATGGTGGAGGTGCCGATGGAATAGCATTTTATCAATAATTGTTTGCTACATGTTTTTCAGTAGGAGGATAACTTTGCAGTTATACCTACCTTGGCAGCCTCAGCACGAGGTAAGACAAAGAGTCGAACTGAACGTGACGTATTTTTTGCACTTTTATGTTTAGGGTTTAGTGGTTTTATCTTATACTTCATTAAAATTTTTCTATTAATAAAAAATAATAAATCTAAGACAGGTAAAAGACATCAGGAAAGTTCAGAACCACAAGCGGTGAGGAAGCATGTTTCCCCCTTAAACGAGCCCCTCTTCTCGAGAAAACAGTTTATATTGCAAGTTAATAGTGAAGTTGACCTTAGCTCACTCTAACCAGAACGAAGTCTAGAATGTATCCTGCAAGGAGTAGAGAGTTCTACAGTGGACGGCACCAGTACCGAATCGGGCGTGTAAAATTGTTTTTTCTGGGAAATTTCAATTGAACCAGAGCAGTTGATTGTGTAATGACGCGAAGTTGCTAGGCGATTTAAGCTAGCGGTCACTGTAATGTCACTAGATGAATGGCATAGTAAATAACCGACTACTCAACACTGCCCTTGTCCAATCAAAATTATAATTTGCTTTTTTTTCTTGTAAAAAATATGTACTATTGTGGCCACTAGTACATAAAAAAACCATATAAAACAGAAATATAATTACCCTCGGTACGTGGAGAATACTAATTTTTTTCCTGGTAAACACTTTCTTACCCCCACACCTAAAAAAAACTGAAGGCAAGGTGTTTTACGTAAACCAAAGGAAGCAAAAATGAAAACTCACCTTTACAGATATAACGAAGATAAACATATATAAAAGAATTTTGTATTTTGTACATGTCCAGACCTTCTGTGGTAACAACAGTAGCAGCATCCACTAACGAACCAACAGCTATGTCAATTATGCTTAATGCAAGTGTTGATGTGTCTAAATTCCATTTGCAACGAGAACAAAGACAGGAAAAAGGGGCTCAAATATCACAAGATCCGCAATAATACAACGCTCACAATCACAAACAGAGACAAGACACAAAACGCTTATATCGCATAATAATGTCAAAAATGATGTTAAAGGTTATGTCGCACGGACTTAGAAATGCTCGCGCTGGCGCTGGGATAGCACACAGAGATCAAGATGCGGACTGCCAGAACCGACTCCAGGGCCATAGACTATAACGGACAGTGCCGGAGTTAGCCTGAAGACTTTAATTTTGTGCATGCTCCAGGAAACTATTGTGCTAGTTATTAGACGGTTAGGTGTTTCTTTACGACCAAAGAGGCTAGGTTATTGCTATTATCATTAGAAAGATTGCCATTGTATAAAATTACATTAAATTTAAACAATGTATTGCAGAACATGTGTGTCAGTTTAATTAAGCAATTGCATAGACTATAATTTTGAAGAACAGGTCATAGCTAAATTTTGATATCATTGGACGTTTGGGGTTTGAGACAGCGCAGTTCAAAGTAAAGAAAAATATCTCCTTAGACTGATGAAGTGCTGGGTAGTGATAATAATTATGTAAGTAAGATTTCTTCATTTTCATTAGTTATAAGTTCAGCCATCCTTCATATTGTCGTAAATCAAATAAATGTCATTTATATATTTTTTTAAAGATCTTTTACTTTCTGCCATCCGAGTTAGCCCCTAGTGCGTATATGGCCTAGAGGAGGCCAGTACGTAACAATATTCTCACGCAGTACCTAGACAATTAGTTGGACCAGGAAACGATTTAGTTACAAAATTAATTTAATCCGATATCCAAAGTAAACCAAGTTGCTGCTTAAATGTAGCGTGAAAATCCAGCAAAGTCAGCAACGGTGCACACGGCCCGCTAGTTGTAGAAATGCTGAGAGTGCAAGTACTGGTGAAAACGAAATGGGAAAAGTCAAGCGAGTTAGTTAGTTGCCTTCTGGGTTTTTAAAGAAGCAGGTCCTAGGTAGTGCGTGGGGCAACTGCCCTCCTGAGGCCATGCCTCGGGGTGGCCAGATCTGCTATGCTATGTAAGTACTAAATTTTATTATATTTGTTTCACTGTTTGTTTTGCTTCATAAATAAATGTTCAATCTGTTCTGTTATGTTACCACCATGTTTTATTTAAGTGTTCACTTAGTAATATAATTTACCCTCTCGACATGCCGAGCGAGTGAAGTGACTTTAGCCATGGCTATCGTCGGCACTTACCCTCTACAGGGTGATGCTGGCGATATCCGTGGACGTCCTGCTAACCCCCGTCACGCAGGGTCGTGTCAATATTTTATATTACTATTATTTGACTACTATTCATAATGGACTCATTGGCAAAGCTTCGTTTTAAGCGTAATGATATAAAAGGGCAATTAAGTATATTGCAAGATTATTATGGGGGTTTGGATTGTAATAATTTTAATGCATTAATTATTACTCAACTTGAACAAAGGGTAAGTAAGGTCGAGTCGATCTATCAAGATTTCGGTGAAATACAAACCGAAATAGTATTTAGTTTACGTAGTGCCGAAGATACGAGCTTGCAGTTGACGGCTGACGAGAGTAAAATAAGGGTAGAATTTGAAAATACATATATTGACGTAGTAACTAAAATTAAAGATACAATTACCACTTTCTACAATAGTAAAGTGCTATATAATGAGTTTGAAGCCGGTTCAGCGGCTAGTATTAATTCGAGGGTTTATTCACAGTCGCAGGTAAGATTACCTACGTTTAATGGATCATATAATCCGGCTCGAAGGACCAATGTTGATGGTATTTAATAAACTTGACTTGATTTTCTCAAACACTTGACTTTATTTCTGCTTATGCACTAAGTTACATCCGTAAGTCCGCATCCTCAGTTAACAGAGGTATATAATTACGTGCGATTACTAACGAATATATTGTATGTTTATATTAGTCATACAGCATGAGCTGATTTAATTGGAAATCATCATACAAGGTATGATGTTTATTTAAGAAAGTAAATTACATTTTGTTTATTCTATGATAGCAATCCTTAGATTAACTATTTTTCATACCCTTTTTGATGTACCTATGTATTTTATAGCCAGAGATTGTGTATTCCCTTTTTATTATTATTATTACCCCCTCCCTCTCTCACTGAATCTGAGAACAAGATTTAAAACTCATACGGGCCTCGACGGTATGTTTTGCAGTGTTAGGCGACTTATACTTGGTTCTTCCGATAGCCACGTATGTTAGAGCGCTGTGTCTATAAACGGAAACTCGCAGGATCGAATCCTAGGCTGCGCTAAAAAGAAATTAACACAAGATGACATCTATAGAAACTCGGGAGTATTAAGATCTCACGATTTGAATTTCCCGCCATAAAAAAGAGGCGTGGCTTCGTGGGTGGACTGGAGGGGCAGGTCTCAACCGACCCCATATCTACTACTCACGGAGATGAAGATAGAAGACTGGAATTTTGTTTATGGGCTCAAGGAGAATACCTCAATAATTCTAATTTCATTAAAGAAATATTATATACCTGCTGAAGACCTGCGAGCTAGAATAAGGAACACATGTCTAGAAATTACTCCTACACAATTAAGAGTGTCAAATAATATTAAAAACAGATATGAAAAATGTATTACATTGAAAGGTGGTTTGGTAGAATCTAAAAAAATTTTGTAGTTTCTTTACAATCTTCTTTTATTACATTACATTTATTGTTAATATTTTTTTTTAGTGCTTAAAATGGGTCACACCTTATATGTTATTTTTTCGACATGAGGTTAACTGTATGTGTTCGGGATACTAGTTGTGGGAATGCGCCTGGTCTTATTCGTCCAAGTAGTGCGTCATATTCATTCACAATGAGGCGGCGGCATCTCTTGAGGCGACTCATCTCAATTATGACCCAAAAGACGGGTTATTAAGTAAATTGTATTATTGTAAAACATTAATTTTAGGTATTCATTATATCATTAGTCTTGTAGCCGGAGGTTATGCTGTACTGTTTCAACATATTTATCATATTTGTAATTTTGTTTCTAAAATATACTACTATAATGTACCCAACACCCTGTATATTGTTTTCCATATATTTTAAACGTGATGTAAATAACTAGCCTTAGTCAGAATCAATATTGTGTAGTTATTAAGAATAATGTAATAAAATTCCATTTGCAACGAGAACAAAGACAGGAAAAAGGGGCTCAAATATCACAAGATCCGCAATAATACAACGCTCACAATCACAAACAGAGACAATACACAAAACGCTTATATCGCATAATAATGTCAAAAATGATGTTAGAGGTTATGTCGCACGGACTTAGAAATGCTCGCGCTGGCGCTGGGATAGCACACAGAGATCAAGATGCGGACTGCCAGAACCGACTCCAGGGCCATAGACTATAACGGACAGTGCCGGAGTTAGCCTGAAGACTTTAATTTTGTGCATGCTCCAGGAAACTATTGTGCTAGTTATTAGACGGTTAGGTGTTTCTTTACGACCAAAGAGGCTAGGTTATTGCTATTATCATTAGAAAGATTGCCATTGTATAAAATTACATTAAATTTAAACAATGTATTGCAGAACATGTGTGTCAGTTTAATTAAGCAATTGCATAGACTATAATTTTGAAGAACAGGTCATAGCTAAATTTTGATATCATTGGACGTTTGGGGTTTGAGACAGCGCAGTTCAAAGTAAAGAAAAATATCTCCTTAGCCTGATGAAGTGCTGGGTAGTGATAATAATTATGTAAGTAAGATTTCTTCATTTTCATTAGTTTTAAGTTCACCCATCCTTCATATTGTCGTAAATCAAATAAATGTCATTTATATATTTTTTTAAAGCTCTTTTACTTTCTGCCATCCGAGTTACCCCTTAGTGCGTATATGGCCTAGAGGAGGCCAGTACGTAACAATATTCTCACGCAGTACCTAGACAATTAGTTGGACCAGGAAACGATTTAGTTACAAAATTAATTTAATCCGATATCCTAAGTAAACCAAGTTGCTGCTTAAATGTAGCGTGAAAATCCAGCAAAGTCAGCAGCGGTGCACACGGCCCGCTAGTTGTAGAAATGCTGAGAGTGCAAGTACTGGTGAAAACGAAATGGGAAAGTCAAGCGAGTTAGTTAGTTGTCTTCTGGGTTTTTAAAGAAGCAGGTCCTAGGTAGTGCGTGGGGCAACTGCCCTCCTGAGGCCATGCCTCGGGGTGGCCAGATCTGCTATGCTATGTAAGTACTAAATTTTATTATATTTGTTTCACTGTTTGTTTTGCTTCATAAATAAATGTTCAATCTGTTCTGTTATGTTACCACCATGTTTTATTTAAGTGTTCACTTAGTAATATAATTTACCCTCTCGACATGCCGAGCGAGTGAAGTGACTTTAGCCATGGCTATCGTCGGCACTTACCCTCTACAGGGTGATGCTGGCGATATCCGTGGACGTCCTGCTAACCCCCGTCACGCAGGGTCGTGACAATATTTTATATTACTATTATTTGACTACTATTCATAATGGACTCATTGGCAAAGCTTCGTTTCAAGCGTAATAATATAAAAGGGCAATTAAGTATATTGCAAGATTATTATGGGGGTTTGGATTGTAATAATTTTAATGCATTAATTATTACTCAACTTGAACAAAGGGTAAGTAAGGTCGAGTCGATCTATCAAGATTTCGGTGGAATACAAACCGAAATAGTATTTAGTTTACGTAGTGCCGAAGATACGAGCTTGCAGTTGACGGCTGACGAGAGTAAAATAAGGGTAGAATTTGAAAATACATATATTGACGTAGTAACTAAAATTAAAGATACAATTACCACTTTCTACAATAGTAAAGTGCTATATAATGAGTTTGAAGCCGGTTCAGCGGCTAGTATTAATTCGAGGGTTTATTCACAGTCGCAGGTAAGATTACCTACGTTTAATGGATCATATAATCCGGCTCGAAGGACCAATGTTGATGGTATTTAATAAACTTGACTTGATTTTCTCAAATACTTGACTTTATTTCTGCTTATGCACTAAGTTACATCCGTAAGTCCGCATCCTCAGTTAACAGAGGTATATAATTACGTGCGATTACTAACGAATATATTGTATGTTTATATTAGTCATACAGCATGAGCTGATTTAATTGGAAATCATCATACAAGGTATGATGTTTATTTAAGAAAGTAAATTACATTTTGTTTATTCTATGATAGCAATCCTTAGATTAACTATTTTTCATACCCTTTTTGATGTACCTATGTATTTTATAGCCAGAGATTGTGTATTCCCTTTTTATTATTATTATTACCCCCTCCCTCTCTCACTGAATCTGAGAACAAGATTTAAAACTCATACGGGCCTCGACGGTATGTTTTGCAGTGTTAGGCGACTTATACTTGGTTCTTCCGATAGCCACGTATGTTAGAGCGCTGTGTCTATAAACGGAAAATCGCAGGATCGAATCCTAGGCTGCGCTAAAAAGAAATTAACACAAGATGACATCTATAGAAACTCGGGAGTATTAAGATCTCACGATTTGAATTTCCCGCCATAAAAAAGAGGCGTGGCTTCGTGGGTGGACTGGAGGGGCAGGTCCCAACCGACCCCATATCTACTACTCACGGAGATGAAGATAGAAGACTGGAATTTTGTTTATGGGCTCAAGAAGAATACCTCAATAATTCTAATTTCATTAAAGAAATACTATATACCTGCTGAAGACCTGCAAGCTAGAATAAGGAACACATGTCTAGAAATTACTCCTACACAATTAAGAGTGTCAAATAATATTAAGAAAAGATATGAAAAATGTATTACATTGAAAGGTGGTTTGGTAGAATCTAAAAAAATTTTGTAGTTTCTTTACAATCTTCTTTTATTACATTACATTTATTGTTAATAAAAATTTTTTAGTGTTTAAAATGGGTCACACCGTAAACATTCATCAAGTATTCGTCAAACTCAGCAACAGTTAGTACTAGTATTTTAAGTTATATTATTATAACCGTCGATTTAAACACCTTACAAAATAAATCTTCGTTAAAAGTTGTACCAGTTTTTCCTTTGAAGCAGTCCATTACACAGTTGTTAAGAGCTAATTGCTTTAAAGCAATCACAAATACATTAACTCGACGTCTGATAAAAACAATGTCTCAAATATCTTGTCCAAATTGCTGTACAAGGCCACAGAGCTCATTTGAGAATTGCATATATCTAAAATGCCAAAAATAATAAACAAATCCTCAACACCGAACGCTGAACACAAATAACGAAATTGCTAAAGAACATTCGTTGACCATCCAATAGGGATAACATTCAAATAAAATTTAAAGTATCCCAAAAAGCTATGTTTGTTGATTTACATCGTCGCAGTTATTAAGAGTTAGTTGCTGTAAAGAAAATAGCGATTATATTCAGCCTCGTCTCGTAAATAAATAATATGTAGTACCCCCGCCTCTGGCTAGAATATCCACAATCTTTAAAGCACAAAATTCCATAACCCTATCTCTATGTCCAACCTTTACCGATGATCAGCCTTCGTTTTTGTGTTAGTGTATCCACACGTATCGCGCCCGAGGCGATTTATTAATATTGCACATATTAAAAATGTCTAATCGCCCTGTTTCGTCGCAGAAACGACGTAGAAGCCGGAGTTTATCTTCGGATAGACCTAGTGTTGGAGTTTATAAGCTATTAAAAAAGATTGAATCGAGATTGGCGGTGGTCGAACGCAGGCAATTAAAACGCTCTCGTTACGTGAGTAGTTCGGATAGCGAAAATGATAGCTCCAGGTCCCGATCACGTGAAAGTGTCATGGAACGATCTAAGCGACGGCGGCGTGATAGCGTGATACGCTGAGTTCATCAGAGGGGGAGGAACGTCGTAGAACAGACGAGGAAGTACCGTTGACAGCTACAGGAATTAATGTTGAACGTAAGTATGTGTTCTCTGACGAGTATAGATGGTTATTGTTGTCAAACTTTGTGTTTTAAATAGTAGTCTGGGGGATGACACTTTATAATTTTATTGTTAGCGGTTTTGTTAGAATAACAGATTTTAAGACAATGTAATGTAACACTTCCACCCATACTTACAAAACCATATAATTTTTTGTGTTTTGATTTTTTGCGTTTGAGCAAACGTTATTACAGAATTTTTCATAGCTTTAACCTGTTTGGAGATAACAGGTTGCAAGTGCCCAACTAATTTCTTCTGTTTGGTAAACACTATATCTGTTTGTGATGACAGATTTTTCACAACTTTAACCTGTTTGGGGATAACAGGTTTCAAGTGCACTATTAATTTATAGTGTTTGGGAAAACACTATAGCTGTTTGGGACAACAGATTTTTCATAGTCTTAACCTGTTTGGGGATAACAGGTTTTACGTGCACTACTAATTTGTTGTGTTTGGGAAAACACTATATCTGTTTGGGATAACAGAATTTTCACAACCTTAACCTGTTTAGAGATAACAGATTTCAAGTGCAGAACTAATTTATTGTGTTTGGGAAAACACTATATCTGTTTGGGATAACAGAATTTTCACAACCTTAACCTGTTTAGAGATAACAGGTTTCAAGTGCAGAACTAATTTCTTGTGTTTGGGAAACACTGTATCTGTTTGGGATAACAGAATTTTCACACACAACTAGTCAATGTATATAGAGGTATATATGGGCGTATGTTTATAATTTCTATCCATTTCTTCCTCTAGTGCTATTAAAAAATAGAAGTTGGTTTTTTCAATTTCAGGGACAGAGGGGCAGCCGGGTGAAGGGAGAGATAATGAGATTACTCCCACATCAGTACTACAAGAAGACATCTTGTCGATACTTGGTAGCGATCAAGAAAGTAAAAGATCCTTTGCCGAGCCAATTCATGCAGACGTGGCCAGCCGTTGGTCATACGTTTTGGTTTCTGGGTTGGATGAAACAGGCCAAAAAACCTTATTGGAAAAATATTTGCCCCCAGACAGAAGACATCTTGTCGATACTTGGTAGCGATCAAGAAAGTAAAAGATCCTTTGCCGAACCAATTCATGCAGACGTGGCCAGCTGTTGGTCATACGTTTTGGTTTCTGGGTTTGATGAAACAGGGCAAAAAACCTTATTGGAGAAATATTTGCCCCCAGACAACTGCCCTTTGCTGAAACCTCCTAATGTCAACCCTGAGGTAAAGGTAGCAGTGCCGGAGTCAGTTCTCCGCCGGGATGGTCGGTTGGTGGCCCTCCAACAACAGGTAGCGGCCGGCATGTCAGCTATTGGTTTAGTGCTGACACATATGCTCTCCGATACTAACAAGAACAAAGAGCATATTGAACGGTTGAGCGATGCTGGAGGTTTATTGGCTAATATACACCATTTAGAGTCTATGTCTCGTCGAGAGTTAATTGCACTAAATTTGAATAAAAAGCTGAAGTAAACTCTAACCAATACTCCTCTTGGGAATTTGCTGTTTGGTACTGATTTGGACAATAGAATCCGAGCGGTTAAAGAACTAGAAAAATCTGGTCAACAATTGAAAATACCCAAGAAAACTGGCAAAATGACCGCACATGCTTCTACTTCAAAGCGTAGCCAGGGAAACTTCAGGAACCCCCTTTCACAAATGTATGGAGCTCGGAAAGGGGGGCAGGTCCATCGAGCGCCCCAGACGGCAACTCGAAAAAGGATACAACAGGCTCCAAGAGGGTATGGGGAGAGACCTTATCAAAGCGATCAGCGGTGTCGCAACTATTAGAGCAGGAGGTTAGTAAACCGTGTGGTCGTTTAAAATTTTTTCATGACCGATGGCGCGAATTGCCAGTAAATAAAGTAATTATATCTTATGTAAAAGGGTTAAAAATTCCATTTATTATGAAACCACGGCAAACAATAGTCCCACGAGAAAATAAATGATCTCATAATGAAGTGCCAATTATAAGCCAGCTGATAAAGAACTGACTGCAGATGGGTGCTATAACTACAAAGTAATAATTTAGTAGGTTTGAAAATGATCATATCTTCTATTAACAGTGACTTGAATATGGGAAACAATGGTTGAGAGGCCCAGAGAGGAACAACCACTATCCCCTCTGCTTTATCCTCTATGATTTTCTGAAGCATTGTGGAATTATTTTACAGAATCTGGTGAAGAATATTATGCAAAATGCAATTTATGTAGTTCTAAATTATCATATAGAACTAGCACTTCTAATTTAAAAAAACATATGAAGATTAAACATCCTACTGTGTTATTAGAGGAGGTAATAAACTTAATTATTTTATTTTTCACTGAATGCTATATATAGATGTATTTTTATTTCACAGTCAAGAGTATCGACGGCCGCTACTGTTGTTGATACACCGTCAACATCAACAAGTGAACAACATGGTGAACATATTCAGAAGGAGCAGGCGATTATATCTTCGGCTGTAATTCCACCTGCACCAGCACGCCACATCCACCAGACACAAATATCTGCATATGTTCCAAAAAAAAGTTACTCCAAAAATTAAGCAAAATATTGACAAAAAATTACTGCATCTATTCACGGACACATTTCAACCATTTCGAATAGTAGAAGAGGAAGCATTTCGTTGCGGAGTTGAACCCGAATTATGAACTACCAACAAGATATACGATATCAAAAACACTAATACCAGCAATGTACGAACAGTGTGTTCATGAAACGCACAATGCTTTAAAAAATGTAAGAAAAGTGTGTGTAAACACTGAGAGTTATATGGGTATCACAGTACATTTTTTAGATGAAAACTTCAATTTAAACTCTCTACTTTTGGATTGTTCCACTTTGCCTGCACATCACACAGCTGTTAATCTTGCCAACGAATTAAAAAGGGTTCTTTCAATGTAGAACCTAGAAGAAAGACACCTTATGGTGGTATCTGATAATGCATCCAATATTAAAGGTGTCCAAAATGAATTAAAATGGAAATATTTTTGATGTTTCGCGCATACTGTAAGTCACTTTAAGAGAAGTGCTATATCACCGAGAAACTCCTTGCTTACCAACGGAATGAGACCAATCAAGGAATTGGCAATCCATTAAAATTACTACAGGACGTAGCTACACGGTGGAACTCCACATTTTATATGTTAGAAAGGTTTCTTACACTGGAGGAGGTAATAAAAGCAACAATGGCTTTAACCAATGTAGACGTAAGCAACAATTTAACAAAATATGAATGGGACGTTATTCGAGAACTTTGTAAGGTTTTAAAACCGTTCGAGCCGGTAACGAAACAAATTTCAGGAGAGCATTATTTAACAGCCTCACTTGTAATACCATTAGTAAATGGATTGAATTCTGTTTTTAAGAATTTCGCAACCAAATCATTTACAAAATGTGCAAAAAAGATTGTTGCGCAATTTCAGGCTTCACTGAGAGAAATATTTGTTAGAGTGGAAAACAGCAATACACTTTCCATGTGTACATTCCTGGATCCAAGGTTCAAACAAATTGCGTTTTTAGATGCCAGAAACGCAGAAGTTGCAAAAAAGAATATTACCGCTTTAGTTGCAGAGAAGTTTGCAGAACAACAACCCTCAAACTTGGATACAGACACCAATATTCCATCAACATCAAAAGAGGTAACAGACAATAAAAATAATGATAACGCCTCTGATGATGAAGACATTCCATCGGTGTGGGCTGATTTCGATAAAATAGCTGCTGAATATCAACTACGAGGAACAGCTACAAGCAAAGCTCTTGTCGAAGCACAGAGATTTGTGGATTGTGAAAAAATACCACGCAAAGAAGACCCATTAAAGTGGTGGAGAGAAAACAAACAAATTTTTCCTCACCCTGCTTTAGTTGCGCAAGAACGCCTTAGCGTTATTGCCACATCTGTGCCTTGCGAGAGGCTGTTTTCGAAGGCCGGCTTAATACTGACAGATAGAAGAAGCCGGCTAAATAGCAAAAAAACGAAAATGTTATTGTTTTTAAATTGCAATTCCAAGTTACTACAGTAAATAATGTTTAGTATTCATTAATTTGTTGTTTTTTTTTTAATGGCATTAGGACATAGTCCATACAGCCAGATACACAGTTAAATTTATAAGCTGCTAAAGATCTAACCCTAATTCTAACGTGAATAATAACTAGATGAAAACGATAAGGAATAACAGGGACACACACTTCTCGTCTAGGAAGAATTGTATTTTGTTTCAAAGGTTCACCGAAAAAAGTATTATTTTTTGTTATAGATTAACAGATTTTATTTATTTACTTATACATTACAATAATTATTACGTTCATATTTTATTACACATATTATATATTTTTCGTTATTATTATTTTTGGATTTAACTTATTTTTAAATTTACATTTTGGTACTTATAAATATTTATGTACCCATTTGTTCAGTTTTAATAAAATCAAAATCGTTCATATATATGCTCTGTTTTTATACACCATCCATCTACCATCACCTAATAAATAGTTGAAACCAATTATGCTTGTTTACAATGCCAGTCCGTGAATGTGATACGCGTTTGTGGAACCCTAACCGCGAACGCTTTGATAATATTGAAACGTGAAATGAGCAAGCAGATTAATCAGGTAGCACTATATGATATCATCGAAGCTAAATATCGCATTCACGTTCACAGGTAAAAATCACTGTTAACAGAAATTCACGTCACAGTGAACGCTGTGAATGAGAATTCACGGGATCGCCCAACTCTAATCTTTATACTTAACACAGCCAAAAAACACGTGATCTAGGTCTCCTATGACATTACAGCGTGCGTACTTATCCGAAGTAACAATTCCAATTTTAAACAAATGAGCTGGGTAGCAAGTGTGGCCAAATTTTAAGCGTATCAGAGTAGTTATATATTTTCTTTGGGCAGGAAGTTCATCGTGAAAAAAATTTGTGTCCCTTGGTAATAATAGAGGCAATTTAAAAACACCACAAGGTGACTTTGCTCGTCCCTATTCTAGTATTCGGTTTTTGTCCCTACAGATGACAGCGTATCGGAAGACGATCCTGGGGTAAAGCGACGAAAAAGAAGGTGTGTCATTTGTAGTGACTCAGACTGTGAACAATCGGGCTCACCACCTGCCCAAAATTCGGACATTGAAGATATCTCCGTACACACACTGCTTCAGGTTTTCAGCTTAATCCTGAAGTAGTATCTCGTTGGACAAACTATTTAACTTCTGGCGTGGATACCGATGCACGCACGGCCATTAAGAGAAAGTGGTGTTTCCCAACGAATTTGTTTAGCACTACAGTCTCGTCGCAGTTGTTAAGAGTTAATTGCTGTAGAGAAAATAGTAATAAAATATTATTAGCTCAATGTATGATAAGAACGTCTCAAATATTTTGTCCAAATTGCTGCACGAGGCGATAAAGCAAAAATAATAAACACCAAGCTCATTTGAGAATTGTTTATATCTAAAATATCAAAAATAATAAACAAATCAACGCCTATCGCTGAACTCAAATAACGAAGTTGCTAAAGAAGATTCCTTGACCAACCAGTAGGGGATATTCAAATAAATTTGAAAGCATTCCTAAAAAGCTATATTTGTTGATTTGCATCGTAGCAGTTGTTATAGTTGCTTTAAAGAAAATAGAACTAGAACAAATTGCTGTCCAAGGCCACAAAGTTCATTTGAGATTTTTTATATATAAAATACCAAAAATAATAAACATCAAGTCCTCAACGTTGAACACTGAACTCAAATAACGAAGCTGGTAAAGATGATGAGGTAAGCAAATGTTATTGCCGAATTTATTATTATTACTATAATTATCTTGCTAACTTTATACTCATCTTAATTATTTCATTAAACATAACCTTATTTGTTATCTGCAAAAATGAGTGAAAATATTACATTAGCACAATTTAACATAAGATCATTATTACCAAAATTCAATGAATTTAAGGAGCATATTCTGTCTGCTAAGTACTCAGTATTGTGTTTGTGTGAAATATGGCTTACACCCGCCATAGATAATTACGCAGTTCAATTAGAGGGGTATAATCTGGTAAGAAAGGATCGCACATTAGGTAGAGGGGGAGGTGTCTGTATCTACATTAAGAGTAATATCTCATACTCCGTCATAAATACCCAAAACAATATAGAACAATTATGGCTTAATTTGAAAATAAATAAACAGCATTATGCAGTTGGCGTCGTATATAGACCACCTGATTTTTCTTATATAGAGTTTTTAAATACACTAGAGCAAAACCTATCCTTGTTTTTGCCGCAATATGATGAAGTTTTTTGCTTAGGAGATTTTAACATAGATATTTTAAAACCTAATTGTCCTGCCTTTAACAAACTAAAGTCACTGCTGGATGCCTACAGTTTTACTCAACTAGTCACTGAACCTACCCGTGTGACACTCAATTCTTTAACGTTAATTGATTTAATTATAACCAGTAATAATGATAGTAATATTATACAAAATGTAAATGTAACTAATTTAGATCAAATATCTGATCATGATTTAGTATGTTGTAGTTTAAATATCACACAAAAGGCTGGCTCTCCCGTCTTTAAAACAATAAGAGACTTCAAAAAATTTGATAATTATTTATTTAACGCTGATTTACAGGCTATAGATTTTGAACCTATATACTATATGGACAATGTAAATGAAAAAGTTTCTTTTCTAAATGAAGCTATCTTGATGCTTTTTAGTATACATGCACCATTAAAAACTATAAAAATTACAAAAAAATACTCCCCTTGGATGACCGATAATTTACGTTTGCTCATGTCACTCAGAGATAAAGCTCTTTCTAAATGGCGTAAATCTAAAAATATAGACCATTATAATTATTACAAAACCTTGCGCAATTACACTACACTGGCATGCAGAAATGAAAAATAAGCTTACTTTGAATTTGAACTACGTGTAAGAGGTAGTAATAAAATATGGAAAGATTTACATCTGTTAAATATACGTAAACAAGGAAAATCCATACCTAACAACCTAAAAAATGCTGACGGACTGAATAATTATTATATAAATTGTATTCCTACAATACCAGCTAATCAAGATATTGTCAATTTTTACGAGAATAATGTTAAAGCGGGGATTGAACCTTTTCAATTCAAGCCAGTATCAGAATATGACGTGCAAAAAAAAGTATATAATATAAAAACCAATGCTCAAGGCTATGATGGACTTAATATCAAATTAATATTGTTGTGCTGTCCAGTTATTATACCGTATATAACACACATTGTTAACTTTTGTCTCCAGGAGGGTGTTTTTCCAGATTCCTGGAAAGAGGCTTTAGTTCAACCGATCCCGAAAGTTGATAACCCCGAGGAATTTAAGGACCTTCGTCCAATCAGTATCTTACCTGTACTATCTAAGGTAGTTGAACGAGTAATAGACGAGCAGTTGCGAGAATATATCACTAAATTCAATATATTACCTGAAGTCCAATCTGGTTTCCGTCGCCTGCATAGTTGTGAGACGGCCCTGCTGAACATTACAGATGATATTTTGAGGGGGACAGATAATAAAAAAGCTACGGTGTTGGTGCTTGTCGATTTTTCGAAGGCATTCGATACCTTAAATCACGAAGTATTACTGTCTGTATTAAAATATCTAGGAATGTCGGAACATGTAGTTAACTTTTTCTCAAACTATATTTCTAAGAGAATCCAAAGAGTCAAAGTTGATAATGACATATCTGCTCCACTCGAAATATCGTCTGGTGTACCACAGGGCTCGATCTTGGGTCCTCTTTTGTACACTTTATACACGTCTAACTTTGTAAAAGTACCCCGACATTGTAATATACATTTCTATGCTGACGACACGCAGCTCTATTTGTCGTTCGACCCAAGTAATAGCGCCGTTGCCGTAAATAATATTAATAAGGATGTTGAGGCTATTATAGACATATCTAAACGGCATTCGTTGAACATTAACGCCAATAAGACATCCGTACTTGTTTTTGGTCCACGAGATGTAAGGTTATCGTTATCAGAACAAATTCACATAAGTGTTGATGGGCAGCAAATATCTCCAGTTGAACATGCCAAAAATCTAGGACTGACTTTTGATTCAGCTCTGCGATTTCGAGCTCATATTAATAAGTGTATACGTGTGGCATACATAAACTTAAAAATGATATTCCAAAATCGGTTTTTCCTTAACCAAAAAACTAAAGCAATCCTGTGTGAGTCATTAGTGCTGTCCAAATTTAATTTTGGTGATGTGATTTATGGCCCTCTCATATACGCCGAGGATGCTCAAAGGATACAAGTCATACAAAACTCTTGCCTGCGATTAATATTTGGTATTAGGCGTAGGCAACACATCTCGCATAAGCTTGTTCAAATAAGCTGGTTAAATATGTCAAGGCGGCGTATACTGCATTCTGCTTGCTTATTTAAAAAAATTATAGAAACTAAAATACCCGCATATTTAAATAGTAAAGTTGCATTTAGAACAGACGTCCATAATCTAAATTTGCGACATAAAGGTACACTTACTCCCCCTTTGCATCACACGGAACTATTTAAAGCTTCATTCACATATCAAATTACCAAGATATATAACTCCATACCCGCGGATATAAAAAACAAATCATTTCTATCTTTTAAGTATGCGTACAAGAAGCTGTTGTTAGTAGAGCAGAATAACTCCTTGAATTAGTGCATAATAAATCCCAGTAGATCAATATAATTTTTTTTTTATTTCCACTTTTTGTCTATTTAGCTGTTATATTATTAGGTATTAGTTGTTGTATATCTGTATATTCGTATATTTATATATTCGTTTCTGTCAATTTTATAGCTTAAGATGAAAAACAGAGGTCATGCTTCATGACCACCTGATCTTCGGCTTTTTTCAATGATATGTGTTTTTTTAAAGTTTCTCTGTAAATAATTGTAAAAATATTAACTACATATTGAAAATAAAGGCCATTTATTATTATTATTATTATTCGTTGACCATCCAATAGAGATATTCCAGTAAAGTTGAAAGTCCTTCCCAAAAATTAATATTTGTTGATTTACATCGTCGCAGTTAGAATTTGCTTCAAAGTAAACATAAATACAACATTAGCTCGAGGACTGATAAACACAATGTCTGAAATATCTTGTCCAAATTGTTTATAGCTAAAATTCTAAAAATAATAAACAAATCAACGCCGAATGCTGACCAACCAGTAGGGGATATTCAAATAAATTTGAAAACATTTCTAAAAAGCTCTTTGTTGATTTGCATTGTAGCAGTTGTTATAGTTGCTTTAAAGAAAATAGAAATAGAACATTGGCTCGACGTCTGATAAAAACAATGTCTCAAATATCTTGTCCAAATTGCTATACAAGGTCATAAAACTCGAACACTGAACTCAAATAACGAAACTGGTAAAGACGATTTGTTGACCATCCAATGGGGATATTCCAGTAAAGTTGAAAGTCCTTCCCAAAAATTAGTGTCTGTTGATTTACAACGTCGCAGTTGTTAGAAATTGCTCTAAAGTAAACACAAATACATTAGCTCGAAGACTGACAAACAATGTCTCAAATATCTTATCCAAATTGTTGTGCAAGACCACAGAGCTCATTTGAAAATTGTTTATATCAAAAATGCCGAACATAATAAGCAAATCCTCAACGCCGAACGCTGAACTCATATAACGAACCCGCTAAAGACGATTCGTTGACCATCCAATAAAGGATATTCATAAAGTTGAAAGCCCTTCCCAAAAATTAGTGTTGGCTTACATCGTCGCAATTGTTAAGAG
This sequence comes from Leptura quadrifasciata, assembly GCA_963675555.1. Classification (NCBI taxonomy): domain Eukaryota; kingdom Metazoa; phylum Arthropoda; class Insecta; order Coleoptera; family Cerambycidae; genus Leptura; species Leptura quadrifasciata. The sequence continues at coordinate 82,991,845 of OY776680.1, forward strand.
TTAATATTACTGTAAAGAAAATAGTAATAACATATTATTAGCTCGATGTATGATAAGAACAACGTCTCAAATATTTTGTCCAAATTGCTGCACGAGGCGATAAGGTTCATTTGAGAATTGTTTATATCTAAAATACCAAAAATAATAAACGTCAAGTCCTCAACGTTGAACACTGAACTCAAATAACGAAGCTGGTAAAGACGATTCGTTGACCATCCAATAGGGATCTTCCAGTAAAGTTAAAAATCCTTCCCAAAAATTAGTGTTTGTTGATTTACATCGTCACAGTTGTTAGAAATTGCTCTAAAGTAAACACAAATACAATATTAGCTCGAGGTCTGATAAACGCAATGTCTCAAATATCTTGTCCAAATTGTTGTACAAGGCCACAGAGCTCATTTGACAATTGTTTACAGGTAAAGTGCCAAGAATAATAAACAAATCAACGCCGAACGCTGAACTCAAAAAACGAAGTTGCTAAAGAAGACTCCTTGGCCAACCAGTAGGGGATATGAAAGCATTCCTAAAAAGCTGTTTGTTGATTTGCATCGTAGTAGTTGTTATAGTTGCTTTAAAGAAAATAGAAATAGAACATTGGCTTGACGTCTGATATAAACAATGTCTCAAATATCTTGTCCAAATTGCTGTACAAGGCCACAGAGCTCATTTGAGAATTGTTTATATCAAAAATGCCGAAAATAATAAGCAAATCCTCAACGCCGAACGCTGAACTCAAATAACGAAGCTGCTAAAGACGATTCGTTGACCATCCAATAGGGGATATTCGGTAAGTTTAAAGCCCTTCCCAAAAATTAGTGTTGATTTACATCCAAATTGCTGCACGAGGGGATAAAGCTCATTTGAGAATTGTTTACATCTAAAATACCAAAAATTATAATCAAGTCCTCAACGTTGAACACTGAACTCAAATAACGAAGCTGGTAAAGACGATTCGTTGACCATCTAGTAGGGATATCCAGTAAAGTTAAAATTCGAGGACTGATAAACACAATGTCTCAAATATCTTGTCCAAATTGCTGTGCAAGGCCATAAAGCTTATTTGAGAATTGTTTATAAACATCAAATCCTCAACGCCGAACGCTAACCTCAAATAACAATGTTGCTAAAGAAGATCCATTGCCCATACAATAGGGATATTCCAGTAAAGTTGAAAGTCGTTCCAAAAAATTAGTGTTTGTTGATTTACATCGTCGCAGTTGTTATAGTTGCTTTAAAGAAAATATAAATAGAACATTAGCTCGACGTCTGATAAAAACAATGTCTCAAATATCTTGTCCAAATTGTTGTACAAGGCCACAGAGCTCATTTGAGAATTGTTTATATTAAAAATGCCGAAAATAATCCTCAACACCGAACGCTGAACTCAAACAACGAAGTTGCTAAAGAAGACTCGTTGACCATCCAATAGGGATATTCGTAAAGTTGAAAGCCCTTCCCAAAAATTAGCGTTGATTTACATCGTCGCAGTTGTTAAGAGTTAATTGCTGTAAAGAAAATAGTAATATAATATTATTAGCTCGATGTATGGTAAGAACAACGTCTCACATATTTTGTCCAAATTGCTGCACGAGGCGATAAAGCTCATTTGAGAATTGTTTATATCTAAAATACCAAAAATAATAAACATCAAGTCTTCAACGTTGAACACTGAACTCAAATAACGAAGCTGGTAAAGACGATTCGTTGACCATCCAATAGGGATAATCCAGTACGGTTGAAAGCAGTGATGGGCATAATCGGATGATTTCAATAATCGGATTCTACCGATTCGATTATTCTAATAATAATAATAATTTTAATTCGGTGTAGCCGACCATGCTCGTGTCGATTCGCGATCACTCGAATCGATGAAGAATATATTATGATTATGCTTTAAAGTTTTAACATGTTTATTATTGTTTAGGTAAGGTCAGGGTTAGGAATTAAGACCGCTCACTCGAATCTCGGTGTTATTTATTTAGTCAGCACATTGCCCGTTTTATTTTGATATTCGTTTAGTTTAGCTGATTGATAACTGTGCGTGTATAATTCCAATAAAAATTAAAAATGTCTCCTCCAGGTTCCAAAAAAAGATCTGTCGTTTGGAATTATTTTAATAAATCTAATAACGAAAACCTAGCTACATGTAATCTGTGTAAGAAAGTAATTAAATATTTTGGTGGTACAACGAATCTGAAGCAGCATTTATTAAGAATTCATAAAACAGTAAAATTAGTACCAGAAACGCCTCAATTATCGGAAGAAAACGACGAACATGAAAATATTGAAATTGAAAAAACTGGAAGCCAAGATATAGCGAACATTTCCTCAAATATCGCTTCCTGCAGCAGTGCCCCGAATTTGGAAAACCTTCCAGGGCCTTCCGGTGTTACCTCACATAAAACTAAAGGTCTTTCAGAAGTGCACAAAGTAATGAAAAATCGCCCAATTGACGCTTTTTGGTAGTAGAAGTGAAAGAGAACTTTCAGAGTCGAAAATTTCGGCTATTGAATCAAAGTTGATAAAAATGATAACGACGGACTACCAACCTTTATCTTTTGTAGAAAATGTTGGATTTTTAGAGTACTCGTATGAATTACAACCTTTATACAAACCGCCTAGTAGGAAACGATTGACGAATGATATTTTACCCAAATACTATACAGATGCGGCTTCACTATTAAAATCAGTTTTAAATAAAGTTAAACATTGTGCAGTTACTACGGACATCTGGACATCGGACAGCAACAGAGCTTACTTAACCGCAACCTGTCATTATATATATATTGATAAAATGCATGCGCGAGTTTTAGCCACAGAAGAAATATTTGGATCTCATACTGCAGAAAATCTTGCAGAATATCTAACTAAAATTTTTAATAACTGGAATATTATCAATAAAATTACAACAGTTATTTCAGACAACGGAACGAACAATAAAAAGGCAATTAATGATTGTCTTCAAAAACACCACCACCTGTTTGTCGCTCATACACTCAATTTGAGCGTCACTGATGCTTTGTCTAGCACTGTGCAATTAGGGGTTATTTTAAGAAAATGTAGAGCGCTCGTAGGGCATTTCGAGCACAGTGTTGCTGCAAGTGAAAACTGAAAAGTGTGCAACAGCAGATGGGTTTACCAAGTTTAAAAGTAAAGCAGGATGTTGCCACAAGGTGGAATTCTTGTTATATCATGATTGAAAGACCAGTAAAAATCAAAGACTCATTGTGTGTTGCTGTAGCCAATCTACCGAAAGCTCCTGAATTTCTAGATGCAGATAAGTGGAAAATTCTTGGTGAGTGCATTCAAGCGTTAAAACCTGCAAACGACTTAACAATTTTATCTGGTGAATACTATCCAACCGTTTCACTAATTATTCCTCTAGTTCGAGGATTTCAATACCAATTGAAAAATGTGAACACTGTGACAGATATAGGTGCTATGCTGAAAAATAATTTAATGGAAACTGTGAGCCGCAGATTAGGCAGTTTCGAAACTAGTAAAATTGTGGCAAAAGCTTGTTTTCTCGATCCACGATTTAAAAAAGTTGGATTCGGTTCAGAGGATAACGCCAGCAACGCTCAAAAGTGGGTTACGGAAGAACTTACGCAGCTTATTGCCAGTAAAACAGTCAGCGAGCCCATACAAATAATTAATACAGAACCACAAGCATGCAGTTCTACTTCTGATGACTCTAAAGAGAAAGAGAAAATCGACCTTTGGTCCCATTTTGACAAAAAGATGATCAACATAACAACATTTTCTACTCCGTCAACTATGGTTATATTAATCATAAGGCAATGTTTAGAAATGGCGCCATTAGAACGAAAAAAAGATCCGTTGGAATTCTGGGCAAAACATAAACTTTTTTTTCCTGAAATGTACGAACTGGCTATGAAATATTTATGTATTGCTGCGACGTCTGTGCCGACAGACTTGCCCCAAAAAATTTAAATTACATAGTTTTTTTTAAATTCCCAATATTAATTTCAATGAATGTTCAATTCCAGAAAATGCACTTATTTTTTATTTTTAAGGTTCTTTTAAAAAAGCAAAAAAGTATTATTTTTCATATTTTCAGTTGCCAAAGAGTTGTACCTGTGATTATTTCATTTAAAATTAATTAACGCTGAACTCAAATAGCGCAATTGCTAAAGAATATTCTTTGACCAACCGTAGGGAATATTCAAATAAATTTGAAAGCATTCCTAAAAAGCTATATTTGTTGATTTTCATCGTAGCAGTTGTTATAGTTGCTTTAAAGAAAATAGAACTGGAACAAATTGCTGTCCAAGGTCACAAAGTTCATTTGAGATTTGTTTATATATAAAATACCAAAAATAATAAACATCGAGTCCTCAACGTTGAACACTGAACTCAAATAACGAAGCTGGTAAACACGATTTGTTGACCATCTAATAGGGATATTCCAGTAGAAAGTCCTTCCCAAAAATTAGTGTTTGTTGATTTACATCGTCGCAGTTGTTAGAAATTGCTCTAAAGTTAAACACAAATACATTAGATGGAGGACTGATAAACACAATGCTCAAATATCTTGTCCAAATTGCTGTACAAGGCCATAAAGCTCATTTGAGAATTGTTTATATCTAAAATATCAAAAATAATAATCAAGTCCTCAATGTTGAACACTGAACTCAAATAACGCAGCTGGTAAAGACGATTTGTTGACCATCTAATAGGGATATCTAGTAAAGTTAAAAGTCCTTCCCAAAAATTAGTGTTTGTTGATTTACATCGTCGCAGTTGTTAGAAATTGCTCTAAAGCAAACACAAATACATTAGCTCGAGGACTGATAAACACAATGTTTCAAATATCTTGTCCAAATTGCTGTACAAGGCCACAGAGCTCATTTGAGAATTGTCTATAGCTAAAATGGCAAAAATAATTAACAAATCAACGCCGAACGCTGAACGAAGTTGCTAAAGAAGACTCGTTGACCATCCAATAGGGGATATTCGTAAAGTTGAAAGCCCTTCCCAAAAATTAGTGTTGATTTACATCGTCGCAGTTGTTAAGAGTTAATTGCTGTAAAGAAAATAGTAATATAATACTATTATATATATTATTAGCTCGATGTATAATAAGAACAACGTCTCACATATTTTGTCCAAATTGCTGCACTAGGCGATAAAGTTCATTTGAGAATTGTTTATATCTAAAATACCAAAAATAATAAACATCAAGCCTTCAACGTTGAACACTGAACTCAAATAACGAAGCTGGTAAAGACGATTCGTTGACCATCCAATAGGGATATTCCAGTAAAGTTGAAAGTCCTTCCCAAAAATTAGTGTTTGTTGATTTACATCGTCGCAGTTGTTAGAAATTGCTCTAAAGTTAAACACAAATACATTAGATGGAGGACTGATAAGCACAATGCTCAAATATCTTGTCCAAATTGCTGTACAAGGCCATAAAGCTCATTTGAGAATTGTTTATATTAAAAATGCCGAAAATGATAAACAAATCCTCAACACCGAATGCTGAACTCAAATAACGAAGTTGCTAAAGAAGACTCGTTGACCATCCAATAGGGGATATTCGTAAAGTTGAAAGCCCTTCCCAAAAATTATTGTTGATTTACATCGTCGCAGTTGTTAAGAGAAAATAGTAATATAATATTATTAGCTCGATGTATGATAAGAACAACGTCTCACATATTTTGTCCAAATTGCTGCACGAGGCGATAAAGCTCATTTGAGAATTGTTTATATCTAAAATACCAAAAATAATAAACATCAAGTCTTCAACGTTGAACACTGAACTCAAATAACGAAGCTGGTAAAGACGATTCGTTGACCATCCAATAGGGATATTCCAGTAAAGTTGAAAGTCCTTCCCAAAAATTAGTGTTTGTTGATTTACATCGTCGCAGTTGTTAGAAATTGTTCTAAAGTAAACACAAATACATTAGCTGGAGGACTGATAAACACAATGTTCAAATATCTTGTCCAAATTGCTGTACAAGGCCACAGAGCTCATTTGAGAATTGTTTATAGCTAAAATGGCAAAAATAATAAACAAGTCAACGCCGAAACCTGAACTCAACGAAGTTGCTAAAGAAGATTCCTTGGCCAATCAGTAGGGGATATTCAAAAAAAGCTATGTTTGTTGATTTGCACGTAGCAGTTGTTATACTTGCTTTAAAGAAAATATAAATAGAACATTAGCTCGACGTCTGATAAAAACAATATCTCAAATATCTTGCCCAAATTGCTGTACAAGGCCATAAAGCTCATTTGAGAATTGTTTATATCTAAAATGCCAAAAATAATAAACAAATCAACGCCGATCGCTGAACTCAAATAACGAAGTTGCTAAAGAAGATTCCTTGACGAACCAGTAGAGGATATTCAAATAAATTTGAAAACATTTCTAAAAAGCTGTTTGTTGATTTGCATTGTAGCAGTGGTTATTATAGTTGCTTTAAAGAAAATAGAAATAGAACATTGGCTCGACGTCTGATAAAAACAATGTCTCAAATATCTTGTCCAAATTGCTGTACAAGGCCATAAAGCTCATTTGAGAATTGTTTATAAAAACATCAAATGCTCAACGCCGAACGCCAAACTCAAATAACAAAGTTGCTAAAGAAGATCCATTGCCCATACAATAGGATATTCAAGTAAATTTGAAAGTATTCCCAAAAAGCTATGTTTGCTGATCACAGTTGTTAGTTAGTTGCTTTGAAAATATAAATTTAAAAATATCGTAAAAGATCTGGCAAAGTATTTTTTATCATAAACAGTTTTTTGAAGCCACAGTCCTTAAGATTGGTCCGTTCGTAATTCACCGTTGATGTTGAGATTAGAGAGAAAATGAAATAATATATGTGGAAATGTAAAATAAAACACAAAGTGTAAATTAATATTTTATTAAAGTACTAATAATGTAAACAAATATTACATAAATGGACAAAAACATTTTAGGTATATCGAACCAGAATTAATTAATGCTTAACTCATATAGTATAGTATAAATACAAAAAATATTTATAAAAATTTTCAAGCCAAAAGTCAAGAGGCTAATTATACGACCAAAAAGTTAATTGCGTTAAATTATTATTATAGTTTGTGCCTTTTTGTTGATGACGGATTAACAGGTATTTTAGTGAAACCAGTGAAACAAAATATCAGTCTCATCAACACAGGTTGTAGTTGAACATTTGCAAGTTTTAGATTAGAATTAGATATATGATTTTTTGTCATACTGTTCGCTGTTTGTATATTTAATAAATTCATTTAACGTTAATCTGACTATCAATTAGATATTTTGTGATTGCCAGCATGGTCTTCGACAGAAAGCCAAAATAAAACAACATTTGCAAGTTAGTTTATCAACACTCATCAACACAGATTGTAGTTGAACATTTGCAAGTTTTAGGTTAGAATTAGGCATATGATTTTTAGTCATATTGTTCGCTGTTCGTATATCTAATAAATTCATTTAACGTTAATCTGACTATCAATTAGATATTTTGTGATTGCCAGTATGGTCTTCGACCGAAAGCCAAAATAAAACAACATTTGCAAGTTAGTTTATTTTTGAAACACATCCTTCCCACCAATATATAAACATACCACATATGAATCACGCTAGCAGGAATTTTGCTTTGCGCCTTATAGACTACATCTACACATTTGAAGCCGTGTTTTGAAATTTGTTTAATCGCATGTCATTAGCTATAGTTGGGAAGAAACATATACGAGACTGTTCACATTTCGATAATTAGCACACAAAGTTAAACTGAAGTGTGCCGTTCAAAGTGCCACGTTTTTTGCTTTAGGAGTCCGGTCGGCTTGTGGGTATAGCAAAAAACGCGGCACTTTGAGCGGCACGCTTCAGTTTAATCTTTTGTGCTAATTATGGAAATATAAACAGTTTCGCATATGTTTCTTCTCAACTATACTCAGAAATCACGTCCAAAATTACGAAGTGGCATGTTTTAATAATGAAAAATCGCGTTTGAAAATTAAATTCCAACAGCGTTCACGTTAAAATTGTGAAGTGATGTATCACAATCACGTTAGAGATCATGCAGGGCTTTGACATTAAAAATTATGAAGAGGATAAATCGTGCAGTGGTTTGAAATTAGAAATTATGAAGTGGTACATGTTTTAACCACATAGAAATCATGTTTGAAATTGTTAAGTGAAGCAAGATTTAACCGCATAGAAATCACGTTTAAAATTGTGAATTGATCTAAGTTTTAACCACATAAAAATCACGCTTGAAATCATTGACATTTTGAAGTGATGTACTGCGTCTTAACAACATAAATCACATTAGAAATCATAAACTGGTAGAAGTTTTAATCACATACTGTGAAGTGGTAGTATACATTTCAACCATATACAAATTGTGTCGAAGTCGTGAAACGGCAAAATTTTAATCATATGAAAATAACGTTGAAATTGTGTGAAGTGGTATGTTTTAACCACATAAAAATTATAAAAATTGTGAAGTGGTATAGTTAACCACATTAAAAATTACATTGAAATTATGAAGTGGTATAAGTTTTAACCACATAAATCACGTTTGAAATTGTGAAGTGGCCAGTTTCAATCCCATTAAATTACGCAATCAGCCTAAACACGCGAAAAAACTTTGAAGTTATCTACCCTCGTCGTAAGTCTCTACCATAAAACTCATTTACCCCGAGTGCCAACTGTCAACTGTCAATTTTTTTTTACAACAGCTAAAACAAATTCCGAAAAATTTTAACGATTTCCACAAAATTGACTCAACCCACCTTGATGGCCGTAAAATATGATGTACAGAGTATTAAAATATTTACAAAGAAAGATTGATACCCAATTCCTCAGATGAGAGGGATAAGAGGCAAAAAAAATGTTTTTGAAAGGGCCCCGCACTTTTTCTGGTATAAAATGGTCCTATGTTAAATTTTCTGAATTTTTAGTATGTTATAGATCTCGATCTCCTGATTAAAAGTAACATGGGCCCAATCTAATCCTGACTAGTTTTTTAGATACAGGATGTTGAAATTAAAAAGTGGCTATTTTTATAAAATATATTGATGGCCATTGAAGAATTCGATTAATTTTAAGATTTTTTGAAATTATTATATACAGACAAAATTTTAGAGATTATATTATGACAAAAAAAAATAGCTATATGTTGGGATTGAACCTATGATCTCTTGCATTTATAACCGCTAGGCTACTGAAGCTTTTATAAAATGTTTGCACCTAGAGCTTAAGATTTAGCAGAAGCTAAGTTTGTATATTAAAATTTGATTAAAACTATTATTTGTAGTTTTTTCTTAATCCGGTCGTAGAAAAAGTATACTGTACAACTCGAGTGGATTATCCATATCGCACTCGAAAGATTGAGGCACTCCGCCTACGGCGTCGTGCTCAAACTTCTTTCTCGTGCGATATGGCTATCATATCCACTCTTGTTGCACAAACTACTATTATCATATCCCAAAAAATGTGTTAATACATTAGGTCTTAGTATAAATATTGCAGGAAAAAAACCTCCAACCAAAATTTCACGGAAAAAAATTGTTACAAAATTTCAATTATATTTTTAACCCCTTTTCATTTGAGAAATTGGCGTTATTTTCTTTTTTAACTGCTTTAATATCTTGTACAACATATTTTTCAGCCATCAAAATCGATTTAGCCGATATCCTGAAAGTCGACTCTTCATTTTTCGAAATTTCTTCATAACTTTTTCACATTTTTCATGAAAAACAGAGTTTTAATAATGGTCGGCCTAGGTGCGTGATAGTTGACCAACAACAAATTTAGAACACGAAGTTAATTTTTTAACAAACCCGTGTCATATTGGCCACAGATGGTATACTTACATCCAATTACCGATAATATACACGCTGTTTTAACCGACTGGAGCTTGGCCTTGGATCGGATTTCCATTATAATATCCTTATTGTTGCCAGTTTTAAAATCCTCGATGGATATCCACATGTCCACTGTCCATTTCCCAACTGCTGAGTTATTGTAGCGCCTACAACCAAAAGAAATAAACGTTATAATTTCTTAGCTTATGGTTATGATTGTGGGGTTGTGCTTTTAACCTGAAGCAATAGAACTAAAAGAAAACCTAAAGAATCGCTATTATTTCGTTAAGGTGGGCATATCCAAGAGAGAGATCCGATAAGCAAATATTTATTATTTTTGACCATAACTTTTTTTAAAATACATATATTGATTAAAAAAAGTATAAGACTACCTAAGTAGAACTTGGACAGGTGTAATGATATGAATTTTCACTCAATAATTTCAGTTGCCTGCAAAATTAGTTAATTTAAAATTACAAGATATGACGATTGGCAGTATTTTTTAATAACAATTTTAGATAATATTTTAATAATATATTAATCTTCTGTAATACACACGAGGTTGATTTTCTACCCGGATAAATTTTATTTTAGTGACAAACCTGTTTTCCATGAAAATTTTGCTCGAATTAAGGGACACGAGAAATCGCTTCACTTAGTGTTGCGATCTTTCCATATCCCTAATTTTCGAGTAATTTTGATTAAAAAACAAGCGTTTGACCAAAAAAAAATTTACCCTGTAGAAAATCTACCTCTCTACCCTAAAAATACACATGAAAACATAGAATTTAAGACCAACAAGTGTCTCTACTATCATTTGGATACACAGTGTATTGGGGTATGGGCATATAGCTTGAGTCAGCTATTTCTTCTTTCAACTTAGTGCGCTGTTAATACTTTAGGGACCACTACAGGGTGTTCTATTAGGAACGGACCAGGAAGTATAATACTCGTCTTAATTATGTTATTTTGAATATATTATGTAAACAAGTTATTCTCCAAAATACTGTTTAATATTCAGTAGCCCAATAAAATGGGAAAATTTGGATGAAATAATTCAGAGCGGGCTGAAATTTTGGAAACGGGCTTATTTTGTGGTACTTTTTAACATATTAAAAGTCCCCACCCGTAGACGCCGGAGGAGGGAAGGGGAGAGAAAATATGTTGAAAAAATCGTTTTTTCGCAAAAAACTCGGAAAGTATCAATTTTATTGTAAAATATGTACACATAAAAATTATAGGTAATAAAAATCCGCACAATCTCGACTTTTTTCTAACTTCGTACGACCGAGATAGATTTTTTTGAAATTTTGACAGTTTTGCGACGCAGCGGAAACGCACGCGATCTTCGCTAAAATCTCAAAAATGATCATTCGTATCACAAATTGTTTCAAATGAAAGTTGTAGAGAATTCTATAAGAAACAGTTTCCTTTTATTTTTATTTCCCTTCGATCAATATTAGCAGATATATGGATTTTTAAACATCTTTATAGCGCGCTATCACAACACTTGTTTCGTGATAAAATCGATAAAAACTCGAAAATGATAGATCGTACACATATAGTCTATCTAATGAAAGTTAAAGAGAATCAAATTTTGAATATGTTGGTGTATGTACAAAATCCTTTCGATAACGAGTGAATGGAGATAAAAGGGAAAAACCTGAAAAATTGTCATTTTCAACTTCATTTTGACAAATAGTTATTTTTAATTGGCTTTAGGCAATAATGACACTAAAGGTTTTTTGAAGACAAGTAAATTATCTGTAAAATGAGCTTTCAAGTGACCTTCATACGATGAATGGTTCACGAGTTACAGCTGTTTGAAGCTACGAGCAAAAATTTATTTTTTATTATAAATTAAGATTTTCTCGCAAGCACTGTACTGTACATAACAATTTTTTAAAAAATTGGTTTTGACCTATTTTTATTAGTTTATATACATATGAAAGTAATGCAATAGCATAAGTCGTTCGTAAGGTAAATTTTCTTTAAAAAAAAGGTTCTTGAAAGCTGAACCAATATTATTTTTTATTTCCTTTTTTCGTTTCTTTTGACTTGACTTTTAAAATCAAAAACTAACAAAAGGAAATGAATTTAATTCGGAAAATAAGAACGTCTTAACACTTGCTCAACAATTATTAGAATGCCTATTCAGTATTCATTATATTTCATGCTATTTTATTTTTAAACACTTATTAAGTCTCAATGGTTCCAGTTATACACGTATAACCCAAACATAGTTTATTTTTTGAAACTTCGGCAATCCTTTTAGTCCCTGCTCATGACCGCCGTCGATATAAGCTACGTCAACATAAACACATCGACCACACTTTTTCGTGTACGATTTTCAATAAGTAGCGACAAGGAACTGACGATTGAAAATGCGGTTGATTAATTTTTAGCAAACAGGCAATTTTCGTCACGTTTGAAGTACAAAAAAGGACATTTAATAATATTTTTTCACTTTTTGAAGTATCGGAAGTTATTCTGTGAGCATTTCTGAGTCGTTTCATACTGGGTCCATATTTAGAAAAAAAATGTTATGCGCAGGTATAATAATTTAATTCTCTTCAAAAAACCTTTAGTGTCATTAGTATCTAAAGCCAATCAAAAAATAGTTATTTGTCAAAATGCAGTTGAAAATGACAATTTTTCATGTTTTTCGCTTCTATTCACTCGTTATCAAAATGATTTTGTCCATACATACATACATTTGGTTCTCTTTAACTTTCATTAAATACACTATATGCGTACGATCTATCGTTTTTAGAGTTTTTATCGATTTCATTATGAAACAAGTGTCGTGATAGCGCGCTATAAAGGTTTTTTAAAATTCATATCTCTGCCAATATTGATCGAATGGAAGTGAAAAATAAAAGGAAATTGTTCTTAATAATCCAATTCTCTACGACTTTTATTTGAAACATTTTGCGATCTGAACGACCATTTTTGAGATTTTAACGAAGAACGCGCGCGTTTCAGTTGCGTCGCAAAACTGTCAAAATTTCAAAAATCTATCTCGGCTCCAATAGATCGTATGAAATTTAAAAAAAAACCAAATTGTGCCGATTTTTTTAACCTATTTTCTCCCTACCTCCCCTCCACCGGTGTCTAACGGGTGGGGACTATTGATATGTTAAAAACTATCATAAAATAAACCTGTTCCCAAAGTTTCAGCCCGTTCTGAATTATTTCATCCAAATCGACAAATTTCGTCCCATTTTATTAGGCTATAATTTATTAATGTCAGCAGATTTATTCATGGAAAATTTTGGTAATACATTATGGATATTGTTAAGTAATCATTATATGGGAGAATTAATATGTGTTAGGGAAATAAACTAACATAATGATGACGCGACGCATCAGAACTAATACGATAGGCGAGTGCGCAAATACACGGTCTCTTTAACACCTCAGTTCTCGAAAACTAAGCAAAATTTGAAAAAAAATTTTTAATAAAAAAACTTTTTTGATTCATCGGCTACAACTTTGTCGCTTATAGTACCTAGTTATCTTTAATAATAATGCAGTTAAGAGTTGTTCGGAGTGTATTAGTCATCCATGCTGTAACTCGTAAACCATTCATCATATGAAGGTCACTTGGAGCTCATTTTATAGATAATTTAATTCTCTTCAAAAACCTTTAGTACGATGGCTCTGAAGGATCACAGCAAAAAATTAAAAAAGTGGAAATTTCTACTTTAAACGTAGAAATTTCTAGTTTTAAATTAGAACTTTCTACTTTTCAAAGTAGATATTTCCAAGTTTAAAGTAGAAATTTCTAGTTTGAAAATAGAAATTTCTACTTTCCAATTATTCAATTTTCAAGACAGAAATGTCTTCTAGTGTTATTTGCCGTCATGCTTTATGTATTCTTCGTTTTTTATTATAACTATGATTGACTGCTGGGAAACTACTCTAAGAAATTTTATACCTTATGAACTTTTATCTGAAATTTATTCGAAAAGAGAAGCGACGCCAGAAAACATTTTAAATAACATAATTTTTTATGAACATCTCGATCTAGAACAATCGGAAATATTAACAATTATTAAAAAATTCATACATGAATGCGATGAGAAGGATTTAACAAAATTTTTGAGATTCTGCACTGGCGCGCAGATTTGTTAACAGAAAATCCTCGAAAAATAACTTAACGAATCGAAGGGGATAAATCGAAGAATCGAAGATCAATAGCCAATACCTGCAGCTCTAAATTAGAGTTGTCCCTATCATACATGATAATTATACCGATTTTAGAGCTCAAATGAACTCAGCTTTATGGTCGAATATATCGGTGATAGATTTTGGAACTTCAAGTTTAAAAATAGTCATAATTGACCATAATTTGAAATCATTCAGATTCAAATCCATCAATGTGGTCATTGAAGGACAAAAATCCATCTACTATGACCCCTAAATTTCAGTATGTCAGCATTTATATATTTTATGGCTTTTATCCAATCATTTAGTGAGAATAAAAGACAATAAAAGTACATCTCAATCACTCATCTGCATAAAAGTGAACACGACAATGAGTAAGTATCTTGGTAGATCGATGATAAAAACTGGGAATAATATTGCATTACAATTAAAACAGATATATATTACTATCAAAATATTTTAATTTTTAGTACATAAGTTTCGTATCCACAAAATGAATGTTGAGTAAGCCTTTCGTCGGTAATTGGATAACAAAGCGAACCTTATTTCCTCTTTAGAGTCGACGTTTTGAAATTTTTTATTGTTTTTCTCAGGACTAATGAGGTGAAAAGTTATCAGTCATTAAAATCAGACATAATATCATCGTTACCAGTTTAACATAAAACATAAATATATATCCAGTAGCAAAACTTAGTCTATGAATTTTTTTTCTAATGTGCTATGAGTTTAGTTGTTTCAAATATATTTTTTTTTATCCAATTACCGACGAAAGACCTATTTTAACTTTGAGTTGAAATTTTCTAAATTAAGTGTATCTTCCCAAAAAGTGTTATAGATGACATCATACGTAACGGCACTTATGTTAAAAAAATGTAATTCCTATAATAAATTGTATCTGGGCTTACTTTTTCCTCCTCACATAATACAAACATATGACCTTTTATACAGTGCGTATCCATATACCACAGCTTTTTACAGCAACATCTATCAGATACTAGAAGTTTTCAGTAATCTAGTAAAATTTCTAGTTATGTGACATATCAAAATAGTAAATTATTAAGATATTTAGTTCCCGCAGAATCTACATTTAATAAATTGATTTTGATGCCCATAAATATAGCCAATTTGAACTGTCCTTTTAAAATATAAGTTACCGTCTTGTAAAGATATAAATACTGACTTATATTTAGGTTTACTAAAACATTTAACAATAATTTTATCTCGTTTCTTAGACAAACGTAAATATTAACTGTATCGAATGGATCTGCCTCAACTCCATTTTTTCCTTTCTAAAATTAATTCACATAATTGATAGACGTACTTGTAGACCTTGTCCCAGAAAAATCGTAGAAATTTAGTCTCATTTTTACAAGCCTCAAGGGACACCATATTTTTAATGGGAATAAGATCATCTATCTACCTATCTACTTATGATCGATCAACCTTACACCACAAGAGAAGTCGTTTACCACCACAAGAGAAATTGTAGTCTTAAAGCAGAAATTTTCAATTTAAAACTAGAAATTTCTACTTTTGAAAGTAGATATTTCTACTTTAAAACTAGAAATGTCTACTTTGAAAAGTAGAAACTTCTACTTTTAAACTAGCTTTAAAGTGGAAATTTCTACTTTTTTTATTTTTTGCTGTGGCCTTTCAAGAGCCAACGTACTTTAGTGTCATTATTGCCTACAATAAAAAATAGCTATTTGTCAAAATACACTTGAAAATGACATTTTTTTATGTTTTCACCTTTTATTCGTTATCATAACGATTTTGTACATACACCATCATTTCCAAAATTAGATTTTTTTTAACTGAAATAAGGAAAAAAGAACCATTCCAGAAATTTAATAATATAGTGTATTTCATTAAAAATATATATTTGTTTGAATCCCCTGAAATCTGCACGATACTGTACTTGATAGTATTTTAACAAAATTAAGTAATAAACACAGAACTTTTATTTAAAACTTTTTTTCTATAGCAATAATAACAATATCAATAAACAAATGCAATAACTTTGAAAATTTTCAACGGATTTTTATTTTTTGAATATATTTTGAAAGTAGGTACTCGGAAAGACTTCTCTCGTTCTTTAAAAAAAAAGCACGATGATTCGTTTATTAGAACCGGTGTTTGATAGACCAAAGTTGAACTCAATTTATTTTGTCCTATATTGTTTTGTACTGCTTTAGGTCTCTAATATATATTTTAAATTTTTTCTATGTGCTTTAGCAAAAAATGTTTTAGACAAAAGTTGTAGCTCTAGAAGAGTACTATCCAACGATGTATCGCATGTACATCTTTGATTGGAAATAAAAGTTTGAGAATTTTTTGAAGTCTTTGAATCGCCGCCATTTTTTAAAATTTTTCCTATGCGTTTCAGCAAAAAATGTTTTACACAAAAGTTGTAGGTCTAGATGAGCACTATCCAACGTATCGTATGTATTTGATTCGATATAAAATTTTCAAATTTTTTTTATAAGCAAAAAAATTTTGCAATTCCCTAGGCCTAATTAACGGATTTTAATATCTCAATATGGATTTTAAAATGTGAGTGCTCTTTTACAGGTCCAAAAATGTTCAACATGCTTTAGTTTAGCCTCAGCAACATTTTGAAAATTTGCAAATTTTCAACACGAAGTTTAGATTGCAAAATTATTATACAAAAACTAAAAGTCCGATCTTGATGAAATTTGGTGGGAAGATTTATTATATTCAAAAGTTTTCTTTAGCCAAGTAAGAAGGTACTTCGTATAATATAAGTATTTGAAAAAAAAATCCACAAATAACTTGCTATTTCAAAATTTTTACTATTTTTCAATAGTAAAAATGAATTTTTGGATTCGCAACCAACTGCATCTTACTGAAAATTTAATTGCAAAACTTTTTTACTTCTTAACTTTTCTCTAAAAGCGATAGTTACTGAGATAAGTGAAAAAATTAGAAGAAAAAAACGGAATTTTTTCACCTTTTCTTTAATAAAAAATTACACCCACATTTCCAAACTAGCGCATAGCGAAATTATCATTTCTTATGATTTTTAAGAGCGATTAAGCCACAAATCTGCCATATTACCCGATTCACTCAAGCATAGGTGATTTTCAGCAGATACCGCCTGGGCTACAATAGGAGCGAGCACGGAGTCTAGAAAGAGGCGATATTTAGCATTCCATTTTTAAAAATGGCACTTGGTCCTGTACAATCGTCTTGGTACACCCTGTATATTCGAAAATAATTTCCAGATGCATTTTTATGTAGTTTACGTTAGCTGTATTTTTTAAATTTCTATAGCTATCGTAGAACTCAAACTATTGCCCCACCGTATATAATTAATACTAATGCTAAACTATTGTTATAAGGCTTAAACAAATATTTTGATGTCAAATTTGGTATGATATTCAATCTTTAAAAAATGCCTATTTGTACAAAACATGGCCAGTACCGAATAGTGTACTGACTGGAACCGTTTTTTTCCAAACAGCAAACAATTTCCTATTATCATAAATATTAGTAAAAATAGCGTCCACTTCCCAACGATCAACACAACAGTTATACAATTATTTTAACACAAGAAAAAATACATATCAAGGTTTTAAATAAACTAGTATACTTATAGAAGTTCCAGGCTATTGTAATACTTTGTACGTAGGAATTTATTTATATGTTCCCATTATCAGGGGATTTTATGGTGCAATTTACGATAAATAGTACATATTATACTGTGTTGTACTTACATTTTTGTTGCGTTCTGACCGTTCACACACAGAAACTAGTTTTACAATGAGTATTATATATTCTTAAAGCTCTAGGCAACTATATCCAACTCAACAACAACCATAGATAAATAATACTTGTAAATTATTCTTTACGTTTGACTAAATACTTCACTCACACAACAACAAACTCCAATTAACGAATCAACTTCGTGGCGGGTTCGTTCAGAGTGTCGAGGCAGCAAATCCCCTCGAACCCCTCTGGCCTATCACAGCCATTAGCTTGACGTTGAGTCACTTAGAACGCAAGGTGGTTTCGGTAATATGATCGGATCCAACCGCGTTTAGTTATTCTTTTGTTCAAGATTGCCTGCCTCTAACTTTTCGTTTTCCTTATGGCATTTGTATTTAATTGTGTATTGGTTGAAACTTTTAACTTCTGTTCGTCTCAGAGATGTCTCGCATGCCATTAAGCTGCATTTTCTACAGTGGAAAATTTAAATAATATCTACCCCCGTTTCACTGAAAATGAATCTTATGTGGTTGGCATGTCTTATATATTTTTTGTTAAACCAATGATTATACAGAGTGTCGCAGATTTAAAGTGACATATAGACTAATGATTACGTCTCAAAAATATCTCGCATGTCATTATATAAGCTGTATTTTTACAGTTCTTATTTGGATCAATTAAAACAGATCTTCAGTGACCCCCAGAATATGCATGGATATAGGTATAGCTCCGGATACGTATTGAAGTTTACAAATATTCACAAATATTTAAACATTTTTCCCTAATTGTCGTTAATACTAAAAGAAAATTGAAAAGTAGGTAGTTAATGTAGTTGCAGTCTTAAAACAAAACAACAAAATCGAGAAAAGCGATCAAGAGTATAAAACCTATAGGTAATATACCAGTGAATCGATAAACCAAATTCTGCGATTGGTTTAATTACTATAATTCACAGATATATTGTAGTTGCGACTAGGTTTTTCCAATCACCCTATGCATATACCAGATAAAAAATGTAAGTTTTCCGTTTCTCCAAACTTTCATATTGATAACATGAATATATGCATCGCATATATGCCTGTGGTGTTATTTGTATTATATTATTTTATATATTTTATATCATGTTTATTTCTATTGGCCTACTAAATACATCTGTAGACGTTACTGTTTTGCTGTAAAATTTCATATTATAATAGGTAAACATGAACATAGGAGGAAAGACATATTTACGATAATTTAATATTTTTTATTGTTTAGTCTGTCCTGCTTCAGCCCTCTCCTTGGCCCGCCTCAGGTATTTCTTTAAGCCATCCTCTACCTCCTTGCCCAAACAGCACAACAGCTGGACATCCATTGGACTAACCCATTTAAAATCATGGACATCCAATGGATGTCCAGCAGACAAACAATGGACACTCAATGGATATCCAGTAGAGACAGTTTGCCACATGAAATGAACATCCAAAACTGGTCCACGTATGGGGAACTAGTTTTCTGAAAGGTGGATAGGAAAAGCAGGCCCGATATTTTAATAAAATGTTAAATTATATCTAATTTACTATTTGATTAAATTATGTTAGATCTCACTGCATGACCGCCTAGATCACCCGACCTGACTTCAATGGATTTTTCCCTTGGGGATTTGTGAAGTTAGATGTTTATAAAGTAGAACCAACGACTCGAGAAGATATGATGGAAAGGATTCGTCAGTGTTTCCATCGTATACATGTTGATATGTTATACTGTCGTGAGCAGAAAAAAATAGGGCAACTTTTTTTTTCTAATTTAAATCTGTCTCTATTTGAATATGTAATGAGTAGCCGAAATAAAACAGATATCACTTTTAATTTATTTGTTATTTTAATGCTGTAGTTATTGCTATAGTAAATGATGGATGGTTAATGAGACAAATTGCACTGCGTTATTACATTAACAAAAATTTGGTGTGTAACATTTTAAGAAAGTTGAGAATAAACGGTACGATTAGTAGAAATCCTGGATCAAAGGACAAAGGATATCCTACTTAACAAGAAACTAACTATTGCACCATTTTTATTTATAACTTCTATAAGTCTATTCGATATAGAATTAAATAACGTTAATTATCATTAGTCATAATATTTTCCCATGCATTATTTACTATTTCCAGTAATTCTTCGGCATTCCGTGGTCTCACATTTCGTTTTTGGATACTTGTTACGAATAGTCCCCATACTTCTTCCACATGGTTAAGATCTGGACTATGACTGGGCCAGTTAAGAACATTGATGTTGTTATCTTGAAACCAGTTAGTTAGGTATGAGCAGTATGAAGGGAACAAATGTCTTGTTGAAATATCAACTCATTATTAGGAAATAATTGTGACACAGAAGGGAGCATAATATTGTCTAAAGTCCTAATATACGTTTCACTATTAAATCGTTCCTCAATATGTCACAAAACACCAGGACCACGTGCCGATATCCAAGCCCACATATTGACGGAAAATCTACCACTTTTATCATTGTTAGATATATATGTCTCATCGAATCGAGTATTCGGAGGGTGGTAAACACGAATACGACCGCTGTGTGTTGACGGGAAAGTTTTTTCGTCTGTAAAGATTACATTGTTCCAAAAATTTACTCATGCTAGCGCAAAATTCAAGCGCAAATCCTACTCGAGCTTCTTTATGTTCAGCTTTAAGTATTTCTGTGCTGCTGCATGACAGCGTAGCTCCGATTCTCTTACTCGCCGGCGACCAGTACTACTCGATCCAGGAAAATTCGTTTCTTCAGCAGCCTGAATAACTGAGTAAAATGGATTTTCTACTAAAGCATTTACCAATTGCAAATCTTGTTGTGAGTTGATATCCTTCGTCGCCCTGATCCAGGATTTCTACTAATCGTACCGTTTATTCTCCACTTTCTTAAAATGTTACACCGAATTTTTGTCAATATTATAACGCAGTACACAGTGCAATTTGTTTCATTGACCATCCATCTTCTACTTTAGCAATAACTCCAGATTTAACTAAATCGTTTATATGAGGCATATTAGTTTTTTGCACACTTGTAATAAATTGTGACAATTAACTGACAATGTCACAAAAATTAAAGTTAGATGTACACAACTAGGTTTTAGCAAAATATTCTTATAAGACTTGTCCTATTTTTTTTGCTCACGACCGTACAATGTAAGGCGTTCATTTATCAAGAGAGTTCAGTGTTGCGTGAATCAAAATGGTGGACATTTTGAGCAATTGTTAGGCTAGCTTCAAGTGAAAAAAAATATTTCTCAAAAACCGTTGACAATTATTAAAAGAAAGTGAAGATATCCGCTGTGAGAACTTGTATGCGTTATTCGTCCATGCAAAAAAAATACAGATATATTCAGTTAAAAAAAAAATTAAAATGTAAAACAAAAGACCAAAGCCATATTACATTTTAATGTTAAAATAAAGAGCATCTTAATTTACGCAAAAATTATTTGAAATAATCATATCTCAAAAACCGTTTGAAATAAAAATAATGTGTATGATATTAAAATGTAGGGAATTGTATGCTTTATACATCCATGTAAAAAAATATAGGCGTTTCATATAAAAAATTGAGAAATATATTAATTAAATAACAAGAAATATAAACAAACATTTTAGATTTCCAGTATAACAATTAATAAATCGCGGAGATATGGCAGTCAAAGGAATGTTAGAGAATTGCCGAAGAAACCAGGAAGAAAAATCATAATTTGGCAACACGGTATCCGATTAGCAAAATATTCTAAAGTGAAATACAGGACCCTTGGAAGCTTAACTGGTGCTAAAAAATTCAGGGTGTTCCAGTTAAAAAGATTACTTTCTTGTGTAACTCGTTTTTTATGACACCTTGTATAATTGAAAATAATTGCACGTTGTAGTGACGATGAAACATTGAAAGTTTTGTTAAGAAAGTTTTTTATAAAGTTAGCTGTTTTTGCACAATCTTTCGAGGGAACACTCGAAAATTCCAAAATAGGCACAGTTTATACGGCCTCGGTAAGTTCTGTAAAGAGCATATTTATCTGAGGGCCTTAATTTATGAAATAAAATCAAACGCAGTCTATAAAATACTCCGCATATTAAATATAAACGTCCGTTTGCTACAAAGCTTGGATATTGGAATGTTGAATGTTGAGTAAAAACTATAACATTATTCTTACAATTTCTAAACCTATAACCACAGTACTTTAGATCAATTTATATTTAGAAAATAAACTCATAAATACCACAAGGGATGACAGATTTATGAGCTTTTAAGAGTATCGGCTGCATTATCTTATTCTACGAAATATAAACGTTAACTTAAGAGCTAAAGGGTGGTACTTAGCCAAGCCACCGGCCAAGCCCGAGAATGCTCACATGTATTAGAAGTATTAGACACTTTAACCTTGCCTAAGGCTTGAATGTGTTGATACATTCAGAAGTCGGAATATTCATATAAATGCAGAAAATCTTTGTAATTTTATTAGTTTGTATTTGTTAATAATGGTTTTTTAAACTTTCGGAAGTAGCTTGTTTATTTTAAGCCGAATCCTATCTTTAATGGCTTGAATACTATTATTATATTTATTATTGACAATGTCTTTTAGACATTAAAAAAATTAATCCATAGGAATCAAATCCGGACTGTTAGGTGGCCATTTAATTGTTCCATTATTCCCTATCCATATTGGGAATACATTATTCAAATGATCTCGAATGGGTAGGACACTATGCGGAGTTGCCCCATCTTGCATCCAAATCATATCATCAAGTTCGGCTTCCGGAAAATTCTGCAAAAAAATATTTTCTGCTTTTAGGATAATTATTTCTAGATAGGTAACTCCAATTAAAGTATAATCATAAAATATAAGCCTAACAATTTTGTTTCTAAAAATTCCTCACTAAAGACTCACAGTTTTCTTCCTGATTTTTTAATTTGTTGTGTTTGTTTTCCCAGGACCTTCGATTATTCCTATTAAAAACTCCTGACCTGGAAAAGGATGATTCATCAGTCCATAACATTTTAGTAAAAAAAAATCGGCATCTTCATTCAACTTTTGAATCATCTTGTACTGGTAAAATTTTATATTGGCTGTCAGTGGCGGTCCCAGGATGTTGCCATGGGGGAGGGGCAATAAGGTGGTACAACAGTATGGGGCGTTGAAACGGGTAGGGAGGAGCCCCCGAAATTTTCTTTAGGAGTAAAGCGCTTCTTAGGCCATGTTCACGCATTTTGGACTAAAAGTGAGGAGTGGATAAAATGGCTTTGGCAAAAGCGCGAACATGATTAAATTCAAAATTGTACGGAATTTAGTACGAATGCCTAGGATCACGCGACAAAATATGGACTAATAAGATGGCGGCAGATAATAAAAACGACCTGCCTAATACCATTTTGGATTGTTTTGGTTTATGACATAAAAAATCAAAATACTTTTACCAAATATAACAAAACGTATAATTCTAAATAGAAATAAACGTAGGTAATAAACAAAAAATAAAACAAAAACAATCTCAGCGAAAAACAGACACTAATCGTCTTTGGACTTGGACCAGTCTTTTAATTGCATTCTTCTTGGTTTCATTGACGCAAACCTGTCAATTACTTTATGTCCATCCACATCTATATCTTTATGTATTTTTAATAAGGCCAAACCATTTAATCGTCCCTCCGACATGGTCGACCGTAAATATGTTTTTAAAAGCTTAATTGTGGAGAAACTCCTTTCTGCTGTAGCAGTGGAAACGGGGAGAGTCGCAAATAAGGTAAGCAGTGTGTTTATTGCAGGGAAAAAGTCATTGCAGAAGGAAAGGGCTTCCACCGCAGTAGAAGGAATATCAGTTTTTCCTTTCCATCTTTCTCTCCACTGCAAAATTTCGGCATTTAGCTGCCCTTTACCCATGTTGATATCATTCCCGAGGTATAGGTACCTACTTCTGAACATTTTTAAGCCATTTTTACACATTTCGATTTGAATGATACTAAAATAAAAATAATAGTGTCCATAGGGTGCGGTGGGAGGCAGGCTATGGGGGGGGGGGCATAGGCACTGCGGGCTGTAATTATTATTTTTTAACGTACGTTGGATTTTTGAATAACTTTTACCTAATTGATCGACTGCATTATTTATACTACATTCAGAATTTTCTAAAAAATAATATGATGTTTCATAAAAGCCTATTCGCAAATAATAACATGGATGGGCTTACCTTCGAAATGAAGGTACTTATCTCTGTTCTTCCTGTTTTGTTTGAACTACAAGCTTTTATTAAACTTACAATGTTTGTTTATTTGTTAGTTAGTTAGTTTGTTTAGATCTTGCAATCAAAATTTCGATTAGTTCT
The DNA here is from genome assembly GCA_963675555.1 of Leptura quadrifasciata. Lineage (NCBI taxonomy): Eukaryota > Metazoa > Arthropoda > Insecta > Coleoptera > Cerambycidae > Leptura > Leptura quadrifasciata. Next base: position 83,015,939 of record OY776680.1, read on the forward strand.
AATTAAGCTAGAGCTTTGAAATTTTGCACATGTATACCAGGTGCCCACGAGTCAAAGTACGCCCCCAATATTATGGTTGTTTTTGTATTTAAAAATTTGATTTTTGGCACACACGAATTAGGCAATAATGGGCTACTTTTAGACTAACAGGAATTAAAATATTACTTCCGGTTGAACCGGAAGTGACATCAACTTTTTTTTAATTAAATGGAATGACTATATTGTTTTGATGGTTTCTCATTAAGCATAAATTTCTAAGTGCAACAGATTTTTCAGATGTAAAAAATTCCAAAAAATAAGTGAGATACGAACAAGTTTTTTAAATTTTTCAAAATGGCCGCATCAGATCAATGCGATATAAGAAAATTACTAAGTAGGCTATGGAAATTATTAGTAAGGTTGTAGACTTGTCTGTAAAGAAGAAAATAGTTGTTTGAATTACTGACAGGTAGGTACCAGTATTTTTAGATTTTTTTCAAAAAACGGAATTTCATTTGGAATTTTTTTTAATGGAACTGTGCTATTTTTTTTTATTAATCAGAAATAATGATTCATAAACTATAATTTTTTCGCCATTAACAATTTCTTAATGATATCTTTTGTAATAATAGAAGTATTTTTTAAAAGTAAGCGCCAACAAATCATTTTAATAAGGTACCTCCTATCTACATTTAGATCCAAAATTGCAGATAGCCATGAAAATGACAGGCATTCGCAACAATTGAATTATTCTTGACTTACTCACAAATTTTCTGAAGCAAGTATATTAAAGTTGTTATAAACAAGAAAATTAATATAAAATGGCTGAAAAATATTCAAAAGATGAAAAAGTTGACATGTTCATTATTTATGGAGAGACTCGACGTAATGCAACTAGAGATAGCACAACTCTGTATGGACAGAAATATCCAGAAAGAAGACAACTTCCGAGAAACTATTTCGCGCGGTTGGAGCATCAATTTAGAAGTGAACCTACTAATATAGAAATCGAAGAAAGATTTATTGTGGATGAAGAAAAGGCAATTAATGTAATAGCTTTAGTGCATGTTGACCCAACCATTTCGGTAAGAGAAATTGAACATAAATTACCAGTTTCCAAAGAATCAGCCAGGAAAATTTTAAAGAAACACGGCTATCGTTCTTATAAATATCAATTGCATCAATTTTTGTATGAGAATGATTATCAACGAAGAATAACCTGTTGTAATTGGTTACAGTTACGCCAATTAAGAAATGAGAATTTTATCAAAAACATTTTGTTCACTGATGAATCAAGATTTACAAACCTTGGGTTATTTAATCGAAACAACACTCGATATTGGGCAATTGAAAATCCTCACATTATGAGACAGGGGCCGTTTCAGGAGCGGTTTGGGTTCAATGTTTGGTTATGCGTACTGGGCGACCATATCATAGGTCCAATAATTTTTGACGGAACTCTAACTGGACCAAGATATCTAGAATTTCTCCAAAATATAATAGTTCCTCAGATTAATCAAATTCCCAATACCAATATTGACGAGGTTTACTTCCAACAAGACGGGGCTGGACCACACAATGTTATTATCGTTAGGGATTACTTAAATCAATTATTTCCAGATCGTTGGATTGGGACTCATGGTCCAGTCATATGGCCTGCAAGGTCGCCTGACTTAACCTCACTCGATTTCTTTATTTGGGCGCATTTGAAAAATAGGGTCTACATGATTGCTCTAACCACAAGGCAAGATCTGGAAGAAAAGAGTTCGACACGAAATTGCACAAATAACACCTCAACAATTACAGAATGTTAGACGCGCAACGATAAGTTGCGCTACTCTGTGTATTAAATTTTTATAATAGTTTATTATAATTTAGGTTTTAAATAGTTTTGTTATTCTATTTATTCATGATTGTAACGTTTTGTTAAAATTATTTTATGTTTAATTTGTATTTACTTTTTAAAAATACTTCTATTATTACGAAGGATATCGTTAAGAAATGATTAATGGCGAACAAATTATAGTTTATGAATCATTATTTCTAATTAAAGAAATAGCACAGTTCCATTAAAAAAATTTCCATAAAACCCCTACGGAAATGAAAATAAAATTCCATTTTTTGAAAAAAACCTAAAAATACTGGTACCTATCAGTAATTCAAACAACTATTTTCTTCTTTACAGACAAGCCTACAATCTTACTAATAATTTCCATAGCCTACTTAGTAATTTTCTTACATCGCATTCATCTGACGCGGCCATTTTGAAAAATTAAAAAATTGTTCGTATCTCACTTATTTTTTGGAGTTTTTTACATCTGAAAAAACTGTTGCACTTAGAAATTTATGCTTAATAAGAAACCATAAAAAAATATAGTCATTCCATTTAATAAAAAAAAGTTGATGTCACTTCCGGCTCAACCGGAAGGATATTTTCATCCCTGTTAGTCTAAAGGTAGCCCATTATTGTCTAATTTATGTGTACCAAAAACCAAATTTTTACATACAAAAACAACCAAAATATAGGGGGCGTACATTGACTCGTGGCCACCCGGTATAAGTCCGGTGGCAATATACTTTAACATTTTCATATAATAAAAAACAAGATGTCGGCTTTAAGATGGCGGACGACTTTATCGTTTATGATCCTATTTGGCTCAAAATCGATATCTGGGGGTTTTAGAGATCGTCAACTGTGAATTCTTGGTCAAAATTTTGAGATTCAAAATGGCGGCGCCAATATGGCGGACGACTTTTGTCATTTATGGTCCAAATCGATCAAAATCGATTTCTGGGGGTTTTCGGATTCGCCGATTACGAATTTCTAGTCAAAAATTTAGTTCAGGATGGCGACTTCAATATGGCGGACGACTTTATCGTTCATTATCCGATTCGACTCAAAATCGATATCTGGGGGTTTTCGAAATTTGCCAATCATGAACTCTTGGTCAAAATTCGGAAATTCAAAATGGCGGCGCCAATATGGCTGACGATTTTTGTCATTTAGATTAGAATCGACATCTGGGGGTTTTCGGGTTCGCCGATTACGAATTTCTAATCAAAAATTTAGTTCAAGATGGCGGACGACTTTCCCGTTTATGATCCGATTTATAAATTATATAAAAAAATATTTTTAAAAAGATTTTATTTTAATGCTCTAAATATTAAAAAAATAAACTTTGAAGTAAATCAAACCCATCAATTTGTTACATTATATAATCTTTTTTATCATACAAAAGCTTGTCGCGAGCAATCTCCTTTACACAGAAAAATCTCGCGACAAGCTTTATATCATAAAAAAATTATATAATATAACAAAATGATGAGTTTGATTTACTTCAAAGTTTATTTTCTACTTTTTAGAGCATTTAAATAAAAGCTCTTTTTTAAATATTTTTTTATATAATTTTTTCTACTAAAACTGAAGGTATTATTCACCTTTCGGTAAATATTTTTTGAACGTATTTTCTGATGGACGATTTGGATACAACACCCTATATACCATTTTTGCTGCACGTTTATTTTTGTTATTTTGTATATTGTAACAAGTAAATATTTTCACTTTTTTTTCCTCACTGTACACCATTTTGATTATTTCATTAAAGAAATGTCACTTATCAAACACATAGTTGTCATTTTCATAGCTCACTTTAATAATGTTAACTTTTCCATATCTACTAAGATATTCGATGTTTAATAACTCAAAAACGGTATATATGGTAGGGGTAACATGGTATATTTTTGAAATCAGGAAAAAAAGATCATTCCAAAAATTTAATAATATACAAGGTACTTATCCCGTTTAAAAAAATATATGTATGACTGATGGTGGAGAGGTGAGCGCACTTGCCTTTCACCCAAAAGTTCCGGGTTCGATCCCGGGCCGTGGCAGTGGAAAATACTGTGAGAGGGATTTTTCCACTATACACGGATATTAGGTGTGTGTCCCTTGTCTCTAAACGTGTAACTCCCTCCCACACAAGGCTCTTCTAGAGCTTTTCGGGATAAAGGGGGTCGTCATTACCTGTGGTGTATTTATTATTATTATATTATTTTTTTGTATCCTCTGAAATCCGCTATACTTTTGATAGCATTTTCACAAAATTCAGTCATAACCACCCAACTTGTATTTAAAACTTGTTTCTATATGCAGTAATAATGATAAGGTTTGGGTAATTTATAATGAATAACCCTGCGTACACATATTTATTTTATGCGAATGAAAAAAATGTAATTAAAAACCCTGAGCTTTATAATTATTTATTGGTATTTAATTACATTTAGTTTAATTGTGTTTTAGGTATGGTATTTTTTTAATATATTAAATTAATTTCCCAAATGTGATCTGGTTATATTTCCGTAATTGCTTGACTCTACTGCTTGTAGACACAGCAGTTACAATTTCAAAAAATGCTTATAAGACATTTATTTAGTTTTATTTTCTGTTTATCTTTACCACAGTCTGACCTCATGGCCTGCACGTGTTCGATTTCATTATTCATTATGGTTAATAAATAATAAAGCATAAACATAAGCCTTATCGGTTTCTGTTTCCGCTTAGATACTGCACCACAAACAAAACGGATCTGAATAAACCTAAACTTAACAATGACTTAAAAACCGCATACTTATATTACAGGTACATGTACCTAAATATTGCAATATGTTTCGGATTATATCAGTATACATAATGTAAGAAAGGGGGGAGAAAATGATTGTTTGTTTGTTTTGGTAAGTATAATTAAAAATGATATTTTGCATATAAAGATTGGATCAGTAATAAACCAGTAAAAGGTAATTATGTTAACTGTTAGATTTAAGGAAATTATAAACAAACCGCAAGCAGGTGTCTGTTTTGCCGGGTCCCGTTGACGTACATAGCTGGCTCCGCCTATAAATAAAGAAAACACAGGTGTGAGCGTTAATGCCCCTTTACTATAAGATCCTAATTAATTAACTACCTCAATAAAAATATTGTTGAATTCGTGTGGTTTGTAGAAGCAGTTGTCATTGGTAATTTAATATTCTTAATCATCCAAGGGTGGTAATGAGGGGTGCAATGGGCACAAGGGGCAAGACTCGCAGTGTGCCCTCACCAAAACCACCCTTAACGCAAAGGGCTTAAACTCGCGATGCGTTCCTTATTTTCAATCTATTCACCAGTACTAAGAAGTGCAATGAACACAAGGGGATACAACACGCGATGTGTTCTCTTCAGTAACTAGTGTTGGGTTACGCACTTGCAATAACCAGGTACTGAGGGGTGCAATGGACACAAAGGGCAGACACGCATTGTATCCTCTCCAGCTACCTAACACATCAAACCACACCCATACGAATCAACAATAATCATTTATTATTTTAACTGATTTAACGTCTTACTAAATGTAAAATATTTCAGAGTTTGAGTACTAGGTAGTTAACAAACAATTTAGGTATAACGCTCAGTGAAAAGACTCACCTCCAATTAAAAACAAAAGCGACACACTTCCACATTCATTCACATTCAAATATAAACTAAAATATCTAGGCTTAGTAATCTTTTGACTATTATATTCATCTTTATGTTTCAAATAATATTTAAACCAAATCAATGCGTAATAAGCATATATTGTATAACTTCCAATATATCTTGCTCTAAGAGAGTGGTTCACAGAGAACGTGCCTTTTATCAAAACAAAGCGGGTCTGTTACCAGCCTACGATGTTTCTAATCTATACTCCAGTTTATTTACAAAAGACAAATTAAAAATTATTTATGTTCTTACATTCGGCCATCCTGTATATCACCTCGTCCCGAGGGGATTCCAACTAATCTGTCCCTGAGTCATCAGTTGAACTGAGTTCGACACCATCTCCACCACTTTCGCTATTGGTATCGTCCGAAACTCCACCTGGGCTGACCCATGGTTTCATTTTGTCAACGGCAACGACCTTCTCATATCTGGCGGCTTTTGCAGTCCTATGTGAACTGGGCATATCTACTACTAAATATCTATCGTTTGGCAATGTGGCTTTGATCAGCATTGGTCCGGCATAAGGAGGAATTAACTTACGGCTTGTTCCTTCGGCTGTGCCATGTTTTTCGATCAGAACCAAATCACCTTCTTTGTATTGTCTGGGTTTCTTCCTTCTCTTGTCAAAATGGTGCTTCTGTTTCTTTTGTTCAATAGTGATTTTATTGGAAACTTCTTGTCGTAGGGTAGGCAAATCCTCTATCATATCCGAAATTCCGGTAATCTCATCCAGCAAAGGATCACCTATTCCACATTTAGGTTTGTATCCGTAGAAAAGATCCGTCGGTGTTTTTCCCGTTGTTTTTGATATTGTCGTATTTATGGTCAATTGGATCTTCCGAATGTCTTTGTCCCATTTATCTTCCTCATTAGTTGTTATCATAATTGCTCCTTGTATGGTGCTGTTGAATCTTTCTACCTGTCCATTAGCCCTAGATGTAATCACTGCAATTTTGGTGTGTTTTATACTATTAGTTTGGAAGTAAATGCACTTCCTTGGTCCGTCGTTATGTTATGTGGGTGGCCGTAATAACTATATATTTCTTGTAAATAGTCAATAACAGGTTTTGCTTTCGTAGATTTTGCTGGCTTTAAGAATACAAACTTCGTAAACGCATCTACAGCCACTATGAGATGAATATTACCTCGTCTACTTTTCGGAAATGGGCCTACATGATCCAGGTGTAAGGTGTGCATGGGTATCGGCATCTTTTTGATTGGATGGAGAAATCCTTCTCGTTTACCGGTTGGTCTTTTATTATACAAGCATGGGATACAACATGACATATATTTCTCCACGTACTCTCGCATCCGTGGAAACCAGTAATGTTCGCATAATCGCTTGAGTGTCTTTTCTGCTGCAAAATGTCCATTCTCATCATGAGCCATCCTAACTACCTGTTGTCGCATTCCGCGTGGTACTACCCATAACAACCCTTTTACAGTAATGCGATAAATTCTACCATCTCGCAAAGCGTAATTTTTGTACACACTCTTTTCATATTCAGTCGTAGGAGCTTTAGACAACACTTTCCTAATGTCTTTCAATTTTTCATCCGTTAGTTGTCCCGACAAAACCCAATCAGCTTGTTCTATCCTGAGAACTTCGTCAGGTGGTTCTTCACTCGCAGAAGGGTTCCTGCTAAGTGCATCCACATGTTTTAATCTGTTACCCGGTCTGTATTGTACGTCAAAATCAAAGTCTTGCAGCTGCAACCACCACCTTGCAATTCTTGGTAGAATTTCTTTCTTTTTGCTAGTTGCTTTAAGTGCGTTGCAATCGGTTATAACAGTGAAATGTTTACCCATGAGATAGATTTTAAATTTTTTTAGACTTTCCACTACTGCCAAAGTCTCCAATTCATAAGAATGAAACTTACTCTCAGTGTTAGTCGTTTGCCTACTGTAATAAGCTATGGGGTGGAGACGTTCATCTGGTTGTTTTTGAAGAAGAATTCCTGCTAATCCTCTGGAACTGGCGTCAGCGTGTACTTCAGTAACGGCACTAGGATTGAATATAGCTAAAATTGGTCTCTCTACCAGAGTTTTTCGTAATGTTTCAAATGCTCGTTGTTGATCAGCATCCCAGCGCCAGGTGACATCTTTCTTTAATAGACAAGTCAATGGTCGCGCGATGACCGCATAATCTTGAACAAAATGCCGAAAATAACCGGTTAATCCGATAAACTGTCTCACGTTGTATACACTATTTGGCACAGGGAACTCAGCAATTGCCTTGGTCTTTGTTAACCCTGGTTTCACAGTTCCTTGTTCGATTTCAAATCCGAGGTAAGTTACAGATCGGAATAAGAAGTTGCATTTAGTAAGATTTAAGGTCAAACCTTCTTCTCTAAATATTTTCAAAACAGTTTCGAGATTCTTAAGTCCTTCTTCTTCTGTTTTCGTATGAATCAAGACATCATCAAGGTAAACAGCAGCAATATCTTTGGCAGGAGCCAATATCTTGTTCATTAAGCGCTGGAATACTCCCGGCGCATTTGCCAAACCGAAAGGCATACGATTAAATTCATACTGGCCATCAGGAGTCACAAAAGCGGTATAATGCTTCGATTTTTCTGTTACCGGTATCTGGTGATAACCGGACCTAAGGTCCAAGCTAGTAAAAAAGAAACTTCCATGTAATCTATCTAATTGGTCATCGATTCGGGGTAATGGATATCGATCTTCGATTGTTTTCGAGTTAAGTTTCCTGTAGTCGATGCATAGTCTATCTTCGCCATTCTTTTTCTTGACTAATAGCACTGGTGATGCAAACGGTGAGTTAGACTCACGAACGATGTCATTTTTCAATAAATCAGTAACCATTGTTCGAACTTTTTGTTGATCAGTCGCTGACATTCGATATGGTCTAAAAGTAAACGGCCTGTCATCTTCCAAAGCAACTTCTAACTCAGCTGTTTTTGCGCTACCCAAGTCCATAGGATTGTGTGAAAAACAATCTCTGTATTCTTGCAATAATGAGATTAAATTATCTTTATAATTTTTGGCCACAGGTCCAATATTTATTTCTTCGACTGGCAATAATGGCAAGTCTTGAGTTGTCGTTCGCAGTACCAAGTCTTCTCTACAAGACACTTCCGGCTTACACATCCATGCTCTAGCAAGAGGTTTCTTATTTTTCAATACAATATCATAATCAGACAAATTAATCAAAGACAAAACAGCTTCTTCTCCGGGTCGTATGGTTAGAATGGTTCTTGGAACACAATGTTCTCTTCCCTTTTCTAATCGAAAACTTGATTCTACGAAAACATCCCCGATTACGTTGTTATTTCTCGCCTCAACCACGACATTCACCATATGATCCTTAGGAATCAAAATATTGTCTTTAGCAAATAAAGTAACTTTTTGACTTTTAGGATAAACCTCTTTAATGGAATTAATTTCACCCTCAGTTATAACTAATTGTTTATCGTCTTTAATAACTAAGACACCAGGCAACTCAGTAAATGGATGACCCACTAAAATAGGTACATCCTGTATATGGTCCGAAACGACATTAGCGCACACTTTAGCTTCTACATTGTCAATGCATAACAAAAAATTCGTTGTTCCTAAAGATACACACGTCCCGTTTCCAAAGCCTTTCATTATTTTCTGGTTATTTATATCGTAATTTAAACCTAACCTGTTAGCCTCACTTAACTTAATAACAACACACGTACTTCCGAATTTTGTTCCCTGTCTTCAGGATTAAAAACAGGAACAACTTCCCCCTTAGCCACGCCAAAATTCGTGGTATATCTCTTATCTAATAAAGTCGACATTACGGCAGCCAAGCGATCAATCGGGTCTTGTGAACCGACAGACACGTTACTACTACTAGGCTCCGGTACCAACTCAAGTGCCGATGCAGTTGTAGGTTCAGCAATCTGCTTCCTCTTTTGACCCTTACCCATTCTGATTCAATGCAATTGACTGCCGTACTAAGGGAAATATAAATACTTAAAATTGTGTTCCTACCCTTCCAGCTATGTACATCTCGGCCAACCTAGACACCCTTCATTATCCAGTAAAGCAAGTTACATATCAAATTTCGAGTTACTTATCCCACTTCTGAATTGTAAGAAAGGGGGGAGAAAATGATTGTTTGTTTGTTTTGGTAAGTATAATTAAAAATGATATTTTGCATATAAAGATTGGATCAGTAATAAACCAGTAAAAGGTAATTATGTTAACTGTTAGATTTAAGGAAATTATAAACAAACCGCAAGCAGGTGTCTGTTTTGCCGGGTCCCGTTGACGTACATAGCTGGCTCCGCCTATAAATAAAGAAAACACAGGTGTGAGCGTTAATGCCCCTTTACTATAAGATCCTAATTAATTAACTACCTCAATAAAAATATTGTTGAATTCGTGTGGTTTGTAGAAGCAGTTGTCATTGGTAATTTAATATTCTTAATCATCCAAGGGTGGTAATGAGGGGTGCAATGGGCACAAGGGGCAAGACTCGCAGTGTGCCCTCACCAAAACCACCCTTAACGCAAAGGGCTTAAACTCGCGATGCGTTCCTTATTTTCAATCTATTCACCAGTACTAAGAAGTGCAATGAACACAAGGGGATACAACACGCGATGTGTTCTCTTCAGTAACTAGTGTTGGGTTACGCACTTGCAATAACCAGGTACTGAGGGGTGCAATGGACACAAAGGGCAGACACGCATTGTATCCTCTCCAGCTACCTAACACATCAAACCACACCCATACGAATCAACAATAATCATTTATTATTTTAACTGATTTAACGTCTTACTAAATGTAAAATATTTCAGAGTTTGAGTACTAGGTAGTTAACAAACAATTTAGGTATAACGCTCAGTGAAAAGACTCACCTCCAATTAAAAACAAAAGCGACACACTTCCACATTCATTCACATTCAAATATAAACTAAAATATCTAGGCTTAGTAATCTTTTGACTATTATATTCATCTTTATGTTTCAAATAATATTTAAACCAAATCAATGCGTAATAAGCATATATTGTATAACTTCCAATATATCTTGCTCTAAGAGAGTGGTTCACAGAGAACGTGCCTTTTATCAAAACAAAGCGGGTCTGTTACCAGCCTACGATGTTTCTAATCTATACTCCAGTTTATTTACAAAAGACAAATTAAAAATTATTTATGTTCTTACAATAATATATTTAAAAAAAAAATGGATTTGATAACCTATTTCCTACGTTTAATTATATTTGAAAGCATTCTTTATGTAAAAGAATTTATTTTATTTAGGTAGGTATATTTTACACTACAATGTACAGTGTGTGAGAAACAAAATCAAGGAACTCAATATAATTATTAATGAATATTATGCATAAATAAACACTGGCTTGTTGGCTGACGAGGAAATTCATCATGTAAAGCTAAAAGTTTTTATTCTAGATTCGAACTTTACGAGAAAAGACACCATTCATGGGGGTGTAGCTATTTTCTCCTAAAATAAATATAACTTCCATCCTATTATACAGGTAAATAAACTATATGTTGAACTGCATTTTGAAATAGCTGGAATTGTATAAATAGTGTACAGATCGCCAACACAAGGGGCACTAGACATTTTTTTACGCCAACTTTCGAAAGTCTTAACTATACTTTCTGAAAAAAGCATGAACAAAGTTGTCACGGGAAATTCTAATTTCCATTTTCACAGCCCATATAAAAACACTCATGGAATTTTAAATTTGTTTAGGTCATTTGGATTTTTCCCGTTAATAAATTCTCCAACTCGCAAAATAGCCCAATAGAATGGGACGAAATTTGTCGATTTTGATGAAATAATTCAGAGAGGGCTGGAATTTTTGGAATATCTTGTGGTATGTCGTGAGGAGAAAAAAAATAGGACAACTTTTTTTCTAATGTAAATCTGTCTCTATTTGAATATGTAATGAGTGGCCGAAATAAAACAGATATCACTTTTAATTTATTTTTTATTTTAATGCTGTAGTTATTGCTATAATAAATGATGGATGGTTAATAAGACAAATTGCACTGCGTTATAACATTAACAAAACTTTGGTGTGTAACATTTTAAGAAAGTGTAGAATAAACGGTACGATTAGTAGAAATCCTGGATCAAAGGACACAGGATATCCTACTTAACAAGAAACTAACTATTAATATTTCGTTATTGCACCATTTCTATTTAAAACTTCTATAAGTCTGTTTGGCATAGAATTAAATAACCTTATAAAATAATCATTAGTAATAATATTTTCCCACGAATTATTTAGTATTTCCAGTAATTCTTAGGCATTCCGTGGTCTCACATTTCGTTGTTAGATACTTCTTACGAGTAGTCCCCATACTTCCTCCACAGGGTTAAGATCTGGACTATGACTGGGCCAGTTAAGAACATTGATGTTGTTATCTTGAAACCAGTTAGTTACGGTATGAGCAGTATGAACGGAACAATTGTCTTGTTGAAATATGAACTCATTATTAGGAAATAATTGTGACACAGAAGGGAGCATAATATTGTCTAAAATCCTAATATACGTTTCACTATTAAATCGTTCCTCAATATGCCACAAAACACCAGGACCACGTGCCGATATCCAAGCCCACATATTGACGGAAAATCTACCACTTTTATCATTGTTATATATATATTTCTCATCGAATTGAGTATTCGGAGGGCAGTAAACACGAATACGACCACTGTGTGTTGACTGGAAAGTTTTTTCGTCTGTAAAGATTGCATTGTTCCAAAAATTTACATCATACGCTAAAAATTCAAGCGCAAATCCTACTCGATCTTCTTTATGTTCAGGTTTAAGTAAGTATTTCTGTGCTGCTGTGCGTTTTTCGCAAAAAACTCGGAAAATTTTACTGTAAAATTTATATGTAACAATGATAAAAGTGGTAGATTTTCTGTCAATATGTTGGCTTGGATATCGATACGTGGTCCTGGTGTTTTGTGGCATATTGAGGGACGATTTAATAGTGAAACGTATATTAGGCTTTTAGACAATATTATGCTCCCTCTTCTGTGTCACAATTATTTCCTAATAATGAGTTCATATTTCAACAAGACAATTGTTCCGTTCATACTGCTCATACCGTAACTAACTGGTTTCAAGATAACAACATCAATGTTCTTAACTGGCCCAGTCATAGTCCAGATCTTAACCCTGTGGAAGAAGTATGGGGACTACCCGTAAGAAGTATCCAAAAACGAAATGTGAGACCACGGAATGCCGAAGAATTACTATAAATAGTAAATAATGCATGGGAAAATATTATTACTAATTATTATTGTATAAGGTTATTTAATTCTATGCCAAACAGACTTATAGAAGTTATAAATAGAAATGGTGCAATAACAAAATACCTATTAATAGTTAGTTTCTTGTTAAGTAGGATATCCTTTGTCTTTTGATCCAGGATTTCTACTAATCGTACCGTTTATTCTCCACTTCCTTAAAATGCTATACACCAAATTTTTGTTAATGTTATAACGCAGTGCAATTTGTCTGATTAACCATCCATCATTTACTATAGCAATAGCTAAAGCATTAAGATAAAAAATAAATTAAAAGTGATATCTGTTTTATTTCGGCTATTCGTTACATATTCAAATAGAGTCAGATTTACATAAAAAAAGTTGTCCTATTTTTTTCCGCTCGCGACAGTACACATGAAAATTACAGGTAATAAAAATCCGTACAATTTTGTTTTCTTTTAACTTCGTACGAATTTGATTACGAACAATTTCCTTCTATTTTTAACACGCTTTTATTAGCTTAGTATGTTTGTTTGTAACGGAATCTTTGAATGTGATTCTCACCCACTTCAAAACTCAGGTTAAACTGAAACACACTTATTATGGACTGATGACAGTACAGTAATTTAACAACTTTGTCCTAATGTCCTCACCAGGATCATAAGCATAAAATAAAAATGGCTAATCTATTGTCGAGATTTTTCCGGAGGCACCGCTGTTAGTTGAGTCTTCAAGTTACTATGAAAATAAAATTTGTTTAATTTAAAAAAAAGCAAAAATAAATTATAGTCTAAAAAACTAAAAAAACACGCTTTAATAGATAAACTATAATTTATTAATTTCCATTCGATCAATATCGGCAGATATATGAATTTTTAAACATCTTTATAGCGCACCAACACATGTTTTATGATAAAATCGATAAAAACTCAAAAACGATAGGTCATGCGCATATAGTGTATGTAATGGAAGTTAAAGAGAATCAAATTTTGAATATGTTGGTGTATGTACAAAATCGTTTGGATAACAAGTGAATGTAGATGAAAGGGAAAAACATGAAAAATTGTCATTTTCAAGTGCATTTTGACAAACAGCTATTTTTTTGATTGGCTTTAGACAATAATGACAGTAGAGGTTTTTGAAGAAAATTAAATTATCTGTAAAATGAGCTCCAAGTTACCTTCATAATATGAATGGTTCACGAGTTACAGATGTTTAAAGCAATCAGCAATATATTTTTTTTATTATAAATTAAGATTTTCCTGCAAGAACTGTGCACAATAATTAAAAAAAAAAACAGTTTTCGATAAAAAATTAATATGTTCAACTTTGGAGGTTTCGTAAATTGTTATTAAGGAAATTAAACGACAAATTATATTTTTACCATGGACTTTATCTGCCGTAGAACAAATTTTGGTATTCCAACTCAAGTTTTCGAAGTCGGCCCCCACCCTGTATAAGTAGATACGCGAAAAACCTTTGCAGGGAAGTAGGGGTAGCCGGCATGATTTCTCGAGGTGGGTGTGTTCGAAAATGTACTCATTTTAACATTTTATTCGCGTGGTTGTAAATAAAATTTGGATTTACTCAAAGAGGTGGAAGTTATTTCTGGACATTTTCAAGCAACAAGTTCCTACACTAACGAGGAAAATAAGAACAATAGCCCAAAATATTAATTTTACAAAACTTAATTGATTATATGTCATGTGTCATTGTCAGTTTTAAAAATACTCCTACCCCCATGGGAGGGTTGTTAGATAAAGAAAAAAAATAATAACTTTAATAATAAATAAAGAGTTAATTAATAGAAAAATGAAATTTAATTACTACGGCTGATGCTCTACACGGTATATATAGGGTGGACCATTAATAATAGGCCATAGTTCAGGGGTACCTAGATTCTTTGGGGAAAAATATGAGGATATAACCAAATATGCTTTAGTGAAATGTTGCTCTGAAAAAAGATACAGGGTGTCAAATTTCAAGTTATTTTTTCGTTTTTTTGCAATAACTCAACAGCCTTTTGATTGATCTTCGCCAAATTTGCTAGAGGAACTTTGTTTATTCTAAGAAACAATAATTTATGTATTACATCACTTTAGATCATAGAGGGCGCCGCAGGGCCTGTATCTGATTATCACATTTTTGCATATTTTTTTTTACGAAACGTTGTGGTACTTCTGATGAGAAAATCTGGTAAGGGCTTCATTTCCACGTATAAAAGGTACGCTTGGTAGAACTTGATAACTCCAACCGGTTTCGAGGAAAGTGCCGTTAAACATTTCAATAATTTTTTAAAGACAAATTCAAATCTAATGAAACAAAGTGTATTTATTGAAAAAGTACAAAACGTAAGAGAAAACAAAATCGTAATAACAGCGTAAACTCTTTATCACTTTTTTATGAACTAATGGATTATTTTCATGGTATTGAGATAAATACATAAATCAAAATATTGTCTAAAAAAGTTGACTTAATGACATTATAAATTTTCCTCCCTGCAAAAACCCATTGCTGTAACTTAGAGTAAATGTTCGATATGGTCTCCACCTACTTCTATGCCTTTTCTAATTCTATTCACAAAAGATTTTCTTACATTGAAAAATACATGTTCCTGTCCTCTAATAAAATTCGCTGCGTTTTATATTTTGCCCCACAGTTCTGCTTTTGAGTTGATAATATTTGTATAGACTAAGGACTTCATATGTCTCCACACATAATAATCCAAAGGATTATAATCAGGACTCTTTGGTGGCTAAGCAAACGCACTTCCTCCACCGATCCATCTGCATGGGAAAGTCTCATCAAGATAATTCCTGACTTCAATGGAGAAATGAGGAGGAGCTCCATCTTGCATGAACCACATTCTGTTCCGTATGTCTAGCATGCAAGCATGTAATATATCAGCAACAGTATTTTGAGGAAGAAGCAGATAAGACTGTCCATTTAAATTTGCAGGAAGGGCAAATAGTCCCAATAATTGATCGCCGATGATACCACACCAAACGTTAATCTTAAATTCTTGCTGAAAATGCCTTTCTTTAACGACATGAGGATTTTCTACTTCCCAGGAATGGGTATGTCTCCAGTTAAAAATGCCTCGGCGAGTAAAAGTTGTTTCGTCTATAAATAAAATGTTCTTAACAAAATTTCGATCCCTGTTGGGTTTATTTAGAACAAATTGACAAAATTGTAGCATGTGTGGAAGATCCCTTCGAAGTAAGTTTTGTACAGGAGTGAGATGATATGGGTAGAAGCGTTCTAAGACTCTTACGACAGATTGTTTACTCACCACTGTTGCCGCTGCTAAACGACTTGAGTTGACTTGAGGATCTTCATCCACACGAACTAAAATTTCTAGCTTTTGATCTGGAGTAATTCGATTCGGTCGTCCTACATCGTTTTTATGGCGAAATGAACCCGTTTCTCCCAAACGACGAAACAGATCTTTGAAAATCTTATGGTCTGGCTGTTTTCTATTTGGATATTACAATGTAAACATATATCATATCTTCCATTTTCCTATTTGAAAAATTATTATGTCTAGGCATTGTAAATAAAGAAGTTAAAGAAATTAGCTCGAGGAACACAAGAACAAAATAAAATGATTAAATGATGTATAAATGACAGAACGAAAACGTAACCAAAGTACACTTTTCAATAAACACACTTTGTTTCATTAAATTTGAATTTGTCTCTCAAAATAATTATTGAAATAATCGTTTAATATTACGAAAAAGTTGAATAAATAATGCTACCGGAGCTGTTCAAAGTGGTCTCCCAGTACATCCATGCATTGTAGATGATTTTCGAACGATCTACCGACATTTTTTAAAATACCTACAGCAATTTCCTGAAAATTTTCCCTTATTCTTTCTTTCATATTTTCTTTTGTAGTTATAGGAGCTTTCTGCACTTGCTCCTTAACATAGCCCCACAAAAAGAATTGGGTCAAATCAGGGCTTCTGGCAGGCCAACTATGAGGTCCTCCTCTTCATATCCAACCATTTGGAAAAGCGCCGTTTAAATGTTCGTGACGAGGTTCGTGAATAGCTGCACTGTGGTGGACAGGTGCTCCATCATGGAGGTACCACATTCTCTCCCTAATATCCCTGGGGACATCCTCCAGTAATTTTTCCAAGCTGTCTTGCAAAAATTCCAAATAAATTTTACCATTCACACGTTCATAAAAAAACGTGGTCCTATCACATAATCCGCAACAATTCCTCCCCAAACATTCAACGACCATCTTGTTTGGCTATTTATTCGTGAGATGTAAGGATTGGTTGTGTCGTAATAATGAAAATTATGACGATTAACATGTTAATTTTTATAAAACGTTGCTTTCATCGGTAAACAAATTAAAGAAAAAAAAATTCTTTGTTGTCCTATTTTTTGTTTTGCCCATTGACAAAATTGTATTCAGGTTTCATAATCCCTATCAATAGTTCATGCATTAGTTGAACGTGGTAGGGATGATTTTTTTTTTTTTATAGAATTCGATGGACTGAAGATCGGCTATATATTGTTTTCTCTTGCCAATTCTCTTATATTGCGATGAGAATCTTCAATCACGCTCAAAAGTATGACTGTTTCTTTTCTTCATTTACTATATTTTTTATAGGTATTCCATTTAAAAAAATTACCTCGAAGATGCTCCGCTATAGCGAGTCACCCTGTATATTTCAAATTTTTTAAAATGTGCGCCTTTTGACTATACTATTTCTATAAAAATATAATTTTCCAAAGTCTTCTAAAAAGGCCGAAATTGGACTTTAACCACTGAACTCTATTACAATAGAGTTCAGTGACTTTAACGCACTATATGGACACCAATGACTTCAGAATTCTGAAGTCATTGATGGACAGCCTGTATTATACCTCGAGCGGCAAGATTCTCTATCTAGTAGTTATCGTTTCAGTAATAAATATATAACAGTTTACTTGATAGCAATTTACAATTTCAAACAATATGTGTTTGAAATTTGGTTCCTATCGTATCGACTATCGACTCGATACGCTTTAGATCACGCCCCTGAAAAAAAATTGGTTCGTTCAAAAAATATGTACGTATATCCTCGTAATCAACATAACTGTAGAAGAAGAAGATCAAGGTTGGAATTTTTAGAAAAGAGATAACCTTAATTTATAAATAAGAAGTGAAATGTGAAATGAATAAGTAGGCTCTTAGTATAATCACAGCAGAAAGTTGTTATTTCTGCTGTGGTATAATCATTTCTTATCTATGTTCTTAGATACATAAATCTCTTATCTATGATTCTTAGTCTTATCTTAGCTAGCTAGTGGACACAGAGCTGTGCTAGTGGGGTATCGGGGGTCGTTACTTTCGCTGAAACTGCATTGTGGACAGGACAGGACAGACGAGACAACGATGAGGCCAGAAGTTATTGTCGCTAACAATGGTGAAGAGTGTTTAAAGAATAATGAATGTGGCGGATATAACGATCTTGCGAAAATGCCTTTGCCTATGAAAGACGAAATTATTGATGAATGTGGAAATATGGTCATTGACGAATATGGAGATATTTGCTTTGAGAGTAAAATTGAAATTGTAGAAAATATCTTGGATGAACCGGAATTGTCAGAACTTGTGGATAATACTGATATAAAGTTAAGTGAAAAACAGACTGATGATGATAATGCACATATTTTAATTAAGGGATGTTTTGAAAGCCAGAATTTAATATCAAATCACCTTGAAACAATACACGTTGAATGTAAGCGAACAATTCAACCACCCTTGGAAGTAGTAAATGAAAATAGCGATGCCAAGGGGATTGAAGCTAAGATATATGCCCATCCATTGGCTACCAGTGAGCATTTTGTTGATACGAATTTAAGTGCCGATAGGGAAGAAAATCTCAGCGATTTTTCAGATAGTGAGCTAAATAATGATAATATTGACATTGGCGATAATGTTTCAAAGAGCCCAAATGATAAACCTTATGCCAAAGATAAAACTAAAGAAAGTAATTATCAGAATACTAATGAAGGTAATAAGGAAGTAGTACAATTTGAAGGTGAAGTACAAAGATTACCGGTGGGATACTGTGTAGGAATGGACCTTATCTTAAATGTTATAATGGAGAAGAATGACTTGTGTGAGGAAAAAGTTTACCAGAAGATGCTTGATACTAGGGAAAAATTGTTTATCTCGTTAAGGCGAGACGATCTGTACAAATTGCAGAAGCAGCAGAATGAGGATCACAGGTAGGTATTACTACTGTTCATATAAACAAGATGGTCCAAAATTGTCTCCTGATATTTCTATGGCTGATAGTACAACCAAAAATAATGGTACTCTTTTCTATAAACTTATTTCCAAAAATAGTAAGGGAGATATAGGGGAGGGTCGCGTAATAAGAAACATAAAAATTTAAAATAGCCGATAGTTTTCTAGATGCAGGATTAAATATTTTTTCCTACATAGGTGGCGAATCATAGTATCCAGAAAAAAATATTGAGCTCAATTTTGCAATAAAGATAGCATGCAAAAAAAATCAAAATTATTTTTCCTTTAGAGTAGCTGTTGGTTGCAATCTGGTTACGTTCCTTATAGTAAAATAAGGATTTTATAGAGGAGTTTGCGACTAAAAATATTATGTTTTAATATTCCGCCCTCTAAAAGCACATTTGAACTATGCTAAGTCCAGTCAGGCTACTTATTTTTCGATTGCAACAGACACTGGACCGCTAGATGGCGCCTGCTGACTGTTTTACATGTCGCTATCCCAAAGATACCGAAATGTACTAAATAGTCAAGTGATTCTCGTGTCGGTCGTCACATGCCTACCTTGCACTGACGAGAGCCAACAGCTCGAAACTGCAGTCTGCAAGTGGTGTGTGACGACTGGCACGAGAGCTCCTTTAAGTAGGATCAGTCTTTCGGCTGGTGTTTGTTGCAATCGAAGCATTAGTGTTTTGATGGAAATATGCAATTATTACACTTAACACGCCAGGCTTGTAATTTGTAATTCAGCGCTCGGCGGGGCACATAGCCCGAAGAGTACCTGTTTTAATGGAAATTTGGCGAATTTCATCACTTTCACCAAGTTCTGGTTTTCTACCGCCACCCAGCTTCACTTTTTCTTGTTTATAATGTTTACGAAGTGTACCAAAGGCACTCCATATTTTTCAGCTGTAAGGCATAGAGGGATGCCCCTCTGAACTGCTGCGGCAGCTTCAGTCGATTTTGCTGGATCATAGGAACACCTTATCCCTCTTTTTTGATATGTTTGAGGCGTTTTCATGTAAAAAAAAATAGGAATGTGTATTATGTGTTGTCTAGAAAAAAATATTGTTTGCATGAAAACATTACTTTCACATGGTAAAGTTTCATACAAGCATATTGACTGAGAAGAATAAACGCAAACAAAACCACAGTCCCATTGATTATATTTTTTATAGCGATAGGCAACTAATGAGGTTAGCTTAAGAATTTTTTAAAAATTTTTTCTTCAACAAATAAAGAAAAAAAATAAGTATCTTATTACCCCACCCTCCCCTAAATAACAAATTTTCAGATCATTAGAGTTGATTCCCCAAGTTTTCCCTATGGTCTTGCGACATTGCTCATAAGAAATGTAAGCCAATTCCAATATAAGCCCTGGCCCAGAGCCAATCCGCCAATCACGGCGTGAAGCGGGGCGGAGTTGGTTCAACTTAAAAGTGCCTAAATCTAAACGTACAATCTAAAATACTTTAATAGACCCAGACACTCAAATAAACATCCATCATCTTTCACACAAAAACAATAAATAAAGCGGATGAATAACATTTAAAATTCCAAAAAGGTGGATAAAAACAATTAAAACTTAAAACTAAAACTCGTGGACTTCACTGATTCGATTTTGATTGTTGAAACGTGTAAGATACAGATAAATGACAAATACCCGTTTGAAACAATGCAGGTGAGGGTAGCATCCCAGCCACCCAAAATGTGACTAAAAGTGTTGTGATTTTTTTGAAATGTTTGATAATTTTGATGATTTTATTGGAGGGGTTTGAAAATAATTTAGAAGAAATCAACAAAAAATAAAAATAAACAGAAACGAAGCAAGGGAGAGAAAGAAAATAAAAAATTTAAAGTTGAGATTAAAAGAATCTAAGTGTGCAAAAAGAAGTTATGGGAAACGGAAGGTTGGCTAAAGGGGTTGATTGAATGATAATAAATATATTTACTTAAACTTCAAATGTGACAATTAATTATAATAGCAAGTAGAAAGCGTGGAAGTGTATAGGAAAGTGTCAATATATAGAATGAATGCTATACGGTTCTTGGCTTCCCCCACTTATAACTCTAAGAATATTAATACTACGTAAAAATATATCTGAACCATTTTGATAAAGAATTTACTCATCTTCAACTTTGATAATCATTTTTTTTTCGTAGGATCGTTCAGAACCGAGGTATTTGCAAAAAAAATGATTTTTAAGCGATATTGCCTTAAAATTGGGGGTGTTCCAGAGGGCGGACGAGGGAAAAAATTAATATTAAATGTCTAAAAGGGGCCTATAATGAACTAGTTCCAACAGTAAAATCTTCTGTCTGATTTAAAACGGTGTTTATGTATTCTCAACTCCCTGACGACTGGCTTATCGGTTTTCTAACTTTTGTTTAGATAGTATTATTTACTGTTTTAATTAAAACATTTAAAATTGGTAGTTTGTTGATATTTTCTACTTCTGAAGTAAATTTAATAGAAAGTTCCTTGCTATTTATATTTTCCAAAAAACTATCTAGCAAATCAACCCCATGAGGCCAGATTGTGAAAATGTCATCATCATAATATCTCAGACAGACAACCGGCTTGTGTATACAATTTTGAACATATCTATTTTCAAAATCTTCCATAAGTATGTTGCTTAATGTTGGTGATAAAGGAGACATCATTGACATACCTAAATACTGTTGATGGAAATCGTTTTCCAATTGAAAATAGATTGTTTTTGTACACATCGTTAAAAATCCCATTATGCTAATTACGTTTAATTTCTACTTTCTAAATTACTATCATTCAGCAGTCTGTCTTTAATTATTTGTAAGGTTTTATCTACAGAAACGTTGGCGGAAAGGTTAACTACATCAAAACTAATTATCAGGTGTTACTCATGAATATCGTTTTTATTCATTTATTGAGTTACAATATCCAACAGACCGAGGTCCATTTACAGGATAAGGTTATAGAAAAAGCAGATATAATGCAAAAAAGATAAAAGAAACAGGTAAATAGGATCAAACGAACATGAAATTATAAATTACATGACAAGTACCTATGGAACAAACAAACGAAGTATACAGGCTGTCCATTTTATCAGGGCCCTCGAGAATATTTCACTTAATATCAGTCATACATAAAAAATTATTTTTACGAAAATTGTGCCGATTTATATAACTACAAAATGGTTTAAAGACATTTGATTTTTTGCAAAACAGAGTGTTTCAACAAGGTTTTATCTAATCTTTTTCAAAATCGCATTATTTTGAGATTTACTCTTCACAAATAACTTGCTATTTCAAAAGTTTTTTTGCGATTTTTACCATTTTTGCAGTGGTAAAAATGAATTTTTGGATTCGCAACCAACTGCATCTTATTTAAAATTTAATCACAAAACTTTTCATTTCTATAACTTTTCTCTGAAAGCAACTGAGATATATGAAAAAATAGGAAGAAAAAAAACAGAATTTATGGGAATTTTTTCACATTTTAAATACACCATAAATAAATAAATAAATACACCACAGGTAATGACGACCCCCTTTATCCCGGAAAGCTCTAGAAGAGCCTTGTGGGAGGGGGCTACACATTTAAAGACAAGGGACACACACCCAATATCCGTGTATAGTGGAAAAATCCCTCTCACAGTATTTTCCACTGCCACGACCGGGGATTGAACCCGGAACTTTTGGGTGAGAGGCAAGTGCGCTCACCTCTCGACCATCAGTCATACACACATTTTGTTTAATATGAAATTATTCCCATGTTTTCAAACTAGCGCATAGTGAAATTTTCATTTCTTATGACTTTTAGGAGCGATTAAGCCAAAAATCTGCCATACTATACTTGATTCACCCAACCCAAAATAAATACCGCCTGGTCTATACATTCATGAGTAGAAGACACATGTGATGTAAAATGTTATGTCTGAAGTAACATAACTATGTAATTTACGTAAACAGTGTTTATTGGGTTTGTTTTATTTCTTAAAAATCGCTTATTATTTCTCCACTGTATATTTTTTTTGGATATACTGCAGTTACACGAACTAACTGGGATTATTTTTAGCGACACTGAAGAAAATGGAACTGTTAAGTGGCGCCGGTGGCGTTCAAACCAGCCCACAAAATTCTGGTGCAAGCTATGCCCGTTTACAGCAAATGACAAGTGTTCACTTATGATTCATATCGTGGAGAATCATAAGGAGTTGGCTGCCAAGAAAAAACTGCCCTCCCCAGAGTGCATGACCCCCGGAGAAGATCCGAACATTATCTGGTACAAGTGCTTGGAATGCGCCTATGTCAGTAAGAGTGTGCATACATATGATTTGCATTCGTCTAGGCATAACCCCCAGTCGCGACAGACTCTCAGGTTAGTTAATTTAGCAACGTTGGGCGTGGTTTAAAACAGGATGGGGCAATACTTGATTTTTATGATTTTTTTCTTGGTACACGGTAGGTATAAATTTTTAATGGCAACGTTCGTATCTATTTTTTAACCATTTACATGTTTCACGAATGACATTGTTGTCCCAACATGTCTATGCAAGAAAATACGTGCAGCTACTTCTTTCTTACTGCTCGTATAAAGCAAGCACCATTAATAATAATAATAATAATAATATATTTTATTCATCATATCAAGTTACACACATGGTATAACTTATTAGACAAGTCAGTGGTAAATAATACATAAAGGTAAAAACAGACAATAATAACAATAATAAAACATACAAGTATAACAACAATACGACATACAGTACTGAAACATATTAAGTACAATATATTACACTTTAAAATTAAATATAAAACTAAGAGTGACTATTAATAGTCATCTACAAAATAAAAAGCTCCACTCATTAAAAATTTTAGCAGGGTATTTCTAAATAAATTAAAATTATCGTATGGGCCAAACAGTTGGGTAAATTTATTATAACAATTAATGCCTTGAAAGATGTGAGAATTTTGGCCCACACTTAGTCTCCAGAAAGGCACCCGAAGCTGATTGTTGCTGCGAGTAACATAGCTGTGAACATTACTATTTTTTAAAAAGATATTTTCCTTTTTTTTATATTTGTTGTAATTAAGAATATGTATAGAGATGGTAACATTAAAATTGATACTGCTATAAATGCCTCTTTACAGTGAGTCTGAGCAGGTAAACCAAGCATACACCGTATAATTTTCTTTTGTGCTACAAAAACTTTGGAAGCATGTGGAGAGTTTCCCCAGAACATCAATCCATAAGATATCTTAGACTGAACCAGGCCAAAATAAGCTAGCTTCAGCATATTAAGTGATACAGTGGATTTTAGATATCTAATAATGAAGCAGGATTTACTTAATTTCTCTGATAAATCATCAGTTTGTTTCTACCATATCATTTTGTGATCTATCCTTAGTCCCAAGAATTTTATTTCATCTGTTTGTACAATTCACTGATGACCAGCCTTAACTAAAACACTTGAATTGTGACCAACATTTTTGGGTAAAAATGACATACAAAATGTTTTGCCAGCATTTAGAACCAAACCATTGCTCAAACACCAATCAGAAAATTCATCTACTGATTGCTCTACTGGTTGTCAACTTCAAGGTGTTACTAGATATTAAAAAATTTGTCATCTGCA
Organism: Leptura quadrifasciata; assembly: GCA_963675555.1. Taxonomy (NCBI): domain Eukaryota; kingdom Metazoa; phylum Arthropoda; class Insecta; order Coleoptera; family Cerambycidae; genus Leptura; species Leptura quadrifasciata. The sequence goes on from OY776680.1 coordinate 83,040,548, forward strand.
TAAACAATTGCAGCATTCGGTGAGGTACAAGAATTAGGCATGTCGTTTACAAAAATTAAAAACAATAGGGACCTAGAATAGAGCCTTGAGGCACACCAGTAGCAACGTCCCTAACATCCGATTTGTATGAGCCTATGACTACAGCCTGCTTTCTGTTGTTTAAATAAGAAGTGATCCATTCGTGGGCCACGCCACATATTCCAAATCTAAAGAGTTTATCTAAAAATAAACCATGATCAACGGTATCAAAAGCTCTGCTGAGATAAAAAAATAAGGCTATTAATTGCTGTTTGTTGTTCAGTGCATTACAAATATATTCAAATAACTATATAACTTTTTTCTGAACCCATTCTGACATGAGATTAAAAGATTGTGATGTTCTAAAAAGCTGATTAATCTATTGTTATAACAAAGTTCAAAAATTTTAGCTAACTGGTTTTGGACACTAACATTTCTATAATTACATGGTTCTAGTGTAGATCCCTTATTTTTATAAATCGGTATGGATTACGAAATTTTAAGAACATCTGGATACTGGCCACTGGCAAATGATTCATTAATCAGATAAGACAGTGGGGTACAGATTGTTTTATTATTCGCGCATTGAAGTAAACAGTGCAAGACAAGGAAACGAAAATTTATGGTGTTTTTGAATTGTGTTAATATTAATAAGTCTGGCAGAAAAGAATATCATATCTGGCGGTTTTACATAAAAAAAACTGATCCCACAAAATTTAGATGTAGAGCAGTTTGCAAAAATGTAAGAAAGAAATACAAGAAATTGTTCAAAAGATGAAAACATACCATCAAATTTGCGAAGAACATGAATTGACTGACAAATAGTGAAAAGTAAGTAGTGAAAATAATTATGAGGCATATTTTCTAGATTTCTGGGGTAAAAAAATCTTAACTTTTTATCGTTTAAAATTTTTTTTGTAAACATCAATTGGGATCGGTTGAAGGGGCAAAAAAGAAAGGGGTCAAATAAAAAACTGTGTGGCATTTTATATTTTACAATTTCAGGTATTTTTGAAACCTGAATCTGCAGTCTTAATATATTTATCAACCTGTTTAATTTTTTTTTTGAAATCAATAACTTCAGAAACAGAAAGACAACCTACCCTGAAAAGTTTTGCGCTGATTTCTATGCTATGCAAAGTCTCAACCGGGAGTATCAACAGAGTCAGAGTCCGGGTCAATTGGTAAGGAAAGGAAAGCTAAGAATCATTCTATGACTATTTTTTTAGTTAGAACATCATCAGCCAATAAAATATTGACAAATAGATTGCAAAAGCAATTTTTGCTACGAACTCTAACCAATTCAATTCAATTCAAAAGAGCTTTATTAATATTTAAGAAGGTACAAAAGTTACCTCCCCGGAATCTGAACCGGGACCGATCGTGCAACCACCGCTTTGATGCGGTGGCGGATTGCATGATCAGGCGGAACAGGTCCGGTTCAGCGAAAACGACAATTAAAACAATATAAAAAATCTAGACTCCTTTTTTAAAACTTAAAAATAAAATAGGTAATATGATTTAGCATGCAAAATAAAAACCAACCAACTCTAACCAATGCATAGAAAATGTGCAAGTCAAAAAAGCTATAAAAGCATTGAGACCTGGCTATACCCTGCCATGCTGCAACACCATGGCGATAGCACTTCTACATGAGATTTACGCTGAACAAAAAGAAAACTGTTTTTCTTTTCTCGTAGAACATACTGTAAATATGTCGATTGATGAATAGTCAAACGTCCACAATGAGCCAGTTGTGTGTGCTATAATTTATTATTTATTTATTTAATACAATACAAGCTAATGTTCACAATAAAATTTTTAATACAACTAGTATATTGATTTTTTTTTCTTAACTTAGTGCATCTGTATGTGCTTAACTTAGTCGCCAGTTTAAGTATGCTATTGTATTATTAATACATAATATAAAAGTGAAAATAAATATAAAAAGAAATCAAGGAATATGTTGAATTTTAAAATTTTAAAAAATTGTGAAGTTTATAATATAAAGAAAAATAAAAAGGAATATTTGACTTACTAAGCTTCTAAACAAGTAATGAACTGATGGTAATTAAAATAAATATAACCCTTACATAGTTTTGTAAATTGCCGACCAGTTTTTATAAGTTTAATATTTTTTGGTAATAAATTATAAAATTTTGGACCTAAATATGTAACAAATCTTTGTTTAATATTTTTTTTCCTGGTAGGAATTTGTATGTGATGTTCATTTGCACTTCTGGTCTTATATTGATTATTAACATGTACTTTTAGTTCATCTTTTTTATATATATAAATGCAGACATTGTGGATATATAAGGATCGAATATTAAGAACTTCACTGTTATTATAAAGTAATTTTGTTGGATAATCTCTTTTTCTATTATACATAATTTTTAAAATAGTATTTTGGATGACATTTAACTTTTGTAAAGATGTTATATATAGACCACCCCAAACCAGTATACCATATCAAAAAATTGACTCTACAAATACCTTATAGATCATTATCAGAATATTTTTATTTAAAATATCTCTAAGCTGATAGAACTTATATATAAGCTTTCTTACCCTATTTGTTAAGTAGTTAATATGCTGTGTCCATTTTAAGTGTTTGTCTACAATAATGCCTTAATATTTCATTTCTGCAATTTCTTTAATTGCCTGCGGCAGATTATTTACCTGTATTGAGTTGTATTCAGGTCTATTATAATTGGTTACTGAAAATGCAATGTACTTGGTTTTTTCAGTATTTAAAGAAAGTTGATATTTGTCAAGCCATTTCTTTATAGTTTGCATACCCCCGATTACATTTTCTCTCGTATGTTCCCAAGTACTCCCATTAAACAAAGCAACTGTATCATTTGCATATGAGACAATTTTGGCATTTATATTTAATCATAACAAAGAGTTTATGTAGACAGTGAATAGGATTGGTCCGAGTACTGTCCTTTGTGGTATTTCCATTTTTATAATTTTTGAGTCGCTTAGGTTGGTTATTCATAATTCTAGCATGTTGTACACGATCAGTTAAGTAATTTCTAAAGACCTTTAACACGGTGCCACGAACCCCATAATGTGCAAGCACGTCAAGAAGCTTTTCATGGTTCACCGTATCAAATGCCTTTGCCAGATCTAAAAATACTCCAATACATTTTTTGTTCTCGTCTAGATTGTCTGTGATATCTTTTATTATCTCATACATTGCATCTGCAGTTCCCATACCCTCAACAAAACCAAATTGATTATTATGTAATATAAATGTTTAAAATAGTCAGTAAGGCGCTGTCTCAAATTTTTCAAATATCTTGGCGAAGTTATTTATTACGCTAATAGGTCGATAATTAGATATTAAAGTTTTGACTCCTGCTTTGTGTGTGGGTGTCACAACAGAAATTTTAAATTGGGATGGGATATGACCAGTTTCAAAAATTAGGTTAATAATGTGTACAATAGGCTTTAGTATCTGAGAATGAACTAATTTAACTAATTAAATTTTTTTAATATTTTGCATACCCCCGATTACATTTTCTCTCTTATGTTCCAAGTATTCCCATTAAACAAAGCAACTGTATCATCTGCATATGAGACAATCTTGGCATTTATATTTAATCCTAACAAAGAGTTTATATAGACAGTGAATAGGATTGGTTCGAGTACTGTACCTTGTGGTATTCCCATTTTTATAATTTTTGGGTCGCTTAGATTATTCATAATTCTAACATGTTGTACACGATCGGTTAAGTAATTTCTAAACATCTTTAACACGGTGCCACGAACCCCATAATGTGCAAGCACGTCAAGAAGCTTTTCATGGTTCACCGTATCAAATGCCTTTGCCAGGTCTAAAAATACTCCAATACATTTTTTGTTCTCGTCTAGATTGTCTGTGATTTCTTTTATTACCTCATACAATGCATCTGCATTTCCCATACCCTCAATAAAACCAAATTGATTATTATGTAATATACTATTAGTTTTAAAATAGTCAGTAAGGCGCTGTCTCAAACATTTTTCAAATATCTTGGCGAAGTTATTTATTAGGCTAATAGGTTGATAGTTAGATATTAAAGTTTTGACTCCTGCTTTGTGTATGGGTGTTACAACAGAAACTTTAAATTGGGATGGGATATGACCAGTTTCAAAAATTAGTTAATAATGTGTATAATAGGCTTTAGTATCTGAGAATGAACTAATTTAATTATTTCTGTCGTAACTCCTTCAATTCCAGGTGCAGTTTTGTTCTTTAAACTATGTATATATTTTATTACTTCATTCTCAGTAACTGGAGTAAGGAACATTGACTGTAATGAGTCGTCTAATGTGAAATCAAAATTATTTGGTTCAGTTATCAGTTCACGCATGTTAATTCCTACATTAGCAAAATAGTCATTACTATGATTAGCCATTTGTTTATAGTCGAGAAAGGCCATGCCATTATCATCAGTGAGTCGAATTTCTGTACTTTATTTATTTATTTATTTATTTATTTATTTATTTACATACACAAACCCAACAGAATTTACATTCCATTTACAGGGCCGGAAACTAACATACATATATATTATCAAAACTATAATATATAATAATGTATATAATAATAATAATATAATATATAATATAATAATATATATATAATAATAATATATATAAATTAAAACTAGAATACACGTTAGTGTTATATATTATGGCTTACTATAACCTAAATCTTAATACTAATATAATTATCGCAAAATTCTATAAATGAATTTGGTGAACATATGACTTAATGATTATGATTTAATATATACATATTTATCTATACACGCACATATACAATTATATACAATAATAAAGGAAAAGTGATTAGGGAAGAACATTAAATAAGAAAAAAGAAACAAACAAAAACTGTTAATCTAAGAGAATCTTGACTTAATTTGACTTAATCTAGTGTTAAAAATGTCGACATCATGTGCAATAATTTCGTAGCTACGACAGATACGATATAGTGGTGAAAACATTAAAGCATTTGTGTGTGTATTAGAAAAGTAAAACAAGGATGTAGATCTGGTTGACCTGGTAGGTGCTCTAAAGTTGATTTGTTCAAGTAATTGCGGACAGTCGATCATGTTGTTTAGAAGTTTGTATAAGAGTATAACACTTTGCATCTCTCTCCGCTGCTTCATAGAATTGTATGAAAAACGATTCAGTAGTAATGAGTGATCATAACCTATAGGGGGATATTGATGATCGATTGTAAATGCCAGGAATTTTAAGAAACGTCTTTGAATGCCTTCAATATTGTTAATATGTACGTCGTAGTGGGGGTTCCATATCACGCTCGCGTATTCTAGTCGGGGTCGCACCAAGGTATTATATAGAGTTTTTATGGTACGCGTGTTTTGAAAGTCTCGAGCATTTCGTATGAGGAACCCTAACATTTTAAAAGATGATGTCACTGTGTTGCTTATGTGTTCTCTAAAAGAAAGATGTTAGTCAAATGTTACTCCTAGATCTTTAAAGCTATCATGACGTGTCAGATTTGCCTTATTAATAGTATACTGATATTCTATTTTATTTAATTTCCTCGTAAACGAGACTACATTGCATTTATTTATGTTCAGAGACAATCTGAATTTGTTACACCACTCGTGAATTGTGCTTAAGTCTGTCTGCAGCTTTTCGCAGTCTGATTCGTCGTTGATCTTATAGTATATCTTCAAGTCGTCAGCATATAAGAGAGATTTACAACTGATATCGATGACGATATCGTTAATGAAAATGATAAACAGTAAAGGGCCTAAGACCGATCCTTGTGGAACTCCTGATTGAGATATAAATTCGATAGACCTATGACCATGATATTGTACAAACTGACTTCTATTAATCAGATATGATTCAAAAAAAGTTATTAGACTAAGGTTAAAACCAAACGAGACTAATTTCGTTAGCAAAACACCATGGTCCAACCTATCAAAGGCCTTAGAGAAGTCCATATATATAACATCGACTTGTCCACCGTCATCCATAACTTCAGCTAGGTATTGTGTTATACAAAGTAGGTTTGTTGTTGTCGATCGTTGAGAGACAAAACCATGTTGGTTGTTGCATATACGTTGATGAATCTGGGGATAAAGTGCAGTATGCATGACGATTTCAAATAGAGTGGTATAAAGTCAGCTTTTTTTGAAGTTGTACGTCATTGCGTGATTTTTGGGAACCTTATTGTGGCAAGAGCTAAAGTTTAAATCAATATTAAGTGGTGGGTGATGCACATCTTCTTTGAAGACACAGCAATCGGATTTACTGACGCTGCACAATTTATTGTAAAAGATCAGGTCTAATAATTTATTATTGGAGTTAGTTATAAAATTGAATTGAGTGAGGCCAAAGAAGTTAATAAAATTATTTAGTTCAGTTACTTTAACGGTCCTAGTCGAGTTATTAAGAAAGCATTCATAATATTCCGGAATATTAAAGTCACCTAAGATTAGTATGTCCGTGCCGTAAATACCATGTAGGTTAGCAAAACAGTCAAAAATCGAGTTGTATATTTGGATATTTGCGTTAGGTGGCACGTAAATTAAGAATACTGAAAGTGTTGTAGTACCTAGGATGATTTTAATTCCAACAACATCGATGTTAGGGAGATTTATACTAATACTATTTAGGTTTACTATGCTCACTTTGTATGACTTATTAAGCAGGATAAGACAACCACCTCCTCTGGTTAAACCTACTTCCTTGAATTTTCGATCGCATCGGAAAACGTTATAATTCCCATGACTGAGTTCAGAATCAAGAATATGTGAATCTAACCAGGTTTCTGTGAAACATAACATATCGTAATCAGAGTATGTGGTGAGGTTAAACAGGTCCGCAATTTTGGTATTTAGGCCTCTTACATTCATGTAAAGAATATGAAGTTGCTTCGTGTTCTTGGCAGGTGACGCGTAATCGCTCATTATTTCATCTTTATTACCGTTTAAAACACGATCGCATGGGGTGTGATCGGGTCGGATAGCCGTTACTAATTGCTACTGGGGTCCAAATATGGAAGATTTCAAAGACGTTAACTTTTGCTTATAAGTAAAGCAGTTGTTCTTGTCAAAGGCTGAGTGATTATAATCGATATTTATGTTCTCATTACTTTTGAGTTGTAGATTTTTATAGTTGAAACAATTTATACATTTTACTGAATTTTCATTGTTGCAATCAGTTAAATCATGTTCTAGGGAGCAGCGAGGACATGCAAGCTTACCTTTACACACAGTTGAGGTATGATTAAAGCTACTACATTTAAAGCACCTTACCACATCAATCCCATCATATACAACTTTTGTACTTTTGTACTTTTAACCTTATCCTCGTTTGTGACTTCAGATATAATTCTGTATATATTTTTAATATTTTTTTGATTTTCTAATATTTGTTTTTTATAATAGTTATTTTTTGATTTTCTTAAGATCGCGTTTAAATGATTTCTATAGTTTTTGTATTCAGTCTCAAGAATGTCAGAGCGATGTTCTAATAGTTTTCTTTTAAGCTTATCACGTTTTTTTATAGAATTTACAAGACCTTCTGTAATCCACGGTTTTATTTTTTTATTATTTGGTTCCTTTTTTCGTACATTTTTGGATTCTTCTATTAAATTTGAAAAAATATCTGTAATTTGTCAATTGCTATTTATTACAACCGAAGGACAAGCCTTTCTGTATGAAACTATAGATACGTCAGGTCAACCTCATACCTCAAAATATTTGACAGAGATTTGTTGTGACCTGATTTCGTCATGTCAATTACACTATGGATACAGTGTGAAGTCTTTTGTTACTGACAATGCTGCAAATATGGCTAGTATGAGAAATAGTATTCAAGAAAAAATTATAAGCTATGGCTGTTCAGCTCATATTTTAAATGTATTGTTACGTGTTTACAGTCTTCAGTAAACACTCTGTAGGTTCAAATAACTTGCAACAAGAATCTTCACTAACCAGTCTAACCACTATTTTATTAATCACTTAAATTACACAACTAATAATAACAATCTAATATAAATTCACTACTTTTAAATCACAACTGTACTTGACTTTTCTTCTTAAACTTGTCAACTCTTATCTAACCTAAAAACTGTCCTATCTGCTCAACTTCACTTCTTTATATATACCCTTAGAATGTTCCAGAATTCTATTCCATAACATTCTAGCACAGGTTGGAATCCTCCAGAGTTTTCTACTATGTGCTAGATGTCTGTTCGTCAATCGGCCCAGAGATGGCGCCACCCCACCTACCGGCCTTCAACAGAATAACAGGTTTCCCTTCACTTTGTCCAGGGACTTAATCACATCTCTCACCGTTAGAGGGCAGCACATAACAGTATTGTGTAAAGATCTGGAAATCAAGAATATCAAAGCGAATGTAGTCTAGGTTGTAATAAAGTACTTCCGCAACAATCTAAGCAAGCTCATCTAAGCAGGCAGGTGGTGAGATGCTAGTGATGCCAAGTGATGTGTGGTGGAACAATGTTACTGATTGCTTACAGATGTATATCGCTCATTTGAACATATTGCTGCAGATCTGTGATGAAAACAAGTAGGAAATTGATAATACAATCTTCCAAGAAGTTTCGAACATTGGCCACGCAGTGCAGGAGAATACTTAAACATTTTAAAACCAGTATCGATTGTTCTGGATACTCTACAGGGAAAGGTCCTACTCTTTCGAACGTCGCGGAAGAGTGGAAAAACTTAGAAAATATCTTTGAAGAAGAAAAAGACTAACTACATCAAAACTAACCATCAGGTGTGATTCATGAATATCGTTTTCATAAATTTTTTTCTATAAATAAATTTTTAATATATGAATCGGTATTTCCAGATAATGGATCAATAATTTTAAGTAAAAATTTTGCCAAATTATGACATGGTGAATTAATAGAACTGACAATTGGTCTTAAAGGAATATTTTGTTTATGTGTCTTTGGTAAGCCATAAAAATGAGGAGGCTTACTATGATGTGTAAAGTTCCTTCGTTCAAAATCATTAAATTCATGTTTATATTTAAACAAAGTAAATTTTACTCTCTATTGATTTTGTTGGATCTTTGTTTAGTTTTGAGTATGGTCCCTCTTTTACAAGAGTCGTGATTTTTGTGTTATATATATCAATGACTGTGGCATTACTTTTGTCTGCTGGCTAAATTTTTATACTTTCATCGCGTCTTAAAGAATTTATTGATAGCTTTTCATCTGAAGTTAAATTATCTTTAATTTTGTATTGCTTCTCTAAAGCAATTTTTGCTCGTATGCGATATTCATTCCCATTATCTGTTATTCTGTTGGTAAATTTTGAGCCGTTTTTTCTATTGCCGCTACTATATCAAATTTTGGAACGAATTTCGGGTTTATTGCAAAATTTAAACCTTTTGATAAGATAAGCCTGTCTGAAATGGAAAAAAGTCTTTCTGACATATTAATGACAGTCCTGTCAATTAAAGGATTATTTACATCTTGTAATTTCCTAATCTGTTTTTCCCTTATTAAGTTTCTAAATTTATGTAAATGCGTACCTTTTTGCAGATTAAAATATTTTTCATGACTGAACCTGACATTCCGGATTATAAACTGATAATCCTGTTCTATAACGTTCCTGTTTAGTTCATTTTCTGTGTAAATAATGTCAGCAATAGTTCGTTCTTTTTGATATCTATTTTGCCGTGTATTTGACATACACAGCAAAATAAGAGTTCTTCCAAAAAAAGCTTTGAAAACGGAAAGAGACTACTTTCCGAAACTTCAGCAAAATACATTATTTCGTGTTTATTCCGATTTATATTATTTGTAAAACATAACCTCTGACTGTTCCTTTGACGTAAACGTCACGGGCGCAGAGGCTTTTTTCCAATAATTCTATTATTTTGTAGATTCGGTGATTTGTTTATAAAGAGGATAATAATACATGTGATAGAAAACCCAAATAATAGGAAAGAATATTCGTAGAATGCCACAAATAACTTTCAGACAATATTTTATTATTATTACCATTAATAATAAAACTTAATGCTCTTTCTGTACCCTTCAAGAACATCATGTTCTCTAACGAAATTACAAAAAATCTCAGTGACATTTAGTGGTGGCTATCACGAGCTGATGATGATCCAGAAATAAAAAAACATACACCTGTGCTGAAACAATTTCTCTGTGCAATTGCTTCTTCAGCCTCAGTGGAACGAGTTTTCAGTACTTTTGGGCTAGTACATTCCGATATAAGAAATAGACTGGGGATTGAAAAATCAGGAAAATTAGTATTTTTGTTCAAGTATATAATGAGAATTAAAATTAAGTGTTTCAGTTTAATATTTTTTATTTTCCATCGTAGTATTTGCTTGTGAAAGTTTGTTTCTTGTTTTTGTAATTAAAAAAGACTAAGTTATTTATTTTCATTCAATAAATCTTCTTAAAATTATCATCGGTTTTGATTTACATAGTCATTTTTTTTTTAAAATCAGTTGGTTTAAATCATGATTTTTATCTTGCCCAACTCTGGTTTAATATAACGAATCTGAGACTAAGTATAGAACATAACACCAGACGTAATTGAAAATTCGATTAATAGTTTCATTTTCGTTGATAATTGAATTTCTTATGTGTTTGAGTAGTTGTATGCTAAATAAATAAATATTACCATGTTTTTCAGTTGTGCGCAATGTTCGTTCAAAACCAAGTGGAGGGGCCACCTTATTAAGCACTTTAATGTGCACAGGGAGATATATCACAAATGTACTTATTGCGACTTTAAAACGAAAGGTACAAGTTACTTGAACAAGCATATTAGAATGATTCATAAAGCAGATGAAGTGGAAATCCTGAAGTGCAAGAAGTGTTCTTTTCAGGTAAGTCTTTCTTGTACCATTCGTCGATATTAAACTGGGAGGATTAGATAAATTATAACCCCGACCCAAAACAAATAGTTTTTTTTATCAGTCATACTGAAGCAAAACATTGCAGTGATAGTTATAATTATTGAGTATATATGTTATATTAGAAATACACTATGATATATAATATCACTGAGACAGGCTTAACCCTCTCAAACATATCATGTTACAGATTGCCTAACAGCTCTTTTCTAATAACAGCTCATGTTGTCTGAGCTTAATGTTGCTTTCTTGGTAAATTTTTATCATGCTGAATTGCCAATTCAATGTTCTTTATTCTCTAATGTTATAAATATAACCAACAGACATTTGTATCTTCAGTCTTATACTCACCTTCGAATAAACCTCATCAAAATTATTGTTGTTGACTCCAGTGTAACAAACAAAGTTCTTTTTTAAAAAGTCATTTAAACAATCCAAAATCTAACATATATACCACCTCCGCCAATAGTCTGTTCAATCAGATTTCTTTAAGAAAAAATGTTTTTCATAAAATATTTTCTTAACCGCCTCTCAAATTGCCGAAGTAACCCCCTAGAAGGTCTCAAACATCTTGTGTTAGGTAAAGAGAGACGAGGCTCTACAGTTTAATGTGGACTCCGAACCACTCTTGGGGCAATTTTTTTAATGAAAGATTGTTTCGCCTCGCGGGTCTCGAACCCACTTCGCTAGGCAACTCAGTTTGCTAGCCAGACGCTTTAGCATACTAAGCTACCGGCCCCCATTTTGATGCGAGAATATGACACAACAGATGCCGAAACCTATTTTTTGTTGTTCTTCGGAACTTAATACTAATTTTTATCTATTCATTTGTTATATTTGGTGCAGAAATGGCGATAACTTAAATTTTTTAGTCAATTGTGAAATTATGGTTCATGTGTTATAATAATGGCGTCGAAAGTTTTGGCCATCAAAATGGCGTATTTCAGAAAATATCACTTTAAGGTCGTTTTCACCAAGAATTGCTGTTTGAAAGTAATCACTACTTGGTGATAGTGACGAAAACTGTAAATACGTAACTTTATAGTTATTATTACTACAAATCTACGAATGGGACTGTAGCACCACTTTAAAGTCATAACAAAATCGTGACTACCGCAAGTTATCTCTTCAAAGTTGCCGCTGCCACTTCATAGTTACATTTTTCCTGATGTTGATTCGACACGTCTCCTTGGTACATGTTAGCCGTATGTTGAAGTCTAAACTGAATGCGCTCCTAATTTTATCTATTTACTATTTACCTAACTTCGCATTGAAAAATCTGTCAGCTGTCACAATTTACTTGTATGTTTGTATGTGGCATATGTATCAATTCTTTAATCTGAGTATGCAGCCATATATATTTATTACCGTGATAGATAATCTAGTAGAAAAGCTAAATGTAAGCCCTTTGGCAATAAAACTGTGCTGAAATATTAAATTTTGTTGACTTATTTTGAAGGATTATGGATTTTCTTAAAATTGTTTCGACGCAGGGAAAGCATGGGATTTATTTTACTATTGTTCTACATCAGTGGGAAAAAAACAGAATTTTATTGTGGTCTGATAATTTGAGCCATTCCGCCAGTGTACCAGAAGAAGAATGGTCAAATTATCCGTGTGTTGTCAAATGTATCGGAATCTCTAATTTCAGCGATGCTTTGGAACTTGAGAAACAGCTAACACAGTGTATCGACATGGATTCAGAGGAAGCGTCCTTTTTTGTACACACACACAACTGTAAAGTGTTGCACAGCGTGAATATAGCTGCATATAATTCTAGGTTAGGCAAATATATATACAGGCTGTCCATTTTATCAGGGCACTTGAGAATATCTCGCTTAATGTCGGTCATACAAAAAAAATATTTTTATGAAAATTGTGCCGATTTATATAACCTACAAACTGGTTTAAAGACATTTGAAATCCATGGCCTACTTTAAGAGTTATGGCGGAAAATATCGAAAATGCGGCAAATGTCCAGGCCAAATATCTCAATTATTTGAAGCGCCAATATCCATTGGCTTGATGACGGTCTCGATAACTAGGGCCGAGTAGGACTACTACTCTTTGCTCCTAGATTATCTCTGTAGACCTGGACCGGCCTTCGTGATAGGTGGGCCCGCCTACTTCTACCAGACCCAGCCCGCAAATGCGAGATGTGTCGTGGTATTTTCTGCTGACCTCCCCTGGTCCTGGCTCTTCAACCTCGCTGGCAGAGGTCTCTTCTGGCGCTCTTCTTCTTCGCCAGCTTGTCACCCCCGTGGGTAGTCATCGGTCTAGTTGGGTTTTAGGAAGTTTTGGCTGGGATTGACTGCCGGTACGTAGGATACAGTAAAGGTGTGTCCTACCCCGGATCATCGGAAGGGTAAGGATATGAGCTGTGTAGCTCGGGAGTGTGGAGACCCTAAGTGCTTTTTTAGCACTTTCGGACTCCACGGAGCAGGTAGGACAACGGGCGTTGGACGGTATGTTGTCCGACGCCCGCAAGGAGGTTGGGTTTGGGTAGAAAAACGTAATGTCTCTGGTAGTGGTGGTCCGTCCTGGGGTATCTGAAACAGATCGGTTAGCGGGAAATATAAGTTATGCTCACCCGTTGTCCAGAAGCTGTACCCTCGGCCGTTTGTGCCTCGGGGCGTCGGCAGGGTCGTAATCAGTGGCCTGTCTGATTAGCGGGTTCCCGTGCTCCTCTGCTTGGGCGTACAGCTTCTTCGCTCGTTCCCGGATGACTTCAGTGACCGTGGTGTACTCCAGTTCTCTGACGATGTCTGCGTTTCTCACGTACCATGGTGCGTCGACCGCCGTCCTGAGGGCGATGTTTTCCACTGCCTGGATTTTCTTCATGTAGGACTTTGCCTGGTAACCCCACGCTACCGAGGAGTACGTCAGCTGCGGCCTGATGAGGGTTTTGATAAGCGTGAGCTTATTCCTCAGGTTGAGACGGCTACCGTTTCCCATCATCGGGTAGATGAGGGCTCTTGTGCGCCGCGCCTTGGCTGTAATAGCGTCCGTGTTCTGTCTCCACGTTAGGCTTTTATCCATGACCACACCAGGTATTTGACGGTGTCGTGCCATTGGATGTCCTCGCCGTTCATGGAGACGTGTCCTGTGGGAATTTCTTTCCGCACTCGTCTGAAGAGTATGGCTTGGCTTTTGTCGGCGTTGACGGCGACTTTCCACTTCGTGCACCATTCTTCCAGGAGTGTGGCCATTTCCTGGAGTTTTCTGATTGCGTCCCTGGCTTTCCAGGATCTGGCAATTATTGCTGTGTCGTCTGCATACAGGGCCAGGGCTGTGTGGTCGGTCCTGGGGAGGTCTGAGGTGTAGATAGCGAACAGGTGCGGTGACAGCACCGAACCTTGCGGGACTCCCGCCTCCACGGTCCTGTAAGTGGAGAGTTGGTCCGAAATTTTGACCCTTAGCTGTCTGCGGTGCAGGTAGGACCTCACTAGTTTGACGAGTTCGATGGGGTAACCCATACTCATCATTTTAGCTAGGAGGCCGTCGTGCCAGACCCTGTCGAACGCTTTGGCAACATCTAGGAACAGGGCCGCGGTGACTTGCCGCTGGTTGAACCCCTTAGTAATCTCCTCGGTGAGGCGAAGTACTTGGAGTTCGGTGGAATGTCCTGTTCGGTACGCGAACTGTTCATCCGGGATGATATTCAGCTCTTCTGTCTTTTCTCTGAGCCTCTTCAAGATGACCCGTTCTGCAACCTTGCTCATGGCTGGGAGGAGGCTGATGGGCCTGTAAGAACACGGGAAAATTAGTTCTTTCCCTGGTTTAGGGATCATAATGACGTCGGCCTTTTTCCACCTGGCTGGAAAATGCCGTAACCTTAACATCGCGTTTACGATGTTGACTAGCGCTGCTACTCCTTTCCTAGGTAGCTTTTTGAGAGCGATGTTTCCTATCTTGTCACATCCCGGAGCCTTTCTCGGCTTTAGGCTCCTAAGGATTTCCTTGACTTCCTCGGGGGTAGTCGGGCGGATGTGGTCGTCATCAGGCAGGCACGTTGGGTATTCCACATACTTCTGTCCTGTGGATCGAGTGACTCAAGGTGGCGTTGCCACCCCTCCTGACGGTGTTCTTGGAGGGCGGCTTTCACTCTTCGGCTGAGGACGTTATACTCCCTTCTGTCGGCGGGGATTCTCGTCCTCTGAGCCCGTCTCTTGGCGCTTCTTCTATCCCTTATCAGCTGCCTGGTGACCTCTGGTAGGTTCGCCATCGGTGCTGGGTGTCTTATTACTTCTGTTTCTGTCGTGCTGGCCCTTATTGCTCTCAGGATCTGCTCCTCTAGGGTAATGACGGCCCTCTCAACGTCCCCCACGGTATCTAGCCTGGGAATTTGTGCAATGTACTGCTGCAGGTGCAGCCGGTACGATTCCCAGTCCGTTCGTCGCTTCGTGAAGGTAGCGTTGTCGTCACCCGCCTGTCCTCCTAGAGTTAGGAAGATCGGGTTGTGCTCGGTAGATCCCTCCGTTCTGGTGGAGATCTCCGCTTCGAGGGTCATCTCCTTTAGGATGGCTATGTCCAGTACGTCTGGCCTGTTTCTACCATTGTCAAAGGTGGGCTGGACTGGTCCTACCACCAGCAGTTCGCCGGCGTGCTGTCCCAGGAACCGCAGCAGTTCTCGTCCTCGAGTGTTGGTTATGCCGCTGTTCCATTGCTGGGATTTGGCGTTAAAATCGCCAATTGCGACGACCTGTGTCCTAGCGGGTAGAATTGCGTCCAGATCCCCCTCGGTTAGCGGTGGCTGGTAACATGACACCACTTGGACGTCGCCGTTTCGTGCTGTGGACACTACTACGGCGGTGGCATTCATATTTTCTAGCTCAGGTAGTACCGTCGGATGGTGGGCTATGGTCTTTTTAACGAGTAGAGCCACTCCTCTTGCGGGTCGCCGAGGTATGTTTACCCAGTCCATCCTGTACTTGTGGTATCCTGCGAAGTTGATCTCCTTGGCCGGGGTCATCTTGGTTTCCTGCAGTGCCATGACGTCTATATCGTACCTGGTCAGGAGCTCTTCGACTTCAAGTCTCCTTTGTTGCAGGCCGTTTACATTCCAGGCCGCCATCTGCAGGAACTCCGGTTTAATCTGTAAAGGCATTACAGATTAGTAAAGTTTGGCATTTGAGCAAAAAATGCACTCATCGCTGAGCACATTTGTTGCATCTGTGCTAGCACCGCTGTGAGGTTTTTGGCCTCTGGCGATGCTTGTTGTTTTGAGGCAGGGACGGTGTTCTGCCCTGCCTTGCTCTGGGCTACTTTTGCGTAGCTGCCTGGCGCTACGCCGCCCTTCTTTGTTGAGGTCGTCGTCGGCCTCTGTACCGGCCTTTGAGTGGCGCTGGCTGATTGCTTGGGGTATTTTGGACACCCCTTGTAGCTCGCCGGGTGGGCCCCTTGGCAGTTCGCACACTTGGCCGGTTCGTCTGCCTTCTTCTTGCAGTCAGTCGTCCGGTGTGCCTCGCCGCACTTCACGCATTTCGGCTGCGCGGTACACCTGGATTGTCCGTGGCCGAAACGCTGGCAGCGGTGGCATTGGGATGCCGCTACCTTGGCTCTCTGTCTCTCTGTCTCTCTGTCCTTACGACTAGAGAGCAGCACCTCCTGTTCCGTCCGTCTGGACGTCATCCGTTGCACTGCGGTAGGTGCGAAACCTTGGTCTTGGAGGTCTTCTGCCACCTCTGTACAAGTAACGCCGCTCGGGATCCCCCTGATGACTACACGTAGCAGCCGTTCCTCTGGCAGGGTGTACGTGTGGTACTCCCTTTTCTCGTTTGCGAACATCCTAGTCATCTTGCGATAATCTTCGGATGTCGCAGGCTCGATGGAGATTCCCTCCGCGGTAACTTTAGCCTTGCTAAAGTTAATGCCGGTTTCGGTTAGACGACGGCTCACCGTTGTCCATGTCTCCTTGTTCCTCAGCACTACCGGCGGTATGCGCTGGCTTCTTGTTTTTGTTTGAGGGGCCTCAGTCTCCTCTGTCCTGGCGTTTTGTCTGGGGACGTTAGCCTCCTGCTGGGGAGCTCTAGATCCCGATCTGCTTCGTCTGGATGGCTCTGGGGGGCATTTGAGGGGCTCTTCAGCCACCTTCTTTGCCGCCTTAGGGGCCTCTTCGTCGGAGTCCGTATTAGTGGCGGGTGGGTTTTTCCGCTTCCGCGTTTGCGATTCTCCTCGAATCGCACGCAGAAGTTCTTCGTGCTGGGACTTTTGCTCCCTCTGCATTAGCTCCAACCTCTCGGTGAGCTCCTCTATTTTCTTTCTGAGGGTTTTGTTTTCCTCTGTGAGACGTTTTATCGTCTCTTTATCGTCCCTTCTGTCATCCCTTGGGGTTGGGGTATCCCCTCGGGAGCTACCGCACTGGGACGTTTCGTCTTCACTGTAATCCATGCTACCGTCCTCCACGGTAACGTCGCTGTGGGTGTCCTGCAAGGGAATACCTATAATATTATTGGGAAAAGTTATGGTTAGTAACAGTAAAAATGGTGTCTCCAAGGGAGGGAGACTTTATTTATCTTTTTAGTACACCGTCTTGAAAAAGACGTGTGTACTTCCTCTTCTTAGAACTGTCGACGACGACACTAACTGTGGGGCTGCCACTTCACTGTGCACTTTCTTGGCTCGGTACGTCTGCACTCGGTCACCTCTCGATGCACACTGAATTATTTGAAGAGATACGAGAAAAATTCTTAGACGAAAATTTTTTGCATAACGGAGTGTTTCAACTAGGTTTTATCTAATTTTTTTCAAAACCGCTGTATTTTGAGATTTACTCTTCAGGCTATTAAAAAAAATATTTTGAAACGGGCGGGAAATGGCGCCATTAAATAGAGTATTAGTACTATGTTAGTAATTATAAAAATATTTTTTTGAAACCAATAAAAATTTTTTTAACAAGCATTATACTTGCTGTGGAGAAGTATGATTAAATAAAATGATAAAATAATTAAATAAGTTGTTCAAATCTTTGCTATGATAAAACATTAACACAATTAAGAAGAGTAAAATAAATTCAGGTAACAAAAACAAAATAATAATCAAGAAAGCAACATGGAGCAATTATGGAAAGAGTATTCGCAGTTATGCCAATGTATAGAGGTCCTCCATAAAAGCGTCACTCCTTGCTCAGAAAGTTAAAATGTCTTTACCAATTAATTTAAGTATAATATCCATTTGTTTGTATTTCATGATTTCACTATAATTTCAACTATTTTAAAATAGTTGGCTATGAACAAACTTGACAATTTAATTTTTTGATAGATCATCTCAGTTAATACCTCTCACTCAATCACACTTTAAGAATTTAGAATTTTCAAAAATGATTTTCACTCACATTGATTTTTATAATATGTTCGTTACATATTACCAATGCAATTTTAACTCTGGATTAGCTCAAGTAGAGTATAGAAACAGATTTCCACAAGCACTATAGCCGAATAAAACTTTGTTCAGAAAATTAGCTACGAAACTGAAAAATAATGGTTAATTTTTAAAGAAGAAGACAAGGTTGAACAGTGTAACTGATAATGTAAATAAGGTAAACCGAGTTATTTATTATGTAAGAAATAAAAATACAGAAAATTTGGAAACATCATTAAGAGAAATTCAAATTGCTTGTCATATAAATAAAACAAGTGCTAGAAAAATTGTTACCGGTGTTATAAAGCCAAAAAAGTTCACAATTTACAAGCGGGGGATAAGCCAAGGTGGACGACTTTTTGTAGGTGGCTGTTGGAAAAGGAACGTGCCGATCCATTAATATGTAGTAAAATACTTTGGTTGGACGAGGCAAATTTTTCCAATAATGGATTTTTTAATCGCAATGTTCATTACAAATGGACTTCTGAAAATACACACTGGCATAGACCGACTGGGTTTCAAAATCGTTTTTCAATAAATGTGTGGATAGGTATTTTAGGCACCAATTTAATAGGTCCTTATTTTTATGATGGTCACCTCAGTGGTCAAAGGTACCTAAACTTTTTGAGAAATGAATTTAATGAATTCTTAGATGACCTACCTTTAGAGAATCGACACAACTTTCAATATTTTCAACAAGATGGAGCTCCTTCCCATAATTCCCAGATTTGCCTAGATTATTTAGACGAAATTTTGCCTCAACATTGGATAGGAGCACTTGATATGATATCTTAAAAATTATTTTTACGATTAGATAAATATTAATGTTCTGTGTGCTATATTCTTTTTATTATTAATTTGTTTTTGTTACCTGAATTTACTTTATTGTTCTTAATTGTGTTAATGTTTTATTATAGCAGAGATTTGAAGAACTCATTGAATTATTTTATTGTTTTATTTAATCATATTTTTCCACGGCAAGTATAATGCTTGTTAAAAAAAAAATATTGATTTAAAAAAAATGTTTTTATAATTACTAACGTAGTACCAATGAATAAATACGGCATGTGGTATATCGTTGAAAAGGGAGGAAAATATTCTATTTAATGGCGCCATTTCCCGCCCGTTTCAAAATAATTTTTTTAACAGCCTGAAGAGTAAATCTCAAAATTGAGCGGTATTGAAAAAAATTTGATAAAACCTTGTTGAAACACTCTGTTTTGCAAAAAATTTTCGCCTTAGAATTTTTCTCGTATCTCTTCAAATAACGGAGATATTTGGCCTAGACGTTTTCAGCATTTTCGATATTTTCCGCCATAACTCTTAAAGTAGGCCATGGATTTCAAATGTCTTTAAACCATTTTGTAGGTTATATAAATCGGCACAATTTTCGTCAAAATAATTTTTTTGTACGACCGATATTAAGTGAGATATTCTCGAGTGCCCTGATAAAATGGACAGCCTGTATATATTTAATTGCGCATATTAAAGTGTCTCTGATTTCAAATAATATATGAAAATAAACATTAAAAAAAATCATTAAAATCGGACTTGTCCCTGAGAATTAAGATGTGTTAAGGATTTTGACGCTTCATTGACTCGACTAAGTGTTTTTGCTTTACTTTTGTATGTGTGTGTTTATCTCTGCATTTCTTGTATTGTTGGTATTTGACCCTAATACGATATCTATTCTTTTTGTTTGCATTTTCCAACGTGTCTGATCTTATTTTTCTTTTAAGTCTCACTTTTTTCCAGTGGCCGTTGTCTTTAATTTCCATTTCAGTGCAACTTCTATCGCTTTCTGAGGCCATTTTTGTCTAAATTAGTACAGTTAACTGATTAATACCAGGAGTAAATATTTATACTTGTTGATTCCATCACTGTGGGGTATCATTATCGAACTTAATACACCTTTCAACATATAAAATTATTTCACTAACAATAACGATTGTTTTTCAGAGCAAATACAAGGAGTGCCTCAAAAAACATTCCATTATACATAGCAATGCAAAGATGTATAAGTGTGATTTGTGCCCATTCCAAACGCGGTGGCTAGAGGTACTTAAATATTCTCATAGTATTAAACACAAGAGCGAAGAAGAGGCCAGAATACATAAGTGTGAATTTTGTCCATATAAGGTAAGACCCCAAGCAACATTTCTCGGACTACCGATTACTTTTTTTTACTAATTCCAACGTCAAAACTAAAACATAATATATTAGTCGCAACCTCCTCTATAAAATCCTTATTTTTACTATAAGGAGCGTAACCAGACTGCAACCAACAGCTACTCTCCGGGCTATGTGCCCTGTCGAGCGCTGAATTACAAGTTACAAGCCTGGCGCTTTAAGTGTAATAATTGCATATTACCATCGAAACGCTAATGCTTCGATTGCAACAAACACCAGCCGAAAGACTGATCCTACTTAAAGGAGCTCTCGTGCCAGTCGTCACAGACCACTTGCAGACTGCAGTTTCGAGCTGTTGGCTCTCGTCGGTGCAAGGTAGGCATGTGACGACCGACACGAGGATCACTTGACAATTTAATACATTTCAGTATCTTTTGGATAGCGACATGTAGTGCCATGACTGTTTTACATGTCCTCCCAACGGTACCGAAATGTACCAAATAATCGAAGGATCCTCGTGTCGGCCGTCACAGCCTACCTTGCACTGATTCCTGCTATAAAACATAGGTTCCTTCTGGACATTGCCAGGTAGTTCATTGCTGTACTCTTGTTGGGATATTTTAGTAGTTCCCTAGCAAGCTGACAGCTGTTTGTTTCATCCCACAACTTCTTGAATTCATTGTGGGTGTTCTCTTTAATTATTTGTATTATCGCTGTGATCGGTAACAGACTAGCCGGGCCAGGTTCAAAGATGCTTAGGCCTGCTGCCTTCTTGGCCAGTCTGTCGGCTACTTTGTTGCCACTACACTGTGCGTGTCCTTTCACCCAGCATATCAGTATGTTATTCATGCTAGAGGCACACACAAGTGCTTGGCGACATTCCCATACTGCTCCTGTGGTAATTTTGTAACTTCTCAGGGCTAGTAATGATTGTCTACAATCTGTGTAGGTCATGATTGTTATGCCCGTAATTTTTCTACAGACAATCTCTTTTGCATTATTCTTAGGGCCCTCCGCATTCTTTCACAAAGGACTCCTTCGAATTTTCTGCTAAGCATGATTGTTAAATCATCTGCTTAGGCAATTGTGTGGAATCCTTCTGAATTGAGGCGGCACAAGAGGCTGTCAAGAACGAGGTTCCATAGCAGTGGTGATATTACACCTCCCTGTGGACAGCCTTTCACGACCATTCCTCGTACAAAAGCATCTCCCACACTGATTTGTACAGCTCTCTTCGAGATCATGTTGGATATCCAGCTTCCCATGATCGTGGAGAAATTCTTCTCCTCTAGGGCCGCTGTAATTTTTGCAAAGGTGGTTCTGTCGCACCTTCTATGTATATGAAGGCACCTAGGGTGGACTCTTTATTGTCTAAGGATCTCTCAATCCGACTGGCGACTGCATGGAGGGCGGTGTCGGTGGATCTTCCCAGGGTATATGCATACTGGTTAGGATGTAAAGGTTGTCTATTATTACAATATCCCTTATGTGTCGTTCACATAGCTTCTCCATCGTCTTGAGTAAGAACGAGGTTAAGCTTATAGGTCTATAGGCTTTGGGGGTGGTATAGCCCATCCGACTTGCCTTTGGGATGAAGACAACTTTCACTTCTCTCCATGTCTCTGGAATATAAAGGTGTGCTAAGCACGCCCTAAAGACTCCAACCAGGTGCCGCAGTAATTCATCCAGTCCCCATTGCAGTAGAGCGGGATAGATACCGTCAATGCTTGGCGACTTAAAAGCGGAGAAGCTCTGTATTGCCCATCTTATTCTGTACTCACTCACTATTTGGTTGGCCATTTGCCAATCCAAATCCGAGGGTTGGGTGTCGACTTTGCTTGGTCGCTCCTTCCGTTCTGTTATCACAGATCCCGGGAAGTGAGTCTCCATGAGTAACTCTAGGCTTTCACGAAAGTCGCTGGTTCTTGTACCATCACTCCTTTTTAATAAGCAGAGGTCATGGTCTTTGTCTTTGGCGAGGATTATGCATAACCTATTGATTTCCTCGCAGTAGGTTCTCCACGCATCTCTTTGTCTCTGTCTGACTAGTTTCTTAAACTCTTTCAGATTGGCTTTGTATGATTTCCAATCAGATTCCTGTCTTGTCAGTTTTGCTTTGTTGAACGAAGTCCTAGCCTTCTTGAGGTCAGTCAGCCCTTAAGACCACCACTTGGTGGCCTCATATTGGGCTGTTGCGAGGACCTCAAGGGCTAGGATGTTAAAGCTTGTCTCGTGGTTGTTTGCAAGATTTTGACGTATTGCTCTATTTCGCCACTCGTTCTGGGCACACTCTTATTAACCCCCCTGAATTGACGTCGATATTTATCAGTTCTCCGGGGATCTCCGAATGGTTTTTGTGGGTGCCTTGATGAAATTGGTTTCAAAGTTTATCCATTGGTGGTCTGATAGTGTTACACAATCAAACACATGCCAATTCTGGATTAGGCTGGATATATGCCACGTTGTTAGTGTTATATCTATTATAGTTTGACTTCTACTGTTAATAAATGTCGGTGTACAGCCCCTATTACTTACGCTAAGGTTGTTACCGGTAATATAATCATAAAGCGATTTATCTCTTGCATTGTTGTCTTCACTGCCCCAGGTCACATGGTGTGCGTTGTCGTCACATCCCATGATTAATTCCCAGTTTTGATTGTGGCAGTGTGCTACCAGGTCCTCCATCTTCCTTGTTGGTGGTGGAGTGGCCGAGTCTTGAGGGAGGTACACTGATGCCAAGACAACATTTTTTGGTTTGCCTGCCACCAAACATTCCACCTTCATGGCCGTTAGATCAAATATTGAAAGGTGTTGAAATAGCTGGGTTTTGACATGCCGAGGAAAGTAGATAGCTGTCCTCGGCCTATCTGTTGTTGGTGAGCTGTAAATAAGTCCACTTAGTCTTGATAATCCTGTTATCCTAGTTTGAACTATCCAGTTCCTGAATTAGTGCCAGTGTGTCCTGCTCTACGTCAAGGTGCCGGCACAGTACTGTCGTCGCCGCCCTGCTGTGTTGCAGATTGCACTGTACTATGCTTACTTTGCTCTATGTTTTTGGTGGAGCGCCCTTAGGGTGCCCGGCCCCCTTTGGGGGATGTGAATCCCTTGTAGGGGCCGGCACACTTAGGGGGTGCCCTGCCTTTGCTTTGGGCTGTGCTGGGGGAGGTGCTCGACCTGAGGAGTGCACTGCAGCAGCAACAGCGCAGTCCTCCTCTTCGCGTGCTTTCCTCCTGTGAGGGGATCGTATGCGGTGAGCCTTGTGATTTCGCCGCATTTTGATGCGGAGAGTGTTGCTGCTCATCCACTGGTCTTTGCGGCGAACGTTGCCGCTCTGCCGCAGTGTTTTTAGCTGGTTGCTTATTCATTTGGTTGGTTTTATTTCATCCACTTAGCTCCCCACCTGCCACAGAGCCCGGATGTCACACGGCAAGCCCGTGCGATCATCAGGGCTACCAAGTGGATATAGCCCCCAGAGACAGGCAATGTCGTGAGAAGGTTGTGCATCCGCAAATGACGAGGCCAATCATCACCTGGGTCTGCAGCCCCCTACGCGCCCCCTGCCCCCAACTACTCACCCTGCTGACTCTTTGATGGGACGACGGCAACCGGTTGATTGAGAGTGGATTAGCTCTCGACCGCCCATCCAGCCGAATTCCGGACCAAAGTGATGTGTTGCGGGCACGGCCCGCTCAATCACCAGGACTCTTCGTCCGACGACACAGGTCGCCACGCACGGTATAAACAAGTGAGAGCTAGTCCCAGAGAATCCGCTTATGACACTCACCATGGAGCCTGTAAGCTGTAAGCTGAATTAGCTTTGGGGAGCTAAATTAGCTTTGGGGGGGCACGTACTCCTGTGTCCCTTAGGAGCAGCACCATAGAATAGAATAGAATAGAATAGTATATTTATCATGTTAGATATACAGAGTATATATATGAACGTCACAACAGTAATAAAAATAATTTCAAATAGTTCAAAAATTCACAAATAATAATCTTAATACACTTGATACATAAAATAAACAAATAATCACAAACAGGTAAATATACAACATTGAAATAATTACAGATTATGTACATGAATGTTTCAGTATCACTGTGGCTCATAGTTCAGATACTCCTCAACCGAGTAGAAACTGTTTGTAACAAGGAAATTTTTCAGACAAGTAGTAAATTTGTTTAGTGAATTTATAGATTTAATTTCAGGAGGTAGCTTATTATACATTTTGATACCTGCATGATATGGAGATTTCTTATATAAAGTCGTGTTATGATTTTTTACTTTTAATAGATGACCTTGTCTAGTACTGTATGAATGATTGTCTGAATTTGTTACGAATATGTTTAAATTTTTCTTGACAAGTTTAATGGTGTTTAATATATATATGCTGTGTATGGTTAAGATTTTATTACTTTTGAAATAAGGTTTACAAGAGTCCCTTGGTGCAATGTCAAATAACAATCTGATAAGCCTTTTCTGTAGGATAAATACGCGATTTATATTTGAGGCAGCACCCCAAACCACAATGTTGTATGATAAATGTGAATATGCAAGTGCATAATAAACATTTAATAGTGATTTTATATTAAAGATACCCTTCAACTGTCTTAATGTGAAATATGCATAATTAATTCTTTTGCAAACATGTTTAATTTGTTCTTCCCAACAAAGACTATTGTCAATCATAGTTCCCAGGAACTTGATAGCTGCTGAGAAGTTTTCGGTAGGTATTACTTTGATGAGATCTTCTGAAGGTGATCTTCGTTGCGAGAAGTATACACATTGAGTTTTGCCAATATTCAAGATAAGTGTATTACTATAACACCAGTCTTGATATGATTGTAAAATCCTCTTTATTTTATCCCGAAGTTCTACAGGGTCCCGTGCTGAGAGCAGCATGGAAGTGTCATCCGCAAACATGACAACCGATCCCTCCTGCATAATAGTAGGGAGATCATTGACAAATAATAAGAATAGTAATGGTCCCAGTACGGAACCCTGAGGGACTCCTTGAGCGACTTCATAATTTTCTGATATTGTACCATATATTTTCACATGAAGTTTTCTATTAGTCATGAATGACTTAATAAGATTTAATGCTACACCTCTAATTCCCAACCTCTGTAACTTGTATACAACAAAATCATAAATATATAAATCAGCTGGAAGCTCCTCAGAGAATCCTTATGAAATATCTAGCATATAAGGATGATGGTATATACCCACTGCAAGGAATAGAGAGTGCCATATTATTTAATAGATTTTTATTTCTATCCAGTGGAGGTCCTAAAAGGGGGGCATAAGGCCCCCCCCCACGGTCACATGTATTTTGTAAATATATCGATTACCAATTATTAAGATCTCTCTACCCTACCTTTATTTTCAACAGATCACAATAAAATATGCCCAGTAGTGCTGTATGTATCCTGTCGGAGACGGGACAGTAAAAAAAAAACACTGTTTTGCCAACATTTCGGTTATTTGGCAGACTTCTTCAGGGCTTAATAATTATAATTAAGTTGACCATATGCACTTATTTTAGTTAGACAGTACTTTCTTTTCGAGTAATGTCCTACTGTCCTTAAAAGATTCATTAAGTACACCTAAATGTTCTTGAGATACAAAACATTCGAAATATAAATTTTCATTTACTTTTTGCAAAACTGGAGTTTGAACTTAAATGAACTGAATGTTTTTGAATGTTTGAATTTGAGAAGATAAGTTTCATGAAATCAGTTTCTTTTGTTCGTGTGAGGCTTTTAAGGACTACATAGGTCTGGTTTTGAATGAAGACAAACCCTTCAGCGAAGTTAGTCTAATGCAAGCCAACGTTGAAGAAAATAAAAGTACTGACTAGAATTCCGAAAATATTTGCACTATCGCACTGAAGATGGCTGGCCTGACTCGAGAGTCTGGATAAAGTCAAAATAAATTTTAAAATTCGAAGATTTTATGGGAATTTGTTTTTTGTTTTCATGAGACAAGTTCGGAAAATCCTCACTTTTTTATGCAAGTTGATAACCAACACAGATGGTCTATAAAAGTTTGGGAAGGAATTATTGGAGAACATGTAATAGGGCCACACTTCTTTGATGGTACATTGACTGGAGCTATTTATCTTCATTTTTTGGAAAACTATCTGCCACAATTATTGGTAAATCTCTTTGAAAAATTCGAAATAGGATGTTGTTTTAGCAATATGGTGGTCCACCACATTATTTAAATGCAGTTAGAGAACACTTAAGTAATACCTACCCTAATCAATGGATTTTGGAAGAAATGGATCCACTATATGGCCTGCTAAATCCCCAGATCTTACAAAAATGGATTTCTTTTTATGGGGATACGTGAAGGAAATTGTTTATAGAGACACCAACAACAGTACATGATATGAAGGAAAGAATAATAAATGCCTTTACATCACACCGGCAGTTATAGGCACAGTGGGAACCTCATGTCAAAAGCGCATAGAGATGTGTGTCATTCAAAATGGGCAACATGTGGAGCATTTATTAAAAATTTTTCTACTGAGTTATTTGAAGGAGCCTCTTTTTTAAGTGTATTTTTGAATTTTGTAATTATTGCTCAATAAAACGAAATTAGCCCTAGGGAAGTACTTACAAAAAAATGTTCGTTTTTAATTTCTACATTACACCGTCGAAAAATATACAGGGTGTTCACCAGATTAAGAGAAAAATTAAACTACGCCTGGTACACTTTCGGTCATAGTACATGTTCAGTTCACTTATAAGTAAATTATAAAGTAAACTTATGGTAGTTTTTTTTTTCAGGCAAAGATGAAGCAAAGCTTGAGGAAACATATGCTGATTCATAAAAGTATAGACGAGTTGAAAATGTATAAATGTGGGATTTGTTCCTTCCAAACAAGGCATAAGTGTTACATAAACACACACCGCCTGACTCACCAAGCTCCGGATGAAGATAACATGCATCCATGCGATTTGTGTTCTTATCAGGTAATTCATTAATTTCCTTCTTTGATTCCTGTTGCACATGTCAATAAGTTTAAGTAAAGTGTAATATGCAGTATCAAAGTAGATTGTAGATTGTTTCAGGGGTCGTTTGGCTTTAAGTATTCACTTCGACCTAAAGAGATCTTTTGTGAATAACCCTACATGTAGTTATTGCCCAGGATTCCAAGAGTTTTAATAAAGCTTGTGATTTTCCTGGGGGCTAGTTTCCCTATGTCTTCAGGCGTTAATTCCACCTGCTCTAGGAACTTTAGCCTAGTGTGGATTAATGCCTTGCATTCGCAAAGTATATGTTCCGCAGTTTCAGTTGCAGTATCACAGTATCTGCATTTGTCATCTACTGCCTTGCCCATGTTCTTGAGATGATATCTCAAGGGGCAGTGGCCAGTTAGAAGGCCTGTTATCAGCCTTAATTCGGACTTTTCAAGTTTAAGAAAGCCTTGTGGCATTCTTTGTTGAATAAGTTATAAACTGTTTCGCTTGTCTTTGGCCTGGAGTATTCCTCCAGTAGGCCTTTTTCTGGTCCTTTTCCCATTTATGAATCTCCTCCATTATGTGTCCCTTCGCCAGGCGGTTCAGGTCCGATAAATTGTGCTTCAGCTCTTTTTTCGCAAGGCTGTCAGCAAGTTCATTACCTTGTACCCCCTCATGCCTTGGCACCCACATCAAGGTACCTTGTTGTTGTTGGCCAGTTGCTTCAGGGATTATTTGCATTCCCAGGCAATTTTAGACCTTAGAGCTTTTAATGTTGCCTGGCTATCTGACAATATATAGATGGGAATGGTAGCTCAGTTGGTTAAAGCGTCTGGCTAGCAAACTGAGTTGCCTAGTGAAGTGGGTTCGATACCCACAAGGCGAAACAATTTTTCATTAAAAAAATTGCCCCAAGAGTGGTTCGGAGTCCACATTAAACTGTAGGGCCTCGTCTCTCTTTACCTAGCACAAGATCCTTGAGATCTTCCAGGGGGTTACTTCGGTAACTTGAGAGGCGGTTAAGAAAACATTTCAAGAAAACATTTCTTTGCCTTTTGAATGCCTTTAATTAGGCATTCCTGGGCACACATCTATAGCATGTATTTCTGCTTGGGAGATGGTTGGGGTGTTGCCTAGGACTTTTGATAGCCTGCATCTTGGCCCTGCTACGTCCACTCCTACCCCTTCAGCTATCTTAGATCCATCTGTATACCAGGTGAGTGACCCTTATTCAATTGTAATGTCTCCAACTTGCTCGTCTAACGGCTTTTGATGGGCAGTCAAAGTCCTGTTTGATTGGCATTGAATCAGTAGGTTTGGTCATGGACTCAAAATAGATTAGCTCCAAAATCCTTAAGTGACTAACCAGATCACCTGGCTTAAACTTGATGCCTGATGCAGCCTTAAAGCATTAAATGCTGCCTTCTTCCTTACATGCAAGCGTAAAGGAAGTAGGTCAAGCATTGCCTCCATGGCTGCTGTGGGACGCAAGTGCATTGCTCCTGTAGCCCCTAAACAGACAAGGCATTACAATTTTTTTAACTTTCCTTGTGCTGTTTTTTCTTCTGTTTTTGGACACCATACACATCATCATGTAGCGCAGGTCAGCATAGGTCTGACAACCGATAAGTAGGATGAGTGTATCATTTTCGGCTTTAGACCCCAAGTCTTACCAAACAGCCTACGGCATGTCCAAATAGCCGCTGTTGCTTTAGTAAGTGTCCTTTCTAGATGTGGGTTCCAGGTAAATTTTTGATCCGATTGACACTAAGCCCCTTTGACGAGCACCAGTTGGATATTATGTTTAAGGCAATTTGTATGAGGTTGGAGATCATAACCTCATGTCTACCTCTAACAGTCACTACCAGGTCATCTGCATAACCCTGGACGTTGAAGCCAGAATTACTCAGTTTGGGAAGGAGTTCATCGACCACAGCAAAGGCGATAGGACTCCACCTTGTGGACAACCCCTGACTGCAGTCACTGTAGCCGATTCCTCCCCCACATCTGCGGTAATTATTCTGCCTCTGAGCATGGATTGTATCCATTTAATTATAGGGACTTTCATGGCTTTTTGTATGGATTCATAGGAGGTGTTGTCAAAAAGTACTCTCTACATCTACGAAAGCACACACAGCCACTTCTTTAGCTGTGAATGTCTTTTCAATACCTTGGACAAGGCAATGTAGAGCATCTATTGTTGATTTGCCAGGTTGATAGGCAAATTGTTTGGAGTGAAGCGGTATTTCCGTAAGGATTTCATTTCTGATCTGTTGATCTAATAGTTTCTCCACTGTTTTTAGGAGAAATGAGGTTAAACTAATGAGGCGGTAAGATTTAGGCTCTTCTCCCCAGGCACCTGATCAAGTACTTTAAAAGTCGGCTGGTGTCACTCCTTTACACCTGATCAAGTACTTTAATAGTTCAGCTGGTGTACCCTTCTCAACCCAAGTTACCTTTAGTATAACTGCCCATTACTTAATATTAAGCTTACTGTCACATTTAACATCTGGAAATACTAGCCAAGTTTCAGGTCTGTCTCATATTATTTTTTTCTTCTTCACACTGTTTGAATATTATTAGTATTTATTTTATTTTATACTTACTGACTGAAATATTTATATGTAATTTGTAAATTTCACTGTTTATTTTCCGATACCATAAGCACTAGCCAAATATCCGGTCTGTTTGATAACCTGTTGTAATACTGTATTCTGTTTGCTTCGCATTTTCTGGTATCCGTACACTGACTGTCTGCTTAACAACCGTTTTTTTATAAACTCGCTAAATTCAAATTCACGCTTTTGCCGCTAATATTGTTTTATTGCTTGCTACTCTCCCTCTACTGCTTAAACCTATGTATATACATTTGTGTTAATTTTGATTTTCTGTTTTATTTAGGACTGTTAACCATAAGATTACTGTAATATACTTAAATATTATCAAATTTCTGCGTTTTACTGTTGTGTTTGTGAAAGTCTAAGTTCCCTTAATGACCCACTGGAATTGACTGTGTCTTCACTGAGCTGCTCAGTCTCGCTCATCGACTTTTGGGTAGTGTTGTTTAACCACTTAAGACTTGAACTGGCGCCCGAGTAGCAAGTAAAGCTCGAGTGTCAAAGTGACAGCCTTAGTTCTTGCACTGTACGAGAAAAAGAGCGTCACAACGTCTAAGCGCTGATAACCTGACGTCGGAACTTTCCATTTATCATAGTTTGAATATCACATCACAACCGACATTTGTAGTATGTTATAATATGTGTAGTTGTTGTAGTGCAACGTTGATCCGACATTGGGAACTTCCCACTAATCATAGTTAGGCTATCCGACCACAATCAATGTTGGTTCGGGGTAGTCATCTCTCCTTAATTACGACTGTGTATTTTTGTGGTGATCGCAAGGTCAGCTAGATCGTAGAATAAATGAATATCGGCCTGTTTTTCGAAAGTGTCACTCATATTAAATAAAAATTGAAATTCTCTCGTTAAAGATTGCATAATGAGAACCTTAACTTTTACTTATGTTATTAATGACAATTCAATATTGGAAACCAATTAAGTAATAAAAAACAGTGGTAACAAGTAACAAGGCACTTGCAAAAATTTGAAAAGAATGATATGAATTCATTGAAAAAATTCTGTTCACGCAAGAAGACTGGAAAAATTCCTTCAGGTTCATATTTGTCAAAACCGGTTGATCCTATGGTGTTACAACAAGATAACCTATTTTGTGTATTTATAGCCAAGGAATCATATTCCGATGAGACAATAACAAAAAATTCACATTAAAAAATTTTGGGGGAGAAGTAAGTCCCCCTTTTCAATTTTGTGCACCCCTGGTTGAATTTATCCTTGGTGGATAACATCAGATAATGACCTTTATTGACGTTGAATCACGTGCAAGAACTAGTCACTGTAGCTCAAAGGGTTCCTAAGATATTAAATAAAATGTCAATTTTGGGTGCCCCTCTCAGGGGCCCCTGAAAATTTTGAAGAGGATCAAAATAAAAAGTTGACTAAAACATCGATAACAAACTCCCATACAATCCCAATTGTGGCAATCTTCTTAGTCTGTATAACAAAATATAGGTACACAATCATTTTGAACTTTTTATTTCACAACTGGGAACTATTTTAAAAGTGTTTGAGAGACATAAAGTGCTTGGGAGTTTTTGGAGTGGTCGCAAGCTCCAAAGTGCGTACGAGCTCTTTCGAGCACTAAAGTGTGCACTTTGTGCAATTACTAAGCACAAAGCTCCTAAGCACAGTGCTCCCATGCACAAAAGTGCTTAGACGAGCATTAAGTACAGTATGTGGAAAAACTATGATGAACACATCAAAGAATATTTTTCATTTAAAGTTTGCTGGTTTCTGCCTTACCAATAACGTTAACAACCTGCCACATAATTCTTTCTGCCAAATTTTTAAAGTATATATCCAATAGACTCCAATAGACAATTCTGTCTACAGAATTGAAAAACTTAAATTTTAGTAAATGTGGATTTTTCATGATTACAATCCTTACATATTCTTTCCTATTATTTGGATTTTCTACCATGTGTATTATTATCCTCTTCAAATGCAAATCACGGAATCTACAAAATAATAGAATTATTGGGAAAATGCCTCTGCACCCATGACGTTTACGTCAAAGGAATAGTCAGAGGTTATGTTTTGCAAATAATATAAATCGGAATAAACACAGAAATAATGTATTTTGCTGACGTTTCGGAAAGTAGTCTCTTTCCGTTTTCAAAGCTTTTTTTGGAAGAACTCTTATTTTGCTGTGTATGTCAAATACACAGCTTTAAGATTCTGTTTATGTTGTTTCCATAGATACTTATTACTAACACAGAACTGATGATATTTTCTTTTAGATAATGTTGAGTTTGTTAAGTTTTTCTTTTAATATTGGTAGCCAGGTTGTACAAATATCTACAGAACAATTAGATACGCACTTATCTTCATTTAATAAGATTATTGCTGATTCTTTAATTTTTTTTTTGGTATCTGCTTCTTTTGTTAAAATTTTTGCCGAGTCCCAGTTTAATCTATGTCCATTTTCCCAAGCATGTTCACAAATCTTTGATTTCAGAATTTCATTCTTTCTAATGTAATTCTTGTGCTCATCCAACCTCACACTGAAACGTCTGGATGACTCACCCACATAACATTTATCACATTGGCACGGGATATTGTAAATACAGTTTTTTGAATTCTGCTCCCTGTTTATTGGTGTTGTTTTTGTTAAAATAGATCTTAAAGTGTTTCCCGTTTGAAATATCGTCCTAACATCAAATTTGTCACCTATACGGCGTAGCTTCTCCGATAGTCCGTATACATAAGGAATTATTGCTGTATAATGACCTTCGGGTTTTTGTCATACCTGATTGTCCCTATTTTCAACATTTATAAAAATTCTATCAACAAAGGCTTCAGAATATTGATTTTGTACTAGAACCTCTTTGATAAATTTTTTCTCGTTATTTAATATTCCGTTATTAGATAAAATTATTTTGGCCCTAACGTATAAACATTTTACAACACCCCTTTTAACATTTATTGACTGATTTGAGTTAAAACTTAGATATCTATTAGTATGTGTTGGTTTTCTATAAACGCTTGTTTCAATTGTATTATTTACCCTTCTAATTAAAACATCTAAAAACGGTAGTTCATTCCTACTTTCTACTTTTAATGTGAATTTAATAGACGGTTCCTTACTATTTATATTTTCCAAAAAACTATCTAGTAAATCGACACCATGAGGCCAAATTGCAAAAATGTCGTCATCATATCTCCACCAGACAACCGGTTTGTTTATACAATTTTGAACATGTGTGTTCTCAAAGTTCTCCATAAATATGTTGCTTAAAATTGGTGATAATATATTAAAAATAGTAAACATTTGATAGAAAAAATTTAAGAAAACGATATTCATGAATGACACCTGATGGTTAGTTTTGATGTAGTTAGTCTTTTTACCAATGTTCCGGTAGATGAAACCTTAAATATAGTTAAAGGCAGGTTGCTAAATGATAATAATTTGGAAACTAGAACTAAATTAAGTGTAAATAGCATAATGGAACTCACACAATGTGTATAAAAACAACCTATTTTCAATTGGACAATGAGTTCTATCAGCAGGATTTTGGTATGGCTATGAGGTCTGCATTATCACCAATTTTAAGCAACATATTTATGGAGAACTTTGAGAACACACATGTTCAAAATTGTATAAACAAACCAGTTGTCTGGTGGAGATATGTTGACGACGTCTTTAAAATTTGGTCTCATGGTGTCGATTTACTAGATAGTTTTTTGGAAAATATAAATAGTAAGGAACCGTCTATTAAATTCACATTAGAAGTAGAAAGTAGGAATGAACTACCGTTTTTAGATGTTTTAATTAGAAGGGTAAATAATACAATTGAAACAAGCGTTTATAGAAAACCAACACATACTAATAGATATCTAAATTTTAACTCAAATCTGTCAATAAATGTTAAAAGGGGTGTTGTAAAATGTTTATACGATAGGGCCAAAATAATTTCATCTAATAATGAAATATTAAATAACGAGGAAAAATTTATCAAAGTGGTTCTAGTACAAAATCAATATCCTGAAGCCTTTGTTGATAGAGTTTTCATAAATGTTGAAAATAGGGACAATCAGGTACGACAAAAACCTGAACGTCATTATATAGCAATAATTTCTTATGTATACGGACTATCGGGGAAGCTACGCCGTATAGGTGACAAATTTGATGTTAGGACGATATTTCAAATGGGGAACACTTTAAGATCTATTTTAACAAAAACAAAACCGATAAACAAGGAGCAGAATTCAAAAAATTGTATTTACAATATCCCGTTATGTGGGTGAGTCATCCAGATGAAGAGGTTGGATGAGCACAAGAATTACATTAGAAAGAATGAAATTCTGAAATCAAAGATTTGTGAACATGCTTGGGAAAATGGACATAGAATAAACTGGGACTTAACAAAAGAAGCAGATACCAAAAAAATTAAAGAATCAGCAATAATCTTATTAAATGAAGATAAGTGCGTATCTAATTGTTCTGTAGATATTTGTACAACCTGGCTACCAATATTAAAAGAAAAACTTAATAAACTCAACATTATCTAAAAGAAAATATCATAAACAGAATCTTAAAGCTGTGTATTTGACATATACAGTAAAAGAAGAGTTCTTCCAAAAAAGCTTTGAAAACGGAAATAGACTACTTTCTGAAATGTCAGCAAAATACATTATTTCTGTGTTTATTCTGATTTATATTATTTGCAAAACATAACCTCTGACTATTCCTTTGACATAAATGTCACGGGCACAGAGGCTTTTTTCCAATAATTCTATTATTTTGTAGATTCGGTGATTTGTTTTTGAAGAGGATAATAATACATGTGGTAGAAAACCCAAATAATAGGAAAGAATATTTGTAGAATACCAAAAATAATATTCAGACAATACAATCCTTACCTTCCATATACAACTTCCCTATAAGTTTCTTTATCTCTGCAGGGGAAGACCAGACAACTCATGCTTATACACCGGAGGAATCACAAAAAACCCGAAGAATGCAAAATGTATAAATGCGAGAAGTGCCCATACCAGAGCAGAAGCAGTAATAACCTCAAGAGGCATAGTTTACAGCATAAGAGCAAAGACGAACTGAGTTTATTCGAATGTGATAAATGCGGATATCGTGGTAATAGCAAGGATCGGATTATGACCCATTATAATAATGTTCATAGACGTCCCGAAGAGATCAAGTGGCAGAAATGTAATGTGTGTGATTTCCAGGTAATGAAAACTGTTAAGCCGGCTCGGTGACTCAATGCTTACCCGTTAGGCTTGAGATCAAGGAGTCCCGGGTTTGAATCCCGACTAGGCATGGATGTCTAGTGACATTTCTGAGACTACTTGATTTTTTAGGGCTATTTTTATTTTTGCATCTGGAGTGCAGCGAATGCACTCAAATCAATTATATGCACCAAAACAATAAGAGAAAAATGTAAACGTAAGATTTTTCGAATTGGTTTAGTAGCTATGACCAACCAAAATTTCCGAAATCACTAATATGTAATTAAACCAACTTCTTGAAATGCTTTTCTGTTTATGTTATTTCCATAGATACTTACTACTTACACAGAACTGATGATATTTTCTTTTAGATAATGTTCGTTCTTTTTGATATCTATTTTGCCGTGTATTTGACATACACAGCATAATAAGAGTTCTTAAAAAAAAAAAGCTTTGAAAACGGAAAGAGATTACTTTCCGAAACGTCAGCAAAATACATTATTTCTGTGTTTATTCCGATTTATATTTGCAAAACATAACCTCTGACTTTTCCTTTGACGTAAACGTCACGGGCGCAGAGGCTTTTTCCAATAATTTTATTATTTTGTAGATTCGGTGATTTGTTTTGAAGAGGATAATAATACATGTGGTAGAAAACCCAAATAATAGGAAAGAATATATTAAAATATATCACAATTCAGATGCACGGTATGAACCTTTTGTTTTGTTTTCAGACGAAACACCTTGGCAACCTGAAAAGGCATCTGCTCATCCACATGGACCCGAGAGAGGCAAATAAATTCAAATGTGATCACTGCTCATTTAGGGCAAAAACTAAGCGGGAAGTTAAATCACATGCAGTCAAACATTCGAATGTGTATCTTAAATGCGACCAGTGCAGTTTTCAGACCAAGTATTACTCTACATTGAGTATGCATCGGAAGCGGAGCCATTCCTGAAGGGTATGATGTCAACACCAACTATAATTATGTAGGGGAGAGAAGTTAAAGTCAATGTTAACATAGCATTCCTGAGTTCTAAAAGTCATAAGAAAAATGTCATGGCTATAAACCAAATAAAATTGTGTCATACATTTATATTTAATATGAAATCATAATATTGTCTTATTTTTTTAAGTAACATACAAGTTAGGTTAGGTCTTGTACAATTAGCACAGCACTTTTATAAGTGTCATATTTGAAAATTTCACACCTTTTGACCTATCAGATGCATTTATTCCGATTCTTTACCATTGACGAGGGACAAACTTATTATTATGCTTCTGGAGTCAGTAAGAGGTGATTACAGTGGAAATTCTTTAATAATTGCATAGAACAACACATTTCATTCAAGTTACAAATTTGTGTATAAATAAAAATCTGTCGTTAGTGCAATCAAAATGTGCAGCTGATTCAATCATACAACTTCCCAAAATTTGAAATCGATATCTTTTTTTATAGGTTATAGACTGGATAGTAATATCGTGGACACCCGATATGATTGATTTGAATCTGATGTTTTTTCTTCAACTCTGCATTTATAATGGTATAGTAGATTTCATTGATGCAGCAGATTTCAATCAAGCTGAAAACAAATTACTAATTTGCCATGCCCATGTGACATTTTGAGTCTTATAAAAAACGTTGACGACGTCGTTACGATCTAATATACGACTACTTTCTTTATAGACCAGGGCCAAACCGTTTAAAATATCGTAATAGACGATAAATTCTTAGCAGTATGCGAATGGTCGGAAAATCTAGTTAATGGTGTAAATAATTAAGGAAAAATCGTCCAGACTGAACAAAAGTTCGGGAAGGGGGGCTGGGGTGGTAATATATACGTTTTTAGGGGTTGGTACTCGTTTTTTGCGATTTGCGACTAAACTATGGATCCTATCGAAAAATGTTGAATGCAAAAGTTGTAGATAATGAAAAAATCTAAAACTTTCTGATTGATCATTATTGACCATAACCTCAAAATTATCAAGAAAAATGCAAAAAACCGTTTTTTCGGTTTTTAATTTATAACTATCGCAAAATTTTTTTTCATGAAAATTGGTGAAAATGTTCTTTTTTGTGTTTCAAACAAGCCCAAATTTTTTCAAAGCGAAATATTTAATTTACGATGTTTTATGAAGAAAATAAAAAAAGTCCTAATTTTCAATCGAAAAATTTGGTTAGCAAATTTTCGATTAATGAACTTTACTAGTGCTCATTTTTTTCGTTGACATCTCAACTTTAATATAGAATTAAAATATAATATTGTTTATATACAAAAATATCGTTAAAAAAGCGAAAAACCGAAAAAACTACTTTTTAAAAATCGAGTTTTCGGTGAAAATCATGAATTTCTTTTTCTTTATTGTAAATAAACGTTTACATTCATAAAAACCGTTAATTCTCATACAATACTATGTTATACAAGTAATGTACATGTACCTAACTGAGGCGAGACTGTTACAATTCATCCATTACTATTATTTCAGAGATTTCGCGAAATATCAGTAGCACAGATGATATGAAAAATTATTTACAGTACGAGCTTGCTCCATTTCCTGTGTCGTTGTTTACAGAGAATGGCTTCAGAAAAAATGTTAAGTCACATTTATATACAGAATTTGCGAGCATCGATTCGTTACCAACTTCGAGCAATATTGTACAAGTTGTTGATGGCGGGTTTCTCTTACACAAAGTAATCTGGCAAAAAAACGATACAATTAATGAAATAACACAAAAATATTTACATTATGTACAAAACAACTACGCAAAAAATAGTTATATGAAGAAGATGCAGATTCCCTAATTATCAATACATTCCTTGAAGTAGCAAAAAACTCCGATAAAATAGTGGTAGTTGTTGGTCAAGACATAGATCTTTTAGTTCTTTTAACGAAATTGAGTTCACATGAATTGAATATCTATTTCCACAAACCTGATGCAGGAAATATTAATGATACTTATTACACATCTAATAGTTTTAAACATAAATCACATAAACATATTGTAGCATTTTTGCATTGTTTTTCTAGCTGCGATACAACTTCCAGTTTTGCTGGGAAAGGAAAAAAAAACAATTATAAAATCATTATTGGCCGATAAACATTTACCTAATCTTGCAGAAATTTTTTACAATACAAATGCAGACAAACAAACGATTACCGAAAATGGATTAAAAATAATAGCTTCGATTTACAAAAGATTTGAACTCTACTGAATGGCTACTGTTAAATCCTTATTTCATTTGAAAAAATTACCTCCAACTTAAGGGGCAGCTAAGCAACATTGTTACAGGGTTTATTTTCAAATACAAAGTTGGCTTGGTAATCAATTAACAGCTACAGATTGGGGATGGAAACATCACGTTAATGGCATCGTACCTATATTTACAGAACAAGAATTAATTCCTGAAAATTTATTGAAAATTATCAGCTGCAGCTGCGAAACAGGATGCGGTAATAGCAAATGTGGGTGTCGCAAGCATGGCTTAAAGTGCACAAATTTGTGCTCAAATTGTCACGGTTCTGATAAATGTTCTAATGCCGAAAAATCGTTGTACGAATAAAATTGTAATCTCAAGGATATCCCCACTGTCTAATAAATAATAATAAAAATAATGATACTGAACTGGACAATCCAGAAGAACTCCAAGAAATTGAAGATATAGAAAATGAACGTGAAGAAATCGAAAGTTTGATCGATTCTGACGATGAAGAATTGCCCACTAAGAAAAAAAGATTTCAATAAAATTAGTTTACTTTTAATTTTTGTATTTTATATTCAAATATAAGACTTTGACGTGAAAATTTGTAAATACTTACGAATCACAAGAAATAATTAACAAATTTTCTCAGTTCACAGCCTTTGTGTTTTTTGAATTTTTACCTATTTAATTGCAGTTTAAATAGTGTTTTCGGGACTTTGAAAGCCGAGAATAGTTAGGTACATGTACATTACTTATATAACATAGTATTGTATGAGAATTAACGCTTTTTATGAATGCAAAAGTTTATTTACAATAAAGAAAAAGAAATTCATGATTTTCACCGATAACTCGATTTAAAAAAAATAGTTTTTCAGTTTTTCGCTTTTTTAACGATATTTTTGTATATAAACAATATTATATTTTAATTCT
This sequence comes from Leptura quadrifasciata, assembly GCA_963675555.1. Taxonomy (NCBI): domain Eukaryota; kingdom Metazoa; phylum Arthropoda; class Insecta; order Coleoptera; family Cerambycidae; genus Leptura; species Leptura quadrifasciata. The sequence continues at coordinate 83,079,874 of OY776680.1, forward strand.
ATATTAAAGTTGAGATTTCAACGAAAAAAATGAGCACTAGTAAAGTTCATTAATCGAAAATTTGCTAACCAAATTTTTCGATTGAAAATTTGGTATTTTTTTTTTATTTTCTTCATAAAACATCGAAAATTAAATATTTCGCTTTGAAAAAATTTGGGCTTGTTTGAAACACAAAAGAGAACTTTTTCACCAATTTTCATGAAAATATAAACATTGTTGCGATATTTATAAATTAAAAACCGAAAAAACGGTTTTTTTCATTTTTCTCGATAATTTTGAGGTTATGGTCAACAATGATCAATCAGAAAGTTTTAGATTTTTTCATTATCTACAACTTTTACATTCAACATTTTTCGATAGGATGCATAGTTTAGCTGCAAATCGCAAAAAATGAGTACCAACCCCTAAAAACGTATATATTACCACCCCAACCCCCCTTCCCGAACTTTTATTCAGTCTGGACGATTTTTCCTTAATTATTTACACCATTAACTACATTTTCCGACCATTCGTATACTGCTAAGAATTTTTATTGCCTTAAACAGGATTGGCCCTGGTCTATTAGATGTGAAGACATTGTTAAAACCCCTTTGACATACGCTCTTGTGCAGAAATAAAAAGAACAAATCTCATAGTAGGCCATGACACCATTAATTCCGTTTATTTTTTCTCTTTCTGTTCTATATGTCAACTTATTGATGGATAAATATATTGTATTATTACTTCTGTGAAACGCTTTATTCTTTTCACGCTTTACAAATCAACCTAATCGTTTCATTACACATTTCAGACTGGTTCGAACTGCCATGTGCAGTCGACCGGAAGCGTCCTTTGCCCCACCACAAGTATGGTGGATACCGTACACTACATCCCCACACTTAATTTGAAAGTCCTATACATTGTTTATTAGTCCTGTGTGGGATATGTTCCTTTTGACTTATCACACACATCGATCATAACATTCACTATTTTTACAGTTTAAAACTTACAAATTTGTATTATAAAGTGTACATATATTTGTGATGACACCCTTTTATTTATATCTGTATATATATGCTAACAATTAAATTTCTGTTAAGCTAAAATTTCCTTCCTGTGCCTAAAGTTACATTTCTATATAGTCTATATTTTCTAGTTCAACATTTGTAAGAAAATCTTTAAAGTACTGTGGTTGCCTTCGTATTCTTTTTAACCTCAACTGATTCTCTGTAGATTTCAAATTGGTATCGCTAACATTCTTTACTTTACGTTTGCTTTTACTAGGCCTAACATTATGTACTTTAGTAGACATTTCTTGCATTCTCGTATTTGTTAATACATTTTCGAGATTTACTCCCGATGTTTCACTAACAGTTCCCTCTGTAGCTTTGTCACAACTTAAATCAGAGTTTACAATAGAATCACAGTTACCTTTGCCAGATACATTCAAATTTAGATTGTTTTCTAAATTTTTGTCGTTTATCGTGTTACCTACAACACCCCCGCTGCTTAGTACATACTCCGTGTTTCTTGCCAGAGGCACAGCTTGGTAGTTCAGTGGCATATTAACAAAATAATCAGGGTTAATATTTCTAGAATGATATTCTTTTACCTTAACTACATCTGTGTTTCACGTGAGCTGTAGTTCCTACCCTTAAACCCCTTACATGCCCTTATTTGATTAGCGTGACGTTTCCAGATGTTTCCCGAGAGTATCTTACACAAATAAACTGTGCGACCAATTCTCTTTTCGATTACGGCTTCAGTCCAGCCCTTGACGTTTACATTTCGGTAGTCCCGTACTAGCACGGCATCTCCTCCTCACAAAACTTCTACGCCTTCCTCCATAATTTTCTTGTATCCCTTTCTTATGCGTTTTTCTGCATGGTGGATCAATTTTCTCAGGTAATGGTTCAGGTTCCACCATTTCTTGTAGAAGTTGCCATCGAGTTCTAATTTTTCTTCCAAACATTACTTATGCAGGAGCTAATCCTGTTGTGCTATGCTCTGTTGTCTTGTATACCAACAGAAATCTTGCTATAAGTGTCATTATAGGTACTGCTGCGTTTCTGGGATCGCTAACAGCCGCCTTGAGTTTTACTGCTGCTTCTGCTGCACCATTGCTCTGTGGGTGAAAAGGTGGAGTTAAAATGTGTTTTATACCATTTTGCTTGAGAAATTTCTCTAACAACTTTGCCACAAATTGAGGTCCATTATCACTCACCACTTCTTTTGGTAATCCAAAATTTGCAAAAATTTTTCTTAACTTTTTCTCTACCTCCCATGCTGTGGTATTTTTCATTTTGCATACTTCAATCCACTTGGAATAAGAATCAATTACTACTAAATACATTTTCCCTTTGAATGGTCCCAGCAAATCCATGTTTATCCTTTCAAAAACTTCTGTCGTAACAGGCCACGATGTAAGATCTGACTTTGGAGGATCAGGTTTGTTTTCATACATGCATGACAATACTTTACTAATTCTTCAATATCCTGATCAATCCTAGGCCAATAAATTACAGATCGTGCTAAAGATTTTGTTCTCACCATAACGAAATGCAATTCTTGAAGTAGTTGCTTTCTTAATATCTTCGGGATAACTATTCTGTGTCCCCACAGCAAAATGTCACTTTCTATCGAAAGCTCATGTCTTCGGTTAAAATATGGTTTCAAATTTTCTTCCACTTGATTTGGCCATTTCCCTGTTCTTACGTATATTCTGTTGGGAGGAGAATTGGTCCCGATTTTAAACTGTGTCGTATTTGTCGTTCAATGACAGAATGGGCATTATCGCCTTCATTCTGTGTATGTCCTACTATTAAAAATTTATGAGTAATAGAATTTATGTTGGCATATTTTAATAAAGCGTAAATGTACACTGTTATAATGTATCGGTTCTTTTGTTGTCCAAAGCAGTTATCTGAATAAAATACAATATCCATTGAAATGTCGGAGTTCCGTTGAGTTATCTCTTCTATGTACTTTAAGAGACAAGTGCCAATTTCATTTGCTCCTTTACGTTCCTGAGTTTCATCCCATAGGTAGCAGTAGCACTGATCACCTTCCTCCTTTTTTTTCATTTCGTATATTGTCAAATTCACAACACTTAACTTTGACTTATAATAAAAACTTGATGTGTCCCCTTTAGGACAAGGCAACATTGCTTGGAGATCAAAGCAAGCTACAATATAATTTTCCAAAATTTTCTCCTTGTCACCGTTCTTTTCGGCACGAGCGAGCTCCTTTTCTGACATGTGTATCTCAAAATCATCTTTCAAATTGTGTTGATCTTCTTCACTAGCGTTTGTCTAGGTTGCGCAAACTCCACATTGATCTTTTTTGGGTGTACAGAAAGAAATATTAAATTCACGAGTACAAATTTGGTGGTATATTAAATATTTTCTATAAGGTAAGTTATTTTCTATGCACTCCTGTACGTAGTCTCTGTGTAAATCGCGTAAGCACTTCCCACCTTCAATATATTCCTGAGATGAACGAGCCCTTGCATAATGACTCTCTAGCCTAGGGATGGAAGTTATGTGCTTCCTTATTCCCTCTCTTATGCTTTCATCCAATTTAGGATGGATATTTAGATTTAATAGGTATACGGGATGAAAGAAAATCTCTTTGCCTTTGCGAATCACCCAGAGCCCAATATTTGTTGAAAATTTGTGTGCGAACTTCTTCAGCAATCTTAGTTTTACATTTTCGTTTGCAGGTATCTTTGCAAGGACCTTTCATTTCTCTCTCTTTTATAACTCTTTTGGAACATGAGGTTGAAACATATTGCTTTCCCGAATTTCTGGCTATTTTCGCAGCAGTCTTTTCCCATTTATATTCATTGCGTTTACGTTTCTTACTTCTATTTTCGTCTTTGGTACTCTCATTAGCTGTTTGTGTTTCCAAAGGGTTAGCCAATGAATTTTCATTTTCTAACTGTAAAGAACTTTCACTATCCGAATTAACTGTGTAAGTTGGATCATCATCACTATCATCTGAATTGGCAAATGGGTCAACATTTTCATCCTCATTTGAACTGGAAAAGTCATCATTATTTTGTGGAGAAGTGGTAGGTATAAAATTAATGCCTGATGTCATATTTATATCAGTAGGCATAGGATGGGGTTTTATGTTGCTAGGACCTGCTTCATCTACAAACAGAAAAAATTCATTAATCGATAAAAAGAAAAATATCTATAACTTTTTGCAAAGGCGAGTTTGACAGTACTGGAAATGTCTGACTTTATGTTGAAAGTAGAAACATCTCTAAATGGAAAAAATAAGTTAGTTACAAATTACCGAAAAAAACGTCAATAATATACTTTTTTCAAGAACATTCCAAGTGCGATTTTCCACGTCCACGTCCTTTCTAGCCAGTTTTAAAAGTAGTTTAGATCATTGGGACATTGTAAACTGATACTCCTGAAATTCTAAATAAGTCATATTTTAGACATATGGCATTAACAATTTATGAAAAAGTGTCACATTTCAAAATGTAAGGTTAAGAAAGAGTCAGAATAAATAATTTAGAAAAATAAATTTAAAGTGGCACATCATAAATTGTAACTTTTAGAAATTTAATCTTATTATGTAGAAAAATGACACATCTCTCAATATGACGTTTTTTGATAAACACAACTAATGGAAATTATCTTACCTGTGTAAACAAAATGACACAAACAAAAATATGACGTTTTACTAACAAATATTACAGCGAACGCGTGTTTGCTTGATGACATCTAATACACAACTGTCACTTTTCCACAGAAATAGGCGCCAACTTGATCTAACGGTAAAACGACATTTGCGCTATCTATTGGTAAACGAACCAACTGCTACTTGTGTCGCTTTTGCACATAAAAATATGTGAAGTCGGGACACATTTTAACTGATTAACTCAAATTTGCGAAATTTTGAGTTGTGTCACTTTTCTATCAATGGAGCGAAATGTGTTTCCATTATATCCTGTCGGTTTAGTATTATCTTTCTGCAACCTGCAATTTGAAAATTTATTTAAATAGGTCTGCTTAGGCATAACTGAAATAGAGGCCCCACTATCAAAGTAACATTCCAAAACTTGTCCCTCTACCTTAATATTCATTCTAAATGGGTTGTCATCAACATTAAAAGAATCTGCAAAATTACATTCTGAAAAATACATTAAATATTCTCGCCATTTACATACTTCTCCTCAATAAAATTAACATTTTTATTAAAGGATGTGGCTATTTATACATACTGTATGTATACGCAATTGGCTATTTATACATACAGTATGTATACGCAATTGGCTATTTATACATACAGTATGTATAAGAAATTGGCTATTTATACATACAGTATAGCCGTCGAGGGCAAGGGACATTATCTATCATAAACAACTATACTACATCAAAAAATATTAACATATTTAACCCAACGAACTAACCTAAAGAAATATTCGTATTACGTATTTTAGTTAACAAAATGTGGTAAAAAAAAAACTGTAGCAAGCGGATTCGAACCGTCGACCTCACGTGTGAGAATCGGGAACACTAAGTATTACACCACAGACTGCTGATGGTTAACCTTATAATTCTTACTATATCAATATGTTTGAACGTCATCGCGCATGTGCGGCGTGAATTGCCTGGACAGTATGTATAAATAGCCACATCCTTTATTAAATTTGCACACCTTTGCCAAGTGCCTAATTTTTTTACATATTCCACATTTATAATTCTTGAATTTACAAACATTTTTATGCAAGTTTCCACAAATTTTACATTTCACTTCGTTTTTATTACCTTTTGACAATGACATCTTGTCATTACCAACATGACCACCATGCTTTTCACTAATTCTTCTCTCTCTCTCACCATTGCTGGAGTTTCGGATACGCCGTTCATCAAGATTTTGTTGAAACGTTCGTCTCTGATGCTGGTAGCCCTGTCGACTTCCATTTTGTCTGTTCCCTCTAGGATGAAAACAGGAGGCATTAAATAACCGACAGCGATCTGCTTAAAACGCATGCGCGAATGTTTTTACAGGGTTGCCATACTCCCACCTCCCATGAAATAATACTAGTTATTTATTATAATAATAACAAGCGAAAATAAATAGCTTCGCATCATTAAAATGTATAAACTAACTAAATACAAACAAAAAATTTAAATACATAATATAAATTTCATATCATTTTACACTTTTAAAACTACAAAATATCAAGAACGTGAATAGTTATGTTCTTTACTAACGTCTCTAGAAATACATTCCTGAGAGAGCAGTGCTGATTTCATATCTACTACTTCTTGGGGATTAGGCTTTGTAATGGTAGATTTTGAACTTTTCTTCTTTTTGTTGAATAAAACGACAACTGCTTTTTGATCTTCTTATTAGCGGGCTCATAGATATGATCTGTTTTACGTTTATTGAGAACTTTATTCTTATGTAAATTACCGGCTTTTAATAAATTACATGCACTGGTACAAGCCTTCAAAGCATGTTGAATTATTGAATCATCAATGTCTTCAAGATTTAATTTAAGAGTATCTAGGCACTTATCTTTTAATAAATCCCTGATAGGTTTCGATTTCTTAGCTATATTGTTCAAATGTATTTTTACCTCAGTGCTCGAATTGCATCCAGATGAAACAATAGCCATACTATTATCTTCAAATTGAGCTTCAGACTTTTTTTGTGTTTTACCAGTTTCAACTGATATTATATAATGTATATGTTTGCAGATGGTTGCTTTAATAAACAAATCGACGCATGTACATCGGTATGAATGTATGCAAATATTACACGGAGAACATTTCAGTTGGCAACATACAGTGTTCAGAGATGTATTCTTACTAACAACATATATACCTCCCTCGCTGGTTACAGAAAAAGTTTCTTCATCAATTTTTTCAGTCGAAAAAATACTTTTTAGAGCTGTTACATGTCTCTTTGCGATCTTGCTTATATGGCTTGTGTTCTTTCCTATTTCTTGTTTTATCATGCGATCAATAACCTTGTCCCTTATATACGTATTCACTGCATGTATACCTTTATCAAGGCGTTTAACAATTCTTCCATCCAAGTGAAAATATTACATATACATAGATTCCAAACGCATATTGGTATTAATTCCCGCAGCTTTTCTAAATGCATATGCCCATTGTTCATACCTACCTGCATAGTTTTCAACAAAATATTTTCCAAAATTAACAGTATTGTCATCACCATTTAGCATTTCTACAAATTTTTTCATTTCCACCAAAAATTTACTTTCATCAATCTCAGTCTGTAGGACCTTTAAAGCATGGTAAATGCTTTGCCTTTTCTCTTTATTACTTATTTTGTTTAAATTAGCTCGCCACGCATGATCTATGTGCCACGAGCAGAATATTTGATATGGTACTGGTCCCATGCTCATTACCCATGCATTATAAAATACAAAAGTTATGTCGGTCATAAATGTTTTAGCATGAATAATTCCTACTTTTTCTTTAATTATGTCAAAGAAAATTTCAAACACTGGAGAATCCTTCCTATTAGTAAACATGGAGGCTGCGGGGAAGCCTTCTCCAAATTCATCCACAACTAAAATTGTTGTTAATTTAAAATTATACCCATTAAGTCCATGTGTACTGTCAACACAAATTATGCCACCATTGCCAAACTTCTTCAACATAAACCCTTGAGAAGAATTCATAAATATAAGGCACATGTCATCTTTTTCAAAAAAGGAATGATTTGTATCTCCTTGTTTTTTGTAGAATACAGTATTAGATGTATCTTGCCTAAATTCCTCAATCCACAATTCTACAGTATGTCGTACTCCTTCATTAATGTTAATATTATAAGCATTTTTTACATTACAAATGTCCATTTTGGTTAACAAGTCGTTCCTTCTTAAAGATCCAGCTTCCATACTTTGACAGGTTGAATCTAAAATTCTGACAAACATAAACTTTAATAAAAAAAAAACTTTGCTACTGTAAAAATTATTTACCTTGCTACTGGAATTCCTTTCGCTAATTTTTCTGCTACAACTGCACGATCTGATGGTAGCAAGCGAATGTGTTTAAGTTCAGCATCATGGCCATAGTGCAATGAAAAATAGCTCACAAAATAGATAGTACCAATTTTCTTCAATTGTATAGTACTTGTACACGTAATGCCTTGACTTTTACGTTTTCTTTGGCGATTATTTTCTGGAATTTCTTTACATTTACCTTAAATACAAAATGGTATTTAAATTAAAAAATAAATTACACACTATTCAAAGTACCTTACCACTACGATTGCAATAAAAGTATGTAATCTCCATTTCATCATTCTTTTTTGTCTTATGTTTAAAACATCGCACATTACCACTATTTGAAAGTTCTTGAAGCCATTGATCAAATTCTGAAAATTAAAATTGACATTAAAGGTATCAAAATGAGACTGAATAAATTTTTCTTTGAAAATCTTTGAATTCCAAAGACTTTTCATTAAAATTCATTCCGTGAATTTGAGTCAGATGCATTCTGAGTTTAGTAATATTTGCAAATGACACTTTACATCCTTCTAAGCATTTATTCAAGTATTTATTGAATTCATAGGATATTATTTTATTTTCATTTACACCACGTACGTTTTTTATATGCCTATTTAAATTGCTCTGTAATGTAAACATCTTGTCACAATATTTACACATTACAGCCATTTCTACTGCAATTTCAAAAAAACACCAACAGTAAGAAATTGATATTTCTGGAAGTGCAAAAATATTGCTGTAAAAGTACCACACCGTGGGAAAACAACAAACGAAACACGTGCCGTGCAGAAAACACAGAACTTCAAAGTACTCTGTGGTTGTGATATGATTCTAGTTTGTTAAATTTGGCAAACACGGAAAACGCGCAGGCGCCGTAAATAGATCACCGTCGGTTATTTAATGCCTCCTGAAAATTTGCACTGCTTACATAGTTTATTTTAGATAGATTTTCGACCTTGTGTGAGCGACGGTTACCAATTCGTCTATTGATTTCGTCTCATCCTCTTCACACAAACGTTCAAATATCTTTCCTCCTAGCATTCCAGTAACAAACTTGTCCTTCAAGGTCTTTGCTAAATCTTCCCCGAACTTGCAGTTTATAGCGAGGCTGCGCACTTTTGCATACCATTCACTAATGGCTTCTTCAGACTGCCTATGCACACACGAGATCACTACTAAAAAAGGTTTTTATAATTTAAAAAACTTACAAAACAAATCAAAAGATCTATAAACATACAATTCAACATGAAATAACAGGTACAATAGATTAAATAAACTCCGATATAACACCACCAAACATGGAGAAACGAATGTAAACAAAACTCTCCAGACCTCGCCGTGACCTCAGAGCCGCGTTGAGAAGTGGCGAACATTGAAGCATAGGAATCTGGCCATCCTCTTTGTTTACAATCCTTGATTCTAAACTATCTTTAAGTTTTATTTTTACATTAGCGACCAGCTTCCTGATATGCTATATGGTTCACTTGACATGCTTATCTAAACAAGCAACCAATTTTTCCTCAAATATTACTGGTTTAACTGCTCTGTGACTGCGTGCTTTTCTACATTTCTTTTAACTGCTCGTCTATGGATCCCTGACTGCTTATATTTATGCCATTAGCTTGTAAAACCGAGCTTTGAACTTTATAAGGATTAATATAATTTGTGTGTTCACTCTCATAGGTACTTTGCTAATAGACTAATATTGACATTTGACAGCACGAAGATTGCACCATTGAAATCTTATCTACTACGACTATCACTTTCTGGACTAAATTGTTTCTGTTTATGGGTCGTAAAGCTATCGTATTAAATATTAATAATAATAATAATAATAACAGTCCTTTATTTAGCACTTTGCTATACATGTTCACGATACGAGAAAAATATTTATATTTACACATACATCATAAACAATACTTATTCACATATTATAAGTAAGCAGTTCCTATCTTACCTATACATACCTATACTTATACATATCTATACATCTATCATAATATATCAATCAATATCGATCAAATGTGTCAGCTCAACTATTAGCTAAATTAACATATAAGAGGAAACTCATTTGTAATTATCTCTAACTATTCTTTTGAAAGAAGCTATGTTACTTGCCTGCTTAGCTTCCCTAGTAAGGCTATTATATGCAATTAGACCCCTGAAGAAAATCGACCTCTGTGCAGCTGTTGTGTATACTCGTTGCAGTACAAAATTTATTCTACCTCTAGTATTATAGTTGTGAAAATCCCCAAACGTTTGTACATTTTCTTGCAGATAGGGAGGTAACATATGCAGTTTAATTTTATGTATGAAAATCAGTACATTAAACTCGATATAATTGTACACATTCATCCATTCTAAAACTTCCAGCATGTCATTTACTCTAGTATAAATACTGCACTTTAATATAATCCTCATAGCTCTGTTCTGTAATTTTTGCAAACGTTCTATGTCACTCTGGTTAGAGAGATATAGAACAGTACTACAATAATTAAAATGTGGTAATATAATAGTGTTGTATACTAGTTTTCTACTATTGATAGACAAATACCAACTAACTTTTTTTAAAACGTCAATATTTTTAGCTAATTTTTTACATATATAATTAACGTGATTACTGAATTTAAGTTTATCGTCTATGATTACACCCTGATATTTAATTTCTTTGACGACTTCAATTACTTCCCCACACGCCTGTAATTCTAATTTTAGCTGTTTTATTTCGTTTTTAAATTTCTGTTTTCCTATGATCATTCCTTTTGTTTTAGACACATTTAGTTTCAGTTTGTTTACTTCTAACCATTCACTGACCTCCCTCAAAACATCGTTTATTTTATTGACCAAAAACACACTACTGTCCTCCGTTATATAAACAACTGTATCATCTGCAAACAAATGATAAGAACAGTTGCTAAACAGATCTGACATGTCGTTAATGTATAAAATGAACAGTAGCGGCCCCAAAATACTTCCTTGTGGTATTCCAAAATTTATATTTTTTTGTAGTCGATATATACTCGTTATATTTTACTCTTTGCATCCTACCATCCAAATAACTACTTAACCATATATGTACAACTCCATCCAATCCATATTCTTTTAATTTTTTTAGTAATCTCTCTCTGTCGACTGTTTCAAATGCGCGCTTTAAATCCAAGAAAACTATAGCGGTCACTTTACCTGAGTCACTTGCTTCCTTCCATCCGTTAATCACATACTGCAACGCACCTTCACAGCTATGACCTTCTCTAAAGCCAGATTGAAACTTACATATTAATTCGTTTTCTACAACGAATCGTAATATTTGCACATATACAACTTTTTCTAGTACTTTTTCAAATGCTGCAAGCATATTTATTGGACGAAATTCCTCCGCTTTAATGGTTTTGGCAACTTTTCTTATTGTAACGATGGTTGAAATTTTCAATGCATCAGGAACAATACCTAACTGCAACGAAGTGTTAATAATGTTAAGGAGTGGATCAGCTATCACGTCAAAGAAGTCTTTATAAAAGGACATTCCAATATCGTCAGGGCTGCTTTAAGCCTGAACGTCCCAGTCAGGCATTTCAGATACCCCAGTATACTTTGCCAACCTGTCCAGGTGCACGATCTTCATCTTGGACTTCTTTCTACGTTGAATCCTATAAACAACGTCGTTGATCCTAGTGTTGACAGAATACGGTCCTTCCCAAGGTGAGCGAGGCTTCGAGAATCCTTCTTCACTCCGCTGTGGGTTATACAGCCAAACTGAGTCCCCCACCTTGAATCCCGCCGAACTGGCATTGCGGTCATATCTAGCCTTCATTCGGTCACCACTCCCTGTAGGTGACCTCTTGGCAGCCACATTCGCACAAACCTTGCAACTGCGACACCAAGCCTCTACATCCTGACAGCTATTTACCCAGTAAAATCGCTCCCGTACTCTAGCCAAGGTCTTATTTCTGCTAAAGTGCTCTCTGGATATTCCCTCGTGCACTTCCCGAAGTACTTTTGGTACTCGGCACCTGGGTATCAGCAACCGCATGGTAACTTCTTTCCCATCCGGGCTCTCCCATGCTTTCCATAGTAGTCCATCTATAACCCTAAGGGAATCCCATTGCGCCCATAAAGCCTTCAGTCCAACACTTTTACTGGAAACGTCCTTCCATTCAGGGCGGATTCCTTTTTCTTTCGCCTTCAACATTGGTCCAATTTCGTCATCATTCAGTTGTTCCTCTCTTAGAACTTCCTTTGTCCAGTCCTTCGGAACCTCTATCTTAACTGCCTTCACTTCTGCTATATCCTGCTGCTTCTTTGCATTCTCGGCATTCACTTCCTTAGGGCTCCTCTGGCGACAGTACCTCTTGACATGCCCCAATTTGCCGCAATTATAACAGCGGATTACTTTTGTCGGACCTCCAGCACTTCGCTGCTGCTTCGGCTCCTGTTTCGGCAGTTGCGGTTCCTGTTTCAGCTCCGGTCACGAACTTAATTTGTTTAGTACTTGTGCGACCATTTTCTGTATGTCTGTTAACATAACAATCAATCTCATCTTATCAGAGCGGACTTCCTCTTTCTTTGCAGTGTTTACTTCCCCAGGATTCCGTTCTCGACACTGCCGCATCATATGTCCTGGTTTGCTGCACTGATAACACCGAATCACCTTCCTTGGCTGTCCATCACTCTGTTCTCTTTCCTGCTTCCTTGGAGCATCTGGTTTGGTCATCAACTGGCTTATCATTTTGTGCAGGTCAGCCATCAAAGATTCCATATTTGACTTTTCTAAATGGTTCTCTTCTTCTGCTTTCATAGCTCGTACTCTCGGATGTAGAGTCTTCATAAGCGGCTTCAACTTCGAGGGCATGGATCAAGGCTTCGCTACCAGTCTTAGCTCGAGCTAATCTAAGGACTCGCCTGATCTCCTCATCTCTTATGCCATCGATGAAAGTACCAACTATTAATTGTTCCTGGAATTCTTTGGGTGCATCCGGGAAAGCCAGGTATGTCAGTCGCTCAACAGCTGCTTCAAAATCTTGTAAACTTTCCCCAGCCTTTTGTGTGCATGATTTGAGCTGAGTCCTGTATACTTGGGCGAGGTGTTGGTCGCCATATCTTAGATCTAGTGCAGCCTACAAAACTTTAAAATCCCGTTGCTGCGTCACTGGGATAGTCTGAAGCAACTCTGATGCTTGACCTCTTAATGCTAGCACCAATGCCATAGCTTTGTCTTCATTACTCCAATTGTTTGCGTATGCCGCTGCCTCAAATTGTCTTTTATAGGTTGACCAAGAAGTTTGACCATCAAAGGAAGGCGGTTGTAATCGAGGACCTGACGATGATAATACCAGTTGGCCTCCTTGTTCTCTTAACAGTCGCTTAAGTCGCTCTACCTCTCCTTCAACTGCACGAAATTTTCCTTCTATATCGGTAACTTTCCCTTCAACGCCAGTAACTTTTACTTCAACGTCAGTAACTTTTTCTTCGACGCCAGTAACTTTTTCTTCGACTGTAGTCACTTTTCCTTCAACGTCGGTAACTTTTCCCTTAATGTCACTAATTTCTCCTTCGACATTACCAACTTTTTGTTCAACTTTATCTACTTTTTCCTTGACTTCATTAGTGGCTGACAGGATAGCATCTTGTTGCACCTGTATAATTTTTCTCAATTCTTCCTTTTCCTCTTGTCGTTTTCTTTCTTGTTCTACCTTTTCTTCTTGACGTCTTCTTTCTTTTTCTTCTTCACGCCTTTCCTGTTCTTCTTTCTCTTCTAGACGTCGTTTTTCTTGTTCTTCTTTTTCTTTCTGACGTCGTCTTTCTTTTTCTTCTTGACGTCTTTCTTGTTCTTCTTTTTCTTCTTGGCGTCGTTTCTCTTGTTCTTCTTTTTCTGCCTGACGTTTCCTTTCTTTTTCTTCTTCGCGTCTCTCTTGTTCTTCTTTTTGGTCTAGCATCATTTTTCTAAATTGCTCGAACATGTCTTGCATTTGCTTTTCGGCAGCCATGCTTCTTGTTTCCATCCAAACAATTAACTCGAAACAGCACGAACAAGTCCTATTTAAAGTCTATATCGCTTCTCAGTTGAAACCACTTAAAAACTACACTAATTTTTAAACAGAATGTCCCAGAAATTTCCTCACACTAGCACAAATAAATCTTGTCTAATGTCTATATCACTTTCCAGTTCAACTCACTTCAATATCTCCAGTGGTTTCCAAATAGAACACTATGGAACTTCGTCGAATTCTTCAGAAATTCTGTTGCAATCCCACTTCTGACACCAATTGTTACGTGTTTACAGTTTTCAGTAAACACTCTGTGGGTTTAAATAACTTGCAACAAGAATTTTCACTAACCGCTGATTTTATTAATCACTAAAATTACACTAGCAAATACTTAAAAATCACACAACTAATAATAACTTAATGTAATATAATTTCACTACTTTTAAAACACTATGTATGTACTTTTCTTCCTAAACTTGTCAACTCTTGTCTAACCTAAAAACTCTGTCTGTTTACTTCACTAAACTAAACTAACTGTATTGCCTACTTCACTCAACTGAATTCTTCTTCTACAAACTGTCTCTGTAACCAGAACTGTACTGGATACTAAACTGAACTGTTCCTTATACTTCACTAAATTGTACGGTTCCCATCTGCTGGATTCACCTCTTTATATACACACTTAGAATTTCCAGAACTCTATATTCTAGAATTCTCCATAGTTTTCTACTATGTACTAGATGATTGTTCGTCAATTGGCTCATAGATGGCGCCACCATACAGATCAGGGAGTAATTACAACTCTCCTCTCTGTTAGAGGGCAGCACATAACATTATGTAAAATCCATTAAATCTTTCAACGATATCATTCATATCCTTTAATAACTGATTACCAAACAACACCTCACTAATGGCCTCCCTATTTTTACTAGATATGATTTCTTTTAATGATTTCCACATCATTTTTGGGTCGCCTCTACAGAAATCAATTTTACTTTCAAAAAACCTACACTTCTCAGTTCTCACAACATTCACTACCTTATTTCGTTTCCACTTGTACTGTTTCCAATCATTTTGATTACCTGTTAACTTATAAATTTTATAACTTTCTTCCCTTTGTCTTATAGCATTAAGGACAGTTTCATTAAACCACCCTTTATCTGACCCATGTAACATAACTTCTTTCTTAGGCATAAAATTATCCACCATTTCTATCATATTCTTCGAAAATGAATCATATTTTTCGTTGATATTATTTCTATAATTAAAGTTATTTATAAAATTAGAAATTTCATCTTGAAATGGGCCTATATCTTTAAGTCTACATCTAATTATACGAGTTCTACGTTTGTTTACTTTAGGTAGATTAATTTCTATAATATTGTGATCAGTTATATTTGGTTCATCTAAAACCGAGACTTCTATATTTTGGCTATTAGTTACGACTAAATCAATAATACTACCACCAGTTCCAAACATACGTGTGTAGGAGTTGACCATTTGCTTTAAACCAAAATCATTTATTACATTTTTTTAAGTGATTACTATGCCCTGTATTAAAATCCCAGTTAATATTAAAATCTCCAAACATTAAAAAAGTGTGCGATATATTTACTACATTTTCATTAAACCAATTTTCCAAAAAATTTATAAATTCTGCATGTGAATGATTTGGTGAATGGTAAACTCCTGCTAAAGTAAAGTAATCGTTGTCTATGTTAATTTTGATGACAATAAACCATACATTTCTTTCAATAGTTGAAGTAAAACAGACTTTATACTTAATATCTGAACGTATATAAAAAATTACACCACCGGTGTGTGTACTTTCCGAATTTACTCGTTCAATATTATAATTATTAATAGCTATCTCAAAATCATCTATCTCTTTTGTCACGTGGCTTTCAGTTAGGCACATAACCAAAGGATTGTTTACCCCTATAAAATATCTAATTTCATCATAGTGTTTAATCAAGCTTTGAGAATTTAACACAAATACATTTTGACTTAATTGCTATTGTACTGCCTTTAATGATCTTTTTTCGACTTCAATTTTCCTTTGCAGTACAGGACATGAAACATCATACATATAATGATTAAAATCTAGGTTAAGTTCAGAGTTCCCCTCGTTTGCCTCTATGCAATTTCTACATTTACTCACGCTGGATTCACAGTCCTTTTCAGCATGGTCTCCTATACACATTTTACATTTTTCACTCAGTTTGCAATCATTCGCCTTGTGGTTGAAACCTCCGCATTTGAAACATCTAAAAACTCTCACATGCTCAAATACTCTGCAACTGCACCATCCAACACTTAGCCTCTCCTTCTCTAAAATCATACTTAAAGTCAGGGGATCACATTCAACAATAGCCATGTAGACGGTCCTCATTTTTTTAACCAGTTCTATTTCTAATTCCATATTTTCATGCTTTATAAATGCGTTTTGTTTTAGTAGAACTTGCTTTAATTCCTCCTTATCATAATTCTCGTTTATATCTATAATTTTCAAAGACGGGTTTTTTCTGCTCGGTATTTTCACATTATAATTTTGTTTTAAGTTTTCCTCCGCAACGGTTTTAATTTTCTCAACCTCTTCAACAGTATTACATTTTATTAATATTCCTCCCTCCTTTGTAGCCTTAATTTCCTTAATTCCCACTTCTAATTCTGATGGATTTAAGGATTTCCGAATAATTTCCTTAGTTGTTTTATTTTCTTGTTTTGTTTTAGGTTTGATTACTACTACTTCTCCTGCCGCCTCTGCATAACTTTTTCTTTTTTTTTTTTACTTCAACAGAATTATTTTCTTCACTAACATTTTTTACTTCTTTTATTTCATTTATAACAGTTTTAATTTCATCTAATTGGATTTTTGTGCTTTCGCGCTGGTTTCCTCCGTTGGCTACTATCAGAGAACGTAATTCCCTCAACTCATTCATGACATCTTGTTTAAACACTTTCATCTCATTAACAATGTCAATTAATTCTTCAGTACTCCTATTGCATACTTGACAAAACCATTTTATTTGCTGATTATTTGTTATTAGTTGGCATTCTTTGGCTGTTAACTCCATACATTTTGCATGAAAGGTCTGATTGCAGACTCCGTGGCAACTTCTGTTACTGTTATGAACTTCGGATGCCATATTTTCGTTTATGGGTCGTATTCAGAATCAGTACAACCTCTTTGAGACTCCTTTCAATTTTAGATACTGTCTTGTACCAAGGTTCTATGAAGTTTTATCATGTTTTTTAGTGACTCTCATATAACTATCTTCGTGCAAGACCTAACTAGGTCATATTATTTTTTTAACGACTAGTTATGTTAAACGTTGTATTGTAACTGATATTGACCTCTTTATGACCCAATAACGACCTTTTAAAGGCCATCTATTTTTGGTGTCCGATTAGTCATTTTATGCATACTTTAGGACCCTCATAAAGATTTTTGTAAGACATAGAGTTGTTAAAAGTTATTTTAAAGACCATTTTACAAACATTACACAATGGGGCATGTAGATCAAAAATTATAACTCAAAATGTTGCTTGGATTGTATTTATTTTATCAATTAATTTAGGTGTGAAATTTTCTTACCAAATCCACCACCTGCTTCATTTAATAACCAGAAATTTGTCAAGTGCATGAATTTTTAAATAAAATTCGTTCACGAAAAATTTCCAATAATTTAAGCACTAGGGAGATTACTAGTGATAATTTGATAATATTAGTAATAGCGTTAATAATACGCATACTGCTAACATATTTTTGATTGTAAATTTTCATTACCTTTATTTCTTCTTTGTATATATTAAAATTTTGAAATTTGAACCAGTTAATATATTTGTAGGTCACTTTTGAACATAAGACAATTTTTCCAATGACTCGATTTTACTGGAAATGACTAATATTTGATTGTTTTAATATGTCTTTCCTCTAGTGAAACTGCAAGTTGTCTGGAATGTTATTTTGTCAAGAAGTGTAATTTTACCATATTAACTATATACCAAATAACAAAATTTTAGTTCAATAATAAAAAAAGCTGCTAAAACGATTATAGGTCCTTTATACAACTTTGCTAAAATGTATATCTATATCTTTATTATATATCCATATTATCTATTGTTTATTATTATTTAGATGTATCCGAGCAATTTAACACAAAAATAGCAAAAGAACCAACTATTCAATTTTTATTGCACTTAAGTAAAAATGACTACTTTTTTAAATAAATATGTTATACATATAAAATCTAAATCTATTAAAATTAATTTTGAATTATGCATGTTTTTTTTTAATATATTCTTTTATTCGTTTGCACAGATTTTTCACCTGTGGAAACATACTTATTTTACTAGACAAATAGTGACCTGAGAATTATTAAACTGGCATGTGTATGAGTTGATAATGTACGTACGATTTCATTTCTCTCGCACACAAAGTTAAAGTAATAGCCCAAAAACACTGTCGCGTATGTCTGCCAAGCTCCTCTCTTAACCTATTTTGAGATAGAAATATTGCGATACACACTGAAGAGAGAGATAAATTTTAATCTACGTTTTCAATAAGTTCAAAGATTCTCAAACTCTGAAGATTTGTCATTGGTTATTTAACAATCGTCTCATATTAGAATTAAATTCATCTTTATATGAAATATATAAGCTATTTTTAGTGGTAATGGATATTCATCCGACAAACGGACATTCAAACCACTATACCTAGGACTTGCAATTATAATTCATGTAATATGTAGATACTAGAAAATTTCTACTATCTACATATTACATGAATTGTACGTCGTGGAATAGCTCAGTGTGTAAGTAAAGGGAAGTGTGTATCTCGGACGCGCAATACAAAAGACTTCAGACCACACAAAACAAAATACTACGACTTCTTACAGACGCTAATAGATACACGCCGATTACTGTATTACACAGAGATTGCAAAATCCTGATGATAAAAGACTACATTATAGAAACAGCTCAGAAATTTTTTAAAACAAAAATACAGCAATCGGCACTGACTAGCGACGATTCTCAGGTGCCGAAATGTAAACTGCAATATATGGGCAGCCCTTGGGTATACCATATACATATCTATTGGACCGTTTTACTGACCATACCAATAGCTCAAGTGTTAACAGAAAACCTAAAACATTATGTTTTTGTACTGTGTAATTTTGAGTCTCCGATTTGCATTAAACTGTGTTCATGTAACACACAATTTATAGAACAACTTTGATATCGTCATTTGGTATATATGTTGTATACTCCTACTCGAGTATGCAACCATGTTCTGGCGAATCCTACATTTAGCAATCTTTACCAGTACTCACCCAATGAGGTAAATACAATAATATCACTGAAAAAATTAATCCCAATGTTTCCTTTTCCACCCTGTAAGTGTGTTAGAAATCCCCAACTGATAAGTAAACCACTAATGATAATTTTTAATTTATCTTTTTTATATATTCTCAACCATGACGAAGCATTAGCGTTTTGATGGTAATATGCAATTATTACACCTAACGCGCCAGACTTGTAACTTGTAATTCAGCGCTCGGCGGGGCACATGGCCCGGAGAGTAGCTGTTGGTTGCAGTTTGGTTACGTTCCTTATAGTAAAATAAAGATTTTATAGAGGAGTTTGCGACTAAAAATATTATGTTTTGAAAATCAATTTGGTTTCAGAAAAGGGCGCTCAACAACATCTACAATTACTAAATTCTTAACCGCTTTGTATGACAATATAAACATGAAAGATAAGTGCATAGGTATCTTCCTTGATTTAAGTACAGCATTTGATGTAGGTATGGCATATGCGGCCAGTCGTTGAACTGGTTTAGGAGTTACCTATGTGGTAGAAAACACTACACTGATATTGACCCTTACTTCATATTATTTATGAAAACTATTTTTATATATTAATAGCTCGGTTTTGGTTGCAGATGATACACCTATATCCTTGTCAGGGCAACCAATACAGATCTGGTAGTAAATATGGCTAACCAGCAATTACGGAAAGCACACACATGATGTCACACGATAAGTCTGTTTTTATGCGTTTCAACAATGGTAATTTGGACTTTGATCACAGCTTCTTAATTAAAATCAACACAAGTACAATCAAACAAGTTAAATCAATTAAGTTCTTGGGTTTGCATTTCACTATCACAATTTCTCATTGACTGTTCATATTAATGAAACTTGTAAAAAAGTAGCTTCGATATGTTATTGCTTAAATCAATTGAGAGATATAACAAACCAACAAATTTTATTAACATTTTACTATGCTCATTTCCATTCAATAATTTTATATGCAATAATTGTCTTGGGTTCATCACCAGAAGCTGTACTACAGAAGAATACAGAAAAAAGCTGTGCGCTTTATAGTAGGAGTAAATAAAAGAACTAGCCGCAGAAACGTTTTTAAACAATAAAAAATTCTGCCACTTCCTTGCCAATGTCTATTAAGTTTACTACTTTATGAAAAATCTGAAATAAGTAATCTTAACACTGAAACTACAACCACAACTACAATACCAGAAACTCAGCCACCTTAGAAACCCCTAGTCATCGACTAACTTTGTATGAAAAAAGCCCCAAGTATTTAGCTGTAAAGGTTTATAACAAGCCAAATTCTTTCAAAGCACTCAGTGACAAAGAATTTAAAAATAAGACCATGTCTCGACTGAAGGAAAAAGTTTATTATTTCTTAAACGAATATTTTAATACGCCATGGGCCATGATCGAAACATTTTCCCAAATGTCTTATTAAAATGTCGCACTGCAATATTTTAAGTCGCAGTGCCTGTTAAAAAGTTGCACTGCGAATTATAAAGTCGCACTGCGAATTTTAAAAACGCACTGTGAGATTTAAAGTTGCATGGCGAAATTCAAACAATCGCGTATGCACAAGGATCCAGGGTCCAGATTGTCATCTGCGTGCGCTACGAGCTGGGTGGATTTGTTGATAAGTGTCTTTGCCCAGGGATGGAAATTAATAAACCTTAAATATATTAGAATGCTTGATTTGGCCAAGTTAGCAATTCTGGACCCGATTTCATTAACTTCGTATACAGAAGTTTGCACTGCTTTGATTTTATATTTAACGATTCCTGTATTGGTAGCTTCAGCCGAGAGGTTATTTTCGAAATTGAAATGAATTAAAAACTTAAACTTAAAGAACTTATTATTACAAGAAAATTTGACAAATTTAGCCATAGTTTCCATTGAAAATGAAACGGCCCGAAGTATAGATATCAACAAAGATATCCAACATTTCGCCGAAACAAAAAGCCAGGAAAGTAACTATTTCTTTGGTATTATTTTCCAAATTTATGTATGTTTCTTTGGCGGATGCAATTTTACGAGCCATGATGTTAATGTCATCTGCGTACGCTACGAACTGGATAGATTTGTTGATAAATGTGTTTGTCCCTTACGCAAACATTTATTTGCAGTGCAACTTTAAATCTCACAGTGCGTTTTTAAAATTCGCAGTGCGTTTTTAAAATTCGTAGTGCGACTTTATAATTCGCAGTGCAACTTTTTGACAGTCACTACGACTTAAAATATTGCAGTGTGACATTCTAATAAGACATTTGGAAAAATGTTTTCATCATGGCCCTTCAAAGCCATCGTATTTTAATGACGAATTTTAACTGAAATTTTAATGACTCTAGTTTTAATAACATGTTTATTTAATGTGTTAATTGTTCATTTTTAATTTTGTTAAATATTATTTACAATAATTATCAGTTCCATGTATTTTTTAAAAGCTTTTATTAAACTTGCAATGTTTGTTAGTTAGTTAGGTTTTTGTAGGACATATCTTTCAATCAAAATTTCGATTAGTTCTAATTAAGCTAGGTTTGAAATTTTGCACATGTGCATAAGTCCGCTGACAATACACTTTAACATTTTCATATAAGAAAAAAACAAGATGGCGGACGACTTTATCGTTTATGATCCGATTCGACTCAAAATCGATATCTGGGGGTTTTCAAGATCACCAATTATGAATTCTTGGTCGAAATTCAAAATGGCGGTGTCAATATGGTTGACGACTATTGTCATTTAGATGCAAATCGATCAAAATCGATATCTGGGGGTTTTCGGGCACACCGATTACGAATTTCTAGTCAAAAATTTAGTTCAGGATGGCGGCTTCAAGATGGCGGACGACTTTATCGTTTATGATCCGATTCGACTCAAAATTGATATCTGGGGGTTTTGGAGATCTCCAATTATGATTTCTTGGTCAAAATTAAGTAATTCAAAATGGCGGCGCCAATATGACTGACGACTTTTGTCGTTTAGGTCCAAATCGATCAAAATCGATATCTGGGGGTTTTCGGGGTCGCGGATTGCGAATTTCTAGTAAAAAATTTAGCTCAAGATGGCGGACGACTTTACCGTTTATGATCCGACTCGTCTGAAAATCTATATTTAGGAATCACAGCACATCAAAAGACTAATAAGTTAAAAATAAAATTACATAAAAAAATATTTAAAAAAGCTTTTATTTAAATGTTCTAAAAGTAGAAAAAGCTTTGAAGTAAATCAAACCTATCATTTTGTCACATTATATATATATTTTATGATATATAAAGCTTGTCGCGAGCAATATCCTTTACACAGGAAAATCTCGCGACAAGCTTTTATATAATAAATTTCGCAACTATCTGAACGAGGCTTAATATGTAAGCGTTGAGCGACTAAGCTGGCCATGAGATTATTTTGCTAGTAAAACATATTTAATTTAAACAATTAATTACTTGCTGGAATTATAAACAAATTCAGATTAGAGCAAAAACTAATGGAGAAATTTTTGGTGTGGCTCTTAATAAAACCTTTGAATTGCATCTGAGCTACGCAATAAAATTATATGCCCACCTTTGCAAACAGCGCCTTATTTCAAAAGTCTCAATCGGTTTCTAAATTCGTTATTTCTACTTTTCAGATATTGTCCGACACGGTCACACAAATCTCGGAAATTTCAGTTAATAAAAATGTATTCGGCAAAGTTTCATACTTGTTCATCTTGTCAGACGTTTTACGAAGTTATATATAACTGTCACCAAACACAACTATTATTCAATAAACTGTTTTCTTAATTATAACAACTACTTATATCGTTAATAGTAAATTTTATTGTTCACCACCATTGATTTTGACATTTAGGAGCGCCATCTATTGACGGGTGATTTCTGTCTAGAAGATGTGTATATTCCTAGATGTAATAATCGCTTAGTGTAATTACCCGAAGAAGAAGAAGATTATCACCATCATTTAGTTTTACGTCCTGAAGAAGAAAAAACTTTTTAAATTAAAATTTAAAATCGCTAAGTCTGTTAGGTTATAGTTTCTGTTTTCCGTTTCAATTATTCAATTAATATAGAGTTTTGTGATTAAGAAATAAGGGTACTGTTAAATGAAGCGATAACTTTCAAGCCATGGAGGGTGAAGAAATGTGTAGATTGTGTTTAAAAGTTATAACCGAAACAAGTTCTGCGAGCTTGGATGATGGAACAACGGATATGCTTTTGTATACCATTCCAGAAATGAATATGGTAAGCAGCGAAGTTATAACCGGCTGCCGATATTTTTTTTGCAAAGAATTAATAATTTTTTAGAATCACGCAAGCGCTATCAGGAAAATATGTAAACATTGTTCTGAAGACCTTCAAATATCTTATGAATTTAAAACTTCTTGTATTGAGCGTAATATGAATTCTAAACAGTGTCAAACAAATATGGTTCAAAATACAGAGTGCACAAGATGCTGCCTTTGTTGGGAGTCTACAGAACTCGATGCTTCAACAGAAACGGTGGTACATGACGATCAGGTTCCTTTGAAACTAATGTTGGAGGAGTGTGCCCCCGAGCTGGTAAGTTTGTTAATTTTTAAAATGTGGGAGAAGAGTTTATTCAAATATGTCATCATTTTTATATAAAATTTTTTCATTAGTAACCGGTAAATATGATATTTTATGCATACTGAACATGATACGTAAATGTCTAATGAAAACAGCATACAAATTAGTTGTCTCTGTGTTCGTGGCATACGAGCTCAAACGTGTCATTTGACTTTCTCAAAAATTAATAGGTAACCACATGAAATTTTTGCTGTAGCTTTTAAGAAGAACGAAAGGTATTATACTTAATTGGCACACCAATTGACCGTCGCTTAGCTGGTGGCATACACGGTCAAAGTTGTAAAGTCAAGGTAATATTTGTGGTTGTTAACTGGTTAAAACTTAAAAAAATAGAAAGATCGCAGTCGAAAAAATATGGGAAAAATAATGGCATAGCAATTGACTGGCACTGAACCTGTGGTTTACACGGTCAAAATTGCACAATCTCAAAGTGGCTTTTTATGGTTAAGTGTATGTTATTTCCTTGCCTCTTTTTAATCTTTTCATATTTGGTAAGAGGGTACACCCATAGTAGACTAAGTGCAAATATTATATTCTTTGGCAGTTTATTTTTAAGTAGGATAGAATTTATATCACTGATTCATATGAAACTTTAGCTAGTTTGGACGTTTTTTTTTTTATAGAATTATAGATGCATATTCCATTATTTTTTATTTCATTTCATCATATCTGTTTCAGAACATTAACCTGGAAGATAATTCGACTCGATGTGCAAAGTGTTCGGCCTCTCTAAAAAATATGTTTAACTTTATTAGAAGATGCAGGCAGAGTAGTGAGAGGAGGAAAAATATTGTTTCTATCAAATCAGAGCACAGGGAAGAAGACAAGCCATATGCTCCTGACACGGCATTTTGTTTTGTGAAAATTGAAAACCCAGACACAGGGAACGAGGATGGTCACACTACAAAGAACGAGGACGATCTAATTGCTAAAATCAAAAAAGAGCTAAAGGAGGAAAAACACGACCAATTTGAAAGGCTTGAAGACGATGATTTTCTAGTCAAATCTGAGCTTATCCAAGGGGAAGAAAGGTATGACATGTTTCTTGTTGTAAGTTTAACAAGATTTTCTGACGGCACCTGTAGGTGAACTTTTTTTAATCACAGAATTGATATACATACACCAGGTTTTAGGGAAAAGTTGGAGAAATTTAAATTTCTTGCAGAGGAATGCCCAAAAATGACAATAGTCTGTCAGTGTGTGTTCATAATATGCACTAATTCAAACAAAAGCATATTGAGGTAAATGTACAGGGTATTAATAAAATTTGCTTAAGATTTCTATAGTAAAGTTAACTTGGCAGGTCCAAAGGTCGCTTTGTTGTTTGAACTAAGCGTATATTCCATGGATCAGAAATGCCAGTGGTTCTTAAACAGTTCACGAATGATTATATTATAACTGTAATGGTCGCTGCGAGTCGATGGTCTCAACAACAATTATGGGGACAGGTAGAGTTTTCTGTACTTACTGTTCTAAAACTTACTTCCAATACCTATCTTCCTCAAGTTGCATTCCCAAATCTAATAAAGTTTACTGTAAATCTTTTGTTGTAAAAGCTAATAGTTACCGTTACGAGATATTCACATTTCTAAATCTAATAGCAGGGTAAATATTTTTTCATGTCAAGTTGTAACGGGTGAAGAGCACCGAGCGGACAGCTCTGTCACTAATGCCGATTTTGAGGGATTATGCTATACAGAATACGGCTGAATGTATCATTGCTTGCATATTTGATATTCTTTACTCTAATTATATAATTCAAAACACCTGATACTAAATAAAAGGACACTGGCTTTTAAATGATTATTGGCACTCTGTGTAATATATGATCATTTTTACACAATCTAGCCACAGTCGTATGCCATCTTCTTGTAGTTAGTGTTTCGGCTTAGCGTAAACTGTCCTCCTCCGCTGTTATAATAATAATAATTTTTCGTGCTAATATACAACAAGTATTTACACAAGCCAAATGTATAGATGCAAATGATGATAACTAAAATAAGAGATGTACCTAAAGTATTATAAGTTAAAATAATACGTATCATAATATTGTAAATTAACAGAAAACAACAATCAAGTACAAAAAATGTGCACAAATAAAATTAACACACAACAAAATGATTGAACGTTGTATGTTATAATTGTTTTTATAACTGTTTTTGTATTTGAATTCTTGAATTGAAATGCATTACACTTCTGCACAGTTTGTATTTGGGTTGTTTAACATTGGCAAAGGACTTAACTGAAATATTTTTGTTTCTACTGCAATAATTATTTAAGTATTTCACTATTTTGTCGTTTATTCTATCGTTCTCTGATTTATAACGCTCGGAGATTTATCAGAGAGATATACTTTTATACCCAGCTAACCTGTTCCAAAAAATTCATCTCCATATACCAATCCCGATGGTATACATAGAAAATTAACTGCATTTATGATTATATTGAAAGCTCTATACCAGTTCATCCAGTATAATCCATCCAATGTCAGTCAGAAATGAAAAAAAAGTTTATTTGAATCATCAATTTAAAATCGATCCTAAAGGATTCTGGCGTAGATTGAAATGGCTAAACATCCTGAAAATGTAGGCAATCCGAATGACTTTAATAGTTATTTCTTGAACAGTATTCCATCTATTAACATTGATTACAACAATAATGAATTTTTTAATTATTATAATGATAACTTACTTCCTAACATTACTAGTCAGTTTGACTTTTCTGCAGTTAATTAAGAGAAAGTTGAAAAAAATTATCTCACAGATCAGATCAAATGCTAAAGGGATTGATGATATTGATATGAAAATGATATCTCTTCTCATTCCTTTTCTTACAGCTCATATTACTTTTATAAACACATGTTTATTGACTAAAACTTTCCTATCAAACTGGAAACAAGCTAATGTTATTCCTATTGCCAAAATTAAGAATTCAAGTGAATTTTCCCACTTCAGGCCAATAAGCATATTACCAGTTTTGTCCAAAGTTTTAGAAAAAATCATGTATGAACAGTTAATCTCACACTTCACCATTAATAATGTTATACCAAGTACACAGTCAGGAATCCGAGCTCAACATAGCACCACCACAGCATTACTGCAGGTTAGCGATGACATAATGAGGGCTTGTGATGAGGGAAAAAATACTTGCCTTATTTTCTTGATTATAGTAAGGCATTTGATACCCTTGATCATAGAATTCTATGTGCTAAGCAATTACTTAGCTAATCGGCTACAAAGAGCTATAATAGGCAATGAAACCTCGGATTTTGAAATTTTGAGTAAAGGTGTACCGCAAGATAGTGTATTGGGCCCCTTGTTGTTTACTGTGTACACTGCAGACTTTAGTAATCATTTAAAATATTCTTCTAGTCACCAGTATGCAGATGATATTCAGATTTACCATCCATTTAAGTTCGATAATATTGACCTGAGTAAAAAATTTATTAACGAAGATTTGGATCAAATTTTTAAAATTTCAAAATTTCATGGATTCAAATTAAATGTGGTAAAACCCAAATGCTTATTTTTGGTAAAAATAGATCTGAAATTATGAATAGTGACAGTTTTATTATACACATTAATAATGTCAACTTAAATTTTTCTGAATCTTGTAAAAACTTAGGAGTATTTTTTGATAATAACCTGCGCTTTGAATGTTACGTATCTAAGATCTTACAGAAAAGCTTTGCGAAACTGCGTACCCTCTACTTATTTAAGGATTTTCTTTCTGTGCATATAAAGCTAAAACTCTGTGACACACTCATCTTGTCTGTGTTTGCATACTGTGATGTTGTTTACTGGCCTGCTTTACTATATAAGGATAAACAGAGTCTTCAGAAACTGCAGAATAGTTGTATTAGATATTGCTATGGACTAAAAAAATTTGATCATGTTTCTGCGTATTATCAGGAAGCTGGATGGTTTAAACTGGAGCAAAGGTTTTTTGGGCATTTATGTATGTTAATATATAAAATTGATAAATTTTACCAACCGGTATATTTTTACAACAAACTTGTTAAAGGATCTGACATACATCTAAGAGGCACTCGTCATAGCAATTTATACAATGTTCCCAGGCACAGCACTGCTCTATTTCTCCGTACTTTTAGTTATAATGCAGTAATGGCTTTCAATTCTTTACCACTTGTTATAAAAACAAGCTCGACTGTTATGTTGTTTAAAAAACGTTTAAAAGAATTTTGTAAGTAATTATAATGTATCGTAATTTTATTTGTTTAATAGCTGTATATTATTTGCATTATATCCTTACTTCCTATTGCTTCTATAGATTGTGTTTCTATATTTAATTTCTATACTTAATTCAATGTGTTTCTTCTTTGTGTTTTTCCCGTTTAAAATAACAAATGTGCACAATGTCTGCTATTATACAATTTTCTTTGGAAATGGTCTTAATTCTTATTTTCTTGCCGGGTGGTTAGATGAGTAGCTATGCTAGATCTCGCTACCTTCTAAATAATTCTGTATTATGTTGTATTTTAACTAATTAAAATAAAGTCATATTATTATTATTATAAGACACTAGTCCAGAATTTATTTTGAAATTTGGACCTTTTCGTGTGCACTTAATAGTTTTTTTGTTTCAGTGAACAAGAAATAACTGATCACGAAACTGACAGAGCAAAATTCGAAGAAACTGAAACAGCAACTACCAAACTGACACCACCATTCAAATGTACGCAGTGCCGTTACAAAACCAGCATATCGCACAGGTACGAGGTACACGTGCTCAAGCACAAAGACCCCTTAAGCATTAAGAAGTTTAAATGCACGATATGCTTGTACGAGGCAAAATATAATTACCATATCCAGGAACATATGTTGATGCACCTTGACCCATCTGAAACCACCATGTTCAAATGTTACAACTGCGCATTCGAGACGAAGCGCAAATCGGCACTCAAAATGCACCTTCTAAGACACAAGGACCCGTCTGAATTGAAGATGTTCAAGTGTCAGTCTTGCTCATTCCAGTCAAAATGGAGGGACTGCCTAAAGAAGCACCAGGCAAGACACAAATCACTGAATGAAGGAATAACGTACAAGTGCGAATTCTGCAGTTACATAACGAATAAGAAGCACTTGCTCAGGCCACATTTGCTGCGTCATAAAAATCCGTCGGACATAACGATGTACAAATGTGAATGGTGCCCGTATGAGGCCAAACAAAAGAGCAACCTTCTAAAGCATGTAGTGAAGCATAAGGAACCTTCTGAGATAACCATGTACAAATGTGACATTTGCTCCTATGCGACAAAATGGCAGAGTGGGATCAGGGCGCATAGAATGAAGCACAAGAAGCGTCACAAATGCGATAAGTGTCCCTTTGAAGCGGACGAGAAGAATGACCTGTTCCAGCACTTAATAAGCCATCCTGAGGACGCCTCTTTGAAGATTTACTCATGCGACCTGTGTTCGTACAGTACCAGGTACAAGACGAACCTGAACAAGCACATGAACACGCACAAGGATTCCTCGGAGGTGCCGACTTTTAACTGCGAGCAGTGCTCGTACGTGACTAAGCACAAGACGGCACTTAAGAACCACGCGTTTGTTCATATGGACACATCTGACATGAAGGTGTTCAAGTGTGAGTTGTGTTCTTACGAGACGTTCCGGAAAAGCTACTTGTTGAAGCATGTGGACAGGCATAAGATGGCTAAGGAGGAGGCGACTGACCTTGAATGAGCTGCGATGTTTTGCGAGGTCGGTTGTTTATTCTAACACAGTGTTAATCATA
Organism: Leptura quadrifasciata; assembly: GCA_963675555.1. Lineage (NCBI taxonomy): Eukaryota > Metazoa > Arthropoda > Insecta > Coleoptera > Cerambycidae > Leptura > Leptura quadrifasciata. The sequence goes on from OY776680.1 coordinate 83,109,551, forward strand.
GCAGCAGGAATCATACATTCGGTCCTGGAAATGCATATATGAGTTAGCAGCTTCCAGTTATCCCCTTTTCCCCGCCTTTAAAGAATGTTTTTCCTTGATCCTGAAGTAGACTCGTTGATTCCTGAAAGAGTGAGTAGAAACAAACATTCTAATTTATTCCTTTATATGTATCCACTCATTTAACATAAAAAATTATGGTCCTACTAAGCATTGAAAGAAACATTTGCATATAAATACTATATTGTCAGAAATAGCAGTAAATTATAATTTGCATTGTTAACACGTAAACAAATGTGCACTTTTCTTGCACTAAAAAATAGTAAGGTTCTTTCGTTAACATTCTAACTTATAACTGTAATACTAACTGGCCTATTATCCTGAATATTTGAGACAAACACCACTGTTTTCACCACATTTCAGACTACAATTGTGATTACATGCACCAGTTTGCTAAGTTGCTTCTTAATACGAAAAATTTTAATCCGACTTTCATCATCATGATTAAAGGAAGTTAACGTTTTAGGGTATAAATTCTTAGGAAAGGGGTGAAGTATCAATTCTTTTTTACGAAAACATGTACAGGGTGTGTCACCACAACAAACTATCTGTTTGTGATTCTTGATTAAAAAACAATGTAAAAACTGTGTTAGCTTGCCTTTTATATCAAAAGTGTACCGTTTTCGAAATATTTATTGTTATAACAAAAGTACAAGAGTTCTAACTAATTTACAGCATGTGGATTGGGTTCATTTGATTTGAGCACTTTTTTGTTCAGATTTCTACTTTTTAAAACTTCAGAACTTTACATGTGTTCTGGGCCCATAACCTGAAGAGGTATTGCAGTGAAAAATTGTAAAGATGCAAATCTGTTGTAATTTTAATAGCTAAGAGACCAATAGGTACAAAACGTGGTAACAATTTATTAAACTGAACAAAACACAAACAAGAAAAAGGAAACAGTTACAATATTATTTTTATAGTCAGTGCTGTAGCACAGAGTTACCAACATGAATGAGTAAAAATTACTAGACAATAAAAGTAACTGGCACGACAATTATAAATTGCGCCAGAATCTTAAAATTCAAACTTAAATCTAACAAAAATAAAGCACATCTAGCTTTATTTTCATCAACTTTAGTGATGTTACTTCCCTGTATATCAAAAATATTCAGAAGTAGTCAGCGGTGTGCTTTCTGTGCTCTTCAAGCTAAATAAACGCATACAAATTATGATTCGTTCCACTGTTTTTTCCTAATTTTTTTGAAGTACTCAGAGCAATATTTTTAATAATAAATAGGACCACGGATTTGTGAGAGATTGAGCGTTTTTAATTACATTAAATTAATGTAATGAAATGTATTTATTTTATAATTTATTTGATTAATATTTATAACAAAGCATTTGTATTTAAGTATATTATAAATGTATACTGTAAAATAAAAATTCGAGTAAAAATTAGATAACAATTGATTTCTCGTATATGTAATGATAGTGACCAGCTACGTTCCTCTTTTTTGCTATCCTTTCTTGATGATCCTCTTTCCTTTACAAATGTAAATAATATTATTCTGTTACCTTCTATGTTTGCAACACAGATGATTCGACTCAAATATGGTTTCCATCATACAGTTTGTGTCATTTAAAATGAAGACACCTGGATATTTTCGTTATTTTTTGAAATTAGGATGTTTGAGGTAGCCGACCTAAATTTAATTAACAAACCGAGACAACTGCAGCCCCCCAAATGGGGCCTATTTCCAATATTTTGCTTCGCGTTAAAAATATTGAAAAAAGCTGTTAGAAAAAGTTGTTCCAAATTTAAGTACCAAATTTCATTACAAAATCCGTATTTTTAGTTTTTCCGTATTTTTCCGCAGTCCACACATGATTACAATTACAAAAACTGTTAAATTAAATGTCAATCTGACAAGTCTTTGAGTTCTATAGTGTAAAGTTCTCAGTTTACAATTGTAAAATGCATCGTCATGTAAGTGAAAGAATCAAAATAATAAGGTTATTTGGTGATGAGGTTCGTAGTAGCAGAGAAGTAGCCACAGAATTTAACCAAAAACATCCTTTATAAGTTGATATTAGTCAAGAACTGTAGCAGCAATAAATGCTCTTTTCAAAAAAACTGAGTGATGTTTCTCCAGCTAGATGGTGCGCCATTCATAATTCTATAATAGTTCGTCAGTCTTTGAACGAACATTTTACAATGTGCTGGATAGGAAGAGAGCCCTTTGAACTCTGGCCTCCTATGTCCCCAGATATTATACCACTATATTTTTATTTTTGGGGAATAGTGAAGAATAAAGTTTACAATATGAGGCCCAGAAATCGAGAAGAACTTTGTGCTAAAATAAGACGTGAGCCTGTCGAAAAATTGGCATTCCAGAGCTGGGAAGAGTAGCCAATCATAATCCTAAGGGAATTGAGAAGTGTATTCAAATTGAAGGTGGATTAGTTGAAAGAGGCTACATCCAATTACTTTATTTTTTATTTACATGTAATATGAGTAATTATCTCAAAAACTGATTGTTACTTTAATTTGTTGTTTCTTTAATTATTTCGATTACCACAAAAAATCTCGAACAGATAATTAAAAAACTGATCTCTGAAGCCATTGGTCACAATATTCCTAACTATCAGTTCATATTCCGTGAAAAGTGCTCCACCACACATCCACTGACGATACTTACATTAAATATCCAAACATCAAAATTTGAAGGATATCATAGCGCAGCAATCCTTATTGACATTACCAAAGCGTTTGACAGTGTATGGCATGAGGGTTTGTTGTATAAGTTGGCAGTACTGAACTGTCCAAGGTACCTTATATTCATTATAAAAAATGATCTAAATGAAAGAACCCACAAATTAAAATAAATACAAGTTACTCAAAATTATTTAAAACACAACAAGGAATGCCACAAGCCTCCCCACTCTCACCACTGCTATACAACATCTACTGCTATGACATCTACAACTTTGAAAAACACCTACAATACTTTAATCTCAATACATATATTCTACAGTATGCTGATGACAAGGCTCTAATTAGTCATGATCGCACCCTGGAAAAAACTGTTGTCCAATTACAAGAACTAATGAACAGAACAACGATCTGGTTCAACAAGTGGAGACTAGGATAGGTTAGGTTGAAATGTGAGTGGGTCTATACCAGACCCTCCACCGCGACCAATCGGTCTATTGTGGCTTACTCCTAATTTATATTTCACCCAATAGGTTCAGCCTTTTAATAAAGCTGATAACCTTGTTGGGTGAGAGATTGTCCAAGCCCTCAGGCAAAAGCTGACCTTTGCCAAATAATGAGAACCAGATTCTTTCTACAGCGGGACAAGTGCACAGGACATGCCTTGCCGTTTCATCTTCCTCTAGACACAGACGGCATTCGGTGTTTTCCACAGTCCAAGTCTGTGTAAGTGATGATTTAATCTGCAATGCCCAGTATATAGGCCGATTAGAGTGCTTAGGTGTAACCTATTCAACTCTAGCAGTTTTTTAGCTCTTGATTTCAAAAGATTTGTAATGAATTCCTTCGAATGAGCTAATCCTGGTAGTTCCTGCCAGTGGTAGAGAGTCTTGCTCTTGGCCCAGTCTAGGATATTTGTTTTGGCAGTGCTTGAAGATGTGCCAAGAACTGGTTCTGATCCTATAAATTTCGATGCCGCACCCTCTCTAGCTAGGCAATCGGCAATTTCATTGCTCTCCAGCGCAGAGTGGCCAGGCACCCAGACCAGAGTCAGTTTGTTGTTCTTACCCAATTGGATTAGAGCTTTTTGGCAGTTCCACACTGTTTTAGAATTACAGCGATAGGATCTAAGAGCTTTAAGGGCTGCTTGGCTGTCTAAGAAGATTTTTATTGATCTGTGTCTAGGGTGCGTTGATTCCAGCCTCCGTACACACAGTTCAATGGCATATATTTCAGCCTGAAAAATTGTCGCAGTATCACCCAGGCTCGAGGTTATTCTTACCTTTGGACAGCGACTATAAACTCCAGCTCCTGTTCCTTCAGGAGTTTTGGAACCATCTGTATACCAACAGCCGTCTGTCTTCTGTAGGTCGGTTTTATTCCGATCCCACTCATCTCTTTCAAGAAATAGGATGTTGAAAGGCAGCTCATGGTTGGTTCTGGTAGGCATCACATCAGAAGGCATACCTAGGATGCTGTGACTGTTTAGGTCATCAATCAATCCATTGCGTTCCATAATGATAGCCTGCGGCATATTGATTGTTGATTGTTGGAGTCAATATGTTGCCCACCTAGCTTCTCTCTCCAAGTAAATATGGAGAGGTGGAAAGGATTTCCAAAGCAGCTGACGGTGTGGTGCTTATAGCACCAGTTATTACCACGCATGCTTGTCTCTGTAAACCAGAGAGTTTGGCTTTCGCCGACTGTTGTAGCCCTTTCGACCACCAAACTATGGAGCCATACGCTATCATTGGTCTAATGACCGTAACGTATATCCAGTATATTTTGTTGGGGACCCATACCCCAGAATTATCCACAAATTCTACAGCATGTCCACAGGGACAGCCTTGCTTTGTGGATTACCTTTTCCATGTGGGAATTCCAGTTGAGTGATCTATCCAGTGTAATGCCTAGATATTTCACCTCCTCCGAAAATGGAATGATTTCACCTAGTAAGGAAGGCCGTTCTAAGTTATCCAAGAATAATTCATCTAAGTGCAATAGTTTACAAGTTATCGATTTTTTAATTTGAGAACGCGCGGAATAAAAATAACCATGATTTCTGAAATTAGGTGGTTATAACTTTGGTCTTGACCAAGATAAAAGGTCGACAAATGGGAATATAACACATTGTTTATTTATCTATAAGATGGTCTAGGTCCCATATCTTTCCACTCCGAAAAATATTTCTCCTTAAATAAGCACTTTACGTTTGAAATTCTGCTCCATTATTATTTAATATCTTCAAAGATATTTGCATGAATTTTTTTTGCTGTTCATTTGTTCTCCAAACTCTATGATGAAAAACAAAACAAAGTCCCCAGAAATATCTTGTTTGAGGTATAAAGTTGGAGGATATGTTATAAAACGAACCTTTAATAGAAAAACATACAATTTTATTTCAGAAATGCTGATAACATTTTTATTAGTTACTTGGCAGTGTCTGAACAGCAATTGTGAAAGGGTCCGTCGACCCACCACTGTTTACCATAGTTATTCGAAACACATACATCCTATCAGGTTGGAGATTGTCCACATGAACAGGAACCGGAGGTCTCGCAGGGGAATCCTGGATTGGAACAGTGAGGTTGGCATATGGTGAGCCGTCCATGATAAGTTGAGTGATAGGACATCGGTTGCTTGCGTATGAGGGCAGTCTCCAGGTCAAGTCGAAGTATGAAACACCTGGACGGACAGTATCCAGCTCTGGAGCTTGCGCAGCTGAAAATAATATGCCTTCTATACTGGGATAAATTTCCAAGTAAATTATAAAGTATGGGGAAATTAGCAAAGTTCCAACTTGAAATATGCGAGAACAATGAGAGATAGAGCAAAATGCACATATAGATAGATATACAGGGTGTTGCATCATGAGAGGGACATAGCTTAATAGGAGGTAGAGAACATCAGTGGTAACCGGAACCTCCCATAGAAATGTCTCATTGGGCCTTCATTACGTTACAGGGTGTTAAATAATTTTTGGCCAAACCTGTTTTTTGTCATAACTTTGACAGGGAATGAAATAACGGATTCATATTTGGTACGGCTAATGTACTAACGAGCCCCAAGAGGTACATGTATAAAAAAAATATATCCAGGTCCGGACTCACTATAATTTATGTTTCTTCTTTGCATCAATAAAACATCACCCTGTATATATTTTTTTGAAATTTCGATACGATATTCGAAAAGAGCAAGAAAAAACAAACAAAATGGCCTATTTCATTTTTTTGTTACACCTTCGTGGTTATTTAAATACGTTGTTAAATGTGCAAGAAAATGGATTACAGAACCCTGTTAAATGAGAGGCACGTGAAATAAATAGTTTTATAACTAAAATTTGCAAAAATTCTATTGAGCCTAGGTGGTCTGGGTGAATCCTAATTCCGGCACGTTTTAAAGGTCCATTTTGGTAAAAAACTGTGGTCCTAATAAGTAATCGGGTATGAAATAATAAAATTTTTAATCAATCACAGTAGGCTTGTTCAAAGAATAAAAGTGACAGATAATTTAAACCATTTAGGCCTAAGCAACCAGTTACTTTGATCAAGAAAATCATCAACATTTTATACTTAATAAAAATTGGAAAAGAGAACAAACTAAAATCTAAATAAATAAAATATTTTCCATTCAATTAACAATAAATAACAAAACAATAACTAAATGTGTTTAAAAATAAAACGTAATTGACACTAAAGTAAATTTTCAAAATGTCCTCCCCCACATTCTGTGCATTTTCTTGCGCGTTTAGAAAGATCACCAATTGCTCGACGTATCATTTCTGGATTATTCCGTATTTCGTCGCAGGTTGTAACGATGCGCTGGATTAAATGTTGTCTACTTTCAATTTCAATGCTATAAACCTCGTTTTTTAAGTGGCCCCATAAAAAGTAATCACAAGGGTTACAATCAGGAGATCTTGGTGGTCATTCATGTGGACCCCCGCGTCCAATCCATCTATTAGGATACACATTGTTTAAGTGTTCTCTTACTTGAAGGTTAAAATGTGGTGGGGCCCCATCATGCTGAAACAACATGCCCCTTATACCGATATTTTCTAACATATTCGGTAAAATGTTTTGAAGAAAATCAAAGTAAATTTCACCATTCAATCTTTCTTCAAAAAAATGTGGCCCTATCAAATGTCTATTCACAAGTCCGACCCAAACATTTACAGAAAACCTGTGTTGCGAACGGCGTTGGCGTACCCCATGTGGGTTTTCCTGTGCCCATTTATGATTATTTCGTGAATTGTTTACTCCATCTCTTGTAAATTGTGCCTCATCCGTAAATAAGGTTCTGTAAATGACTGGGCGATGGTTAGACAACCAATGACAAAATGCCAGGCGGGGGATATCGTCGCCTTGTTGAAGACGCTGTACCTGCTGGATATGATATGGATGGTAACGTTCTCTTTTTAGGGTTCTCCATACTCGCCAATGAGGAATACCAGTTGCCAAACTGATTCGTCTAGTGCTCATATTTGGGTTTTCTTGAACTACGTTTATAATATTGTTTTGTTCCTGCACACCTTGTTGTAAAACACGCTCCACAACTGCAGAAGTAGGAAACTTTCCGTGTTGTCTTGCATACTGGAACACCGTACTAAAGGTTTTATGAATAGGGCATCGACGACCAGGAAAACGCAGCCGATATTCTCTTTCCGTCGACCTACCATTTCCAGTACAGAAACCATAGATGAATATTATGTCAGCATATTCCACGTTTGCAAATTTTACTGGCATAGTTAAAATATTTTCACAAGTTTTCACTAACTAAATGCGGATTATTGACACATTAAATTACTAACAAACAATTATTCAACTGTTTAGGAGATTTCTTTTTATTATCTGTCACTTTGAACAAGCCTACTGTGATTGATTAAAAATTTTGTTATTTCATACCCGATTACTTATTAGGACCACAGCTTTTTACCAAAATGGACCTTTAAAACGTGCCGGAATTAGGATTCACCCATACCACCTAGGCTCAATAGAATTTTTGCAAATTTTAGTTATAAAACTATTTATTTCACGTGCCTCTCATTTAATAGGGTTCTGTAATCCATTTTCTTGCACATTCAACAACGTATTTAAATAACCACGAAGGTGTAACAAAAAAATGAAATAGGCCATTTTGTTTGTTTTTTCTTGCTCTTTTCGAATATCGCATCGAAATTTCAAAAAATATATACAGGGTGATGTTTTATTGATGCAAAGAAGAAACATAAATTATAGTGAGTCCGGACCTGGATATATTTTTTTTATGCATGTACCTCTTGGGGCTCGTTAGTACATTAGCCGTACCAAATATGAATCCGTTATTTCATTCCCTGTCAAAGTTATGACAAAAAACAGGTTTGGCCAAAAATTATTTAACACCCTGTAACTTCGTAATGAAGGCCCAATGAGACATTTCTATGGGAGGTTCCGGTTACCACTGATGTTCTCTACCTCCTATTAAGCTATGTCCCTCTCATGATGCAACACCCTGTAGATAGATAGATTTATTTACCTATCATTCGGGGAGGTAAAAAGTCAATTGTATGCGCAAATTAAATTTTTAGTTCAACTATTTAGATGAAAGTTAAATGTGAATCTAAGATTAGAAATCACTGGAAATGACACTTGCCTAATAGACCGTGGGATAGTGATAGATTTTTTGAAACGTTTGGTTCCTATATGGCCTTTTGAGAGGCTTTTGTGCCTGATTTCTATTAACCATTTTCATGTTTAAAATGAGCAATTTCAAACGTTTTGTTCCTATCTGGCGTCAAGTTAGATTTACGTTTTAAAGAAAAACATCCGACGGAAGCTTATCGCCAGACGTCTTAAGCCCCGAAATTTCAATCTGAAGTTGTAAGAAAAATAGTCCAAAATCAAACGATTTGGTTCTTATCTGGGAATTGTATATACCGGGTGTTAAAAAAGTATCGGAACGGTGGAAAATCTCGAACAGTTTGCATCAAATTGAAAAATAATACGTCAAAAATTTTTCAAAAACTATCTACTGATACCAAAATGACCTCCCCAGCCACCACCCTGTGGGTGGGGCGAGCGGCAGCTTTAAAATTTTAAATGCAAACCCATATTTTTATTGCGGAATCGGATTCTACGGCAAAAAATACGTAAATTTTATTCCGGACATTTTTTTCGATTCTTGCATGGTGTCGCTGTAATCGCAAAAATTAAAAGAAAACATTACTGTTTCAAGAGTAGCGTCTTGTGCCCATAAAAAAACGTCCAATTCAAAAACTGAAAAACACGTATTTGTTATTTTTACGAAATCTATCCAATGACATTGGATTCGACTCTTCCACCCCTAACTCAATGGGTGGGGCGGGGGCAACTTTGAAATTTGTAATGAAAATCCTTATTTTTTATAGCGGATTCGGATGCTACGGCCAAAAATACGTGAATTTTATATCGGGTATTTTTTTCGATTCTCGCAAGGTGTCGCTGCAATCGCAAAAAATTGAGTGGAAACATGAAAGTTTTGAACGCATACTTAAAAAAATACGAAAAGTAAAACTACTGATCTCAGAGTGAATGATTTCCTGAGCTGTTTTGAGAACAGTGATTTTACACGGTCGTGCGGAAATTACAACAACTATTAACATTCTGTAAATTTATTAGCATCAGCTAGTAATTTTCAATTTACATTTTTTACAGGGCAATAGAAAACTCGATTTAAAAAAAACTAACAGTGGTTTTACCTCTTAATTCATCCACTTCAGACAAGTTCTTGATCCCAGCCAGTGAAGGCAAGGAGGTAACTCAGCCATTTAAGGCAAGGTGAGGATTTCGGCCAGTTGAGGCAATTAGTTTACAGCTTAACTGTTACACTAGCAGGTTTTAATTTCAAGATTATAGCAGGTGTTCAAAATGGTGCCCATTGACTTCTTGGCATTGTCCGAGATGAACGTAAAAATTTTCAATAGCACTTGAGGTGGTATGTCTACAAAAATGTTTATTATGTGTTGCCTCAGCTCTTCTAAATCACGAGGTTTAGTGAAATAAATCTTACCCTTCACGTAGCTCCAAACAAAATAATCAAGTGGCGCGAGGTCGGGAGATCTTGCTGGCCATTCAATAGTTCTTCTTCGACCTATCCATCGATTTTCGAAAGTACCATTCAAATAGTTCCTAACAATATCCCGATAATGTGGAGAAGCCCCATATTGCTGGAACCAAACATTTCCAGGTTTTTTCTCCATTCAAATTTCCATCTATGAAAAGCGGTCCTATGATTCGATCCCTGAAAACTCCTGTCCAAACATTTAATTTTTGTGTTTCAAGCATCCAGTGAGGGTTTTCGTCACTCTAATATCTGAAATTATGGCGATTAACTTTTCCACTGAGTTCGAAAGTTGCTTCATCTGAGAAGACAAGTAGAGATGACAAAACATTTGGGTTTTGGTTACTCCTTTTCATCATTAATTCACTAAATTCAAGTCGCCGATCAAAATCATCTTCATTTAACTCTTGATGAAGGTGATCTTGTAAGGATAAAATTTCAAAAGTTTCAAATTCTTATAAACTGAACAAATGCCTGGGCCACTTCCATTTGTCGAGCTTCCGATGTTTCAGATTTTGGTCTTCCAGATTTTGGGCGATTTTTGTTTGTCCTTGTGTCTAGGAATCGTTTGATGGTATGGGACACAGTAGATTTCGAAATTCCCACTTGATCTACACGGAAAGTTTCGTTGAATAAAATCACAACTTCATCATAGGACCTTTCTTTATCGCCCCACCCTCGCATCATTAAAAGAGAAACTCTCTCTTCCTCTATTAAAGTAGCCATTATGCAGAAAAAAACGCGAGAACTAATGAAATAACTTTTTCCGTACAAAAGTGCGCTCCTGCCTCTACAAAAGTTGGAAGGAACTGAACGTTCTCGTAGAAATTTCACAAAACAAATACTGTTATTAAGAACACTTTAAAAAAAACATTCATAAAAACCAAGATATCACAGATATTGTTTTTTAAACAGAATGTTTTTTGTCAACACGAGTAGCTCAAGTTTGTAAATATTTACAAACTTATGGACGCTTAAGGTTTATTTCAATTTTGTGGGATTGTAGCAACACCTTGCGAGAATCGAAAAAAACGCTCGATATAAAATTCACGTATTTTTGGCCATAGAATCCAAATCAGCTATAAAAAATAGAGATTTTCATTACAAATTTTAAAGTTGCCCCTCGCCCCACCCGCTGGGTTAGGGGTGGGAGAGTCGAATCCAATGTCATTGGATAGATTTCGTAAAAATAACAAATACGTGTTTTTCAGTTTTTGAATTGGACGTTTTTTTATAGGCACAAGACGCTACTCTTGAAACAGTAATGTTTTCTTTTCATTTTTTTGCGATTACAGCGACACCGTTCAAGAATCGAAAAAAATGTCCGGAATAAAATTTATGTATTTTTGCCGTAGAATCCGATTCCGCAATAAAAAAATAGGGATTTCCATTTGAAATTTTAAAGTCATTTTGGTATCAGCAGACAGTTTTTTGAAAAATTTTTGACATGTATTTTTTTATTTTTCGATTTGATGCAAACTCTTCGAGGTTTTCCACCGTTCCCATACTTTTCTAACGCCCGGTATATATATATATATATATATATATATATATATATATATATATATATACATATAATTTCTAAAGGACCAAATCGTTTGATTCTGGCCCATTTTTCTTACAACTTCGGCTTGAAATTTCGGGCCTTAGGGCCCACGAAATTTGTCTGGCGATAAGCTTCTATCGGATGTTTTTCTTTAAAATATAAATCTAACTTGACTCCAGATAGGAACAAAACGTTTGAAATTGCTCATTTTCATGAAATTTTCTTTTTTGTTTTCCGTTGAGGGGCCTTGGATAACCGTTTGATAAACACGAAAATGGTTAGTACAAATCAGACACAAAAGCCTCCCAAAAGGCCAGATAAGAACCAAACGTTTCAAAAAATCTCTCACTATCCCACGGTCTATAACTCTATAGGCATTCGCCTAGGCGATCGCTTATAGCATTTTCCAGTGAACAGCACTGAGTGCAAATTGTGCTCGTGCAAATGACGTCATGCACTCCACGATATAAAGTTAAATAACAATAATAATAAGTTAAGTTAAGTTAAATAATAATAAGTTAAGTTAAATAATAAGTTAAATAACAATAATACTAAACAATTCACCAGTTTTTTAAGTAAGTATAGTTTACATCAATTAATTTCACAGCCGACGCGGATTACGGAACACTCTAGTACAGTAATAGATTTAATTGTTATATCAGATATAAATTTAGTGAATAATGTTGAAGTCATTAACATGGAAGGTATTTCGGATCACTCATTAGTAAATTGTAATTTAAAAGTTAAAAAAATTAAACAACCTCAAATTTTTCGAACGTTTAGAGATTATTCAGAATTTAATTTTAATATATCTCTTAATGATCTATATCTTATAAATTGGTCACATATTTATGATCTTCAATCCGTTGAAGAAATGATAGAATACTGGAATCTAAATATAAATGCACTTTTTGATTTTCATGCTCCAGAAAAAACAGTAAGAATATCTAAGCCGCCAGCTCCTTGGTTAACTCAAAATCTAAAATTCATGATGAAGGTTAGAGACAGCCTATACTAAATACAAAAAAGTTGGTACAGAGGCATCATGGAACAACTATTACAAGGAACTACGAAATATTGTAACTACGGTGAAATTAGAAAAAAAGCGTTTTTACAACAAAAATCTAAAAGCAATCCTAAAGAATTTTGGAAAACATTAGACTATTTAAATATAAACAAAAAACCTAAAAGTTCTTTTGCGGATTTCAGTGATGTTAATGATCTGAATAATTTTTTTATTAGTAGTTTACCACAAGTACCAGATCTGGATAAAAATAATGCAATATTAGAAAAATATGATGGAAAATATTCAGATTTCGTCACGGAATTAAATTTTACTCAAGTTACAGTTGAAAAAGTAGAATCTATTGTACGAACCATTAAATCAAATGCAAAAGGAGCTGATGGCATAGACTTTAAAATGATAACATTAATGCTACCGTACTTAAGCGAATATTTAACTTTTATTATTAATAAATGCATATCATTAAACGTTTTTCCTCGTGCATGGAAGATTCGAATATAATTCCAATCCCTAAAAATTCCAATCCAGTCGAGTTCTCTCACTTCAGGCCAATAAGTATTTTGCCAACATTATCAAAAATTTTGGAAAAAATAATTGCAGAACAAATAAATTCATTTCTTGAAGAACATACAATTTTAGCTAATACGCAATCTGGTTTCCGCGTTGGCCATAGTACAACAACTGCGTTGTTACATGTAACGGATGATATCTTTAGAGCAAGTGATCAAAGTAAAAATACAATTTTAATTTTGTTTGACTATAGCAAAGCTTTTGATAATCTTGATCATGAGATTTTATGTAAAAAACTTAAATATTTTGGTTTTAGTCATTCTGCTGTATTGTTTCTAAAAAACTATCTCTCAGATCGACGGCAAAGGGTGCTCCTAAATGGATTTTTTTCAAATTTTATATTTAACGCAATAGGTGTTCCACAAGGAAGTGCCCTAGGTCCACTATTATTTTCGATATATACCGCTGATTTTTACAGCTACCTTAAATTTAGTTCTATGCACCAATATGCAGATGACACACAGATTTATTTAAACTTTTTACAACGTGAATATAAAGTAGCTGCTGAAAATGTCAACGAAGATTTAGCACAGGTGGTGAGAGTATCAAGTGCGCACGGTCTTATTTTAAACAAGAAAAAAACTGAGGTATTGTTGTTTGGGAAAAACAATAAAGAACTCTGTGAAATACCTGATTTTAAAATTCTAATTGATAATGAATCTTTAACTTTTAGTGAACATTGCAAAAATCTCGGAGTAATTTTAGATGTGCAATTAAAATTTAATGAACACGTTAACACACTTGTAAAAAAATCTTATTTTAAATTAAAGACATTATACATGCATAAGGAGTATTTATCAAGCGATCTGAAACTTAAGTTATGTGAATCTTTAATTTTGTCTGCTTTAGCTTACTGTGATGTGGTATACTGGCCCGCTTTGCTTAAAAGGGACCAAAAAAGTTTGCAAACAATTCAGAATAATTGTTTAAGATTCTGTTATAACCTCCGCAAATTTGACCATATCTCCGAGACACTTCAACAAAGTAAATGGTTAACGCTTGATGAACGTTTTAAGTTGCATATGGCGTGCCTCATCCACAAAATTAACATAAATAAATATCCAATATATTTGCTTGGAAAATTAATTAAAGGTACTGATGTACATAATTGTCCTACGCGCTATTGTGACCTATACAGCGTTCCTAAGCATAATACCAGCCCAATTTAGAAGATCTTTTACATATAATGCAACTTACATTTATTACATTATTTGTTTGTTTGTTTGTTTGTTTTTCTCTAAACTCAGTATTTTGCAAAGTATTCATAGTACATTTCCTCAGCAAATGTCGACCTTTTTATGCGCGCTATGTGTAAAACAATACTCACTAACTGGTGGGGCTACGTAATCTTTCACGGCCACTGGTCCCTCCACCTCAAAGTTATAAATAGCCATAACTCCTATCTCATAGGTCGCGCATGGTACCAATGTAACAATGTCTGTTAATACTATGTCATTGTAGCTGGTGTATATGTCCCTTGGGCTATTCACATAGTCCCAAACTATGACACGATAAAACTGTGCACAATGTGCGTACTGGTAGTCCACCTCCCAGTTTAGAGAAACGCCATCCCCGGCATCAACCACATTAAAGGAGCTCATGGTCAAATTTGCCCCTGAAATCAAAATATGAATTGTACCAGGATATCAGTAAAGTACTTAACTAAATATCGACTAAATTATAGTGTGTTTGGAAAACATATTTGGGGATTGGCAAGACTAACAATTTTTCTACTTAAATTTAGGGAGATCCACTCATTAACATATATCACGGAGTAACATTACTTATCTAAAACCGTTCCTAATAGTTTTTATAAGAGTGAGAGTTACAGTGACTTTTTCCAAAAAGTATAAATAGGGTATATAAGTGTACCTACCGTCTACATGTGTATTTGATACCATTTCCAAAAGTGTTTATAAGTGAAACACCCCAACCCCAGAGGTGTTAATTAATATCAAAATCCTTAATCGTGAAGCAATCAAGAACTTATTACTTCCTACCCAGTCTAGTGTTATGTGGTTAGGACCTTAATTACGTTGTGTGTGTGTAGTAACCCTTAATAATTACCCCAGGTTCTTTGATTTAAAGTTTGGTATTACTTGTTTCTGTCTGATACTGTAACTGAGAAAATTAATCACTCTGTTATTGTAAATACACGGTCTATTATTTGAGAAACCTAATTAATGTTTTATGTTATTTATGTGATGTATTATTACTCAAGATTGCACTGTACATTTATAGTTGAAGTTTGTCTTCTAATTTATTTGATTAGAATGAAATCATTTATTTAGTTTATTACTTGTGTGATAAAAAAGGTAAAGGTGGAAGAAAAGACAATAATTGATGGGAAAAAGTAGTCAAAAAAACCCATTTTATTTTATATAAATTGATGCGGCAAATAGCCGTACATGAAATCAAAACAATCCAAATATTTGAGACAATTGCCTAAATATTATATAGGAAGGGTTACGTCGCTATAGTAATGACATACTATACATATTTCAAAGCTGGTTATGCAATAACAAGTACTAAGGTAACACAATCATAAGCCGTGTTGTTTGTAGGTGTAATTAAAGATGCGGCAAATAGCCGATTAAAATGTAATTGGAACTTTGGTGTTAGCAATCGCTCCAATAAAATAAGTTTACTGCAAAACAGAGGACAAGAACCATGTCCTGTTCATGCATTAGAGAATGTAAGTAATAATGACACTCATGTAAGAGATCATAGAATGTTGGGGAAAGCTCCCTTAATTGAATAAACAACTGCAAATCCCAAATTGTATATGATTGTTCAACAACGTGAACAGGGTGAGTCGATGTAAATCAAACAGACAAGACGTCCCGGTTCAGTACTCGACGAAAAGTATACCCCTAAAAATAAAAGCAAGTATACGGGGTGCGGGGACCCCAGTACTGACCGTTGGCCTGAACAGTTTGTAGTTTGTAAGGTAGAAAAGTCGTTGAGCGCAAACCCACGATCGCGGTGCTCGTACTAGAGCCAGGGAACTTTATTAATTTGATGGATCGTCATTAAACAATCATAGAAAACTAGGCATTCGCAGGTGAGAAACATCTCACAATAGTTTGACTGGAAATACTCTAGTGAAACCCTACAGGTGAATCCAGGCACACGGCAAGCCCCTGATAGTAGACAACTGAAGCATAATGCAAGCCAAAGCCTCTCGTCATTGCATAAACTCTGAAAATATATAGTTCCAGAATGCAAACTTGTTATGGTGCAAACGTAAATCTTCCCAACAAAACACTCAGTATGTGAAATTTCACCCAAACTTAGGATTGAAATAATAACGGAGTAGCTTGAAACACAATCGTATCCCACCTTCTTGCCAAATAACAAAGCCAATATTTTATAAAAACAATCGAATGAAACTAGCTGGACAACCACTGCGATGACAGAGCGCCAATCACTCTGTTAACAAACTTCCAAGGATGACATCGCTGCAGGCTCAGTCGGAGTAAAAGACTCAACAAACTAGGTGCGCACTAAACAAGACAGACGTCTCCGTCACAAGTGGCCACCGTGCAAAGACTCAGTGTAAATGCTCACAAGCTGCAGGGAAATTTCCCTAAAGTCGATATTAACACGAAAATCTCCGGGTTGATTCCAATTGTCACAACAACCACCCATCGAAGATGAGAACAAACCCACGATCGCGGTGTTTGAACTAGAGCCAGGGAACTCTCTGTGGTTACAACAACAATGAAAATAAATCAAGAGACCATGCACTATTTACGTAGTTGACAGCAAACAGCCTTACAATTCACAACTGCGGTGTTTTCAACATTTGGGTCAATCAGAACCCCAGCTGTGCCTGTGATGACTTTATTGTAGTAAGAAACTACCGGTCACCCGACCATCTGGGGAGCCGACGACTATACGGAGCGTCGAGTCAAGTGTAATGCAGTACAGCTGATTTAAAAGTAAAAATAATGTTTTGGGTCCGGTTCCCTTAAAATGCACCTATTTCAGTGAGTCCTCCAGACAAACAAATGCCCACAGAAATGCAGCCTGTTAGTTATTGCTAAAAACTTGTTGCATAAATATTATTAAAAGCCTAACATAAAGTGAATATCTTTGATACCACAAATAAGCCAATTTCCCCTATCCCCCCCAAACCAGAATGTAAGTCAATTTTAAATAATAACGCAGAGAAGTAAATAGGTTTGATACTTAAATAGTTATGTTGGTGAAATTGTCGTCGTGTAAATTGCCAAGCCACGCTCCAGCAGTCCAAATCTTTTAGTAGCCAGATTGGATTTATTCGCAGAATTAATTGATGTCTTTAGAGAACTAAGCGGGCTCGAGTATTTGATCGTCGACAAGCATCCTGCAATTAGTTCTCTAATTAGCAAATTCAGAGGGTTCGAAAATCGACGACAAACATCCTCGATGAAATTTGCTACTACTGGAATAAGTATTCTTCCGGGCAAACCGAGAGGGCTCGTAGGTAAACGTCGGCAAGCATCCTCTATCAGTTCTGCCAAGAGGTATAACATCGCCTGGCTTTTATTCTGTTCTTCCAACAACGCGGTTCCAAAATCACAGTGCCAATTCTCCCATTAGCTGAACGTGACTTGTATATTTGACACATGAGACGTGGCTCCGGTATCCTGCCCTATCTTCGTCTTATACGTTTGCTTAAAATCGCCCTATTCACTTCATACACAACTCTCGACGCTTTGCTGTTTTTACTAATGCATTAGTCTTGTTTTTAAAACTGCCAAGTTTTAGATAAGAATTAATAACCATGTTACAAGCTATTTTAAAGTGGCACTTGACATATGTACAACTTTCTACCCCAATAAGTTAAAACGTAACGGCGCCCTGAAGTCGGCTATCATCTAGTATTGACAAAATAATTTCTGTTGTAAAATTAATATTTGCATAAATTTGGAAATGAAATTAAGAATGTAATGTTTAAATAATTTCTGGTTAATTGTAGTTATAAAAGCGATATTTCCCTGAATTTAAAACAAATTTAAGACTTATTTTTAAAATAGGGCGGCCCCCAGGCAGTCCGCTTCATAAGATATGGTCAGGTAGTGAGAGAATGTGCATTTGAAATCCATATAGCGTATTAGTTTGCAATAAAAAATTATCGTATCATCATACGAATCACTTTCGATTTTATACGGGGTGGACCATTAATAATAGGTCATAGTTCAGGGGTAGATTCTTTGGGCCAAAATATGAGCCATGAGCCGAAAACGGTTGGAGTTATCAAGTTCTACCAAGTGTACCTTTTATACATAGAAATGACGCCCTCATCAGATTTTCTAGTCAGAAGTACCACAACGTTTCGCCAAAGAAAATATGAAAAATCATCATCAGATACAGGTCCTGCGGCGCCCTCTATGATCTGACGTGATGTAATACATAAATTATTGTTTCTTAGAATAAAAAAAGTTCCTCTAGCAAATTTGGCGAAGATCAGTCAAGAGACTGTTGAGTTACTGCAAAGAAACGGAGAAATAATTTGAAATTTGACACCCTGTATCTTTTTCCACAGCAACATTTTACTAAAGCATGTGTAGTTATATCCTCATATTTTGACCCAAAGAATCTACCCCTGAACTATGACCTATTATTAATGGTCCGCCCTGGATACAGGGTGTCCCAATAAAAACTCCCAGGCTGGATGTATTCTAAACGAAAAGAGATATTTTAATTCTGTAAAAGCCAGTTTGTAGAGCGTAAAGAGAGATTCATTTTTTAATATAATTGCTTTTTGAATATATCAGTATATAGATGGCGCTGTGCTCTAAAGAAATATTTCGATGGAAGAAACTTTGAAATGGGGTTTATGTGAAAGAAAATGCATTTCTAAGCAGATTGTGTTCTAAAAAAAATACAATAAAACTAACCGTTTTCGAGATATTTGAGTCCAAATGTTGACATTTGGGAATATTCAATAATTGTAATCTCTTCAACATTTCAGTCCTTTAAGTTGGACAATCTGTATTTAATTTACAAATTTTGGAAGAAAATATTTAAAGAATTTTTCATATAATTGCTTTGTTATTAGGTTAGATTATAATTAAAAATATTTGATATCTAGTAAGTATAATAACCTTTTATACCTTATAAATTAAATACAATTTTTCATATCTTATGAATTAAATATACTTCAGACATTTAAACAATAAAAAAAAACAATTACGAACATAAAACAATTTTTATAAACTAATGAAATTAAAATAACTATTTTAATAAGTGTTCAAAATTATTGCCATTTTCGTGAACACACATCGTAAACCTATTAATTAGTTCAGATCTACAAACTTTTAATAATGTATGCTGATTCATGGTTGCAGCACTAGTATAAATTTTATTATACAGATCTGCCATGTCTGCTATTGGTTCTTTGTACACTTCACTTTTAAAAAATCCCCATAAATAAAAGTCTATTGGAGTAATGTCAGGAGATCGAGCGGATCATCTAAGTACTCCATTGGTACCAATCCATCTTCCTGGGTATGTTTGATTTAAATAATTAACAACGTTGTGATGATTATGTGGGCCTGCTCCATCCTGACGAAACCACATATTATCCAACTGAGCGGGCAAATTCCTTAATAGTACTTGTAAATCATTTTGTAAAAATTGTAAATTCTCATGGTAGAGGCATGGGCCAACAATGTAACCATTAACGATACCATACCAAACATTTACTCCAAAACGATTCTGGGATCTGGTATGTCTCATCCATCTAGGATCCTCTTGAGACCAGTAACGACAATTATGTCTTGTGATTACTCCATTGTTATGGAATCGACTTTCATCACTCCACATAATTGTATCTAAAAGATTCGGATTTTCTTCTAAGAGAATTGAAAGTTGCGCCAAAAAATCTAATCTCCGCTCATTGTCCCCTGGAATTAAATGATGAACTAAATGAACTTTATATGGAAAAAAAATTTTTGTTTTAAGAATTCTGTGGCAGGTGGAACGTGCAATATTTATTTCTTCCGTCAACTTGCGTACTGAAATGTTTGGGTTATTTTCTACTTGACGTAATACCAATGCAATATTTTCATCAGTTGCAGTTCTTTTTCTTCTTGTTGTTTTTGGTTTTTAAAACCTCCATAATTTTTCAAATTAAAACACAAACTTACAAAAGTTTTCCGATCTGGTAAAGGTCTGCCAGGAAAACGTGTTCCATAGCCTTGAAGCATTTTTACGACATTCCCCATAAATTATAATCATGTTTAATTTATCTTCATTTGTATGAGAAACCATATTTAATAATAAATATTCACAAAGAAAACAATAATTAGGTAAAATAATACAGTTCTATTGACATACCAATAAACAAAATGTGATTGAAATTGAGAAATGTCAAAACTATTATTCCAAAGGTAACTTTAATTGTATTTAATTTATAAGGTATAAGTTATTATACTCACTAGATATCAAATATTTTCAATTATAATCTAACCCAATAACAAAGTAATTATATGAAAAATTCTTTAAATATTTTCTTCCCAAAATTTGTAAATTAAATACAGATTGTCCAACTTAAAGGACAGAAATGTTGAAGAGATTACAATTATTCAATATTGGCTAATGCCAACATTTGGACTCAAATATCTCGAAAACGGTTAGTTTTATGGTATTTTTTTTAGAACATAATCTACTTAGAAATGCATTCTCTTTCACATAAATCCCATTTCAAAGTTTCTCCCAACGAAATATTTCTTTAGAACACAGCGCCATCTATATACTGATATATTCAAAAAAACAATTATATTCATAAATGAAGCTCTCTTTATGCTCTACAAACTGGCTTTTACAGAATTAAAATAGCTCTTTTCGTTTAGAATATATCCGGCCTGGGAGTTTTTATTGGGACACCCTGTATACAGATAATGTACGGTCTTGAGCAAAAACAGTATTTTGCTAAAATCTAGTTGTGTACATCTAACTTTAATTTTTGTGACATTGTCAGCTAGTAGTATAATTTATTGCAAGTGTGCAAAAAAGCGATATCTGTTTTATTTCGGCTACTCATTACATATTCAAATAGAGACAGATTTATATTAGAAAAAAAAGTTGTCTTATTTTTTTTGCTCATGATAGTACACGACTTTATTGTTTATTTTAGTGTTTACACCAACTGTGTCAACTAAGGGAACTGGAGATATCAGCAATAATGTATATTAGTACATCACCGCCTCTACCAGTAGTACTCTGTCGCAGTGTAATTATTTCCAAAGTATGTACTGAGTATGTACTGAGCAGAAAAAATAGGACAACTTTTTTTTTCTAATGTAAATCTGTCTTTATTGGAATATGTAATGAGTAGCCGAAATAAAACAGATATCACTTTTTATTTATTTTTTATTTTAATGCTGTAGTTATTGCTATAGTAAATGATGGATGGTTAATGAGACAAATTGCACTGCGTTATAACATTAACAAAAATTTGGTGTGCAATATTTTAAGAAAGTGGAGAATAAACGGTACGATTAGTAGAAATCCTGGATCAAAGGACAAAGGATATCCTACTAACTCTTAATGTTCCGTTATTGCACCATTTCTATTTATACCTTCTATAAGTCTGTTTGGCATAGAATTAAACAACCTTATACAATAATCATTAGTAATAATATTTTCCCATGCATTATTTACTGTTTCCAGTAATTCTTCGGCATTCCGTGGTCTCACATTTCGTTTTTGGATATTTTTTACGAGTAGTCCTCATACATCTTCCACAGGGTTAAGATCTGGACTATGATTCGGCCAGTTAAGAACATTGATGTTGTTATCTTGAAACCAGTTAGTTACGGTATGAGCAGTATGAACGGAACAATTGTCTTGTTGAAATATGAACTCATTTTTAGGAAATAATTGTGACAGGAAGGGAGCATAATATTGTCTGAAATCCTAATATACGTTTCACTATTCAATCGTTCCTCAATATGCCACAAAACACCAGGAGCACGTGCCGATATCCAAGCCCACATATTGATGGAAAATCTACCACTTTTATCATTGTTAGATATATACATTTCTCATCGAATCGAGTATTCGGAAGGCGGTAAACACGAATACGACCGGTGTGTGTTGACTGGAAAGTTTTTTCGTCTGTAAAGATTACATTGTTCCAAAAATTTACATCATACGCTAAAAATTCAAGCGCAAATTCTACTCGAGCTTTTTTATGTTCAGCTTTAAGTAAGTATTTCTGTGCTGTTGCATGACAGCGTAGCTCCGATTCTCTTACTCGCCGGCGACCAGTACCATATGATCCAGGAAAATTCGTTTCTTCAGCAGCTTGAATAACTGAGTAAAATGGATTTTCTACTAGAGCATTTACCAATTGCAAATCTTGTTGTTGAGTTGATATCCTTCGT
Source organism: Leptura quadrifasciata (assembly GCA_963675555.1). Taxonomy (NCBI): domain Eukaryota; kingdom Metazoa; phylum Arthropoda; class Insecta; order Coleoptera; family Cerambycidae; genus Leptura; species Leptura quadrifasciata. The sequence goes on from OY776680.1 coordinate 83,131,861, forward strand.
CGCCCTGATCCAGGATTTCTACTAATTGTACTGTTTATTCTCCACTTTCTTTTGCCAATATTATAACGCAATGCAATTTGTCTCATTGGCTATCCATCTTCTGCTTTAGCAATAACTCCAGATTTAACTAAATCTCTTATAAGAGGCATATTAGTTTTTTGTACACTTGCAATAAATTATGACAACTAACTAACAATGTCACAAAAATTAAAGTTAGATGTACTCAACTAGATTTTAGCAAAATACCGTTATAAGACTTGTCCTTTTTTTTTTTGCTCACGACCGTACCATCTTTCCAAGTATCTGTTAATAATACAATATCAAAGTTTGTAGCTAATATATTGTAATAAAAATCAATAATCGTTGTGTTTAAACCTCTCGTAGTCTGATAAAATAAGGAGACCGCATAATCAGGGGATAGATTCGATGTCTGTTGGTTCAACATTAATTTTTCCTAGGCTCAACAACAATCTTAGGTAAACCATTAAAGTATTTTAATTTAATGTTACTTTCATTCTTAGACACCCTGACGAATTTTGTACGTATGACTTCTCTGCATCACTGTTAGATCCTTACTAACCCGTACAGATCTAAAAGCATTAGAATTCTTTAATTTATTACAATTACGTAATAGCTCTTGGAACATTATCAGGTGACAGATTAGATTGCGATTTATTACATCATTAAATTGAAATTTTAAGTCTTTAATGTCTTGTTGCAGTCCAGCTATCATACTTTTTAGTGAACATATGTCACTGTAGAATGCAGAGCAACTTTATCAATTCCATTTTATAGATGTTTTGGATCTCAAGACTTTTTTTTTATACATTTATTTAACGTCGGCCTATTTCCGCTACTCAGGCCTAACACCGACGCCTGTAGACGAGCTACCCCTAACCAGGAATTTTGCCTAACCTCTTTCCTTAAGAAGAGTACGGATCTTTTACTTGCCTAACATTTAATAGACAAGGGACCGACGGCTTTACATCCTCTCCGAAGGATGGTATATCCTCTATACAACCCTCGCCTAAGGTTGTATAGCTTCCGCGCATACACTGATATACAAGCCGCTGGAAGATGTGTGAGGTGGCGAAGACGCGGTCTTCGTTATGAACACGGAATTGGCCCCTTATTCGGGGAAATAAAAAAATTGTCGGCAGAGCTTAGAGCCTTTGAGCTTGTTAGAGACTTCAGGAGCCTTCCGTGCACTTATTTTTTGATTTCTAGAGTCTCAGGGTTCAACTTCTGGTAGTGCTTGTTAGGGTCAATTGCTACACCCTGTATATTGGATGTTGCACTATTTTTTTATCACTTGTTTTAATTAGCACTGATTCGACTTTTACAGCTAGTGCAGGGTCAACACTATTGTTTAAAGGACAATACAAATTATTTATTCGAATGTATTGAACAGAGTTGAAGAAGCATTTATTTTATTTCACAGGTTTCTTTTTGAAATTGGAAACTAATCGACAACTGAAATTCTGCCTTAGGTTGCTTTTAAAATATATTTAAAACATGTTGAAAAAATAATTAAATTGGAAAAATTCACTTTGACGATTGAGCCTCGAAGGCGAAGGGAAATTAGAAAGGGGGCCACTTAAGGCGAAGGGTTTTTTAATACTAGAGGGGCCACTTAAGTCGAGGTCTTAAAACTAACTCTTTTTAACCAGATTTCGGCCTGGGAAGCTAGAATTGAACAGTTTGTCACGAAAAGATTGCAGGGACTGGGAATAAGAAAGCCTAGCTAGACGGATGTATCTACAACATTAGTTAAATAGTAACCGGACCCATTCAATAGCATAATCAGCTTATTACACAAAAATTCACTTTTTGAAACTTATATTTTCCACAAGAACACTTCGCGAATACTTACCACAGCACGGACGTTTTTACCCCCTTTTTAGAGCTGGATTTGCACCATCGAGTCTGGATCGGCACGATTGCGAAATATTTCACAATATTGCGCAATAATTTACTAAAAGTTGAAAATTTGAGAAGAAACTCATACGGAAAAATCGGCGAAGAAAAGGAGAATTTTTTGATATGAAAAAGAAATTCGAATCGATTCGGGTTTTGGAAATATTGGAGTTTGATTGACGGAAATTTTAATGATATGAAAGGACCCCGTAAACGTGTCGCGAAGGTCAGACGTTTAACAACATGTTAATGCTCCCGATAGGTGCGAGGTGGCTGGAAATAAGATATGATAATGCTCCTAACGGGTACGAAGGGAGGTTGAGCGGAGATATCGGTTGAAAGGGAATCAAGATATTGTATGTAGTTTACGAGGGGTGATTGAAAAGTAATTAAATTTGAAACATTAATCGAAGCGCTGGAATTTGATGAAACTAAATTAAGTATGAAGACTCGAGGTAGGGAACGTGGTTTGGTGTAGACAGAGGGTTGTCAAAAAGTAATAAGATTAAAAAATTGAAACGGATGCAAGAATTGAATGAAGTGAAGTTGAATGTTGAGTTTTTAGGTAAGATGAAGTATACGAGGGGTTGTCAAGAAGTAACGAGATTCGAAACGTAAAAGTGGTCTAAAAAGTTAATGAAACGAAATAACCTATTGCGGTTTTAGGTACGGATAGTGGTTTTGACCTATTTGATGACTATGAGGGGGCTGTATTTTTAAGGGGTGTCTTTTGTAAAAGTTCTTTTATAAAATTACTGGAATGAATGCTGGGAGTGTGTTTTCGGTAATTTTACGTTACTTTGGAATTATAGAATGTTCGTGAATTTTTCCTGATTTTTATGACCTTGGATATATTTTTTTTTATGTAAACCAGGTCTGGTTGACTGTTTTATCATGGTTTGCCATGGTGCTTGAATTGATATGAATTATTTGTTAATTTTGCATTTTTTTGATTTTTGTTTTTGACTTATAGGGGAAATACCCTATTACAGTTGAAACGGTCACCCATCCAACTACTAACCGCGCCTTACGTTGCTTTACATCGCATATCGAAGTATGTACATAGTAAAGACGCACCCACGCTCGCCCCTCTCAAGACTTCAATATCTGAATTTGTTAAATTGACATAGTGTAGATTATATGTATTTTTACATATGACACAGGTAACTGCCTTTGAGTTATCAACCGCCGTAGCATAACACTTACATTGAGCCATGTAAAACATTAGAATTGATTGTATATTGACAAAACTTTTTTGGAATATTGTTTGCTTATGATACTGTTGTGTGCGGCCCTCTAACGGAGGGAGGTCTAATCCATCCCAGGTAGCAGAGTGAAAGGAGGTCTTTGCCTAGTTGGCCACCGGTAAAGCAGCGCCAATCCTTGGGCCAACTGGCGAACCACCATTACTGTGAAATATGCTAGACGTACTATAAAGCACCACGGATATATAAGGAGTGGATCCCGCGCACGGAGGCAGTTTTATATGAAATTGTAAACACGTAACAATATCTACCTCCTTTTCTGTAAAATTTTAAGAGTTATTAAAGCAATAATTTTTTGATAATTTCTCGAGTACCTTTACATTTTCGAGTACATATTTATCAGTTTATGTTTGTTGACATTTTACAGATAAAAACAGATTATTATTAATGAACATAAACTTACCTGGTGGTGCTGGTATGTCGGTTATAATATATGTTTGCGAGCTCATGTGCAAATCGTACGCCATAATTGTGAAGCGGTACCTCTCGCAAGCCGGCAGGAAGGACACATCTAAACTGGTATAATCAGTTTGGTATAAGTACTCCAGACCATCGTCGCTGTGGATGTAAACGATGTAGTGTGTTACGTTACAGTTGATACTTGGTTTCCAACTAAGGGTATAGTTTAAAGACAGCCTTAGGTCATCGACGGGGTCGGGAACTGAAATGTAAAATGATTGTGGTCAAAGAGAATGTTCAGTAATCAAGTTGGTTGGGCCAATTTACGCAGCAGATTTGCATTTCTTAATAGTAGCCCGATAAAATAGGACGAAATTTGTCGATTTGGATGAAATAATTCAGAGCGGGCTGAAATTTTGGGAACAGGCTTATTTTGCGGTATTTTTTAACATATCAAAAGTCCTCACCCTTTGACGCCGGCGGGGTGAGGAGGGGGAGAAAATAGGTAAAAAAATCAGTTTTTCGCAAAAAGCTTGGAAAGTATCAATTTCATTGTAGAATATGTACACATGAAAATTATAGATAATAAAAATCATTTAATAGTGAAACGTATATTAGGATTTTAGGCAATATTATGCTCCCTTCTGTGTCACAATTATTTCCTAATAATGAGTTCATATTTCAACAAGACAATTGTTCCGTTCATACTGCTCATACCGTAACTAACTGGTTTCAAGATAACATCAATGTTCTTAACTGGCCCAGTCATAGTCCAGATCTTAACCCTGTGGAAGAAGTATGGGGACTACTCGTAAGAAGTATCCAAAAACGAAATGTGAGACCACGGAATGCCGAAGAATTACTGGAAATAGTAAATAATGCATGGGAAAATATTATTACTAATGATTATTGTATAAGGTTATTTAATTCTATGCCAAACAGACTTATAGAAGTTATAAATAGAAATGGTGCAATAACGAAATTTTAATAGTTAGTTTCTTGTTAAGTGGGATATTCTTTGTCCTTTGATCTAGGATTTCTACTAATCGTACCGTTTATTCTCCTCTTTCTTAAAATGTTACACACCAAATTTTTGTTAATTTAATGCAATGCAATTTGTCTCATTAACCATCCATCATTTACTATACCAATAACTACAGCATTAAAATAAAAAATAAATTAAAAGTGATATCTGTTTTATTTCGGCTACTCATTACATATTCAAATACAGACAGATTTACATTGGAAAAAAGTTGTCCTGTTTTTTTCTGCTCACGACAGTACGACCTATTGGAGCCGAGATAGATTTTTTTGAAATTTTGACAGTTTTGCGACGCAACGGAAACGCGCGCGTTTTCGCTAAAATCTCGAAAATGGTCATTCGGATCGTAAAATGTTTCAAATGAAAGTTGTAGAGAATTCGATTACGAACAATTTTCTTTTATTTTTCATTTCCATTCGATCAATATTGGCAGAGATATGAATGTTTAAACATCTTTATAGCGCGCTATCAGAACACTTGTTTAATAATAAAATCGGTAAAAACTCGAAAACGATAGATCATACGCATATAGTATATCTAATGAAAGTTAAAGAGAATCAAATTTTGAATATGTTGGCGTATGTAACAAATCGTTTTGATAACGTGTGAATTGAGATAAAAGGGAAAATTTTCATTTTCAAGTGCATTTTGACAAATAGCTATTTTTTGATTGGCTTTAGGCAATAATGACACTAAAGGTTTTTTGAAGAGAATTAAATTATTTGTAAAATGACCTTCATACGATGAATGGTTCACGAGTAACAGTTGTTTAAAGCTATGAGCAGAAATTTCTTTTTTACTATGAATTAAGGTTTTTCTGCAAGAACTGTGCATAACAATTTTTTTAAAAATACGGGCCTAGTATGAAATGACTCAGAAATGCCCACAGAATAACTTCTGATACTTCAAAAAGTGAAAAAATATTATTAAATGTACTTTTTTGTACTTCAAACGTGACGAAAATTGCGTGTTTGCTAAAAATAAAAAAATTAACCGTATTTTCAATCGTCAGTTCCTTGTCGCTACTTATTGAAAATCATAAACGAAAGAGTGTTTTTTTGTAGGAAATTTGTAAGATTTCATTTAGGTCTTATGGAATTTTGTCGTAGAGTCAACAGAAACGATGATATTGTGATGCTTGTTTTGCTCGGATAGCTGGTTTGGAGATTATTCCAGGGTTCAATGTCAATATTAATTAAAATCCAGATCCAAAATAAGACATTTATTCTCCTAATAATTATATGTACAGTGTGGCCATATCTTTTATGGCTTAGGTTGCGACAATCTTGTTATTACATAAGTACATCATAGTAATCGGAGAGAGAGAGAGAGAGAGTGTAACATATTTCCTCTATGTACGTCGTCGTAACCCCAATTCTCTAATCGAAGTTCCAGGACATAGCAGACGCGACTAAGAAATCTGTTTCAGGAGAGATCCAGTTCAACACACTCGAATCAATCTGACAGGAGGTCCAGTTCAACGCACTCGGATCCTCCCTAACAGATACTTGGCCAGCGGCTGCCACGACGCCGGAAAAACTTGAGCTTCCGGTTATCTCAGTTCAACACACTCGAGAAAGGTGAAAGTCAAGCTCTGAATTTACTGGTTTCTGGCTAGCTATTTTATACAAAAAAATCACGGTCACGTGGTTTTGCACCTGGCACGAAATGCACACGGCACGCAAGTTGCGGCCTGGTGAAGTTAGAATTAAAAGTTAACAAAAGAACTAATCAGGTATTGAACTAATCTAAAACTGAACTACTTGATCCATGCATGATTAAAATAAGTTAAACTGGAATGAAAGTATACAGTATTCCTGTAGTATTGTATACTTCATTACAATATATACAAAAAAAAGGAATTAAAAAGTAATATTGGTTCAATTTTTCTGAACAAAAACAGTTTTCAAAAACATTTTTTTAAAAGAATATACCTTGCGAACGACTTATGCTATTGCATTACTTTTACATGTATATAAACTAATAAAAATAGGTCAAAACCAATTTCTAAAAAAATGTTATGCATGTTTGCCATATTTATAGCTTTGAAATGATTTTTGCAGCCGCAGCCAATAGCAAATAAATTTACGACCACCCAGTGAACGCGGATACGTACCTGGTATATTTCTCTTACATAATCTATTCAACATGTCATAATCAAGGATATTGGATGTATGGTAAATGTAAGGTACAGTTGATTTAAAAAAAAAAACTGGTACAACTCTTGTAATCGAAAATCTTAATAGTTTAGTTGTGTGCATATGTCTGTAAATAGGGCTGGCCAGGCCAGGAGAAGAGGTGATTTACCTCGGACCTGGGTTTTTTGGAGGAGACCGGCTTTCTTAGTGTTTTGAAACTTACTAAACCTTTCTTTTAATTTTATTCAAATGGAATTTTAAAAAATAATTAGAAAATAACTTTTTCAAAACATTTTCAAGCCTGCCATATTATTGTTTACAAAAATAATATTTGTTACGGATAATTCTACTAATGGTTGCAATAAAAATACTAACTGAATAATGATAATTCTATTTTTAAAATAAGAACACAAAAATACCACTTGAGATTAAAAAAAAATGTAAACAATGCAAACTGAACATAAAAATACAATAAAAAAATAAAATAAATGAACTTCAACTACGTAATACAGAATTAAGTAATATTTTGTCATTGCTCCATTAGCGTATAAAACTGTTTGAAGTCTTGCAGGCATGGACAAAATCAGATTTCTTGCAAGGTCAACTTCTTGCGACAAGTTCTCCCAAGCGTCTTCAATTATCCTTTCCAATTCTTGGGCATTATTTGGATGGTTATTTAATTTTCTTATATGTTTCACCATTAGTCCCCAAACATTTTCAATTGGATTTAACTCCGGACTTTTAGATGGCCAGGGTATCAACTCTATGTTTTTATTAAGAAACCATTGCCTGACACGATAGGCCGTATATATGGAGCAGTTGTCTTGTTGGAAAATAAAATTATTTTCCGGAAACACCTTTATTACTGACGGCAACATAATATTGTCTAATATTTCAATATATTTCATGGAATTGAGATGACCACCACTGATCCAACACACACCTAACCCATTTAGGCTCATCCAAGCCCAGACATTGACTGAAAACCTTCCTGATATTTGTGGATCGAAAGTATATTTTTCGTCGTAGTGGAAGGAGGCCTATATACGTGAACATGTCCATCGTTACAGGATTTAAAAACCTTTTCGTCAGAAAAGACAACTTGTCCCCAGAAGTTTTCATCAGTGATTATATAGTTCAGTGCAAAAATAATCCTACCCTGCTTCTTTTCTTTTGAAAGTTTGTATTTTTTAGCCGCTGAACAACTCTTCAATTCGCTTCCTAGTTTTATTCTTCTGCAAGCAATAGGTACCGAAGCAGGGAAATTTCTCCTTGAAATTTCATTTACTGCAGTCTAAAAAGGGTTTTCTCTTAGGTAATTTATAAGATTTTCATCTTCTTGATTATTGCTCTTTCTGGGCCTACCGGAACCAACTTTACGGGATACCGTTTGGCATTTCCCATTGTTTTTTAACACTCATTATCGTGGTTTTACTCACATTGCATTCAGCAGCAAGTCTTCTTATAGACCAACCATCTTCAATTTTAGAAACAATTCGAAGTTTTTGAATATCTGTTAGATGTCGAACCATTTTTAATAATGACGCCATTGATTAACGTCAAAGTAACATTTGTAAGATTGTTAATATCAATCAAAGAACGAATGATTTACATACCTAAAAGAAATTGTACCAGTTTCTTTTAAATCAACTGGACATGGACTTTAAAATTTCATCCTCAAAAAATGTTATAGCCATGTAATGGCAACATAACTTGTAACATACTCATATGCTGCAAATACATTATTGTGTTTCACAATATTTACCTTAAAACGTGTGTGCTATATAACTTAAAACTTCCTTGGCAATCAGCAAACTTTTTCTTTATATGCCCAGAATGGGGTTACCGATACCACAAATGAACCTAAATTATTTTAATTTTTGGACAGTCACTTTAAAAAAAATATTTTGCTCCTTAAAGAAATACGAGTTTTTTTGTTGTTGTTTTTTTGTGGAGGCCCTCGGGCCTCAAATTATAGCTCAGGAAAAGACGTTTCTCTCCCTTAGTGTATAATGTACTATTATTTCTTTTTTCATTAGTATCAGCAAAATATATTGAATTCATCAGTTGCCTATTATTTATTATTATTATTATTATTATTATTAGCCGTTACTCGAGTCCGAGTATAAAAATGTTACAGTCGATAAATTGTGTACAATAAAAAACAAGTAAAAGGTGTAGTCTATTGTAATTCCCATTCATCTACGGTGCACACGACTATGGCTATAGAGGCCAATTCGGGAGAGCACATGTCGACCGCAGTCAGGACAAACATAGACCTGGTTAGGTCTTGGATTCGGCCTTCTTGCAACAACATTTCCTTGATAGCTGGCCACAACCCCTCGCCATTTGGTTCTGTCCGCTGCAAGTTGTTCCTATTGCTCGTCTGCAATATCGCAGGATTTTAGATTTTCATGGAGAGCGTCTTTGAACCTCTTTCGTTGACCGCCACGCCTTCTTCTACCGCTTAGCAATTCACCATAAAGTGTACATTTAGGAAGGCGGTTATCATGCATACGATGAACGTGACCTGCCCATCTTAGGCGTGCTCTTGAAATAAGCACCTCAATTGGAAGGCTGTTTGCTCTCTTGAGTACTTCCACGTTTGATATGTGATGGAACCAACGGATTTTCATCATACTTTTGAGGTGTCTTTGCTGAAAACGTTCTAATTCTTTCACATGACGACGGTAAGTGACCCAGCTTTCACATCCATATAGCAGTGTTGGAATGACAACTGCTCTGTAGACAGCCATTTTCGTTGACAAAGCAAGGTCGTGGTTGTCAAATACTCTCTAAGTCCCCAGAGTGCTCTAGATGCAGCGTTAATTCTATTGCGAATCTCGCTGTCCATGTTTGCTTTGTCATTAACAACGTTGCCTAAGTAATTGAACTGATCCACCACTTCAAGAAAATTTCCGTTAAGTGTAATGTCTATTTGGTTCACTTGATGAGGAGTTGACATAATCTTAGTCTTTCCAATGTTGATTTTAAGTCCCAAGGAATCATAGCTCTGGGCATACACATCTAAAAGTTCTTGAAGCTCTTCCGGCGTAGAGGCTAAAAGTGCACAGTCATCATTATTTATAGGTGCTATATTATTATTGTTACTTTTGATTTGATTCGCTAAGTTTTTCCCACATTTATATAATAATTGTTCAGGGTGTCTGCCATTAGCTTAGGATCGTTTATTAAAGAGCCATTTTTTGTTAGTTTGATTCCTTATTTTTTATTTTGTTCCATACTAACTTGCTTAATTGTGTCCCATACTTGTTTAGGATTATTTTTCTGTAGTTCTTAAACTCATTTGGAAAATTTATATTTTTTTGTCACGTTCCCACTTTTTATACAGAGAATCTCGTTTTTTAATTGAACTTATACGTGATCCAGACTTTCCTTTTTTTTTTGTTTGATTTCACAAGTGTCCTACTTTCATCTAATTTAATTTGTATTGTCTATAAAACTTGCCATAGCTGTATCCGGGTTAGAATCGCTATAAATATTTTCAAAGTTAACACTAGACATTTTTTCATTAAATAAATTATAATTGATTATTGATTTTGTTTTCGTATTAGCTTCTCCTGATTTAATAATTCCTAGAATATCACAAGCGAAGATAGTGCTAAAATGATCAGTTATGTGGGTTTTTAATATAATTGGTATATACGTTTCTATATTTTTAATAATAAATAGTGATCAGGACACACTTCAGTATTTGCAGTAACCCTTGTTGCCTTATTTACAACAGAAGTGAATCCTTCTTCATAAAGAATATCCAAATAGTTCTGACAAAAATTTTCATTTGTTGACATAAGTTCTATGTTTTTATTATATAATAATAATTATTTCTAGTGTAATGAATTGTATCCTCGTTTATGTCGGCTATTGCTTCTGATACTTTCTCCTATAAAGGTTTAAATTATCTTTTAAATCATGAGCATAAACTTTTTGCTTCAGGCATCCCCATAAAAAGAAATCAAGAGGGGTTATGCCTGGGGAGCGTGCAGGCCATCTTATAGGACCAAACTGTCCTATCCATTTGTTGTGGAAATACTGATCTAACCAGTTTCTTACACTAATTGCACTGTGTGCAGGACAACCGTCATGTTGATAATACAGTTTTCTTCTGTCCTGTAAATTTATATCATCCAGAGCAGGCATTAAAATTTTTTCCAACATCTCTATGTAAGTGTTCTGATTTACGGTTGCGTCGAAAAAATATGGTCCAATAATTTTTTTTATAACATATCGCACACCAAACATTTACTTTTTTATATCGTTGGCTATTAGTAATAATACGGAAATTTGGATTTTGTTCCGACCAGTGTCTATAATTTTGGTAACTAACAACTTCATTCGTAGTAAATGTTGCCTCGCCGGAAAATAAAATCATTCTGTAGAAAAATCTATCTAACATAATTTGTTCCCCCATTAACATACAAAATTCTAAAGGAAAGCCGTAATTCCCTTCTTCAAGTTTATGCAATCTTACTGGTTTATAGGGATGTATTTTATTATTTGTCAGAATTTTTTGCAAATGGCTCTTACTAACATTTAAATCCAGTGACCTTTTTCTTACTGATTTCTTGGGTTCATTTCTTACCGAATCAATGGCAAGCAATGTAGCAGCATCATTTTCATCAGGAATCCATTTCTGTTTTTTTTATATCTTTCATATCCCCAGTGCTATCGAACTTTAAAATCAACTCTTGAACACAGTTCACTGAAACGTACACCTTGGGATATTTTCTACTGAAAAGTTCAATTGCATCGCAAACAGTACAACAAGGTCCAATGGACCTCCAGTGGACATCCATTGGACTAACCTGTTTAAAATCATGGACATCCAGTGGATGTCCAGCAGACGAACAATGGACACTCGATGGATGTCCAATAGAGACAGTTTGCCACATGAAATGGACATCCAAAACTGGTCCACGTATGGACCAGAAATGGATATTAATTTTGAAGGGCAGTTATGTCTATTTGACTGGTGTTTCCCTTATTCACCATTTTTATATTTATTTGTAACTAATAAAAATTCATCCAATTCTGACAGTCGACTTACGAGTGCATGTGATTTTTTCTTGGGCCTATTTTTAACCCACGTTAATTATGGGTATTCCATTCATTTATGCAGTAAAACTGCCGTTGCAATAAAATTTAAGCTCTGAATATTGCTGAGAGACATATTAATTAATATATTTTACCGGAATCAATGTATTCAGTGTAAGAAAACTACTTTCACAAAACACTTGAATATGAATGCGCCTTTTGCTAACCACTAGCACTAATTGGGGAAAGATAAAAGTAAAAGCCATTTTTTTCATCCCCCGATGATGCTGACAAGGTTAGCGAGGTTTTCAGACAATTTTTCAAAACTTAATCTCAACATTAAATCCATGTCAAATTGATATTTGTTCTATCTGTCATACATTTAATGATTTAACGTTTTTAGATATCTTCGGTGTCAAAATTAAATTTCTTAGCTAATATTCAGTACTTATGTCATACTTTTATATATCCCTCCACACGTAAGTTGTAATAATGATCTAATATTTGATACTATTGTCACTGTATTACATATTAGATGCTAACATATTAATTATGGCATATTTACCACATTCACTTTGGGCTGAGGCACCCCGAAATGCAACGAAAAGAAATAAACACACAACACGATACATTTTCAAACAATTTCTTATTCACGGATGAGAGTACCTACGCAAAATATGTAATAAGTGCTATTTATATTGTTATCAAAAGAAAGATACATTCTGAATGGGTAGGCACTCCAGATATGCAAAGTGCTTTCCTGGCAACTTTTTATCTTTATCTCTGTATTCAAAGATTGTGTTTTAAGACAAATACCATATGCTTAAAGAGGCAAGCATCATCGTTAACCTAATTTTCTGAATCTGATAATGACGATATACATACTACTGAAATATCAACAAAAAATACGGTCAAGGACATATATGTATTTCTGAAGGCATGTTTGATTGGACTATCACTATGTGATAATTCAAATGCGCTTTTAGAGGACAAAATATTAAAACTACTATAAGGAACGTAACAAGACTGCAACCAACAGCTACTCTCCGGGCTATGTGCCCCGCCGAGCGCTGAATTACAAGTTACACGCCTGGTGCGTTAAGTGTAATAACTGTGTATTACCAACAAAACGCTAATGATTCGATTGCAACAAACACCAGCCGAAAGATCCTACTTAAAGGAGCTCTCTGGCACGAGAGCTCCCCCACAGCGTGACATATTCCTTGTGAAACCTGGCAGAGGAAAAGTATGCACAGCAACATAGTCTTCACAAGAGCTGCAGCAGCTGGGGCTGGAGCACATTGAAATCATACCTACATTTTATTACATTCATTTGTTTTTTTTTTAAATTTATTTATTGTTGTAAGTTGTTACATTTGGTATAGTAATGAGTAGCTACAATCCAACAGTGAGGAAAGGTAGGTAGGTACCTCCATAAGAAAACAACACAGTATTATGGTTTGAACTACCTTTATTTACATATAACAGCTACTTTTATTTATATACAGGGTGTCTCATCGGGAACTGAATCGATCGAAATAGAGAAAAATACGCATCACAAAATTTTGAAAATTTAATTAATTACTAACGTCGGTGTGGGCAGTCCAACTAAAATAATTACAAGTAGCTGGCACTTCCACTTATACCGGAAGTCAATACCAACTTGCTTATTTCAAATGGAACACCCTATATATTTTAGGGTTTTAGAAAAGAGCACAAAATTTCGAGTCGAAAATATGTAGCATATCCTATATCTAAACCTAGCCGTTTCAGAGATATTTGACATTTTATAGAAAATTTGACAGGTGCAACGGTTTGCAAGAACCGTTATAACTCTCTTCGTGAAAAGATCCTCATTTGCTTCTTGTCACGTAAAAAGAATACAAAGAGAACTACGTTCTACAACTGAAATAAATTCAATAATATCATACCAAGTGTTCCGTTTTTCGCGTTACATTTTGTCAACTTCAAACCGCGAAAACTGGAACACCCTGTATTTTTTACGTCAAGTTATGTAAAATTGAATTCCCTTTTTTCTGATATTAGCATTGTGGGGGTTATTACAATTTTTTGAAATATTTGCGATTTTATTAGAAATTCATGAATTGTTGTAATCATTTCATCAAAATAGTCATGATTAGAAACAATCAGTCATTATCTTATGTCAAAAAATGCTAGCACGTTTAAATTATACCAATGAAAACTTTTTAAATTTGTTTATTATTTATGGAGAATGTGATAAAGTAATATCAAGAACTTGCAGCACATTTGTTACTCGATATCCACAAAAACGCAAAATAACACTAACACTGTAACATGCGTATTAATCAAATTGAAGATATGGCATGAACTAAAATAGCAGCAGTAGGTAAGATCAATTTAAAATATGATTTCATTTTAATTTAATAATTTTTGAAAATTCCGCCCTCGAACCTCGACACATTTTTCGCACCTTCGGATTAGTTCCTCATGGGTAGCTCTTCTAATTGAATCCTGTGATATGTTTTGAAATGCATTTCTTACTCTTTGCATACAATCTTCAATGGTTGTTAATGGGCTCTCATAAACTTAATATTTAATAGTTCCCCAAATGAAATAATCCAAAACTAATAAATCGGGCGAGCGAGGAGGCCATAAGAGAGGTCCATTATTGGCAATCCATTGATCATAAAAAGTTTCTTGTAAATAATATCGTTTCTTATGGCACAGTAAACATTGAACTGCCAACTTTCCTGAAAGTTTCGCTCTCTGAACATATGAGGATTTGAGTAACTCCAATAATGCGAATTGTGTCTATTAAAAAGTTCATTTTTAGTAAATTTTGCTTCATCTGTAATATTTCCCAAATAAGAATCGTGACCCTCAGACCTTATTAGAATAAACTCACAAAAATTCTGTCTTCTTAGGAAATCTGTTTCTTTTAATCCTTGAACCATATGGAATGAAAACGGGTGAAACTTATGTTTGAATAAGATTCTGTGAATTGAATCCTTGCATAGTCCCGATTCCAGAGCAGCTTGTCTTAATGACATCCTTGGAAATGCATGAAAATATCCCAGAATGACTATTTCAATGTTTTCGTCATCAACAATAGGCTTTCTTCTTTGCATTTTTTGGTTCACAGAGCCATAATTTTTAAAATTTTCCAGTATGCGTTTGACAGTGTTTGGTGACGGTTTCCGTTTTTCTGGATATCGAGTAGCAAATGTGCTGCAAGTTCTTGATATTACTTTATCACATTCTCCACAAATAATAAACAAATTTAAAAGTCTTCGTGGGTGTAATTCAAACGTGCTGGCATTTTTTGACATAAGATAATGACTGATTGTTTCTAATCATGGCTATTTTGATGAAATGATTGCAACAATTCATGAATTTCTAATAAAATCGTAAATATTTCAAAAAGTTGTAACTTTAACCCCCACAATGCTAATATCAGAAAAAATAGAATTCAATTTTACACAACTTGACGTAAAAAAATACAGGGTGCTCCATTTGACTTAAACAAGTTTTCGCGGTTTGAAGTTGACAAAATGTAACGCGAAAAACGGAACACTTGGTATGATATTATTGAATTTATTTCAGTTGTAGAACGTAGTTCTCCTTCTGTTCTGTTTACGTGACAAGAAGCAAATGAGGATATTTTACACGAAGAGAGTTATAACGGTTCTTGCAAACCGTTGCACCTGTCAAATTTTCTATAAAATGTCAAATATCTCTGAAACGGCTAGGTTTAGGTATAGGATATGCTACATATTTTCCACTCAGAATTTTATGCTCTTTACGAAAACTCTAAAATATATAGGGTGTTCCATTTAAAATAAGCAAGTGGGTATCGACTTCCGGTATAAGCGGAAGTGCCAGCTGCTTGTAATTATTTTAGTTGGATTGACTACACCGACATTAGTAATTATCTAAATTTTCAAAATTTTCTGATGTCTACTTTTCTCTATATCGATCGATTAAGTTCCCTGTGAGACACCCTGTATAATTGGCTAATTGCTAATTCTAATGCTAAGAAAGAAAGCGGTCAATTTTCGGACGGGGAATAGTTTACGGGGTCACCACGCCAGCAAAAGAGGAAAATGAATCCTCCAAAGAAACTATTATGTCATCAAATTCTTCATCCTCCTCATACTCTGTTATGGGGACTCCATTATGGCAGTTGCCCTGGCAGTTGAGGCATGCTGGCGAACAATTTAATGATGCTTTTCTGCATTCGCATCTTCCGGAGTCACAATCTTTTTTGCCACGGCAAAATATAACTTGCAAAATTTCATCGGGGGCAGTATTTTTGCTGCAGCTCTTGTGGCGAGTATGTTGCTGTGCATACTTTTCCACTGCCAGGTTTTACGAGGAATATGTCACGCTAGGTATGGGTTTTCGCCACCCTCGAAACAGAGGAAGAAATGTTTTGCAAAAGATCCTACAATTTTTTTATGTTCGGGGACCTCGTTAAATGGACTAATATTTTATGAAGGGAATTTATTTTTGCTAATTTCCAACTTTTTATCACAGATATTATGTGTGATGCAGTTATGCAAAGACAAGAGATTTTATTATTACATAGTCAACACTAATTCAAATATTTATCAGTTAAATAAAGACCAACGGCTTCATTGTGCCGCCAGTATATCATGTAAGATTTCGCATGAATGCTTTTGCTCTTCAAAATATTCTATGAAATTTCTCACTAGGAAATTCACTAGATTTTAACAATTGTCTTGCACATATTTTTCCATGTAACTTTAATTATATTTCCAAATTCTATGGACTACCAAACAAACAGATCAAAGATCAGTTTACAGTACAGTATTTGTCTGTAGTCTGCATCGGAAATACATTTGGGTTATAAGGGGACTTCTCAGTAAAAACATACAAATTTACTGGATATATGTTGACATTTATTAATCAGTCGATGGCAATGTCTGAACAGCAATTAAGAAAGGCTGTGTCGGCCCACCGCTGTTTACCATAGTTATTCGGAATAAGTACATCCTGTCAGGTTGGAGATTGTCTACATGAACAGGAACAAGGGGCCTTGCAGGGGAATCCTGTATTGGAATAGTTAGGTTAACGTATGGCGAACCATCTACTATAAGTTGAGTTATGGGACATCGGTTGGATGAGTACGATGGCAGTCTCCAGGACATGTCCAAGAATGACGTCCCTGGACGGACGCTGTCCAACTCTGGAGATGGCGCAGCTGAAAAAATAATAACTTATAGTGCGACAACTTCGACATATATTATAAACAATAAAAATAGAACTCTTCCATACGATTTCCCAGCGTGAAATACCGGAGTTATATATCAATATAAATTTCAGAAATTAATAGCTTGGGCAGTGAATGCGTTCAAATTTCAACCCGAAAATTTAACTGTTTCGAGAAACCGCTAAAAGATTCAGCCTCCTGAAATTACCGTTTTCACTGTAGCCACTCTGAGCCTTTATCACACTGCCGACAAAAACCCGCTTGTATTTTAACCAGGTGCAAGTTTACAAATACTGACGTAAGGGCAGTACAGCATTGACAACATTCTATCCGTCATTTGATCATTCTGAAAAGAATTTAGTAGGTAATAAGTAACTAACAGAAGTCCTTGTGTTAGCGTAAGTGGAGTAACATTTCTAGTGCTGCACTTTGTATTGTAAAAATTATACTAATAATTACGTTAAGCAACTGATTGTAGTAGTAACTCCCAGAGCACTAATAAAACTCACTGCTTGGCGGGGCTTCGTAATTTTTCAGAGAGGCTGGTCCCTCTAGCCCAAGGTTGTAAATAGCCATTACTCCTAACTGATAGTTTCTGCATGTCACTAAATCGCGTATCTGCATGTAATTATAGCTGGTGTATATGTCTCTTGGACTATTCTCCAAGTCCCAGGTTATGACACGATAGCGCTGCGCACAATGCGCGTATTGGTAGTCCACTTCCCATTCTAGAAGAACGCCCTCTTCGTTGTCAGTCACGTTAAAGTCACTTATGGTAAGATTTGCTCCTAAAATCAAATATATTACATTATTAAATAGAAAATACGTTCGGGCAAAGAGTGAAACATACTTTTTTCATAGATATAGTGAAGTTTGTTAATCTGTCTATTGTGGGAACTGATCAATGCTCCAGCGAGTGGTTAAGACAGCTGGAATTATTTTATTATTAGGGAATTCTGGGTCTACTGTCCGGGCAAGGACAGTACTTGCTATAGATTACTACAATTTTTAAGTTTTATAGGTGTTGGGTAATGAGAAAAAAACAGTTTAGAAGAAAACGTTGGGTTTACTGTCCTGATCGATATGCGGCGAAAGTGCCATCAAACTGAAGAAACAGATAATGGTATTACTTGCAGATATGGGCACTAAATGCACTAGGTACTGTTATTAACGAAGTTCATAAAATAATCGCTTAAATCTTTAAATGAACCAGAGAAAATGCAGTGTACAAATGAGCATGAACTTATGGTTATAATTTTTGCAGTAAAATACTTCAGACCATACATATTCGGTAGAAAAATAAAAATAGTACCGTGAACTTCTGCAATGGTTGATGAATCTTGAAGAGTGCAATTCACATTTACCGTTCCGAAAACTAAAGTTGGAGGAATTCAACTTGGAAACTATTACACAGGGTATTTTAAAAAATATGTCAATCACTTAATCATCAATGTCAAAAAAAGTTAATTTATCTCTATCCAAAATCGCATACCTATGGAGATACAGCTCTCCAAAGTTGGAATTAAAAATACTATTTTTTTAAAATTGTGCAAATGGCTGCGGATATTTTGTTCAATCCTGGTACACTGAAACGCATGCCAGGGGGTAATAGTTTAAACTAAAAACTTTTCAAAATCAAGTTTTCTAAAAGTCTGATTTGGTTGTAAACGAAATGACTTTTTTGTATATTGTATTTTATGTGAAATTTAATTGTACAACTTTTTTTATCTTGTTCTTTTTTCGTTTGTGTAACTATTTTAAAATGTTTGCCAACTTGAAAGAAATTAAAATTTTGTAAGGAAATAGCGCGGGGTTATTTATATAAATAATACATTTTTGGTAATAAACTTACCTGGAGGTGCTGGTATGTCAGCTATAATATATGTTGCCGTGCTCATGTGCACATCGTACGCCATAATTGTGAAGCGGTACCTTTCGCAAGCTGGCAGGAAGGAAACATCCAGATTGGTATTATCAGTTTGATATATGTACTCCAGACCATCATCGCTGTGAATGTAAACTATGTAGTGTGTTACATCACAGTTTCTGCTTGGCACCCAACTAAGAGTATAGTTTAAAGACAGCGTTATGTCTGGAACTTGCTCGGGGACTGAAATGTAAACGATTGGGTTCAAATAAAATGTTCCATAATAGCATAAATACATGAAATAACTGATATCTTTTGCAAGCATAACAGTGGAGTGTGTGTGTGTGTACAGTTTGTAGTGCGCAAGGTAATAAAGTGGATGGAAACCAAATAGCCACCGGTGAGAAACCTCACAATAATTTGAAAGGAAAACATTCTTAAGACATTTCACATGTTAAGATAGGCACACGGTAGCCCTTGATAGTACACCACTGAAGAATAATAGTATTAAAAGTTTCTTGTCATTGCATAAACGCCAAGACTATATACTTCTTAAATATAAATTGGTACGCTGAAAAACAAAAGAAGAGCGATAAATTTCATGTTTAAGCCATGTTATGTAACTGATCATTTGCATATCTCAAATTTCGGTCGTGGATAACATGTCTCATTTGGAGTTTCTCAAAAAGATAATCAGGTTCTTGCGATATAACTACATTTAGTAAAAATGTGAAGCGCACAAAGCGCCTCTCGTTTAATTTTAGCACTTTTAACTCCCCAATGTACGTGTAACATGTTCGTCAATTGAACTTGTAACGCACCTAATAAAAATATTTTGGATTTTTTGAAATTTGATTTTCTCTGATAGATTCAAGCAGGTCCCACAAACATAATCACAATAGTTGGCATATGATAAAACTAGAGACTAACATAGGAGCAGTTTAGTATCACTATCAAGAATGTTTCGTAGACATGAAATCTGTTTAAATGAGCAAAAGCATTTTCTACAAACTCCCGATACATGTGGAATACATTTCAAACAGTTATCAAAAGTCAACTCTAAATTTTCAACCTCTTCTAGTTTAACGATTACATTGTCAATTGACAGTTAAAAATTAGAAATAACTCTTAATATATTTGAATTACCGGCGATGATATTTTTAGATTTATTTTGGACTTAAGACGAATGGATTTGTAAGGTCCAGTTATAATTAATCTTAGTTTGACCTTCGTTTGATGTCAATACATCAAATGCAAAATAGAGCTGAAGATCATCAGCGTACATATGTAAAGAAGAGTATTTTGCGACTTGTGGTAAGTCTGCAGTGTAAATCCTGTGGAAGATTTTGCAAGAATAATAACTGCCCAACTAGTTTGTAATTCCCTATGCACGTATAGGTTATTTGTTCATTAAGCTAAAATTCTAAATAATTTTTGTCGAGGTGAATAAATAAAAGCATATTTACCACATTCAGATTGGGCCAAGCAGCCCGGGAATACAACAAATAAAAACAAACACAAAACATGGTACATTTTCTTGTTCACGGATCTATACGGTACCTGTGCAAAATATTTAATAAATACTATTTATATTGTTATCAAAAGAAGATCCATTCTGAATTGTTAGGCAGTCAAGATAGATATGCAAAGTTTTCCTGGCATCGCTTTATCTTTATCACTATATCCAGGGATTATACAAATACTTTAAGCATTAGAGAGCAAGGCGTCCTCGTTAACCTAATCTTGCAGATTTGATAATATAATAATGATAATATGCATACATATATACTATTGAAACATCAATAACAAATATAATCAAAGGCACCTGTCTTTGATTAGATTATTATTTCCCCAAAGACTACTAAAAATCGCCCAGTACAAAGGACGTTGAAAGATTTACTAGGAAATATTTTAGTAGCTGCAATGGAATTTCACTCAGGGCCAGTTTATCAATATAAGTTTAACTCTTAACTAGAGGATAATTGTCAAATGAAATAATAGGTATCTATTATTGTCTTGTTTGACATTTATCCTCTAGTTAACCCTACATTGATAAACCATATCTTAAACACAGTAAATTTTAACTTGTGTGTATCAACTGACGCATACGCATACGACATAATTTCTCTTGCACACAAAATTAAAGCAAATAATGTAAACCTTTAATCACTTTCACTATGACATTTTTAAAAAAACCAATTTTTAACTTCAGAGGACCTGAAATTCACCAAAAACTTAAAATCGATTTTTTGCGCGATCACAATACTTTAGTATACAGGGTGTCTCACCGGGAACTGAATCGATCGATATAGAGAAAAGTACGCATCAGAAAATTTTGAAAATTTAGATAATCACTAATGTCTATATGGCCAATCCAACTAAAATAATTACAAGCAGCTGGCACTTCCGCTTATACCGGAAGTCGATGCCAACTTGCTTATTTCAAATGGAACACCCTATATATTTTAGGGTTTTCGAAAAGAGCATAAAATTCTGAGTCGGAAATATGCATATCCTGTACCTAAACCTAGCCGTTTCAGAGATATTTGACATTTTATAGAAAATTTGACAGGTGCAACGGTTTGAAAGAACCGTTATAACTTTCTTCGTGTAAAAGATCCTCATTTGCTTCTTGTTACATAAAAAGAACGCAAGGAGAACTACGTTCTACAACTGAAATAAATTCAATAATATCATACCAAGTGTTCCGTTTTTCGCCTTACTTGTCAACTTCAAACCGCGAAAACTTGTTTAGATCAAATGGAAGACCCTGTATTTTTTTAAGTCAAATTGTGTAAAATTGAATTCCCTTTTTTCTGATATTAGCATTGTGGGGGTTAAAGTCACAACTTTCTGAAATATTTGCGATTTTACTAGAAATTCATGAATTGTTGTAATCATTTCATCAAAATAGCCATGATTAGAAACAATCAGTCATTATCTTATGTCAAAAAATGCCAGCATGTTTAAATTACACCCACGAAGACTTTTTAAATTTGTTTATTATTTATGGAGAATGTGATAAAGTAATATCAAGAACTTGCAGCACATTTGCATTTTCGATTGCAACATGCCTACCTTGCACTGACGAGAGCCAACAGCTCGAAACTGCAGTCTGCAAGTGGTGTGTGACGACTGGCACGAAAGCTCCTTTAAGTCGGATCAGTCTTTCGGCTGGTATTTGTTGCAATCGAAGCATTAGCGTTTTGATGGTAATATGCAATTATTACACTTAACGCGCCAGGCTTTTAACTTATAATTCAGCGTTCGGCGGGGCACATAGCCCGGAGAGTGGCTGTTGGTTGCAGTCTGGTTACGTTCCTTATAGTAAAATAAGGATTGCGACTAAAATATTATGTTTTAATACGGTCGACCTTGTTTCCAAGGGGAACATATTTTAACGTAATACTTGTATACCTATCATCATCCCTCTACCCTACACGGCCACCCCCTCAAAAAATTCAAATGGCCAGGGGGGGGGGTCGAGTGATACATCTTTTGAAAGGTCTTTCAATTCCCTACATAACTGTGTGTTTCGTTAAACTTTTATAGATTCGTTCTTAAGGAAAATAAATTTTATTTTTGATGATTACACACAATCGAAATCGTTTAAAACATCTAAAATACACGCCACTGGGTATTGGAATTTATAAAAAAAAAAAATTTTTTAGTGCTCTCAAATCAACACGAGTTTTTTCGACAAAAACACTTTCCTTGTCCGTTTACTTTTAGAATAATAAAAGACTCATACGTATTTGATAGTCTTTGAACATTAATTTGTTCATAACCCATTTTACCAGGGTGGGTTCTCAAAATGGTTTATACCCTTCAGGAGAGAATAGGAATTCAATTCAATTTATTCAACTTCAACTATACATAGTTCAAATGTGCTTTTAGAGGGCGGAATATTAAACATAATATTTTTAGTCGCAAACTCCTCTATAAATCCTTATTTTACTATAAGGAACCTAACCAGACTGCAGCCAACAGCTACTCTCCGGGCTATGTGCCCCGCCGAGCGCTGAATTACAAGTTACAAGCCTGGCGCGTTTAGTGTAATAATTGCATATTACCATCAAAACGCTAATGCTTCGATTGCAACAAACACCAGCCGAAAGACTGATCCTACTTAAAGGAGCTCCCTTGCCAGTCGTCACACACCACTTGCAGACTGCAGTTTCGAGCTGTTGGCTCTCGTCAGTGCAAGGTAGGTATGCGACGACCGACATGAGAATCCTTTGACTATAGTACATCCCGGTATTTTTACAATGGCGACATGTAAAACAGCCAGCAGGCGCCATCTAGCGGTCCAGTGTCTGTTGCAATCGAAAAATAAATAGCCTGACTTGGCTTAGCATAGTTCAAATGTGCTTTTAGAGGGCGGAATATTAAACATAATATTTTTAGTCGCAAACTCCTCTTAGAGTATTGGACATTAAATTAACAACATTATCAGTTTTATATATTACATATTGAAAAACTTTTTTTTTTTATACATTTATTTAACGTCGGCCTATTTCCGCTACTGAGGCCTAACACCGACGCCTGTAGACGAGCTACCCCCAACCAGGAATTTTTGCCGAACCTCTTCCCTTAAGAAGAGTAGGGATCTTTTACTTGCCTAACATTTAATAGACAAGGGACCGACGGCTTTACATCCCCTCAGAAGGATGGTATATCTCCTATACAACCCTCGCCTAAGGTTGTATAGCTTCCGCGCATACACTGATATACAAGCCGCTGGAAGATGTGTTAGGCGAGAACGCGGTTTCCGTTGGAATGGTCACCAATCCAAGTACTAACCGCGCCTGTCGTTGCTTTACATCGCATACCGAAGTATGTACATAGTAAAGACGCACCTACGCTCGCCCCCATTGAAAAACTTAAAATAGGTTATATTTAATACCACCCTGGCGAACAAGAAGACCCACCTAAGCACTATACGGTGCTTGTGTTGTGTCGTTCTTATATCGCCGAAGGAAATCTAACTAAAGCAGGCAAATTGAGAAATGAGCAGAGAAAAAAATTATGACGGCTAGAATACAAAATGAAAACAGTAAAGGAGAATGATGAATACAGCAAATATTAATGACAAAATAGTATACAATATGAAATAAGACGAGGAAGTGGGGAGGACAGAAGCGCACATATGAAATAAAATTTCTTACTGTGGGATTAAAACAATTTAGTAAGTTTGTCATGATTTTCATTTAAGAAACTTTTTATACCTAGTTTATACTTACTTAATTTCGTTATCTTTTTGAGGTCAGCTGGTAGCTGATTGTACAGTTTAGGACCAAAAAAGAAAACATATCTCTGCGTGTGAGTTTTTCTGAAAATTGGTAAATTAATAGATAAATTCTCCGCAAACCTAGTCTGTCTAATTTCTTGTGGAGGGTTATAGTTTGTTTTGTTAAAAAACATCCATATAAGGCTTGGGTAAATGTAGATACTTCTTATATTAAATAGGCCGCTCTCTTTGTATAAGATTTTAGTTGGATATAGTTTGGTTTTTTTAAAAATTATTTTAATAATTGCATTTTACACACATTGTAGCCTATCCAGTATATTATTAAACAAACCACCCCATGCACTAATACAGTATCTTAGTATCGACTCAACTAAGGAATAGTAAAGAATGAGTAAATTTTTTTGAGTCAGAATTTCCCTTAGATTATAAAATTTATAAATAAGATGTCTAAGCCTTTTTGTAATATAGAAGGCATGTTCATCCTATCTCAAATGCTGATCCATTATAACACCAAGATATTTTACTTTATCTGTTTTATCTATTGTTGGACATGTAGTACAATGTGTTTTATCTGCACAGGTTATATTGTGTATTTTTAATGTGTTTTCTGCAGGTTGATCAGATTGTAATAAAGTGAATGTTATATATTTGGTTTTAGAAACATTTAACGTCAACAAATTGAAGTTTAGCCACATGTGTATGTTATGTATGTTATATTCAGCTGCATGATATACTTCGTTCCAGGTATCACCTGTGCAAATAATGACAGTATCATCAGCATATGAGATGAGATGACCCTTAAAATTATTTATTCGGCTAATACTGTTGATGTATACGAGAAACAGTATTGGGCCCAATACTGTTCCCTGTGGAACACCGACTGTGACATCACGTGGTTCACTTATACAGTTATCTAACTTTACACGTTGCACTCTGTGTGACAAATAATCTCGCAAAATGTTTAAAGTTGGTCCCCGAATACCATAGTTATGCAATTTCTTTAATAGTTTATCGTGTGATACTGTATCGAATGCCTTGGCCAAATCAAGAAAAATGGCTAAACATTTCTTCGACTCGTCCAAGGCATCCACGGTTGTTCTGAGAAACTCTACAACAGCGTTTTCGGTGTTAGAGTTGTTGATAAAACCAAATTGTCTTTTAGTTATTATATCGTGAAGGTTAAAGAAGGAAGTTAATCTTTTTTTTATAGTTTGTTCGAAAATTTTTGCGAAATTATTTATCACAGAGATAGGTCGGTAATTTGTTAGCTGTTCTAGATCACCTGATTTATGTACGGGTGTAATAAGTGATTCTTTCCACTGAGCGGGCAGGTTACCGTTTATATATGTTAAATTAATAATGTGAACTAGCGGCTTGACAATGTGTTTATGTATATTTTTTATTAAATCTGTTTTTATTCCGTCTGGACCGGGCGAACATTTATTTTTGAGACATGAGATTATATTGATTATTTCTGTATCTGATACGGGTTCTAAAAACAGCGTAGGTGCTACAGATATGTCATTTAGGAAATTATCGGGTAGTTTATCATATTTTTTTATTTTTTGTAGCATTTCGGGACCTATGTTTGCAAAGAAGTCATTTATAACATTAACTTTTTCCCTATTATCCGATATCATATTACCATTTTTACTTTTAATAGGTATGTTTTTTACTGATTTTTTTGTTGTGTTATTTAATATTTCATTTATTAGATCCCAGGTTTTCTTAGAATTACCTTTCATTGCATTTAGTTTTCTTTGTAGTATTGATTTTTTGTTTGTTTAATAAGTTTGCTTAATTTATTTCTATATACTTTATAATCCTCATGCAACTTGTCTGTAAAGTTAGTGTTTAGTTTCTTTTTTAGGAGGTCTCTTTTTCTTATCGAGTTTATTAGTCCAACTGTTATCCATGGTTTTATCTTGTAATTTTTATTATTGTATATCATCCGTTCGCTTGTTGACATTGCTATAAAAAATTTTAATTTATGAATAAAACTATTATAAGATATTTGTGTGTCGTAACAATTGGTAACCTCGGTCCAAGTTTCATTATCACAAAAGGTATTTAATTTATCGTAATCAATTTTTTTTTACCGTAAAATTAGTCTTATTAGGATTTTCATTTTTTATGTTAATCGGAAATGTTATATTTAAAAGAATCGTATGATGATCAGATATATTAGTTTGAAAAACACCAGGTGTGAATAGAATGTTTTTTTTACAATTTACTTTGCGAACAAATATATGATCTATTAAAGTTTGCGATTGATTCGTTATCCTGGTAGGTATATTAATGTATGAAAGAAACCCATGCTCAGCTAAAATATTTACATAGTTATTTACAGAATTTGAGAATTTATCTAGTAAATTTATATTAATGTCCCCTACAAACAGTTCAATTTGTTTTTTACATAAATTTGATAAGTACAATTGTAATTCATCTTGATATGCATGCACGTCTATAGACGGGGGTCTATATGACGCAGTTAGACCTATTTCAGTATTGTTATTATTTACTAGGATTCTTAACAATTTAGTTTCAGTTAAAGGATAAATTTGTATCTTTGCAGAGATATCATTTTTAATAAAGGCAATTAGACCATCATTTTGATTAGTTTTCGAGTCATTGTAGTACAAAGTATAATTAGGTATATTGAAGTCACTTACCAATTCGATGTGCCATGTTTCAGACAATAATATTATGTCTATATCATTTATTACAGGTTCCAAATATACAAGAAGTTCGTCAAAATTTTTTTTCATGCTCCTTATATTGAAATGGATAATATTTAATATGTCTTTTGTCCTCTCCACTTCGTTATTCCTAATATAATCTTGTAAACTATTATATGATTCAGTTTTAATTTCTTCCTCATTGTCTAAAATATTTATGAACTCTAGCATTCGAGTTTACCTATATAAATAAATTAAAAAAGAGAAAAAAATAAATGTAAGAAGAATGAATAAAAGAAGAGAAAAAAAATATATATAGTGTAATATAAATTTACGTAATGTAGTTATATAGTTATTCCAAAAAACAAAAGCAATGACAAATAATAATCAGCTCTAACAAAACGTATCACTGCAACTCCATTAGTCAAAAGATATAATCAAGAAAAAAGAAAAAGTAAAAATAGCGAAAATTAATTTATATAATCATCATAAACAATTATTACATAACAGTTATAGAATTATAAGCAACACAAGAAAAAATACCTCTATAGAAAATAGATAAATAATAAATATATTAATGCTATGGGGTAATAGCTCCGTATTAAAGTCATAGTTTAAATACACTATTGAAATCAGCCATGCTCCTTAGAATGTGAATATTGTCAGCATTTATTTTAAAAACGATAATTGTGCTAGAGCTACGGAGCGCATATTCAATAGAAATCCTACCCAGATGGGAAGGTTGGTTCTCAGTATTGAAAAAATTTATGGAAACAGGTTCTGTAGGAAACAAAAAGCATTAACCTCAGCGACCGATTAGGAATGAAGCAGTCGAAGTGGCAGTTCTGGATCATTTGCAGGTAGATAATACTCAATCGATCCCGTGTATCACGAAACAGTGTTCATCGAATCCTGAAGGCCCACAAATTTGATCCATATAAATTTAAATTGGTACACGAATTAAACGAAGATGATCCCGATCGTTGGCTTGAATTCTGTGAGATTTTTAGTAAACAATTATACGGTAATGCCAATCTACTGTACAATACGTGTTTTTCCGATGAATCGACATTTTACTTAAATAGTGAGGAAAACAGGCACAATTGTTGGTATTGGAGTGAAACCAATCCACATTTGTTCATGGAAACCCATACTCAAAGGCCTCAGAAGTTAAAGGTTTGGGCTGGCACCTTAGGGGATCACATTGTCGGGCCGTTTTTTGTTCCTGACAATTTAAATGGCGAAAGGTGCCTCGATCTGTTTGAAAATAACATCGACCCAATGGTTACCCAAATCCTCGAAGAGATAATCTTTTAGGGGGCGAACTGTTTTTTCAACAGAATGGGGCACCCCACATTTTACAGCAGTCCGTCAATTTTTGGATAATCGGTTTCCTGAGCGATGGATTGGAAGAAGAGTTCCTATGGAGTGGCTCGCTGGGTCACCCGATTTAACTCCCTTGAATTTATTTCTGTGGGGACATTTGAAATCGAAGGTATTTGCAATAAAACCCGCATCTCTGGAAGAGTTACGTGAAAGAATTGGTCGAGAATACCGTTTATTGACTCCAGATGTACTCAGAAATGTTTGAACAGAATTTCAAATCAGAGGAGAGGGATGGTGATAGGTATACAAGTATTACATTAAAATATATCTGCCTTGGAAACAATTTCAACGTGTTTCACCAATTCTTCAAAAAAAATTATCTCCAAAGTTTTTCAGGGTGCCTACTCTTGGTTGGGACACCCTGTATTATTGCTATAATGCAGTATTGTATTTCAAAAGATACTTATAAAATAATTATTGATAGCAGCCGGATCTTGTAAAGTAGGAGGACTAATGTTGCTTTGATATGAAGCTAAATTTAAATTTGGTATTCCCTGCCACAATCTTTTTTCATCATTTTGATTCTGAAGGTAATACAGATACGCTTTTCTTTCCTTTCTTATTGATGCAAGAGCGAAGTTTCGCCCGGTTTTATAACTATTCCAGTTCTGTAGTTTCATTATTTTTATATTTACTAAAAACTTTGTCTCTTTCTTTGAGGATTAGTTTTAAGGTATCCGTAAGTCATGGCGAGGGTGGTTTATTTACGCGAACATAGCATAGTTTATTTACATTCAATCATTTATTTTTATTATAATCTAATATTAACATAATTATATTATACATATGCAATACTAAATACTAAAATACTGGTACAGATAGATTGTTGATATTTTACGGTAATGTCTGGACAGCAATTGGATAATTACGTGACCGCCCAAACGAATTTACCACGTACATATCTATCAAATACATTTTGTCTCGTTGAAGGGAGCTCACACTTATATTTATGGGTGGCCTTTCTGGTGAGTCCTGCACTGGAAAGTTTAAGTTGCCAAAATTTGGCGAGCCATCTACAAGTATCGATGTAACAGCGCATTGGTTAATCGAGTAAGGATCCACACTCAAGGATATATTGACGTAGGTGGAGCCTGGGGTGACGCTTTGCAGAATTGGACGGTTCGTATCTACAAAAGAAATTAAGTGATTAATTGATTTATAATCAGGCTGTACCATCTTTTGAATTTTTATTTTTTAGAGTTAAATACATATTGAATCCATTTCAGCATGGTTTTTTCAAAAGAGATCAGTAAATACACATTTGATTACCATTTGTTCAGTCTGTGCTGGATACAATAATATTTATTTATGCAACAAGTGTATAAAGTGACACTTTTTTCACGAATGGGAATGTTGACAATCCAATGAGTGAAAAAAGACACTTTACAGCTTTACAGACGAGTTGCATACACATTTTTTCTATTACCGCAGTGGTTACCAGAAATATATGAATATATTGAAATTAAAAAAATTCTGCCCTACGCGCTAGTGCGTAAAGTATTTCGCTTTACGCACTAGTACGTAAAGTTAAATAATAAGTGTTACGCCTGTCCTCTGTTCTGACCAAAAGAATGCTCAAAGCAGAACAAAAGCACAACATATTGGCGAACGGCTAGCTGATATAGTACGGGAGCTTAAATGGGCCGTGAGCAGGGAAAAATCAATTTTTCATTTATATGGAAAAAATTCTGTGTTAATCAGTCTAATTTTTTTGTTAATAAAAAGAGAACAATTTAAGGTAAATAATTAATGATATTTAAATGGCGCCATCTATAGTTTATTCAGTGTTGCTCTTTGAATTTTCCAAAACAAATTTCTACAGAAAAAGTTGAATTATCTGAAATATTCAATAAAACGACAGTAATTTAAAATAAATGTATATTAATAGAGAAAATTGATGATTACTGTGATTGTTATAAAAAAAATATGCATAAGAAAAATATTTGTCATACAAATAAATATCTAGGAGTCGTTGAAATTAATTCAATTTAACAATTAAAACAGATATTACCAAGTGGCTTATTTGGAGTTGGTCGATTCCGAAGAAAAGTTCCCTACTAGTTCTAGCTTCCAGTAGTCTTGATCCTTGTCGATCTAATGGTGATGGAATCAGTTCATATTACAAGCGGTAGTTCGGTATCAAAGCATAAATACTTTCTGGTGCTATATTTTAATAAAATGTAACAATTCCACTGGGGAATTTAGGTAGTTATGTATCCTAGCAATCATACGTGCTCCAAAAAATATGCAGGGTTACTGGTAATTCGATACATTCCTTTGGAGATGTGATGGGGCATGATCTAAAAAGTAAATTTAGCCCTAACATATATTATGCAAAACTCAATAGTTTTTGAGATATTTAATTTTTTTTGTTTTTCTCAAAAAGTAGATCTTAATGTCCTAAAAGTTAATTTTCGAAAAATCTATTTGACATTTTTAATTTTTTTTTACTGGATTACTTGTCCAATATTATAGATATCCGTTTGGAATGAAAAATATCTGGAAACATTTAAATCATGTGAACATCTGAAATAAAAACTTAATTTTTTTTTAAATCAGCTATGAAATTTACCTATTAGGTTTTTTCAAAAAAATATTAACGTAACGCGTATAAATTATTATAAAAACTGCCTTATTTCAATAGCTATCTAACAAGGTACAAATGTTCAATGTACCCTTAATAGTTCTAAGAAAATACTAGTAAAAATAACACAAGTAGTACGAATTTTATTTTTAGATAAACAGTAAAAAACATTTTAAAAGTAGAGTTTAATTCTTCATTAATTTCAAAGTTGTACTTTATTTTTTATATGTCTTGCTCAAAATGGGAGCCCCTATTCCGTATACAGACACGGCAGCGTCTTCTTATTTCCGTCCTTGTTACTCTGGTTGTCAGATTATGCCTTATGTGTTGGGCAGCATCGACTATCCTTTGTCTAAGGTTTTCTATAGTATTGACTGGTGTGGCATAGACCATCTCCTTCATATGACCCCATACGTAATAATCAAGGGGTGTTAAGTCAGGGCTTCGCGCTGGCCAAGGTACTGGACCCGCTCTTCCAATCCAACGGTTAGGGAAACGTTGATCAAGTAACTGTCGTACTGTCAGCCGATAATGTGCTGGACAACCGTCGCTCTGAAACATCATTCGCTGTCTGACGGCGAGAGGAACATCTTCTAAAATCACCGCGAGATCATTTCTTAAAAAATTTTCATAGATTTCCCCGTTTAAATTTTGAGGAAGAAAGTGTGGCCCTATTAAATAGTGGCCAATGACTCCCATCCACACATTAATAGAAAACTTCATTTGGAAACTAGTTTCACGTGTTAACTTGGGATTTTCCTCTGCCCAATAATGTAGGTTGTGGAAATTTGTTATACCCTCGCGGTTAAATTTCGACTCGTCCGTCCATAAAATACTTGTTAAAAAATTTGCACTTTCTGCATCTGAATTTAACATAAAGCGGCAGAATTCCACTCTCCTTCCAGGATCACCTTCCTCCAAGCCTTGGACAGGGGTATAATGGTAAGGATGACATCCAACTCTACGTATCGTAGACCAAACTTTCCATTGTGACGCTCCGATTAGTCTTGCGACTTTATTAGTTGAAATAGTTGGGTCTTCCTCAAAATACCTCAATATTTCTTCCTCATCATCTGGTTCATAAACGGGAGGAGCACCAGCGTCACTTCTTCTACATTTCACGGAGCCAGTTTCAGCGATATTTCGATATGCCGTACTGAATACACGTGCATTTGGTAAGCGGCGGTTAGGGTACCAAAGGCGAGCTTCAGTAGCGTTGCCGCCACAGTATCCATAGACAAACAAGATATCAGCGTATTCTGCGTTGGCATACGCGGCCATGGCACAGAAAATACAATAACAACAACTACGAGCAAAATGAAAATCTTCGATAACTAATTTAACAAGACCAACAAACTTAAGGCACACGGAGATAAGAATGTCAGTTAATGACATTTATGCACAAACGTCAAACTCAAGGGCTGACTGACTTAAATGAAAATGAACGATTAGTCGTTTAATAAATTCCGCCACCAGCATTATCTTTACTAATTTTTTATTAGAACTATCAAGGGTACATTAAACATTTCTACCTAGTTAGATAGCTATTGAAATAAGGAAGTTTTTATAATAATTTGTACGCGTGCTACATTAATATTTTTTTGAAAAAATAGGTAAATTTCATAACTGATTTAAAAAAAAAAAATTTACAAGTTTTTATTTTAAATATTCACATGATCGAAATGTTTCCGGATATTTTTCATTCCAAACGGATATCTATAATATTGGCCAAGTAATCCAGTAAAAAAAAATTTAAAAATGTCAAGTAGATTTTTCGGAAATTAACTTTTAAGACATTAAGATCTACTTTTTTGAGAAAAACAAAAAAATTTAAATATCTCAAAAACTATTGAGTTTTGCATAATGTATGTTAGGGCTAAATTTACTCCTTAGCTCATGCCCCATCACATCTCCAAAGGAATGTATCGAATTACCAGTAACCCTGTATATATATCATAATTTTAATTATGATAATTAACAACTCAAAATATTCTCCAAGTCACTATTTAGAGAGAACATTAGTGTATAGAAAACTAGAGGCAGAAATAAACTGAAGCCATGAGAGACAAAAGAAAAAATAAATCAGTAACGCTGATTGATAAATGTGAAACTATGTAAAAAATTACAGATATAATAATAAAAAAAAAGCGTTAAAAAAATAAATGTTGAAATAATAGTTACTAATATTTTAATTATTAATAAAAGATTTACCTCTTTCTGATGTAAGCACACTATGAATTTACGAAGCCAAAGTTGTAATATTGAAAAATTACTGTAATTTCGTGAATGAGTTCTAAAGTGGTCTTCCAATTTCAAAAGTCGAATAGAAAATGATTGTTCTATACCACTATTTGAATAAAGAAAACTAATTTCGTATAAAAAATGAACCAGAAAAGAACTTTATAAATTGAAGGCAACTAAGTTAAAATAGCAGGTTGGGAAACATAATAATTACAATTTCGGTATATTAGCGAAAGTAAAGAAACTTATTTTAATAGCTAGTGCTTACACCAATGTCACAGTTAAAAAGTTTATTTTACAAAAGGTAACGCCATCTGGTATTGAATTATGTAAGTATTACAAACATGCAAATAAACCACTCTATAAACATTAAACTATTAGTTTCTATACCAGTAGAGGTCGGTACTTTACATTAAGTTGAGAATAAATGTTAATTTGTTATTATTTATTGCAATTATTGGATAACCTATAGATCATAAAGGTAAGTAAATATTTAACATTTAAACCTAAATATTAGGAATAATGGAAAGTACGAATTGACATAATATATACCAGTATACCTGTATAGTTTCACATTAATCATTATGTGTTAACAGTAGTTAAATAAAGTTATGTTTTTTTAGGATGAACCTGACTGGAAGAACTGGGAATTGCACAAAAATAAAAATGATAAAATGAAATAAAATATAACTAAAGTATGATTAATATACAAGACTTACTAAAGTATGGTATTAACTATAATAGTACAAACTAGTTATACACTATATTAACAAATAGTTGTCACCTTCAATGGATTTCAGCTACAAAAATACAGGTCGTGTTAAACATAAGAAAATATGAATAAATGGTAAATTTGATTATTCAAATGTTACATAAGATAGCAAGGTTAGTTGTTGAATAATGTTACATTCTAACTAGATATGCTTGTTATGTAAAAAAAATTAACGCTTTGATGAAAATTATGTGAAAAAATTTTACAATTCCTACAATAGAAACGCAATTAATATTGTTCTAAAATGATGCTTTTTATACGGAATCAGCTATATCAGGAGGAGTGCTTCCAAGATCCCTTGAAAATTAATAAATCTGAAATAAAATTAAATTTGAAGTAAAACATTACATAAAAATCAAAATATAAACTTACCTCATCTTAATCTTTTAATAATATGAAATTCACTTGAAACGTAGGCATTACGTTTAACTGTCAAATTTATTTGATCATATAAAAATCACAATATCGCCTTGGCCAACTTAATTTTAAATGAATTAAATTCTTTAAAATGTACATAAAACTTCGAAATTATAAATAATTCAAGCATGATTGTTACAGAACACAGAAAATAGATATATTTTATAATATACCCAATGATAATAAATATATGCACTACATAAAATTCAATAACTAATTTATTGTAATTTTAAAACAAGATGTGATTATTACAGACGCTCCGATAGGAATTTTTTTAACTTTTTTTACTTTATGCACTAGTGCGTAAAGTTAAACTTTACGCACTACACAGCGTTGCGTAAAGTGAGTATTACACGCACGGTAGTAGAAAAATACTTTGTTAATAGTATAAATATACTGTACAAACTACACGGATAAATGTTTACAATAATACCAGCTTATACATGCATCAGTAGAAGAAAAAAAAACTAAGTAAAATACAAAAACTTATACAATTACTTTTAATTAATAATTATAATATTTATTGCAGTTTTAAGTCGCTGAAAACTAGGTAAATCTCTGACATCTTTAGGTATATTATTATATTCCTCGATTCCATTAATGAATAAAGACTTTTGCTCTTTTGTGGTTTTTCTATGAGCTATGTACGTATCACTTTTTAGTCTCGTATCATAATGTCTACGAACGGCGGTGGCGGCGGCTTGTTGGTGAGCCGGGCCCGTTTCCGCCCCGTACGATGCCGGCTGTGGTTGTATGAGTGACGTGTCATGTTGTAATTCCAATTCCGGAAGTGGCTGTGAGGTTGGTTGCATAGGGCCCGAAGTGGCCCGGGGCGAAGCCGGGGGGTCGTGGCTTGTCCTCGTCTGTAGGGCTAGGTGCTGCAGGAGTATTTCGGTGGTGTTCGTTAGCCGTTGCACCGCTTCTGTGAGTGCCTGTGTTAGCTGTTGCACCGCTTTCGTGAGCGCCTGTGTTACTGCATCAGCTTGGCTTGGGTTCCTCCCACTTGAGGTGAGAGCAGGGGTAGCAGGCATTACTAATGGCGGTGGCTGTACTCCTTGAAGGCTTCTGGTTGTGGAGTCCGTGGTTGCAGTAGGTAGGCGTTGGCTAGTGGATGGTGTGAGGAAAGGCTGTGCTTCTTGTCCCCTTCCTAGGGTTGGGTATGTACTAGGGCTAGGGGCAGCCCCCTGGCTGGCCGGGGCTGAATCCCATTGACCGGTGAAAAATCGTCGGGCCGCGACGTTGGGCGACAAGGGGTCCACCGCTTCCCTTACCAGACCTGAGTTCTCTTGACTGATAAGAATTTGACGGGCCGCGACGTTGGGCGACAAGGGGTTCACCATTTCCCCTACCAGACCTGAGTCCTCTTGACTGATGAGAATTCGACGGGCCGCGACGTTGGGCGACAAGGGGTTCACCATTTCCCCTACCAGACCTGAGTCCTCTTGACTAGTAACGAGAGTGTCCGGGACCTGGGGCGAACGGCTCTGTGTTGGTGGCGAGTCTACCTGGCTAGATGAGACGCCGTCCCTCTGCCTAGATTGACTCCTGGTGTTCATAACGATTTCTTTTGTAATACACTAACACCCACTTCACTCTTCACCACTACTGTGCACTCCAAACTACTAATTAGGCAGGTTGTGGAATAAAATAAATATTTACTATAATACAATACAGTCTTCAGGTAGAGGTGTCAAAGGCAGGCGCGAACTGATTGATCGATGTGTAGCGGACGACGGATGCGAGCGGACTGATGCAGGGCTAGCGGGCGTGCGCATATTTATAGTTTCCCGGCGGTGTGACGTAGCACGGGATTTGCCGGTCGCGAGCTGTTGCGCTGCAGGGCCTCGCCGCGTGGCTATTTTGTGCTATGTGTTGGGGCTGTTTTGCCCTATATCTTTTTTGGTGTTTATCGTATCGAGCTGTACGATACGTCAAATGAAAGGTCTTTTCCTGTAGTTTCCGAAAATGACTTTGTGAATGCGCGTACTTTAATGTTTATGAAGTTATAGTGAATTTTGTGTGGAAAAAATAATTTTGGTCCCGAATTTTCGCGGTTTTTTCACTCATCTGCCGATGACAATAAGAATGCACATTTTTTACAAATTTAATTAAATTACACAAATAACTTGGAAACATATTATTGACAATTTTAGAAATAAATAATATTGTTTTTACTTCTTCCTTATTAATTTTATATGTATACTATCCAGTCTTCTGCTGTTCTAGCGTGTTCATACTTTTTATTCCCTTATTTCAATCTTTTTTTTATTTCATTATCCCGCCACTTTTTGAACACATCTTCAATTTTTTTAAATCTTATTGGGGCAACTTCTTCTATAATTGTAGTTACATTGTCAATAAATTCGTTATTCGCCTTCTTGACCGCAAACATATTGCCTTCCAAAACGCTATCAACCACCCCAACGACTCATCGAAAGCAGAAGCTTTTACCCAATCTAAGTATGAAACGCAACGCGAAATCAAAAGAATAAAGAACGAGTGGTGGGCAAGCAATGCCAGAGAAATTCAAAGGTACGCCGATTGACACGACTACAGGAATTTCTTTCAAGGAGTAAAAGCAGTGTACGGCCCCAGTCGGAAAAATATGTGCCCTATTAAAGATTTAAATGGAAATCTCCTCAAAGAAGACCAGGAAATAAGAGCCCGATGGAAAGAACACTACTCTAACATTCTTAACCACCAAAGTCAAGCCGATCACGATATTATAAATCTTATCCCTCAATATGACACCTTCGAAGACTTAGATAAACCACTAACAACGGAAGAGATCTTAACCGCCATTGGGCAGCTAAAAAATAACAAATCTCCCGGCGTCGACTCACTCCCAGCTGAGATTTTTAAAGCTGTGTCGTCAGAGCTCATACCCTACCTCAAAAAACTGTTTGATGTCCTGTGGGAAAGTGGTCAAGCTCCGCAGGAGTTTCGTGATACACTTTTAATCAACCTCTTCAAAAACAAAGGGAGCGCTGCGGACTGTGGAAATTACAGGGGTATAGCTCTCCTGGCTGTTGGAGGGAAGATACTCACTAAAGCGATGGCAAATAGGCTAACACCTGTTATGGAAAAGTTACTTCCTGAAACACAGAGTGGCTTTAGACCAAACTGAGGCACATCGGACCTAATCTTCACACTTAAACAGCTTCAAGAAAAAGCACTCGAACATCAAGGAGATTTTCACATGGCCTTCATTGATTTAACCAAGGCGTTTGACTCGGTGGACAGGGAAGTGCTCTGGAAAATTATGCTCCGCTTAGGTATCCCTAGAAAATTTGTGGAAGTATGTCGCAGTCTACATACAAACAACAACGCCCAGGTTATGTATAATAATGAGGCAACCGAACCTTTCCAAACCCTCACTGGAGTTAGGTAGGGATGTGTCCTGGCACCCCTACTTTTTAATTTGTTTACCACTGCTCTAACAATTATTGTTGACAACAAACTGACAGTCAGAGGAATAGGTCTCAGATACCGTTCTGATGGCGGTCTCTTTAACATAGGGCGCTTTAGAGCTTTCACGAAGACACGCACACGATTCATTTGTGATCTCCAGTATGCGGATGACTGTGCACTTTTAGCCTCTACGCCGGAAGAGCTTCAAGAACTTTTAGATGTGTATGCCCAGAGCTATGATTCCTTGGGACTTAAAATCAACATTGGAAAGACTGAGATTATGTCAACTCCTCATCAAGTGAACCAAATAGACATTACACTTAACGGAAATTCTCTTGAAGTGGTGGATCAGTTCAATTACTTAGGCAACGTTGTTAATGACAAAGCAAACATGGACAGCGAGATTCGCAATAGAATTAACGCTGCATCTAGAGCACTCTGGGGACTTAGAGACAGAGTATTTGACAACCACGACCTTGCTTTGTCAACGAAAATGGTTGTCTACAGAGCAGTTGTCATTCCAACACTGCTATATGTATGTGAAAGCTGGGTCACTTACCGTCGTCATGTGAAAGAATTAGAACGTCTTCAGCAAAGACACCTCAGAAGTATGATGAAAATCCGTTGGTTCCATCACATATCAAACGTGGAAGTACTCAGGAGAGCAAACAGCCTTCCAATTGAGGTGCTTATTTCAAGATCACGCCTAAGATGAGCAGGTCACGTTCATCGTATGCATGATAACCGCCTTCCTAAATGTACACTTTCTGGTGAATTGCTAAGCGGTAGAAGAAGGCGTGGCGGTCAACGAAAGAGGTTCAAAGACGTTCTCCATGAAAATCTAAAATCCTGCGGTATTCCAGACGAGCAATGGGAACAACTTGCAGCGGACAGAACCGAATGGCGAGGGGTTGTGGTCAGCTATCAAGGAAATGTTGCTGCAAGAAGGCCGAATCCAAGACCTAACCAGGTATATGTTTGTCCTGACTGCGGTCGACATGTGCTCTCCCGAATTGGCCTCTATAGCACCGTAGATGAATGGGAATTACAATAGACTACACCTTTTACTTGTTTTTTATTACACACAATCTATCGACTGTAATATTTTTTATACTCGGACTCGAGTAAAGGCTAATAATAATAATAATAAATTCGTTATACAATGTATCTGCGTTGGTATTATTTAAATCTCACCTACAGTCAAAATGTTTTAACTGAATTTCATTTCATCAAGTTGTCGATATTTTTTCAATTTATTCCTATGATGCACATTATTATTAATATTAGTTCCTACATTAAGTTTAAGAATGTTATGATCTGTTATTTTAGAACTTAAAACATCCGCAGAAAACATTTCATCATCCTTATTCGTTATAACCAGGTCTATTATTGATTCACAATTTTTTTCAATTCTTGTAGGTTGGTAGCCAACTGAACTTTTTTTATAATATTATTCATTGTATTATTATAAAAGGGACTTTTGCTAATGTCAATATTGAAACGCTTGTTAATATGAAATTTTTATCATCAAAGTCACTTAATAAACTGTCTAAATACCCAAGAAATTCACCCATACTTGAACTTGGTGATCTAATATTACTCCAAAATATGTTATTTTTTATTTACACAGTCTTTCATATATCCATTACTATTCATATCCCCACGGACATATGCCATCACACCACCTGTATGTCTGCTTTGTGAGTTCACCTCCTATGCTTTATAATTTTCAATTCTTATTCAGTTTCACAAATGTCATCAGTAATTTGTGTCTCAGATAATAATATGCACGGTTTTGCAACTTGTGCAAAGTTTGTTATTTCTTCCATATGTGCTAAATAACTTCTGCAATTAAAATAATTTATTGTAGACATATTACTATTTTTCCATTGCAATACTTTTTCTTCTTTAGCTAATATAATATTCTGATTTCTTTTTAATGCTTCACAACTAATGTCTAAACATGAATGTTTTATATCTAAATCTAGCTTATTATTATTTGCATTTATGCATTTATAATGTTTTTGCAATTTTTCCCTTCATGATTTTGTGAACACTTAAAACAAATCACCTTATCTTTTTACAATATCTATTAAATTAGATTAGATTAGCAAAGGAGCTGGTTAATTAGCCTTTACCACCGCGACATTTTCAGGTCTATTGTGATGCTCCCAAAATAGCTTCCTTATAGTACATCATCCAGCTTTGTCTTTTCTACCAGACTCCACAGCTTTGATAAAGGCCCTTTTGTATAGCTGTTCGCCCTTGGCTTTTCTTCTCCGAGTACTTGGAATCTCAGTCTCGCCAGGCGTTCACAGTGGCACAATACGTGAACTGAGATTTCTTCTTCCTCTTGGCAGAATCTGCATGTTGCGTCCCCTGCCAGGCCCATTAGACTCATGTGTCTATTGAGTCGGCAGTGGCCAGTTAGAAGGCCTACTATTACTCTGATGGCCTTCCTATTCTGGCTTAGTAGATCTTCCGTAAAATTGGCCGAACGTTCTTTAATGAACTCTTTGGCCTGTCTCTGTCTTGGGAGATTCCTCCACCATTCCAGAGATTTATTTTGCACCCATTCTTTAATGGCTGCTCGTATGCATGGCTTTGCCACGCCACAAAAGGGCTTGGGTCCTATTGGGTCTTCAAGTGCGCCTTCCTTGGCCGGTTGGTCAGCCTTTTCGTTTCCTTTGTGTCCCTTGTGTCCTGGTACCCATGCTGGGGTCACTCTGTTCTGACTTCCCAGTTCTGTAAGGGCCGCTAAACAGTCCCACACCAATCTCGAGTTGATTTGCATGGAACTGATTGTTTTTATTGCCGCTTGGCTATCAGAGAAAATGGCAATCGATTGGTTAACAGTACCTTGTCCTATTATCTCCCTTGCGCAACAGTGTATGGTGATCACTTCAGCCTGAAACACCGTTGCATATTTCCCTAGACTTATCAGGATACCGGCTTTTGACCTTGTCCCGTAAATCCCGGCTCCGACTCCTTGTTCTGTCTTGGAGCCGTCAGTGTACCAGACTGTTTGTGCTGTTATGGGAGGACTGTTTTTCCAGTGCTCCCTATCTGGTATAACAGTCTGAAATTTCTTGTTGAAGTTATACCTTGGGATCATTACATCTGTGGGCATGCCTAGAATGGGATCTGTCCTCATCTCCGAGTATAACTTCTGGTATTCCGTCCCGTGTTGCTGGCTAATTGGCGTTTGACCTTACATTAACCTGTGCACTACTGACCGAGCTTCGGCTTGTATGAATATGTGTAATGGTGGCAGGTCCAGTGCAGCCGTAAGAGCAGTTTTTATAGCCCCCGTGGCGCACAGGCAAGCAAGCCTTTGTACACCACTTAACAGCCTTATTGCTCCCGACTGCGCCGTCTTAGTCCACCATACCACTGATCCATAAGTTATTATGGGTCTCACTACCCTGGTGTATAACCACAGGTTCATTTTGGGATTTAACCCCCGGTTTTTTCCACACATTTGCCTACACCTTCCCAGGGCGATTGTGGCTTTCTCTGTGACTTTTTGGATGTGAGAGTTCCATGTTAATTTTTGGTCAAAAATGACTCCTAAATATTTTGCCCCACAGACAAATGGAATTTCCACTCCATTGAGCCTTAGGGGCTTTAGGCCTTGCAGTGCTCTTCTCCGTGTAAAATTGACGACTGTGGTTTTGTGGGGATTTATAGAGAGTCCTTCTTTACAACACCATTTGTCGACAACATTTAGGGCTCTTTGCGAACGCTCCGTTATTGTATTTGCGGATCGCCCCTTAACAACTATTGCTAGATCATCAGCATACCCTAAGCAATAGAAGCCCTCTGTGGAAAGTTTCCGGAGGAGTTCGTCAACCAGAGTTGCCCATAGTAGTGGAGAAAGTACACCTCCCTGGGAGCAGCCTGTGCTCACTTTCGCCTCAATGGAGATCTCACCTAGACTGGATGTTATAATCGTATTATCTAGGCTGGCTTTAATCCACCAATCTCTATTAATATGCCCAAAACCCTGACACTTAAAACATCTAAAAACATTAATATGTTTCATTTTATAGCATCTTAACCTTCCTATATTTATTTTCTCGCATTTTATCCTCCGTTGCAAAAAACTTCCACTATGACTGCATTTTGTTTTTTATTATTTACATATTTTTTTTACCGCTTGTTTGATTTGCAATGGAAAATGTACAATAGATGAATGCCATGTAGGTGTTTGATTAGGTACCCCATTCTACCTCATTTATTAACCTTTCGAATTTTGGTATGTATAGTTTATTACGGCCCTATTTGCTGGGTTGAACTCAGATTATAAAATAAATATTTGTAGATCAGCGCAGATTCAACTCACGTCAGGTGTACCACAAGGATCACAGCTAGGGCTAGGGCCACTACTTTCCTCCATTTTCGTTAATGCTATAGTTGATTGTATTAAATTTTCAGTGTGCCTTATACGCTGATGATCTCAAAATTAGAAAAAATATAGATACACTAAGCGATTGTATTATTCTTCTCTCTTCTCCAGATGATTCCTATATGCTTATCGAAATAAGCTTAAGTTGGCAATGAAATTACTTACGAGCTGGCGGATGTGTGTGACTTTTCAAAGATATTGGCCCTTCCATCACTTCGTTATAAATTGCCATTACGCCTATTTCGTATTTTCCGCAAGGTACAAGACCATCTAGGAAGAAATAGTTGTACGGGGTGTATAAGTCCCTCGGCGTTTCCCATCCATCTCGAACTACTATGCGGAAGCCTCTGGAGCAGTGTGCGAATTTCTCTTCCACTGACCAAATTAAGAAAAGGGTTTCGTCTTCCAGGATGACAGAAAAATGAGGTATGGTAAGATCTGCCCCTGAAAAAGCGAATGTAATTAAAAACGAAAAGTTGCAAAAACAACTAGACCCCCGTCGTCATTTTGCGCCCATCATTACAAAAATAGATAGAGAGGACTTTATTACTATTATCTTATACCTTTCTTAGTTAAAAGAGCTAAAATTGTACAACTACCCAGTGAGATTTGTTGAAAACTACAACATAGACCATACAAAAATATCAATCTTAAAAAAATTAACTTTTAGTAATGGTTTATGCACGTACAGTGTTTTACCCACTGAAATTAAATCCACTGG
This sequence comes from Leptura quadrifasciata, assembly GCA_963675555.1. NCBI lineage: Eukaryota > Metazoa > Arthropoda > Insecta > Coleoptera > Cerambycidae > Leptura > Leptura quadrifasciata. The sequence continues at coordinate 83,174,628 of OY776680.1, forward strand.
TAGTCTAAAACTGTTTACAAAGAATGTTACAAAACTGTAGAGATGTTAGAGCACAATAATGACTATGGTGATGACTGGTGATCGAGAGGTGAGCGTACTGGCCTCTCACCCAAAAGTTCCGGGTTCGATCACCGGTCGTGGCAGTGGAAAATACTGTGAGAGGGATTTTTCCACTATATACGGATATTGGGCGTGTGTCCCTTGTCTCTAAATGTGTAGCCCCTCCCACACAAGGCTCTTCTAGAGCCTTCCGGGATAAAGGGGGTCGTAATTACCTGTGGTGTTATATTTATTATATGTACAAAATTATGTTAGTATTGTAAATAGCTTATGCTAAATAAAAATCTCTTCTATTTTATTCTAATATTACACCTAATTTCCTTAAAACTGTCAAGATCAGTATATTGTGTATAATTATTAGACACAGATAACACATATCTAGACAAACGTCAAACTTACCTGAAGGCGCTGGAATAAACGTCTCAAGATGCCTTTCGTCACTTAGGTGATGTTCTGAAAATGCTCTAACCTCGAAGTAGAATTTTTCGCAAGCGGGCAGGAAGGAAACATTCAGAAAAGTGTCATTAGTGTTGTATATGAACTGCACGTCATTTTCAACCTGAATATAAATTATGTAGGCGACTGATTCACAGTTTACACTTGGTTCCCAATAGAGCGTGTAGTTTAAATCTAGCAATATATTTCCAACGTGGTCAGGAACTAAAAATAACAAACGAGTCAAATGAAAATGAAATAATGGTAGTATGGAAATGACAGAGGGTAGGTTCGGTTCGCAGTTCATATGATCAGTGATCAGTTTAAGGGTGGGGGGGCAATTATAGTGGTGGGAGGTAATTAAGGGACGGGGCTTATAGGGCGGGGCCTAGGAGAGGTGGTGCAGGTAATTGTAGTGGTGGGAGGTAATTTTAGCGATTGGTGGTAATTGAAGCGGTGGGAGGTGATTAGACTGGTGGTATGCAATTAGAGAATAATTAAGGGTAATCTAGTACAAATAAGGTTAATTGCAGTAACAAAGAGGGTAATTGCAGTAACAACAAGGGTAATTGCAGTAGTAACAATAAGAACAATTAAGGGTAATTGCAGTAACAATAATGGTAATTACAGTAAAAATAAGGGTAATTGCAGTAACAATAAGGATAATTTCAGTAAAAATAATGGTGATTAAAGCAATTATGTCCCGTTTACCAAACTATTCGTCTGTCTGCCCACCTGATTATCTCTTCGACAGTCACTGCATTGTCATATTGCATAAGTATAGTAGTAGTAGTAGTAGTGTGTATTTTTTTACAATGACATAACAAACATTCATTCTTGATTGTATACCTAAAGTTCCAAAATTATTTTACCTGCCTTATCTTTACGGATATAATAGCACCACAGGTATTACGACCCCCTTTATCCCGGGAGGCTCTAAAAGAGCCTTGTATGGGAGGGGGCTACACATTTAAAGACAAGGGACACACACCCAATATCCGTGTATAGTGAAAAAATCCCTCTCACAGTATTTTCCGCTGCCACGGCCGGGGATCGAACTCGGAACTTTTGGATGAGAGGCAAGTGCGCTCACCTCTCGACCATCAGTCATATCTTGCACTGATTCATGAGATGAATAATTGCGATCCTGCCTTTCTTTATGATAATGAACAATTGCCACCTACCTGCCTTATCTTTATGCCGATCAACAATTGTGATCCAAATTATTTTACCTGCCTGTCTTATTTGCCGAGATTTTTATGTTTTTGAGTTTATGAAAAGAAGCATTGGATTGTTACTTTTTTAGTGAAATATTGCAGTGTATTGCCTGGTTAGTAAAGATATTAAAAAATTCTTCATTGTAAGAGGAGGTTATGATTGACGTGACCAAAGACCTTTTTTATATTGGTATATGTTGTATGTAATGAAATAAATGTGTGGTAAATAAAACTGGGAGGAAGTATATTTAATTTACTATACAGGGCGATGGTTCATTATATTGGTAATGTTATTAGGAGCTGATTCTATATCGGGAAATATAAAGAAAGGCTTCCTTGGACCAGAAATGTTTATTGAGATATGACATATAAACTGCAATATACAGTATAAATATAATATATAAATAAGAATAATTAAGGTTATCTAAGTATGTATGCATTCTTACTTTAATTGTCCTTATTATTACTTTTAACCACCCTTAACTATCCTTAAAATTCGGTCGAGGGGGACCGTCATGACTTGGAATATGACCTGGAAACACACTGTATATTGCAGTTTATTGTCATATGTCAATAAATATTTCTGGTCCAAGGAAGCATTTCTTTATATTTCCTGATTTATTGTTACTGTAATTACCCTTATTGTTACTGCAATTACCCTTACTGTTACTGCAATTACCCTTATTATTACTGCAATTACCCTTACTGTTATTGCAATTATCCTTAGTGTTATTGCAACTACCCTCATTGTTACTGCAATTACCCTTATTGTTACTACAATTACCTTCATTGTTACTGCAATTACCCTTATTTGTACCTAAATTCCCTTAATTACTCGCTAATTGCATAACACCACTTCAATTGCAATTATCTCTCACCACACCACTCTAATTGGTCCCCATCAGTTGAATTACCTCCCACCACTACAATTACCCCCACCTCTAAACAGATCACCGATCATGAACCGCGAAACGAACCGACCCTCTGTTATTTCCATATTACTAATAATATTCACTTTGTTTAATACTGTGAAAGATTAATAAATAAACATTGTTTTCATTTTGTGCAAGCATAACCTAAACTACGTTGGGCTTCACACAAGGAAGCCATCAATGCTCTGTGTGATATTATTGTTATATAATATGAATTAAATAATATGAATTGAATTAAATATGATGTATTTTCTAAAGTAGTTATGAAAATAAGCCAAGGGACACTGTAACAGAAAAAAAATTGGAATAAAAAGTAAATTTCAGCGGAGTTTCAAATTTTGTGAAACTTTAGAATGCTCTCCTGTAAAATTGATAAAAGTGAGATAAGTCACTTTGGAATATTGACGACAAAAATAGACAAATGAAAAGTACTTACTACAATCAGTTTGGGCGGAGATACTTTGAAACGCTACAATAACTAGAAACACGAGCATAGGAAACATTGTTGCATTTTCCTTTTTTCCTATAAGGTATACTTTCAAAATTTATGCTAACTGCGTTTTTCTTTGTTATGTAATTGTGTTGAATTTTTGAGCACTTTGGATGTAAACGGTATCTGTAGCACGGTGTTTTATCTACAAATATAGATTAAATTTAAAAATAAACATTATACGGGGTATACTAATAAAACCTTCCAAGGTAATTATTTTGGATCCAGTAAATGTCAATTGCTAGAATATTCACTGACAACACGGTAAACATTTTGTTTTCAAGTTTAGGTCACATCCATCCACAAACAGCTTGCTAAGGTTAAAGTAATTTTTAAGTTATTCATTATGTCGTTTTTTACCCGGTAAGAATTATTATGTTTTAGTGTTATAAAGGCTATTTTCAAAATAATACAAAATACTGTATGTACTTATAACTAAATATATATAATGCATTAATTACAATTACTCATGTATGGCGATTGCTACTATGAATAATTTAACATTAAAACCATTCCAACAATGGCGAAATATGAAAAGTACTTGGTTGATTAATGTCTAGACGTTTCGGCTCCCGTTTTGGTGTCATTTTAAAGAGAATAGACGATTACGAGAAAATTGGTCAAAAGAAAAAAGAGCCAAGAAAAATGGTTAAGAGAAATATTGTCTGAGGAAAAACTGTCAGGATAGGTTTCAGGAGCCTCAGTCTGCGTACTCCTTGGAGAGAACTCGCTGGTAATGTGTGACGAAGTGTTATTTATAGTAATGGTGTCTGTCGGTGGGAGGTCGAGCGTTTGTTGATGGAGGCAATAGAATTACCGTTTCTCCACTTGAGCTACTCAGCCTCTCTGGAAATGTTCCAACACTTAATACTGGAACTGGCACCCGACCACACTGTACCGTACTCAGTAACCGCTACCTACCTAAGCTCGAGTGCTAAAGTGACATTTTTCTCCTCATCCGCTACAGAGGTGATGAAAAACGCGCCACCCAGCTGCAATTTATTGACAATAGTTATTACGAAAACGATGTATATTAAAATATACATACTTTTAATAGTATACGTGTCATTAGTACATGTTTTACGGACGATAATATAAATATGCATTTATTCATATATTAATAATCATATTATGGGAATCATATTTTAAAAGGGTAATTAGTAATACATTGGCTTTTGAGTTAAACATAGCCAAGACATTGATATTAATAAATGCGTAAAAGATACAAGACTAAAAAGTAAAGTTTCTCAACCAAATGTTTCAAAGCCATTTAATATTTTCTAGAATATTTACTTATTTTGTCAAAAAATAAGATAACTAGTTTAGGTATGTAAAAACATCAGAAAGATAAAAATGCTATCTATTAAAATAACATTTATTTGTTGTACTAGTATTTGCAATTTTATCACAATAATCTGGTATAATTATTCTAGAATTAAAAAAAAAAATACTCATACTAAATTAATTTATAAAAACAGTACTGAATATTATTTATCACTCATGTTACTTTATATCTCAGAAGTAGTAACATGTTATGAACATATTCAAGAGATCAATATAATTGTCTCTACTTGTATGGTCTAAAGCTACGTTTACACTTGGCAAGTTTACTGGCGGAAAATACTTGCAGCCACTAAACTTGCTTGTTGTTTTGTGTTTACATATTTTCAAGTTTATTTGCTAAGAAGTTAAAAGAAAATGGCTCAAAGTGTCGTAGTGCGTGCTGCTGTAAAAGTTGTTGCAAGTGAAATTGTCAATAATTTAAGAGTTATGTTAGGGGCGAGCGTAGATGCGTCTTTACTATGTACATACTTCAATATGCGATGTAAAGCAACGTTAGGCGCGGTTAGTACTTGGATGGCCGACAGTCTCAAGGAAGACCATGTCCTCGCTTCACATATCTTCCAGCGGCTTATATATCAGTGTATGCGCGGAAGCTATGCAACCTTAGGCGAGAGTTGTGTAGGTGGTATACCATCCTTCGGAGGGGATGTAAAGCCGTCGGTCCCTTGTCTATTAAATGTTAAGCAAATAAGAGATCCCTAGTCTTCTTAATGGAAGAGGTTATTTCTTCGAGCTCTTTGGGTAAAGGGCTCACTATCATCATTAAGTTTTATAATTTCATCACACTTTTGTTGAGTTTTAACTTGAGAAATGGCCCTCAACCTCAACATCTTGTTTTGTAATTTTATTTATTGTGGATATGAGAATCTGTTGAGGGTTTAGTTTATTTCCATTTGTGCCAGAACCACTGGTGGATACGCTAATTTCCTTTCTGGGGACGTCGTCAGATTGTGAGAATTGAGATTTACTGTATTTTGTGTGTTCCTGTAGAGAACGCTTCAGCGCTGGTTTGACAGATGGCGCAGATGGTGCATTGTTTACATGTTCACTGTTTGGTTTTCTAATGCCGATTAATATATTTAATAAGGAAACTTGGTCTTTGAGAGAGGCAATTGTCACTTGTTGGTTAGAGATCACTAGGTCTTTTTGCTTTAGAAGTTCATTTAGGTATAAAATTTCGATTTTATACCTAGAGTCGTTTAAAACTTCATCTTTCGAGCTATGGAAAGACATGTCCTTGTCTTCTTCAATATCTGTGTTTACCAAGGTATCACAGCAGTTTATGGTTGTTTCACTGATAAATTCAACTTTTTTAAGTAGACCAGCACAGCTAGTGTGCGAGACAGTTCCATATGTAACACATTTCACACCACTTTGTGCAATTTTTTTTACACTTTTTGCACGGATTTACTGAAATCGAGTTATTTATGTCCGTCACAGTAGGCGCCATATTTGTATTTTGTCATTAAGACAACTTTTACGTTATTCTTTGGTCTTCTAATAAGGTTAGTCCTTATTTTAGACAATCTTTTGATTTATGGATTTATCTCAATACCATGAAAATAATCCATTAGCACCACGACACCACGACGAAGTAACAAAAGAGAAAAAAGAAGAAGGCAAAAGAAAAATATTAGTAAATAAGGCATCTGAAAGAGCAAGGAAAACGCGTAATTAAATAGATAAACTGTTTTAAAAATTCGAAACATTCGCGTTTAGTTAATAATTTAATTGGTAGGTTAGGTTAGGTTGAAATGTGAGTGGGTCTATACCAGACCCTCCACCGCGACCAATCAGGTCTATTGTAGCTCACTCCTAATTTATATTTCACCCAATAGGTTCAGCCTTTTAATAAAGCTGATAACTTTGTTGGGTGAGAGATTGTCCAATTCCTCAGGCAAAAGCTGACCTTTGCCAAATAATGAGAACCTGGTTCTTTCTGCAGCAGGACAAGTGCACAGGACATGCCTTGCCGTTTCATCTTCCTCTAGACACAGACGGCATTCGGTGTTTTCCACCAGTCCAAGTCTGTGTAAGTGATGATTTAATCTGCAGTGCCCAGTATATAGGCCGATTAGAGTGCTTAGGTGTAACCTATTCAACTCTAGCAGTTTTTTAGTTCTTGATTTCGAAGGATTTGTAATGAACTCCTTCGAATGAGCTAATCCTGGTAGTTCCTGCCAGTGGTAGAGAGACTTGCTCTCAGCCCAGTCTAGGATATTTGTTTTGGCAGTGTTTGAAGATATGCCAAGAACTGGTTCTGGTCCTATAAATTTTGATGCCGCACCCTCTCTAGCTAGACAATCGGCAATTTCATTGCCCTCCAGCCCAGAGTGGCCAGGCACCCAGACCAGAGTCAGTTTGTTGTTCTTACCCAATTGGGTTAGAGCTTTTTGGCAGTTCCACACTGCTTTAGAATTACAGCGATAGGATCCAAGAGCTTTAAGGGCTGCTTGGCTATCTGAGAAAATTTTTATTGATCTGTGTCTAGGGTGGGTTGATTCCAGCCTCCGTACACACAGTTCAATGGCATATATTTCAGCCTGAAAAATTGTCGCGATATCACCCAGGCTCGAAGTTATTCTTACCTTTGGGCAGCGACTGTAAACTCCAGCTCCTGTTCCTTCAGGAGTTTTGGAACCATCTGTATACCAACAACTGTTTGCCTTCTGTAGGTCGGTTTTATTCCGATCCCACTCATCTCTTTCAGGAAATAGGATGTTGAAAGGCAGCTCATGGTTGGTTCTGATAGGCATCACATCAGAAGGCATACCTAGGATGCTGTGACTGTTTAAGTCATCAATCAATCCGTTGCGTTCCATGATGATAGCCTGCGGCATATTAATTGCCGATTGTTGGAGTCTATATGTTGCCCACCTAGCTTCTCTCTCCAAGTAAATATGGAGAGGTGGTAAGTCTAGGAGGATTTCCAAAGCAGCTGACGGTGTGGTGCTTATAGCACCAGTTATTGCCAGGCATGCTAGTCTCTGTAAACCAGAGAGTTTGGCTTTGGCCGACTGTTGTAGCCCTTTCGACCACCAAACTATGGAGCCATACGTTATCATTGGTCTAATGACCGTAACGTATATCCAATATATTTGTTGGGGACCCATACCCCAGGATTTTCACAAATTCTACGGCATGTCCACAGGGACAACCTTGCTTTGTGGATTACCTTTCCCAGGTGGGAATTCCAGTTGAGTGATCTATCCAGCGTAATGCCTAGATATTTCACCTCATCCGAAAATGGAATGGTTTCACCTAGTAAGGAAGGCGGTTCTAATTTATCCAGCTTCCTTTTCCTGGTGAAGGGTACTATCACAGTTTTGCGGGGATTGACAGACATCTGTTCCCTCTCACACCAGATGTGCACTGTATCTAGTACCTCTTGAAGGGTATGAGAGAGTACCTCTTCAGATTTACCTTTAACCAAGATGACTAGGTCATCTGCATATGCCAGAATCTCGGCTTCCCACAGAGATAAAATGGCCAGCAGGTCATCCACAAGTAGTGACCACAGAAGGGGGGAAAGAACCCCACCTTGTGGGCACCCTCTCGCGGCCCTGAAGCTGACCGTTTCCCCCTGTAAAGTTGTCGTTATGATTCTGTTTTCCAGCATAGCTCGGATCCAGTCAGTTATGGTTAGCTCGATTCCTCTAGCAGCAGCAGCTGCTGTGTATAAGGAATCCGGCAGTGCATTATTGAATGCTCCTTCAATGTCGAGAAAAGCAGCCACTGCAATCTCCTTTTCCTGGAGGGATTGAGTGATTTTCCCGACTAGGTTATTAAGCGCTAGTTCTGTTGATTTGCCTGGCTGGTAAGCATACTGGTGGGCATTAAGGGGATGAATGCTCAGGATGTTCCCCCTAATGTATCCATCCAGCACTTTTTCCAGGCCTTTCAACAGAAATGATGTCAGGCTAATGGGTCTTAGCGATTTAGGGTCCGGTTCTGTCCGCCCCATTTTTGGTATATACACTTTAACCGCCGCCCAACTGGATGGTATATGATTCCACACCAGACTAGCTCTGTAAAGTCTGATGAGGAATGGTAGTAGCATCTCCAGTCCGTTTTGCAACAGCGCTGGAAAAATACCGTCCTCACCAGGCGATTTGAGTGGTTGGAAAGATTTAATAGCCCACTCAATTGTTGTTGCTGTGATAACTTTTTTAGCTACCAACCAATCATTTTTACAGGGTCGTTTATACCGGCTCCTCGATAGTGGCAGCTGTTGGTTATCCGGCAGAATCGAACTTCCTGGGAAGTGGTTCTGTGCTAGAAGCTCTAGGGTTTCCTTTCCAGATTCGGTGAACGAGCCATCTGTTCGTTTTACCGTTCCAAACTCCCGTACTGGTTCTCTGGAAATAATCTTGTGGATTCTAGTACTGCAAGGTGCATCAGTGATGTTCTCGCAGAACCTCCTCCAAGATTCCCTTTTTGCTTTCCTAATTTCTTTATTATAGTCTGTTAAAGCAGATCTATAGTGTTCCCAGTTGCCCGAAGCTTTAGCTCGATTGACGAGGCGTCGAACTTCTTTTCTCATTTTATCTAATGTTTTGTTCCACCAAGATGCCCCTCTGTTGTCTTTTTTAGACTTTAGTGGAGAATTTTCATGATATGCTGAAATGATTGCGCTGCGGATCTGTTCCGTTGCGATTTCCATTTCATCATGATTCCTGATTGTGGTGAGAGCGGACTCCAGATGCGACTGGAGAGATTGTTTATACCCTTCCCAGTCTGTGCATCTAGGATCTCGGTACGTCACCACAGGTCTTGGACCGACTTCTATATTAAATAGAATATGTCTGTGATCTGAACATGAAGGTTCAGAGGATACCTGCCAGTCAGTTGTCTTATTGCTCACAAAAGTTGAGCTGATTGTTAAATCTAGTACCTCTTTCCTATTTCTAGTAATAAAGGTTGGTTCGGCTCCAATGTTATTCACAATTAGTTCCTCACCTAAAATATAATCAAAAAGTGACTCACCTCTATGGTTGATATCTGAGCTTCCCCACGCTGTATGGTGGGAGTTTGCATCACATCCAATTACGAGGTGAATATTGTTCCTCTTGCTGTAGGTGACTAATGACCTGACTACTGCCGGAGGAGGTTGATCCGCACCTCTATCACCCGGGAAGTAAGCTGAGCAGATTATTATGGCCAATCTGCCCCCCTCCACTGGTACTGATATATGGATGGCTACAACATCCTGGGTGCAGTAACCTGAAAGCATAAAATACTCAATGTTATTTCTGACCAGGATACAGGCTCTAGGTCTTTCTCCAGAGCCAATAGATATTACCTTGCCAGAGGTATTGCCTAGTCCGTTTACTCGGCCTGAGGTGGTTGTCCAAGGTTCCTGAATAAGAGCAATATCGATTTGCTCTTCCTTGAATCTTTTGCCAACGACGTATGTAGCGCCTCGCTTGAAGGCACCTGATGTTGGTGATCATCAGGCGGGAATGGGGATTTAGGATAAAGTGAGAAAGGAGCTGGTGAAGTTAAGGAGTAAAGGAAAGGGTTAGTTGGTTGGTTGGGTTAGGAGGTTTGTGAAGGGGTCGGGGCGAATTGTTTTTTCCCTTTGGAAGGTGGCTTTGATCCACTCTTCTTCAGGGAAGGTTTATTCGGGAGGATCCTTTCCTTCCCGATTGATCGGGGCTTAGCACCCTCTTTGGGGAGTGGTTTAGGTCCGCTCCCCTCAGCTGGTGCTTGCGCCGCCGATGTTTGAGGGGTGGATGTTTTTCCCACCCTGACTTTTGGTCGGAATTGTACCTGACCAAAGCCAAAGTAGGGTCTGTACCCCATCCCCTTCAGTGCAGACATAGACATCTCATCTACTGAGAATGTCCACGTCTGCCCAGAACCTGTTGGTTCCCGGTGTAGTATTACCCACTCCCGGGTATTTAGGCCATGGTTCATTTTCCTCAGCCTAGTTAGTACTATCTCGGATGACAGCTGGCTTCCAGCATCATCCGGGATATAAGCTACACAGATGTGTGGCTTGGGAAGGTCCTGCCCCTGCACGAACTTCAAGCGAGCTCCATCCCATGGTCGAAGAGACTTTGTCGTCACCTCCAACCATGAGATGCTCGCCTGGTCTGCACAGGTTATTACGAGATATCCAGGCCGTTGTGAGCAGTTCTGGAATCTCACCTGAGGACCGCCTTCTGGGATTTGTTCTACAGCCCTCAAGATTGATTGCTGCAGAACGCCCAGTTGGGTGTTATCCAAGGCCGCCTCAGGGTAATCAGAGTGGATAATGCCCGCTCTGATACCCTGTGTGACGGCCTTGAAAGAAGGTTTAACAGTTTCGCCTTCCCGTGGATTTTTTGCCAGCTGGGGGGGCGAGCTGCCATCTGATCGAGGGCGTTTCCCCGTTTCAGCACGCGCAGAGGTGGTTTGTTGTCCTTCCTCTGGCGGTTGGTTGGTTTCACAGCCCTCGGTTATAGATTTCAAGGCGGATTGGTAGGATACCCCGCTCTTGAGTAAGCGTTTGAGGCGCCTTTGTTTAGAACCTGGCAAACGCTTACGTTTCAGGGAGAGATTGCCCAAAGCCTTGGACGCCTCTTCTCCTGAATTGCCTTCTTCCTCGGACACAGGAGTTGGTCCCTTTGACGGTCCTGCCTCCTGATCCGACGGAATCGGGCATGGTTGTGGAGTTGGATTATTCCCTACCTCCATTATTTCTTCGATATGAAGATCGAGGGTTGGACCCCCCTCGTTGGGTTTGTTTACATTGTTGGTATTCATACAGTTCCCACGAGTAGCTAGGGAATAAAGTCCACCACGGTAGAGCCCTGCATTGCCGTGGTAAGGCAAAGTACTCCGGAAGGTTGCCCTGTTTTCCGGAGGCCCCGTTCATGACACCAATCACCCCAGTGCCATTCATCCTCTTGCACGGGTCGCGCAACACCTAGGATTAGGGGGAAGTTATCGACCTGCCTTGTCTAGATCCGCCGTGTTTAGCCGTACGCAGGGTCACCTCGAGCAGGATACGACCTAAGGTCGCGCACGGACGGTCTTGGGAAGAGCTTCCTTGAGGATGGCCCGGTTCCTCTCAGCTGTTCCCCTGGAGTTAGTGGCTTGTGGCTGACTCCTTAATTGGTAAGTGCAAACAGTTTAAGCTAAATTATAAAATTGCATCAAGAATAATAACTTAGTTTCTAAAAACATCACCTACATATTATTATGTTAGATATTAGATAATTTTATTATATACCACGTTTTTTAAGTCATTTGACTACAAATGGATCCATTCATTAGAGACTACCAAACAAACAAAATTATAACAGAAGTATTAGATAATATAAGCGAGGCTAACGAGGTACTAAATGTAAACATAAATAATGAAAATTTCAATGTAGCACATCTAAATATCAGAAGTATCCAAAAAAATTATGAGGAATTCGAAATATTTTTAAATCAATTCACTAAGGAGTTTGAGTGTATCGTATTAAGTGAAACGTGGAACATTGACAACATTAATTTATTTAATCTTAAAGGTTATAACATTATATACAATGGAGGTAATTATAACCAAAACAATGGTATCGTGGTGTTTATAAAAGAAGACAGAATGTGAATACAATATTGACACAATTTCACATATCAAAGCTATTAGACTCAAAACAAAATTTTTCAAAAATACTATAGAGATAATGTGCATATATAAATCACCATAGATCGATAATGTTGAGTTCCTAGAACAACTAGAACACCACTTAAGAAATAAACCTTTCTCCTCTAAAATAAACTTAATTGTAGGCGATATGAATATAGACCTTTTAAATAATAATAATAATGTCACCAACGAATATTTGAACATAATGTTTTTCCGGCCATAAATGATGTTGCTAGAGCCCAGGGAAACTCAGGTAGCTGCATTGATCATATATTTACGAAAATAACAAATAATATCAATGAGAACATATTACCTATTATAATTAAAAATAACATCACTGACCATTTTCCTATCATAATGCAGATTATAACACAAAATGAAGCGAAATTAAAGGAGACAGAAGATAAATATATCAAATTTATAAATTACAAAACATTAAAAAATGATCTAAGTACTTGTACCTGGGATGCAGTTTATAACTGTGATGATGCAGATACTGCAACAAATATATTCTCAAATACTGTGCTAGGAAAAATGAATGAACATACAAAACTAATAAAGAGAAAAAAGAAAAATATAAGTCGGAAACCTTGGATTACTAAAGGTATATTAAACTCTATAAACTACAAGAATATATTATATTTAAACTTACAAAGATCAAATGAGAATGCCATCTTAAAAGAACAATATACTAGCTACAGAAATAACTGAAATAAATTAATAAAAAAGTCCAAAAACGAATATTACAAAAAGAGAATCGAAAATGAAAAAAATAATAATAAAATTCTATGGAACACTGTTAATGAAATACAAAATAAACCTAATAAAAAAAACAATGATGTGAATAAAATTTTAAATTCAAATAATAAAATTACTGAAAATATAGAAGAAATATGCGAGATATTTAATGAAACCTATTCGGAAATGGGTAGCAAAATGGCCAAATTGATAGAAAGAGATGAAAATTATAAAGAAAAAGTAATAATAAATGACAAATCAATGTTTCTTTATCGAACCGACGAAAAAGAAGTAAGAGAAAATATTATGAACTTAAAAAATAAAAAATCGGCGGGTATTGACGGAATAAAAGCTGAATCACTAAAGCAAATCGTAGATTACATAACTCAACCTTTAACATTTTTAATGAATCAATGCTTTCAGGATGGAGTATGCCCTTCAGCATTCAAAGTATCACTAATAAAACCCATAATTAAAAAAGGTGATAAGCTGGAGCCTGTTAATTATCGGCCTATCTCATTAATCACAAACTTCAGCAAGATATTTGAGAAATTACTAAAATTAAGATTACAGAAATTCGTAAATAATTACAATATTATATCCTGCAATCAATACGGTTTTCAGGAAGGAAAATCAACATCGGATGCAATTGAATGTCTCACTAAGGAAATATATATGTCACTCGACAAGGGAAAGCCCTCACTGGGTATTTTTATAGACCTAGCCAAAGCATTCGATACGATAAGTCATCGGCTGCTGCTCGAAAGTCTTGAAAACATAGGTATAAGGAACTTACCACTAAAATTATTAAAGAGTTACCTCTCCGACAGAAAACAATGCATGGGTATTGGTGAGAGAAAGAGTGGTTATCGGACTATAGATTGTGGTGTTCCTCAAGGTACCATCCTAGGACCCTTATTATTTATTTTATACATCAACAACTTATTTTTCGTAGACACAGATGGCCATATAATTAGCTTTGCGGATGACACGGTAATTTATTATGAAGACGATACTTGGACTAACCTAAAAATAAAAGCAGAAAGCGATTTCGCTGAAATAAAAAAATGGCTTGATTATAAACTATTATCAATAAATTTTGACAAAACCTTTTATATTCCCTTTACATCTTATAACAGCAACTACCAAAATATGATGTATTAAATATAAACATAAACAATAAAAATTTTAATATTGCATACGCGAAAACTATAAGATATCTTGGTATACATATAGACCAACATCTCCGCTGGGAAGCACATGTGAATGAATTATTAAAAAAATTACGCGGAATAATACCACTCTTTAGAAAGCTCAAACATATATTAGACTGCAAACAATTAATAATAATGTACAAAGCCTTTGTAGAATCACACCTAAGGTACGGTATAATAGGTTGGGGTGGGATCTTAAATTGCAACATGGTAAAGTTAGATATATTTCAAAAAAGGGTCTTAAAAGTCGTATACAATAAAGATCATACCTATCCATCTGATGCGCTATTTAAAATCGCAAATGTAATGGACATAAGACAATTATTTTGCATTGCACTAGCCATTATAGAACCAGAAATATAAATACCCTAAAAATCCCTAAAAGACGAAAAACCGTAGGACAACGATGTTGTTCCTATCTAGCACCAAAAATATATCATTCATTACCGTTTGAAATTAAAGAAATCAATAATAAAAAGAAATTTAAGTTAACGTGCATGAAATATATTTCTGAAAATTAAAGGAATATGTTCCACGTTTTAGTTGATCAAAAATATTAGATGTCAATAACATTTCCATATACAGTAAAATAAAATCTATTACAAAAATATCGTAATTTATACGCACCATACTGGTGCTGCACTTTACATATTTTTTATACTTTTTCCTCGATAATAATTATTTAAAAATAGATTAATAAGAACAATGCATAAGTAAAATTATTATATGATGCATTTAGCCTTATATTACTTTTCATTTTCGTATAGTTACATAATTATTAGTATGTAAAAATTACAGTTTCTAAGATAGTAAATAGCCTAGTGGCAGCAAAGGCAAAGGCAGAAAATCTAAGATGGATCACCTTGAAAGAGTAAACTTTTGAAGTGGAAAGAAAATTCCAGTTTTTACGTTATATTTTAGAAAACATTGCTTTGTTAAAACAATCTTGGACAATATTCGTTACGTATAGCTTTGTTGAAGAATGTTTATTGTGCAAAACATATTGATAAGTTTCTATAGCTGCTAAAAATCTGATGAGCATTTGCTGCCAGTTTCAGCTATAAACACACACACATCTACAAACACACAACTGCCACCAGGCTAGATTAATTTTGCCATGTCACTTGTATATACGATGACACATTTTGTACCCGTACAAGTATCTTAGAGATACTTCTGGGGTCCTTCTCTTTATTAGTACATTCTTCCTGCCATCTATATTATTATTGTAATTACAAGACTGATAATGTATAATGTATAATGTATAAATAAAGATTATTATTATTATTATAAGAAAGTGAGAAAGAGTTGACGCTGTTATTACGATTTTGTTTTCCTTTACGTTTTGAACTATTTTAAATCACCTTGTTTAACGGCACTTTTCTCGAAAATGGTTGGAGTTGTCAAGTTCTACCAAGTGTACCTTTTATGCGTGGAAATGACGCCCTCATCAGATTTTCTGATCAGAAGTACCACAACGTTTCGTCAAAAAAATGAAAAAAAATTCATCATCAGATACAGGTACCCTCTGTGGTCTAACGTGATGTAATACATAAATTATTGTTTCTTATAATAAAGAAGGTTCCTCTAGCAAATTTGGTGAAGATCAGTCAAGAGGCTGTTGAGTTACTGCAAAAAACGAAAAAATAATATGAACTTTGACACCCTGCATCTTTTTTCACAGCAACATTTCACTAAAGCATATTTGATTATGCCCATTATTATTATTATTATATTTTGGCACAAAAAATCTACCCATGAACTATGACCCATTATTAATGGTCCACCCTGTATATTGTTCTTATCTTTATTACTTGTATCATCCTGTCCATTAATTGGATTTTTATCTGTCTGGGCAGTTGTACTTTTAAATAAATATACATCTCTTCCCTGGTGCCCAATGGCCAGGATTAAATTATTGATTAAATCAATAAATAATAGAGGGGAGGGGCTTAAACTTCTTCAATAATCGCACTCTGAACGATGCGATAAAGCATCACCAATTAAAAACAACACCTTAATTCAAGAAGACTTTAATAAAAAAGCAGAAATTTATACAAGAAAAATGCAGTTAGCAAATATTAGATAGTTTAAGCTGCCGACGTCTGAACTCCAACACGAAGAGGATCTGAGGTTCCGGCACTGTTCACCACATGGACCTCTAAGAAGTACATCCTGTCAGCTTGAAGGGGGCTGGCAAGAAGAGCAACTGGTGGCCTTTGTGGCGAATCAGTCACGTCATATGTTCTGGTGAAGAAAGGACCACTTATGAGGACACCGGTAATAGGGCATCGGTTAGCTGCGTAAGCTGCGAAATTGTAGGTCATATTGGCGGAGTTGGTGGTAACGGTGACTCCTAGCAAATCTGGAGGTGGCGTCCCTGTAACAAATATATTATGATAATGATGCGATTGCTGGTCTACTTTCAAACGTATAGTCTTATGTTAAAAGCACCGGCCGGCGTTTAAAACTGAAATGGTTACTTCTATTAGATTGCGAAGAATTGAACTTCGCCTCTTAGGCTTATTATCTTTCTCAGTGTGTCCAGTTAGTGTTCCTGTCAAAGGACACACCAAACCATATCTAAAATCATCACGCTTAAAAGCAGCAAAAATCTCAATTTTTCGTAACTGTAACGAAATCCGAAATAATTCGCATGCAACGCGTGCTCCACTCCACGTAAAAACAAACTTTTAGTTTATAACAAAGTTTTATTTTTGCGTAACTGTGTCAAAAGTCGAATTTTGTAAAATATTACTAACTTCAATTCCACGAACGTAATTATTGTAACAATAATAAAAGACGTCCCGATTTTCGTATTTGCAATGACATTGTTAAGTTTTCGAACTATAGCAAAAATTCAATTTTGGAAACTATTATAAAAATTCGCTCCATGGAGCAGTTTTTACGAATGTCGCTCCACGTAATGTAATTTTAACAACTATAATGAATGTTCTTTCCTATTATTTGGGTTTTCCACCACATGTATTTTTATCCTCTTCAAAAACAAATCACCGAATCTACAAAATAAAAGAATTATTGGAAAAAAGCCTATGCGCCCGTGACGTTTACGTCAAAAGAACAGTCAGAAGTTATGTTTTGCAAATAATATAAATCGGAATAAACACGAAATAATGTATTTTGCTGACGTTTCGGAAAGTAGTCTCTTTCCGTTCTCAAAACTTTTTTTGGAAGAACTCTTATTTTGCTGTGTATGTCAAATACACAGCTTTAAGATTATGTTTATGTTGTTTCCATAGATACTTACTACTTACACATAACTGATGATATTTTCTTTTAGATAATGTTGAGTTTGTTAAGTTCTTCTTTTAACATTGGTAGCCAGGTTGTACAAATATCTACAGAACAATTCGATACGCACTTATCTTCATTGAATAAGATTATTGCTGATTCTTTAATTTTTCTTTTTTTGGTATCTGCTTCTTTTATTAAAATATTTACCGAGTCCCAGTTTATTCTAGTCCGTTTTCAGAAGCATGTTCACAAATCTTTGATTTCTGAATTTCGTTCTTTCAAATGTAATTCTTGTGCTCATCCAACCTCACACTGAAAGGTCTGGATGACTCACCCACATAACATTTATCACATTCGCACGGGATATTGTAAATACAGTTTTTTGAATTTTGATTTTTTACAATATCCCGTGCGAATGTGATAAACGTTATGAGGGTAAGTTATCCAGACCTTTCAGTGTGAGGTTGGATGATCACAAGAATTACATTAGAAAGTATGAAATCCAGAAATCAAAGATTTGTGAACATGCTTGGGAAAACGAACATAGAATAAACTGGGACTCTGCAAAAATTTTAACAAAAGAAGCAGATACCAAAAGAAGAAAAATTAAAGAATCAGGAATAATATTATTAAATGAAGATAAGTGCGTATCGAATTGTTCTGTAGATATTTGTACAAACTGGCTACTAATGTTAAAAGAAGAACTTAACAAACTCAACATTATCTAAAAGCAAATATCATCAGTTCTGTGTTCTGTGTAAGTAGTAAGTATCTATGGAAATAACATAAACATAATTTTAAAGCTGTGTATTTGATATACACAGCAAAATAAGAGTTCTTCCAAAAAAAGCTTTGAAAACGGAAAGAGACTACTTTCCGAAACGTCAGCAAAATACATTATTTCGTGTTTATTCCGATTTATATTATTTGCAAAACATAACCTCTGACTGTTCCTTTGACGTAAACGTCACGTCACGTGCGCAGAGCCTATTTTCCATTAATTCTATTATTTTGTAGATTCGGTGATTTGTTTTTGAAGAGGATAATAATACATGTGGCAGACAACCCAAATAATAGGAAAGAATATTCGTAGAATGCCACAAATAACTTTCAAAATATTTATAATGAATATCGCTCCACGAAAAGGAATTTTAGCAACTATAATGAATGTCGCTGCACGGGGCGTAACGTCGCTCCGACCACAAAAATTTAGCAACTACCTTGACTTTTACTTCCGAATAAAACATTCTTTTCACGAACCGGCGTTGTGTGGCACTGCAACTCATGCGTTATATTAAATATGAGGACAAATTAAAAGTTCCGAATTTAAAATTTTAAGGGGAGATTTGGCTCGAGCGACAACATTTTTGAAGGTACATTTTCATTTTTTGCAGTGCGGTAAATACGTTTTCCGTCGTGTTTGCTCTTAGGCGCTTCCTCAGTGATTAGGTGGCAAAGAAGTATCTTTACCATGTACACAGTACTTGGGACCACCTTGCCTGAACGTATGAATATATAAATAATTTTATTATTCTGAACTGTTGCGATACAAGCATTTTAAGTACATTTTTTAGAAAAGATCAATATACTTTTTGAACTATAAATATAATCTTTTACCGTGTTTCAAATTTCCCTTTCACGTTAATTAAGGAGTAAACGTGTCAAATTAGCAAAAGGCCACTGACTTTTTTGAAGTAGAACCAAACGGCCTAATTTTTTTTGGAAGGTGTTCAGAAACACATTGATCGAGTGTTATATGGTCTGAGGGTGTGCAAATGTTTTTATCCATTATTTATTTAACAAATGGCTAATGTTAATGAACAATTAATGTACCATTAATTAACAAATTAAAAATCTCGGAAAATATCCCACGAAATGGACCCAAAATCTATACTCGGGGGTTTTCGAGATCGCTAAATACGAATCCGAGGTCCAAATTTAAAAATTCAAAATGGCGCATCCAATATGGCCGACTTTTAAGGTTAGATTTCCATTTTTGTTAAAGACAAATCACGAAATTGAACAATAATGTACAGGTTTAATGTCGATACGAAAACAATTGGTAATAAAATATTATATTTTAATATATTTATAATAATTATGTTATTATGTAATATTTATTATAATTATATTATAAATGCCTAGTGAATAATTTTGTTGATTTTAAATATAATAAAATATATTATATTTGCTTTTTACATATTTTTTAAATAAATATATTTACATTTTTTTAAATGTATGTAATAGGAGTAATTGAAATAATTATAAAAATAATATTTTTAAATTGTATCACATTCTTATTTTACAAAACTGCCGTTTTTCATAATTATCTATGCAATTGTTTGTTTAGCTAAATAGAATAATAATAAAGTAAGTAAAGAAAACTTGTTTATTTAACTTAATTTAAGACTTAAATAATGCCAAATTTACATTCACTTAAAGTAATATTAAATATCTTATATTTCATTTTTCTCATAAAAAATTGTAAACTTTGACCTCAAAAACCGCTATGCACATATTTTTGTTCAATTTCGTGATTTGTCTTTAACAAAAATGGAAATCTAACCTTAAAAGTCGGCTATATTGGATCCGCCATTTTGAATTTTTAAATATGGACCTCTGATTCGTGTTCAGTGACCCCGAAAACCCCCGAGTATAGATTTTTGTTCAATTTTGAGGTTTATCTTTAACGAAAATGTCAATTTAACTTTAAAGTCGGCCATATTGGATCCGCCATTTTGAATTTTTAAATTTGGACCTCGGATTCGTGTTTAGCGACCTCGAAAACCCCAGAGTATAGATTTTGGGTCCATTTCGTGAGGTATTTTCCAAGATTTCTAATTTGTTAATTAATGGTGCATTAATTGTTCATTAACATTAGCCATTTGTTAAATAAATAATGGATAAAAACATTTGCACACCCTCAGACCATATAACACTTGATCAATAAGTGTTTCTGAACACTTCCAAAAAAAATTAGGCCATTTGATTCTACTTCAAAAAAGTAGACACTTCTACACTAAATCATGCTAATTTGACACGATTTAAGTTAGAGTGTAATTTAAGTTAGATTTAAGACAGTGCCACTACGTCCAATAGATACCATCTAGTGCCAGCAGTTAAGCAAAAGATGTAAGTAAGAATATATTTTGTATTTTTTGTCTGAATCAGTTGCATCGAACCCTTCAGGTGAACACATCCATTTTTGAAAGAGTAGCAAGACGTCCCTCAGACGTCCATAGCATGTATTATTCACATAAAGACCAGGTGTTCTCCACTCTGATCACCATCAGTATCTCTACTGGAGAGAGGAAACTTTTGATTAATTTGTCGAACACTGCATCACTAAAATTTTAGCAAATTTACCGAGATCCATTTTTATATACAATCTGGGCGAGGTTATTCCATTTCATTAACAATTTGTCGCTTTAGATATAAAACATCACTTACTAAATCCTAACTTTTTATGTAGGTATCGGAGAAAAACACAACTATATCAGAAACTAATATAAATGCAACTAAAGAAATAACTCACTTGCTGCAGGAGCTTCGTAACGCTGCAACACTATGGGTCCTTCCGACTGTTGGTTATAAATAGCTGTAACTGTGAACTCGTATGTGGCGCAAGGTACTATGTTATCCAGATATAAGTAGGGCCTCTGCGTATATACATCTCTTGGGACGAACCAGTCATCTCGAATGACCACTCGGAAAGCTTGAGCGCAGTGCGCGAATTTCTCGTTTACCTCCCAGTTCAAAAGGACACCTTGTTCTTGCTGGATGACATCGAAAGTGTCTATGGTGAGGTTTGATCCTGGAAAATAAATTAAAATATACGAATTGTCGCTAGTTAAAAATTCAAATCTTAGTGTTATATTCGCTAATACTTTCAGCCGTTTTCGCTTTCATTTTGGATCTTACTGAACTCTCCAAAATAGCAACAAGGAAAAGTCACATAGAGCCATTGTAGAGACGTCATTTCTTGTTGTGTTCCCATCCCTAATTATAAATTTCAAAATGTTACCTGATGGTGCTGGCATATACGCCTCGAGGTAAATTTCTTCACTGAGCTCATGTTCTGAGAATGCCCTAACCCTGAAGTGGAACCTCTCGCAGGCGGGAAGGAAGGAGACATCCAAACGGACTTGCTCAGTAGAGAAAATATATTGCAAATTATCTTCATCGACGTGGACGTAAACCAGGTAGGTGGTACCTTCGCAATTCGTGCTGGCCCTCCAGTGCAGTACGTAATTTAAATCTAGCCATACATTTCCAACGGTATCAGGGACTGAAAAAAAAGTCTAAATTAAGATCAGTTTTGGTAAAAGTTTATTGATAAAATGCAAAAACAAATAGAGCGGGGAGTATCCTATTTTTATTGACATCTTTGATGAGTTTGATAACCTTTCGTGGCCATCCGTCATTTTTTCTTTATACAACTAGAAGATTCCAGAGAGATTGCTCAACTTATTCAAGAACTGTCAGTATGTTGGCATATTATGAGTGTTTGAAGAAATAATAAGGAGAAAACAAGGTCATCACGTCAACTGTGATGACGCCATTGTCCACCGAAAAGCTCAATTATGGCCACGTAAATGATTGTGGACAGTTTCTTGGCGGATCGTGGTTGAATTAATTTATCCGCACTATTAATACACTTGTATTAATTATTTTGGAATGATTGGAAGATAAGTTACTGTGACATACCTGCCGACAAAAGAACGATTTTAATATAGATACCTTGAAGTGTAAGTATCCCATTGTTTTCATTATTATCAGTACTTATAACTTATCTGCATTAGTTATTTGGCATCTTTAATGGACAGATTTGGTAGAATAACAATCGCAAAAAGACAATGTTTAATTGGGAATTAAAACGGATGATAATAGTGAATAAAAAAATCTATATCTTTATATGCCTATTTATGTATATTATTATGTATATCGACTGATTATTTTGAAATATTTGCAAAATATTAATTTCTCTTTTTTTATATGTTTTTCTACCTCGTATATTTTGGTCACAAATTCTACAAAAACTAACAAAATTAATGAGTATATATTATTATGAATAAATAACTTCTACGCTTGTGGCGTTTATGTAGAATGATCATTTATATATTAGTTTTCTTAGCTTCCCATTTAAATATATAATATGGTTATCCCATTATAGGTGATTATCGAAAATAACGCCGAGGTATTTGATAGTAGTGGTATTTACTATGTAACTATTCGTTTCTCTATCTATAAGAATAGGTTGCACCGTTTGGGGTAGTCCTCATTTCGTTGGGGAAATGGCCATACATTTAGTCTTTGCTATATCTAGTTTTAACAAATTTGTGTCTAGCCAGTTTTTGACTTTACTAATTGCCTCAGCCGCCTTTTGTCCCGCTAAGTCCCAGGTGTCTCCCGAACATATCAGTATAGTGTCATCTGCATATGATATGATGTTGCACCCAAAGTTTCTGTCCAGTAAATCGTTGATAAACAGCAGGAATAAGGTAGGACCTAAGACTGTACCTTGTGGGACTCCAGTTTTTATTATTTTCTTAGTGCTAAGAGCATTGTCAATTTTTACTTGCTGGGGTCTATTTGACAGATATTGTTTTAATAAGTCATGGGCAATACCTTTAATTCCCATCTTGTTTAGTTTGTCCAGTAACTGGTAATGTGACACTGCATCGAAGGCTTTTTGTAGATCCAAAAAGATAGCTATGACTCTTTCGTTCCTTTCAAAGTTTGCTGTAATTTTTTCTGTTAGTAACTGGAGAAGATTTTGTGTGCTTAAATTTCTTTGGAATCCATACTGATTTCTTTGAGAATACATTTTTTTTTTTCAAGATATGAACGAAACCTATGGTTCGGACATATTTTTCAGACTATGCTTTCTTTGAATTGTTCAGGTATGTTTGAAGATAAGGTTGATAATATGTGCTAGAGGTTTACAGATATGAACCGATAGCAGTTTTAGTGTTTTTACCGTTATTCAATCTTTTTCAGGAGAGAAGGAGTTTTTGAGGGAACATAATATATTTTTATTTCAGTATCATCAGCATCTTGAAGGAACATGGAGTTTAGATTTTGGCTTATGTTGTCGTTTAAAATCAGGTTGTGTGCGTGTTTAGGAATGTCACTAGATATTTTTTCGCCGATGTCAATAAAGAACTGGTTAAAGTTAGATGCTAATTTCATCTTTGTTTGTGATTACCGTGTTATCGTATGTTATTATTTGCTTTATATTGTTTTTGTATTTTTTATTACAATTTGTGATTTTGTTGATACAGTCCCAAACTTTTCTGAAATTGTTTCCGGCCTCGAAGTCTTTATAGAAGTTATTTTTTGAAGTTTTAATTAATGTCGTCACAATATTTCTTTAGTTTTTAATATCAGTGTTATGCTTGTTTTTTAGTAGTTTTTAAGTCTATCGCGTTTCTTTATAGAGTTTAGAACACCTTGAGCCATCCTTGGTTTGAGTTTGATGTTTTCACTTTTTATTTTAATTGCCTTGGTTGCTTCATTTACCCTTATGTTTATGTTTTAACAGAATATATTAATGGCGTTTTTGGGATTTGTCGGTGCGCGCTTGCCAGAGGGTTTTTGTTAAAGTTGGTCAAGTTCTGCTTTGTCTTTTATCAACCATCGCTGTTGGTTGAGTTGGGCTCTGATCTCTCCACTTTTATCCACACATTTTCTTTGCCTAGTTTTTCTTTTGCCTCCCTGAATAGTCTGTATCGTTCTGGAGTTAAATCTTCAGCGATGGACATTCCGGTGCTTTTAAGTTTTCCTCGGTTTTGGATTATAATTTTTTTTATATGTTCTTTTGTGAAGGTAATCAGTATTGGTCTTTTCCCAGTTCTTAATTTTCTCACCCTGAAGCAGTTATGTAGATTTTCCGGTCATAGGTTTAAATTTAATTTCGTATTTAGGACTTCTAGAGCTTTTTCAGTAACTTTCTCTCTATTGCTTTCTGTGCATTCTTATTGATTTTCTTTTCATAAGCTGCTCCACTATTTCAATTTTAACCTCTCCACAATAAAATTGTGAGAGGTTACTAAAATTGGTTCAAAAACGGAAATTGAGATAACATCAAATCTCTACGTTTTGAGGTCCTAGGAACCCAAAAAAGTGGTTTTTGAAAAATATCTGTGTATGTGTATGTGTGTTAGCACGATAGCGCCGAAACTACTGAACGGATATGAATGAAACTTTGCGTGTGCGTTTCTTTAGTGCCCCAGAAGATCTGAAAAGGTTTTGGTTGAGATCGGATTACGTTTAGTGCCATTTTGACGCAACAAGTTGTTTATTTTATAATTTTTTCAATTTGCAATGGAACCATTGAAAAGCAATTAAAATTCTGATTTCAACGATATATCACACTTCCACCCTTTCGATTTGGTTTCCGTGAAAAAAATTAAAAACATAGCAAATATGGCATAGATCGCATTTCGCATGATATGATCGATGCGCATAGCCGTTACCTCGTGAATCTCATCACATCACGTGTCAATTCACCTGCGAGGGTTTCTTCACTGCTCTAGAAGTAGAGCGGATTACGTTTAGTGCCGTTTTTAAATATATATATATATAGACAAATCGAATAATTAAACTACAAATATTCCTCTAAAATCTAGTAAAATTACTGAAATGCTAATGTTTCATTTAACAAAGACAACCGCGAGCGATCGGATTGCAATGAGCAAATTTTGACGATTGTCATTGTCATCGTTTGTCATCCGACAACGTTGGTGTCATGTCATGTTAATAAGATTGCGGCATATTTGTAACTTTTAGTGGATTGTCACAAACTTTAAAGGTAGATGTAACAATATCAATATCATATGCTTTCTGTACCTTCGTTGATGAATTTATTATAGATTATCACTTTACCAATTTTCAGTTTGTTGCTTTACAAATCTGTAGTATTTAGGATAACTAGACTTTCTTAGTCGTTCAAGTGATGTTAAAGTTGTTAATATCCTAATAGTATATTATTCAACGGGCCATAATGTAGGTAATAACTCGCATAGATGATTGTAAATTCATTAAGTATTTTTAGTGCCCCAGAAGATCTGAAAAGGTTTTGGATGAGATCGGATTACGCTTAGTGCCGTTTTGTCACACAATTTAATGCTCTTTTCGGTTTCAAAGATCCACCGAGTGGGAAGGTTCCAGCCGCTTCCAGTAACTGCCGATTTTTTTCTATCTCTATCTTTATATATTTACTTCCTCTTTTCTTCTCTTAGCTTGTCGATTTCCTCCGTCAATTCGTCTATCTTTTGTTGCATTTTATTGATCTGAAGTTTTCCTTGAATGTTTGTTATTAGTGTGTTAAAAAATATGTCATCGTTCATGAGATTCGCAATGATTTCTTGAATTAGAACTTGTATATCGCTTAACTGCTCGCGGGTAAACATTATTAAGTTTAGGAAGATAGCACTGGGTCACTGGGAAAAACCGATACACTTTACGACCACTTTTATTGTAGCTGTTTAAGAATTAGCCTCTGTTAAGCTGGACCCGGAACATCTTATTCGGTCAACTGCATGAACAAGAATGGACGTATATTTAATGTATTTTTTGTTGAATGTGAATTTAAGATATGTGGGTTCTTCTTTCTCTTTTTCTTTCCCGAACAATCTTAAAACTGTAGTATTAGTGTGTACAGACCTCCTAGCGGTGCACAAATTTGTTCTTCAATAATTTAACATTGGCACTAAATCAATTATAAGTAAATTTGACTACATTGTGTTATGTAGTGATCTAAATGTAAACTTGCTTGACAACTCATTGAGCACCAAGATACTTTGTGACATTATCGATTCATTTAATTTAATTGTCACCTCTAGAAAACCACCACGAGTTTTTACAAATAGTAGAAATCAAACAAGCTCAACCTGCCTTGATTACATTGTTTCAAATATTCCTCCTGAGTTATATAAGGTAATGGTATTTAATTCTATCTTATCTGATCATTATAGCCACTTTTCTCCTTAGGCGTTAAGGAAAGCAAGATACTACAATAGTTAATGAAAAAGCATACAGACGCGATAAACATGGACACAATATTCAGCAATTCAAAGATCGATTATCAAATATAAACTGGAATGTCATATTATATCTGAATCTAAATGATGCATTAATTTTCTTCCTGGAGAATATCATGTGGTGGTTTAATGTTGCATGTCCACTGGAACTAGTAAAAAAACGTCGCGAGTCGCAAAAATGATACAGGGTGGTGGTTATCAAAAAAGCTAATTCAAGGTAAAGAAATTAGGAAAATATGTTATGAAATGAAAAGATCTAATTATTGCCCTAACATAATATCAATTTACAAAGAAAACAAGAATGCACATAAGAAAAACATAAAAAATGCCAAACTTAAATATTGCAATAATAAATAATAAATGCTGAGAACAAATCAAAAGAAACTTGGATTCTGGCAAATAATAAATTGGGTAAATCGAAGACTGCCCCAGAGCACATATAACCCTCAATGTAAAAATAATGTATATATGAAGGAAACCAAGTAGCAAACTGCTTTGCATCGCAGTTCTCTACTATAGCACCCAATCAAATCAATGAACATTTTGGAGTGACAGAAAGTGAACTTGTAAATGTTGTAAGAAATCTCAGAAATAAAAAATCATCTGGCCTGGATGGCTTGACTGCTCAGATAAATAAGTATTTCTGTCAATATCATTTCCCCTTTATTAATCTCATAAATTCGACATTTTCAATTGGAAAGTTTCCAGATATATTTAAAATAGCTTCAGTAATACCTATTTACAAAAAAGGTTGCAAAAGTGATGTAGATAATTACTGCCAGATATATGTATTGAGCTCTTTATCTAAAATAATAGAAAAAATGTTCTATGACCGTATTATGTCATTTGCACTAAAATACAGCAGCGAGTTTTATTTCCCAGAAAAGTTTAATCAAATTAATTTATAATTTTAAGAAAAGGGAGGGCGGGAAGAGTTGCTCCCCCCCCCCCCCCCCCAACATTCTGACATATTGGTGCTGCGGATGTCAAAGTGGGGACATATTAAATGTATGGGAAAATGGTTTTTCAAAGAACTTGGCGAGTTTTGGTCTGGCGAAAAAAATCTTCAGACCAAAAATGAAAAGCTTATGAAAATAAGCAAATTTCGTTCCCAACCTCATCAACGGGAGACCATCGATTCGTGAGATATCGCGAATCCAAGGTACAAAAAATTTAAAATTTTTTATTGGTTAATTAATTTTTTATCATGAAAGAGTGGAGTTGCGAACTCAATTTTTCTTTAATAGAAGGGCATTGGCAGATACTTTGTTGGGCTGGAGGCTGAGGGTGGGGGGATAATTGGAGGGGAGGGTGAGGGGGAAAACGAAAATATTTCACATGCTGATTTTTATGTCGAAAATCCATTTTTACAGGTAGTATATGCACCCCAAATTTTAAAAGAATAAGTTAAAAAATAAAGGAAGTATAGGGGTGAACCAGTAACCTTTGTTACCTGGTATAAAGAAAATAAGAGATGAAAAAGTCAAAGGAAAAACAGAGACAGATGTAATACTTGAAAAAATACTAACCTAGAGGCAGATACCGGGTTATACAAAAAATAAACACTTATACGTATAGGCCTTCAATAAAAGTTAACAGACAAGAGTATGGAGAATACCTCTTAAGTGGGTAAAGAAGATTGATTGTTGTAATCCATTACAAATGTATAAAAGTGTCAACGGATCATGGTGACCCCCTTTTTTCCTTATTTTTTTATAATTTCGGAACGAAACTTGGTAGACGTATTACATGATCAAGAAGACACTTTGTGACATAACTGTAGTCCTATAAAGGGGACTTTTAACTGTCCATTCGTACTCCATGACTGAATTTTTTACCAGAAATTAGTTTCAAGATGTACATCAAGCACCTGTAGCCAAAAAGAAGAAATTGAATTGCAGGGGTTGTTAAAACCGCGATATGTCAAGAACGGAAAAATTCTCGAAAAAAGTTTTAGACAAAAGTTGCAGAGAAAAAAATTCTATGAAAAAATTACTTAACTTTTCTTTATATATAAGTGATCGGAGAGCCGTGAGATTCGATTCAAGTTTTTCAACGATTTAAACAGTCAGTATGCCCTCTTCTCGCCACCAGAGAGAGAAGCATCATGACCTTTGTCGTTCTCACTCTATACACACTATACGCTTTTCTGGCGGCGAGTAGAGGGCATACGCGCAGCGGTGTATTTGACCGTTGAAAAATTTGAATCGAATATCGCTCGTCGGTTGATCACTTATAGAAAAAAAAAGTTAAATACATTTTTTTCCCTTCAACTTTTGTCTAAAATTTTTTTCTAAATTTTTTCCGCTCTTGACATATCGCTGTTTCAACCCTTAATTAAATTTTTTAATAATTCAATTTAGACTTTTCGACTACAGTCGCTTGATGTACATCTTAAAACTAATTTCTGGTAAAAAATTCAGCCATGGAGTACGAATGGACAATTAAAAGTTCCCTTTATTGAGCTAATAAGTGACATTTCGACATCCACGAAAAAAATTTGACTCAAATTTGTTGGTGCATCTAGAGTGGCATGACCAGAAAAAATTGCTCTTGGGCATATCAACGGATTCATTAGAGCATCCGCTATTTTATGGTAGTAGTCTACCATCATGAGTCCATTTGAAAAAATTGTTAAAAAACTTTTCAACACATCACACATTCTCAATTTTTATTATTAAAGATTAGAAGCAATTTTTTCTGGTCATGGCCATTCTAGATGCACCAACAAATTTCGAGTCAAATTTTTTTCATGGAATCGAAATGTCACTTATGGGGCATCACCTTACTCATAGTTTTTCAATGATTCCAAAAATATAATAATATACAGGGTATTCCATTTAAAAATCAAAAGTTGTAGTCATTTCCGGTGAAACCGGAAGGGGGAAGAATGACAATTATGCCACAAAGTGTCTTCTTTGTCATATAGTACATCTACCAAGTTTCAATCTGATATTATAAAAAATAAGGACCAGAAGGGTGTCTACCATGATCTGTTGACACCCAGTATAATGGTAATGACTTCATCACATTAATTGATCATGTGACTTCAGTGCCGGCGCGGCGGCGTACAACCAATCCCATACGCCGGCGAGCCAATCGTGTGAATATTGTGACCTTGGAGGTTATGTTCCATTGCGGTTACGTCAATTTAAGCTCACACGCGATGCTTCAGCATCTGCTGACTCTACTACGCGACTTGTCATTGGAGACATATCTTTGAAAAATCCAATTAAAAGCCGCCGCGCGATCACGATATCTTGAATACGAACAAAGTTTAATTCATGAACTAGATAGATCAAGAGGTATATATCACAGGCAATCAAGTGATATCAAATGATAAGAACGTCACGTTGAGAATTTTAATTTAATTTTTTACCGGCTTTGAGAAAAATTTTAAAAATGTGTGTTCTATTTGTTTTTGAAAACTGTACTGCGGTTAGATTCATCAAAAATATATATAAAATTATTTTTTTGGCCATCAAATATTAAACATTTGAAGATTCCTCTCTCAGTGTCTGATCCTGATCCCTCGTTTTTGATAATCATTTAACTAGAATAAACTGTGTTAAACTTGTAGCGTTAAAATTACATTTTGAAATTCTTCTCTCGACTAAGGCTATTAAATGTTTATTATTATGCTTACTATATGTAAGTATATACTTACCGCAATCTCCTTGGGCAGCGGCGCCGCTGAATAGCACAGCCACTAGAAAAACGAGTATCCGGTACATTATGATCAAACTATTTTTCACCTGAGTCGCAGCTAATCAACGTAATTTGCTACTTATATAAGCTTTGGGGTATCAACAGTGGGTAAACACTTCAGATAGGAAAGTATCTGTCGTAAGATGATTGATCCGCATGGAGATTAATTTAAGAATTATTTTGAATAATAGCAATCGGACGCTGCCGACTGAATAATGAGTAGTGGGAAGTTTTGTAGAATATTATTGAGAAATTGAATTGTTGCTGCATCGATCATGTGGAGTTACTTGTTTCTTTAAACACTGATTAGTGGGAGAGGTGCACTAACTACTACAATACGGCGCGATGCAATCTGTAAAACATGGTTTTGGATGCTTGTTCTTTGCATTTTAAAAGAGAAACAAAATAATCGAAATGACAGTTCTCTAATTGAAATTTTGAGTTACGTATTGTTACAATGGTGTATACAAATAATGATAAGAACCAATAATTTTCAAGAACGTTTTTTCATAAATGTATGGGCTAGAATTTATGGATAGTCGGGCCTATCTTGTTTCAAGGAACATTAACGGATGAAAGGTACCTCGAGTTTCTACAAAATGGGATATGGGACGAAATTGCGGAGTTACCATTAGCTCAATTTAGAAACTTATACTTTCAACAAGATGGTGCTCCTTTGCATAATAACAGAATTGTTTTAAATCCTCTCACTGAGACGTATTGTGAACAAGTGATAGCAATTCATGGTCCCATAAGGTGGCCTGCCATGTTCCCAGGGATAACCTTTTTGGATTTTTATTTATGGGGATATCAAAGGATAAAGTGTATGGGACACCAGTCTTGACATTAGGAAATTTAGAACATATAATAAGAACTACTTTCAATACTACACCTGAAATGTTAGAAAACGTCATTCGAGAGACAGAACATCGAGCAAGACAGTATATACAGGCTGTCCATTTTATCAGAGCCCTCGAGAATATCTCACTTAATATCGGCCGTACAAAAAAAAATTTTTACGAAAATTGTGCCGATTTATATAATCTACAAAATGGTTTAATGACATTTGAAATCCATGACCTACTTTAAGAGTTATGGCGGAAAATATCGAAAATGCGGAAAACGTCTAGGCCACATATCTCCGTTATTTGAAGAGATACGAGAAAAATTCTAAGGCGAAAATTTTTTGTAAAACAGAGTGTTTCAATGAAGTTTTATCTATTTTTTTTCAAAACCGCTGTATTTTGAGATTTACTCTTCAGGCTGTTAAAAAAAATATTCTGGAACGGGCGGGAAATGGCGCCATTAAATAGAGTATTTTCCTCCCTTTTCAACGATATATCACATGCCATATTTATTCATTGGTACTACGTTAGTAATTATAAAAACATTTTTTTTAAACCAATTTTTAAGATACCATATTAAGTGTTCAAAGTGTCCACCGCGATTTCTTATGCACAATCGAGCGCGGCGAGGCACTGCATTTAAAACATTACTCAGCATTTCGGGGGTAACTGTAATACATGCCTGTTGAATTCGAGCTTTTAGGTCCTCTACATTTTGCGGTGTCGTCGAAAACACCTTATCTTTAATATACCCCCATATAAATAGAAATCCATTGGGGTTATATCTGGAGAACGAAGGAGCCATCGAATAAATCCATTGGTACCTATGCAACGTTGAGGCAAAATTTCGTCTAAATAATCTAGGCAAATCCGGGAATTGTGGGTAGGAGCTCCATCCTGTTGCATATATTGAAAGTTGTGTCGATTCTCTAAAGCTAGGTTATCTAAGAATTCATTAAATTCATTTCTCAAAAAGTTTAGGTACCTTTGACAAGTAAGGTGACCATCATAAAAATAAGGACCTATTAAATTGGTGCCTAAAATACCTATCCACACATTTATTGAAAAACGATTTTGAAACCCAGTCGGTCTATGCCAGTGTGTATTTTCAGAAGTCTATTTGTAATGAATATTGCGATTAAAAAATCCATTATTGGAAAAATTTACCTCGAACCAAAGTATTTTACTACATATTAATGGATCGGCACGCTTCTTTTCCAACAGCCACCTACAAAAAGTCGTCCTCCTGGGTTTGTCCCGTGAAAATCATTTTTGAAAATTCTAAATGCTTAAACGAGTGTGATTGAGTGAGAGTTTAAGTATTAACTGAGATGATCTGTCAAAAAATTAAATTGTCCAAGTTTGTTCATAGCCAACTATTTTAAAATAATTGAAATAATAGTAAAATTATGAAATACAAACAAATGGATATTATACTTAAATTAATTGGTAAAGATATTTTAACTTTCTGAGCAAGGAGTGACGCTTTCATAGAGGACCTATATACATTGGCATAACTGCGAATACTCTTTCCATAATTGCTCCATGTTGCTTTCTTGATTATTATTTTGTTTTTGTTACCTGAATTTACTTTATTCTTCTTAATTGTGTTAATGTTTTATTATAGCAAAGATTTGAATGGGTGAAGCAGAAACCTTACCCCCGCGATCAATAAACGTTTTTCGCTATTTTGTGGAAACAATATAAAAATAATACATACCTATATCATTTCTTATATATAAGATCAATTCTTCTGTCCTTCAAATTTGCGAACTTATCGATGATGTCATCATAAAATGGTTGTGCATTTATTAATTCGTTCAGCAGTTCCTTTTCAATCGAAATTTTTGACAAATTTGTAAGTCTGTCTTGTGCCATTGTATTACGCAGGTAGGTTT
The DNA here is from genome assembly GCA_963675555.1 of Leptura quadrifasciata. Classification (NCBI taxonomy): domain Eukaryota; kingdom Metazoa; phylum Arthropoda; class Insecta; order Coleoptera; family Cerambycidae; genus Leptura; species Leptura quadrifasciata. Next base: position 83,207,429 of record OY776680.1, read on the forward strand.
TAATTCTTTTTAAACATGAAAAACTTCGTTCTACAGAAACACTAGTTGATGGAATAGTCACTATTAAACAAAACAATTTATAAGCTTCTTTAAAAATGGTACTGTTCTCATTTAAAATCTTCATGAAATTGTGTGGCTCCATTTTTCTGTATTGATCATCACTATAAATAAGTTCTAATTCGTTTTTCAATCTTTGGACATCAGTAAATAAATTAGAGTAGCAGACCTTTAAATTACTTAATGCTTCTGTAGGAAATTTTTCGGAATACTCTGCAAATTTCGAATTATCCATTAATGTGATGAAATGAAGCTTTTCCATATCTTCGAAACGTGTAGTAATTTGAAATGATAGAGTGTCTAAGATTTCATAATAGAGAAATTTATATTTTTCAAGAACTTCATCTCGTGTGAGGATAACCCTTTTTCGTCCGTCACGGCCTTCAGTTGGAACTGTTATTTTCGAAGCAGCTAAATTGAAAATTTCAGTGAACGTATGCTCATTTCTTTTGCTATTTAAAAGTGTTTGTGTTTTTTTAATTTTCGAGATGCAATAATTAATGTCAAATGACTTCTTTTGTAACACATCGAAAAGTATATCTGTGAGACTAAAAATACTGTTAAAAATAACAACTAAAAGCCCAAATTCAAGGTCATTAAATTTACTTAAGAAACCATCACTCTGACTAACTGAGACTTGGTCAGATATTGGATCGTTCATAATTTCTCTAAATACTTGTTTCAAAGCATCCCATTCATTATTTATAACACTTATAATTTTAGAGTTTGATGTCCATCGTGTACTAACAGAAGTGGGTATCCATCTGCCAACGATTGTATCGGCTACATGAGTTCGCTTGGCTGAATGATGAAAAAATGAGGGTAAACCACTTACAGTTGCAAAAAATATGCGACACTTTGAAATGCTGTTGCAACAGTTTCCATAAACGTTTAACCTTTATTGCCAGATTTTGGTATTTGACCATCTTATCTTGCTCTGTTTTAATTAAATTGTTGGTAAGGTGAATACCAACATCAATTATTAATGCAGTTTTGTTGGTCTTATCTATTAAATCTAAATCTGGTCGGTTAAAGTCGACTGTTCTGTCAGTTATAATGTGTCTATACCAGTACAGTAATACTTCGTCAGATTCGAGGAGGGTTTCAGGTAAGTACTTGTAATATGGCTCAGGACTATAGATTAATTTATATCTTAGTGTTAGCTGGATGTGGAGGATCTTCGCGACTTGATTATGTCGGCTCAAATAATCATTTTCTGACAAAATTGGGCATCCTGCTGTAATGTGCTCTATGGTCTTTCCAGGACGATTACACTTTCTGCACATGTCTGTTATATTCATTTTCAATATATTTCTCTCGTAGTTTTTCATTCTGATCACGTTGTTCTGAATAGATATAATGAATCCCTCAGTTGCAGGGTACAGGTAGCCCCTTTTTAGAATAAAGAGCGTCTTATCAATGGTGTTAGCGACAAGTTGTGCTGGGTACTTATCTGCCGTGTAATGTCTTTCCCTTTCAGGAGGCTATATTGGCTGCATTGGATCATCCTCGTTCTCTTGCAGCATTTCTATCACTCAGGTTAAGCGGGGTATAGTGATTATCGATTTTCTGTGTCTTAGGATTTTCATGATTTTGAAAGTACTCTTGCTCTTTACATAATCTAAAGATATTTAACAACCCACGTCCTCCTTCTGCTCGTGGTAAGTATTAAACTTGGTTAGTAGTCGGCGTGTTAGTCTGTCTAGTTCTTCGAGATCAGTGTTACTCCACTTAAGAATCCCAAACGAATAAATAAGTGCTGGTATTGCTCAAGAGTTGATAGCTCTAAAAGGGTTGTTTGAGTTTAATTTTGCGTTGAGCAGTTTAGTGAGTCTGTGTTTATATCTGTTTGTAAACTTGATTTTTAGGGTTGTATGACTTATATCTCGGATTTGATGAATGCCAAGGTACTTATATGTTTTATCCAGTGGACGTGGTTCTATGTGACTAATGTTTTCATCAAACTGTGTTAAGACTCCCTTAGATATATGTACTGTAGAACACTTATCCAGACCAAAGCTCATTCTGATGCCGTCACTGAATATTTTGGTGGTATTTATCAGTGATTTCAGTTGATCTTTAGATTCCGCGAATAGTTTGAGGTCATCCATATATAGCAAATTATTATATTTGGCCTCATCCCTAGGCTGTAGTTTCAATCCAGCACGGAAGTTGTTAAGGAGTATTGATAAAGGGTTTAGTGCGAGGCTGGTAGAGATGAGCGAATCTCCTTGAAAAATCCCTCTCTTTATTTGTACTTCTCCGATATTATCATTATTTAATCTTAACGTAGGGGCGAACGTGGGTACGTCTGTACTATGTACATACTTCGATATGCGATGTAAAGCAACGTAAGGCGCGGTTAGTAGTTGGATTGGTGACCGTTCCAACTGTTATAGTACAGTTCCTGTACCATAAGAAAATGAGTCACAAAAATACTAAAAAATCACTTTCGATCTTATCTACCACCTCGAACTGTCAAAACACACAAATAAAGTAAGTATCATTTTTGTTTCACCAAAAAACTACATTTCCCCAGAGAAAAATCCGAAAAATTTTATAGGCAACCGACAATTCGCAAGTAATCGAATTCTATCAGACAAATCATCAAAAAGTTCTAAACAGTAATTTTACAGCCCCAACATCAAAATTGAACCACCGTAAAAATACCAACCCTGTATAACATAAGATCATCTTCAATAGACTCTCCAAACCGCCTTCAGAATATTTTTAATTCCCGTCCAGAAAACTTTACTTTCCGATTGCCCCTCATATATAACGTCCGTCACTCCATTTTTATCATTATTACTTTTTCGACGCCCCCTGTATACGAAATTCGTCTCCTTTCCCCATTCTTCAACAACGTCTCTTTCCCACACTTTCTCATCGCCCCCTGTATACAACAGTCGCACGCATTCACAATCCCTAGTTAATCTTTACCATCTTCAACTTTTTCATCGCCCCTGTATATGGCAATCATGGTCAATCCCTGTTATTCTCACTTTCTATTCACCCCCGTATACAGTACCCGCTTTCTTTCAAACATCTGATCCGATCCAGACTCCCCTTACTTTCTCATCGCCCCCCGTATACAACATCTGTAACCTCTTAAAACGTTGTTTCGGTTCGCTTCGTCCCGCCTGCCTACACGGGTATCCAAATTGTATCCACTTTAATAGTACGTGCGTGGATTTAACGATACGCTACGGGGTCGTGCGATATGTTCTCCCATTTATCCGTCAGAAAATCTTCAATAACTTTTTTCTCAAAATCGATTCGACCATAAACCATATACCAAAAAATTCGTCTTTTTATGCCCTACACAGTCATACCAGGTCTCATCTCGAAATTTCAACTTTTTTTACATTATTACACAATATTGCGCAACATTTCACAATGATGACTCATCCTCGCCCGCACGGAGCGATTTCGTGCCTTTCCAGACCTTTTAAAACGGGATGCGAGGCTCTCGAAGCGCGCCAAACGCAACCGAACTGAAACATATAAAAGCCCACTCGTACACAGCGACGACAAGAGTGCTGTTCCAGAAGTAATAGTGTTTAAAAGTCTCGCGAGTGAAATAGTTTATCAAAGTTGTAATTAGTTGCTTCCCGTTTCGCGGATAGCTTTCTATTTCCCCGGCTTTATTCCAAAATTCTGAGCTACACCTTCCTTGGCGACACCAAGAGAAAAACCGTATTTCTTTAAACTTTAATCTGCCTTCGCGCATAAATTCATCTCGCATCTAGTGCCCCCTCATTTTTTTTAATTCTAATTTTAAAATCCATTCTGCCCTCGCGCATCGCACCTAGTGCCCAACTTTGTAATAAATAATAAAAGTGATTTTTAGTTAAATTAACAAACCCCTGATACGATTCTACGGCCAGATTTGTCAGTGTCGAAGAGTGACTAAATTTTGGGAACTGTAACAAAATCGAAATAAATTTATAAAAATTAAACCGACGCCGATCTTTCATTTATTTAAATCAAAACAGTCAATTTCGTTAAAAACAAGTGCTTTTCTTCCAGTCACCACATATAGGATGACTCAGAAGTATTATAAAAATTTACAAAAATTTAAGTAAAGTGAATTCTAACTTTCTAGTGGAACTTTAACGTTTCCAAAGCACAATTTGCTTAATATACAGGGTGTTGAATTCCCCTCAGACAATTTTAAAATACAGTGAACAAACAAAGCTTTTAAATTTAGAGTCAGTGTAACTGCCAATACCAGGACAGCATACAGGGTGTAGCTTTTGGCCCTGTCCAACATCTTCGAGTGCAACCCCCCCCCACCTTCTACAAATCTACAAATTAAGTGCATCAACGGCCTCAGGAGTCTCAGCTAAGCAATCCACGCAAGTGAGGCAAGTTGGTGTTCATGTGAACGATCCATGCTTTGATGGAAGTCTGAAGGACGTATTTTCTGCTCGAAAAACTTAGAAAAATTAAAAAAAATAGGAAAAAGAAAAAATTAATTTTCTTTTTCCTCAACCTTTTCTAAATTCTAAATAAAAATATTACGTTCACAAAAATTTTTTAGGGTTCAAAGTGACTGTTTCAGACGGAGATTAATGGATAAATCATACTTACTGTCGTTTATGCTTAACTGCGGCTCTGATCGTATCAATTGGAAGACGTCGTAACACTATAAATCTAACACTGTCTGTTTCACACTCTCTTAAAATTAAATCTGAAAGGGAAATTCTGTTAGAAAACACAAGTAAAAGACAATATAAAGTTCAAAAAATGTATATTAAATCTTTTAAAAAATTTATGTTTTTACAACAACTTCTTCAGAGAAAATGTTAACAAACAATGGTCTGACCCGTGTACAACACATGGTGAGGAACGGGACGATTCATACGGTACCAACTACCATCCAATATGCAGTTTGAAAAGCTAACGATGCACAAAAAGATTCAAGAAAAGTTTCATGTAACTGAAATTTTGGTGGGCTTATGCTTGCCTGTCTTATAAACGTATTTTATTAATTCACATAAATTTTGGTCGCTCCTCGGAGCTTAAAATTGCTTGAAGCGTATCTACTTCGTTTGTATTATGCAATAACAAATTTTACGTTCAGGCAAGGCAGATCCCATGCACGTGTGAGTACATGGTATAGATACTTTTTTGACTCCGAATCACTGAGGAACCGGTTTAGGGCAAACCCCGTCAAAACGCATCATTTCCCCGCCAAATCCGACTGCTAGGAAATGATGGGGGTCCCATGTCGCTAAGGGCTATTTTCGCTATAACTTCCGATATACTTTGAATAGTCGTTGGACTAACTTGTCCTCATATTCAATACCTCGTAAGAGTTGCAGTGCTTGACAACGTGGATTCGTAAAAGAGTTTTTAATCTTGGAAATTTGGAAGTTCAAGTCCAATTTTATTATACTTTCTAAAATTGGGTGGTCGGGGCGACATTACGTCCCTGTGCAGCGACATTTACTACACTTACCAAATTAACGCTCCTCGAAGAGTTAGCGAAAATTTGGCATAAAAAACGCTCCGAAGAGCAAAAATATATTTCCAAGAATTAAAAACCTCCTCCACGGCGTTTTTATGTGAAGCACGCTTTTCTTACGAAGTATTTCCTAAGTCGGATTTTGTTACAACGTCGAAAAGTATATCGGGGTTATAGCGTTCTTTAACACTCCCCTCCTTTCCGTGAATCTTTTTGTATAACGTTTGGTAAATTGGTTGTTTGAAAATAAAATGGATCATTGGATGTAGTCTCCCATGTGTTGTATTCGGTTATAGTTCAGACCGGCCTATCTGAACAAAACATCAAGCAAATCTAAAAAATGGTGATAAACTTGAACATATATCGATGCATAGCATTCGATTGAATTATTGAACATTGTGTTTCAAAAATGGCATAAAAAAAAGAAAAAATCGAAAATCCTCGGATTCTCGATGACACAACACAAACACTTTCGACGCACTTATCTTTCTTAGTGTTCTTCCACTAATGCGGGCTTGCGTCTGCTCCTCCTCGTGTCTATGCCTCGTCGATCACCTTCGGTGTCGAACTGCCTTCTGGAACAGCTTAGGTGGTCCTCGGACTGCTTGGCTCCAGCTATACCATGGCTCTGCTCAGTTTATATGAAACAATATAAAACAAAATTTTAGTAATATGTTTGTTCATATCCCGTCTGGGGATCTGCGACCGATAACATATCGTCGTCTTTGAGAATAGGAACACTGAATTTTGTTGACTTATATTGATTGAAATGGTTTCCGTGTAGTTAAAAAATCTCTTCTTGGGAGAAATCTGCGACCGATATCACATCGTCGTCTTTGAGAATAGGAACATTGAATTTTGTTGACTTATATTGATTGAAATGGTTTTTATTAAAATCTCTTCTTATGAGAAATCTGCGACAGAATCTGCATCCGTCGGATCGTTGCATCTGCCCCTCCAGCAGACGTGGCGGCATCTCGCCCTTGAGTTGCTAGACTCATCTGAATCGCGCCCTTGCGTCAGAGTCGTCGTCTTTCCATGCCGTGCCAATGGAACATTTGTTTGGACCCTTTGGGTCGGACTCTGCTTACAGATGTATATGTTTTAAACATATGAGGACTTAGAGAAAATTATAAAAAATACCAACTCTGCCGGACACGGTCAGAGTTGCTGCAGTGAATTTTGAAGATTTGTATGGACGATACAATATCCCCAATGAAAATAACTTGTAAAAAATGCATAAAAAATACCAACTCTTGCCTGACACGACAAGAAGTTGGTATGGAAATTTTGATATAAAATAAACCTAGCACTAAGTTAAAACTTAGCCTAGGTTGAAAAATGTTATAAAAATATGATTGAATCTCCAGAACTTGATTCTGAATCAGAAGTGGAAGCATCTCGTGGCGGTGCATGAATTTGTACAACCGTTTGCTCCGGCGGTGGAGGTTCTGTGGAATCGTCTGAGAACGGGGAATCATTTCCATCGAGTGATGTTCCGCCTGGACTAGCATTTTCTTCATCGGAAGATTCGATTTCCAAATATTGTCTGAAAGTTATTTGTGGCATTCTACGAATATTCTTTCCTATTATTTGGGTTTTCTACCACATGTACTATTATCCTCTTCAAAACAAATCACCGAATCTACAAAATAATAGAATTATTGGAAAAAAGAGCCTCTGCGCCCGTGACGTTTACGCCAAAGGAAAAGTCAGAGGTTATGTTTTGCAAATAATATAAATCGGAATAAACACAAAAATAATGTATTTTGCTGACGTTTGAAACAGATACCAAAAAAAGAAAAATTAAAGAATCAGCAATAATCTTATTAAATGAAGATAAGTGCGTATCGAATTGTTCTGTAGATATTTGTACAACCTGGCTACCAATGTTAAAAGAAGAACTTAACAAACTCAACATTATCTAAAAAATATCATCAGTTCTATGTTCTGTGTAAGTAGTAAGTATCTATGGAAATATCATAAACAGAATCTTAAAGCTGTGTATTTGACATACACAGCAAAATAAGAGTTCTTTCCGAAACGTCAGCAAAATACATTATTTTTGTGTTTATTCCGATTTATATTATTTGCAAAACATAACCTCTGACTTTTCCTTTGGCGTAAACGTCACGGGCGCAGAGGCTCTTTTTTCCAATAATTCTATTATTTTGTAGATTCGGTGATTTGTTTTGAAGAGGATAATAGTACATGTGGTAGAAAACCCAAATAATAGGAAAGAATATTCGATTTCCAAGTTGTGCTCCTCTGGCGGGGCTGGTCTCAAATCATCGACATGTACTCTTGTCGTTACATTTCCCTTTTGCACGAGATACACCTCGTCTGAAAACTTCTTCAGAATTCTGGTTGGGCCTGACCAAGACGGCGTGAAGGTATGTACCTTCTTTTTTCTCTTACTCATGACTCTGTCTCCTACTTTGTAAACGATCGGAGTGACGGCCTCTTTTGGCGCATATTTCTGTTTGTAATTTTGTTGGGCCTGACGGGCTTCCTTGATCCGCTCGTATCGTGGAAGCGTTTGTTGCTTGGCTCTTTCTTGCCTCCAGGCATACAAATCCCATTCGCCTCTTTCGGCTGGATCATATCCTAACACGATCATGCTAGGTGTTTGATTTGTAGCGGCGTTCCTACGATTTCTTAATATGTATGTCATTTGATGCACGTAGCGATCCCAAGTGTCGTTTGGCTTTTTGAATAAAAGAGTCTTTAAAATTTTCTTGCATTCCTGAACCCGTCGTTCCACGGGGTTGGACTGTTGGTGATATGCCGGAATTAAATATCGTTCGATACCATTCCTTTCGCAAAATGTGATGTACCATTCGGAATTGAAATGACCACCATTGTCGGAAATTATGACTCGAGGGACTCCGAATCTTGCTACTATTTCTTCGTCGATATATTTGGCTATCGTTCTGCCGTCGACCTGAATGTATGCCTTTGCCTCTATCCATTTACTGAAAACGTCTTCGACGATAATCATGTATCTGTTTTCGGCGTCTTTAGTCCTCTGCAGCGGGCCAATTACGTCGACGCTCAAGGTTTCAAATGCATTTTGTGGTGCATGACTTCTAAGTGGAGCATTGGGTTGGGCTTGTCTTGTCTTTACAGACTGGCATATCAGACAGTCGTTTATGTATCTGCCTACGATCCTGGCCATATTATTGAAATAGTAGCGTTTCGCTATTTTCCTGAGAGTCTCGTCTCTTCCTGGATGACATGCTTCATCTCGGTCATGATAATGGTAAATCAATTCTTTTATTTTCCTCTTTGGAACTATCAATTTAAAATTTCGATCGCAATCTTTAAAAAGTACATCGTCTTGGACGTGAAAATTTTTCATAAAAATAAGATCCGCATCGGAACGTTGTTCCTGTTGAAATAGATCATTACAACGGCGGATCTTGTCTTGAATATCTCTTGAACTCAATTGAGCCTGTACGATATCTTCGTATATTTCTGAGTGCGTTAAAACAGAAATACGTTCTGGACACTTATAATTTGGTAGGAACATTCTTTCCTCTTCATCGTCTGTCTCGACATACTGATTTTGTGGGTTACGACTGAGAAAATCTGCTAATAAATTCTCCTTTCCTGGACAGTGTTCAATTTTGAATGCATATTCTTGCAATAGTAATGACCATCGTGTAAATTTTGTTTTGTCGTCCTTATGTTTGTTTAACCAAAGTAACGCCCTGTTGTCCGTCTTCACCAAGAACGGTTTGTCTGCTAAGTACATCTTGTACTTTTTAATATAGTTCACCACCGCCAAGCATTCCAGCTCGTTTATGTGGTAACGTCTCTCTGCTGGAGATAACGTGTTGCTTGCATACGAAATTATATATTTCTCGCCGTTGTCGCCTAATTGATATAATACGGCCGAAAGGCCTTGTAGGGATGCATCTGTTTGCAAAATGAATTGACGTGAAAAATCCGGCCGATGGAGTTCCAGCGGTCCGGATAATAATTCTTTTAATTTTCTAAATGCTTCATCGCATGTACGGTTCCAGTGAAAACGATTTTCCTTCGAAAGAAGTTTCGTTAGTGGCTTCGTGATCATCGCCACATTTGGTAGATATTCTCGTACCCAGTTGCAAAGCCCTAGGAAACTTTGTAGCTGCTTTTTTGTAGCTGGAACGGGATAATTTTGAATTTGTAAGACATGTTTTTCTAATGGTTGGGAAGTATCAGTTCTAATTGTATGGCCTAAATATTGAATTTCATTCGTCGCTATTACACACTTTTCCGGTGACACTTTCAGATTGTGCAGACGTAGTCTTTCAAAGACTAACCTCAAGTGGGACATATGCTCCTTCACGTTTACGCTGTAAACGATTATATCATCTAAATACACTTTACAGAAATGGTGCAGGTAACCCGTTAAAACGTCCTTTGCCATGAATTTCTGAAAGGTACAGGGAGCTGTCTTGAGGCCGAAAGGCATGACATTAAATCTGTAAGCTGCCCCATCAGGAGTGGTAAAAGTCGAAAAATCTTTTGATGCTTCATCTAGCGGTATTTGCCAATATCCACTTTTTAAATCCAACACAGAAAAAATCTTCGAATTGCCTAAATCTTTAATACTTTCGTGTATTTTTGGTAAGACGGAAGCCTCGTCTTCAGTCATTTCGTTCAAATGTCGGTAATCGATGCAAAAACGTGGTTTCTTGTCTGAGCGTTTTATTATCACGGGTGGTGAACTATATTGGGCAGTGCTAGGTTCGATGACGCCAGCTTTCAACATCTCTTCGATTTGGTCGTACATAATTTTCTTAGTACTCGGAGACATCGGATATGGTCTGATATTAAATGGTTTTGTGTCTTTTACTGTAATTTTGTGTTTCACAGTCACTGTGGTTGCTTGAGTCGGTTCCGCAGTGAACAGATCGACAAATTCTTCGAACAGCGGCCGTAGAAATTTGTCTTTAATAACAAGCTCTTCAGGAAGCTTTGCCTGCTGTCTCTCCCTCTGAGAAGCTTGATTCCAGAAGACGGTAATACGCTCTTCCGTGCCGGCATATAGGCATTTTCGGCCATAATCATATGCGACATTGTTCATATATAAGAATGGTGATCCTAATATTATCGTTTCGTTCAAATTTTCGATTACTTGAAAATCAATTTCAAAAGAAGTGCCTGAAATTATGACTTTTAATTTTGTCGTTCCAAGAGAGTCCACCATTCGATCTCCGCACGCCATAGCAAATGATCGACGTGTCGTGAGATTTTTAAAGTTATCCAACATCCTCGGATGGATAACGTTTCGCGTCGAGCCTGAATCGATCAGTGCGTCGACCGCATGTTCATTAATTTGAACTTTTATACGAGGCAAAGGGAACGCTTCGCTCATATAATTTATTGACTCTCTTGTCTTGTGCAGAGGAGCGTCGTAGTGGTCATGAGTATCGGAAAAAATTACTGGACATTGCTGCCGCCTTGGTTCGGCCGTTGTGCCGGGGATCTTGCAGATGGACCCTGGCCTGGGTCTCTGGCCCCTCGAAAGTTTCCCGGTCTCCTGCTGAGATGCGGGTTATTCGGGCATTGGCTATGGAAGTGCCACTGCACTGTGTCTGTACAGTATCGGCACGGGGTTGCCGGTCGGTCGGGTACTCGGAATTTCCCCGATCCGCCATTGAAATTAGTTTGCCTGCGGTCAGGATTCACTGATCCGCTCGTAGAATTAGGCATAAAAAAAGGACGACCAGGCGCTCTTCCTGGACCGTCCTGTCGAGATACGTCCTCTCGGAAATGCACCCTCGGTGCTGTCGGAGTTGGGCTTCCATTGCTCCTGTTACTAGAATTTTGTTGAGTAAAACGTCCCGGCTCTTGATAGTAAGACGCGCGGGACAAGCGTTGATCTATAAGTTGGATTAGCGACGTCTGTTCGTCAGCTGAATCTCGCTCGACGTTAGTAGCCGCTGCTATTAACATCTCTGTGGTTGAAATTAGGTTGCTTCTCAAGCGTGACCTAATTTCTGGACGCAGTTGGTCCATGATGACCCGAGCTCTGATGGCTTCGGATTTAAAGGGATCAATACGATCGAAAAGACAGGTTTTCCTTGTGATAAACACTGCCGTGTCGTCTAAAGACGTTTGCTTGACGGCATACAGTTGAGCAATAGCTCGTGACTGTATGTCGGGAGAATTAAATCTCGTAAGGAATCTTTTCTTGAATAAGGCATACGAAGTAGTCAACGTCCTAAATTGCTCGGACCATCGTTGAGCTTCGCCCTTGAGTTGGCCGGTTACGTTATGGAGGCGATCATAGTCGTGGCTTATGCGAGCTCTGTCGAAATATTCCTCCATAATTTTCAGAAATGCTTCTGGATCTTCATGATCAAGCCCATGGAACGTCACGTTCGGACATCTTTGTCTCTCATGGGGCGTACAGGTCGACACGTTCTGTATCGCCTGCACGAAGCCCTCTGCCATTTTCAGAAACATACTTTCCATCGAATTAGCAGTTTGTGGCTGTGAAGCAGATAAATTTACATTATTTCCCTCCGGAAACAGTCGCTGTGGTTCTATCCCTCTAGAACCGTCGTCGACGAGCGGTGAGGTGACTCGCTCATAAAATTCTCTTGGGGTCGACCCCTCGGAGTCTTCCGCCATGAATGAGAAAGGATTTGTCGGGTTTGGGGACGGCATGGTCCCTGCTCGGGCGCCATGTGAACGATCCATGCTTTGATGGAAGTCTGAAGGACGTATTTTCTGCTCGAAAAACTTAGAAAAATTAAAAAAAATAGGAAAAAGAAAAAATTAATTTTCTTTTTCCTCAACCTTTTCTAAATTCTAAATAAAAATATTACGTTCACAAAATTTTTTTAGGGTTCAAAGTGACTGTTTCAGACGGAGATTAATGGATAAATCATACTTACTGTCGTTTATGCTTAACTGCGGCTCTGATGGTATCAATTGGAAGACGTCGTAACACTATAAATCTAATATTCTTTCCTATTATTTGGGTTTTCTACCACATGTACTATTATCCTCTTCAAAACAAATCACCGAATCTACAAAATAATAGAATTATTGGAAAAAAGAGCCTCTGCGCCCGTGACGTTTACGCCAAAGGAAAAGTCAGAGGTTATGTTTTGCAAATAATATAAATCGGAATAAACACAAAAATAATGTATTTTGCTGACGTTTCGGAAAGTAATCTCTTTCCGTTTTCAAAGCTATTTTTTAAAGAACTCTTATTTTGCTGTGTATGTCAAATACACAGCTTTAAGATTCTGTTTATGTTATTTCCATAGATACTTACTACTTACACAGAACATAGAACTGATGATATTTTTTAGATAATGTTGAGTTTGTTAAGTTCTTCTTTTAACATTGGTAGCCAGGTTGTACAAATATCTACAGAACAATTCGATACGCACTTATCTTCATTTAATAGGATTATTGCTGATTCTTTAATTTTTCTTTTTTTGGTATCTGTTTCTTTTGTTAAAATTTTTGCCGAGTCCCAGTTTATTCTATGTCCGTTTTCCGAAGCATGTTCACAAATCTTTGATTTCTGAATTTCATTCTTTCTAATGTAGTTCTTGTGCTCATCCAACCTCACACTGAAAGGTCTGGATGACTCACCCACATAACATTTATCACATTCGCATGGGATATTGTAAATACAGTTTTTTGAATTCTGCTCCCTGTTTATCGGTTTTGTTTTTATTAAAATAGATCTTAAAGTGTTCCCCGTTTGAAATATCGTCCTAACATCAAATTTGTCACCTATACGGCGTAGCTTTTCCGATAGTCCGTATACATAAGGAATTATTGCTGTATAATGACGTTCAGGTTTTTGTCGTACCTGATTGTCCCTATTTTCAACATTTATGAAAATTCTATCAACAAAGGCTTCAGGATATTGATTTCAGAAATTCAGAAATCAAAGATTTGTGAACATGCTTGGGAAAACGGACATAGAATAAACTGGGACTCGGCAAAAATTTTAACAAAAGAAACAGATACCAAAAAAAGAAAAATTAAAGAATCAGCAATAATCCTATTAAATGAAGATAAGTGCGTATCGAATTGTTCTGTAGATATTTGTACAACCTGGCTACCAATGTTAAAAGAAGAACTTAACAAACTCAACATTATCTAAAAAATATCATCAGTTCTATGTTCTGTGTAAGTAGTAAGTATCTATGGAAATAACATAAACAGAATCTTAAAGCTGTGTATTTGACATACACAGCAAAATAAGAGTTCTTTAAAAAATAGCTTTGAAAACGGAAAGAGATTACTTTCCGAAACGTCAGCAAAATACATTATTTTTGTGTTTATTCCGATTTATATTATTTGCAAAACATAACCTCTGACTTTTCCTTTGGCGTAAACGTCACGGGCGCAGAGGCTCTTTTTTCCAATAATTCTATTATTTTGTAGATTCGGTGATTTGTTTTGAAGAGGATAATAGTACATGTGGTAGAAAACCCAAATAATAGGAAAGAATATTCGTAGAATGCCACAAATAACTTTCAGACAATACTATAAATCTAACACTGTCTGTTTCACACTCTCTTAAAATTAAATCTGAAAGGGAAATTCTGTTAGAAAACACAAGTAAAAGACAATATAAAGTTCAAAAAATGTATATTAAATCTTTTAAAAAATTTATGTTTTTACAACAACTTCTTCAGAGAAAATGTTAACAAACAATGGTCTGACCCGTGTACAACACATGGTGAGGAACGGGACGATTCATACGGTACCAACTACCATCCAATATGCAGTTTGAAAAGCTAACGATGCACAAAAAGATTCAAGAAAAGTTTCATGTAACTGAAATTTTGGTGGGCTTATGCTTGCCTGTCTTATAAACGTATTTTATTAATTCACATAAATTTTGGTCGCTCCTCGGAGCTTAAAATTGCTTGAAGCGTATCTACTTCGTTTGTATTATGCAATAACAAATTTTACGTTCAGGCAAGGCAGATCCCATGCACGTGTGAGTACATGGTATAGATACTTTTTTGACTCCGAATCACTGAGGAACCGGTTTAGGGCAAACCCCGTCAAAACGCATCATTTCCCCGCCAAATCCGACTGCTAGGAAATGATGGGGGTCCCATGTCGCTAAGGGCTATTTTCGCTATAACTTCCGATATACTTTGAATAGTCGTTGGACTAACTTGTCCTCATATTCAATACCTCGTAAGAGTTGCAGTGCTTGACAACGTGGATTCGTAAAAGAGTTTTTAATCTTGGAAATTTGGAAGTTCAAGTCCAATTTTATTATACTTTCTAAAATTGGGTGGTCGGGGCGACATTACGTCCCTGTGCAGCGACATTTACTACACTTACCAAATTAACGCTCCTCGAAGAGTTAGCGAAAATTTGGCATAAAAAACGCTCCGAAGAGCAAAAATATATTTCCAAGAATTAAAAACCTCCTCCACGGCGTTTTTACGTGAAGCACGCTTTTCTTACGAAGTATTTCCTAAGTCGGATTTTGTTACAACGTCGAAAAGTATATCGGGGTTATAGCGTTCTTTAACATTCACAACGAAGACCGCCTCCTCGCCTCACATATTTTCCAGCGGCTTGTATATCAGTGCATGCGCGGAAGCTATACAACTTTAGGCGAGGGTTGTATACGGGATATACCATCCTTCGGAGAGGATGTAAAGCCATCGGTCCCTTGTCTATTAAATGTTAGGCAAGTAAAAGATCCCTACTCTTCTTAAGGGAAGAGGTTCGGCAAAATTCCTGGTTGGGGGTAGCTCGTCCACAGGCTTCGATGTTAGCCAGTAGCGGAAATAGGCCGACGTTAAATAAATTTGTATGTTGTTATTCGCGTGGCTATCGGGTCAAGTAGCCATACAAATTATTAATAATTATTCCAATTTAACTGTAAATTTTCACAACTGTTACAACTAAATCTTAAAGAGCAAGAGTTAAGCTTTCGAATTAGCCCAAAAAGAATCATCCCAGTTATTGCACTAATTGTATAATTATATTTTGAAATAAAGTTAAAAACTAAATTTTTGTAATTTTTTGTATTCCTTGTAGTAACCAACTAAAGAGTCTAGAAAATGAATTTATACGGGAAAGTTAAAAAATAATAATAATAAAATTAATTATTTATTTAATTGCGTATTGTTTAAAAAAACAACCTTTTGTAATTTCATCTTTTGTGCAATATACATAAAATGAAATCTTAAACAAATTTCATAATAGTCGCATGTGAAAAACTATAATTTTTCGATAGGCGCTTTGTTTAATTAAAATAGTCCAATTTAAGCAAGGGTTATGATGTTATAACGAAGCGCGCGCGTGCCTCCACTCGCTCCTCACCACGCCAGAGTTATACGTTATAAACATTTAGAATTTCCGCGTTTGTTTTTGCTCGCAAAAAAATGTTTTTGCAGTGAAATTTGTGTAGAGTTTCCTGAGCTTCAAAATTGAATTCTTGTAAAATTATGGCTATGGGCAAAATTAGAGAGATATGAGCAAAAAACTGAAATTTTTTTATTTGTGTATAACTATTTTTCCCAGGCACCATTGGCAGGTGATTCGACAAAATTGTTAATATAAATTATAAATAACAACTCAAAAGACGAGATCATTTAGATTCAGTTCTTTCAATTTAGGCTTTTTTGACAGTTTGCCTGCACTAGCTGTAATCCCCAGATATCGATTTTGAGACGAATCGGATGATAATCGGTAAAGTCGTTCGCCATCTTGAACTATGTTTTTTACGAGAAATTTGTAATCGGCGACCCCGAAAACCCCCATATATCGATTTTGATCGATTTGGAACTAAATGACAAATTCATGAGTCATGTCAGCGCCGCCATTTTGAATTTCTGAATTTTGACTAAAAATCCATAATCCGCGGCCTGGAAAACCCCCAGATATCGATTTTGAGTTGAATCGAATCTTAAACGGTAAAGTCGTCCGCCATCTTGAAGTCGCGATCCTGAACTAAATCATTGATTAGAAATTCGCACTCGGCGAACTCGAAAACCCCCAGATATCGATTTTATTTATTTATTTGGTAATGCACTCAACAGGCAAGCCCTATTACAGAGTGATATGGTACATTTGATATTTACATTAACCTAAAACTAACTTAATACTAGCTTAATTTTAACATAATATTAGAAAGCAATGGTTTAAAACAATGAATTTAACATGGTTTTTAGTTTTTTTATACTGATATCAAATATATCACAGTTGGCTTGGATCGTATTATAGTTACTACATATTCTGTGGAGAGGGGAATTGATTTGATAATTTGCACCTGCCAGGTCTAAGTGGAAAGTTCTATAAGTTCTAGTAGGATAGTGGGGGACGCTTAAACTTATCATGGACAGGAAACTACTATCGTCTACATTGCCATGTAACAATTTATGTAAGTATACAATATGCCCGTATTTTCGTCGATTCTCCAGTGTTTTGAGATTATATCTTTCCCTTAATATATCTTTATCTATATCGAAATCATATAAACCAGTCTCTTTATAATTTAATTTTGATCGATTTGGACCATAAATGACAAAAGTCGTCCACCATATTGGCGCCGCCATATTGATTTTCTAAATTTTGACCAAGAATTCATAATTGGCGATATCGAAAACCCACAGCTATCGATTTTGAGTCGAATCGGATCATAAACGGTAAAGTCGTCCGCCATATTGAAGCCGTCATTTTGTTTTTTTCTTATATGAAAATGTTAAAGTGTATTGTCACCGGACTAATACACATTTGCAAAATTTTAAAGCTCTAGCTTAATTAGAACTAATCGAAATTTTGATTGCGAGATTTGAGAAAACATGCAAGTTAAATAAAAGCTTTTTAAAAGGGCGAAGTTTGCCCTATGGAGGAGTCGATCTTCGCATTGAATTTAGCTACATAAGAAATGAACAACTTCAGAGGAACTAAGGATTCTGCATTATTCGAGAAAATGCGTTTGAAACTCATATCAAATATATTGTAATATTTTTGTCATGGATTTACTGTGATATCAAATTTGGGAGATTATCTCAAACAGTAGATTTTGGCCCGCTTAAATTGATAAAAATAAGAACCTCCAAGTCAGCTGTCGGCTTTAAAAACATAACATTACTAATTAATCACAATCATACAGCCACAGTTAACATATTATCTTGACAGGATAGGCACGTTCGTATCAGTTATTTATGTTTGGATTAAAGTCATAAGTCTTATACTTAATGAACAAAATGCATTCCTGCGAATCATGTATCCGTTTTTAATTCGTTGGACCAGTTAAGTAAGAGTATTTTTGTTTAAAATTTTGATAATCCTATGGCGATTAAAAGGTTGCACATATTTGTAATAACATAATGACGTTCATGATCAAA
Organism: Leptura quadrifasciata; assembly: GCA_963675555.1. Taxonomy (NCBI): domain Eukaryota; kingdom Metazoa; phylum Arthropoda; class Insecta; order Coleoptera; family Cerambycidae; genus Leptura; species Leptura quadrifasciata. The sequence continues at coordinate 83,225,309 of OY776680.1, forward strand.
GGGTATTGGAGTAGTCATTTTTCTTTTCAAAGTTAATCTTGGCATGTCACAGTGGGCCAAAAATTTAATTCATCGGCCAGAACCCTAAATAGTCAATTTTCTAATCTACCCCTAATACTTTTTCCAGGAAGAGAACCTAGTAACCTTTTCTGGAATAGGCATAATATGTACCGGTCAACACAGAATAGACAAGATAAGATAATTTTATTCCTTTTTAAAAGTGTATACAGAATATAACATACAATGTATAGACTTTAGTAAACTAGTCACCACAAAACATTCAACATAAAATTAATAAAATAGGTACAGAGGTGAGCAAAATCAACAATTAAGGAACTCATCTATGTCATACAATGTTTTATCACACAAAAATTTAAATATTTTATTCCTAAATAACATGTTGCTGTCATTCTTGATACACTGACTAATTTTGTTAAAACATTTGGTACCAATATGTTTCGGCGAATTTTCTCCCAGTGCAAGTCTGGAATATGGCTGATACAAATTATCCTTGTTTCTCGTGTCATACACATGAATATCACTATTTCAAAAGAATTCAGATTCATTTTTTTTAATGTACATTATTAATTGGTAGATATATAAACTAGGCAAGGTAAGTATTTGCAAATCTTTAAATAGCGGTTTACAACTGGTTAAGGGCTGGATCTTACACATGGTTCTTAAAACCCTTTTTTGATATTGAAATGCCCTATTAAAATATGAGGAATTTCCCCACGAAATGAGTTCATAGTGTAGTTGAGACTGAACCAATCCATAATAGAGAGTTTTTAGCATGTTTATGGAGACGGTATCCCTTAGATTTCTTGTAATATAGCAGACAGTGCTCAATTTTGTGCAAACCATATTTATATGATGTGCTTCCCACTGTCTACGAAAACGATGGGTGTTGTCTACGATTTTGAGTTGTTGTAAACAGTAGGCCCCGCGTTGGGCGCCATGTCTACGAAAACGAGGGTTGGTTTGAGTTTGTGAAAAATAAAAATGTTTTTATTCGGAGACTGCAAATTTTTTTAAGTTGATGGGCGCCAGCAGCCTCGAAGGTGGTGTTCTCGTAGCTCTGGTGGTTGAACGAGCTCTCAGGGTCGATTTTTGGAATTTGTAGACTGGTTAACGATTTTTTAGAGTATCGGTGGGTACAGCTACTACCCCCTTTACTGTCTCGCCGGCTGACATAGACAAGCACCGCTTTTGGTGCCAGGTACCCCAACTTTTGAGTATGTAGACAGGCGCTGTTGCCTGGTAAGATTCGTTGGTGAGAAATAAAAGTCAGAGATACCAAAATATGTAACTCTAAGCAGAACTCTTGCGCTGGTCGATGCACAATTTGTTTTATGAATTTAATCCCTAACAATACTGAGCTAACACTGGTTATTTCGAAGCGAGTTAAAAGTCGCGGCACGATTGTAGGTTGCTGTTGTTGTAGGCTGGCCTTTCTCCTCCACGCTGTAGGGTGTAGATGCACTGGCAACTACGACGCCGTACAGGTCTTGGTTCGTCAGGTATGCTGAAGTTCTGGAAGCTTGTAGATGTAGTGGACTGGACTGCTTACTGATGTTGACTCGATGAAGGCTCGGAGTGAACTGTAGATGTAGTTGTAGCGCGTGCTGAAGCTCGGAGTGAACTGAAGTGTAGATGTTGACTACTCGGAGTGAACTGCCGTTGTCGAAACCCCGCCGCGATACTGTAACTTTCGGGGCGGACGGAGCTCTGAACGTCAGGTCGGCTGGCGTTTGGAACGCTTTGTGCCGGATGAGCGGCTGGGGCCGCCTGCTGCGTCGTGTCGGACCCGCCCAGTCATGCCGAGGCGGACGGGAATCTAAACGTCGATATACCCTAAGCGCGTTTATTGCGTTGTATTTAATTAGAGCTGAGATATGAATGGATAATGATGCTAAGCTACAAATTGTGACTTTTTGATTAATTTTAACTGTTTTAAAGGGCCTTTTTTGGCCTCGACAACACCACGTAAGCTTTCGATCCAAGGTGACACCTAAGAACTTGGTAGTTGTTATACTCGGGATGGATTTATTTAAAATTTTAAGGTACAGATCATAGTTAGTCACAATATTTTTTGGCAGAAAACGTATATAGCATGTTTTATTTACATTTAAATTTAGTCCGTTGTTGCTACAGTAATGACTCATTTCCTGTGATGCATTGTTACTATTTATGACAATCTGTTCAATGGAGTTATGGGACATTAGCATATTTGTATCATCTGCATATAGAAGAATTAGATTTGAAGTGATACATGTGTTGGGTATATCGTTAATAAAAATTATAAAAAACAGAGGTCCCAGAATCGAGCCTTGAGGCACTCCCAGGTTTATATTTCTAGTTTTGGAATTAACGCCATCTACAACAGTTTTGCGTGCGATTTTGTAGATATGAGGCTGCCCAGCTGTATGGTGCCCCTCTTACTCCAATGCCCTCTAATTTTGTAAGTAACAAACTATGATCTATGTATCAAATGCACGACTTAAATCATAAAAAAGACCTAAGACGTGACACTTGTTGTGCATCATAGATAAAATCTATGCAATCTAAGATTGTATTGGTGGATTTATTTTTTTGAAAACCATTTTGGACATTTGAGATCAAGTTAAAATTCTCTAGATAATTGGTCAGTCTTATGTAATATGACCGTTCAAAAATTTTAGCAATTTGACTTGGTATGCATATGGCTCTATAATTAGTAATGTCTGTTGTGGGACCTTTGTTTTTATATACAGGTATACATTTGGATTCTTTTATGTTGGGAAATACACCAGCTAAGAATGATTCATTTGCTAAGTATGCTAAGGGTTCATTAATAATGTCTTTTACTGGTTTCATCACTTTTCCGTTGATGTCATTGATACCAGCGGTCGGTTTAAGAGTTGTTTTCCCAATTATTTCACTTATTTCTTATGGTGTCGTCGGTGTGAGAAAAAAACTGGTACTTGTCTTTTCAGTGTTGACATAACAATTAGGTTTTGATTGATTTGAGTCAAGATTTATAAAGTAATCATTGATAATATTACTCTTCTCCATGGCATTTGATATTAGAATACCCTGGTTATCACATATGTCTATGGATGGCTTCTTTTCATTGATTGATTTGGATTGGTTAATAATTTTCCAACTATCCCGCACTATATTGTTGGAATTAATTAGGCGTTGGTCGTTACATTGTTTCTTGTACTGCTCCACTAAGTTTTTATACATTGACTTAAACTGCATATACCTTTCAGTATAGGCTGGATTATTTAATCTTTTCCTAATGCTGTTCATTTCACACAGTTGGTCATGCATTGACTTAATAGCGGGTGTAAACAACTTTTTATTCTTGAATTTATTAAAAGATTTCATAATAGGAAAAGTACAATTGTAGTGAAATAAAAAGGTACTATAGAATGAAGTGAATTAGAGTAGAATAGAGTGGAATGGGATGGAATATAATGAGGAGAGTCGAAGCAAGGGCAAATGATAGAACTGGAACGTTCGTAGAGTCAAAATACTAATTTCAGTTGAATGGAATAGAACATGGAATGAAAAGAATTTTATGATAGTTATTATCTGTTCATGCGTACTACAAGTGACTGATGAAAATATCTGATTATATCAGAATTTTGATTAAGGCGTAGCGATATCTAGTGAGATTACTCACCCACTAATTTACCATTTTTTATTGCTTTTTGTCGAGGACCATACTGCCATCCTCTAATTGTTTAAATGTCAATTATTTTAAACGTGTTTATCTGTTGGATTAAATATTTGATATTTTTGTAGTGCAATTGTGTTTTAAGTAAGATAATATCTGGGGATCTATCGGAAATTATGTTTTAAAAACATTTTTATCGTTTACGACGAAAATTTTGTTAATTAAAGAAATGAAAATACAACATATCTGTTGCAGTGTCCACAAACATATCCCCCATATTTTAAACAGAACCACCGTTGTCGGAAACGGACCCAAATTAATTTTTGAGTAATCTTGAGAACGCTTCCGCTGGTTTTTTATTTTAGGGCAAGGCAAGGCAGTACACAGTAAATCAATAGTACATATTATATTATTGTATTGTTCTATGAGTAATGTATAATATGTAAATAATATGTTACAGTTTGTGAATTGAAATTCTGACTGGCAAAGTCAGATTTTTAATAGAAAAATCGAACAGCAAGGAACTAAAATTGACTATGGCATAAACGAATAGCAACCAGACAGCAGTGTAAACGAAGAAATTTATCTCTAAAATGCCTAAAGCGTTACAGTCCACTTTGAAGATCTAGAACAATTTATAAGTAGAAAACCAGAAGTTATGTATGTGTGTCTCGCCGAGTCTCATCTTACGAAGGATATAGGTAATTCTGAAATTCAAATATGCAGTTATATTGCACATTTATACTTGAGATCAACAGAAGGGGTGTAGTTATATACAGGCTGTCCATTTTATCAGAGCACTCGAGAATATCTCACTTAATATCGGTCGTACAAAAAAAAAATATTTTCAAGAAAATTGTGCCGATTTATATAACCTACAAAATGGTTTAACGGCATTTGAAATCCATGGCCTACTTTAAGAGTTATGGTGAAAAATATCGAAAATGCGGAAAACGTCTCGGCCAAACATCTCCGTTATTTGAAGAGATACGAGAAAAATTCTAAGGCAACATTTTTTTGCAAAGCGAGGTTTTAACGAGGTTTTATCTAATTTTTTTCAAAACCGCTGTATTTTGAGATTTACTCTTCAGGCTGTTAAAAAAATTATTTTGAAACGGGCGGGAAATGGCGCCATTAAACAGAGTATTTTCCTCCCTTTTCAACGATATATCATATGCCATATTTATTCATTGGTACTACGTTAGTAATTATAAAAACATTTTTTTTAAAACCAATAAATTTGTTTTTAACAAGCATTATATTTGCTGTAGAGAAGTATGATTAAATAAAACGATAAAATAATTCAATAAGTTGTTCAAATCTTTGCTATAATAAAACATTAACACAATTAAGAAAAATAAAGTAAATTCAGGTAACAAAAACAAAATAATAATCAAGAAAGCAACAGGGAGCAATTATGGAAAGAGTATTGGCAGTTATGCCAATGTATAGAGGTCCTCCATAAAAGCGTCACTCCTTGCTCAGAAAGTTAAAATATCTTTACCAATTAATTTAAGTATAATATCCAATTGTTTGTATTTCATAATTTCACTATTATTTCAATTATTTTAAAATAGTTGACTATGAACAAATTTGACAATTTAATTTTTTGACAGATCATCTCAGTTAATACTTAAACTCTCACTCAATCACACTCGTTTGAGAATTTGGAAATTTCAAAAATGATTTTCACTCACATTGATCATTATAATATGTTCGTTACATATTGCCAATGCAATTTTAACTCTGGATTAGCTCAAGTAGAATATAGAAACAGATTTCCACAAGCATTACAGCCGAATAAAACTCTGTTCAGAAGATTAGCTACGAAACTTGAAAATAATGATTCATTTTTAAAGAAGAAGACAAGGTTGAACAGTGTTACTGATAATGTGAATAAGGTAAACCGAGTTATTAATTATGTAAGAAATAAAAATACAAAAAATTTGGAAACATCATTAAGAGAAATTCAAATTGCTTGTCATATAAATAAAACAAGTGCTAGAAAATTTTTAAACAAAAATGGTTACCGGTGTTATAAAGCCAAAAAAGTTCACAACTTACAAGCGAGGGACAAACCAAGGAGGACGACTTTTTGTAGGTGGCTGTTGGAAAAGAAGCGTGCCGATCCATTAATATGTAGTAAGATACTTTGGTCCGACGAGGCAAATTTTTCCAATAATGGATTTTTTAATTGCAATATTCATTACAAATGGACTTCTAAAAATACACACTGGCATAGACCGACTGGGTTTCAAAATCGTTTTTCAATAAATTTGTGGATAGGTATTTTAGGTACCAATTTAATAGGTCCTTATTTTTATGATGGTCACCTCAGTGGTTAAAGGTACCTAAACTTTTTGAGAAATGAATTTAATGAATCCTTATATGACCTACCTTTAGAGAATCGACACAACTTTCAATATTTTCAACAAGATGGAGCTCCTCCCCACAATTACCAGATTTGCCTAGATTATTTAGACGAAATTTTGCCTCAACATTGGATAGGTACCAATGAATTTATTTGATGGCCCCCTCGTTCTCCAGATATAACCCCAATGGATTTTTTGGTATATTAAAGATAAGGTGTTTTCGACGACACCGCAAAAAGTAGAGGACCTAAAAGCTCGAATTCAACAAGCATATATTACAGTTACCCCCGAAATGCTGAGTAATGTTTTAAATGCAGTGCCTCGCCGCGCTCGATTGTGTATAAGAAATCGCGGTGGACACTTTGAACCCTTGATATGATATCTTAAAAATTATTTTGAGGATTAGATAAATATTAATGTTCTGTGTGCTATATTCTTTTTATTATTAATTTGTTTTTTATTAATTTGTTACCTGAATTTACTCTATTCTGCTTAATTGTGTTAATGTTTTATTATAGCAAAGATTTGAACAACTTATTGAATTATTTTATCGTTTTATTTAATCATACTTCTCCACGGCAAGTATAATGCTTGTTAAAAAAAAATTTATTGGTTTTAAAAAATGTTTTTATAATTACTAACGTAGTACCAATGAATAAATATGGCATGTGATATCTCGTTGAAAAGGGAGGAAAATACTCTATTTAATGGTGCCATTTCCCGCCCGTTTCAAAATAGAGTAAATCTCAAAGTACAGCGGATTTGAAAAAAATTAGATAAAACCTCGCTGAAACACTCTGTTTTGCAAAAAAATTTTGCCTTAGAATTTTTCTCGTATCTCTTCAAATAACGGAGATATTTTTTTGGCCTAGACTTTTTCCGCATTTTCGATATTTTCCGCCATAACTCTTAAAGTAGGTCATGGACTTCAAATGTCTTTCTCCAGGGCCCTGATAAAATGGACAGCCTGTATAAGGGGTGATGTAAAATATTGAATACATGAAAATTTTGTGTCAAAACAGTATTGGCCAATGGTTATAAAGGTCAAAAATGGAACCGATGAAATTGTGTTAGAGTGTATCTATCGCTCACCGAGTGGGTCAAGTGCAACATTTTTGGACGTTTTTGAAGAATTTTGTGAAACATTTTTCATAAACCAAGTAAAAACAGTGAAATTGGCGGGAGATTTTAATATAAATGTAAATGCAAAGACAACAGAAAAAGAGATCATTGCGAGCAAGTTCAATCAGTACAATATAGACAGTATTAGGGAGATGTTAGGGAGTATACCGCCTCAAAAAACGTACAAAAATGGATTCAGATGCTTTTAAATAAATGTACAACAATTACACGAAATTAATTATTCTTTGTCAAATGAAAGTAGTCCAAATGATTTCACAATTGAAATGTGTAAAGTGGTGTTTGAGGAACTGTGCGGTCCTATTTTAAATCTACTAAATAGCTCATTAGAACAAGGCATAGTTCCAGATAAATTAAAAATTTCAACATTTGTGCCCTTGCAAAAAGTTTTTGGAACAAAAAGACTGGAGGAATTTACACCTGGTAATATGATACTTACAGAGGCAAAAATCTTAGACAATTAGCTGGTCGGTAGAAAACAGAAAGTTAAATGTGGAGGCGTTGAATCCGAGGAAGAGTGAGTAGAAAATGGTGTCCCGCAAGGGAGTATATTGGGTCCTCTCTGTTTATTTTGTATATAAAAGATATAAATCAAATTATAAAATATTGTAAATTACACTTGTTTGCAGACGATACTATGATCTATATATCTGGTAGAGATCAGTTTGACATTGACAGGAAATTGAATAAAGATATAAGGAATATAACTAATTGGTCAGAAATAAATAAATTGAAATTGAATGCAGAAAAGATAAAAGCAATGGTTTTAGGAAACCAGATTGTTATAGACGAATAACTAAATAATGATTTTAAAATTATTATTGAAAAAAAAAACAAACTGACGTAATATCTATCAAATACTTGGGTATAATAGTTGACAGAAAATTAAGTTTTAGGGAACATGTAGACTAAACGTGTAAAGAAATTTCAAAAAAATTAGGGGGTGCTGTACATAAGTGCTGAAATATTTGAATTTCTGGGCTAGACGTACTGTCTACAATACAATTATTATACTGACACATTTGTACTTTGTAGGAACAGTTTTGTATCTGTCAAATAGAGGGGATATAGAAAGACTACGCAGATGTCAAAATAGAATAGTGAGAATAATTTTGCAATGTTCAAAATTAGAAAGATGCTTCATAAATTGCGGTGGGTAGAGAGAAAATTAATGCCCTAATTCTTATTCACAAAATTACAAAAAGCAATATGCCTGATTATTTTAATGAGATTCTGCAAGTTTTTCACCATCCATATAATACAAGAAATCGTTATAATTAGACAATAAGAAATACAAATCTACCCAAAATTCAGTTTTTTTAGGACTCTAATTAGTTATAATAACTTACCAAATAATTTAAAAGTAAAGAATATACAGACATTTAAAGTAGGACTAAAAGAGCTATATTTAAATAAGTAATGTGATATGTATTACTTCCACGTCCAGTGGAAGTATAGTAACCCAAAAAAAATATATATTATTTTTTTTGTTGAAATAAGCTTTAAATGTCATGAAACGTCTAGATCTTAAATTTGAAAGGAAAAAATTTTCTGTCTCTCTATCTGTCTGTAACTCTTTTGTGCGCACGTTTACTCTGGAACTGTTTATGATATCGACTTGCAATTTGGCGCACTTATGTATTATAACGAGATCTGGAACTAGAATTTAATCTAATTCCGTCGAAGGGTTCTGGGCTGAATGGGGTAAATAAGGGTAAATAGGCAAAGCAAGCAGGTAAGGGTCCATAAAATTGCAATTTAGGGCATATACGAAAAGTTAAGGTCCCAAAATTTTTTCTCGAATCAGCCACTCCCCACTACACCCCCAGTACCACCCCACCCTCACACTATTATGAAAGGGAGTAAAAAAAATAAAATTTGATTTAGTGTGTAAGCAAGAACGAAAGGTCTCAAAAATTTTTTTTGGCGTTAGCCACCCCCTCTACCATCCCTATTGCCACCCCCACTCTATTATCAAAGGGAGTAAAAAATTAAATTGGGATACTGTGTGTACGAGAACCAAGGGCCTCTAAAATTTATTTTGGTGTTAACCATCCCTCCTATCACACCCATTGCTGCCCCCACCCTATTATTAAAGGGAGTAAAAAATTAAATTGGGATTTAGTGTGTATAGAGAACCA